>LR999958.1:50816154-53316154 GCA_905220385.1 Xylota sylvarum
TGGATTCACGTGTCATTCAAACACAGACTTAAATAAAATAGTAGTATTGCACATAAAACAGGGGAACTAAGGAGAGTGGTACATGTGTAGGATTCTGAATAAATTGTCAAAGCTTAAATCAGCCTTCCCAATAAATGAAGACACAACCAAATTTCAGTATAAATCAAGATATATCATTTAGTATCGTCATTCATTCTCTAAACATCTTTCGATCACCGAAAGGAGTGTAGGAGTACAGCAAACGGTGTTGTCATATGGCTCCATGTGATACTAAGAAACTTTTTCCTTAACAGTTCTTACCGAAAACGAGACAGTAACTGATAAAAAAAATTAAGAAACAAATACAAATTCAAATTCTTGACCCAACACGACCTATGACCTAGCTCCTTACGATTAGCTATTTGTGTTGTGCGTGCTATTATTATTCCTTGCGTCTATAATTCAATGTAAAGGGTATTTCGTACTGCTAGAACCTTGGTGAGATTCGTTCTCTCATTTGAGTTCCCTTCATCCGACAATGATGTCGCAGTACCAAAGTGTGGAACAAACAAATTCGTAGAATATTCAAAATAAAGTCGATCGCGGAAAAAATTTCTGAAAGTTGTGGAAGTTGGTGTGGATTTATCATAAAAAGAGCAATAGGACATCTAACACAGAAAGTTATGAAGATATGTACAGCACATAGAAGACCTGACGAACCCGAGTCTCCTTGATAACCCTATGAAAAGAGCACAAGTTAACGACACAAGTAAAACCTGATGACCCCACATAACATGCGCATTACGTTGGGATGAAGAAGGAGAAAAAAAGAACGTCTATGAAGCTATTCGGAGTGATGCTATTCCGCACTTCACAATGAGTTTCAAGGAACCTTTCGTGCAACATACTCCACGAAGGATTAAGAATCTCTGTTGCCTAACATCACTGAAACAAAACATAGTTGCATCACGAAAAAAAAGTTCTGTGTTTTTCGTGGATCTTAAAGCAGTTTTGAAACTCTAAAAATTCAACTACCTTGGAATTTCCTCCAAAACTTATTAAATTCCAAGAGCTCTGTATGAGAACGATGCGTTTTCTGAGATCGAATCATCAAAGGGTCTAATGCAAGGCCATATGATGATGGTTGAAGTATCATTTCCAGTCTTTTTCAAGCTGAAGCCATTATCCTTTGGTGGACTATCCAGAACAAGGCTACAAGCAGTAATGGATAAACTGGAGATATATTCTGGTACCTGCCAATTAATGATCAGAAATCATAGCTATCCACAGAGGTCAAACTAGATACGCAAGAAAAGGCAAGTGATATGGTCTGAAAAATGAAATAAAAAATTTCGTAAATCAACGCAAAGTCTATTGAAAAACGAAACTCAGCTGATATAAGACAAAATATGAACTGGAATCCTACATGGTTGTAAAGTCTGAATAAAGACTGACATATCCTATCATATATGAACTAACTATACCTAACTAATATGGTTTTTGAAAAAAAATACGCCCCAATCCTAATGAGCAAAAACTACACCACTTGATTCGTCAAGTATGCGTTGGTCTATCAGTTAATTTGTTTGATGAGGCCAGTTACAAGTGCGTCTGATCACTTAAGATGATTTTCTTTATAAGATTGTCATTCCCTCCCGGTTTGTTCGATCCAAACTAAAGAACTTTCAATTCTTGGAATAGTCTGTTGAGTTCCTACATCAACCGAATTTTTAGGCATAAGGTTGCAGGCAACTAATTTGGCTCCTCAGTGGTTAGTCCGTCGGATTACTAACACCAACTTTAGCGTTCGGCAACTATTCAAGAGTATATGTACAGCAGTCATTAAAATGCTTCTAGAACAAAAAATTGCCGGCATTATGTGTGCCTCTACCACTCCCGTGAAGAATATAACATCCAGAACACGTATCTATTTGTGTGTAACTTCTTACCGCAGGAGATAATTTCTTGGATATGGAATGCTTTTTCGTGTGATTTCAGGGATATATAAGTCCAGTCTGAAACAGTGTATTTTTCACAACCAAATGGCGACTGAATTGAAAACACTACAAACTACGACCGTGAATACCAACTTTACGATCGTTTTGGCACTTAATTTTGTGACATCGGTGGGTGAAATGAACCATAGTGCCTATACAGACTGTAGTTTGTTCGTCTTTAGGACAGAGTCGACTTTCTTATAAAAGATGTCGCAACAAGAAATCCGTCTGTCAAATGTTTAGTCATTCATATTTAGTAGCTGTCATATGGAAACATAGACATTTACGTAAATTCTGCATTACACTTCGAAACAACGTTTATTAGCACAATTCCCAAGATACGTGATCATTTTGGTATGTATGTATAATCGACCGTAGTCACGTGAATGCCAGTTTTTTAGAATTAGCAAACACTACACTCGATATCGCTCCCAGGAATTGACGATCCACCACAGTAGCTTCCAATGAATTTGACGAAGGATTAGCTCTTGCATGCATACAAAATCAAGTCTCAGATGGATCTTGGAATAACAGAAAGTTGACGATGGATTCCATAACAAAATTATCTTTTGTGATGTGGCACCTTCCACCTCAATGGTTATGTAAACAAGCAGAATTCTTGGATCTGGCGACAGAAACTCCACTTTGCAAGAACTTCCAATACTTTTTTCAAAAACTCCCTCCGTAACTATCAAAGGCCATCGTTACCACAGATGGATGGAAGGGACGAAAATGAAATGCAGTTTTAAGAAGATAGCTATGAGTGGTGGCCACCGAGTATTTGTGACATCAAATCCTTGAACTTCAGCTTGGACTTTATCTTTAATGAAAAGTTAAGGTGGATTGCAATTTGTTATTGTTTGATCTTCTTGTTATTAGGTCTGTTCGCGTACCTTCCCAAAACAATGAATTTTCAGGAATATCTACGAAAATTCACAAAATCCTGTTCGAGTACGCAAAAGTTTCGTAGTTTTTCGTAGAAGAGAGCGCTCACGAGAGATTAAGAAATAATCCCCATGCTACGAATTTTAGTGCACTGATAGTGAATTTCATAAATCAGGAATCTGTCAATTCGTATACGTTTGACCAGTGGCGTACCTACCTTAGGAAAAATAGGGCCAGTGCCTCAGGGCAGCAAAGAGGAGAAATTAAAGACAAGTTGTCTAACCTGGACAAAGTTTTAATTGAATGGTTCTTTGGAGGTTACTTGATATTATAATTACTCTTGGAACAAATTGTTCGGCATTGAGAAGACAGCGAGACGATTTAAGTATGGAAGGGTGGCCATTGGCCCTTTCCTATCTAGCTACGCCACTGCTTTTGACGGTTTAAATGGTGAGCAGATTTCGTTGATTCCGCGTTCGTTTACGTTTTCGTATTTTTTTTTTTTTTTTTGAGAGAATTTTATCCCAACTCCTTGAAATTTCACAATCTATGAATTTTGGTTCAGAATTTACGGGAACAGACCTATTATGGGGACATTTACATGGGATCTGCGGATGTTGCTTTTGATGCATCCTCTAGCGCAGACCTTAATTGCATATTTGTATGCAACATAGAAAAATCGTTCCACATGAACTGTTAGCTTAAAGTCCGGAGCAAATGGTAGGGGCACTGCATTCTGGAATGGTGACTGAAGATACGTTCCACATGAACTGTTAGCTTAGAGTTGGGAGCAAATGCTAGGGGCTCTGCATTCTGGAATGATGATTGAAGATACGTTCCACATGAACTATTAGCTTAAAGTTGGGAGCAAATGGTAGGGGTACTGCATTCTGAAACGGTGATTGAAGATACTAATAAAAAAAAAAAAAATTGTAATCAAAAATTTTGCAGTTTTCAGTCAATTTTATTTTCACATCAATAAAGGACATGTAGCCTCTTATAAAGTCTCTTAGACCTTCGTCCGCGTAGATTTTTTATACTGCACAGTTATTATCAGGGCACTCAATTTCTAGAAAAAGATTGGAGATGTGGAGTGGACCGTCTGTTAACATTTGAAGTGAATAATTGTATAGAAATATTTTCATGCCTTATTTCCTTTGAATTTTATTTCAAAAATTTCGATTGGGGGAATTTTGGGCATCCTTTTCTATGATCTGTGACTAGCGTCCCATTCTAAGCTGATTGAAGTCCAGTGAGAAAGAGTTCGATCTTATTTTTGTCTTTGTTCCATACTGAGGCTGAGTGTCATTTCTACCCTCTATACAAGGGGCTGCAATGCTAACTTCGAATTGTTCTCCCTCTTTGATTCGTTGCCAACCATATACGTATGTATCTACAAACAAGCACTTAGTCACTTGTTCTGATTAGATTCGGGTCTTTCGTATGGCGACATACACATTTATCACAGAGTTTCAGTTGTCTCCCATACACCGTGGCCCTTTTCCTTGATTGTTAATATTATTGAAGAAAATTCACTCCTTGTTTTAAATTTGTACTTTTGATGAATAAAACGTATCTAACTACAATACACACATACACATGTTAGTACATACATATGTACGTACTTACTAATGTACTCACATTATACAAATATTTTTTTCAGAAAATAAAAATCCGAACCTATAGTTACACGTGGGTCTTCCAAACACACCCAATACCTGAATTTGGTTATAATTTTTTCCCATCTAAAATCAGCAAATCATGCGGCTACTGAATACCGTTTATAGTGATTATTCAAATCCCAAACAAAAAGTAACCTAACGATGAAAAATGCTTAATGCCTATCAGCACCCGTAACAATATAACACCAAAAATCGTTACGAGTTAAGTAAGAGTATAACTATGTACATGTATCTGAGAAGATGCTCGTGTTAACGTCTGCTGCTCCAGAAGCTCTTTCACGAATTGGTTAACAAAACGTAAGTAATTCAGAGTAATTCAAACTGTTCAAAGGAAAATTAAAATTCCGCCACCACACAGTACCTGCCGAAAGGATCATTAATAACGATCTTAAATTTCTTACCAGCTCTCTGACTGACTGATTGTTGGCTGACTGACGCAACAACGTCGACGACGACGACGGCGACTATGACGATGACAACGGACCAAAAGGAGAAAGAGGAGATCGTTTCATTTCATTGATTAATCACACAAATATTGAATATTCAGAGCTCTGACTCTGTGGAGCTTAAAGCAAGTTTCTTTAGAAACAGCCGTTGCCATAGCCGTCTGTCTTTCCCTTTCATGTGGTGGTGGTGATGGTTCGAGATCATTTTTCATGGCAAGATCATTTCATGGCAAGATCATTTCATATGTCTTAAGAATGAACGGGGGAACTGGCGAGGATTGCCACTCATTTTTTTGTTGTTGCTTCTTTAATTCTTTCGACTTTTCGATAGGAACTGGGTGGCTATTTACGCAGACTAAACAATTGAAATGGTCTCATGTTCAAGCGGACATTGTATTCGGAGGGCTATAGTGCGCGTGTCGTATTCATCTGGCCTGGTCTACTGAATTTTTGCTTCGAATGGATGGAATTTTCTTTTCAGAGCTGTGCAGTGCAGTCCATTGTTAAGTGGACTTAACCGCAACTAAGCCTTTTTATTCAAAAGTTCAGTAGAATAGGTGTCATTCTGGGATAGGAGTCAATACTAGGTCTGCTGATTAATTAGTTGCGGTGTGACTGTTAGTCTGCACAATGGTTCTTTGTGCGTGATTTTAAAGTTTTTCTTAAAGTATAAAAGAAGCTAAACAGTTTTAAGTTGAACAATGCCATTGACTTTCATGTAGAAGTGCAATTTCTACTGTGTCAATCCCGCTTTGCAGGTTTGTCCTTGAGTTTGTCCTTAATACTTAATGAAGGTAATTCTATGTAGTCCAATTCCAGGCAGTATGTCTTTGACGATAGATTTAACATTCTTTGCTCAGATTAAGGATTTTTTTTTATAGGAATAAGGAACTGACAGATACCTTAAGAATGATCCTCTATTGCACTTTACAAAGCTTATATTTAACCTCCACAAAACGCAGCCTTTTTTCTTAAGACGCAGTCTTTTGCAAAAAAATAAATAAAACCATCGAATAAGGGTGATTGTAACTGTTGAAGAGCCCAGGACATTATTATTATTATTCTAATTGATTGGTCTTATCTGCGATCACACAAAGAGTCCTATTGTTGCCGGCCCATAGGGTTCTAGACTAAATTATTTACATCAGAGGAAGTTCAATGACTTCTCGGAGTGTATTGCAGCAAGAGAAGTCGTTGAAACAAGTTGGCTTCTTTCTTTAGAGATGACTAATCACTCTCTAGACACAATCTCTTATATAAGTAGGATCCAGTGGTAAGTGAAGTCTATTGAGATTCCTTTCCGAAAGCAATTGCCAGTTATGGCACCGGTTAGGGTTATTAGGTTGCTCCTCCTCAGATTAACAAAAAAAAACTTGAAATCTTTGTATGATAGTGTAGGGTAGACACTGTCTAAGAGGGTCTTGGTTACTTTATGAACAAGTTAGTGGAGATGGGGAGAAGATTTCGTTGCTTATGTGGTTTTTGTCAACAAGGATTACTATTATGACCAAGTGTGTCTTTGCTAGTTTTGAAAGTGTTTAACGATTGTATCGCTTTTGATATCAATGCCTTTAAAGCGGCTTGGTTATGTTATCAAAAAAGATGAAAATGGTTTCATAGCATTTGATAGCAAACATTTCTGCCTGGAAGGTGGTAGAGAATTTGCCTACACTACCCGAGATTCTTGTACCACATTCACCAAAGATTCGAGACTCAAATCCAAACTCCAATTTGGAGCCATTGGCATACCAGACTGGACAGACTTCGCTGGAAGGGGTTTGAATTTTTCCCAGTCATTCATTTGGAGGGAAAACAATAGGATACTTCGGCCTGAAACAATACTTGAGAAGCATGCTTAGTAATTAAGAGTTAAGCAGATGCAGATGACCATCAAGTTGGTAGAAGTATAGAGTCTGTATAAGCCGAGTTTAACACCCAAATCTGTATGAACTTAAATCGAAGGTAGGTCAAGTGGACACCGAACAGCCTGTCATACAGATCTCGGCCATACCACTGCTGAGTAAGTTAAAATAGGTTTGACAACTAGCGTGTATATTTCAAGCAACAATTTTGGACCTCGACCCTAATTTTTGCGCCCTAAGCGGTGACTATGCGGTCTATCGATGATTCGTTCGATATCTGGGTTTCAGGGTTTCAATTTAATGTCTAGGGTGACATCAAAGTATATACTTCGCATTGTGCATGTTATATTCTTCAAACGAATGGAATGGACCTACGGTTTAATGCCGCGACCGTAGGGCTTTTTCATGACAGTTGTATTTTTGTGAGACGCTTGCGACTGGTGAGGCCGTGAAAATTTTGGTCGGATTCGAACCTCGAACGTCTACCCCAGTAGTCCGACGCAATAACCTCTAAGCCCCAGCACCCACTTTTTAGTCAATATGAGGTTTTTTTCAATTATGAACTGACTGAGCTAAAATCTAAATCAAATCGATGTTTCTCTTTGGTCGACATGAAAAGTACTGAAAAATGTGTTCCGCCACTTATGAGAAGAAACTGTCCAAAAATATTGTTAAACAGGGCGAAGTGCTTCTTTTTGACGTTTGGAGCTCCACCACATCGGTTTGTGCAAACTACAGATACTTTAGTCTCCTCAATATTGAGTAAAATATTTTGGCTAACAGAGATTGATAAGGGTTTGTGATAAGGACAAAGATTAAGCTGTATATGGAAGCATGTTGGTTATGGCCCAATTCTACATCGGATTGTAGCAATCTGTAAGCGATGGTTGCTAATCAATGAATGGTAGAGACAATTTTCTCTTGAAAGAGAACTCACAAAATATTACTAACATCTTGTTTGAGTTTTGCTTAAAATAAATGTGCAGCCAAGAATGAATAATTGTCGGGAACCTTTCTTAAAACAGAAAACATTTAGGAAAGGATCCGAGCCGGTAAGAATTATAGTTTTAACTACCGTGTCAATCTGTCCTCGAAATTTCAAGTCGCATTCTTTCCATTCTGCAATGATATAAATGATGAATTCCCTAAGACCTATCACATCACACAATCAAGAATCAACTTCACTTCCGTCACGCTACAAAATATGTAACCTCAAACCCCCTATCAACCATCTGATGTGGAAAATTTACTGTAAAATGCCCAGAATGCAAATCACTAAGGTATGTAGATACACCATAAAGCCGGAACCCCAGAATCCGTATATCTCTTCCAAAGTCAGATAAGTATTTTCAATATTCCGGCAACCGTTCATTTGGACAGTGCCACTCGAGAGTCTAAGGGAATTTCCCTTCCGAGGAAATTATCTTTACCCTCTCGGCTTCCTTCTCTCAGTGTCAGGAATGATAGGAAAATTTCGGAAAATTCACCCCCTAACATTTCATTGGTAGATACACCCAAGTTATTGACTCTGTCATCGACAGTCGGTACGAACAGATAATATATCATAAATTTTGCGCTGCAGTAAACTGTCGTCAAACTGCTGCTACTGCAGCTACTGTTCCTCGTCACCGAAATGAAATTTATGCATGCATACCCATTGCAGGTAAATCATAGGTAACCGGGTGTGACTAGAAGATATGCCTCTCTTCATATCCGTTACTGTTCTGTCTGTGTATACTTTTTTGCACTACTCTACCGACTTGGAGTTGGGCTTATCTCGTTGGTTCGGTTCAATGTCTGGAATACAGCCCCAGCAGTGACATAAGAAACCCCGATGAATACACACGGAGAGAGAGAGAGAGAAAGGGTTTTCCTGTTTTCCTGTGATGGCAGGATACCACAGCATCCTTTTTAAATGAGACATTCGAATGGATGACACCCTTTCGATGGTGTATGTATGTGTCAAGGATAGGTATGGAGGGAAATTCCCTAAAGACTATCGCCGTATCTTTTACCAGGAATTATGTGAAAACATGAAATTGTTTTACTTTAACACTCAGCAGCGACATACATAGCCAGCTACCGTGTGACAGTGTCGAGCTGTTTGATTGATTGATTAGAATTTCGTTAATTACTTTATTCTTAAAATAAGAAGATATATCTGTATCTTCCGCTTCCTTCCTATGTAGAAAGTAATTTAAGGGATTTTTTTTTTCTTGTGCTGTTTAAGATTTCGTTTTGGATGACTGCAAATTGGGTTGGGAAGTTTGTATAAATATGTATGTACATGCATAGGTATGATTTGAAGGTAGCTGGGAAGAGTGATTCTATATTTGGTTATGTCAGATGTGAGTTTTTTGTTCAGACTTCCTTGTCAACGAAGTTGTAGATCAACAGGATTAAATTAAGTCACTAATGCGTTTTATCCAATCCTCGGAGCAGTATCAACTCGTTCGGTAACCCTAGCTCCTATCCTTAAGTAAATGAAACTCAAATCTCTTCATTACTTCGGAGACTTCGGAGACTACCGGCCATTGTTTTCTGCACCTCATAGAATAAATACACAATTTCATAGCTAGAAGGTATACATATATTACGATCGGATCCATAGAATAGGTTTGTTAGCATATTTTGAGTTATTATCGATGTTCGAAACGTTTACCACTGAGAAACACTTGGAAGTGATCTAGTATAACCTACTGATCCAGCATAAGCAAGAGGAGCACTTCTCAGCAGAGTCGGAGCAGAGTGGGCAAGATGTGCTGATTTGTAAAGTCCTGCTCCTGAGCTGTAAGCCAATGTTGGTTCGAAGGAAGATCTAGCCAGATAAGGTGACGGGATAGACTTGACGTGGATCGGAGCATTGTATGCGATTGGAGCGGACTTGATGAGAGCTGGCGCAGAGTAACTGATTGGAAGGGATTTGATCAGTGTTGGAGCAGTGTATGTAGCAGGAGAAGGGACGTGTTCAATGGCCTTAGTAAGGAGAGGAGCAGCTATTGGTTCGAAAGACTTAACGACCAATGGAGCTTCAACATGTTCGACAGCCCTGATTTCAACTGGAGCAGCCTCAATCAGAGGTTTTCGGTCAACAACAGCATTGAATCCATTCAAGGGATCAGCAGTGTACTTGACTGTCCTTCTGAAACCATCAGCATCATTTAATGCGTATTCTCCGTGAACAATATCTCCATCGCGGGTCTCAAATTTACTCTGTGAATGACCAGTGATTGAATCTTCAACTCCATAGGTGTAGGTATATTGAGGATGCGGATCGTGCTCTTCAATAGTTCTAACCAATGCGGGTTCACCATTCCAGCCTAAATCCGAACGGATCAAGGATGCACTGGCAACACCAAGAAGGGCAAGAGTAGCGATGAACTGTAACAAATTAAGTTGTTATTACTCCAGAATCGAGTTTATATTTTATTTTAACTTACTTTGAAGACCATTTTTTCAATGTTTGGATTCTACTGTTGTTTACAGAACTAAGCACAAGCAATGAGTGTTTTACGAAGGGAATTACTTCGGCTTTTATAAGAATCGCATGGAATAACATGGCCGTAATTAGAGCAGCAACTATTAGGTTACCTAAAAACGGGTCTAGTTTTTCATAATGACTGTATGGTGCTGTCTGTCGAACTTGTTTTGCGTTAAACCGAAGAGAACTAGAGAATCAGTTTTGCCGGAAGCTAAATAACAAGTAGGTACCTGATTGGAATAAATGTTTACCACAAATCAGTTACCTACTTGAAAATTCCTGTAAGTCAGCTAGGGGTAGTATTTGTTAAACTAAATAATTAGTACTCTTTGAACTGGTTTTTCCCATTCCGAGCTAAATGTAGTGTATGTCTGACATGGTCCTATTGCAGTGAAATAATCGAAATAAATACGAAATACTACACTGACGCCCTTAGATACAACTCCTACATCTTAGAACCACTTTAGTGATGTGGAGCTTACGATATCAACACTCGCAATAACATAGGACACATGAAAATCCTGAGGAATTCTCCTCTGAGTCTTGTCTAAAAATGTCGTAGGTCTGATACCAAATTAATCGTCCGTCTATCGCCACAGACATTGATATACCGTTTCCTTTCATCTATTCCTCACTACGTTTCTATACAAAGCTTATGTTATCTAACTGTATGTTATCGTCTTTCTCGAAAACATCAGTGGTTTTGGAGCTATATGTGAACTCCTGCTACTCCTTATCTTAGTTTAGTCCTGACCTGTATAAGTCCTAAATGCGAATGAAATTTGGATGTCATTACATCGAACACCGATCATTAGACTGGGAGTGGTAATCAATAAATCCAAAAAACCATTTCGTTTGGACTGTAGATAGTTTTATTAGTGCGGACCTAGCTTTAAACCAACTTGTGTAGTATATTTTAGAAGGATGGTAAAACAATACTCAGACCTACAAACTGTTTTTTTTTGTCATTCTAATGTCTTTAGACACACATTTTATGTCGTATCATTAAAGTTTTAACCAGTTTCAATATTCTGATCTCTTCATCACATGAATATCGCCTACCAACGATCTTTCCCAGTAGGATCAATCCGCGTCTCCTGAAGTATGGTTCAATTTAAATAGTCCATCATAATACACTCTCATCATTGTAGTTTTGTAGCACATAATCATTAGCACTGGATGTACTCATTCACAGACGTATAATACACTGGACCTTCAGGTTCAGTGTTTCGTGCATAAAATGGCAACTGATCTTGTGCATAACTAATATTTCCTGCAAGATCTACAATAGGAGTTTGCTTAAGAAGTTTAGCATTTCTTGCTTTTTTATATAAAATCTTAGTCTTTGCACACTACTGATCGCTCAAACACAGATACTCTCTTTGTGAAACACAAACCCTGCCTCTTATAAGGACTCATTGTTTGACGCCGAAGATACCAGAATTCCCATCACATCTCCCAGCGAGGATGAAATTATTGCCGGGATAAGAACACTTAAGCCAAAATAAGCAATAAGACATAACTGTCTTTTCACAGATCTTCACAAGGCTTTGTATTAACTGCAGACTTACTGAAGATTAAAATTTTTTGTCCCTGTTGAGAAAGGAACTTTGAAAGAAATGCAAATATTTGTCGTGACAGGTCTGTACGGTACCCAGGTCCTAATTTCTCACAACCATTCGTGTGATGCGTTTTATTTTTTTTACACGAATGAATGGGGACTACTGTTTAATGCCGTGTCCGAAAGGCAATTTTTGTTTGAGAAGGTTCATGTAAAGGTTCATGTAAAGAATGTAACACGCAAAACACGAATGGTTGTGAGAAGATAGACCTTGAGTCCCATGTACCTATCGCGCCAAAAAATTTGTATTTCGGGTGACGGTTTCCCCTCCTTTGTAAAGAATGTAATCTACTCGATTACTTCGACTCTAAGCTACGTTGACCAACCATATGATACAGTTGAAGGCATAACTTTTAGATGTTGCCTTGACAACTGATACAAGAACAACAGTAATTAGGTCATCGAATATCCGGCTCTAATCATTTAGAATTTAGTCCTAGCATTCAATTTATAGAAATAAGAGCTCAGTGCCGAAATGGCCCAAATTTTCGAACAACAAAATTTGTGTAAGACAAAATGGTCAAACAGGGATCTTTTAGATTTTTGCTTCCTGGCGAATATCACTTGCTATCACTATGTGACAAATAGTTTTGCCTTAACTCAAGGACCACCCAATAAGTGTGCATACTGCTCTGTCTGAAAGTCATAAAATTTGGTCAAAACTAAGTTTTACTGTTTGGCAAAATTAGGAGATACCATTGGAGCTATCTTATTCTTGTTGTTAAATTCTAAAAGAAAAAAAAAAGCAAGTCATTGCGGGAATTTAAATCTTAATAAAATCTTTGCCTTGTCACATTGTTCTTACAAAATAAATCTTGAAACACTTCCTTCGCGATCCTGCATGTAGAATATTTTACACGCATAAACTCAAGTATGTAAATATATGGATTCAGACAACTAAAATGTTATGTGTTGCAACAAAGTATGGCAAGTCTTCTTCTAACAAAAACTTGAGCTTCGCATGAACTTGGTCTTTTGAATAACTTGTTTCTCAAAATTTGTTTGTTCTTCCAAAGTCTTTGTGCCATTTCTTACATATGTACATAACTAAATTAAAAATTCCATAATTATTTTTAAATATTTATTGGCATAGAACTCATGTTTTATAACATAACAGATAACTAAATATTTTTCTAATTGTATTTAATTCATAATTTTTTTTCCAAAACTCTCAAAAGTTTACCATTGGGACACAATTGGTAGTGATCTGGTATAACCCACGGATCCTGCATAAGCAAAAGGAGCACTTCTCAGCAGAGTCGGAGCAGAGTGAGCAAGATGTGCTGATTTGTAAAGTCCTGCTCCTGAGCTATAAGCCAAAGTTGGTTCGAAAGAAGATCTAGCCAGATAAGGTGATGGAATAGACTTGATGTGGATCGGAGCATTATATGCGATTGGATGCGATTTGATGAGAGCTGGTGCAGAGTAACTGATTGGAATTGGATTGGATTTGATCAGTGTTGGAGCAGAAAATGTTGGAGCAGCGTATGTAGCAGAAGCGACCGTCTTCAGGACCACTGGAGCAGGAACGTGTTCAAAGGTCTTAGTAAAGAGAGGAGCAGCGATGGGTTCGACAGTCTTCAGGACGACTGGAGCAGGAACGTGTTCAATCATTTTAGTAAGAAGAGGAGCAGCGATGGGTTCGACGGTCTTAACAACCAATGGAGCTTCAACATGTTCGACAGCCCTGATTTCAACTGGAGCAGCCTCAATCAGAGGTTTGCGGTCAACAACAGCATTGAATCCATTCAAGGCATCAGCAGTGTATTTGACTGTCCTTCTGAAACCATCAGCATCATTCAATGCGTATTCTCCGTGAACAATATCCCCATCGCGTGTCTCAAATTTACTCTGTGAATCACCAGTGATTGAATCTTCAACTCCATAGGTGTAGGTGTATTGAGGATGTGAATCGTGCTCTTCAAAAGTCTTAACCAATGCGGGTTCACCATTCCAGCCTAAATCCGAACGGATCAAGGATGCACTGGCAACACCAAGAAGAGCAAGAGCAGCGATGAACTGTAACAAATTAAGTTGTAATTACTATAGAATCGAGTTTATATTTTAATTTAACTTACTTTGAAGACCATTTTTTCAATGTTGAGTTTCTACTGTTGTTTACAGAACTAAGCACAAGCAATGAGTGTCTTTCCATGGAAATCGATTTGTCTTTTATATGAAAGTACAATTCCAAATTATTTTTCTGTCAATTTTGACATGTTAATTAGGTTGACGACAATCTATACCTGTTTCTTCCAGTATTTGGGTGAATGTAGTCAATGATTGCCATCGAACCAGTTTAATAGTAAACTGGATGAGTTGAATATGGATTAGCAAAATAGACAATTGCATATTCACAGGTTAGAGCTCCCAATTTAAATCCAAATGGGTGGAACATTTTTGAACTTGTGCCTTCCAACCGGAAGACACACCCTGTACTTTCCATGGATTTGTTTGCGATAACATGGTGACTTTAGTTGAACATTTGATTTTATATAATTATCCCGACCAAAGTTTATATTGATCTTTTTACATTACTTTCCCATTTCTGACTCAATAACCCGTTGAGTCCACTGAAACAGTCTAACTCCTACACCTCCCGTCTGTCTTAGACACTCTCTCAGTAGCAGTGCCCATTTTATTACAACCTTTTTCCTTTAAAACATAATTTCTGGCGGTTTTATAACTAAAAATCTATGCCTTTGAGTGAATAGAATGAGCCGGATTGGGGCTAAGTCTGCATCTACCTGTTCATTTAACCAGCCTTGCCATGGCTGTTTCCATGATATCATGTATGTAGCACTGCTGAGTGTTTTACACTGACTGCTATATCAATGTCGTCTGCATAAGCTATAACTTTGAATCCCTCCTTTTTTTAAGATGAGGAGGTAATTCGTTCACGGAAAGAAACCACAGTTGTGGTGATAATACACCACCTTATGGTGTGCCACGCTGGACTGAATTTCTGGATTTGCATTAGCCAAGTACTGACTTGTACACCCTGCTCACTAGCATCTGGTTGCTCTAGTGACTTATTCTACCATTGATCCTCAATTTGAGAACATTCACAATGACCTCTGGTTTTAGTTGTTCAATGCCCCTTCTATTTGACATAGAAAGGCTACCATCGTGAATTCTTTGTTAGCCAGGTATTTTTTAATGCTACCAACAAGAGAATGTAGTCAGGTCTCAACTGATGTACCTTTACTGTAAGCATGCTGCGATCTGCAAAGCATTCTTAAGTTGATGTTATTGCGGATATAGATGTCCACCAGACTTTCTAATGTCATTAATAGAAAGGAAGATAGGCTGACGGTCTTTGGTATAAAGACCACTTCTTTTCGAAGCTTTGGTATGTAGGCGTTGTATAAACAGGATCGGAATAGTTTTATTAACCAGGGACGGAGAATGTCATAAGACTGTTGCATTTCCGAGGGACCGCGGACCTGGCGATTTGTACGGAAGGAAACTGTTAATTACCCATTGAAGCTTATGTCATTAACTACCTCCTCCGAGATATGCCGGGTGTCCGGGTTGAGCTGCGCAATACCAAAACACACACTATTGTATTTTCTGGAAAGTGGGTACCTAGGAACAAGTCTAGAGATTCTCGACTAGACATTGCCATTATTCATTCTATCAGTTCTCTTGATATAACTGGGTACGGAAGGATAGGAAAGTAAATCAGAAACACACTAAGTGTACGTGTTCCATCATAAGGATACTATAATACTACTATATGGCGCGATCATTGGAATGCCTTTTGAAAGAACTAAATCTTTCAGTCACCTAGTGTATCAAAGGAAGATGAACTATATCAACTGCAGCATTAGACATTATATTTTATGGGATTCTCCTAGATACCTACAGCAAATAAGTAGATGGTTTAGCTATTACAATGGTAATCCACTTTAAATGGAAGTTCAGTTCACTTTAAAACAGATGGCTCCAAGACCGAAAGTGGGGTGGATTGGGTCTTCTACAAGAAGTTCAATCTCAGTATATTTTTCACAGATCACATTAAATTTTTTCAGATGCAGATCATGGCCATCAAGGAAGACTTCTCCGGGTTAAAATGTAATGCAATATCTATCAGTGGTATTAGCATATTCATTGATAGTCAGGTCAATCAAGTCCCTAAAATCGTGCTCTTTTACCTCAAAGGCCACGTTGGTCTTTCAGGGAGACCGACATTAACCTGTGCTGAGTGACAGACCGCAGAAACATTCAGACTCATTTCGGATAACAGTCGAGCTTGCCAGAAAGGGTACTGCTCTTAAGATTCCGCGGAATTGGAGAGCCGTGGGTATGCACTGGCTACATGTAAATATTTATGAAAGCTGAACACTATTTGCAAGACCTATCACAGATACGAAAATGGCTCAACGTGTCATAGCTCAGGTAGATTTAGGTTGGTTATGTTAAAACTATCACTGGACCAGGTTTTATAAGTTAGCATTGTAAGAGGTTAGACTCTTTATCTAATGCCTTCTCCAGGAGCTATAAGGGTCGAAGTTATTAAGGACTATGTACTTGTCTTGGCTCATGTTTAGGCAATCTTCTCTTTGACGACAGCAGTAACGTCCTTATAACTCATGAGCAGCCTTTGCTCCATAAAAAGATTCGGTTGTTTTAATTAGTCTCTGGGTAAACACAAATGAAAACAGATCCATGATATCACAATGGATTCCTTCCTATCTAAGTGTGTCTGTATTCTCGTACAGAATTCTAACTTAAAACCTAAAATCTAGAGTCTGACTTTTTTCTAAAAGTCCGAAGTTCTAATTTCTCCAGAAGTTTGGAGACATTTATTTTTATATTCCGCATAAACTAGAGTAGCAGAAGTGGATTCTATAAATAGATGGTGCTACAAATGGGATCACCCTCTTAACTAGAACGAGGAAAATCGAGAATGAAAAAAATCTCAAAAATCAATTTTTTTAATCCCGAATGCAAAAATCTCGAATAGGACAAAATCTAGAAAGTACAAAAATCTCGAATGACTAAATCTCGAAAACATAATTTCTTGCGAGATTTCTTTTTTTAATTTAATTTTGAAAATAATGAAAACGGCTCTAAAATGTAAACTTTGTAATTTTTGATTAAAAATATAAAAGTTTTAACACATTTTCATAACAAAAATATAACACACGCAAGTGTGGGGCCTTACATACATATGTATGCTCAGAGTCAAAACTGAGTAAACACCTATAAATTAGATTTCAATACAAAACAAAAGCTTTATATAACAACAATAAAAAAATAAAAAATTAAAATAAAACTAATACATTTTTTTCTAATAACAATTAACCTTACTACATATTTTACGCATCAAAAGTAAGTAAACATTAACAATATCTTTAAAGAATTCATAAAAATAATATCATAGAAACAAAACTCTATATTTTAGACTTTATAACTTCTTTAAGTCTAGATAGTATGAACATAACATGTTCCCTCGTAACATCGGAGGATATTTAGGACCATTCTTCACTTAAAGTCTCATTGCTTTTAATTAGTCCTTTGGCGAATTTCTCCGTCCACATAATCCCATAATTATTCTATGGGGTTAAGGTCTGATAATTGGGGAAGGTGATAAAGCTGTTTTGCAGTTCTATAAAGAAATCATTCCTTAACAAACCGCGAGGTAGGCTTCGGACCATTGTTTGGTTCAAGGACTGCAAGGACCGTACCCCAATTGACCCATTTTTTTAAAACGCCTGTTAAAATAGGTATTTGTTGCCCATTTTTATAAGTGGCACAAAGTAACTATTTTCCGTAGCAATCTATGTATTTTTTTTTTGTCCAAATAAATGGGTTCATTCGACCCAATTTTTTTTGGGCCAATGAAACCTGGTAAAGTATGTATATATTTATATTTTTTTGGGCGGAGCAAATGGGTTAGTTTAACCTAATAATTTTTCTGGGCTAAAATATTGGTTCCAATCAACACAATATTTTTTTGGGTAAATAAAACTAATACAGAAGACGCATTATTTTTTTTGTGCTAAATATAGGGCTTTCGAGTTTGTGCTAGATGTTTGGGCGTAGGCGTAATAGCCTGCATAGTTTTACCTACATATCTACGTATACATATATGTATGTATGTATGTATGTAAGAACATACATATGTACATACATCCACAATTTCTCTTTATCATCTTTTTCGTTTCCTAACTTATTCCATCTATGTAAATCAATCGAGAAATGCGAAAGAAAAAAAGAATGTAAGTGATAAAATAAAAAAAATAACTCTTAAAAATGTTCATCAAATATGTACATATGTACATACATATATCATTGTTTTTAATTTTAACCATTACAACTTCCCAGCGGGAAAAAAAACGTTTCAGAAGGGTTTTGTGAGCACATACAGAGAAGCTCGAAGCGCTTACTATTTTTCCTGCTGGGTTACTTTCAAATTGAGTTTTACGTAGCTTAAAACACTATGAAAATATTATAAGGGACATAATATTTTACTCAGAAAAAATTAAATGCCTCTTTTACCAATTTTTGATGGCCCAAATATTGGGTCTAGTAAATCGATTTAGTTTTGCAAATAATAATATTGGGTCAAATGAATTTTTTTGTTTCGCCCAGAAAAAAT
Organism: Xylota sylvarum; assembly: GCA_905220385.1. Classification (NCBI taxonomy): domain Eukaryota; kingdom Metazoa; phylum Arthropoda; class Insecta; order Diptera; family Syrphidae; genus Xylota; species Xylota sylvarum. Next base: position 50,834,715 of record LR999958.1, read on the forward strand.
AAATGGCTATTTGAACCAGTTTTCATCAGCCCAATAAAGATAAAAGGTGGAAATAACTGGTATATTTGGCCACTTATTATATGTGGTCCAAAATACCCAGTTGATTTGGCCCGTTTTCAAAATAGGTTCATTTCTTAAATGCATAACAAAAATCAACAGACAGCTTCATGAGCATCACCCATATGCAATTCCTTATAATTTAAAACCTCAACTTCTACTAGCCTTTTTTGCACAAAAAAATAAAAATACCCGGTATTTTCGATCCCTGCTATCTTCCCCTGGACTTGTTCAAGATTTTCGAAAGAAAATCCCTCTGTAAAAGTAAAATAGTTTTATAATTATTTTCTAATCATTTATTATAACAAAGATTTCAGTCAATTCGATTGCAGCTTTTATTAACGTTTACCATTGTGAAATAGTAGGAAGTGATCTAGTATAACCTACTGATCCAGCATAAGCGAAAGGAGCACTTCTCAGCAGAGTCGGAGCAGAGTGGGCAAGATGTGCTGATTTGTAAAGTCCTGCTCCTGAGCTATAAGCCAATGTTGGTTCGAAGGAAGATCTAGCCAGATAAGGTGACGGGATAGACTTGATGTGGATCGGAGCATTGTATGCGATTGGAGCGGACTTGATGAGAGCTGGCGCAGAGTAACTGATTGGAAGGGATTTGATCAGTGTTGGAGCAGTATATGTAGCAGGAGCAGGAACGTGTTCAATGGTCTTAGTAAGGAGAGGAGCAGCTATTGGTTCGAAAGACTTAACGACCAATGGAGCTTCAACACGTTCGACAGCCTTGATTTCAACTGGAGCAGCCTCAATTAGAGGTTTGCGGTCAACAACAGCATTGAATCCATTCAAGGCATCAGCAGTGTATTTGACTGTCCTTCTGAAACCATCAGCATCATTCAATGCGTATTCTCCATGAACAATATCTCCATCGCGGGTCTCAAATTTACTCTGTGAATCACCAGTGATTGAATCTTCGACTCCATAGGTGTAGGTGTATTGAGGATGTGAATCGTGTCCTTCAAAAGTCTTAACTAATGCGGGTTCAGCGTTCCAGCCTAAATCCGAACGGATCAAGGATGCACTGGCAACACCAAGAAGAGCAAGAGTAGCGATGAACTGTAACAAGTTAAATTAAAATTATTGTTAAATCAAATTTATATTTTATTCTAACTCACTTTGAAGACCATTTTTTCAATGTTGGGTTTCTACTGTTGTTTACAGAACTAAGCACAAGCAATGAGTGTCTTTCCATAGAAATCGATTTGTCTTTTATAAGAAAGTACAATTCCAAATTATTTTTCTGTCAATTTGGACATGTTAATTAGATTCAGAACAATCTATACCTGTTTCTTCCAGTATTTGGGTGAATGTAGTCAATGATTGCCATCGAACCAGTTTAATAGTAAACTGGATGAGTTGAATATGGATTAGCAAAATAGACAATTGCATATTCACAGGTTAGAGCTCCCAATTTAAATCCAAATGGGTGGAACTTTTGAACTTGTGCCTTCCAACCGGAAGACAAACCCTGTACTTTCTATGGATTTGTTTGCGATAACATGGTGACTTTAGTTGAACATTTGATTTTATATAATTATCCCGACCAAAGTTTATATTGATCTTTTTACATTACTTTCCCATTTCTGACTCAATAACCCGTTGAGTCCACTGAAACAGTCTAAATCATACACCTAAATTGCCTATCTAAGACACTCTCTTAATCGCAGTGCCCATATTATTACAACTTGCTTCCTTTAAAATGGTTTTTGTTTAGTGGTTTTATGACTGAAAATCTATGCCTTTTAGTAAAAATAATGAGCCGGATTGGGGCTGCATCTATCTGTTCATATAACCAGCCTTGCCAGGGCTGTTTCCATGAGATCATGTATGTAGCACTCCTGAGTGTTAGCAAAGTCGTCTGCATAAGCTATAACTTTGAATCCTTCCTTTTCTAAGATGAGGAGGTAATTCTTTCACGGAAAGGAGCCATAGTTGTTATGATAATACCCCACCTTATGGTGAGCTCCGTTGAACTGATCTTCTTGATTTGCATTAGCCAAGTACTGACTTGTACACCCTGCTTACTAGCATCTGGTTGCTCTAGTGACTTATTCTACCGTTGATCCTCTGATTTTGAGAACATTCACAATGGCCTCTGGTTTTAGTTGTTCAATGCCCATTCTATGTCAAGGAAGGCTACGTAGGAGCAATTTTAGAGATTCTCGACTAGACATTGTCATTATTAAATCAGTTCTCTTGATATACATACATAGCTGGGTATGAAAGGTGCATTAGGATAGGAAAGTAAATCAGAAACACAGTGTACGTGCTCATCATAAGGATACTATAATACTACTATATGGCATGATCATTGGAATTAGACATTATATTTTATGGGATTCTCCTAGATACCTCCGGCAAATAGATGGTTTAGCTATCACAATGGAAACCTACTTTGGATGGAAGTTCAGTTCACTTTAAAACAGATGGCTCCAAGTGGGGTGGATTGGGGCTTCTCCAAGAAGTTCAATCTCAGCATCTTTTTCATCTCTCAGATCACTGTAAATTTTTTAAGATGCAAATCATGGGGAAGACTTTTCGTGGTTAAAATGTAATCGAATATCTGTCAGTGGTATTAGCATATTCATTGATCATTGGTCAATCAAGTCAATAAAATCGTACTATTTTACCTTAAAGGCTAAGCTGGTCATTCACGGAGACCGACATTCACCTGTGCTGAGTGCCAGTCCGCAGAAACATTCAGAAACATTTCGGATAACAGTCGAGCTTGCCAGAAAGGGTACTGCTCTTACGACTCCGCCGTGGGTATGCACTGGCTATATGTAAATATTTATTAAAGCTGGATGCTATTTGCAAGACCCAGCACGGATAGGAAATAGGTCGATGCATCATGCCTTAAGTACTTTTCGGTTGGTTATGTTAAAACTATCACTGATAAACCATATCTGATAAACTAGCATTGTAAGAGGTGTAAGAGGCCCTTTAGAGAACTTGTCCAGGACTTGTGCAGGAGCTACAGGGGATGGAGTTATTATGGACTATGAACTGTATAAAAACAAATTGATCCATTTAGGGGCTCTTTTCTTTGATGACCGCAGCAAACTGACGTCCTCAGAAGTCGTGAAACGAAAATAGATCCATGATATCACAATGAATTCCTTCTGGTCTAAGTGTGTCTGTATTTCTCGTACAGAGTGTCATCTTAATCTAAAACCTAAAATCTAGAGTCTGTCTTTTTGTCTAAAAGTCCGAAGTTCTAAGTTGCACAGACGTTTGGAGACATTCATTTCTCATAAACCAGAAAAAATTACCTAACAGATGTGGATTTTATAAATAGTTGGTGATACACACTCATGTTGAGCCTGAGCCCTAGCTTGTACAACCAGGTCAGGAAGGTCTGATTTTTTGTGTGGTAGGTATTCTATCATTATGCATATTTTCTGAACCTTCGTAAACTGTATTTTGAGCAGTGCAGGTGGAAAGAAGATAGAGAATAGTTTCCTCGTACTCTTCATTCCTGCAGCTCTGTAAAAATCGTTTGAATGCACACCAAGCCTAATTGCGTGCTTTCCTTTAGACAGTGTCCAGTGATGACTTCTATTATAGTGCTAATATGCAATCTGTTAAGAGTAATCAAATTCTGAGAACGATTCAGATAAAGTTTTGACTAAATATGTTTTTGTCGCTAGATATGTTCTGTCAATTGTCCACCTAAAATTTGCTCGTTCGAAAGCATCCAGTAAGTTTGCACGAAGCTATTGGTAAAGTTACGGTAGCCTGACCTGGTAAGATAGGAACATATTGTTGTTTCATGTTTAGCGAGTTCGATCTGCCTAATAATTCCCTGGAATATCCCTATACCCAGACATCCAACAAAGCTGAATATTAACCTTCTGCGCCATCTATAAGAGAGATGAACGGCAGTCAAGGACTACTTTCGAATTATTAGAGAAAGATTCCAAAAATAGCTGCTTGGCTATCTGAGAAGATTCGAATATCTTTACTGGATATCACGTTTTTCTGAACCAGGATAAGATTTCTTTAATCGCAATGAGTTTCGCTTGTAACATTGAGATGAATACCACAAACATGAATGGATATGATTCTTTACTATCTTCTCCTGGACTTGTTCAAGTTTTTCGAAAGAAAATTTCTCTGTCGAATATAGAGTCCCTGCCAGTTGCCAGCTAATACTTAAAAGTAAAATAGTCTTATAATTATTTTTAAACTTTTATTACAACAAAGATTCCAGTCAATTCGATTGCGGCTTTTATTAACGTTTACCATTGTGAAATAGTAGGAAGTGATCTAGTATAACCTACTGATCCAGCATAAGCGAAAGGAGCACTTCTCAGCAGATTCGGAGCAGAGTGGGCAAGATGTGCTGATTTGTAAAGTCCTGCTCCTGAGCTATAAGCCAATGTTGGTTCGAAGGAAGATCTAGCCAGATAAGGTGACGGGATAGACTTGATGTGGATCGGAGCATTGTATGCGATTGGAGCGGACTTGATGAGAGCTGGCGCAGAGTAACTGATTGGAAAGGATTTGATCAGTGTTGGAGCAGTATATGTAGCAGGAGCAGGGACGTGTTCGATGGTCTTAGTAAGGAGAGGAGCTGCTATTGGTTCGAAAGACTTAACAACCAATGGAGCTTCAACATGTTCGACAGCCCTGATTTCAACTGGAGCAGCTTCAATCAGAGGTTTTCGGTCAACCACAGCGTTGAATCCATTCAAGGGATCAGCGGTGTACTTGACTGTCCTTCTGAAACCATCAGCATCATTCAATGCGTATTCTCCATGAACAATATCCCCATCGCGGGTTTCAAATTTACTCTGTGAATGACCAGTGATTGAATCTTCGACTCCATAGGTGTAGGTATATTGAGGATGTGGATCGTGCTCTTCAATAGTTCTAACCAATGCGGGTTCACCATTCCAGCCTAAATCCGAACGGATCAAGGATGCACTGGCAACACCAAGAAGGGCGAGAGTAGCGATGAACTATAACAAATTAAATTAAAATTATTGTTGAGTCATATTTATATATTATTCTATCTCACTTTGAAGACCATTTTTTCAATGTTGAGTTTCTACTGTTGTATACGGAACTAAGCACAAGCAATGAGTGTCTTTCCATAGAAATCGATTTGTCTTTTATAAGAAAGTACATACGTCGACTTCCAAACTATTTTGCTGTCGATTTGAACATGTTAATTAGGTTGAGAACAATTTATACCTGTTTCTTCCAGTATTTTGGTGAATGTAGTCAATGATTGCCATCGAACCAGTTTAATAGTAAACTGGATGAGTTGACTATGGATTAGCAAAACAGACAATTGCATTTTCATATTCATAGGTATCAGCTCTCAATATTCATCCAAATGGGTGGAAAATTTTTGAACTTGTGCCTTCCAGCGGAAGACACACCCTATACTTTCCATGGATCTCCTTATGATAACATGGTGACTTTAGTTGGAAATTTGATTTTATATAATTATCCCGACCAAAGTTTATATTGATTTTTTTACATTACTTGCCAATTTCTGACTCAATGACTCGTTGAGTCCACTGAAACAGTCTAACTCTTACACCCTCGCCTATCTTAGACAGTTTCTCAGTCGCAGTGCCCATATTATTACAACTTGTTTCCTTTGTTGGCCAGCGAGGTTTTAATGCTACCAACAAGAGAAGTTTCAACAGATTTACCTTTATTGTAAGCATGCTTCGAAGCATTCTTAAGTAGATGTTATAATATATGTATATTTATGTGATGCTCCTTGATATATCCGACAAATAGATGGTTTAGCTATCACAACTGAAGCCAATTTTAGAAGTTCCGTTCACTCCAAAACAGATGGTTCCAAGACCGAAAGTGTGGTGGATTGTAGCTTCTCCAAGAAGTTCAATCTCAGCATCTTTTTCTATTTCCCAGATTACAGTAAATTTTTTTCAGATGCAATTCATGGCGATCAAAGAAGTCTTTTCCGGGTTAAAATGTAATCCAATATCTGTCAGGAATATTAGCATATTCACTGATAGTCAGATCAATCAAATCCCTAAAATCATGCTCTCTTACCGCAAAGGCCACGTTTGTCTCTCATGGAGATTAACATTCACAACAGAAACATTTCGGATAACTGACGAGCTTACCTAAAAGGTTACTACTCTTAAGATTCCGCCGAAATATCGAGTCGTAGCCCCTGGCCACATGTAAATATTTATTAAAGCTGGATGCTATTTGCAAGACCTAGCATGGATAGAAAATAGCTCGATACATCATGCCTCAAGTAGTTTTGGGTTGGTTAAGTTAAAATTATCACTCGACCATGTCTGATAAACTAGCATTGTAAGAGTTTAGGCTCTTTTTCTAATGACTTGTGGAGGAGCTACTGAGAATGGTGTTATTATGGACTATGAACTGTCTAAAAATAAATTGATCCATTTAGGGGCTCTTTTCTTTGATGACCGCAGCAAACTGACGTCCTCAGAAGTCGTGAGCATCCTCCGCTTTATAAAAGATTCGGTTGGTTTAATTATTTCATTTCTCATAAACCAGAAAGAATTACCTAACAGATGTGGATTTTATAAATAGTTGGTGATACACACTCATGTTGAGCCTGAGCCCTAGCTTCTACAACCAGGTCAGAAAGGTCAGAACTTTATATATATTTTCTGAATCTTCGTAGGACAGTATTTCATTATTAACAGTTTTCTCTTTCTCTTTATTCCAACAGCTTCTGTAAAAATCGTTTGAATGCACACCAAGCCTATTTGAGTACTTTCCTATTAGACAGTGTCCAGTGATGACCTCCATTATTATTGTTGTTCCATGTTTGACGAGTTCAATCAGCCTTATAATTCCCTGGAATATCCCTATACCCAGGCATCCAACAAAGCTGAATATTAACCTTCTCCGCCATTAACATTCTCCGCCAACAACAGTCTAGGACTAGAATTATTAGAGAAAGATTCCAAAGATAGCTGCTTGGCTATCTGAGAAGATTCGAATATCTTTACTGGATATCACGTTTTTCTGAACCAGGATAAGATTTCTTTAATCGACATGAGTTTCGCCTGAAACATTGAGATGAATACCACAAACATGAATGGATATGATTCTTTACTATCTTCTCCTGGACTTGTTCAAGTTTTTCGAAAGAAAATTTCTCTGTCGAATGTAGAGTCCCTGCCAGTTGCCAGCTAATACTTAAAAGTAAAATAGTCTTATAATTATTTTTTAAACTTTTATTACAACAAAGGTTCTAGTCAATTCGATTGCAGCTTTTATTACAGTTTACCATTGTGAAATAGTAGGAAGTGATCTAGTATAACCTACTGATCCAGCATAAGCGAAAGGAGCACTTCTCAGCAGAGTCGGAGCAGACTGGGCAAGATGTGCTGATTTGTAAAGTCCTGAACTATAAGCCAATGTTGGTTCGAAGGAAGATCTAGCCAGATAAGGTGACGGGATAGACTTGATGTGAATAGGAGCATTATATGCGATTGGATGCGATTTGATAAGAGCTGGCGCAGAATAACTGATTGGAATTGGATTGGATTTGATCAGTGTTGGAGCAGAGAATGTTGGAGCAGTGTATGTAACAGGAGCGACAGTTTTCAGGAGTACTGGAGCAGGAACGTGTTCAATGGTCTTAGTAAGGAGAGGAGCAGCGATGGGTTCGACGGTCTTAACAACCAATGGAGCTTCAACATGTTCGACAGCCTTGATTTCAACTGGAGCAGCCTCAATCAGAGGTTTTCGGTCAACCACAGCATTGAATCCATTCAAGGCATCAGCAGTGTATTTGACTGTCCTTCTGAAACCATCAGCATCATTCAATGCGTATTCTCCATGAACAATATCTCCATCGCGGGTCTCAAATTTACTCTGTGAATCACCAGTGATTGAATCTTCAACTCCATAGGTGTAGGTGTATTGAGGATGTGAATTGTGTCCATCAAAAGTCTTAACTAATGCGGGTTCACCATTCCAGCCTAAATCCGAACGGATCAAGGATGCACTGGCAACACCAAGAAGAGCAAGAGTAGCGATGAACTGTAACAAGTCAAGTTGCAATTACTTCAGAATCGAGTTTATATTTTATTTTAACTTACTTTGAAGACCATATTTTCAATGTTTGGATTCTACTGTTGTTTACAGAACTAAGCACAAGCAATGAGTGTCTTACGAAGGGAATTACTTCGTCTTTTATAAGAATCGCATGGAATGACATGGCCGTAATTAGAGCAGCAACTATTAGGTTGCCTAAAAACGGGTCTAGTTTTTCATAATGACTGTACGGTGCTGTCTGTCGGACTCGTTTTACGTAAAGCGAAGAGAACTAGAGAATCAAACAAGTACCTGATTGAAATACATTTTTACCACAAATCAGGGGTAGTATTTGTTAAACTAAATAATTAGTACTCTTCAAACTGGTTTTTCTCATTCCAAGCTAAATGTAGTGTATGTTGTCTTACATGGTCTCATTTTCAGTCAGTGAAATAATTGAAATAAATACGAAACACTATACTGAAGTCATTAGATGCAACTGCTTCCTGTTTTATTTCCTTACTGGAATTTGATGGTCCTTCTTAGTGATGAAGAGCTTACGATATCAACACTCACAATAGTAGAATACAAGATAGGACACATGAAAGTCCTAAGACATTCTCCTCGGAGCCTTGTCTTAAAATCTCTATCAATACTGACATAGATACCCAGTTTCCTTCCATCGATCCTCACAATATACCTTATACATATGTAGCTTATGTTATCTAGCCGTACGTTATCGTCTTTCTCGAAAACATCATAAGTGGTTTTAGAGCTATGTTTCAAAATTCTATTCTTATCTTAATGTAGTCCTGATCTGCATTAGTTCTGAATACGAATTAAGTCTGGAGTTGTAATCGAAAAATCCAAAAGTACAAAGTAAGTAGAAGAACCATTTCTTGACCTGGCTATTAAGCAACTTGTGAAGTACATTTTAGAAGGATGGTAAACCAATACTCAGAACTAAAAACAGTTTTTCTTGTCTTTAGACACACTTTTTATGCCGTAGCATCAATGTTTTAAACATATCGAAATACAGTTTCAAAATTCTGACCTTTTCATCAGACGAATATTGCCTACCATCGATCTTTCCCAGTATAACTAATCCTCGTCTCTGGAAGGACGTGAAAGTAGTCCATCATAATACACTCCCATAATTGTAGTTTTGCCGCACATATTCATTAGTACTGGATGTACTCTTTCACAGACGTATTGCTGGACCTTTCGGTTTCGTGTTTCATGCACCAAACTGCAACTGGCCTTGCGCATGACCAATATTTCGTGCAAGATCTACAATAGGAGTTCACTTAAGATGTTTACCATTTTATGCTCTCCAATATAAGAACTTGGTGATCGGGTTTGCACTTGGTCGAGAAACTACTGATTGCTCAAAACAGATACCCTGTTTGTGAAACACAAATCCTGCTCTTATAAGGACCCATTGTCTGTCACCCAAAACACCAGAATTCCCATCACGCCTCCCATCAAAGTTGATATTATTGTCGGGATTAAAACATTTAAGTTAAAAAAAGCAGTAGGGCATTACTACCTTTCCGCAGAGCTCCACAAGGCTTCATATTAACTGCACACTTACTGCTTTTATTAGTACCGTAGGTTTAGAACAGCGAAAGTTTTCCGAAGGATCGAAACTTTCTTTCCCTATCAAGAAAGGCACTTTGACAGAAATAAATATTTATCGTGGCAGGTCTGTTCAGGGCCTAGCTTCTTTGCATAAATGGAAGTGGATTACTGTTGAATGCCGTGTCTGAAAAGCAATTTTTGTTTGTTGAGTATGACAGTTATACTCTCGCATGTTTATCAGATCCTGCTCATTAGTCCGTCTAGAACATCAAGAGTCGATCGACAAGGTTGCCCACTTTAACCACTACTCTGTTTAGTAGAGATTAGTGATGTTTCACCTAAGGTTGTACATATTGGCAAATAGAACAATGACAGCAGTATTCAAATATCCGACTCAAATTATTTATTATTTGCCCATAGCATTCACACATAGAGAAATCGAATGTACTAACGTCAAATATGCGTGTTTTAATAGATATGTTTAGTATTTTGTCCACAATCCTTGACGCTGATATTTTTTTTTTTTGTTGGGCATACTTTCTGTCAGTTTCTGAATGATTTCATGTGAAATTCTTGACCATTCAGCCTGTAGTCTTAACCATAACTCACTTAAATTTGTCGATGCTCTATCAAACTCCTCTATTTTCCTCTTAATAGCCTACAAGTTTTCAATGGGATTTAAATTCGGGTTTTGTGCTGGTCATGCCATAGTCTGAAAAGGCTGATCTTCAAGCCAATTCTTGACGATGTTGGTTGTATGTTTGGGGTCCCAGTCTTGTTAAAAAATTATTTCTTCCGTTGGATAAGCGAAAAACGAAATCGGCCCAATTGCTCTGGAGAATATCTAAATAATTTTCCTTTTTCATAATGCCCTCAATTGTAACCAATGGACCAACATGCCACCCAAACCATCAGACTTCCTCCACCGTGTTTTGTTTGATTGTTTTGGTTTGTTTTGTGCCTTTGAAGAATAGTAGTGCACTATCATCGGACTGAAACCAAATGACTTGTTTCCAGTCATCCACCGTCCAATTCCTATGTTTCTTGCAGAACTTAAGCCTGGCCTTTATATTTTTTCTGAAACTGCTGGTTTTTTTCTATTTTACAACGGACACCAGCCCAATTCTGCGAAGAGCCCTTCTAGTTGTCCACTCGCTTACATTTTTGAGGATCATTTTACCAACTGCTTTAGGTGTTCTGGCGTATTTTTTAATCAAAAGATGCTCCATAAGGCGAGCATCTCCATCTGTCAAAAGTGTTAGGCGCCCAACTTAATTTTCAACCGTCTCAATATTATTTTTTTTTTTTCGTACCATAACTACGGCGCGATGGCATAGATCGAATTTCTGCGCTATATCACGCGATGAATGCATTTTCTGAGACAGCAAAACAATGCTGTTTTCAATATCAGCAGACATTTTTCTCAATTTTATATGAAACCAGGAATTTTCTCTTTTTTATTTTAGTTATTTTATTAATTAATAATGAGTCAATATCGGTTTCAAAATGTCGTTGCGACCGCTCAGTATGACAAAAAAATCAGTATGATCAAAATTTACGGTAAATATGTATGTATCAAGAAATAGGAGCAAAAATTAAAACATAGAGGTTATGCTAAATTTCCTTCTGGTACTTAGGCGATTTCGTTTTTTGATAACTCATAATAAAATATAAAACTAATCCTCAAAATCCACTGTATGTCCGTCAGTACTGACAGACTTCGGAGGACGAATACATGAGGAGCTCAGCGCCAAAATCACCCAAAATGTTCGAATAACCAAATTTGTGTACGACAAAATGTTTAAACTGAGATCTTTTAGATTTTTGCTTCCTGATGAATACGAATGCATCCTGCTCGGTCTAAAAGTCATAAAATTTGGATAAAATTAAGTTTTGCAGTTCGGCACAATTAGGAGATATGTTTGGAGGAATTTCTATATTACAATCTTTCTCTTGTTGTTGGATTCTAAAAAAAAAAAAACAAAAAGCAAGTCATAGCGGGTTCAAAGCAAGTCAGACCCATGTTCACCCGAATTGTAGCGCCACCTAAGTAAGTCTAATGGGAAGTCAAATTTTAAATTAAGGCACTACATACATATGTATGTACATATATGGCCTTTGCCTTATCGCAAACTAAAAATTATTGTTTGCACAAAATCAATCTTGAAAGACTTTCTTCCAGTTTCTGTATGCAGAATATCTTTGCAAGTATGCATTCTTCAAAGGATTCTATTTTGAATAAATTGTTTCTCAAATTTTGTTTGTTCTTCCAAAGACTTTGTACCATTTCTTACATAACTAAATTAAAAATTCCATAATTTTTATTTTATAATTATTTTCAAACATTTATTGATATAGCTCATGTGCACAACATATATAATAAAATATTTTTCTAATTGTATCTAAATCATAATTTTCTTTTAAAAAAAAAAGTTTACCATTGGGACACAGTTGGTAGTGATTTGGTATAACCCACGGATCCTGCATAAGCGAAAGGAGCACTTCTCAGCAAAGTCGGAGCAGAATAGGCAAGATGTGCTGAATTGTAAAGTCCTGCTCCGGAGCTATAAGCCAAAGTTGGTTCGAAAGAAGATCTAGCCAGATAAGGTGATGGGATAGACTTAATGTGAATCGGAGCATTATATGCGATTGGATGCGATTTGATAAGAGCTGGCGCAGAGTAACTGATTGGAATTGGATTGGATTTGATCAGTGTTGGAGCAGAGAATACTGGAGCGGAGAATGTTGGAGCAGTGTATGTGATAGGAGCGACAGTTTTCAGAACCACTGGAGCAGGAACGTGTTCAATGGTCTTAGTAAGGAGAGGAGCAGCGATGGGTTCGACAGTCTTCAGGACCACTGGAGCAGGAACGTGTTCAATGGTCTTAGTAAGAAGAGGAGCAGCGATGGGTTCAACAGTCTTAACAACCAATGGAGCTTCAACATGTTCGACAGCCTTGATTTCAACTGGAGCAGCCTCAATCAGAGGTTTTCGGTCAACAACAGCATTGAATCCATTCAAGGAATCAGCAGTGTATTTCACTGTCCTTCTGTAACCATCAGCATCATTTAATGCGTATTCTCCATGAACAATATCACCATCACGGGTTTCGATTTGACTCTTTGAATCACCAGTAATTGAATCCTCAACTCCATAGGTGTAGGTGTATTGTGGATGTGAACCGTGTTCCTCAATAGTTTTGATCAACGCAGGCTCCGCATTCCATCCTAGATCTGACCGAAGTACAGATGCACTGGCCACACCAAGAACGGCGAGAATTGCAATGCACTGTAATAAATTAAATTAAATATATTTTTTGTTTTATGTTTTATTTTAACTTACTTTGAAGACCATTTTAATGTTGAGTGTCTATTGTTGTCTACAGAAGTAAGCGCAAGCAATTAATGTATTTAATGTGTATCGAATCGTCTTTTATATGAAAATACTAGCCAATGCTTCTCATCAAGTTTACGTCCAAACAAGTTCGGGAGTCGTTTGCCGTCATGTTACGTTTACCCATGTGGGTAAATTTGATGGCGGTGTCACCACAATTAACAAAAATAACGAAAAGGGACGAAGAATGCAAAAAGTCAAGTCAAGTCGAAGAATGCTTAAGGTACAAGGCAATACTTAAAAAATACGCGGAGACTTTCAACATTTAAGAAATGTTCTTCAAAGTAACAAAACTATTTTCAATTTAATATATTACACTTTTTTACAATTCTCGCCCTTTTTGGTGTTGCAAATGCATTCGTACTTCGGTCAGATTTAGGATATTGTTCACGGAGAATATTGGTTAAATGATTAGGGAATTTTTTAGCTTTATGTAAAATTTATACAGCTTAGCTGTATATAAAATGGCTCTAACGATTTTGATAAAATTCTATATGTGGACAAGTTTGGGCATATGGTATAAGATGGCATATCACGTTTTAAAAGTGATTATTTCTCAGCGATTGCGCTTAAAAATAATATCTAAGCGTTTTATGACTAATGAAAAGATACGATGTACCAAATTTTGGAATTGCTAGAATCGCTTAAATTTTGAAACCCATTTACGGAGTGAAGTATAAAGGTATAGGGAAGTTAGAATTTGGAAGTAAAAGGAAAGTAGCTAAGTAACGATGAGCATTCACTTTGAATCTTGCAAATCATAATTTGTTGGAAATATTGAAGAGGGCAAGTGTTTGTACACACCTGTTGAGTAGCTAAATAACAAATTTCTGAATTTCACTGTGCAACCGGTAAAAGATGTTAAATATAAGGGTTTACTGAAGAGGCAGCTAGTGTAGTACAATTAAACCGACGTACATGCGGGACAGAACTATAGATTTCATCCGAGCAATTGTGGTGGAAATATCAGTATGCGACCGTACACCACAGGACTAGTCATCGATCGATCTACATCCCAGACGCTGAACACTATTCAGTAAACTCAAACAAATTCCGGGAGCTCCCGTCCAAATATGTGAGCTATATTCGAGATCGACAATAAACCAAATTTTCAAAGAGATTTTTTTTTTTAATTTCCATCTTGGAAACGACTTACAAATTTCAGGTTGAGAGTGACCTCCAATCCATTGACTTTAAAGTCTCATATGATAATATTATATCGCCTCGAGTCACATATTAGACGCGATATGGCTGAGTTCGAAGACTTTTCTAACCTCTTTTGTAGCGGAATTCGACAAAAAGATCATGTAATTTCAGATATCAGTATGGAAGGCACTGTCTTCATCAAGTTGATGTACAAACGATGATATGAACGATGTAGTCATCATACGCTGCTCACGGCCTACTACGTCAAGGGTGTTTTTTATAGAGGCGGAGAACTTTAAATTGAAATAAGACACAGAAAAATGTTTTAAATATCCATGAAATTAGAAGATAATTTTATTACATTAATGTTTGAATATGATTCCGGGCATGTGGCCGCCACAACTGGCACGTAGATGGCGTAATCTGGAGGTCCAATTTTCACAAACTCTTCGCAGTAAACCGGGCTGTATTTCGATAATCATACAATGAAACATGGAACAATGGGGACTCTTCATGGTCATCTAGCATAGATAGATGAGTTTGAAAAGTATATCAAAACTAGACGTCATCAAAAACGATGAATTTGATTTTCTGGATTTTAGCGTATTGTGAATGAATCTATTCGCATAATTTCTGGATACCAAGTAACCATGATATGACCCATTTAAAGATCAGCCTGTTTGATCTGCCTAGAGAGTAAAAAACTTGGCTGAAACTCTTGCATTAATGTTCAGCTTTTCTATTAATATTTAACATTCTCGCACAAAATTTGCCACTCTGCATCTATTGTAACTTTATCGCTGTCATCACCATAACATTCAGTTCACTACAAATTGGAAGTTGATTATTATATGGGTAAACACGTATAAAACATTCAATTTGACTCAACATATTTCCTAGGGCATACATTACTTCTTACACATCCAGTCTACATTTAAACAGGTTCAACTGTAAGCCATAGCCATGGTACTGAAAAACCGGTACAAATTGTCGACACCTTAATTAACATGTTAAAATTTCCTAGAAAACAACGACTACCCACGGGATCCAATGCTTGTATTTTCATATAAAAGACGAAGTAATTCCCTTCTTAAGACACTCATTGCTTGTGCTTAGTTCTGTATACAACAGTAGAAACCAAACATTGAAAAAATGGTCTTCAAAGTAAGTTAGAATAAAATATAAACTCGATTCTACAGTAATTGCAACTTAATTTGTTACAGTTCATCGCTACTCTCGCCCTTCTTGGTGTTGCCAGTGCATCCTTGATCCGTTCGGATTTAGGCTGGAACGCTGAACCTGCATTAGTTAAGACTTTTGAAGGACACGATTCACATCCTCAATACACCTACACCTATGGAGTTGAAGATTCAATCACTGGTGATTCGCAGAGTAAATTTGAGACCCGCGATGGAGATATTGTTCATGGAGAATACGCATTGAATGATGCTGATGGTTTTAGAAGGACAGTCAAATACACTGCTGATGCCTTGAATGGATTCAATGCTGTGGTTGACCGAAAACCTCTGATTGAGGCTGCTCCAGTTGAAATCAAGGCTGTCGAACATGTTGAAGCTCCATTGGTTGTTAAGACCGTCGAACCCATCGCTGCTCCTCTCCTTACTAAGACCATTGAACACGTTCCTGCTCCAGTACTCCTGAAAACTGTCGCTCCAGTTACATACACTGCTCCAACATTCTCTGCTCCAACACTGATCAAATCCCTTCCAATCAGTTACTCTGCGCCAGCTCTCATCAAGTCCGCTCCAATCGCATATAATGCTCCGATCCACATCAAGTCTATCCCGTCACCTTATCTGGCTAGATCTTCCTTCGAACCAACATTGGCTTATAGTTCAGGACTTTACAAATCAGCAAATCTTGCCCACTCTGCTCCGACTCTGCTGAGAAGTGCTCCTTTCGCTTATGCTGGATCAGTAGGTTATACTAGATCACTTCCTACTATTTCACAATGGTAAAATGTAATAAAAGCTGCAATCGAATTGACTAGAATCTTTGTTGTAATAAATGTTTAAAAAATAATTATAAGACTATTTTACTTTTAAGTATTAGGTGACAACTGGCAGGGACTTTATATTCGACAGAGAAATTTTGATTTGATCCCTCCCCGAAATTCTTAAAAAGTGCACTTTTCTTAAACGAGAACAGAGCAATAAGTAGGTAACACGATTTTATGCCAAGAACTTGTAGTAAAATGCAAATCCAAACAAAAATGAGTCAATTCGGCTACAGTGCAGTAATTTCCCATTTACCTAAATGCAAAAAGATTCAAATCAAATCTAGTAAAGCTAGTTTTAAATACGTTTCGAAAAATTCGAGAAAAGTTTAGTAGTTTAGAATTTAAAGATATTTTTGAGACTACGCAAGACCTTTTAAGTATTGTGGATGAAACTGAAACCCTGAAAATTCTTCTGAAAATATCGAGGCAGCAGCATAGGGCCAATGTAAACGCATTTGCTCTTGAAAACTTTTATAGGATAGTTGCTATGATTCCCTTTTTGGACGACTTCATAACTCAGATCGAAACGCGGTTCGAGGATCATTAGACCGTTCTATCGTCATTATATATTTTGATCCCGTCAATACTTGACAAAAGCAAAACAAAATTTATCGAAGATAATTTTAAATTTTATAAAAGATTTTTGGATTGGATTACATTGAAGGCTGAGTTTCTACTGTGGAAGACAAAATGTCATAAACAACCAGAGTCGCAGCGTTCAAAGAACGCCATAACAGCTTTAGGAGACTGCAGTAAAGATCTTTTCCAAACATACATCGACCAAATATGAAATTTAATACTTATTATTTTATTTTCCTTCATCGCTCTAAACCTTAAAAATAAAAAGACGTTTTTCAAAGAACATATTTGTCTGTCTACGGCCTTGGCTACATGCAAACTTAAATTAAAGCTGGATGCTTTCGAAAGAGCGAATTTTAGGTGGACAATTGACAGAACGTATCTAGCAACAAAATCATATTTGGTCAAAGCTAGATCTGAAATGGTCTATGAATTTGATCTTTCTTAACAGATTCCTTATTAGCACTATAATAGGTGTCATCACTGGACACTGTCTAATAGAAAAGCACTCAACTAGGCTTGGTGTGCATTCAAACGATTTTTACAGAAGCTGTTGGAATAAAGAGAAAGAGAAAACTGTTAATAATAAAATACTGTTTTACGAAGATTCAGAAAATATACATAAAGTTCTGACCTTTCTGACCTGGTTATAGAAGCTAGGGCTCAGGCTCAAATTTGGGGATTAGTAGTTTACGAGTGTTCCAATCCCCTAAGCCGAAGATGTTCGAGTGGTGGTGCATTTTGACACAGCCTCAGCACTGCAGCCGACTCCGCGTATGCCTTTGGATCGTACGTTGGTACGTTGTGTGTGTAACACCAACTATTTATAAAATCCACATCTGTTAGGTAAATCTTTCTGATTTATGATAAATGAATGTCTCCAAACATCTGAGCAACTTAGAACTTTGGACTTTTAGACAAGAAGATGGACTCTAGATTTTAGGTTTTAAGTTGTAGTGACACTCTGTACGAGATTACAGACACTCTTAGATCATGGATCTATTTTCATTTGTGGGTACCCAGAGAATAATTAAACCAACCGAGCCTCTAAATGGATCAAATTTTTTTTATTTTAGACGGTTCATAGTCCATAATAACTCTATCCTCAGTAGCTCCTGCACAAGTCATTCTCTAAAGAGCCTAACCTCTTATAATGCTAGTTTATCAGACATGGTCGAGTGATAGTTTTAACATAACCAACCCAAAACTACTTGAGGCATGATGCATCGAGCTATTTCCTATCCGTGCTAGGTCTTCCAAATAGCATCCAGCTTTAATAAATATTTACATGTAGCCAGGGGCTACGGCTCGCCATTTCGGCGGAATCTTAAGAGTAGTAACCTTTCTGGTAAGCTCGTCAGTTATCCGAATTGTTTCTGTTGTGAATGTTTATCCCCGTGAAAGACAAACGTGGCCTTTGAGGTAAAAGAGCACCTGACTATCAGTGCATATGCTAATATTCCTGACAGATATTGGATTACATTTTAACCAGGCGAAGTCTTCCTTGATGGCCATGATTTGCATCTGAAAAAATTTAATGTGATCTGGGAGATGAAAAGGATGCTGAGATTGAATTTCTTGGAGAAGACGCAATCCACCCCACTTTCGCTCTTGGAAGCATCTGTTTTGAAGTGAACTAAACTTCCGTCTGAAGTGGGCTTCAATTGTGAAAGCTAAACCATCTATTTGCCGGACATATCTAGGGGCATCACATAAATTATAAAGTCAAATACTGCACTTGGTGCAGTTCTGCTTAAACTGATATTCTTTGGCCAACAAAGAAGTCACGATGGTAGCATTCCTTGACAGAGAAGCGAGGTTCAACAACTTAAAACCAGAAATGAAGGATCATTGACAGAATAAGTCACTGGAGCAACCAGATGCTAGTCAGCAGTGTGGTCAATTCAGTACTTGGCTAATGGAAATCGAAAAAATCAGTTCAACGCGGCACACCATAAGGTGGTGTATTATCACAACAACTGTGGCTTCTTGTCATAAACGAATTACCTCCTCATCTTAGAAAAGGAAGGATTCAAAGTAATAGCTTGTGCAGACAACATTACTATAGCAGCCAGTGGAAAACATCCAGCAATTCTACACAGGTATCGAGGGATGCAATAAGTATGATAGCGGCGCAAATGCCTATCGAACTGGAGGTCAAAGTAGCAGCATCAACATACAATTAAGAAAACGCGGATAAAAACCATCAGAGCAGCTGCTGAAACAGAAAGGACATACAAACTGCTGCCGAACATAGAAGAATGGGCAAGAGTAAAACACGGTGAAGTAAACTTCTACCATACCCAACTATTGTACAAACGGGGCATGGAAGCTTCCGGGAATTCCTTTACAAGTATGACATCGCAGATGACCCATTCTGTAGTCACTGTGAAGGCACAGTCCAAAGCACCGAGCACGTCCTGCTGGAGTGCAAACAATACGAAGCAGTCAGAAATATTCTACAACAAGAGATAGGCTATGAAATAACCCCAAGGAGACTGATATCGTACGTAGGGAAGCATGGGACACCGCCAATAGTATCATTGGAAGCATATTACAGGAACTACGGTGGGAAAATGAAACACCTAGAGCCCAAGAGGAAGAAAACCCTGGATCATAAGAAGGAGAAGACACAATGTCAAAACCTGCATCTACGAAGGAATGCCTTGACCGGCGGTGCCGTAGAGTTAATCAGGACAGGGTTAGGGGGGATGTTCTAGCCACGTAAACATGCAGTAGCATGGAGTCTGGCATAACTCATAGCATGGGCTACCGACTATCCATAAAGTATTTCACACCTCCAGCGCATCAAAAATGCTACATACATACATGATCTCACGGAAACAGCTCTGACAAGGCTGGTTAAATGAACAGATAGATGCAGACTTAGCCCCAATCCGTATAATTCTTTTTACTAAAAGTCACAGAATTCCAGAGATAAAACCACCAAAAATGAAGGGAATTCACTTAAGTTCACACTTAAGACAGGAAACTGATATGAAAACTGAACATACGTGAACGTATGTATTAGGAGGACCGCTACTGCACCATACGCTTGCAAGAGAGCCATAGGGGCTAATGGCTGCTCGGTCCACACTGATTTTATACAGCGGTAGTAAGACCAATACTCATGTATGGAATCCTAGTCATGTGTACAGAGTTAAATAAAAGTAGCTATTTCTCTCTCATAAGTAAAATTTAGAGAACGACTAGCCTTTCCTTTGCCAGCACCATTCGGACAACTCCCACGGCGGCGCCGAAAACAACGCTGCATATCTTTCCTTTGGATATTTATAGGAAAGGGGTTACAATAAAATCGGCGCTGCAACTGAGCGAGTCATCGCTATGGTATCGCAGCAAACGATATGGCCACTATCCTAAGCCCTGTGTATGTTTATAAAAATAGAGACTGGGGACTATGCAATTCCATTCCTTGACTTCATGTAAAATATACACACATGTACATATTGTGCACTGGTGGGTCTAAGACAGGCGAGGTTGTAGGAGCTAGACTGTTTCAAATGACTGAACAGGTCATTGAACCAGAAATGGTTAAATGGTATAAAAAGATCAATATAACCTTTGCTCGGGATAATTATATAAAAGCAAATGTTTAACTAAAGTTACCATGTTATCAAAATGATATCTATAGATGGTTTAGGATGTGTCTTCCACTTGGAAAGCACAAGTTCAAAAATTTTCCATTCATTTGGATGGAAACTGACAGCTATTACCTGTGAATATAAAAATGCAATTGTCTCTTTTACTACTCATCCAGTTTACTATTAAACTGGTTCAATGGCAATCATTGACCACATTCACCAAAATACTGGAAATAACAGGTATAGATTGTTCTCAACCTCCATTAACATGTCCAAATTGACAGCAAAATAGTTTGGAAGTGGACGCTTGTACTTTCTTATAAAAGACAAATCGATTTCAATGGAAAGACACTCATTGCTTGTGCTTAGTTCTGTAAACAACAGTAGAAACCAAACATTGAAAAAATGGTCTTCAAAGTAAGTTAGAATAAAATATAAATTTGATTTAACAATAATTTTAATTTAATTTGTTACAGTTCATCGCTGCTCTCGCTCTTCTTGGTGTTACCAGTGCATCCTTGATCCGTTCGGATTTAGGCTGGAATGGTGAACCCGCATTGGTTAAGACTTTTGAAGGACACGATTCACATCCTCAATACACCTACACCTATGGAGTTGAAGATTCAATCACTGGTGATTCACAGAGTAAATTTGAGACCCGCGATGGAGATATTGTTCATGGAGAATACGCATTGAATGATGCTGATGGTTTCAGAAGGACAGTCAAATACACTGCTGATGCCTTGAATGGATTCAATGCTGTTGTTGACCGAAAACCTCTGATTGAGGCTGCTCCAGTTGAAATCAAGGCTGTCGAACGTGTTGAAGCTCCATTGGTCGTTAAGTCTTTCGAACCAATAGCTGCTCCTCACCTTACTAAGACCATTGAACACGTTCCTGCTCCAGTGGTCTTGAAGACTGTCGCTCCTGTTACATACACCGCTCCAACATTCTCTGCTCCAACACTGATCAAATCCAATCCAATTCCAATCAGTTACTCTGCGCCAGCTCTCATCAAGTCCGCTCCAATCGCATACAATTCTCCGATTCACATCAAGTCTATCCCATCACCTTATCTGGCTAGATCTTCGTTCGAACCAACATTGGCTTATAGCTCAGGAGCAGGACTTTACAAATCAGCATATCTTGCCCACTCTGCTCCGACTCTGCTGAGAAGTGCTCCTTTCGCTTATGCTGGATCTGTAGGTTATACTAGATCACTACCAACTGTTTCACAATGGTAAGCGTTGAGGATTACGCCCATTACATTGACGATTGCCATTTTATTACTATTTTTCTTATGTAGCTGATTATGTTTTTATGTGTAAACTCATTTTTTAATAAATGCCTAAAAATTATACAGAATTTGTGAAGTATTTAGCAGTTGAAGCACTTTTACTGCATACATAGATGGCAACACATCTACCGTAGTGACATGTCTTTTTTATTTTCCAAATTCAGAATTCACCACAGGAAATCATGTGAACAGCCCAAAAAGAAACACAAAACAGATACCATTAGATAAAAATATCTCCAACCCAATGGCTACAGTCCGAAAATAATTTCATTATGTCATATAGATAATTATAACAAGGCTAAACGTTAAAGTCAAACATTATTTCGGGTCAAAACATACGAGGGTTGCGTAGGTGCACACTCAAGAACTGCCATTGACCATTAATCAAAATTTATCATGGTTCCTTAATATCAATTCTGTTGACAGAGGTGCACAAGAGTACAAAACAGTATTCGATCCAAACACATTTAGCCGCTGACGTTTTTACTGCAGTGACAGTTCGTCCAATGTCAAACGCAACATGACAAATGAATCTCGAGCAGGTGAACTCTGTTCGGTTCTTTTGAATATTAAAAAAGGCAGCCGCTGTTTACTCCCCCAACACAGCCATGTGTCTAGTCACTTTTGCATATTTCAATCGCGTTTAAAACTATGATCCGCATCGGTATAGTCGGTACACAGTTGTAACATTGAATGACTTCACGAATTTAAATCGTTTGAATTTGAAAAAAAAAACATAAGCCTCAAAAGGATTTCGGTGGCATCAGTGGCAATGTCTGGCGTCCTTACAAGTGAATGGAAAACAAAAAAGAAATCCATACACAAATGTTGCATGGAGATGCGGAGGAATGAAGAAAGAAATGTTAATATTGTACTCGTAGATACTTTTTTTTTTTGTGTAGAATCTCTTCAATGTGATGTGCTGCCGCTCCGCATCATGCGGAATTGACTTTTTCCCCCTGATTCGAATGATTAATGATGTCGCCTCGTATAATAGGTCCTTGGAAGTTTCACTCCTCGAATGTTGGAATGTTTTGTTTGGATTTTTATTTTTATTTATTTTTTTTGTTAAGTTTGACGAACTGATTCAGGGCGGCTTCACATTGTGTGTCGTGGCTGTTGGATTTTCTATCTGTGTTGTTTTCTTTCTATAGATATTTTTCTAGTAACACATCGACGACTAGAATTCCTTTTTTTTAATTTTCTTATGCTTTAATAGAACTGCATTCTCAGATGTTTGACGAATGTTTTGAATTGTTGTCAAATGATTTTTGATACACGGATGTATGTACATAGATAGTCATCCTTCGCTTATGAATGGGAGTAGGGTTGTGTATAGTAACTAAATATTATATAAATTAAAATTTTTTGATCACTTCACTTCTGTCCCTACTCGACTCCTAGAAGTTGTACACAGTGCAACTCTTACCCATATGCCTGCAGCCAGGGTCAAGACTCCGCAGTTTTTGTACTAGGTGGACAATGGTGCTTAACCATTATTACTCCAGTGGGTAGACCAACATTTCTTGATTAACTCACCCACAGGATTTTTGCACTCGCGTACATAGTAACTAGTAACATAACTTCCGAGTAGAAACTGGGGCTCCTGGGGGATACATCGATATCCACCAACTTTGATCCTTTTTACGATAAGCGGGTACTGTGATGATACCGTGACTCAAGTGGTTAGTGCGTTTGACCACGGAGCGGGGATTCGAGGTTCGATCCCCAGACAACACCTAAAATTTCTTGCACGGCCCCACCTCTTGCAAGTGTCTGACAAACATCCGAGAGTATATGAAAAAGCTTCTCAAATAAAACTTTACCCCTGGGAAACGGCATTAAAAATAGTAGGTCCCTTCCGTTTTTGTAAAGAATATAATCTCTTTCGTCCAAGTACATACATATCCATGGACTACACTTAAAACAAAGTTAAACCAGAAGACAAACACGGAACGGTGTGGTTAAAAAAATTGTAGAAATAGACACTTCGACCGTAAATTACCCCATTGATGTTTACAGGTGCTTCTCTTAATAACTTTAGAGGACGGTCCATAAGTCCTCTCAAGTCATGTCCTATGAATGAACTTACCGCGGTCTTATAACTCCTTCCTCTTAACCTAAACCCCATACTTATGACAGTCCGGCATTAAGCATTTGGAGAGTGGATGCTATATCGTATGGCCATATCAACATGCCGAATTCGCTACTACCATACCGCTGAATAAACTGATGAAAATAACGTACTATCTGCATTACGTATATTAACCAGATTTGAATTTGAACATGAGAAGATGTTGAAAGACTGTCTTAATATTTATCGATGAATTCAGATTTGGGGGCTAAGTTATCTCCTCGGAATTTGTCGAAGACTTCAAATGTACCAGTGTCTTCCAGAGGGAAGTTCTGACACACCCTGAATCTGCACACGCTCATAGTAGCAATCTATCATTCAAACGTAGCACAACTTTATGTTCCGACAGTCATGTTCATCATATCTCATCATAACAGCTCATCATAACAGTCATCTGTCGTTTGCATTGGTAACCATATCCATATCCATATCCCACAAATAAAAGGAGCAGAGTTGGAATGGACTTGCTATAGGATTTTCATACTATATTTTTATCTGCAAATGTGCAAGTGCTGCAAAAAACAAATCATAGTGCGTCACATCAATCTCGAAAGTACTTGTACCAATCGATGATACATTCAAGATTCTATAGATCCTGCTGACGGTATAACGCTGTTGATGTTGCTATAGATAAACCAAATTCTCACCCTTGTAGAGAAATTACAACAGCGATTGTTCCAAGAGATTATAATGGTCCACCAAACTACTGATTTTTAGTTCGAGTAGAAACTCCAAGTAGTTCTTAAACAAATTGATCAAACAGTTTCCATTTCTGAGTATAGTGAGTGATTGGTTTACCAGTTTAAATACACTAGATGACTTGAGTCTACGTCGGGAATTCATCAAACACAAATGCA
Source organism: Xylota sylvarum (assembly GCA_905220385.1). Taxonomy (NCBI): domain Eukaryota; kingdom Metazoa; phylum Arthropoda; class Insecta; order Diptera; family Syrphidae; genus Xylota; species Xylota sylvarum. Next base: position 50,859,407 of record LR999958.1, read on the forward strand.
TATGTATATTTGGTGCGACAGATCCAATGGGACCCAAAGGCTGACTCAGTAGTCGGACGCAGTAACGACACAGTGTATAGCAACAGCAACGCCACAGGTTTTCCACTTTTTGCTCTTAGCACTCTTGTCATAGCCTAAGTATGCTAAATCCTTAGTAAGCTCAAAATTATAGTCATATCTGAAGCTCTCTCCTAAACATTGGTGTTGGTTGATTTTTTTTGTTAACAGTATACACACGCACTTGGTTTCGACTTAGTGGACCGTCAAGCCTATCTTCCGCTTCAATATTCACTTGCTGTATGAACATAACGCTAAGTTCTTCCAAAAATGTTAATATTGTCGAAGTATGCGAAAAGAGACTCTTTAAAGATTGTGCCTTTGGAATTAACAGTACCATACTTTCAAGAATACCTTGCATAAATCCTTCTTGCAGATCGACTGTCCATAACCATAAGGTAGCCTTAGGAGGGAAATTACCATTGTTGTTATACATATTGAGCTTGAACTTTTCCCTGACATGAAATACTAGGTACTACTAGATTTCCCTACAATATTTTGTCCTGGCTCTATAACATTCACATCTTGTTTTTATAATACATTTTCGAAACTCATTACTGCAAAAGTATCTATTTATTGCTTCGATCATGTTCCTTATTTCTTCTTAGCAGAAAATGGGGCTAATCCTTAATATTCCGCTTCTAAGGCTCGGGAACATAACAATGGATTGCAATTGAAAAACTGGTTAAAATTGGTTTTAATTTTACCTTATATCTTGATGCAGAACCCTCTTGAAATAACTCGACACCTTTTTTCTCTTCAACTTCTGATATCTTTACAAAAATAGTCCTTTCTAGTGAAAATCCTTCTAGTTCACCCCAAACTGGAGACTCGCGAAGAAAATTCCACAAAGTGTCAATAAAATGATTGAATACACTTACCGGAAATAGTCCTCCTGCTAATCACACAAACAAGGACGACACCTTAAATAATGAATCTAATTTCGCTACTTAATACACGCAGAGCTGTTAAAATCATCTCCACCACTTCCACCCCCTTTCACACTTTCCCATCGAATGAGAATATACTCAAAAACTGATCCCCAACTAATCCTCCTGCTATTCGCTCGTAACTTCGTATATTCCTCCGTCAAACAAAAGGGTTCAAATTAACCACACAAATTGAATAGAGTAGTCTTACCCCTTTAATTTTACGCACTTCCTAGAACCAGTACAAGAAATCCTCTCTAAGGGATGATTTCTTTCTTTACGATTTTTGTTTCCACTCTCACAAAAAACAACAGTTAATCCTCTCCTTTTCAGCAAAGAAAATGATGAAAGATGTTATAGTTGTTAGGAGGGAAATAAATTTTCAACCACATAACAACCCCAAATTGCTGAACTCCATCAGGCAGGCCACCACCACCACCATTCCACCACTGTCACCAGAGTCGCCATAAAAGTGAAAAAGGTAAATGGTAAAGTCTTCTTGTGAAAATATCTAATATCTCTTCGAAAGATAAATTGAGGTCATTTCTTATGCTGTGGTACAAGGTGTGGTGACACTGTTTTGACACTGTCCAGTAATTTTCGCACACCGCATGTCCTTAATGTAAGGAGATGACCTTTTTCCGAATGTTAACAGGCATTTCTACATATTTTTGGTCACAGAGTATCCACGGGGCGACTTGGATGGGTATGGCAGGACAAGTGGTCACTGGACGGTCGGTTGTCTTCATGAAGGTAATGTGCTTTTTGCATTTGCTGCAAAATTTACACTCTTATCTGGAGGATTTCGGTTGCAAATAAATTATGTCTGTCTTCTCGGGCTAAGGGACCGTTTTCTTTTTTTTTAGGTTCATTATTTAATTTTATGTTTGTTGTTTTTCATTTTGGAGAAACGAATTATTATCCTTTTAATTCGATAATAAAGACCTTTGGCACTAAAACATGTCGTAAATAATGTTCAGATGCATGTGAGGTCAGGTCACCAAGTGGTATTTAGAGCTTGTTGACAGTGGGTTTTCAGTAAATATTATAGAAATATATGTTTTCATAAAAACCACAACGGATGGGAGAAAAAACATTGTGGCTAAAAGTGTGTACCTAAGTATGTTTACCGAGTTTTCAAATACAAGAGACTGAGAGACAACAAGCAGTGCACAATGACATCCTCAATTTTAAGTCCTTTATGCAAGCTTTGAGATAATAGACAGTGATTAAAAAATTCTGTTTCTTTATGGATTCTTGAATAAATTAAATATAATATTTGCTGTAATGCATACAGAAAAAAAGTTCCATTTCTAGGTATGAGCAGGAGACATGACTTGGTAAGGAGCAGTTCATTGCTTACAAGAGATTACCTAGTGCATTTTGCGAACGCCTAGATCCACTGTCCTTTTGTGAACTTGAAAAGCTGAAATCAAAAAGAGAAGAAACCCAATATTTGCACTACGGCAGGTCTTGGGAACAACTTATCAACTTGAAATCCGTTATCATCACCCCGATTTAAGGCCATACATGACTGCTTATTTTGAAACGAGCACTGTTATCCTTGCCAAACTCGTCCGATTATGCAGGCTTATAATGGAAACAATAACGACGTCTCCAAGGATCTTGACTTTTAAAAGGAAAAAAACACAGTTTAGTTTAAAAAAACAGTTATGCAAAACTTACGCGGCATGATCAAAATCACAATCTTTCAAAACTTCGGCATACGCCAACGATATTTGCATAATTGGATTACAGCCACGAGCATGAAGAAACGATTGATAGTGGCACAATGAGGAAAGTCATAAAGGGAACGGGATGTTGGCATGAGTAGTATATCATCGCTCTGAACACCCAGTTTCTAAACCTTCAATACGACCAACTGGTCATCTATTCTGTGAGTTAGTGGATTACTTCAGAAACAAATGAATGACATGATAAAATCCTAAAAGGCTGCAAAGCTATCAGTAAAACGTTAATCTTCACAATCAGGAAACAAAGTTAAGAAGGAAATGTTAGGAAAATCCTTCAAGGAGCTTATTCTTTAATAGAATGAGGGTATTGTATATTTTCACATGCAATCAACATGAGCGTTAAGAGGCCTCCACCTAAAAGTTCGAACTCAGAGTCGAACATACACGTAGTTTAGAGAACAACCAGTGGGTTAAAATATAAACTGGACAATTTTTTTTTCGAAATTAAAATGTTTGAAAATATTCTATTCAAATATATTTTTCAGTATTTGCCTTGGTGGCAAACTGACTGGTTATAGGAGGGTGTTGTTCTAAGTTTAATTTTTGTTTATATTTGCGTTGCTGGGCAACAATATGAATGAAGTAGTATTGTAGGAATGTATGGATATCTTTCCTTGCTAGTATTATGGAGAGCTTTAATTGTGTATGAGATTTTGATTTTGCCTCACAGCAAAACATGAAAAATTTAAGTTTCGTATTTTATGAATAATTTCATATTTTGGCTATTTATTTCGACCGTTAAACAACTATAGCATACTACAGTAGTAACGTTTTCCGTTTGTAACGTATTTTTTGTTCTTCAAACAAGTAAGAAATATAAGTAATAAGCTTTAATATAGTAATTTTCTGAAATGTGTTACAATAAGTTCTTATCTGTGAAGATACCACAAGTTGAAATAGTTTCGCCTAGCTGATCTTAAAGCTGCACTCTTGCAATATCAGCGTTCATCTTTCCGTGAATTATGGTAGTCGAAAAAATTTTAGTCCGATGAGCTAGCCTTTTCACATGCCTCTCAAACTTTTTATATTTGCACACTAGGCCAAAAATAGATGCAGTCAACATATTTTTGCGAATTTCCATCCACTTTCTGTTGTTTGACTGTCCTACAGTCGGTCTTTCTATAATTTGGCGATTTGACTGATTTTCTTTTAATTTGTCTACCATGTCATTTTTTTTTAAATAATTTCGTCGGAAGTCATATTTGGCTGATTGGAACCCAACATCTTTTCTGGTATTAGCCCAATTTAATCTAAAATAATTTCTGCCCTTTTGGTATATTTTCAAAATTGTTCTTTTTGTTAATAAGTTATTCTTTTTTAACCGCCTCAATTATTGGTAATATTTATCTATGCAACCTTGGACTATATGCATCTGTTGTCCAGGAATAATCATCACAATAATGACACTATCCATTTGAATATCCATTACTAAGAGTTGATACGTTTCCTTCTAAAAAGCTTGGCAATGATAGAATTATGATGTTTAGCCAGATTGTTTGAGTAACCATCAAAAGACATCTTGTATTCATAACGACTCTTGAAGAAGCAAATCGGACTCCATTTATGTTGAAGGTCCGCTGTAGTTTATGTTACATATGTTATCTGCGCTTTTATACAGTCCATATGTAACACAGTATTTTTTTCGAAGGTCCAAGGAAATCACCTTCCCCGTACGTAAACTTTGACGATGCTGAAACTGTCTATTTACCAATTTCGGAGTTAGGTACTTACAGTACAGATAGAATGATTATGACTGCCAAGACTATTTGAAAGGGTTTAGTACTGATTTGCAATCTACGTACATAAACATATTAACTAATATTTAGAATATCAGAAATCAATGTCTTTATTAGGTATTGCGTTTCTGATTGTGTCCACTTTCCTTTAAAGGAACACTTCCACACTTCTCACCAAGTTAACTTTTACTTTGTCAACTCTTGCAAAGAAGGATAAATACATTAAGTCACTCGAGAATTTGGGGCAGGCTATATGGGGGCAACAGGATCGATGAAATCAACGCTAATAGCAGCACTGAAAAAATACTGAATCTTCATCCACTAGACATTTAATGTGGCAGCCCGACAACTAAAACGGTACTAACGCTAAGGAAAACCGGCCTATTTTAGTTAAACCCTTTGGTCATGCCTCAATTCTGAACCGGTGAAATATACCGATATTCCAGATGGAAATGGACATACCCAGTGGTTCAGAAAAGATACCTGAGCCTGCGGCTACATTCATCTTTAATCCATCTGCGAAGACGGAGATGGTACGTGAATTTGTAAGCTAACTGTTTTTTCACTCTTCTCTGCTTGGAAACGAGCTTGTGGAGGTCTCTTGAAATCTAGATACGGAATCAAATAATCTGTGGTGGGACATTTCCTAGATATTTATTCAGGATTGACTGACTTATTCTTAGTGCGCTAATAGCTGTCGAAGCTTGAACGAAGATATCCAACGGAAGTAAATTGAGGATAGCCTCCAGTCCTGCAATAGGTGTGGTTCTCATGGCACTAGTGGTGGCAATACAAGCCAATCTCTTCGTGAGAGCCGCTAAATTGGTGATCTTGCTGGTGGACTGCTGTTGGTGACATGATATTGAGTGATAGCCAATCGGCTATGACTACTCCATAACGACAACTGTAAAACTGCAGGGACGAAGAGGAAATAGAATAAATTCGTCACTTGCTGTGATTGTCCCGTACTAGCCTTCAAAAGGAAAGACACTCTTGGGAGTTATTACCTTGCGGAACCGGACGATCTAGGAATTATTGCGCTGAACGAACTCCTGAGATTCTCACACGTATCTGGATGGTTTAGTTCAGCCATCGAAGACTGAAATTAGGTTCTCATTGCTAACCTAACTGAGCCGTTGACAACTTCTTGACAATATGGGCAGCCATTTACCTAACTAAGTATCGTAGGTATGTACATATGTACGTAGCAGTTGTATACAGATAATCTCAATGTAGCGACATTGAATAATTCTAAATATTTGTGCAGTCTCTACTTATAAACAAACTCTGACCGAACATTACAAATACTTCTTAGGTTCTTCATAATTTAACATAAAATTAAAATACACCACAATTCGGTTATACAAAATTCCACTCCGTCATCTTGTCAAAAAAAAAACAGTAAACAACTTCAAGATAGAAAAACTACTAAAAAACACTTCTGGTCGATTACGTCCCCAGGATAAAACCAGATTTTCCTACGGGATAAACGCGCAATCATTCTGCCTCCCCACCTCCTTTATCATCTCTACTTACCGTCGTAAATAAAAACCTGTACAACCGCAGAGAATTTTTATCTTAATGCAATAAAGCAAAATAAACGCTTCATTTCCATTTACCACGGAATGGAGTGAAGTAACACCAAAGCAAGCAGAAAAGCGAAAAAGAAGAAAAGCAGAAAAAAAAATTAAAAGTCTAGAAAAATGCCGCATAACATGGGGAGGGAGGGCTTGAGCTTGGAAACCCAACGGTAGCATAAATTAATTGCAGAAAAACCGAAAGTCACTTCCGGAATGTATACATTTCTTCTCCTCCTCTCCATCATCATCAACGTGGTTGTCGTCTTTCTGTTCAACATTCAATCGTAGAATTTTTTTTTCTTCTTTCCCACAAAAAAATTAAAGGAAACTTTCTTAAGAATTTTAGAAAGAAAAAAAAAAACAGACTCTACAAACTCTTAGAAAATGCAACTAGAAAATGCGAAATTCTCATCAGAGAAAGAGGATTAAGTGGAAAAAGAAAATTACTAGCAATAACTGCACACTAGCACCAAACGGAAATGGAGGCATTAAGTATTTTTTATTTTTTACAAAAAAAAAATGCAATTTGTTGCACGACATAGCAAAGCAATGGCCAAGAAAGTCAATTCTCCGGAATTGGTTTAATCAAAAAATTATTATGCGTTTACACGCATGAAGGCGATGTTTTAATGTCATGTTCATGTGTGTATGTAATCCCAACCAGGCGGCAGCAGTAAACCAAAATGGAGCCTGATGTATGCAATTTTCTCAAGCAATCTACTCTGCTCATTTGTTTCACATGCAATCGTTTGCCTCTTCCAGTCAGGATGAAAGTTCTCCAAAGGACACACAGAACTTCTTTGCATGCAGTGGACTCATTTACTAACCCAAGGCAATGCCGGGTCTTTAATTAAAATGCAAAAAACAAGTCCATTTTGGATGAAAATCTCGTTGCTTGTGATTATTTATTAAAAAGTCGTTAGGCATCGGCTGTGTTTGGAGGGTTGCACCAAACCAGAGTAGCTACATCGATTGGAAAATTCTCAGAATCAATGAGACTTCAATTAAAAGTTTCTCTCTTCGACAGGCTGGCATCAGGCCTAAATCCTTCAATCGAATCGGGCAATGCAGCACAACGTATCGTGTACATGAATACTTCAATTTACGTCACTGTCCGCTATGGTTGCTATGTTTGTACATAAGGGTGGCTTTTCGAAAACGAAAGGAATACATAAGTGGATTGGCGGAGGAAAAATCCATCAGGGATGTTTAGCTGTCAATCAAATTGAAAAAGTTTCTTCTGCCCTCGTTTTTTTTTTTTCTTTGACGTGGTACTTAGTGGAGTGAGGGTTGAAAAATAAAAATGAAAAATAATCGAATTATAACCAAACTGTAAAAATTAAAATTTATTTTTAAACTAATGTCGATTTTAAAGTATACATTCATGTCATGCATGGACGTTTTATTTTAGGCAGCAACTTGAAATCTATGCTTATGTACATTCATACATATTATGTACACACATACATAGGTCGCTCCTTTAAGTGGTGGAAAGGTTTGAACCAAAATTAAGAGCTACCATTACATCGTTTTTGTTTTTAGTGTACTCTATCTTAGCGTTGCCCTTGGGAAGCTAAGGTGTCAGTTAGACGATTGTTATTCATCGGAAAGCCTGGACATCAATTTTTGATAATTAGCTAAAACGGATACTTTTTGGCAATCGTGGACGCTTTTCCAATATTTCAATAAAAACCATTTAGTTTGTCGACTAAATCGATAATGTCGCTAGTGTAAGATGTTTTCAGTTTAACCAACTTAAGTAACTTGGTGTTACGATATCCTGTGGGACTTTAGTAATTTAGTCTTCGTACAGTATAACAATGTGCTTAACTATTATGATGTGTTTAAAAAAACAGAATTATGCTTAAGACTGAACACAGATGGGGTAAAATCAACTTGACTGTTGTGAAAAATGTGTCCTGTATGTTGAAATTACTGATCATTCAATGAAAGGTTTACTGGTTAACACGGGCAATAAGAGTAAAGCCCATAGCTCGAGGACACATAATGAGGTCACTAAAATTGATTTTGCGAAATTGAAATCTAGTCTCTGCCTTAAGTAATGGCAATATATTCGTACAGAACCAGATGCATCTAAATCGTATGATCTTTTTATAAAATGTCTTTCCAATCATATACGAAGTAATAGTTTTACAAGAAGCTCTAAAAGATAACCTAAAAGACTCAAACCTTGGATAACTTTGGATCTAGTGCACTTAATAAATAAGAAAAATAAATTTCGACTGAAATGTGCTAGGAACCCTCGAATTATCGGTCTAAAAAATGAATACAAAAGGCTATGTGTGGAAGTACAGTACAAAGTTCCAAAATGCCGTAATACTTTTCACCAAAATCAATTTAACTTATCGAAAGGAAATCTTAGAGGTGAATGGCAATTAGTTAATACCATTCTTAATAAACCTACTTCCTCTAAAACACCTACAACGATTCTCTTTAATGATCGTTTTGTTACTAACGAGTTTGAAGTTGCTGATATATTTAATAATTACTTTGCCAGCATCATACATCCGAGCCCAACTACGTCGTTTTGTCACAGTTCCAGTTCCTTATGCATTCCGTACGAAACTACAAAGAGCAGGACCTTCTATTTCCAGCCCATTACAGGCTTCGAGCTGTTGAAAACCATAGGGACTTTAAAAAATTCAAATTCTTGTGGCATAGATGGCATTTCAAATCGGATGCTGAAGAGCAGTGCAAGCTTTGTTGTTAATGTAGTAGCGCTAATTTTTAATAAAAGCGTTCTATCTGGAGTCTTCCCTGAAGCCTTTAAATGTGCGGATGTAGTGCCACTTTTTAAAAAAGGTGCTGCTAAAGATGTGAACAATTACAGGCCCAACTCGCTTCTTCCATCAATTAGCAAAGTTTTCGAGAAAGTAGTTAAGAGTAGGGTGGTTTGCTTTCTGAATAAAACTCCAATTTGAATATCAGAAAGGTAAATGTACGGAGGATACACTGTTGAATTTCTGTGCCCAAATCTACAACAACCTAGATAGTAAAAAGTTTACAGCAGGTTTATTCGTCGATTTTACCAAAGCATTCGATATGGTTATCATTCATACTACGGAAGTTGCAAAATGCTGATATTCGAGGTTTTATGCTAAAGTGGTTGAAATCATATTATAAAAATAGATCACAAAGAGTAAAAATTTAAGCAACCAGAAGTGGAAATAACCTTTTAAATTTAGGTGTGCCTCAAGACTCTGTATTGGGGCCGATTCTCTTTCTGATCTATATTAACTCGTTATTTGAGCTTGCTTTCAAAGGCCTTCTCACTGCTTTCGCTGATGACGTTGGTTTAACGTAAGTTCGGTAATATCGGTGAATTTAATTGCCGATATCACCTCGGATTTAGAACTGCTAAAAACCTGGTTCCCTGTTCATAAATTGATGATTAGCTGCAAAACAAAAATAACGTTTTTCAGTCTGTTTGCACAAAACTCTTTTGACGCTGGGGTTTTTTTTTCATGCACCTGAGTGCCAAAGGTTTAAGCTGTTGAGCTGCTTCTGTACCTCCAGCTCTCCCAATAAAACATTTGATAATAATGTTGACTGCAAACTGTTTTCAAATACAGAAATTTAAATACAGAAATTTAAATACCTAGGGCTTATTATTGACTCTAGATTGTGTTTTACTAATCACATATGTAGATAACTTGAGGCAATATTTTCGCGCAACGCTCAGGAGTTTCTTTTATCTCAAAAGAGTCTGCTCTGCTAAATTACCTTTGTTGCTTCTCGTTCGTAGCTCCTGATATTTTGGTGATTTGTTCTTTCCTTAACGAATTTTGATGTCTAATTTAAGTCTCGCAATTGTTTCTTCCTAAATTGTATATTGTATTCTATTTTACTTAACCCTTAAATGCCCAGTGTATCTTTAAAGATACAACCATTCAACTTTTTTTTTTCTCCCTTAAAATTGACTTAATTCCTTCAAGGCTTAGGTTTTTTGCTTTATTAACTCAAATTCTATATTATTTATATAAGTCGGAAATTACTGATTGAAACCATTGCCAATAAATTTAAAAAAAATATTGGCTTCCTTGGGCATTTAAGGGTTAAGGTTCAATGCATTTTTTTTCTTTTATTTTAAACTCTTAAATGTATGAACATAACTAACCTATAAGGTCACCCCACCTATTTATTGTACATCTTGTAACTTAGGCCATTAAAGTGGCATTAATAACACTATTTTGTTCTAGAAATATGAAATATCACTCAGTTTTCTCTAGTTATAAACTTTGTTCTTATATAAGTAATCAAACTTAGTATACCATGGCATGTATTATTGTAATTGAATTACTAGTGAAAATAATAAAATCATTCATTCATTCATTCACTTCCGTAAATTAGGTCTATTCGCGTTCGCCCCAAAACAGCAAATTTTCACGAATTTCCATAAAAATTCAAGAAATCCTTTTCGAGTACACAAAAATTTCGTACTTTTTCGTAAAAGAGAGTGCTTACGAGAGGGTAAGAAATTTCCCCATGCTACGAATTATAATGCAAGAAATTTGTTTGCAAATCTGTCGATTCGCTGCACCTACACTGCAGGCCAAAAGTTTAACGCCACCCCTATTGCGTGAAGGAGAAACAAAATCCATCGAAAAAAAAACACTTTAGTAGAATAATAATCATGTAAAATGAACGGAGAACATATGAAACCAATATAAGAAAGAAAATACATATTTTCATTTTGTTCTTAACAAACCTAAAGGAATTTATTAACAAGAAGAACAAATTACTTAAACCGATTTTTCGTCGAAAAGCCACCTTTACATTCGATTACTTTTTTTCACAATTCTTAGCAATCTAGTATCAGTTTTTGAATTGTCACCTGTGGAATACCTATCCTCCACCAATCCAATAATATATTCCACAACGCAGATTCTGATGATCGGCATTGATCTCCAACCCTTTTATCCATTTCCTCCTCCAAACAGCTCTATAGGGTTTAAGTCTAGTGATTACGGTGGCCATATCATAATTTGTAAGATTTCTTCATTTCCCCTCTATTTCAGCTAATCTTGACAAAATCTTGACATGTGTTTAGAGTCATTGCCCTGTTTAAATACGAATCCTTCGCCAATTAAACATAGGTCACAGAGTGTCTTTCCAATAGTGTTTTGTATGACATCCTATTCATTTTTCCAATCGAGCCAGATCTCCCACTTCACTTGCGGACAAACATCATCAGACCATAATAGAACTTTCTTCATGCTTGATGGTAGCATCTTTTGTTCAGCGCTTCGAACTCTCCGTTTTGTCCGAAATACCTCGAACTAGGATTTATCGATCCATAAAACTATGCTAAAATCTGCAAAATGCTGCAATATTCTCCATTGAGCGCACAGAACGAACACGGGAATATATTCGGATATCAATCAGCAAACCAGTCTCATGATCTTTCATCACAAACTTGGGTACACCAGCTGCAGTTGGTGCATTAATTCGACCGAAATTTCTTTCAAAATTCGCACTGTTTCGGCACAGCATCCTCTTTGGAAGCAACTTTGCGATATTTCCGAAATCGATATTTTTCGTACCGCAAAGATATACGAGTAATACTGAGTTTCTGTCAATTTTATCATATTGAACGCGTAAGAGCTGTCAGTGTCAAATATGGTTCAAAAAGAAACCAACAAATGGCCCACCCTATACTATTAGAATGTCCATCATTGGTATTCGCCTAATGTTGCCATTATCTGATAGCCACTTCAACCTGAACTTAACCTAGTATTGATAGATTTCTTTTTGTTATTACTTTTTTATAAACTCTTGGAACCGCTTTATCGATTTCTACTTCCTCTCTGAGATATTTTCGGCTCAAGTCCTTGCTTTCCTTCCATTTCCTTTGTCGATTCTCATCACCAAATCATGGATTTTGTGGAAATCTTCTGCACTTGATGCTAGCTGCACACAATTTATCGGACTGTTAAGCTATACTTATATGCTTGACAAACGTTTCGACATTTCTTGCGTTTGTAGCCAACTTCTTTCAGTATTTTGCTAGTATTGTTAAACCTATTGGCTGGAATCAGGTAGTAGTGTCATTCCATGTTGGTGGCTCGTAAAGCGCGGATGTCTAACACAGGACATGTGTTTTTTAACACTATTGCGTTGGGACAGATACTTAATTCTCTTAGACGATGACTTAGTATAATCTGCTTGTAATACCACACTAAGGATACGGATGACGTGCATGATCTCCAAGTTGGTAAAAACTATTTCCATAAAATACGTCCGCATTCGCAACCCATCGAAGCTTTTTAAAAAACAATCGAATATTAGTCTCACATAAACAGAGTCTTATTCGACTAGTAATGTAACCATTTCCACTGCACACTGTAATTCATAATAACTAACTGACTTTTTCCGCTTAAATCAACTTCAGTTAAACCACTTGTACACAACCATTGCATTGAATCAATTTGTTCCCTTTAACTAACCCCTTTGGTTAAACCATATCACGTCTACGTCAAACTAACTAACATTAATCAAACTACACGCTGCGATAAAATCTTCATTCGATTCACCTTAACGTTCTCACAATTATCAATGGTTTAATTTAATTATGTACACCTCTGCTACAGGTGAATATAATTCGAATGCAATTGGATTAGAAAGCAGATATTAATTTTGATTACGCACGTATGTTTAGACATAATTTTGTTTAAGCGTTAACAAATTTTTCATTCTCATAATAAATACATGCGAACGCCACCCTCCTATTCTATGCCTTCACAGGACTGGAACACACACCAAGCAAATGCACAAAAGGTCTTCAGTTAAACTCACACAATTCCAAAACGAAAAAAAAAAAAAATCCCGCCGCAAAAGGATAGACGGCAGAGCAGAAAAAGAAGCCGAAGTTTGAGGGTGTAAAAAATATAAATATGCAAATGTCCTAATCAAATTCACATTCTGAAGTAACTTGTTATCCAATCTAAAGAGGAAAAAAAACATGGCAAACTTTTCTACTCCGGTGTTAAAGGATCTCTGACTGGATATCGCTTCTCTACCCTCTACAGACAATGTTTTTTTTTTTTTTTTTCTTTCCTACTCCTCGGTCCTCTTCGTGTTCTTTCGTTTTTTGTGTGTCACTAAATCCGCCCATTTTTTAATTTATTCCAGAAACCAGGAGCACAGAGTGCAGATACAGATACTTCACGCAAGCACACCACCATCGCACGCACAGGATATACACCTAAGGACAGGATATGTACCTAAGAGTATTTGCAACCCAAAAAAACACCACCCTCTCTTTCGTACTTTCGATGATGAGAGTATACTCGTTGAATTCAATGTATCTATTCATCCTGTGGGTGGATATTTTAATCAGAACGATATTAAAAACTTAAATCTGCATGTCGAAAGCGATTAAGCGAAGTTTAGGAACTTTGTTGGAACGACATTCTGTGGGATTCGATTTCCTATTCGACTGATCTTCGCACGGAATTAGGGACCGCAGTCTCTCCTGTGTTTTCCTGTACTGAAAAGGATGCTTGATACCTTTGGTTCTAATTTAAATTATCCTTATTTTGGGTGGAGTAGGTATTTGGTTCAGTTACCGCAGAAAGGACAACTGTTTGGTTTTTTGGGTTTATATCGCTGCTGTGAAACACAAGGCGCATATGAAATGTGTACACGCGGCTTTCCAACCGAGTGATTAATGTATTTTTAAATGGTTTCAATTAAGTTGATTAGAAAACGGAATATTTCTACCCATACGAAGTAATTAAAAATTTGTTGAATGTCAGTTTTTGTTTCTCTTATGTAGAGGGGTTTTCTATGCGTGAGATATGTATGTTTTGCAATTTCCTTTCAATTTTTGGGGCAACTGGTGGAGGTTTTAATTAGATATTGAATGGAAATAGCTCGGAAAAATATGGACAATGTCCCACTTAATTGTGTTTTATGTGAATATTTTGAAAAAGATACACTCATTCTATTCGAAAATATAGATATTCAAACATCTGCACCATCGTGTTTGTAAAGACTAATCGGTGGAACTGATATATTGTGGCGTACTAAGAGGGTCTTACGAAATATGTCTTAATCATGTTTAAAAAAAAAAGAAAGGCCTTACACAAGATTTGATTAAATCGAACAAACTTAACCCATAAAACTCTCGAAAATATAGTCCCCAACAGGCATGTTGTTTCAGGTTCTTATTCAGCTATTGTATGTTGGAATGGGTTGGATTGGGTGAATGTCCCCGTTCAAGGAGACACATACTTAGATCAAAAGGAAGATCCATTGTAATACCACAAAGGAAAGAACCGGATTAACAGCACCGGGACCTACAGGCTAAGAGACACGGTAATCAGTTTCTGTCCTAACCCATGCCATATGTCGATGTGGGCGCCGTGGCTCAAGTGGTTAGTGCGTTGGACTACGAAACAAGGGGTTCCAGGTTCAATCCCCAGACAACACCTAAAAATTCTTTCACGGCCCCACCTCTCGCGAGCGTCTGACAAACATCCGAGAGTAAAACTGTCATGAAAAGCTCTCAAAATTGCTGCTCGGATCCGGCATTAAACAGTAGGCCCCTTCCATTCATGTGAAGAATATAACACGCACAACACGAATGGTTGTGAGAAGCTAGGCCCTGGGCCCCATGAACCTGTTGCGCCAAAAATTTGTATTTGTATTTGTATATGTCGATGTCGATTTGCCGTTAAGGCATAAAATAAATTTAACATCCAGACAAATATTTTGATCTAGCTTAAGTCGAAGAAGTATTTGCCAAGTGTTTTCCTTCTTATAGCCGATAGGGCAATGCAGAACTTCTCTACAGGTTCTAAAGAATTCGTTGAAGGTAGTACCCAACCTTCTGGGTTGGTCTGCCTACAAGACAATGACCACTAGAGTGGTCTTAGTTTTATTACAATCCAATTTTGGCCAGATTTGTTTAGATTTACTGAAAGTTTTATCGTTTTTTTGCGTGGCCTGTAGGAGTGGTTCTAAGACCCTTCGTTTTGTAGACGCAAAATAACATTTGAATCTTGTCGAGTTTTGCAATGTTGCTTTTCTTGTTCAATGTCGTCCACCAGACTGGCAGTTGATACATGAGGACGACTACACATTGTAAGTAAACGATGCTATTTTTCCTGCCAAAGCTTGGGCCATAGAACTTGGTTGCCGAGATACAAAGGCTAATGCCTTCGACACTGTGTGCTTACAAAAGATTCTTAAGCAATGAATACGGACTTGTAGAACCAATTTGTTTTAATAGAAACGGACTTTCTGCAACCGGATTTATTCTAAGGTTCACACAAGTCGCAACTCACATTCGGACCGAAATCTTTGTAGGATTATGAAAGAATCAATGATTCTGCTAGTAAAGGTTCTCCAGTCGCACACAAGGTTTTACAAGCAAATGCGCTTAGGTCTCCAGAAGATACTCCAGATATTGAAATGGACTAAACTCACGTCAGAATTCAAAAAGTTTTATGACCAAAACCGAACAGCATTAATATCTGCTCGGTCTGCAAAGTCATGAACAAGTAAGAACATCACTAGGTTTCGTAGAAGTTCGGGTCTTCTAAGGTATGCTCCACTATTCTACAGAAGTCCTATGAAGAGTTCTACCCCGACCTTGTTCTTATTCTGCTGAGATAGATCTATATGTGGCTGTGTAAGTTAAAACCTGGTACACGACCGGTGAGGTCAATGATACCGATATTGATGTTTCCCATTCTACGTCGAAATTAGGCGCGTGTAGCCACGTTGCGGTCCTGTCTGTACCTGTCTTTTTAATTGATGTGTAGACTACTGTTCCTTATGGTTCCTTTCGAGCCTTCTAATGACTTCCTTTTTGCATCTGAGTAATGGTGGTGCAATATTGCTCAGGATACATACTTAGGCATCCATTGGATGGGCATGGACTTGCTATCAATTTTGAAATTGTGAGATGGTAGGTCATAGTGTTCTAGACCTTTTGCCAGTGCTGATTGATTAAAGGTTTGGGTTTTATCAACACCCAGTCCAAGGTATTTAGAACATTTATTGTGGGGAAGGATGTCACTATGGAATTCTACTTCGAGTGGCATGTGGGATAGTTGACTGTCCAAGTCGAATTAGGCCGATTTATCCAGTTGCACTTGATGTTAGCCTTTATTTTTTAAAGTGTTCTCTCAGAGAGCTAATATCTGTGGTGAAAGTGGTTTCAGTCGAGGGGTATTGTGTAACCTGCGTACGGAGCATTTTTGGATAAAGTATACCATCCACTTATATATTAATAATTAAGTTGAACAGAAGCAGAATCTAGACTGACTCTTGAGGCAGCCCATCCTTGAGCTATCTGGTCATTATCCACACATTAATCCGCGTCACTTTTATTCGTCAACGTACTACTCTCAGGAGTTTGTATATCATTCCGGTGTGACAGACTGTAGCGTAAATAGCAGTCTTGAGCCACTGTTCCTAGTTATCTACGGCATGTATGAAAACCGTAATTACGTTGTTTGATGACTGGCTTCTGTATGAGATTTAGTGTTCTATAACTTTGTAGGAGACACTTGGAAAGCAATTGTTGTTTTCCATGGTTTGACGACTGCAATGATTTTTGATTTCAAACATTATTTGGACAAGTTTCTGTATGGAATAATGTTGTTGGAAAATTTGAATAGCAAGACTTAGCATTTGTCTCACACTTCTTATTGAATCAGGGGTAGATTCTAATTGGTAATGGTTTCCTTTACCTGCTGGTGATACCTTATTAGGCTCTTTTGATGACTTTTCGATTTTTTGAATAGAACGGATATTATATTCACTATGCGAGTTTCTAAGGAAGCGAGCTTAGTTCCTCAAGTATCCGCAGGATCTCCAGAGCCTTCCTGCTCGATCGCGTGATGTATAAACTTAAATAAACATGCGGTCATCACAATTTAGTTGAAATTTTAAATGAAATCTTCACTTAGTGCGCTCCAGTAAAGATTGTACTCCTGTGAGAGCCCAACTATATGCAAGATGAAACTTAAAAACTTCTTGTCTATATAGGTATACCCAACAATCTTCAATCAACCACATACTCCCATACCTGCCACTTAAGTAGAAACCAATAACTTGAGAGTTGAGACTCATTGTTAAAGACCCCACACTAAGCCATCCCCTTCACTTTCTAAATGTCAACCAAGCACCTAGTGCCAACTTTGATGTCAAACAAGAAATACAAGTGTGACAGAAGTATCTACCATACTCCTCCCATGTGGATTCCGTAAAATCTTTGGACATAAATCATGTAAATCACTTAAACATGCAGGCAAACAAGTGAAGACGACGAGGGCGCATTAAACAAATCGCTGCCAAATGTTTCATCATACATACGAGTACATAGCCCATGCATGTTTCACTTCACCTTACGGCACGGGTCGTATCGTATATGGGGTGTGTATAATTTTAACATTTCAACAAAATTTATAGCACTTCAAGTAATGTTCTGTTCACCTTCGATTTTATCTTTGGAATATCTTTACGCAGGGTTATATTCCATCGAAGATGTGTGGCAAAAAAAAAAAAAAATTTAAGTGCGCAAACTGTGCGAAGCTTGCTTGAAGTTTTCTCAAGAGAACGATGGCGGTGAATATGGAATATTTTCATCAATTCATCTATTCCTTTCGGTACAGCCATAGATACAAAATACATATAAGTTCCAGCTGGTATCATCAGTTTCATAAGAGACTTGCTTATGGCGGAGGGTTAATGCAGAATGACGAGGCGTTATAAATAGATTGGCAGCATATTTCAGTTATTTGCAAAGTTTTTCGATATTCCGTGGATATACTAATAATTGCAATTCATGGATGCGAATCAATAGGCAGAGAGTTTATATTGAATTTTCTCATAAGAAGATATGGAAAGAAATTCCTAGACACACTTACATATATAAGTTTGGATGGGAATAGATAGAGCAGGGAACATTTTGAAAACTTATGGATTCAACTGTGATAGTGTGCAACACCTGGCATGAAAGGAGGCAGTAGGATGAGTAGGTATAATCTTACTAGGTGATGATGTAAATATTTTGGGAAGGCATTTGCCATTCAATTCAACTTAAGGCTACGTTTTAGTAAAACTTTTAAAATTATTTATCGATCCTGAACGCAATACTACATTAATAATACGTGTAAAGTAAGAGTGCTTTCAATTCTATTCGGAGGGATACATACATATCTACATCCTGTATAAAAAAGAATAGCTTTGTAAAGCATTTAACAGTACACTACGGCCATATAATTGGATCACTTATAAAATATGTGAACTTCGTTCAAACTTTCAAAGACTATCAAGATAAGTTCAGCCGTATCCAATGCCTACATCCTTAACTTATTACGTTGCTTCGCCATATTTTGGGCAAAATTCATGAAGAAAGCTTAGAGTTAGTGATTCAGTAAACAATATCCTGACAGGAGCGCTTCTTGCATTGAAAATCATCTCTCAATTGGTTGTCCAGCATTTGCTATTCTAGCAAGAGGAAGAGATTTCTTAACCTACTTGTCCTGCACACACTATGTGTTCGAATAAGGGTACTTCGCTCGCCCTGATTGGTTACAATCCTTGTAACGTCGACTACTCTAAAAATATTGGCATTTCATTGTTAACATTTTGTCCATATACTAGCGATGTTCAGATCCTTTAAGTAATTCTTGTGTTGTAAACATTTTATTGACTCTTCCTGCGTACTATACTCAGTCTCTGAGCATTTCTGCCATGAATGCAGTGATTAGTATATCATATCACACTTAAGATCTGCATCCAGGACTTGCCTTCATAAGAGCTTCGGCGTGAGTTATTTACTTGACAAATGGTATATGTAGGTACTGTAGAGAATGACATTATTCTATTTAAGAGACAAGCAAACGTTTTGTGAAACAATATATCATTCAAATGACCTCCATGGAAACGCCTGAACGAGTGAACGCCTGAACGTAACCCAATTTTCCATGACTATTTCGCATAAATCGGGTGATATGTCACCAATTTGGCATGTGGCACCATCTTGTAGAAACCACATATGCTCGTCAGTCCAGTAGCGATCTCCATTGACAGAGACTGCATTGTCAGCATCATTGAAGAAGAAATATGGGTCAACAACCCCTTCAGCATGAAACCAGAACCAAACATTCAAATTGAATGATTGTAATTGCATTCCATGAATGGATTCGGGTTGCTGACTTGTCCAAATGCGAAGCTGCTGAGCCAGAAATGGGAAAACAGGAAAACACTTAGCAAATGCAAATGTTTTGATTAGTTGATTCAAAGAAAAATAGACTTAGGACCTCAAAGCTTATTTAAGCACTCCAAGTGTCGTTTTGATTATAATCATTCAACTAATTAGTGTACTAATACAAGTGATCCCTTCAAACCATTTGTTAGCTATGATCGAGGCTCGAGGTACACTTCACTTGGCAACTGATTCATCAGACTTTTGAAAAGACCGAAGTATAAAAAGTGCATTTAAGCAGTACTTTCGAAAAGTGAAAAACAATTGTTACTGGAAGATGTTCTGACAGGCGAAAGGACCCGGAGTATTATTATTATTTGAAGGTATGTTGCACTGCGACCTATCGGTCTATTGTGCCCCCAGCTAACACATGCCCTCATTAGAGTTCCCCTCACATTTGGATTCCTTTCGGAATCATTTTGAGGGTAATGCAGTCTTACTACGCCTTGGCGGAAGAAATCTGTCCGAGAGCACTCTCTCTAATCCAGTATCCTTTAAGAATCCAAGGATGAGAGCTGGATCTAGTGACAGTATTTCCTCAGCTTATAATTTGTGGGTCAGTGCCCCACAAGATCCCAGCATGTGCTGCGATTTTACTAGAATCATTGCAGAATCTGTAGAGACCTTCTTCAGATACACCTAGTTTCCTTAGTTGCTCCTTGAGTTTACAATGCCCCATTGGGAAGACCGTTAGGATACGAAGGTTATTCTTGCTCAAGCTGATACATGCGTCGAATCTTTTTCGGTTGTGTTGCCCTAGAAGTTTCTTGACTTGTCTCTCTTGTTTCCAGAAATCTTCTTTGAGGGTATGGCCAGGTATCCGACAAAGGATCACCTTGTTTCTACTACCTACTTCATTAAGTTTTTCAGGCATTCCCACAGAAATTTGGATTCAATGATATAGAAGTCAAGTGCCATGATAGCAGCTTGACTATCTGACATTATAGTTATATCTCAGTTGGCATGGTTTATATCAAGATTGATTTGGACACATCTATCTATGGCATAGATTTCAGCCCGAAAGATACTGGTGATTTTGTTCATGGATTCAGAGTATTTGGTTCTGGGCCCGAATACTCCTGCTAAAGTTCCTTCATCAGTTCTTGATCCATCTGTGTACCACTTTGTTATGTGATTGCTCAGTTTGTAAATAGTGGATACATTGATCCAACTTTTTTTATTACTGAGCTTGGCAACAAAGTTCTTTTGGAAGTAAACTCGTCTAATGATATCATCTCTAGGAAAGGCTAGGAGTGGTAGTTTTTTGAGCAGTGCATCGAATTGCATCAATGTAATACACTTTTCTCTTCCTATTACTTCCTTGGCCATTCTTAGGATCGCTTTACTTGTACATTCCTCAACCGCAAGAAGCAAAGGAGTCAGTTCCAATAGTACCTCCATGGTTGCAGTAATACAGAGGTATGGCAGTCTTTGCACTTTAATGAGTGTCTTCCTTGTGGTGACCAGATTGGTTTTTTTTGCCCATGCAATCACTCCATATGTGATCATTGGTCTCACAATAGCAATATACATCCCCAGGATTTGCCCGCTAGGCTTCGACAGATCATTAGAGCCCGCTTTCAGCTTTTCTGGTTACTCTTCTGTGTGTTTTTTCCAGATGAGTTTACAGCCTAGGTTTAGTCCCAGATATTTAACTTCTTTGACTGGTGTCAACATTGTACCCGACAGCCTTATAGGCCTCAGCCTTTCAGGTTTTCCTCGTGAAAAGTACTATTATAGTTTTTGTCGGATTAAGGCTTAGACCAGCCGTCAAACACCATTCTCGAGTTATATCAAGTCCCCTTTGTATAATATTGCATAGGGTTTCCTCAAATGCGCCTCTGGCAATAATAAATATGTCATCAGCTTATGCCTGACAGTTGATGCCATAGTTTGTTAGATTCTCAAGTAGGTCATCCACAACAAGGCTCCACATTAAGGGAGAGAGAATAATTGTCCACAGCCTTTTCGTCGCCCCATCTTTGAGAAGGAACGATGTTAGGCTGATCGGTCTATAGGACTTCCGTAGACTTGGGTCTTTCTTCCCAATTTTTGGAATAAACACTGCCTTTGCCCGTCTCGACTGGTTCGGTATATAGCCCAGTGCCAGACTACTTTTTTATATCCTTGCCAGATGTGGAAGTAATTTACCTTGACCCTTTTGTAATAGGATTGGTGTAATTCCATTCACCCCTGGTGACTTGAAAGACTGAAAGGCCCATTCTAAGCGTCCTCTGGAAAAGATTTTTGTCGCTATTTTTCAGTCCTCTTTCCGAGGTCTTGGTATGTTGGTAGTGCTCCTATCGTCTGTACTCGGAAGACTGCCAGGAAAATGAGTTTCTAATAGAAGTCGTGCCCCCTGTCCCTCATTTTCCGTGAAGTTGCCATCGTGACATTGAACAGTGCAGCGGTAGAATTCCGCCTACTTGCACGATAAATAAAGAAAATGGTCTTAATGGTCTTGATCTTAGATGCCACCTAGAACATAACACTACATTATTAGATCAAGGAGAGCTTAAAAGGCGAAACCTTAATTTTTTCAGTTTAAACATGCAATACTGTATCTTTCAAAAGAGGTACCAACACGGATTTAGAGGCTACTGTCTACTGAACGCGATTAAACTGTGCCCACATTTCTTTTAAGTTATCGAGTATCTATGATTGGGAGGAGCGCATATCAGCAGGTTTAAATGTGAATATAAATGAATATAGGGAAGATCCACTACAACCGAAAATGCGTAGATTGCACTCAGCGAAGTTAGACCGCTATTTGGAGTTAAGGGAAAGTATAGCTTTATTGTAGTAAGATTAAAGTTTGTTCCACAAAAAAAAACAACTACTATGTGCTAGAGGAAGGTTGACGTGTAGATACAGAACTCTTTCCTTGGTGGTAGTCCCATGTCTGCATTACAGTTGCTTAGAAGTTTTCGGACTAACATGTGTTATTCATTAAAGTTTACCATCTAGGATTGGTTTTAAAAATCTGGCTTCCTTAGACGGTTGGAAAGTACATTTTAGGCTTCCTCCTTCGCCAAACCAATAGTCTCCACATTATTACTATTTATGTACTGCAATGTACCCCGGAACTAAATGTGAGATGATATTGTTGATCTCGCAATCCAATACCTATAATCCTATAAAGCTAAGACCATCACTTTGATAGCTATTTGGATTCACTTGCTTATCGAATGAACGGTTGACCTCAAGTATCCCTAATGTGTATTTTGCCGTCATCACTTAATTTCTTTGAAAAATTTTCGATGCAAGTTATATCCCTATGCTATATCGCTTTCTTATAACAGAGGATACAATTTGGGGAGACTAAGGACGGACTTAATCGTCCTTTTAATACTCCACTGTAAGTACTATAATTGAAATGGAACATAAGTATTTTTAAAACTCTTCTTATTGAACTTTTAATCTACCCTACCAAGTAATTATATAAACATACACATGTATCTATACAATTTTCCATTGATGTACCTACAGCCAAACACCAAAATAAAGGCTCTACCAACACACAATGTCTAAAGCATTAAATTAAAAAAAAAACAAGAAAACATTTCATATCACTAATAGCTATGTAGGTACAAAACACACTTAAATACATACAAGAACCGCTCATAGACCAAATAAAGGTGTACATATCTTTCAGGACGACAGTTGTGGGTCGTCTCCGGGACGTAAATGATTAATGATGCAGACATGTGTGGTGGGTAACAAAACCGAAAAGGAGTGCCATCCACATCGATTCCACGGCCGGCACACAAAACGTTTAAATATCATATTAACCAAGAATTAACGATAAACCACGCAAGGTGTTCACATAATCACATACACGCACATGAACCTCCTGACATACCCCCAAAAATGATGTTATCGAGATTTTCGCAAAAGGACTCTTCGTCTTCGTCGTTCACTACGTGTTGCAAGTTTCTGAATCTTGCTGACGGTTGGAATTACCGTGGCAAATTCGTATGTTTATCCTTGTAATGTGAAGATGAAACCACTCACGGAAAGAAAATGTGATAAATGATTCCGTAAAGATATCTTTACAAATGCTTCCTCAAAAAAAAAAAACCCAAAACCAGTTTCCACGCACGCAACGACACTTTAAGAAAGTAAATCTAAACAAAAAAAAATGCAAACAAGTTTATTTGGAGGAGTACCTACATACATATCGTGTGTAGTAGTGTTCTTGTCCTTTTTGTTATTATTCTTGGCCTCCCCTGTTTTATGCGGCAACTGGAGCCCTTCTCTTGGACACAACCGACACTGGTGTCCCCCAAGGCTGTTTTGGTCTTTTTGTTTTGTTTGGGGCGTGTCAGCCGTCCAACCATTCGACCATCGGAACCATTCAACGAAAGAAAACGCAAAGAAAAATTACTAAGAAATTATTTATAATTCTTGCTGTAGAATACCGACCATGATGGGTGAATCGAAAGAGAATAAAACGCCCAGCAATCGTAACCCAAGGTGGCGGAAGGCATCTTGAATCTCTTACCTTGTGAAGCGTTTTAAATGGAAGACTTTGTAGTTAGGTTATGTAATTTTTTTTCAGATTTTCGACAGACTGCTGGTGGGAATGTGCGATAATTCCATTGAAAGCTCATGATTTAATTCACAGAAACAGATTGCCGGAAATAATTCTCAAATAGACGGCTTGTCGAGCCAAATGAAGCTATTAGTATGACTATTAGGATAAAAGTATATTCAGTGTTGTAGAAATAAGACTGCAGCTTGTTAAGTACTGCAACCCTGACTGGTCGTCTTTTAAACATTTGGCTTAGAGTAATCGAAAATGACAATAAATAGTCAAATTATTACTATAACATAGCAAGCCTGCTAACATAACTGCTACGGGTCATCATACCAATGCATAAGCATTACACGTAAAAGAAGCAACAAACACTTATGATACCACAATCGACTATAATATCGCCGAAGTGGTAGCAAGTGGCGTACGCTGTAAAAAATACCAAGGTCAATTGCATAAGTCCCTTATCCCAGTATGTCGGCTCTGCTTGGAAGGACTATGTTTCCGGATCTACTCCTGTGAATTAAATTTAATGAACTCAATGAACAAAAACACAATCAATTAGAACAAAATGGAAAGAGAAACATATAGAGACGCTGAGGGGAGACGCTGGCAGGTTATCCAAGATGGACTATTGACCTCCAGTGAGAAGAGATTCTCCCATTGAACCATACAACTCTAACAAGCTGCGATACAACAGTTAAAGTCACCAGCCAAAGTGATCGAAAGCCAGGTAAAATAAAAAAAACCTCCGGCACTATCTGGAAAGGAACGAACAGCAAGGTTTAAATACGATTGCTAAAAATTATGAAGCCTGTGTGGTCCATGAACATGATCAGGAGGGTATAATTTGGGACGATACGGACAAGCTGTTGGCTGTATGTTTCGCAGAATA
Source organism: Xylota sylvarum (assembly GCA_905220385.1). Lineage (NCBI taxonomy): Eukaryota > Metazoa > Arthropoda > Insecta > Diptera > Syrphidae > Xylota > Xylota sylvarum. The sequence continues at coordinate 50,884,141 of LR999958.1, forward strand.
CACAACAGTAAGTTTCTGAAGACCACTGCTATTACTGACAGTCATCATTGATTTTCTCACCTCAGCTCAGCACAGTGTCACAGATAAGACAGTGACATCTTATTTTTGAAAAATTTGTAGAAAATAATCCACCAATGGCACATCTTCTACTTCTTACCATTTGTCCTCGCGGAACAGTCTTCAAGCATTTTTTTACGAGACAGGCTTCAGTCTAGCTTAGCTCTTTCCTTTGTGTCCGTCATCCATTTGCTTTGTAATGTTTTCTAAAGTAAAGTTGTTAACCATGACCTACCCATATCTGTCCCCATCTATTCTTCTCGGAGTCGCTAGTATCGCTGTTGCTAGTAGTCCTGGTTTACTTGGTGGTGATTGAGCATAACTTCTGCGATTGTTGTCACAGAGGTTTTTCCCTTCTTCTTTCATATAGAGATTCAGCTCCAAATGCCCCAACAATTGAGGCATATCCCTGGTCAATGACCAGCGTCATGTGTGCATATCTTAAGCCGTTCTGCATCACAAAACGGCCTGATGTGGATTCCAACTCGTTAGATCTACTATAGATCAAATTTTCAGTGCAAGAAAGCGGCACTGATCTTTGGCTCCTTCGAAAGTAAAATATTTTGTCACATATTCGGCCTTATATGGGAACAGGACGAATGGAGGAGAAAATTTAATTACTAAGAGCTGTACCAAGAAGTGCATCTAGTCACGAAAGTCAAAATACATCGACTACATTGGCTCGTCCACATTGAAGAGTATTTTCGAGTTCCAGCCTTCAGGTTCAAGGTAATAAAGAAGGCCGAACCTCCATTATAGGAATCAAGTAATCTTGGATGCTACATGTGACCAGAAAGGTATCTGGGCATATACCTAGATGCTGGACGAACACTCTGCGGAAGAAAAGAAATATACCTAAGTCTATCAAGCCGAGATAATTGTTGCTCTGTTGGACTACCTGAAAGAGGGTCAGGTTACCGATATAAACATTATTATAGCACTGGACAATCAATCAGTAATTAGAAGCTTGGAGCAAATAGATATCAAGACATCACTGGCATTGGAATGTGTTCTTAAGCTCAATGAGTACTAGAAATGAGATGACGCTGCTCTAGGTGAGAGGGCACTTAGGAACTGAAGGCAACGAAAACGTGGACTCTCAAGCAAAGCGAGGGTCAATCTCGGAGTTCTCTGGTTCGGAATCATTTGCTGCAATTGGCACAGGAATCGTAGAGCACCTAATTACCAACTGGGCCGCTGGGGAACACCAGAGAAGGTGTTTAATTGTGGAAGGTTGCAGGCAGGTGAACATGGTTATTAAAATACCGATTGGCAGCACTCATAGATAAGTTCTAAGCTTATGGCGAAGAACACAGAAATAGGTGCTAGCGGTATCTACAGGTCATGGAAGTTTCGTGTATTATCCAAAGTAGATGGATCTTCTGGAGGATGACACTTGTCAACTATGACTTTAGGAATTCGGGACGGCACCACATATATTGTGTCAATGTCCGACACTAGCTAACAGAAGAAGGGTGGTCCTGAGGAGCCACCCAGAGGATGACCAAATTTCTGTCAAACCTGAATTCTCACATGTTTTTTAACTTTCCCCAATTGGCTTACAAACCGAATACCGAGCGGAATAGGGTAAAACTAAAGTTGAATAGATCCAATACCAACCTTGAATCTTTTAAGCTCTCTAGCTCAACTAAGCATTGCAACAGGAGATATGGAAGTAGGTATAGTATCGGCCAAGGACCTTAGCACTCCCAGCGTATAGTCAATACTTTTCTTCTGGTGTAGAGGTAGTACTAGTAAACTACCAACCACGTATCATATTGAGTATTTTTTGGCCGAACCGTATTTCGTAGAAACACCATACAGGAACCCTAAAATCCCTTCCTTGTGGATCTTGGCGAGATAGCTGAAAAATAGATTGGAGAAGCATTATGTGCACCAGTTCGTAGTAACAAAACAGAGTAGCCTAGCGCTAATTGGGTTCTGTTCTAAGGAATCCCACTCTATCTATCTAGCTACCTATAGAAATCGTATGATCGGTTTGGAAGTCAGTCAATTTCATCAAACGATACCTACTGTCTATAGGGCACTAACTATAGAGGCATCAGTCTTCCCAACATTTTCAACGTAATTTGGCAATAAACTAATTGATCCTAATCAGTGTAGTTTTTGGCTTTCATAATCGACCACCAATCAAATATTAATTGCCTACATTTGTCATTACTGCGAAACTCTGTGTAGGATGAGGATGGAGGCTCAGGTTCACCGCGAGCTGTAGCGCGCCACCTAAGTAAGTAAGTAAGTATAGGATGACGATCAAAAACGCCCTCTAAATAAAGATAATGACCTTTTCGAGATCATTGATATAAGAAAGGATTTTAGTCGCAATGTCATTTAATTCATGCCTTCCACAGCATACTTTAAAGGATTGAGCGAAACTTATAAAACAACAGCCGGAGTCGGAACAATCACTATCACTGATAACATAGTCTCACATGATTGCATAACGGTTAGAACCGATCATTAGTGATTTCAAGGACAAAAAGAAACAACTCAACACTGACGACTCGATTAGAACGTCACAAAAAACATTTTTAAGTAGTAAAAGGATCTTGGCTGCCTAGAAATCCTTCAAATCGTACAGATTCAGCTAAGGAAGCCACTAACCTCTTGTGGACTAGGCTTCTCTTACCTATTTCTTTTAAGGAAGGACGAATACAACTATGTGAACTGGAGCTACGACTGCTCCGGCAACTCTCCAAATTAGGCTCCCCTATAATATCGCGAAATGACATCCACTATCGCTGCAGAAATCAAGTAAATTTTACAAATCGATATTCCAGCCGCAAACGAGCTATAAAACAATAGCGAATTGGTTCAAATTAACCGCCTTAGAGAGCTAGAACATGCAAACCGAAATCATGTAGTGAGGCGGCCTTCGAATTATGACATTTGTCACGATAGACCACGGAGCAACGTCTAATTGTTATGAAAACGCATTTAAAATTTCGCAAGGATTATCCGTGTAAGTTGACTAAAAGCAAAATCGTTGACGTGTCTATTACATTTGATATGTGTATTTCACTGTAACGAAACGATTACAGTACCTCATAACAATTTACAAATTCTAAGCAAAATTATGATATGTTACTCGTAAGCAAATGTCAAAGCCCTCTCCCAGTCGCTATACTATTGATGAGGTCCTGCTCTAATTCATGTACCTACATGCATATTATTAACTCAATGGTTCCATTAAAAATGAGCGTGTCATTAAAATTTCAAATAAACATGCATCAATGTAGTACATTGCCACAAATATATCGTGATCCTTGGCTCGACCACACCATAGAGGGAAAGCACTCAGCAATTCATGTAATTACACAATACATTCCTAGTCCTGTGCCGATGGCGTTGCGCGCGATGGGTACCACCTTGTGTTGTACATGTTGAATAGGTACACCTCTCCCTGCCTTGTGGCAAATTGTTATCGAACAAGCGCCATTTTCAATTATCCGCCCCCTGTACTCTCTGCTATAGGTAGTAGTTCGTTTATCCTTGTTTTCAATTTGAATTTCTATTTATTTCTTTTTTTTTTGTTTTTTGTATGTAAAGGCCTTTGTTGTCTGGGGCACATGCATACATGCATACATGGATATGTAGCTAAAAAAAAGGATATCCATGTCACTATATATACATGCCTACATACATACATTATCCAAGCGAGGACATGATTTCAGGTGAGTTCGACAACGTTCTGAATACATAACCACTGAGTAAATAAAAAAAAAAAAAAAAACTAAACTAAAACCCAACAACGAACAAAAGAAATGTTTTGCTACCTTGTTTTCTTTTCGGATGGTATCTGGAGGAACAGCACAGTGTACACAACAAAAGAGTGGCATGGTGTTGAGTGGTCGTCGCCATCGTCATTTACAGTGACATAGAAATGTTGTGGTATAGTGGGCAAAGCAGCAGCAGCAGCAGGCATCAGGCAAGAGCGCCTCAATCATGTAATTATTTCCTCAACCGCAGGAAATTCGTGTTCGGACGGATGTACTACAGTACCCGCCGCAATGGCATTAGAGATATGCATGTTCGGTGTGTTCTTAGTACACACCGCACACCACACCACTCACATATGTAGGTATATACAAAAAGAAACACTATCAAAAGTTTTGTTTTAAATGGAATCAAAGAGAAAAAAAAAGAAAGGAAAACTAAATTATACCTCTGGAGCAAGTAATTTTTTAACGCTGCCCACAAAAAAGGGGGCGAACCAGTCACCGGATTCTCTTGTATTCCTTTTTAGAAGAAAAAATGGCTGCAAGCACGGAAAGTTGTTCTTGTTCTTATTGCTGTTGTTGTTGTTGGTTTCCTCATTTACCAACAGCAACACCCGGTATTTGGTAGTACTTTGCTACCTCTGTTCTTTAATGTTCTCTTTGTTATAGGTACAGGTAACCAACGGTATACGAATGTACCTGATGGGAGGCATTTTGATTTCCTAATGCATATTCATACACATATGTGAACCATACGTGTGTTCACGTGCACAATAAATATCTGAAAATATAAATAAAACAAAAAGTTTTACACTTAGGTAAAGTGATTGTTAACTTTGGCCAAACGAAAGTTTTACGTTTTGTCGAACAGTTTAATGCGATTGTTTCAAACCGTATGACAGCATATGCAATCATTTGACAGCCTTTGACAATTCCGATAGGAATATGGCCAGATGACAAGTTTTTGAAGATACAAGGCAAGACCTAACACATTGAATGCCAAATTGATTGTAAAAGCAGATGACATTTCATGTGTCATAGTTCGTGGTTCATCACTTCCCATTTTCACTTTGTACAACTTATGGACTGTGATATACAAAGTAAATATGTATGTATGTACGTATAAGGAATAGATTTATTTGTGCAAAAAACAAAACTTAAAAAAATGAAAATGAAATTTTTTTACTCATTGGAAGAATTTCGATTCCGCTTGGGAACAGATCCATATCCTTATCATCCAGTGAAATACCAGCACAATTTGCTATAGTACGGAAAAAAAATAATCCGATTGCCGAGAATAGCTCCTCGAGCTCTGAGGAAATGACTTCTTTATTGAATTCTGCGACATCAGTAGCTAGAGATTCAGCAACAAGATTGTAAATTGTGTCAATTGCTTGGTATGGGCTACGAAAAGTCGTCAATTAAGTTGAATCATACCTCGGATCTTGTGGTATGAAGAAAAACAAGTTAATGTATAAGTCAAGCTTGGAGTAGATGGTAAAGTGAAACCCGCCTTGGCGCGAAAGGTTTTGCATAGCAGTTCGGAGCAGACTACGAAGAAACGATCATTCCCATCGTAAAATTAATTAATATAAGAATGATATTGATGATAAGCAACTCAAATTTAAAACTGCTTTCTAGTATAATCAAAGGGTTAAAGATGTCGGTATAATACAGCTGGGGGGTTGTGGCGATAATAGCGAGCAAGTCTTTAAAACAGTCCCTAAGGTGTTGAAACAAAGCAATTGTGGAATTATAAAGCAAATATAGTTCCAAGAGAAGCGAATAAGACTCGTGTTTTTTTTTTTTATTATTTTCATTATGAGAGTCAACTTCCTTTGGAAGCAGCACTCTCAAACGACGTACACACCTCTACTTTAGAATCTAGTGCTCAACGAAGCCCTTCTAAAAATAGAAAAAAACTGGATGCAAGGGTATCGCCTATGCAGATGACGTCGCTATATTAGTAACAGGAAAATACTGTCCGATGTCATGCAGTTTGCTCTGTGGCTGTGGCCTCTCCGTTAATCCGACGAAGACTAAGCTGGTCCTGTACAACCAAACGTTATGCAGTGGCTATACACATCATGTATGGAGCCCTGGAAAAAAATTCCAACCTAACTCAAAAAAAAATAATAATTTTTGGCGCGACAGGTTCATGATTCCCAGGGCTAGCGTCTCACAACCATTCGTATTGTGCGTGTTATTACACGAATCGAAGGGTCCTACTGTTTAATGCCGTATCCCAAGAACAATTTTTGTTTTGAGAAGCTTTTTCATCACAGTTATACTCTCGGATGTTTATCAGACGCTCGCGAGAGGTGGCGCCGTGAGAAAAATGTTGGGTGTTGTCTGAGGATTGAACCTGTATCCTCTCTAATCACTTGAGCCACGGCGTCCATATTACAACCTAGGTATAATGAAAAAAAAAACTCAACGAGTTGGTTATCTCAGTATTACTGGTGTACTGAGAACCTCTCCTATTGCTGCGCCATAAAACAGGCTCCACTTACTTCCAATTGACATCGTCAGCAAAAACCTGACTGCCTGCTCAGCAATACACACTCAAATTCAGTATAGACTACATATTCTTAATACCAAACAGAACTGAATGGACACAACGGTATGTCCTGTACCACGAATCGCTGTCAATTTTTACGAATGGGGCCAAAACCGAGGACGGAGTCGGTGCAGGAGTCTTCCTGGGAGACCTGGATATCCACCTCTCCCTTAACCTTCCAAACTATTGAAGCGTTTTTCAAATCGAAGTCACTCCCATTCGTCAAGCAGTTGACTGGCTGGTGGTTAATGCAGTATCAGCATCGGATATTGTCATATATGTACATCGACAGTCAGTCAGCCATCAAATCCCATGCATCCAGCACTACGAGATCCAAGGCAGTGAAAGAGTGCCGCGTATGTCTTAACGAGATAGTTGGACAGCGTAAACTCACCCTTTGCTGGGTACCAGGTCACTGTAATTTACCAAGTAATTGTGAGGCTGGGGAATTGGCTAGACGAGGCTCCCCCGGTTGACATAGTATATGTCACCGACATCGAAGCGCCAACGTCTTATGCTAAATGCCTAATCAATGCCGACGCGGTGAGTGATGCCATAAAATCATGTCCTGCTGACTCCTAAAACATAAGGTAGACATGCTCAAAGATGGGACATTCCCTACAACGACTTCTGTAGAAGCTAAAGGAACGAAGAGGAAGACTTACCAATATCAGAAAGGCTACATTAGGTGAAAACCTATTCAATGATCTAAATGATCTCAGCAACGCATGCACGGCTTAAATCAGCTCATTCATACAAAGTAATAAATGGAGAATCCCAGAGTAAGAGGGTGATCCACCCACCATACACATCGGCAGTACAATGGACCTTCTTCCGGTTTAAACGCATCCTCATCGAGGGCCTGTTTCAACTAACCAACCAACCAACAAACACAGAGCTAATGAAATACAATTATAGAAATAAGTATGTATACGCAAAGCATGGTTTTCGTAACAGTCGTTAAACTGAAAATTTGCTTGCAAATCAAAAATATTTGATCAAAAATAGCATAAATTGATACCAAGTAAGCTATAATGAAACATTTTCATCAAGACAAGTCAAAGCAAATTATGGATTGCCTCAGGGATACAATCTTTGACTGAATTTATTAGTTTTCATTAATGACATGTTAGTTAATTTAAATTATTTGGCACTTTAATATCATCCGACTGACACAACCATCTCACACTATCAAGAGCACCAAATCAATGCATTCAATGAAGAAATTATGAGAATCCTTAAATATAGAAAGTAAAACTTACTTACAAGGGGGCACAAAAGAAATCAGTGTAGCGGAAGATGCTCTCATTTTTTTAAATATAGCATTTTATGTCACCGCAACTTTGGCATTTGTAGAGTAAACAAATGTAGAATATACGTTGACAGGACATGGATCGCTATATATTTTTGAAGAACGCGAAATCATTATGTGAATTTTTTTTGACAAACATAAATTTCGTCGTTAATTCTCTTTTTGTGTATAGATAGTACAAGAAGCCATTCGGCCGAGAATATCGATGCTGTGACCAGACGACGCATTTGATCTTTACAGCACATTTTTGTGAAAGACTTGAAGATGTTCCCGTACAAAGTGCAATCAGCTCATCAGCTATAACCTGCAGATCGCCAATGGGGTGTAAATAACAACCAAGCCGTACTAAACCTCAACCAAGTAAGGACTTGTGCGCTAGCTTGTAGTTGATGTCAATGGGAAGAAAAGTTAATTAAACAAAAACACATCTACTGAGACACATTACAGTCAATTCTAGCATAATCTCGGGTAATCAGATATCCAATATCTCAAATTCAGTGTCCATGAAGTTAACTTACCTTTTTTCGAGCAGTTACCCCCTTAACGTACCTTACTCCTTATACTATATACATACATTCAAAGCAAAAGCTAACCGATATTTGACCATCTCGAGGTCATATTGACGTGTTGTTTCTTTTAACAAATAATATTTTTGTTCGGTGTATGTACGATACACTTTTGGTTTAAAAGTCAAAAGGGCATACGACGATATCTGCCTATTCATTCTACAAATGTTTTTTCTTTGATCTAATAAATGTCGGGATGGTAATAGCATATTAGGATCATATTAGAATGATCTGAACGTGGTAATAGCAGATCGGTTTGTTCGACATTGAATCATTTTTAAGATAAAAAATCGGTGTTATAGATTAAGAGGCCCTTAAAGGCAAGGGTCATTTGGTGTCCTTTCGAAGACCTGGAGAGGAACTGTCATCACTGGTTTATGGATTGACCATGAATTTCATAAAACAATCTCAAGTTATTTCTCACTCATACAAGTATTTTCTGAGGATTTTGGGAAATCATACCTTAAACAAACACCTACAGATACATATATTCCACAGGGATGTTAAATGCTCTTTGAGATCCATAAGATGTTATAAGATCTTAGTCTATTGTATAAAAAAAATGTGTCATTTGGTCGTTAATGATAGCTGAATATTATAAATGTGTATTTTATGTAAAACCAGAGTGTTGGTTGCAAAATACATAAGAAAATGAGCATTTTTCTCACATAAATTTATTTATTTCGAAATCAACTCAAAATTTCCCTACAGATAGCGTTAAAGACACGCCTAGTACCTACTGCACTAATAAATATTCAATTGCGTGTTACGTTTCTTTTTCCCAACGTTAAAAAATATATCGGGTGATTTTTCAGATTTATTCAAAACGGAAATGGAATTCTGTGCCGAAAAGAAAACGTTTCGAATCCATTAAAAATGCAAAATTACCGCCAACCGCATAAACACATTTTTCCATTTGCACAACGCAGTTTGGAAAAACAATTACTTTTCTTCTTTTTTTTATACTTTCTGTCCTTTCCTAAACTTTATCGTTACTTGCAGTCGCCTTCAGACTACGAGTACACGGTGTGGTAGGAATTTCCACACTCTTACCCACACCACTAAACGAGAAATTTGTTTTTCACTATGCGGACATAAATAATATTAAACAATGTTTAAAATTTATGCGACGACAAAACCATGGCGAAAAAAAAGTACAAGATTGGAATAAACCTAAAACGACCATAACCTAGTTAAAAGCGCACCCCTTCTGTGTGCTAAAAATAAAATAAAATATGTTCTTTGCTCTTTTCTTTGGATACCTAACTTTTTTCTTTTTCTTAACTTCCCTTTATTTTGCATATTTCATTTTTTTTTTTCTTAACCAAACGAGTAAATTACTTTATAGGAATGCATGATGGTGAAGGGTGAAACCCCAGAACCGTCTGTGTTCTTGCAAACTACAAAAGTCAACGATACACTTTTTTTTTTTTTTTTTAGAACTGTCGGTGGTGCAAATCCTTTCAAGTAGAAAAAAAAGGGTAATTAGCTGACATTGGTTTTAATGGGTTCGATGGCAGCCTAGGAATGAGAGTTAGACGGGGTTGCAAATTGTGGTAAGTTTTATCGTAGTTTGATTCTGATTTATTGACTTTCGTTTTATGCGAGTAGATTTCCCTTTGCCCGAATTATGGGAAAAGTTTTTTTTTCGATTCGAATTGGATTTTATATTCAAATAGTTTTAAGTATAGTTTCGAGTGTTAAGTGTATACAATAGTATAAATATAAAAATAAATATTTATTTATTCATAGAAAAAAAGTGGAAGTCGATACGTACTTATTGATGTCTCACCTGCAAAGAAAAGAAAAAGAGTCAAATTAGTGAATCAAATACAATTAATTTTAATTCTGTTAATAAAATTGTTATTAATAAAAGTGATCTAATCCTACTCATGAATTCAAATATTTTAGGAAGGAGATCAAATGACGTAAGTAAGTTCAATAACGCTTTAGAAGAAGGATACTTTGTACACTCTTAAAATATTTTTTAGACTATAATTTGACTTTAGAATACCTAGCTAACATAATAAAATATTCCCAAGAATTATTATGTTTTTTTTTTTCTTGTCGGCTTCACATCACATACGAGCAAAGAAAGGAAATGATCAGAAGTATAACATCGCTATCCACAAGCATAGCAGATAGTAGTACCATTTAAGCCTAGCATAAGGAGATGCTCAACAAATGCGAAGTCATCTCTGTCCGCAATGCTTGCCGCCTGTTAGAACGCCAATTACCTATACCTGCACTCCAAGAAATAAGCTGATTTCTTGCAGACGTCCAGTAATAATTGTACAACCTGCCTCCATTTTGGACAGCGTGGAAGTGGCAAACACAATAGTGTTTTTAAGAAACTCCTAAGTTAATGGAGGTCCCTTATTGAGGCCGCGGAAAGACTCAACGCAGACTTCGGTCCAAAAAAGCAATTTTATCGGAGACCTCATTTTCAGTCTGACAAGAGTCAGATTGTTCAGCTTTAGCACGAAATTCAGAGAGTTCCTGTATTCTCAAAATAATTTGAAAATAAATAAAGTATTGAGTAAGGCATTTAGCGCAGCCTGGCTATAGCTAAAGACGTAGATCTATCTGCTTGGAAAATAAAGGCAAATTTTCCTGCGAAGACATCAGGCAAACTTCCACGAAGACATCAGCTGTTGATTGTTGAAAATTAGATAATTCGCTACTCAAGCAAATTCCTTAAAGTTACCGCCATTACCATAAGACTAGCGTCATAGGATAAAACTCGGAGAAATTCTCGCGCACTGAAGACAATCCATACTTTAAAATTTAGTGTAGAAACAACCCGAAAGCAACTAACGTATAAGTTATAAGCGGATCCACTAAGACTTCAATAACTACTGGGCGGAACTAGCGACCTGTAAATAGGCCAGATCAAGGGTAGAGAGGCCAAATAACAAAATCACGAATCGAGCTTTAGGTTCCAGTAGAACGCAATTGAGACTGATGGCGGGACTTCTAACAGGGCACATCAGTGTAAATAAGTCTACGCACAGACTCAGCCTTATCGATACGACAAGCTGCGTCAACTGCGAAGAGAAGGAAGAAGACCTGGAACACTTCTTCTGCGATTGCTCCGCAACAGCGAGGCTGCGACATAAAGTGCTGGGAGCAACATTGATACCTGCCATAATAAAGTTCCTTAAACAAACAAAGCGATTTCCTGGTCAACGAAGTCAATAATCTATATTGATCCGACAACCCTTACCCTTCCCAACTCAACTTACCAACAAATATATATTACCGAAAAGAAGATCAACCAACCAACCAACCAACGTACATATAAGCTAGGAATGGTCTTATCATAGCCGTATATGTAGCTCCAAAACACCTTTATACGATTGGCTGATTTAGATCGGGCATAGCGCTCCTTCTTGTAAGGAGAACAAACTCGGCTTCGCAGGATTGACCGAAATACCACTACTAGTGCATCATTCATCGATCATGTCTAAGGGCGTCTCCATGTTAGCACAGACAGTTTTTAAACATGACCAGGTATGACAACATCACCCACATATTCCTGACCATAAACATCAAAACTATTGAGAGTATGCAACAGAAATTTAGCCACCATGCGCCATAGCAGGAAGACAGGACGTGACCTTAATTACTGAAATCCTGTCACCGGCGTCAACAACGCCTTCGCGCTATTTTGTTTGGATTTCTGCAATGCGTTTCAACTCACTCCAGCTCTTTCCCAGTAGTCCGATTCCTCTTTCACTGTTCTTCTCCATGTTTGCTTAGGCCGCCCGTTTTTTCCCTGACTGGGTGAGTGGATTCCACTGCATGGCATGTTTCGCAATAGGGTCGTTTTAACGCCGTAAAGTGTGACCAATCCATTGCCAAGTACCTTTGCTCTATGAACTCATACTAAGCACTCGAACACAAAGCGATGCATTCAACTAATGTAAGTACATATGTATAGGTATATCCTTGAAGATCACTGCACACTCTTAGTGTAATGTACAATTTCAGACAGGGGTAACGATTGGATTGGATCTATTTCTATGACATGTATCCCAAATTGTTGGTCTTATAATCAACACATTTTTATTCTAGATTCTGTAATCCGTAATGCTTCCTACTGATCAAATACTAATAACCGATTAAAGAATTAGAGAAGTAGTTATCACAGTTTATGATCCCTCTCATATGCGCATACGAGTAATCAAACGGGAATAATCCACTATCGTTACCAAACTGAATCTCATAGATCTCTTAACTCCTCTTTCGTTATGTCACATATCATTGTGATCAGTGACAGTACAATAGTCAAGCTACTGTCATAAACAAATCGACCACGTTCTTCAGTTGCTAACTTTTCCAATACCAATTCTCGTTTTCTGAAATGAATTCGGGCAAGCCTTTTCATTGACTAGCTGATGTCCTCATTTGATTCTTGTCTCTTTATCTTACTATTTATAGCATCCTAAGCAACGAATCCCGAAAGATACACCGTGGTTACTAGCGACGGATAAACTGCCGCGATAAAAGTACTCAAAATTAAAAAAGCGCTAAACATGGTTGACATTCCTGTCGAGCTCTTTCAAGTTTCATCAAACAGGTATTTCTGCCTGCCCTACCATTTATGTGCAAAAGAGTAGCTTGGGAAGATTAGCGTTTACTAGAAGAAAGGGGATTATTATCAAGCTTCCAAATAATATGATTGGGAACAAATCACGAAAGAATATTTATATTCAACTCTATATGTTGCTAGGCTTTCATTCACATTGCGTAGACCACTATGCGTATGCAAAGAGAAGGCTTTTGACAGCATAAATCAAGACTTCACTTTGGTCGCCTTACCTAAACGAAGCATTATAAAGGCTACATGCAAAGATGGGCACAATACAACAATAATACACAGGATTTTGTCGTTTAAATTGGGATACGACAGAGCTACATTGCCATTGCCATTGCCAATTACCAATTTGTTGTTATCATTAATCATCGCTTATGTTATCCATTAAACATTGTTATAGAAAAGTCACGGTCTGGACTACACTAAAGACTTGTAAGGGAAATGGTGGAGTGTTAATAATTAGGTTATTTACTGGTAGATTGTTAGTCCTAATCATAGCCACCCATTTTTTCTGGTAATAAAGTTACGCGATACTACATCTAATTCAGACAACACCCATGAGGTAGTGAAGCATGAAAATACATTAAAGAAAACTGACCAACGGATGTTTCTTTAGGAGCCCTCTAAGCTCTGGAAATTTGGGGAAGAAATTCTCAATTTCAGAGGAGATATCCCCACCAACAGTGCATATCCTTTCAAAGCAGCACTTAAGGATCCTCTTCAATCTGTATTGGTCAAGAAGAGCAAGAAGCCTGCTGGCCCTCGGAATCTTTGAGCAAATGATAATGAAGGATCGGAGTATCCTGCACTTAATCAGATGCCCAAGTAACTTGGTTATTATCGAACTGTTCGTTTCGAAGTTGAGAATTACCTCGTACCTTGCTGGCTGACATAGGGCCGAGTTCCTTGGACAGGGCTATCAAGTTAAAGAAGTTGAAAATTGCTCTGTCAAGTGTGTCGCTGTCCACTTCAGATCCCAGAGTCGCCTGTGCCCTTTCAGAGCTACTAATGAGGATAAAGAGAGCACCGGCTTTTATTTTTGAAGGGTATTTGGAAGGGCATCAATATAAAGCAAAATGAAAGTGGTCATCAGTGATCTTAATGGGAGTGCCTAGCCGTGGGTGGGTCAATGAGTATGCCTGGAATTGTGGAGCTAGAAGTAATATGGGACGGTAGACTGTTGCACTGGTGCTTATGTCCCTAGCATTGATAGACAAAGTCAGTGATTTCTTCAAGTCTTTCTCGAATGATCCAGTACTGAATAAGCCCCCCATTTGTAAGGGGCTTATGAATTGCTGAACACTAACAAGCCATGGAAACCTCTCAGGGTTACTGTATGACACCAACGGATGCAATTATATATTATTTTCCATATGACTTTCTCAAATCTTTTGCTTTCCAGATATTTTTCGATGATACTTCTGGGGAATATGCTCGTGGCCCTCATCATACACCCTACTATTCAAAAAAAAAAAGGCCCTTCTTAAAGCTTTTTCAAGAGGCAGGCTTCAGAGCATACACAATACTAACTATATTCTCAGTATCTGCCTCGTAAACTGAGCTGAGATGTTTACCAAGATGTTTTCATTTGAAATTGACAAAACGATCCTTGCCATTGCTACATCACACCTACTATACAGTACTTCTCGAGCTGTCACTCATCAAAATGCTTGGATTCGAACACGACTGCTCTAAATTCTTTGAGGGTTTTGGATCTTACCACTATACACCAAATGGAATTATGTGCTGATTAAATTTGTTTCCATTAGCGTCAGTGGTACTTGGGTGGTGAGCAGATGTAGAAGAAGACTTCATCCAACTTTGACCGCGCATTTGGGGTCAGTCAATTAAGGTAAGGGCTAATTGGGGAGGAATTGTTGAAAAAGTATCTTTCGAGGTACTTTACTCTAGCTAACATTCACAGAGTAGATGAGTAATATCCTCTGTCCAAGAACCCAACATAATCTCACTCGGTTTTGCGAACATAATGCCTTGAGCATTGTCCGATGTAGAACTCTACCGACTTTAGCGCAGCCTGACTATCAATGTAGATAGTGATATTCTTGTTGGATATTGATCCCATCTCAAGTAGTTCCGCAGCTTTGAGCACGGCCGAAACCTCTGCCTGGATCACACTGCATGTGTCCGGGAGTCTCAGAGCCACATGTACATAGGTCTATATATCTTGAATGTAAGTCCGACCCCATAAGCTGGCTAGTTTTGGAACCATCCATATAAATTGAAATATTGTTTTCGATCGAACCGTTTTTCCTTTGCCAATCTTCCCTATCAGGGTACGAATAGAGAATAGTTTTAAATAGCCTTGATTTAGTGGGACGAAGTGCACTGTTATCTGCTTGTAATTTTATTTGTAGATCCAGTGGAAAAAGTTACATAAATGGCTCGAGTGCAGCGGTGGGCGTAGTTCGTAGAGCACCAGTGATAGCAATACAGGCTGTTCTTTGTACCCTGGTCAACATATCCCGCGTATTCTTCAAGAGCACCATGTGTTCCAATAGGTCTGGCATCCAATGCATTATTGCCGGTTTCAGGCCCAACTTTTTTCCCGCTATCCTCTTGCAAATGAAGAGAACATTCTAAACCTTACGGACTTTTTCCTGAACATTAAGTTTCCAATTTAGCTTTCTATCTAGTACCAAGATATCTTGTGCGATCCGAGACGGAAAGCTCCACTCCAGCAAGCCTAGGCAGTTTGAAGGATAGTATTTTGTATTTCCTGCTAAATAGTTCTGTTTTTCATACTTTTCTGTCCATTTACCGACCCTGTTAAATGCTTATTCCATCATTTCGCTCAATGTATCTAAGAATTTTCCCTGAACTAAAATCTTCACGTCATCGGCATAAGCAGTGATGTTAAACCCTGCGTTGCATACATATATCCTTAAGTATATTGTCTATGACAAGAACCCAGAGAAAGGGAGAGATAACCTCTGGGAGGTGCCTTAAAGTAACCGATTTCCATATTGAACTCTGTCCGAGACTGGAATCGATATTTCTAGGGACGAGCATCTTTCAAAACCAATTGGTAATCCTATGCTCGACATTTATCCTTTCCAGGGCACGTTTAATTGCCTCCCCTCTTACGTTATTAAAAGCCTCTTCAATATCTAAAGAGGTAGCTAGTGCAAATTCCTTATGTTACAATTCCTTATGCATAACGGAAAGAATGCCGTCAAAGTCTGGCGCTTTGAATGGTGCGAAAGACATTATAATACATCTTCGTCTATTGACAAGCAGACTTTATCAAAATGCACATTATGTGTCGAAACGGTTGGTATGCGCTACAACTAATGTGTCTAAAACTTCCACACAACTTTCTGCCCACGATCCGTCAGATTTTCTAACGATACTGGGAACTGCCGCGTTACATACGAGGAAAAATAAGTTAAGTGAAAATAGGCTACTTCTTAGCCATGACTTTCAGAGACTATTACAAGTAATATTTCAACCCATTTGTGCGTAAATGAATAAGTCGAAAATAAATTAACATTTAAAGACAATTTAATGATCTGGTGTCTAGCATTATCCATAAAGTATCCATAAATTGCACCACATCGACCAATTTATAGAGAGCCACGGTATTAACTAATCAGTTAGGTAGTGCTGATCATTCCACCAAAAGCCTACAAAATAGACGTACATAAGTACTCAAAGTACATATTGGTAATCTTAAATCCATTTTTTCTACAACATACAGTCAATCTCGTGTCTGTCTATTTTCGCAAGTCGTAGCTTGAAAAAAAAAAATTAAAAAATAAAAACATATTTTTTCTCGTAAGAAAACATTACCCAGATAAAAAGGGCAAAAAAAAAAAAAGAAAAAAGCATTAAGAAAAATATTTCAGTTGCGTCAATGTCGCCTTAACTCAACCTTGAGATAAACGCCGGAAGGGTATTCAAATGAAGTGCCTACGTAGCGAGCCCAGTGTGTGTGTGTTTGTGTGCATCCAACTGACAGAAGAAAAATACCATCTATCATGTAGAAAAGTTGACTTCAACTCTCTGGCAACGAACGTGAAAAGGGGAGTTTCTGGCTTCGCTCAACTTTGTCATTCCACACCCTCTGTCATAATTTTTTTTTTTTGCCTCTCAACGAAGAAAAATTTAAATATTTTGTCTCCATTTACAACTACATCAACAGTAAATGTACGACCTATTCAAATGAAATGTTAGCCGTAACGGTTTTACGGTTTTATGACAGCTCGAATCTAAGAAGTCTTCTTTGTTTTTTTTTTTTTATAAATTGTGATGAATTTTTATGTACTTTTACTAATTTTAAATAATCTGCTTGAATATATTTTAAAATATTTTGTTTTCATCTGTTGAGTTGGGAGTTTATAACACCCATATCCTGTTTGTGGCAAATGATACTTTTAACTCGTGTTTCAAGTCTAGTCACGAATTTTTCGAAGCAACAAAGGGTTGATCTTTATTAACCCTCAGTTCGGTATATCCTGCATCTGGTTATAAGGACTTTTATCAGAGTCTATAATGGTTTTTAGTGCAGACGCTGATTTTATCGACTACAAAACTTTGGTCAACTTTGGTTAAGTTTTGGTCAAGTTGTGTGTCCAAGAAGTTGTTGCTTTTTTGTTTTTGGGGAGAGTTTCCCATAGGAAATATCCAATAAGACTATCTTTTTAAGGGTGGGGTGTTATTTATCAAAATATACGCTTTAAATCTTGGAAGGGAGCTTATAGTGTTATATACAACTATGATATTTAAAATAAAGGCCGTTTACAGCACTTTCATGCAAATATCCTTTTTCTAGGTCCAGCTTGTACAGACTTTTGACTCTCATACCCACAAGTTTCACGCAAATAGATCCATCATCTATCATCGTGTGATTGTAAGTTGTAAACGATTCGACCCGGTTATCTACCATTTTCCATGAGGGTGAATGCTTCCTTTTTTTTTTTTGGTTTCCTTGTTGGTTGGTTGGGTCTTGATTGACAGGAGGTGTGGACATTGCAACCCTAGATGGATAACCCCCGAGAAACGGTAGGACGAACCGTTACACATTGTGCGTCATGTGTTCGAGCATCGAGCTTACAATTACAGTTTTTTTTTTTTTTTGTTTGTCTATCCTTTTTTCTGGGGTTAATTTCAAGTGTTGTGTGAGAGGTGGGATGAAGGAAAACATGTATATTTGATTATTCGTAAGGATGTGATGGTATTAGGTTTAGTGTTAGATGTACATAATAATCCATACGTAGATTTTGTATCTACTTAAATAGGAAGACGAAATGATTTTATTTCGATCGCACAATGTACATATATACGAAGTTCTGAATACGTTATTTGTGTACTGTGTCGTTGACCTATAATAAAAACATTTCAGCTTATCTACACCCCTGTGCCTGTAGAACACGAATATTTTCAGTGGTTCTCAGAATATGAGTGTGGGTTCCGAAAAGCCCGGTCGACAGTAGACGCTATAAAAATGGTGGTAGATATCGCTGCAACCGTCATACAAGGAAGTAGATGGCGGTTGGCAACAAAGGAATACTGCACCGTAGTTACGCTGGACACAAAAATGCTTTCAATTCAGCAAGTTGGTCATGTATAATGGTCTTTCTTGAAAGAATGAACACGCCAAACTACATATATTCTTAGGGTAATATGTGGCTATTTTAAGAATAGGAAGATAAGGCATTAAAGCAATGAGGGTAGCAAACACTACGACATGTCGGCAGGCGTTCCGCACTGATCCATGTTAGGTCCCCTTTTGTGGAACATCATGTACGACGATGTGGTCAGGTTGCCAAAGCCAAGAGCAAAAGTTATAGGCTTTGCGGACGATATCGTTGTTGTACCCGTTGTGAAACAAGTTCACGAGGTACAATCAGCAACAAATGCAGCAATTTCGAAAATTAAGACCTGATTGGAGACGGCAGGCCTGGAGTTAGCGGAGCAGAAAACGGAAGCAGTGGAATATATAAATGTACACGATGGATATACTTGTAGAGTCCTATTGTCTAGAGTAGTAAGCTCAGCACTACTATACGTGTCACCACTGTAGGCTGGTGTTATGGCATCAAGAGAATCAAGACGGAAGCTGTCTACTGTTTATAGACTCAGCGCTCTAAGGACAATTTGCGCCTATAGAACAGTGTCGGAGGAAGCGGCATATGTATGTCGTAGCTGGCATGGCACTGATATCTACATTGAGAGGTGAAAATCTATTAATACGTAGCGATTGTTAAACACGAGGGAAAATCGATAGAGACTGCTCTGCACTCGTTGGTGGGATATATGTACATACATATTAACAAATCTTTGGTGTACAGGGGTACAGGGTTTCTACTGTGACTGTGGTAGTGGATAAGATACTCTTAACCTTCGGTAAAGAGAGGTTTAGTGTCATAGCTATAACGATATCAGAAAAGTTCGAGAGCTGATGCAGTCTGCTCTTAATAAATTTACAAAGTGGAAGGATAATGTTGGTCACAAGATTAATCCGTCGAAAACCGAATTAGTATTGCTCGCAAGAGGATATAAAACCCTATACATCCTCCAAAACTCAAGGATATTGACCAGCAATTTGCGGATTAGGCCAGATATTTAGAAATTCTGCTCTATACAAAAAACACTCAGCTCAAAAGTGAATATTCAAGATCGTGCCAGGAAGCCCCCGATTGGCTTTTATTAATGTAGAAGTGCCCTGGGCCCTAACTGGGATCTTCAGTCTGCAATGTCCACTGGATATACACAGCAGTCGTTAGTCCCATCCTGATGTACGGAATACGAGTCTGATGGACGGCACTGGACAAAAAAAAGCGACATTGCAATACTCGAAAAGATTCAAAGGTTATCTTAACTGGAGCCTTTGGAACAACTCCTGCACTACGATCCACTTTTTTCCCGTTCATATCTTTGGAAAGCTGATGGTGGTTGAAGCACCACCAAGTACTCTAAACAGCCATATTACTAGTCCTTATAATTCGGACTATATTGTCTATATTTTATAAGTACTTTAAAGTCAAATATAATACCAGGACTCATAGTAGACGTGTTTGGAAAGTTGTAGCAATTTCGAACAAGTCTGCGAAAAAGGTGTACACAGATGGATCAAAGACGTGCACGGGATTCTACTCCAACGCATCGGACATTTCTATCACCACACGATTGCCGGACCACTGTAATGAATTTCAAACAGAAGCGTAGTCGAAGAAGCGGCAGTCTGGTTTTTAACTAGCACAGTAGATTGCAGCGCTAAAAAAAATACGAATTTTTGGCGCGACAGAGTCATGGGACCCAAGGCCTAGATCCTCTGGAACACTTCGCTTCGTAGTCCAACGCACTAACCACTTGAACCACGACGGCCACAGCGCTGTTTTTCTATGTATACATAGATATTCCGGCAGCGATAAAAGACCTGGAATCGTTAGGTAAGCAAAGCTGAGGATTTTTTAACGAGATCCCTGTCAGACTGTCAGATGCGACGTTATCACTATGCTGCATTCCAGTGGATATTCTGTGCAATTAAAAAGGCTGTGTGCCCGATTTTTCTAGAAGAAATTATAACCTTCTGTGTACTTGTCCTGCCCTATCGGGATTGAGAAGGAAAGTCCTTGGCGAATAGGTGCTTCTTCGAGGATCTTAGTGATTTACCCAGACTCGACTTAAGCAAGATCAAAGGTTACATACAGGAACGGCAAATCATATTACGGCATTCAGTTCATACCGAAACTAGTTGTTCTGATGCCTTTTATCCGTATGGGAATTTCTGCATGTGGGTTCGGGTGCTGCTAATCCATCCATCCATCCATCCATCCATACCATCCTTTTGGGCTAAGTCACCTCACCCAACCCCTAATATATCTAAGGCTTGCAATAGTAGGTAGGTACCTTATTAATAATTAGCAATTTTCTGTATAGACAGAAAAACGTTCGCCGTGATTGGGGCTTGTAGAGTTTAAGCAGGATACTCAAAGAGAATTCCCATCACAGTCCTTATAAAAAAAAGTACACAAATAAACAAGAAAAAAAAAAAAAAAGTTCACAGCAAGTGGTCGCACACTTTCCTTAACATCTTAAGTATCCGATAAAACCAAAGATAATCTGTTTTCTTCTTTTTTCCAAACGGACAGTCTCACAGTTAAGGATAATTTTCCCCAGGGCCATGCAATTCACTGTGGTTTAAACTTTTAATTTGTCACGATAAAAAAAAAGAATGCCAACGAAAACGCAAGGTCTTCTCCCTCGAGAAAATTTTAATTTCCTTACAGTTTAAGTTTGAAGTTGGACCATAAACAATCTCTTCCTCCAAAATCACTAGCATAGCAAGGGGGAAGATATACTGAACAAGGGATGATATGAACATACCTACTTCCAAAAAAAAATCTTTCCATTTATCCTTGCTTAAAAGAGCATGAAAAGTCAAAGCAAACACATGCCGCTACAGCTAAATGCGCGCGGATTGTATGTGTCATCGAGTTTTACCGTGTGTCCTTGCACGAACAAATACATATATTGCGATCCGACCGAGATTTTCAACAAAAGGATGTGGATGGGTACACCGGAGCTTAAGTTTCAACAAAGTCATGTATCATTTCGAATAGCGGAAGCAATATTCAAGGGGTGAATCGCGTGGTTGACACGTGATTCTAGGATCATAAATTATCCTCCAAAAAGAAAAAAAAAAAAAAAAGACATGAGAACGCGCGCGCGCTGCTCCGCAAACAGTTTACATGGTAGTTAAAGGATGTTTATCGGTGAGTTTATGGAAAATACTTGAGTTTTATTGTTGCTGCACACGTTTTGACCGCAGAGCATATGGATGGGTTTTCACGGCTTGACATCGAATTTTTGAATATTTTTAAATCTTACATTTTGGATCTGTATGAGCTTTATGCTTTTCACACTATCTTAAAGGGTTATCTGAAGATCTCAAAAACAGTTTCTTCGCTCTCCTCTTCAGCTATGTGAATCATGCCTAAAAGAGTAGAATTATATCCACATATTATTTCAAGATATTGCATTACAACCTCATAGGCATCATCCCAAACTACATATTTTGGAAGAGCATAGCCCTATCCGACTTTTCCCAATCACTTTCTTTCAATTAAGGATCCAAAATGATATGCGGTGACAATGCGGATATTCATTCAAGTTTTCTATAATGCAATACATATTTTGATCCTCTATTCTGAGATTTTTTTCTTTCTTTTTGTCAGGCTAGGGACCACTCCACTGGTCCATCTCTTAGAACCAATTGTACCCAATTGTACTACCAAGAAGCAAGGCCCAGTTTTACCTATTTTAGTGAAATTTTGTATTTCAGAGAAAGTAGTGATAAAAGGCTTACAATTTCTATCAGCATTCACGACACCAGTACAGCGGCTCTGCAACGTAATAACTGGAAAGGCAGAACAACCAGAAAAGAAATAATCAGAAGACTAGTCGCCCGCTCCACCAGCTAGTAGTGCTTTTTTATAACAATCAATGCCCCAAAAAAATTTCGAAATTCCGAAAGATATACAAAATCATACCCAACTTATGTATAACTAAAATGTTAACAGGCCATGGATATTCTAGGACATTTTTACACAATATGGAACGAAGTATGCACACTGCCCGGCGTGAACAGAAATCATGTTATATTCCGTTTCCTACTCTGCAGAACCAACGTATATCAACTGGAGGTCAAATTAGGGGAGTCTATCACCCAGGAGAATATAGCAACCAAACTGTTTCGATAAATTATGAAGAAGGACTACACACAGAACGGCAATAGAGTGGAATTGTTATTGAACCAATAAGACTCCTCTACTGACTCGGAGTGGAACAAACTAAAAGACAATTATGGTCGTAAGAAACCAATCATCAATAGAGAGACCCTGACCTAAGATACTGTAGGACCCAACCTAAGAGAATTCATCCGCTGACACTTGTCAAGCAATCTCATTGGACATCTCATTTCCAAAATGCCAACGTTACCTTGGACCCAGATAAGAGTCAAGGAGTTCGTACATTATTGAACTATTTTAGAACTATTTAAGGGTGGAGCTTAAACTCTCTAAGCTGAGCCTGGCTACCGTTACAATCGCAAATACTGCGACCTTTCCATCTACTGTTTTTAAAATATAGGCTTTGCCATGAAAGCAGAGGCATACATATCTAACGAGCAGGCTAGTCTTATGTTTTAAGCCTCTACGAAGACACAAGCATACATAGGACCCTTGACTTCAAGCTCTCCGTGAAAATTCGACTTTAGCTTAGGCTCTGGCCGAAGCCAGTTGATTTTAAATTTGTACGCCAACTGAAATTACGGGGTCATTAACAATTACAAAAAAGACAACTTAGACCTTAACCTATAGGCTTTTTTAAACAAAATAAAAATAAATATAAATTTCTTTACGACCATAAAAGATCGTGGCTGATGAACAATTGGCAGACTTCAGCGATCAGTGTTCACTAATAAAAAAAACTTCGGCGAAGGGCTAGCTCAATGAGAGTTCCTTACTGTGAAGTCCTCTAATTATACCAAATTTGGTTAATACCAATATTTTTAAGTAAAGCGTGGGAAACCGGTTATACTCGTACACAATAATCTTGAAAACTCTTCCAGCATATGGTGTGAAGGTTAGGTGGACGTTTTTGAAAACAAACGTCTTCATGTCTGACTAAGATCCAAAATTCACAACTATTTACCCACCATGATGTATTGCGAATATCTCTACTATTTCACTATTTATGGAAGGGTCGCTATAAACAAGTCCTGCTAGAAACAATTGAATAAATTGGATGATGTTATGTTGTTTGGATTGTCTTAAAGCTCAGGAGGGTGTATATTGGGTGACACAGATATAATATATGGATACCACAAAGATCATGAAGAAGCTGATAAATTTGCAATAAAATAATCAGTACTGGATACATCCCATACGATTCTATTTCTTTATGAATGTCTCATTTAGTAGCGTCTTCATATTCTAAAACTACTGACTAAGTCATAAAAAGATCTTATAAACTGCAGTTTATGTATATGTATATGTATACTTCGAAGAGAAGGTCTTGGTATCTATATCGTATCTATGGCTATAATAACAATCAGCCTGCGCTTAAATCCTTACTAAATTCTATAATCAATACCAATATAGACCGATAGTGCAAAAAGTTTTCGAATTCAATCGCTCGATAAATCTCCCTGAGAAGACTGGAAATGTCGACTATCATTTGTCCTGGCTCAAACGTTTTCGACGGACTATAGGGATACTCCTAAATGGCGGTAGGCAACTTTTAATTTCTCAAGGGTTTAGTTGCATCACTATTTGCGACGCCTGTAGAAAGGATGACGATAATGTAAAATATTTTCTCTGCAATTCTAAATATATTGAACAATTGGGTTGACACGATGGCCTACTGCCAAGGTTCACCCTTTGAAATAAAGCAACAATCGTTAAAAAATATTGAACAGTGTTATTATAAAGGCTTTTTATAAAAAAAACCAACATGGCCAACGTTTATGTCACTGATTTTTGGTGAAGTATTTTTTTTAAAGACGATCGGTGAAGTTTATCCTGGTCCAACAGAAGAATACAATAATGGAGATATTGATAGTGTCATCTTAGTGAGAGTTCTAATATCTAACGTTACTAGTCGTAATAGCAGCTTGTATCTTTTCTAAAAGTCGTTGTACCTACTTGGTTCACGAATCCTTTCTAGTACTTGGAATACATCAAACTTCAACACTACCACCCTTGCTTTCCACAGATATCCTGTTCCATTGGTCATTAATGTGAAGTTCTTTCTGGAATTTTGCTGATGTTTACGTCGCACAGTGCTATGTTGTTTGAAACTCGAAAGGAAAAAGGAAAGCAGATAACAATATAATATTTTAACCGCTTTTCATTTATAAAAACTCTTGTTTACCTCGGATTTATAATATTAAAATGCACTGAGACGTCATTTTCATTTATGTCCATTCAAAATACATACATATCTTCATTTGATTCCAACTAAGTACCCCCCAAAAAGGTTTGCAAAATGTTAAACGCAAATAGATAATAATAAGAGAAACAAACCAACGACTATAAATCCACAAAATACTACATTTCATTTCTTCCGATAGATAAGTTGTTTATTGTCCCTAGCGCAGGATATTAAAGAATGCAATCTCACCCGGACCCGCACCCACATTCAAGGAACAAAATTTACAACTTTACACCAGCAAAACCAGGTAAAATGCTCAGCGCCATGAAATCATTTCGACTTCCTTTCTTTCCGGCGCTACCCCAGTGTTCCACACTCGAAACAGATTCAGCTCAAGAGTCAACACCTCTGGTTACCCTGAAAGAGGGTAAGCACCAAACATCCTACGACTCGCTGCTGGTGTTTGTAACTTGATTCTTTTGTGTGCAATCGAAACGGAGGCGATATCTAAAAATTCCTTACTCCATCTTCCTGTTGGCACCCACATACCACATAGCATACCATCAACAGCGGAAATTCCCTTTATACGAGTATGATGAAGTGAAGGTGTACGAGCAAGGGTGCCACTCGGAACAGCAGCAACAACATCTCAGCGAAATTTATGCATCACAACCCCTGTGTGCAAATAATCAAACCACAAAAGAAGGACAACTCATGCAGCTCATTTCGGCATTCTCACACCGATATACCACCACTCGGTTGGCAGCGACAATTTTATAGCCGCACTCAGATATAAACGTCTATAAAATTATATTTTTTTTTCTTTTCTTCCTCTTCTTCTTCTTTGCTTTATAGATTCAAGAGTATTTTAAAATTAGATAAGAAGCTCTCGACGACACAGAAGCAGCGAAGTACAACGAAACGACGAAATGAAAGTTATTTATGAAGCCGATACTCCGTGGATGCGTTCCTTTTAGGTTAAGATAAAATACCTCATTGATATATTGGGAAATTCCTCGCGGTTTTAATGGCATCTCACAGGCTCGGACGATGAAACCGCAAAGGTGATAACAAACTCGTGCTTGCTATCAGGTGCGCAGCAATAAAATGAAATTTGTTGGAGGAAACTCTCGCCATGGATTAACTGGGTGGTGGTGGTGGTGGTGGTGGTGATGGTGGGGATACCCCTAATTTTGGCGCAAATATTAAATTTTTATTCCGAGATAAATTTGTTAAATCATTCGGATTCTTTTTTTATGGCTAAAAGAATGCCACTGCCGAAGGACTAAAATTGAATCTGCTTTGCATTTGAAAAACATTAACCGCAGTTGGTTAGAGTTTTTTTTTTGTATTTTTACTCTGGGATTGAAAAATATTCACCAGCAGTCACTTGTGATTCAAGTAACTAAGTCGATTCTGCAGAGTGCCATCCATTGACATAACAAATTGTATTTCGATGCAAATTTCTTCTTGAATCGCTATTCAAGCACATAATGGTGAGGAGCATCGCATATTTACTTTTTTTTTTTCTTTTTGAATGAAATTTAATTGACGGCTGTTTTATTTTTATCACTTCTGAGAATGAAGGCGGATGTTGCATTTTTGTTCTAACAGGAGAAACCGATGTTTAAAATTGCTTTCCTTCAATTTGAAGCAATTCTAGGCAACGGTTTCAGTATAAATTATGTTTGTAGTCTCGAATGTTGTATAGATACTTTGTGAAATGTTGTTATAAGCTGTAAAATGGATAAATTGGATGATTCTCAAGTTCATAAATCTTATTTGGAAGTAGTGTGAAACTTTGTTTATTCTGGCAATGTGCAGTGTACACTGTTACCTTTGCATAGGATTGAACGTAAGGGTACCTTGAAAACTGAGAATCAACAAGTGGAGAACTTACCACGCATTTCACTAAAATCATGAATCACAGCAGTTTGCAGCGGAAGATGAGAGAAATGTATCCATATGAAATGTGAGTTTGCAAACAGAATTAATAGCATAAACGTACGATGGCAGAATCGTCTAAACAAGTAGATCCAAGTTAAGAACCTTATGAAGATTTTAAGTTCTTCGGCGAATAAGAATCAGTTAAATAGAATGCAAGAACATTTTGCGGTAATATAGGATGGGTCATCTGGTGGTTTCTTTTTCATCATATGTTATCATATGTTATTTTGACACTGACAGCTCTTATGCGGTTGAAAAAATTGACAGTAACTCAGTATTATATTTTTGCGGTACGAAATGGATCGATTTACGCTTGAACAACGTTGAGAAATACTGCAAAATTACTTCCAAAGTGTATGCTGTCTTGCCGAAACAGTGCGAATTTTAAAAAGAAATTCCGGTCGAAATAATACACCAACTGCAGCTGATGTACGCAAATTTGTGATGAAAGTTCATGAGACTGGTTTGCTGTGCGCTTAACGGAGGTTTTGGAGTCGCGGCATTATTGGATCATTTTTTTTCCAAGACGACAAAGGAAGGAAAGTAACAATCAATGGAAAGCACTACCGAGGCATGATAACCGATTTTTTGTGGCCAGAAGTTGTAGATTTGGACTTGGTTCCAGCAAAATGGGGCTACGTGCCACACAATCGATTTATTGCACAATAAGTTCAATAACCGTGTAATCAGTCGTTTTGGTGATATTGTTTAGCCGTCACGGAGCTGCGATTTGACGCCGTTGAACTTTTTTTAAAGATTGATGCTATGCGAACAATCTAGAGACGACTCAGGCACTCAAAAACCACGACCAGGACCGACCAGTACCATAACTGGTGATTACCAAAGGTATTCCCTAAAAACTATTACTATCATACATATCTATGATTTCCAATACTCTTAGATTTTTTTTTGGTTTTCGGATGAATTTCGAGATTGTATTGATGTCGTATTCGGAAATATGTGAAAGTTTCTAGAAGAAATATTTCGCGACAATGTGCTTTCTTACTGAGGATAGTGCTAAAAAACTGTGTAGAAGGTGATATGGTGATTCCTCTTCATGCATGGAGCTACGGCAGAAACCATTACAAGAAGTCCCTAATCTCGAAGCATGTCCTCATAGTCCGCAATATCCTATTAATATTCAGACCTGGGTGCCTATATGTGTTTTCCTTATTCGTATCAGATTTCTGGTCTTGCTCCCGGATAGCTGGTGATACGTTTTCCTTGCGTGATTACACGTACCAGAATTTTGGATTTTGTGGGATTTTTGGCCAATTCTTCTTTAAATTTCGGATGTCGGTTAAAAGGGTTCCCATACAGAGATGGTTGTGAAAAAGTTGGTTGACAATGGGGACCAGTTGCGGAATCTGTCTGAAGACTGGGTCACCTTATGCAAACAAGGTGTGGAACTCTGATGAAGCAATCAAGATATTTGGCAAAGTGTCTCTCTGAGTAAAGATGCATTGAAGAAACTCAAACACATGCTGTTGTCCTCGACGACATATCAATGAAAAAGAAAGGAGAACATGACAGGGGGAACTTTATTGAATATTCCATAAGTATGGCCCTCTATGAACTTCCATTAGCATATGATGCTTATGTAGTTAAAAAAAAACATGTCTAATCGATATACCAACATTCTTTGCAACATGTTGAAAAAGACATGTCTTATTTGCCAACCAACGCATGCCAACCAAACTCGTTCGCCTGTCCAAGATTGATCGTTGCTGTCTCACATCATCGAAGACTTTTATGTCCAAAGCCAATTTAAACGAAGTGACGCATTGGCATATAATTTTCCATCAACACACTTGAAAAGATAGCTTGAAACCGATGGCCGATACCAGAAGAAAAATCTATCCGAAGTCGGTACAATGTGTGCTATACGATGGATAAGGAAGGACTCATTACGTTCACTTGGAGACCCAATAGTCCATTGTGAATCCCCTTATGTGTGTCTTCTCAGAAAAATCCGATCTGAGCAGTTCTTTCCACTTACTAGATCACTCTATCGTTTCTTAGGAGAAAATTATGGCGATCAAGAAGCCCTGTTCTATTTGAATTCTCATGCAATATCTGTCAGCGATATTAGCATCTTCACTGACAGTCAAATAGCATTCAAGTCCCTGAAATCGTGCTCGTTTACTTCAAATGCCGATTTAAACTGCTAGGTTCAGGCCATTTAGACATTCTGGATAACTGTGAGGTTGCGAGCTCGTTCTTAGACGTCATAACGTCATAAGCATGAACATAACTCCAGTTAGTTTACTAACTAACTTATTAGTACCTGGGTAGCACAAATGGAAAGATCCATAGTATCACAAAGGACCTCTTCTAGTCCAAGTTGTCTGTATTCTGGTAAAGAAACCAATACTAACCTAAACCTTTGATTTGTTAGAATATGCATTGCTTTATTAGAATATGGTAAAACTATACGACGATGATCGTCTTAGTAAGAAAAATTTAAATTAATCACCTAAACTGGCTGGGCGGATGGATCCGGTAAGGACAACGCAATAATAAATTCCGGGTTGGAGGGAGTCCCGCTCCAAGTGCAGTAATCCAATCCTTGCGGCTCCTGGACATATGCAAAGAATATGACCCTCTAGATAATCTATTAAGGTTCTTAAATTGTCCTTGTCTATGAGATCCCTATGTCTATGTGATCGTAGGGACTGATGAACTATTTCAATTGTGTCAGACCCTGAGTGTGACCCTATAGTCAGTATATCTGTCGAACTCCCATTGTGTTATCTTGGAGAGGACACTGTTAGGTGGTATCTCAAAACAGGCACCCGTTCATTACATTCGAAACCTTCATTTCGTGGAATCCATGCTGCGGTAACTTTGATCATGAATGAAAGGTTTAGTATGGTATGGTACCTAAAATCTTAAGAATCGGGTCACGATGTATTCTAATATTCTCAGATCAAAGTCACCGACTTTAAGTTCCAAAATCTGAGCCATCTTGAGACCACTTTTTTCTGCACAGCCGGATTTAGCTGGATAAAGATAAGCATTGTTCATATAGCCATAGGGCACGTTTTCATTGCCACCCACGCAGGCTTGACGACATAGTTTATTAAGCTACTCCTGTGCTTCAATTTGAAGTGTTTTTGGTCACTATTTTATCTACTTGGGTTTTAGTCCCCAGGTTTTGTAGTAGAAACATGGGCACATGAATATTGCCCTAGTTGCCTTGTGGGTATCATTATTAAGGTGCAAGTTCCATGTAAGCGTTAAATGAAGGAAATATTCTAGGTATTTTGCTTCCCCGGACAGATCAATGGGAATGTTTTCCAGCGACACTTGTCTGAACTTGTGTTTTCTTTTCCCGGGATTCCTGGGAACAGTTTTTCCGGTATTTGTTGTCAGGCCCTTAGTTGTGCACCACCCCAAAATCAAATTAAAGGAATTTACCATGTATTCAGATACAGTGTCATTGAACTTGCTCCTAACATTAAAAGCCAGCTTTTGTTAGCAATTCTAGCAGGTCGTCTATGACCAAGGTCCAGAGCAGGTCTTCTGCTTTTCAGCATAGTAAGTGCCCAGACTATGATGAGGGGTGTAATTTATTTCTTAATCATAGCCTGCTTGATAGCCTTGTAGGAAATGTTGTCAAAGGCTCCCTGTATATCGATAAAGCTACAGAGGATACTTTTTTTTTTTGCGCCTATTGATTTGTTGAAGGACTTAAGTAAATTTGTTCAAGTGGGGTCGCAAAAATTTTGCTTCAAAAACGCTGATCACATTGCACAAGGACAATAAAAATGTTGTCGATAGTATCTCCCCTAAAATCTTTTAATCTATGTTTTCGAAAGTTTTAGATTTAATTTATTTTAAGCTACATAATAGTTATTTTTGTAAATAACTAATAACATAAACAACAATATTAAGTTATTACAGGGCTATTAAACAATAAGCTCACGGAAGCATGTAATTCTGTTCAGTCATCCGCTAAACAATACCCATTAGAAAAACTCTTAAATATCAATAAACAATTATTTTATTATTCATTTATTTGTAAAACGTATGTATGTTTGTTTTATAATGATATGGCAGACTTAATCGGTTAATTACACTGTACTTGAACTGTTGTTCTCTGATAATATGTAGTTATTGCATGATTACTGCAAACGAGGTGAGTCTATGCTGTTATTTTCGAAACAGTTGACGATAAATGTATGTATTTGAAGCATGCACAACTAATCGTTGTGAAGTGCTCTTTTTTTTAAATAAATAGCAGTTTGCATCTCTCTGTGTTGTTATGTATGCAAACGTTAGTCCATCATTCATAAAAAATTGTCTGCGTTCATATGTAGGTAGGATTGTCTGTGGCATAGGGGTTGCAACCCTCACTTCATTTCGAAAAATTGACTTCTTTATTTTTTTTTTTTATTAATTCACCCAACAAAGTGATCCATCACTATCGACTACGGAAGATGAATAAAAAAAAATCAAAACTCAATCATGTCGCATAATCAAATTTTAATGCAAATCAATCAGAGACTCTTTAATAAGACACATAACTACGTGACATCCCCCTTCGAGAAGACATCTGCAGCAGATGATGAAGCAACCAAGTAGACAAACAGAATAATTTGTTCTATGCGCCCCAACATGCGCCCGACAATTGTGACAGCAGAAACAATTGCGGTGACAAATCATTCGGACTTTGCCCATCTCATGAGAAGGGGCGATTAGCCGACTGACCAATAGTGATGAAATCTCATCCCAGTACAACGTTAAATTAAGAATTCGATTAACGCATAAGGATGTGGTAATACACCCGCATTAGATGACACCATGCAATAAGTACACCCGGACATCTCTGGAAATAAATGTGAATATTGTATGTGTGTACACCCACCAATTGAAGGTGGTGGTTCACCTAGCTTCATCATTAAAGAGAAAAGCTCCATCACCATGTCGTCGTCGTTGTCGTGATATGGTTGAAGTAAAAAAAGGTCAAGTCCTGAGTGATAGATGATGTTGCCTAGACAAGATGACATGTCGAAATCTTTTTGGGGTGAGTAGGTTTTTTTTTTTATTCAGATCTCCTTTTGTATGTATGTATGTTTATTTTCGTCCTTCGAATAGCAATGTGTGAAGGGTGTTTTAAGTTAAAGGCGGCTGTGGTGTGGGTAGAGTATGCCTTGTATGTAAAACTGATTTAATCGTTTAAACTTTAACGTGGCATATTAAAAGTCAGGATAATCGATGTGGAGGAAGCCTTAAATGTGTTCATGGATGGCTACATGCTGAATAAGTGTTTATACATACTTATGGAACAATTTTTATCATTTGCAATATTTTGGGAATTTTGATTAAATTTAATGTGAACTTATTTTAAGCAAAACGACACACAAAACAACTATTATGGATGTAGTAATGCTTGAATATTTGATAAATCTAATGGCTTCCGTGTATTGAAAATTCATATAGTAGGCCAAAACAAACAGAAACGCTTAAAAGGTAACTAAAACCTTCTGGGCCTACTCTGGAAGAAATGATGACTAAAACCAAATACAATTAGCCGGACTTACCTCATAATCATTACACCAATAATAAGCTACGCATCGCTCGTATATTGAGACAAGAATAATCAAGCCGCTACGCCCTGAAAAAGGTGCAAAAACTAGCCTATGTATATAGGTATAATGGTTGCAATGCGTACCTATTTGACTGCTGCGCTGGAAGTCCTTCTAGACATTCTAACCTATAAATGTTAGAAGACTGCCGCGGTACCTCAAAGATTCACTTCTTATGCAATAACAAAACCAACAACCAAGTTAGACAAATGAAGATCCTTGAACAAACTCTGCTGCTATCCTCACCGGCAGTACATACCTCGCCCTTCATTCCAAATTCAAGTCAAACGTCAAGTGGAGTAGGCCTCCGAATGCTCGATCCCAACTACAAATTGTCCTTGCCTTTAGGGTATTTTACTTTTATCTTCCAAGCAGAGATTTGTGCTATCGTACTCTTTTTCAGAGACTGCATCAGAAGAAACCTCCGAAGATCACACATAAACATTTTATCAGATCGCCAAGCAGCTCTAAAAACTCTGATGTCCTTTGACTTTGAGTCTAAGTTGATTCAGAACTGTCTTCGAACCTTCAGACAGATAGCGGTACACAATAAAATTACATTAACATGGATCCCAGGACATATATACATATGTATATGCAACCCTGGTAATAAAGCTGGGTACGATCTTACCAGATCCGATGCCTAGTTTCCATTTATTGGCCCTAAACCTTTGTGTGGTTTACCTGTTAGCTAGATAAATATGGAGCTAAATCACTGGGGACAAAAAAAAAGCTCCCACCGGCTTAAGACATGCCAAGAAATTTATAAATTTCTCAAAACAAAAAATAACGAAAGAGATTCTAGCAATGACCAAATGTTACCCTGAGATCCTGCTCGTCTAGGGTCTCTGGCTTATTGACGTAGTCAAAGGAAAAAAGTCCCCTGGCGTCAAATCAAACGACCGATGCGGAAAAGTGACTGGTCCATTACTGGAGATAACACGGTATCCGAACTCGACTTCAGTAGATCAATTGTTGTAAAGTTGTCGCATCCCCAGAGGTCAAAGATATCGAAGAGTCTGATGACAGAAACTTGATCCGGAATTTTTACAAGTAAGCCTAACAACGAAGTGCAGGCTTCAAACGCGAAACACAGGATCTTCGGAATAGTGAAGGAAACCTAGTCACAAACGCACAGAGAATTGCAGATGTATTTAAGGAGCACGTCCAGCAGCTAGAATGACCATCAGAGATAGTGACACCACAAGAAGATATCTCACAGTTAGTCGATGAAGTAGGTCTCCCTCCCAGTTTCGAGGAAGTTTGCATAGCCATTATGAAGGTGAAGAACAACACAGCAATGTGGAGTACGAAAACATGTCCAATTACTAGAGTGTCAGTTCTATTAGCTCTACCTAAAAAAAAAGGCGATCCTTTGTCTAGCGCCCACTACAGAGGCATATCCCTGCTAAATGTTGATTATAAGATAACTTCCACCATACTGTAAGAACGCCTTAAGCGGTTTTGCCCCAATGTGACCTCCGGGCCTACAGATCGACTATAGACTAAATACACCTACGGTTCATTGACTTTAAGGCTCCATATGACAGTATTAATCACTTCCAGCTCAACAAGACGATATGGCCAGACTGGGAATCTCGAAAAAAACTTATCCAGCTATGACATGCTACTCTGGAAAATACGCGGTGTTTGGAAGGAGATATTTACCTACTTAGGTGGCGTTACAGTTCAGGGTGAACCTGGACAAAGTCGATGTCGCTGTACAGCTCGTATAGTTCGTCGTTGAATCTTCTCCTCTAAAGCTCGTCAACGCAAAGGGGACCGAATATTTTATTGAAGAGGCGTTCACGGTAATAAAAATAAAAGCTAGATACATGTAGTGGCCTGAAACTGAACAAGGAAAAAACTAAATATTTGCTGTCAACAAAGAAAGTAACATCTGTCTTCTATCTAGGAAGAAATGTCACTACCTCGGAGTAAATGTTAACTCTACAAATGACACCTTTTTGGAGATCCGACGGATAATGATTCTAATAAATAGCTGGTACTTCATTTGGCAGACGACTGGATTCAAAATTCTTAACGAAAGTGACAGGTACTAAAAAAAATTAAACTCTACAGAATAGTAATTATCCTACTTCTATTATATGGTACAAACAACAAATCTTGGGCTCCTTCGAAAGAAAAATACTTCGTCAAATATTCGGTCCCATATGCGAGAAAGAAAATAGAGGAGAAAATTCCGCCGCGAACCTTATCCTCTGTGCTAAGATGTGGATGTAGTCCCAAAGGCCAAAAACATCGAGTTCATTGGCTTGGTCACATCGAGTGAATAGACGATATTGCTGTCGCGAAGAGAGTCTTCGAATCCCAGCCTTCATGTTTGAGATGACAAGGAAGACCGAACCTACGTTATAAAGATCAAGGAATCGTGAATGCTAGAACATTTGGTCTGACGAACTGACAGCAGCGTACTCAGAACCGAAGGGATAGAAGGCCTCAGTGTCTCAGACAGAGAGTAACTAAGTATACATATAAAGATACTTGGCTACCTCTCAGCTATTTCTCCATCCACTGGGCTTAAAATAAATATTTAGGAAAGGGATATGTACCGTAGATAAATATCCTAGAATTTGGCAAACCAAGAGCAACGGTGGTCACTGAAACAAAATATGCGATATTTATAATTCATTTCGAAAATATATTTTTACATAAACATCATTGTTTCTTAAACAACAACTAAGTTCTAATTCAGTTCATGATATGTCGCTATTGACCATTCTTTTTCTCGTACAAGATAGTCCTTTTTGTTTATTTTTTTACTCTTATTACTAGAGTATCTCTAGGCCCTCTAAACAGAATTCCTTTTAAATCTGCAACTATCACAAATAATACTAAAAACACACATGCGCTCGTCCCAGCTATTCTCGGGAGAAAACTACACATTAAGATGGATATGCAACCTTAGCTGCACAAAATTCCTCAAGCTCTATATTGTTTCTTAAAATCATCATCAATTTGTGCTCTCTCCTCCATCGGAATTCAAAACAAAGACCTCCACAAAAAAGCATTTTAAAACAGTATCATAATACCCGTACAGTGAGAGGATCATTTAATATTAACCGCCTTAGTAAAGTGAAACTCATTGGCATAAATAGTCCACAAAATTGAAAATGATACCTCCTCTTCCTGGTCCTTCGCTTAGAAGGAAAATATTTAAACATTCCTTAAAGTACCATTCTGGTGTCATTCAAAGTTTATTTGAATAGCCCAGCCCTAAAATGTTAAGTACACTTGGTTGATAATCCCCTGCTAAGGAGGGTTGTTTTCTTTTTTTTCAAACAATTGGGGAATGAGACCGAAAAAAAAAACACTTCATGGTCACCCTATGTACTAAACAAAGTATGTCTGTATGTATATAAATTTTAAAATCCTTAGGCGAGGCACAAAATGACGGTTTCATTAAACGATTCGTTAAAATAAAAAAAAAAACAGAACTTAATCGCGTAAGAATATTGATTTTTTCTTCTTTCCTCAATGAAGTCTTACTAGTCCACAGGATACCACCCTCTAGGAACAAAGATCAATAACCAAAATTTTGCGTTCGTGCGCGTATTTCTTTCTAATTTTCTAAGTGAATTGATATCAATTACTTAATCAACTTTAAAGCGAGAAAAATTCCACTCCTTCTGCCTATACCTATTCAGTTTTGTTTTTTTCTCTTTGCCTTTATCCTGAAAGTATATTTGTGGAACAATATTTTTTTGGGGGAATTTTTGGGATTAACATCCGCAGAACATTATGGAAAATAATGACAAATCACTTTCGAGATAACAACCATTTAATCCTGCCGCAAATAATATTTTCTCCTTTTATTCTGAGGCCTAAGAAGAAAAGTAACCCTTGCGATATCATGATATCCTTTCTAAGTGAAAGAAGAAGAAAAAACTCCACCATATCCAATTAGTTCACCACTAATACAGTGAAAGAATATGGAAGAAGAACAAAAAAAAAAAAAAAAAAGAAGACGAAGGAAAAAGGGTATCATCCGAAAGAAAATTCTCCCGACCCGACCATAACAATTAATCGCATCTTTATTTTTCATACTTCAAGCCGGTATATATAGCAGGCTGACTGGCATATTGTCTGGCGGCGAGGGCTACAACTATGCACCTTTAATTTTTCACAGCGGTAGAGTTATCCTTAAAGAAGGACTCTCTCTCTCTCTATCTCCCTTTGTTCGCATTAAGCGAGTGCTTAAATTAAAGTGCTAATAATGGCAGAATAGGCGAAGAGATGATGTGAAATTTTATAGACAATGCGACCGCAGTAATTGGGTAATTTATTTGCGAACTCAATTAATTTAATATGCCGCGAAATAATTATTTGTCTTTAGATTTTATTCAAGGGATGCTGTTGAGTTATGTGCGTGAGACAGACAAATCTACGGGGATAAGATTTTTGAAGAAATAATAGTCTTGTTTGAACATTACTTCCTTACTTAGGTGGCGCCACAGTTCGGATTGATCCTGGACCTGAATCATCAAGCCTATCCAATTATCCCGGTCCTTAGTTAATTCCCTCTAGGTGCACTTCAAGCCAGTTCAAGTCCCCTTCAACTTGTGGACTCCACCTAAGTCGAGGTGAACCTCTACCCAAAGGGACAGGGCTAAATTCGAAGGCTCTACGATCCGGAGCACTAGTATATATCCTATTCTACTTGTCCTAGCCATCTCAAACAACTAATGCTGCGTTTTTTGACTTTGTCGGTTGCCTGTCAAGCCTGTCAATGCAAACGGGACCGAATATTTTACAAAGAATTGTTGTTTCGAAACGACCGAGGATACCTTCATTCACTTTCGATCAAGTCCAGGCTTACTTAAGCGCAATTAAAAAGGACTGGGATGATCTTTAGAATCACCTTGGTTGTTCGGGATAGGATTTTACTACTCTACTGCCTTCCCAAACCAAAGAAATGCCGTTTGTAGAAGGTATTCTTCGTTTTACTTTTGCTGAGGTGGTATTGTAAAAATTGATAGGAGAACCGAGGTAAACAAAGTCCCTGACTATCTCAATGTTATAGTTGTCGGTTCCCTTCTTCTTGACAGGATATACTTTATTTTGCACTCATTTACCAGTAAACCCAATGTGGCAGCTTCCGTTTTAATACTAGGCTACGCACTATGACAGCTCGCTGAGTTCTGCCAATCAAGTCAATATCGTTGGCGTACACTAGTAGCTGCATATACTTTTCAATATTGTGCCTTTGGTGTTAGCTTCTGTTATTAAAGAAGTCACATTATGGCGTACCCTTGTCAAAATAATTTTTTTGACTCCTTTATGGAGTCGAGCGAGCGTTTTCCATGGTCATGCTGCACAAACGGAGGAGTTTGGCAGGAATCCCAAATCTAAACATGGCTCTATATACACATAGCTCGTCAAATGCGTCCTTGACATCGATGAAATGATTGTGGTTATCGATTTGGACTTCTTGAATTTCTCCAGGATCCGCCGGAGTGAAAATTTGATCGTTTGTGAACTTTTCTGACCTGCAATCATACTGATAGGTTGCCAATCAGGTTGTTGACGTATCAGAGCTTCACACAAGATGGTAGAAAATATCTGGTACGCGATGTTGTGATTGAGATTGATACCGCTGTAATTGGCGGAACTAAGGAGGTCTCCTTTCATGTGGATTGGGCAAACGATGCTGAGATTGAATTAAACCTTAGACTGCATGTTCTCTACAAGGCCATTTCGAGCTCGGCTGATTTGAAAAGCTCGGCTAATCAGCCATCAGCCTTTTTGGATATAAGCTTGGATATTGTTATCCTATCAAATCTTCACACTTCGACAGATCCTGGAAAAAACCCAAGAAGTCCAAATCGATACCCACCATCTTTTTATCGATTTCAAGGCCGCATATGACAGCATTTATAGAGACGAGTTATACAGAGCCATGTCTAGTTTTGGCATCCCTGCCAAACTCGTCAGATTGTGCAGAATGACGATGGAGAATTCTCGCTGCTCCATCAAGGTCGGTAACGATCTCACCGAGACCTTTGATGTCAAAAAAGGTTTTAGACAAGGTGATGCGCTGTCATGTGATTTTTTTAACATCGTTCTTGAAAGAATTGTGCGAAACTCACAAGCCAACACCGGAGGCACAATTTTTCAAAAGTCTGTGCAACTACTAGCGTATGCCGACGATATTGACATTATTGGAAGAACACAGCGGGCTGTCACCGGTGCGTTCGCTAGTATTGAAACAGAAGCGGCCAAAATGGGTTTAACGGTAAACGAGGGCAAAACCAAGTATATGCTGTCAACCAAAAGGGACACGCAACATCGACGAATTGGACAGAACGTCACAATCGACAGCTATAACTTTGAGGTAGTAAGGGACTTTGTCTACCTCGGCTCTGCTATCAATTCTGAAAATAACACCTCAGCAGAAATAAAACGAAGAATAACTCTTGCCAATCGCTGTTTCTTTGGGCTGAGAAGGCAATTGAGTAGTAAGGCCCTATCCCGAACAACTAAGGAGACTCTATATAAGACCTTGATCATCCCAGTCCTGCTTTATGGCGCTGAAGCTTGGACTTTATCAAAAGCGGATGAAGATATCCTCGGTCGTTTCGAGAGAAAAATTCTTCGCAAAATATTCGGTCCCGTTTGCGTTGACGGGCTTTGGAGGAGAAGATTCAACGACGAACTATACGAGCTGTACAGCGACATCGACCTAGTCAAAAAACTGCGCATTAGTCGTTTGAGATGGCTAGGACATGTAGAGCGAATGGACACCAGTGCTCCGGCCCGAAGAGTCTTCGAATCACACCCGGAGGGACAACGCAGCAGAGGAAGACCTCGCCTTAGGTGGCGCGCACAAGTTGAAGGGGACCTGAACAAGCTTGGAGTGCGCAACTGGAGGCAGTTAGCTAAGGACCGAGCTAACTGGAGAGGCTTGTTAGTTGAGGCCCAGGTTCACCCCGAACTGTAGCGCCACCTAAGTAAGTAAGTATTGTTATCCTCACTTCGTTTTGGTCAGGTGGATGAAAGTCTTGGCTATCATTGGCTAAGTTAGATGATGCATCCTACCTGACAGCAGGATTTTGGTCTTCGTCGCCGTCATACAGTGAGCCGAAAAAGTTTCCCATATTCTCAGCACCAACTGTGCCTTTACTGCAAGGTTTCCTTCTTCATTTCTACAAGCTAGTGTACGGATCTTGCTGCCTTGCGAAGTTCTTTTTACCTTTCAGTAAAACTTTCGTACAGTATTCCTGGAGTATATTCTCTCAATATGTTCTATCACACGTTTTTCGTGCTTCATTCTTTTGGAGAAGCAGATAATCTTCCTATCTCTTCGAACAGCTTTCGTCCTTTTTAGCAGACTCTTTTTAAGTATGTGCATGCTGACATCTGCGTAATACCAGGGGTTTCTTGGTGATGGTCGTATGAAACCCAGCACATCAATTGCGGCGCTTGCAGTGCCATATTGGCAGTGTTGCCACTGGACCTCGGCACTTGATGCTGGCTGCATAGGACTCATTGAGAGATCGCGGGATACACGTTCGACAAAGATACTGGCGGTCTCTTGCGATTACAGCTTTTCGACGTTACAAATATCTTCTCACAGTAATTCTTCTTTGTTGTGTGCTTATGATATCCGCATTTGTACCTTAGATGCAACAAGGTAGTGATCCAAGTTGATTACATCTGATCGGAAGGATTGGACATCCAGAATACTGAAGGCATGCATTGCGCCGATCGCAATATGATCAATTTGGTTGATCGTTTCATGATCAGGAGACCGCTTTGTCCCAATGTTGTGTATATTGTCCTAATAGAGCCGTTTCACCATGCCATAAAATCAATAAGCCTAAGTCCGCTGCCAGGAACATCAACAGGGTTACATAATTGACTTGATGCGAGCCAGTAGACCACGGTAACTCTGTTTTATGACTTGTCTTCCTTCCAATACACACAAATCAAACATTAAGACAAATAACAACTGTTGTTCAACAAATGTCGCAATAAGATCTCTTAATCACGAACACTGACTGACCACAATCTGTCGATTAACATGCACCCCCTCTGAACATAAAAATAAAATAAACAAACCTCTAGGAAAAAAAATATGTGTTCCTCCCTATTAAGGATAACAAACCGACAAAAGGGAAATTCCATGTCACTAGAAGCATTATCCCCGAAATATTCGATGTGATAAATAGCCACGGCTAATTCCAAGCATATCCACACTCTTACTCTCATACACACACCTCACAGCATTCCCCAGTGTGCTGCCACAAGGACACGCTTACTCTTTGTGGCCGTGGTCGATGGCAGCCTGAAACGCCGTTGCTTACCACCCCAGTAACAACAACAAAATATTCATTCGCTTGAGGGTCAATATATCTTGTGCGGCATTCGACTTCATGCTGTGATAAAGACAAATGGTACGCACTCAATTTTAAGGAGCAGTTCTCATCCTTTAGTCCTTCTCACCAGTGTTGTACTCTTACACTGGATTTTTAGATTTCTTCTTTTTCGTGTTCTATGAGAATAGCAGCAGATAGCGAAAAGCGGAGGTCCTTTGTCAATATGTTCTTGGTGTAGTTTTTTTTTTTTTGCAAACCCCCTTAGCACATATGTATGACCCAACGACAAGCACGACAAGCAGATACAGCGATTATCCCCGGAATGGAGTCCTTAACATATTACACTTAAATGGCGATTAAAGCAAGTGTATCGTTACAAATTACCGCCTATTTTGCTTCCGGTTGTATGTTTTTTTTTTTTTTTGGTGTCACCACAATGTATCCTGTTGCTCCGAGCTTGTATTGAGTGGATACACATACAGGAATCATTCCGATCTATCGCGTTGATTTGAAATTCAATTGGTTCAATTAAGTGCGGTAGGACTGGTTGAATTTACAATAGCATACATACATACATACATACATATGTATGTGGATTGTATGCATCTGCATGTGCGTATCTCATTGCATATTGTAAATCCTTGCATTAATCTATCGGAAGGATGAATTATTCGGACTGTGTTGACTGTGCAACATTGTAAAGCAATTAAATTGCAATTTATGCAATTTCACGGTACAAATGTGCAGTTTTAAATCAATTTGTCATTTTGTCGGTTTAAGGAAAATCTGATTTAATTATTGAATTATGCAATTTACACTACGTTGCATAACAACGTATGCAGATCATAGCATTTAGCTTATCTGCAAATAAACTTATAGACGATTCGGTGATAGTAAGTCTCCTGGGTTGGATGGCATACCAAATAAGCCTCTTGAGATAGCCATTATTATAAACGCAGAACCATGTTTAGGACTGTATAACAAGTGACTTACAGAAGTTGAACTTCATTCCAGTAGATGCGATAAGGAGGGCAACTACAATCTCAGAGTAGGTGTACAAAGAAATATGGTCCCTGGACTGGATGCATTCAATTCTGTAAACTGGAAACTTCTAGTACATCGCTTAGGTTAAAGATTGTAATTTTGTTCTTAATTAAGATAATACCAAGTTATTTCGAGAAACGGTTGTTGTTCTTCGGTACCGATGATGGAGTAAGGCCATATATCATATATCTGGCGGAGTCCCATAAGGATCTACATTTGGACATACTCTAAGGCTTGGAATCCTATATAAGGCAAAAGTCATGGAATTTATTGACGTTATTGCAATATTTGTGGTGGCGAAACACCTGGAAGATAGAAGCAGTTGGGTTTGATCTCACAAAAAATAAACCGAAGCATTTCTCGTAAGAATTCGAGAAAGAGACCATCACTATCAGGGTAGGCGATAATAATACGAAGTCGAACCGGTTACTAGATATCTACATAGGGCTGATGATTGACACTAGCCCCGCATACAGGGAACATCCTGAAACAAAGTTCAACAAACTGATCGGGTGACTGCAGCCTTATCCAGTTTAATGATAAATGTTGGAGAACATAGACAACAAAGGAGACAAGTTCTATCAAGGGTGGTGCAGCCCATCATAATGTATTCGTCACCGATATTGGTCAAAGCAGAAGGATTAACTCTGTCAACCGAATGCGTGAGCTAAGGATATGATGTGCATTTGGAACGTTGTCAGATGATGCTATATATATGTTTGAGTCATCACAGTGATGCTTCCAGCAAATATTTTTGGTAAAAAGAACCAAAGAACCAACGATCCCAAAATTCAGAAACCTTGAGCTTCAGTCAAAGATACCAAACTGGACTGACTAGAAGTATTGAAGCATCAGTTCGTATCTGTCAGCTTAATATAGAAGATCCAAATCCGAGTATTTCAACCAAAGTATTTAGAGAAAATAATGTCGACATTGTTGTCCTCCAGAAAACCCATTGCACAGATGAATCAAATTTATTAGCCCGAGGCAAATTACATGATTATACTCTGATCGAAGCTCACCACCATCTTGGTCATCATCAATTGATAACGTCAAGGTGTTTGAAATCAAAGAAGCCTATAATATCTACTTAATCACCATTGAAATCGCTAAACTAAAAATTATGAACATCACCTGGCCATCTGGCATTTTAACGATTTATGATCATCCAGTCATATATGTACATATATTGGAGACTTCAATAGCCATCACAGTCTATGGAAATACCGGACGAACGATAATAACAAAGATGGACTTGTTCACTGGGCAGACTCTAATGGCATGCTCTTAATTTTTGACGTAAAAGATATTTCATTCCGGAAGATGGCAACGGGGGTACAACCTCGAATTGTGTTTTTTAACCAATAATCCTGAGCTTAAGCCCATACAAATAGCCAACTCCGACTAGTCATCATCGAAACGGGCATCAAAAAACCTACTCCATCCCCCGTCCTAGATGGAAT
Source organism: Xylota sylvarum (assembly GCA_905220385.1). Lineage (NCBI taxonomy): Eukaryota > Metazoa > Arthropoda > Insecta > Diptera > Syrphidae > Xylota > Xylota sylvarum. The sequence goes on from LR999958.1 coordinate 50,927,258, forward strand.
TTTTCTGAAGCTTACTGGAAAGAAACCTAATATCTGATGGTTCCCGCCAATATCAGCAAACTGTGATAAATTTGTGGAAATTGTTAACTACACTTTAAAGACACATTCCAAGAGGATTCTGCAGTGAATATATCCCAGGCTGGAATACGGAAATTGGACAAGTCTATCGAGAATTTGAGAGTAGTGGAAATGAAGAAACTAGGAATAATCTCCTAAAATCCTCAGACGGGGAAGGATTAGAGAAATGGATACAAACGGTGGTACATTCGAGTAGAAAGGCATAAGAACTGCTACCTAAACTAGGATGATCCAATCCAGTGTCAACAAAAACACTAAAAATCTATCCTGAACTCGCTGCCAAGTACATTGTGGAGACATCAAAAGTAAAATTTGAAGAAGAGCACAAATTTTAGTGAAAAAAGAGCTTCCCATTCTAAAAGTGTCAACACCTTATTCATACGAATTTTCGATGAATTTTTCCATCACAGAACTATATACAGCTCTGAAAAAATTAAAACCGGATAAAGCTGCTGATTTCAATGTAATATACCCAGAATTTCTAAAAGCACTTTGACAAAAACACCAAACAATGGCTATGCAATTTCTAATAAACCCAAACTGGAATAGTGCCAAAATAATATAAAAGAACAAAAATGATCGGGATACTTAAGCCCGGAAAATAGCCTTAAAGAGCTGATAGGTATCGTCCAATAGCATTACTTATAAACTTTTTGAGAGGGTCTTCTACAACCGGATAGAGGCAGGCAAATACAAGTATTTGTACATGATGTAGGTAGCAAATCAAAGAAACTAAACAACGGACTTTCACAAGGATCAGTACTGTCACCCCTTTTATTTAATCTCTATATGTACGATATGCCTGAAACAAAATATCAATACGCTGATAACATAGCTCTGACAATGCGACTAGAAATATGCAAGACGCAGTAAAAATACTCCAAGAGGATCTCAAGAGGTTAGGTTTCTGCAGAAAATAGGTGCGAAGTTGAGAACAAGAAATAATCTCCTGGAAAAATTTCCGACAACAACATGGGATACTTAACACACAACGTTTCGTAGCTCTATTATTTTCAACATCCGACTATGGTGCAGCAATATCGTTCAACCCACCTCAATACAACTCTGTGTTTAATCTCAGCATTCAATCAACTCCTACCTCATGGCTTCCGTTTTTGAGCAATATTGCACCAGCTAATATGAATGTTTAAATGCACTGATTTGTCGATATGAACAAATAAGCGCAAACATAGAACTTATTATATACCAAGATCTACATAAGCGATTGCCTTAATCGATGTCCGCAGCTCAAGGAAACCGTCAATGAAGATTGCGGCAATGCTTAAAGATTCGAGTTTTCAACAGACAGTACCACCAAACAATATCTTAATTGAAACTGCAACTGCTTCTGTTCCGGATCAGAATCTGCCACGTTATCTATGGACGAGACTCAACCGTATGCGCACTAACCATGGCCGTAGTGCCGACTTTCTATACAAGTGGAGTGAAAATCCTTCGAGCGCTTGTGATTCCGGTACTCCAAAGCAGACACATTGGTATGCCTGCACAGACTATTTAAATGATCGACTAGCGACATCCACAACCGTAACCTTGATGCTGCTAATTCGTTAGAAAAAACTTGGACTTAAAAATATGACAAATCTACTTTAGAATTTGTATTTCTAATAACCAATGTGCAATAAGTAATGATGTGTAATATATCTATGTTAAATGAACCACACGCTAAATAAAGATCAAGGTGGAAGAAAGACAGTGAATCACAAAAGCATGACAGGTGAGATGGAACCAGTTTTCGAAGAGAAGTAGATTTCCAGTTAGCTAAGGTCATTGAAGAAAAGACCCCCTAAATAAAGCAGTTTTTTTTTGGGTCCGAGCCAGACAAGTCCATAGAAGGTGAAGGATGGTTTCTTCCTCCTCTTTGTCCCTGCAATTCCTGCAGAAATCATTCGAAAAGAAGCCCGACCTATTAGCTATGATTACACAGCTGATTTTTGACCACTTTATGATAACCAAATCCGTACTAAGTTTCTGATCCAGCTTTGATCGAAATGCTTCAATACTACTCACATAATTGAGATTACTCGATGAAGAGTAGATACCTGCACTATATTGGTTGCATGATAGAATTTCGACCCAACCTACTATCTTTTTACTGCATTTTCACGGTCACATTTCTTCCACAAAATAATCTACTTGCCGAATCTCCCACTTTCGTTTGTGATCATCATTTTTCACATCTCACTCCAATCGCAGCACAGACCATTAATTTAACATTTTACAATTTTTGTGTTCACTTTTATTCTTTCTTACTACTCATCACATCATTTTTCCAAAAGGATGGCAGGTCATAAAACGGAGAACTCAAAAAAAAAATAACAACAAGGCATCCCTTAGCTAAAGTCCATATCTCAAACCGCAGTTTTGTGCAAGGCGCAAGTAAAAAAGTATCTACATACAATACAGCCAGGATAAGAGGACATTACGCGGTTATAAAATACGGAAATCATCCGACAAAATAAACAATCACTGCAAGGACCTCGTTCTCTCTCTCTAACAAATACGGGCGTCCCTAATTTTAATTTATACAAAAATCTATTACGAGTACAGGGTGATATTTTATGCCGACGTCATTGTTCGTGATGAAGTTTTCTGTTTTGTGTTGCATGTCGTCTACAAAAAAAAAAAAAATCGCAAAAATGTATCCATAGAGTTCGTTGCATTGCCAACATTTTTTCCTCGCTTCAGTCGCGCTGACAGCATGCGTGATGAGTATTGAAATGCACAGCACAATGGTGCTCCCTGGATGCCTTTTGGCGTAAAAATTATTGAAAACATACGTGAGAATGACGAGTCATAAATAAATATTGAAAATATTATTTCAATTCAAACGTGCAAAGCGAGGAAAAACAAAAATGAATTCATACGAGTCCTGATGGGGGTTGCAACACATGTTACAACTACATACCTTTGGGGGTGGTGACCCAGACGTGTAGATGATAGATGCATTGAATTACCCAAAACAATTTCAAGCAGGGAATTTTTAAAAAAAATTAAAAACTTAACACACCCTTAACAGGGGTTGAATTGTAACAATAATTGTTGGATTAATTTATGACCCCCATTCTGAATTGTTACACCCTCTTTAGTTTTTTTTTTTTTTTTTATTCAAAAATTTGTACAAAACTTTTTTATGGGATTTTTATATCGCTATCTCGAGAAGCACGGTTACAATTTTAGCATCTCGAAAGTCGTATGAATGAAAGTTAACGACTCGTATATATTAAATGCTCGTAAAACCAATGCGGAGTAAAGTTGAAGCGAACAGATTGTGTCGTGTAGAATTTTTGATAATTGAGATGTTTTCTGGTAACAAATGATCTCTTCATCATCATCATCATCATCATCATCATCGTCGTCATGACGACGACGGACGGTAGCAAACAAATTCTAACACTGTTGCCGTAAACTAGATGAAGCTACTACACGGCGAACTAACAAGTGAGTTATGAAGCAATAATGCGACTTCAAGATGAGACAAGAATAGGTATGTACATAATTCAGCTAATTGCCGACAGTTAGCCAGAAGCGATGAATTATTTTAATTGTTTCTTTTTTTGTATTTTGATTTTTTTTGTTTTTGCGGGTTGTTGGTAATGACTTTATTAACTGTTGCCATTGGGAGGTATTAACATAGTCTAATCATTTTAACTTAACATACCATTAGGGCATAGAGGAAGTGCCATTAGTAGCAAAGCAAACATTTTAACAGTGGTTATTGGGAAAATAGCTACACAGGCGATTCATTTTGATGTAATGGTTATTGGACCGTTTGGGAAAGATGCTATAAGGTCACAGAATAATCAGTTATGTGGTCTTAAACGTGTGTAAGCTGAACGAGAAATTGCAGCACAGCCTCTACTTACTCCTCTATTGGTTTTTATATCCCCCTTCTAGTTACTTATATAAAATTGTCCCTAGACATCCTTACCAGTAGCTCAACTGCCATTTGATCTTTGATTCATCTTATGAATTCGAAGACGATGAAGAGATGGAAGGATCATCACAATGTCATCACATGCTTCAAAATCTACATCATAGTCCTCTGTGTGAATATCAATAGTTCGAGAATATAACTAGAAACAGAAATGTGTCACTATCAGCGGCAATCATTGTTGTATCAGAAAGGATTTAAAATGTCATTCAATTGAAAGCTTTTCAGGTTGATCTCAGTCTTAACTTATGCTCATAATTAAACCAAATAAATGAGACTGTCGTGATGTCAATTTTCCTAGAAAAGAATAGTGCAACTTTCAATTAGAGGTATTATAGCAGGTACCTACCTATGTGGGAGGCAGATTATTTTGATAAGTCCGTGGAAAGAAACTTGGGAATTAGAAAAATCAGTTTGGTAGGTCGGAATGGACATAGAAGCAAAGAGATTGAAAAACTCAATTGAAGAATAAACTTCAAGTGTTGTCAAATTATTGGTACACTTTCGCTTTAAAAAGAACCTCATTGCTTGGAAGTATCGTAAAATTTAGGGTTTGGACGATATTCATGATGGAAACGCAGATTGCCAAAATATACGTCGTTAAAATCTTAGTTTCTACTTACATACTTATGAAGCTATTTTAGGCTTCATATGTAAATATGTGCTCACCATAGACATCGTGGGTGAGGTATCGGTAAGTTGAAGGTTGAAGCTCACTCATGGCATTCGAGAAATCAGTTCATTCATACCACGTGGACATAAAACTTATCCTCATCTCCTTCGGCCACACTTTTACATAAATGGTTGCAACCAGTTATTGCAATATTCAGAGTTTGAGTTAACCCCATAGAAGAGCAACCATCATTGTAAGAGCAGTAAACGCAAAAGGTAAGGAAATTGGCCAGTGAATTCCATTAGTACCTTAGGTCTAGTATAGAATCCTTGCACTGATGAGTTCAAATGTTCATATATATCTCTAGTAAACCAAGCATTTATTGTGTCACTCTCATCATCATTCTTCAATCCAAAGTGCTTGTTAGGTCCTATAATAAATAAGCCCACAACACTTAAAATATGTTCACACTGTCGGTGATTTGCATTTCTTAAAGAATATCTTGATCGCATTTATTGCTAAAATGAAAACTCATCAGCTGTATGGATACAGTTTACATACAGATGTTTCCAAATCACTTATAAAGAAAAAAACAACTTCTTCGCTCATCTTTTGTCCAATTTTCGGGTGTTTTTAGTAAGACTCATTTGCAAGTCTTCTTTTGAACAGATGTAGCTATTGTATGGCAATGGCAACGGATCTCAAGACACTCATCAAAGTTATGTGTTGTACCTTTGAAGAAACAGCATTTTTGACATTCAAGAGTAAACGCAGTGTGTCTTCGAAATACGTAGCTTCGAGGGGATGCGCAATAAATTAACTGACGTTTTCAATATGGTTCGATGGCCCACGATTCTTGATGCTAAGCTCGGTTTCGGAACAATGTTACAGTTGTATCAAAAGTGTTGCGTTTTCGTCTGTGATAAGATCCAAGTTGTTTAAGCAATGCAGACAAATGCGAACCTCAAATATTCTAGGTCATACGGACGAGCTACAGATATTAAGGTAAGTCAAGAACTTGATAAAAATACAGAAGCCCTCAATGTCACTATTGGTGTGATTTAATAGGACTTGTCAGACGTGAGCATTATAAGGCGAAACAGATTAAACGCAATAAGGACGAAACCATCACCTCTAAAGTAGAAGTTCTGATCAGGCATTGCTTGATACACTAAAGGATTGATAGTTCAGTCCAACGAATTCAAAGTGGCTCCATAAGTTGAAAGAAGTCCAAAACTATCTCTTTAAAAAAAGACGATAATCAAAGTCAATCCAAACGTGTACTCGAGATTATTGTTACTAACTCAACATATTCTGATTCTGGTTCTGATTTGGGGTTTGAATTTGATACATATAGTTTTCGCTAAATACCTTAAGAATGATTTATTAATACTGGAGCAGTCTCCGTAAAAAAAAAATTTATATTAATAGACGTGGAGACCGCATAATGGCTTTTACAATCGCATTTGATAATACCCAATGCAACAATATATGCAGAGGATATGCAGCATAAATAGGCTGCGATGCACAAGAAAAAGAGGATTAATGTAAAAACTGCACAATTTCGTCCAAGGCCTGCCCGTAGGATAGCTTAAACTAGTCTGTTGCGACCTCAATGGACAAATCGGTAAGGAGAGCTCCAGCTACGAATTGTGGAATCGAGGACATAGATACTAGGTACGACTGAGTTAACGAACAAGGAGCAGATGTTCTTGCCATGAACACATGTTATCTCAAAAAAGATTATCCAAAGTGGTAATGCGGATTTTCAGGATCCCCTTTACAGAATCCGCATTGAAATTAAATTGGATTGGGTGATTGTCCCCGCTTAACAAGGACACACTTAGACCAAAAGCAAGGTCCATTGTGATAAATTATATGTGATATTCAATTACTAACCGAAGCAAAGCAAAGTAAGGAAAATAACAAATCTAAAACCAAATTGTATAAAATGAGAATAAATATCAAATTACCACTCAACTTACGAGAATACCTACAGGAAGACACAGACCCCACTACCAGTGTGGAACAAATCTGATAAAATTTTCAAAGTCAAACTAAGTAACCTACAGCAAAACCACAAGCACATGAAGAATCTATCACAAATGTATTGTAATAAAAGTTATGCAAAAGTCGTGGAGAAATATATGTAGGGCTGAAAAAAAATCAGGACCTCAACCAAAACAACAAATGAATTCCGTATGATGTTCACGACTACACCAATGATCAGCTATGAGCCCACTATTTATACCCTATCCTAAGGGTATATTAAGTTTGACACATAGTTTGTAACATAGAGAAATAATCGAGATAGACCCTATAAAGTATATATATTCGTGATCAGCATCAATAGCGAAATCGATTGAGCGATGACCGTCCGTCCGTCCGTCCGTCCGTCCGTCCGTCCGTCCGTCCGTCCGTATGTCACCGCTTTTTGGGCCTTAAATTTTGAGCTAGGACGATGAAATTTCATATCTGGGCTTCTGAGAAAAAGATACAGTACAAGTGTAAAAATTTTTGAAATCCGCCCACTGCCACGCCCACTTTTTCATAACTTCACTAAATTATATGAAACCGAAAAATTTTGTTAAGACCAAATATTTAGGCAATCAGATTCCCTACAATCCACCCATACAAAAGTTTTGGCCACGCCCAATTTTTGGGGGCGTTTTCATCACAAAACCGATTTTTGGTCCTTAAGTTTTTAACTAGGACGCTGAAATTTCATATCTGGGCTTCCAAGAAAAAGATACAGTACAAGTGTAAAATTTTTTTACATCCGCCCACTGCCACGCCTACTTTTTCCTAACTTCGCTAAATTATATGAAACCGAAAAATTTTGTTAAGACCAAATATTTGGGTATTTAGATTCCCTACAATTCACCCATAGAACAGTTTTGGCCACGCCCACTTTTTGGGGGCGTTATCATCAAAAAACCTATTTTGATAAAATTTTACATGTAAAATCCTCAAACGTTCAACATTATAGCTATATTTGAGTACAAAATGCAATTTGGCCACGCCCACTTTATAGAGAGGAGGATAGGGTATCATACGATCCGTTCCAGACGGATTGTAGCTTTTCTGTATGTTTTTTTACTATTGTTGTTCAGGTAGTCAACATCGCCAAAATATAACAAAGAACACGCAGATGACAGCCAGCGTCCTAATGGAGGAATCAAAGGATGAACTATAGCCTTACTTAAATCTTTGAAATGAAACCTTTGGTTGCAAAACATGAGATGCTGAATATGTACATATGTATATATTTTTGGGGTTTGAAGAATGTATGTCTATCGGCCCAATCAAAACTGTCTATGTTGCTGAACAATCACTGCCATTGACGAATTCATTTAAATATCTAGGATTAGTCATACCTGTAAATGATAAGAATGACTACGATGTCAAAAGTAGGGTGAATTCAGAATGGATGAAGTGGAAGTCTCAAGCAGTCGTACTGTGAGATCAGAAGCAGTCGCGTGGATTCAAATCAAAACTCTACAAAATAGCAGTAAGAACGACAATAATCTATGGAGCTGAATACTGGGCACCCATCTGACGGAGAAAGACACTTGAAATGGACTACTACTTCCATAGAATAGCAACCTAAAGAAAAATTTTCATCATCCTTCATCATACTAGGACGAATTTCATGCAAGGCATTTACAAATTGCATTTATAGAATTTTAGAACCTGTAGTTGAGGTAGTAAAAGGCCACTTGTACCAAAGTTTGTGTAGCACAAATGAAGAGCCATGATGAAGGAGGATTCAAGGCTATGGTGAATTCAGCCGACCCATATTTACTCATCTATTCATCAGATCATCCCAAATCCACCTGGGGAGATTGCTAACAGAAACTTCAACAAAGGTACTTAATAATTTACTCATGTCCTGTTTGCTTTCTGGATCCTGTGGACTACATCTACACGCCGTCGTGCACGATTTTTGATGACTAGATTTGGCTCTCTTGACCTTATTCTCGAATGGCCCGATTCGTCCTCCACTGTTCTGGCTCACGTATTTATCTGTTCCATATTGGCTAAACAGTTTCCACCGCATAGTGGGATGCATATACATAAGGCCAATCAAATAGCACTTTCTTAGTTTGATAGTTACGTCCATAGTTTTCTGAACTGCTTTTTCATAAAGATACAGTTTAACCAAAAAATCTTAAAGATATTTCGATTTACCAACGTTTTTTTCTCTCTGGTGGTAGTGGCGACTGCATTTCTAACTATCCTATAAGCATTATAAACTATCCTAGTACGAGACCCATCAGTATAAATTTTGAGTTCAAAATCCTTAAGTCGGCAAGGACTACTCCACATTTGTCAGTAGGTACACTTAACCGATTCTGTTACAACTGATTCTATAATCCTGAGTCCTGAGATCCTGATGGATGGATTTTATGGATTTATGGATTTTTTCCACTGATTCTTACAGCAATATCGTCCACATAAAGTATAACATTATTTCCTGTAGCTCGGAAATTTAAACAGACAATCTTTGCAGTCAAGAAAAATCTTTTCTACGTTCATTCTCTACAGTATAAAGCACAAAATCTTAAAATTTCCTCAGCAGTTCCTCTGGTTTTCCCTGGCTATCCGGGCTATCTACCTACCTCAATTAAAAATTGGTAGCACAATCAACGGGGGTGCCATCACTGCTGTCATGATCACTGCATTAAAAGTACCGATAATGACGGAAGTAAGACTACCTCACAGTTTTTGCACCCTCAACTGACATACGAATTGCAATAGCAACAACTAACAGTTTCCTTTCGAAAGATCCATCTCACACACAGTCAATCAGTAAGCCAGTCGGTGGTGAATGCAGCATTGCGAACAGAACGGTGGTGTATAGACAACCAGAAGACAGGTTTATTTTCGTAGATTTTGACAAATGAACCTAAATAACAGGTTGTGATCGCATTCGAGATGCTTGTGAGCATTCGGTAAACCTGCGTAGCCTTGATACCTCATTTATTACACTGGACGGGACTTTGACGTAAGAGTATTTTTATAAATTACGCCCCGGACGTCTGTCCATCATCGACTCCGTGTACAGTGTTGCACTTCACCCGTGTCGTCTATCGGTTCGGAGGACACAAACCGACCAAAGAAAGCAGCCCCAGCTTGCAGCATACCGAGTAACAGAAACAGAAAATTGTTACAAATGATCGCAAATAACATGTCTTGGGAGACGGGGTTCAAAGAGCCCGCTCTCTACTCAGCCGACCAGCAAGAGAGAGGGAGCCATGCGACGGCGCCGCTGAAACCACCACACCATCACCACTATCATCACTACCACCACCAATGGTTCGTGGTTTTGTTTCATGCACAAATGCCGTTGATTAATTATTTTCATTTCGTAGCACGCAGTTTTATGAAAGCAATTCATCTCAACCATCCAGTTGGAGTTGAGGCTGGCTCCCAGGGTTGATTTTAGAATGGAAGCGTAAAGATTGCGATACAAATTGGTTAGATACACACAATCATACAACAATAAGAAAAGAAAACTCGGACTCACCTTGATTGCTGTTCTTTCGCGATGTCTTCTTCTCCTTCATCCAGGGGTATTCGGGTACTGAGTCCATGCCGTCGACTGCTTGCACAACCGGATATCCGGTAGTGCCCATTTTCGGACTCTCTGGACTCAGATGATTGAGGAACTCGGCCATCGATGGCTGAGAATTGATAAAGCCACTTTCGGTGGCCATCCAATATGCCGTATCGGCACGTTTATCACAGTTTGGTCCCATTTTGTTGGGTGTACCACCACCGCCGCCACTGCCAACGACAACCACTCCACCAGGGACACCCGGAGCGTTGCCACTTAAAACGGTTGGTGGTACAATTGTTTGTCCAGTTTGCACGTGAAGAGGATTAAGTGGTGATTCAGATTTAATTTGTGCACCCATTTGGGGGTCTAAGCTACTGCAGACTTCTTGCATCTTACAATATACAAATGGACGTGAAATTTGGTTTTGCCTTTTGAAAATCTATTCAGTCGGAGCGGAGTGCGTCTTCGTTTTAGTTATGACATCTTTTTCATAATTAGGCATAGGGTATTGTTGGTATCTACAAATAAAATTAAAAAAAATTATTATTACAGTAACCTTAAGGTGTAGATACTAATGAGAAGGCCTTTAGAACTAAGATACAAATTTAGAAGGTATACTTCTACTCAAAAACAAGAAAGGGTAAATCACAATGGGTTTTTATATTTTGAAACGTTAGACAATTCTGTCAGGACCTGAAGTCAAAGTAGTTTCTCAGGTGGTTCAAGAGTTGAAGGAGTTTTCATACTTAATAATTTATGTCCTAAATCTCAAAAGGAGAAATACTAAAATCTTACAATTAAGAATTCAACAGTTTGCAAAAATATTTAACAAGTATGTCATTGACATCACTCCAAAAGCAATTGACATTTTTAGTCAACAACAGTAAAAATTCATAAGGCTATTCTCCTCACACCGAAATTCTTCGATTCGTGGTTACATTTTTGGGAATCCTATTTTGTTACCAGTTCATAAATCAGTTTAAACATAAATAGTAGTATATATGTACATATATTCTTGAACAAATATTGGAGTCCTCTCTTTTTTCCTTTGTGCCCCAACCCTTGGAGGTTTTTTTTTTGTATGCAGTTTTTAAGAGCAGTGCTTTGAAGACACAGTGTCCAGTGCTTTGCCCAGAGGGATCAGATTCTTAATTTTGTTAATAATAATCTCTGTAAAAGATATAACACATTTCCTTTCGTTTTTCACTATGTTGCCAATCGTGTTGCATAATCTTCTAATCGATGGCAAAAGAAAGTGGTCAGCATTATTGGTGCTATAGCCGGTCCCATCCTTGCCAATTTCGAACTAGCATCGTTCTCAAATGTAACGCATAGTGATAATTTCTCTTTTTTTTATTAGTCATAATTTCTTTATAAGGACTCGACACAAACATACATATGTATGTGTCCCATGTGTAGGGTGTCCCAGTTAAAAGGTATAATCATTCAAATGACCTGACATCGATGGATTTTTTTCTTCTGGGGTGCCATAAAAGAAAAAAATTATTTTAGAGATATACCGAGTCTGGAAGAGCTCCAAGAAAAATTTTCAGTATTTCAGAAGTGATGTGATGTAATTTGCTGCTCGTTAATCTGCCATCCAAAATAAATAAACCCGCACGAAAGTAAATTCAAATCCAAGAAAGGTACTTCGAACAAAAACTATACTCATTTTGAAAACTATTCGAAAAAAGATCCTTTTCAGGACCACAAAAAAATATTCTAAGAGTAATTCGGTAGTTACCTACAATACACTTCTTGTCTGACAAAAAAATTACTTTTACTACAACTTCGGTTAATCCTACATAAAAAATTTGTTAAACAAAATTTATAAAAAATTTGTCAAAGATAAACGTTTAATAAAAAAAAGTTTTTTATTTTGTAAAAGTTTTGAGAAAATGCATTTTTAATCAAAAATTGGAACAACAAATTTTCATAATTTTGAGTTTATGGAACCATATTTTTTTTTTTCGTGTCTGCATAGAATTACACAAAGTTTTCAACATTTTTATGCTGAATTGTCTCTTCAAATTGTACAAAAAAGTTTTTGTAGCTTTAATAGTTCAGAAGCAATACCATTGAAAGTGATTATACCTCCAAATCTAAGGTGTCCCACTTCGACGGCCTATAACTTGAAATGGAGTGAAAATATACCACCTGCCGTGCGATTTTTTGTTCGCTGGAACTTAAAGAATCTCCACTTAAAGATTATACCTCTTAACAGGGGTACCCTGTATATGAAAGTATATATATATATATGCATGCATACATAGATATATGCCTATATTGATTTGGGTGAAAATTGAATTGGTTCTTTTTGAGGATATCTTATGAGGGCGTAGTATGTATTTAATCGATTTAATAATTGCCTTGCGCTTATAAAACAAAAGAAGGCGAAAGCTATAAGTTAAGGAACTCTGACTTCTTAAGATTTATTTTTATCTCACAAATCTAACTCAAGAACCTGTTGAATTGTAATGAATAGTAGAATAGGATGGCCGAGCCTGCGAATTAAGTGGAAATGTCTTAAAAATCGGTTTTATAAACGTGTTTCTATCATATGACTAAGAACAAAATGGGTGAATTATGCATAGTATCTCGATTGATCCGTATTCCAAAAACTGGATACAAAATAATAAATAAACTGCACGACTGGTCGCACATACTTGAACATTTATTCTGAAGGATTATAAATTACTCAGGATTACAGGATTGAAGTAAAATAGAGTTAGATCGAATAGTTAGAGCGAATAGTTTGAAAGAATAGGTATGAAATTCCATCCATTTTCTTACACATGAGGCTTAGTGCAGTGGGCGTGGTGCTCTGCATTTTTGAGCGCACTATACCCTAGTAGTATACTTTTAAAAGATATTATCTGCGAAATTTAATTGAAAAGAAGTTTTAATTAAAGAACCCCCCAAAAAGTTCAACAACAAGTCCAGATAACTTACTTAAGAACACATGAGCATGAATCGGGATACATGAGCCGATTAGCCGTATGAGCAGACTATACAATTTATTAAATTAAAATAAAATAACTCTAAAAGAAGTATTATGTACATAGTAGTATTGTACGTTGCTAAATATGTTGTTTGTTTGTTTTAATTTCTTGGTAGGTACTTTGTGCTTGTGTTAGTAGTATTTTTCTTGGACTTTTTTTACTAACTACTAACACCAGCACTTAGTGATGAGCCTGTGCATGCAATGTTTGGGCAAATTTCTGCTCGTGGTAGCTGCTTTAAGCGCTTTAAGACACAGATCTGTAAAATGACACAGTATATAAAAAAAACAGTCAGTTTGTAAAATTACCGTTAAATGTATGTACATATTTTTTGCTCAAAACGTGGTAAGCCATCTAAGAGTGTATGCCCAAAGTAACTCACATAAGAAAATTTAGCAAAATCGTTAGAGCCGTTCTCGAGAAAATCCAATTTTAGTGAAATCGGCACGGGGTAACGTATTTATAATTCGAAGTTAGAATGAAAATTCTAATTTCACTTTGGGGTGTGATCACACAGACCAGATATACAAATTTTTAGAGCCGTTTAAGCTGCAGTCTTAGTCACAGAAGAAGAAAAAAATTTCGCTTTCATACAATTTAGTGAAGTTATGAAAAAGTGGCCGTGGCAGTGGGCGGATTTAAAAAAAATGTTTACTTATACTGTATCTTTTTCTGGAAAGCCCAGATATGAAATTTCATAATCCTAGCTCAAAATTTAAGGCTCAAAAGTGGTGACATACGGATGGACTGTTGATGCTGATCACGAATATATATACTTTATAGGGTCTATCTCGATTATATCTCTATGTTTCAAACTATGTGTTAAACGTAATATACCCTTAGGATAGGGTATACAAAATCTGGCAATGACTTACGATTTACTCAAAGGATTCAACGTTTTTTTTAAACGATTTCCATCCTTTTTTAATTGTAGGAAACTATACTACTGAGTTAAGTTTCTAATTGAATAGTAAGATTCTCAAATCCAGTCTCTAATTCTGAATACTCTAGTTCCAGTACGTGGTAAGCCCTTGAAATTCCTTTTATGGATGATTTGGAACATTTCACATTTTACACCCGAACACTAAATTCGGATAAAAGGAGATAATGTAAATATCCTATATACGTATGAACGATTTATTTGGCGGTTGAGCGATTATTGAAGAACTTTATTTAGTTTTGTACTATTTCGATCAAGTTATTTCGTACTCAAATTATTCCAATGAAATTCCCACGTAGCTTGAAATTTGTTTGTCCAAAATTACTTACACTGAAACTATTAGCGACACAATTGAAAAACTGTATGGAGGAGTAATTCCCAAAATACTTATGTAGCTTCCAAAGAAATATCAGTGCATTGGGTTAATTATAATGTACCAGTAGAATGCATCACGATAAAACAAACTAACGCTCAAGTACCTATGTAAGTATACTTGAATTAAAAAAAGTACATAGGATTACCACACGAGTAAGCCCTCAGTGTTGCGACTCAAGGTTCACAGTATGTAAGTATTTACATTAATAGAGAGACAATTGTAGGCTTTTAAAGTATAAAATGATAAACAGAACTAATCACAAATACATATATTTAGCCCAACAAGCCCATATGGGGTCCATGAGTGGAGGGCGCTTATAACAGCTTTTTCATGAATCTTGGATGTCTGTCAGAAACTCGCGAAATTTCAACCCTGAATACAAACTCTGATGCTGGTTGGAAATCGAAGCTCGAACTCTCACTTAATCCCGATCGACGCACGAACTACGATATCCAAGCTACAGACGTACATATGTAAAAGGTTTTCCAACAAGAGGTGTCATTTTAATTTTCACACCATTGTTGAACTGTCAACATTCAACTATCATTTCGATGATTTTTGATAAAAGGTAAAAACTATTAAATACTCGCACATAGTGTTAAAATAGTGAAAATTCACTACAAAACCGGTGAAAATATCGCAGAAATGTTTCGTAAAAGTCGTACTGCTTTTGGTCATCATTAGGCGCCTTCTCACACAGCTATGTATGTATATTGAATTTAATCGATATATTTGAACGCCTACCACATTTCGGAGATATTGTAGTCTTTGACTTAGAAAAAATAATACCACTTTTAATAAAAATGTTGCGTTTTACTTTTGATTTCAAACAGTTCTTTTTGGATCACCCTATATACATGTAATGGGTTGTTGACGTGTCCAAGAAATGCGACCGTGCAAAATGTTTGTTGCTTCCGCGCTTCAAATCTTGGAACTGCTGCACAGTAGTTCAACGCAGTAATAGAAGAATGGCACACACATTAACAACTATGCATAGGGTAAGACTATACAATACGCCCCAGTTGACAAAACGCCCCATCGTTCTGTTACGCAAATAGACACTGGTACGCAGCTGCAATCAAACGCGCACTTCTCACGTAAACACCTGTAGTGAACTGGAGTATTTCTGACGTTCGTTTGCATAATATACATATGTACATTAAGAAAAGAAGATATTTGGCTGGTTGACATAGAACCTGCCTAAAAATATGTTAACGAATTTTGTTCTTATTTGTAGAAACTTTTTACATGTGAGAACTTAAGGCCGTTTAGTCACTCAGGTAACGCTTTTTACCCAACTAGTCATTAACTAAACGCCCCACATGCTTTTTCTTAAAAAAAATAAAACATTTATTTCAATATTTTGTTTAAAATTTAATTGCCAAAGTCAAGCAAAAATACTATTTTACGATTTTCTATGAAATAATGCATTTTTTTCAATTCGTTTTAGAAGTTAGGCGTGTTGTATAGTTGGGCCCTATTGCGTTTATATTTAAAGGCATAGGAAAGTATAAAACCTTTATCAACGCACTCCTACTACATACATATGTGTATATATACATACATATATAATGAGATAAGGACTGTACGGCGGTGCCTATACTTCAACCACTAACAATAGAGCAAGTTTGAGAGGTCTGTCTGGTTGACCCCTGAAGTAATGAAGAGTACAAATAAAAATAACATGCACCACTGAGTTGGTTTGTATGTACATACATACGTACTTGCCCCTATACGATATTATATTACAAATTACTTCAACTCTTTACAAGCAAACAATTTTGTCTACTTTTGCTTATGTCCTATCATAATATGTTGCAGATACCATCTAGGGATACCCATCGTTTTTAAATAAACATATTAAAGAAATACGAGTCATTGGATAACACATGTCCTTCGAATTCAAAATATTAAATTTATCGTTAATCTAGTTTCAGAACAACAAATTTTATTTCTACACGAATTGTGACCCCATATTCATAAATACGAAGTTGCGCATGAAGAAAACTCGTTTCTGTCGAATGTACACATAGCCACACAGATAGACCCTTTTGATTAATTAAAAACGCATCCTCCAAATTCATCAAAAATATTCAGGAAGCTTTAAACACAAATGCACACAGTACACTACAGACAACTAAACTGAACGATTTTAATAATTTAGCTTTACCGTAACCAAACAAATTGCAGTTTATAGAAAGTGAGATAAGAAAGTCCCCAACTGCAGGAGTCATAAAATTAAAATAGTTTAAAGAACTATTGAAAAAAAATATTACTCCAAGTTTTCGTAGATACATAATGTTGAAGAGTGATTAAAACCATTGTAAAATGATTTTTACGCCTGTACAGTACCTTTGGGAAAAAATGGGGACTAAGATGTACACCGCAACCAGAAATAAATATATTTTTGTATTATTACCCTTTACCTACCCTTTGTCTTCCTCATATCACGAGAAAGCAAACCATACATAAATATGCAGGGTTGTTTGGGGCACCTACTGGAAAATGAAATTTGGGACAGAAGCGAAATTCTACTCAAATAGCAAACAATACAAATGCAGAAAGGGCTTCCCAGAAATTCATCGATTCGCGTTCGAGTACCTGCCTACATTCAAAATCGATTAAAAATGTTTGCATTTTGCAATTCAATAAATGCAATAAGTCACCACAAAGTCAAACTGTTCTGAGACAGGAATGAAAAATGGCCTTACAGCAATGTATTGAAAGTTGTAAAAAAAATTGTGTCGAAATTGTACTAGTGGATTTTTTTCGAAAAATTATTCTTTATTAAAAATTAAACATTATTGGGATGTTACCACCAAACGTTGAGAGGTCGGATTAAAAAACAAAAGATTTTTTCGAATGTTTCTGCAAAGTAAAATCTAGCCTTCATTTTATTCGAGGACCTCGTCTGGTTTAAGAGTATCATTTTCTTAATATATTTGCGGCTGGCAAATTGTATCGAATTTTATAAAAGTGTATTTGTATACTTAAGCAAAGTCTATTGTATCGAAAACAGTACAATTGTATGAACTTTTGCAACCCAGTTCTGAAATAGTTATATAAAAAGCACAGAAGTGGCATTTGAATTGGGAAAGTTGTGGTCGACTATGGGCACCAGCACTACGACTTTCTCTTATCTTCGATCGAATATTTGTATTATAAAGCGATTGACAACGAAGTGAAAATAAAACCAGAAGCGAATGCGTTCTAGCCAGATCACAAAACACTTTCATGCTCTGCTTTATAAGTGGGAAAGTGTGTTCAAAAAACCTGCAAAGATTGGGAAAATAAAGAAGAAACGGAATGAATCCAATATCTATTTTGCTCATAACGCGGGGTTATGGTTTTTAACAGGTCTTGCCTAAAAAAATCAATCGCTTTGGAGTGTATTACAGTACTTGTTGAATACTTTTGAAAAATGATAAACTTATAATAACATGTTATTTAAAAATTCAAATATTAGACACACGTTTTAGATTTTTCGAAGACAATTTTGTGCCTAAACTTCACAAAAAAAGGTGAGTTTGCCTTCAAAACTCGAAATGCTGGTTCAGAATTCAAACAAAAATCGTAAATTTTATTATAACCTCAACATTTTATTTTATTTGAAGCAAAAGTGATACATGCAAGAATTAGGTGTAGGCACTAAATTCTTAAATATTAAAACAGTCACTTTGAAATCGAAAAAAAAAATATTTTGCATGAAAAATAATGTTTTTTGTGAAATTCCGCGGTAAATATTAGATATATACATAGATGTTTTTTGTTTTTTTGAATTAATGATTTTATCAAAAATGTTGTGCACTTTTTGTTTGCTGTGGTGACCTACAACGACATGTAAAAAAAAAGACGCGCTAAGTTGACTAATTGCTAGGTCACTTAGCTTACATCTACATCTACTCATATACACATATGTAAAGAAGAATATTTATATGTTTGGCTTTTATTCAAGTCTACAGTTTCAGTCCAATTGTTAAAAATTAAATTTTGCACACTGACAGTTTAAAAGATGAGGAAAGTCGGTGTCTACATTTCTGCCCACAGCCACACCCCATGACACTTTTTCCAGTAATTTTGTAGGAAAGTCGAGAAAATTTACTTAAGCAAATATGTAGACATTCACCTATTCCACAAATCGTCCATACAATATGTATAGTTACACCCACTTTTTCGGGGCCTTTTTCTTAAAAAATCAATTTTCTTAAAAGGATTTGGGTTTTTGCTATGTATGTATGTACGTTCCTATCTACTTATTAATACTAAACACTTTCAAAACACACGAACAAAGCCTGGAGCGTCAGCTAATTTTATAACACCTTTGATTTTATGAAAAGTGAAGTACATATGTACATATGTACTTACTTATATACTGGACGAATTTTTCAACATTGAACTGTAATCTTGCTTTTTTCTGAATATACCTATTCTAGATTTGTGGAAACCTACTATCGTTAAAAAATTATTCCAAAATATGAGTATGGTGCCTAATTAAAGACTGAATAACCCTAGGTGAGAAAAAATTGATGACACTGCCCATAACTGCATATTTGGGCTCTTAAAATTCAGAACAAAGAAATTGAGTGATTTTTAACTCTTCAAAACAATAGGGTGGGCCATCTGTTAGTTTCTTTTTGAATTATATGTTATTTTGACACTGACAGCTCTTATGATAGCTTAAAAAATTATATAAACTCAGTATTATATTTTTGCGGTACGACATGGATCGATTTACGCTTGATCCACGTAATTCCAAAAGTATTCCAAAGTTACTTCCAAGATGGATACTGTGTTGCCGAAACAGTATGCCGAAACGTTTGCTGATTGATAAATCAAACATATTCCCGTGTTTGTTCTGTGAGCTTAACCGAGAATATTGCAGCTTTTTGCAGGTTTTTGGAGTGACAGCATTATTGGCTCATTTTTCTTCCAAGGCGACAATTGAAGAAACGTCACAGTCAATGGAGAGCGCCACCTAAGCATGATAACCAATTTTTTATGGCCAGAAATTGAGGATTTAGACTTGGGCGAGCTATGGTTCCAACAATCGATTTATTCCACACAGTGTTCAATAATCGTGTAATCAGTCGTTTTGGTGATTTTGCTTGGCCGGCGCGGAGCTGGGATTTGGCGCCCTTGGATTTTTTTGTGGACTGCTATTAAAGATCGATGCTATGCATACAATCCAGAAACGATTTAAGCACTCAAGAATAATACTGGTCAAGCTATTCATGAAATAGGGGCCAAAACAACAAAAATGTATTAAAAAATCGGGTTGACAGGATGGCGTACTGTCAAACCAACCGAGGCAATCATTTGAATGAAATAATATTCCATAATTAATACGAAGTTTTACTATTTTCAATAAAGCAACAATCGTTAAAAAATATTAAACCGTGTTTTTTCACGTTGTTTTAAAAAATCCACCATATTTGCGTTCATTTTGTTGAAAATAAGCACAATTTTTTAATTTAAAAATATTTGTTTAAAAATAACAATTTTTCATAGATCTAAGTAAGTGCGTATCTTCACTCTTTATTGATCTATCTAACTGAATTAAATTAAATAGTTTTAGTTGGGTATTTGAACTCTGATATTACCGTTCAAGAGTTTATTTTCTGGGACTATTTTTTTGGGTCTAGAACCTCTTACACAATATATAGCCAAGACTCCTTCTAAATCATTTGAAAACGTTTAATTCGAGTCATAGAAATCGAAATGGTAGTGACTTCGAATTGGTAATGGAACAAGTGAAAATGAAAAGGTTAGAGAAGAGTTTTTAGAAAGAAAGGCTTGTTTTGGAGCAACTCCTCTTTGTGTCAGCGTTAGGGGAATCGTGAATATGGCCTTTTATGTACGTACATGAAGCAAAATGTCGACGTTTTATTCAACAAAAGGAATCAATGGCAACCAATGGCATATGTACCTAGGTACCTATTTAAAAAAGGTCTGTGATCTTTGAAATGTAATAGCTAGATAACTTATTAATAAAGCGCTGTATTGAAAAGAAAATTAAAACGATTGGGCATTATAAGGATCTACAACAATCGTCTTGTATCTTCTTAACAAAATAAGGAAATTGTCTGCTTTTACAACCGGCTTAGAACAAGGGACTGATCTAATCGATTCAGCACTATTGTAGCTGAAAGTATTCCTAGGACTGTTCGGTAAAGTGAATGTTGAAATTTCGGGTGAAAATGAAGAAAATAATTACGCCCAATCCAACAAACCTCCAACTTTCCTAATTTAAATTCGAATAACTGCATAAATTGTATCATCATTGTCTAAATGCAACACATTGTTTATGTTTTGGAAAATATAGTCTGATGGCTATAGATGTCCCGTGTCCAACTAGGGAGCTTAAGATCAATTGTAAACAATTTTAACTTGTAAGTATCTATAACCGATGTTCTATATAAGCCAATTTAAAAGTCTAAGATTTACTTTAACCTTAAAACCTAGACTACTATCGATACCACTCAATTTTTAATTCGATCAGTAGGTATTCAGACGCCTAAATATTGCATCAGGAGTAGGTAGATAACTACTTTAACACTTAGCCTACTGTTCTAGAAATCAGTTGTGGAAAACAAACAAACAAACCTTGTGGAACTGTACATCTTAGGAATAGGTACGCACTGTGATCTTAGTCAGTGCTATCGCAGAAAACATCTATCGTTTGAAGAGTGTGTTTAGACTGTTTTCCTAGGGATAGTGCCATGGCTTAAGTGTTCAGGTTTGAGTCAATATTAAAACGACGAAGTTATGCTATGCATTTCTGGCTAATACCTAACAACTAGTAGAGCTCATTTGTACTATTATGTAGCGAATACGTTCTTTTCACGAGAAACAATGATGAACGGATGCGAGGAGGTATTTTATGAAATTAAAGAGTGTCCTTTAGTGGTCTTGCTTTATAGTGGGAGCAGACTTATATCAATTCAATTGATATCCTACATTGAACAGCAGTTAACCCACAAATTAATAGACAAATACATACATATGTGCATGTACATAAGTATGTACATAGGTATGACCAAGGCTTGTAAAGCAGTCTTCTGATAGACCGATTGTTAGCATCTAGATACATTTGTCTATATGTTCTCAATTATTAAAAGTTGGTAGATAATTAAATTATAACCCGGAAAACCAAAACATTCATTAAGTAAACTTTTTGAGGAATGGCGGTACGTATTAGACAGGTGTATGCTGTTCTGCACTTGAGCATTCTTCACAGATTAGGTTACCGTGGAAGGAAGCTCGTTCAATAAAAGATTTACGTGGGTAGATAAGTGTAACAATGGCATTTCTTACCATAAAATTAAATAATGTGTTAATCCACTGAAATCCTTGTTTTCTTTTAATCACTCAAGATTTGTTTATTTAAACACTTTTTTGTATGTAAACTTTTTCATTGCACTTATCCACACAATTTAGTAAATGCATTCAATTTTCCATGACACTTGCAAGCACATTATTTCAATACACATTTGTAACTATTATTTTTTTTTTTTTTTCTTAGCAAAAAAATGTAAAAATCTAAAACTAAAGTATAATACTTTTAATATTTTGTTTGCATCTATTATTATATTATTTATAATTATATTTCACAATGCTTCGCTAGACAGACATGGAAAACACAACAACAACAGGAATGGAGAACAAAAAAAAATCCCATTCAACACTTTAGTAGGTATCCGCGGCAACGTCAACGTTGACAATCAAACGGGTAAAACCGTGATGAGATGTTTACTCAAGCGGGACGGCCCCGTAATGGTTGAACCCACCATTGAATGGCAGCACTATTCTCTGAGACCTGTTTGTTTTGCTGCTTGTTTTTTTTTTATTTTTTTTTTCTCTCACTTTTCCAATTTGACAGCACAAACACACACCCTGAATTCCACACCTACACCAATACTATAGTAAAGTGTAATCCAACAGGACCAACCATTTGTGTTGATCTCCCTCTAGCGTGTTGCTTATTCATTCTGTTGTAGAGAGTTGCCTACAATCTCTCCACTGAACCACACACACTCGCGATTTACCCGCCCGCCCGCCTATTTTTCTTATGGCGCATTCACTACGCGACGTTCAAGTACCATATCACTGACCGCCACCATTCTAGCGCTGCATTCGTTCCGAACGGTTGACCCTAATCAAACGACAGGCGCATTGACATTCTACCTGCGGCGGTAACTGTCACCTATTCAGAACTCGAAAGCGGGCCTACACGAACACAATTCTGAGTTTAATGCTTCTAATCCGATTTAGTGAGAAGAACACTGCACTACCTTCCTAACCAATGGCACTGAACGAACTGAGAAGATTAGAAGGTAAGGCCACTCACTGGCATGGAGTGGGCGCGGCTCTATTAACCCATCCATCTCTGACAGTTGCGGCAGCAGCATGCGCATGTGACATCTAAGGGTGGAGTCTGTTTGTGTATGCTGAACAGAGTGAATAAAAAGTCTCCACACTTCGGATTGGTCGAAATGCTCGGTTACTTGGCAAGCGTGTGCGTGCATGAAACTTTTTATGTTTTTTTTTGTTTGTGACAGTGGCTGTCAATCCCGTAGCATGTTTTTGTTATTGTATCTCGTCGTGTTCGTTTTTCTCGTTTCTGCAACATTTATGGCGGCGAAAAGTTAAAAATAAATTGACACATAAAAACGGTTTTTTATTCCGACATTCTCTAAAGTTTTTCTTTGAAAGCTGCCGACCTACCTGGTGGAAGACAGTGTGACTTGTTATGCTTGGTGTTGTTGCAAGCTGTCATTATAGCCGCGCACCGCAAACATCATTCATAGGCTCAGTGGAGCGTTCCACAGTTGCATTCATCTTTGGGAATACCGCATTATCGCAAGCAATCTGATGGGTGGGCATGGTCACTGAGGGGACTCTAAGTATGTTTATCGCAGGCGACTATCTGTCAGTTAGTGTCAGCGAAAAATGAAAATATAAAAGCCAACGCTGAACTCTATCTGACAGTTCGATTAAGGTAGCCTCTCCCTGACATCTCTGCGCCACCCGCCGAGTAACGAAAGTATAGGAGACATAGTTCAAACTTCAGGGCACCACGCAGAGTGGGGTGCTATTTTATTTCGATGAGTCAAGGTCATGGCTTCAAGGCAAACTTTCGGTAGCTGCGAGGTGAAGTTCTTTTTTTTTTTTTTTGATTTGTTGTTCCTTTGTATTTCATGGGAACGTATTTATTTCAGCGGTCAATGCTGGGATAATATCGTTTTTTTTTTTTTTTGTGTTTTTTTTTTCGGAAGCTGATTGAACTTTGCCTTTGGAAGTCAGTCTGGCAGATCGCATTAAGCCCGTAATTAGATGGAATTGTTGGCGGTGATGGTGTCGACAACGACCGAGAGAATACCTTGAAGCTAATCGCACGTCGTCGCCATGAATGGGTTAAGCAAACTAAATTATGAGTAATAATGTTGGAAAATTATAAAATGGAGAAAAATTCTCTTTTAAGGCAGCTGTAGCAATCGTCATGAGATTCACTTGGCGAATGAAGTTATTCATTTAAATGAGGGATATCCAGTGTCACCTTGGAAAAATAGAACGTTTTTTTTTTGTTAGATGTGAGTTTGTAGATATGTACATATGTATGTATGGCGAGACCAAGTGCAATTACTATACATAAGTAGTAGTAGGAAATTGAAAGTTGATGTCCAACTATCTACTAATCGTAGTTGTATGGCATACAAAAAGTGTTTGTGTTCTTTTTAAAAAGAACTTCTAATAGTGGCTATTGAGGTTGACTTCATTATTGGATGGAACCTTGGAATTTCCTGTTAAAATTTTTCCATTCATTGACTGTCTGAGAGACGGTTACAATTTTGTTGAAAGCGCAGAAGAAATTTATTTCGTTATGCAATTACCGTCCACATGGAAGGGGAAATATGTAAGTTTCAGGTGCTCTCATAACTAAGGCAACAGGACTCATGTTTTTCATAGACATCATAAACGTAGTGCGTTATCCTAATGTCTTTGGCAATAGTCCTCTATGCCGGAAGTCATGTCCAATGTGGCAAAATCTATTTTTCATACATAGTCTTAAGCCAGTTGCAGCAAACCAAAGGATATCTATTCCTATTACTAGAGTGAGTACAGAATAGGCAGACGACATATCAATAGCTCTTCGCGACACATGACACGTACAAACATACATATAGCATCCCAATTTGGTGTCAGGATTACTCTTAAGTAGGTACGTACAACAGGTTCAAAGATTCTTTGATATCAGTGCGTCAGCATATATAGTAATTGTAAGGTGAAAGAATAGAAGGGAAATCCTAGGCGAATGGGTACTTCTTCGATGATCTTAACAATCTAATTAGACTTGACTTAAGCAAAATAAAAAGCTTTGCCAACGGGTCAAACTGGTTTAATGCGTAGACAGTGAACCATACTTCTTTGGCATGGGTTTACACCGAATCTGGTTGCCCTACCTCCTGTCCCATTTGAGAAGTTTCCATGAAGGTGTGCGGTGCTGGTAATCCGATTTTTTCATATTGGTATCACAATGAACGTTTCTTTTTGGCCTAAGTGTGTTCCTGCTGAGCGGGGACAACCACCCAACCCAACCAACCCAAGGTGAAAGAACATCGCATAGCGAAACTTATATACATATATGTATATCTACTCGAAACAGTTTTCGTGGCAGATGATGCTTATGACGATAATTTCATTTAATCGTTGTTTTCAGGACGAGCTTTAAATAGAATCGAAGGTTGCACTTTCAAAAAGACATTATGTGTGGACAAATATTTCAAAAAGGCAGTTCCTTTCCTCCAACTCCATCCATCATCTTCATCAACTCTTCATAGAATTTGCAATAAAAATCCAGTTTGGCTTTTCATATTTTCGGCTTATAGTCTTTCTGCACAGACAGGATAGCTAGTCCATTCGTTCATTCGTTCTTTTCGATACTTTATTCAGAAGTTTTCCGGGCAATTACCTTAGTGTCTGAAGTTCAGTACATATCTCACCAGGGAGCACTTTTGCAGACCGGACAAATGTTCGCACAGTATTCAGCTAAGTTTGACTTTAGTTTTCAGCTTATCTTTCGATCGATTCTAAGGTCCTGAGATTCGATATAGAAAGTACTTTTTCTTTAAGTAGCTCACTGAATCTTCGACACCATTCCAGTGGCTTAATGTTGCAAATGCAGACTATACCTATACCGACGTTAACGCCTGGAAATAGACTTCAATACACCTGAAGATCGAAATTAGAGTTAGCTGGCTAACGATCGAGCTGGCTGGAGAGATTTTTTGATTAAGTCCCAGGTCCATCCTGGACTATCTGCATATACTGATGGTTTAATGGCTTCTCGATTACTAGAAGAAACTTCCTCTTCTCAGCCAAACACTCTCCTATTAGAGTGTGTGGAGTTAATTACTTTCCATCTGATGATAGTGACATAGTTCTTTGGATGTTCATCACAGTGTACATAATTAATGGTCATGCTACAATGGAGTTCGTCATATGTGTATTCAAGATTTATTCCATGTATTTAAAACGCGCGAGAAACATCGGAACAGGCCACTGTTCCCTTCGAAATTTTGAAAGAAGTTTATTATAGATTCAGATCGTTCTAGATCGCCCCAGAAGTGTTATTTTATATTTATAAGCTAATCGTACACGGTCTTTAAAGTGACTTTAACTTTATACTTATAGCAATTTCATAAGCGGTATAGCTGCCGGCCGAAATCTTCCAAGAACTATTTAATCAAGAAATGAATGTCGTTCCTTCAGTGATATTGGATTCATCAAGGTCTAAAGGACACTGACGTACCACTGCACAGTTTCCATGTGTCCTATCTTTCATATGCGATATGCGGTTTTGAAATGTTGTACCAGATGTTTCTGTCGCTAATCTCGTAATCTTAGTGCCGGATTTGTGACTAATTTAATGATGTGTCCTTTCCGATGTTAGAGTTGAAAAGAACTCAGTACACTGGTGTAGTCAAAATTTCGTTTTTCAAAAGCCTTAACCGTATCGAATATTCGTTCGATTCATCCTTCGTTCAGAGACATTTTCTATGCACGTTATCTTGGTTGAGGCTAGGTAGGTAGATAGACATGTGGGTGCCTTGTGGCGTTGATTAATTAATTCCAAACACCATTAATGACTAACTTTGCACATGCACCCATAGGTAGGTAGGCTGAGGGTGACTGCAAATATCTTCTTTTTAGAAGAGCTGTCTGAAGTTTCTTATTTGAATCTTCAGATAAAATTTTAGTACATCAATCCAAATGGGTTAGCTTGCACTGCAGTGAGACAATAGGGAAGAATATCATGAAGCATATCATGAAGGAACCTAAGGAATATGACTTCCTAGACAGATTAGCGTTGATTTGGATAGTACAATAAAAAGACGAACGAACTATAAAATCAATGCCAAGCATGAAAAAATTGTAAGCCTGAATTAGTAGCTGTACTATGCTTCGGAAGCAGCCATTAAGAAGAAAGTTCCTAGCATGTCATGACGAATATACAAATAGGTAGTACGTGGAGGACTCACGGGGCGTGCGTAGTGCAACCCGCTGGTTGAGAATCAGCCAATTATCCTTTAGCAAATGCCAGCACATTTTTATCATTTAGGACACTTTTATCGAGTAATGAAACCAACCAGGTCAGCAATCATTAAGTAAAAGGAATATCAAACGTTCATTCATCTTGCTCCACAGTAAGCACTGGTTTTGTTGCACCTAGTCCAGTTCAGAGTGAGCAATCACTAACAACCATTTCCAAATGCCTTAACTAGGAATGAATGGGATGTACCTACTTCTTCATCTATTGTATAAATTCGCTATGAAGCATTTGGGAAATTTAACTCTCATGGCTCCTTTATAGCCAAAGCTATATATCTATTGGGACCATTCTAGCTGGAAGACACAGCCTATCGCAACTGATACATGACCCCATACGGTGCGAAAGAGTCTCGATGAAGTAATGCAGTACGCCATTTCTGGTTTCCCTTTACTCCCATCGCATCGGGTCAGATTTGGAATCCATAATTAATTGTGACCGATATTGTTGTTAAGAGGTTGCTTGTAGCGGTTACAGTCGTTACCTTGTCAAAGTACACGCTATAACAACGTTCGTAATTTATCCAAATTTTTTATCAAAGTTTGCGTTTGGTTGTGACGTACCTTTTAAATCCCAAAATCATGCTCAGGGATAAATCCAATTTCGTGCTCGAAATGTAATCCAAAAATGGTTTCGTTAATGACCAATATTGTCCAATTTTGACAACCCAGCAATATGAAAATATTCACGAAATTCCATTACACTCAGAAAAATTTACAATTTGGTGGGTGTTTGGCCCACACTTATTCTTAAATGATGCTGGACACAAACAATGGGGAACTGGACCTTGTTGACTGACTATTTTTGGGAAGAAGATGACTTGAAGCATGTGGTTTCAACGAGACTGTGCCACATGCTACACAAATGGTTTAAAAGTCCAGTTTGTCAATTGTCATTTGGCCGTTTCATTCGTGTGTTTTGACACCTTTGGACGTTTTTCTTTGGGGCTACCTCAAGCCCATGGTCTAAGCCAATAAGCCAGAGATTTATCGACTCTCAAATTGGGTATGAAAAAGTCATGGAAAATTGGCTTTAGCGCATTCGTTTTCGTGAAGGACATTGGAATGATATTGCATTCTTTGATTAATATGACAGATTCACTTGTAATATTTTTTTTTTTTGGTATATCAAACACAAGCTGTTTTATATACATATTATAATTTATAAAAAAAAAACATAATGGGACACTCTTCAAGAAAAACCTTTAGAGACTGAGTTCTCACATTTCCATGCTACTTGAGAAGTTTAAAAGGCTATATGTTCTATATCAATTGGTATCACATTCTAATGGAATTTACAAGAACGAAAGTTTAACCCTATTATTGCAGGTTTGACAACAACTATACAGAGCTTGCCAATCCATTTATATGTTGATGCAGATGTTTAAGTCATGGAGGGACTTTATCAAAACTTTAAATAAATTGCAAATTTTCCATTTCCTATTTATAAATAATTACAGACATATTTTTATATGTATATAATGTAATGCATCTTCAAGCATGCTAATTCGTTTTTTTCTTTTTATACACAATTCATTTAATTCACCCATTCTATGTTTTATTCCTCTCACTATATTTATCTCTACACACATACAAAAAGAATAGGTAGGTATGTATAACCAACCAACTCACGATGGACAAGTTCTGCCACCCCAAAGGATCAATTATGGTCTATAAAATGTAATGACATATAATAATAGAGTACATGCCATTCCATTCACAATTTGTACCTCAGATGGCAGAGTAGAGAGGCGGCAGGACGGGGAATTATGTGAAATATCCTGCAGACAAATCACCAAAGAACTGGTCAAAGGAAGGAAGGAAAAAATAAAACACAAGAGAAAAGAGAAACAAAAAAAAAACGGAAAACTAAAAAACAACAAGCAAAACAAATGTGAATGTCATGTCACGGATGTGTGTAGATGGGATCAAACGCCCTGTCCATATGACGCTGAGTGATGACTGCAAATGAATTTCAAGCAAATAATTGCAGCTTTTCGGTTCGGATGGTGTCCTTTATACAAGGAGATGGAGTGCCTTTCTCGCTTACTTCTTGTAGCCGATAAAAGGATGTTACACAGAGAAGCAAATCCGCCCACCTAAGGATCAAACAGTCTTACCTACATGAGTACTGTTTCATTTTAATGATTATTAATTATGGCAACTGTTTTAGAAATGCTGTGCAAGCCTTTTTTTTTTGTTTTAAATATTATTTCATGAAACATGTGGACAACATATTGTTGATATCCTTTTTGGAAAAAAAAGGAAGCAAATTATTTTCATTTTTTATTTTTCTTTTTGTTAACAAATTGCATCTTAAAATTCCTTGCTATGCTACTATTTGCGAATGTCCTTTATGCATTTAAATCTATTTTTTTTTTCCTTCTATGGACTTGTGTTTCACCTCTATAAGCTTATCATGCAAAACTTTTATATTTGAATCACGTTTTAACGTTATGACATGTTACATGCTTTCAGTTGCCCGGGGTAACACCTGTATGTCATGATACAAGGAACGTTTTCAAAACAAAATGTATCTAAAGGTAAAGTGAATTTAGCTTATCTAAAAAAATACCTTGTCGTCGTGTGCGCTGTTAAAAGCAAAACAAATGTTTAAAGGTGTATCTATGCAAACAATTTAAAAAAAATATGAATTTCGAATAAAAAAAAAAGGACGCATGAAATAATCACGGGACTTTTATTCAGAAGACGAAAGTGGAGTACAAAGGACATTTGCCGCATCTGGCGTCATGAACACAGTAAAGGTGCGTTTTAGATGACACACTTTAAACATTTGCATAGACTTTATGGAATTTAAGGTTGGTTTGCTTTTTTATAAACTATGTGTACCTGTGTGAAATGGATTCAAAGGACATGGAGATTTACCGCAGGGAATAACCAAAGCCTTCTCCTTTCTGGAGACTTAGAAGAAAAGGTAACTTTTAAGTTCCTAGGTTCAAGGTCTTGGAGTGAGTAAGTGGGGAAAAGGATGTCCTAACATGATCTAACTAATCATACTTGGCTATCAACTTGTCTAAGTTCGAGAATAGCTTAGACTTCTGTAATGTTCATGTTCATGTTATCAGTAAAAGAATAAATTTTTCTTTTACCAAATTGCTAACAACAATACCTACTTACATACATAACTGAGAGAACAAGGCACTCCTGGAAATTGATTATAGATTGCCATTTGTTGACGTTAAGAGTTGGGAGGGAAACTGTTGAAGGAATAATAACTTGTAGACAGAAGTATACCCTACAGATACGAGTAGATACATAGGATTCAATCTCAATAGTGAAGGACTGCCTATAATCATAAAGAATTCTGATACTACCTATGAACTCTAAGAAGCGCTTCAGTACCACAATTTTTGACAACGCTGCTGGATCACAAGCAAAGAGAAGCAGACATTTTGCACTGATAGTTTGGAAAAGCATGTGAATACTAAGGGCAGCATTTAGTTTATAGCATGTTTTCAAAGTTTTTAAATCATAATTACATCCACTAACCAAGCTGCAAACGTAATCAAAGACGAATTGAGCAAGATATTCAAGAAAGACCTTACTGCAGTACACACCCAGAAAATTTGATTTTTCTCCTTTTTCAAATATGATGCTGATGCTTTCGTACGGTGTATGCACCAAATCATCAGCCAGGTATAGGTGGATGAAGCCCTGCCCGATGACTGGACTATCAGCTCTGTATGCCCATCTTCAAGAAAGAGAATCTTATGTGTTGTAAGAACTATCGCGACATATTCCGGCTTAATGTCGCATTTAAGATCTTATCGAACGTACTGTGTGAATGTCTGAATCCTTTTTGCAGCACACTAATCGGCACGTACCAGTGTGGCAGATCGACGACCGACCTAATTTTCACACTAAGACAGATCCTGGAACAGACCAACGAATTTCAAGTCGAGACTCACCATCTCTTCACCGACTTCAAAGCCACATATTATAACATTCATCGTCTTTAGCTCTACAAAGCGATGGCCGAATTCGGGATTCACATGCAGTTCAATGCCCACTGGGAAACAGTAGAAGCTGTCGTTGGGCTTTCTCCCCCACAAATTTGCATTGGGTAGACGGCGGCTAGATGCGCAATTAAGCTGGAGCTAGACTACAAGTATAAACCAGTTGACCATGTGGGACACCTAAAAATTCTTGACTAATTTATCCCCGACATCATGGTCAAGGAGTGCTGTTTCGGTATGTTATTTAAGGTAGAAATATTGGACCGTGCAGACTGGTCTAATGGTGTTTCGGTACTGGATCCCAGAATTCTGCTCCGGTTCAAAGGTTGATTGAAGATGAAAACTAGAGTTTGAGGTGGAGTCTTTGGACCCAACACCAAAATTTAGATACCTATGGAAATGTGTCTTATGGTTTTCCAGGCTGAACTCCTTGCCATTGAGATCTGCGCTAGGTCAGACCTTAGTAAAGGTATTAAGGTGGCTAGGATATACATATTTTCAGATAGCCCTTAACACTTACAACGCTGTCCTCCAATTTATTAGACTCTATATCTGTTAAATGCTGCTACAATGCACTCTTATCAGACATAACGGGGTGAAACTCGAATGGGTCCCTGGTCATATAGGAATTGAAGGTACCGAATCTGCAGATGAACTAGCTAGGGCTCTCTCAGAATCTGCGTTCATAGGACCTGAACCCTACTGTGGTGTCAACAGGGAACACAAACTTCGTCTGATCCACTGGGAAAATGTCTCGGGGCTGAGACAATCCGAACGATTATTTAGGCCTTATTCCTACAAGGAAATCTTTAATCTAGACAAGGATAGTATTAGAAAGGTGATGAGCTTTCTCACAGGTCACTGAATCTGTGCCCAGATACGGAATCATCTGAGCACATTCTCTGTGAATGCCCAGCATAACATTGTTTAAGGAGACGTATTTTCCATAAAGAAATATTTTCGTCAGTGAAGTTGCTAAACTCTGCTACTAAGGACGTAGGATATACTACCCTTCATTAGGGAGGTGGTACGTCTCTTAGGTTAAACATACCCTAATGATACAACAGAACTTTTTAGGTTGCAGTGTCAGCCATATCGGCAAGGATCTACAAAAAATTAAGTTTGATTAAAATCTCGAGTTCGAAATTTTTCACGATACCAATACTTGCCCTATAGGTATAAGTGCAAGAAAAAATTATGTGACGTGCGCAGGGCAGGTGTTAGCACGGAAGGCATGGTTAGTTGGATTTATGGTATACTATACGCATATACTTCCACCTACCAATTTTTTAGGCATTCCAGCGCTCCTTTATGATGAGTTTCGAGGTTTGCTCTTGTTCTATCTGCATTTTTGCTATCACACATGCTGCATCGCTGGAGGTGGTACGGTATGCGCTCAATTCTCTCATAATACCGATTCGGTACAAAGAGGCAATATTGCTCCTGCTTGCCCTAATCGTCATGGCTCTTGCTCAGATTGGTGGGGCATCGAGTACCTATTATGGATGCTACTGTTCTGACCAAGAGTATTCTTTGACTGTGCCTTGGACTTTCAATATTGGATATGATTCATTCGAGAGCAGTGCTAGCGTTTGCTGTTTTATGACTCACGTACTTGAAGTGTTGCTTGAAAGGGAGCTTCATATCTAGTGCACAGTAAAGTTTACTGCTTCCATCTTCTTTCTGCTGCTTATGAGAACAGCGTCCGTTTCGTGTTCCCCCGGCGTGAGGCCAGCCAAGCACAATCATTTCTGTTCCACCTCATTCAGTAACTTGGAAGTCACAACAGTTGGACTGTCGAAACCGTATAATTTTAGTCACCACAGATATCTAAAGAGTAATGAACCTACCGCTGAGCCTTGTGGAACTCTCCTAGAGACCTTGTATTCTTTGAGTCCATTGTCTGTATCGTAGGCTAGGACTCTGCGTCTGAAGCAACGATTTTAATGAAATACGCTGGAACTGGCAAGTCTTTGAGTGGCTGTAGTATTTATATACATATATGACTTCAGTTTGCAATGCATATCGAGGCTTATCAATAGGCAGAATTTTTTGCACCCCTTTTTCCTTCCATCGCTTTTTGTGCTGTTTCTACCATAAGCCTGACTCCATCTATCGTTGAGCGTGCATTCCGGAAGCCATATTGGTGTTTCGATCGTCCACCTGCAGTTTCTATGGCTGTTTTTAATGTATTGCAGGTAATTCGTTCTAGTCTTTTCTTGAACGCCTTGTCTACCATGCTCAGAGATGATATGATAAGGATTCTTTTTGTGTCTTATACCCTTTGGGGTGTAATACCAGGCTCTGCCTTTTCCAAGAGGTTAGTTAAGATATTAAGCATGTAAAGGCCATTTTGTGAGAAAGCATCTTTGTGAAACCTACAAACATTCTCAAGGTTGTTGTTCTTTTGGTTTCGGGATACATAGTCTCTGGAACTTAAAATGAGTATATCGTTAAAGCATCTGCACACATCTTGTTGATGACATCTTTCTCAGAATTATTTCCGCAGTCATGCCTAAAATAACAATGGCTTACCAACCCTATATATTCTATGACCGGCTATGATGATTTATCCAAACTTATCAGCTTATTTTGGTGTTTTTCTTTTAAAAACAATGCTATTTACTATGCGCTAAGGAGCATTTTACACCCCTAACTCATCCCATTTTATTGACAAGTTCATTGCAATTTGCAGGAATACGTTGCATAGTATTGAACTGCTAATAAAACTAGTTTTACTTAACTTACAGTGGCAATACTTCTTAAGTTTTAGAGACATTTGCCGGTAGTACCCAGTAATACAATAAAATTTCTCACTACAATCACGATTTTTCGAAAGTCATACCAACGAGATCTTCTCATAGTAATACCTCCAGCATATCGAAATCGAAAACCCGCATCGAATTTAAAAAAAATATTGTCAGTTGCTTAACAGTAAATTTAAAAAGAAAAACTGTGGATTTGTTCCACGAACTTAACCTATCTACTATGTACTACCATACTAAAGCCAGACTTTGCAGAAATACCTTTCAAATCAAGAAACTGTGCTAATACTCCATGAAGTCTTAAACTCTTTCCGTTGCTTTCCAACATTAATAAATGCCAAAAAAAAAAGCCAAAAGCCGATTACCAGTTAACGCTTCATTAACGCTTTCTAAACCGGAGCAATGTAATAATTGTCAAAGCATTAATTGACAACTTCTGGCGAGTTAATTTGTCGTTATTCTACAAAACAAATGACTTCCTCCCCCAATCAGCATGTGAAGGCATTTAGCAGGTTTTTTTCGCATTACAAGCAACACACCCCCACCCCCAATGCTACACCCCCAATAACAATTAGAATAATCATTGGGAGGCAGAAAAAAAAACCACCGAATCATCTCCGCTAATAAATCTTATGGACCTTGTCGTCCAATCCTTTGATTAATATGCTTTTGTTGCGTTTTTGCGGTGAGCTGATTTCTCTTCCTTTTTTGCTGCTGCTGTTGTTGATTCTATTAGCTTTTTGGATGGTTTCGCTTTTTTTTTTGTTATTTTTTTTCGTTGGCTTCCGTTGAGAAATTATTGCTACATCGTCCTTGGGATAATAATTATTGTTATATACACTTTGTATTTGGACGTCCGAAAAAAGGGTTAGCTCCGGTATTGAAGTCAATTTGGTCTTTTGGTTGGTCGGTATTTTGGCTGACTGTGGCTTTATTGTGTGTGTGCGTGTGTGTGTCGGTGTGCATTGTTTCTGTCAGATTCTTGGCACCGGAATGAACTCGACGTCGTTGTCATCGTCCACGTTGTGTTGGCTGTCCGTCGCCAGCACTGACTTGCCAAAAAATGTCATTTGTCATATTTTGTATGAAATATTGAGGGTAAAACCACTGGATGAGATTTTCGTTGGGATCTTTGGCCAAGCGAGTGTTTCTTAAAGGGTTGCAATTCGTATAAATTTTTTTGAGTAACTTTTAATAATTGCTTGTGGTGAGTTGATGTTGAGAGAAAGTATGCCTCAATAGATATAAAATGAATAAAATTTAAATTAAGTGTGTCACTCATTGCATGTTTTTGTACACCGATTATCCAAGAACCGATATGTGTACATACAAGCCCTTCCACATGGATTGCTTATTTGAAAAATCGTTATACAACTCCATCCGGTTTATGTGCATAGACACGATTCATGCTCCCTTCATCGATTAAGCTGGCCCTCATCTTAAATTAGCTGTGGGTCGGTTATGCCTACTCTGCTCACCTGTGTCTTTACTAGTAGCCCAGGCTACCAGGATGAACGATTCCCAAACCTAATTATTCCAATGCCAGGAATACGCCTTCCGTTTGTTATTACTTCGGAGATCCTTTTAGGTTCTATTATGCTCTTCATGTATTTCTATTTTTAGACACTCGATTCTCCTGAGTCTGACCTGAACGCTAGTCACTCATCTATCCAATTTACACAAGGCCTATTCCGACTGTATCATATTTCCAATGAAGTGTCGGTGGTCCGCAAATTTTGTACGTTTTGGTAAACGGTTTATCAATAAGGACATACAAATTTTATATCTTCATGCAAACGCGCCCTTACATTTT
The DNA here is from genome assembly GCA_905220385.1 of Xylota sylvarum. Classification (NCBI taxonomy): domain Eukaryota; kingdom Metazoa; phylum Arthropoda; class Insecta; order Diptera; family Syrphidae; genus Xylota; species Xylota sylvarum. The sequence goes on from LR999958.1 coordinate 50,962,943, forward strand.
TTTTATGATCTGTCAACGTCAAAATGGCAGTCAAGATCGACATTTTTATCATGGTGAAGTTCATGAACGAGCAACTTTTAGAAATTGTTAAAAATCACTACCGAAATTCTGAGTCAGTTTTAGCAACTTTAACAGCGCTTACTCCAATTTTCGATCGTAATGATCGTAACGATCGTAATGATCGTAATGATCGAAATTCCCACAGTCACATTGTAGCAAAATTTGTGTAAACATCTTGGCCTACACCCTTACAAGATAAAATGAACTCAAGAACTGAAGCCTCTTGATCATTTGAAGAGGCGAAACTTCTCCGATTGGGTTCTACAAAATTTTGAAGAAAATCCTGAATTTCATCGAAAAATCATTTTCAGCGATGAAGCACATTTTTGACTTAATAAACAAAATATGCATTATTGGACAGCAATAAACCCACATGTGCTTCAAAAGATTCCATTGCATCCACAAAAGTGACACTGTGGTGTGGATTTCATGTCGGAGGTGTGATTGGACCGTATTTTTTCATCGATAAAAATGATCGCCATGTTACGGTGATCGCTATCTTGCCATGTTGGAAGACTATTTTTGGCCAGAATATGTGGTTACAACAACACGGTGCCACATGCCACACAACTGGTCAAACTATTGATATATTGAGGGGGAAGTTCGGTAATCGTATAATCTCGAGAAATGGTCCGGTAGAATGGCAACCTAGCTCATGCAATTTATCGCCGTTGGTTACGTTAAGTCGTTGGTTTATGCCAAGAAGCCAACAACGTTAGAGGAGCTCAGGAACAATATCGAACACGAAATTGCCAACGTTCCGTTCCAACAAAATTGCCATGTTCTACGACCACATACATATATCTGGTTCCACCGACGTTTGGTAGTATCCTCGCTAGCGGTGATGGCAGTATCAACCGCTTTTTTCACGCTTACTCTAGGCGCAACTTAAAGTTCATTCAATCTTTACACCTAAGTATTTGGTGGCCTGTTTAAATGTAATCACTTGGTCTCCTACGTACTTGTTTATATATTACACTGCTTTGCGACTAATGATTAGAAGTACCTCCTCTGCTAAATTCAAGCCTGCTGTCTCCAACCAGTTTTTGATTTTTGAAATCGCTTCATTTATTGCTAAATCTACCTCGTGAACGTGTAACAACAGCGATGTCATCCGCAAATCCTATATATTTTGTACTTGACGGCATTGGCAACTTGACATAGATTATGCTCCCCAGAAGGAGACCTAGCAAATGAAAATGCCATTAATTGAGAGGACTCCGCTAAGAATTTCTAATTACATTACATAATATGAGAGTTAGCATGGTTTGGAAACTAAACTCGAACCTCAAAGTAAAGAAAAGAGCAAAGAAAGCAATAATAGCATATCCTGCCTGCAACAGGATATTCGTCAAGACCTGGAATCCAAAATTATCATGTTGCTCTAGTAAGGTGGTAGTAAGACCGGTAGTAAGACCGATACTGACGTATGGTAAATTATTGGCAAGCAATGTACAAAGCCACCAACTTTAATGCTGCGTACACACTCTCGCGCAAAACTGCGTGCAAGTGCGTTCAGGCAAGTGCGTTGCCCTTTTCTTCATTCAAAAGCCAAGCCAAAATGCCATCCAGACACACGAAATTCGCCGCGAGCATACAAATCCGCATGCAAGTGCTAAGATTTGCGAGTAAGTGTGTACGCCGCTTAAGACTAAGACTGAGATTCAAAGAATGGTCTGCATAGGCACCACTGAGGCAATGGGAACCACTCCTAGAATGGGGTTGAAGGCAATACTCAGCCCAAAACTCCTAGACCTCTTCGTACAGGAATCCGCCGCAAGCAGTGCTTTGCTATTAAACCAACTGGAAGCTGGAAACCTAGTCCGAGGGCAGATTTTACCAGAAAACACGAATATGCATAGACTACATAACTCCAATCTAAATTTTAGAAGACCATTTGTTTCTTATTTTCCCAGTAGAGAATAATGGCACGAAAATCAACTACCAGTAAACAAATCACCGATACCCATCTAGTCGGATAGCTCCAGGATTAACACTGGAGTTGGCGCAGGTCTCTCCTCCGAAGTTCTCGGAATATTCAGTTCAATCAGATTTCCTGACTACAGCAACGTTTTCCAAGCTGAGGTTATGGCAGTGACAACAGCTGCTAAACGTCGAGGCTTGTGTGCCGGGAAATGAAAGAGCTAACGAACTGGCAAGAAAAGATCATTACGTGAACTAAACGAGGCAGACACTACACCCACCCTGTAATCTTAGACAAGCGAAGTGAAACAAAATACTACTAGCAGCAAATGGGAGCTGGAGTGGACTCGACTCCAGTATCGCAACGAGCCAAATGTGGCCACTCTACAACAAATGAACAAAAATCCTTATCTTCTCTTGGTCTCATTATCGAACACGACATGCCGAATTATTGTAGAAAAAGATGAAACTCAGCACGGGCGACCTGTTCAGAGTTTGTGGTGATGAAGATGTTCATGAAGAAACTCCACACCTTAACTGTCACTGCCCATCACTTTGCCACATTAAAAAACAAAATACTGTGAAGATATTTCTTCCAAAGACTTAGAACAACTTTCTGACAAGTCTCTAAATGACTTGCATAAATTCTTTAGCGCGTCGAGATGGTTTGAAGATCCATAGGTTTTTTATAGGTTCCATATTATAGCGTAGTCATGACCCCTAGGGTATCACAATGGATCTACATTAATCTAAGTGTGACGAGTGCAAGATTCTCTTGTCCTGTCAACCCATTAACATAATCCATTTGACCCTAAATTAAAAGGTCAAGTATTCATTTCTAAATACGAGTAGCTTACCACTTGTACAACAAATGTACAATTCTCTAGTTTGAATTTTTCTAGTCTAAAATGAATAACGATAGTCGGTTCGTGTTTTATTTAGAAAATAAAATCCTGTTCATTCAATTCAATACTCTATTTCTATAATTCACACCCCATCGACGAACTCTTTCAGTTAAATGTTGTCCTTCGGAGGGTTTTGCACCCTTCCAACCCAAAAAAGAAGAAAGTACTGAACGAGTATGACACTTGCCATGCCATGCCATCCGCGTTTACAGACAAATGTGCGCGAGTGTGTGCTATGAGTGTTTGTTGCTGTTACCTTCCGCATTGGCATGAATGAATGAAGGAATCCCAATTTTCCTCTACACCACTGAGCTGTCACTTTGGACTGAAAAGAGGAAGATTGATGACCGCCATGGAATTATGTATTAGGGTGGATTTTTCCTAGTTTTTTTTTTTCTTTTTCTTTCTACTCTTTGGTTATTCTTTCCAATTTTTTTTTTTATTTATTCCGTTTTGTGTTATTGTCTGTTATTGTTATTGTTGGTATTCTTTCCATTGATAAAATTCGAAATACTTACATTTATAAACGTGCTACATTTAAACAGTATCGAAAGAGAAGAGGAAAAAATGCTCCTTCCTCCTCCTTTCCTTATACATACGACGAGTAACTTGGCGTTTATCTAATACTAAAGATCCTTAAAATGTTTAGAAAATCGTGGGCAGTAAGTTGGCATCAAAGAGCAGTAAGCAATCTTATTTCTGTGCCTTAAGGTAAGTTATGTGATGTCTCATGCAACAAGTAATACACACTAAGTGCTTTAGCTATTGTTACATATAAAACAATAATTTGACCCAAACACTGTACATCCTCAAGATAATTAAAAAAGTATTTTCCAAGGAGCAGCCACTTTCACTACTATCGAAGTGATTTTACATCCCTTTTCTTGATCTACTACCTCACTTTCGAAAAAAAGCAAAACACTTTACTTTATGAACTTAATTTCCAGAGTTGTTCTTATCGGTGCCGTGACATAAAGTCAAGCGTCATAAGGCCAAATTCGATCATTTTGTCAAGTCTTAAATAACTTTAGACTTCTCAGAATGGTAAATGAAGCGTTATGCTAATCGGGTAAAAAAACAATTAGATATGCAATGTAAAGTGACATAAAGACAAATTGGCCTAGTGTCGCTTTATCATAAAGTGTTATAATGGAAAATGCTAGATTTTTGTTATTGGTGATATTCATGTTATGGCACATTTTGTATCAATTCACTTTTTCTGATTTTACTTTCTTTTTCTTTTCACTTCACTTTACTTTTTGAAAATTAAGTAGCTGTGCTGGTTTTACTTTATTCCTGGCAATGCCTTGGTATTCACAGAGCAGAGGTATAATATCATCTGAGACATGTAAGTCATTGCAGTATCTGCACACATCCATATTAGACAATCCTTATTTCATAAAATACTTCGTCAGAAGGCAATGACCAGAGTGTATCCCTATCGCTATTGTTATCCTTGATCTGCTTAGTTTCATAATTTCCGCAGATTTTTTCGGAAGACAGTCTATGTCGTCCTAAATTGGAACATCGTACATCAACCACGTTGATGATTCTATCAAGAATAATCTCTTGTGGTGGTTTCATGCCTCCAAATATGTCATTTTGTCCGCTCTGCTTTTTTTTGTCTGATGGTTCTGCGAGGGAAAATGGCTGTTAGGTTGCCTTCAGAGGCAGACTTACATAGAAAGTCCTTACCTTCCGGGACATAAATGAACGAGTGACACCCCACACTCGATAATAAGTTGTACATAGTTTTCACCACATAGGTCTGAAATCCCTTTAAGACTGTCATTGGAACCAGCAGGAGCTTAATATAAAACTTTGGAGAGTATTGATGCTGGGGTTGGCCAAAAAAATACAAATACAAATTTTTGGCGCGACAGGTCCATGGGCTTTTTTATGACATTTTTACTCTCGGATGTTTGTCAGACGCTCGCGAGAAGTGGGGCCGTGAAAGAAATTTTAGGTGTTGTTTGGGGTTTGAACCTGGAACCCCTCGCTCCGTAGTACAATGGGGTTGGCCCGTTCGCCTAAATTGTCGAAGAAGTAGGCAACTTACTGCAATTTTCTGCGAGCAGAGAGAGCTTGGCACGTACAAAGGAGGTGGAGTATAGTTTACTTCCTTCTTCGTCCATGCAGCTTCTACAAGAGACCTTAGTGAGAAGGCTCAGCCTAATGGCGTGCGTAATGTCACCTAATTTAATTGCTATGAGCCACATTTCACCCTCCGATTCTGTTTTTGATCCGTCAGTATTAAAACAGATGAATCACATATTTCCCAATCGACTCTTGAGGGGATACGTGTCTTGTCTTGTCGCTTTTTTACAACAGTACAGGGCTGTAGTGCCTTCGTTTAACGTTCTAAGATATTGAGTTTCCAGTTGAGTTTCTTATCAAGTATGACACCCAAATATTTTGCTTTGTCAGCAAGTGTCAAGGTAATGGTACATTGTTTTGAACTGTCGAAAGACGAAATTTTGTATTTTGTTGTGACGAGGACAAGTTCGGTTTTTTATGAAGAAATAGTGAAGGATAATGCACTATGCAATGAGTAGGGTAAAACATCGCCCAACATCATATAAGGTGGTCTTGTAAAAAGCGAATGCCTTGACCATCGCTTTGATCTGGAGTCATAACATTTTAATATCGGTCCTATTTCCTGATAAAAAAAGGGAGCCAGTACCATCTCCAAAAATTGTACTTAGGTACTTCTCTTACATTCCAAACTATAATTTATATGCATGCAATGGACATAAAAGCATTTATCACAAAGAAAAAGGACTAAATGTACAATTAGTTTAGTTCCATTGAGAACTCTCCATTTATAGTAGAGTTCCAACCATACTACAAAACTGAAATATTTCAATAGGTATCCCCTGGCAGGGAAAGATTTTTGGAAATCGTATGTACGGAATAGCATTCACGGCGATAACAAGTAAACGGGTTCTGCTGTTGAGCAACCCGTTGTATCCCGAGATGCTGTAGAACTCTTGACGGCCAACTCCATACTGGCCACAACTTCTCGGTCAGCTGTTGACCAGCCGGACTCTACCGAGACTTCGGAAGGCGTTGCCATACGGGCCGCATCTGAATCTTCAGATGGTGTGAAAGTCGAGGACGTGGAATCAGGCACTTCCGATTCTGACGTTTTTACGCTTGTTGATGGCTGTAGTGTCCTGTAGTGTCATTCAGGAGAAATCCGAATGCTCTTCCATTGGGAAGATGCTATGTAGATGGACTACAGATCCAGCAACAATAAGGTGGATGCATTAAATTGGATTCGATGGAAAGAAGGTTCAAATATGCTTTACGTATAGGCAAGAGTATAGAAAACGCTCTCGCTTTTGCCAAAGACGCCCCTTCTGTCCATTTTGTCCCTTCCATTCAGCGCGAAGCCAACCGTGTTAGATATGAGGATCAGATGCTATCATCATCGGTTGCCAAAAAGGTCAAGGCAGGACCTACATCTGATGTCCCCACTTTTCGTCAAGTGGTTAGTGCTTTCAGTTTAGGTGACTTATCGACTCGGTAATATATTGGTTATATATCGCGGTTATATACACCTCCACTGAGATGATCAATAACGGGGTGTGGCCCCATTTTTCCGGCACGCGTCTTAGTTTCCGAGTTGAGTTGGCTATTTCCGTCTGCTCAGACAGTGCTACTGCTGGGTGGATGCGCTCGAACTTCGAGAAGATCAGAGCCAATAGAGGACTAAGCGTGACGCTGGTGAAAAAGGGATCTTTCCCTTAGCCACACATCGTCCATGAGTTCTTTCCACAAAGTCTGGAGCTCTCCTTAGAGAAGATTTTGGCCATCATTTCTGCACAAAATGTAGACTTGCAGGCTAATTCATTTAAAGTCAGACAGAGGGAGAAGATAGGTGCGCTTCTCCACTTCGTGTTAGCGATAAATGACGCCTCCAAGAAATGGATCAACACCTGTAAAAGTAAAATTAGCTACCATTTTGCCCAGGCTAAGGGTTTCCTTAGAAGAACCGACAGCGTCTGGTTGCGTTACCTCTAATAAAGAGGAAGTTGGACCACAACCTGCTGTCGGAAATACGTCGGCCTTGCAGGATCCACGACCTGGTTCTTCGGCTAACAGAGCCACTGTGCATGTTAGTCCCGGCGATTCCGGAAAAATCCCCGCTAATAGCCTACACGGACAGTCTCTTCGACCACCAGCGCCACTGGACATGTTGATCATAGCGGTTCTAAAACTATGTCTGGTAAGTTCCATGCTGGTTAAGAACAGACCATTGGGTCTTTCCAGGTCTACAGCCACCCAACTGCTTGCTGTAAGAGAAAAGGTCCTAAAAAGCTCAATTACTACGACAAGCTATATCCTCCAAAGAGGATAAATAGGTACAATCAGGGTGTTACAGGCGAACTTGCAGCACGCTAAGGGCGCGTCCGATACTCTTAGCAAGCGGTTCGCCGATGATAACATAACTATGAACTTTGGTTTATCTGCGGACAAATTATAGATCTACGGAATAAGGCATGTAGTAAGTTCATTTTTAAATGCTGGGAGCCAGTGTCAAGGTCGGCCTGCTTAATCAGTACAAATATTAGATATTTTAATAAAGGCTCTAAACCTACCTTCAGAAAAACGATTCGCGAAGAGCTACTTAACCTCACACTCCCCAGTCCATTTATATCCAACGTTGTTGAAAATTGGTATGTGTCTGACTAAGCCTCTCTGTCTGACCATCAACACATCAAGTTCGACAGCAAATTGTCACATTCTTTTTCTAGATATGATCCCTCTGAATTAGATATACTTGTTATATACCTACATCGAGTCTACAGGGGACCTAGATGAAGCAGTATATCAATTGATTGATGTATTACTTACTGCGTATCTCGACAGTTATGTCCATAAAACCAGTCTGTGTAAACGTAAGGTTCCCTGGTGGAATGACAGGCTTGCCAAACTTAGGAAGAAAGTTAGAAAACTCTTCAACTCTGCTAAACGCACGATGAGTTGGGACAAATATACTTTTAGGTTCGCTCTTACTTGAACCTATTCTGTAGATATCATTCGTGGTTATTAATCAAATCATAGCTGGTACCCTTATAGTTCCAGATATACATACATATGTACATATGTATGTACATATGTATGTAGAACTAAACTAAATATGAAATTTCAAACAAATTATTTCTAAAATTGGAACCGTATTGTAAATCAGGATGTATAGGATAAACTTCAATCTCTTTCCAAATACAGGAAGTATAATAGACCAGTCCCTAGTTATTTTTTTGTTTTTGTTCTTTCATAAACAATATCCTGACGATTTACGCTACTTACTTACTTCTATTAATAACACGACCTTCAAAGCGTCGACCGAGTTCGCGTCAATCTTAGTTGCTTGACCTCAATGTACCATCCAAAGGATGGTATAGAAATTTTAGCCCCTTATGACATCAACAAACATAAATCCCATTCCGAATGCCTATCCAAACAGATATCGTTTTCTAAATCAATACATACCAACAACTAGATTCTGATACTCTACACACTTGTTAGCACACATCTACCCTTTAGGTTAGATGATTTTAATCGGATTCCTATGTTCTGATGATTTCACCGACTGACGCGATTAAATTTCAAAGCACATTTCTACAATCAAATTAAATCGATTCGAAATGATGTGCCTCTGCCTCAGTGCCAAAGTATGGCATAAAGTGCTATCAGTTTAAACAGTCTCTCTCGCACGAACAACACTCATTTACGAGGTCTTCCCGAGATTCTTTTCTCCCCCATTTCGGTGTGTTGGTGTATCTGAATATAATATTCAATTTTTTTCATCTTTTCAATAAAAACATTCTCGCGACATCTGCACGTCGCATACGAGTATACCCAGGAGAAATTCATTTGACGACAGATCGTCATTGGCATAAAACACAATATATTCCATATCGTTTGCCCCTGCCACCAGCCACTCGGTGTCGTCCTCGCCAGGATCTCATATATACGAAAATCTTTTCAATATGCCAAAATGACTTTATGATGTGATGGCACCGATTTATCTAATTTGACACACGCAAAATGCTTCGAGGCCACCACCAATTCCACACGACACACGACAACAAAACCGTTGATGCCACCCTCGCAAAATCAGAGTTGTCTGTTCCGCCGTCATAGCTCTGAGGAGTGTTGGTTATTGGGTATATACACTGAAATCCGTTTTGTATACTATATCCTTGCTGCAGATATGGTGTATTTCGTTTCCGAAGCTAAACTTTTTTTTTTCTTTTTTATTTCATATATCCCAATCCCAATCGCGCGGTGCTGTTCCGACATGGGTCTTGTTTGTGCAGTCCTTCGGGTGTGTGTATATATGTACCTAGGGCTTTTCTTGCAAACTTTGGCGGAAATTTGAAATTCAAATTTGCATGACGTCACTTTTTTTTGTTAAATTAAAATGTCGGCTATAAGTTTTGAAAACGGTTTCTCGTGTATGCTGTTCGCTGTTAAGGCGAAAGCATATGAGGTAAATCCTGCTATGAAATGTTTTCGTTGGAAAGTTTTTCTCGATGAAAATTAAATAAATCAAATCCGATCTCGAATTTGGGAGTATGCAAGATTTTGCATTTGGAAAAGTTTTCTGAAACTAAAACCATTCAAAGATGGTTGGATGCTGTAGGAATAGGGTAGGCACTGACTGGCGTCAACCTGGCGACGTCCAGTGTTGTAACTGTTACTGCGCATCAATTGTGCTTATTTTACCTCCTAGTGGTAGCCATCGGGTACTGGTTGGTGTCCATCCGGACCCGACTTGCTAAACTTATAAGCGCGAGTGTTGACCAAGAGAAAATTGCAGCACTATAAATACGACAGCGGACGAACTCTCTCGATGGAGTCAACGGTGGCGTTAAAGCTTCAAACGGAAGCACAACACTTTATCTGGGCTACTTCGACATATTCGGAGCTCAGGCAGATAAAGATTTCCAAGAATAAGTCAGGTTTTTGGAAAAGAGATGGTGGCGGATGAGCCCTTATTGGGCCAACGGCAGCGCTCATATCCCCGAAGCGGGATACTGACTTCGGTTTAAAACCGGCCCCTCGTCCTAGGGGTTTCAAAAAATGGAACTGGCCCTCCAGGTTGGGGGTTGTGCCGTCGGGGTAACTTCCTTACCACGTAAAAAAAATTTAGTTATGAGAGAGACACAAGCCTCGGATAATGGACCCCCTCATTTAATACCACGACCCGGAACGTACACGGACTATGATATAAGAGTATGCACCTGGAATGTACGTACACTGTACACTCCTGGTGCTATTCAAAAACTTGAATCTGTCCTCACGCGGTACAAGGCAGATATTACCGCGATCCAGGAGATACGATGGATAGGATCAGGTATGCAAAAACGGAAAAATTACATTTATTACAGCTGCCACAAAAGACTGCACATGTTAGGATGCGGATTCGTCGTGGGAAATCGGCTACGCTCAATGATAATTGACTTTAAGCCGATCAGCGATCGCCTGGCTGTGATCCGCATCAAGGCTACATTTCAAAACATCAGCATAATATGTGCACACGCCCCTACCGACGAAGCTGAAGACTCTATCAAGGAGGAGTTTTATGACCTCCTGGACGGAGCCTACGGAGCCTGTCCGGAGTATGATGTCAAAATCATACTCGGGGACTTCAATGCCAAAATCGGTAAGGAAAACATCTTCGGCGGATTAGTTGGAAAGCACAGCCTCCACGACACGACAACAGACAACGGCTTCCGGCTAATCGATTTTGCAGCAGCTCGTAATACGGTGATAAGTAGCACTAGGTTTCCAAGACTACGAATCCACACAGCAACCTGGCGCTCTCCAGATGGTCGAACCGCCAACCAAATCGACCACGTGCTAATAGATGCGAGGCACGCATCCAACATTCTGAATGTGCAAACGTTCAGAGGGGCAAACGTCGACTCTGACCATTTTCTTGTTGCAGCTAAGTTCAGAGCTCGACTATCCAATGAGAAGAAGCTGCAGACCGCCCAGAAAAAGAAATTCAACGTTGGAAGCCTTAGCACGTCTGGAGTAGCCAGAGCCTACAGGGAGCGCCTGAGTGAGAGACTCTCCGCTGTGCATTCACCATCCACAAACGCCAACAATCTGTGGAACCAGTATCGCGACATCATCAAAGGGGTAGCAGAGACCACCATAGGCTACCAGCCACCACCCAAAAAGAGCCCTTGGTATGATGATGAATGCGTACGCCGGAAAAAGGTGACAGAAAATGCACATTTGCAAGCGCTGCAACGCAAAACAAGGGCAGCGAGAGAAGAGTATCGAACCAGAAGAAGGGAGGAGAAGAAGATACTGCGTAAGAAGAAAAGGGCCCACGCAGCCTCCCAGCTCAAGGATATCGAAGAGTCCCGCGATAGGAACAACATCCGGATGTTTTTCAGGAAAGCCAAGCAACTGGCAGCTGGCTTCAAGCCCGGAACGCAGGCTCTTCGAAACAGTGAAGGAAACCTAGTCACCGAAGCACAGGGAATAGTAGATGTATTTAAGCAGCATTTCCAGCAGCTACTTAATGGGCAGGTAGAGAGAGTGATAGGGCAAGAAGAGAACCCGCATCCAGTCAATGAAGAATCCATTCCCCCTCCTAGTTTTGAAGAGGTCGGCTCAGCTATCAAAAAGCTGAAGAACAACAAGGCCGCCGGCTCTGATGGTCTACCAGCAGAGCTTTTCAAACATGGTGGTGATGCTTTGGTGGGGTGCATGCACCAAGTCATCAACCAAGTGTGGGTGGATGAAGTCATGCCCGATGACTGGACTATCAGCTCTATATGCCCCATCTTCAAGAAAGGCGATCCTATGTCTTGTAAGAACTACCGAGGCATATCCCTGCTTAATGTCGCATATAAGATCCTATCCAACGTACTGTGTGAACGTCTGAAGCCTTTCTGCAGCACACTAATCGGCACGTACCAGTGTGGCTTCCGGCCCGGCAGATCGACGATCGACCAAATTTTCACACTAAGGCAAATCCTGGAAAAGACCAACGAATTTCAAGTCGAGACTCACCATCTCTTCATCGACTTTAAAGCCGCATATGATAGCATCCATCGTCTTGAGCTCTACAAGGCGATGGCCGAATTCGGGATCCCGGCTAAACTGATCCAGCTGTGCCGCGTGACGCTGGATAACACGCGGTGCAACGTGCAATTCGGCAACAGTTCCTCTGAACTATTCCAAACATGCACCGGATTTCGGCAAGGGGATGCGCTATCATGTGACTTCTTCAATCTTGTGCTGGAACAGATAGTGCGCAGGGCAGGTGTAAACACGGAAGGCACTATCTTCAACAAATCTGTCCAGTTGCTGGGATACGCAGACGACATCGACATCATCGGTCGCTCCCAGCGCGCCGTGTTAGAGGCTTTTACGGCAATTGAAGAAGAGGCGAAACGTGTTGGCCTTGAAGTGAATGAGGACAAAACCAAATACATGTTGTCAACAAACAAAGAAGCATCTGTCCACCGCCTAGGACAAAACGTCACTGTTGGCAACAGTAACTTCGAAGTGGTTAAGGAGTTTACCTACCTCGGAGTAAATATCAACTCCACGAATGACAACTTAGTGGAGATTCGACGAAGACTTACCCTAGGAAACCGCTGCTACTTCGGTTTGGCGAAACAAATGGGGTCAAAACTCCTAACTCGAAAGACGAAATGTATGCTCTACAAAACTTTGATCCTGCCAGTTCTGCTGTATGGAGCCGAGTGCTGGACGATAAGCAGGAAAGCAGAGCAAATACTGAACACTTTCGAAAGAAAAATTCTTCGTCGGATATTCGGTCCCGTATGCGAGGAGGGCGAATGGAGGAGAAGATATAACCGCGAACTCTATGAGCTGTACCAGGATGTGGATGTAGTCCAAAAAGCCAAAACACGTCGACTACACTGGCTCGGCCACATCGAGCGAATGGACAATAATGCTCCAGCAAAGAGGATCTTCGAATCACAGCCCCCAGGTTCGAGAAGACAAGGAAGACCGAACCTCCGTTTTAAGGATCAAGCTATCGCGGATGCCAGAGCGCTTGGTCTAGATAACTGGAAGCAGCGTGCCCGGGATCGAAGAGAGTGGAAGGCTGCTGTGTCTCAGGCAGAGACTCTTCACGGGTCGGGAGCCCGTTAAGTAAGTAAGTAAGTAAAACCATTCAAAGAAAGTAGGTACTTGAATGCATTTTACAGTTCAACAAGTTTTGAATGGTTTTATGTACATATGTTTGTACATATGCATACATATATACATCTTAACGTTGGGTACCAAAAAGAAAATGGATAAAATGAAGAATTCTTAGGTCTAAGATTAAGTAGAACTCACTCTGTTGGGTACAATATTAATCAATAATCCTTCGATATAGTAATCCGTCTTACACAAGTAATCGTCGGATTTTTATGACAAAATTCTATCACAGAAGCGAGGAGCAACTTATACCTAACTGTCGGACTGCTTTCCGAATGCAGTATTTTAAAAAAGCGAGATGGAGCACAGATGGTATCACTACACATAATTTGCTCACCATTATGTAACGTATTCGTCAATAGCAGCGTTACCATAATAAGTCTATTTGGACATTCAGGGGCACCTGGACACCACTTGTTGATAATTAGCTAAAGGACATACAATTTTTGAAAATCGTGGACAGTTTTGGATACTTTTTCAATATTTCAGTTAAAACCCTAAAACTATGCATGAGACTCTCTGTCGACTTAATCAGGAATGTTGCATCCCACTTCATAAGTAGATATTCAATAAAGTGGAACAATTCCTCACTACAATGCAGAACTAGCCTACACATATGTGCATATATATGTGCGTATATTTCATATTTATTTCAATAATACATAGCTTACCATCTGTCACTTTTTATTAAAAGACAAAAAGACAGTACACTGGACGTCCAGTATAACGAATGCCAATATAACGAACGTTCAGTATAACGAATAGCCATTTTGAGTACACTAACATCTCTATATAACGAATGATGAACAATTTGACTAACTTATATAACGACTGCTATTCAATTTCAAGAAAAAGATACAATAGACAAAACATGAAATGCGTTGATATTTTACTTACAAGTCTTTTGAGTAGTTGTTTGTATCTGCCTGCGTTGTCCGGTGTTAGCCTACAATTCTAACTATAATTCGAATTTCCATTTTGTTCGGCCGGTTATGTTTACAAGTTAATACCTATAAATGTCAGTATTCTGTTTTAATTTATCAGTTATTTAGGGACCAAAATATTAGATTTGATATAACAAATTCTTCGATGTAACGAATGGGCTGAGCATTATAGCTTTCGATATACTGGACGTCCAGTGCATCAAAGATATTATAGTATACCATAAAATTTAGATATGGTCATTTCATAGCTAAGATACTGTTTCAATCGTTCAAATGTGTAAACACAAACGTCAAACTAAAAATTATAGTCCATAGAATACTACCCATAACATGCTATGAGCTGAGCAATACATAGAACACAATTTTTCATAGAATACTATTTCTAGTCTCCACGGCCAATTCGTATAGAATACTATGTATATTTCATTTAATGAAATATTGCTCTCTCTCCACGGACTATGAATATAGTAAAGAAAAATCTTTGAATCACCTGTAGGCTGTGAGGCGACAAGGAAGAGCAAACCTCCGTTTTAAGGATCAAGAGCGATTGATCTATACAACTGGAAGCAGCGTGTCCGGGATCGAAGAGAGTGGAAGGCTCCCGAGTCTCAGGTAGTGACTCTTCACGAGTCCGCAGCCCGGTGAGTATAAATTAAGTATCTTGTTCCAAATAATAAAGAGTCATCCAACATTTTAAATGTTGCTCCATTGTTGAACTGTCAACACTCAACTATATCGCGATGACACTGATTAAGTAAAAACTAGAAATTTATTAAAAATTGATCGATATACACTCGCACAAGGTTTTTTAAAGTTCGTACTACTTTTGATCATCAAGCGCCTTCTCGCTATAGTGAATTTAATCGATAAATTTCAATGTCTCGGACAAGTTAGTGATGTAAAGTGGTGCAACCGTAAGAACTTGAAATAAAATATAGGGAAATGTACTAGTTACTCTGAAAACATTCCCAGCTCAGTGCCGAGAACAAGCAGCTTTTATATGTATAAGGAAGTGCTAAAACCGGTGTGGACCTACGTTATACAACTTTAGGGTTGTTCCAAGAAAACAAATGGCAATATTTTACAGACTTTTCCAAATAAAGTGCTTAAAGCAATTTCCAAGCACCGGGGTGTACTAGAAACGATGATCTTAAAATTTCTACAATCGAAGATGAAACTAGAAGCTTCGCGCGAAAGCATAAAAACCGACTAATGGAATATATTTCATGATGAGAACAATGAGAGCAATTTATTGCGTCGACTACAAGGAACGAAACCTTTCGACTCGGCGATATAAGGATTAATTATGAACACGCGTTTGCTATTCTCTAGTGTCTATTGAAGAGTTTCACCTACCCTCGGTGATAAAAAGGGATGTAAACACTCAAACTCGTGTTCGTCCAGCAAGGTCAGCTGAACATAAAAACCCAGGTATGTCCATTTCGAGACGATCACAGGAATTCGGCGTATCCGCAACAACTTTGCATCGTATTTTGCATAAAGATCTTGACCTACATACGTGCAAATAAGGACCAATTGGCAAAAGAAGTAAGGCTAGCAGACCTAAAATTAATGCTATGGACATGAACGGCGTTTATTTTCAGCAGGACGATGCACGGCACGGTGGTACATGCCACACAGCTCGTGAAACAAAGGCTCAATTGCGTGACAAATTTCCTGGACGTGTGATTTCTCGAAATGGAGGCTTCAATCGGCCGCCGAGATCGTGCAATTTAACGCCATTAGACTTTTTCCTTTGGGGCTTTGTGGAAGATAAAGTCTACGAAAATATTCAAAACTCTTATTCGTGAAAGACAGTAGCAATTATGCGAAAAACTGATAGCAAATTTCATCAAAAGAACGACTATTTATAGGCAGATTCGAGGGAGATATCTGGCAGTTGCTGTATTCAATTACTAACTTTAGAGCTTGTACTTTAGAATAAATCAAAAATATACTTTTCGTAAAAATGTTGCGTTTTTCTATTGTTTAAAATGACACTTCTTTTCATCTTTTGGGACACTTTTGAAATGTTCCCAGCGGCTACATTTAGAAGGCACCTACACCCAATTCCGAATCTGTTGTAGATCTATTTGTATAAAATCATAGTTTTTTCGAATAGAACTTGTGGGAGGGAGTATTTGCCGTGAATGGTTTTTTCCAAAGAATTCCATCAGATGATCAAGTAATTCGTCTGATGATAGAGGCCTAATGGTACATAGAACCAGTATGCATTTTGTGGTTGTAGTCCTTATTTACTTACTATTGGAGTTCTGCAGCAATATAGAGTTGCAGTGACTTTTTTTACACGTTAAAGGATGTTAGTGGCTTTTTTATACGTTGAAGGATATTAGGGTTCCAGATAAATTTCTTAATTAGATTGAGATTCAAATATTTGACTTTTACTGTTATGTAAGATTACTGCAACAAAGATTTGGAGAGTCGAAATGTGTAAAGAGGGCTAGTTCTATTTTTTAGGATTGACACCTTTACTCCATACTTAGAGAGCTTAGAGAATATTCTACAAAAAATTTCTGTGTGTGGCGAATAGTTTGAAAATTAGAAGCAACACGTTTCAAAGAAAAAGAGAGAGCATCCCGTCTTGTTGAATGTCCCTACACACGAACCTTTGAAATGCGATTAGAACTGAGATCAATGTAGATCCACCTGTTGCTAGACATTTTTCCCAGCTAAAAGGCACATTTTTTTTGAAAATCTTGGACACTTTTGGACACTTATTGAATATTTGAATATAGAACTGTCTTGAAATGCTATTTGAATCATGTATCCTTCGAAAACTTGTTTTGTAAAATAGCAACTGAGAGGTTAAGGAAATTCTGGTAAAGTACTACCGAAAGGTGATAATATCACCAAGAGAAGTAAGCTAAAATAGAAACCGAACTCTACATGACATCCAACTGCAAACGTAACAAGCATCTCTGAAAAGTGTGTCTAGGAGACGATGGACAATGCAGATTCTGCATAAGGCACAAAAACACATGAGTACACCTTCTCATGGAATGTGAAGCACTAGGTGACACAAGTAGAAAAAACCTCGGAGAAAATTTTTTTCATAGTCCCATACCCATTTGTCGTCGGTTGATCCAATTTCCAGTACGATGTCAGTCAAACTCGGAACAATATAATCGCTGATCATCGTTCGGTAACGGCTTCTATTGAAGACAATGCGAGCTCTAGCTTCATTTTTGAATAAATAAGGTCCGAAGTGCATATTTACCTTCCTTCCAAATGCGACAATTTTATTTGTTTATATACATAAGTATCCTTAAGCCAGAATTATGCCTCGTCTCTGAAGAATATTTTGAAAAAAAATAATTAATGGACCAAGTGCTGACATCACGTCGTAAATTATGGTAATTTCGCTGCACTTTATGCACCAACCGAATCTTATAAGGCTTTAAGTCAAAATCTTTTAATATAAATGGATGGCCAAGGTCCCTCAACAACACTAGCCTCTACGGAGGCGATATTCACTACGAAACGAATCGTGTTGGGTATTCACTCGGCCGATTGTGTGCACCAAAAAACGCACGAAACGCTTTATAACTTTTTCGAATTCAGCATCGGTTTTGGAAATAAATTTCAACAATTCGAAAGTGTTGTAAGTCTAATGATTTGCTACAAATGTTATCTTGAATGGCAAAAGTTACTTGACAGTTTGTCTTTATTTCAAAAGTAAGGCAGTCTAAACAACCCCCTTCATTAAAGATAAAAAAATCTCGACGACATGTAGTTTAATTTATTTAACAAAAAAAGGTTGAAAAATAACCATGGTGTGGAATGAATGCCATACTGCACAAAAGCTGTCATTTAGAACTTTTATCGTTTCTAACCAAACTTTAGAAAACTACATTCATACATACCTTACCTTTGACTTTCAAAACACATTCGTCAGTATTTTAAAAGGAGATATGATTATAAAACAGCCACTATCGTAAAGAAAAATTGTCGTATATCAAATTCCTTTTATCGTAGCCTAGTATCATTGAATGAATGCTTCCAAAGGTTATTTTTATTTTTTTTTTTTTTTTCGTGAATAAGAAAATTCAAAAGTATCTGATAACTACATGAAGGGCAGTTAAAATCCCCACCTCATCTCAACAGAACACACCCTGATGAGGGTTGTTGTTGCGTTTGCGACTCTAACATTTTTCACTTTTACCATTTTCCGATTTTCATAAACACAAAAATTTTCTTCTAAGACAGCTACACAAATTCAGGAAAATATAACCTTATCAATTCGCCCATTCCATTTCATTACGTTGGTTAATGTTTTAAGTGTTTTACCTGTCGTGGCGAGAAAAGTGACAGTTTTTACATAGAATGGTAAAAAAAACGAGGGGTGCCTTCGACTACTCGGGTTTATTAAAAAGCCATGTACACCTATTGGGTGGTGTGCATTTAATCTTGGCTTTTACAGTGTGCTCATCGGACTGAAGTGGTTTTTATGGATAGAAGATAGATAAGTATGGTTGAAGAGGCAAACGGAAATGTTTGTCATTATTGGTATATTGAAGCTTATCTTTGTTTTTAATAGTAAGTATGCTGTATTCATAGCGGATGTTGTTTTAATAAGTGCCTGAGACTTCAACATGAGCACAAGTAGAGGTAGAGATATACCAAAATGGATTGTATAAAAGGTTGAGCAGCTTCTAATGAAGTGCTTAAATGACTTGATTTCAAATGCTTTTAAGTTTGACTTAGATATACCTATCACATGTGAGGAAGCACTCAGTTTAATATTCGTATGATAAAAGACAGTTTATGATGATAATCAGGAAAAACAATTCAATGAATGATGATGACTATTCTTTTACAACTAAATGATAAGATGAATGCGGTAAACACATAAAATATATGAAGATTTGCATCTAGAATGAGTGTCATGTGCACATAGCTTAATTCATCGGGCTACTGATCATTAGGTTTAAAGTTCATATTCCAGAACAATACCTTATTTGCTTTTCACAATCCCACTACTTGCGATACTTACTACGTATCCTGTAAAAATTTAAACAATTTTTCTAGAATTTCGGCAAACTTCAAGGGTTGGAAACAAGTTTTGCAGATCTTCTTCAAAATCAACCAAACACCATTTGCTCTGATGTGAGTCTAATTGTTGAGTCTACATAAGTTTTTGGAGGATTGACTGCAAGACATTTGGCCAAGTTATGAAGCTCTGTAAAATATGTATGTTACCTGAATACTCAACAATTGGAGGAAAATGAATGTTGCCTAAAAGTTTGCGTAGTAATCAAAACACTTGCACTTAAAGGAATAACTAGGATAATTTCCATCGAATATCACTTACCTAGTTACATTGTTATTTACAATCTATAGAATGAAAAATCGCACCAAAAAATTGTTCCAGAGTCTGATCGATTCCAAGGTTCCTGTAACAAACAAAATGTATTAGAGAAGGTAAACATAGTAACTCGATTGGAGGTTATGTCTTAAACATTGCAATATATTTAAGAGTAACCCCCAATATGATTTCGCAGTACTTCCCTTTTCTTAGTGATTGTAACCTCAATGCTCGAATATATACAAATCTTTATTAAAAAGACAATAAAAGACAAGACAAGACATATTTATAAAGAAATTTGTGTTCGAAAGTACTTGCTTGTTTCGTAGACCATGGTCAAAATAATTTTGACGTTTAATTTTTATTTTTGTTGTTAACAGGTACTACGACCTGAATAAGTGTAGCTATCTCCCTCTATCTTAAAATAAACGAAACCGAGGTTCGTTCACTGGTCAACAGTCAATGAACTCAATCAGTGAACAAATCGATGGTTGATTTTTTTTGTAAGATTTAGGTTTTTTTTATACCCTGTCCTAAGGGTATATTGATACATTGTTTGTAACATAGAGAAATAATCGGGATATACCCTATAAAATATATATATATATATTCGCGATCAATATCAATAGTGAAGAAGATTGAGCCATCTGCGTCCGTCTGTACATAAGTCCACACTTTTTGGGCCTTAAATTTTGGAAATTCATAACTAAGTTTTTAAGAATCTTGTCAGGCAGAGGTACATGTGTAGGATGCATTTTTTTTATGTCCCATTGTATTTAATGCCTTGCTTATGCAGGTTTGGATTGGAGGTTCCCTCAAGGATCTGCCCTGAATTCTACAACCTTGATGAAAAAACTCGAGTAGTAAAGCTGCGCGCTAGGTCATACAAGGTTCTTCACGAACTCTTAGACATGGAGAAAAGAACATATGAGTAAAGGGTAAAAGAGTTTGGTTTTAAGTTAGATTAGGTCTAGTGTATGGCTGATTCTAGGTTTTAGGTTAAGATTAGGATAGTTAGGTATAGTTGGGTTATTTAGGGTATTGTCATAAATCCTTGCGCACTACTACTGTGTCCTAACTCGCATGGAAGATGAATTCGTTACACAAACTTCACATATAACAAAATCATACAAAAATGAGTCAAAAACTGAAAAAAAGGATGTTAAGGGTGTTTTTTTTAAGTCAGTACTAATTTTGATTGCTAACTGCCATTTATTTGTGTACAATAGAGAGAATATATTCTGCAATTCATTTTTAAACACAACTTCAGGCATATGCCAACCATGATTGGATCTGATGAATGTCATCCGAGAAACAAAGTTTTCGACCACTTTTCAAGCATTTGTGGCCGTATGTCCCCACTAAAACGAATAATGTTGGCTTCCAATCCGTCGATTGTTGCTGGATTGTTAGGGTAGACTAGCGACTTTACGTATCTCCAAAGAAAATAAGTAAAAGGTGTCAAATCACAAGATCTAGGAGGCCAATTTACACATCCATTACGCGAAATTATGTATTCATCAAATGTTTCCTTCAATAAGATGATTGTTTCGTATGCCAGCCATCCTGCTGGAACCACAAATCTTTTCCACATTCATCCCATTCAATCGGGAAACGAAAAAGTCATTAATCATGGCTCTATGGCGAATACCGTTGACCGTAACACGCTCAGTAGTCTCATTTTTGAAAAACGACTCTTCCAAACTTGCTATATGGGACATACATAGATCTATTGTTAAGGGATCATTCCCCAATATTTCTGACTAAAATCTTGGCACACTTGACTTCGACACACCCTACGAATTAATGTATGTACCTTGATAGGGAGGATTGGCAAAAGGAAAAGTTTCGATCGAAAACGTTATTTAAATTTTTACGGATGATTTCAAAACTATCGAGGGTACGGCGTCAGGCATATATTCTGTAGGTATAAACCTCAATGTGGCTTTGAGACTTCCGGATTTATGCAGTGTGTTTCAGGTAGAGATTCTGGCCTAGTACTCAAGGCTGTGGAGCTACTTGAGATGGGATACAACAAGAAAATCTCCATCTAAACTGATAGTTAGACTGCATTAAAGGCGCTAGAGCTCTATATCACTGAATCTGGAGTTGCCGCACGATACTCAGAGCATTATGTTCTCAAAAGCGTGTCAGATTATATTGGGTATCTGGACTTTGTGATATAGAGGGTAACGAAAATGTTTACGTGCTAACCAAAAAACGAGCAGAGCTCCCGGTAAATAACATAATTGAAGACCACCAATGGCTGTGAATAAGAGAATTATTCTCGATAAAATCATGAATATGGCCTACCTAAGATGGTAAAACTTAGTAAGGCTCATGGTTGCTAAGGCCTGTTGGCCTGAGTTATATAGGTAAAAGTCTAGGGACTTAATAAAATTCAGCAGATCAAAGTTAAGCATAGCGATGGGGATACTCTCTGGCCATTACTTTCTGAGGAAGCACGTCATGAGACTAGGTTTAACGAACATGGAAATATGCAGGTATGCTTATGACGAACTAATAACCCTACATAACCTAATCTAACATTTGCAACAACCTTAATAAAAATAACCTACGCATTCTAATGATTTCTTAACAGGGCAGAGTAAACTCAAAAAACACACGTGAACTGGGTACATCAGATGAGGACCTTTGCAAATTCTGCAATGACCAGAGCGAGACTTCGAAACACAATCTGGAATTATGTAGTTCACTTACCCAGAAGAGAATGAAGGTACCAAATATTAGATAGGGATATTGAAGAAGGTGGTCTATCGTATAATGTCCCAGGCAATGTTAAGTAGAAGTAAAAAACCCTCGAAAACAATTTTGGAGAATTACAGGATGCGGGGGACTCAAATGGCGGAACCAATTTTACCAAAGTAACCTACAGTAATCCATACTTGTTCTCATCTAACTATCTATCGTTTCTATCCATTCGTTCACTCCCTAACTTAGGCAAGTTCATTCATATGGAAGGCTTATATCTCAAATTCTCCGGGTGACCATTTACTCATCACGTTCTAAACACTTCAAAGTTCCAATACTGAATTTTTGACTGAGTTGATGTCACAGAACGCGCCGTGGCACAGCGGTTACTGAAGGGAAGTTGTTGGTTCCATTCCCAGATAACGTTTAAGATTTTTAATTCGTCACGGTTACATTGCTTGCGAGTATCTGACAAATATCCGGGAGTATAACTATGGAAAACCTTCTGAATGCCTTTCAAAAACGGTCTAGTATGACCCTACCATTTACGTTTTTATAGCACCTACTCCATGAATAGTTTATATATATCATCGTCACGTATAAGAATCATTGAATCTCCTCTTCCAAAGTCCGTCAATAAAAATGGAATCAAATGTCTTACAAATAATTTTTCGCCCAAAATAACCAAGGATAAAGTCTTGAAGGATGGATAAAATCTTAGCTTAGTATTGTTGGAGATAAGTAAACCAACTCTTTCACAGTCCATTCTAGTGTTCCATAGGGAAGTCACTTAGGTCCGATTAACTTTATACATATTCTACATACATACTCACATATCACATATACATTTTATAGAAAACGTGTATGCCTACTACATCATCTTTCGAAACAGTTCATACTTCGACGTAATAGAGTACGATTGGACTAATTAAAATCTTATTTAGGGTCTCCTTAGTTATTCGATATAAGACTTCACTTGTCTTTCTAGCTCAAAGAAACAATGATTGATAAAAGGTATTCTTTGTTGAATCTTCTATTGTCATAATTCATAACAGAACCAAGGAAAACAAGGCCCTTTATGAGTTTGAAATTGTAATTGTTCAGTGTCCATTGTACTATTTTGGCATTTCCTATAGGTAGGCTTTGTTTCCTTGACAAGTTATTCTTACCTTTTGTTTAAAACTTCTGTTCAATCTTCTTGGAGTAGTATCTATCAGTATCTCCAATCATACTTTTCCTGTTCATTCGTCATTTTTGGAGAAACCGATTTACTTAAAGTCTATTTTCCAGTTTCGTTCTACTTTCCAACACAGCTTTATATTCCCCTGGTCTTACTGCAGATACTCGACGGCATTCGCCATCAAGGTAAGAGTTTCGTGGAGGTGGTTGGGTAAAATTCAGAACGATAGTTGTGCCTTTTTGGCACAATGATGACAAAGTTTTAATTAGTCTTCGATACTTGATGTTAGCGCAACGGTGTTCTTTTTTTGAGAGGTTTTGGGATACGCATTCGGTCTATGTAATTGAATTTTGTTAGACGTTGTATCTTTTAGAACAATTCTTCTTCGTTGTACAAGATCCAAGTTTATATAGTAGACTATGCTCACGAACTGTCCTACAGAAAATGCACTGCTTTTCTACATATCTAAGTAGATCTCCATTATGGCAGTCTATGACTTTTGCTTATTTATTGGCTGAGCGGCTTGTTGAAAGGTTCGAGCTTTCTGCATGCAGGGTCACCGACAGTTGGCTCTTCCGATTCTCATGCTTCTTAATGGTTCATAACTTCAGTCCTTGTTTTCCTTGTTTAGTGTAAAAGGGTTTAAGCATAACATTATCTGGGATCACTGCGAGGAGTATGAGGAGCAAATATATATGTACATATATGGTACGAACTCGAGATATTGCTATTAGCCTCATGCATGTTTCTTGGAGTTAGTAGTTTTCTTTTGTCTAAATGGGGTTAAACATTTGGTTTTACCAACTAAATGCCTATTTTGGACTAGGTTGTTCTCAAATATTAAGTAAATAAAGAATAACTACCACTTACTGTAGTAGTGTAGAGAATAGATACAACCGTCAAAGTTCGAATGTATTTATTTTACCTATACACAAAAAAAAAGCTAGAAATCTTTCCCAAGAAAAAATTAATTTCATATTAACAGTAGATACCTACATATCTCTAATCTTAGGTCGCTCCACCTTCCTCATTCTTGTGTGCTATCCGATAATTTCCTTCTCATCTCGGCTCGGTTCAATAGGAAATATCACAGACTACTTGAAGGCAATTAGAGAAAGTGTGTGTACACGACTCGCATTTGCATGAAGAAGAAAAAATTACAACTCATGTAATGTGCGTAGTTGTAGCTTGTCTTCACGTCCATATAACCAACATCAAGACCACCCAGAAGCTGGTTAACACCTCATTCTTCCGGTTGATTTCTTCTGTTGTATAGTTAAACGCTATTTCTTTAGCATCTCCCAACACTGAGAAGAGTAATTTCCGGCCCTACAATGAAACAAAACCTCATTTCGCTGAGAAAAACCGCAAACAATTTTCCAGGTTGTGCGACGACAATTAGGACAACCAAAACAACAGTAATTCACACTACAAATCCTCGAGCCATCTTACCCATGGAACAGAGAAAAGGATTTCACTTACAAGTCGCGCACGTCCTTAGTGGTTTTCGTTTTCGCACAACAACTGTGCATTGTAAGAAATTCCCTCGAAGAATAATGAGAGAATTCGCTGTGCCGCTCACAAGGAAAAGGACACTCTCACCGAAGGATGCCACTAAATTCACATTTTAATAACAATAAATTCAATGTGTACAACAGATAGTGCCGAGCGCAAGGCAATCGCTTTTCCTTAATTAAATTAAATATTCCGCTAGCTGAAATCAGAGTTAAGACCGCACTACAGTGGCGGTGTGTACGAATTGTAACTAATTTCGCGTGATGCCGTCTTGGCCGGCACTGAGAGGGGAGGAAGGATTTTAATTAGATTGAATCTATAATTTGAATTGGGCAATAGTCGCGGTTTGGTAGCGCTCGTCGCGTTATTGCTAAAGTTTAATCCACTCAGTTGTACTTCTGTGATTAGAGGGGTGGCTGGTGGTGATGAAGTATGTACTTCCAGATTGGACCACGACCAACGTAAGTTGCTTCATTATTTTAAAATAATCTCACCGAGCAAATGTGGAGTACGCATTAAGTTTGCGGGCAGTGTTTTGTAATGGACTAAACTTGAGAGATTAGCTGAAATAATTTTTAAGTATTCATTTAGTTAAATAACATTTGTGGTGAATGTTTTTTTTTTTATGTTGCGCGATCTTGAACGGGTTGTTTGAAACAATTTAAGTGTGAACAGGTTTCAATTGCATTCATTAGGGACTTCCTGTACTTTGTAGATACGTAGGGCCGCGGGGTAATTGCTGACAATAGCAACAAGATTGAGGTATGAGTAACTACCTTACCACGAAGGGACTATGGTTATGGGAACCGTGAAATAGTAATGGACCATCTTTTCGCAATAAAAATGGCGATTAATAGAGAATCGTGATCATGTGATGTGATGATATATTAGTGGATAATAATTGACACACAATTTTCTACACTTTTCTCAACTCGTATTGAGGGTAGTGTCCAGCATTGTTGCCGCAAGGATCAGACCACTGACACAGAAGATAACAGTGAAAGTAAAAAATTGCACAAATTTCGGTCAAAATTTACTTGTCCATCTTGAATCATTCACATATTGAACTTTTTATTATATACATATGTATGTATGTATGTATGTTCTCTATGTATATAGTTGAGGCAATATTTCTAAGATCTCACCAACTTTCCCTATTTGTTCTTCTTCTCCTCGATTTATCGACCAACCATGGTTAATGATATCCATAGCTTTGGGTAGTTTAATACATCAGCACATTTTTGAGCAAAGAGGGATGAAAAAGCGGCCAACTAACCATAATACTGGTGCGCTTTCGAAACAGCAGTGTTTTCCAAGCGGACGTCCTAGAGACAACAACCACTGCGTTGAAGGTAATACCACAAGAAAGAATCACATTTTTAATAGATATTTTTCTGCTTTTAAAATAAACGTAAATCTTGTAAAGTGCTGTCGATAAAAATTAAAGGTTGGAACACAGCACAAGATAACGCTCTAATGAGAACGCCGACAAATTGATTAGAAAAGGTTCCGAGTCCAGATTAGAACAAGTCGACACTTCGGTGAACACCCCGCCCTCCACACTGAAGTTCGAGGTAGAAATTAAGTCTCTAAGGGAGCCAAATAACAGATAGTCCTCCCGTGAGACTTGTGTGCCGAAAGAAAGAATATGGCCTCACTTCGACAAAACAATACCGAAAGCCATAAGTAAAGGGTTAGGATATCCTCATAGGAGTCATCACAGTACCACACAAAAAATAAATAACGACTAATAGAAGAAAATGTATGTCGGTGATGTAACAATGAGGAAGTTAATGAGGACACAATACACTTTCTTTGTCACCATCTAGGTCTCATCCATCTTAGATATAATTTTCTTGGGCGACACAAGAAAAATCCACTAAACCTATGAACCACATCTTGAGCTGCATCAAATCAAGTAGTTTGTAGGTTCATCACAGTAAGAAGGTGAACCATAGTTATACAACTATTCAATGGGTACCTGGTGTCGTTGTGGATCACTTCAACGTCAGTTACTCACATACATACCTAACCTAACTTAACCTAGCTCGATATACCTACGCAATATTTCAAAGACATACCTTATGTAGGTAGATGGGTGGGTTGATGAGGGGAGTAAGGCTCCACCTCATCACACGAAGGTGCTTGTGGACCCATTGTGACCACCAATCGGGGGTGTAGTCCCAGTTCCTATACTGGGTTTTACCTAGTTACTTCCTTACTGCTCGTTGGTGAATAGGGTCTCCAACCATCGTCCTCAGAAACCTGGAAAGATTGTTAAGTGAGACATCAGATAGTTCTTGATAGTACTGGAAGTAATATCTGCGTAGTGTTCTGTTCCTCAATTGACATAGGCTTGGGCAGTGACACAGGTAGTATGTGTATCCCCATGAACATCTTCGTCACAACATCTCCTGGATATCTGGATCATCGTTCAGTTTAGATTTCATTGTGTGGTTCCTTAGAAGATTATGTCCAGTGAGTGCACCTACAAACATTGTCAGTCATTTTGTAGGAGTTTGTTGGTTCTGGCTTTGTTATATCGTGGCTAGAGCTTTCTTGATATTCCACATGTGGCAAACGATTCCCACCTACTATTGGTTGTCATTAGGATCTTACGTTCATTTCACTCCCTGAGGTTAGAGAGTGGAGGTTTGATCTATTGAAGTGCTTAATTTTGGTACATTGCAGATCCTTTTCTTGAAAGTTCGTCAGCTATCTCATTCCCGGTTATATCCCTTAGACCAGCGACCCACCAGAGATTTATTTCGTGCTGTGAGCCAAGAACCTTAAGTTCTTCGCGACAGCGTCGGACTCGCTTGGATTCGATGACTGTAGCAAAAATTGCTTTAATGACCACTTAACTATCAATAACAATGGTGATATCATCCAGTGGTATTGCCATCATTGATACCATACTGGTTGCCTTTGTCACTGCCAGGACCTCCGCTTGAAAGGCATTGCTGTAGGGAAGTCTAATCGAGTTGTGCATGTTTAGTTCCATGGAGATTATGCCTCAATGTGCTTGAGTCTTCTAGGAAGACGGCACTATAAAACATCAACTCACGTTGCTGTGCTATCGTAATGACAGTGGACTCTATTGTAAGGAATAGGTGCAGGGTCATAGTATACTCGTACATATGTGTTTGGAACAGTAGCCAGACAACGATTAAGGCCTTGACAAACCCTTTAACAGGTTTCAAAATAGCTCGTGAATGCAAGAACTCTCTGAATTCGTTCCAGCCCCACGTCACACTGAGATGACGAGAAATCAGCGTAAGATATCAGCGGTATTCTTGCTGTCTCTGAGCAAAAAAGGTAGCAGAGAACTTTTTGACTGTTTAGCAGGACATTTCGCTTTTGCTAAGTATCTAAGTTAGGCTTAAGTGACATGCTTTTTGAAGAGGGTAGATACCTCAGAACATTTCTTTCGTGATTGTGATTCATGACTTTACTTGTGGCACTGGTGACTGATCTTCGGTGCTGATATGATGCTTTCAGCTTTTCTAAGATTTTTTTTTATTCGTATCTTTAGCGAAGAGGACAATTAGAAATGTAAAAGGGGACATATTAGTAGAATGTATAGTCTAAGTGAGGACAGTGATGCCCTGACCTAGCAGGATTTGTTCAAAGCAGCACGAAAAGTTTTGGTAGAGAGCATACACCACCCAATTTATAAGGCTTGGTCAGATGATGAATGGAATTCCAGTATCCCTTGTTAATCCTGAAGAAAGGAGACTAAGTTGCAAAAGGCATTTCTCAGTACAGTGTGTCCAAATACAAAAATACAAATTTTTAGCGTGAAAGGTGTCTGGGCCCAGCTTCATTCCAACCATTCGTGTTGTACGTGTTATGTGTGAATGCAAGGGGACCTACTGTGTAATGCCCTGCCCAATTTTTAATTTAAGAAGCTTTTTCATGACTTTTTTACTCTCGGATGTTTGTCAGACGGTCGCAAGAGGTGGGCCGTGAAAGAAATTTT
Source organism: Xylota sylvarum (assembly GCA_905220385.1). NCBI lineage: Eukaryota > Metazoa > Arthropoda > Insecta > Diptera > Syrphidae > Xylota > Xylota sylvarum. Next base: position 50,991,699 of record LR999958.1, read on the forward strand.
AGATGTTATCTGGGAATTGAACCTGGTACCCCTTACTCAATAGTCCAACGCACTAACAACTTGAGCCACGGCTCCCACTGTGTACTCGTACAATGTGCCCGTCATAAATAAATAGGTCCCTATCAGTGCGATTTTAGTTCAGGAAAGTCCAGAATATGTCGAGTCCACTTTAAACCAATATCGATACTCACCAACTTTTTACCAATTTCAACGCCGCCTACGATTGCATAGAGATGTGCTACATATGTCTGACAGAGTCAGAGTTTTGGCATCGCTCGCAATATTGACCGTCTCAGAATGAATGACGAATTGGACCAAGTAGGAATTGACAATCAAGGTCTTAAGAACAAATTGTAAAATTCAAGGCCTCGGAGAGTAGAATATCAGATATTGAACGATTGGTGAACTTGTGCCACGCCAACCCCCTTGTTACAATAGGCACCATGTTGAGTCTTGTCTACCACTATTTCAGTAAGGTTTCATCTAATGGGAATTCGAAAAACCCGATGTATCTCTTTGCAATAAGTCATCGTTTTAGAAACTGTCTTGCGGACATCCGAGATAGGCGGGGAGGGAACATCAATCAACCAAGAACAAACCATGAATGATGTGAAAAATGTTTTCACCTCTGCAGCGGAAGAAGATATCGGAAGATCGCGAGGAAGGAAGAGCTCGTCGCTTTCGGAATGTGCCTGGAAACTGATCGGGAAGCAGGACCATCTTCATAACTCCTACGTCAACCAAGGAGTCTGAAAAAGATACATTATCAAGCTTTCTAAGAAAGGAAGTCCCATGGAGTTTGAGAAATTTGTAGGGATTTGTGTAATGCCTGTAATTGCCAAAATAATAGCAAAAGTAATTCTGGAACGGGTAAAAGTTCATTTTGAAGATACTTGCACGACGGATCAAAATGCCAACGGAATCCGAAATCCAAAGCGGCGTATAATGAGGATGTATCCTTTCACTGATATTGTTCGTATTGCTGATAGTTTAAGTGCTACATGAAGAGGTGCTCTATCAACGTGAATGATTCCGCTGATGACGTGTGCTTATTATCACATAGGATAATGAACCTCCATTGAAATATTCGAGCTTTAGAATAACACCACAAAAACTAAAACTGCCTCATCCTCTCAAGTTAGTCATCCTCGCAGGAAAAAGGTTTGTGTGTTTGCAATACCTTGGAAGTATCATTTCAACCGAGGGAAAAACTAAACATGATATAGGCAACGAAATAAGCAAAGCATATGTTTTCCAAACGTTCCAACGACTGCTATATGTGTCCAGGACCTAGAAAATGTTCGCTTCTATCACAAGAAACCTGCAAACGGTCCTAAATCGGTGTCTTGTGAACTCCATCAGAAAATTAGTAAGAATCATACAGAGGTGGTAGTGGATCGGACATACATTTCATAAAGGCGACACTTTCTTGCTATGCAGTGGAACCCACTAACCCAGGACGAAACAAGCGAGGACCAAGCAAGGTACACATGGCACTAAACAGTCGAAGAGAAGTAGCAGCAGCTGGAAAGAAGTTGGATGGAGCTGTGATATACATATATTATTTCTAGAATTTGCACGCGATGGCGTGTAGGCATAGTGGAGGTCCTAAGACCCAGAAGGGGACATACATAGGCCTTAAATAAAAACAATAAATTCCATAAATAATTCAACTTCAAATTCTGCAGAGATATTTGCAACCACTTTTCTATGAATATCTAGGAACTCTTGAAATAAACATTAATGTACACCTATGTGTAAATATGTATGTATGTATATGAATTTTTATTCGGATTTTTTCTTTTATGGTAGAGTGGTGCTGCGTTAGGATACCGGGGAATTCTTTCTTGTACGGATAATAACTTTTGAGAAAGGATATCTCATTTTGCTAATCCGTAGGTATGTATTATAGGGTGAAATGGTGGACATTTATTGTGTTCTATCAATAAACGCACGTGGTGACTGCAGGTACACCTTAAATGCTATTAACATATATTTGAAGTGATTCCGGGAATTTTCATGAGAAATATCAATAAAAGTGTCGAAGTTTGACGAATACTTAAAGGAAAATTCCATACGCTATTGTTGGACATTTTTGTTTTTGTTGAGTTGAACATTTTTTCTTTCTGTCTATCTGCCTGGATAATTATCTAATTTAAATTATTCAATCCACTGAAGAGATATATTATTTTACTGCTTTATTACAAATGACCTTTATGGTTGAGTCTGGCTAGCTGATCTGCCGGACTTTAACAAAAGTTTTTCCGATTTATTTGATTTATTAAATTTAGGGTACTGATAGAGGTACTAATATAGTAATTAGGACGAAGATCAAAAGCTTTTGTTGTAAATGACCAACTTATATAATTTAGCAACCAAAGCTTTGAATCACCTTTGAACAATTTTGCATGAAAAAGAACGCAAACCTTACACTCTTTGGTCCCGTTCCCCGCTTCCATAACTACATATATTGAATAAACCAGAGATCCAGTAATATAAGCAAAAGCCCCAAAAGACTAATCTGTCCATTGCAAAAACTTACCAAAATTTAGCGGCTATGTCCGAACATACTAACTTTACTCGAGGGAACAAAGTTTGTTAAGAAAGAAAAAGCAAAAAGATCTAGTTCGGATACTGGCACACTATCTCAATACCCGCATAGATGGAGATGTACGAAAATGAAGAATTAATTACCAGCCGATTCAATATATAAGCATATCAAGGATTGTATGGAGAAAGTATTCGTCGCCTCCTATATATTTAAAAAGGCACAAAATAGACTGTTTCTAGCGAGATTACACCTTACAGAGTATGTACGTCCTTATTTGCAAATAAGCAGTTCAGTTACACGATTACATGAGCCCAACCTTAATATTTGTAAATGTACATACCTTTGAGCCACGGCGTTCATATCAGATCTGAATACTACAGCCAAAATGCGCCGGGTCCGCTATGATCCTTGTTAGAGGCTAATATCTTAAGACTGTTCCTTGAGAAGAATAAATGTCTAACTCTATCCTTTACTGGTCACTGCAACATTACAGAAATGGTAGCGACAAAGGATATATTGAAACAGTCTGCCAGTATTGCTTTTGCTGGCAGAACACATTAAAGAAATGGGACTTACTTCTTCGTGGGATTTGAGGTCGTACATAAAATCGAGCTTAGAATCCCAATCAGCTTCTTACTTAACTATCCACAAATAAATGTCTCATTAAACCCACAACAACCCCAAAACACTCATTAAAGTTGACCTTACCATATACATCTGTATGTATCTACAACGAGATATCATTTGAAAAATAATTACCACTTCCATCTCAGAGACAATTCTTGAAATACCAGAAAAACTCTCAAATATCCCAATAGTATCCCCAAAGGACTAAAAACTGGTCGTCTTGTGGTCAGTGTGACATTTTTTCTATCTCAAACCAAAAAGCGCAAAGAAAATATTCCACAAATACCTTAGTGGCTATCCGCACTAAATGTACATTTACCCTTCAACCTCAAAAGGGATATAGTCCATGTGTTAGCAGAGGACAACACGTTCCTTACCTACTACATATAGTACATCGTCAAGTCAAACAAGTGTCCAACATTTCAAGGCATCCTCTTCTTCGACGAAACATTTTGATTTATGGATATTTAACCACACTTATGTGCGTCTCATGGTTTTTCTTGTATTTTTCTCAGCCCTTGTGGCGAATTTTCCATCCCCCAGGGAACTTACTCCTAAAATGGGATACACTAAATATGTTGCTTTGCTCTCTCTCTGTGTTGCGGTATTTGCTTTTTGTGTTATTTTCTAATTTTACTTTCACTATGAATGTCGCATTGTGGTTGCCTTGACTCTTGTGCTCTGGCTCTGAGACAAAAAAGGGGTTGAACTGGTGAACTCCTGTGGGAGTACCATATAAATGGGCTGCAGGATGAGTGGAAGCGGTGGTGGTGATGGTAACGTTTAAGGGAATTTTTATGCGCGGTTTATTGACAGTTTATATTGGTAATGAAAATGGATATGTTAGATGTGATTTTGGTTGAGAGGGTGTGGCTGTCAATTTAGTACCATGACTATTAAGGGTGTGATTTTCGGCTTAAGATGAATAAGTTGGATTAAATAAGGGTTATTGTCATTTAGTGGAAAAGAGTTGATTTTTGGTTGTTTTACTATGGAACTATAAGCTTACAAACAAGTTCGCTCTAAACAAATACATACTTGACCATAAAGTATCTACGACTTTAACCCACATTTGAAGGAAGTAGTAAAGGGTTTTTGCTTATCTAACGAATATCAATTTCTCTGGAATAAAAAGAGGTTCTAAAGTAATGGCACAACAAGCCCATGTAAAACTAAAGGTCTAACTTGCTTTGCATTGTGAAGGACTTACTTTTAAGTAAGAGTTCCTACTTTTAAGTCCCACAAGAGTCAGTACTAGGTCTAGTACTTTTGAATATTATGTACATATGTATATGGATGTCCTCAGGTTGCAAATATCTAGCGCTCAAAAATCATTGAACTAGTGCTAATCTGTATCGAAACTAATATACAAGAAATTACAGTCAGTCGTAATCAGCAGTAGCGGTAGAGCCAGACAGAAAATCGCACATTTAGTTAGTAGCCATGACACAAGTTTACAATCGGTCTTTAAGTACCTGGTTACTTAGGTGTAATAAACGTTATAAAGATCACCTGTACAATTTGTTTAGCATAGACGCGGATGTGAAAGAAGATACAGCTTGGAATTAGAGCGTTCAAGGAAAGTGTGGGAATAGTTTTGGAAAGTACGCATCGCCAATCTGGGTAGCACATTTCGGACAGTTTAGTGTATTCCATACCTATGGTGTTTTCCGAGGAAGAAAAGCAGCAACAATAAAATATTAAAAGAGAGGGACATGTGTAGCGTCTAGTGCCAGAAATGTTCAAAGAATATGTTTACACGCAACAATAAAAATCAAGAGGAAAGGGGAAAATATATTGTTATGCGTGTAAGTTAATGTCCACTCAAAGCACCGAACTCAGTAGAAAAGGCTTCAGTGACTGCAAGCATGCATCTGATCGTCTATATGAACATGAGATTTCAAAGACTTACGGGGAAAAGTCGCAGGACGCATCGATCAAGAGCTAGCGATACAAGAGGCACAAAAAATCCAGTATTGGCAAAAAATCTTCAGAATTATCGTTAGTACTATCAAATTCATTGCTAAGCGTGGATTACCCTTTCAAGGTGATAATGAAATTATTGGTTCACCGAGAAATGGAAATTTTCTGGGAATTTTGGATTTGCTAACCGAGTATGAATCAATCCTGGCACCACATTTGAAAGAGCATGCAAATAAAGGAAGTGGTCATGTCAATTACCTTTCATCCACGATTTGCGAAGAACTGATCTATGGGTGTCAGTGGATTCTACTCCCGACGAATCTCATATCGATCAACTAACTATAACATAGTTGTTCGATACATTGAAGGATCGATGCCAGAAGAAAGATTTCTTACCTTTTTACCAAACTCTTTAGGTGAACATCAAATAGACATTTTGGATTGCCACGGGCAATCATATGACAATGCTGCAAACATGAGTGGTTAATACAAAGGAATGCAGGCTCTTATTTTGAAGAAAAATCATTTATCGGCGTTTTTACCATGTTCTGGTCATTCTCTCAATTTAGTTGGAAAGGCAGCTGCTAACTCTTGTCCATCGGCTGTTCAATTCTTTCACAGCAAGTACAGAACGATACCAAATTCTGACTGAAAAATTATCGCAGAAAAAAAGCGGACAATTTTACGTTTTAAAAAAGCTTAGCGGTACTAGTTGGTCTTGTCGAGCTGAAGCTACGAAAGCCATTGTCGATGGTTATTCTGAACTCGAAGGAGCTCTAACCAGCATATCTTCTGATAAGGAGCAAAAAGACATCGTAAGGAATGAAGCATCGCACCTTTTACAAAAGATGAGTTGTCTCGAAACCGCTCTATTTGCATCTTGGAGCGATTGGATGCTACAAACAAGATGTTGCAGGACTCGAAAATGATTCTTGAATCTGCAATGCATTAGAATCATTGAAATCATTCGTTGAATACTAAATAGACGATTTTGATAAATACGAGGAAGCAGCCAATATGTACAATCACGCAGCAGAACAAGAAATGTGAGGTTGAATCCACTCGAATACATGAAAGCACAAGATGCAAATCTGTCACCAAAAGAGAAATTCAAAGTATCCGGTTTTATCCCAGTGATCGATCAGCTATGTGCTTCTCTTACTGAAAGAATGCATGCATACGAAGCTGAGATTTGGCTTTCTCAATCACATAGAGAAGATGGATGCTGCAGCAGAGGCATTGGTGTAAGTGTACAAAGATGTATTAGCGCCTAGTCTTGGTAGTTGATAGTTCAATTTGTATCTTTGATCGACTTATACAAAAGGAGTATAGAAAAGACCAATCTACGAGCTATTTTACTACCACATTCTTAAAGATCAAAATTTCAGAGCTACATTCCCAAACATTGACCTTGCACTGAGAATGTATTTGGTTTTGATGCTGTTAAATTGCAGTGGAGAGCGCTCATTTTCAAAAATGAAAATTATAAAAAATAGACTTCGAACTACGATGGGACAAAACCGCATTTTCTACATTTTATTTGCAAAATAATAAGCCAGGGAGGCTCCGCTCATTTGTTGCAAATGTCTACAAATTTACGAACATATTAGAAGTTTTGAGGATGATACTGCTTAAGCCCTCAAATTCCAAACTTCAAAACCCAAGACACAGGGGATGTGGTAGTTAAGTAAATTACGTGCGTAGGAAACCTATTAAAGATGCCAACAGAGACAATACAGAAGCGTAGAATAGTGAAATAGTAATGTTTAAGAAACAGTATTGCATCAAAGAGGAAAGTGGAGTAAAACTCGTCTTAATGGATAAGAATCCCATAAACGGTCTCAAAGCATTCGCTAGACCAACGTGCAATCATTTAGAAAAATATCCCAAAACATTTCTGTTGAGCTCAGAATGAGATACAACCTTTTAAGACAAGCTACTAGAGTGCACGAACCAGAGTATCTTCGAACTATTGAGGCTTTTCTGATTCCAATCTATGCATAGGGTACGAATTCAATATTCTATATACAAGCAAATGGGAAATTTTTGCATTTATTAATTTTGTGTCCGTATAACAGATATCCAAGACAACAATCAAGGAAATATTTAAAATAAAGATACCAAATGACCAATAAGTATTGACACGAACCTCTCTACTACCTGCTTCCACAAATAGATGGTGAGCATTATTTGAACGTTGTGATATGCGCTCATAAAAATTTTAAACGAATTCGATTATTGCAATAACACTCATCTATTGCAATACTGCGGAAATATGTATTTCAGAAAATTCAATTCAATTCAAAAACAACGCCACTCACCACTTTATCAAAGAAAATAATGGTACCTACGATGGGTTGTAAAAGGATTGCCTAACGTTACATACTCGAAAAAATTTAAAGCGGTACGCATTTTTATGACAGGTAATTCTGAAAATTAGTCTGAAAACTCACAAGTTTTCGGGTGTCTCAGGCCGTTTGGTTTATTCTATGATGAATATGGAATGCACATATTCATTCAAATGTGTGTATATGTGTATTGCGAACGTTTTAGTTTATATTCGTCAAAGGAAACATTTGAAAGAAATTTAAAATAACACACCAGTGAGAAAACTGTGCTCCCCAGCCGTCCACCAAAACTGTCCTCCTTTCCTTTCCTCAATACGATTTTAACGTCATATTTAGGACATTGCTCTTAAGTTCTATCGAGGAGCTTGTGGAAATATCCTTTGGTAGCGTTCTTGTCTTCTGTGGGGGCATGACCCCATATAAGGCTTACATATGTTGGCGAATTTAGCCTTTATGCGGATTGTCATAATTCGTTCGCTCACGTGTTGAAAGCTTAAGACTTCTTGCTTAAGTCTATCGCTTATGACAAATAATCCACATCCAAATAAGCGCTACTTCTGCTCTCTATGGCAAGCATCGTGATAGATGTCACAGTTTTTCATCCGCAATTTAATTTAATTTGCCAATACTCATAGCATAAACAATTATCCACCTCGCGTCCATACAACCTGCCCCATTTCGCGCCCATACAACTGTGCCCTGTTTTTCGCTCACGCGCCCTAAAATCGTTGACCCACTTTTCAGCTACTACGCGACCTTATTACTTTTTTTTTAACCATGCCTTGAGGAATCGCTGATTGCTCAATCAACGTTAACAATGCTGACTGGATTGTTTGCAAAGGGATCTGTGGCAAATCTTTCCATGCTAGCTGTGTCGGTGTTTATAAAAGAAACACTGTCTTTAAGAAATTCACGTGCTCCTCGCGATAAAATGCCTCAGTTTTAGATCACGGACAAACTTTCAAATCTTGAAAGCAGTGTAAGATGCGTAGACGATTTGAGCATCGTGGTACTTCAACTAACCTTATAAAATCCAAGCTCACCAAAACAAATTACTGGTCCTCCAAGCTGGATTTTGCAAGGCGCAAAAATAATGAGACCACCTTACGCCACATAAACTCAGTTATAAGTAATCTTACAACAATGTCATCCGCGCAAACTATCGCTCACCAAAAAGTTTACGAATCTATAAACTCCATGCATGAAAACCTAGATATTAATTTTCAATCACCCTCTAATAATCAACCATCCCCCAACCAAAACCATTCAATGCTCGAAATAATTTTCGATAAAATCAACGATCTTAGTGATGAACTAACCGCGTTGCGATTGAATTTCGATATTAACAGAATTGATGACATTGGATACTGAAGTAGATCCTCTCTCTGGTCCACCCCCTGAAACCAACGAATGAATGATCACCAACCACAAAATTCGTCTCCTGTCGCTACATCCCACGATCTCTTTAATCTCTCCCCCAACTGCTCCTATTACAACAAACAATAGATACCATAGACACCACAGAATGTCGTTATGCACTCTCCAGGCTTAAAGACAAAAAGATTTACGAGAATATACCTACGCCTTTTTTTTTTGGGTATCTTCACGACAATCCTGACTCAAATTGTTATGAGGGTAAAACCAAAACAAGCGTGATGATTTCCATCCAACAGGAAGGCCTACCTATTGAAATGAACAGTAGCAAGCAAATGTATATCAGGTTCGACGAGATCTTCAATATATCCCCCCAAACAGTAGCGGCTAATCTTGCTGCTTTTGGTAACTATGTACATTCTAAAAGGATAACACATCTCCAACGGAGCCATAATGACCACAATAAATTTTTTCGTCCATAACTCGCCACCATTGCCAGTACCTCAAGTACCCTCCCACAGTCCTCTTCTCTACAATCTTCCTCTTACCTTTTACTACCAGAACCCATGCTGTTTTGCGCCAAACGCATGCTCTTACTTTCAATATATATGCTCTGACTGAAACCAATTTGATCCCCGACATAAAGAGCCATAAGTTATTTCCCCCTACTTTCAATGTCTTTCGAGATGACGACCATACCCACCCTTTCGACAAACGCCTTTCACAAGGCTTTCTACTAGCCATCCACAATGACATCGACTGGTCCCTCATTGCTACTTCTTCCTCTTCCGAGATCGACTTTGTTTCAATAAAAATAACTCTTTCCTGCAGATCCCTGTATAATATGTGTTGTTACATTCGACAGGCCGAGCCTATCGAATCTTACCAACTTTTTATTGGCGCGATTGATCATTTAATCGAGTTATCTGATTTCCTTGACGACAGCCTTATATTCGGTGACTTGAATTTCGCTTTATTGCGCTGGAATCCTTCCGATGACGAATCTTTCCTCATCGCCTCAAATGTCAACTCAACTAAGGAATGCCTCTTCATAGAACAGCTTATTGATTCAAGTCTATGCCAAGTTAATAGTGTCTCTAACTACATGAGTAGACAATTCGACCTTATCTTCACAACTGATCTAATTAACTCCTCAGTCTCGCTTTGTCACTATCGACTATTGATAACTTTCATCTCCCCTTCTTCTTTCACGCTCTACCCCAATCCTCCCACAGTCTCTTCTTACGACTTTCATAAATTTCCGCCAGAGTAATGCCTATCTAAGTAGGGTTTTCTTTGCAAATTTATCCTTAAACGATACCATTTCGAGTTTTTACAGAGTAATATTAAATGCTCTTTCTCCATATGTCTAATTGTTTCGCCATAAACAATCGCAAACCTCGCGCCTTACGCAACAAGATAAACAAGTTATGGGCAGTTGCCCATCGTACCAATTCCGTTTCTGACTTTTTCAACTACCTTGGTTTATTACCTTCAATTCAGCCAGTTTTATAACTCTCTAGACCAAATTTATCTTAATAATGCCCAAAAAAAATCTGATAAACGACCCTAAATCTTTTTTTCGAATTTGTCAACTATTTATTTATTTAAAAAAAAATCGGACGGTTACCCTCCCTCGCTGTCTTTTGAAAACATTTAATCAACTAACATGAACCACATTCCATCGCCAACTTTTTTAACACCTATTTCAAACAATCTTTCGCCGATAACTCCTTCGATTAGGATACCTCTTACTTTAATCTACTTAACTTCTTTAGTGGTCACTTTCTGTCGCCAAAGTTTGACCCTACTTTTATCGAAAATAAATTACTGGTTCTTAATGATGAATTCTCGCTCGGTCCAGATGGTCTCCCTGCCAAATCTCTCCCGCCCGCTCTCTCACCTCTTTCGCCTATCTCTTTCTCAAGGAGAATTTCCTCAGATTTGGAAAACCTCTTACACAACCCCGATACACAAAAAGGGCTCAAGGAACGAAGTAACAAATTATCGTCCAATTGCTAAACTTTCACATACTCGAAACTCTTTTTTAGTGTTCGGTTCAGATCCGTCCTATCGGCTCCTGTTTCAGCAACCTCTGGTGTTCCACAAGGCAGTCATTGTGGCCCCCTTTTCTTCATTCTAACATTCTAAACGATATCGACAGGGTTATAAAACTTTCTTCCCTTTCGCTCTATGCTGATGGTATCATCAATTTTTAAAACCATTTCTTCACCTCAGGACTAGTCTCTGTCAACAAGGCTTAGACAGTTTTTCGTACTGATGCTCCAAAAATTACTTTGAACTCAATATCGCCAAGTGCCAATCTATTACCCTATCAATCTTTTCGCGACCGTAGAATATTCTGCGATAGGGAGCTATCTTCGCTCAAAACTAGGAAGTAAACCTCATCTGAGCTTGCTTCTGAGTTGTCGAAGGATCGGGGAAAAAAATTTCTTCAAGAAGAAAGAGAACAAGACTTGGGGAAGTTGGACTTAAAGGATGCAAAGCAAGGAAGGAGCCTTGGCTTTCAGAAAAAAACAAGAAGGCGCGCTTGGAGTGGGAGAAAAAACATGTGCATTTCACTGAAGAAAATTGGTCCAATATATTATGGTCAGATGAATCTAACTTTGAGGTACGTCTAATTTATTAATCACTTTTAATTTAAACATCAAAAAATGTAACTCATTTTGATATTCTCTAGATGAATGTATCTTTTAATTTTAATTTTTATGGGGGCAAATGCCTTTTTGTCCCTATTAATCTCTTCCGAAAAAAAAAACAAAAAAATGTACAATCATGAACTATGTCAAGCCGAATATGAACAGTTTACTCTGGCAAGTTAAAGATTTGAAAATGATCTCTTAAAATTGTAAGAATAATTTTTTTTTTTTTAATTGCTTTATCCATTATTTTTAGACAATGGTCCCGATGGTTACACACCCACTGCTAGCTTGTCACTGAAGAAGATTGGCACCGTACTAGTTTTACATCCGAACAAGTTCAAGAGTTCCAAGAGATATTTGCGTATAATAGGAATATACCGAAATCTCAAAGTGAATAATCATAAAAAATGTAGAATCATAAATCATATCAAGCCCAATATGAAAACTTTGCTGTGGTAAGTTTAAGATTTGAAAATCTTCTCATAAAATTCTAAAAAAAGGCAAAAGTACCGATAGCAAAAACCAGACTTCCAATTCCAGTTTCTCAAACAGAACAGGCTTCAAACGTGCGCCCCAAAAGACATCATACATCTTTTACAGCTAAACAAGTACAAAATTTTGAAGAGATATTTACATAAGTACGTATAATAGGAATATACCAAAATCGCAGAGAATTGAGTTAAAAAGTCCCGATAACAAAAATCAGACTTTTGAATCCAGTTTGTCAATCAGAACAGGCTTCAAACGTGCGCCCCAAAAAACATCGTACATCTTTTACAGCTAAACAAGTACATGATTTTGAAGAGATATTTACATAAGTACGTATAATAGGAATATACCAACATGGCAGAGTATTGAGCTAAAAAGTCCCGATAGCAAAAATCAGACTTTTGAATCCAGTTTGTCAATCAGAACAGGCTTCAAACGTGCGCCCCAAAAAACATCGTACATCTTTTACAGCTAAACAAGTACATGATTTTAAAGAGATATTTACATAAGTACGTATAATAGGAATATACCAACATGGCAGAGTATTGAGCTAAAAAGTCCCGATAGCAAAAATCAGACTTTTGAATCCAGTTTGTCAATCAGAACAGGCTTCAAACGTGCGCCCCAAAAAACATCGTACATCTTTTACAGCTAAACAAGGACATGAAGAGATATTTACATAAGTACGTATAATAGGAATATACCAACATGGCAGAGTATTGAGCTAAAAAGTCCCGATAGCAAATATCAGACTTTTGAATCCAGTTTGTCAATCAGAACAGGCTTACATCTTTTACAACTAAAAAAGTACAAGATTTTGAAGAGATATTTATATAAGTACGTATAATAGGAATATACCAACATGGCAGAGTATTGAGCTAAAAAGTCCCGATAGCAAAAATCAGACTTTTGAATCCAGTTTGTCAATCAGAACAGGCTTCAAACGTGCGCCCCAAAAAACATCGTACATCTTTTACAGCTAAACAAGTACATGATTTTAAAGAGATATTTACATAAGTACGTATAATAGGAATATACCAACATGGCAGAGTATTGAGCTAAAAAGTCCCGATAGCAAAAATCAGACTTTTGAATCCAGTTTGTCAATCAGAACAGGCTTCAAACGTGCGCCCCAAAAAACATCGTACATCTTTTACAGCTAAACAAGGACATGAAGAGATATTTACATAAGTACGTATAATAGGAATATACCAACATGGCAGAGTATTGAGCTAAAAAGTCCCGATAGCAAATATCAGACTTTTGAATCCAGTTTGTCAATCAGAACAGGCTTACATCTTTTACAACTAAAAAAGTACAAGATTTTGAAGAGATATTTATATAAGTACGTATAATAGGAATATACCAACATGGCAGAATATTGAGCTAAAAAGTCCCGATAGCAAAAATCAGACTTTTGAATCCAGTTTCTCAAACAGAACAGGCTTCAAACGTGCGCCCCAAAAGACATCGTACATCTTTTACAGCTGAACAAGTACAAGATTTTGAAGAGATATTTACGTATAATAGGAATATACCAAAATGGCAGAGAATTGAGCTAAGCATAAAACACGACGAAGAAAAAGTAAAAGTCTGATTTCATAATAAGCGGATGAAACTTAAAATGGATATATTGGCAAATATACAATGAACAAGAAGTTTTAGGTGCTATTTCGGCTGATTCCATACCGAGAGCTGTACTAGTAAGTGGTACAAAGGATGGAGGAAAAATATTTCAGATCGAACCACAAAGGTCAGAGAAACTGCCATGTGCGAAAAAGTTTGTTATGTTATCTCAAAAAAGAAAAGGAAAAATGAATTAATTGGCTTACATAACCTCGTGATATTTCCTTGCAGTCCGTTGTCAGGCAAGCGACCAAAGCCCTCCGCCATTATCAATGAATGGTACTTGCATCGCCGAAAGCGAAAAACTTTCCATTCTCGGTATGTGTGTTAGCGACCATCTACGATGGAGCGACTATATTTTCGAACTCGCTAAAAATGCTGCAAAACGTCTAAACTTCCTCAAACGATGCAAGAAGTACTAAACCTCCTCTGATCTGATTGCAATTTATTAGGCATACATAGATCCTCCCCAAGCACCAAAGTCTGGTGCGGTGTACCCAAAACCTCTTTGCACCTGCTAGATAGATTTCACAGAAGAATAGCGAAGTCAATAGACTCGCTCGATGACCGTAGAAATGTTTCCTGTCTATCTTTGTTTTATAGCTTCTTCCATCAACATTGCTCCAGCGAAATAATCAGTTGCATTCCGCCCCATCAACCATTTTCTCGTAATACCCGTCACGCTTTGAATGCTCATCAGTGTACCCTTAAGCCTATCTTCGGACGTACCGTCAAGTATATGGATTCTTTTCTAAATCCTACGAATGTAGAATGCGCTAACAAACTCCATTTTTCCCTCACATTATAATCCTCAAACATTTAAAACCAACGTTCATCGGTATCTCCTAGCTTCTCTCCCTAATTTCCCTGCCGCCCGTGCTGTGTTTTAACACTATAAGGGTTTAGGAATAAACCCTTGAGCGCGTGTGAATTATAAAAAAAATTGATCCCTGTCCTTGTAAAAACAATTCAATCATGCATACATTTTAATACACATCTTACATATTTTAATTAACTAATTACGTTTGATTTTATTTATGTCATCGACTATATGAACAAAGCCCCTATTGTGCGCGCAAATACTTCCTCCCTTGCTAGCCTCTTTGCATGCCGGAACAACTCTCTGTTCAAACTTGTGTTATGTTTGTATTAACATAAACATTGTTGTTGTTATTAGTCTCGATGAATTTTGTACTGCTATTAATGTTTTGATTGATTTTGGCGATTATAAGTGGACGAACTACACGTGCGCTGTTTAAGAAATTTGTTTTTATTAAATTGCTGGTGAAAGTGGCGACTATTATGAAACGGGTTTTGTTTTTTGTTTTTGTGCGGTTATATCTATCTCTTATATGTATATATTTTTATTGTTATATTTTCGATTTCAGTTATATTTTCGTTATTTGTCGGTGGAATATTTTTAAGTGCTTGCATTTGTGAAATGATTTCGTCCTTTTATTATGTGCATCTTTTAATCTTTGAATTTCGTTCACAAGTGTGTCTATGATGGTATTGTTTTTACATCCTATCCTAAGGGTATATTAAGTTTGATACATAGTTTGTAACATATCTAAAGATATAATCGAGATGGATATTCGTGACCAGTATCAATAGCGAGTCTTCCAATCAAACCGGGAGGAACAACGCAGCAGAAGAAGACCTCGCCTTAGGTGCCGAGCACAAGGAGAAGGGGACTTCAACCAACTTGGAATGTGCAAATGGAGGCAGTTAGCTAAGGACCGGGCTAACTGGAGAGGCTTATTGGTTGAGGCCGAGGTTTCCGCCGATTTGTAGCGCCACCTAAGTAAGTAAATAAATATCAATGGCCAAAACGATTGTCCGTGTGTCACCCGTTTTTGGGCCTTAAATTTTAGGTGGATACAATTTATATCTGGGCTTTTAAGAAAGTACAATAGTAAAATTTTTTGAAATTCGTTCAATGCCACGACCACTTTTTCATAACTTCTTTATTTTAATTGAAATCAAATAAATTTGTTAAGACCAAATATTTAAATATTCAAATTGTATACAATTCACCCAAACATTGTCTTTCATTGGGGGCGTTTTTTTTTTTGTCAAAACATCGATTTTCATGATAAGGCATAATTTATGGCCAGAAATTGAGGATCGTTTGATCAATTGATGTATTGCACACTAAGTTCAATAATCGTATAATCAGTCGTTTTGGTGATAATTCTTAGCCGGCACGGAGCTGCAATTTGACGCCGTTTCACTTTTTTGGTGTGGTGCCATTGAAGATCGATGCTATGCGAACAATCCAGAGATGATTCAGCTACTCAAGAAAACTATTCGTGAAATAGGGGCCTAAACCATCGCAAATGTATTGATAAAATGGATGGCCATGATAGCCTACTATCAAGCTAGCCGAGGCAGTCATTCGAATGAAATAATATTCCATAATTAATCGGAAGGTTTACTCTTTCCAATAAACAACAATTAAAGCAATAATCTTTGAAAAATATTGAACGGTATTTTTTATTATAGCTTTTTAAAAGGAAACCAACAGATGGCCCAAACTTTAAGTCTAAAGTCCCTGTAAATCTCCAAAAAAAGAGAAAATGGGGAAAATTCTTCAAATTTAGCTCAAATAAAGCAAAGGCCCACTAAACAACTGAAAAAGGCAAAGAAAGGTAAGAGGCTAAAACCAAAACCAGAAAAAAAATCGGCTAGCAAGTTAAACAGCCAACCTTTCGCTTGAGCTTTTGATTAGCAAATCTTAAATTAATTTTTAATTAAAAAAAAAATTAAATAAATTTTTAATTTAAAAAAAATTAAATTCAATTTCTATTTAAATTTAATTGAATTTTTTTTTTTGTTTTATTTGAATATTTTCTTTATTTTTGTTTTCTTTTATTTTTATTGTTTTGTGGGGTCAGACTTCATGTGATGCGCACACTTCGGTATCCAAATTAACAAGAAACTCGTCTCCAGTACCGCGTCGCTTTTATAGTTGGCGAGCATGTGATTGCGGTGAGCAGAGATCAAGCGTTGTTGTTTTGTCGTTTGTAATGTGTAATTGTAACATAATGTTGAACTGAAATGTTTGACGATTATAAAGAAATTCATTGAAATTCAAGTCTTTTTCAAGCCCTAATAAAGAAGGTGTAGCATTTATCATTTTTGATCGAATTATAATGATTACATTCAACTCTGAGAGATTTCACAAAATATTGTTGTTTTTAAAAACCGCCTCGTAAAGCAGAGATGTGGTTATGTATGGTGTTCAGGTGAATTGTAGAGAACTTAAAGGTCAATCAATTTTATATTAAACATTTTTTCGGTCTCTACTAAAAATTTTGGAAAAATTTGAGTTTGTAAGAACTGGGCGTTAGTATTCTTAAACTTGGTACGCTATACTTTTGTATATATCTTATATTCCTCATATGTACATAAAAGCTAATTTTCAAAAATACCGTTATATGCATTTTGTGCACAAAATATGGTATGACATCTAATAGCATATACCCAAACTAACCCACATATGAAATTTGATCAAAAACATTTCAGCTGTTTTCGAGAAAATCCCTTTTAGTGAAATTGGTGTTAAGTAAAGTACCCTTAATTTTACGGTTAGAATAAAAATTAAGATTTCCCTTCGGCGCTTGACGGCAAAGACTTCAAATATGAAGTTAGAAGCAATTCCATCCAGCCGTTTAGGTTTCAGTTTCAGTCACAGGCAGACTGACTGACAGAATTGGCGGAGCCACTTTTTTGGACTTCTCCATTATAGTAATGTCAAGTTGGATTAAAATATTGGGTTCGAAATTTTTTAGGAAACCAATACTTGCCCTGTAAGTATAGTGCAAGAACAAGTTATCTGTTTGGTAGAGCATCCGATTGATCCTTATTCTACACTCACACCAATGCAAACAACAGTCCGCAATACTTTGTATATCCTACGTTGAAAAATATTAATACTGCTTAATATCAGCAGACCCACTTTTGAAGACCACGCGAACTATTGAGGCACACGTGGTTTGGGTAAGAACAAATAGTATTCTAAACATATAGAAAAGCTCCAATCCGTTGGAAATAAAAAGTTCGATAGCCTATTCTCTTCCTTTCTATCAGCAACCCAACAAAGTTTGCGTGGCATACTGCATTTTTTCTCAAACCACAACGATGAATAAATATCACGTATGGATGAATTGTTGACTCTTTGAATATCTACATAAAACTATTTGATTTCTTGTAAAATACTAAAGTTATGAAGAGTGGCCGTGACAGTGGACTCATTTTAAAAATATTTGCACTTATGCTGCTTCCCCTTCTCAAAGGTCCAGATATGAAATTCCATCCTCCTACGTCAAAATTTAAGTCCCAAAATGTGGCTATATACAGACGGACGGGCATGTCTTAAACGTCTTCGCTATTGTTACTGTTCATGACTACATTGTATATAGTGTATATACTTTATAGGGTCTCTATGTTACAAACTATGTCTCAAACGAATGGAATAAATCTCATACTTTGCCCCACGACAACACTGTTTATAAGTCCAAAAAGAAACATACAGAAAAGCTCCAATCCGTCTGTAATGGATCGTATGATACCCTATCCTCTTTTCTATGTAGCCCCTATAAAGTGGGAGTGGCCATATTGTATTTTGTACTGAAATACGACGATAACGTCGAACGTTTGAGGATGTTACATGTAAAATTTCATCAAACTCGATTTTTTGATGAAAACGCCCCCAAAAAGTGGGCATGGCCAAAACTTTTGTATGAATTAATTGTAGGGAATCTAAATGCCTTAATATTTGGTCTTAACAAAATTTCTCGGTTTCATATAATTTAGTGAAGTTATGAAAAAGTGGACTTGGCAGTGAGCGGATTTTAAAATTTGTTACACTTCTACTGTTTCCCTCCTCTTCATCCTCCTAGCTTAAAATTTAAGGCCCTGAAAGCGGTGACTTAATATGGCCTATCTCGTTTATTTCTGTATTTTACAGACTATGTGTCAAACTAAATAATAATAATATTATAAAGAAATAAATTATTGCTTAACGTTGCTAATTCAACAATCGCAACCTTCCGGAAAAAATATTTTTGTACAAAAAAATAAACGCCATCTTTGATTCAGAATTTTCAGATTTATCTTCACTTTTCGTTTTGTTTTTACTTTTTGTGTAAAATTTTACTGAGCTGGCTATAGATTTTTAAATAAAACACGCCTAATTTTGGGTATTTTTATGAAATAATAAATAATATTCAACATAATAATAATTATATTCAGCGAATTCTGTATAAATATGCGCCTTTTTCAAGAAATTGAATCATAAACATTTTCCTATTCCACCACACAACACACCAGTGGTAAACAAACACTGCTTTAAAAAAAAAAAAAAAACACAGAGGAAACCAGTACACCACCAACGATTGAAATATAATAAAATTAATTAACAAAGCCTTAAGGAGTATTTACATAAGAAGACTACAAACATGTATCGAAAGAATCCCCGTAAGGTGTTCACTACACAACAGCGTTATGAACTAGAACGCGAGTTCAAAAAGAATATTTATTTATCTAATCGGCGAGTAGAAATTGCTCAAAGGCTAGGTCTCGAAAATAGGGTTATCACAATGTGGTTCAACTATAGACGAGTGAAGCTAAAGAGGAAGATTATGGCAGATATACGGAAAGAAATTTCCTATTACAATTCAACAATCCTAGTGAATGCTGCACCAATTAAGCCACTAGTATCATTCCCACCACTGAATATAACCTACAGTTTTGAGGGGATGAAACCAGCTGCAGTGTCAGAAGAATCATATTATCACCAACAATATGCTGCTCTATGGAACGAAGTGTTAGAATATCAGCGTGAACAGACACAATGTTCCCCAAAACAAAATGATGCTCTGAAGCAAAAAGAACAGCCAAAACTACTTCAAGAGGTCAAAGTAGAGCAGGCAAATACAAGCTTCGCAGGACCTCCTCTTCTATTCCCGTACCTCAAATTTCAGCTGTGAATATATTTCAATGTTATGTTACTATACATATGTAGTATCATATTGCAAATTATACATAAAAAATTGTACAAAAATAGAAAAAAAGCATTTTTCAATAAAACATTTAAAACAAGTAAAAATAATAGAGATAATCGGGATAGATCTTTTAAAATATATACATACATATGTATGTATGCATGTATCAATAGCGAAAACAATTGAGCCATGAACGTCCGTCCGTCTATATGTCATCCGTTTTGGTCCTTCAATTTTGAGCTAGGAGGATGAAATTCTGGGCTTTTGAGAAAGAAAAGCAATAGAAGTGGAAACATTTTTAAAATCTGACCACTACCACGCCCAGTTTTCATAGCTTCACTATTTTACAGAAAATGGAAACATTTTATTAAGACTAAATATTTCGATATTCACCTTCTCTACAATTCACCCATACATTGACCTTACCCAGACCCATTGTTTGGGGGTGCTTTCATCAAAAACCGATTTTAATGAAATTTTACATGTAACATCTGCAAACGTTCAAAGTTATCATAATGCAATACTGCCACGCCCATTTTATAAGGGCTGGATAGGGTAGGGTAATTTACTTGAATTACAATCGTAAATAATTTATAAACCCGCACTATGAAGGTGCAACTAAGTACTACACAGTCGTGCACTTTATTTAGGTTTGAAGTTGATATAGTCTGTGGGCGCAGGGACATAAGTCCCATTTTTTTCTTTTGGGACCTATGTCCAACTGAACTGGGATATAAGATTCAAATTGAATTAGGGACTTATGTCCCACCCCATCGGGACATAAGTCCAACATTTTTTCGCCGAAAATACGACATATGTAAGTCCCAAATTCTAGCAATTGGCCTTATCACACTTTGATAAGGCGACATTAGGCAAATTTTGCTTTATGTCACTTATGTATATGCATAACCAGTGGAATATCTTTGGGGGCATGTTGCCCCCCCTGCAACCCCCCTCCTTGGGGTCACTGTTGGATTTGGGGTAGGTGCGAGGTTGGGTTTATGCATATAAATGACATGAAGCAAATTTTGCCTAATGTAGCTTTGCCATGTACTTACTTGTTCCATGCTCTTCTGGGTATTTGAATTCTCTAAGCTTATGTAAAACAAATGTTAGGTGGGACATAAGATCCAACTTTTTTGATGGGACTTATGACCCGATGCAGTGGGACATAAGTCCCGAAAAAAAAGTTTGGGGCTTATGTCCCTGCGCTTAGTATGTGTTCTTTTTTGTTGGTACTTTCACCTATCCGTATTGTTGTTCACCTGTAAGAACTTTAAGCACTTAAACCAGATGTACTCAGTAGCAATTGCCAACAGATTTACTATAATCAACAAGTTGTAATACTTAATATTTTCATAGGCAATTACCTAGGTATAGGTTAGAGTGCACAAGTGTGCAGATAGGTACACTTGGACCTATAAAGGCCCATTGTGATGTTATGGATCGCATTTGGCTAATAAACCAACCCGAGCTTTTAATAAAACGAAATTGGCTCGTGACGGTAATGACGCCAGTTCGCCTAGGTTGTCAAAGAAGGGAGTTCGTAGATGGAGTAGTCTATTTTGAGACAGAGCTGGACACGTACAGAGGAGGTTCGGAATGGTTTCTTCCCGCTACTCGTCCCTATAACTTTTGCAGAAGTCATGTGAAAAGAGGCAAACCCTTTTGGCATGTTGACCTTTCAGACAGTGACGAGTAAGAACACCGATAACGTGACTGATCTGTGATTGCTTCAACAGAACCAACTCGGCACTACGTTTCAGATCAAGCCTAGGCCAGATCTGTCTCATGATGCATGTAGAAAGATTTTCCCATTACATAGTTGGTTTTTCTAAAAGCGTTCAGTTTTATTAAGAATTTACAAGTAACACTCTGCCATTTCGGTAGGATCCTTTGGGTCGCACCTTATCTATGTAGTCTCTGTGAAGAGACAGTTTAAAGCGGCATTTGAAGTGAAATACCATGATTCATGGGATTTGATTGCCGCTTGACTGTCAGTGAACTATCCCTGACAGATATTGTACTACATTTCAGCCAGGACAAGGTTACCTTGCCAAAATTTCAGCCTGAAAACACTACAATGATCTGGGAGGCGGAAATATATGATCAGATTGAGCTTATCGGAAAGGATTAGTGAGCCATTCACTACGTTTAGGGATGCTTGTAGTGAAATTTCGGTCAACTAACAGGGTGTAAACCGTTTCTTCTTAGGTAAAACTGAGACGATCAATGATCGAGGACTGGCCCTCATGAAAGCTATACCACAGTGAGTAGACTTTCAGTCGGATAGTCGCAAATTGCTTGCCAAAAATATCTAATCGCACCAGGTGGAGCGTAATGTCCAGAAGTTCTCCGTCCACCACAGATGCACATACATACATGCAGATCTTCGCACCTTCGATAGAAGATTTAGGTGAATAGTCCTATTAAGAATAACGCACTAGACGATCATGCCATACAGTAGTACAGGTCTGAGCTTGAAAATCCCAGCTACTTCCTATGGCATTTTTACAGGAGTATAGAGCCACAAGTTGCTTTCCTTACGCGTTCAATAAATGTCCAAAATGAGTCCCAAGTAATTTGTATTATCTTTAAAGGAGAGACTGGTGTCATTAATCGTAGGAGGGTGAATAAGAGAAACCTCATATTTCCTCGTAAAGAGAACAAGTTTTGTTTTGAGGGGGTTAACTCGTAGTCCGCATTATGAGGCCCACCTAGTATGTCGTAGAAGAGGACATTGAAGGATTTCTCTGAGAGTATCATGGTACTTTCCAGAGGCGGCGACAGCAATATCATCCGCATATGTCCTTTCCATGTCTAATAGTTGACCACTAGATTCCATAGAAGAGGGGACAAGATACCGCCCTTATGTATTCCGGAACTAACAAGTTTTCTAACAGATGCGCCGCACAGCTGCATTCGGATAATCCTGCGTGTGAGAAATTGACTGATCAATAATCTGAGCGAAGAATCGACTTTAAGGCCCTCTCAATGTTCAGGAAGGCAACTACAGTAAATGCTATCAAGGCATTCAGTGATTGTTTAATGATGCGTACTAATGACTTGCAAGGCTGTCTCGATTGATTTGCCTTTGTAATACGATACACATATCAGTGAGCTTAGATGGACTAATGTTCTGGCGTAGATTACTATCAACGAATCTTTCTAGTGTTTTCGATAGAAATAACGATAGGCTGATAGGTCGGAGACCCTTTGCTTCAACTTGTGGGCATTTGCCTGCTTTGAACATGAAAACAACTTCAACCTCGGTTCACAGTTTGGGAATGTAGATCAAATTAAGACAAACAGACATGATGACTTTAAGCCAAGAAAGCACTACAAATTTTGATTACTAAAACTCAGCAGGAATGAAATCATCTGGCCTTTGAGACTTGCATGGTCTCAAAGGATTTTTTCAGAAATAACTATTTTCGTGGTATTACTGAACAATAGAACGAAGAGGATTTTGAATTGAGGTACAGCAAGTAAGGACAATAGGTTTCCAGTAAAAGCTCGATGGACTTCTTACTATAGGTGGTCCAGTGGCCATCTGGCTGCATTAGATGACTGGATATAGAGGTATTTTTGGAGGAATGCTGTTTCTCCTTCCTTAGTGAAGTTTTGTATTACCTAAGACACAGCTTGTAGGCATCCCAATCAGCCATCTCACGAGCGCATACCATCAAGGTGGTTTCTTCTTACCTCGATGTTTGCGAAGCGGACAAGTTAACGACATAGCGTCAATAAGTGCTGTTGGAAGGACGCGCTCCATGCAGTCAAGCTCCTTAGAGTTTATAGGTTCCATAGACGAAATGGGGGAAATCAACATTGTCAAACCTTCCTTAAAGAGCTCCTTCTTTCTAAAACGGTTTCGCTTTGGATGGTGGTCATGTAGACTAAGTTGGAGGTAGCAATGGTCTGAAAAAGAGTATTCATCACAGACTCCTCAGTTCTAATGAAAAAGTTCCTCGGGGACAAGGGTTAAGTTCAGGACTTGTCGTGACCCAGATAGGCTGGTAGCGACAATATCTTGATTGCTGTAATTAGAAAGTAAAAAAGGATCTTCCCAAAGATACATTACCTCAGTCTACCTTCAGTCCTTGCGAGAGTGTAGTGTAGTCTTGAGTTCACATACCCGATGACTATCTACTCAGGGTTCTTGAATCAAGACTACGTCTACCCCGCCTTTTGTGAGTCGGAGAATAAGGGCCTTGAGGTTAATCTGAACGATCCGCAGCATTAGAGATAGTTTTTGGTTTCATCATCTAAATCTGATGACAAGGTGTCATCCTCAAGAGAGTGCCCAGGAGGATCACTAACAATCCAGGAGAGACGCTATACACAAGTGATGAAAGGAGGAGACGAACTTGTTTTTCAGGGGCACCGACCGCCTCCGTATCCTTCGACAAGGGAAATGGAGCGGTGCTAAGGAGAGTGGGATTGGGTAAAGAGGGAGCCGATTCCACATCAACTTTAGTAGGCTTAAAAGATTCCCTTTCCTGCTCTTTCCGTCGCACTTACATATATACTTTCAGGGTAATTGAATTGAAACAATAGTTAATTACTCCTGTAGAGGATACCTGGGGAGCCATAGACTCCTTCTCTAATAACAATAAGAACACTTCGGTTGTCCCCTCTCAGCTTATCCATTTTGTTTATCTCCCAGATATGGGTGGGCAAGGTGGTATTGCTGACTTCAAGAGTCTCCAGAATAATCTTGAGATCAATAGACTCAGCTGGAATCATGTCACGGATCCTTATTCGATTAGGAATACAATCCTTTTTTTCGATCTCCAAACATGCCCCTGGCCACACCTGTCCCAAGCCGAAGACAGCGGTCTTATATAGATACTTCGTACACCGTCCTTGAGACCAGCCACAATCGCAGCAGGAGGGTGCAGGACCGGGATTGTCCCCTAGGACTTGTAGGAAATTGGTGGCGAGTTTTTTTTTTCACTTTCCTCAACTTGTCCGCAGTGATGCTACCATCCGAATAGCTGCGGTCGATAACAGTGATCTCCAAGTTCCTTAATCACTTGGTTAAAGGGCTTAGTAATGATGGTGGAAGGAAATACATTTGTCTTTTTTGCCATATTGGGGGTTCAACCTGAGATCTCTGGGCGTTAACTCCTTGGTGGGGGGGCTAAACAGGCTTAGATGCCCAGCTTAAGGAAAAGTCTTATGCTATGCTCGAGACCATAGGCTTATTCACCAAGAGAGAATTGAGAAGAACATTAAGGTCCTTCAGAGAGAAAGGAACACCTTGCCTGACTCTGAAGTTGGGCAAGGTGTTCCTTCCTGGTTTAGGGTTTAACCATCACATATCCAAGTAATGAATATATGTATGTAGTCTTACGTCGAATGTATTGACTGAACAGACAATGTGATTACCAATCCATAAAAGAGAGAATCAGAAACAAGATTAGATGGATATAGAAATATCATAGTTAACCTGTTCACTAAAAGTTCCAGATCTTCTAAATTAGACTTTTGTTATCGCAACGAAGTGAATATTTGATTGATTGATTCCATTAAAATCCATTAATTTCCTTCAATATTATCTCCTAGTATAAAAAGGACTTCAAGAAAGACTGCCGTCCTATTGAAAAACGCTATTAAATTTTTCTCAAGCTTCTTTGTTACTTTACTTAATTAGGTGGCGCTACATTCCGGAGTGGACCTGAGCCTCAACCAACAATCCTCTCCAGCCAGCTGCCTCCAGTTTCGCACACAAAGATGGTTGAGGTCCCTTTCCACTTGAGCGCGCGACCTCCATCTGGGGTGGTCCATCTGGGGTGGATTCGAAGATTCTGTGAGCCGGAGCATTGTTGCCCATCCGCTCTACATGACCCAACCATCTTCGTCATTGTATTCGAACTCTTGCGACTAGGTCGATGTCGCCATATAGCTCGTACAGCTCATGATTGTATCTTCTTCTCCACTCTATATCTATGCAGACGGGATTAAAAATCACCCGAAGTATTTTTCTCTCATAACAACCAATAGCGGCCTCATCCATTCTTGACATAGCCGTTGCCTCAGCGCCGTAGACCAGGCCTGGGATGATCAGGGTCTTATAAAGAGTTACTTTAGTTGTTCGAGAAAGGGCTTTGCTACGCAGTTACCCTCTTAGCCCAAAGAAGCAGCGATTGGTAAGAGTTAATCTTCGTCTGATCTCTGCGCTGGTATTATAGCCGATCCAAGGTAGACAAAGTCCTTAACTACCTCCAAGTTATGTATATCTGTCGTGATGTTCTGTCCGAGGCGTCAGTTGTATGTCCTTTTTTGTTGACAGCATATACTTTGTTTTGCCCTCATTAACCGTTAAACCTCTTAGCCGCTTCCGTCTCAATGCACACAAAAGCACAACTGACATCACGCTTTGTTCTTCCGATTATGTCAATATCATCGCATATGCGAGCAGTTGCAGTTGCACGGACTTTTGAAAGATTCTGCCTCTGATATTGGCGTGTTCTGCTCAATTCTTTCAATAACGATGTTAAAGAATCCTTTTTTGACAGCAAAGTTCTCGGTAAGGTCATTCCCGACCTTGATCTAGCAGCATGCATTCTCCATCGTTATCCTGCACAACCGGACGTGTTTGCAGGGATGCCAAAATTAGACATAGCTTTATATAGCTCTTCTCTATAGATGCTGTCATAGGCGGCCTTGAAATCGATAAAAAGGTCGTAAGTATCGATTTGAAATTCCTAGGTTTTTTCCAAAATCTGCTGTAGTGTGAAAATTTGGTCGATGGTGAGCTTTTCTGGCCTAAAACCACACTAATATGGACCAATTAGATTGCTGACAAAAGGTTTTAAGCGTTCACACAGAATGGCAGATAAGATATTGTAGGCGACGTTGAGGAGACTTATTCCTCTAAAGTTGGTGCAGTTTAGTGGGTCTCCTTACTTTGTATACATGTACTTTGTGCAAAACAATTCGGTTATCTAAATCTTAAGGGTAGGAAAGTTAATTCATATCATGAACACGGGTCCCCTTACTGCTTACAGACGTACATACATGCATATATATGTACAAATTTTTAAAAATTAGCATAATTTTATCAAAACTTCCGTTCAATAGTCAGTCTGAGTTATCCAGGATAGCGTAAATGCAACATTACAATAACAGAATTCAACACTCCTATGAAAACCGGAAACATTACAGTTAGGAGTTTTTTTTTAACGATTCCAAACTACAATCAAAATAAAAGTTTTACTCGAGTAACAGTCAGGACAAAAATAAAACACGCTTTCGCTTAATTACTTTATTGCTCAGCAATTTGTTACTTGTTAAAAGAAAACAATGTTACCTGGGATTAGTTATAAAAGAATAACAAAGTCATGCACCGATTATGGCAGTTATTAAAAATCCCGCAAATTGTTGGGTTTCGCTAATACAAAATGCTTTTACTTTTTTTTAAGAATGAGTGTCAAATGAACATGCATATACGTAAACAAATTTTCATTTCATATCATTTTCAAAACAAATTAATTAAAGACTTTTTCAGTTATTTCGACCTGACTGATCATTACTTATTTCAATGGTAACTGGCGGAGGTCGAGTTTCAGAAGGATGTATTCCTATGCAAATCCCAACGGGAGGAAATTGCCGAAAGGCTGGGACTATACTGCGAAACGGTAAAAATTTGGTCCCAGAACCGACGAGCGAAATTGAAAAAGGAGGCTATGGAAACAAATACTATTGTGCAAGGAGTTCCAATTGCCAGTTATGACAAGTGTCGTCCAGATACAATCACCTGTTACATCCTATTACAAACACCACTTTGAACATCAGATACCGAATGCATTCCAGTGGAGCAATACAACAACATGACGAACAGCCCTATTGTTCCTCAAACCAAAATGGGGTTCATCGGTTTCAACAGCAACAACAAGTGCAAAATCAAGAGCCACATCAATTCCAGCCGATTCAGCAACAGCAACCCTTAAGCTTTTATACTCACCTAATAAAGGAATTCAATCAGGATAACTTAAATCTTTTGTAAATTATCACTCAAGTCTGAATATGAATAATTCATTTCGATACATTCCACAAGAATCTGGTGAAATCCACAGATTGGATAAATAAACTTTACACCGTTCCTGCCGTCCCCAAACCACCAATTCCAACAGCGCACATTTCTTTTGACGACCAATTTGGATTCACCGACCCAATTTCTTACCTACAAGCTCAATTAATTTTTATTTTAATATTATATGCATATGTAGGTACTTATTCCAAATCATGTTGTAACTTGTGTGTCATAAATTACACAAAAAATAGAATAAAATTATATGTAGAAACAAAAACCAAATTTTTCAATAAAAGACAAATTAAAATAACTTTTTAATAACTTTTTTTTAATAACTGATCGCCAGTTTGCAGACCTACAGCACGAGTTCGCAAAAAATTATTTATTCAAATCACGGGGAGTTGCCTACAGTCAGGCTCTCAGAATATGGATCAACAACAGGCGAATGAAGCTGAAGAACGAGACTGTAACAAATAATACAATAGTGCAAGGAGTTTTCGACTTAATGCGAACTCCGATTCCACGCCAAATTTGATAGTGGCCGTTGCATCGATGGTGACAGAAGCTAAATTATTAACTGCTGACGCAACCGAAAAAAAAATGATGTGCTATAATGTTACCTGTTCGAATAGGTAGGGGAAACAATAGCATACGGTGTGTGAGGCTGCAATGGTTCCATTCGGTTACCCCGCATGCAAATGGGACTATTTTTAAAAATCTCGAACAAATCCTGTATAAACACGAGCGGCTGGCTAAGACCTTCATTTTTAATTTGACAAGTAACAATCAAAAAACGATATTAGTAAAATTGCCCAAAGGCTGGGCTTCGACGGTAAGACGGTCAAAATTTGGTTCCAGAACCAACGAGCGAAATTGAAAAAGTAGACTATGGAAACAAATACCATTGTGGAAGGTGTTACCAACTCAAATATGGTTTATAATTTTCTGTTGGCCGGTGTACCCGACGGACCAGTTATTGGAGATTCGCTTGATCTGCCTGTGATAACAAGTGTCGTCCAGATACAATGACATACGAATACATTCCAGTGTACAATATATGATAAACAACCCCATTGTTCCTCAAACCAAAATGTTCATCAGTTTCAACAGCAACATACATCAAAGACGATATGGACCTTAATTTCCGTCTCATTTTCACATTCCGCCTATATTAACAAGTGTTGTGCAGATAACACCGGCAGTGTCATAATAAACAACTTACCATGATCAACATCAGATTTCGAACGCACCGCAGTGTAGCAATGTGCAAGCATATGACGATCAGCCACAATGTTGCTCTACATGGTTCAATAGACCCATCAACAGCAAAATTTCAGTCTAGATTACTTCAAAATCCGGCTTGTGAGCACCTCTTGAGTCAAGGACCACCAGTTCCAGTCGGAACTATTTAATAAAGCGAGACTAAACTCACCGAACCAATTGTTACGTATAGATTTAAATAGGTGTCTTGTTTATCCATTTTATTTTAATATTTTTATACATTTGTATATTATGCATAAATTTTACAAAAAAGACCTTCATTTTTAATTTGACAAGTAACAATCAAAAAACAATATTAGTAAAATTGCCCAAAGTCTGGGCTTCGACGGTAAGACGGTCAAAATTTGGTTCCAGAACCAACGAGCGAAATTGAAAAAGTAGACTATGGAAACAAATACCATTGTGGAAGGTGTTACCAACTCAAATATGGTTTATAATTTTCTGTTGGCCGGTGTACCCGACGGACCAGTTATTGAAGATTCGCTTGATCTGCCTGTGATAACAAGTGTCGTCCAGATACAATCACATACGAATACATTCCAGTGTACAATATATGATAAACAGCCCCATTTTTCCTCAAACCAAAATGTTCATCAGTTTCAACAGCAACATACATCAAAGATGATATGGACCTTAATTTCCGTCTCATTTTCACATTCCGCCTATAATAACAAATATTGTGCAGATAACACCAGCAGTGTCATAATAAACAACTTACCATGATCAACATCAGATTTCGAACGCACCGCAGTGTAGCAATGTGCAAGCATATGACGATCAGCCACAATGTTGCTCTACATGGTTCAATAGACCCATCAACAGCAAAATTTCAGTCTAGATTACTTCAAAATCCGGCTTGTGAGCACCTCTTGAGTCAAGGACCACCAGTTCCAGTCGGAACTATTTAATAAAGCGAGTCTAAACTCACCGAACCAATTGTTACGTATAGATTTAAATAGGTGTCTTGTTTATCCATTTTATTTTAATATTTTTATACATTTGTATATTATGCATAAATTTTACAAAAAAGAGAAAAAATTATAATCAAAATGAAAGACAAAACGGTTTTTAATAAAACACCAAAATTCGGGGTGCAAATGGGACTAAATTCATTACTTTCACCTGCAAACGTAGTTTTTTTCATTTCATTACTGTCATTGGTTTCGATGTGACCATTCAAGCGATAAAGTCCATCAATTACCGACGCTGTTCCCATTAGTTCACGCATTTTATTAAATGTTACTTACGATACACAATTTTCTTTCCGTTTATGGACATTTGACCAACGCAAAGTAAGTTTGCACACAAATTTGGAACATTATGTAAGTCACATCTCTTAGAGTTGTATTTGCACTGGAACTGCCGTTTTTTAATGTTAACTTCATTTCACCGGCACTGGCACAGTTTACTTTTTGCTTCTAATTATCTGTGTCGACGCGCGTTGACCACAATGCCCGAATCACAATGTCTCGTGTGTGCGTACGTCCATTGACAGATTGTGTAGAAACAACGGGCTCTTACAGGGTAACACGAAATGGTACCTCACAGTTTGGTCGGCGCTTTATCGAAAATGTGGTAAACGCTACTAAAACGTCCAAGTAAATCTACTTTTTACTTGTACGGCTTTTTATGACTTTTATGAGCTGTTTTATGACTTCTTGATCAGGATAAGTTCTAGTGTCGCATATTAACTCAGAATTGTTAATCTGTAAAATGATTTATTGTAATATTTTTTTTAATACAAATTAATCATGTTAGGCTATGTAGACATTGTTTTTTAATATCTTTGTTAATATTATTATTATTATTCTTTTGACGAAAGGCGAACAAGATTTGCAGTTTTTAGGACATTGCAGTATTTTTTGCCTCACTTTTTGGTCTCGTAATCTTTTCTACTCCGTTTATAGAAACTTCAGTTTTCCTCAGAAGGTGTTTCGCTGTATAATGCAAAAGCCTCTTCCTTCTTCCGGAGGCTAATTGCACAGGTCGGATTGAACTAAGAGTTCTTGTTTTGATGAAGGATGAAGGAGCGCATTCAAAGTAAAACCAAGTCTGTGATCATTTCAGTAGAGGCATTTATGTACATCTCTATCGAGGAAGCATAGTTTAACTCAGCAAAGATCTCTGCATAACGACCCACATCTAAAAAAATCCACCATCGATTTGCTCACAGTTTAAGTGCATAAATAGTTTAACCGTAAATGCAAAAAATAAAAAATAAACGTCAAAACTAATTTGACTGTGGTTGTGAAAAATTGAGCTGGTAAGAACTCTTTGATTGATTTTCATAGAAAATATTTTTCTCTACCATATTTAACAAAAAAAAATCTCAGTTATAGCGTTGAGGTGGATAGTAAATATCAAAGATAAGTGCCAGAAAATCTTATTCTTACCTAAAAATTTAGTAAAAATATTTATGGCCGCCAATGAAACTTCTTTTGTTTACCTTTCAGTAATGCAAATTTTCCCTTCTCTCAAATTAACAAGGGCACGTAACACACAATGTTTTACTACATTGGTGGATAGAACATTTCAGCCCTTAACCACACTTGGAAAAATGATACTTTTAGAAACTCAAGCAAATCCTGCATAGAAATGCGCATTTTGCAAAAATTCGCAACACAAACATCATTAATTTGAGAAGCAACACTTTAGTGCTTAACAAACAAGTGTTTTTAAAAATGTTTAGCAATGCAACAATATGTGGCGAACAGCCCTATTGTTCCTCAAACTAAAATGGGGCTCATCGATTCCAACAGCAACAACAACTGCAAAATCACCAGGCACATCAATTCCAGCCGATTCAACAACAGCAACCCTTGAGTTTTGATAGTCACCTAGTAAGGGAATTCAATCAGGATGACTTGTCAAATATAACCCCCCTCTCAATACAAACATCCTTTTGACAGGCAACACACCAGTGCTTAACAACCAAGTGTTTTTAAAAAAACCAGTGACTTACCTAATAATTTAATAAAACAGCAACGACTCAGATACAATAAACTTATTTAAGAACTTTAATTTTATTTAAGAATTCTTGTCCAAACATATATCGAGCATCTTATGGAAATTTTGCAGTGGTAAGTTAAAGATTTGAAAAATGTGATTATGAAAGTGTACAATAATTTTTATTTTACTTTTTTCCAGAAAGCACTTACAAACATAGCATCACCGTAAATCCAAGAAGTATCGGACGTCGTTCACTAATCGACAACTGTCGGAAATTGAGGCGGAGTTTCAAAAGAATATATTTCTACACAAGTCATACAGTCACACAACAGGAAGAAATTGCCCAAAGGCTGAGACTTTACGGTGATTTGGTTCCAAAACCGATGATTGAAGTTAAAGAAACATATTAGGGAAACAAATACCATGGTGCAAGGAGTTCCCAACTCCAACTCCATGTCTAATTTGTCGGTGACCGGTTCACCTATTGGGCCAATTGTCGGGCAATTGCCAGTTATAACATGTGTCGTCCAGACACAACCACCTGTTACCTCCTTTTACAAACACCACCTTGAACATCATAAACCGAATGCATTCCAGTGGAGCAATGCAACAAAATGTGACGAACAGCCCTATTGTTCCTCAAACCAAAATGGGGCTCATCGGTTTCAACTGCAACAATAAGTGCAAAATCAAGAGCCACATCAATTCCAGCCGATTCAGTAACAGCAACCCTTAAGTTTTGATAGTCACCTAGTAAGGAAACTTTGCATCATGGCCGGTGCACCGGCCGTACCAATTGTCAGAGAATCGCCAGATAAGCCAATAGTAACAAGTGTCGTCTAGGTACAACCACCTCGAAATTCGTATGATCTACACCGCCGTCAGCCTAAAAGCAATGGAACAATATATGTATGATGAACAGTCCCATTGTTCCTCAAACCAAAATGCGTCACATCCATTTCAACGGGAACAAGTGCAAAATCAACAGCCGCAACAACATCAACTCTTAATTTTCAATACTCACTTGGTAAGGGAATTCGATCAGAAGGATTTAGACCTGTTGAAAATTATCATGTCAGAGAATCGCCAGATAAGCCGATAGTAACAAGTGTCGTCCAGAAACAACCACCTCGACCTTCGTATAATCTACACCGCCTTCAACCTCAGAGCAATGGAACAATATATGATGAACAGTCCCATTGTTCCTCAAACCAAAATGCGTCTCATCCGTTTCAAGGGGAACAAGTGAAAATTATCATGTCAGAGAATCGCCAGATAAGCCAATAGTAACAAGTGTCGTCCAGAAACAACCACCTCGACCTTCGTATGATCTACACCGCCTTCAACCTCAGAGCAATGGAACAAAATATGATGAACAGTCCCATTGTTCCTCAAACCAAAATGCTTCTCATCCGTTTCAACGGGAACAAGTGCAAAATCAACAGCCTCAACAACATCAACTCTTACTTTTCGATACTCACTTGGTAAGGGAATTCGATCAGAAGGATTTAGACCTGTTGAAAATTATCATGTCAGAGAATCGCCAGATAAGCCGATAGTAACAAGTGTCGTCCAGAAACAACCACCTCGACCTTCGTATGATCTACACCGCCTTCAACCTCAGAGCAATGGAACAATATATGATGAACAGTCCCATTGTTCCTCAAACCAAAATGCGTCTCATCCATTTCAACGGGAACAAGTGCAAAATCAACAGCCGCAACAACATCAACTCTTAATTTTCTATACTCACTTGGTAAGGGAATTCGATCAGAAGGATTTAGACCTGTGGGAAAGTATCGCCCCCACTCTGCAAATGAATAACTCATTTAGGTACATTCTACAAGAATCTGTGGAGCAATCTATAGACGAACTTTGCGGCGATGGTACCAAATATGAATAATTAAGTTCTACAACAACAACGACTGATTGTAGTCTTGAAGCTTCCAGTTCCTGTTGTCACTTTCTCCTTTAAAGACATTTATTATCCGTCGCAATCAACCGAGCAAAGTGACATCTCTTTTCCCGTAGTAAACAATGATTTTAATCTGGACATTTTCGTCCAGTTTCCAGACAATGTATACCATTTTGACAGTCAACATGGACGAAATACAAAGAATCGAGAAATTGGATTCTCTGAGTTTACGAACAAAAATCAACCGTAAGTATCAATTTATTACAACAAATTTTTATAATTGTCACAAGATCTACGTGATGGCATAGCCACGCATGTAAGCAAAATGGAAGAGAAGAAATGATCAGGTAACTGCTTTGCATTCATTAGTCACTGGTCCCAAACGAAAGATTTAGAAATCATTTATAAAGCAAAAAATTATAATCAATTTCTTATTTATGCAGACGCTGACAGTGCGGGCGGCTTGTCAACTATATACTAAATACGCGTAATGTCTCTTTGGTGGTCGTCCTCTTTCGCGGTCATCTCGAAGGGAGCAGTGTACAACGCTCAGCACTACAGAAGCAGAGTGCATAGCAGCGTCAAAAGCAGTAAAGGAAATAATTTAGTTAAATGCTCTGGTGCATAATCTTCTGAAAGGAAATCACTCAACTGAAGCTTGTGCTTCACACCAACAAAAGATCAACTTGCCGATGACCTAACCAAGCCGGTAAGTTTTGAAAAATTTCCAACTTAAAAAAAAAAAAATATATATTAATATTGTTAAGTTTCAATGTCTCCAAACATTGTATTACTGTCACGATAGAATGTTCATTAGTTAATGAATTAAGCATTTAAATTACATATAAACAAAAAAATAAAATATAAAAAAATAAATTCAATTGTAAAGAATTCACAAATATTAATTTATATTAATATTAATTTAATTTATACAATTATTTAAATTATACAAAATATTTTAAAGTTAACAATAAGGGGGAGTGTTGAATATTTTTAAAACAGTTTAATATCCCAATGCATTTGTGCTAATAGTTTTCTAACTATTATATAATTGCTATTTACAAAACTGTTTATATTTATATATCAGCTAGGAATATATAATAAACTTACTCGTTATCGTGCAGCCAAGCTGAACAGTTTTTTAACAATATCTCCAGACCTATTACTAATTCTAATACTTAATGCCCCTGAAATAGATTATCAGAAGATTTTGATACTCGATACTGACCAACATTGGCGTGACTCATTACATTAGATTCCTGAATAAACAATGGCCAACTGCCCAGGGTTCATGAATCAAGACTACGTCTTCCCCGTGTTTGTTGAGTCGGAAAATAACGGCGGCGCAGGTTAATCTGAACGATCCGCTGCAATAGAAGTAATTCTCATTAAAATCTGGTGTCGACCCCAGGAGAGATCGAATGGTGGAAAAGGGAGACGGATTGGGTAAAGAGGGAGCCGGTTCAGCGTCAGCTTCAGTCAACTTAGAAAATTTATTTTCCTGCTATTTTCGTTGCACTTCTATACTTTTAGTATAATTGAACAAGTATCGAGCACCTTATGGAAATTTTGCAGTGGTAAGTTAAAGATTTGAAAAATGTGATCATGTGTGAGCCAAGAGGTATCGGACGGCGTTCCCCGATAAACAACTGGCGGAACTTGAGGCCGAATTTCAGAAAGATATCTTCCTAATCAAGTCCCAACAGGACGAGCGACATTGAGGAAGGAGACTATGGAAACATACACCATTGTGCAAGGAGCACCCAACTCAAATTTCTTGTACAATTTGCCTTTAGTGCACCTGATGAACAAATTGTCGAAAAATTTCCAGAACTGACTGTAATAATAAGTGTTGTCCAGATACAGTCACCTGGAACATCCTATAACCAACACCACCTTCAAAATCAGATGTCGACAATATACGACGAAAAGCACCATAGTTCCTCAAACCAAAATGCAAATACCATCCTACATGTCAGCGCAAAACGAAACGTATGAGGTTGTACGTACATACATGCATTCAGCAAAGATAAGGGTTCATATCAAATAGTGTTGCGTTATTTCGATGGATTTATGAATTTGTATTTGCGTACGTATGCTATTTTGTGTAACACAAGCGATTTAATAAATCAAAGCTTGAAGTTTTAAATATAAATATATTATATTATTTATTATATATTATTATTATTTATTATTTATTTATTTAGCTTAATACACGCTTTATTAACGAACTTAAACACTAACTTAAAGCTAAGGAGAGAAGGGAAGAGACAGGGAGAGAGAAAGGTGAGGCGGGCATTTTTTTACCTTCGGGCCCTAGGGCCTACCAGATTTATTTATTTAACGAAAACTTAATTAACACTTAAATTAAAACTATTAAGAAAGGGGAGAGGTTAATAGGAGGTATAAAGAGAATTTCTAAGGGAGGATGTACTAAAGAGGAAGTGGAAGGGTATTCTGTGCATTGTTGGCCAGACGCAACAATCTGTAAATTGGTTGCAAAGAGCCGTAGTTGGTACGATGGCGAGGGAGATGAAAAAGCGGTACAGACCTCAGGTTGCGTGGGTTAGTATGAAGGGCTATCATTTCCAGTAGTGCGGGGGAATCAATCGTTCCAGTTAATAATTGGTGCACGAAGAGTATGCCAGCGACTTAGCGACGTTTTACGAGGGTTTGCAAGTTAAGCAATTTTAGCCGATTTTCGTAGGAGGATAAGATATGGTTTTCGGCCCAAGGGAGACTACGTAAGGCAAAACGGATAAACCTGCGCTGCACAGCTTCGATTCTAAGGGAGGGGTTGCCATGAAATGGTGACAAAACTTGACTGTCGTATTCGAGGAGCGGTCCGACAAAAGGTAATGTTAAGGGATTTTGTACCGTAAGGGTTCGAGAATTCTTTAGACCAGCGTTTTATGAAACCGAGAGAGGAATTGGCCTTGTGTGTGATTTGATCAATGTGGGAATGGAAGTTAAGCTCCCTGTCACAGATAATACCCAGATCGCGTATAGAAGAGACAGAGGTAATAGGTTCGTTCCGCTTAGTAATAGCTTCTGAGGGGTGGGGGGTGTCGTTTACGGGAGAAGGTAATGGATTGACATTTACAGACATTAAGTTCTAAGAGGTTTTTGTCGCACCAGGTGTAGAAAGAATTTAGGTCGTTTTGAAGTAAGAGAGAATCTGTGGGGGTAGATATTATCTTGATGACTTTCATGTCATTCGCGTAAATAGACAGCTCTGAGTATTTTATTTAGTTTATTGATAAGACAAAGATCGGTGGACCAAGGTGACTGCCTTGAGGAACACCTGAAGTGGAGCTAATGGGGTCAGAGATTAAAAATCTGAAGATAACCCTGTGCTGTCGCTCCTCAAGGTACGATTTTAGCCAAGAAATGAAAAAGGGTGGAAAACCGAGCGTAAGTTTAGCGTAAATAGTTAGTTGTCATATTTTATCAAAAGCCTTACTGAAGTCGGTGGCAATTAAGTGTACATGAATGATACAAATTAATATACATTACAGCGCTAGCTAAATTTTTTGTTAAGCAGTGCTTGCATTTTTTCTTTCTTTTATGAAGCGTTGGTCGACCAGACTGAATACTGTTTTTTTGAATTGGAAATATTTCGGTTTTTTCTTTGCCTTATTGCAGTTGGCTGTACTTTAATTTTTTTAGTTTTTCTATGAAGATTGTTAAAGCTGAATTCCGATGCCTGTTGCGATGTATTTATATTTTTTAAATGATGTGTGAAATGGTTGATAGCTTTTAGGCCGCTTGGTGTAGGGTTATCTTTATATAAATCAAAAAGTTTATTGAATTCAGTTTTTAAATTGGAAAGTGAAGATTGATACCGATTTGAGAATTGTTCATCAAATATTTTATTTTCTGGTAATACATTTTCAGGAGGACTAATTTCAGCGAGGTCTGACATAGACTTTTTGGGTAGTTGTTTAACATTTAAATCATTTGGTTCAACCGATTTGTCTTTGACTATATCCCAATATCAATTTAGTTGCCTATAGCTATCTTAGCAAATGCAATCATTTGCTGATATATTTGCTGAGTTTTTAAATCCAATTCCATGTTGTTTTGTATTTTCGCTTACAGTCACAGCGTATAAAATATTTCGAAACATCAACATAATCTGCTGTCTTTTATTTACATACATATATCAATATTATGCCTTGAGCGACAAAGCCAATGCCAAAAAGCTTGGGAAACGTTAAATGCACATAATAGAAGACGAGACGATGGAAAAATAGAACTTATAGAATTCCTGTCATCTGTCATAAACAAATAAAACAATTTTTGAATTTCAAAAGCTGAAATATTTTTTAATCAAAAGAAGTTGTTTATATTTTTCTGGTTTTTATTGAAAAAATGTTTTTTGTTTTGTTATATACAATTTGTCTGCAGCAGGTTTAAGTCATCCTGATTGAATTAACTTACCCAGTGAGTATCACAAATCATGGGTTGCTGTTGTTGAGTCTGCTGGTATTCTTGTGACTGTTGATTTTGCCCCTGTTGTTGGTGATACCGATGAGCACTATTTTGGAATTGTTGTGGCTGTGGCAATTGTCCAACAGGTGAACAGGCTAACGGCAAGTTAAGCACGATATTTGAGTTGGTGACTCCTTGCGCGATTGTATTCATTCAAGATTCCTAAATTCAGGCTAAAAGAGAGCGAGAAAGCAGCGAAACAATTTTTAAAAGTCAAAAGTTGATATCTTTAATCAAAAGAAGTTATTTTCATTTGTTTTGGAACCTTTTATTGTTTTTGTTTTAAAATACAATTTGTCCGATCCAATCTGTAGATTCCTCCTCACATTTTAGTGGCATATACCGAAATGTGTTACAAATTGGCACAGTGGGGGTGATACTCCCTAAGAGGAGTAAGTCTTCCTCGTTGAAATCCCTTACCTCGTGAGTATCAAAAACTATAAAGGAACTCATGAGTTGATGTTGCTGTTGAGGCTCCTGGAATTGTTGTGGCTGAGCTTGCAGTTGTTCCCTTTGAAATGGTTGAGCCGCATTTCGGTTTGAGGAACAATGGGGCTGCTCATCATACACTGTTCCATTACTCTGAGGTTGAAGGCAGTGTATGTCATGCAAAGTTCGGGGTGGTACTATCTGGACAATACTTGTCACTATCGGCATATCTGGCAATTGTTCCACTATTGGTGCGAAAGGTGCACCGGCCAACGGCAAATTATAAACCATATTTGAGTTCATAGCTCCTTGCTCAATGGTATTCATTTTCATAATTTGCCTTTTCAATCTCTTTCGTCGGTTCTGGAACCAAACTTTTACTACAATACTGTCAAGTCCCAATCTTTGGGCAATTTCCTCCCGGCGGGACTTGTTTGCGAATATATGGTAGTGGAATTCGGCCTCAAGTTCGGTCAGCTGTTCGCTGGTGAACGCGGTCCGATACCTCTTGGTTGGCAATGGTTCAGTCTTTGTAATGGCGGCGTTCTGAAAAGATTAAAACAAAAAATTATTTTCATACTTCATGAACACATTCCTTTAAATCCTTTACTTACGAATGGAAAGTTTCCGTTTGGTGTTGGAGTCATGTTATATTAGGATTAGAGTCGTCGTTGTTTTATTAAATTATTTCACTGGTAAAACACTTATGGATGTTTTTATTATGCACTGCTGTGTTGCCTGTCAGACTACGAATGTTTGTGTTGCGAATTTTTGCAAAACGCGCTTATTTATGCAGGATTTGATCGAGTTTTTAAAAGTATCCTTTTGCATGGAGGTAAAGGGCTAAAATGTTCAACTAGTTACTAATGATCATGCGCCCATGCACCGCCCTCCCCATTTGAACAGGTACCTAAAAAAGTGCAGCTACGTTGTTCCGTGTGTGTTTGTGTAAGAACATAGAAAATGAAACAAAAATTTCCAAAGTAACTCAGCTCCGTATCTGCGTGTGTGTGAGTGGTAAGATCATCGAAAAAGCACGTTCAAAAGTAACTCAGTTGCGTATTTGCGTGTGTGTGAGTGGTAAAATCATCGAAAATGAAACAGAAAATCCCAAAGTAACTCAGTTACGTATTTGCGTGTGTGTGAATGGTAAGATCATCGAAAATGAAACAGAAAGGTCCAAAGTAACTCAGTTGCGAATTTGCGTGTGCGTGAGTGGTAAGATCATCGAAAATGTAACAGAAAGTCCAAAAGCAACCCTTTTCGAACAAATGCGGATCTGTATATGAGTGCATGTGTGTGTTTTGATTTCATATGGGTTGTAATTATAATTGCAGCAACTTACGATTGGTTTAGAAAAATCAACCCCCAAATGTCTTGAAACATGAATTTTGATTGATAATTAAGGTATGTATGTTCGAAATAACTGCAAAAGTCATTAACTTAAATTCCCTTTTGAAAACGTGTACTTATAGATATGAAATGAAATGCTTTGTAATCCTTTTATGACTAGTCTAGCACTGTTTTTAACAAGTAACAAATTGCTGAGCAATAAAACAATTAACTGGGTGGTGGGTTTTTTTTTTTTTTCAAATAAGTGTTACCCGAGTAAAATTGTTAAGTTTATTGTAGTTTGAATCATTAAAGAGAACCTCCCAACTGTTATGCTTACACGGCCCAGAAACTAAGAAATAAGACGCATCCGATATTTTAGGTAGAGATATTACCAAAAAAAGTTCGTCATAAGGACTATGCACCATAGTGGGTGCATCCCGATCTGTAGGGAACCTTTTACGGTTAGAAACCCTTTAGAACCTAAATATGTCCTCAATTTTGTTCAGTGAAACAACTTCCTCCAAATTGTTCAAAAAAGTATCTTCCGAGGTACTTTATTCTACTCCGAGCAATGGCTTGGTATTCATTCTGAACTTTGATTTGGTGCATGGTTTGGTTATCCTTTTTATGACAAATCGCAGGTCGCACTATTTTTTGTATTTGTAACAAGTAACAAATTGCTGAGCAATAAAATAATTAACTAGGATGCGGTTTTTTCCAGGAATGTTACGGATGCGGATGTTTTTAAAGAAACATTATATGGGTGTATAATTAAGATAAAAAGATAGTAATCTTTAATATCTTTATGAAACAATTAATTGTTTAATAATAATCGAAGTTAAAAATTGGTGCAGAATATTTAATAAAAACCAATATCGTCTCCTTTTCAAGTTCCCGTCTGTTTCGCAGAGGTTCATACATAAATTACAGCCGCGCTACTGAACAACTGGAACTAGTGGCGATAAAAATCTGCGTGCTATTGTTGATAATATTTTCAATTCTTCTCGATAAACGCTCCACCATTTAAGTGAATTTCCATTTATAATGGCCCTTTTTTTATATTGCGGTAAGAAAGTAATTCCTTCTTGACTAAGCGTCAGCACTACCATGTTCTGGTGTTTCTTGACTCTCATCTTTACTTGACTAATCCAACATCATGGCAAGATCGTTTTTTAAGCATGGCTTTCTGACCATATTGAACATCCCTGGTTGTTCCGTATTTTTTACGAGTCGTCTGTCATTTTCATTCTTTTACACGGAATTACGGAATTTAGAGAACCTGAAGCGTCATCTTCAGTGTTTCTCATCTGTGATGTGTGATCTTGTTAAATAGTCATCAACTTTTTCTTTCTCAAGCATTTGAATTATTGGAATAATAGATGAAATAAAGGCATGAGATATTTTTAGGTATATCTGGATTAAATTATCAATATTTAATGATCGTAATAATCTAAAGACTGTTTTTATATTGTACTCGGATGGAGTTTTAAGCAATTCGATAAGTGAACTATTTTGAAGAGTGTAAACAGCTTGGTTGATCTTCGGGCATATAAGAAGGTGATCGATAGAAGTGTTGAGTTCATATTGCAAAGATGCCAGGTTCTAGGTAAGGATTTGTTAAATATGTGGCCATGCGCTAGGTGAGTGCGTCCCATGCGAAGTCGGAGAAAACATCTAATCATAAATTTGGAGCAGCTAAGCGGATAAAGTGCTGGTTCGATTAGTTGGTTAGCTCTTGAATAGTGATGAACATGATTTCTCCATTCTTCTTTCTTTTTGGTGATCCATTTTTTACGGATTAGAGTTAGGTCTCTATTACTAGGTGGTAAGTGAGTGGACTGTCAGTTCCTTAGCTTCCTTATTACCTATTATCCCCCAAGATTTTCAATTTGGTCTTATTTTTTATAACGCAATCC
Organism: Xylota sylvarum; assembly: GCA_905220385.1. Classification (NCBI taxonomy): domain Eukaryota; kingdom Metazoa; phylum Arthropoda; class Insecta; order Diptera; family Syrphidae; genus Xylota; species Xylota sylvarum. The sequence goes on from LR999958.1 coordinate 51,033,668, forward strand.
GTTGTGCGTTCTACAATTGAAGTTTTATCGTCGACGTTTTTGATCGCAGACATCGTGGACAAACTGTCGTTGCAGAAGACTATTTTTTTAAAATTCTTAATTCTTGTATCTTGATAAATAGCGAGAGCATTTGCAAGCGCAGCAAAAGTGACCACTTATGATGAGATTTTATTTTCGGCAACTATTGCAAAGCCGGTGGAATATTCTGATTTGGAGCCGTCTGTGAATACGAGGCTCCAGTTTTTATTTTGTAAGTGGAAGCTATGTATATCATTAAACAGCGCTTGGTAAGTTTGATTACTTGTGAAGTCCTTGTGTGCTCAGGTGAGGTCGGTATTCATCGATGATTCAGAAAGTAACCAAGATGGGTGCGTTTTTGTTCTATGACTTTGAATATCTAGTGGAATGTCCATAGATCGATCGAGAAGATTGTAGAAAGACTGCTTGCGATTCTGTTCCATGATAAGGTTGGTTCGGTGTCATTTGTAATTGGAGACTTCGATGAGGATATTAACTTTGGGATCAAAAGAGAAGTTAAGTAATCAAGTCACTCATCGATTAAGGAATGGCCTGACTTTTTATAGCAAGTTCTTGACTGGAGTTGTTCTAAATGCTTTGAGACAACATGTAACAGCTGAGCGATATTGGGGTTTTATTATTTGATGTGAGCTCGTAGTCGATATTGTTGGTACGATGACGCGGATGATGGTGTTAGAAGCTGAACATGTTTGAACATAAATACTGAACTACATTTAATCTAGCATTAAACAATGATTCTTGAAATTAAATTTAATATCAAACAATATGCCAAGGATTTTAAGAGAATCAACATTTTGTACATAAATATTATTGAAAATAAGAGGGATTATTTTTGAACAACACGTTTTTTTTACAAATGTGTATAATTTCTGTTTTACCAAAGAAATGCGGATCCAGAGAGCTTAGGACATTCGTTAATCTCTGTTAAAGTGGTTAAGAAGGTGTTAGAAATCTCTTCAAGTCTTCTTAGGAGAGAGTCCACAGTTATATTCCACAGAGTATGTGATAAAACATGATCCTGCGGGCAACATCTGCTAACCTTTCTTTGAAGATCCAACAAGGAAATATCAATCGATTCCTCCACAAAACATCTGGTCAGCATTGCTGATGCAGCTTTGCTATGTTGAAGGTTCAATTGAATCACCCTAAGTTTTTCCCGGTACGGGCCCTCCTCCCGCCCGACTAGTCTTGACCATGAGGATCCATGAGGTCCATCACTTCGTCGCCCTACCGGGTGGCTTCCCAAGCTGAGTCTTTTCTGCTGGTCCTTGGAATTTCACGAGCGAATTCCAGTCCGCAGTTGAGTTTGCCCCCTGCTTGCCTGACCGTCTCGCTTCCTCCCTCGGACACCAAATCGTCAGTTTGGTGCCGCCTGTCGCTACATCGCCGTACCTTTCTGTTAGACTAACCTTCCAATTGGAAGCGTCCGTCACACATTCATTCTGGCGACACAACCTGGCCAGGGTGATCTCTTTGCTCGTGGTTTCCTCCGGGACAAAGATGATCAGCCTCTCCACATCCTTGAGGATGTAGAGTCGATCCACTTTCAGGTTGATTCCCTCCCAAAAGGTGGTCAACTTCCCTACGGCTTCACAAAACCACGCCTTGGATCTTGATTAACGCATTTTACTGTGATGAATCAATGAATCCAAGGTTGCTTCCCTTAGTCCTATGTCTCCGGCATTGACAGGAATAGAGTCAAGTGCCGCTAAATGCTTTTTACATCCGATAGGCCACTTGAGTTGAGGTGCCTTTGGTTTAATTATGTTTCTACCCGGTGGCTCCCTTCTTCTGCTAGCTAGCGCCTGATATTGACACAATATATATGCTGCCGTCCCGACTTCCTCCAGTTCTTTTGAGAAGATACTTATCCCCGCTCTGCTATCCATCATGGACCCATCCGTAAAGATCTTATCTTTAATAATATCAATCTTAATTTCCTGAAGTGTTTTCAATAAGAGTTTTGTGATACATTTCGGTAACACACATTCGCTTTATTCCCATCCATGGACATATTCAACTCCCTAATCTCGTTTTTCACGAGATCCAGGATTTTCCTATGACCATAGATAGTACCGCGCCAGAGCCAGTTGACATTCCGGTCGATGCCGCCGGTTTCTTAATAAATAAGTCTAGCGGTAGAATACCTAGGATCACTTCCATTGCGCATGTTGGACTCGTTCGTATTGCACTGGCGACGGTCCCTGAACATGCCAGACAACCTAACTGCTTCATTAGAGTTTTCTGAGAGGCTTTCGCCACCATACAACTGAGGCATATGTGATAATCGGTCTAACTATCATCGTTTACATCCAGTATGTTGACCTCGGCGAGAATTCCCACCTTAGTTTTGCACTGATGAAGAACCCTTTTCACCTTTCTAATCTTCTCTACCACATGAAAGTTCATCTAGCATACACACCAAGATACTTAACCTTTCTGGCCAGATCTCTCCTCTTCCTTGTGAAGATGATTGGACCTGTCTTTCTCACCACTTTCTCTTCGAGACCCAGCCTTTGGGCAATTCCCACTCGCCATGAATAGCATGTAGATTTATCTTTCGAGAACTCGTACTCTAGTTCGGCAAGTTGCCGATCACTAAATGGAGGTTGTAAGTAACAATCTTTTTATATCCTCAGTTTACATGGAGCGTGATGAACAAACAACATACGCTAGGAGATACGCCAGTAAACATCTGGAATTACAGCAAAAAAGGATGACCTGCTTATGGACTACGACGGGATTACCAGGCATACATAAGGCGCACTTATGTAATTATCGAACGCGGTGAGTCCTTATTTGATTTTCAAGTGATGTCCAACCTTTCTGTTTGTTACGTGGGTAACGCTATAACTTTTGTTTTTCCGAGTACCTACGGAAAATTTTAGATGGTGCGAGGAAGTCTTAGATATCATAGATAAAATTGACGGGTATCCGATAGTTCGTCTTTTTCCGACCATAGATCAATCCTATACAATGTGAGCCTCGAGGTCGATAAGTGAATTGACTGTACTTTAGAAATTGGGTGAGGTTATTAAATCAAAACTCCGTAGAATATCCGACTTGCAAAATTGAGTCAGTTGAGGAACTAGACTCCAAAATTAGGACCCTAGAAATGGCCGTGGGTGGGTGCTTTTAAGGATTCATGTCATATTAAATACACCAAGAGTAAAATCTGATATCTTCAATATCTGCTTCAAACACAAGTTCTGGCAAAAAGTATCTTAAGTCCATTGATTGAGTAAGCTCCTGTCTAAGGAACACTCCAGCCCGTCCTTTATTAAAAAGAGGGACTCCTCCTAATAGTCCCTGTAGATTTCTTTCACACTTTCCAGGATGTAAAATTGTGATTGCTCATGCACCGCAGAGGATTTCAGATCCATCAGCCTTTCCTATTTCCTTTATGACGTTTTCGACATACACGTACGAAATACCCTACATCAATCCCTTCTATCCAAGTCTCACCACGCGTATCCTAAGGGGCGATCGAGAGAGCCTGCGTGACTTTCTATGCTTGCAGTAAAACCTTCGGTAAGAAGTGGGGACTTCATCCGACGATGGTCATAATGATGTGCACCGCTGTGATGCGTCCTACACTTTTCTAACGATCGGCCTGCGTTATGCAACTATGTCATATACAGGCAGATGTGGCCCACATACTACTTGAATAGAACACAAGAACTATTAAACAGAAGCCGTGCAGATGTTGTAAGAGTTCTGGCAACTGGCCCATCGAAGTTCATGCGGCCAGAACAGACATTCCGTTTAATGCACGTTCTTGTAACGGCAATTTAACGAGAAAGAAACTACACTTCCTTAGCAAGTGTCCACCTCTAGGCAGGACCCTTTTTTGACAGGAGTAGCATTATCAGTTTCCTCAACGTAATGGAGTGGATTTGATCAATCATTGCTGATACAGCCACTTCTGCCTACGTACCTACATAGATCACGCCGTATCCACAATAAGGATTAAAAATACAAGATTCCTAAATTCAGTCTAAAAGAGAGCGAGAAAGCAGCGAAACAATTCTTAAAAGTCAAAAGTTGATATCTTTAATCAAAAGAAGTTATTTTCATTTGTTTTGGAACCTTTTATTGTTTTTGTTTTAAAATACAATTTGTTCTATCCAATCTGTAGATTCCTCCTCACGTTTTAGTGGCATATACCGAAATGTGTTACTAAGTGGCACAGTGGGGGTGATACTCCCTAAGAAGTGTAAGTCTTCTTCGTTGAAATTCCTTACCTCGTGAGTATCAAAAACTATAAAGGAACTCAGGAGTTGATGTTGTTGAGGCTCCTGGAATTGTTGTGGTTGTTGAGTTTGATGAGCCCAATTTTGAAATTGAGTCTGCTGGTATTGACTGTGCAAGCAAGGAGGGGCACAATTGGTTAATTGAATCTGCTGTTGTTGGGTCTGTTGAACGGGTTGTTGTTCTGTGTTTGGGGGCTTTATTTGAACAACACTTATTATGACAGGCTGTTCTGGCAATGCTGAAATTTCTCGCATTACTGTGTTGTTTGCCAAAGTATCCTTCTTCAGTCTCATTCGCCTGTTGTTGAACCATATTCTTACCACTTTCTCTTCGAGACTTCGAGACCCAGCCTTTGGGCAATTCCCACTCGCCGTGAATAGCATGTAGATTTATCTTTCGAGAACTCGTACTCTAGTTCGGCAAGTTGTCGATCACTAAATGCCGTGCGATACCTCCTGGATTGCAATGGTGCTTTCTTTGTAACTGCGTTCTAAAAAGAGTAAAACAAAAAATTATTTCATGCTGTAATGGTCACATTTTTGAATTCTTTTACTTACCGATCCAAAGTTTCCGTTTGTTACTGGATACATGTTATATTATTTTTTATTTTTTTTATTAAAATATGTTTGTAAAAACACTTGGTTGTTTAGCTGATATGTTGCCTGTCAAACTACGAATGTTTGTGTTGCGAATTTTTGCAAAACCCGAATATTTATACAGGAATATTTGCGGGATGACCAACTGCATATCGCCAAGAATATCTTTACCTGGGATTCTACACTTGGGTTGAGGTGCGGTGATAAAAATGGTTTAGATGTTATCAAATCAATTTATGGAAACTTTTCGCTAAATGAACATATTTTTGTTAATGGAAACAAAAATACAAACAAAACAGCTACAAATGAAAACAAATTTCGCGAAACTTCAAATCTAACAGGTAATGTCATTCGCAACAGTGATGCCAAATATAATACGATGCCAATACCCGAAAAGCCTTTGGGTGCATCCACAAGCTCTAAGGCCGCTGCGCACGACGCATGATATATCCCAGTCTACCAGAATGCTGAAATAAGTTTAATGTATAAGAAAATAAGAATTTTAAGCTACAATGTATCAGGTTTAAAAAACAAAATGAATTTTGCAACTTTTTTTAATTATGTTAAAAGTTTTGATATTTTTATATTATTTGAAACTCATCTATTAGAAAATCCAGAAATCAAATTTAAAAAAATATTCTCGAATTATGAACTAGGAAGTGGTGGAACACTGTTCGGTTTTCGTGACAATCTCGAAAGGATTTGTAACTTTGAAAAGGCTGGCGAAATAAGTGTTATTAACCTAAAATCTAACTCAGTTGATGTCATCTTGGTACCTATCTACTTAAACTGTAGTCACTGGCAGTGCGACTTCGACAAACTCTGCGACTCACTTCATTCCTTAGATAACACTGATCTAATGCTTATTGGAGATTTTAATGGTCGAGTTGGTCTCTCACAAAATAACTTTGCATCCGGATATAACAGCAGTTTCATGGAACCTTACCGAAAATCTAAGGACCCAACCTGTGATAGCAAGGGGACAAAAATTCTTGAACTTGCCGATGAATATGACATGCGTTTATTGAATGGTAGTTGCAAAGGTGACTCGGAAGGTGAGCTGACATTTATTAGGGGAACTACGTGCTCAATAATAGATTATTGCTTTGTGTCGGGAGCCTGGTTTAAGCTCCTGGACACTTTTCAAGTTGGAATCGAGATCTTTTCGGACCATATGCCCCTGGAAGTAACTCTCAATTTTGCTGCCAGCGAAAACTTTGATGACACGAGGTCACTAGGCCTTTTGCCAAAATTTGCTTGGAACAACCGAATGCTCGAAATTTATCAGCGAAACTTGGATGTAAACCTTACTTCACTGAGCTCGCAACATTATTCAGCCGATATGGAAGCCTTAACGGAAATCATAAAGAAATCTATTCCGCAACACAAGGCTTTTAAAACATATGAGCAAAAATGGTTTGATTCAGAATGTTTGAGAGCAAGAGACAAATCTTTTAAATGTTTGAAGCTTATGAGAAGAAATGACTCCAATATCTTCAAAAAACTCTATCAAGACGCCAACAGGGAATATAAGCGCATCTGTCTAAGCAAAAAAGTAGATCTTGAACAGAAAAATATTGCACTCATAAACACTTCAAAGTCCTCCGCGTAATTCTGGAGAGCTGTTAAATACGTAAACGGAAACACGTCAAACATTTCCTTGTCCCTTGAAGCCACACAACTAAGGACTCACTTCGATAAACTTCTCAACGCCCCACTAACCTCCCCGCTATTTCATTATGCAGCCCCTCTACTCATAGATGAAAAATTTGACTCTGCGTTTACTCTGGAAGAAGTCAGAGAAGTTATAAACAACTCGAAATCAAACAAAGCTCCAGGTATTGATCGCATCCCGTTCGTGTTTTATAAACATTGCACAAACGAGTTTATACACTATCTCACAATGGAATACAATCGAATCTTTACTTCCAAAAATGTCCCTGATGCATTCAAAAAAGCAATAATCTTCCCACTTCATAAAAAAGGCGATTACAAAGACCCGAAGAACTACAGAGGAATTGCATTTTTGAACACTTCAGCCAAACTGTTTGCTGCATTGATATACAAAAGACTGTACGAATGGATTCAAGATCATAACATTCTCAAAGAATTTCAAGCTGGATTTAGAAAAGGATATTCTACAATCGACCAAATATTCTGCCTATTTAATATCGCTGATTCTTTCAAGAGCAAGAAAAAAAAGTTGTACGCTTTCTTTGTAGATTTTCGAGCAGCTTTCGACACAATATCACGTGAAGCTCTATTTTACAAACTCTCAAAAATCGGTGTATCAAGCAAAATCATTCAAATTCTGCGAGCCTTGTATGAGAATAATATTGCGTACGTTTGGGATGGAGGTGTAATCTCTGATGAATTCAAGACGTCAATGGGAGTCAAGCAAGGCTGCATTCTAAGTGCACTACTTTTTATATTATATATTAATGATATAACCGATGATGTCAAAGGTGGAATAAGGTTCTGCGAAATAACAATCCCGGCATTGATGTATGCGGATGATATCGTCTTTCTGTGTGACACTATCCAAGGTATGCAGTTAATGATAAACAGACTTAGTACATATTGCAGATGTTGGAATCTCACTGTTAATCTTGAGAAGTCAAAAATCATGATATTTAGAAATTCAGGAGGGCGTTACTCTCGTTTGGAAAAGTGGAAGTTAGATGGTGAAGAAATTGAAATCGTACCCAGATACAAATATCTAGGCATTCTGTTGTCGCCTTCTTTAAGCTTGAAACCGCATTTTGCTGAGAAATTAGCTGATGCTAAAAGAGCTATCTGTTCAATTTGGGAACGCTGTTTCAAAAACAACTATGTATCTCTTAGCGCTAAACAAACTTTGTTCCACTCGACTGCAGCCTCAATAATGCTCTACGGAGCCCAAATATGGGGTTACAAATATTACGATGAGGTAGAAAAATTTCTTCGCTATTTCTTGAAGAGGATATTCCGGTTACCAAAAAACACCCCTAACTATATGCTACACATTGAAACTGGAACTCCTCCCCTGCGCTTGTACACTCTCAAAATGCACTTCAACTATATTTTAAAGTTACTGGAGATGAATGGATCCAGAATACCGAGCTTAGTGTTAAAAAACATAATCAGAACAAATGGAAATATTTGCGAGGAATGCAGAAAGTAGCATCCGAATGTGGAATGAATCTGACAGTTCACGAATGAACATTTCTATCTTTTGAGAGAAAAATTCTACTCAATTTTGGAGAATCTTGGCAGACATATGTATGACCAATATATCGAGGAAGCCGAATCATCACTTTTTAGGAATTACTATAGCAAACTCAACCATTTTTTAAATGAAAAAACGTATTTCCTTAACAGCTACGCAGCTGAAAAAATTAGTACTATCTTCAAAATGAGAGGTGAACTGATACACTTAAATTTCATGCCACATCGACCTGATTTACCAACACTTTGTGACCTCTGCAACATGAAAGAGAGAGAAGATGTCTTGCACTTCCTGGGTGTTTGCCCAATTCTAAAAGAGTTTCGAATATTGATGTTTGGAAAACGTGTCTTGGAGGTAGATGAGACAATAAATATCTTAAATGGTGAAAAAGGATGGGATTCCTTATATAACTACACAGTAGTAGCACTTCGTTATAGAAAGCGTATTATAGAAGGAGATTTGATTGTCAACCTGGTAGACGGCCATAAGCCAAACCCATTATGACTTAGAATCTTTATTTAATTGTAAAATTTTTATTGAAATAAAAGTCAATTTAACTAACTAACTAACTAACTATACAGGATTTGCTCGAGTTTTCAAAAGTATCCTTTTTGTAAGTACGGAAAAGGGGTGAAATTTTCTACCTACCAGTGATCGTGAGCCCATGCACCGCCCCCCCACTCGATCAGGTACCCACTAGAGTGAGCCTACGTAGTTCCGTATGTGTGTGTGTGTGTGTGTGTGTAAGATCATCGAAAATGAAACAGAAAGTTCAAAAGTAACCCTTTTCTGTACATGAATGTGTGTGTGTTTTGATGTCATGTGGTACGTGGTGGTAATTATAACTACAGCGCGATATCATTAGTTTAGAAAAATCATCCCCCAAAAGTTTAATCTAAATATTGGGCTCAAAACATGTGCATGGTGCATGGCTTTGTTATCCTTTATGACTAATCGCAGGTAGCAATGTTTTTTTTAACAAGTAACAAATTGCTGGGTAATAAAATAATTAACTGGGAGGCGGGTTTTTTTATCAAATAAATTGTTATGTTCAATGTATTTTGAATCCTTAAAAAGAAGCTTCTAACTGTTATATTGTTAAGTGATAAATATCCTAATCAATTTTTATTTGCAAATTGAAAAAAAAACGTGCATTAGTATCATTTATGCAAAACTGCCCACTGAACTAAAAAATTAAGACACATCTGATGTGTTAGGTAGACTTGATGGGGCTAAAGACATTACCAAAAAAATAAATAATTTGCGCCATCTATGTATGGATTTAATGCAGAAGGTTCACATAGAAACTTATTTTCGATTGCATGTATCCTAAATATTTTTAAGGTTATTGTCCTGGATATGAATTGTTATTATTAAGTAGTTCAGTTACTTCTAAATTGACGTGTTTGCGAAGTGCAGCTTCAACTTCCTGACCTCGTTCTCTACCATTTCTTCTAACTAGATCAACGCTAGGAGCCAATATAGTTTTTTAAAAGCGATTATTTATCGACATTATTGGAAGAACACAGCGGGCAGTCACCGGTGCGTTCGCTAGTATTGAAACAGAAGCTGCCAAAATGGGTTTAGCGGTAAACGCAGATGTAGGAGTTGTTCTAAGAGCGCCCGTTATGCAGACCTTTGAACTTTCTCGAGTATTGCAATGTTGATTTTCTTGTCCAGTGCCGTCCACCATACTAGTACTCCGTTCATAAGGATGGGTCTGACGATTGCCGTATATATCCGGTGACCGACTCGGGGATGGAGACCCTAATTTTGGCCTAGGGCTTTACTACATGAATAGAGGGCCATCGAGGCCTTTCTAGCACGGTCCTATATATTCTGTATATTACCCCCAAGTATCTGGCGTGATCTGTAATTCAATACCCTTGAGTTTTGGATTAATTATATGTGGTATTTTAAACTTTTTTGTGAACAATACTAGTTCAGTCTTCGACGGATTAACTCCGAGACCGACACACTAATTTATTTAGAGCAGACTCCATTACGTTTCTAACTGTAAGAAGGAACTTCACTGATATCGCTGTGGCAATGTCGTCCGCATAAGCTATAACACTGAACCCCTCTTTACTCAAGATTAGGGGTCTGATTCATTGCCATGAGCCACAATAGTGGTGATAAAACTCCACCCTGGGTGGTACCTCTGTACACCGACGTTCTGGTTAGACCACACCCTAGCCCAGCTTGGATAAGCCTGCTTTTAAGCATATGCTCGATCCAACAGCAAAGACAGTTGTCAACATTCAGGTCAAGAAGTGCAACAGATACAGCATCTGTTTTGACATTGTTCAAAGCTCTTTCAATATCAAGGAAGGACACCATAGTGAAATCCTTGTTTTCAAAGGATTTCTCGATTATTCCTACCAACGAATGAAAAGCGTGTTGGGATATCGATACGAGATTACTATCTAATTTAGTTCTAATGTGTACGTCGATTAGCCTTTCCAAAGTCTTCAATAGAAAGGCTGATCGGACGGAAGTCTTTAGGGGATGCATGGGAAGCCTTACCGGTTTTCGGTAAAAAGACAATTTTGGTACTCCTTCAGGATCCTTGCTGTAGTTCCACTGGAAAGATACCATCGAGAACAGCAGATTTGCACTGCCCACTGTATTTTCTTGGGGTTGAGAACGTCCTCTGGCACTCTTATCCAGTTACCATATGGATAAGATCTTCCTAATCCGGAATGTATCACTAGTCTTTTCTATATTTTCACAGAAAAGATGCCAAGAGGCATCTTTGTGGTTTCCAAACCTCTAACTTAAATTTCTTAAGACTGCTTTTGTAGAGGTCCCAGTCATGTGGGTCCGTAGAGCACTTTGCTTGGTTAAAACGCTTCCTGACTTACTTATTCCATCAACTTATTTTCGATTGCATGTATCCTAAATATTTTTCTTATTTTTCGGGATACATACATATATGTATATGTACGTCTGAAAGGATTAAGGACAGCCGTTTTTAAGGAACTTTCTTTTGTCAGTTACCCTTTGTTTTGGAATACCTACTAGGTAATTTTAATCACTTATTTCCTGTGATGATGTTACGTTATTCTGCTATCCCTAGCTTGCAGGTATCTGTCCGAAATATATGTATGGCTGTTGCCTTTCATAATTGTGTTACGAAATGGAAGGTAACGACGGTGAAAAGTACTTTAGAACAAAACTATTTGTTCATCTTTGCTTACTTTAATTTTTTGCTTTTCGATCAGAGCTGCTGATGAACCGGATCATGTAACAACGAGACGGATTTGTTTCCACCATTTTATAGTGCAATGAAACGATTGTTCTCAGATTGAAGTAGCATGATACAAATAGAAGTGGATAAACACGAGCCGTGATATAGTAGCATCTCCCGTCCTGTTGTGCGTAAATAAAGATGTTTACGTCTAAACAACTTCCTATTCATGTGCTTTAGGTAGCATCCTGGAATGAGTTTGCTGTTCAATAAGATAATATAATTGCTTTGCAATATACATACATATGTACATACCTATTCAAATATGGAGGAATAGAAGAGTATTTGTTTACGACAATTATTCCCTGCAAACCACCCGTTTGTACCCAGTTGATTTAAGGATTAATCTCCGTCTCTGGTCCTCTTCGTGGACGCCCGTCGAAAATAGCTATTCACCATTCAAGTGCTTACTGTCAGCTAAGAATATACACGCATGTAAACGCATGTACTCAATCGTGCGCTGCGGTTCATTAAGACGTTGGTGCGAAGAAAACACCTAAAATCTCACTGTGCAGTTGGCGAAGTTGGTAATATAAATGGCTTATCCTGATATGCCAACTTGACAGAATGGACTATTCACTCCGGACCTACTCTTCCGACCTATATTTAAAAAACAATAACAAAAATGAAAAACAGACAAATAAAAAAAGTAAACAAATATGTACATATATGGAGCCTAGGAAGAACTATTCCTCCTAAGTGCTGCTGACTAACGAGGCTAACCTGGTGACACTCGAAATGGCTGATCACAAGCTGCACTACGGCATAAGGCATGCCAAACTCAAGGTCGTTCGCCCTTCAGATTCTGATGATGATTCAGAAAAAATCGAAGGATCCGACAAGGTGTCGGAGGACATTAGAGGTCGATTATATCAATATCAATGGATTTGGTCAGATCATTCAGATTAAACTGCATCATACGCAGAATGCATCAGATAATCTGCTTGTCGCGGAGGAGGACATCGACATTGTCCTGCAACTTTAAATGAAGGGTTTATCCATAAATGGACTCATGGACAACCGTTACAACATCTTCTGAAAGACTACATACGAGATTAGTAATAAACCTCGGTCTTGCATACTAGCTAAAGAAAGTATTTTTATGTCCTGATTTTACTAGCTATGCCGATTTAACGGTCGTTAAATTAGAGGTTGCAAATAACATTGTTTTATTATCCTCGGTTTGCGTGGTTCGTGATAGACTAGCACCGATTGACTCCAGTTAATATCAGGGATTGCAGCAAAATAGGACAACCTGTCTCTAAACTGAGATGCGAATGCCAGGCATAAATTATGGCGCTGGAATTAACGAACGCTGGGATTCCTTGTTTGATTTTCTAGTGATGTCCAATCTTTCTGCTTGTAACGTGGGTAACACTAACTTTTGTTTTTGCGAGTACCTACGGTAAATTTCAGAGGGTGCGAGGAAGTCTTAGACATCACTTTAAAAACCAACAACGACAACCTTATGGTAGAAAACTGACGGTTATACGATCGTTCGTTTTTATCCGACCATCCAATACAATTTTAGCCTCGAGGTCGATGGTCCTACGCCATTTAGAAATGCTAAGAGAATTGATTGGAAGAAATTAAGTCAGGTTATTGAATCAGAATTCCGTAGAATACTCGACTTGAAAATTGAGTGAGTTGAGGAATTAGACGCCAATTAGGACCCTGGGTGCGGCTTTTAAGGTTTCATGTCCTATTAAATACAGCAAGAATAAAATCTGTCCAATCTTAAGAGGATTACCAGAGATATCTTCAATATCTGCTTTAAACACAAGTTATGGAAACCATATAACTATTGTCTTAATCAATACAAGAAATCCAGCTAAAGAGCCAAATCTTCAGTCCATTTAAACCGAAAAGGAGTCTGCAAGATTGAATAAGATCCTGTCTAAGGAACACTCCAACCCGTCGTTTATTATAAGGCCGGATGGTACTTGGACAGACTCCTCTTAAGTGTGATGTATCCCTCATCCTAGAATGACATTAAGTGCGGAATCCGCAAAGGATTTGTTGGAACTTATCTTGAACACACGTACGAAATATCCTACATAAATCCCTTCTTGAAAGCTGATAGTAGATGGCAGTGGTGAGGAACTGTGTCATATACAGGCAGATGTGGCCCACATACTACTTGAATAGAACACAAGAACTATTAAACAGAAGCCGTGCAGATGTTGTAAGAGTTCTGGCACAGAACTGAACTGGAGGTTCATGAGGCCAGAATAGACATTCCATTTATGCACGTTGCACGTTTTAACGGCAATATAACGAGAAAGAAACTACAGTTACTTAGCAAGTGTCCACCTCTAGGCAGTCCCCTTTTTTGACAGGAGCTTAGAATTATCAGTTTCCTCAGCGTAATGGAGTGGATTTGATTAATGATGGCTTGCTGATACAGCCACTTCTGCCTACGTACCTACATAGATCACGCCGTATCCACAATAAGGATTAAAAAAACAAGATTCCTAAATTCAGTCTAAAAGAGAGCGAGAAAGCAGCGAAACAATTCTTAAAAGTCAAAAGTTGATATCTTTAATCAAAAGAAGTTATTTTCATTTGTTTTGGAACCTTTTATTGTTTTTGTTTTAAAATACAATTTGTTCTATCCAATCTGTAGATTCCTCCTCACATTTTAGTGGCATATACCGAAATGTGTTACAAATTGGCACAGTGGGGGTGATACTCCCTAAGAGCTGTAAGTCTTCCTCGTTGAAATCCCTTACCTCGTGAGTATCAAAAACTATAAAGGAACTCAGGAGTTGATGTTGTTGTTCAGGCTCCTGGAATTGTTGATGAGCCCAATTTTGGAATTGAGTCTGCTGGTATTGACTGTGCAAGCAAGGAGGGGCACAATCGGTCAATTGAAACTGATGTTGTTGGGTCTGTTGAACGGGTTGTTGTTCTGTGTTTGGGGGCTTTAGTTGAACAACACTTATTATGACAGGCCGTTCTGGCAATGCTGAAATTTCTCGCATTAGTGTGTTGTATGCCAAAGTCTTCTTCTTCAGTCTCATTCGCCTGTTGTTGAACCATATTCTCACCACTTTCTCTTCGAGACCCAGCCTTTGGGCTATTCCCACTCGCCGTGAATAGCATGTAGATTTATCTTTCGAGAACTCGTACTCTAGTTCGGCAAGTTGTCGATCACTAAATGCCGTGCGATACCTCCTGGATTGCAATGGTGCTTTCTTTGTAACTGCGTTCTAAAAAGAGTAAAACAAAAAATTATTTCATGCTATAATGGTCACATTTTTGAATTCTTTTACTTACCGATCCAAAGTTTCCGTTTGTTACTGGATACATGTTATATTACGATATTAAACTTTGTCGTTATTTTATTAAAATATGTTTGTAAAAACACTTGGTTGTTTAGCGCTGATATGTTGCCTGTCAAACTACGAATGTTTGTGTTGCGAATTTTTGCAAAACCCGAATATTTATACAGGATTTGCTCGAGTTTTCAAAAGTATCCTTTTTGTAAGTACGGAAAAGGGGTGAAATTTTCTACCTACCAGTGATCGTGAGCCCATGCACCGCCCCCCCACTCGATCAGGTACCCACTAGAGTGAGCCTACGTAGTTCCGTATGTTTGTGTGTGTGTGTGTGTAAGATCATCGAAAATGAAACAGAAAGTTCAAAAGTAACCCTTTTCTGTACATGAATGTGTGTGTGTGTGTTTTGATGTCATGTGGTAGGTGGTGGTAATTATAACTACAGCGCGATATCATTAATATAGAAAAATCATCCCCCAAAAGTTTAATCTAAATATTGGGCTCGAAACATGTGCATGGTGCATGGCTTTGTTATCCTTTATGACTAATCGCAGGTAGCAATGTTTTTTTTAACAAGTAACAAATTGCTGGGGATGGTTGGATGCTGTAGAAATAGGGTAGGCACTGACTGGCGTCAACCTGGCGACGTCCAGTGTTGTAACTGTTACTGCGCATCAATTGTGCTTATTTTACCTCCTAGTGGTAGCCATCGGGTACTGGTTGGTGTCCATCCGGACCCGACTTGCTAAACTTATAAGCGCGAGTGTTGACCAAGAGAAAATTGCAGCACTATAAATACGACAGCGGACGAACTCTCTCGATGGAGTCAACGGTGGCGTTAAAGCTTCAAACGGAAGCACAACACTTTATCTGGGCTACTTCGACATATTCGGAGCTCAGGCCGATAAAGATTTCCAAGAATAAGTCAGGTTTTTGGAAAAGAGATGGTGGCGGATGAGCCCTTATTGGGCCAACGGCAGCGCTCATATCCCCGAAGCGGGATACTGACTTCGGTTTAAAACCGGCCCCTCGTCCTAGGGGTTTCAAAAAATGGAACTGGCCCTCCAGGTTGGGGGTTGTGCCGTCGGGGTAACTTCCTTACCACGTAAAAAAAATTTAGTTATGAGAGAGACACAAGCCTCGGATAATGGACCCCCTCATTTAATACCACGACCCGGAACGTACACGGACTATGATATAAGAGTATGCACCTGGAATGTACGTACACTGTACACTCCTGGTGCTATTCAAAAACTTGAATCTGTCCTCACGCGGTACAAGGCAGATATTACCGCGATCCAGGAGATACGATGGATAGGATCAGGTATGCAAAAACGGAAAAATTGCGACATTTATTACAGCAGCCACAAAAGACTGCACATGTTAGGATGCGGATTCGTCGTGGGAAATCGGCTTCGCTCAATGATAATTGACTTTAAGCCGATCAGCGATCGCCTGGCTGTGATCCGCATCAAGGCTACATTTCAAAACATCAGCATAATATGTGCACACGCCCCTACCGACGAAGCTGAAGACTCTATCAAGGAGGAGTTTTATGACCTCCTGGACGGAGCCTACGGAGCCTGTCCGGAGTATGATGTCAAAATCATACTCGGGGACTTCAATGCCAAAATCGGTAAGGAAAACATCTTCGGCGGATTAGTTGGAAAGCACAGCCTCCACGACACGACAACAGACAACGGCTTCCGGCTAATCGATTTTGCAGCAGCTCGTAATACGGTGATAAGTAGCACTAGGTTTCCAAGACTACGAATCCACACAGCAACCTGGCGCTCTCCAGATGGTCGAACCGCCAACCAAATCGACCACGTGCTAATAGATGCGAGGCACGCATCCAACATTCTGAATGTGCAAACGTTCAGAGGGGCAAACGTCGACTCTGACCATTTTCTTGTTGCAGCTAAGTTCAGAGCTCGACTATCCAATGAGAAGAAGCTGCAGACCGCCCAGAAAAAGAAATTCAACGTTGGAAGCCTTAGCACGTCTGGAGTAGCCAGAGCCTACAGGGAGCGCCTGAGTGAGAGACTCTCCGCGGTGCATTCACCATCCACAAACGCCAACAATCTGTGGAACCAGTATCGCGACATCATCAAAGGGGTAGCAGAGACCACCATAGGCTACCAGCCACCACCCAAAAAGAGCCCTTGGTATGATGATGAATGCGTACGCCGGAAAAAGGTGACAGAAAATGCACACTTGCAAGCGCTGCAACGCAAAACAAGGGCAGCGAGAGAAGAGTATCGAACCAGAAGAAGGGAGGAGAAGAAGATACTGCGTAAGAAGAAAAGGGCCCACGCAGCCTCCCAGCTCAAGGATATCGAAGAGTCCCGCGATAGGAACAACATCCGGATGTTTTTCAGGAAAGCCAAGCAACTGGCAGCTGGCTTCAAGCCCGGAACGCAGGCTCTTCGAAACAGTGAAGGAAACCTAGTCACCGAAGCACAGGGAATAGTAGATGTATTTAAGCAGCATTTCCAGCAGCTACTTAATGGGCAGGTAGAGAGAGTGATAGGGCAAGAAGAGAACCCGCATCCAGTCAATGAAGAATCCATTCCCCCTCCTAGTTTTGAAGAGGTCGGCTCAGCTATCAAAAAGCTGAAGAACAACAAGGCCGCCGGCTCTGATGGTCTACCAGCAGAGCTTTTCAAACATGGTGGTGATGCTTTGGTGGGGTGCATGCACCAAGTCATCAACCAAGTGTGGGTGGATGAAGTCATGCCCGATGACTGGACTATCAGCTCTATATGCCCCATCTTCAAGAAAGGCGATCCTATGTCTTGTAAGAACTACCGAGGCATATCCCTGCTTAATGTCGCATATAAGATCCTATCCAACGTACTGTGTGAACGTCTGAAGCCTTTCTGCATCACACTAATCGGCACGTACCAGTGTGGCTTCCGGCCCGGCAGATCGACGATCGACCAAATTTTCACACTAAGGCAAATCCTGGAAAAGACCAACGAATTTCAAGTCGAGACTCACCATCTCTTCATCGACTTTAAAGCCGCATATGATAGCATTCATCGTCTTGAGCTCTAAAAGGCGATGGCCGAATTCGGGATCCCGGCTAAACTGATCCAGCTGTGCCGCGTGACGCTGGATAACACGCGGTGCAACGTGCAATTCGGCAACAGTTCCTCTGAACTATTCCAAACATGCACCGGATTTCGGCAAGGGGATGCGCTATCATGTGACTTCTTCAATCTTGTGCTGGAACAGATAGTGCGCAGGGCAGGTGTAAACACGGAAGGCACTATCTTCAACAAATCTGTCCAGTTGCTGGGATACGCAGACGACATCGACATCATCGGTCGCTCCCAGCGCGCCGTGTTAGAGGCTTTTACGGCAATTGAAGAAGAGGCGAAACGTGTTGGCCTTGAAGTGAATGAGGACAAAACCAAATACATGTTGTCAACAAACAAAGAAGCATCTGTCCACCGCCTAGGACAAAACGTCACTGTTGGCAACAGTAACTTCGAAGTGGTTAAGGAGTTTACCTACCTCGGAGTAAATATCAACTCCACGAATGACAACTTAGTGGAGATTCGACGAAGACTTACCCTAGGAAACCGCTGCTACTTCGGTTTGGCGAAACAAATGGGGTCAAAACTCCTAACTCGAAAGACGAAATGTATGCTCTACAAAACTTTGATCCTGCCAGTTCTGCTGTATGGAGCCGAGTGCTGGACGATAAGCAGGAAAGCAGAGCAAATACTGAACACTTTCGAAAGAAAAATTCTTCGTCGGATATTCGGTCCCGTATGCGAGGAGGGCGAATGGAGGAGAAGATATAACCGCGAACTCTATGAGCTGTACCAGGATGTGGATGTAGTCCAAAAAGCCAAAACACGTCGACTACACTGGCTCGGCCACATCGAGCGAATGGACAATAATGCTCCAGCAAAGAGGATCTTCGAATCACAGCCCCCAGGTTCGAGAAGACAAGGAAGATCGAACCTTCGTTTTAAGGATCAAGCTATCGCGGATGCCAGAGCGCTTGGTCTAGATAACTGGAAGCAGCGTGCCCGGGATCGAAGAGAGTGGAAGGCTGCTGTGTCTCAGGCAGAGACTCTTCACGGGTCGGGAGCCCGTTAAGTAAGTAAGTAAGTACAAATTGCTGGGTAATAAAATAATTAACTGGGAGGCGGGTTTTTTTTGTCAAATAAATTGTTATGTTCAATGTATTTTGAATCCTTAAAAAGAAGTTTCTAACTGTTATATTGTTAAGTGATAAATATCCTAATCAATTTTTATTTGCAAATTGAAAAAAAAACGTGCATTAGTATCATTTATGCAAAACTGCCCACTGAACTAAAAAATTAAGACACATCTGATGTGTTAGGTAGACTTGATGGGACTAAAGACATTACCAAAAAAAAAATAATTTGCGCCATCTATGTATGGATTTAATGCAGAAGGTTCACATAGAAACTTATTTTCGATTGCATGTATCCTAAATATTTTTAAGGTTATTGTCCTGGATATGTTTGAGTAAGGAATGTGAAAGCAAGTTCTTTCTTTGAAAAGTAATTTTAAAAATAACTCTCTGTTCTTCATTAAAAAATTGAATTCTTTTCTTATAAGGCTGCACTTGCGTTTTCCTTGGTAGGTCAGCTGATTATTTAAATGTAGTTCTGGTAAACTTATATACATATACGTCTGTAAGGAGTAAGAAGAAACGTATTCTCGGTATGAATTAGGTTTTTCTACTCGTGAGAGTTAGATAACCAAATTGTTTAGCAGAAAATACACGTTTACAAGGAATCTTAAGGAAAATTAAAGAGCGTTTTTCAATAGAATGTCAGTCTTGCTTGTAGCCGTTTTTATAGTTGGAGATAGGCCTGCCAGAAGTCCTGATTTTAGCGGGACAGTCGCGACATTTGAACCCAAACCCGATTTGCAAAATGTTGTTGCTCTGAATGCATTTATCTATATACATATGTAACTACCCCTACTTACACCCTGTCTCCAACAGCAATACATATTTCATAGCTTATCATCTGTCATCGTTATATGCTTTAATAGAATTGGAAAAATTGCAAAGCGAAACGCAGGCAAGTTTTAGAGTTCCATAAGCACTCGAATTACTAATAAATTTAATAATTTCAAGCTATAAGGCACAAGCTATGCAAGTCATAAGCTGAGCAATACATGCACTATTTGTAGTCTACAAATTTTATTCTATGAAAAGTGGTTTTATATGCGAATGACCAAGCCTGTGTAGAACTAGGAAAACAGCGACGTTCAGTGAATATCTGGAAATTTTCTATGTATCGGATAACAAAGGATGCGTCGAACGGTCTTCCCTTACAAATGTTCATACATATGTATAGCACACCCTGAAATTCAAAATATGATCATCTTACTGCGGCAATAATTTGATGATTTGTGTTGAGCATTGCTCTGCTTCGGAAGAACGCAGATGATTGTTCAAATTTTATCGCAGTTGAAAGCTCAAATGAATCAGATGCGAATTTACTAAACACAAATTATTTTCTTTTCAAAAACGGACAATTCATTACTGAGACTGTGTAATCATTTGATGGCGGAAAATTCGATATAACCCATTTACACCACCACGTCAATTTTAGAAAAATCAATTCTTATGTCGCTGTGCAAAATTTCAAGTTTCTATGGTACCTCCAGAGGTTTCGGAGAAAATGTGATTTTGTAACCTAAGCATTTTCGAATCTACACTATCTAACTTCAGAACTAAAAGTTATCAATTTTAGAAAAAATAGGGAACCTAGAAAATCGACACAAAACCTGAAATATTGTTTTTTAAGTAAAAAACATAATTTGTTCTAAATGTTTTATTGAATGTTGAAAAAAGGTAAATTATAATAATAGTGAAGTAAGTTGAATGAAACAAAAAACTATTTAAATGTACACGTAATAATAGGTTCGCTGAGTGTAGTTTCTCCAAACGAAATTGTTACAATTGGAACTGGTGGTTCGAGGTCTGAAGTTGTGGTCTGAACCCGGATTTTGGAATTATCTTCCAAGCAAGGAAGGGCACCACTTTGATCGCTCGATTGAATCTGCTGTTGATGGGTCTGTTGTTGGGCCTGTTGAGGTTGTTGGGCTTGTTGAAGGTGTTGTTGTTCTGTGTTTGGGGGCTTTATTTGGATAACACTTATTATGACAGGCCGTTCTGGCAATGCTGAAATTTCTTGCATTATTGTGTTGTTTGCCAAAGTCTTATTCTTCAGTCTCATTCGCCTATTGTTGAACCACATTCTCACATTGTTCTCTTCAAGACCCAGCCTTTGGGCAATTCCCACTCGCCGTGAATAGCATGTAGATTTATCTTTCCAGAACTCGTACTCTAGTTCGGCAAGTTGCCGATTACTAAATGCCGTGCGATACCTCTTGGGTTGCAATGGTGCTTTCTTTGCAACTGGCTTCTAAAAAGAGTAAAACAAAAAATTATTTCATGCTATAAAGGTCACATATTTGAAATCTTTTACTTACCGATCCAAAATTTCCGTTTATTACTGGATACATGTTATATTACGATATTTTATATTATTAAACGTCGTCGTTATTTTATTAAAATATGTTTTTAAAAATACTTAGTTGTTTAGCACTGATATGTTGCCTGTCAAACTAGGAATGCTTGTGTTGCGAATTTTTGGAAAACGCGCTTATTTATGCTGGATTTGATCGAGATTTCAAGTATGGCATGTGTGGTAAAGGGCTAAAATGTTCTAACTAATTACTAATGATCATGCACCGATGGACCGCCCTGCCCATTTGTGCAGTATCTAAAAGAGTGCACCTACGTTGTTCCGTGAGTGTGTCAGATCATCGAAAAAGCATGTTCAAAAGTAACTCAGTTGCGTATTTGCGTGTGTGTGAGTGGTAAAATGATCGAAAATGAAACAGAAAGTCCAAAAACAACCCTTTTCGAACAAATGCGGATCTGTTTATGAGTGTATGTGTGTGTTTTGATTTCATATGGCGTAATGTTGGTGGTAATTATAATTGCAGCAACTTACGATTGGTTTAGAAAAATCAACCCCCAAAGGTCCTGAAACATGTATTTTGATTGATAATTAAGGTATGTATGTTCGAAATAACTGCAAAAGTCATTAACTTAAATTCCCTTTTGAAAACGTGTACCTCTATAGATATGAAATGAAATGCTTTGTAATCCTTTTATGACTAGTCTAGCACTGTTTTTTACAAGTAACAAATTGCTGAGCAATAAAACAATTAACTGGGTGGTGGGTTTTTTTTTTCAAATAAGTGTTACCCGAGTAAAATTGTTAAGTTTATTGTAGTTTGAATCATTAAAGAGAACCTCCCAACTGTTATGCTTACACGGCCCAGAAACTAAGAAATAAGACGCATCCGATATTTTAGGTAGAGATATTACCAAAAAAAGTTCGTCATAAGGACTATGCACCATAGCGGGTGCATCCCGATCTGTAGGGAACCTTTTACGGTTAGAAACCCTTTAGAACCTAAATATGTCCTCAATTTTGTTCAGTGAAACAACTTCCTCCAAATTGTTCAAAAAAGTATCTTCCGAGGTACTTTATTCTACTCCGAGCAATGGCTTGGTATTCATTCTGAACTTTGATTTGGTGCATGGTTTGGTTATCCTTTTTATGACAAATCGCAGGTCGCACTATTTTTTGTATTTGTAACAAGTAACAAATTGCTGAGCAATAAAATAATTAACTAGGATGCGGTTTTTTCCAGGAATGTTACGGATTTTTTTTAGAAAAAGCATTGTATGCGCGTACAATTAAGATAAAAAGATAGTAATCTTTAATATCTTTATGAAGCAATTAATTGTTTAATAATAATCGAAGTTAAAAATTGGTGCATAATATTTATTAAAAACCAATATCGTCTCCTTTTCAAGTTCCCGTCTGTTTCGCAGAGGTTCATACATAAATTACAGCCGCGCTACTGAACAACTGTTCACTAGGAACTAGTGGCGATAAAAAGCTGGGTGCTATTGCTGATAATATCTTCAATTCTTCTCGATAAACGCTCCACCGTTTAATGGAATTTTCATTTATATTGGCCTTTTTTTATATTGCGGTAAGAAAGTAATTCCTTCTTAGGTATAGCCTCACGCTACCATGGTCTGGTGTTTCTTGACTCTCATCTTCACTAGACGAATCCCACATCATGGCAAGATCGTTTCTTAAGCATGGCTTTCTGACCATATTGAACATCCCTGGTTGTTCCGTATCTTTTTACGAGTCGTCTGTAATTTTTATTCTTTTACACCCTTCGGAATTTAGAAAACCTGAAGCGTCATCTTCAGTGTTTCTCATCTGTGATGTGTGATCTTGTTAAATAGTCATCAACTTTTTCTTTTCAAGCATTCGAATTATTGGAATAATAGTTGAAATAAAGGCATAAGATATTTTTAGGTATATCTGGATTAAATTATCAATAATCGCAATAATCTAAAGACTGTATTTATATTGTACTCGGATGGAGTTTTAAGCAATTCGATAAGTGAACTATTTTGCACATCAGTCGTTTGAGATGTAGAGCGAGTGAACACCATTGCTCCGGACCGTAGAGTCTTCGAATCAAACCCGGAGGGACAACGCAAACTGTAGCGCCCCTTAAGTAAGTAAGTGAGTAAGAGCAAGATTAAACCTGTTGTTTGTGGGTAACCTTTGTGTGGTTCAGTGAATTTGCATATGTACTTATACTTCGGAAACAATTATGTACCTTGGAGGAATTGAGTCGTTCGTGGAGGTATACAGTTACAGGACATAGGTTGGAAAGGTTTTTAACAGCTAGAAATCTATTGGCAATGGATTGGTTAAGATGAGCAGATTACCATCTCTAAGTTGATATATATGTATTTCGTGCTTATTGCGTCAATAGTCTTTCTTAGCAAAAATATGCTGATTGATGTCAAGGGTACATGTTTGGATTCTTTGGAGCAATGAGAATAAAGCGGGAGTTTTTAGGAATGATGTTTTTTTTTTAAAGCAAGAAAATTGTCGGAGGAAGAGGGTGCTATTTTACTTTTTTTTTTAGAACGGTGTTCGGTTGGGGGTGGGGGCATGTTGTCGAACATGTTTTACTCTCGGGTGTTTGTCAGACGCACGCGAGAGGTGGGGCCGTGAAAGAAATTTTAGGTGTTGTTTGGGAATGGAACCTGGAACCCTCTACGGAGCGAGGGGCGCTCCGTAGTCTAACGCACTTTTTTGGAGTACCTACTAGGTACATAATGTTCAATCACTTATTTCGTGTTATGATGGAGCGGTATTATGGTATCCCTAGTTAACTAGTTGGAAGGGTTTAATTCTTCCCAAATTTCTAACTTAAACATTAGTACATTTTTATTTGCAAAGTCAAAATGAATTGACTTCAGTCCATTAGGTTTTATTTGCCATTTTTTGGCATTTTTATCATTCACTGTCCGTTGCAGTTTTCGGTTATTTCCTTCACCAACAGGAAGAACAGCAGTGTCGTCTGCAAATGTGGCAACAGTAGTTTCCTCAGTTTGTAGTAGGTCGTTTGTGTACAAAATACACATATGACAAAGAAGTCAAAGGTAGTTCCTTCCATCATCACGGCTAACCCCTTTAACCAAGTGATTAAGGATTACTTGGAGATACCACAGCTATCTGAATGGCAGCATTACTGTGGATAAATGGAAAGAATAAACGCGAGGGCTAATGCGTCGGCTCTGCCAGGACGGATTCTACTCTCAATTTAAAAAAAAACAAAAACAACCAAAAAATCATAAAACTCAAACAAAACAACAATTAAACAAATATAGAGGGGATGTTCGATACTGGCTCCTTATTGGAAGACATGCCTTTAGTCAGGAGTCTTCAGTCTTCCTACCAGCCGGGACAAATCATATTACTCCTTCTATGTACAAGTACATAGAACAAGACATGGTACTCCCTCTGGCATACATAGGGTGGCTCAGAAATCATCAACAACAGCGAACACTAAAATGGCAACCAAAGACACTAAGGTTACTGCCAATGGTTCGGCGAAGGAAAACAAACCGCGGCTCGTTCTTGACAAAGGTGCCAAAAAAGAAGCAGCTGGTACCATTTATCAGAAGAATTCAAGCCTATCCCCGTTCAGATAGGACTTATATCCCAACTAAAAAGGATATGAATGTATGTATTTTACTTTTAACGGTAGTTAAATCGGAGGTTGTAAATAACAATCTTTTTATATCCTCAGTTTACATGGAGCGTGATGAACAAACAACATACGCCAGGAGATACGCCAGTAAACATCTGGAATTACAGCAAAAAAGGATGACCTGCTTATGGGCTGCGACGGGAATACCAGGCATACATAAGGCGCACTTATGTAATTATCGAACGCGGTGAGTCCTTATTTGATTTTCAAGTGATGTCCAACCTTTCTGTTTGTTACGTGGGTAACGCTATAACTTTTGTTTTTCCGAGTACCTACGGAAAATTTTAGATGGTGCGAGGAAGTCTTAGATATCATAGATAAAATTGACGGGTATCCGATCGTTCTTCTTTTTCCGACCATAGATCAATCCTATACAATGTGAGCCTCGAGGTCGATAAGTGAATTGACTGTACTTTAGAAATTGGGTGAGGTTATTAAATCAAAACTCCGTAGAATATCCGACTTGCAAAATTGAGTCGGTTGAGGAACTAGACTCCAAAATTAGGACCCTAGAAATGGCCGTGGGTGCGGCTTTTAAGGTTTCATGTCATATTAAACACACCAAGAATAAAATCTATCCAATCTTAGGAGGATTACGAGTGATATCTTCAATATCTGCTTTAAACACAAATTCTGGCAACCATATAAGGATTGTCTTAAAGAACACAAGAAATCCATCTAAAGGGCCATATCTTAAGGCCATTGAAACCGAAACAGACTCTGCCAAATTGAGTAAGCTCTTGTCTAAGGAACACTCCAGCCCGTCCTTTATTAAAAGGCCGGATGGGAATTGGTGGGACTCCTCCTAAAAGTCCCTGTAGATTTCTTTCACACTTTCCAGGATGTAAAATTGTGATTGCTCATGCACCGCAGAGATCCATCAGCCTTTCCTATTTCCTTTATGACTTTTTCGACATACACGTACGAAATACCCTACATCAATCCCTTCTATCCAAGTCTCTCCACGCGTATCCTAAGGGGCGATCGACAGAGACGAAGTTGTTCGAAACATAGACAAGCCTGCGTGACTTTCTATGCTTGCAGTAAAACCTTCGGTAAGAAGTGGGATCTTCGTCCGACGATGGTCATAATGATGTGCACCGCTGTGGTGCGTCCTACACTTTTTCATGGATTGGCCTGCGTTAATGAAAGAATAAGACATCAAACTTATCAAAAAAGTGCAAAGAACTACGGATTTAGGCGCAACTTGAGCCATAAGATCATGTGCAATCGAAGTTTTAAACGTAATATTGCACATTTTACCACTCGACCTTCATAATATGTTTTTATCATCATGTGGTGCGGTCAGATTAAAAGAAAGAGGATGCTGGTGTACCAAACTTTATGGTCAGGGGCGGGGATATTCTCTGATTCTCCCAACTTAACAGCATACACATTCTATTACTTTAATGTACGTGCCACTATATCCTCGAACAGAGTGCTAAGAGGAACTTGCGTCACTGGGTCATCGGTTCAGAATCAGTCCCCTTTGGTTCAGGATCAGTCTCCTTTGGGTCACTGTAACATTGAGGAAAAAGGTAGAATTTTTGCGCACCATCTACTGAAAGCTGATAGTAGATGAAAGGGGTGAGCAACTATGTCATATACAGGCAGATGTGGCCCACATACTACATACTTGAATAGAACACGAGAATTATTAAACAGAAGCCGAGCAGATGTTGTAAGAGTTCTGGCAACTGGCCCATCGAGGTTCATACGGCCAGAATAGACATTCCGTTTAATGCACGTTCTTGTAACTGCAATTTAACGAGAAAGAAACTACACTTCCTTAGCAAGTGTCCACCTCATGGCAGGACCCGTTTTTGACAGGAGTTTAGCATTATCGGTTTCCTCAGCGTAATGGAGTGGATTTGATCAATGATGGCTTGCTGATACAGCCACTTCTGCCTACATAGATCACGCCGTATCCACAATAAGGATTAAAAATACAAGATTCCTAAATTCAGTCTAAAAGAGAGCGAGAAAGCGGCGAAACAATTCTTAAAAGTCAAAAGTTGATATCTTTAATCAAAAGAAGTTATTTTCATTTGTTTTGGAACCTTTTATTGTTTTTGTTTTAAAATACAATTTGTTCTATCCAATCTGTAGATTCCTCCTCACATTTTAGTGGCATATACCGAAATGTGTTACAAATTGGCACAGTGGGGGTGATACTCCCTAAGAGGAGTAAGTCTTCCTCGTTGAAATCCCTTACCTCGTGAGTATCAAAAACTATAAAGGAACTCAGGAGTTGATGTTGCTGTTGAGGCTCCTGGAATTGTTGTGGCTGAGCTTGCAGTTGTTCCCTTTGAAATGGTTGAGCCGCATTTCGGTTTGAGGAACAATGGGGCTGCTCATCATACACTGTTCCATTACTCTGAGGTTGAAGGCAGTGTATGTCATGCAAAGTTCGGGGTGGTACTATCTGGACGATACTTGTCACTATCGGCATATCTGGCAATTGTTCCACTATTGGTGCGAAAGGTGCACCGGCCAACGGCAAATTATAAACCATATTTGAGTTCATAGCTCCTTGCTCAATGGTATTCATTTTCATAATTTGCCTTTTCAATCTCGTTCGTCGGTTCTGGAACCAAACTTTTACTACAATACTGTCAAGTCCCAATCTTTGGGCAATTTCCTCCCGGCGGGACTTGTTTGCGAATATATGGTAGTGGAATTCGGCCTCAAGTTCGGTCAGCTGTTCGCTGGTGAACGCGGTCCGATACCTCTTGGTTGGCAATGGCGGCGTTCTGAAAAGATTAAAACAAAAAATTATTTTCATACTTCATGAACACATTCCTTTAAATCCTTTACTTACGAATGGAAAGTTTCCGTTTGGTGTTGGAGTCATGTTATATTAGGATTAGAGTCGTCGTTGTTTTATTAAATTATTTCACTGGTTTTTAAAACACTTATGGATGTTTTTATTATGCACTGCTGTGTTGCCTGTCAGACTACGAATGTTTGTGTTGCGAATTTTTGCAAAACGCGCTTATTTATGCAGGATTTGATCGAGTTTTTAAAAGTATCCTTTTGCATGGAGGTAAAGGGCTAAAATGTTCAACTAGTTACTAATGATCATGCGACCATGCACCGCCCTCCCCATTTGAACAGGTACCT
Organism: Xylota sylvarum; assembly: GCA_905220385.1. NCBI lineage: Eukaryota > Metazoa > Arthropoda > Insecta > Diptera > Syrphidae > Xylota > Xylota sylvarum. Next base: position 51,061,592 of record LR999958.1, read on the forward strand.
AAAAAAGTGCAGCTACATTGTTCCGTGTGTGTTTGTGTAAGAACATAGAAAATGAAACAAAAATTTCCAAAGTAACTCAGCTCCGTATCTGCGTGTGTGTGAGTGGTAAGATCATCGAAAATGAAACAGAAAGGTCCAAAGTAATTCAGTTGCGAATTTGCGTGTGCGTGAGTGGTAAGATCATCGAAAATGTAACAGAAAGTCCAAAAGCAACCCTTTTCGAACAAATGCGGATCTGTATATGAGTGCATGTGTGTGTTTTGATTTCATATGGGTTGTAATTATAATTGCAGCAACTTACGATTGGTTTAGAAAAATCAACCCCCAAATGTCTTGAAACAAGAATTTTGATTGATAATTAAGGTATGTATGTTCGAAATAACTGCAAAAGTCATTAACTTAAATTCCCTTTTGAAAACGTGTACCTATAGATATGAAATGAAATGCTTTGTAATCCTTTTATGACTAGTCTAGCACTGTTTTTAACAAGTAACAAATTGCTGAGCAATAAAACAATTAACTGGGTGGTGGGTTTTTTTTTTTTTCAAACAAATGTTACCCGAGTAAAATTGTTAGGTTTATTGTAGTTTGAATCATTAAAGAGAACCTCCCAACTGTTATGCTTTCACGGCCCAGAAACTAAGAAATAAGACGCATCCGATATTTTAGGTAGAGATATTACCAAAAAAAGTTCGTCATAAGGACTATGCACCATAGCGGGTGCATCCCGATCTGTAGGGAACCTTTTACGGTTAGAAACCCTTTAGAACCTAAATATGTCCTCAATTTTGTTCAGTGAAACAACTTCCTCCAAATTGTTCAAAAAAGTATCTTCCAAGGTACTTTATTCTACTCCGAGCAATGGCTTGATATTCATTCTGAACTTTGATTTGGTGCATGGTTTGGTTATCCTTTTTATGACAAATCGCAGGTCGCACTATTTTTTGTATTTGTAACAAGTAACAAATTGCTGAGCAATAAAATAATTAACTAGGATGCGGTTTTTTCCAGGAATGTTACGGATGCGGATGTTTTTAAAGAAACATTATATGGGTGTATAATTAAGATAAAAAGATAGTAATCTTTAATATCTTTATGAAATAATTAATTGTTTAATAATAATCGAAGTTAAAAATTGGTGCATAATATTTAATAAAAACCAGTATCGTCTCCTCTTCAAATTCCCGTCTGTTTCGCAGAGGTTCATACATAAATTACAGCCGCGCTACTGAACAACTCTTCACTAGGAACTAGTGGCGATAAAAAGCTGGGTGCTATTGCTGATAATATCTTCAATTCTTCTCGATAAACGCTCCACCGTTTAATGGAATTTTCATTTATATTGGCCTTTTTTTATATTGCGGTAAGAAAGTAATTCCTTCTTAGGTATAGCCTCACGCTACCATGGTCTGGTGTTTCTTGACTCTCATCTTCACTAGACGAATCCCACATCATGGCAAGATCGTTTCTTAAGCATGGCTTTCTGACCATATTGAACATCCCTGGTTGTTCCGTATCTTTTTACGAGTCGTCTGTAATTTTTATTCTTTTACACCCTTCGGAATTTAGAGAACCTGAAGCGTCATCTTCAGTGTTTCTCATCTGTGATGTGTGATCTTGTTAAATAGTCATCAACTTTTTCTTTTCAAGCATTTGAATTATTGGAATAATAGTTGAAATAAAGGCATGAGATATTTTTAGGTATATCTGGATTAAATTATCAATATTTAATGATCGCAATAATCTAAAGACTGTTTTTATATTGTACTCGGATGGAGTTTTAAGCAATTCGATAAGTGAACTATTTTGAAGAGTGTTAACAGCTTGGTTGATCTTCGGGCATATAAGAAGGTGATCGATAGAAGTGTTGAGTTCATATTGCAAAGATGCCAGGTTGGAGGTAAGGATTTGTTAAATATGTGGCCATGCGCTAGGTGAGTGCGCCCCATGCGAAGTCGGAGAAAACATCTAATCATAAATTTGGAGCAGCTAAGCGGATAAAGTGCTGGTTCGGTTAGTTGGTTAGCTCTTGATTAGTGATGAACATGATTTCTCCATTCTTCTTTCTTTTTGGTGATCCATTTTTTACGGATTAGAGTTTTTAGGTCTCTATTGCTAGGTGGTAAGTGAGTGGACTGTCAGTTGCAGTTTTCGCAGCTTTGTCGGCTTCCTTATTACCTATTATCCCCCAAGATTTTCAATTTGGTCTTATATTTCATAAGACAATCCGTTGTGCGTTCTACAATTGAAGTTTTATTGTCGACGTTTTTGATCGCAGACATCGTGGACAAACTGTCGTTGCAGAAGACTATTTTTTTAAAATTCTTAATTCTTGTATCTTGATAAATAGCGAGAGCATTTGCAAGCGCAGCTAAAGTGACCACTTATGATGAGATTTTATTTTCGGCAACTATTGCAAAGCCGGTGGAATATTCTGATTTGGAGCCGTCTGTGAATACGAGGCTCCAGTTTTTATTGTGTAAGTGGAAGCTATGTATATCATTAAACAGCGCTTGGTAAGTTTGATTACTTGTGAAGTCCTTGTGTGCTCAGGTGAGGTCGGTATTCATCGATGATTCAGAAAGTAACCAAGATGGGTGCGTTTTTGTTCTATGACTTTGAATATCTAGTGGAATGTCCTTAGATCGAGCAATATTAAGTGCATTGAAGATTGTAGAAAGACTGCTTGCGATTCTGTTCCATGATAAGGTTGGTTCGGTGTCATTTGTAATTGGAGACTTCGATGAGGATATTAACTTTGGGATCAAAAGAGAAGTTAAGTAATCAAGTCACTCATCGATTAAGGAATGGCTTGACTTTTTATAGCAAGTTCTTGACTGGAGTTGTTCTAAATGCTTTGAGACAACATGTAACAGCTGAGCGATATTGGGGTTTTATTATTTGATGTGAGCTCGTAGTCGATATTGTTGGTACGATGACGCGGATGATGGTGTTAGAAGCTGAACATGTTTGAACATAAATACTGAACTACATTTAATCTAGCATTAAACAATGATTCTTGAAATTAAATTTAATATCAAACAATATGCCAAGGATTTTAAGAGAATCAACATTTTGTACATAAATATTATTGAAAATAAGAGGGATTATTTTTGAACAACACGTTTTTTTTACAAATGTGTATAATTTCTGTTTTACCAAAGAAATGCGGATCCAGAGAGCTTAGGACATTCGTTAATCTCTGTTAAAGTGGTTAAGAAGGTGTTAGAAATCTCTTCAAGTCTTCTTAGGAGAGAGTCCACAGTTATATTCCACAGAGTATGTGATAAAACACGATCCTGCGGGCAACATCTGCTAACCTTTCTTTGAAGATCCAACAAGGAAATATCAATCGATTCCTCCACAAAACATCTGGTCAGCATTGCTGATGCAGCTTTGCTATGTTGAAGGTTCAATTGAATCACCCTAAGTTTTTCCCGGTACGGGCCCTCCTCCCGCCCGACTAGTCTTGACCATGAGGATCCATGAGGTCCATCACTTCGTCGCCCTACCGGGTGGCTTCCCAAGCTGAGTCTTTTCTGCTGGTCCTTGGAATTTCACGAGCGAATTCCAGTCCGCAGTTGAGTTTGGCCCCTGCTTGCCTGACCGTCTCGCTTCCTCCCTCGGACACCAAATCGTCAGTTTGGTGCCGCCTGTCGCTACATCGCCGTACCTTTCTGTTAGACTAACCTTCCAATTGGAAGTGTCCGTCACACATTCATTCTGGCGACACAACCTGGCCAGGGTGATCTCTTTGCTCGTGGTTTCCTCCGGGACAAAGATGATCAGCCTCTCCACATCCTTGAGGATGTAGAGTCGATCCACTTTCAGGTTGATTCCCTCCCAAAAGGTGGTCAACTTCCCTACGGCTTCACAAAACTACGTCTTGGATCTTGATTAACGCATTTTACTGTGATGAATCAATGAATCCAAGGTTGCTTCCCTTAGTCCTATGTCTCCGGCATTGACAGGAATAGAGTCAAGTGCCGCTAAATCCTTTTTACATCCGATAGGCCACTTGAGTTGAGGTACTCAAACGGTGCCTTTGGTTTAATTATGTGTGCTAGCTAGCGCATGATATTGACACAGTGTATATGCTGCCGTCCCGACTTCCTCCAGTTCTTTTGAGAAGATACTTATCCCCGCTCTGCTATCCATCATGGACCCATCCGTAAAGATCTTATCTTTAATAATATCAATCTTAATTTCCTGAAGTGTTTTCAATAAGAGTTTTGTGATACATTTCGGTAACACACATTCGCTTTATTCCCATCCATGGACATATTCAACTCCCTAATCTCGTTTTTCACGAGATCCAGGATTTTCCTATGACCATAGATAGTACCGCGCCAGAGCCAGTTGACATTCCGGTCGATGCCGCCGGTTTCTTAATAAATAAGTCTAGCGGTAGAATACCTAGGATCACTTCCATTGCGCATGTTGGACTCGTTCGTATTGCACTGGCGACGGTCCCTGAACATGCCAGACTACCTAACTGCTTCATTAGAGTTTTCTGAGAGGCTTTCGCCACCATACAACTGAGGCATATGTGATAATCGGTCTAACTATCATCGTATACATCCAGTATGTTGACCTCGGCGAGAATTCCCACCTTAGTTTTGCACTGATGAAGAACCCTTTTCACCTTTCTAATCTTCTCTACCACATGAAAGTTCATCTAGCATACACACCAAGATACTTAACCTTTCTGGTCACATGTATGTAGCCAAAAAGTGTCAAGTAGGTTGGCTGAAATTCCAGATCTCTCCTCTTCCTTGTGAAGATGATTAGATCTGTCTTTTTCACATTAATGGAGAGCCCTTGTTCCTGACACCAACGCCCAACCACTCGGAGAGCATTTTTCATGGTATCTGCTGTGATAAAAAAACAAGTTTCCTAAATTCATCAATTTTGTAGAGAGCGAAAAAACAGCGAAACAATTTTTGAAGTTCAAAAGCTGAAATATTTTTAAATCAAAAGAAGTTGTTTATATTTTTCTGGTTTTTATTGAAAAAAAAAACAGTTTTTTGTTTTGTTATATACAATTTGTTCTACAGTTCGTTATTTATTTATTAATTCAATGGATTCCCCCACAGTTCCTGTGGAATATATAGATATCTGACTGAACTATCCATTTCCAGAGTGGGGGTAATACTCTGCAGCAGGTTTAAGTCATCCTGATTGAATTAACTTACCCAGTGAGTATCCAAAATCATGGGTTGCTGTTGTTGAGTCGGCAGGTATTCTTGTGACTGTTGATTTTGCAGTTGTTGTAGTTGCTGAAACCGATGAGCCGCTTTGTGGAATTCTTGAGTATGCTGGTATTGACTGTGCAAGGAAGGAGGGGCACAATCGGTCAATTGAATCTGCTGTTGTTGGGCCTGTTGAACGGGTTGTTGTTCTGTGTTTGGGGACTTTATTTGAACAACACTTATTATGACAGGCTGTTCTGGCAATGCTGAAATTTCTCGCATTATTGTGTTGTTTGCCAAAGTATCCTTCTTCAGTCTCATTCGCCTGTTGTTGAACCATATTCTCACCACTTTCTCTTCGAGACCCAGCCTTTGGGCAATTCCCACTCGCCGTGAATAGCATGTAGATTTATCTTTCGAGAATTCGTACTCTAGTTCGGCAAGTTGCCGATCACTAAATGGAGGGTTTAAGTAACAATCTTTTTATATCCTCAGTTTACATGGAGCGTGATGAACAAACAACATACGCTAGGAGATACGCCAGTAAACATCTGGAATTACAGCAAAAAAGGATGACCTGCTTATGGACTACGACGGGATTACCAGGCATACATATGGCGCACTTATGAAATTATCGAACGCGGTGAGTCCTTATTTGATTTTCAAGTGATGTCCAACCTTTCTGTTTGTTACGTGGATAACTTATGTTTTTCCGAGTACGGACAATTTCAAAGGGTGCGAGGAAGTCTTAGATCTCATAGATCAAATTGACGGGTATCCGATCGTTCGTCTTTTTCCGACCATAGATCAATCCTATACAATGTGAGCCTCGAGGTCGATAAGTGAATTGACTGTACTTTAGAAATTGGGTGAGGTTATTAAATCAAAACTCCGTAGAATATCCGACTTGCAAAATTGAGTCAGTTGAGGAACTAGACTCCAAAATTAGGACCCTAGAAATGGCCGTGGGTGGGTGCTTTTAAGGATTCATGTCATATTAAATACACCAAGAATAAAATCTGATATCTTCAATATCTGCTTCAAACACAAGTTCTGGCAAAAAGTATCTTAAGTCCATTGATTGAGTAAGCTCCTGTCTAAGGAACACTCCAGCCCGTCCTTTATTAAAAAGAGGGACTCCTCCTAATAGTCCCTGTAGATTTCTTTCACACTTTCCAGGATGTAAAATTGTGATTGCTCATGCACCGCAGAGGATTTCAGATCCATCAGCCTTTCCTATTTCCTTTATGACGTTTTCGACATACACGTACGAAATACCCTACATCAATCCCTTCTATCCAAGTCTCACCACGCGTATCCTAAGGGGCGATCGAGAGAGCCTGCGTGACTTCCTATGCTTGCAGTAAAACCTTCGGTAAGAAGTGGGGACTTCATCCGACGATGGTCATAATGATGTGCACCGCTGTGATGCGTCCTACACTTTTCTAACGATCGGCCTGCGTTATGCAACTTTGTCATATACAGGCAGATGTGGCCCACATAATACTTGAATAGAACACAAGAACTATTAAACAGAAGCCGTGCAGATGTTGTAAGAGTTCTGGCAACTGGCCCATCGAAGTTCATGCGGCCAGAACAGACATTCCGTTTAATGCACGTTCTTGTAACGGCAATTTAACGAGAAAGAAACTACACTTCCTTAGCAAGTGTCCACCTCTAGGCAGGACCCTTTTTTGACAGGAGTAGCATTATCGGTTTCCTCAACGTAATGGAGTGAATTTGATCAATGAGGGCTTGCTGATACAGCCACTTCTACCTACGTACCTACATAGATCACGCCGTATCCACAATAAGGATTAAAAAAACAAGATTCCTAAATTCAGTCTAAAAGAGAGCGAGAAAGCAGCGAAACAATTCTTAAAAGTCAAAAGTTGATATCTTTAATCAAAAGAAGTTATTTTCATTTGTTTTGGAACCTTTTATTGTTTTTGTTTTAAAATACAATTTGTTCTATCCAATCTGTAGATTCCTCCTCACATTTTAGTGGCATATACCGAAATGTGTTACAAATTGGCACAGTGGGGGTGATACTCCCTAAGAGCTGTAAGTCTTCCTCGTTGAAATCCCTTACCTCGTGAGTATCAAAAACTATAAAGGAACTCAGGAGTTGATGTTGTTGTTGAGGCTCCTGGAATTGTTGTGGCTGTTGAGTTTGATGAGCCCAATTTTGGAATTGAGTCTGCTGGTATTGACTGTGCAAGCAAGGAGGGGCACAATCGGTCAATTGAAACTGATGTTGTTGGGTCTGTTGAACGGGTTGTTGTTCTGTGTTTGGGGGCTTTAGTTGAACAACACTTATTATGACAGGCCGTTCTGGCAATGCTGAAATTTCTCGCATTAGTGTGTTGTATGCCAAAGTCTTCTTCTTCAGTCTCATTCGCCTGTTGTTGAACCATATTCTCACCACTTTCTCTTCGAGACCCAGCCTTTGGGCTATTCCCACTCGCCGTGAATAGCATGTAGATTTATCTTTCGAGAACTCGTACTCTAGTTCGGCAAGTTGTCGATCACTAAATGCCGTGCGATACCTCCTGGATTTCAATGGTGCTTTCTTTGTAACTGCGTTCTAAAAAGAGTAAAACAAAAAATTATTTCATGCTATAATGGTCACATTTTTGAAATCTTTTACTTACCGATCCAAAGTTTCCGTTTGTTACTGGATACATGTTGTATTACGATATTTTATTAAACGTCGTCGTTATTTTATTAAAATATGTTTGTAAAAACACTTGGTTGTTTAGCGCTGATATGTTGCCTGTCAAACTACGAATGTTTGTGTTGCGAATTTTTGCAAAACCCGAATATTTATACAGGATTTGCTCGAGTTTTCAAAAGTATCCTTTTTGTAAGTACGGAAAAGGGGTGAAATTTTCTACCTACCAGTGATCGTGAGCCCATGCACCGCCCCCCCACTCGATCAGGTACCCACTAGAGTGAGCCTACGTAGTTCCGTATGTTTGTGTGTGTGTGTGTGTGTGTGTAAGATCATCGAAAATGAAACAGAAAGTTCAAAAGTAACCCTTTTCTGTACATGAATGTGTGTGTGTGTGTTTTGATGTCATGTGGTAGGTGGTGGTAATTATAACTACAGCGCGATATCATTAGTTTAGAAAAATCATCCCCCAAAAGTTTAATCTAAATATTGGGCTCGAAACATGTGCATGGTGCATGGCTTTGTTATCCTTTATGACTAATCGCAGGTAGCAATGTTTTTTTTAACAAGTAACAAATTGCTGGGTAATAAAATAATTAACTGGGAGGCGGGTTTTTTTTGTCAAATAAATTGTTATGTTCAATGTATTTTGAATCCTTAAAAAGAAGCTTCTAACTGTTATATTGTTAAGTGATAAATATCCTAATCAATTTTTATTTGCAAATTGAAAAAAACGTGCATTAGTATCATTTATGCAAAACTGCCCACTGAACTAAAAAATTAAGACACATCTGATGTGTTAGGTAGACTTGATGGGGCTAAAGACATTACCAAAAAAAAAAATAATTTGCGCCATCTATGTATGGATTTAATGCAGAAGGTTCACATAGAAACTTATTTTCGATTGCATGTATCCTAAATATTTTTAAGGTTATTGTCCTGGATATGAATTGTTATTATTAAGTAGTTCAGTTACTTCTAAATTGACGTGTTTGCGAAGTGCAGCTTCAACTTCCTGACCTCGTTCTCTACCATTTCTTCTAACTAGATCAACGCTAGGAGCCAATATAGTTTTTTAAAAGCGATTATTTATCGACATTATTGGAAGAACACAGCGGGCAGTCACCGGTGCGTTCGCTAGTATTGAAACAGAAGCTGCCAAAATGGGTTTAGCGGTAAACGCAGATGTAGGAGTTGTTCTAAGAGCGCCCGTTATGCAGACCTTTGAACTTTCTCGAGTATTGCAATGTTGATTTTCTTGTCCAGTGCCGTCCACCATACTAGTACTCCGTTCATAAGGATGGGTCTGACGATTGCCGTATATATCCGGTGACCGACTCGGGGATGGAGACCCTAATTTTGGCCTAGGGCTTTACTACATGAATAGAGGGCCATCGAGGCCTTTCTAGCACGGTCCTATATATTCTGTATATTACCCCCAAGTATCTGGCGTGATCTGTAATTCAATACCCTTGAGTTTTGGATTAATTATATGTGGTATTTTAAACTTTTTTGTGAACAATACTAGTTCAGTCTTCGACGGATTAACTCCGAGACCGACACACTAATTTATTTAGAGCAGACTCCATTACGTTTCTAACTGTAAGAAGGAACTTCACTGATATCGCTGTGGCAATGTCGTCCGCATAAGCTATAACACTGAACCCCTCTTTACTCAAGATTAGGGGTCTGATTCATTGCCATGAGCCACAATAGTGGTGATAAAACTCCACCCTGGGTGGTACCTCTGTACACCGACGTTCTGGTTAGACCACACCCTAGCCCAGCTTGGATAAGCCTGCTTTTAAGCATATGCTCGATCCAACAGCAAAGACAGTTGTCAACATTCAGGTCAAGAAGTGCAACAGATACAGCATCTGTTTTGACATTGTTCAAAGCTCTTTCAATATCAAGGAAGGACACCATAGTGAAATCCTTATTTTCAAAGGATTTCTCGATGATTCCTACCAACGAATGAAAAGCGTGTTGGGATATCGATACGAGATTACTATCTAATTTAGTTCTAATGTGTACGTCGATTAGCCTTTCCAAAGTCTTCAATAGAAAGGCTGATCGGACGGAAGTCTTTAGGGGATGCATGGGAAGCCTTACCGGTTTTCGGTAAAAAGACAATTTTGGTACTCCTTCAGGATCCTTGCTGTAGTTCCACTGGAAAGATACCATCGAGACCAGCAGATTTGCACTGCCCACTGTATTTTCTTGGGGTTGAGAACGTCCTCTGGCACTCTTATCCAGTTACCATATGGATAAGATCTTCCTAATCCGGAATGTATCACTAGTCTTTTCTATATTTTCACAGAAAAGATGCCAAGAGGCATCTTTGTGGTTTCCAAACCTCTAACTTAAATTTCTTAAGACTGCTTTTGTAGAGGTCCCAGTCATGTGGGTCCGTAGAGCACTTTGCTTGGTTAAAACGCTTCCTGACTTACTTATTCCATCAACTTATTTTCGATTGCATGTATCCTAAATATTTTTCTTATTTGTCGGGATACATACATATATGTATATGTACGTCTGAAAGGATTAAGGACAGCCGTTTTTAAGGAACTTTCTTTTGTCAGTTACCCTTTGTTTTGGAATACCTACTAGGTAATTTTAATCACTTATTTCCTGTGATGATGTTACGTTATTCTGCTATCCCTAGCTTGCAGGTATCTGTCCGAAATATATGTATGGCTGTTGCCTTTCATAATTGTGTTACGAAATGGAAGGTAACGACGGTGAAAAGTACTTTAGAACAAAACTATTTGTTCATCTTTGCTTACTTTAATTTTTTGCTTTTCGATCAGAGCTGCTGATGAACCGGATCATGTAACAACGAGACGGATTTGTTTCCACCATTTTATAGTGCAATGAAACGATTGTTCTCAGATTGAAGTAGCATGATACAAATAGAAGTGGATAAACACGAGCCGTGATATAGTAGCATCTCCCGTCCTGTTGTGCGTAAATAAAGATGTTTACGTCTAAACAACTTCCTATTCATGTGCTTTAGGTAGCATCCTGGAATGAGTTTGCTGTTCAATAAGATAATATAATTGCTTTGCAATATACATACATATGTACATACCTATTCAAATATGGAGGAATAGAAGAGTATTTGTTTACGACAATTATTCCCTGCAAACCACCCGTTTGTACCCAGTTGATTTAAGGATTAATCTCCGTCTCTGGTCCTCTTCGTGGACGCCCGTCGAAAATAGCTATTCACCATTCAAGTGCTTAGTGTCAGCTAAGAATATACACGCATGTAAACGCATGTACTCAATCGTGCGCTGCGGTTCATTAAGACGTTGGTGCGAAGAAAACACCTAAAATCTCACTGTGCAGTTGGCGAAGTTGGTAATATAAATGGCTTATCCTGATATGCCAACTTGACAGAATGGACTATTCACTCCGGACCTACTCTTCCGACCTATATTTAAAAAACAATAACAAAAATGAAAAACAGACAAATAAAAAAAGTAAACAAATATGTACATATATGGAGCCTTAGAAGAACTATTCCTCCTACCTGCTGCTGACTAACGAGGCTAACCTGGTGACACTCGAAATGGCTGATCACAAGCTGCACTACGGCATAAGGCATGCCAAACTCAAGGTCGTTCGCCCTTCAGATTCTGATGATGATTCAGAAAAAATCGAAGGATCCGACAAGGTGTCGGAGGACATTAGAGGTCGATTATATCAATATCAATGGATTTGGTCAGATCATTCAGATTAAACTGCATCATACGCAGAATGCATCAGATAATCTGCTTGTCGCGGAGGAGGACATCGACATTGTCCTGCAACTTTAAATGAAGGGTTTATCCATAAATGGACTCATGGACAACCGTTACAACATCTTCTGAAAGACTACATACGAGATTAGTAATAAACCCCGGTCTTGCATACTAGCTAAAGAAAGTATTTTTATGTCCTGATTTTACTAGCTATGCCGATTTAACGGTCGTTAAATTAGAGGTTGCAAATAACATTGTTTTATTATCCTCGGTTTGCGTGGTTCGTGATAGACTAGCACCGATTGACTCCAGTTAATATCAGGGATTGCAGCAAAATAGGACAACCTGTCTCTAAACTGAGATGCGAATGCCAGGCATAAATTATGGCGCTGGAATTAACGAACGCTGGGATTCCTTGTTTGATTTTCTAGTGATGTCCAATCTTTCTGCTTGTAACGTGGGTAACACTAACTTTTGTTTTTGCGAGTACCTACGGTAAATTTCAGAGGGTGCGAGGAAGTCTTAGACATCACTTTAAAAACCAACAACGACAACCTTATGGTAGAAAACTGACGGTTATACGATCGTTCGTTTTTATCCGACCATCCAATACAATTTTAGCCTCGAGGTCGATGGTCCTACGCCATTTAGAAATGCTAAGAGAATTGATTGGAAGAAATTAAGTCAGGTTATTGAATCAGAATTCCGTAGAATACTCGACTTGAAAATTGAGTGAGTTGAGGAATTAGACGCCAATTAGGACCCTGGGTGCGGCTTTTAAGGTTTCATGTCCTATTAAATACAGCAAGAATAAAATCTGTCCAATCTTAAGAGGATTACCAGAGATATCTTCAATATCTGCTTTAAACACAAGTTATGGAAACCATATAACTATTGTCTTAATCAATACAAGAAATCCAGCTAAAGAGCCAAATCTTCAGTCCATTTAAACCGAAAAGGAGTCTGCAAGATTGAATAAGATCCTGTCTAAGGAACACTCCAACCCGTCGTTTATTATAAGGCCGGATGGTACTTGGACAGACTCCTCTTAAGTGTGATGTATCCCTCATCCTAGAATGACATTAAGTGCGGAATCCGCAAAGGATTTGTTGGAACTTATCTTGAACACACGTACGAAATATCCTACATAAATCCCTTCTTGAAAGCTGATAGTAGATGGCAGTGGTGAGGAACTGTGTCATATACAGGCAGATGTGGCCCACATACTACTTGAATAGAACACAAGAACTATTAAACAGAAGCCGTGCAGATGTTGTAAGAGTTCTGGCACAGAACTGAACTGGAGGTTCATGAGGCCAGAGACATTCCATTTATGCACGTTGCACGTTTTAACGGCAATATAACGAGAAAGAAACTACAGTTACTTAGCAAGTGTCCACCTCTAGGCAGGCCCCTTTTTTGACAGGAGTTTAGAATTATCAGTTTCCTCAGCGTAATGGAGTGGATTTGATTAATGATGGCTTGCTGATACAGCCACTTCTGCCTACGTACCTACATAGATCACGCCGTATCCACAATAAGGATTAAAAATACAAGATTCCTAAATTCAGTCTAAAAGAGAGCGAGAAAGCAGCGAAACAATTCTTAAAAGTCAAAAGTTGATATCTTTAATCAAAAGAAGTTATTTTCATTTGTTTTGGAACCTTTTATTGTTTTTGTTTTAAAATACAATTTGTTCTATCCAATCTGTAGATTCCTCCTCACATTTTAGTGGCATATACCGAAATGTGTTACAAATTGGCACAGTGGGGGTGATACTCCCTAAGAGCTGTAAGTCTTCCTCGTTGAAATCCCTTACCTCGTGAGTATCAAAAACTATAAAGGAACTCAGGAGTTGATGTTGTTGTTGAGGCTCCTGGAATTGTTGTGGCTGTTGAGTTTGATGAGCCCAATTTTGGAATTGAGTCTGCTGGTATTGACTGTGCAAGCAAGGAGGGGCACAATCGGTCAATTGAAACTGATGTTGTTGGGTCTGTTGAACGGGTTGTTGTTCTGTGTTTGGGGGCTTTAGTTGAACAACACTTATTATGACAGGCCGTTCTGGCAATGCTGAAATTTCTCGCATTAGTGTGTTGTATGCCAAAGTCTTCTTCTTCAGTCTCATTCGCCTGTTGTTGAACCATATTCTCACCACTTTCTCTTCGAGACCCAGCCTTTGGGCTATTCCCACTCGCCGTGAATAGCATGTAGATTTATCTTTCGAGAACTCGTACTCTAGTTCGGCAAGTTGTCGATCACTAAATGCCGTGCGATACCTCCTGGATTTCAATGGTGCTTTCTTTGTAACTGCGTTCTAAAAAGAGTAAAACAAAAAATTATTTCATGCTATAATGGTCACATTTTTGAATTCTTTTACTTACCGATCCAAAGTTTCCGTTTGTTACTGGATACATGTTATATTACGATATTAAACTTTGTCGTTATTTTATTAAAATATGTTTGTAAAAACACTTGGTTGTTTAGCGCTGATATGTTGCCTGTCAAACTACGAATGTTTGTGTTGCGAATTTTTGCAAAACCCAAATATTTATACAGGATTTGCTCGAGTTTTCAAAAGTATCCTTTTTGTAAGTACGGAAAAGGGGTGAAATTTTCTACCTACCAGTGATCGTGAGCCCATGCACCGCCCCCCCACTCGATCAGGTACCCACTAGAGTGAGCCTACGTAGTTCCGTATGTTTGTGTGTGTGTGTAAGATCATCGAAAATGAAACAGAAAGTTCAAAAGTAACCCTTTTCTGTACATGAATGTGTGTGTGTGTGTTTTGATGTCATGTGGTAGGTGGTGGTAATTATAACTACAGCGCGATATCATTAGTTTAGAAAAATCATCCCCCAAAAGTTTAATCTAAATATTGGGCTCGAAACATGTGCATGGTGCATGGCTTTGTTATCCTTTATGACTAATCGCAGGTAGCAATGTTTTTTTTAACAAGTAACAAATTGCTGGGGATGGTTGGATGCTGTAGAAATAGGGTAGGCACTGACTGGCGTCAACCTGGCGACGTCCAGTGTTGTAACTGTTACTGCGCATCAATTGTGCTTATTTTACCTCCTAGTGGTAGCCATCGGGTACTGGTTGGTGTCCATCCGGACCCGACTTGCTAAACTTATAAGCGCGAGTGTTGACCAAGAGAAAATTGCAGCACTATAAATACGACAGCGGACGAACTCTCTCGATGGAGTCAACGGTGGCGTTAAAGCTTCAAACGGAAGCACAACACTTTATCTGGGCTACTTCGACATATTCTCAGCTCAGGCCGATAAAGATTTCCAAGAATAAGTCAGGTTTTTGGAAAAGAGATGGTGGCGGATGAGCCCTTATTGGGCCAACGGCAGCGCTCATATCCCCGAAGCGGGATACTGACTTCGGTTTAAAACCGGCCCCTCGTCCTAGGGGTTTCAAAAAATGGAACTGGCCCTCCAGGTTGGGGGTTGTGCCGTCGGGGTAACTTCCTTACCACGTAAAAAAAATTTAGTTATGAGAGAGACACAAGCCTCGGATAATGGACCCCCTCATTTAATACCACGACCCGGAACGTACACGGACTATGATATAAGAGTATGCACCTGGAATGTACGTACACTGTACACTCCTGGTGCTATTCAAAAACTTGAATCAGGAGATACGATGGATAGGATCAGGTATGCAAAAACGGAAAAATTGCGACATTTATTACAGCTGCCACAAAAGACTGCACATGTTAGGATGCGGATTCGTCGTGGGAAATCGGCTTCGCTCAATGATAATTGACTTTAAGCCGATCAGCGATCGCCTGGCTGTGATCCGCATCAAGGCTACATTTCAAAACATCAGCATAATATGTGCACACGCCCCTACCGACGAAGCTGAAGACTCTATCAAGGAGGAGTTTTATGACCTCCTGGACGGAGCCTACGGAGCCTGTCCGGAGTATGATGTCAAAATCATACTCGGGGACTTCAATGCCAAAATCGGTAAGGAAAACATCTTCGGCGGATTAGTTGGAAAGCACAGCCTCCACGACACGACAACAGACAACGGCTTCCGGCTAATCGATTTTGCAGCAGCTCGTAATACGGTGATAAGTAGCACTAGGTTTCCAAGACTACGAATCCACACAGCAACCTGGCGCTCTCCAGATGGTCGAACCGCCAACCAAATCGACCACGTGCTAATAGATGCGAGGCACGCATCCAACATTCTGAATGTGCAAACGTTCAGAGGGGCAAACGTCGACTCTGACCATTTTCTTGTTGCAGCTAAGTTCAGAGCTCGACTATCCAATGAGAAGAAGCTGCAGACCGCCCAGAAAAAGAAATTCAACGTTGGAAGCCTTAGCACGTCTGGAGTAGCCAGAGCCTACAGGGAGCGCCTGAGTGAGAGACTCTCCGCGGTGCATTCACCATCCACAAACGCCAACAATCTGTGGAACCAGTATCGCGACATCATCAAAGGGGTAGCAGAGACCACCATAGGCTACCAGCCACCACCCAAAAAGAGCCCTTGGTATGATGATGAATGCGTACGCCGGAAAAAGGTGACAGAAAATGCACACTTGCAAGCGCTGCAACGCAAAACAAGGGCAGCGAGAGAAGAGTATCGAACCAGAAGAAGGGAGGAGAAGAAGATACTGCGTAAGAAGAAAAGGGCCCACGCAGCCTCCCAGCTCAAGGATATCGAAGAGTCCCGCGATAGGAACAACATCCGGATGTTTTTCAGGAAAGCCAAGCAACTGGCAGCTGGCTTCAAGCCCGGAACGCAGGCTCTTCGAAACAGTGAAGGAAACCTAGTCACCGAAGCACAGGGAATAGTAGATGTATTTAAGCAGCATTTCCAGCAGCTACTTAATGGGCAGGTAGAGAGAGTGATAGGGCAAGAAGAGAACCCGCATCCAGTCAATGAAGAATCCATTCCCCCTCCTAGTTTTGAAGAGGTCGGCTCAGCTATCAAAAAGCTGAAGAACAACAAGGCCGCCGGCTCTGATGGTCTACCAGCAGAGCTTTTCAAACATGGTGGTGATGCTTTGGTGGGGTGCATGCACCAAGTCATCAACCAAGTGTGGGTGGATGAAGTCATGCCCGATGACTGGACTATCAGCTCTATATGCCCCATCTTCAAGAAAGGCGATCCTATGTCTTGTAAGAACTACCGAGGCATATCCCTGCTTAATGTCGCATATAAGATCCTATCCAACGTACTGTGTGAACGTCTGAAGCCTTTCTGCAGCACACTAATCGGCACGTACCAGTGTGGCTTCCGGCCCGGCAGATCGACGATCGACCAAATTTTCACACTAAGGCAAATCCTGGAAAAGACCAACGAATTTCAAGTCGAGACTCACCATCTCTTCATCGACTTTAAAGCCGCATATGATAGCATTCATCGTCTTGAGCTCTACAAGGCGATGGCCGAATTCGGGATCCCGGCTAAACTGATCCAGCTGTGCCGCGTGACGCTGGATAACACGCGGTGCAACGTGCAATTCGGCAACAGTTCCTCTGAACTATTCCAAACATGCACCGGATTTCGGCAAGGGGATGCGCTATCATGTGACTTCTTCAATCTTGTGCTGGAACAGATAGTGCGCAGGGCAGGTGTAAACACGGAAGGCACTATCTTCAACAAATCTGTCCAGTTGCTGGGATACGCAGACGACATCGACATCATCGGTCGCTCCCAGCGCGCCGTGTTAGAGGCTTTTACGGCAATTGAAGAAGAGGCGAAACGTGTTGGCCTTGAAGTGAATGAGGACAAAACCAAATACATGTTGTCAACAAACAAAGAAGCATCTGTCCACCGCCTAGGACAAAACGT
This sequence comes from Xylota sylvarum, assembly GCA_905220385.1. Lineage (NCBI taxonomy): Eukaryota > Metazoa > Arthropoda > Insecta > Diptera > Syrphidae > Xylota > Xylota sylvarum. Next base: position 51,079,021 of record LR999958.1, read on the forward strand.
CACTGTTGGCAACAGTAACTTCGAAGTGGTTAAGGAGTTTACCTACCTCGGAGTAAATATCAACTCCACGAATGACAACTTAGTGGAGATTCGACGAAGACTTACCCTAGGAAACCGCTGCTACTTCGGTTTGGCGAAACAAATGGGGTCAAAACTCCTAACTCGAAAGACGAAATGTATGCTCTACAAAACTTTGATCCTGCCAGTTCTGCTGTATGGAGCCGAGTGCTGGACGATAAGCAGGAAAGCAGAGCAAATACTGAACACTTTCGAAAGAAAAATTCTTCGTCGGATATTCGGTCCCGTATGCGAGGAGGGCGAATGGAGGAGAAGATATAACCGCGAACTCTATGAGCTGTACCAGGATGTGGATGTAGTCCAAAAAGCCAAAACACGTCGACTACACTGGCTCGGCCACATCGAGCGAATGGACAATAATGCTCCAGCAAAGAGGATCTTCGAATCACAGCCCCCAGGTTCGAGAAGACAAGGAAGACCGAACCTCCGTTTTAAGGATCAAGCTATCGCGGATGCCAGAGCGCTTGGTCTAGATAACTGGAAGCAGCGTGCCCGGGATCGAAGAGAGTGGAAGGCTGCTGTGTCTCAGGCAGAGACTCTTCACGGGTCGGGAGCCCGTTAAGTAAGTAAGTAAGTACAAATTGCTGGGTAATAAAATAATTAACTGGGAGGCGGGTTTTTTTGTCAAATAAATTGTTATGTTCAATGTATTTTGAATCCTTAAAAAGAAGTTTCTAACTGTTATATTGTTAAGTGATAAATATCCTAATCAATTTTTATTTGCAAATTGAAAAAAAAACGTGCATTAGTATCATTTATGCAAAACTGCCCACTGAACTAAAAAATTAAGACACATCTGATGTGTTAGGTAGACTTGATGGGACTAAAGACATTACCAAAAAAAAAAATAATTTGCGGCATCTATGTATGGATTTAATGCAGAAGGTTCACATAGAAACTTATTTTCGATTGCATGTATCCTAAATATTTTTAAGGTTATTGTCCTGGATATGTTTGAGTAAGGAATGTGAAAGCAAGTTCTTTCTTTGAAAAGTAATTTTAAAAATAACTCTCTGTTCTTCATTAAAAAATTGAATTCTTTTCTTATAAGGCTGCACTTGCGTTTTCCTTGGTAGGTCAGCTGATTATTTAAATGTAGTTCTGGTAAACTTATATACATATACGTCTGTAAGGAGTAAGAAGAAACGTATTCTCGGTATGAATTAGGTTTTTCTACTCGTGAGAGTTAGATAACCAAATTGTTTAGCAGAAAATACACGTTTACAAGGAATCTTAAGGAAAATTAAAGAGCGTTTTTCAATAGAATGTCAGTCTTGCTTGTAGCCGTTTTTATAGTTGGACATAGGTCTGCCAGAAGTCCTGATTTTAGCGGGACAGTCGCGACATTTGAACCCAAACCCGATTTGCAAAATGTTGTTGCTCTGAATGCATTTATCTATATACATATGTAACTACCCCTACTTACACCCTGTCTCCAACAGCAATACATATTTCATAGCTTATCATCTGTCATCGTTATATGCTTTAATAGAATTGGAAAAATTGCAAAGCGAAACGCAGGCAAGTTTTAGAGTTCCATAAGCACTCGAATTACTAATAAATTTAATAATTTCAAGCTATAAGGCACAAGCTATGCAAGTCATAAGCTGAGCAATACATGCACTATTTGTAGTCTACAAATTTTATTCTATGAAAAGTGGTTTTATATGCGAATGACCAAGCCTGTGTAGAACTAGGAAAACAGCGACGTTCAGTGAATATCTGGAAATTTTTTATGTATCGGATAACAAAGGATGCGTCGAACGGTCTTCCCTTACAAATGTTCATACATATGTATAGCACACCCTAAAATTCAAAATATGATCATCTTACTGCGGCAATAATTTGATGATTTGTGTTGAGCATTGCTCTGCTTCGGAAGAACGCAGATGATTGTTCAAATTTTATCGCAGTTGAAAGCTCAAATGAATCAGATGCGAATTTACTAAACACAAATTATTTTCTTTTCAAAAACGGACAATTCATTACTGAGACTGTGTAATCATTTGATGGCGGAAAATTCGATATAACCCATTTACACCACCACGTCAATTTTAGAAAAATCAATTCTTATGTCGCTGTGCAAAATTTCAAGTTTCTATGGTACCTCCAGAGGTTTCGGAGAAAATGTGATTTTGTAACCTAAGCATTTTCGAATCTACACTATCTAACTTCAGAACTAAAAGTTATCAATTTTAGAAAAAATAGGGAACCTAGAAAATCGACACAAAACCTGAAATATTGTTTTTTAAGTAAAAAACATAATTTGTTCTAAATGTTTTATTGAATGTTGAAAAAAGGTAAATTATAATAATAGTGAAGTAAGTTGAATGAAACAAAAAACTATTTAAATGTACACGTAATAATAGGTTCGCTGAGTGTAGTTTCTCCAAACGAAATTGTTACAATTGGAACTGGTGGTTCGAGGTCTGAAGTTGTGGTCTGAACCCGGATTTTGGAATTATCTTCCAAGCAAGGAAGGGCACCACTTTGATCGCTCGATTGAATCTGCTGTTGATGGGTCTGTTGTTGGGCCTGTTGAGGTTGTTGGGCTTGTTGAAGGTGTTGTTGTTCTGTGTTTGGGGGCTTTATTTGGATAACACTTATTATGACAGGCCGTTCTGGCAATGCTGAAATTTCTTGCATTATTGTGTTGTTTGCCAAAGTCTTATTCTTCAGTCTCATTCGCCTATTGTTGAACCACATTCTCACATTGTTCTCTTCAAGACCCAGCCTTTGGGCAATTCCCACTCGCCGTGAATAGCATGTAGATTTATCTTTCCAGAACTCGTACTCTAGTTCGGCAAGTTGCCGATTACTAAATGCCGTGCGATACCTCTTGGGTTGCAATGGTGCTTTCTTTGCAACTGGCTTCTAAAAAGAGTAAAACAAAAAATTATTTCATGCTATAATGGTCACATATTTGAAATCTTTTACTTACCGATCCAAAATTTCCGTTTATTACTGGATACATGTTATATTACGATATTTTATATTATTAAACGTCGTCGTTATTTTATTAAAATATGTTTTTAAAAATACTTAGTTGTTTAGCACTGATATGTTGCCTGTCAAACTAGGAATGCTTGTGTTGCGAATTTTTGGAAAACGCGCTTATTTATGCTGGATTTGATCGAGATTTCAAGTATGGCATGTGTGGTAAAGGGCTAAAATGTTCTAACTAATTACTAATGATCATGCACCGATGGTCCGCCCTGCCCATTTGTGCAGTATCTAAAAGAGTGCACCTACGTTGTTCCGTGAGTGTGTCAGATCATCGAAAAAGCATGTTCAAAAGTAACTCAGTTGCGTATTTGCGTGTGTGTGAGTGGTAAAATGATCGAAAATGAAACAGAAAGTCCAAAAACAACCCTTTTCGAACAAATGCGGATCTGTTTATGAGTGTATGTGTGTGTTTTGATTTCATATGGCGTAATGTTGGTGGTAATTATAATTGCAGCAACTTACGATTGGTTTAGAAAAATCAACCCCCAAAGGTCCTGAAACATGTATTTTGATTGATAATTAAGGTATGTATGTTCGAAATAACTGCAAAAGTCATTAACTTAAATTCCCTTTTGAAAACGTGTACCTCTATAGATATGAAATGAAATGCTTTGTAATCCTTTTATGACTAGTCTAGCACTGTTTTTTACAAGTAACAAATTGCTGAGCAATAAAACAATTAACTGGGTGGTGGGTTTTTTTTTTCAAATAAGTGTTATCCGAGTAAAATTGTTAAGTTTATTGTAGTTTGAATCATTAAAGAGAACCTCCCAACTGTTATGCTTACACGGCCCAGAAACTAAGAAATAAGACGCATCGGATATTTTAGGTAGAGATATTACCAAAAAAAGTTCGTCATAAGGACTATGCACCATAGCGGGTGCATCCCGATCTGTAGGGAACCTTTTATGGTTAGAAACCCTTTAGAACCTAAATATGTCCTCAATTTTGTTCAGTGAAACAACTTCCTCCAAATTGTTCAAAAAAGTATCTTCCGAGGTACTTTATTCTACTCCGAGCAATGGCTTGGTATTCATTCTGAACTTTGATTTGGTGCATGGTTTGGTTATCCTTTTTATGACAAATCGCAGGTCGCACTATTTTTTGTATTTGTAACAAGTAACAAATTGCTGAGCAATAAAATAATTAACTAGGATGCGGTTTTTTCCAGGAATGTTACGGATTTTTTTTAGAAAAAGCATTGTATGCGCGTACAATTAAGATAAAAAGATAGTAATCTTTAATATCTTTATGAAATAATTAATTGTTTAATAATAATCGAAGTTAAAAATTGGTGCATAATATTTAATAAAAACCAGTATCGTCTCCTCTTCAAGTTCCCGTCTGTTTCGCAGAGGTTCATACATAAATTACAGCCGCGCTACTGAACAACTCTTCACTAGGAACTAGTGGCGATAAAAAGCTGGGTGCTATTGCTGATAATATCTTCAATTCTTCTCGATAAACGCTCCACCGTTTAATGGAATTTTCATTTATATTGGCCTTTTTTTATATTGCGGTAAGAAAGTAATTCCTTCTTAGGTATAGCCTCACGCTACCATGGTCTGGTGTTTCTTGACTCTCATCTTCACTAGACGAATCCCACATCATGGCAAGATCGTTTCTTAAGCATGGCTTTCTGACCATATTGAACATCCCTGGTTGTTCCGTATCTTTTTACGAGTCGTCTGTAATTTTTATTCTTTTACACCCTTCGGAATTTAGAGAACCTGAAGCGTCATCTTCAGTGTTTCTCATCTGTGATGTGTGATCTTGTTAAATAGTCATCAACTTTTTCTTTTCAAGCATTTGAATTATTGGAATAATAGTTGAAATAAAGGCATGAGATATTTTTAGGTATATCTGGATTAAATTATCAATATTTAATGATCGCAATAATCTAAAGACTGTTTTTATATTGTACTCGGATGGAGTTTTAAGCAATTCGATAAGTGAACTATTTTGAAGAGTGTTAACAGCTTGGTTGATCTTCGGGCATATAAGAAGGTGATCGATAGAAGTGTTGAGTTCATATTGCAAAGATGCCAGGTTGGAGGTAAGGATTTGTTAAATATGTGGCCATGCGCTAGGTGAGTGCGCCCCATGCGAAGTCGGAGAAAACATCTAATCATAAATTTGGAGCAGCTAAGCGGATAAAGTGCTGGTTCGGTTAGTTGGTTAGCTCTTGATTAGTGATGAACATGATTTCTCCATTCTTCTTTCTTTTTGGTGATCCATTTTTTACGGATTAGAGTTTTTAGGTCTCTATTGCTAGGTGGTAAGTGAGTGGACTGTCAGTTGCAGTTTTCGCAGCTTTGTCGGCTTCCTTATTACCTATTATCCCCCAAGATTTTCAATTTGGTCTTATATTTCATAAGACAATCCGTTGTGCGTTCTACAATTGAAGTTTTATTGTCGACGTTTTTGATCGCAGACATCGTGGACAAACTGTCGTTGCAGAAGACTATTTTTTTAAAATTCTTAATTCTTGTATCTTGATAAATAGCGAGAGCATTTGCAAGCGCAGCTAAAGTGACCACTTATGATGAGATTTTATTTTCGGCAACTATTGCAAAGCCGGTGGAATATTCTGATTTGGAGCCGTCTGTGAATACGAGGCTCCAGTTTTTATTGTGTAAGTGGAAGCTATGTATATCATTAAACAGCGCTTGGTAAGTTTGATTACTTGTGAAGTCCTTGTGTGCTCAGGTGAGGTCGGTATTCATCGATGATTCAGAAAGTAACCAAGATGGGTGCGTTTTTGTTCTATGACTTTGAATATCTAGTGGAATGTCCTTAGATCGAGCAATATTAAGTGCATTGAAGATTGTAGAAAGACTGCTTGCGATTCTGTTCCATGATAAGGTTGGTTCGGTGTCATTTGTAATTGGAGACTTCGATGAGGATATTAACTTTGGGATCAAAAGAGAAGTTAAGTAATCAAGTCACTCATCGATTAAGGAATGGCCTGACTTTTTATAGCAAGTTCTTGACTGGAGTTGTTCTAAATGCTTTGAGACAACATGTAACAGCTGAGCGATATTGGGGTTTTATTATTTGATGTGAGCTCGTAGTCGATATTGTTGGTACGATGACGCGGATGATGGTGTTAGAAGCTGAACATGTTTGAACATAAATACTGAACTACATTTAATCTAGCATTAAACAATGATTCTTGAAATTAAATTTAATATCAAACAATATGCCAAGGATTTTAAGAGAATCAACATTTTGTACATAAATATTATTGAAAATAAGAGGGATTATTTTTGAACAACACGTTTTTTTACAAATGTGTATAATTTCTGTTTTACCAAAGAAATGCGGATCCAGAGAGCTTAGGACATTCGTTAATCTCTGTTAAAGTGGTTAAGAAGGTGTTAGAAATCTCTTCAAGTCTTCTTAGGAGAGAGTCCACAGTTATATTCCACAGAGTATGTGATAAAACACGATCCTGCGGGCAACATCTGCTAACCTTTCTTTGAAGATCCAACAAGGAAATATCAATCGATTCCTCCACAAAACATCTGGTCAGCATTGCTGATGCAGCTTTGCTATGTTGAAGGTTCAATTGAATCACCCTAAGTTTTTCCCGGTACGGGCCCTCCTCCCGCCCGACTAGTCTTGACCATGAGGATCCATGAGGTCCATCACTTCGTCGCCCTACCGGGTGGCTTCCCAAGCTGAGTCTTTTCTGCTGGTCCTTGGAATTTCACGAGCGAATTCCAGTCCGCAGTTGAGTTTGCCCCCTGCTTGCCTGACCGTCTCGCTTCCTCCCTCGGACACCAAATCGTCAGTTTGGTGCCGCCTGTCGCTACATCGCCGTACCTTTCTGTTAGACTAACCTTCCAATTGGAAGTGTCCGTCACACATTCATTCTGGCGACACAACCTGGCCAGGGTGATCTCTTTGCTCGTGGTTTCCTCCGGGACAAAGATGATCAGCCTCTCCACATCCTTGAGGATGTAGAGTCGATCCACTTTCAGGTTGATTCCCTCCCAAAAGGTGGTCAACTTCCACTTCAAAACCACGCCTTGGATCTTGATTAACGCATTTTACTGTGATGAATCAATGAATCCAAGGTTGCTTCCCTTAGTCCTATGTCTCCGGCATTGACAGGAATAGAGTCAAGTGCCGCTAAATCCTTTTTACATCCGATAGGCCACTTGAGTTGAGGTACTCAAACGGTACCTTTGGTTTAATTATGTTTCTACCCGGTGGCTTCTTCTGCTAGCTAGCGCATGATATTGACACAATGTATATGCTGCCGTCCCGACTTCCTCCAGTTCTTTTGAGAAGATACTTATCCCCGCTCTGCTATCCATCATGGACCCATCCGTAAAAATCTTATCTTTAATAATATCAATCTTAATTTCCTGAAGTGTTTTCAATAAGAGTTTTGTGATACATTTCGGTAACACACATTCGCTTTATTCCCATCCATGGACATATTCAACTCCCTAATCTCGTTTTTCACGAGATCCAGGATTTTCCTATGACCATAGATAGTACCGCGCCAGAGTCAGTTGACATTCCGGTCGATGCCGCCGGTTTCTTAATAAATAAGTCTAGCGGTAGAATACCTAGGATCACTTCCATTGCGCATGTTGGACTCGTTCGTATTGCACTGCCGACGGTCCCTGCACATGCCAGACAACCTAACTGCTTCATTAGAGTTTTCTGAGAGGCTTTCGCCACCATACAACTGAGGCATATGTGATAATCGGTCTAACTATCATCGTATACATCCAGTATGTTGACCTCGGCGAGAATTCCCACCTTAGTTTTGCACTGATGAAGAACCCTTTTCACCTTTCTAATCTTCTCTACCACATGAAAGTTCATCTAGCATACACACCAAGATACTTAACCTTTCTGGTCACATGTATGTAGCCAAAAAGTGTCAAGTAGGTTGGCTGAAATTCCAGATCTCTCCTCTTCCTTGTGAAGATGATTAGATCTGTCTTTTTCACATTAATGGAGAGCCCTTGTTCCTGACACCAACGCCCAACCACTCGGAGAGCATTTTTCATGGTATCTGCTGTGATAAAAAAACAAGATTCCTAAATTCATCAATTTTGTAGAGAGCGAAAAAACAGCGAAACAATTTTTGAAGTTCAAAAGCTAAAATATTTTTAAATTAAAAGAAGTTGTTTATATTTTTCTGGTTTTTATTGAAAAAAAAAAATGTTTTTTGTTTTGTTATATACAATTTGTCCTACAGTTCGTTATTTATTTATTAATTCAATGGATTCCCCCACAGTTCCTGTGGAATATATAGATATCTGACTGAACTATCCATTTCCAGAGTGGGGGTAATACTCTGCAGCAGGTTTAAGTCATCCTGATTGAATTAACTTACCCAGTGAGTATCCAAAATCATGGGTTGCTGTTGTTGAGTCGGCTGGTATTCTTGTGACTGTTGATTTTGCAGTTGTTGTAGTTGCTGAAACCGATGAGCCGCTTTGTGGAATTCTTGAGTATGCTGGTATGGACTGTGCAAGCAATGAGGGGCACAATCGGTCAATTGAATCTGCTGTTGTTGGGTCTGTTGAACGGGTTGTTGTTCTGTGTTTGGGGACTTTATTTGAACAACACTTATTATGACAGGCTGTTCTGGCAATGCTGAAATTTCTCGCATTATTGTGTTGTTTGCCAAAGTATCCTTCTTCAGTCTCATTCGCCTGTTGTTGAACCATATTCTCACCACTTTCTCTTCGAGACCCAGCCTTTGGGCAATTCCCACTCGCCGTGAATAGCATGTAGATTTATCTTTCGAGAACTCGTACTCTAGTTCGGCAAGTTGCCGATCACTAAATGGAGGGTTTAAGTAACAATCTTTTTATATCCTCAGTTTACATGGAGCGTGATGAACAAACAACATACGCTAGGAGATACGCCAGTAAACATCTGGAATTACAGCAAAAAAGGATGACCTGCTTATGGACTACGACGGGATTACCAGGCATACATATGGCGCACTTATGAAATTATCGAACGCGGTGAGTCCTTATTTGATTTTCAAGTGATGTCCAACCTTTCTGTTTGTTACGTGGGTAACGCTATAACTTTTGTTTTTCCGAGTACGGACAATTTCAAAGGGTGCGAGGAAGTCTTAGATCTCATAGATCAAATTGACGGGTATTCGATCGTTCGTCTTTTTCCGACCATAGATCAATCCTATACAATGTGAGCCTCGAGGTCGATAAGTGAATTGACTGTACTTTAGAAATTGGGTGAGGTCATTAAATCAAAACTCCGTAGAATATCCGACTTGCAAAATTGAGTCAGTTGAGGAACTAGACTCCAAAATTAGGACCCTAGAAATGGCCGTGGGTGGGTGCTTTTAAGGATTCATGTCATATTAAATACACCAAGAATAAAATCTGATATCTTCAATATCTGCTTCAAACACAAGTTCTGGCAAAAAGTATCTTAAGTCCATTGATTGAGTAAGCTCCTGTCTAAGGAACACTCCAGCCCGTCCTTTATTAAAAAGAGGGACTCCTCCTAATAGTCCCTGTAGATTTCTTTCACACTTTCCAGGATGTAAAATTGTGATTGCTCATGCACCGCAGAGGATTTCAGATCCATCAGCCTTTCCTATTTCCTTTATGACGTTTTCGACATACACGTACGAAATACCCTACATCAATCCCTTCTATCCAAGTCTCACCACGCGTATCCTAAGGGGCGATCGAGAGAGCCTGCGTGACTTTCTATGCTTGCAGTAAAACCTTCGGTAAGAAGTGGGGACTTCATCCGACGATGGTCATAATGATGTGCACCGCTGTGATGCGTCCTACACTTTTCTAACGATCGGCCTGCGTTATGCAACTTTGTTATATACAGGCAGATGTGGCCCACATAATACTTGAATAGAACACAAGAACTATTAAACAGAAGCCGTGCAGATGTTGTAAGAGTTCTGGCAACTGGCCCATCGAAGTTCATGCGGCCAGAACAGACATTCCGTTTAATGCACGTTCTTGTAACGGCAATTTAACGAGAAAGAAACTACACTTCCTTAGCAAGTGTCCACCTCTAGGCAGGACCCTTTTTTGACAGGAGTAGCATTATCGGTTTCCTCAACGTAATGGAGTGAATTTGATCAATGAGGGCTTGCTGATACAGCCACTTCTACCTACGTACCTACATAGATCACGCCGTATCCACAATAAGGATTAAAAAAACAAGATTCCTAAATTCAGTCTAAAAGAGAGCGAGAAAGCAGCGAAACAATTCTTAAAAGTCAAAAGGTGATATCTTTAATCAAAAGAAGTTATTTTCATTTGTTTTGGAACCTTTTATTGTTTTTGTTTTAAAATACAATTTGTTCTATCCAATCTGTAGATTCCTCCTCACATTTTAGTGGCATATACCGAAATGTGTTACAAATTGGCACAGTGGGGGTGATACTCCCTAAGAGCTGTAAGTCTTCCTCGTTGAAATCCCTTACCTCGTGAGTATCAAAAACTATAAAGGAACTCAGGAGTTGATGTTGTTGTTGAGGCTCCTGGAATTGTTGTGGCTGTTGAGTTTGATGAGCCCAATTTTGGAATTGAGTCTGCTGGTATTGACTGTGCAAGCAAGGAGGGGCACAATCGGTCAATTGAAACTGATGTTGTTGGGTCTGTTGAACGGGTTGTTGTTCTGTGTTTGGGGGCTTTAGTTGAACAACACTTATTATGACAGGCCGTTCTGGCAATGCTGAAATTTCTCGCATTAGTGTGTTGTATGCCAAAGTCTTCTTCTTCAGTCTCATTCGCCTGTTGTTGAACCATATTCTCACCACTTTCTCTTCGAGACCCAGCCTTTGGGCTATTCCCACTCGCCGTGAATAGCATGTAGATTTATCTTTCGAGAACTCGTACTCTAGTTCGGCAAGTTGTCGATCACTAAATGCCGTGCGATACCTCCTGGATTGCAATGGTGCTTTCTTTGTAACTGCGTTCTAAAAAGAGTAAAACAAAAAATTATTTCATGCTATAATGGTCACATTTTTGAATTCTTTTACTTACCGATCCAAAGTTTCCGTTTGTTACTGGATACATGTTATATTACGATATTAAACTTTGTCGTTATTTTATTAAAATATGTTTGTAAAAACACTTGGTTGTTTAGCGCTGATATGTTGCCTGTCAAACTACGAATGTTTGTGTTGCGAATTTTTGCAAAACCCGAATATTTATACAGGATTTGCTCGAGTTTTCAAAAGTATCCTTTTTGTAAGTACGGAAAAGGGGTGAAATTTTCTACCTACCAGTGATCGTGAGCCCATGCACCGCCCCCCCACTCGATCAGGTACCCACTAGAGTGAGCCTACGTAGTTCCGTATGTTTGTGTGTGTGTGTGTGTGTGTGTGTGTGTAAGATCATCGAAAATGAAACAGAAAGTTCAAAAGTAACCCTTTTCTGTACATGAATGTGTGTGTGTGTGTTTTGATGTCATGTGGTAGGTGGTGGTAATTATAACTACAGCGCGATATCATTAGTTTAGAAAAATCATCCCCCAAAAGTTTAATCTAAATATTGGGCTCGAAACATGTGCATGGTGCATGGCTTTGTTATCCTTTATGACTAATCGCAGGTAGCAATGTTTTTTTTAACAAGTAACAAATTGCTGGGTAATAAAATAATTAACTGGGAGGCGGGTTTTTTTGTCAAATAAATTGTTATGTTCAATGTATTTTGAATCCTTAAAAAGAAGCTTCTAACTGTTATATTGTTAAGTGATAAATATCCTAATCAATTTTTATTTGCAAATTGAAAAAAACGTGCATTAGTATCATTTATGCAAAACTGCCCACTGAACTAAAAAATTAAGACACATCTGATGTGTTAGGTAGACTTGATGGGGCTAAAGACATTACCAAAAAAAAAAATAATTTGCGCCATCTATGTATGGATTTAATGCAGAAGGTTCACATAGAAACTTATTTTCGATTGCATGTATCCTAAATATTTTTAAGGTTATTGTCCTGGATATGAATTGTTATTATTAAGTAGTTCAGTTACTTCTAAATTGACGTGTTTGCGAAGTGCAGCTTCAACTTCCTGACCTCGTTCTCTACCATTTCTTCTAACTAGATCAACGCTAGGAGCCAATATAGTTTTTTAAAAGCGATTATTTATCGACATTATTGGAAGAACACAGCGGGCTGTCACCGGTGCGTTCGCTGGTATTGAAACAGAAGCTGCCAAAATGGGTTTAGCGGTAAACGCAGATGTAGGAGTTGTTCTAAGAGCGCCCGTTATGCAGACCTTTGAACTTTCTCGAGTATTGCAATGTTGATTTTCTTGTCCAGTGCCGTCCACCATACTAGTACTCCGTTCATAAGGATGGGTCTGACGATTGCCGTAATTTTGGACTAGGGCTTTACTACATGAATAGAGGGCCATCGAGGCCTTTCTAGCACGGTCCTATATATTCTGTATATTACCCCCAAGTATCTGGCGTGATCTGTAATTCAATACCCTTGAGTTTTGGAGGAATTATATGTGGTATTTTCAACTTTTTTGTGAACAATACTAGTTCAGTCTTCGACGGATTAACTCCGAGACCGACACACTAATTTATTTAGAGCAGACTCCATTACGTTTCTAACTGTAAGAAGGAACTTCACTGATATCGCTGTGGCAATGTCGTCCGCATAAGCTATAACACTGAACCCCTCTTTACTCAAGATTAGGGGTCTGATTCATTGCCATGAGCCACAATAGTGGTGATAAAACTCCACCCTGGGTGGTACCTCTGTACACCGACGTTCTGGTTAGACCACACCCTAGCCCAGCTTGGATAAGCCTGCTTTTAAGCATATGCTCGATCCAACAGCGAAGACAGTTGTCAACATTCAGGTCAAGAAGTGCAACAGATACAGCATCTGTTTTGACATTGTTCAAAGCTCTTTCAATATCAAGGAAGGACACCATAGTGAAATCCTTATTTTCAAAGGATTTCTCGATGATTCCTACCAACGAATGAAAAGCGTGTTGGGATATCGATACGAGATTACTATCTAATTTAGTTCTAATGTGTACGTCGATTAGCCTTTCCAAAGTCTTCAATAGAAAGGCTGATCGGACGGAAGTCTTTAGGGGATGCATGGGAAGCCTTACCGGTTTTCGGTAAAAAGACAATTTTGGTACTCCTTCAGGATCCTTACTGTAGTTCCACTGGAAAGATACCATCGAGACCAGCAGATTTGCACTGCCCACTGTATTTTCTTGGGGTTGAGAACGTCCTCTGGCACTCTTATCCAGTTACCATATGGATAAGATCTTCCTAATCCGGAATGTATCACTAGTCTTTTCTATATTTTCACAGAAAAGATGCCAAGAGGCATCTTTGTGGTTTCCAAACCTCTAACTTAAATTTCTTAAGACTGCTTTTGTAGAGGTCCCAGTCATGTGGGTCCGTAGAGCACTTTGCTTGGTTAAAACGCTTCCTGACTTACTTATTCCATCAACTTATTTTCGATTGCATGTATCCTAAATATTTTTCTTATTTTTCGGGATACATACATATATGTATATGTACGTCTGAAAGGATTAAGGACAGCCGTTTTTAAGGAACTTTCTTTTGTCAGTTACCCTTTGTTTTGGAATACCTACTAGGTAATTTTAATCACTTATTTCCTGTGATGATGTTACGTTATTCTGCTATCCCTAGCTTGCAGGTATCTGTCCGAAATATATGTATGGCTGTTGCCTTTCATAATTGTGTTACGAAATGGAAGGTAACGACGGTGAAAAGTACTTTAGAACAAAACTATTTGTTCATCTTTGCTTACTTTAATTTTTTGCTTTTCGATCAGAGCTGCTGATGAACCGGATCATGTAACAACGAGACGGATTTGTTTCCACCATTTTATAGTGCAATGAAACGATTGTTCTCAGATTGAAGTAGCATGATACAAATAGAAGTGGATAAACACGAGCCGTGATATAGTAGCATCTCCCGTCCTGTTGTGCGTAAATAAAGATGTTTACGTCTAAACAACTTCCTATTCATGTGCTTTAGGTAGCATCCTGGAATGAGTTTGCTGTTCAATAAGATAATATAATTGCTTTGCAATATACATACATATGTACATACCTATTCAAATATGGAGGAATAGAAGAGTATTTGTTTACGACAATTATTCCCTGCAAACCACCCGTTTGTACCCAGTTGATTTAAGGATTAATCTCCGTCTCTGGTCCTCTTCGTGGACGCCCGTCGAAAATAGCTATTCACCATTCAAGTGCTTACTGTCAGCTAAGAATATACACGCATGTAAACGCATGTACTCAATCGTGCGCTGCGGTTCATTAAGACGTTGGTGCGAAGAAAACACCTAAAATCTCACTGTGCAGTTGGCGAAGTTGGTAATATAAATGGCTTATCCTGATATGCCAACTTGACAGAATGGACTATTCACTCCGGACCTACTCTTCCGACCTATATTTAAAAAACAATAACAAAAATGAAAAACAGACAAATAAAAAAAGTAAACAAATATGTACATATATGGAGCCTAGGAAGAACTATTCCTCCTAAGTGCTGCTGACTAACGAGGCTAACCTGGTGACACTCGAAATGGCTGATCACAAGCTGCACTACGGCATAAGGCATGCCAAACTCAAGGTCGTTCGCCCTTCAGATTCTGATGATGATTCAGAAAAAATCGAAGGATCCGACAAGGTGTCGGAGGACATTAGAGGTCGATTATATCAATATCAATGGATTTGGTCAGATCATTCAGATTAAACTGCATCATACGCAGAATGCATCAGATAATCTGCTTGTCGCGGAGGAGGACATCGACATTGTCCTGCAACTTTAAATGAAGGGTTTATCCATAAATGGACTCATGGACAACCGTTACAACATCTTCTGAAAGACTACATACGAGATTAGTAATAAACCCCGGTCTTGCATACTAGCTAAAGAAAGTATTTTTATGTCCTGATTTTACTAGCTATGCCGATTTAACGGTCGTTAAATTAGAGGTTGCAAATAACATTGTTTTATTATCCTCGGTTTGCGTGGTTCGTGATAGACTAGCACCGATTGACTCCAGTTAATATCAGGGATTGCAGCAAAATAGGACAACCTGTCTCTAAACTGAGATGCGAATGCCAGGCATAAATTATGGCGCTGGAATTAACGAACGCTGGGATTCCTTGTTTGATTTTCTAGTGATGTCCAATCTTTCTGCTTGTAACGTGGGTAACACTAACTTTTGTTTTTGCGAGTACCTACGGTAAATTTCAGAGGGTGCGAGGAAGTCTTAGACATCACTTTAAAAACCAACAACGACAACCTTATGGTAGAAAACTGACGGTTATACGATCGTTCGTTTTTATCCGACCATCCAATACAATTTTAGCCTCGAGGTCGATGGTCCTACGCCATTTAGAAATGCTAAGAGAATTGATTGGAAGAAATTAAGTCAGGTTATTGAATCAGAATTCCGTAGAATACTCGACTTGAAAATTGAGTGAGTTGAGGAATTAGACGCCAATTAGGACCCTGGGTGCGGCTTTTAAGGTTTCATGTCCTATTAAATACAGCAAGAATAAAATCTGTCCAATCTTAAGAGAATTACCAGAGATATCTTCAATATCTGCTTTAAACACAAGTTATGGAAACCATATAACTATTGTCTTAATGAATACAAGAAATCCAGCTAAAGAGCCAAATCTTCAGTCCATTTAAACCGAAAAGGAGTCTGCAAGATTGAATAAGATCCTGTCTAAGGAACACTCCAACCCGTCGTTTATTATAAGGCCGGATGGTACTTGGACAGACTCCTCTTAAGTGTGATGTATACCTCATCCTAGAATGACATTAAGTGCGGAATCCGCAAAGGATTTGTTGGAACTTATCTTGAACACACGTACGAAATATCCTACATAAATCCCTTCTTGAAAGCTGATAGTAGATGGCAGTGGTGAGGAACTGTGTCATATACAGGCAGATGTGGCCCACATACTACTTGAATAGAACACAAGAACTATTAAACAGAAGCCGTGCAGATGTTGTAAGAGTTCTGGCACAGAACTGAACTGGAGGTTCATGAGGCCAGAATAGACATTCCATTTATGCACGTTGCACGTTGTAACGGCAATATAACGAGAAAGAAACTACAGTTCCTTAGCAAGTGTCCACCTCTAGGCAGGCCCCTTTTTTGACAGGAGTTTAGAATTATCAGTTTCCTCAGCGTAATGGAGTGGATTTGATTAATGATGGCTTGCTGATACAGCCACTTCTGCCTACGTACCTACATAGATCACGCCGTATCCACAATAAGGATTAAAAAAACAAGATTCCTAAATTCAGTCTAAAAGAGAGCGAGAAAGCAGCGAAACAATTCTTAAAAGTCAAAAGTTGATATCTTTAATCAAAAGAAGTTATTTTCATTTGTTTTGGAACCTTTTATTGTTTTTGTTTTAAAATACAATTTGTTCTATCCAATCTGTAGATTCCTCCTCACATTTTAGTGGCATATACCGAAATGTGTTACAAATTGGCACAGTGGGGGTGATACTCCCTAAGAGCTGTAAGTCTTCCTCGTTGAAATCCCTTACCTCGTGAGTATCAAAAACTATAAAGGAACTCAGGAGTTGATGTTGTTGTTGAGGCTCCTGGAATTGTTGTGGCTGTTGAGTTTGATGAGCCCAATTTTGGAATTGAGTCTGCTGGTATTGACTGTGCAAGCAAGGAGGGGCACAATCGGTCAATTGAAACTGATGTTGTTGGGTCTGTTGAACGGGTTGTTGTTCTGTGTTTGGGGGCTTTAGTTGAACAACACTTATTATGACAGGCCGTTCTGGCAATGCTGAAATTTCTCGCATTAGTGTGTTGTATGCCAAAGTCTTCTTCTTCAGTCTCATTCGCCTGTTGTTGAACCATATTCTCACCACTTTCTCTTCGAGACCCAGCCTTTGGGCTATTCCCACTCGCCGTGAATAGCATGTAGATTTATCTTTCGAGAACTCGTACTCTAGTTCGGCAAGTTGTCGATCACTAAATGCCGTGCGATACCTCCTGGATTTCAATGGTGCTTTCTTTGTAACTGCGTTCTAAAAAGAGTAAAACAAAAAATTATTTCATGCTATAATGGTCACATTTTTGAATTCTTTTACTTACCGATCCAAAGTTTCCGTTTGTTACTGGATACATGTTATATTACGATATTAAACTTTGTCGTTATTTTATTAAAATATGTTTGTAAAAACACTTGGTTGTTTAGCGCTGATATGTTGCCTGTCAAACTACGAATGTTTGTGTTGCGAATTTTTGCAAAACCCAAATATTTATACAGGATTTGCTCGAGTTTTCAAAAGTATCCTTTTTGTAAGTACGGAAAAGGGGTGAAATTTTCTACCTACCAGTGATCGTGAGCCCATGCACCGCCCCCCCACTCGATCAGGTACCCCTACGTAGTTCCGTATGTTTGTGTGTGTGTGTGTGTGTAAGATCATCGAAAATGAAACAGAAAGTTCAAAAGTAACCCTTTTCTGTACATGAATGTGTGTGTGTGTGTTTTGATGTCATGTGGTAGGTGGTGGTAATTATAACTACCATCATTAGTTTAGAAAAATCATCCCCCAAAAGTTTAATCTAAATATTGGGCTCAAAACATGTGCATGGTGCATGGCTTTGTTATCCTTTATGACTAATCGCAGGTAGCAATGTTTTTTTTAACAAGTAACAAATTGCTGGGTAATAAAATAATTAACTGGGAGGCGGGTTTTTTTGTCAAATAAATTGTTATGTTCAATGTATTTTGAATCCTTAAAAAGAAGTTTCTAACTGTTATATTGTTAAGTGATAAATATCCTAATCAATTTTTATTTGCAAATTGAAAAAAAAAACGTGCATTAGTATCATTTATGCAAAACTGCCCACTGAACTAAAAAATTAAGACACATCTGATGTGTTAGGTAGACTTGATGGGGCTAAAGATATTACCAAAAAAAAAAATAATTTGCGCCATCTATGTATGGATTTAATGCAGAAGGTTTACATAGAAACTTATTTTCGATTGCATGTATCCTAAATATTTTTAAGGTTATTGTCCTGGATATGTTTGAGTAAGGAATGTGAAAGCAAGTTCTTTCTTTGAAAAGTAATTTTAAAAATAACTCTCTGTTCTTCATTAAAAAATTGAATTCTTTTCTTATAAGGCTGCACTTGCGCTTTCCTTGGTAGGTCAGCTGATTATTTAAATGTAGTTCTGGTAAACTTGTAATAATACATATACGTCTGTAAGGAGTAAGAAGAAACGTATTCTCGGTATGAATTAGGTTTTTCTACTCGTGAGATTTAGATAACCAAATTGTCTAGCAGAAAATACACGTTTACAAGGAATCTTAAGGAAAATTAAAGAGCGTTTTTCAATAGAATGTCAGTCTTGCTTGTAGCCGTTTTTATAGTTGGACATAGGTCTGCCAGAAGTCCTGATTTTAGCGGGACAGTCGCGACATTTGAACCCAAACCCGATTTGCAAAATGTTGTTGCTCTGAATGCATTTATCTATATACATATGTAACTACCCCTACTTACACCCTGTCTCCAACAGCAATACATATTTCATAGCTTATCATCTGTCATCGTTATATGCTTTAATAGAATTGAAAAAAATTCAAAGCGAAACGCAGGCAAGTTTTAGAGTTCCATAAGCACTCGAATTACTAATAAATTTAATAATTTCAAGCTATAAGGCACAAGCTATGCAAGTCATAAGCTGAGCAATACATGCACTATTTGTAGTCTACAAATTTTATTCTATGAAAAGTGGTTTTATATGCGAATGACCAAGCCTGTGTAGAACTAGGAAAACAGCGACGTTCAGTGAATATCTGGAAATTTTCTATGTATCGGATAACAAAGGATGCGTCGAACGGTCTTCCCTTACAAATGTTCATACATATGTATAGCACACCCTGAAATTCAAAATATGATCATCTTACTGCGGCAATAATTTGATGATTTGTGTTGAGCATTGCTCTGCTTCGGAAGAACGCAGATGATTGTTCAGATTTTATCGCAGTTGAAAGCTCAAATGAATCAGATACGAATTTACTAGACACAAATTATTTTCTTTTCAAAAACGGACAATTCATTACTGAGACTGTGTAATCATTTGATTTCAATTTCAGAAAAATCAATTCTTATGTCGCTGTGTAAAATTTCAAGTTTCTATGGTACCTCCAGAGGTTTCGGAGAAAATGTGATTTTGTAACCTAAGCATTTTCGAATCTACACTATCTAACTTCAGAACTAAAAGTTATCAATTTTAGAAAAAATAGGGAACCTAGAAAATCGACACAAAACCTGAAATATTGTTTTTTAAGTAAAAAACATAATTTGTTTTAAATGTTTTATTGAATGTTGAAAAAAGGTAAATTATAATAATAGTGAAGTAAGTTGAATGAAACAAAAAACTATTTAAATGTACACGTAATAATAGGTTCGCTGAGTGTAGTGTCTCCAAACGAAATTGTTACAATTGGAACTGGTGGTTCGAGGTCTGAAGTTGTGGTCGGAACCCGGATTTTGGAATTATCTTCCAAGCAAGGAAGGGCACCATTTTGATCGCTCGATTGAATCTGCTGTTGATGGGTCTGTTGTTGGGCCTGTTGAGGTTGTTGGGCTTGTTGAAGGTGTTGTTGTTCTGTGTTTGGGGGCTTTATTTGGACAACACTTATTATGACAGGCCGTTCTGGCAATGCTGAAATTTCTCGCATTAGTGTGTTGTTTGCCAAAGTCTTATTCTTCAGTCTCATTCGCCTGTTGTTGAACCACATTCTCACATTGTTCTCTTCAAGACCCAGCCTTTGGGCAATTCCCACTCGCCGTGAATAGCATGTAGATTTATCTTTCCAGAACTCGTACTCTAGTTCGGCAAGTTGCCGATCACTAAATGCCGTGCGATACCTCTTGGGTTGCAATGGTGCTTTCTTTGCAACTGGCTTCTAAAAACAGTAAAACAAAAATTATTTCATGCTATAATGGTCACATATTTGAAATCTTTTACTTCCCGATCCAAAATTTCCGTTTATTACTGGATACATGTTATATTACGATATTTTATATTATTAAACGTCGTCGTTATTTTATTAAAATATGTTTTTAAAAATACTTTGTTGTTTAGCACTGATATGTTGCCTGTCAAACTAGGAATGCTTGTGTTGCGAATTTTTGGAAAACGCGCTTATTTATGCTGGATTTGATCGAGATTTCAAGTATGGCATGTGTGGTAAAGGGCTAAAATGTTCTAACTAATTACTAATTATCATGCACCGATGGACCGCCCTGCCCATTTGTGCAGTATCTAAAAGAGTGCACCTACGTTGTTCCGTGAGTGTGTCAGATCATCGAAAAAGCATGTTCAAAAGTAACTCAGTTGCGTATTTGCGTGTGTGTGAGTGGTAAAATGATCGAAAATGAAACAGAAAGTCCAAAAACAACCCTTTTCGAACAAATGCGGATCTGTTTATGAGTGTATGTGTGTGTTTTGATTTCATATGGCGTAATGTTGGTGGTAATTATAATTGCAGCAACTTACGATTGGTTTAGAAAAATCAACCCTCAAAGGTCCTGAAACATGTATTTTGATTGATAATTAAGGTATGTATGTTCAAAATAACTGCAAAAGTCATTAACTTAAATTCCCTTTTGAAAACGTGTACCTCTATAGATATGAAATGAAATGCTTTGTAATCCTTTTATGACTAGTCTAGCACTGTTTTTTACAAGTAACAAATTGCTGAGCAATAAAACAATTAACTGGGTGGTGGGTTTTTTTTTTTCAAATAAGTGTTACCCGAGTAAAATTGTTAAGTTTATTGTAGTTTGAATCATTAAAGAGAACCTCCCAACTGTTATGCTTACACGGCCCAGAAACTAAGAAATAAGACGCATCCGATATTTTAGGTAGAGATATTACCAAAAAAAGTTCGTCATAAGGACTATGCACCATAGCGGGTGCATCCCGATCTGTAGGGAACCTTTTACGGTTAGAAACCCTTTAGAACCTAAATATGTCCTCAATTTTGTTCAGTGAAACAACTTCCTCCAAATTGTTCAAAAAAGTATCTTCCGAGGTACTTTATTCTACTCCGAGCAATGGCTTGGTATTCATTCTGAACTTTGATTTGGTGCATGGTTTGGTTATCCTTTTTATGACAAATCGCAGGTCGCACTATTTTTTGTATTTGTAACAAGTAACAAATTGCTGAGCAATAAAATAATTAACTAGGATGCGGTTTTTTCCAGGAATGTTACGGATTTTTTTTAGAAAAAGCATTGTATGCGCGTACAATTAAGATAAAAAGATAGTAATCTTTAATATCTTTATGAAATAATTAATTGTTTAATAATAATCGAAGTTAAAAATTGGTGCATAATATTTAATAAAAACCAGTATCGTCTCCTCTTCAAGTTCCCGTCTGTTTCGCAGAGGTTCATACATAAATTACAGCCGCGCTACTGAACAACTCTTCACTAGGAACTAGTGGCGATAAAAAGCTGGGTGCTATTGCTGATAATATCTTCAATTCTTCTCGATAAACGCTCCACCATTTAAGTGAATTTCCATTTATAATGGCCCTTTTTTTATATTGCGGTAAGAAAGTAATTCCTTCTTGACTAAGCGTCAGCACTACCATGTTCTGGTGTTTCTTGACTCTCATCTTTACTTGACTAATCCAACATCATGGCAAGATCGTTTTTTAAGCGTGGCTTTCTGACCATATTGAACATCCCTGGTTGTTCCGTATTTTTTACGAGTCGTCTGTCATTTTCATTCTTTTACACGGAATTACGGAATTTAGAATTTCTCATTTCTCATCTGTGATGTGTGATCTTGTTAAATAGTCATCAACTTTTTCTTTTCAAGCATTTGAATTATTGGAATAATAGATGAAATAAAGGCATGAGATATTTTTAGGTATATCTGGATTAAATTATCAATAATCGCAATAATCTAAAGACTGTATTTATATTGTACTCGGATGGAGTTTTAAGCAATTCGATTATGAACGAATGAACACCATTGCTCCGGACCGTAGAGTCTTCGAATCAAACCCGGAGGGACAACGCAAACTGTAGCGCCCCTTAAGTAAGTAAGTGAGTAAGAGCAAGATTAAACCTGTTGTTTGTGGGTAACCTTTGTGTGGTTCAGTGAATTTGCATATGTACTTATACTTCGGAAACAATTATGTACCTTGGAGGAATTGAGTCGTTCGTGGAGGTATACAGTTACAGGACATAGGTTGGAAAGGTTTTTAACAGCTAGAAATCTATTGGCAATGGATTGGTTAAGATGAGCAGATTACCATCTCTAAGTTGATATATATGTATTTCGTGCTTATTGCGTCAATAGTCTTTCTTAGCAAAAATATGCTGATTGATGTCAAGGGTATATGTTTGGATTCTTTGGAGCAATGAGAATAAAGCGGGAGTTTTTAGGAATGATGTTTTTTTTTTAAAGCAAGAAAATTGTCGGAGGAAGAGGGTGCTATTTTACTTTTTTTTTAGAACGGTGTTCGGTTGGGGGTGGGGGCATGTTGTCGAACATGTTTTACTCTCGGGTGTTTG
Organism: Xylota sylvarum; assembly: GCA_905220385.1. Lineage (NCBI taxonomy): Eukaryota > Metazoa > Arthropoda > Insecta > Diptera > Syrphidae > Xylota > Xylota sylvarum. The sequence goes on from LR999958.1 coordinate 51,101,698, forward strand.
TCAGACGCACGCGAGAGGTGGGGCCGTGAAAGAAATTTTAGGTGTTGTTTGGGAATGGAACCTGGAACCCTCTACGGAGCGAGGGGCGCTCCGTAGTCTAACGCACTTTTTTGGAGTACCTACTAGGTACATAATGTTCAATCACTTATTTCGTGTTATGATGGAGCGGTATTATGGTATCCCTAGTTAACTAGTTGGAAGGGTTTAATTCTTCCCAAATTTCTAACTTAAACATTAGTACATTTTTATTTGCAAAGTCAAAATGAATTGACTTCAGTCCATTAGGTTTTATTTGCCATTTTTTGGCATTTTTATCATTCACTGTCCGTTGCAGTTTTCGGTTATTTCCTTCACCAACAGGAAGAACAGCAGTGTCGTCTGCAAATGTGGCAACAGTAGTTTCCTCAGTTTGTAGTAGGCCGTTTGTGTACAAAATACACATATGACAAAGAAGTCAAAGGTAGTGCCTTCCATCATCACGGCTAATCCCTTTAACCAAGTGATTAAGGATTACTTGGAGATCGCTGTTATCAACCACAGCTATCTGAATGGCAGCATTACTGTGGATAAATGGAAAGAATAAACGCGAGGCTAATGCGTCGGCTCTGCCAGGACGGATTCTACTCTCAATTTAAAAAAAAACAAAAACAACCAAAAAATCATAAAACTCAAACAAAACAACAATTAAACAAATATAGAGGGGATGTTCGATACTGGCTCCTTATTGGAAGACATGCCTTTAGTCAGGAGTCTTCAGTCTTCCTACCAGCCGGGACAAATCATATTACTCCTTCTATGTACAAGTACATAGAACAAGACATGGTACTCCCTCTGGCATACATAGGGTGGCTCAGAAATCATCAACAACAGCGAACACTAAAATGGCAACCAAAGACACTAAGGTTACTGCCAATGGTTCGGCGAAGGAAAACAAACCGCGGCTCGTTCTTGACAAAGGTGCCAAAAAAGAAGCAGCTGGTACCATTTATCAGAAGAATTCAAGCCTATCCCCGTTTAGATAGGACTTATATCCCAACTAAAAAGGATATGAATGTATGTATTTTACTTTTAACGGTAGTTAAATCGGAGGTTGTAAATAACAATCTTTTTATATCCTCAGTTTACATGGAGCGTGATGAACAAACAACATACGCCAGGAGATACGCCAGTAAACATCTGGAATTACAGCAAAAAAGGATGACCTGCTTATGGGCTGCGACGGGAATACCAGGCATACATAAGGCGCACTTATGTAATTATCGAACGCGGTGAGTCCTTATTTGATTTTCAAGTGATGTCCAACCTTTCTGTTTGTTACGTGGGTAACGCTATAACTTTTGTTTTTGCGAGTACCTACAGAACACGAGAATTATTAAACAGAAGCCGAGCAGATGTTGTAAGAGTTCTGGCAACTGGCCCATCGAGGTTCATACGGCCAGAATAGACATTCCGTTTAATGCACGTTCTTGTAACTGCAATTTAACGAGAAAGAAACTACACTTCCTTAGCAAGTGTCCACCTCATGGCAGGACCCGTTTTTGACAGGAGTTTAGCATTATCAGTTTCCTCAGCGTAATGGAGTGGATTTGATCAATGATGGCTTGCTGATACAGCCACTTCTGCCTACGTACCTACATAGATCACGCCGTATCCACAATAAGGATTAAAAATACAAGATTCCTAAATTCAGTCTAAAAGAGAGCGAGAAAGCAGCGAAACAATTCTTAAAAGTCAAAAGTTGATATCTTTAATCAAAAGAAGTTATTTTCATTTGTTTTGGAACCTTTTATTGTTTTTGTTTTAAAATACAATTTGTTCTATCCAATCTGTAGATTCCTCCTCACATTTTAGTGGCATATACCGAAATGTGTTACAAATTGGCACAGTGGGGGTGATACTCCCTAAGAGGAGTAAGTCTTCCTCGTTGAAATCCCTTACCTCGTGAGTATCAAAAACTATAAAGGAACTCAGGAGTTGATGTTGTTGTTGAGGCTCCTGGAATTGTTGTGGCTGTTGAGTTTGATGAGCCCAATTTTGGAATTGAGTCTGCTGGTATTGACTGTGCAAGCAAGGAGGGGCACAATCGGTCAATTGAAACTGATGTTGTTGGGTCTGTTGAACGGGTTGTTGTTCTGTGTTTGGGGGCTTTAGTTGAACAACACTTATTATGACAGGCTGTTCTGGCAATGCTGAAATTTCTCGCATTAGTGTGTTGTATGCCAAAGTCTTCTTCTTCAGTCTCATTCGCCTGTTGTTGAACCATATTCTCACCACTTTCTCTTCGAGACCCAGCCTTTGGGCAATTCCCACTCGCCGTGAATAGCATGTAGATTTATCTTTCGAGAACTCGTACTCTAGTTCGGCAAGTTGTCGATCACTAAATGCCGTGCGATACCTCCTGGATTTCAATGGTGCTTTCTTTGTAACTGCGTTCTAAAAAGAGTAAAACAAAAAATTATTTCATGCTATAATGGTCACATTTTTGAAATCTTTTACTTACCGATCCAAAGTTTCCGTTTGTTACTGGATACATGTTATATTACGATATTAAACGTCGTCGATATTTTATTAAAATATGTTTGTAAAAACACTTGGTTGTTTAGCGCTGATATGTTGCCTGTCAAACTACGAATGTTTGTGTTGCGAATTTTTGCAAAACCCGATTATTTATACAGGATTTGCTCGAGTTTTCAAAAGTATCCTTTTTGTAAGTACGGAAAAGGGGTGAAATTTTCTACCTACCAGTGATCGTGAGCCCATGCACCGCCCCCCCACTCGATCAGGTACCCACTAGAGTGAGCCTACGTAGTTCCGTATGTTTGTGTGTGTGTGTGTGTGTAAGATCATCGAAAATGAAACAGAAAGTTCAAAAGTAACCCTTTTCTGTACATGAATGTGTGTGTGTGTGTTTTGATGTCATGTGGTAGGTGGTGGTAATTATAACTACAGCGCGATATCATTAGTTTAGAAAAATCATCCCCCAAAAGTTTAACCTAAATATTGGGCTCGAAACATGTGCATGGTGCATATCATTGTTATCCTTTATGACTAATCGCAGGTAGCAATGTTTTTTTTAACAAGTAACAAATTGCTGGGTAATAAAATAATTAACTGGGAGGCGGGTTTTTTTGTCAAATAAATTGTTATGTTCAATGTATTTTGAATCCTTAAAAAGAAGCTTCTAACTGTTATATTGTTAAGTGATAAATATCCTAATCAATTTTTATTTGCAAATTGAAAAAAACGTGCATTAGTATCATTTATGCAAAACTGCCCACTGAACTAAAAAATTAAGACACATCTGATGTGTTAGGTAGACTTGATGGGGCTAAAGACATTACCAAAAAAAAAAATAATTTGCGCCATCTATGTATGGATTTAATGCAGAAGGTTCACATAGAAACTTATTTTCGATTGCATGTATCCTAAATATTTTTAAGGTTATTGTCCTGGATATGAATTGTTATTATTAAGTAGTTCAGTTACTTCTAAATTGACGTGTTTGCGAAGTGCAGCTTCAACTTCCTGACCTCGTTCTCTACCATTTCTTCTAACTAGATCAACGCTAGGAGCCAATATAGTTTTTTAAAAGCGATTATTTATCGACATTATTGGAAGAACACAGCGGGCTGTCACCGGTGCGTTCGCTGGTATTGAAACAGAAGCTGCCAAAATGGGTTTAGCGGTAAACGCAGATGTAGGAGTTGTTCTAAGAGCGCCCGTTATGCAGATCTTTGAACTTTCTCGAGTATTGCAATGTTGATTTTCTTGTCCAGTGCCGTCCACCATACTAGTACTCCGTTCATAAGGATGGGTCTGACGATTGCCGTAATTTTGGACTAGGGCTTTACTACATGAATAGAGGGCCATCGAGGCCTTTCTAGCACGGTCCTATATATTCTGTATATTACCCCCAAGTATCTGGCGTGATCTGTAATTCAATACCCTTGAGTTTTGGAGGAATTATATGTGGTATTTTCAACTTTTTTGTGAACAATACTAGTTCAGTCTTCGACGGATTAACTCCGAGACCGACACACTAATTTATTTAGAGCAGACTCCATTACGTTTCTAACTGTAAGAAGGAACTTCACTGATATCGCTGTGGCAATGTCGTCCGCATAAGCTATAACACTGAACCCCTCTTTACTCAAGATTAGGGGTCTGATTCATTGCCATGAGCCACAATAGTGGTGATAAAACTCCACCCTGGATGGTACCTCTGTACACCGACGTTCTGGTTAGACCACACCCTAGCCCAGCTTGGATAAGCCTGCTTTTAAGCATATGCTCGATCCAACAGCAAAGACAGTTGTCAACATTCAGGTCAAGAAGTACAACAGATACAGCATCTGTTTTGACATTGTTCAAAGCTCTTTCAATATCAAGGAAGGACACCATAGTGAAATCCTTATTTTCAAAGGATTTCTCGATGATTCCTACCAACGAATGAAAAGCGTGTTGGGATATCGATACGAGATTACTATCTAATTTAGTTCTAATGTGTACGTCGATTAGCCTTTCCAGAGTCTTGAATAGAAAGGCTGATCGGACGGAAGTCTTTAGGGGATGCATGGGAGGCCGTACTTTCTTGGGGTTGAGAACGTCCTCTGGCACTCTTATCCAGTTACCATATGGATAAGATCTTCCTAATCCGGAATGTATCACTAGTCTTTTCTATATTTTCACAGAAAAGATGCCAAGAGGCATCTTTGTGGTTTCCAAACCTCTAACTTAAATTTCTTAAGACTGCTTTTGTAGAGATCCCAGTCATGTGGGTCCGTAGTGCACTTTGCTTGGTTAAAACGCTTCCTGACTTACTTATTCCATCAACTTATTTTCGATTGCATGTATCCTAAATATTTTTCTTATTTTTCGGGATACATACATATATGTATATGTACGTCTGAAAGGATTAAGGACAGCCGTTTTTAAGGAACTTTCTTTTGTCAGTTACCCTTTGTTTTGGAATACCTACTAGGTAATTTTAATCACTTATTTCCTGCAGTGCAGTTGGCGAAGTTGGTAATATAAATGGCTTATCCTGATATGCCAACTTGACAGAATGGACTATTCACTCCGGACCTACTCTTCCGACCTATATTTAAAAAACAATAACAAAAATGAAAAACAGACAAATAAAAAAAGTAAACAAATATGTACATATATGGAGCCTTAGAAGAACTATTCCTCCTACCTGCTGCTGACTAACGAGGCTAACCTGGTGACACTCGAAATGGCTGATCACAAGCTGCACTACGGCATAAGGCATGCCAAACTCAAGGTCGTTCGCCCTTCAGATTCTGATGATGATTCAGAACAAATTGAAGGATCCGACAAGGTGTCGGAGGACATTAGAGGTCGATTATATCAATATCAATGGATTTGGTCAGATCATTCAGATTAAACTGCATCACACGCAGAATGCATCAGATAATCTGCTTGTCGCGGAGGAGGACATCGACATTGTCCAGACACTTTAAATGAAGGGTTTATCCATAAATGGACTCATGGACAACCGTTACAACATCTTCTGAAAGACTACATACGAGATTAGTAATAAACCTCGGTCTTGCATACTAGCTAAAGAAAGTATTTTTATGTCCTGATTTTACTAGCTATGCCGATTTAACGGTCGTTAAATTAGAGGTTGCAAATAACATTGTTTTATTATCCTCGGTTTGCGTGGTTCGTGATAGACTAGCACCGATTGACTCCAGTTAATATCAGGGATTGCAGCAAAATAGGACAACCTGTCTCTAAACTGAGATGCGAATGCCAGGCATAAATTATGGCGCTGGAATTAACGAACGCTGGGATTCCTTGTTTGATTTTCTAGTGATGTCCAATCTGATGTCAACCTGGCGACGTCCAGTGTTGTAACTGTTACTGCGCATCAATTGTGCTTATTTTACCTCCTAGTGGTAGCCATCGGGTACTGGTTGGTGTCCATCCGGACCCGACTTGCTAAACTTATAAGCGCGAGTGTTGACCAAGAGAAAATTGCAGCACTATAAATACGACAGCGGACGAACTCTCTCGATGGAGTCAACGGTGGCGTTAAAGCTTCAAACGGAAGCACAACACTTTATCTGGGCTACTTCGACATATTCTCAGCTCAGGCCGATAAAGATTTCCAAGAATAAGTCAGGTTTTTGGAAAAGAGATGGTGGCGGATGAGCCCTTATTGGGCCAACGGCAGCGCTCATATCCCCGAAGCGGGATACTGACTTCGGTTTAAAACCGGCCCCTCGTCCTAGGGGTTTCAAAAAATGGAACTGGCCCTCCAGGTTGGGGGTTGTGCCGTCGGGGTAACTTCCTTACCACGTAAAAAAAATTTAGTTATGAGAGAGACACAAGCCTCGGATAATGGACCCCCTCATTTAATACCACGACCCGGAACGTACACGGACTATGATATAAGAGTATGCACCTGGAATGTACGTACACTGTACACTCCTGGTGCTATTCAAAAACTTGAATCTGTCCTCACGCGGTACAAGGCAGATATTACCGCGATCCAGGAGATACGATGGATAGGATCAGGTATGCAAAAACGAAAAAATTGCGACATTTATTACAGCTGCAACAAAAGACTGCACATGTTAGGATGCGGATTCGTCGTGGGAAATCGGCTACGCTCAATGATAATTGACTTTAAGCCGATCAGCGATCGCCTGGCTGTGATCCGCATCAAGGCTACATTTCAAAACATCAGCATAATATGTGCACACGCCCCTACCGACGAAGCTGAAGACTCTATCAAGGAGGAGTTTTATGACCTCCTGGACGGAGCCTACGGAGCCTGTCCGGAGTATGATGTCAAAATCATACTCGGGGACTTCAATGCCAAAATCGGTAAGGAAAACATCTTCGGCGGATTAGTTGGAAAGCACAGCCTCCACGACACGACAACAGACAACGGCTTCCGGCTAATCGATTTTGCAGCAGCTCGTAATACGGTGATAAGTAGCACTAGGTTTCCAAGACTACGAATCCACACAGCAACCTGGCGCTCTCCAGATGGTCGAACCGCCAACCAAATCGACCACGTGCTAATAGATGCGAGGCACGCATCCAACATTCTGAATGTGCAAACGTTCAGAGGGGCAAACGTCGACTCTGACCATTTTCTTGTTGCAGCTAAGTTCAGAGCTCGACTATCCAATGAGAAGAAGCTGCAGACCGCCCAGAAAAATAAATTCAACGTTGGAAGCCTTAGCACGTCTGGAGTAGCCAGAGCCTACAGGGAGCGCCTGAGTGAGAGACTCTCCGCGGTGCATTCACCATCCACAAACGCCAACAATCTGTGGAACCAGTATCGCGACATCATCAAAGGGGTAGCAGAGACCACCATAGGCTACCAGCCACCACCCAAAAAGAGCCCTTGGTATGATGATGAATGCGTACGCCGGAAAAAGGTGACAGAAAATGCACACTTGCAAGCGCTGCAACGCAAAACAAGGGCAGCGAGAGAAGAGTATCGAACCAGAAGAAGGGAGGAGAAGAAGATACTGCGTAAGAAGAAAAGGGCCCACGCAGCCTCCCAGCTCAAGGATATCGAAGAGTCCCGCGATAGGAACAACATCCGGATGTTTTTCAGGAAAGCCAAGCAACTGGCAGCTGGCTTCAAGCCCGGAACGCAGGCTCTTCGAAACAGTGAAGGAAACCTAGTCACCGAAGCACAGGGAATAGTAGATGTATTTAAGCAGCATTTCCAGCAGCTACTTAATGGGCAGGTAGAGAGAGTGATAGGGCAAGAAGAGAACCCGCATCCAGTCAATGAAGAATCCATTCCCCCTCCTAGTTTTGAAGAGGTCGGCTCAGCTATCAAAAAGCTGAAGAACAACAAGGCCGCCGGCTCTGATGGTCTACCAGCAGAGCTTTTCAAACATGGTGGTGATGCTTTGGTGGGGTGCATGCACCAAGTCATCAACCAAGTGTGGGTGGATGAAGTCATGCCCGATGACTGGACTATCAGCTCTATATGCCCCATCTTCAAGAAAGGCGATCCTATGTCTTGTAAGAACTACCGAGGCATATCCCTGCTTAATGTCGCATATAAGATCCTATCCAACGTACTGTGTGAACGTCTGAAGCCTTTCTGCAGCACACTAATCGGCACGTACCAGTGTGGCTTCCGGCCCGGCAGATCGACGATCGACCAAATTTTCACACTAAGGCAAATCCTGGAAAAGACCAACGAATTTCAAGTCGAGACTCACCATCTCTTCATCGACTTTAAAGCCGCATATGATAGCATTCATCGTCTTGAGCTCTACAAGGCGATGGCCGAATTCGGGATCCCGGCTAAACTGATCCAGCTGTGCCGCGTGACGCTGGATAACACGCGGTGCAACGTGCAATTCGGCAACAGTTCCTCTGAACTATTCCAAACATGCACCGGATTTCGGCAAGGGGATGCGCTATCATGTGACTTCTTCAATCTTGTGCTGGAACAGATAGTGCGCAGGGCAGGTGTAAACACGGAAGGCACTATCTTCAACAAATCTGTCCAGTTGCTGGGATACGCAGACGACATCGACATCATCGGTCGCTCCCAGCGCGCCGTGTTAGAGGCTTTTACGGCAATTGAAGAAGAGGCGAAACGTGTTGGCCTTGAAGTGAATGAGGACAAAACCAAATACATGTTGTCAACAAACAAAGAAGCATCTGTCCACCGCCTAGGACAAAACGTCACTGTTGGCAACAGTAACTTCGAAGTGGTTAAGGAGTTTACCTACCTCGGAGTAAATATCAACTCCACGAATGACAACTTAGTGGAGATTCGACGAAGACTTACCCTAGGAAACCGCTGCTACTTCGGTTTGGCGAAACAAATGGGGTCAAAACTCCTAACTCGAAAGACGAAATGTATGCTCTACAAAACTTTGATCCTGCCAGTTCTGCTGTATGGAGCCGAGTGCTGGACGATAAGCAGGAAAGCAGAGCAAATACTGAACACTTTCGAAAGAAAAATTCTTCGTCGGATATTCGGTCCCGTATGCGAGGAGGGCGAATGGAGGAGAAGATATAACCGCGAACTCTATGAGCTGTACCAGGATGTGGATGTAGTCCAAAAAGCCAAAACACGTCGACTACACTGGCTCGGCCACATCGAGCGAATGGACAATAATGCTCCAGCAAAGAGGATCTTCGAATCACAGCCCCCAGGTTCGAGAAGACAAGGAAGACCGAACCTCCGTTTTAAGGATCAAGCTATCGCGGATGCCAGAGCGCTTGGTCTAGATAACTGGAAGCAGCGTGCCCGGGATCGAAGAGAGTGGAAGGCTGCTGTGTCTCAGGCAGAGACTCTTCACGGGTCGGGAGCCCGTTAAGTAAAGTAAGTCCAATCTTTCTGCTTGTAACGTGGGTAACACTAACTTTTGTTTTTGCGAGTACCTACGGAAAATTTCAGAGGGTGCGAGGAAGTCTTAGACATCACTTTAAAAACCAACAACGACAACCTTATGGTAGAAAACTGACGGTTATACGATCGTTCGTCTTTATTCGACCATCCAATACAATTTTAGCCTCGAGGTCGATGGTCCTACGCCATTTAGAAATGCTAAGAGAATTGATTGGAAGAAATTAAGTCAGGTTATTGAATCAGAATTCCGTAGAATACTCGACTTGAAAATTGAGTGAGTTGAGGAATTAGACGCCAATTAGGACCCTGGGTGCGGCTTTTAAGGTTTCATGTCCTATTAAATACAGCAAGAATAAAATCTGTCCAATCTTAAGAGGATTACCAGAGATATCTTCAATATCTGCTTTAAACACAAGTTATGGAAACCATATAACTATTGTCTTAATGAATACAAGAAATCCAGCTAAAGAGCCAAATCTTCAGTCCATTTAAACCGAAAAGGAGTCTGCAAGATTGAATAAGATCCTGTCTAAGGAACACTCCAACCCGTCGTTTATTATAAGGCCGGATGGTACTTGGACAGACTCCTCTTAAGTGTAATGCATCCCTCATCCTAGAATGACATTAGTGCGGAATCCGCAAAGGATTTGTTGGAACTTATCTTGAACACACGTACGAAATATCCTACATCAATCCCTTCTGTCCAAGTCTCACTACGCGTATACTAAGGGGCGATCGATAGAGATAGCGCTCCGCCATGTTTTCCGAATATGTCCCCTTTGGTTCAGGATCAGTCTCCTTTGGGTCACTGTAACATTGAGGGAAATGAGCGAACTGAAGGCCCCGTTGGGCGCCCTTAAGGGTAGAATATTTGCGCACCATCTATTGAAAGCTGATAGTAGATGGCAGTGGTGAGGAACTGTGTCATATACAGGCAGATGTGGCCCACATACTACTTGAATAGAACACAAGAACTATTAAACAGAAGCCGTGCAGATGTTGTAAGAGTTCTGGCACAGAACTGAACTGGAGGTTCATGAGGCCAGAATAGACATTCCATTTATGCACGTTGCACGTTGTAACGGCAATATAACGAGAAAGAAACTACACTTCCTTAGCAAGTGTCCACCTCATGGCAGGACCCGTTTTTGACAGGAGTTTAGCATTATCAGTTTCCTCAGCGTAATGGAGTGGATTTGATCAATGATGGCTTGCTGATACAGCCACTTCTGCCTACGTACCTACATAGATCACGCCGTATCCACAATAAGGATTAAAAATACAAGATTCCTAAATTCAGTCTAAAAGAGAGCGAGAAAGCAGCGAAACAATTCTTAAAAGTCAAAAGTTGATATCTTTAATCAAAAGAAGTTATTTTCATTTGTTTTGGAACCTTTTATTGTTTTTGTTTTAAAATACAATTTGTTCTATCCAATCTGTAGATTCCTCCTCACATTTTAGTGGCATATACCGAAATGTGTTACAAATTGGCACAGTGGGGGTGATACTCCCTAAGAGGAGTAAGTCTTCCTCGTTGAAATCCCTTACCTCGTGAGTATCAAAAACTATAAAGGAACTCAGGAGTTGATGTTGCTGTTGAGGCTCCTGGAATTGTTGTGGCTGTTGAGTTTGATGAGCCCAATTTTGGAATTGAGTCTGCTGGTATTGACTGTGCAAGCAAGGAGGGGCACAATCGGTCAATTGAAACTGATGTTGTTGGGTCTGTTGAACGGGTTGTTGTTCTGTGTTTGGGGGCTTTAGTTGAACAACACTTATTATGACAGGCCGTTCTGGCAATGCTGAAATTTCTCGCATTAGTGTGTTGTATGCCAAAGTCTTCTTCTTCAGTCTCATTCGCCTGTTGTTGAACCATATTCTCACCACTTTCTCTTCGAGACCCAGCCTTTGGGCAATTCCCACTCGCCGTGAATAGCATGTAGATTTATCTTTCGAGAACTCGTACTCTAGTTCGGCAAGTTGTCGATCACTAAATGCCGTGCGATACCTCCTGGATTTCAATGGTGCTTTCTTTGTAACTGCGTTCTAAAAAGAGTAAAACAAAAAATTATTTCATGCTATAATGGTCACATTTTTGAATTCTTTTACTTACCGATCCAAAGTTTCCGTTTGTTACTGGATACATGTTATATTATTTTTTATTTTTTTTATTAAAATATGTTTGTAAAAACACTTGGTTGTTTAGCGCTGATATGTTGCCTGTCAAACTACGAATGTTTGTGTTGCGAATTTTTGCAAAACCCGAATATTTATAAAGGATTTGCTCGAGTTTTCAAAAGTATCCTTTTTGTAAGTACGGAAAAGGGGTGAAATTTTCTACCTACCAGTGATCGTGAGCCCATGCACCGCCCCCCCACTCGAACAGGTACCCACTAGTTCCGTATGTTTGTGTGTGTGTGTGTGTGTGTAAGATCATCGAAAATGAAACAGAAAGTTCAAAAGTAACCCTTTTCTGTACATGAATGTGTGTGTGTGTTTTGATGTCATGTGGTAGGCTTTAGTAAAAAAAAGAAAATTGAATTCTTTTCTTATAAGGCCGCACTTGCGCTTTCCTTGGTAGGTCAGCTGATTATTTAAATGTAGTTCTGGTAAACTTATATACATATACGTCTGTAAGGAGTAAGAAGAAACGTATTCTCGGTATGAATTAGGTTTTTCTACTCGTGAGAGTTAGATAACCAAATTGTTTAGCAGAAAATACACGTTTACAAGGAATCTTAAGGAAAATTAAAGAGCGTTTTTCAATAGAATGTCAGTCTTGCTTGTAGCCGTTTTTATAGTTGGAGATAGGCCTGCCAGAAGTCCTGATTTTAGCGGGACAGTCGCGACATTTGAACCCAAACCCGATTTGCAAAATGTTGTTGCTCTGAATGCATTTATCCATATACATATGTAACTACCCCTACTTACACCCTGTCTCCAACAGCAATACATATTTCATAGCTTATCATCTGTCATCGTTATATGCTTTAATAGAATTGAAAAAATTGCAAAGCGAAACGCAGGCAAGTTTTAGAGTTCCATAAGCACTCGAATTACTAATAAATTTAATAATTTCAAGCTATAAGGCACAAGCTATGCAAGTCATAAGCTGAGCAATACATGCACTATTTGTAGTCTACAAATTTTATTCTATGAAAAATGGTTTTATATGCGAATGACCAAGCCTGTGTAGAACTAGGAAAACAGCGACGTTCAGTGAATATCTGGAAATTTTTTATGTATCGGATAACAAAGGATGCGTCGAACGGTCTTCCCTTACAAATGTTCATACATATGTATAGCACACCCTGAAATTCAAAATATGATCATCTTACTGCGGCAATAATTTGATGATTTGTGTTGAGCATTGCTCTGCTTCGGAAGAACGCAGATGATTGTTCAGATTTTATCGCAGTTGAAAGCTCAAATGAATCAGATACGAATTTACTAGACACAAATTATTTTCTTTTCAAAAACGGACAATTCATTACTGAGACTGTGTAATCATTTGATGGCGGAAAATTCGATATAACACCACCACCTCAATTTTAGAAAAATCAATTCTTATGTCGCTGTGCAAAATTTCAAGTTTCTATGGTACCTCCAGAGGTTTCGGAGAAAATGTGATTTTGTAACCTAAGCATTTTCGAATCTACACTATCTAACTTCAGAACTAAAAGTTATCAATTTTAGAAAAAATAGGGAACCTAGAAAATCGACACAAAACCTGAAATATTGTTTTTTAAGTAAAAAACATAATTTGTTTTAAATGTTTTATTGAATGTTGAAAAAAGGTAAATTATAATAATAGTGAAGTAAGTTGAATGAAACAAAAAACTATTTAAATGTACACGTAATAATAGGTTCGCTGAGTGTAGTTTCTCCAAACGAAATTGTTACAATTGGAACTGGTAGTTCGAGGTCTGAAGTTGTGGTCTGAACCCGGATTTTGGAATTATCTTCCAAGCAAGGAAGGGCACCACTTTGATCGCTCGATTGAATCTGCTGTTGATGGGTCTGTTGTTGGGCCTGTTGAGGTTGTTGGGCTTGTTGAAGGTGTTGTTGTTCTGTGTTTGGGGGCTTTAATTGGACAACACTTATTATGACAGGCCGTTCTGGCAATGCTGAAATTTCTCGCATTAGTGTGTTGTTTGCCAAAGTCTTATTCTTCAGTCTCATTCGCCTGTTGTTGAACCACATTCTCACATTGTTCTCTTCAAGACCCAGCCTTTGGGCAATTCTCACTCGCCGTGAATAGCATGTAGATTTATCTTTCCAGAACTCGTACTCTAGTTCGGCAAGTTGCCGATCACTAAATGCCGTGCGATACCTCTTGGGTTGCAATGGTGCTTTCTTTGCAACTGGCTTCTAAAAAGAGTAAAACAAAAATTATTTCATGCTATAATGGTCACATATTTGAAATCTTTTACTTACCGATCCAAAATTTCCGTTTATTACTGGATACATGTTATATTACGATATTTTATATTATTAAACGTCGTCGTTATTTTATTACAATATGTTTTTAAAAATACTTAGTTGTTTAGCACTGATATGTTGCCTGTCAAACTAGGAATGCTTGTGTTGCGAATTTTTGGAAAACGCGCTTATTTATGCTGGATTTGATCGAGATTTCAAGTATGGCATGTGTGGTAAAGGGCTAAAATGTTCTAACTAATTACTAATTATCATGCACCGATGGACCGCCCTGCCCATTTGTGCAGTATCTAAAAGAGTGCACCTACGTTGTTCCGTGAGTGTGTCAGATCATCGAAAAAGCATGTTCAAAAGTAACTCAGTTGCGTATTTGCGTGTGTGTGAGTGGTAAAATGATCGAAAATGAAACAGAAAGTCCAAAAACAACCCTTTTCGAACAAATTCGGATCTGTTTATGAGTGTATGTGTGTGTTTTGATTTCATATGGCGTAATGTTGGTGGTAATTATAATTGCAGCAACTTACGATTGGTTTAGAAAAATCAACCCCCAAAGGTCCTGAAACATGTATTTTGATTGATAATTAAGGTATGTATGTTCGAAATAACTGCAAAAGTCATTAACTTAAATTCCCTTTTGAAAACGTGTACCTCTATAGATATGAAATGAAATGCTTTGTAATCCTTTTATGACTAGTCTAGCACTGTTTTTAACAAGTAACAAATTGCTGAGCAATAAAACAATTAACTGGGTGGTGGGTTTTTTTTTTTTTTTCAAATAAGTGTTACCCGAGTAAAATTGTTAAGTTTATTGTAGTTTGAATCATTAAAGAGAACCTCCCAACTGTTAAACTAAGAAATAAGACGCATCCGATATTTTAGGTAGAGATATTACCAAAAAAAGTTCGTCATAAGGACTATGCACCATAGCGGGTGCATCCCGATCTGTAGGGAACCTTTTACGGTTAGAAACCCTTTAGAACCTAAATATGTCCTCAATTTTGTTCAGTGAAACAACTTCCTCCAAATTGTTCAAAAAAGTATCTTCCAAGGTACTTTATTCTACTCCGAGCAATGGCTTGGTATTCATTCTGAACTTTGATTTGGTGCATGGTTTGGTTATCCTTTTTATGACAAATCGCAGGTCGCACTATTTTTTGTATTTGTAACAAGTAACAAATTGCTGAGCAATAAAATAATTAACTAGGATGCGGTTTTTTCCAGGAATGTTACGGATTTTTTTTAGAAAAAGCATTGTATGCGCCTACAATTAAGATAAAATAAATCTTTATGAAACAATTATTTGTTTAATAATAATCGAAGTTAAAAATTGGTGCATAATATTTATTGAAAACCAATATCGTCTCCTTTTCAAGTTCCCGTCTGTTTCGCAGAGGTTCATACATAAATTACACCCGCGCTACTGAACAACTGTTCACTAGGAACTAGTGGCGATAAAAATCTGCGTGCTATTGTTGATAATATTTTCAATTCTTCTCGATAAACGCTCCACCATTTAAGTGAATTTCCATTTATAATGGCCCTTTTTTATATTGTGGTAAAAAAGTAATTCCTTCTTGAGTATAGCCTCACGCTACCATGGTCTGGTGTTTCTTGACTCTCATCTTCACTAGACGAATCCCACATCATGGCAAGATCGTTTCTTAAGCATGGCTTTCTGACCATATTGAACATCCCTGGTTGTTCCGTATGTTTTTACGAGTCGTCTGTCATTTTTATTCTTTTACACCCTTCGGAATTTAGAGAACCTGAAGCGTCATCTTCAGTGTTTCTCATCTGTGATGTGTGATCTTGTTAAATAGGCATCAACTTTTTCTTTTCAAGCATTTGAATTATTGGAATAATAGTTGAAATAAAGGCATAAGATATTTTTAGGTATATCTGGATTAAATTATCAATATTTAATGATCGCAATAATCTAAAGACTGTTTTTATATTGTACTCGGATGGAGTTTTAAGCAATTCGATAAGTGAACTATTTTGAAGAGTGTAAACAGCTTGGTTGATCTTCGGGCATATAAGAAGGTGATCGATAGAAGTGTTGAGTTCATATTGCAAAGATGCCAGGTTGGAGGTAAGGATTTGTTAAATATGTGGCCATGCGCTAGGTGAGTGCGCCCCATGCGAAGTCGGAGAAAACATCTAATCATAAATTTGGAGCAGCTAAGCGGATAAAGTGCTGGTTCGGTTAGTTGGTTAGCTCTTGAATAGTGATGAACATGATTTCTCCATTCTTCTTTCTTTTTGGTGATCCATTTTTTACGGATTAGAGTTTTTAGGTCTCTATTGCTAGGTGGTAAGTGAGTGGACTGTCAGTTGCAGTTTTCGCAGCTTTGTCGGCTTCCTTATTACCTATTATCCCCCAAGATTTTCAATTTGGTCTTATATTTCATAAGACAATCCGTTGTGCGTTCTACAATTGAAGTTTTATTGTCGACGTTTTTGATCGCAGACATCGTGGACAAACTGTCGTTGCAGAAGACTATTTTTTTAAAATTCTTAATTCTTGTATCTTGAGAGAGAGAGAGCATTTGCAAGCGCAGCAAAAGTGGGTCAAAAAACTACTTATGATGAGATTTTATTTTCGGCAACTATTGCAAAGCCGGTGAAATATTCTGATTTGGAGCCGTCTGTGAATACGAGGCTCCAGTTTTTATTTTGTAAGTGGAAGCTATGTATATCATTAAACAGCGCTTGGTAAGTTTGATTACTTGTGAAGTCCTTGTGTGCTCAGGTGAGGTCGGTATTCATCGATGATTCAGAAAGTAACCAAGATGGGTGCGTTTTTGTTCTATGACTTTGAATATCTAGTGGAATGTCCATAGATCGAGCAATATTAAGTGCATTGAAGATTGTAGAAAGACTGCTTGCGATTCTGTTCCATGATAAGGTTGGTTCGGTGTCATTTGTAATTGGAGACTTCGATGAGGATATTAACTTTGGGATCAAAAGAGAAGTTAAGTAATCAAGTCACTCATCGATTAAGGAATGGCCTGACTTTTTATAGCAAGTTCTTGACTGGAGTTGTTCTAAATGCTTTGAGACAACATGTAACAGCTGAGCGATATTGGGGTTTTATTATTTGATGTGAGCTCGTAGTCGATATTGTTGGTACGATGACGCGGATGATGGTGTTAGAAGCTGAACATGTTTGAACATAAATACTGAACTACATTTAATCTAGCATTAAACAATGATTCTTGAAATTAAATTTAATATCAAACAATATGCCAAGGATTTTAAGAGAATCAACATTTTGTACATAAATATTATTGAAAATAAGAGGGATTATTTTTGAACAACACGTTTTTTTTACAAATGTGTATAATTTCTGTTTTATCAAAGAAATGCGGATCCAGAGAGCTTAGGACATTCGTTAATCTCTGTTAAAGTGGTTAAGAAGGTGTTAGAAATCTCTTCAAGTCTTCTTAGGAGAGAGTCCACAGTTATATTCCACAGAGTATGTGATAAAACACGATCCTGCGGGCAACATCTGCTAACCTTTCTTTGAAGATCCAACAAGGAAATATCAATCGATTCCTCCACAAAACATCTGGTCAGCATTGCTGATGCAGCTTTGCTATGTTGAAGGTTCAATTGAATCACCCTAAGTTTTTCCCGGTACGGGCCCTCCTCCCGCCCGACTAGTCTTGACCATGAGGATCCATGAGGTCCATCACTTCGTCGCCCTACCGGGTGGCTTCCCAAGCTGAGTCTTTTCTGCTGGTCCTTGGAATTTCACGAGCGAATTCCAGTCCGCAGTTGAGTTTGCCCCCTGCTTGCCTGACCGTCTCGCTTCCTCCCTCGGACACCAAATCGTCAGTTTGGTGCCGCCTGTCGCTACATCGCCGTACCTTTCTGTTAGACTAACCTTCCAATTGGAAGTGTCCGTCACACATTCATTCTGGCGACACAACCTGGCCAGGGTGATCTCTTTGCTCGTGGTTTCCTCCGGGACAAAGATGATCAGCCTCTCCACATCCTTGAGGATGTAGAGTCGATCCACTTTCAGGTTGATTCCCTCCCAAAAGGTGGTCAACTTCCCTACGGCTTCACAAAACCACGCCTTGGATCTTGATTAACGCATTTTACTGTGATGAATCAATGAATCCAAGGTTGCTTCCCTTAGTCCTATGTCTCCGGCATTGACAGGAATAGAGTCAAGTGCCGCTAAATGCTTTTTACATCCGATAGGCCACTTGAGTTGAGGTGCCTTTGGTTTAATTATGTTTCTACCCGGTGGCTCCCTTCTTCTGCTAGCTAGCGCCTGATATTGACACAATGTATATGCTGCCGTCCCGACTTCCTCCAGTTCTTTTGAGAAGATACTTATCCCCGCTCTGCTATCCATCATGGACCCATCCGTAAAGATCTTATCTTTAATAATATCAATCTTAATTTCCTGAAGTGTTTTCAATAAGAGTTTTGTGATACATTTCGGTAACACACATTCGCTTTATTCCCATCCATGGACATATTCAACTCCCTAATCTCGTTTTTCACGAGATCCAGGATTTTCCTATGACCATTGATAGTACCGCGCCAGAGCCAGTTGACATTCCGGTCGATGCCGCCGGTTTCTTAATAAATAAGTCTAGCGGTAGAATACCTAGGATCACTTCCATTGCGCATGTTGGACTCGTTCGTATTGCACTGGCGACGGTCCCTGAACATGCCAGACTACCTAACTGCTTCATTAGAGTTTTCTGAGAGGCTTTCGCCACCATACAACTGAGGCATATGTGATAATCGGTCTAACTATCATCGTATACATCCAGTATGTTGACCTCGGCGAGAATTCCCACCTTAGTTTTGCACTGATGAAGAACCCTTTTCACCTTTCTAATCTTCTCTACCACATGAAAGTTCATCTAGCATACACACCAAGATACTTAACCTTTCTGGTCACATGTATGTAGCCAAAAAGTGTCAAGTAGGTTGGCTGAAATTCCAGATCTCTCCTCTTCCTTGTGAAGATGATTAGATCTGTCTTTTTCACATTAATGGAGAGCCCTTGTTCCTGACACCAACGCCCAACCACTCGGAGAGCATTTTTCATGGTATCTGCTGTGATAAAAAACAAGATTCCTAAATTCATCAATTTTGTAGAGAGCGAAAAAACAGCGAAACAATTTTTGAAGTTCAAAAGCTAAAATATTTTTAAATCAAAAGAAGTTGTTTATATTTTTCTGGTTTTTATTGAAAAAAAAAACAGTTTTTTGTTTTGTTATATACAATTTGTTCTACAGTTCGTTATTTATTTATTAATTCAATGGATTCCCCCACAGTTCCTGTGGAATATATAGATATCTGACTGAACTATCCATTTCCAGAGTGGGGGTAATACTCTGCAGCAGGTTTAAGTCATCCTGATTGAATTAACTTACCCAGTGAGTATCCAAAATCATGGGTTGCTGTTGTTGAGTCGGCTGGTATTCTTGTGACTGTTGATTTTGCAGTTGTTGTAGTTGCTGAAACCGATGAGCCGCTTTGTGGAATTCTTGAGTATGCTGGTATTGACTGTGCAAGCAAGGAGGGGCACAATCGGTCAATTGAATCTGCTGTTGTTGGGTCTGTTGAACGGGTTGTTGTTCTGTGTTTGGGGGCTTTATTTGAACAACACTTATTATGACAGGCTGTTCTAGCAATGCTGAAATTTTCTCGCAGTATTGTGTTGTTTGCCAAAGTATCCTTCTTCAGTCTCATTCGCCTGTTGTTGAACCATATTCTCACCACTTTCTCTTCGAGACCCAGCCTTTGGGCAATTCCCACTCGCCGTGAATAGCATGTAGATTTATCTTTCGAGAACTCGTACTCTAGTCCGGCAAGTTGCCGATCACTAAATGGAGGGTTTAAGTAACAATCTTTTTATATCCTCAGTTTACATGGAGCGTGATGAACAAACAACATACGCTAGGAGATACGCCAGTAAACATCTGGAATTACAGCAAAAAAGGATGACCTGCTTATGGACTACGACGGGATTACCAGGCATACATATGGCGCACTTATGAAATTATCGAACGCGGTGAGTCCTTATTTGATTTTCAAGTGATGTCCAACCTTTCTGTTTGTTACGTGGGTAACGCTATAACTTTTGTTTTTCCGAGTACGGACAATTTCAAAGGGTGCGAGGAAGTCTTAGATCTCATAGATAAAATTGACGGGTATCCGATCGTTCGTCTTTTTCCGACCATAGATCAATCCTATACAATGTGAGCCTCGAGGTCGATAAGTGAATTGACTGTACTTTAGAAATTGGGTGAGGTCATTAAATCAAAACTCCGTAGAATATCCGACTTGCAAAATTGAGTCGGTCGAGGAACTAGACTCCAAAATTAGGACCCTAGAAATGGCCGTGGGTGGGTGCTTTTAAGGATTCATGTCATATTAAATACACCAAGAATAAAATCTGATATCTTCAATATCTGCTTCAAACACAAGTTCTGGCAAAAAGTATCTTAAGTCCATTGATTGAGTAAGCTCCTGTCTAAGGAACACTCCAGCCCGTCCTTTATTAAAAAGAGGGACTCCTCCTAATAGTCCCTGTAGATTTCTTTCACACTTTCCAGGATGTAAAATTGTGATTGCTCATGCACCGCAGAGGATTTCAGATCCATCAGCCTTTCCTATTTCCTTTATGACGTTTTCGACATACACGTACGAAATACCCTACATCAATCCCTTCTATCCAAGTCTCACCACGCGTATCCTAAGGGGCGATCGAGAGAGCCTGCGTGACTTTCTATGCTTGCAGTAAAACCTTCGGTAAGAAGTGGGGACTTCATCCGACGATGGTCATAATGATGTGCACCGCTGTGATGCGTCCTACACTTTTCTAACGATCGGCCTGCGTTATGCAACTTTGTTATATACAGGCAGATGTGGCCCACATAATACTTGAATAGAACACAAGAACTATTAAACAGAAGCCGTGCAGATGTTGTAAGAGTTCTGGCAACTGGCCCATCGAAGTTCATGCGGCCAGAACAGACATTCCGTTTAATGCACGTTCTTGTAACGGCAATTTAACGAGAAAGAAACTACACTTCCTTAGCAAGTGTCCACCTCTAGGCAGGACCCTTTTTTGACAGGAGTAGCATTATCGGTTTCCTCAACGTAATGGAGTGAATTTGATCAATGAGGGCTTGCTGATACAGCCACTTCTACCTACGTACCTACATAGATCACGCCGTATCCACAATAAGGATTAAAAAAACAAGATTCCTAAATTCAGTCTAAAAGAGAGCGAGAAAGCAGCGAAACAATTCTTAAAAGTCAAAAGGTGATATCTTTAATCAAAAGAAGTTATTTTCATTTGTTTTGGAACCTTTTATTGTTTTTGTTTTAAAATACAATTTGTTCTATCCAATCTGTAGATTCCTCCTCACATTTTAGTGGCATATACCGAAATGTGTTACAAATTGGCACAGTGGGGGTGATACTCCCTAAGAGCTGTAAGTCTTCCTCGTTGAAATCCCTTACCTCGTGAGTATCAAAAACTATAAAGGAACTCAGGAGTTGATGTTGTTGTTGAGGCTCCTGGAATTGTTGTGGCTGTTGAGTTTGATGAGCCCAATTTTGGAATTGAGTCTGCTGGTATTGACTGTGCAAGCAAGGAGGGGCACAATCGGTCAATTGAAACTGATGTTGTTGGGTCTGTTGAACGGGTTGTTGTTCTGTGTTTGGGGGCTTTAGTTGAACAACACTTATTATGACAGGCCGTTCTGGCAATGCTGAAATTTCTCGCATTAGTGTGTTGTATGCCAAAGTCTTCTTCTTCAGTCTCATTCGCCTGTTGTTGAACCATATTCTCACCACTTTCTCTTCGAGACCCAGCCTTTGGGCTATTCCCACTCGCCGTGAATAGCATGTAGATTTATCTTTCGAGAACTCGTACTCTAGTTCGGCAAGTTGTCGATCACTAAATGCCGTGCGATACCTCCTGGATTGCAATGGTGCTTTCTTTGTAACTGCGTTCTAAAAAGAGTAAAACAAAAAATTATTTCATGCTATAATGGTCACATTTTTGAATTCTTTTACTTACCGATCCAAAGTTTCCGTTTGTTACTGGATACATGTTGTATTACGATATTTTATTAAACGTCGTCGTTATTTTATTAAAATATGTTTGTAAAAACACTTGGTTGTTTAGCGCTGATATGTTGCCTGTCAAACTACGAATGTTTGTGTTGCGAATTTTTGCAAAACCCGAATATTTATAAAGGATTTGCTCGAGTTTTCAAAAGTATCCTTTTTGTAAGTACGGAAAAGGGGTGAAATTTTCTACCTACCAGTGATCGTGAGCCCATGCACCGCCCCCCCACTCGAACAGGTACCCACTAGAGTGAGCCTACGTAGTTCCGTATGTTTGTGTGTGTGTGTGTGTGTAAGATCATCGAAAATGAAACAGAAAGTTCAAAAGTAACCCTTTTCTGTACATGAATGTGTGTGTGTGTTTTGATGTCATGTGGTAGGCGGTAGTAAAAAAAAGAAAATTGAATTATTTTCTTATAAGGCTGCACTTGCGCTTTCCTTGGTAGGTCAGCTGATTATTTAAATGTAGTTCTGGTAAACTTATATACATACACGTCTGTAAGGAGTAAGAAGAAACGTATTCTCGGTATGAATTAGGTTTTTCTACTCGTGAGAGTTAGATAACCAAATTGTTTAGCAGAAAATACACGTTTACAAGGAATCTTAAGGAAAATTAAAGAGCGTTTTTCAATAGAATGTCAGTCTTGCTTGTAGCCGTTTTTATAGTTGGAGATAGGCCTGCCAGAAGTCCTGATTTAAGCGGGACAGTCGCGACATTTGAACCCAAACCCGATTTGCAAAATGTTGTTGCTCTGAATGCATTTATCCATATACATATGTAACTACCCCTACTTACACCCTGTCTCCAACAGCAATACATATTTCATAGCTTATCATCTGTCATCATTATATGCTTTAATAGAATTGAAAAAAATTGCAAAGCGAAACGCAGGCAAGTTTTAGAGTTCCATAAGCACTCGAATTACTAA
The DNA here is from genome assembly GCA_905220385.1 of Xylota sylvarum. NCBI lineage: Eukaryota > Metazoa > Arthropoda > Insecta > Diptera > Syrphidae > Xylota > Xylota sylvarum. Next base: position 51,124,549 of record LR999958.1, read on the forward strand.
TAAATTTAATAATTTCAAGCTATAAGGCACAAGCTATGCAAGTCATAAGCTGAGCAATACATGCACTATTTGTAGTCTACAAATTTTATTCTATGAAAAATGGTTTTATATGCGAATGACCAAGCCTGTGTAGAACTAGGAAAACAGCGACGTTCAGTGAATATCTGGAAATTTTTTATGTATCGGATAACAAAGGATGCGTCGAACGGTCTTCCCTTACAAATGTTCATACATATGTATAGCACACCCTGAAATTCAAAATATGATCATCTTACTGCGGCAATAATTTGATGATTTGTGTTGAGCATTGCTCTGCTTCGGAAGAACGCAGATGATTGTTCAGATTTTATCGCAGTTGAAAGCTCAAATGAATCAGATACGAATTTACTAGACACAAATTATTTTCTTTTCAAAAACGGACAATTCATTACTGAGACTGTGTAATCATTTGATGGCGGAAAATTCGATATAACACCACCACCTCAATTTTAGAAAAATCAATTCTTATGTCGCTGTGCAAAATTTCAAGTTTCTATGGTACCTCCAGAGGTTTCAGAGAAAATGTGATTTTGTAACCTAAGCATTTTCGAATCTACACTATCTAACTTCAGAACTAAAAGTTATCAATTTTAGAAAAAATAGGGAACCTAGAAAATCGACACAAAACCTGAAATATTGTTTTTTAAGTAAAAAACATAATTTGTTTTAAATGTTTTATTGAATGATGAAAAAAGGTAAATTATAATAATAGTGAAGTAAGTTGAATGAAACAAAAAACTATTTAAATGTACACGTAATAATAGGTTCGCTGAGTGTAGTTTCTCCAAACGAAATTGTTACAATTGGAACTGGTAGTTCGAGGTCTGAAGTTGTGGTCTGAACCCGGATTTTGGAATTATCTTCCAAGCAAGGAAGGGCACCACTTTGATCGCTCGATTGAATCTGCTGTTGATGGGTCTGTTGTTGGGCTTGTTGAGGTTGTTGGGCTTGTTGAAGGTGTTGTTGTTCTGTGTTTGGGGGCTTTAATTGGACAACACTTATTATGACAGGCCGTTCTGGCAATGCTGAAATTTCTCGCATTAGTGTGTTGTTTGCCAAAGTCTTATTCTTCAGTCTCATTCGCCTGTTGTTGAACCACATTCTCACATTGTTCTCTTCAAGACCCAGCCTTTGGGCAATTCCCACTCGCCGTAAATAGCATGTAGATTTATCTTTCCAGAACTCGTACTCTAGTTCGGCAAGTTGCCGATCACTAAATGCCGTGCGATACCTCTTGGGTTGCAATGGTGCTTTCTTTGCAACTGGCTTCTAAAAAGAGTAAAACAAAAAATTATTTCATGCTATAATGGTCACATTTTTGAAATCTTTTACTTACCGATCCAAAATTTCCGTTTATTACTGGATACATGTTATATTACGATATTTTATATTATTAAACGTCGTCGTTATTTTATTACAATATGTTTTTAAAAATACTTAGTTGTTTAGCACTGATATGTTGCCTGTCAAACTAGGAATGCTTGTGTTGCGAATTTTTGGAAAACGCGCTTATTTATGCTGGATTTGATCGAGATTTCAAGTATGGCATGTGTGGTAAAGGGCTAAAATGTTCTAACTAATTACTAATTATCATGCACCGATGGACCGCCCTGCCCATTTGTGCAGTATCTAAAAGAGTGCACCTACGTTGTTCCGTGAGTGTGTCAGATCATCGAAAAAGCATGTTCAAAAGTAACTCAGTTGCGTATTTGCGTGTGTGTGAGTGGTAAGATGATCGAAAATGAAACAGAAAGTCCAAAAACAACCCTTTTCGAACAAATGCGGATCTGTTTATGAGTGTATGTGTGTGTTTTGATTTCATATGGCGTGATGTTGGTGGTAATTATAATTGCAACAACTTACGATTGGTTTAGAAAAATCAACCCCCAAATGTCTTGAAACATGAATTTTGATTGATAATTAAGGTAAGTATGTTCGAAATAACTGCAAAAGTCATTAACTTAAATTCCCTTTTGAAAACGTGTACTTATAGATATGAAATGAAATGCTTTGTAATCCTTTTATGACTAGTCTAGCACTGTTTTTAACAAGTAACAAATTGCTGAGCAATAAAACAATTAACTGGGTGGTGGGTTTTTTTTTTTTTTCAAATAAGTGTTACCCGAGTAAAATTGTTAAGTTTATTGTAGTTTGAATCATTAAAGAGAACCTCCCAACTGTTAAACTAAGAAATAAGACGCATCCGATATTTTAGGTAGAGATATTACCAAAAAAAGTTCGTCATAAGGACTATGCACCATAGCGGGTGCATCCCGATCTGTAGGGAACCTTTTACGGTTAGAAACCCTTTAGAACCTAAATATGTCCTCAATTTTGTTCAGTGAAACAACTTCCTCCAAATTGTTCAAAAAAGTATCTTCCAAGGTACTTTATTCTACTCCGAGCAATAGCTTGGTATTCATTCTGAACTTTGATTTGGTGCATGGTTTGGTTATCCTTTTTATGACAAATCGCAGGTCGCACTATTTTTTGTATTTGTAACAAGTAACAAATTGCTGAGCAATAAAATAATTAACTAGGATGCGGTTTTTTCCAGGAATGTTACGGAGTTTTTTTTAGAAAAAGCATTGTATGTGCGTACAATTAAGATAAAAAGATAGTAATCTTTAATATCTTTATGAAACAATTAATTGTTTAATAATAATCGAAGTTAAAAATTGGTGCAGAATATTTAATAAAAACCAATATCGTCTCCTTTTCAAGTTCCCGTCTGTTTCGCAGAGGTTCATACATAAATTACACCCGCGCTACTGAACAACTGTTCACTAGGAACTAGTGGCGATAAAAAGCTGGGTGCTATTGCTGATAATATCTTCAATTCTTCTCGATAAACGCTCCACCGTTTAATGGAATTTTCATTTATATTGGCCTTTTTTTATATTGCGGTAAGAAAGTAATTCCTTCTTAGGTATAGCCTCACGCTACCATGGTCTGGTGTTTCTTGACTCTCATCTTCACTAGACGAATCCCACATCATGGCAAGATCGTTTCTTAAGCATGGCTTTCTGACCATATTGAACATCCCTGGTTGTTCCGTATCTTTTTACGAGTCGTCTGTAATTTTTATTCTTTTACACCCTTCGGAATTTAGAGAACCTGAAGCGGCATCTTCAGTGTTTCTCATCTGTGATGTGTGATCTTGTTAAATAGTCATCAACTTTTTTTTTTCAAGCATTTGAATTATTGGAATAATAGATGAAATAAAGGCATGAGATATTTTTAGGTATATCTGGATTAAATTATCAATATTTAATGATCGCAATAATCTAAAGACTGTTTTTATATTGTACTCGGATGGAGTTTTAAGCAATTCGATAAGTGAACTATTTTGAAGAGTGTAAACAGCTTGGTTGATCTTCGGGCATATAAGAAGGTGATCGATAGAAGTGTTGAGTTCATATTGCAAAGATGCCAGGTTGGAGGTAAGGATTTGTTAAATATGTGGCCATGCGCTAGGTGAGTGCGCCCCATGCGAAGTCGGAGAAAACATCTAATCATAAATTTGGAGCAGCTAAGCGGATAAAGTGCTGGTTCGGTTAGTTGGTTAGCTCTTGAATAGTGATGAACATGATTTCTCCATTCTTCTTTCTTTTTGGTGATCCATTTTTTACGGATTAGAGTTTTTAGGTCTCTATTGCTAGGTGGTAAGTGAGTGGACTGTCAGTTGCAGTTTTCGCAGCTTTGTCGGCTTCCTTATTACCTATTATCCCCCAAGATTTTCAATTTGGTCTTATTTTTTATAACGCAATCCGTTGTGCGTTCTACAATTGAAGTTTTATCGTCGACGTTTTTGATCGCAGACATCGTGGACAAACTGTCGTTGCAGAAGACTATTTTTTTAAAATTCTTAATTCTTGTATCTTGATAAATAGCGAGAGCATTTGCAAGCGCAGCAAAAGTGACCACTTATGATGAGATTTTATTTTCGGCAACTATTGCAAAGCCGGTGGAATATTCTGATTTGGAGCCGTCTGTGAATACGAGGCTCCAGTTTTTATTTTGTAAGTGGAAGCTATGTATATCATTAAACAGCGCTTGGTAAGTTTGATTACTTGTGAAGTCCTTGTGTGCTCAGGTGAGGTCGGTATTCATCGATGATTCCGAAAGTAACCAAGATGGGTGCGTTGTTGTCCTTTGACTTTGAATATCTAGTGGAATGTCCATAGATCGAGCAATATTAAGTGCTTTGAAGATTGTAGAAAGACTGCTTGCGATTCTGTTCCATGATAAGGTTGGTTCGGTGTCATTTGTAATTGGAGACTTCGATGAGGATATTAACTTTGGGATCAAAAGAGAAGTTAAGTAATCAAGTCACTCATCGATTAAGGAATGGCCTGACTTTTTATAGCAAGTTCTTGACTGGAGTTGTTCTAAATGCTTTGAGACAACATGTAACAGCTGAGCGATATTGGGGTTTTATTATTTGATGTGAGCTCGTAGTCGATATTGTTGGTACGATGACGCGGATGATGGTGTTAGAAGCTGAACATGTTTGAACATAAATACTGAACTACATTTAATCTAGCATTAAACAATGATTCTTGAAATTAAATTTAATATCAAACAATATGCCAAGGATTTTAAGAGAATCAACATTTTGTACATAAATATTATTGAAAATAAGAGGGATTATTTTTGAACAACACGTTTTTTTTACAAATGTGTATAATTTCTGTTTTATCAAAGAAATGCGGATCCAGAGAGCTTAGGACATTCGTTAATCTCTGTTAAAGTGGTTAAGAAGGTGTTAGAAATCTCTTCAAGTCTTCTTAGGAGAGAGTCCACAGTTATATTCCACAGAGTATGTGATAAAACACGATCCTGCGGGCAACATCTGCTAACCTTTCTTTGAAGATCCAAGGCACCTGCAACAAGGAAATATCAATCGATTCCTCCACAAAACATCTGGTCAGCATTGCTGATGCAGCTTTGCTATGTTGAAGGTTCAATTGAATCACCCTAAGTTTTTCCCGGTACGGGCCCTCCTCCCGCCCGACTAGTCTTGACCATGAGGATCCATGAGGTCCATCACTTCGTCGCCCTACCGGGTGGCTTCCCAAGCTGAGTCTTTTCTGCTGGTCCTTGGAATTTCACGAGCGAATTCCAGTCCGCAGTTGAGTTTGCCCCCTGCTTGCCTGACCGTCTCGCTTCCTCCCTCGGACACCAAATCGTCAGTTTGGTGCCGCCTGTCGCTACATCGCCGTACCTTTCTGTTAGACTAACCTTCCAATTGGAAGTGTCCGTCACACATTCATTCTGGCGACACAACCTGGCCAGGGTGATCTCTTTGCTCGTGGTTTCCTCCGGGACAAAGATGATCAGCCTCTCCACATCCTTGAGGATGTAGAGTCGATCCACTTTCAGGTTGATTCCCTCCCAAAAGGTGGTCAACTTCCCTACGGCTTCACAAAACTACGCCTTGGATCTTGATTAACGCATTTTACTGTGATGAATCAATGAATCCAAGGTTGCTTCCCTTAGTCCTATGTCTCCGGCATTGACAGGAATAGAGTCAAGTGCCGCTAAATCCTTTTTGCATCCGATAGGCCACTTGAGTTGAGGTACTCAAACGGTGCCTTTGGTTTAATTATGTTTCTACCCGGTGGCTTCTTCTGCTAGCTAGCGCATGATATTGACACAATGTATATGCTGCCGTCCCGACTTCCTCCAGTTCTTTTGAGAAGATACTTATCCCCGCTCTGCTATCCATCATGGACCCATCCGTAAAAATCTTATCTTTAATAATATCAATCTTAATTTCCTGAAGTGTTTTCAATAAGAGTTTTGTAATACATTTCGGTAACACACATTCGCTTTATTCCCATCCATGGATATATTCAACTCCCTAATCTCGTTTTTCACGAGATCCAGGATTTTCCTATGACCATTGATAGTACCGCGCCAGAGCCAGTTGACATTCCGGTCGATGCCGCCGGTTTCTTAATAAATAAGTCTAGCGGTAGAATACCTAGGATCACTTCCATTGCGCATGTTGGACTCGTTCGTATTGCACTGGCGACGGTCCCTGAACATGCCAGACAACCTAACTGCTTCATTAGAGTTTTCTGAGAGGCTTTCGCCACCATACAACTGAGGCATATGTGATAATCGGTCTAACTATCATCGTATACATCCAGTATGTTGACCTCGGCGAGAATTCCCACCTTAGTTTTGCACTGATGAAGAACCCTTTTCACCTTTCTAATCTTCTCTACCACATGAAAGTTCATCTAGCATACACACCAAGATACTTAACCTTTCTGGTCACATGTATGTAGCCAAAAAGTGTCAAGTAGGTTGGCTGAAATTCCAGATCTCTCCTCTTCCTTGTGAAGATGATTAGATCTGTCTTTTTCACATTAATGGAGAGCCCTTGTTCCTGACACCAACGCCCAACCACTCGGAGAGCATTTTTCATGGTATCTGCTGTGATAAAAAAACAAGATTCCTAAATTCATCAATTTTGTAGAGAGCGAAAAAACAGCGAAACAATTTTTGAAGTTCAAAAGCTAAAATATTTTTAAATCAAAAGAAGTTGTTTATATTTTTCTGGTTTTTATTGAAAAAAAAAATGTTTTTTGTTTTGTTATATACAATTTGTCCTACAGTTCGTTATTTATTTATTAATTCAATGGATTCCCCCACAGTTCCTGTGGAATATATAGATATCTGACTGAACTATCCATTTCCAGAGTGGGGGTAATACTCTGCAGCAGGTTTAAGTCATCCTGATTGAATTAACTTACCCAGTGAGTATCCAAAATCATGGGTTGCTGTTGTTGAGTCGGCTGGTATTCTTGTGACTGTTGATTTTGCAGTTGTTGTAGTTGCTGAAACCGATGAGCCGCTTTGTGGAATTCTTGAGTATGCTGGTATTGACTGTGCAAGCAAGGAGGGGCACAATCGGTCAATTGAATCTGCTGTTGTTGGGTCTGTTGAACGGGTTGTTGTTCTGTGTTTTGGGGCTTTATTTGAACAACACTTATTATGACAGGCTGTTCTGGCAATGCTGAAATTTCTCGCATTATTGTGTTGTTTGCCAAAGTATCCTTCTTCAGTCTCATTCGCCTGTTGTTGAACCATATTCTCACCACTTTCTCTTCGAGACCCAGCCTTTGGGCAATTCCCACTCGCCGTGAATAGCATGTAGATTTATCTTTCGAGAACTCGTACTCTAGTTCGGCAAGTTGCCGATCACTAAATGGAGGGTTTAAGTAACAATCTTTTTATATCCTCAGTTTACATGGAGCGTGATGAACAAACAACATACGCTAGGAGATACGCCAGTAAACATCTGGAATTACAGCAAAAAAGGATGACCTGCTTATGGACTACGACGGGATTACCAGGCATACATATGGCGCACTTATGAAATTATCGAACGCGGTGAGTCCTTATTTGATTTTCAAGTGATGTCCAACCTTTCTGTTTGTTACGTGGGTAACGCTATAACTTTTGTTTTTCCGAGTACGGACAATTTCAAAGAGTGCGAGGAAGTCTTAGATCTCATAGATCAAATTGACGGGTATCCGATCGTTCGTCTTTTTCCGACCATAGATCAATCCTATACAATGTGAGCCTCGAGGTCGATAAGTGAATTGACTGTACTTTAGAAATTGGGTGAGGTCATTAAATCAAAACTCCGTAGAATATCCGACTTGCAAAATTGAGTCAGTTGAGGAACTAGACTCCAAAATTAGGACCCTAGAAATGGCCGTGGATGGGTGCTTTTAAGGATTCATGTCATATTAAATACACCAAGAATAAAATCTGATATCTTCAATATCTGCTTCAAACACAAGTTCTGGCAAAAAGTATCTTAAGTCCATTGATTGAGTAAGCTCCTGTCTAAGGAACACTCCAACCCGTCCTTTATTAAAAAGAGGGACTCCTCCCAATAGTCCCTGTAGATTTCTTTCACACTTTCCAGGATGTAAAATTGTGATTGCTCATGCACCGCAGAGGATTTCAGATCCATCAGCCTTTCCTATTTCCTTTATGACGTTTTCGACATACACGTACGAAATACCCTACATCAATCCCTTCTATCCAAGTCTCACCACGCGTATCCTAAGGGGCGATCGAGAGAGCCTGCGTGACTTCCTATGCTTGCAGTAAAACCTTCGGTAAGAAGTGGGGACTTCATCCGACGATGGTCATAATGATGTGCACCGCTGTGATGCGTCCTACGCTTTTCTAACGATCGGCCTGCGTTATGCAACTATGTCATATACAGGCAGATGTGGCCCACATACTACTTGAATAGAACACAAGAACTATTAAACAGAAGCCGTGCAGATGTTGTAAGAGTTCTGGCAACTGGCCCATCGAAGTTCATCCGGCCAGAACAGACATTCCGTTTAATGCACGTTCTTGTAACGGCAATTTAACGAGAAAGAAACTACACTTCCTTAGCAAGTGTCCACCTCTAGGCAGGACCCTTTTTTGACAGGAGTAGCATTATCGGTTTCCTCAACGTAATGGAGTGGATTTGATCAATGAGGGCTTGCTGATACAGCCACTTCTGCCTACGTACCTACATAGATCACGCTGTATCCACAATAAGGATTAAAAATACAAGATTCCTAAATTCAGGCTAAAAGAGAGCGAGAAAGCAGCGAAACAATTCTTAAAAGTCAAAAGTTGATATCTTTAATCAAAAGACTTTATTTTCATTTGTTTTGGAACCTTTTATTGTTTTTGTTTTAAAATACAATTTGTTCTATCCAATCTGTAGATTCCTCCTCACGTTTTAGTGGCATATACCGAAATGTGTTACTAAGTGGCACAGTGGGGGTGATACTCCCTAAGAAGTGTAAGTCTTCTTCGTTGAAATTCCTTACCTCGTGAGTATCAAAAACTATAAAGGAACTCAGGAGTTGATGTTGTTGAGGCTCCTGGAATTGTTGTGGTTGTTGAGTTTGATGAGCCCAATTTTGAAATTGAGTCTGCTGGTATTGACTGTGCAAGCAAGGAGGGGCACAATCGGTCAATTGAATCTGCTGTTGTTGGGTCTGTTGAACGGGTTGTTGTTCTGTGCTTGGGGGCTTTAGTTGAACACCACTTATTATGACAGGCTGGTGTGGTAATGCTGAAATTTCTCGCATTACTGTGTTGTTTGCCAAAGTATCCTTCTTCAGTCTCATTCGCCTGTTGTTGAACCATATTCTCACCACTTTCTCTTCGAGACCCAGCCTTTGGGCAATTCCCACTCGCCGTGAATAGCATGTAGATTTATCTTTCGAGAACTCGTACTCTAGTTCGGCAAGTTGTCGATCACTAAATGCCGTGCGATACCTCCTGGATTTCAATGGTGCTTTCTTTGTAACTGCGTTCTAAAAAGAGTAAAACAAAAAATTATTTCATGCTATAATGGTTACATTTTTGAATTCTTTTACTTACCGATCCAAAGTTTCCGTTTGTTACTGGATACATGTTATATTACGATATTAAACTTTGTCGTTATTTTATTAAAATATGTTTGTAAAAACACTTGGTTGTTTAGCGCTGATATGTTGCCTGTCAAACTACGAATGTTTGTGTTGCGAATTTTTGCAAAACCCGAATATTTATACAGGATTTGCTCGAGTTTTCAAAAGTATCCTTTTTGTAAGTACGGAAAAGGGGTGAAATTTTCTACCTACCAGTGATCGTGAGCCCATGCACCGCCCCCCCACTCGATCAGGTACCCACTAGAGTGAGCCTACGTAGTTCCGTATGTGTGTGTGTGTGTGTGTGTGTGTAAGATCATCGAAAATGAAACAGAAAGTTCAAAAGTAACCCTTTTCTGTACATGAATGTGTGTGTGTTCTTTGATTTCATGTAGCGTTGTAGTTGGTGGTAATTATAACTACAGCGCGATATCATTAGTTTAGAAAAATCATCCCCCAAAAGTTTAATCTAAATATTGGGCTCGAAACATGTGCATGGTGCATGGCTTTGTTATCCTTTATGACTAATCGCAGGTAGCAATGTTTTTTTTAACAAGTAACAAATTGCTGGGTAATAAAATAATTAACTGGGAGGCGGGTTTTTTTTGTCAAATAAATTGTTATGTTCAATGTATTTTGAATCCTTCCTTCCTTCTAACTGTTATATTGTTAAGTGATAAATATCCTAATCAATTTTTATTTGCAAATTGAAAAAAAACGTGCATTAGTATCATTTATGCAAAACTGCCCACTGAACTAAAAAATTAAGACACATCTGATGTGTTAGATAGACTTGATGGGGCTAAAGATATTACCAAAAAAAAAAATTATTTACGCCATCTATGTATGGATTTAATGCAGAAGGTTCACATAGAAACTTGTTTCGATTGCATGTATCCTAAATATTTTTAAGGTTATTGTCCTGGATATGTTTGAGTAAGGAATGTGAAAGCAAGTTCTTTCTTTGAAAAGTAATTTTAAAAATAACTCTCTGTTCTTCATTAAAAAATTGAATTCTTTTCTTATAAGGCTGCACTTGCGTTTTCCTTGGTAGGTCAGCTGATTATTTAAATGTAGTTCTGGTAAACTTATATACACATACGTCTGTAAGGAGTAAGAAGAAACGTATTCTCGGTATGAATTAGGTTTTTCTACTCTTGAGATTTAGATAACCAAATTGTTTAGCAGAAAATACACGTTTACAAGGAATCTTAAGGAAAATTAAAGAGCGTTTTTCAATAGAATGTCAGTCTTGCTTGTAGCCGTTTTTATAGTTGGAGATAGGCCTGCCAGAAGTCCTGATTTTAGCGGGACAGTCGCGACATTTGAACCCGAACCCGATTTGCAAAATGTCCCGATTTTGTCCCGATATTCCTATAATAAATAAGACAATAATAGCATGTGTTACAGCTTGTTACACAAGCTGCACTACGGCATAAGGCATGCCAAACTCAAGGTCGTTCGCCCTTCAGATTCTGATGATGATTCAGAAAAAATCGAAGGATCCGACAAGGTGTCGGAGGACATTAGAGGTCGATTATATCAATATCAATGGATTTGGTCATATCATTCAGATTAAACTGCATCATACGCAGAATGCATCAGATAATCTGCTTGTCGCGGAGGAGGACATCGACATTGTCCAGCAACTTTAAATGAAGGGTTTATCCATAAATGGGCTCAGGGACAACCGTTACAACATCTTCTGAAAGACTACATACGAGATTAGTAATAAACCTCGGTCTTGCATACTAGCTAAAGAAAGTATTTTTATGTCCTGATTTTACTAGCTATGTCGATTTAACGGTCGTTAAATTAGAGGTTGCAAATAACATTGTTTTATTATCCTCGGTTTGCGTGGTACGTGATAGACTAGCACCGATTGACTCCAGTTAATATCAGGGATTGCAGCAAAATAGGACAACCTGTCTCTAAACTGAGATGCGAATGCCAGGCATAAATTATGGCGCTGGAATTAACGAACGCTGGGATTCCTTGTTTGATTTTCTAGTGATGTCCAATCTTTCTGCTTGTAACGTGGGTAACACTAACTTTTGTTTTTGCGAGTACCTAAAAAACCAACAACGACAACCTTAGGGTAGAAAACTGACGGTTATACGATCGTTCGTCTTTATCCGACCATCCAATACAATTTTAGCCTCGAGGTCGATGGTCCTACGCCATTTAGAAATGCTAAGAGAATTGATTGGAAGAAATTAAGTCAGGTTATTGAATCAGAATTCCGTAGAATACTCGACTTGAAAATTGAGTGAGTTGAGGAATTAGACGCCAATTAGGACCCTGGGTGCGGCTTTTAAGGTTTCATGTCCTATTAAATACAACAAGAATAAAATCTGTCCAATCTTAAGAGGATTACCAGAGATATCTTCAATATCTGCTTTAAACACAAGTTATGGAACCCATATAACTATTGTCTTAAAGAATACAAGAAATCCAGCTAAAGAGCCAAATCTTCAGTCCATTTAAACCGAAAAGGAGTCTGCAAGATTGAATAAGATCCTGTCTAAGGAACACTCCAACCCGTCGTTTATTATAAGGCCGGATGGTACTTGGACAGACTCCTCTTAAGTGTGATGTATCCCTCATCCTAGAATGACATTAAGTGCGGAAACCGCAAAGGATTTGTTGGAACTTATCTTCAACACACGTACGAAATATCCTACATTAATCCCTTTTGTCCAAGTCTCACTACGCGTATACTAAGGGGCGATCGATAGAGATAGCGCTCCGCCATGTTTTGCGAATATGTCCCCTTTGGTTCAGGATCAGTCTCCTTTGGGTCACTGTAACATTGAGGGAAATGAGCGAACTGAAGGCACCGTTGGGCGCCCTTAAGGGTAGAATATTTGCGCACCATCTATTGAAAGCTGATAGTAGATGGCAGTGGTGAGGAACTGTGTCATATACAGGCAGATGTGGCTCACATACTACTTGAATAGAACACAAGAACTATTAAACAGAAGCCGTGCAGATGTTGTAAGAGTTCTGGCACAGAACTGAACTGGAGGTTCATGAGGCCAGAATAGACATTCCATTTATGCACGTTGCACGTTGTAACGGCAATACAGTTCCTTAGCAAGTGTCCGCCTCTAGGCAGACCCCTTTTTTGACAGGAGTTTAGAATTATCAGTTTCCTCAGCGTAATGGAGTGGATTTGATTAATGATGGCTTGCTGATACAGCCACTTCTGCCTACGTACCTACATAGATCACGCCGTATCCACAATAAGGATTAAAAATACAAGATTCCTAAATTCAGTCTAAAAGAGAGCGAGAAAGCAGCGAAACAATTCTTAAAAGTCAAAAGTTGATATCTTTAATCAAAAGAAGTTATTTTCATTTGTTTTGGAACCTTTTATTGTTTTTGTTTTAAAATACAATTTGTTCTATCCAATCTGTAGATTCCTCCTCACATTTTAGTGGCATATACCGAAATGTGTTACAAATTGGCACAGTGGGGGTGATACTCCCTAATAGGTCTAGGTCTTCCCCGTTCAAATCCCTTACCTCGTGAGTATCAAAAACTATAAAGGAACTCAGGAGTTGATGTTGTTGAGGCTCCTGGAATTGTTGTGGCTGTTGAGTTTGATGAGCCCAATTTTGGAATTGAGTCTGCTGGTATTGACTGTGCAAGCAAGGAGGGGCACAATCGGTCAATTGAAACTGATGTTGTTGGGTCTGTTGAACGGGTTGTTGTTCTGTGCTTGGGGGCTTTAGTTGAACAACACTTATTATGACAGGCTGGTGTGGTAATGCTGAAATTTCTCGCAATTCTTTTACTTACCGATCCAAAGTTTCCGTTTGTTACTGGATACATGTTATATTACGATATTAAACTTTGTCGTTATTTTATTAAAATATGTTTGTAAAAACACTTGGTTGTTTAGCGCTGATATGTTGCCTGTCAAACTACGAATGTTTGTGTTGCGAATTTTTGCAAAACCCGAATATTTATACAGGATTTGCTCGAGTTTTCAAAAGTATCCTTTTTGTAAGTACGGAAAAGGGGTGAAATTTTCTACCTACCAGTGATCGTGAGCTCATGCACCACCCCCCCCCTCGATCAGGTACCCACTAGAGTGAGCCTACGTAGTTCCGTATGTGTGTGTGTGTGTGTGTGTGTGTAAGATCATCGAAAATGAAACAGAAAGTTCAAAAGTAACCCTTTTCTGTACATGAATGTGTGTGTGTTCTTTGATTTCATGTAGCGTTGTAGTTGGTGGTAATTATAACTACAGCGCGATATCATTAGTTTAGAAAAATCATCCCCCAAAAGTTTAATCTAAATATTGGGCTCGAAACATGTGCATGGTGCATGGCTTTGTTATCCTTTATGACTAATCGCAGGTAGCAATGTTTTTTTTAACAAGTAACAAATTGCTGGGTAATAAAATAATTAACTGGGAGGCGGGTTTTTTTTGTCAAATAAATTGTTATGTTCAATGTATTTTGAATCCTTAAAAAGAAGCTTCTAACTGTTATATTGTTAAGTGATAAATATCCTAATCAATTTTTATTTGCAAATTGAAAAAAAACGTGCATTAGTATCATTTATGCAAAACTGTCCACTGAACTAAAAAATTAAGACACATCTGATGTGTTAGATAGACTTGATGGGGCTAAAGATATTACCAAAAAAAAAAATAATTTACGCCATCTATGTATGGATTTAATGCAGAAGGTTCACATAGAAACTTGTTTCGATTGCATGTATCCTAAATATTTTTAAGGTTATTGTCCTTAAAATGGAATGTCAGTCTTGCTTGTAGCCGTTTTTATAGTTGGAGATAGGCCTGCCAGAAGTCCTGATTTTAGCGGGACAGTCGCGACATTTGAACCCGAACCCGATTTGCAAAATGTCCCGATTTTGTCCCGATATTCCTATAATAAATAAGACAATAATAGCATGTGTTACAGCTTGTTACACAAGCTGCACTACGGCATAAGGCATGCCAAACTCAAGGTCGTTCGCCCTTCAGATTCTGATGATGATTCAGAAAAAATCGAAGGATCCGACAAGGTGTCGGAGGACATTAGAGGTCGATTATATCAATATCAATGGATTTGGTCATATCATTCAGATTAAACTGCATCATACGCAGAATGCATCAGATAATCTGCTTGTCGCGGAGGAGGACATCGACATTGTCCAGCAACTTTAAATGAAGGGTTTATCCATAAATGGGCTCAGGGACAACCGTTACAACATCTTCTGAAAGACTACATACGAGATTAGTAATAAACCTCGGTCTTGCATACTAGCTAAAGAAAGTATTTTTATGTCCTGATTTTACTAGCTATGTCGATTTAACGGTCGTTAAATTAGAGGTTGCAAATAACATTGTTTTATTATCCTCGGTTTGCGTGGTTCGTGATAGACTAGCACCGATTGACTCCAGTTAATATCAGGGATTGCAGCAAAATAGGACAACCTGTCTCTAAACTGAGATGCGAATGCCAGGCATAAATTATGGCGCTGGAATTAACGAACGCTGGGATTCCTTGTTTGATTTTCTAGTGATGTCCAATCTTTCTGCTTGTAACGTGGGTAACACTAACTTTTGTTTTTGCGAGTACCTAAAAAACCAACAACGACAACCTTAGGGTAGAAAACTGACGGTTATACGATCGTTCGTCTTTATCCGACCATCCAATACAATTTTAGCCTCGAGGTCGATGGTCCTACGCCATTTAGAAATGCTAAGAGAATTGATTGGAAGAAATTAAGTCAGGTTATTGAATCAGAATTCCGTAGAATACTCGACTTGAAAATTGAGTGAGTTGAGGAATTAGACGCCAATTAGGACCCTGGGTGCGGCTTTTAAGGTTTCATGTCCTATTAAATACAACAAGAATAAAATCTGTCCAATCTTAAGAGGATTACCAGAGATATCTTCAATATCTGCTTTAAACACAAGTTATGGAAACCATATAACTATTGTCTTAATGAATACAAGAAATCCAGCTAAAGAGCCAAATCTTCAGTCCATTTAAACCGAAAAGGAGTCTGCAAGATTGAATAAGATCCTGTCTAAGGAACACTCCAACCCGTCGTTTATTATAAGGCCGGATGGTACTTGGACAGACTCCTCTTAAGTGTGATGTATCCCTCATCCTAGAATGACATTAAGTGCGGAAACCGCAAAGGATTTGTTGGAACTTATCTTCAACACACGTACGAAATATCCTACATTAATCCCTTTTGTCCAAGTCTCACTACGCGTATACTAAGGGGCGATCGATAGAGATAGCGCTCCGCCATGTTTTGCGAATATGTCCCCTTTGGTTCAGGATCAGTCTCCTTTGGGTCACTGTAACATTGAGGGAAATGAGCGAACTGAAGGCACCGTTGGGCGCCCTTAAGGGTAGAATATTTGCGCACCATCTATTGAAAGCTGATAGTAGATGGCAGTGGTGAGGAACTGTGTCATATACAGGCAGATGTGGCTCACATACTACTTGAATAGAACACAAGAACTATTAAACAGAAGCCGTGCAGATGTTGTAAGAGTTCTGGCACAGAACTGAACTGGAGGTTCATGAGGCCAGAATAGACATTCCATTTATGCACGTTGCACGTTGTAACGGCAATACAGTTCCTTAGCAAGTGTCCGCCTCTAGGCAGACCCCTTTTTTGACAGGAGTTTAGAATTATCAGTTTCCTCAGCGTAATGGAGTGGATTTGATTAATGATGGCTTGCCACTTCTGCCTACGTACCTACATAGATCACGCCGTATCCACAATAAGGATTAAAAATACAAGATTCCTAAATTCAGTCTAAAAGAGAGCGAGAAAGCAGCGAAACAATTCTTAAAAGTCAAAAGTTGATATCTTTAATCAAAAGAAGTTATTTTCATTTGTTTTGGAACCTTTTATTGTTTTTGTTTTAAAATACAATTTGTTCTATCCAATCTGTAGATTCCTCCTCACATTTTAGTGGCATATACCGAAATGTGTTACAAATTGGCACAGTGGGGGTGATACTCCCTAATAGGTCTAGGTCTTCCCCGTTCAAATCCCTTACCTCGTGAGTATCAAAAACTATAAAGGAACTCAGGAGTTGATGTTGTTGAGGCTCCTGGAATTGTTGTGGCTGTTGAGTTTGATGAGCCCAATTTTGGAATTGAGTCTGCTGGTATTGACTGTGCAAGCAAGGAGGGGCACAATCGGTCAATTGAAACTGATGTTGTTGGGTCTGTTGAACGGGTTGTTGTTCTGTGCTTGGGGGCTTTAGTTGAACAACATTTATTATGACAGGCTGGTGTGGTAATGCTGAAATTTCTCGCATTACTGTGTTGTTTGCCAAAGTATCCTTCTTCAGTCTCATTCGCCTGTTGTTGAACCATATTCTCACCACTTTCTCTTCGAGACCCAGCCTTTGGGCAATTCCCACTCGCCGTGAATAGCATGTAGATTTATCTTTCGAGAACTCGTACTCTAGTTCGGCAAGTTGTCGATCACTAAATGCCGTGCGATACCTCCTGGATTTCAATGGTGCTTTCTTTGTAACTGCGTTCTAAAAAGAGTAAAACAAAAAATTATTTCATGCTATAATGGTCACATTTTTGAATTCTTTTACTTACCGATCCAAAGTTTCCGTTTGTTACTGGATACATGTTATATTACGATATTAAACTTTGTCGTTATTTTATTAAAATATGTTTGTAAAAACACTTGGTTGTTTAGCGCTGATATGTTGCCTGTCAAACTACGAATGTTTGTGTTGCGAATTTTTGCAAAACCCGAATATTTATACAGGATTTGCTCGAGTTTTCAAAAGTATCCTTTTTGTAAGTACGGAAAAGGGGTGAAATTTTCTACCTACCAGTGATCGTGAGCCCATGCACCGCCCCCCCACTCGATCAGGTACCCACTAGAGTGAGCCTACGTAGTTCCGTATGTGTGTGTGTGTGTGTGTGTAAGATCATCGAAAATGAAACAGAAAGTTCAAAAGTAACCCTTTTCTGTACATGAATGTGTGTGTGTTCTTTGATTTCATGTAGCGTTGTAGTTGGTGGTAATTATAACTACAGCGCGATATCATTAGTTTAGAAAAATCATCCCCCAAAAGTTTAATCTAAATATTGGGCTCGAAACATGTGCATGGTGCATGGCTTTGTTATCCTTTATGACTAATCGCAGGTAGCAATGTTTTTTTTAACAAGTAACAAATTGCTGGGTAATAAAATAATTAACTGGGAGGCGGGTTTTTTTTGTCAAATAAATTGTTATGTTCAATGTATTTTGAATCCTTAAAAAGAAGTTTCTAACTGTTATATTGTTAAGTGATAAATATCCTAATCAATTTTTATTTGCAAATTGAAAAAAAAACGTGCATTAGTATCATTTATGCAAAACTGCCCACTGAACTAAAAAATTAAGACACATCTGATGTGTTAGGTAGACTTGATGGGACTAAAGATATTACCAAAAAAAAAAATAATTTACGCCATCTATGTATGGATTTAATGCAGAAGGTTCACATAGAAACTTGTTTCGATTGCATGTATCCTAAATATTTTTAAGGTTATTGTCCTGGATATGTTTGAGTAAGGAATGTGAAAGCAAGTTCTTTCTTTGAAAAGTAATTTTAAAAATAACTCTCTGTTCTTCATTAAAAAATTGAATTCTTTTCTTATAAGGCTGCACTTGCGTTTTCCTTGGTAGGTCAGCTGATTATTTAAATGTAGTTCTGGTAAACTTATATACATATACGTCTGTAAGGAGTAAGAAGAAACGTATTCTCGGTATGAATTAGGTTTTTCTACTCTTGAGATTTAGATAACCAAATTGTTTAGCAGAAAATACACGTTTACAAGGAATCTTAAGGAAAATTAAAGAGCGTTTTTCAATAGAATGTCAGTCTTGCTTGTAGCCGTTTTTATAGTTGGAGATAGGCCTGCCAGAAGTCCTGATTTTAGCGGGACAGTCGCGACATTTGAACCCGAACCCGATTTGCAAAATGTCCCGATTTTGTCCCGATATTCCTATAATAAATAAGACAATAATAGCATGTGTTACAGCTTGTTACACAAGCTGCACTACGGCATAAGGCATGCCAAACTCAAGGTCGTTCGTACTTCAGATTCTGATGATGATTCAGAAAAAATCGAACGATCCGACAAGGTGTCGGAGGACATTAGAGGTCGATTATATCAATATCAATGGATTTGGTCATATCATTCAGATTAAACTGCATCATACGCAGAATGCATCAGATAATCTGCTTATCGCGGAGGAGGACATCGACATTGTCCAGCAACTTTAAATGAAGGGTTTATCCATAAATGGGCTCAGGGACAACCGTTACAACATCTTCTGAAAGACTACATACGAGATTAGTAATAAACCTCGGTCTTGCATACTAGCTAAAGAAAGTATTTTTATGTCCTGATTTTACTAGCTATGTCGATTTAACGGTCGTTAAATTAGAGGTTGCAAATAACATTGTTTTATTATCCTCGGTTTGCGTGGTTCGTGATAGACTAGCACCGATTGACTCCAGTTAATATCAGGGATTGCAGCAAAATAGGACAACCTGTCTCTAAACTGAGATGCGAATGCCAGGCATAAATTATGGCGCTGGAATTAACGAACGCTGGGATTCCTTGTTTGATTTTCTAGTGATGTCCAATCTTTCTGCTTGTAACGTGGGTAACACTAACTTTTGTTTTTGCGAGTACCTAAAAAACCAACAACGACAACCTTAGGGTAGAAAACTGACGGTTATACGATCGTTCGTCTTTATCCGACCATCCAATACAATTTTAGCCTCGAGGTCGATGGTCCTACGCCATTTAGAAATGCTAAGAGAATTGATTGGAAGAAATTAAGTCAGGTTATTGAATCAGAATTCCGTAGAATACTCGACTTGAAAATTGAGTGAGTTGAGGAATTAGACGCCAATTAGGACCCTGGGTGCGGCTTTAAGGTTTCATGTCCTATTAAATACAACAAGAATAAAATCTGTCCAATCTTAAGAGGATTACCAGAGATATCTTCAATATCTGCTTTAAACACAAGTTATGGAACCCATATAACTATTGTCTTAAAGAATACAAGAAATCCAGCTAAAGAGCCAAATCTTCAGTCCATTTAAACCGAAAAGGAGTCTGCAAGATTGAATAAGATCCTGTCTAAGGAACACTCCAACCCGTCGTTTATTATAAGGCCGGATGGTACTTGGACAGACTCCTCTTAAGTGTGATGTATCCCTCATCCTAGAATGACATTAAGTGTGGAAACCGCAAAGGATTTGTTGGAACTTATCTTCAACACACGTACGAAATATCCTACATTAATCCCTTTTGTCCAAGTCTCACTACGCGTATACTAAGGGGCGATCGATAGAGATAGCGCTCCGCCATGTTTTGCGAATATGTCCCCTTTGGTTCAGGATCAGTCTCCTTTGGGTCACTGTAACATTGAGGGAAATGAGCGAACTGAAGGCACCGTTGGGCGCCCTTAAGGGTAGAATATTTGCGCACCATCTATTGAAAGCTGATAGTAGATGGCAGTGGTGAGGAACTGTGTCATATACAGGCAGATGTGGCTCACATACTACTTGAATAGAACACAAGAACTATTAAACAGAAGCCGTGCAGATGTTGTAAGAGTTCTGGCACAGAACTGAACTGGAGGTTCATGAGGCCAGAATAGACATTCCATTTATGCACGTTGCACGTTGTAACGGCAATACAGTTCCTTAGCAAGTGTCCGCCTCTAGGCAGACCCCTTTTTTGACAGGAGTTTAGAATTATCAGTTTCCTCAGCGTAATGGAGTGGATTTGATTAATGATGGCTTGCCACTTCTGCCTACGTACCTACATAGATCACGCCGTATCCACAATAAGAAAATACAAGATTCCTAAATTCAGTCTAAAAGAGAGCGAGAAAGCAGCGAAACAATTCTTAAAAGTCAAAAGTTGATATCTTTAATCAAAAGAAGTTATTTTCATTTGTTTTGGAACCTTTTATTGTTTTTGTTTTAAAATACAATTTGTTCTATCCAATCTGTAGATTCCTCCTCACGTTTTAGTGGCATATACCGAAATGTGTTACTAAGTGGCACAGTGGGGGTGATACTCCCTAAGAAGTGTAAGTCTTCTTCGTTGAAATTCCTTACCTCGTGAGTATCAAAAACTATAAAGGAACTCAGGAGTTGATGTTGTTGTTGAGGCTCCTGGAATTGTTGTGGCTGTTGAGTTTGATGAGCCCAATTTTGGAATTGAGTCTGCTGGTATTGACTGTGCAAGCAAGGAGGGGCACAATCGGTCAATTGAAACTGATGTTGTTGGGTCTGTTGAACGGGTTGTTGTTCTGTGTTTGGGGGCTTTAGTTGAACAACACTTATTATGACAGGCCGTTCTGGCAATGCTGAAATTTCTCGCATTAGTGTGTTGTATGCCAAAGTCTTCTTCTTCAGTCTCATTCGCCTGTTGTTGAACCATATTCTCACCACTTTCTCTTCGAGACCCAGCCTTTGGGCAATTCCCACTCGCCGTGAATAGCATGTAGATTTATCTTTCGAGAACTCGTACTCTAGTTCGGCAAGTTGTCGATCACTAAATGCCGTGCGATACCTCCTGGATTTCAATGGTGCTTTCTTTGTAACTGCGTTCTAAAAAGAGTAAAACAAAAAATTATTTCATGCTATAATGGTCACATTTTTGAATTCTTTTACTTACCGATCCAAAGTTTCCGTTTGTTACTGGATACATGTTATATTACGATATTAAACTTTGTCGTTATTTTATTAAAATATGTTTGTAAAAACACTTGGTTGTTTAGCGCTGATATGTTGCCTGTCAAACTACGAATGTTTGTGTTGCGAATTTTTGCAAAACCCGAATATTTATACAGGATTTGCTCGAGTTTTCAAAAGTATCCTTTTTGTAAGTACGGAAAAGGGGTGAAATTTTCTACCTACCAGTGATCGTGAGCCCATGCACCGCCCCCCCACTCGATCAGGTACCCACTAGAGTGAGCCTACGTAGTTCCGTATGTGTGTGTGTGTGTGTGTGTAAGATCATCGAAAATCAAACAGAAAGTTCAAAAGTAACCCTTTTCTGTACATGAATGTGTGTGTGTTCTTTGATTTCATGTAGCGTTGTAGTTGGTGGTAATTATAACTACAGCGCGATATCATTAGTTTAGAAAAATCATCCCCCAAAAGTTTAATCTAAATATTGGGCTCGAAACATGTGCATGGTGCATGGCTTTGTTATCCTTTATGACTAATCGCAGGTAGCAATGTTTTTTTTAACAAGTAACAAATTGCTGGGTAATAAAATAATTAACTGGGAGGCGGGTTTTTTTTGTCAAATAAATTGTTATGTTCAATGTATTTTGAATCCTTAAAAAGAAGCTTCTAACTGTTATATTGTTAAGTGATAAATATCCTAATCAATTTTTATTTGCAAATTGAAAAAAAACGTGCATTAGTATCATTTATGCAAAACTGCCCACTGAACTAAAAAATTAAGACACATCTGATGTGTTAGATAGACTTGATGGGGCTAAAGATATTACCAAAAAAAAAAATAATTTACGCCATCTATGTATGGATTTAATGCAGAAGGTTCACATAGAAACTTGTTTCGATTGCATGTATCCTAAATATTTTTAAGGTTATTGTCCTGGATATGTTTGAGTAAGGAATGTGAAAGCAAGTTCTTTCTTTGAAAAGTAATTTTAAAAATAACTCTCTGTTCTTCATTAAAAAATTGAATTCTTTTCTTATAAGGCTGCACTTGCGTTTTCCTTGGTAGGTCAGCTGATTATTTAAATGTAGTTCTGGTAAACTTATATACATATACGTCTGTAAGGAGTAAGAAGAAACGTATTCTCGGTATGAATTAGGTTTTTCTACTCTTGAGATTTAGATAACCAAATTGTTTAGCAGAAAATACACGTTTACAAGGAATCTTAAGGAAAATTAAAGAGCGTTTTTCAATAGAATGTCAGTCTTGCTTGTAGCCGTTTTTATAGTTGGAGATAGGCCTGCCAGAAGTCCTGATTTTAGCGGGACAGTCGCGACATTTGAACCCGAACCCGATTTGCAAAATGTCCCGATTTTGTCCCGATATTCCTATAATAAATAAGACAATAATAGCATGTGTTACAGCTTGTTACACAAGCTGCACTACGGCATAAGGCATGCCAAACTCAAGGTCGTTCGTACTTCAGATTCTGATGATGATTCAGAAAAAATCGAACGATCCGACAAGGTGTCGGAGGACATTAGAGGTCGATTATATCAATATCAATGGATTTGGTCATATCATTCAGATTAAACTGCATCATACGCAGAATGCATCAGATAATCTGCTTGTCGCGGAGGAGGACATCGACATTGTCCAGCAACTTTAAATGAAGGGTTTATCCATAAATGGGCTCAGGGACAACCGTTACAACATCTTCTGAAAGACTACATACGAGATTAGTAATAAACCTCGGTCTTGCATACTAGCTAAAGAAAGTATTTTTATGTCCTGATTTTACTAGCTATGTCGATTTAACGGTCGTTAAATTAGAGGTTGCAAATAACATTGTTTTATTATCCTCGGTTTGCGTGGTTCGTGATAGACTAGCACCGATTGACTCCAGTTAATATCAGGGATTGCAGCAAAATAGGACAACCTGTCTCTAAACTGAGATGCGAATGCCAGGCATAAATTATGGCGCTGGAATTAACGAACGCTGGGATTCCTTGTTTGATTTTCTAGTGATGTCCAATCTTTCTGCTTGTAACGTGGGTAACACTAACTTTTGTTTTTGCGAGTACCTAAAAAACCAACAACGACAACCTTAGGGTAGAAAACTGACGGTTATACGATCGTTCGTCTTTATCCGACCATCCAATACAATTTTAGCCTCGAGGTCGATGGTCCTACGCCATTTAGAAATGCTAAGAGAATTGATTGGAAGAAATTAAGTCAGGTTATTGAATCAGAATTCCGTAGAATACTCGACTTGAAAATTGAGTGAGTTGAGGAATTAGACGCCAATTAGGACCCTGGGTGCGGCTTTAAGGTTTCATGTCCTATTAAATACAACAAGAATAAAATCTGTCCAATCTTAAGAGGATTACCAGAGATATCTTCAATATCTGCTTTAAACACAAGTTATGGAACCCATATAACTATTGTCTTAAAGAATACAAGAAATCCAGCTAAAGAGCCAAATCTTCAGTCCATTTAAACCGAAAAGGAGTCTGCAAGATTGAATAAGATCCTGTCTAAGGAACACTCCAACCCGTCGTTTATTATAAGGCCGGATGGTACTTGGACAGACTCCTCTTAAGTGTGATGTATCCCTCATCCTAGAATGACATTAAGTGTGGAAACCGCAAAGGATTTGTTGGAACTTATCTTCAACACACGTACGAAATATCCTACATTAATCCCTTTTGTCCAAGTCTCACTACGCGTATACTAAGGGGCGATCGATAGAGATAGCGCTCCGCCATGTTTTGCGAATATGTCCCCTTTGGTTCAGGATCAGTCTCCTTTGGGTCACTGTAACATTGAGGGAAATGAGCGAACTGAAGGCACCGTTGGGCGCCCTTAAGGGTAGAATATTTGCGCACCATCTATTGAAAGCTGATAGTAGATGGCAGTGGTGAGGAACTGTGTCATATACAGGCAGATGTGGCTCACATACTACTTGAATAGAACACAAGAACTATTAAACAGAAGCCGTGCAGATGTTGTAAGAGTTCTGGCACAGAACTGAACTGGAGGTTCATGAGGCCAGAATAGACATTCCATTTATGCACGTTGCACGTTGTAACGGCAATACAGTTCCTTAGCAAGTGTCCGCCTCTAGGCAGACCCCTTTTTTGACAGGAGTTTAGAATTATCAGTTTCCTCAGCGTAATGGAGTGGATTTGATTAATGATGGCTTGCCACTTCTGCCTACGTACCTACATAGATCACGCCGTATCCACAATAAGGATTAAAAATACAAGATTCCTAAATTCAGTCTAAAAGAGAGCGAGAAAGCAGCGAAACAATTCTTAAAAGTCAAAAGTTGATATCTTTAATCAAAAGAAGTTATTTTCATTTGTTTTGGAACCTTTTATTGTTTTTGTTTTAAAATACAATTTGTTCTATCCAATCTGTAGATTCCTCCTCACATTTTAGTGGCATATACCGAAATGTGTTACAAATTGGCACAGTGGGGGTGATACTCCCTAAGAGGAGTAAGTCTTCCTCGTTGAAATCCCTTACCTCGTGAGTATCAAAAACTATAAAGGAACTCAGGAGTTGATGTTGTTGTTGAGGCTCCTGGAATTGTTGTGGCTGTTGAGTTTGATGAGCCCAATTTTGGAATTGAGTCTGCTGGTATTGACTGTGCAAGCAAGGAGGGGCACAATCGGTCAATTGAAACTGATGTTGTTGGGTCTGTTGAACGGGTTGTTGTTCTGTGCTTGGGGGCTTTAGTTGAACAACACTTATTATGACAGGCTGGTGTGGTAATGCTGAAATTTCTCGCATTACTGTGTTGTTTGCCAAAGTATCCTTCTTCAGTCTCATTCGCCTGTTGTTGAACCATATTCTCACCACTTTCTCTTCGAGACCCAGCCTTTGGGCAATTCCCACTCGCCGTGAATAGCATGTAGATTTATCTTTCGAGAACTCGTACTCTAGTTCGGCAAGTTGTCGATCACTAAATGCCGTGCGATACCTCCTGGATTTCAATGGTGCTTTCTTTGTAACTGCGTTCTAAAAAGAGTAAAACAAAAAATTATTTCATGCTATAATGGTCACATTTTTGAATTCTTTTACTTACCGATCCAAAGTTTCCGTTTGTTACTGGATACATGTTATATTACGATATTAAACTTTGTCGTTATTTTATTAAAATATGTTTGTAAAAACACTTGGTTGTTTAGCGCTGATATGTTGCCTGTCAAACTACGAATGTTTGTGTTGCGAATTTTTGCAAAACCCGAATATTTATACAGGATTTGCTCGAGTTTTCAAAAGTATCCTTTTTGTAAGTACGGAAAAGGGGTGAAATTTTCTACCTACCAGTGATCGTGAGCCCATGCACCGCCCCCCCACTCGATCAGGTACCCACTAGAGTGAGCCTACGTAGTTCCGTATGTGTGTGTGTGTGTGTGTGTAAGATCATCGAAAATCAAACAGAAAGTTCAAAAGTAACCCTTTTCTGTACATGAATGTGTGTGTGTTCTTTGATTTCATGTAGCGTTGTAGTTGGTGGTAATTATAACTACAGCGCGATATCATTAGTTTAGAAAAATCATCCCCCAAAAGTTTAATCTAAATATTGGGCTCGAAACATGTGCATGGTGCATGGCTTTGTTATCCTTTATGACTAATCGCAGGTAGCAATGTTTTTTTTAACAAGTAACAAATTGCTGGGTAATAAAATAATTAACTGGGAGGCGGGTTTTTTTTGTCAAATAAATTGTTATGTTCAATGTATTTTGAATCCTTAAAAAGAAGCTTCTAACTGTTATATTGTTAAGTGATAAATATCCTAATCAATTTTTATTTGCAAATTGAAAAAAACGTGCATTAGTATCATTTATGCAAAACTGCCCACTGAACTAAAAAATTAAGACACATCTGATGTGTTAGATAGACTTGATGGGGCTAAAGATATTACAAAACAAAAAAATAATTTACGCCATCTATGTATGGATTTAATGCAGAAGGTTCACATAGAAACTTGTTTCGATTGCATGTATCCTAAATATTTTTAAGGTTATTGTCCTGGATATGTTTGAGTAAGGAATGTGAAAGCAAGTTCTTTCTTTGAAAAGTAATTTTAAAAATAACTCTCTGTTCTTCATTAAAAAATTGAATTCTTTTCTTATAAGGCTGCACTTGCGTTTTCTTTGGTAGGTCAGCTGATTATTTAAATGTAGTTCTGGTAAACTTATATACATATACGTCTGTAAGGAGTAAGAAGAAACGTATTCTCGGTATGAATTAGGTTTTTCTACTCTTGAGATTTAGATAACCAAATTGTTTAGCAGAAAATACACGTTTACAAGGAATCTTAAGGAAAATTAAAGAGCGTTTTTCAATAGAATGTCAGTCTTGCTTGTAGCCGTTTTTATAGTTGGAGATAGGCCTGCCAGAAGTCCTGATTTTAGCGGGACAGTCGCGACATTTGAACCCGAACCCGATTTGCAAAATGTTGTTGCTCTGAATGCATTTATCCATATACATATGTAACTACCCCTACTTACACCCTGTCTCCAACAGCAATACATATTTCATAGCTTATCATCTGTCATCGTTATATGCTTTAATAGAATTGAAAAAAATTGCAAAGCGAAACGCAGGCAAGTTTTAGAGTTCCATAAGCACTCGAATTACTAATAAATTTAATAATTTCAAGCTATAAGGCACAAGCTATGCAAGTCATAAGCTGAGCAATACATGCACTATTTGTAGTCTACAAATTTTATTCTATGAAAAATGGTTTTATATGCGAATGACCAAGCCTGTGTAGAACTAGGAAAACAGCGACGTTCAGTGAATATCGCTCGAAGATCTGGGCGACCTGTCAGAACGGATGGTTCAGGGAGGTCTTTTAGCTATCCGATAGCCACAGACTTGAACTTTTGTCTTCGATTCAGGTTATCGGCGACAGGAGTTCACAATGAGATCCATTGGTGACCCGAATACAGGCAGCATATGCTGCCACAACTTCTACCTATCTACCTACTTAAACATATAACGGATGGAAATTTTTTATGTATCTGATAACAAAGGATGCGTCGAACGGTCTTCCCTTACAAATGTTCATACATATGTATAAGTATATATCGTAATTATTAAAAATGAAAATGGCACATATGCATATGTATACACCCTGAAATTCAAAATATGATCATCTTACTGCGGCAATAATTTGATGAAATGTTTTGAGCATTGCTCTGCTTCTGAAGAACCCAGATGATTGTTCACAGTTGAAAGCTCAGATGAATCAGATACGAATTTACTAGACACAACTTATTTTCTTTTCAAGACTGTGTAGTCATTTGTCCCTCGACTTTTGGAAAATCAATTCTTATGTCGCTGTGCAAAATTTCAGGTTCCTATGATTTTGTAACCTAAGCATTTTCAGATCTACACTATCTAACTTCAGAACTAAAAGTTATCAATTTTAGAAAAAATAGGGAACTTAGAAAATAAACACAAAACCTGAAATATTGTTTTTTAAGTAAAAAACATAATTTGTTTTAAATGTTTTATTGAATATTGAAAAAAGGTAAATTATAATAATAGTGAAGTAAATTGAATGAAACAAAAAACTATTTAAATGTACACGTAATAATAGGTTCGCTGAGTGTAGTTTCTCCAAACGAAATTGTTACAATTGGAACTGGTGGTTCGAGGTCTGAAGTTGTGGTCGGAACCCGAATTTTGGAATTATCTTCCAAGCAAGGAAGGGCACCATTTTGATCGCTCGATTGAATCTGCTGTTGATGGGTCTGTTGCTGGGCCTGTTGAGGTTGTTGGGCTTGTTGAAGGTGTTGTTGTTCTGTGTTTGGGGGCTTTATTTGTACAACACTTATTATGACAGGCCGTTCTGGCAATGCTGAAATTTCTCGCATTATTGTGTTGTTTGCCAAAGTCTTATTCTTCAGTCTCATTCGCCTGTTGTTGAACCACATTCTCACATTGTTCTCTTCAAGACCAAGCCTTTGGGCAATTCCCACTCGCCGTGAATAGCATGTAGATTTATCTTTCCAGAACTCGTATTCTAGTTCGGCAAGTTGCCGATCACTATACGAGTTGTACAGAGATATCGACCTAGTCAAAAAAATGCACATCAGTCGTTTGAGATGTACAGCGAGTGAACACCATTGCTCCGGACCGTAGAGTCTTCGAATCAAACCCGGAGGGACAACGCAAACTGTAGCGCCCCTTAAGTAAGTAAGTGAGTAAGAGCAAGATTAAACCTGTTGTTTGTTGGTTACCTTTGTGTGGTTCAGTGAATTTGCATATGTACTTATACTTCGGAAACAATTATGTACAAGGTATATGTTTGGATTCTTTGGAGCAATAAGAATAAAGCGGGAGTTTTTAGGAATGATGTTTTTTTTTTTAAAGCAAGAAAATTGTCGGAGGAAGAGGTTGCTATTTTACTTTTTTTTAGAACGGTGTTCGGTTGTGGGTGGGGGAGTGTTGTCGAACATGTTTTACTCTCGGGTGTTTGTCAGACGCACGCGAGAGGTGGGGCCGTGAAAGAAATTTTAGGTGTTGTTTGGGGATTGAACCTGGAACCCCTCGCTCCGTAGTCTAACGCACTTTTTTGGAGTACCTTTTTTTTTTTTTTTTTGCATTTTTATTTAGTTCAATTCATTATTTCTTATATGCTAACAAAAAACGCTTAAAACTTAAAACTAGCTTAACTAACTTAACTACGTTATATAATACTAACTTACTGGCCCTGTGCGGGCACTCTAAGTTAAACTTAATTCTTAAAACTATGTCTTTTGACCTAACCTAACTTACTTAAGTATTTATTATCTAATTATTTAATTACTAATTTGGTAAACAAAGAAAATTATTTTTTTTGGAAAAACTTTGTATCCGGACTTTTTTTTTTTTATATTTTATAAAACTTAAAACTATCTTAAAAACTACCTTAAAATAAATCTTAAACTACTTAAACTAAATAAGTAACTAAATACGTACTTTTTTTTTTTATTTATTTTTTTTTTTTTTTTATGTTCATTTTTTTTTGATTTTAGGTTTGTGCTCTTTTTTTTTTTTTTTTTTTCAAGTGCTGTGTTTATGTCTTAACCTAACTTACATCTAAGGACAGCAACAAAAGACAACACTTAAACATGGACTTAAAACTACGTAAGCCGGCCAGGCTAAATATATAAATAAATAAATAAATAAATATATAAGTAAAATGGCCAGCGTGCCCTACAAGGGATAGCCAGGATTGAAAGGGATCGACGAGGGAGTTCCCTCTCGTTCAAAAAGCCACCAGAATTTCTGATGCTGTTTTTCTATGTCTTTAACATCGCCCCCCGACACCGACCTACTGAATCGGAGACGCTCCTCATCGCTCTGTGCTACGCCTCGCTCGTAGTTGAGTCGCCTATCAACAGCTTTTCTGGCGACGTGGAAGATAAGCGGAAACCCCGCTCTGTCCTGGATCAGACTTTGTCCGTCGAAATAGAGGAATGCCTCTGGGGGGACCAAGCCGTTAAGGCGCACCCTCTCATGGTACATTTCATTGGGGTAGTAAGCCCCAAAGATCAGGTTATTGGTCGAGTTCATTGCTCTTGCAATATGACCTCGAATCAACTTCACCAGGAAATTGTCCACTCTGATTAGATTCGCTTTGTTATAAAGGACCTCATTGGAATAGAATTTTTTGTACTCAGACTCTGGTGTTCTGTACAAATGAAGGCAAGTCCGGAGACAAGCCCTCTCAAACACCCGAATCTTTTCCATTAAGCTTGCTCTAACGTTAAACCACACCGGACATCCATAGGTAAGCATTGGCCTTATAAGGGCCGTGTAGCAGATAACCTTCACCCTTGCATCGAGTTGGCTGCTATAAAACAGTCTCTTTGTAAGGGCAAAAGCAGCTTTGGCTCTGGCCAGAGCAGCATCTATATGTTTGTTAAAATATAGATACTGATCTAGCCAGATCCCAAGGTATCTGACTACACTTCTGCTCGCCAATGGTCGTCCGTGCGGTCCCACGATGGAGAACTTTCGCCAATTCTTTCTGGTGATAACGGCGTTCTGAACAGGATGGTTTCCGACTTTTGAAAGTTGATCTTCAACTTCCAGTCATCGCAATATCGCTGGATCGTCTCGAAGTCACGTTGTAAGAGTATTGTAATGACCTCGATCTTTGGACCTGACCTGTACGCAATCAAGTCGTCTGCGTACGCAATAGCATGGTGAAGAGAACCTATGAGATCGCTAGTGTAAATGTTAAAAAGGATAGGCGAAGTAACTGCACCCTGTTGCAGACCATTTTTAATTTGAAATACATCAGCAGAAGTCACATTGCCATTTTTCACAACGACCTGTCTACTGGTGAGCATGTTATAAAGAGTGTACAGCAGTGGTTTACTTATACCCAGCCTACTCAACTTGTAAAAGAGTCCCTCTAACCATACGGTATCGAAGGCCTTTTCCAAGTCAATTAGGCAGGCACCCGTGCATTGTTTCTTGCTTTTATTCCATTGGACATCCGAAACCAGTTTAGACGCGGCATGTAGGGTATCATGCCTCGCCTTGAAACCGAATTGGTTGTCCGGGATTATATTTCTGTCCTCAACCCACTTATTCAGGGCTCTATGGATCACTTTTTCGAATACCTTGCTAATGTTCGGAAGGAGACTTATCGACCGGAGATTTGCCGGATTGGATGTATCTTTTCCCCTTTTGGGAATGGGATGCACCACTGCTGTTTTCCAATGCGCCGGATAATGTGCATTATTCAACGCATTGTTAAACAGGGTGGTGTATATGTCCACCGCTTCTAGGGGGAGATGTCGGAGCACAATGTTCGGAATTCCGTCGATACCCACGGATTTCTTACTTCTTAATGAGACGAAGATCGTTTGGAGATCTACCTTCGATATGAACGGGGGATGAACCCTGTCATCGGCGATGGCATTATTTGCCATGTTACCTTCATTGAACACGGTGAAACCAGTGTTCTCAGATCGCCAGTCTTGCATATCACTTCGAAGGTAGAAGTTGTGCACAAGGACGCGATTATCCAGGTCATGGTTCGGGTAAATGCTTTCATTCACCTTGTACACTTCCTGGAAAGTCGCTCCTATAGCCTCAACCTTCTCCTGCGGATCTTCTATCACGAAGAGTTATTCCTCCGAAAAATCTTATTGGCTTGCATACTGGGATTATTGGCTCTTACCGCCGAAATCTTCCCGTTCCAATACGCAGTCTGTAATTTTCTTTGATCAATTTTTGGAGGTTTTTGATCAACGACTTCAATGTCCTAACCTCCGAGTTTTGTCTGTCAGTAAACTGTCTGTACAAGGTTTTTAATCTTGACAACAGTCTACTTTTTTGTTGGTGTAGTGCGTCGATAGTCGCGTTGCGGAATACATCTACGTTGTCAGTATGTTGATACCGAGGTATCGTACTGTCCATAGTTCGTTTGATTGTCTCGTCCAATTGCTTTAGGTATCTGTCAATCTCCTCGTTTGACAGATTCCTATTGGACGGTGGGTAGAGCGAGTTCGAGGAGAGTGCTCTAGTCAGTACTCGGGAGAAGCGTGTCCAGCGCGTCCTACTGTAATTGTAGGAATGCGTTTGGACAAACTCTTCCAATTCCGCAATTTCGTTGGGAATACTTATTTCGGCACTAAGTCCGCAATGGTCGCTGTCGTACACAAAAGTGTGCAGACAGTTTGGAGTACCTACTAGGTACATAATGTTCAATCACTTATTTCGTGTTATGATGTTTCGGTATTATGGTATCCCTAGTTAACTAGTTGGAAGGGTTTAATTCTTTCCAAATTTCTAACTTAAACATTAGTACATTTTTATTTGCAAAGTCTAAATGAATTGACTTCAGTCCATTAGGTTTTATTTGCCATTTTTTGACATTTTTATCATTCACTGTCTGTTGCAGTTTTCGGTTATTTCCTTCACCAACAGGAAGAAGAGCAGTGTCGTCTGCAAATGTGGCAACAGCAATTTTCTCAGTTTGTAGTAGGTCGTTTGTGTACAAAATATACATATGACAAAGAAGTCAAAGGTAGTTCCTTCCATCATCAGGGCTAACCCCTTTAACCAAGTGATTAAGGATTACTTGGAGATCGCTGTTATCAACCACAGCTATCTGGATGGCAGCATCTTCGTGGATAAGTGGAGAAAGGTGGAGAATAAACTCGCTAAGGGGCCAATTAGTATCCAGTTGACTTTAAGGATTACTCCTCGTCTTTGGTCCTCACCGTGGATGCCAGTAGTAAATGGCCCCTCAGGTGTTTATTGTCAGTAAACGTGCACCTTGATTCATTAGTACGCTGCTGGCGCTAGTTAGAAAAACCCAAAAATCTCACTCAAGGCAATGCGTGTAAGTACTCGTGTTGAGGACCTACTCTTGGGTACTAAAACGGCAACCAAGACGCTAAGATTAGTACCAATAATTCGGCGACAAAAACCAAACCGCGGCTCGTTCTTGAAAAGTTTAGCAAAAACGAAGCAGCTGCTACCATTCATGAGAAGAACTCAAGCCTATCCCTGCTACGGATAGGACTTATATCCTAGCTAAAAAGAATATGAATGTATGTATTTTACATTTAACGGTAGTTGAATCGGAGGTTGCAAATAACAATCTTTTTATATCCTCAGTTTACATGGAGCGTGATGAACAAACAACATACGCCAGGAGATACGCCAGTAAACATCTGGAATTACAGCAAAAAAGGATAACCTGCTTATGGGCTGCGACACTTTCCAGGATGTAAAATTGTGATTGCTCATGCACCGCAGAGGATTCCAGACCCAGCAGCCTTTCCTATTTCCTTTATGACGTTTTCGACATACACGTACGAAATACCCTACATCAACCCTTTCTATCCAAGCATCACCACGCTTATAATAAGGGGCGATCGACAGAGACGAAGTTGTGCGACACATAGACAAGCCTGCGTGACTTTCTATGCTTGCAGTAAAACTTTCGGTAAGAAGTGGGGACTTCGTCCGACGATGGTCATAATGATGTGCACCGCTGTGGATTGCTTCCATGGATCGGCCTGCGTTAATGAAAGAATAAGACATCAAACTTATCAAAAAAAGTGCAAAGAACTACGGATCTAGGCGCAACTTGGGCCATAAGAACATGTGCAATCGAAGTTTTAAACGTAATATTGCACCTTCTACCACTCGACCTTCACAATATGTTTTTATCATCATGTGGTGCGGTCAGATTAAGAGAAACAGGATGCTGGTGTACCAAATCAGGGGCGGGGATATTCTCTGATTCTCCCAACTTAACAGCATACACATTCTATTACTTTAATGTTCGTGCCACTATATCCTCGAACAGAGTGCTAAGAAGAACTTGCGTCACTGGGTCATCGGTTCAGAATCAGTCCACCTTGGTTCAGGATCAGCCTCCTTTGGGTCACTGTAATTGAGGAAAAGGGTAGAATTTTTGCGCACCATGTATCACCCCTCCACATACTACTTGAATAGAACACAAGAACTATGAACTAAGAGTTCTGGCAACTGGCCCATCGAGGTTCATAAGGCCAGAATAGACATTCCGTTTAATGCACGTTCTTGTAACTGCAATTTAACGAGAAAGAAACTACACTTCCTTAGCAAGTGTCCACCTCATGGCAGGACCCGTTTTTGACAGGAGTTTAGCATTATCAGTTTCCTCAGCGTAATGGAGTGGATTTGATCAATGATGGCTTGCTGATACAGCCACTTCTGCCTACGTACCTACATAGATCACGCCGTATCCACAATAAGGATTAAAAATACAAGATTCCTAAATTCAGTCTAAAAGAGAGCGAGAAAGCAGCGAAACAATTCTTAAAAGTCAAAAGTTGATATCTTTAATCAAAAGAAGTTATTTTCATTTGTTTTGGAACCTTTTATTGTTTTTGTTTTAAAATACAATTTGTTCTATCCAATCTGTAGATTCCTCCTCACATTTTAGTGGCATATACCGAAATGTGTTACAAATTGGCACAGTGGGGGTGATACTCCCTAATAGGTCTAGGTCTTCCCCGTTCAAATCCCTTACCTCGTGAGTATCAAAAACTATAAAGGAACTCAGGAGTTGATGTTGTTGTTGAGGCTCCTGGAATTGTTGTGGCTGTTGAGTTTGATGAGCCCAATTTTGGAATTGAGTCTGCTGGTATTGACTGTGCAAGCAAGGAGGGGCACAATCGGTCAATTGAAACTGATGTTGTTGGGTCTGTTGAACGGGTTGTTGTTCTGTGTTTGGGGGCTTCAGTTGAACAACACTTATTATGACAGGCTGTTCTGGCAATGCTG
Organism: Xylota sylvarum; assembly: GCA_905220385.1. Classification (NCBI taxonomy): domain Eukaryota; kingdom Metazoa; phylum Arthropoda; class Insecta; order Diptera; family Syrphidae; genus Xylota; species Xylota sylvarum. Next base: position 51,159,071 of record LR999958.1, read on the forward strand.
AAATTTCTCGCATTACTGTGTTGTTTGCCAAAGTATCCTTCTTCAGTCTCATTCGCCTGTTGTTGAACCATATTCTCACCACTTTCTCTTCGAGACCCAGCCTTTGGGCAATTCCCACTCGCCGTGAATAGCATGTAGATTTATCTTTCGAGAACTCGTACTCTAGTTCGGCAAGTTGCCGATCACTAAATGGAGGGTTTAAGTAACAATCTTTTTATATCCTCAGTTTACATGGAGCGTGATGAACAAACAACATACGCTAGGAGATACGCCAGTAAACATCTGGAATTACAGCAAAAAAGGATGACCTGCTTATGGGCTACGACGGGATTACCAGGCATACATATGGCGCATTTATGAAATTATCGAACGCGGTGAGTCCTTATTTGATTTTCAAGTGATGTCCAACCTTTCTGTTTGTTACGTGGGTAACGCTATAACTTTTGTTTTTCCGAGTACCTACGGAAAATTTTAGATGGTGCGAGGAAGTCTTAGATATCATAGATAAAATTGACGGGTATCCGATCGTTCGTCTTTTTCCGACCATAGATCAATCCTATACAATGTGAGCCTCGAGGTCGATAAGTGAATTGACTGTACTTTAGAAATTGGGTGAGGTTATTAAATCAAAACTCCGTAGAATATCCGACTTGCAAAATTGAGTCGGTTGAGGAACTAGACTTCAAAATTAGGACCCTAGAAATGGCCGTGGGTGCGGCTTTTAAGGTTTCATGTCATATTAAACACACCAAGAATAAAATCTATCCAATCTTAGGAGGATTACGAGTGATATCTTCAATATCTGCTTTAAACACAAGTTCTGGCAACCATATAAGGATTGTCTTAAAGAATACAAGAAATCCATCTAAAGGGCCATATCTTAAGGCCATTGAAACCAAAACAGACTCTGCCAAATTGAGTAAGCTCTTGTCTAAGGAACACTCCAGCCCGTCCTTTATTAAAAGGCCGGATGGGAATTGGTGGGACTCCTCCTAAAAGTCCACGTAGATTTCTTTCACACTTTCCAGGATGTAAAATTGTGATTGCTCATGCACCGCAGAGATCCATCAGCCTTTCCTATTTCCTTTATGACGTTTTCGACATACACGTACGAAATACCCTACATCAACCCTTTCTATCCAAGCATCACCACGCTTATACTAAGGGGCGATCGACAGAGACGAAATTGTGCGACACATAGACAAGCCTGCGTGACTTTCTATGTTTGCAGTAAAACCTTCGGTAAGAAGTGGGGACTTCGTCCGACGATAGTCATAATGATGTGCACCGCTGTGGTGCGTCCTACACTTTTCCATGGATCGAAGTTCATGTGGCCAGAGCAGACATTCCGTTTAATGCACGTTTTTGTAACGGCAATTTAACGAGAAAGAAACTACACTTCCTTAGCAAGTGTCCACCTCTAGGCAGGACCCTTTTTTGACAGGAGTAGCATTATCAGTTTCCTCAACGTAATGAAGTGGATTTGATCAATGATGGCTTGCTGATACAGCCGCTTCTGCCTACGTACCTACATAGATCACGCCGTATCCACAATAAGGATTAAAAATACAAGATTCCTAAATTCAGGCTAAAAGAGAGCGAGAAAGCAGCGAAACAATTCTTAAAAGTCAAAAGTTGATATCTTTAATCAAAAGACTTTATTTTCATTTGTTTTGGAACCTTTTATTGTTTTTGTTTTAAAATACAATTTGTCCTATCCAATCTGTAGATTCCTCCTCACATTTTAGTGGCATATACCGAAATGTGTTACAAATTGGCACAGTGGGGGTGATACTCGCTAAGAGGAGTAAGTCTTCCTCGTTGAAATCCCTTACCTCGTGAGTATCAAAAACTATAAAGGAACTCAGCAGTTGATGTTGTGGCTGAGTTTGGACTATTGGTGCGAAAGGTGCACCGGCCAACGGCAAATTATGAACCATATTTGAGTTCATAGCTCCTTGCTCAATGGTATTCATTTTCATAATTTGCCTTTTCAATCTCGTTCTTCGGTTCTGGAACCAAACTTTTACTACAATACTGTCAAGTCCCAATCTTTGGGCAATTTCCTCCCGGCGGGACTTGTTTGCGAATATATGGTGGTGGAATTCGGCCTCAAGTTCGGTCAGCTGTTCGCTGGTGAACGCGGTCCGATACCTCTTGGTTGGCAATGGTTCAGTCTTTGTAATGGCGGCGTTCTGAAAAGATTAAAACAAAAAAATTATTTTCATACTTCATGAACACATTCCTTTAAATCCTTTACTTACGAATGGAAAGTTTCCGTTTGGTGTTGGAGTCATGTTATATTAGGATTAGAGTCGTCGTTGTTTTATTAAATTATTTCACTGGTTTTTAAAACACTTATGGATGTTTTTATTATGCACTGCTGTGTTGCCTGTCAGACTACGAATGTTTGTGTTGCGAATTTTTGCAAAACGCGCTTATTTATGCATTATTTGATCGAGTTTTTAAAAGTATCCTTTTGCATGTGAGGTAAAGGGCTAAAATGTTCAACTAGTTACTAATGATCATGCGCCCATGCACCGCCCTCCCCATTTGTACAGGTACCTAAAAAAGTGCGGCTACGTTGTTCCGTGTGTGTGTGTGTAAGATCATAGAAAATGAAACAGAAAGATCCAAAGTAGCTCAGTTGCGTATTTGCGTGTGTGTGAGTGGTAAGATGATCGAAAATGAAACAGAAAGTCCAGAGACAACCCTTTTCGAACAAATGCGGATCTGTATATGAGTGTATGTGTGGGTTTTGATTTCATATGGCGTAATGTTGGTGGTAATTATAATTGCAGCAACTTACGATTGGTTTAGAAAAATCAACCCCCAAAGGTCCTGAAACATGAATTTTGATTGATAATTAAGGTATGTATGTTAGAAATAACTGCAAAAGTCATTAACTTAAATTCCCTTTTGAAAACGTGTACCTCTATAGATATGAAATGAAATGCTTTGTAATCCTTTTATGACTAGTCTAGCACTGTTTTTAACAAGTAACAAATTGTTGAGCAATAAAACAATTAACTGGGTGGTGGGTTTTTTTTTTTTTTTTCAAATAAATGTTACCCGAGTAAAATTGTTAAGTTTATTGTAGTTTAAATCATTAGAGACAAGCTCCCAACTGTTATGCTGTATAACGATGGACATCCTAATCGATATTTAATTGAAAATTGTAGAAAACGTGCATTAATATCACTTATGAAAAGCCAATTATGTTCTCTAATGATTCACGGGGCATCAAGTAAAGCATCTGTGACTTACGCTGCCCAGAAACTAAGAAATAAGTCGCATCCGATATTTTAGGTAGAGATATTACCAAACAAAGTTCGTCATAAGGTCTATGCACCATAGCGTGCCCATCCCGATCTGTAGGGAACCTTCACGGTCAGAAACCCTTTAGTACCTAAGTATGTCCTCAATTTTGTTCAGTGAACCAACTTCCTCCAAATTATTAAAAAAAGTATCTTCCGAGGTACTTTATTCTACTCCGAGCAATGGCTTGGTATTCATTCTGTACTTTAATTTAATTAACTTTGAATTTTCCAGATTTTTTCCGATTGAACTTATTCCGCAAGGCCTTAGAAGTCCGGTGTTCTTCTAATTTTATCGATAATAATTCTTTTGACCACGGCCTTTGGTGGTCTAATGCCTTCAAGTGGAGCTGTCTTCCTTTTTTGGACTGTACGTCGGCACTTTCATATTGACTCGGTTCTATAAACATAAAACCCTGAGCAATGTGCGGCAACTCCTTACTAGCGAAATTAGCTCATCCTATTTATCAATGTAGATGGCGATATTCTTTTTGAATATCGACCGCAGCTTTGAATATTTACAACCAGAACCTCTACCTACAATGCACTGTATGTGTCCGAAAGTCTCAGAACCACATGTAGATCTATATCTCTTGAATATATGCCTGATCCCCTACCATTGCTAGATTTCGAACCATTCGCATTTTGGGCGGTCTAGAATCTTCACTTGTATCTGCAATCGATTCACAGAATAGCTTCCAAGATTTCATTTTAGATTGCCAAATCAAATATTTGAATACTCTTTTATTCTAGGGTATTCTATGATACCCTACCACCTTAGTTCTGACCTGCCTTCTCTTGGAGTTTATCTCCTTGTTCCATAACAGAGGTTGAGATCTCTTGGCCACCTAACACAATTATATTCTTTAAGGCTATGTCCATATCCATATCCATCTGATTTTCATTCTGATTCTGGCCTTTATGAATCGGTAAATACATACGTCCGTCGTCTGTTCAGTCAACATATTCGACGCGAGAGCATAGCCATTAGTTGATAGTTGAGTTAGAATTATTGTGATTAACCCCTAAAGTAGGGTTACATCTTCAGAGGCTGCTACCTGTTTAACTTCGATCGCCCCGGAAACTGTTCCTTCATCTACGAAGGACTTTCATTCCTATTTCAATTCCCTCTTGTTGAAATACGGTCATACGGTCAGGCCTCGATCTCTAAAATCTGTTATTAGGAGCGACGGCATAAAACTTTTCCTTAAGCTGGGCACCTCAGCGTGTTCAACTTCCCTACGACTCATCCGTCAAGGTAATAACATCCAAACACTAGAGGTCTCATGATGAGCATCCAATATGGTAAAGAAGACAAAGGTATTTATTTCCACCCTCACATACTAGCCCAAACTTAGCCTTACCTCATTGCTACTCAAGACATTTGAAAGATTAATAAATTTACACATTTGCTCCAAACTAAGTCCTATGGATATGTCCACAGAACAACAAGCCTATACTAAAGGCCGATCTGTAGAGATATCCCTGCATGACTACATGAGGAGGTAACAAGGATCGAAAGTTCACTCCACTACAGATATATAAGGAGCCTTCAGCAATGTAAAATCTGAATCTATACGACTAGCACTAGACCAACAAAACATAGACCCAGTAATCTCAGACTGGGTTAAATGCATGCACAAGACGAGACACATCAACTCAATTCTGGGTGCACCTGCAAGGTGGGATCCTATCCCCTCTGCTATGGGTACTGGTTGGGAACGGAATAAGAAAAAAATTCGAACGAAGTGGGTTCCAAATTGTCGCATATGCGGATTATGTCGTCATAATGGTGACAGATATGTTCGTATCCACCATCACCGAAATACTGAGCACTGAGGCGGTCTTCTTCACTAATAAGAGAACAATTCCAACGATCGGCCTCTTGAGACTTTTCCTTTAGACATACATAGCTATCGTCAAACCCATTTTATCCTATGATTGCGTAGTCTGGTGGCTCTCAGCAGATAAGACCACGTACCTCAGAGCACTGACCAGGATGCAAAGACTAACATGTATAGAGATTACCAGCACCATCAGAAACCATACTAGCACTGATCCTCTTAGACCTACACTTAATGGAAAGAGCAGCAAAGAGTGTCCTTCGCTTTGAGTAATCCAACCCTTTGATGAAAGGTGACTAGGGCCACCGCACTATTGCGAGATGGGCACACTTGGGTACCAAGACAGATTATATATCACCATCCCACAACTTCATCAACCATTAACCCGAATAATCACAGAAGCGATACGAGAACTATCCACGAAACTGCACACACGAAAGAAGATCGACATACATTTATGTACATCGACAGTCAAGGCCATCTCATCCAAAGTCATCAAATCCAATCTTGTGTAACGATGCCGTGATCCTATCCTATCCAACGTACTGTGAGGACGTCTGAAGCCTTTCTGCAGCACACTAATCGGCACGTACCAGTGTGGCTTCCGGCCCGGCAGATCGACGATCGACCAAATGTTCAAACGAAGGCAGATCCTGGAAAAGACCAACGAATCTCAAGTCGAGACTCACCATCTCTTTATCGACTTTAAAGCTGCATATGAAAGCATTCATCGTCTTCAGCTCTACAAGGCGATTGCCGAAATCGCAATCCCGGCTAAACTGATCCAGCTGTGCCGCGTGACGCTGGAAAACACGCGGTGCAACGTGCAATTCGGTAGCAGTTCCTCAGTCTGAACTATTCCAAACATGCACCGGATTTCGGCAAGGAGATGCGCTACCATGCGACTTCTCTAATCTCGTGCTCGAACAGATAGTGCGAAAGGCATGTTTGAACACGGAAGGCACTATCTTTAACAAATCTGTATAACTGCTGGTATACGCAGACGACATCGACATCATCGGTCGCTCCCAGAGGCGAAACGAGTTGGCCTTGAAGTGAATGAGGACAAAACCAAGTACATATTGTCAACAAACAAAGAAGCATCTGTCCACCGCCTTGGACAAAACGTCACTGTTGGCAACAGTAACTTCGAAGTGGTTAAGGAGTTTACCGGAGTTTACCTATCTCGGAGTAAATATCAACTCCATTATTGACACCCTAGTGGAGATCCGACGAACACTTACCCTAGGAAACCGCTGCTACTTCGATTTGGCGAAACAAATAGAGTCAAAACTCCTAACTCGGAAGACCGTATGCTGTATGCTCTACAAAACTTTGATCCTGCCAGTTCTGCTGCATGGAGTCGAATGCTAGACGATAAGCAGGCAAGTAGAGCAGATTTTGAATACTTTCGAGAGAAAAATTATTCGTCGGATATTCGGGCCCGCATGCGAGGGCGAATGGTCAGGCATCGAATGTAAGTGTTTGGCTTTCCAAATCTGGGTGATACTGACAACCATTCCTCTGCGCTTTATTTTGTAGATTACGCCGTTGGCGAAAAGGGTTGTGGCGGTGCAGTGGTGGTGATGGTGAGTGATTCGGTAAAGATGGCGAGTGTAGAGTACACAGAGAACTTCCAGGTAAGCTTGTCTGGTGTATAGCACTCATCTTTAATCTTGGGGAGTGCGGATTTCGGGTGGCATTGATGACGGGTGATCATTGGGGATGTTATCGCTTGAAAGCCTCCCTGTTGCAGATATTACTGAAGAGGTGAAAGTGTGGACTGTCATCTAGCTCGTAACAATACTTTAATTCTCAAACAAAATTAATGTTTCGTCCCCAATCATTCAACATTCAACCACAAGTGTTAAGCAACCAAGTGTTTTTAAAAAAATAGTTAAATAAAATAAGTACAATATGAATATGGCATGTAATCTGCAGCAAACGGAAACCGATGAACAACTGGCGGAACTTGAGGCCGAGTTTCGGATGGGAATTGCACAGAGACTGGATCTTTACGGAAAGAGTGTACATATTTGGTTCCAAAACCGACGAATTAAATTGAAGAAGCAGACTAGAAAAATAAATAGCATTGTGCAAGAAGTTCCCAACTCCATTTTTGTGTATAATTTGCCTGTGGCCGGTGCACCTTACGGACCAATTGTCGAAGAATTATCAGATCTGCCTGTGATTATAAGTGTCGTCCAGATACAGTAGAGGTGGCGGACGGAGTTCACCGATGAACAACTGGCGGAACTTGAGGCCGAGTTTCGGATGGGAATTGCCCAGAGACTGGATCTTTACGGAAAGAGTGTACATATTTGGTTCCAAAACCGACGAATTAAATTGAAGAAGCAGACTAGAAAAATAAATAGCATTGTGCAAGAAGTTCCCAACTCCATTTTTGTGTATAATTTGAATGTGGCCGGTGCACCTTACGGACCAATAGTCGAAGAATTATCAGATCTGCCTGTGATTATAAGTGTCGTCCAGATACAGTAGAGGTGGCGGACGGAGTTCACCGATGAACAACTGGCGGAACTTGAGGCCGAGTTTCAGATGGGAACTGCCCAGAGACTGGATCTTTACGGAAAGAGTGTACATATTTGGTTCCAAAACCGACGAATTAAATTGAAGAAGCAGACTAGAAAAATAAATAGCATTGTGCAAGAAGTTCCCAACTCCATTTTTGTGTATAATTTGCCTGTGGCCGGTGCACCTTACGGACCAATTGTCGAAGAATTATCAGATCTGCCTGTGATTATAAGTGTCGTCCAGATACAGTAGAGGTGGCGGACGGAGTTCACCGATGAACAACTGGCGGAACTTGAGGCCGAGTTTCAGATGGGAACTGCCCAGAGACTGGATCTTTACGGAAAGAGTGTACATATTTGGTTCCAAAACCGACGAATTAAATTGAAGAAGCAGACTAGAAAAATAAATAGCATTGTGCAAGAAGTTCCCAACTCCATTTTTGTGTATAATTTGTCTGTGGCCGGTGCACCTTACGGACCAATAGTCGAAGAATTATCAGATCTGCCTGTGATTATAAGTGTCGTCTAGATACAGTAGAGGTAGCGGACGGGGTTCACCGATGAACAACTTGCGGAACCTGAGGCCGAGTTTCAGATGGGAATTGCCCAGAGACTGGAACTTGACGGAAAGAGTGTACATATTTGGTTCCAAAACCAATGGGGTTCACTGATGAACAACTGGCGGAACTTGAGGCCGAGTTTCAGATGGGAATTGCCCAGAGACTGGATCTTTACGGAAAGAGTGTACATATTGGGTTCCAAAACCGACGAATTAAATTGAAGAAGCAGACTAGAAAAATAAATAGCATTGTGCAAGAAGTTCCCAACTCCATTTTTGTGTATAATTTGCCTGTGGCCGGTGCACCTTACGGACCAATTGTCGAAGAATTATCAGATCTGCCTGTGATTATAAGTGTCGTCCAGATACAGTAGAGGTGGCGAACGGAGTTCACCGATGAACAACTGGCGGAACTTGAGGCCGAGTTTCGGATGGGAATTGCCCAGAGACTGGATCTTTACGGAAAGAGTGTACATATTTGGTTCCAAAACCGACGAATTAAATTGAAGAAGCAGACTAGAAAAATAAATAGCATTGTGCAAGAAGTTCCCAACTCCATTTTTGTGTATAATTTGCCTGTGGCCGGTGCACCTTACGGACCAATTGTCGAAGAATTATCAGATCTGCCTGTGATTATAAGTGTCGTCCAGATACAGTAGAGGTGGCGGACGGAGTTCACCGATGAACAACTGGCGGAACTTGAGGCCGAGTTTCGGATGGGAATTGCCCAGAGACTGGAACTTGACGGAAAGAGTGTACATATTTGGTTCCAAAACCGACGAATTAAATTGAAGAAGCAGACTAGAAAAATAAATAGCATTGTGCAAGAAGTTCCCAACTCCATTTTTGTGTATAATTTGCCTGTGGCCGGTGCACCTTACGGACCAATAGTCGAAGAATTATCAGATCTGCCTGTGATTATAAGTGTCGTCCAGATACAGTAGAGGTAGCGGACGGGGTTCACCGATGAACAACTGGCGGAACTTGAGGCCGAGTTTCAGATGGGAATTGCCCAGAGACTGGATCTTTACGGAAAGAGTGTACATATTGGGTTCCAAAACCGACGAATTAAATTGAAGAAGCAGACTAGAAAAATAAATAGCATTGTGCAAGAAGTTCCCAACTCCATTTTTGTGTATAATTTGCCTGTGGCCGGTGCACCTTACGGACCAGTAGTCGAAGAATTATCAGATCTGCCTGTGATTATAAGTGTCGTCCAGATACAGTAGAGGTGGCGGACGGAGTTCACCGATGAACAACTGGCGGAACTTGAGGCCGAGTTTCAGATGGGAACTGCCCAGAGACTGGATCTTTACGGAAAGAGTGTACATATTTGGTTCCAAAACCGACGAATTAAATTGAAGAAGCAGACTAGAAAAATAAATAGCATTGTGCAAGAAGTTCCCAACTCCATTTTTGTGTATAATTTGTCTGTGGCCGGTGCACCTTACGGACCAATAGTCGAAGAATTATCAGATCTGCCTGTGATTATAAGTGTCGTCTAGATACAGTAGAGGTAGCGGACGGGGTTCACCGATGAACAACTTGCGGAACCTGAGGCCGAGTTTCAGATGGGAATTGCCCAGAGACTGGAACTTGACGGAAAGAGTGTACATATTTGGTTCCAAAACCAATGGGGTTCACTGATGAACAACTGGCGGAACTTGAGGCCGAGTTTCAGATGGAAATTGCCCAGAGACTGGAACTTGACGGAAAGAGTGTACATATTTGGTTCCAAAACCGACGAATTAAATTGAAGAAGCAGACTAGAAAAATAAATAGCATTGTGCAAGAAGTTCCCAACTCCATTTTTGTGTACAATTTGTCGTTGGAGGATGCACCTGACGGACCAATTGTCGAAGAATTATCAGATCTGCCTGTGATTATAAGTGTCGTCCAGATACAGTAGAGGTGGCGGACGGAGTTCACCGATGAACAACTGGCGGAACTTGAGGCTGAGTTTCGGATGGGAATTGCCCAGAGACTGGAACTTGACGGAAAGAGTGTACATATTTGGTTCCAAAACCGACGAATTAAATTGAAGAAGCAGACTAGAAAAATAAATAGCATTGTGCAAGAAGTTCCCAACTCCATTTTTGTGTACAATTTGTCGTTGGAGGATGCACCTGACGGACCAATTGTCGAAGAATTATCAGATCTGCCTGCGATGAACAACTGGCGGAACTTGAGGCCGAGTTTCAGATGGGAATTGCCCAGAGACTGGAACTTGACGGAAAGAGTGTACATATTTGGTTCCAAAACCGACGAATTAAACTAGCTAGGGCTGGCTCAGAATCTGCGTTCATAGGACCTGAATCTTACTGTGGTGTAAACTGGGCTACTGCCACAACGCTGATCAATACTTGTGAACATAAACTTCGTCTGGCCCACTGGGGAAATGTTCCGGGCCTGACACAATCCAAGTGATTAATCAGGCCTTTTTCCTACAAGGAAATCCTTAATCTAGATAAGGAAAGCATTAGGAAGCTGGTGAGCTTTCTCACAGGCCACTGCAGCCGTTACCACCTTGACAAACTCAATCTGTGCCCAGAAACGGAATGTAGGTTCTGTTTAGAAGATGACGAATCCTCTGAGCACATTCTCTGTCAATGCCAAGCATTACATTGGTTAAGGAGGCGTATTTTCCATAAAGAAATATGTTCATCAACAGAGATGAGGCACTCCGCTGATAAGGACGTACTATCCTTCATAAGGGAGGTGTAACGTCTCTTGGCTTAGTATTAACCTTTGATACAATTGATCTTCTTAGGTCGCAGTATGGGCAAGGGTCTTTAAAAAAAAAATCTAACTTCAGAACCAAAAGTTATCAATTTTAGAAAAAATAGGCAACTTTAGAAAATCGACAGAAGACCTGAAATATTTTTCTTAATTGAAAAAAATAATTTGTATTTGCTCTATATGTTTTATTGAGTATTAAAATAAAATGGTTAATTATTATAATAATAATAGTAATAAAATAGATAAACAAAAAAACCATTTAAATATACAATTAGTAACAATTGGTTTAGTGAGTGTAGTTTCGGTAAACGAAATTATTATAATTATGCTTTATTTGAACAAAACTTATTAGGACAGGCCGTTCTGGCAATGATGAAACTCCTCGTACTATTGTGTTATTTATCACAGTCTCCCTCTTCAGTTTCAGGCGAATGTCAAGATCCAGGCTTTGGGCGATTCGCACTTATCGTGAATAACATGTAGAGATATCTTTGGCGAACTTGTGCTCCGGTTCTGCAAGCTGTCGATCATTAAACGCAGTGCGATTCGTCTTGATTTGCTTAATTTTAAGTGCGTTCTAAAAAAACGTAAAACAACAAATTAATTTCACACTTTCATGATCTCATTTTTCAAATCTTTTACATACCAATGGAAAGTATTATTCTTAAATTAACTTAATGTTTTTAAATAAGTTTTCTATATCTGAAGCGTTGTTGATGTTTTTTAAAACACTTGATTGTTACACACCAGTGCGTAGTACTGTATTCTGAAAGCATTGAATACTTTGTAAGTTTGTTTTATTTGTGCACCCCCAAGCAGGAAACCATATGCCCATATCGGGTTTAATATTTACTTAAAAAAAATAATTTTTATTTGTTTTAAGTCTTTTATTGAAATAATTTAGATTTTGTTTTTAAATATAAATTTTTCTATGAATTATATGAATCTATAATTTATAGATTCATACTCAGAGTGGGCGTAATACTTTCTTTAAGTCTATCCTGATCGAATTGCCTTACTAAATGAGTATCAAAACTCAAGGGTTGCTGTTGTTGTGGCTATTGACTTTGCAGTTATTCTTGCTGTTGAAACCGATGAATCACATTTAGCTTTGAGAAACAATGCGGCTGTTCGTCGTATATTGTCGCATTGCTCCACTAGAATGGATTCGGTATCTAATGTTGAAGGTGTTGTTGGTAATAGGAGGTTACAGGTGACTGTATCTGGACGACACTTATTATCACAGGCAGATCTGATAATTTTCCGACAAATTATACAGAAAAATGGATTTGGGAACTTCTTGCACAATGGTATTCATTTTCCTTCTTCAACTTAATACGTCGGTTTTGGAACCAAAGTTCTACTGTCTTTCAGTCAAATTCCAGTCTCTGAGCAATTTCCTTCCGGCGGGACTTGAATGCGAATATATTCATCTGAAACTCGGTCTCAAGTTCCGTCAGTTGTTCATCAGTGAACGCTGTCGCTACCTTTTGGTTTGCGGTGGTAGTATCTTTCTAATAGCACTCTGAAAACGAGTAAAGCAAAAACTTATCAATGCAGAGTTTCCGTTTGTTGCTGATTACATGTTATATTCAGATATAGCGTTGTAATTATTTTATTTAACTAAAAAACACTTGGTTGCTTAGCATTTGTGGTTGAATGATGAATGGTTGGGCTCGAAACATGAATTTTGTTTGAGAATTAAGGTATTGTTACAAACAAGCTATATGGCAGTCCGCACCTTCACCTCTTCAGCAATATTTGCAACAGGGAGGCTCTCAAACACAAGGCTGACGTACACTGCGATAACATGCCCAACGATCACCCGTCATCAATGCCACCCGAAATCCCCACTCCCCAAGATTAAAGATGAGTGCAATACACCAGACAAGCTTACCTGAAAGTTCTCTGTGTTACTACACTTGCCATCTTTACCGAATTACTCAAAATCACCACCACTGCACCGCCACAACCCTTTTTTCCCCACGCCGTAACCTACCAAATAATGCGCAGACGTTCGATGATCACACCTGGGATCTTTACACGACGTGAAAAAAAATATCGTCCATCAACGCGGACGCGGAGAAAGAGGCCAATCGATGGCAGCAACTCGAACAATGTCACACCGCTAGGCTGCTTTGGCCGATTGTAAATAAAATCAGGTCCATTGGACTCCTAAAATATAAGAGAGGTACCCTCTCCAATATAGTTAACACCCTCACTGGACACTGTGCTATAGGAAGACATGCCCAAAGATTGGTCTAATAAAAACATACAGAAAATCTACAATCCTTTGGAAACAGATCCACCGAGCCATAAGATCACAATCGATGGGTCAATTGTGGATTTTTGGCCCAAACAACCAGCTAAGTAACAAAGCGCGAATCAATGGTTTGCCGGATAAGCCGCGCGAAATAAACCAAAAGCCGCTTGATAGAAGCGCTAAACATAATAGTGCAAAAAAAGAAATGCGAGTTAACATTACGCAAGATGAAATGACAATTTGTCACCTAACTTCTGTGAAATAGAGGAAATACATTTCGATAGTCGCGGGATAACAGTTTGCAAGTTGATGGTAACCCAGGTAAAATGCTGATACCAGGTGCTATTAAGGAAAAGTGTGCCTTGTTAGTATCATGGACATATAAAACGAATGGAATGGGAATTTTCCGGCGATTCCAAATCCGTCCCGGAAATCGGTGTAAAAGGTATGTATAAAAAAAAGTTAAAACCCTCTCAGTTCTAATTCTTCCCCCCCTGGTAAATTTAAGCTTATTTTCGGGATGTGTATTACAACTAAGAAGTAAGGAGAGCTCTTATGACATGATTTTTTTTTCTACCCTTTAGATTTTTAGATAACCGAATTGTTTTGCGGAAAATACAAGTTTACAAGAATGAAAAATCTGTTAACTAATACATTCACGTAGAAGTAATCAATTTTTCAAATCAGAAGCTAAAACTACTGAACAACCACTTATAGTAGAACTCTACAATGGTTTTAGCGAAGTGAACAACATTACCATAAAATATGACTCAGACAAACTGGAAACCATTACGAATAATGAAATAATAAATTTAATCAGGACAAACCATTTAAACAAAGAAGAAAATGAAGAACTCTATAGAATTTGCAAACATTTTGAGGACATGTTCGGGAGGGAACTACACTTTCTTTTATAAATTTAAATTAAACACCGGATCAGTGGTAAGTTAAAGGTTTTAAAAGTGTGAAAATAATGTTCGGTTTTACTTCTTTTTAGAAGACAGTTACAATACAATGAGACAAAAGGAAACGCACGGTGTTTACAGATCAGTAGCTTGCAGAAGTAGAGCATGAGTTTGCGAAAAATATTTATTCATGCTATATTCTCAATTAGTGGATTTAAAAAAAAACATGATCAACACTTCAGATATAGTAAACTTATTTAACAACCTTAAGTTGATTTAACAATAATAGTCGAAACATGTATGCAGATTACAAAAATGTGATCATGAAAGATTGAAAATAATTTTTTGTCTTATCTTTTCCGAACACAGTAGAGCATGAGTTTGCGAAAAATATTTATTCATGCTATATTCACAATTAGTGAATTGAAAAAAAACATGATCAACACTTCAGATATAGTAAACATATTTAACAACCTTAAGTTGATTTAACAATAATAGTGGAAACATGTATGCAGATTACAAAAATGTGATCATGAAAGATTGAAAATAATTTTTTGTCTTATCTTTTCAGAACACATGAATATTTATTCATGCTATATTCACAATTAGTGAATTTAAAAAAAACATGATCAACACTTCAGATATAGTAAACTTATTTAACAACCTTAAGTTGATTTAACAATAATAGTTGAAACATGTATGCAGCACCTTGCGGAAACTTCGCATTGGTAAGTGAAAGATTTCAAAAATGTGATCATGAAAGATTGAAAATAATTTTTCGTCTTATCTTTTCAGAACACAGTAGAGCATGAGTTTGCGAAAAATATTTATTCATGCTATATTAACAATTAGTGGGTTTAAAAAAAAACATGGTCAACACTTCAGATATAGTAAACTTATTTAACAACCTTAAGTTGATTTAACAATAATAGTCGAAACATGTATGCAGCACCTTGCGGAAACTTCGCATTGGTAAGTGAAATATTTCAAAAATGTGATCATGAAAGTGTGAAAACCAATTGAGGCGTAAGCATCATTGTCAGAACGGCCTATAATAACAAGTGTTGTCCTGATAAAACCACAAGTATCACAACAAACAATTTATCACCATCAACACCAAACTTCGAACGCACTGCAGTTGAAGATTACTTCAAAATCCGGGTGGCGAACACCCATTCAGTTTCCGAACCACCAGCTCGAACTGTGAACATCTTCTTTCACGAAATTGGATTTACCGAACCAATTATTACCTACAGATTCAATAAGTTTTTTTTATATAGGCATTTATTCGAATGTAGCATAAATTATACAAAAAATAGAAAAGTTATATGTATTTAAAAACCAAAAAACCAAATTTTTTCAACAAAAGACTTAAAACAAATAAAAATAAATTCTTTTGATTTAAAAATATTTCACGTTTTGAATTCCAAAAATTATCCTTCAACAGCAACTTCTGAGTCTTGATATTCATTTAGTAAAGGAATTCAACGAGGAAGACTTAGACCTATTAGAAAGTATAACCCATACTCTGCAAATGAATAACTCATTTAGATACATTCTACAAGAATCTGTGGAGGAATCCACAGACTGGATAAACGAACTTTGCGGCGATGATACCAAAATGACCTCAGGACCAACATCGAATCCCAAATGGAAGGCATATCAAC
Source organism: Xylota sylvarum (assembly GCA_905220385.1). NCBI lineage: Eukaryota > Metazoa > Arthropoda > Insecta > Diptera > Syrphidae > Xylota > Xylota sylvarum. Next base: position 51,174,899 of record LR999958.1, read on the forward strand.
CAATTTATGCGAACATAGGGTGTCTTCAATCAATAGAACTACGAAACATTTTTACGAAAAGTGGTGATATTTTTATTTTAGACTAAAGTAAAAATTTCAGGTTAGAATTGGAATACAATATCTGCCAAATATCGGCCTTGGCTCTGTCTACTTTTTCATCATGTTTTCGCATAATTGCGGATGTATTTCGGAAATAACAGCTCTGATCTTGACTTTTAGTGCATAAATCGTTAGTGGAGCATTGGCGTAGACATTATCTTTAACATAGACCTAAAGTCTAATGGTGTTAAATCACATGATATCGGAGGCCAATTGAAGTCTCAATTTAGATAAATCACACGTCCAGGTATTTGTCACCCAATAGATCTGTTTTACCAGCTGCGTGGCATGTGTTGAAAATAAACGTTTTCCACGTCCATAGCATCAATTTCAGACAAAAAAAAGTCAGCCAACATCGTTTGGAAACGTAATCCATTCACTGAAACGGTCGCCCAGCATCATTTTCGAAAAATATGCCCCAATGACATCGCCAGTCCAAAAACTGCATCAAAATTTCATTAGATGTGGATACAGGTGGGTTGTTCCACTATTTCTTTTGGGTTTACAGAGCCCCAGATGCGACATTTTTGTTTATTTCCAGTATCCAGACAAATGAAAGTAAGCCTCATCACTCAAAATAATTTTGTGTAAAAAATCATGATCTTGTTCATTCATTTCCAGCACCCGACCAGCAAAACTAAGGCGTTGTACGTGGTTTGCTTTTTTCAATTCTAGTCCCTAGAATGTAGAATGAGGATCTTTTGCTTCACTAAACTGAGATTAATTTTTCTTTATAACCTTCAAACATAAGTACACATACATACTATATGTGTACACGGTTATGAAAGTCATAGACCAAACCAGTAACCACTGCCCAACGACAAAACAATAACACGCGATCTCCACACACCGCAGTCAACTTTAAAAGTGACACAGTGCCAACAAAACAATTTTATTTTAAACCACAAAACAAGTTAAAATAAAAAAAATAACAAGAAAAAATATTTAAATAAAAATTTATTTCTAAATAAAAAAAATAAATAAATTAAATTAAATTTAAAAAGAATTTAAAATTAAATTGAATTTTTTTATTTCATTATTTCGCTAAACGAAAATTCAGGCGAAATGTTGACTGTTTGGCTTGCTAACAGATTTATATGGTGCCGTGACATAAGGCCATATTTCAAAGTAAGGCCTTATGACGCTTTCATAAAGTGACATGAAGCCATGTCTCCCTGCAACCCCCCTGCTAGGGGTTACTCTAGGATTTGGAGTGGGTGCGAGGTTTTATTAGAAAAATAAAAAAAACATATGGTCTTAAGTCTCAAATTTATATGGCCTTACGACGCTTTCACAAATCGACATAAGGCCATACCCCGAAATATGGCTTCATGCCACTTTATGAAAGCGTCATAAGGCCATACTTTGGAATATGCCCTATGTCACGATTTATTTTCTGTTTTTGGTTTTGGCCTCTTACCGTTCTTTGCCTATTTCAGCGGTTTTGTGGGTTTTTATTTTATTTTAGTCAAAGTTGGGAAGCTTCTCCCTTGTTTTTGGATTTTTTTGGATTTCAGACTTATACATATTTACGTTATTAAGGGATGTTAAACCTGTCGTATTAGTAGTTTGGTGGTAAGAATAGACACAAGAATCATACAAATAATTTTTAGCAGTGATTTCTCGTCCTTCGGCAAAAAAGTGAAAGCAATGAGATCATTAAGCTCCAGACTAGGGAGCTTAACTCTAGTAAGTCATCATGGAATTTAAGGTAGTAATAAGTTAGCCTCCTCCGAAAAGTAAAAGTGATACTACGCAAGGTTCAGATTATCTCAGTCAGGAGTGGATAAGGACGCTCTCATTTGCTTCGAGGAAAAAAATCATCTAGTGATTTTTGCTCCCGGTGCAATAATGAGCTGTATTAGTTATGAATGTATGTACATAGCAACATTGACCTAGTTAGAAGAGTTCACGCAGAAAGACATGTAGAGCAGATTGACATCAACGCTTTAGAATGGAGAGCCTTCGAATCCACCTCAGACGGACGGAGAACTTCCCCAACTAAGTTGGTGTGTGAAACTGGAGTCAGATGGAATTTAGTGGTATAGCTTCAACACTGTTGAATGGTGGTAAGACTGCACATTAACCATTCAAGATACCTCTCAATTTAAACACATTCGAATGTCTTTTTTGCAATATATTGAAGCAAAATCATATGGTTCAGGTGCTTCAAGTATGCAGGTTGATAGACTGGGATGAGACCATAGTGTCACATAAAAGAGCAATTCACGGACTGGTTAGGGTGCTTAAGAATTTACAAGGTGGAGTCACAGTATTGCCTGCTTTACACAGACGTTGTGAGTAGTTCCAAAGGGAAATCATGCTGATGTGATAAGAGCCAGCCTAAAATCATCCTACTTGTGGCCAAAACGAGGCAGTTGTTTCTCAAAGCCAATATAAGACTACTTTTGGGACATGACGTGAGTCAGTTTATTTTTTTTTTTTTCATTTTCGATGGTTACGGCCCCTATTTCGCGAATAGATTGACCAATATTTTTCTTGAGCGATTGAATCGTCTCTGGATTGTTCGCATAGCATCAATCCTTAATGGCACCCAAAAAAAAAAGTCCAACGGCGTCAAATTGCAGCTCTGTGCTGGTGAAGCAACTTCACCAAAACAATCGATTACACGCTTATTGAATTTATCGTGCTGGACGGCTTGCTGGAATCATGGCTCGCCCAAGCCCAAATTCTCAATTTCCAAAAAGTTGCAATATTCTCCGTTGAGCGCGCAGGTCGAACACGGGAATATCTTCGGTTATCAATCACCAAACCAGTCTCACGAAGTTTTATTACAAACTTGCATATACCAGCTACAGTTGGTGCATTATTTTGACTTAAATTTATTTTCAAAATTCGCACTGTTTCGGCAACACAGCATCCACTTTGGAAGTAAAGTTGTTCAAGGGAAACTCGGTCCATTTCGTACCGCGAAATGAGCCCATGAGGGCTATCAGTATCAAAATAACATGTGATTCAAAAAGAAACCCAAAGACGGCACACCCTATATTTCATTTCGTGGAAAGATCTCCGGAAAACTAAAAGAGACATTTTTGGAGTGAATCGAATTTCCCATGAAAAAATCGTAAATAAGCTCAACAAACTGAATGTTGTTCTCCTGTTCGCGTACTGTAAGACAGCACTGACTTATCGGCAAAGGATTATGTATAACAGAAAGTTATATTTTATTAGGTTGCATCTATAATAATTAATTAAAAAATGTGATCTAATTTAATCTAAAAAATCTTATTCAATAAAACCGCGCGTCTAAAAAAAACCAATGAAAAATGCCAGAATCTTATTAAGTCATATTTTTTTCTTAAAGTACATATCAAAACGAATTGCGTAATTATATTATATACTACGAAATCAGTCACCTTTATTATTTATAGTTGCTTGGCACTGTCTGGTTCAACTTTCACTTAATTTTTGCGCTTATTCTAAATTTAGGCCTCTTCAAATCTGTTTCAAGACCCGCGCAAGTTGTTTTATTGTGGCTGTTTTTGTCCATTTAAGCCTCAATTTTAGCAAATTAGGTTAGATTAAAATTGCTTATTAGTCCAGGTGACTAGATTGTAATACGAATTAAGTGTTGAATAAATACTTGAATTTAAAAAAAAAAAAGCCTCTGCTTCAAGACCACACAATGTCTATTAGATGCGCATCAGGAAATTGGGACAACCAATCTAATGTCTCTATACCTCTTTCCAACGCGTGCGATGTCTTGGATCGTTATCCTCTTGCAAAATCTAGTCGTAATTGTTTAACAAACTTTAAATAATTTATTATTATTATAATTATTATATTAACGATGAATTTTTGGTTTCGCGACGGGGTTATGATCAAAGAGACGTTTAAGTGACTTTGTAAGCCATTTGTTCCAGAACTCATCTAGGTCAATGTCTTCTCCATTTCCCTCAAACAAAAGAGGAGGCATTACACTCAAATCCGCTTCCAAAGTTACAATTATGTATGAACTCGATATCGTCCGCTTACCTACTTCTCTCGGACGAAGCTAGTAGGACATACGGCATTTAAATGCAACTTGAAGTTGGGTTGGTTGATTCCAAATATTCATCACCGAAAGACAATGATGCAACTGGTGTGTCGGAACTGACCATCTATATTGTCATAAATTTTAGGCATTTAAAATGGCTTTTGTGTTTGTTATTGCAGTGCAAATTGTTGTGGCTGTTCTTGAAAAACAAGCGTTAACACACATACACTACATATTCCAGTGAGTGGATCATGCTCGCAAAACAATACCGCGATGGTTTCCTTTGCTTCAAAATTCCAAAAGCTTGCTCAATGCAAACTCTTGTACAACTTAAGGACATATTGAACCGTGTTTGTTGATTAATTATTGAGTTGGCCACTGTCCCGAAATAGAACCATCATGTGCTGTGACCAAGAGATGGGTTCCTTGTGGAATCCGAATAGACCCATTTTGTAGACCCTCAGCCAAAGGATTATTTCGGCATACTGCTGCGTCGTGAGTGGTGCCGTGATATAAAGTCGGGTGAAATAAGAACGATTTTCAAAATTCGGCCTTATTTCACATTATGAAGGCGAAATAAGGCTGAGTTTTTAAATTAGGTCTTATGTATGTCCATAAATTCAAATAAAGCCGAACATTGTTTGTGAAATAAAGTCGAAGCAAATGTTTCCATTTTGATTAAGCGACATTGGGCCAATTTGGCTTTATGTCACTTACATATATTCATAAACAGTGGAATATGTATGGGGGCATACTGCCCCTGCAACTCCCTTGCTTGGGATCACTGTTGGATTTGGGTAGGTACGAGGTTGCGTATATACGAAGTTTCATGGATGTAAAGAAACTGTGCATGCACCCAACCTCGCACCTACTCCAAAACCAACAGTGACCCCAAACAGGGGGGTTGCAGACTTAAAACAAATAAAAATAAATTCTTTTGATTAAAAATATTTCACGTTTTGAATTTGATATGATATTCATTTAGTAAAGGAATTCAATGACGAAGACTTAGACCTATTAGAAAGTATAACCCCCACTCTGCAAATGAATAACTCATTTAGATACATTCTACAAGAATCTGTGGAGGAATCCACAGACTGGATAAACGAACTTTGTGGCGACGATACCAAAATGACCTCAGGACCAACATCGAATCCCAAATGGAAGGCATATCAACCAAATATACGACTTGGCTCTGTCTACTTTTTCATCACGTTTTCGCATAATTGCGGCTGTATTTCGGAAATAACAGCTCAGATCTTGACTTTTAGTGCATAAATCGTGGATTTATGTGGAATATGTATGGGGGCATACTGCCCCTGCAACTCCCTTGCTTGGGATCATTGTTGAATTTGGGTAGGTACGAGGTTGCGTATATGCAAAGTTTCATGGACATAAAGAAACTGTGCATGCACCCAACCTCGCACATACTCCAAAACCAACAGTGACCCCAAGCAGGGGGGTTGCAGACTTAAAACAAATAAAAATAAATTCTTTTGATTGAAAAATATTTCACGTTTTGAATTCCAAAAATTATACTTCAACAGCAACTTCTGAGTCTTGATATGCATTTAGTAAAGGAATTCAATGAGGATGATTTAGACCTATGAGAAAGTATAACCCCCACTCTGCAAATGAATAACTCGTTTAGATACATTCTACAAGAATCTGTGGAGGAATCCACAGACTGGAGACGGCGATGATACCAAAATGACCTCAGGACCAACATCGAATCCCAAATGGAAGGCATATCAACCGATTTATGCGAACATAGGGTGTCATCTTCAATCAATAGAACAACGAAACATTTTTACGAAAAGTGGTGATATTTTTATTTTAAACTAAAGTAAAAATTTCAGGTTAGAATTGGAATGCAATATCTGCCAAATATCGGCCTTGGCTCTGTCTACTTTTTCATCATGTTTTCGCATAATTGCGGCTATATTTCGGAAATAACAGCTCAGATCTTGACTTTTAGTGCATAAATCGTTAGTGGATTAGTGGAATATGTATGGGGGCATACTGCCCCTGCAACTCCCTTGCTTGGGATCATTGTTGAATTTGGGTAGGTACGTGGTTGCGTATATGCAAAGTTTCATGGACATAAAGAAACTGTGCATGCACCCAACCTCGCACCTACTCCAAAACCAACAGTGACCCCAAGCAGGGGGGTTGCAGGGAGCCAGCATGTCCCCCATACCTTTTTCACTGTTTATGCACATAAGTGACATACAGTAAAATTTGCCTAATGTCATTTTAATGGGTCGGCCGAAAACTTTTACTATAATGAGTTTGAGAAAATAATAGTTAGAAATGCGTGTATAAATTCAAAGCGTAATAAAGCCGACTCGGCTTTATTTCACTTTGTCAAAGTTGAATAGGACCGAACATTGAAATTCGGCCTTATTTCGCTTTCATAGTGTGAAGTAAAGCCGAATTTTGAAATTCGATTTTATTTCGCGGCACCGAAAAAGGTTCTAAAATTGCCTTTCGGAAACGGCATTAAACAGAAGGTTCCTTCTATTCGTGTAAAGAATGTAACACCCACAACATGAATGGTTATGATAAGCAAGGCTCTGGGTTCCATAGACCCGTCGCCAAATTTTAGTATACAACAGTTTAATTTACGGCACAGATGACAACTTTGTTTGTGGATCTTGTTTTTCATACTCTACCTATCTTTTATACATTTATTAATCCCTATCGTAAGGTTAAGTTCAACACATTGTAACATAGAGAAATTTTACTTTTGGTAAATACAAGTTACAAGTAATTTAAAAACTAAATTAAAAGCTATGACTTAGTCTCTTACTCTTAAAGACAAGAATAATGGGGAAGGAGATCGAATTTGAGACTGGGAGTGCGGCAGTTAAAACCGAACTGGGTGAGAGCCATACGGGAGAGCCATATAAGGTGTGGTGGATCGGAAAATAGAACAGACGAGTGCAACATAAGTTCGGTGGGTCAGTGTTGAAGAAAATTAATTTGTAGAGAGCTCCGCAATCGATAGAGCCTGAGCAGTCGATGAATGAAAATAATGTCTGCAACATCTCTAAGTTTCTTAAAGGTATTTAGGTTGATGAGGTTGAGATGGTCCTAAATGGATAGGGAGGCAAGAGAATTGTATCGTACCAAGATAGACCTCGAAGGGCAAATCGAACAAAACAACGTTGAATGTTCCCGATTCTTGACACATTCACTCTTATTCCGTGTGGCGTATTACTAAAACGTCGTGAAATGCCGATTGTCGTTCTCTAACGCGTTTCATTTTTTAATAGTGAGTCGTATGTGGAGTCTATACTTATTAACCGACGAAGGCATTATATTCGATTACTGGAATAACTCTTAGAAAACGACAATTGGCGTTTTAGTAAAACGCCACGTGGAATAAGGGTGATTTACTTGCTTATAAGGGGACCATACTTAGCTGCCATATTCAAGTAGGGGATAAGTGTCAGAGAATTCCTTTGAGCACTGTTTAAGCCAAGTCTTAGCTTTTGGAATTGTCTTATCGGTATAGAAACGAAAGTTTAGATCTCTATAGTAAAATATTTCGAGGTAGCGATAAAATTGAACAATGGATGTACGCTGACCGTGGAGAAGGTAATGGCGGCAGGTGAAATAATCAAGATAGACCCTATAAAGTACATATATACATATGTATATTCAAAACCAGGAAAGACGATTTAGCCATGTCCGTGTGGCTGTCCGTATGTCACCGCTTTTTAGCCTCTAAATTTTGAGCTAAGAGTATGAAATCATATCTAAGGATTTGAGAAGGATAAGCAGTACATGTAATTGATTTATTTTATAAAGGTTTATGTGGTTCACAAAGCGTTCAACATGAACATGTTAATTTTTTTGTTGAATTTCGTTACTCAACATGAGCAACGTGAATTTGTGCACTACTGGACGAGGCCGTACATTAGTTTATGTGATTGTCGGTAACCTCGACAAGAAGTAGAGTTTAAAAAAGTATTTATCTAGTTCAAAAAAGGGACTTTATCTACCTCGGTTCCGCTATAAACTCTAACAACAACATCACATTAGAAATCAAATGAAGAATTACACTTGCCAATCGCTGTTTCTTTGGTCAAAGAAGGCAATGGAGTAACAATGCCTTGCCAAGAAACACTAAGGATAATCTATATAAGATCCAGAGGCATAGACGTTAACGAAGGTGGATGAAGATATCCTTGGTCGTTTTGAATTCAAAATTCTTCGGATGATTTTCGGTCCCTTGACGAGATTTAACAGCGAACTCGTCATCTAAGATGGCTGCAGTTTTCGAATCCAACCCGGAGGGCAACTTTAGGTGGCACAAGTGGAAGACCTCAACCAACTTGGAGTGCGCAACTGGAGGCAGTTAGCTTAAGATCGCGCTAACTTAGTGGTTCAGTCCTAGGTTCACCCCGGACTGTAGCGCCACCTAAGTTAGTAAGTAAGTAAGTGTCACACACAAGGCAACCGCAACAACGACAGTAAGGCGGTTGGAACTTGATGGCTTGGAGCTTCTGGGAAGTATCATTTCCACTCTTAGTGTGGATTAGGTGAAAATCTTCAATAGACACTCTGAGTCACCGCATACTCATAGTCATAGTAGCGTCAGATTTTTACTTATTCAACACATCATTCCCTTTTCTTTTTATTTACTGCAACTAAGTTTACTTATCAAGTAGTTTAAGTTTCAAGGAATATTCGCGTAAAGCAGGTAGACTTTCGCCATAATCATAAAAATTCTTATTGTGCTAAATCGAACAATTTCGTTACTTTATATCGACCATGAAGGCGAATAAGGTTTTTTTTTTTGTCGGATTAGGAAACACTCACTTGGAGCACTCAGATGCAACTAGTTTATTGTACTACAAGGAAGCAAAATCCTGTAATACCCATTTTATTGAAATTTCTTCGACTTTCGGAGAAAACACTTCAGCGAGTGCTGACACTATCAGCACTCAGCACATCAGCAGAGCAAAGATAGGACAGTAACAAAGGAGATGATATGAAGTATCGTCGTCCTCTCCATAGGCGTCGCAGACAGTAGTGTCTCTTAATCCCAGCACACTAAGATGCTTGGCAAAAGGAAAGTATCCCGTAAGAATGCCAATAAGTTGTCCACAGTCTTTTCTGCTGCGACACGCCAAGAATGCATACGTTCGAGAGCCATGCTACACACAATAGTGTTCGTAGCAAACCCAATCGTCAAAGGAGGTCCTGGTCCAGGACGCGGGAATACCCAACGTATGTAGGTTCAGGTCCTGAGAAATCATTCTCTGAGCCTTGCTTAGTAATCTCAACAGAGATCTCATTTCCCGCAATCCCAGTATGACCTGGGACTCACACAAGAGTATGCATTCTTGAACTATTTCGGACCGGTGTTACAGGCTTGAGCAATGGCTTAAGCACAGCCTGACTGTTGCTACAGACGCAGATACTCCGACACCGCCACCTATTCTTAACAATACAATCGACAGTCATTAGAATAGCATAGATCTCCGCTTGAAAAGCAGAGGCATGCTTGCCTAGCGAGTAGTGAAGTCTAGTGTTGTCGGTCTCCACAAAGACATCAGCACCGCACCCTTGACTAGTTTTATAGCCCTCCGTAAAGATTCAACGCCATCATTCTTAGCGAGTTCAAGTGTCGGCGTTGGTTTGCAAAGTTTAGGAATAGCAATTTTGATCTAAAGAATGAATCTCGTTCGGGTAGGATAGAAAAGCTAAGCGATGAATTCCTGAAGTCCACCGCCGAAAGAAATTTCACTGTTACGGTAGCAGAACTCGCAATCAAACTCAACGTAAGTCGTATGACCATGCACCGACACCTAACAAAATGGGAAAAGTAATAAAGCTAGGAAAATGGGTACCACACCACCTATTCAGCAAAGACTCGAAGCTTTCACAATCAAAAGCCCTTTCTGAATCGGATTGTTACCGGAGATGAAAAATGGGATCTTTATAATAGCATTAAACGTCGCCACCAATGGCTTAGTCCAGAAAACTGACCAGCAAATGCCAGAATTTAGCCTCATGTCACTTTTACAAAGCGGTATAAGGCCAAATTTTGAGATTTGACATGACAAAGCGACATTAGGCCAATTTGGCTTTATGTCACTTATATGCATAAACAGTGGAATATGTATGAGGAGGCATGTTGCCCCCCTGCAACACCCCTGCATGGGTTCACTGCTGGGTTTAAGTTAGGTGCGAGGTTGGGTATGTCATACTTTGCATACACTCAACCTCGTACCTACTCCAAATCCAACAGGGAATCATATTATATACTAATTACATACATATGCTACGGTATGGTCTTATGTCTCAAAATATTTTGGCCTTATGTCGCTTACGTTATGTTGTAACACGCAATGGTCTTTCTGACTTATTTTCATAAGTGCACCACTGGATATTTTCAGCGTTTAGTTTTTTGGATATTACTCGGTTGCCGTCAGAGGCAGTTACGTTAATTTTCCAAGCAACATTTCGGAATGACGTTACTTTGAACTCCGATGTCACGGTTCCTTTGAGAATACAATGTAATTTATTGTAGTCCGTAATGCCGACTACGTTTATTGCAGGTGGAGGACGTAATTTATCTTGAGCTTGTTTCGACTCTTCTTCTTTGTCTTGTTTTCGCGGCTGGATTTCGGGTGGATTATGTATTTAGATCAGTTCCGGTAGAGTCAGAACAAGAATCTATGGGAGACTTCGGAAACTATCCGCTAATAAAGAATCCTTCAGTAAACAGCAGCGAATATGAAGAAGTTCAAGTGATTCCAATGCTGCACCAATCCAGGTTTGTAGACAACGAATCTCGGGACAAGATATCTCGTAAGGTCCTAAAATAGAATTTGCATACGTACACATGTCTGCACTTATGTACATATGTATTTGAATTTTATTTATTGAAATGTAGAATTATGATTTATTATTTCGTTATCTGGTTAATATGTGCGAAATTTGTGCATGGATAAATAAATTAAATAATTAAATAAATAAAAAATAAATTTTAATTTAGTATTTAACTTTTTAAAGCAACTAGTAACGTTGCAGACGTTGGGAAGTTCTCTATGGAGCTGCTGTTACACGTGTAGTGGAAATTAGGCTCATCAGTCAACAGCAACCAATCTGTCAAACAAAGTTCTTCAATAATGCCGATTGATTCCAATCCTAGTCTCTACTAAGTTTAGCATTTACGGTGATCTCAACAGGAAAACGAGTTCAAAAAACGTATTTATCTATTCACTTATCGAGGAGTAAGAACTGTACAAAACGGAGACAGAAAAAAAAAATGTAAAAATTTGATTTCAAAACAAAAAAAAAATTTCAAAGTGCGTACCTTGACAAAAAGTGAAATGATACTGAATATTTACTCAATCATTTCATTCCGATTATAGTTTCTAGTCCTATTCTTGATCAGGCTTTAAAATTGACGACGATTCCGGCAGATGTTTCTGTGGACCCTGGCCCGTCCTAATTTTGTGGTTCTATAAATCATTCGTATTTTGTATATCAGCAGTCGACTCTACTTCAATGATATGTTTTCAGAATACGAGTCCCTTAGCTTAACATTAAAAATCCTTTTTTTATGTATTTTCCAAGCTGCATTAGCATCTATTTTATTTTTATTTAAAGCGTTTTATTTTTAAATGCTCTTGTATTTATATTTATTTATTTTCGTAACAAAAAAAGTTATGCATACATATGTATATTTGGAAAAAAAATTTTTAAAGAAAGTTTAGAGATCTCTACGGGTGGAAATCAATACAAAGTCTCTGGGACTGAAATAGGGGCATATTCAAGTCTGGTTTAAATATAAATGAGTTATTGGCGATTCCTAATTATGATGGCTATTCGGATTTCATCTCCAAAGTTGTATCTCTGGGACTGAAATAGGGGCATATTCAAGTCTGGTTTAAATATAAATGAGTTATTGGCGATTCCTAATTATGATGGCTATTCGGATTTCATCTCCAAAGTTGTATCTCTGGGACTGAAATAGGGGCATATTCAAGTCTGGTTTAAATATAAATGAGTTATTGGCGATTCCTAATTATGATGGCTATTCGGATTTCATCTCCAAAGTTGTATCTCTGGGACTGAAATAGGGGCATATTCAAGTCTGGTTTAAATATAAATGAGGTATTGGCGATTCCTAATAATGATGGCAATTCGAATTTCATCTCCAAAGTTGTACCAGCAAGTGACTCTAGAGTATAGTTGCGGCTCCTTACAGAAACGTTTTTTGTACAAGTCTGTACATTAAATACAAATATCTGGCGCGACAGGTCTTTGACACCCAGCCCCTAACTTTTCACAACCATTTATGTTGTGCGCGTTATATTCTTTACATGAATATAAGGGGCCTATTGTTTAATGGCTTTTCCGAAGGTCAATTTGAGAAGCTTTTTCATGACAGTTATACTTTAGGATGTTTGTCAAACTGTCATTCCAGTAATACCCTCATTAGAACTGCTATTTTCACAATATCAGCTCCAATTATGAAGCCTTTATGTGGGGACAAAACTACCCACGTCGTCAAAGAAAACAAACTACAGTGAAATGTACCAAAAAAATTCCTTTTATACACAAAGCAATTCTTATTTAAAAAATAAAAAAAATAATACAAAAATATATTTTTCTTTTAATTTAAAATTTTATTTTATTTTAATTTCTGTAGTAGTGCAGAGTTCCTACGTAAAGTTTTTATAAAGTCGACTTCCACTATTATTGGTTACTCAACAAGTTTTGAGGGACTTCGGACTGATTTTGCATCCTTCTCCAGGTCTTGGATGCACGGTGGAATATCGATTGAATGATAATGCCTAATCCTATGTATTTGTCCACTCTGGCAAAACCACTACCAAAACTCTTTTATCTGTACTCTTTCCGAATATGTCTGCCATTTGTCTCTAAAAAGGTAAATGTTCTTCTTACTACAGATTTTATGGTTCGAAAATTCAGTACTATTCATAATTCATAATTGACGGCACAATAGAGAAAAAGGTTTTTTGTTTCGCAAGGCTACAAGCTCTTTCTCTTGATGGTTTTTATTCTTAAAACCGAAACGATTTCAAAATATCGGAAAATTCATTCATATTAGATTTTATTAAAGACATATCGAACCGACGAATTTTGGGCGCAACAGGTTCATGGGATCCAGGGCCTAGCACCTCACAACCATTCTTGTTGTGCGTCTTACATTCTTTACATGAATGGAAGGGACCTACTGTTTATTGCCGTATCCGAAGGGCGATTTGTTATTTAAGAAACTTTTTTATGACAGTTTTTTATTCTCGGATGTTTGTCAGACGCTCGCGAGAGGTCCTGGGTCGTGAAAGAAATTTTTAGGTGTCGTTGGACTACGGAGCGAGGGATTTCAGGTTCGATCCGCAAAAGAACACCTAAAATTTCTTTCACGACCCCACCTCTCGCGAGCGTCTGACAAACATCCGAGAGTAAAACTGTCATGAAAAAGCTTCTCAAAACAAAAAACTGCCGTTCGGATCCGGCATTAAACAGTAGGCCCCTTCCATTCGTGTGAAGAATATAACACGCACAGCACGAGTGGTTGTGAGAAGCTAGGCCCTGTGTCCCATGGACCTGTCGCGCCAAAAATTTGTATTTTATTTTTATTTTTTTTTTATCCAACCCTCGAACCCCTCACTCCGTAATCCATCGGCTGGCTTGGCAGTAGGCCATCATTTCAATCCAATTTTTCAATACATTTTCGATGGTTTCGACCCCTATTTCATAAATGACGTGACCAATATTGTTTCTAAGTGCCTGGATCGTCTCCGGATTGTTCGCATAGCATCGATCTTTAATGGCATCCTGCAAAAAAAAATTCCAACGGCGTCAAATCGCAGCCCTGTGCCGGCCAAGCAACATCTCCAAAACGACTGACTACACAACTATTGAACTTAGTGTGCAATTAATCATTTGTTGGACGGCTTATGTGACTCGTAGTTCCATCTTGCTGAAACTATAGCTCGCCAATGCTCCATTGATTTATAACGTTTCTTCCATTGTAGTCTTGGAAGAAAAATGGGCCTATAATGCCGCCACTCAAAAAACCACAACAAACAGTCATAATATTCTCCGTTGAGTGCACAGGACGAAGACGGGAATATGTTCGGCTATCAATCTGCGAACCAATCCCATGAACTTTCATCACAAACTTGCGCACACCAGTTGCAGTTGGTGGATTATTTTGACCGAAATTTCTTTTCAAAATTCCCACTGTTTCGGCAACATAGCATCCACTTTGGAAGTGACTGCCAATTTTTTGAGTTCATAACAGCTGTCAGTGTCAAAATAACATATAATTCAAAAAGAAACCAACAGATGACCTACCGTTTGTATATGTACATCTATGCAGAAAAATGTACCGATCGCTACATGGAAACTCAAATTAAAGCTAGATGCTATTGAAAGAACAAATTTTAGGTGCACAAGTAATAGAACGTGTCTAGAGACTACCAAATTTGGATAACACTGGATGTCAAACGCTCTAAGAAGTTGCTCTCTCTCAATAGACTGCATAGTAGTGCTATAGTAGCTATCATTACCGGGCACCGTATAACTGGTATACTATGGCATAATTATACTATGCACGAGATTTGCCAAGCAAATTGCATATACCTTATTTTTTTTATTTTTTTTTATTTCAATCTCTGCCTGATATGGTTACTGACCAAAAGACTAGGGTAACTCTTATCATGTTCAAGAAGATGCGGTTGCTGTAGGGAAAAAGTTCTTGTTCCATTTCGATTGTGTAATGGCTGGTATTTTCCTAACTCCACGGAAAAGCCAAAGCCAGGTGGAGTTGGTCAGCATTTTTATACAAAACATGGGTCAAGGAAGAAATCTATATACGTGAAAGTATGTTCTTAGATATACTTGAGGGTAAATTAATGAGGAGTCGAGTAGTGATGAGTATTGCTGAAAATGTGCTGAAGAGGCGGAATGCAACTAACTATTTCGTTAGAGAACTGTTGGTGAAAAGAATGATAGAACAAGGATTGGCAGCAAATATTAAATCTATTGATTTCGCTATTTTTGTTTTCTATTAGTTTTTAACGCACGGTGCAATGAAGTTTTAGGTACACCTGACCAGATATGGGAGTTATACTCAAGCTTGGAGAGTATGTATCATATATTGCCATTCATTGATAATAGCTGAGGGTTTAATTGATAGAACCGTCCTTTATGGCCCTTTCTATCTCCTATTTTAATATTTTGTCAAGATCGGAATTTATTAAACTTAACATTCCCTGCCGTATTGCCGGTCATTTAAAAGCTTTGTAATTCAAAATATGTAGTTCACAAGCTTGAACTATAACTGTGAAAGAAGAACTTTACCTCGTCGAAATGTGAATCCAAAGTTTGTTGCTCCTGCGGGGATTTATGACGGTGCCGTGGTGCCTGCTGAATTCTTTGTTGCTCTTGATTTTGATATGGTTGATGCTGCTTGGATTGTTTGAAGAACGCACTAACCACTTGAGCCACGGCGCGGCGCCCACTGCATTTGCAAAAGAACAGCTATGTGACTGTGAAAATGAGTATAGTGAGTGGACACCGAAAAACACAAAGGGCTGCAAGTGGGGCATGTTAAAGTCCGGTACGAAAACAGGGGACAAAAATCAAAATCCAATTTCTCTGAATTATAACAATTTGTGTTTGGACGGCTAATTTGCTGAGCCCATTCAAGCCACATGAAATAGGCGAACTGCAGCTCCAAGTGGCTTGTAACAACGGTTAGCACATCAAATAAGAGCCAAAAACGTTACAGTGATCCCAGCAGACACCACAAGAGCTTGACCGATCTCTTCGGGAATACCTGCCATTTAATTCCACCGAGAAATCAGATTTGATAGATAGCCTAGAGTTTTTGCAAGCGTCGATTCTTTTTTAAGCTCTAGACTCGGAGATAGAGAATTAAGGTCCTTAATGGATGGAGTTTTAAACTCACCTAAATCGCAAGAGACTCTGTCTTTTAGAAATAAATTAAATTTAGAATTTACTTCAGGCTTCCTTATAATAAATGTACATTTCAAATAGAAATGAAAACTTAGGTGGAGCTACAGTTCAGGGTCAACTCGAGCCTCCACCCTAATAGCTGTTAGGTTTAGAAAAAAAAAATCCTCCTCAGGAAACCATAGCAATAGAATTGGTCTCCTACAAAAACACTGGACGCTAGGATTGCTGTTTCAAACTTATTTTAGTGATGCTCACAGTACTCCTACTTAGAGTCCACTCTTATTCGGAGTTTTCTACTCCATTTACCAATAGTCGTACCCATTAGGACACTCTTCTTCCATCTTTCAAACAGAGGTTTTTGCTATCAAGCTCTCTGTCAAAGAGTGCCAAGCAGCCCAAGTGCTTTCGCTCAATAACTACCAAGATCCTACATTTGTAGGTCTTCTAGTGTTATTGAAAGAAGAGTTTGGCAGCGGAGAGTAAAGGTTTTGTTGTGTTTTTTTTTTCATAGATTATTATTTTTATTTACTAGACATCTAGGTTTGTTTGGAATCTAAGCAGGAAATATCTAAAAACTCATCCCGGTGCCATAGATGCCCATATCTCCTGAGAAAAAGTCCCTTGATGCTTCCAAGCAAGGCAACGTGTCAACAAATCGGAAGCATGTAATATTCCTTCAACTCATTTACATAAGTACAATCGTGTTTAAGAATCATTAACTTTGTGGTTAGCAGGCTGTAGACAAATAATGTATTCATTCCTTAATTCTAGGCTATATACATATGTACATGTGTACATATTTTTAGGGAACAGCATACTCATTGCAGGAACCTACCTGAAGCACATTAATAGAAAATACATATGCAGTACCTAAACGTGTAACCGTCATTCCCTACATAAAGAAGGTCTCGTTACTGTATCAGAGCGCAATAAACATATAATTAAGAAAACAGATACTTTGATTGTTTACAGTAAACATCCATAAAAATTATACTAGATTAGGGAAGAATCAGGAAATATAAGGAATATGAACATTCAAATCTCAAGCAACATCAAAGTGTAAAATTTTTTGAAATCTGTTCACGCCCACGACCACTTTTCATAACTTTACTATTTTTCTTGAAAGCGAAAAAACCAACTGATGAATTTAGATTTAGTTTCAGCTCACTATGCTCATGCGACGTTGAGCTTTCTTGTTGCTAAAAATGTCGACTTAGTCCCAAAAGACATGAATCCACCCAATGTTCCACAGTGCCGACCCATTGAAAGGTATTGGGCTTTGGTCAAAACTAAATTGAGAAAAAGTGAGCAGTGTGCTAAGGACGTAAAAGATTTTAGTGCTAAATGGAAAAGAGCGTCAAAAAAGATCACATTCGAAAGAAGTTGAGGAAAGAATGGGAACCCAAATAATTTTTTTATTTTTTGTAATTGTGAATGAATTTAATAAAAACAGAGTTTTAAAGCAAATTAAAAAAATTTACATGAATTATGAAAATATTTTTTTTTTTACTTTGAAGTTTCCAAATTTTATGCGTTTCAGTCCTTAGGTATTCAAAATATCCACAATACAGCCACGCCCACTTTATGGGGGCTTTATCATTAAAAAAACCTATTTTGATGATATTTCGCAGCTAACATCTACATACGAACACGAACGTGGTTATTATTATATCACAGTCCTAAAACATAGTTAGTCATGCCCACTTTATAAGAGCTGATACAAAAGAAGAAGGCTAGGAACGGAACGATCCGTTCCAGACGGATTGTAGATTTTCTTTTCCTACTTCCCCCTGCCGTGCATTGGTTCATTGACCGTAAAATGTACGACTTTACCTTTGATGGCATTGATTGATGGCAAAACTGATTTCCATTGATCAAGATGGTTTCCCTACTGCAACAATCACGTTACGAAAATTTTCATGAGGCCTTCAAGATACCATTTTTCACCTGTCCACATTTCGCTCGTAATACGTTCCAAACGCATTTTATACATTCAATCGACTCCAAAAACTTATCGTTCCTCAGGAAACTGCACCCAACTCTAATAAAATATATTCTGGTTGCATTGATCCCTCTTTCTGATCTATCCTTCCCTCTAAGCCTATAATAATTTTCTCGAGAGAGATTAGCTGATTACTCTGGATTAGCGCCCCAAGATGTCAGTATGATGAATGATGAATGATTGCTGATTCTGCTCTTGAATTACTAGAGATTGAAAACTTCTGGAAATATATGTCTCCTTCTAGTGAATTTCAAATTGTTCACGCCTGTCAATGCAAATGGGACCGAATATCTTACGAAGAATTTTTTTCTCGAAACGACCCAGGATGTCCTTATCCACTTTCGACCAAGTTCATGCTTTGGCGCCATAAAGTATGACTGGGATGATCAAGGTCTTATGTAGAGTCTTCTTAGTTGTTCGGGATAGGACTTTACTCCTCAATTGGTTTCTCAGTCCAAAGAAATAGCGATTAACAAGAGTTATTCTTCGTTTCTATTGCTGCTGTTCTTGTTATCAGAGTCTATAGCAGAGCCGAGCCGAGTTGTGTGTCCCTTCTTGTTGATAGCATATACTTGGTTTTCGCCTCGTTTACCGATAAACCCATTTTGGCAGCTTTCGTTTCAACACAAATATCGTATAGTAAATAGTTGCACAGGCTTTTGAAAGATTGTGCCTCCGGTGTTGGCATGTGAGTTTCGCACAATTGTTTCAAGTATGATGTTAAGGAAGTCACTTGACAGCGCGTCATCTTATCTAAATCTTTTTTTGACACCAAAGGTCTCGGTGAGATCGTAACCGACCTGGAAGGAGCAGCGAGCGTTCTCCATCGTCATCATGCACAATTGAACGAGTTTGGCAGGAATGCCAAAACCAGACATGGCTCTGCATAGCTCGTCTCTATAAATGCTGTCATATGTGGCCTTAAAATCGATGACAAGATGGATCTATGTACCAAGATTATGTAGAATTGGACAAACAGAGCCTGCGTTCCGATATGTTGTTTAAGAATTGAAAAATCAATATTCGAGTAATACATAAGATCATAAGAGTAATGCATTACTTTCTTAATGAGTTTGCAACGATTTCGAATAATTGGAAAATTCACGCACATGTCACAAAAGTGAACACACTGGGGCCCTAATCCGCAAATGTTTTCTACAATGTAATATTGCATGTACCATAAATTAATAAGGAGTAGCATATGTACAGGTAGTAGATTATAACTATCCACGAAACTGCTATCAAGAAAGATGATCGACATTGTATATCCATAATCGTCAAATCCAAACTTGTGAAACTATGCATATACATGCTATGCATCATACATATGTATGTATGAATATACTTACCTATCCTACCCACAAATAATGAACCATATATTTACAACTTAAAACAAAGTATCAATATCTACAAATTTCAATTAGAAACTAACTCCAAGGATCGTTCATATCCTTCAGTTTGGCAAACATTTTTCTCTGAGAAAATTAATGTTCTTCAAATAGACAGTACTTACACTTTTTTTCTGAGGAACCGAGTACAAGATGATAAGTGAAACATTACCCTATAAACTCCGTCATGCTTGCAACAGTAATGTTTTTATTATAAATGTTTATCGATTAACAGCGGGACTTTGTTTATCGCACAGCTTCAAATGAGTTGAACTTTTAAAATACTTTACAGTATGGATCTTTAGCCGCCAGAGCTAAGAGGCGGCAGTGTGCAATGTATTTACTTGAATTTTTTATTTGACTATTAACATTTAAGGAACTGGTGAATTGGATGGAGAAAAAAACACTATGTGATAGTTACGATTTGAACGATCAGACCTCTGTTAACTCAGCTGCATACCCTCTTCGCTGGTCCATCCTCAACTATAGTTATCATACCTTGTGATTTGTGTTATGCTATACTTACACAATAGTAAACGAAAAAGAATGGAGTGACAGTGTCTTTCTTAATTTCTAATTAAAATAAAAATCAATAATCTAACTATGACTCTGTTAAACAAGAGAAAATAAAGAACAGTGTTTGGTTTGTGATTTTATTCACATAACCTCTTTTTAATTCAACTTGTTACATCAGTTGTGGGATTTCCTTGAGGAATCTGTAAATATTTTTTTTTTCTAGTCACTTTATGGACTCCTGTCAGCTTTTAGTGTATCGTGAAACGTAATGTGATAGATTGGTGATTGGGTCCAAGATTTGGCTTTAAAGTCGTTTCCATCAAAACATCGCCAACTTATTTTCTTGATGTGCCTCTGAAATTACAGGTCAACCTAAGTCAATTGACGCCTTCTTCTATTTCTTGAACGACAGCTAAGGTGGGGTATTTCTGTATTGGACAACGCAGTTAGATACAAGACTGTGTGTGCTGGAAAGTTGATACATATTCGCAATCTCTTGAACAGATCGATGCCACAATCCAACTTGTCAATGGGTTGACGGAACAAAACGAATATTGCACCGTAACACTTAGATCAATTTAGATTCATTGTGATGCCGTAGGGATTATGACTTCCATGCTATAGAACCTATGAAAACCTATGGAATTATGAAAGTCATCTCGAGGTGTTTACGACTTTGTTCAACGCTTTTATAGATTTGCCAGAAAGTTCTACTAAGTCATGGAAAACATGTTCTCCAAGGATTTAATTTCTTATGTGACAGAGTACTGGGTAGTAATAAAGAATGTACCACATCCACTGCATAGGTCGTTTGAGTTGAATATAATTTTCTACACCCACAAGAGAGGACGAAGATTTTTTGTTTATTTGTCAGATTCTTTTTATTTTTTGTAGAGTGAGCATACTTTCCTGATTATAAGACACACTTCATCTCTCATTTGCTGCTACTAGTAATTTCTTCTCAATCGCTTGTCTAAGACTATATGGATGAGATTTTTACTGTACGAATAGTATATGCCTGGCTTAGTTCAAACGCTGATCCTTTCTTGCCAGCTCATCAACTTTTTCATTTGCATTGCAACCTGTTTAGCATCTGTTGTCACTGCCATCGACTTCAGCTTGGAAAACGCTGCAGTAGTAAAGAACTCCGATTGAACTGGATAGTCAGAGATGCCCATCTTGAAGCTATTCGTAGGGTAGGATTTTCTATACTTGATGGTATGATGGACATCATGAAAAAACTGCAGAAGGTGCAGAATGCAACAGGCAATTTCGTTGAAGCACTACTTGTAAAAAAGAAGACATAAAGCAATGAGACTCAGGAAACAATTGTGCGACGTTCGAGCGAGTCTATTGATTCAATACTCACTGTTGAATATTTTTCAATGATTGTTGCTTTATTGAAAAGAGTAAACCTTCCGATTAATTATGAAATACTATTTCATTAAAAAGACTGACTCGGCTGGCTTGGTAGTAGACCATCCTGTGAACCCAATTTTTTCGATGGTTTCGGCCCCTAATTTCACAATTAACTTGACCAATATTGTGCCAATAAGTGCCTGAATCGTCTCTGGATTGTTCGATCTGTAATGCCACTCCAGGAAAAAAATTCCAACGGCTTCACTTAGTTTGCAATAAATCGATTGTTGGGCGGCTTGTGTGGCACATAGCCCCATCTTGCTCCTCATTTTATGGCCATGCAAAATCGGTTACAATGCCTCGGTAGCGCTCTCCATTGACTGCAGCCTTTCTTCCATTTATCGTCTTGACAGAAAAATGAGCCACTCCAAAAACCACACAAAACAGTCACACGTTCGGGATGCATTGGCTTCTCTGTGACTACGGGTGGATTTTTCGAGCCCTAAATATGGCAATTTTGCTTGTGTACGTAGCCGCTGAAATGGACATGAACTTTCAACGAAAAAGATGATTTTTGGAGCAAAATTGTTATCAAGCTCAAACTACTCTAAAGCCCAAACAGAGAAACGATAACGAAGCGGATGGTCATTTCGCTTCAATTTCTGAAGCAATTGGACCTGGTAAACAAATAATTCGAGATCTTTATGCAAAATTCTGCTCAGGCTAGTTCGATTGATGTTCAGCTGATCGGGCTTGGGTTCTCGGGTTAAGGCACACACTTTCGGCAACTGCTGCAATATTCTTTGTTGAGCGCACAGGACGAACACGGTTAACAATCAGCAAACCAGTCTCATGAACTTTCATCAGAAACTTGCGTACACCAGCTGCAGTTGGTGCACTATTTCGACCGAAATTTCTTTTCGAAATTCGCACTATTTCCATTCGCACAGCATCCACTTTGAAAGTAACTTTGCAACATTTCCCATAGTTCTTCAGCCGTAAATCGCTCCATTTCGTATCGCGATATAATACTGAATTTCTGTGTATTTTTGGACCGCATAAGAGCTGTAAGGTTCAAAATAACATATGATTTAAAAAGAAAGCAACAGATGCCCACTCTTTATCTCCTAAACAGGTACAATGATGTTTTAGAGGATCAGACGAATGCCAAATATGGCCCTCGTACTAGACCCTTTAGCGTATGAATACCTTATATATCGCTGCAGGATCGTATGGAGTCTGTTATCTTGCTATGTAGAATACATGATATTGCCAGATTCGGTAATAAAACGATAAATACGGAGAAGGTATGTAAGAGTCCATATGCCGTCAATATGGGCATCCAAATGTTGTATTTCTAGAAGTCGAATCGCTGGGTTCTATGTATATAGAAGCTGTCGAGTAGATTTAATCAATGTTTTGCATCACAGCTCTAAACATAAGAACAGTAAGTACTCAATTTTTGAATATTTTAAAGATGAACATGCACATTTTCTTTCAAAGCATTGAATTCATTCCCAAGCGTATTACAAAAATACCTCGCATTTGGTACTTAAATAAACCTTTTGAAAAAATATCCTAGATCTCGTCCAAAGCAAGAAAGTAATGCAAATTAAATTATTTTTAAGGTATTTTTTAAATAAAACAAATATTTTTTTTTATTTTTGAGAAAAAGGCTCTTAACTTTATTGAATATCAAAATACAACTACCAACTAAATACAAAATAAAAATAAATAAATATAACATACATATATAATATACATACATAATATAATATATATAGGTACATACATATGTAAATAATAAATAAATTTTGGTGGTAATTGTCATTCTTGAATTTTCTGGGTCGATAGTACCTAATTTTAGCATGAACCATAGTTAAAGTTAGAAAAGTTATCTTTGTGAACATGTTTTCCTTCTATAAGGACAGAGGTTTCTAAACCTTCCTGAATAGATTTCTTAATCTACCATCTGGTAATTTTAGTTTAGTTTTACACGTTTGTCTATCTTCGCAAACAGTTGCTGACCCGGTTTAAATTTTCCATAATCACGCTTTTATCATGATTTTGGCTGCTTTGGGCCTCTCGGAGGAGATCTTGTATTTTCTTATTCTCTTGGTCAGATAAAGAAAACATTATGTTATCGTGCTTCCGCTTAGTGACCGAATGAATAGAACTATTATAATTAAAAACACCGAGGTCATCAGAATTTCAGCAACGTTATTGAAATTTTGCTCCACCTTTACGACCCTTGCGATTTCTCCAAGAGTAGTGTGTAGACGTTCGTGCATAGTTGGTATAGTGAAATGGGTCTTTCCAAAATGATCCCTAATAAGAGACTGTATTATATTATATGTATATTATGGGATTTCTAAAGTGTCCAATTATTTTGAGCATTGGTATTTTCATGTCAACTATAGAGCGAGATGCTATTGGTTCGATAATAGCAAACATTGAAAACTTACCTTTTCAAATTAAAAAGTAATGGTTATGTGCATTAAAAATGTCCATGCATAAAATTTCACCAGGCCGAGCGGGAATGGTGGAAGGACCAGGACGAAGATCTGCTATGATTGTTATGTAACTAATGTAATATATTTCTGTAAAATTATATTTTACGATTTCTTTTTTAATTTGTTTCTCAAATTTTCTTTAATCGTGTCTACTTTATCTTTTTTCTTAATTGATGATTGCTTTTTCGTATAAAATTGTCAGTTTAGTTCTTACACTTATAAAACACTTTTACTTATATCTTTTCCCTAATTTCTAAATTAATTCAACTTTACGTTTCACTTTTATTTTATTTTACTTTTACTGCTTCTCTGCGGTAATTAGGGATTCAACGTTGACTTCTAATGACAGAAATTGTAAGCGAATTTATCGTAAGGATTAGGTAAGGGTAAATTATACCTAATAAAAGTTTCGGACTACAATTAAGTTGTAGTTCCCAGTTCACACCCTTTTCTTGTTCTACGAGTAAATGTTGTCTGGCTTGGGTCCAGGGGATTAAAAATACTGTCGCCGATACACCAGAGATGCTGTCTGCGACTCACCGACACAGTACACAAAATATGTTGGTAAGTAGATGCAACTACGCAGGTAGCCAGTGTATATTTTACAAAAACGTTCTGCGTGCGCACCTGTGTGTGTGCTCTTCAAGTGACTCCGATTATCGAGACTTTAAAAAAAATTAATTTTTCCATTGAAAATGTATACAATTTCATTGAGTTGGTTGAATTTTCTCTGGACGGAATTTTTATTTTTCCCCGCACAGTTTATGATATAGACACTGTTCTGGAAATATACCTGAAGTGCTTGCAATTGTATGTATATATGTACGAAGGCGTCTGTAGTGTTCTAAAACAAAGAGAGGTATTGTTGCATGATGACGCTACAAAGACAAGGTGTTAGTTGTTATATTATATCCAAATACAAACATGATTGCAATGGAAAACATCATAAAATAAAGTATCTATGCACATACACTAAAAATAGAGGACTTTTGAATACCTTAATCCAATTTCCGGCGATACTGTTTATGATACGTCATCGCATTCTGGGTACTGAGTTTAATTTAGGTCTATATTTATCTAAGAAATTACCACCTGGTTTTCATGAGCATCTGGTAGTTTCTAAATATGTTCATGTTTCGATTTCAAACTTTTGCTTTTACAATACGAGTGTCTTATAAGAATATTTAGTTCAATTGTTAAAAGATAGTTTAAAGGGTTCATTGGAGTACTCAGATACAGTACATTACCAAGTAGAGGGTTATACCCTATCAAGGGTATATTAAGTTAGATACATAGTTTATAACATAAAGAAATAAACCCTATAAAGTATATATATTCGTAATCAGTATTAATAGAGAAGACGGTTTAACGATGTCCTTTAGAAGAATGATGGTTTGTGTTATATCAGCACTCACTCCGATCAAAGTAGATAGTCTGTCACCTGATATCAGTAGAAATAGGACAAATTCCATTAAAGTGAATAGACAACGTAGACAACAAAGATGGGTTAATGGAATGGCTCCATTCCATTAACTTTACGACTAGGTATGAAATTGGTGGCAGTTACCTTAAGATCGAGCTAGCTGGAGAAACTTGTTGATGGTGGTCATGCATCACTATGGACTGTACTGCCAAGAAATGTAAAGGTAGAGTACGAAGCAAAACAGGCTTGTTGAGGATTGTATCGCTAAGATTGCAAGTAGACAAAATGAAATCAGTATTTACGAGTCGATTTGTAACATTTTTATTGAATGATCATATTACTAGTAAGTACAAGTAAATAAGATGGATACATAACTACGTAAGGAAGGAAATTACACAACTATTTGAGTTAATTACAGGGTGATGATAGTGTAGACTAAGAAAAGTTATCCAAATGAATAGAAGTTACCATGAAACACGTTGAGTGAGATTATATAAGTTAAAAAAGTTTTTTTTTTTAACAAACAAAATTATAAATAAATGAAGTCAGTCCAAAACAAGATTTCTACGAAAGTTTAGACCACAGCTCTTACGAACTCCAGGGTTCAAAAATATTTTTATCCAATTTGGAGAAGTAATATGCGTCTGCACCATACAACACGACTAAAATAGTTAAGTCTTTATTAAACATTTCATTGGTGGTTTACAGGTTCGTAACTTTTTGGCTAAAAAGCCAAGTTTATAGGTTATTCTTGGTTAACCCTTTTTTTCCATTTGTAACGAGTTTCAGCAAATTCTGAATGGATGCCAGAAAAACAGGTGACAATATTGTCTGTATTGTTTAGAATTAGGTACGAATTACTAAAAATACGTCTAAGTCCATTGAAGAAGTAATGATTCGACGTTACAGTTCTTCTGCTGTATACATTGCCTTTCGCTCGACCCAACCTACTCAAGGCTACCAACTCGCTATAGATGCTATAGGCTCTCTCTTTGATGTTACGGACCCCTGTGATGATACCATAGTCTTGGATGATTTTAATCTTCCCCATTTTCAATGTGTTCAGTCTGAGGCTGAATCTCATTTCGTTCCTTCAAATGCAACCTCAGAAAAAAAGAAGTCCTTTTCACAGATTGTCTCTCCAACTCTGGCCTCCATCAAATCAGTGGCATAACAAATAGCCTTGGCAGACAACTTGTCTTTATTGTCTCATTCGATGCGGATAATTGTACTGTTACGCCAAGTAATCATCTTCTCTCTACCCATGAACGCTACCATATACCCCTCTTTCTCTAATTCTCATTCTTAGACTTCATACAGTTTTAATTTCCGGAAAGCTGACTTTGCCAAACTCAACAATTTGCTCAGCAACGGTGTTTTTAACTACAGACATATTTCTGTGAATACTGCTCTCGCATCTTTCTATTCTTTAAACTTGGATTGCTTTGGAGAGCATACCTGAAATCTCGCTCTGACTCTGACTACTCCTTTTATCAGCACACACATATGTACACACTTATTATTTCATAAATGCGAAATGTGAATCTGATAGCTATCCATCTACCGTTTTAAAAAAATTAACTTGACGCAACCCTTGACTTTACTTTTTTCTCATGTCCATTTCTCAAGACTCTTTCCCCCTCCTTTTGAAGAAAAAAAATTTAACATACCCATTCATAAAAAGGCCCAAAAATCGATATAAACAACTATCAATCTATTGCGTCTCTCAAGGCAGTCACCTCGGTTCATTAATTTTAGTCCTTACCACCAATGATGTCGATCGCATTATCAAGACTCCTATGTATCTATGCCAATGACATGAAAATCTTTAAATTCATATCTTTCGTAAACGCCTTCCATCACCCCATAGGAATTACTTTCTCTGCCATGAACATGTCTCATCGTTCCGCGATTTAGGTGTCATCTGCGATAGGGAGCTTGACTTCCGTCATCATAACTGGTCATCATTTAATAACTGGTCGTTTCTTGCATCGGTCTCATTTAATACCAATCCCCGTAGCCTTAGGTCTATTCCCCTTTTTCGTCTCAGTACTCATCGCACCAATTATGGTTATAACACACCTCTGTCTAGAATACTTTGTTTGGCTAACAATATAGAAACTCGTTTGAATTTTACTGCAGCAGAGCCACTCTTCGGAACATCCTTCATCATTGCTCCAATGCCGCCTAACCACTGTCTCACAGTGGTTCTCTCGTCTAACCCTACCCTACAGTGGTAGTATACAGCACTGCTATACCCAGATTTTAAAGTAACCTGATACCTTACGATTTTAATAACTCCCCGGTCTAAGGCTTACCTAATGCATAGTTTACTGATTCAAGCTGTCCAAAGCCTTCCCGATGAGCAGTAGATGAAGAGGAGCGCTGTTCTAGACCCATTGCTCTTATTGATCTCTGGCATGGATGATTCTATCCATCCAACCTTGGACTTTAGCTAAATAAACTTAAGACAGAATTGATAGGACAATCTTTCCAAGAAACTTTCGGATAGAGTGACTTATGACAAACCAGAGTTTTGTATACTGGTTAGGTGCGACTGTGTAAGTTTTCTGAAAATACTCGGTTTCCGAAGATCCCTTTGTTGATGGTATATCTATATATATATATAATTTTTGTTTCAATAGCCAGAGCAATTCAGCATCAGTTTCACCTAAACATCAGGGCTTTGGTAGTTTTATTTTAGTTTAATTTTAAATATGATCATTAAACTTTCCTATTCAATGTAAAAATTGTTCTGTCTCATTATACGAAATAAGGCACTAAAACCGTCTTGCAAAAAATTATAGGAGGTCTTTCTAAGCCACACTATTTTAATACGTATAGTAAAGCACCCTGCATGGCAGTGGAAATGGTCCTACTGTTTTCACCTATAATAAGTCACCAAATCGACTAGAATATAGTCGATGAATAGCGACCCCAAGATGGGAGAGAGGACTCCTCCTTGAGGACAGCGTTTAACTGCCGATACAGACATCGACTCTCTTACAGAAGAGGAAGTAATCCAGAATCGCCCTAATCCAGTGGTCAGTCGAATCTTTCATGCCTCTGCTACTGATTGTTTTTGCTATCGAGAAGTAGTCAGTATTAATGGAAATGCTCCTAATGTCTAGAAAGGTAGGTGCATTAAGCGATTTTCTTGAAGCAGCATGCTCCTTCTTTGTTTTCGGCGAGATGGCGGAGAGTATCTTCCGAGGATTTGCTTTTCTGCATTCATTGCCGGTCTCTATTATGAGTTTCATAATTCATAATTTTGAGGATGAATTTTTGTTATATGTCATTGTATCTAGGCAGCTCACTAGATTGAGATGTATCCCCAGTTGCAGCTGGCTCTAAATAAAGCAATCATTTACGGCATAACGCAAAGGAGTGTGTACAACAGAGTGCAATATAATAGTGTTCGAACTCAATGCCATCTATCGCTTAACCGGAAGACTTTCCATTCTCGATATGTGCCTTAATGACAATCTCTGAAATCTCTAGAATGCCTTAAACAATTCAAGATCCTCTAACCTCGTGTATAAGGCATACAGCCTATACACCAGATTAGAGGTGACAAAGGTCAGGCCAGTCTCTCCTTGTTTTATCACTTTTTCTATAGACAGTCTTTCCGAATGCCCGTAAAGCTCTAAAAATTGTTCAATGTCTTCTCTTTAAACAAAGTACTACACAAACTTTTATAATTTATTAACTCGCCTTGTTTCCCTCCAAAAAAAACTAAATTAAAATAATTGCATTCGAATTGTTCACGAGTTGTGGGAATTGCTCTAATTATTTTATTTTTCTTGATTTTCTCAAAAGCGAGAAAGTACTTAAGTAAAAGTACATACATATATGTATGTAAATTAAATTATTTTTAATGTATTTTTAAATAAAATAATATTTTTTTATTTGGGAGAATGTCTAAATACAACTACCAACTAAATATAAAATAAAAATAAATAAATATAATATAAATAGAATATATAATATAATACAAACACAAATAATAAATAAATTTATTTTGTTTTATTTTAGTGGTAATTGTTATACTTGTTCTTCGGCATTTTTAATTGTAACCCAATTGTGACGCGGGCGTATGTATTGGTGATCGTACATATCGATTGCTATTGAAGGGAAATAGTATATAAGCTCTTGAAAGTTCTGAATAAAATTAGAATCACTTTTGACTCCAAACAAATCGTGTTTCCTCTTATGGCTCTTTTAGCCCTACTTCTAATAAGTAGAGTCTGGCAGACACCTATGGCGTAATGCCTTGCCTAGAATAGGGAAATTAGTCTTGTCTCCATCAATAACATTACTTTTATTATATTATCAATACATTATTATCATTATGATTGTTGTTATTAACAATGAATTTGTGGTTCAGGGACGGGGTTATGAGCAAATGACGGAATCGATGTTTAAGTGGATGGAAGCCAATTGGTCCAGAAGTCATTCAGATCAATGGCTTCTTCTTCATCTTCCTCTAACAAAGGAGCAGGCATTACCCATGGATCAGCTTCCAAAGCTATAAACATATTATTGACTATAAACTCAATATCGTCCAGTTGCAGCTGTATCTCCTGTTTTTGCTGCTGTTGCAGCTGTATATCCAGTTGCTATTCCTTATGCTATTGCTCCTGTTGTAGGTGTAACCTCATGTAGCTACTCCTGTTGTCACTGTATCTCTACCTGTAGTTGCAGTTGCCGTTTCTGCTGTAACAGACGTTGCTGCTGTTGTAGCTCTACCTGCAGTTGCTGTTTCCTTATGCTATTGCTCCTGTTGTAGGTGTAACCTCATGTATCTCTACCTGCAGTTGCAGTTGCTGTTTCTGCTGTAACAGATGTTGTTGCTGTTGTAGCTCTATATTCAGCTGTTCATTTTTTTTTTTTTCCTGATGTTGCTCCAGTTGGTCCTATGGTTGCTGGAAACTCCTTGTTCCTTGAGTACATTTGCCATAATCTCCTTTTCAAGATTCATCCGCCTATTCTGAAAACAGACTTTAACTCGTTCTTCCGCCAGTCCATGCTTTAACCCTAGCTCAATCCTCTGCGACTTTGGTATATTTCTAGTATAGACAAATATTTCTCTGAACTCCTGTAATTGTTGTGCTGTAAAACAAGTGCGGTGCCTTTTCGGGTGCTTGTTCGTTTGTGATTCTAGCGGAGAAGGTGGCAGTGGCAGTAGGAGTGTAATCATCGGGCTTTTGCTTTTTTAAAAATTTTTTTTTTAAGCCTAACTCAATTCTCCGAGACTTTGGTATATTGCTATTAAAGGCAAATACCTCCTCGAACTCCTGTATTTGTTTTGCTGTGAAACACGTGCGGTGCCTTTTCGGGCGCTTGTTCGTTTGAGATTCTGGCGAAGAAGGTGGCAGTGGCAGTAGGAGTGTAATCATCGGGCTTTTGCTTTTTTTAAATTTTTTTTTAAGCCTAACTCAATTCTCCGAGACTTTGGTATATTGCTATTAAAGGCAAATACCTCCTCGAACTCCTGTATTTGTTTTGCTGTGAAACACGTGCGGTGCCTTTTCGGGCGCTTGTTCGTTTGAGATTCTGGCGAAGAAGGTGACAGTGGCAGTAGGAGTGTAATCATCGGGCTTTTGCTTTTTTTAAATTTTTTTTTTTAAGCCTAACTCAATTCTCCGAGACTTTGGTATATTGCTATTAAAGGCAAATACCTCCTCGAACTCCTGTATTTGTTTTGCTGTGAAACACGTGCGGTGCCTTTTCGGGCGCTTGTTCGTTTGAGATTCTGGCGAAGAAGGTGGCAGTGGCAGTAGGAGTGTAATCATCGGGCTTTTGCTTTTTTTAAATTTTTTTTTAAGCCTAACTCAATTCTCCGAGACTTTGGTATATTGCTATTAAAGGCAAATACCTCCTCGAACTCCTGTATTTGTTTTGCTGTGAAACACGTGCGGTGCCTTTTCGGGCGCTTGTTCGTTTGAGATTCTGGCGAAGAAGGTGGCAGTGGCAGTAGGAGTGTAATCATCGGGCTTTTGCTTTTTTTAAATTTTTTTTTTTAAGCCTAACTCAATTCTCCGAGACTTTGGTATATTGCTATTAAAGGCAAATACCTCCTCGAACTCCTGTATTTGTTTTGCTGTGAAACACGTGCGGTGCCTTTTCGGGCGCTTGTCCGCTTGAGCTTCTGGCGGAGAAGGTGGAAGTGGTGGTGGGACCATCATGGCATTTGCCTGAAAAAAAAAAATTGATAGAACAATTTAATAAAAAAATTATTTTTACAATTTGATGAGAAAATTTCAAATCTTTAACTTACTACAGCAAAGTTTTCGTATTGTTCTTGGCATGATCTATGATTGTACATTTTTTACGAATATTCACTTTATTTAATATTAATATTTATTCAGTAGGTTATCTAACTGGACGGTCACAGCGGATGTGAATTGTTCAGCGCAACGGTTGAGAGGTTTTTCCTGGCATTGCTTATTTGTGGTGTGCCTGTTGTAAAAGCGAAGTTGTTGGGGAGGTAAACTTTTTGTTTGAGTTGGCTTCCAAGAAGTGCAGGTCACCACGGAAGCAGATGAGTTCGAGGTAGAACAACTTCGTCTTCTTAACGGGCTCCCGACTCGTGAAGAGTCTCTGCCTCAGACACGGCATCCACTTCCTTCCACTCTCTTCGATCCCGGGCACGCTGCTTCCACTTTTCTAGACCAAGCGGTCTGGTATCCGCGATATTTTGATCCTTAAAACGGAGGGTCGGTCTTCCTTGTCGTCTCGAACCTGTGGGCTGTGATTTGAAGATCGTCTTTGCTGAAGCAGTATTGTCTATTCGCTCGATCCATACAGCAGAACTGGCAGGAACAAAGTTTTGTATAGCATACATTTGGGCTTCCGAATTAGTAGTTTTGACCCCATTTATTTCCAAGATAGTGCCTTCCGTGTTCACATCAAAGGTAGAACAACACCAGCATCAAAATAAAACCTCGGGAGCCATAAAAACAAAACAACAGTAATGAAAATAAATAAAAGTTTATTTCAAATAAAAAATAAAATTGAATTCAAATAAAAATGAATATTTAATTCAAATAAAATAAAACTTAAATTTGATTAAGAAGAAAAATTTAATTTAAATAAAAAAAAAAACATGAATTTTAAATAAAAATTAAAACAAATTTTATTTGTTTCCTTTTTTTTTATCAATAATTTGAGCTATTGTAGGAATTTTGCTTTTTGCTATTCAGCTGATTTTCTTTGAGTCGATTTTCACGTTTTTGGTTGTTTTGATTTCGGGAACCTTTCCCTACTTTTCTCCACGCTCATTTTTCGTAGTCTTTCCGATACAAGAAACCCAGAGGCCGCATCTGGAGCAGCCGTAGCCCCAGACAAATTAATTTTTGTAACAATATTTGTTCTCTCTGTTTAATCAATAGAACAGAATAAAACAGACATACTTCGTAAATATAGTTTTACTACATACATACATATGTGTGTACGCTCCAACATCGCAGAAATGTCTCTTGCCTTTCCTTATTTTTCGCTCACATTATAATCCACAAACATTTAAAACCAACGTTCATCGGTATCTCTATGTTCTCTTCCGGAATTTTGAAATTCGGCCTTATTTCACGGCATCGTTTCGTATCAATCCATACTATGCCATCCAAGAAAAATTGAATTGAACTATCAGAAAACCAAGTGAAGATTGAATCGACGCATAAAAAGCAAAAAAGATGCAGCCTGCGGTGTGAAGAAGTACATTAATCGATCGACTTCTGTAAATCCTTGCTCCAGTCAAGCTAACTCAGAACCAGTTTCAGCTGAACATCAGGGCTTTAGTGGCTCCGTTGAACAAATAGAGTCCCATCACCAACACAATGATAAGACTCATGATGACATTGTGCAGAGACTTCTGCAGTATAGTCCCCAAAGAGAACGGCCAACTCAAATTGTGTCTACGGTACCAGTGTCCCATCATCAGCAACAACCTGTGCAGAGAAATACTCAGTTGGTGAATGTAAATGCCAGCCACGATGTTCCGCAGTACATCAATCCGTACCAAATGCATAATAATTATCCTTGTGTACCGATGAACATTGGCATTGAAGCTGGTGGGTGACGTGCATTTGAACGATAGACTGTCGTACGGATTTGATTAGTATATTCTAAATTTCCTGATCATTGGTTTGGGTAGTGATCTGGCATATGAATCTTCACGGGAATTTAATGCCAATAATTACGACTATTCCTGGACTTCATCAACGTCGAATAGTGAGGCAAGCTGGACATCAAACTTCCATCAGATATTGATTTTTTTTATCAGCTGTTAGACATATATGCTTTTTATCACCAGTAGATTAAGTTTATGTAGATATGTAAGTTCTAATATATGTATGTTGTTAAGACTTATTTGTAATTTTAATTTAAAATACTATATTCCTATTCAATGTAAAAATTTTTAATTTTTTCTCCCTCAAACATCAAGAATATTTTCAAATTCTCCTAAGATATTCGCTCAGAAATACTCCGCATTTTTAAAACTCTGTATGCCAGACAGTGGCATATATGTACATATTTTCTAAATTATTCATCTTTCAGTGGATAGATGAAAAATTTCATTAGTATGTAATCACAACCTCACATCTCGCGCAAATATCGTTTCGCACGTGTCACCTCGCAATTTTTACATCGCGTTGTAATTAATATTCGCCTCGTGCTATTTTGCATTATATTATTTCGCTTTTTATTTTTTTGCATAGCGTAATTCAGCTTTTAAATTTGTTTTGCTGATATGAAGAAAATTTGGCAATTGGCTTTATTTTCATGACCGTTTTAGTTTGACCGTTAACGGTAAACTATGTATATATGTATGTACACATGTGTATATACTACATAGGGTATATCAACAACTGCTAAACAGGCACTGGATCTGAAGTCTATTGGTGTTATCTCAGTTTTGATACAGAAGTGAAACCACGCGTTTTACCACTCCCTTTGCAAAACAAATGCATGGCAAGTGTCATTTTGCCAATTACATAAACAGCGACGTAATAAAACTGAAATCTAATAGTTAGCGAAATAACGCCAGGCACCCATTTCAGAGACATACGGAAAAACAAACCTTTTCTGGTCTTTTTTCCAAAAAATAATTTGGAAACCAGGCCAGAATTAATTTTCTGGCCTAATTTCCAGTTTACTTTCTTGCTGTTTTCCACACTTGTCTTACCTAATTTCCAACGTTTCTACCGTATTTTCCAAACAATTTTCTGCTGTTTTCCCCAATTTTGATTAAATAAAAATTTTCTGGCGTTTTTTCAAAAAAAGAATCTGAATTAATTTTGGAGAACCGCCCAGCCATTTCATTCCCTTGTGGGTCAATGCCTCACAAGATTCCAGAATGTGTTCCGGCATTTCGCTGGATTATTTGCAGAATCCCCTAAGCCCTCGTTTGATATATGTATGTACATATGTACCTAGTTTCTTAGGTATACCTTAAGTTTACAATGCCCCGTTAGGAAACCTCTAAGGATGGTTTATTTCGTTGAGGCTGAGGCCTGCTTTAAAACTTTCTCGGTTATGATTCCGAAGAAGTTTTTGAGCTTGTCTTAGACCTTATTTTTTCCAAGTTTTTGTCCTGTTTTCTAATCCTAGCCTCTTGAATTATTTTTTTATGATATGTTGCCCTTGTCCACAGCATGGTTCAGGGCCTATGAAGGGTTCGCTTGTCCCAGTTTTGTTACCCTCTATTCCCACATAGCCTGGAATCCAATAGAGGGTCACTTTGTTGTCTCTGCTCAGTCTTGTTGCTGAGCTTGAGCGTCAGGAAATTATTTCCAAATTTAAATTTCCTGATGGTGTCATCCAATATCTTAAGAAGTACATCGCTTTGTTTTGATTTAATGCACATCTTCCTTCCAGTTCTTGTTTTTGGCATTCTTATTATCGTTTTATTTACAGTCTTCTCAACCACAAGGTGTACTGGAGTTAGTTTCAGGAACACCTCCATGATTGAGGTTGGCCATGTTCTCATTGCCCCAGTTATAACTATCCATGGTACTCCTTGTACTTTATTGAATGTCTCTCGCATAGTAACTACACTGGTCCGTTTTGCCAACGCAAGAGGTAGTTAATGGTCTCACAAAGGCAATATACAGACATCCACATTTATTGACGTTAAGTTCTAATGCATTTTTGTTACACCAGGAGAAACTATTTAGATCGTCCTGTAGAAGGTGAGAATCATCGGGGGATGATATACGTCAACATATTTTCATATCATCAGCATAAACTAGACGATTAGAGTTTTGGATGATACATTCAGCATCATTTATTGTAATAATAAAGATCAGTGGGACGAGATGGCTGCCTTGAGTGACACCAGAAGATGCTATAAGGGGGCCGACACTGAGGATTTAAAACGGATTTTGTATAGACGATCTTTTAGGTATGATTTGATCCATGAGATGAATAGTGGTTGGAATCCAAAGGCTTTT
Source organism: Xylota sylvarum (assembly GCA_905220385.1). Taxonomy (NCBI): domain Eukaryota; kingdom Metazoa; phylum Arthropoda; class Insecta; order Diptera; family Syrphidae; genus Xylota; species Xylota sylvarum. The sequence goes on from LR999958.1 coordinate 51,210,629, forward strand.
AGTTTAAGGAGGATGAGTTGGTGCGGTATTTTATCAATAGCTTCCGGTGGAAGAATTGTGTCATCCAAACGGTATCTGCTTCAGCTTGTCGAGTAGCTCTGTTAACGATGAAATCAGTGTATTCAGCGAATTGGTCTTTGTTAGCGTTGTTGAGTTCGACAAGCTTTTGATTCCATTCGGAGAGGGTCCATGTTGGTCCGAGATGGACTACTGTTGGTGAGCGCTGCGATACAGGTTGCAGAACTAGCTATAAGTAGATCTTGGAGAGGGTTGCAGAGTAGATCGCGGTGCAAGTGGTGGATCAGGTTCGGTTTCCAAGGAAAGAGAAAAGTGGGGTTTCGACGGGGTTCTGCACGCAGTTTCTATCACCTCGGCAAGGATCGAAGTATTGTTGATAGAGTTGGAGTGCGGCTGAGGAATGTTGTCTATTTTGTTTAATGTAATTCTAATTTCTTCGGCAATGTCTCACGTCATGTCTCGGAAGGCATCTACTCCATTGCCTAAAGCTTTGGAGACCACAGGTGTTTTGGAAATTCATATCCAGATCGGTACGATGAGATTTTTATTAAGTCATGAAATGTTGATAGATGGAATTCTAGAGATGACTGAACGTAAGAATTGAAGTTATCGTTTATAAAGGGCAGATATCAAATCTTTTCTAAGCGATAGAAAATTGGGGTTCGAAGAATCATTTCGGGGGTCTTCTAGCACATCAGAAATACTTGTGATCTGCTTGTCTATACCTTTTAGTTTTGATTCGCAAAGGCTCGTTGAGGGATCGGTAATGTTGGTCAATTAATCAAAACTTTATTGAGCTCATTAAACTTTGATAGCTGACCAAGCAGTTTCTTATACCAGAGTTTGTAGTGCGACGTTAATGACTCGAAGGAGTCGCTAATAGATTTAATAGCACGGCTTAAGTAAATGAGACAGGAAGAATTTTTTGTATTTGTCGCAGAAAACGTTTGCTGAATGCGACACACGTAGGGTGGAAAGATTAGGCACAAGACTCATTAAACTGAACTGAATCCGCATTGGTATCGTTAGACGCACAATACGAGTAAGGCGATGACCGAAAAATTGCAAGTTGACAAAAAAACAAGTATGACAATGAATTGCACAAAAATTTGACAAAGCCGTCAAAGAAAACATAATAAGCCCATGTCAAGTACAAACCACATTTTTTTTTTTGCTTTAGCAGTTGGAAGGTAAGAAGATATGTAATTAATTAAAAACGAAAAAAAATGTAATAAAATAGAAAATAAGTGAATTCTATGAAATAACTAAAAGTATGTATATTTATAACTATTGTTCCTAAGACTAATGAATTTACTTTAAGAGGAATTTTATAACAAACGAAAGACAAATAAATGCCTTTGCGTTTATTAAATTTTGCTTGTGTCTCAATATTCGTCTGTTAAAGAAATCTGAAGTTAGCTGCCTCACCAAGACAACAGGTATTAACGCTACGTCATCGGCATAAGTGTGACATTTAATGCCTAGTTCAATCAGCTTGTCAAGGAGTTCATCCCGAACCAGGTTCCACATTATTGTACTCCTCTTCGAGAACATCCTCTATTTGTGTCCACCTTGATCGTCTCCGTGGATGTTTGTGTTTATGCTGAACTTGTGTACAGTAGCTCATATATTTGTTTAGATACTGTGCTATTAACTCCTTTTCTGTCCAGGGCTCGTCAAATAGCTTCATGTAAAGTGTTACCGAATGACCGTTCGATATTAAGGAATGCACACAGTTATATGTCTTTCTAATCAATAGCACTCTGAATTATTTCCGTCCGTTGATATAGTGCAATCTCAGTGAATCTGCCCGTTCTATACGCACGCTAACAATGGTAAAGAGGGGATTTGCGTAGCACTTTCTTTCTTAAATAGTTGTCCACAGCTTTCTTCATCGACTTGAGTTTTGTCGGGTCCTTTTTCCCCACTTTTGTTATAAATACAAATTTAACTCATCTCTACTGATTTGGTATATAACACTCGTGGGGTTTGGGATGGTGTAATACTCACGTCGATTATTGAATCCGGCGGATTGATAGCGGACGGATTTCATCCGATCCGCAACGATTCACTTTTTCTGTGTGATCACATTATAGAAACCGGCGGATGAACCGCAAAACCTCTTTACCGACGATTTCGTCGACAGCTGATTTATTGTAAAATGGATATATTCCTAAATAAATATACGCTTGCAACAGGTCAAATTTAAGTAATTCTGAGAAACTCATGGATACAATAGGATTTTTTATTAATCTTGAAAATGAAATTGATAGCAGGGGTATACGAAGGCACATAAGGATAAGCTAAGGATGTATTAGAATTGGCCAATACTCAGTAAGTAATAACATAACAAAATCAATACGCCATAAGAACCGCTCAGAAATCGTGTTCAGATTTGTTAAAAATTTTAGACTAAATAAATCTGCATTCGTCTATGTTTTGAACGAACTAAAAAGTAAGCTCCCACCACTGGCAAGAACTTCGTCGCTCACACCTGAAGAAAAAAATCCCAGCAGTTGTTACCGTAAATCCACAGCAATTTTAATGCGAATTGAAAACGTCAGACTTTGTATGGAGTGCGGATGGTTTGCGTTTTCAATAATGGCTACATTCTTTCACTTTCTTACCGACATTCGTTCACTTGCTAACCGAAGTTTTCAATAATGGGGAAAATGTAAAAGTCAACTGTTACTCCCTCCGCAATATCTCTGTACTCTTGATGACTTAAAAGACTGAAAGGAGCATTCTATTCTGCTCTGGGAGCAGATAGCTACTATTTTCATTTCGAGGTCTTATTAAGTTGGTACTTCTCCTATTAATAGTGGGTGGGTTGTGGGTGGATCTCTTTAAAAGTTTCTCAATTTGTGTCTCCTAAGTCGAATACAATGATTCTGCGGTCGAACAAAGAGGGCTCACTACTCTCCAGTAATATCCCAAACAAATACTTTATTTTAGCCAAAATAAGACTGTTGTCATTGCCATTAATTTTAAGTGTTTAAAACTTTTTATGAAAGACATCTCTCTATTCAAGGGCCATACGATATGAATATCACCAAATACGGCAATAAGGACATACATTTTTGCAATAATTGAGATAATGGGATGATATTTATTCCAGGTACATATAGTACACATTTTAGGTATATCCGCGTGCACGTTTGGGACGATCGATTCTTTGGAACCAATTTGCCACCACTCTTCCGCACATATCGACCGGAACGTTGGCAATTTCGCGTTCGATATTGTACTTGAGCTCCTCTAACGTTGTTGGCTTGTTTGCAAAAACCAACGATTTTACGTAACCCCATAAAAAGAAATACAGAACGACCAGAACTTGTTTGACCAGCTGTGTGGCATGTGGCATCATCTTGTTGGAACCACATATCACTGATGTCAAGTTTATCTAATTCTGGCCAAACATAATCTATCAACATGACACGATACCGAACTCCATTGACCGTATCACACTTCCGGCATGGAATCCACACGGTCACTTTTTGTGGATGTAATGGAGTCCCTTGAATCATATGTGGATTTGTTGCTGTCCAGTAATGCATATTTTGTTTATTGACAAACTCATTAAGTCAAAAATGAACTTCATCGCTGAAGATGATTCTGCGATGAAATCCAGGATTGTCTTCACACACAATGTAAACTGAGAGATTGCCAATTTCTGTGAAAGTCGTGGAATCCACTGATTTGGCTCATTTTGAACTTAAACACTTACGGCTGAGATATTTTCGGTCCTTCGACCAGTGAGCTGTCTCACTAGCACAGAAACATTCAATAGTGAATAGCTTAAATATATCCACTATAGCAGCTACAGACTGGTGTAGTACCGGTAGTAATTTTAAATGATTGCAACACGATAAAAACGTAATAAAATTGCATTTTAGCTCATACCATGTCAAATTCCAAAGTATATAATAAAGTAAAGTAAAAAATAAATAAATAATAAAGTAGATCCAAAGTCAACATTAAATTTATTGCATTCCATCAATCCCTATTGCCTTTATCAGGTTTATGGTCCATGACATTATATGTAACTCACATGTCCAACCGAAATGTATACCTTATACTAATCAGCTTGGGACCGGAAATGATGATCGCTTTCACCTAAATAAATATTGCTACATACAAGCAATACCAAGTGTTCTCGAAGCCCAAAATATCCTTGATCCTGCAATAATAACATCGGCTGTTTATTACAGCACCACTGAAAATATTTTTCGCATAATTAATGAACTAAAACGACAATAAAAGGGATTAGTTCAAGTTCAACGTTTCCCGTAGTAGCAATTCCAAAAAGGAAGGTTTTCGTCTTTTAAGCATATTATATTATTCCTTAGCTAAATACATGCATGAAGATTATTCCTAACCCAGCCCAAATCGAATTCAAGAAAATTAGAGAGTTGTCTACTACCTGTACCGATGCTACTCCTAATTAATTTATGACACATGCAATATTACATTGAGGAAAACACTTCGGGCACCTAATCACTTTTATGACATGTGCGTGAATTTTCCAAATATTCGGAGACTTTAATAAGTACGAGTACAGTATGAAAACTATTTAAGTCTAGACTTTAGCTATGGAATTTTTTTTTTTTTACTTTAAGGAACATTCTCTTTTGTTTGAATTCATGAAATTACTTCATAATTTAGTTCAAATACATTACAGGGACCGCCTAAGTCCAGGGTCCTTAACTGAGTATATTTATGTATACATATGTGTTATACCATGATCATTTCGATTAAAGGCAACGATTAAGCCAATGGATATTTCCAAATTATTAGGAATGCTACTCCTACATAGTTCGCATACACTGCCGATCTTTATGACCAGAATAAATGAAACAAAAGTGAAGATCTATACTCGACGGATTGTAAGATATTGACGTCGCCAACACAGGAATAGAAACCCACTTGTTTATTCTCCAGAATACTTTTTAGATGATGATGCATTCGAGAAATACATTATTTTAAACAATTGCAGTAAACACGCAAATGCATACGCAGTTTTCTTTCAGAGCCTGATAAAAATTCATTATCTCTGTTATTTACTGAAAGTTTATTGCCGATTTAAGCCCCCGTTTGTCTCTTACGAAGATGAAGGAGCTGTTTAATATGTACATATATACATCATACATCTATATATGCTATGTTCTACAGGCGACAGAGACAAATAGGTTTAATCCAACCCCATCTCTCACTGAAAGGGGTACCACTTTTAGAATTCTGCTCAAATGAATACCTAGCGGCTTTTCTCTTGAACAGTCATAAATGGATTTAGATTGAATAGAGAAAAAGTTTATAAGTCACTGAAAGTCACTGAATGAAAGCCGAAAGCAAGCTTAATAATAACGAAGGCATAAAACGATTTTTGTAGACCGGAAAAATTGTAGAGTAAAAGAGGGTCAGTCTTTTTTGTATGCATATGCAGACCATATGCATACATATTCTTGCTGGGTCTACTTAGCACCATAGCTATTCAAAGAATCTGAAAATGACTCAGTAGAGAGCATATACCAACTATAATTTGGTCAAACGAATGTATGCCGGATGAATGGAATCTCAGCATCGTTTGCCAGATTCACAAGAAAGCAGAACCGCTCAATTCCGCCCATTACAGAGCCATTAGTCTTCTCGACATCGCGTACAAGATTTTATCTGCCATATTCTGTGAACGCCTGAAATCCTTCTTCAACAAGCTGATAGGGACATGTCAGTGTGGTTTCAGTCCAGGAAAGTCCTCAATCAATCAATTCGTCACATTGCATCAGATCCTGCAGAAAATATATGAAGTTCAAACCGATACCCAACATACAGAGCCAAATCGGAAAATCGACGAATTAGACAGTACGTCACAGTCAACAACTATAACTTTGAGGTAGTAAAAGACTTTGTCTACTATTTCCCTGCTGTTAATTGTGACAACAACTCCTCAGCAAAAATAAAACGAAGAATAACTAGTAAGGCCCTATACCGAAGAACTAAGGAGAAACTATACAAATCCTTGATCATCTCGAAAGTGGCTGAAGGTATCCGGTTCCGTTTGCGTTGACGGGGTTTAGAGAAGGAGATTCAACGACTAATTATTATACGAGCATACTTAACGACATCGACCTAGTCTAGAAATTACACATTATTCGCCTGAGATGGCTAGGACATGTACATATGTATGTTAAATGCAAACAAGCACTACGGCCCACAGAGCTTATTAATCTAATCCGGAGGGACAACACAGTAGAGGAAGACCTCGCCTTAATTGCCGCGCACAAGTAACCTCAATTGTCGTCGAGTGCACAACTAAAGGCAGTTATCTAAGGAAGGCTAAATGGTGAGGTTTGTTGGTTTAGGCCCAGATTCACCCGAACTCTAATAATGTTAGTAAAGTACTTGGACCCAGTCAAGTCTAGCTATTCTGGAGCGACAGTACTGTGATTGAGATTGATTTGAATCAAAATCACATCCTTGTATTGGGTTGGGAAAAGCTGAACGAGTACTACCCATACTCTAAAAAATATTCTTATCTTATTATTTCTGCTCCTTCATACAAACGATTGGATGGTTCCCAGAGTAAGGGGGTGATCCACCCCACCTTACACATCGGCAGCACAATGGACCTCCTCTGGTTTAAGTGAATTTTCCCATCGAGGGCCAGTTTTAACAAACCAACCAAGGGGTAACAATATTTTGCCTTGAAAGCATTCTCGAGTCTCAAGCAGTTTTCAGCACCGGATGCAAACGTTTCTTACTATACCGATATCGCTCTATAACCCGTACAATTCGTCGTTGAATCATCTTCTCCTCTACAGACCAGAAAACACACTAAATCATATTAATCTACTATGAAATCAAAGCATCCCATGTAATTGATTTTCTACTATCTGTAGATGCATTCCTCCCACTGTTTTGTACATACATATCTATGTGTGTATATAATTAAAATGTTAACCTACGATTTATTCCAGGATAACTCCTTTGGTTGGTAAATAAAATATTGTTTTAGCTCATATGTCAATTTCATAATTAATTTACTAAAGATATGTGTACATCCAAAGTCAATTTTAAATTTGTTGCATCCCATCAATGCTTATTGCCTGTCAATGCGCCAGACGTCTGCTACTCTCGGAGACTCTCGGTCCTACGGTCGAATTTAAATAACGCTCTTATGGATTTAAATCTAAAAAAATAGTCAGTGCACATGTCCAACGAAAGTGAATACTTTAAGTAGCATACTAATCAGCTTGGAACCAGATTTGATGATCGCTTTTAAGCAACCTAAATAAATATTGCTACTAGCAATGTTGAAGTGTTATCGAAACTCAAAATATCCTTATAAATCTTGCAATAATAACATCGGCTGTTTATTACAGCACCACTGAGAACATTTTTCGCATTTAACGAACTAAAACTTCAATTAAATGGTTTAGTTCAAGTTCAACGTTTCCCATAGTAGAAATTCCAAAAAAGAAGTTTTTCGTCCTTTGAGCATATTATTCTATTGCTCAGCCTAGGAGGCGTATCAAGATTATTCCTAAGTAACCCAAAGTTGTCCACTACCTGTACATATGGTACATATGGCACATGCAATATTACATTGTGGAAAACACACGCGGAGTAGGGCAGCACTGTGTTCACTTTTATGACATGTGCCTGAATTTTCAGAATATTCGGTGAATTATGAGTTTTTATAGTTTTTCTTTATTACTTTAAGGATTATTTGAATTCATGAAACCATCTCATAATCTAGTTTAAATATATTACAGGGACCGCCTAAGTCGAAATTTCCTCTAACTCGGTGTCCGCATTTGAGTATCTATGTATGTATCTGTACTACATCATATGATCATTGTGCTTTGTTTAACAAGCAATCATAAGTTCAATGGATGCAGTTTCCAAATTATTACGAATGGCACTCCTACTTAACTTATGTTGTTTACACTGTCGACCTTAATGACCGAACACAATGAACAGCGGGAATAGCGGAGATCTATTCTCCATAGATTGTAAGGCTTCGATGTGGCCAACAGAGGAAAGGAAACCCACTTGTTTATTGTCCAGAATACTTTTTAGATAATGATGCGTTCGAGAACTATGTATATTATTTTAGCAATTACAGGAAACACGCAAATACATCCCCAGTTTTCTTTCGGAGCCTGACAAATATTCCTTTTCTCCATTAGCTATAGAAAGATCCACTGTTCCATAGCTTATTCACGTTAAGAGGAAGATGGTCTACAGGTACTGCTGGCGAATCCTTGCAGACTTGAGTCCTATGGCCTTGTTTGGCTTGAGGATTTTAATCACGGCAATGATTTCATCTGTGCTGAGAGTTGTGATGCGAATTCTGCATTGGTGGTATTTCTTATATCATACTACGCTAGAGTTCTCTCTCGTCTTCATACCGTACGTACGGGATGAGAGCTCACTTCCAACGTGTGCAGGGGTGTTTTAAAAGCTAATGCTTAGTTGTTTCCATTTGTCGATCCGCCTGCAAGTATCTTAAAATGAAGAGAACAAGTGTGGGAATACTGAATAGTTTATTTGTATGGTTGATTTCAAGTACATAGTATAAGTCGTAATAGTCAAATACAAAAAAATAAATAAAGACAAAATAAATGAAAATTAAATTCAGTTTTTGAAAATTAAGGAAACTCTTACATATAGTAGAATGCGAACATTATACGTAAAAATAAGTACAAACATGTTACAAAAATACTTTTGTGTTATTAACAACAATTTGCCTACAAAAAGGACATAAGATTTCGTTTTTGTTTCGTTTCGCTGATTCCACTACATTGTTGAAACAATTTTCACAAATTTTAAAATGATTGCAAGTCTGGAGATGTATGTCTCGTGGATTTTGGAAACAAATTTCACAAATGAGGTCATTGCTCGGACTTAGAATTTCGTCTTTAATCACGTTGCCTTCTGTTTCAAGTTCATCTTCTGTAAAAGTTCCGCACTCATCAATAAATGTTTGTAAATCCGTCTTATGCCCATAAATCGTTGCCAATTGATTTATTACTTCGGTAAGAGCAATTTTATCATTTTCAAGTTTTAATGTTATGCTTTGTATTAATTGATTTCGACGTTGAAATTTAGCTCTTGGCCGTTCAAATATTTGCCATGTCTCCCCATCCACTGAGGAAGATAAATCGACGGTCGAACTGAATGCAACATCAAATTCGAAGAGCTGGTGAAACTCGTTACAAATGGGAAAAGAATTACAAAAGTCCTGTGAACGAAGAACAATGGAAAAACCCGCATTTTTAACCAAAAATTTACGACCGGCTTGTGAATCACCAATGAAATGTGTCATAAGGACGTCACTATCTTAGTCCTGTTGTATGGTGGAGAGTAACTTGTCAAAATTGAATAAAAATATTTTTGGGTCTTGGAGTTCGTAAGAGCTGTGGTCTAAGATATCTCGACGTTTTTGAGCTAAGAAGAGACACGGTCTATACTGTGATTGCTTTGCACTGTTTAAATAAAACCACATTCCGTACTTCAGATGGTAAGATAATGTAGAATGGATGGACATTAAAAAAACTTATACAACTAGAGACTGCTGCCTGAAAAGGCTTGTTGAGTCCAAGCTTAACACCGAATGGTTAAAGTTTTGAGTGCTGCGGTACATAGTGTGTTGTAATGAACTACTTGTATCTGGTGGCCTAAAGGATTTCCCTATCACCAGAAACAACTGTAAGGTATGTTTAGAAACTTGTTGTCCATCGGACTACTACACAATTTTACATTTCATGATAGTACAGTACACAGTGGTCTTCGACTACAATCAACAAGTCTCTCTCGTCAGCTCGATCTAGCTGCTAGCTACCACCAATTTCGGATCTACTCGTAAAGTTAATGGAATGGCTTCAATGAATAGAGAGGGCTCCACTTGCGCTCGCCACTGAAGTTTGTGTCTTTCTTTACCACATTGTCCCATCATTCACTATTAGACATTCTTATAAGATATTCTTAAACTAAAATTCAAAATAAATGAATATGTATTACTTCCTCAGTCCAATCAACAAACAGCCTATAGACTAAAGGTACAACTTTAAACACAAGTTAATTGCCTAAATGCATGAATTTTTTGACTCGAAAGTAACATTGCCATTCTACCGACCTGAATCCAAATATGTATGCGACTGGGATACATTTGCGAATTCGCGACAAAATTAGTTATGAGCCAGCGTTGGCCTGGAAGTTGCATCGAGTTTCAGTTTTTGATATCTGTCTAATTAAGTGTCTATAGAGGGTAGGGTACGAATATGTGGTTTGAGCAAGAAGGATACGCCTGAGAAGAATTTATTTGGATTTTAGGAGTCCAGATTGTGATAGATAGTCCTTATTCTTGTATTTATCATTCTTGAATCCCTCATGTGTACTAGAAAGACAGATGATTTAGATTAAGAAAGTTTCCAAAGTGGTTTAATCAGGATGAAAAAAATATCATTTGAACTTCTTTCTTCCGCTCATTCCGAAGTGGTGCTTTCGTATAGCAGATAATATACTTGGTAACCACCTGCAATAATGAACACTAAGTATGTACGCAGGGGATTAAGCAGCGGAAATCAATTGTGAAAGGAACAACATACGAAAATTTGGAGTCGAAAACATGTACTCGTACATATGTAGAAACTACCAGGTGCTCATAAGAACCAGGTGGTACTTTTTTTAGAAAAATATTGACCTAAAGTAAACCCAGTACCCAGAATGTGATTATGTCATAAACAGTATCGTCGGAAATTGGGTTAAGGTATTCAAAGATCCTTCATTTTTTGTGTATGTGCATAGATATTTTTTTATGATGTTTTCCATTGCAATCATATTTGTATTTGGATATAATATAACAAGAACACCTAGACGAACTGGCGTCACCATGCAACAAAACCTCTCTTTGTTTTAGAACACTACAGACGCCTTCGTATATGCATACACACATACATATGCAAGCACATGAGGAATATTTCTAGATAAGTGTCTGTATCATAAACTGCGCGGGTCAAAATAAAATTCCCATCCAGAGATAATCCATACAACTCAATAAAATTGTATTTTCAATGTAAAGATGACTTTTTTTAAAGTATCGATAATCGGAGTCACTTGAAGAGCACACACAGGTGCGCATGCAGAACGTATTGCAAAATATATACTGGCTACCTGCGTAGTCGCGACTACTCGTTAACATATTTTGTGTACTGTGTCTGTGAGTCACAGTCAGTATCCCTGGTGCATCGGCGAGTGTATTTTTAATCCCCTGGACCCAAGCCAGACAGCATATAGAAAAGGGTGTAAACTGCGAACTACAATTTATTTGCAGTCCGAAACTTTTATTAGATATAATTTACCCTTACCTAATCCTTAAGATGTATTTGCTTACAATTTCTGTCATCAGAAGTCAAGGTTGAATCCCTAATTACAGCAGAGAAGCACCAAAAGTAAAATAAAATAAAAGTGAAAAGTAAAGTTGAATTTATTTAGCAATTAGAGAAAAAATATAAGTAAAAGTGTTTTATAAAGCAAAGGACTAAACTCATAATTGTATACGAAAAAGCAATCATATATTAAAACAAAAGGATAAAGATAAAGTACATAAAATCTTACACAAATATGTACATATATTATATTAGTTACATAACAAATTCAATCATGGCAGATCTTCGTCCTGGTCCTTCCACCATTCCCAGTGAAATTTTATGCATGGACATTTTTAATGCACATAACCATTACTTCTTAACTTGCATAGATGAGTTTTGCTATTATGGAACCAGTAGGATCTCGCTCTATAGTTGACATGAAAATACCAATGCTCAAATTAATTGGACATTTTAGAAATCCCAAATTATTATTGACTGATTATGAACCAACATTTCGCTGCCAAACAATACAGTCTTTTATTGGGGATCATTTTGGAATGATCCATTTCACTGTATCGACTACGCATGAACGTCTTCACACTACTCTTGGTGAAATCTCAAGGGTCGTAAAGGTGGAACAAAATTTCAACAACGTTGCTGAAATTCTGATGACCTTGGTGTTTAAATATAATAAATGTGGTCACCAAGCGGAAGCCAGTTGACATAATTTTTTCTTTATCTGACCAAGAAAATACAAAAATACAAGATCTTCTCCGAGACGCCCAAAGCAGCCAAAACCAAGATAATAATAAAAAAAACCTGTTTATAGAAAAGTTAAACCGGGTCAGGAACTTTTTGTAAAGATAGACAAACGTGTAAAACTGAACTAATATTATCAGTTCGTAGATAAGGAAATCGATTCAGGAAGATTTAGAAACGTCGCTATTTACGACGATTATGTATGTATATTTATTTATCAGTCAAATTTCCACATCAATTTCAAAATGTCCACGACCTTAGTTCATACTATCAAAACTTGAATCTGAACAACAACCACCAAACTGAAGACGAATGAATGAGATCCTTGGATATATGGATGAGACCTCTTGCTCAAATGAACCCACAGTTTTCGATCTAGAACACTGCAACATTAATTTGTTTCCTTCCTTGCCTTAATTTGAGTGAGACGAAGATTTGTGATATGTTAAAATTTCAGAATGATACAGGATCTTCCACTATTTATTTAAAACTCTGATTATTAATTGTATCCAGTCATCCCTTGCTGAAAATAAGAACAAACAGAATAAACAATGTTTTATCGTTAATTTTATAGCAGATGACATTAGAATTACCCACCAAAACATGGTTCATCTCTTTGATTTGGAAAATACAAGCATTAAGTTTTTTTCTTGCCTTCCACGGCATCCTGGGAAACGATGGTCTTAGAGAGCTATCATCTGTCAAACAGAGGATAGCTTCATGACAAGATATGATTCAATAAGGAATGAAATTGATGAAAGAAAAATTGTTAAGTATCGAATTCGAATATGCCATTCACTGGTCTAAGAGTTCATATAATGCTAACTATACCAGAAATAAATATCCCCAGAAATGTATTAGAAAAGGAAATATTCCATGGAAGGGGCCAACTGTTTAATGCCGTGTCCGAAGGACAATTGCTTCATTTGAGAAGCTTTTTCATGACAGTAATTGGCTACTCCGCCCTCTTACTTATAAAAGCTACTAACATATTGTATAAATAACCCAACAATTGAGGTTGAATCTGGGCCCCAAGCAACAAGCCAATTCCGGTCCTTAGCTAACTAACGATTAAACTTACTTGTGCGCGGAAACCAAAACGAGGTCTTCTTCTACTGTGTTGTTTCTCCAGGCTAGATTAAAAACTTTACGGACTGTAGTTCTTGTTCTCCTTAATTGTTCGGTATGGATCCTTACTACTCAATTAACTCTCTCGTTTCTTGTGGATCGGGCAAACGATGGTTAGATTCCATTCGTCGGCCATACCATTTCGACATATCTTAGAACTAAGCTAGTATATGCTCTATGTTAATTCCAGCTTCTTTGAATAGCTGGGGTGTGAAGCCTCCAGCCCTAGCAGATTCTTCACTCCTGAGAATATCTATACAAAAAAGTTGTTGTTAAACTGCTTCTTCGTTACCAGAACAGAATGTCTTGTTTGAAGATCATGCAGAGGTTATGACAAACGGCAACAATTAAGCATTAACTTTTCAAACACCCCAAACACCCCTGCACAAGATGGAAGCGAGCAATTATCCCGTACTTACGACATAAAGACGAGAGAGAACTCTAGCGTAGTTTGCGGTATGATATAAGAAATACCACCAATGCAGAATTCGCATCACAACTCTCAGTACAGATGAAATCATTGTCGTGATTAAAACCCTCAAGCCAAACAAGGCGATAGGACTCAAGTCTACAAGGATTCGCCAGCAGTACCTGTAGGCCATCTTCCACTTTGCGTAAATAAGGTTTGGAACAGTAGATCTTTCTGTAGCTAATGGAGAAAAGGAATATTTGTCAGGCTCCCAAAGAACACTGGGGATGCATTTGCGTGTTTCCTGTAATTGCTAAAATAATATACATATGTATATAGTTCTCGAAAGCATTATCCTCTACAAAGTATTCTGGACAATAAACAAGTAGGTTTCCGTTCCTCAGTTGGCCACATCGAAACCTTTCTTACCTTATGGAGAATAGATCTCCGCTATTCCTGCTGGTCATTGCGTTCGGTCATTAAGGTCGACAGTGTAAACAGCATGAGTTATGTGGGAGAGGATAATCCTAATAATTTGGAAACTGCATCCATTGAACTTATGATTGCTTGTTAAACAAAGCATCATGATCATATGATGTATCACAGATACATACATAGATACTCAGATGCGGACACCGAGTTAGAGGAAATTTCGACTTAGGCGGTCCCTGTAATATATTTAAACTAGATTATGAGATGGTTTCATCAATTCAAACGAAAGCAAATAATCCTTAAAGTAAGTACCATATGTACAGGTAGTGGATAACTTTGGGTTACTTAGGAATAATCTTGATACGCCTCCTAGGCTGAGCAATAGAATAAGGACGAAACTCTTCCTGTTTGGAATTTTTACTACGGGAAACGCTGAACTTGAACTCTTCCATTTTGTTGGAGTTTTAGTTTCTTAAATGCGAAAAATGTTCTCAGTGGTGCTGTAATATACAGCCGATGTTATGTACGGGTTATAGAGCGATGTCGATATATTAAGAAACATTTGCATCCGCTTTAAACTGGAGAATGCTCTCAAGGAAAAATATTGTTACCCTTACATGGACTTTGCTGATGATGTTACATTAATCGCCCTAGAACACGCATATCAAACAAACCTTCCATAGAGTCAATCAATGATTTTTTTTTTCTGTTTATTTACCACTATTGAATTTTTACAATTTTTTTTGCAGAAATAAACTTAAACTACTAATGTAACTATAATGATTTTTAAAGTAACTGACCTGAAGGGTTCTCAAAACTTATTATATTATTATATGATAACTTAAAGTTTGCTCTAGAACTAGTTTAACTAACAATTATATTTAGTTAACATTATTTTTATTTTGTATTGTAGGAAAATGTGGTAAAAAACCAATTACAAATATTATCTATTTTTTAAACAAGAACAAAAAACACCTAGTAAAGTAAAAGCCTAATACTAACTTACCCTAACCTATTCTAGAACTAAGCCCTGACATGTAACAACAGAATCATCGGCGCATCAGAGATCACATTCCAGGGCCTAATCCAACTTAACCTAATCGTTAGCCACAGCCTATTCGAGCCACCAGTATTTTTCACGATTATACCTGTCAGCATTGCTTGAGTCCCTTTCTGGTATGCTTACGCAGTATTTCAGATCAGCATTTCCATCTCTTAAGTCGATTGGCTCATAGATGATACGTTAATCTGTCGCTCTTCTAGCAATATGATAAATAATTAGAGTCAATCAATGACTTTGGGATTGAAGCTACAAACGTAGCAGAACACTTCACGGGTTGGGAGTCCATTAAGTAAGTAAGCCAAGGAACTATGCCACTATTTCACTTGCATTTCAACATCCTTCTATGTAAATCCTCGTGAGAAACCATTTTTAATGCAGGCATTCCACCTAATCGTTTTCTATAATCCTTCAGGATGTTTCAGGTAGATATTTAGAATGAGTTCTCTCTTCAATAAAATAAACAATAAATCATAATCTAAAATGGTCTTTATAGAGGAACAGTTGTTTACAGTAATTATTGTCTGTAAGCCCACAAATATCCTTAAAGTCAATTATGTTGCCCATAATTATGGGCTTTGAGATTGTTTGCTTTTGTTTATTTTATAGTTATCGTGTTTGGTGATATACATATCGTATCGCCTTCGAATTAAGAGATGTCTTCAATGAAAAGTTAACTTTAGGAGCTTAATAATAATGGCGATGACAAACGTCTTATTCTGGGTAAAATAAAATAACGGTATGGGATATAAGAACACTCATTGACAGCTGGAAAAAAGAATTTGGACTCACGATCACTTGTCTGTCACGTAAATTGTGAATCAGCTAAGCAAATACATACGATGGTTGCCAGGACAGGACAGGACAATGACGTTCGGGGAATTCGGAAGGATGACTTTCATTATACCCTATCCTAAGGGTATATTAAGTTTGACACATAGTTTGTAACATAGAGAAATAATCGACCCTATAAAGTATATACTTATATTCGTGATCAGCATCAATAGCGAAATGGATTGAGCGATGACCGTCCGTCCGTCCGTATGTCACCGCTCTTTGGGCCTTAAATTTTGAGCTAGGACGATGAAATTTCATATCTGGGCTTCTGAGAAAAAAATACAGTACAAGTGTAAAAATTTTTTAAATCCGCCCACTGCCACTCCCACTTTTTCATAACTTCATTAAATTATATGAAACCGAAAAATTTTGTTAAGACCAAATATTTAGGCATTCAGACTCCCTACAATCCACTCATACAAAAGTTTTGGCCACGCCCACTTTTTGGGGGCGTTTTCATCATAAAACCGATTGTTGGGCCTTAAATTTTAAACTAGGACGCTGAAATTTCATATCTGGGCTTCTGACGAAAAGATACATTAGAGTGTAAATTTTTTTACATCCGCCCACTGCCACGCCTACTTTCTTATAACTTCACTGAATTATATGAAACCGAAAAATTTTGTTAAGTCCAAATATTTAGGTATTCAGATTCCCTACAATTCACCCATAGAAGAGTTTTGGCCACGCCCACTTTTTGGGGGCGTTTTCATCAAAAAACCGATTTTGATAAAATTTTACATGTAACATCCTCAAACGTTCGAGCTTATAGCCATATTTGAGTACGGATTGTAGCTATCCTGTATGTTTTTAAATTCTAACTAAACTTCTACCGTAGGAATGTATTTTATACTGTACCGGTGCGTAGGGTAAAGGCACTAGTATCCGGACACTGCTAGTATCCGGACACTTCGTCGTTTATTGTCAAGAAATAAGAGAATTTTCCGGTTTTAGTGTGAAAAATAGATAAAAAAAACAACCGTCTATGTTTCTTACAAACACACAAGTAGTTTCCAATAGATGCGATAACTGGTTTGCGAAATACGCATCAGTTAGTACGTGGCAGTCAGGAAATGTAGATAAGTGCGTTTTTTCTGTAAAAAAACAGTGAAGTTATTTTCAAAATGTGAAGCTTTTTAAACATTATTTATTGCATTTGCACATCAAATTAGGTTTAATTTTAATTAAATATAAATAATTTCTGTGTTCAATTAAAAAAAAAGAAAAAATTGTTAAATTCTATGCAAATTATTTGGTGTCCGGATACTGGAGCCCAAATTTTATACTCATTTTAGTTTCCGGACAGTGTCCAGGTACTAGAACTTTAATGCAAATTGATTGTAGTTTAGTATCCGGACAATTGTTTTTTTACGCTTTAATATATGTATGTAAAACGTTAAAAACGTCAGTTTTTTAGATTTAATTACTTAAGAATGAAGGAAAGCAGTTTATCACGGGCTTTAGAAGATATTCGGACAAATAATTTCTCCATGACCGACTAAAAGGTAAAAGGCTAATTGGTGAAAAGGCAACAAAAAAGGGGCCAGATCCTTACTTAATACATGAAGAAGAAAGTAAAATTGCTGAGTGGTGCACCGATATGTGCAAATATGGGTTTCCCTTAAAGACTGATGACCTCCTTAATACGGTGCAAAAAATAATTAAGGACTCGAAAAGGGAAACAGCTTTTAAATATGATCGACCAGGTAAAACATGGCTCAAATCATTTATGAAAGAAATCCTTCTTTGGCTATGCGAAAAGCTGAAAGCGTAACCAGAGGCAGGGCCGTTAAAAAGTAAATAAACACATATATATACATATATTTATTGTTATGTACTTACTATGTGAATAATTAGTTAACAAAAATGTGAATAAATCTTATTTTTTCGTATTAAACTTAATAAAATGTTTCATTAATCAAAAAGGAAAGGTTTAAAAGTTGATATGAAATTTTGGTGTCCGGCTTCTGAAACTAAAACGTCCGTATACTAAATATTACTGTCCGGATACTAGCGCTTACAGAACTTTTTTAAGAATTAAAAAAACAATTATCCACAATAGTAAATATATTTGAGGAGTTTCACTATCTCTTTAAAAATTATCTACATTATTTATATATCCAAACCTTTTCACTGAAGCTTTAATAGTTAAAAATTCTTACATAGAACAATACTTGCGTGTTGAAATTTGGGGGCGACACATCTACCTTAGCAAATAGGGATGAATCTGCCCACTAAAAGAAAATATATGGCATTGTCTGGCATACAGAGTTTTAAAAATGCTTAATATTTCTAATATACTGTGAGCGTCAAAAGAAAGTGTACACCTGCATATTCCATTTCTAACATTTTATGTAGGCGAATTGTGTACATCCAGCTATGAAATATTTATGTACATTTTTAAAGAAATTTATAAGCAAACATTTGACAAAAAAAAACTTAGCAAAAAAAATAATAACAAAATAACAAATAATTCATTTTCAAGCGTCAAAAAAAAGTGTACAGTGGGGAAAAAACGTACAAAACTAAAAATTAGTACTTTGTCTGCCTTCCTTTGGACTTCAGAACAGCTTCGAGTCTCCTTGGCATTGACTCAACTAACTTTTTGGTAAATTCTGTTGGAATTTTTTGCCATTCTTCCATTAAAACCGCCTTTAGTGAGTGTTGACTGGTTATCTCCCGTTTTCGAATCTGTCTGTCCAGATACTCCCATAAATGCTCTATCGGGTTAAGGTCTGGTGATTGCGGAGGATGATTCAGTTGCCTAGGTGTCCGATAAAGTAGCCATTCCTTTACCAATTTGGCTGTATGTTTCGGGTCGTTGTCATGTTGGATTTAACCCCAATTTCGCGACACTAGACGGTAAATTTTCCCGTAAGATGTTAAGATAATCAGTTTTATTCATTGTGGAGTCGATAAAAACGAGGTTTCCAACACCCGATGCAGCCATACACCCCCAGACCATAACCGATCCCCCACCATGCTTAATGGTTGAATTCAAATTTTTTTCCTCGAATTCTTTGTTTTTGGCTCTCCATATTTTGGGCGCCTTTTTTTATCCAAATATTTCGAATTTGCACTCATCACTAAAAAGAACATTGTTCCTGAATGGAAAACCCTCAT
The DNA here is from genome assembly GCA_905220385.1 of Xylota sylvarum. Classification (NCBI taxonomy): domain Eukaryota; kingdom Metazoa; phylum Arthropoda; class Insecta; order Diptera; family Syrphidae; genus Xylota; species Xylota sylvarum. Next base: position 51,229,767 of record LR999958.1, read on the forward strand.
TTTTATGCTTATGGGCGTAAAGCAGTCGTCGCTTTCGGTTCTTTTCAGAAATGAGAGGTTTTTTTCGAGGGACTCTTCCGTGTAACCCATTAACGGGAGTTTCAGAAGAAAGGCTAATGTCTTCCGCGATCTTGGCTGCATTTGTCACTGGATTTTTTCGCACTTCTCTGACAATAGATCGAACTTCACCTTGAGACAATCTTTTTGGTCTGCCGGAACGAGGTCGATCCTTCACATCCTTGAACCTTGCAAATTTGTCAATAATTTTTTTTACGGTATTATGGTGTCTTCCAACTAAGTTTGCTATTTCCCGTAACGATTTCCCTTCTTGATTAAATTTTAATACAAGTTTTCGGGTTTCAATTGTACTTTGTTTTCCCATTTTTCAAAAAAATTATTTTACGCAAAAAGTCAACCTTTCCTTTTGAATAAACAAAATACAATGAGATCCGTTTTACTAAACCAAAGTCGAACGAAAACGCAAAAATAATAAACCAATATAACGGTTGTTTTCCCTATAATCAGAAACTGTTACAGTGTGAGCTTATGGTTGTACACTTTCTTTTGACGCGTAAAATAAGAAGTATTTTTTGTTATTTTTCTATTGCCACATTGTTATTACTTTTTTTGCCAAGTTTTGTTTGTCAAATGTTTGCTTATAAGTTTCTTCAAAAATGTACATAAATATTTCATAATTAAATATAAACAATTAGCCGAAATAAAATGTTAAAAATGGAATATGGAGGTGTACACTTTCTTTTGACGCTCACAGTATCTAGGAGAATTCGAAAATATTTTTGATGTTTGAAAGAGAGAAAACTCAAAATTTTTACGTTGCATAGGAACGTTTAATTATAGCATTTTAAATTAAAATTACAGATAAGTACAATACACATACATATATAGAACTTAAATAACTACACTTAATCTACTGGTGATAACAAGCTTAAAGGTCTAACAGCTGATAAGAAAAATCAATATCTGATGGTACGGCGGAATAGGCTGACGTCCAGCTTGCCTCACTGTTCGGCGTTGGTGAAGTCGAGGAATGGACATTGTATTCCCGTGAAGATTCATATGTCAGATCACTACGCAAACCAAAATCCATGAAATTCGGAGTGTACTGATTGAATCCGTACGACTGTCTGTCATTTAAAGGCACTTCGTTGAAGTTTTCAGGAGCTTTCGTACAATCACCACCTTCAATGCCAATGTTCATCGGTGCACAAGGATAATTATTGTGCATTTGGTAAAGATTTATGTATGCGGCACATCCTGGCTGGCATTTACATTCACCAACTGCATATTATTTTGCACAGGTTGTTGCTGGTGATAGGACACTTGTACCGTGGACACAATTTGACTTGGATGTTCTTTGAGGACTATACTGCAGAAGTCCCTGCACAATGCCATCATGAGCCTTATTATTGTGCTAGTGTTGTAATTCTAATTGTTGAAAGAGACCACTAAAGCCCTGATGTTCAGGTGAAACTGGTTCAGGGTTAGCTTGGCTGGAGCAAGAATTTTCCGATGTTGATCTTAAATTAAGGTACTCCTTGATACGGCGGACTGCTTCTTTTTTACTTTTCATTCGCCGATTTTGGAACCAAACCTTCACTTGCTTTTCTGTTAGTTCTAGTCTTTGGGCAATGTCGATCTTCCGTGGACTGCATAAATATCTGTTTGTACGAAACTCCCTTCCCAGTTGAATTAATTGGGTGCTTGTGAAAGCGGTGCGTGTCCGTTTATACTTCTCTTCATTTTCTGCTGGTACTTCTTCTTTGTTAACAACCATTTTTGGTTCCAAATTCGCATACATCTGAAAATATTAAAAAAAATAAAATAATTTAGTAAAATATTCAATATTAAAGGTTCAATATAAATTATGTATATTTTGTGCAACTTACCATTTGGAAATGGACCCCAAAGGGCGGTGGTGTATTTCTTGGGCAGTTAAAGTTCTCTTGCACTGTTCATCATTTTTGCTGGATATATATATTTTTAAATTGTCTGAAACGGTCAAAGAATCGCTGAAATCAGGTGTTATCCTTAGAAGGAGAGACGTTGGACTGTACTCTGTACGGACATTACGAAAGTATTTATTCCCGTTCTTTTCGAAAATACAGGCGAGGGTTTACCTTCGTTGAACTCTTTGACTAAACCGAGCAGGTAAGAAACTGAACCCTTTTTGAACGATACAGGTGACGAATGCATGGCAGACATCAATATTTCAAATCTCACACTCTGGGGACTGTCTGTGACCGGCTACCACTGGTCGGTTCAATTTGTTCCCACCCAGCAAACAAAGTCAGGTAGGTCATTTTATTTGGTTTACATGCGTTACAATGGGTGTCCTTTTTTATGTTCAGCTCACAGGAGTCAATTTTCATTGTATATTTTAAGGATGTGAAATCTAAATACATACTTACATTCAAATAAATGCAACTTTAGAATGTTTGATCGAAATACATGTAAATACAGAGGTGTTAAATCTACACGTAAACATGATTCCGGAAAGCGTTCATCGTGGTAAGAATATGTATACCTGCTCTAGATTAAAGAAAAATCTCTGATTGTATAAAAATAAGTTAGCTATACGTGTCTATAGGACGTTATTATGTGTCCATGTTAGTATTTTTTCACCGCAAATGATTGGTAATAAAAGACAATACTTGCTTAACTAAATTTTTTTATATTTAAAAGAAGATATTTAAAACAAGCAAAATTCGGAATACTGATTATGGACACGAGAGGAAGCTATAAAAAATCAATCCTTTTTTGTTTTATGTACATATGTATGTGGACGATATGAATATAAAATCTTGATCAGCAACGAAGATGTAACGAACGAACGGAGGAACACTGCTAAAAAGGAGTTTGTGTAGAAAACAGTTGAACAGTTTTCGCTGAACAGCACTATTTATCATACATTCAAATGTCGCCCATTATTTCTTCTTTTCACATTATGATATATGTACAGTGAACGCTCGATATAGTGAACACGCAAAATGTTTTTTTTTTTTTAAAGTATAATTTTTGATAAGTATTTTTATTGATGAATCGTTTTTCTTTCTCATCAACTATTCTTTTTGATAAATATTGGTTCGTTTTTAAGCAACTACACAGACAAAAATGTAATAATATTCTATCTTCGATTGTATGGAAAAACATTCACAATTTGATGAAATTTGCTATAAGGAATCCGCTCTCTCTACAATGAACAATCTCGTTAGAGTGAACAGTCCCAGTTTTCATTAGTTCACTATATCGAGCTACTATCTACTGCGTTTTCAATTTAAATTCTGTAGTATTTTTTTAAAAGGGTTTACCCGTAAATTCGTCGACACTATTTAATTAAAAAAAACTCTAAATTATGAACATAATCTCGTATGACGCAATTTACAAAATTCGTTGAGTTTGAAACTAAAACTTTAAATGAAAAATTGTTTGCAGTCCGCTGAACTATTACAAATCATCTGGAAAAATGGATCTTACATAAAGGATTAAAATAATGGATTTCAATGATTCAAAGATTTATTTATTCAAGTAATAATTAAGTACAAGTAAGTAGTAACGAAATTCATTACAATCCCAAAGACTTGATTTCAATCCAGAGCGTTATTATTGTTATTGCCCCCTCAGGAATGATAAGGGCGGTAAAGAGGCTAGTGAAATTCTGCAGACTTCATTTAAATATTCCCATGCATCGATGTTGAGTGTCCAGAAATATAATTTTATAGATTCAATAGTGATTCTTGGATCTAATACTAGAATTCTTCCTAAGAATCTTCAAATGTTCTAAGCAGTCCCTCGAATTGTTGATGCCTATAGATGTCTAAGAAGTACGAATATTTATTGATAAACAAATATGGTTTTTTAATTTGTTTCGAGTTATTCCACCTCAGCACGAGTCCACACTTGCCAGAGACCACACATCTTAGGTATTGGTATCCAAAAATTATGCTCGGCGCTGTCTAAGTTCTATCTTTGCGTCTTATTTTTTTTTTCAAATTTTGTCCTCTTGGCCACATTAAGGATGTTTCCATGGAGGTGATTTTTTGTTCTTTCTTTTGGTCACCGTTGTGATTTCCTCGATACATAGAGTAATTGCGGGAGAGATGCCGCGTCGGGATAGATGCCGCACCCAACCAAACTCATACATCTAGTCATCCGCGCAAACAATTTTTTTTTGCTAGCTATTCAAACCGCTAGCTATTCAAACGAAAACTTAGGAAAAAAAAACTATTTAACATACGACATGTAACGGGAGTTTTTTCAGAAACAGTTTGTCGCGTATTTTCTAAAGTGTAAGTATTTTATGTCATTAATTACTGTTAAAAGAAGTGACTGGTATGATTTTTTTTTGTTTTCTTTTTTGTTAGTTATGAAGTGTGGTGCGGCATCTCTCAATCACTACCGGGATAGATGAAGCACTTTTTTTTTTTGATAAGATGCCGCATGTTGAATTTATTTATTTTTTTTTGTTTAAAAGGAAATAGAAGACTTTAAAAGCCTTCAAAAAGGAAGATTGAGCCGGCTGAAAATCCTAATGTTTGTGCCGAATTTTGGGAAAATTATTTTTCGACCAAGAAACGGGAGGATTGGAACGAAATGTAGCAAATGGCTACATGAAAACTACACACGCTACAAAACACCAAAATCTTCCCTTTGTACAGATTATAAACGTGACGAAGAGCGAAGAAAACACACTGGGCATAAAAATTAAATAAAAAAAAACTAAAGCTCAATGAATTTAACATGCGGCATCTCTCCCACACATGTTGGGTGAGATGGCACACCTAACATATTTTATTTTATTATAAATTTTTATGAAAAAGGTTTTATTTTCTTATTTAAGTAATTTATTATGGTAAAAAATAATTCCATATTTAAATTTTTTGAAAATTAAAGTTTGTTTTACTTTTATAAAAAAAATAACATCGATTTTTAAAAAAGCGCGGCATTTCTCCCGCAATTACCCTATTGGACAGACCACCCTCATAATAAAGTCAAAAGCTCAAAGATAAGATGTGCACAGATAAATTCCAAGCAACAACAATAAACATTAAAACCAAGCAGAACTATCACTCATAACTGTCTGTAGCCCACCAAAACATAGAATTAGTTCAGAGCAATACGAGGAATTATTACAAAAACAAAAAACCGATTTATCATGGGTGGTGTTATGAACATGTGAAATGAGCCTAAGACAAAATTTCAAAGGACTAGAGCGCCGCTCTGGTGGTGAACCCTTTACTAACGCTTTCTGTCAAGAGTACTTTTTTGTCTCTCGTTTGTGGTCGGCATGTTGGTGTCCTCGCCATATAAAGTAATAAATAAAGTTTCTTCGTCTTTTCCTGGGAGATAACATCCAACAGGTGGTGATTTCAACGCGAAGCATACGCACTGGGAATCGGAATTGAAATCCAGGTTGTGAATTTGAAAGAAATGGCAACAAACAAGGTATCCTCAGAATAATTCGCAACTCAACCAACTCAATGAAATAAATAAAAGATTTACAAAATAAAATTATTAGTCAATTTTAGCTGAGTATACATTATTATTTTTTTTAATTTTTTTTTATTTTTTTTTAATGTTATTAATATATAACTGAATTACAATATTAATATTAATACTACAGCGCTATGTTGCTGCTGCTGTTCTATCTGAACCCGTAGTTTCAGTTGCTGTTCCTGCTGTAACAGACGTTGCTTCTGTTGTTGTTGTAGCTGCAGGTACTCTTCTTGCTGCAGCTGCTGTTCGAGCTCTACCTGCAGTTGCTGATGTTGCAGCTGCAGTTGGCTCAGTTGTTGTTCTTCCTGTTGCTGTAGCTGCAGGTAGTCTTTTTACTGCTGCTGCTGTTGGAGCTCTATTTGCATGTGCTACTGTTGCAGGTGCAGTTGGCTCTGTTGTTGTTCCTGCTGTTGCTGTAGCTGCAAGTACTCTTTTTGCTGTAGCTGCTGTTCGAGCTCTACCTGCAGTTGCTGATGTTGCAGCTGCAGTTGGCTCTGTTGTTGTTCCTGCTGTTGCTGTAGCTGCAGGTACTCTTCTTGCTGCTGCTGCTGTTGGAGCTCTATCTACATGTGCTGCTGTTGCAGGTGCAGTTGGCTCTGTTGTTCTTCCTGTTGTTGCTGTAGCTGCAGGTACTCTTTTTGGTGTAGCTGCTGTTCGAGCTCTACCTGCACTTGCTGATGTTGCAGCTGCAGTTGGCTCTGTTGTTGTTCTTCCTGTTGGTGTAGCTGCAGGTAGTCTTGTTGCTGCTGCTGCTGTTGGAGCTCTATCTACATGTGCTGCTGTTGCAGGTGCAGTTGGCTTTGTTGTTCTTCCTGTTGTTGCTGTAGCTGCAGGTACTCTTTTTACTGCTGCTGCTGTTGGAGCTCTATCTGCATGTGCTGCTGTTGCAGGTGCAGTTGGCTCTGTTGTTCTTCCTGTTGTTGCTGTAGCTGCAGGTACTCTTTTTGCTGTAGCTGCTGTTCGAGCTCTACCTGCAGTTGCTGATGTTGCAGCTGCAGTTGGCTCTGTTGTTGTTCTTCCTGTTGGTGTAGATGCAGGTAGTCTTGTTGCTGCTGCTGCTGTTGGAGCTCTATCTACATGTGCTGCTGTTGCAGGTGCAGTTGGCTTTGTTGTTCTTCCTGTTGTTGCTGTAGCTGCAGGTACTCTTCTTGCTGCTGCTGCTGTTGGAGCTCTATCTACATGTGCTGCTGTTGCAGGTGCAGTTGGCTCTGTTGTTCTTCCTGTTGTTGCTGTAGCTGCAGGTACTCTTCTTGCTGCAGCTGCTGTTCGAGCTCTACCTGCAGTTGCTGATGTTGCAGCTGCAGTTGGCTCTGTTGTTGTTCCTCCTGTTGCTGTAGCTGCAGGTACTCTTATTGCTGCTGCTGCTGTTGGAGCTCTATCTGCATGTGCTGCTGTTGCAGGTGCAGTTGGCTCTGTTGTTGTTCTTCCTGTTGCTGTAGCTGCAAGTACTCTTTTTACTGCTGCTGCTGTTGGAGCTCTATCTGCATGTGCTGCTGTTGCAGGTGCAGTTGGCTCTGTTGTTGTTCTTCCTGTTGCTGTAGCTGCAGGTACTCTTTTTACTGCTGCTGCTGTTGTAGCTCCAGTTGGTCCTGTTGTTGTTGCTGCTGTTGCTGTTGTAGCTCTACATTCTGCTGTTGTAGCTCCAGTTGGTCCTGTTGTTGTTGCTGCTGTTGCTGTTCTTGGTCCTGTTGTTGTTGTTGTTTCTGCTGTAAGTGCAATTGGTCATGTTTTAATTTCCAGACTTTCACACGTTCTTCCGCCAGTCCATGTTTCAGCCCTAGTTCGATCCTCTGCGACTTCGGTATATTGTTGATAAAGGCAAATACCTCCTCGAACTCCTGTATTTGTTTTGGGGTGAAACGCGTGCGGTGCCTTTTCGCTCGAGGTTCTGGCGGAGAAGGTGGAAGTGGTGGTGGGACCATCATGGCATTTGCCAATTTATCAAAAAAATTGATAAAACAATTTAATAAAAAAATCATTTTCACAATTTTATGAGAAAATTGTATGTGTGATAAAGCATAAGTAATTAACCATCCTCGAAAGTGAGCCAGAAAACATAAAGGTGATCTATTTCGCGCAGTATGTTCTTGAAGGTGTTGGTATAGGCTGATGATCGCATTGGTGTGAGTGTATGAGTATCTGTACTGAATTTACTGCAGTGCACTTTAACTTTCAATATACACATGCACATATGTATGTACCTTTAATATTGAATATTTTACAAAATAATTTTTTTTTTTTTTCAATATTTTCAGATGCATGCGAATTTGGAACTAAAAATGGTTGTTAGCAAAGAAGAAGTACCAGCAGAAAATGAAGAGAAGTGTAAACCGACACGTACCGCTTTCACAAGCACCCAATTAATTCAACTGGGAAGGGAGTTTCGTACAAACCGATATTTCCATGGAAGATCGAAATTGCCCAAAGACTAGAACTAACAGAAAAGTAAGTGAAGGTTTGGTTCCAAAATCGGCGAATGAAAAGTAAAAAAGAAGCAGCCCGCGGTATCAAGGAGTACGTCAATCTAAGATTAACATCGGAAAATTCTTGCTCCAGCCAAGCTAACCCTCAACCAGAGTCACCTGACTTTAAGCTTGTGATCACCAGTAGATTAAGTGTAGTTATTTAAGTTCTATATATGTATGTGTATTGTACTTATCTGTAATTTTAATTTAAAATGCTATAATTAAACGTTCCTACTCAAAGTAAAAATTTTGAGTTTTTTCTCTCTCAAACAGCAAGGATGTTTTCTAATTCTCCTAGATATTCGCTCAGAAATGTTCCGCATTTTCAAAACTCTGAATGCCATATATTTTCTTTTAGGAGTAAAGCCGGAGCTTTTGTAAGCACACGTCGTGTACCTACAGTTGTCTGACTTACAATCTTTCATCTAATTTTTCGTTACTAATTTTTATTTATTTTTTTCCAATATTAATAAATGCGCGAGATCCCCGTACACCGAGGACAATCCTGTGTCCTCGGAAAAGAAGTGCAAGTTCCTGCCTAAAATGGCATCTTGAAAAAAAGACTCAAGGGCAAATTATTATAGCCTGCTTCAATGCCTACCGGATAGTGACAACGACAGTGATATGGAGGAAATTGTGTCGCCAAACGAATCACCAAAAAAAGTTAATATCCTTCCGATTAAGCTGTTGCAAAAACCTAGTGATTATGTGCATAATTTAATGAAAATCATAAATATTTCCGACTATTCTGGTGGTGTTTAATTTTTTATTTATTTATTTATTTATTTATTTATTTATTTATTAATTTATTTATTTATTTATTTTTTTATTTATTTGTTTATTTATTTACATATTTACTCATTTATTATTAACTCATATAAGAATATGTTCCTTTTTTTTTGTACAGAAGGTTTTTTCCTTCAAAATATCTCTGTTTTCATAAATTTCCTTAAACACTATTAAAATAATATTTCAGTAGAAAGATATATTTTCCGATACCTTTTACATCGTTTCTTTTGAAAGTGGATCTGTAAAACTTATGGATCTAGAAAAAATGTCCGCTCCATTTTTCACACTCAGGTCAACTGGAGCTTTCAAAGAAAACTGAAGAATAAGTTGACTCAGTGTCGTAACTGCCAAATGTTTGGCCATATCGAAAGAAACTACCACATCAAAACTTACTGTTTCAACTGTGCTGGTTCTCACAAAACAGTTGATTGCAACAACAAAGACACTGTCAAATGAGCAAATTGCAGTGGAAATCACAAATCCACCGACAGTGTCTGCATTAGTCGTGGTAAATATTTAGAACTAAGGGCAAAAATCACAACCAAGTCAAATCACACACCTCGCTCTCAGCAGAATATAAATAACAACAACACTTTCAACTACATGTCAATAAACGATTTCTCCAATCTACCACAACGAACTGTGTGGAACCAGAAGGAAATCACAAATGTTTCACGCCCAAATGCATGGGAAGTCCAAACTGAAATGCGTTCCACAAACAACAACAACAACTCGTCTACGTCGGGCGCTGACCTATTCACAATGGATGAACTTAATTCTCTCGTCGTGGAGATGATCACAAAGCTAGGTTCTTGTAAATCTAAATTAGAACAATTTAACGTTGTCGCACAATTAGCAACTAAGTTTTTATATTCTAATATGTAATATGTCAATTAATCATTTAAATATTATTACATGGAATGCCAGGGGTATTAAAAACAAACACATTGAATTTATTAACTTTTTGATTGACAAAAAAATTTATATCGCACTTGTAACTGAAACATGGTTAAATTCAAAAATAAAGCTTTCCACCGCGGATTTTAAATGCCATCGGGTAGATCGAACTGATCGAATAGGTGAAGCCGTTGCTATTTTCATTCGGAGGTCAATTCAACATTCTCTTCTACCAATTGTGCACACTCGCTATGTAGAAAATGTTAGCATAGAGATAAGATTAAGTAATGATAGGACTATGAAAGTTTTTTGTGTTTATTTTCCCGGTGGAAATTCATCCCTTGAAAAAAGACAACATCTAAATAATGACTTCCGGAAATTGTTAGTTCGGAATGAAGACTATATTGCTGGTGGAGATTTAAATTGTAGACATAGAGATTGGGGGTGCAATAGAGCAAACGCATTTGGAAATGTGCTTTCAAGTCTGTCAAATGTGTCTCCGTTGTCTGTATTGTTTCCATGTAGTCCTACGTATATACCAGCTGGGTCGAGGGGCCTTCCATCGGTTCTCGATATATTTATAACCAATGCTTCTAGCTTAATCTCACAGCCAATCTCATTAAATGAACTAAGTTCTGATCATAATCCAGTTTTTTGCCGAATTCTAAAATCAGGTAAAATAAGAGAGCAATATTACCTCGATTTTAAAAATGCTAATTGGGCAATTTTCAGATCAGAAATAAAAGCAAAGCTAAGGAATGCTTCAACTGAATTAGAAAATGTTTCTAGTGTTGAAAATATTGACAGTCTGTTTCAAACTTTTACCGAACACATCCGCACTTCCGTAGACTCAAGTGTCCCAAAAATATTAAAAAAGAGTTTTTATGTTCACATGCCACATTATATTCTAGAATATATACGCATCAGAAACTCATTAAAAAGGCAATGGCAGAGATCTCAAATCAGATGGACGTACATATGTACGTATGTACCAGTATCCAGAAATCGCAACATTTTTCTTATGTTTCAAAGCTACATACATATATCAGTTGATTACAGCAGTAGACAATAATTTAAAGGACAAGCATCAGAGTCACTGCATCGATCTATTTAAAGTCAACAAAAAAACACAATTAATAAATAAAGAAAACATTAAAATATCAACCGGCTAGAGAAGATCTTTCCGGTCTTTTGTAATATGCACGGCGAGAGGGCGGATATATTTCCTTTCGTGGGAGTAAATCGAATTTCCGATGAAGAAATCGTAAACTAGCTCAACGAGCTGAGTGATACTCTCATGTTCGCGAAATACGAGTGCTGGCTTATCGACAAAGAATTATAACACAAAGTTTTTAATTTTTTTGATTTTTATTTTATTAAATTGCAATCTATAATAATTAATTAAAAATCTTATCAATATCTATACACTATATATAAAATTAAGGTGGCAAAGTGCGTATGTTTCCCTCTACCGCCCGTAATTTTGAACCAATTCAGTTGTTTTTTTTATGTAGATAATTACGGTACCTCGAACCTTTGGAAGCTGATCCATTAAGTGGATGGAAGCCAATTGGTCCAGAAATCAACTAGATCAATGGCTTCTCCATCTTCCTCCAACAAAGGAGCAGGCATTACCCATGGATCAGGTTCCCAAGGTACACTCATATTATTGAGTACAAACTCAATATCGTCCAGTTGCATCTGTTGTTGCTGCTGATGTAGCTGATTTTGGTGCTGTAGCTGATATTGCTGCTGTTGCAGCTCTAACTCCAGTTGCTGTTTCTATTGGTGTTGCTCATGTTGCTGCTGCTGTTCTATCTTAGCCTGTAGTTTCAGTTGCTGTTCCTGCAGCTGCAGTTCGAGCTCTACCAAGAGTTGCTGATATTGCAGCTGCAGTTGGCTCTGTTGCTGTTCCTCCTGTTGCTTTAGCTGCAGCTCCTGTCGTTGCTGCTGCTGCTGCTGGAGCTCTATCTGCATGTGCTGCTGTTGCAGGTGCAGTTGGCTCTGTTATTGTTCCCGCTGTTGCTGTATCTACAGGTCCTGTTGTTGCTGCAGCTGCTGCTGGAGCTCTATCTGCATGTGCTGCTGTTGCAGCTGCAGTTGGCTCTGTTGTTGTTCCTGCTGGAGCTCTATCTGCAGTTGCTGATGTTGCAGCTGCAGTTGGCTCTGTTGCTGTTCCTGCTGTTGCTGTAGCTGCAGTTCCTGTTGTTGCTGCAGCTGCTGCTGGAGCTCTATCTGCAGTTGCTGATGTTGCAGCTGCAGTTGGCTCTGTGGCTGTTCCTCTTGTTCCTGTAGCTGCAGGTACTCTTGTTGATGCTGCTGCTGTTGTAGCTCTACATTCTGCTCCAGTTGGTCCTCTTGTTGTTGCTGCTGTTGCTGTTCTTGGTCCTGTTGTTGGTTATGTTGTTGCTGTTGTTGTTTCTGCTGTAATTGCAATTGGTCATGTTTTAATTGTTGAATTATGGCATCTCTCTCGGCTCTCGGTATTGAATTACCCGAAATAGCACCAGAAATTTTTTGATTATTTAGAATATTTACCATTATTTCCTTTTTTAATTTCGCCCTCCTATTTTGAAACCAGACTTTCACACGTTCTTCCGCCAGTTCATGTTTCAGCCCTAGTTCGATCCTCTGCGACTTCGGTATATTGTTGTTAAAGGCAAATACCTCCTCGAACTCCTGTATTTGTTTTGGGGTGAAACGCGTGCGGTGCCCTTTCGCTCGAGGTTCTGGCGGAGAAGGTGGAAGTGGTGGTGGGACCATCATGACAGTTGCCTGAAAAAAAAATTGATAAAACAATTTAATAAAAAAATTATTTTCACAATTTTATGAGAAAATTTTAAAATTGTAAACTTACCACAGCAAAGTTTTCAAATTGCCCTCGAAATAATTTATAGTTTACGTATTGTATGACGGGGTAAGATTCATTGCATTCTCACACTGTTGCAAAATGTTCTATCTACCAATGAGCGTCCGCCGTGCATCTTAATATCCTCATTCGAACAGGTAGGACTGCGTCCTCCGATGTACCACATTTGTGTTTGTATGTGTGATAAAGCATAAGTCATTAAGCATCCTCGAAAGTGAGACAGAAAACATAAAGGTGATCTATTTCGCGCAGTATGTTCTTGAAGGTGTGGGTATAGGCTGATGATCGCATTGGTGTGAGTGTAGGATGAGGATCTGTACTGAATTTACTGCAGTGCACTTCAACTTGCAATATACATATGCACTTATGTATGTATGTATGTGTTATTTGGTGTGGGTTAAGATGGCGTACAGAAAGATCAAATGATGCACTATGACGATGAAATCATTTGATAAATAAATAAAAATAAATCAAAATATCTAAATCGAAGTTTGAATGTATGAATTCTTTGTTTTGCATTTCCTTGAATTTTTTTCATATCGAAATCACACTCTAAATCGATATTCTTCTAAGTTCATGAATTCCTTTAAGTCGAATTTAGCAAAGCAAAATATCTTTTTCATCGAAGTAAACGAATTGTTCATAGTTTTGTCCATCGGCGAAGAGGGCTCCACTTTTTGATAATTCGTTAAAAGAAATAGGTACTTAAATAAAAAAAACCGAATGCATTGTCTAATGTTAGACTGAGTAGTCTGGAGTTTGGATTTCCTTCTCCAAGGAGACTATATTGTTCTTTTAAGAATGGCATTCTGATTTAAGAAGCGCTACAACGATGAAAATATCGTTTAGACATTTTAGTTTCAGTTTGTTTTTCTATAGTTTTACTCTTTTTGTCTCTTGGTATACAAAATCAAAACCGAAACGCCAAGGACGCACAAAAAGACTTAGTTCATCTGATATATGTAGTTAAACGAATATATGTCTGCTGTATGGAAATCGAATTATAGAATTATATGTCCAAACCCTAAGAAAGGAGTTAGACGGTTTCCTGAAGTAGTAGTAATTACTGCTTACTAAAAATATAAAAAAATTTTAAATCGATGTCCATCATATGACAGTTTCTCTGTAGACAAAACTATATAGGGTAATGTATATCTTTGACATTCCTGCTAAGCGCATTCAATTGCTCCATCGAGGTCCGTAAAGATCTCACTGAGAACTTTAAAATCAAGAAAGGATTAAAACAGGGCGAGGTGTTAGCAATTTGATTGCTTCTTGCTTTGTTTTTTTGAACACTTTTTAAAATAGTCCTCTTCAATTCTGAGTGCAATTGAATTGATTACATGTCTGAATAAAGTCAGCAGTTTACTTCGTAATATATATATATATATACATTTCTTTTTTATTACCATTACAAAATTTCTTGTTAATTAATAATAATAAAAAAATATTTTACAACATGGCAATATGTGCAGTCTCTGTCTGGATGATGCTATTGCGATAGTTGAGGACAAAGGTGTATGTAGTGATTTCCAAAAGCTCGATAATGCTCTTGGAGCAGCTTAGGCACCGAATACCCAATAAAGTTCGACAGATGGCTATGAAATGATATATGTATGTATGTACATAAATAAATCCTACACTTCGTTTCAATTGCAAACGCTGCAATTTGGTGAAGGATCTTGTCTCTCTAGGATATGATTCAGGATAAATAACCCAGTTCTGGCCCTAGCCACCATACTTATTTTTAAAACGTACTACACAAAGGATTATTTTAGAACTAACCTAAAAATTATATAAAAAATCATAAGTTTTGATTAAAAACTAATTCTTTAAGAATTAGGCATTTTAAATTTCTTTCAAATATTTCCTATGGCGAATATAAACTAAAAAGTTCGCAATACACATACACACATGCACACATACCTTATTAATCATAGAAAAAACCAAACAGTCTGAGACACACAGGCACTTGGGTATTTTCCGACTACTTTTTCAGAATTACCTGTCATAAAAATGCATACCCTTATAATCCGCTGTCAATTTTTTCGAGTATGTAATGTTAATCAATCCTTTTACGACCCATCTGAGTTGAGTGGAATGGTTTTTGAATTGTTAACAGATTATCTATTAAGTAATAAAATATTATGATCGGATTAATTTCCGAAATACTTTTTCACTTGCAATAGATGTATGTGCAGGTAATAAAATTAATTCCAATTCTTTCGAAGTCATTATATGTTGCATATCTGTTATACGGACTCAAAATTTGAAGTTTGGAATTTGAAGGCTTAAGCCGTATCCTCTTCAAAGCTTCTAATATGCTCGTAAATTCGTAGATATTTTTAATTGCAGTTCCTATCAACGCCAATAGATACTATTGTCGTCCGTTCCAAAAATCTTTTTACTCCTTCGTTCTTTTTGGATGTCGGTTTGGACCTGCGTAAATTTAAACCTTACTATGCATTGGCAAACTACGGCTATAGGGTCACTAAAAGATCCCGACAGAAGTTGGACTGAATCTTGTTAAGACTCACTAAGGCTACTGATAAGTACGCACTTCCCAGGAAGTGCAACCCAATCTGTCGATAGCACCAGAGTTAATACGACCACTGAATATGACCTGGCATTTGAATATATCTATAATAGGAATAACACTAATAGTTCGGCCTAACTGGAACTGGTAGACGCCACCGTTGATTCCATCTAGGGAATTCGTCTGCTGTTGCCTGGATCAAGATTATGTGGTTTAGTGGGAAAGCACCCCCTCTCTCGTCTGCTGACACCAACAACCTTCCAAATCTCCAGTCGAAGTAGTAGGCACCCAGTAGCCACCATCGTGGAGGTGTAGAGTAGAAGGTGATAGTGAGAGGCTTGTGTTGTCATATAATCGCATCACTACCCTTTGGCCACCACGGTGGAAGGCTCATGTAAAGAAATAAAGAGAGGAAGTGGATATCTGATGCAAAAAGATGCTGGCTAATAGGAAGATATTCCTGGTTATCAATTTTTAATAAAGTCCTACTTTATACACAACCAATTAAACCCATATGGATATATGGGATTCAACTCTGACATCATTTAAAGATTTCAAGACAAAGTAGTGAGAGTGGTAAGTTCGGAATGGGGCCCTCTATAGAGACTTGGGTATGAAACCAGTAAAAGATGGAGTCTAAGCAACTAGACAAAATACGTGCAGAGCGGCTTCGAAATCATACGAACCCTGAGGCCCTACAGCTTCTGGACCACACACACCTAGTGAGAAGATTCAGAAGACGTAATCTATTCGAATTGGTACAGCACGGAAAATAATACCTCACAACGTAAATGCATACACACAACATATGGAACGACAACAACGAACGAAGGGGCGCTCGGAGTGAATGTATCTCCCAACATTTTGGGTGGATTAAATCGCATTTATGTTTCACTCGCTTAGCCATCTGTGCGTATAGCTTTAGCTTTAATTTTTATTTTTTGCAAGCTCATGAGAGACGCTAGTGCGTTGAAGTCTCATTTCGTTATTTATATGCATACATACATAAGTACGTAATGCAATAGTGAAATAAAAATTGCTCATTAGTTCCAGTGAGTACATCAAAATGACATCAAAGGATCTCAGCACAAGAACGTAGAACTTGGCCTGCACCTTAGCCGAGCAAAAGCTTTGAGTATCGATGCCCGAGAAGTTTCATCTCAATAATCTCAATTCATAAATAAAAATACTTATAAAAATTATAATTTCAAAAAAACAAACAAAAAAAACCATTTTGCGTGTTCACTATATTGTTCACTATATCGATGTTCAGTATATCGTGCATCCTTTGTATATCAGAATGTGAAAAGAAGAAATAATGGGCGCCATTTGAATATATGGTAAATAGTGCTGTGCATCGAAAACTGTTCAACTGTTTTCTACACAAACTCCTTTTCAGCAGTGTTCGTTCGTTCGTTACATCTTCGTTGCTGATCGAGATTTTATATTCATATCGTCCACATACATATGTACATAAAACAAAAAATGATTGATTTTTTATAGCTTCCTTATCTCGTGTCCGAATTTTGCTTGCTTTAAATATCTTCTTTTAAATATAAAAAAAAATTAGTCCAACAAGTATTGTCTTTCATTACCGGTCATTTGCGGTGGAAAAATACTATCATGGACACATAATATCGTATCGAACTTATTTTTATACAAACAGGGATTTTTTCTTTAATCTAAAATATACATATTCTTACCACGATGAACGCTTTTCGGAACCATGTTTACGTGTTGATTTAACAACTCTGTATTCACATGTATTTTGATCAAACATTCTAAAGTTGCATTTATTTGAATGTAAGTATGTATTTAGATTTCACATCCTTAAAATATACAATGAAAATTGACTCCTGTGAGCTGAACATAAAAAAGGACACCCATTGTAACGCATGTAAACCAAATACAATGACCTACCTGACTTTGTTTGCCTGGGTGGGAACAAATTGAACCGACCAATGGTAGCCAGTCACAGACAGTCGAAGATTTGAAATATTGATGTCTGCCATGCATTCATCCCCTGTATCGTTTAAAAAAGGGTTCGGTTTAGTCAAAGAGTACAATGAAGGTAAACCCTCGCCTGTAGTTTCGAAAAGAAAGGGTATAAATACTTTCGCAATGTCCGTACAGTGCACAGTCCAAATTCTCTCCTTCTAAGGATAACAACTTATCTTGGAGATACTTTGAACGTTTTAAAAATATTTAAAAATATATATCCAGCAAAAATGATGCAAGTACAAGAAAACTTTAACTGCCCAAGAAATCCACCACCGCCCAATGGGGTCCATTTCCAAATGGTAAGTTGCACAAAATATACATAATTTGTATTGAACCATTAATATTGAATATTTTACTAAATTATTTTATTTTTTTTTTTAATTTTCAGATGCATGCGAATTTGGAACCAGAAATGGTTGTTCACAATGAAGTAGTACCAGCACCAGAAAATGAAGAGAAGAGTAAGCGGACACGTACTGCTTTCACAAGCACACAATTATTTCAACTGCAAACTGAGTTCCATACAAACCGATATTTATCCCGTCCACGGAAGATCGAAATTGCCCAAAGGCTAGATCTAACAGAAAAGCAAGTGAAGGTTTGGTTCCAAAATCGACGAATGAAAAGCAAAACAGATGCAGCTCGCGGTATCAAGGAGTACGTTAATTTAAGATCAACATGTGAAAATTCTTGCTCCAGCCAAAGTAACCCTCAACCAGTTTCACTTGAACATCAGGGGTTTAGTGCTTCCGTTCAACAAATAGAAGTACAACACCAGCACAATAATACGAACCATGATGGGATTGTGCAGGGACTTCTGCAGTATAGTCCCCAAAGAGAACATAAAAGTCAATTTGTGTCCACGGTACCAGTGCCCTATCACCAGCAACAACCTGTTCAAAATAATATGCAGTTGGTGAGTGTGAATACCAGCCAGGATGTGCCGCAGTACATCAATCCTTACCAAATGCACAATAATTATCCTTGTGAACCGATGAACATTGGCATTGAAACTGGTGATTGTACGAAAGCCCCTGAAAACTTCAACGAAGTGCCTTTAAATGATAGACAGTCGTACGGATTCAATCACTACATTCCGAATTTCGTGGATTTTGGTTTTGGTAGTGATCTGACATATGAAGCTCCACGAGAATACAATGTTAATAATTATGACCTTTCCGCGACTTCACCAACGCCGAACAGTGAGGCAAGCTGGACGTCAGCCTATTCCGTGGTACCATCAGAGATTGATTTGCCTTATCAGCTGTTAGACCTTTAGGCTTGTTATCACGAGTAGATTAAATGTACTTATTTAAGTTCTATACATGTCTATTGTACTCATCTGTAATTTTGATTTAAAATACTATAATTAAACGTTCCTATTCAATGTAAAAATTTTGAGTGTTCTCTCTTTCAAACATCAAGGACGTTTTCTATTCCTGTTAGATATTCGCTCAGAAATATTCTGCATTTTTAAAACTCTGTATGCCAGACAATGCCATATATTTTCTTTTAGTGGACAGATTCATCCCTATTTGTTAACGTAGATGTGTTTAGTTAAGTTGAGGCTATATATATATGTATTTGTTGCGACTTAGGCTCAAGTTGCTTTAGTACATGACCCCTTCTTGTGTACAGGTACACCAAATCTGAATGTGCTTCGCGTTGCCTACACAACATGTATGGATTCGAATTGTACGAATATAGTATATATATATATATATGTATTTGTTGCGACTTAGGCTCAAGTTGCTTTAGTACATGACCCCTTCTTGTGTACAGGTACACCAAATCTGAATGTGCGTCGCGTTGCCTACACAACATGTATGGATTCGAATTGTACGAATATAGTAGGTGCATATGTATATTATTCGGTGTTGCACACAGGGTATTTTGATTTTCTTACAAAAATATAAAAAAAAATTGAAATCCCCCCACGCACGGCACTTTGTATGATTACATCTGGGGAGATCTGCAAAAATATTAGTTTCCATTGAACTCCTTTGCAGGGTGATTAAGTTGTTCATTCGTAAATGATATGGGAATCCACTTGCTCTTTATATTTAGAAGTGAAAAATTGGATTAGTATGTCCTAAGTTAAATTATAGCATACCAGCAAATACAATCAATGAATTTTGCGACCAAATTACCGCCTCTTCTATGGAATCATAGAATTTATGGCAATGTATAACTCTGCCCGGTTTCATCTGTATAACAGTCACCTTGGACAGCAACTGCATGTAAATTATTAGCATATACACGCACTGGTACAGTATGAAATATATTGCTACGGTAGAAGTTTAGTTACAATTTAAAATGAAACTCATCCTTCCGAATTCCCCGAACATCATGTCCTGTCCTGTGCTGGCGACCATCGTATGTATTTATTGAGCTGTTTCACAATTTACGTGACAGACAAGTGATCGTGAGTCCAAAAACTTTCTTCCAGCTGTCAATGAATGTTCTCATATCCCACACAAATATTTTATTTTACCCAGAATAAGACGTTTGTCATCGCCATTATTATTAAGCTCCTAAAGTTTTTTCATTGAAGACATCTCTTAATTCGAGGGCCATACGATATGTATATCACCAAATACGATAACTATAAAATAAACAAAAGCAAACAATCTCAAAGCCCATAATTATGGGCTACATAATTGACTTTAAGGATATTTGTGGGTTTACAGACAATAATTACGGTAAACAACTGCTCCTTTATAAATACCATTTTAGATTACGATTTATTGTTTATTTTATTAAAGTGGGAAATCATTCTAAATATCTACCTGAAACATCCTGACTTACTTGACGGACTCCCGACACGTTAAGTGTTCTGCTTCTAGGGCGAATAATGTCACATCATCAGCATAGTCCATGTAAGGGGTAACAACGGATCATGGGCAGAATCTGATGTCACCGGTGCCGACAAATCCAGGTGTCCTATATTCTGAATGGTTGCCTGGAGCTAGGAACAATGCCGTCCGCCTGGACCGAGGTAAAAGTGATATTTATAACCAAAGCAGACAAAACATCACATACTCTTTCGAAAGACTAATCCTCACGTTTTTCCTTCTGAAGATTCTTGAAAGAATCCTAGATCTTCTTCACATCAAGGTCACCATTGATAGCACCCTACTATCCACGTCACAACACGCCAATCAAAAAGGTAAATAAAGAACCTCTCCCACAGCAGCGATTCAAACCATGCTCCACTTAGTCCCAATCGACATCGTCAGCCTTCAAATGGCTGCCTGCTCAGCAAAAAGACTGAGAAGCTCTAAACAATGAAAGGAGCAACACATTGGACATGCTAGAATATTACTGCTGAATCATCATCTTTCCCAGGTCATCGACCACCTACCTACTGAATACAACTTCAAAAACTTATTATATTATTATATGATAACTTAAAGTTTGCTCTAGAACTCGTTTAACTAACAATTATATTTAATATACCTAAAAATCGGATATTAAGTTAACATTATTTTTATTTTGTATTGTAGGAAAATGTGGTAAAAAACCAATTACAAATATTATCTATTTTTTAAACAAGAACAAAAAACACCTAGTAAAGAAAAAGCCTAATACTAACTTACCCTAACCTATTTTAGAACTAGGCCCTGACATGTGATTTCCAATCCGTCAATGCTTAAGTCAAATTAACAACAGAATCATCGGCGCATCAGAGATCACATGCCAGGGCCTAGTCCAACGTAACCTAATCGTTAGCCACAACCCAGTCGAGCCACCAGTATTTTTCACGATTATACCTGTCAGCATTGCTTGAGTACCTTTCTGGTATGCTTACGCAGTATCTCAGATCAGCATTTCCATCTCTTAAGTCGATTGGCTCATAGAGGATACGTTTATCAGTCACTCTTCTAGCAATGTGATAAATAATTGGCACGTTCGTTGAATCTGATAAGTATCCATGTGCATCCAGATGCAAGAATGTCTCAGGTCGAATATGACCACTCACCAAAGAGTTTCTGAAATACTCAGGGTTAGGGTAAAACAAGTCCGATACTAGTTCGTTCTCCGTAACGTTAGCTGACCGCGCGAAATGATTCCTCACAAAATCCAGGATGACATTGTATCAATTCTGGATACACCGGAAGCATCCAGCTACAATTTCTCAATACCAAACAGAACTGAATGGACACAACGGGATGGGTCCAAAATCGAGGATGGAGTCAGTGCTGGATATACACCTCTCCTTTAACCTTCCAAACTATTGCATCGTTTTTCAAGTCAAAGTCACTGCCATTCGTCAAGCAGCTGAGTGGCTGGCGGTTAATGCAGTATTAGCATCGGATATTGTCATATATGTACATCGACAGTCAGATACCTTTTCAATGATCTAAACGATCTCAACAACGCCTGCACGGCTAAGATTAACTCCTTCATACAAAGGAGTGGATGGTTCCCAGAGTAAGAGGGTGATCCGCCCACCTTACACATCCTTTGGTCTAAGTGAATTTGACGGTTTTAACCAACCAACCAAGGGGTAACAATTTTCAGCACCGGATGCAAATGTTTCTTACTACCTACATATTATATCGATATCGCTCTATAACCCGTACAATTCGTTGTTGAATCATTTTCTCCTCTCCAGACCAGAAAACACACAAAATCACATTAATCTACTTTGAAATCAAAACATCCATGTAGTTGATCTTCTACTATCTGTAGGTGCATTCCTCCCACTATTTTTCATTTGTAAATCATACATATGTACATACATACATATCTATGTGTGTGTATAATTAAATTGTTAACATACGATTTATTCCAGGACAACTCCTTCGGTTGGTAAATAAAATATTGTCTTAGTTCATATGTCAATTTCATTATTAATTTACTAAATTTATTGCAAAGATATGTGTACACCCAAAGTCAACTTTAAATTCATTGCATCCTCTCAATCCTTATTGCCTGTCAGTGTCCCAGACGTCTGCTTATACTCTCCGAGACGGTCCTACCTATTGTCTACTTTCATCGACTGTTTCCGTAGACTATTTTCCTCGGTATTGGAAATAAACTAGAAGCTAGACCTCAACGTTTTCGTCCTTTGAGCATATTATTCTATTGCTCAGCCTAGGAGGCGTATCAAGATTATTCCTAAGTAACCCAAAGTTGCCCACTACCTGTACATATGGTAATCTTTAGTAATTTATGACACATGCAATATTACATTGTGGAAAACACCCGCGGATTAGGGCAGCGCGGACATGTACCTGCATTTTTTTCTTTATTACTTTAAGGATTATTTACTCTCGTTTGAAGTCACGAAAACCATCTCATAATCTAGTTTAAATAAATTACAGGGACCGCCTAAGTCGAAATTTTCTCTAATTAGGTGTCCGCATCTGAGTATCTATGTATGCATCTGTGCTACATCATATGATCATGATGCTTTGTTTAAAAAACAATCATAAGTCCAATGGATGCAGTTTCCAAATTATTAGGATTAGCACTCCTACTTAACTTATGTTGTTTACACTGAACGACCTTAATGACCAAACGTAATGATCAGCAGGAATAGCGGAGATCTGTGTATGTATACTCGACGGATTGTAAGGTATTGATGTGGCCAACGCAGGAACGGAAACCCACTTGTTTATTGTCCAGAATACTTTTTAGATAATGATGCGTTCGAGAACTATGTATATTATTTTAGCAATTACAGGAAACACGCAAATGCATCCCCAGTTTTCTTTAGGAGCCTGACAAATATTCCTTTTCTCCATTAGCTACAGAAAGATCCACTGTTCCAAACCTTATTTACGTTAAGAGGAAGATGGTCAACAGTTACTGCTGGCGAATCTTTGTAGACCTCTGCGGGAACGCCATCAAGTCCTGCCACCTTATATGGCTTGTTTTAATTACGGCAATGATTTCATCTGTGCTGAGAGTTGGGATGCGAATACTGCATTGGTGGTATTTCTTATATCATACTACGCTAGAGTTCTCTCTCGTCTTCATGCCGTAAGTACGGGATAAGAGCTTGCTTCCACGTTGTGCAGGGGTGTTTGAAAAGCGAATGCTTAGTTGATTCCGTTTGTCGATTTGCCTGCAAGCAGATAACCGTGTAGCATAACCTCTGCATGATCTTCAAACAAGACATTCTGTTCTGGTAACGAAGAAGCAGTTTAACAACAACTTTTTTGTATAGATATTCTCAGGGGTGAAGAATCTAGGGCTGGAGGCTTCACACCCCAGCTATTCAAAGAAGCTGGAATTAACATAGAGCATATACTAGCTTATTTCTAAGATATGTCGAAATGGTATGGCCGACGAATGGAATCTAACCATCGTTTGCCCGATCCACAAGAAACGAGAGAGTTAATTGAGTAGTAAGGATCCATACCGAACAATTAAGGAGATTCTATGTAAATCCTTGATCACCTCAGTCCTACTTTCTGATACTGAAGCGTGGACTTTATCGAAAACGCTTGGAAATATCTGGTGCTGTTTGCATTGAAGGGTTTTGGAGGAGGAGATTCAACGACTAATAATAACGAGCTGCACAGCGACATCGACATCCACCTAGTCAAGAAATTGCACATTATTCGCCTGAGATGGCTAGGACATGTAGATCAAATGACAACAAGAACTACAGTCCGTAAAGTTTTTAATCTAGCCTGGATAGACAACACAGTAGAAGAAAACCTCGTTTTGGTTTCCGCGCACAAGTAAGTTTAATCGTTAGTTAGCTAAGGACCGGAATTGGCTTGTTGCTTGGGGCCCAGATTCAACCTCAATTATTGGGTTATTTATACAATATGTTAGTAGCTTTTATAAGTAAGAGGGCGGAGTAGCCAATTACTGTCATGAAAAAGCTTCTCAAATGAAGCAATTGTCCTTCGGACACGGCATTAAACAGTTGGCCCCTTCCATGGAATATTTCCTTTTCTAATACATTTCTGGGGATATTTATTTCTGGTATAGTTAGCATTATATGAACTCTTAGAACAGTGAATGGCATATTCGAATTCGATACTTAACAATTTTTCTTTCATCAATTTCATTCCTTATTGAATCATATCTTGTCATGAAGCTATCCTCTGTTTGACAGATGATAGCTCTCTAAGACCATCGTTTCCCAGGATGCCGTGGAAGGCAAGAGAAAGAACTTAATGCTTGTATTTTCCAAATCAAAGAGATGAACCATGTTGTGGTTGGTAATTCTAATGTCATCTGCTATAAAATTAACGATAAAACATTGTTTATTCTGTTTGTTCGTATTTTCAGCAAGGGATGACTGGATACAATTAATAATCAGAGTTTTAAATAAATAGTGGAAGATCCTGTATCAATCTGAAATTTTAACATGTCACAAATCTTCGTCTCACTCAAATTAAGGCAAGGAAGGAAACAAATTAATGTTGCAGTGTTCTAGATCGAAAACTGTGGGTTCATTTGAGCAAGAGGTCTCATCCATATATCCAAGGATCTCATTCATTCGTCTTCAGTTTGGTGGTTGTTGTTCAGATTCAAGTTTTGATAGTATGAACTAAGGTCGTGGACATTTTGAAATTGATGTGGAAATTTTACTGATAAATAAATATACATACATAATCGTCGTAAATAGCGACGTTTCTAAATCTTCCTGAATCGATTTCTTTATCTACGAACTGATAATATTAGTTCAGTTTTACACGTTTGTCTATCTTTACAAAAAGTTCCTGACCCGGTTTAACTTTTCTATAAACAGGTTTTTTTTATTATTATCTTGGTTTTGGCTGCTTTGGGCCTCTCGGAGAAGATCTTGTATTTTTGTATTTTCTTGGTCAGATAAAGAAAAAATTATGTCAACTGGCTTCCGCTTGGTGACCACATTTATTATATTTAAACACCAAGGTCATCAGAATTTCAGCAACGTTGTTGAAATTTTGTTCCACCTTTACGACCCTTGAGATTTCACCAAGAGTAGTGTGAAGACGTTCATGCGTAGTCGATACAGTGAAATGGATCATTCCAAATGATCCCCAATAAAAGACTGTATTGTTTGGCAGCGAAATGTTGGTTCATAATCAGTCAATAATAATTTGGGATTTCTAAAATGTCCAATTAATTTGAGCATTGGTATTTTCATGTCAACTATAGAGCGAGATCCTACTGGTTCCATAATAGCAAAACTCATCTATGCAAGTTAAGAAGTAATGGTTATGTGCATTAAAAATGTCCATGCATAAAATTTCACTGGGAATGGTGGAAGGACCAGGACGAAGATCTGCCATGATTGAATTTGTTATGTAACTAATATAATATATGTACATATTTCTGTAAGATTTTATGTCGCGATTTCTTTCGTTTTTCCTCTGATTTTCGTACTTTATCCTTTTGTTTTAATATATGATTGCTTTTTCATATACAATTATCAGTTTAGTCCTTTGCATTATAAAACACTTTTACTTATATTTTTCCTCTAATTGCTAAATAAATTCAACTTTACTTTTCACTTTTATTTTATTTTACTTTTGGTGCTTCTCTGCAGTAATTAGGGATTCAACCTTGACTTCTGATGACAGAAATTGTAAGCAAATACATCTTAAGGATTAGGTAAGGGTAAATTATATCTAATAAAAGTTTCGGACTGCAAATATAAATAAATAAATAAATTTACACCCTTTTCTATATGCTGTCTGGCTTGGGTCCAGGGGATTAAAAATACACTCGCCGATGCACCAGGGATACTGACTGTGACTCACAGACACAGTACACAAAATATGTTAACGAGTAGTCGCGACTACGCAGGTAGCCAGTATATATTTTGCAATACGTTCTGCATGCGCACCTGTGTGTGCTCTTCAAGTGACTCCGATTATCGATACTTTAAAAAAAGTCATCTTTACATTGAAAATACAATTTTATTGAGTTGTATGGATTATCTCTGGATGGGAATTTTATTTTGACCCGCGCAGTTTATGATACAGACACTTATCTAGAAATATTCCTCATGTGCTTGCATATGTATGTGTGTATGCATATACGAAGGCGTCTGTAGTGTTCTAAAACAAAGAGAGGTTTTGTTGCATGGTGACGCCAGTTCGTCTAGGTGTTCTTGTTATATTATATCCAAATACAAATATGATTGCAATGGAAAACATCATAAAAAAATATCTATGCACATACCCCAAAAATAGAGGACTTTTGAATACCTTAACTTAATGTCTAGCGATATTGTTTATGACATGATCTCATTCTGGATACTGGGTTTACTTCAGGTCAATATTTTTCTAAAAAAGTACGACCTGGTTTTTATGTTTTCGACTCCAAATTTTCGTATGTTGTTCCTTTCACAATTGATTTCCGCTGCTTAATCCCCTGCGTACATACTTAGTGTTCATTATTGCAGGTGGTTACCAAGTATATTATCTGCTATACGAAAGCACCACTTCGGAATGAGCGGAAGAAAGAAGTTCAAATGATATTTTTTTCAACCTGATTAAACCACTTTGGAAACTTTCTTAATCTAAATCATCTGTCTTTCTAGTACACATGAGGGATTCGAAAAAAAAAACGATACAAAAACACATTTCTACTTAAATACAAGAATAAGGACTATCTATCACAATCTGGACTCCTAAAATCCAAATAAATTCTTCTCAGGCGTATCCTTCTTGCTCAAACCACATATTCGTACCCTACCCTCTATAGACACTTAATTAGACAGAAATCAAAAACTGAAACTCGATGCAACTTCCAGGCCAACGCTGGCTCATAACTAATTTTGTCGCGAATTCCCAAATGTATCCCAGTCGCATACATATTTGGATTCAGGTCGGTAGAATGGCAATGTTACTTTCGAGTCAAAAAATTCATGCATTTAGGCAATTAACTTGTGTTTAAAGTTGTACCTTTAGTCTATAGGCTGTTTGTTGATTGGACTGAGGAAGTGATATTCATTTATTTTGAATTTTAGTTTAAGAATATCTTATAAGAATATCTAATAGTGAATGATGGGACAATGTGGTAAAGAAAGGCACAAACTTCAGTGGCAAGCGCAAGTGGAGCCCTCTCTATTCATTGAAGCCAATCCATTAACTTTACGAGTAGATCCAAAATGGGTGGTAGCTAGCAGCTAGATCGAGCTGACGAGAGAGACTTGTTGATTGTAGTCGAAGACCACTGTGTACTGTACTATCATGAAATACAAAGTTGTAGAGTAGTCCGATGCATAACAGGCTTCTAAACATACCTTACAGTTGTTTCTGGTGATAGGGAAATCATTTAGGTCCCCAGATACAAGTAGTTCATTACAACACACTATGTACCTCAGCACTCAAAACTTTAACCATTCGGTGTTAAGCTTGGACTCAACAAGCCTTTTCAGGCAGCAGTCTCTAGTTGTATAAGTTTTTTTAATGTCCATCCATTCTACATTATCTTACCATCTGAAGTACGGGATGTGGCTTTATTTAGACAGTGTGAACCAATCACAGTATAGACCGTGTCTCTTCTTAGCTCAAAAACGTCGAGATATCTTAGACCACAGCTCTTACGAACTCCAAGATCCAAACATATTTTTATTCAATTTTGACAAGTTACCCTCCACCATACAACAGGACTAAGATGAAAACGCCGGTGTATGCCGTTGTTTGAAACCAAACCTCATCTATGGTCATTAAAGTTTAAAAATACAAATACAAATTTTTGGCGCTACAGGTCCATGGGACCCAGTGCCTAGCTTCTCACAACCACTCGTGCTGTGCGTGATATATTCTTGACACGAATGGAAGGGGCCTATTGTTTAATGCCGGATCCGAACGGCAGTTTTTTGTTTTGAGAAGCTTTTTCATGACAGTTTTACTCTCGGATGTTTGTCAGACGCTCGCGAGAGGTGGGGCCGTGAAAGAAATTTTAAGTGTTGTCTGGGGATTGAACCTGGAACCCCTCGCTCCGTAGTTCAACGCAGTAACCATTTGAGCCAGAAGTTTAACAAAACAAAAACTTTACCCCAAACCCCATAGAGTACATGCAGTTTGTGTTGTTTTAAAGAATTTCCGTGTCATAATCATTGTGGGTAGTTATCTGTCGAAACAGAATTTCTCTCCATTCCACACACACATCATCCAGTTTTCGTATGACCTTCGACAGCTGCAGGGCCACCAATCAAGATTTTTCAGTTCCGAATTCGTATACATTTTGTCGAAAAAACCGAAAACCAAACGATTACACGGATTGCAGATATTAGTTGCGAATTAATCCAATTGCTGATGTTTAGCGTGTGCCTCCGAAGATCCCTTTGTTGATGGTAATTATCGTTTCAAGTTGACACAACCACAAAACCTATTAGTGCGGTGCGCAACGCCTCAAGTGCCGATACATCGGATCTCATTACATTCATCGTCGTCTCAAATCATAAAGATTCGGTAGTTGACTCCTGTCGAAACAATAGCAAGTTGTAGCGCCATCGATTATAATGCTCTCTGGTGCACGAGCGAAGAGACGCCGGTCTTTTATAGGCATGTTGTAGTTTTATATGTACCTACGTGTACTGAGTTCAGTCATATGTCTACTAATAAGTATGTGAATGCTTGCGAATATTTTGTCGTTCTGCTTACCTGACTGACTGGCGAAGGTCGCGATATATTGACAGGATCACTACTACACAGACCGACTAGTCGTCGGCTATTCGAATGTTTCAATTTTGCCCAAGATTGTTCCAATCCGAAAGTTCTATATGAGTGTCGCGATAATGGTGACATGATATAATTTCTTTCCCGTCCCGACTACTCTCCCAGAAGAGACGGCGACACTATTCGCGAATTTAGTTTGCTTTGCCTTAATTTCATGGGATACGATGGATGAATGAGGTTGGTGACAGTCGGGATAAGAAAGGCGTAAGTTAATGAGACCTACTGGTTTGACTCGTAAACCAAAGCAGTAAAGTAATTAAAAACGTCAAATTTTTTTATAGAGTTTTTAACAGATACAGACTGTTTATGGAGGCTTTGGTGTTGACGGTGGTTGGTAATCGTGGGTATCCTATATTACTACTTAAGATTGATTTGATAAACGACTAAGATTGGATTAATCTGGGGTTATATGGAAAAGAGAAACTATAGTGTATCGTGAGTTAAAAAGGACTTGTAAGACTGGTGAAATATTTAAAACTCTTATTTCTGTGGGGATTGCTAAGTCGTGTACAATTAATGGCACTAACAACCTCGTTGCTGCAGGTTAGTGGCCAAGCAAATTTTTCAACATTATTTCATTGTTTGTACCAGTCATTACCTGTTCCTTATAATTGATGTAGATCATTGCTTCTACCAATCGCTTCCTTAAAATCATTTTCAAAAAATGCAAATGAAACCATATACAATGCCGTACCTGACTTTGTCTGAAGAGGATAAAATTGAACCGATCAATGGTAGCCAACCACTGACAGTCAACACAGTGAGATTTGAAATATTGATGACTGCCAGCAGTGGTCACATAAGTATATCGTGCAAAATAGGTTTCGGTTTCTTACCTGCCCAATTTAGTCAAAGAAGAATTCAACGAAGGTAAACCGTTCGCTGTAGTTTCGAAGTGGGTATAAATACTTTCCCAATGTCGGTACAAAGCACAGTCTAACGTCCTTCCTTCTAAGGTTAACAACTCATTCTAGAGAATCCTTACACGTTTCAAATAATTAAAAAAAAAAATCCAGCAAAAATAATGCCAGTTAAGCAGGAGAACTTTAATTGCCCAAGAAATCCACCACCGCCCTATGGGGCTCATATGCAAATTGTAAGTTGCAGGATCGTTGTTTCAAAACATATATGTATATCTAACCTTTGAAATTGAATATTGTGCTAAACTATTTTCTTTTTTTTCAATATTTTTAGGTGCATCAAAATTTGGAACCAAATAGGGAAAATTGCAAGCGGGCTCGTACTGCTCTTACAAGCAATCAACTTATTCAACTTGAAAGGGAGTTCCATACCAATCGATACCTATGCCGACCACGAAGAATCGAAATCGCCAAACGACTTAAACTATCCGGAAGGGAATTGAAGATTTGGTTTTTAAATCGTCGCTTAAAGAGCAAACAAATTGCAGCTCACGGTGATAAGGAATACATCAATCTGCATTCGAATCCGATGGAGAATGGAGTCCCAACATCAACACTGTGATACGACGAATTATGGTATTACGCAGTGGCTTCTGCGTTATAGTCCCGAACGAGAGTAGTCCACGCCAATGGTGTCCAGTCTGCCAGTGTCATATTATCAGCAGCAACCTATGCAAAGTAATAGGTTGTTGCCAACCAGGATGTTGGCATTTTGATAGAGCAATTCCCATGATGTGAAGCAGGGAAACACAAGAAATTTGCAATGACATGGATGTAAATGAGAAATGTAATTTATATTGAAAAGGATTCGATGCGAAAGTGGAACTCATTCACATTACCTTCCCGTATTGCTCACTTTGCGGATTTGACGATGCCGAAATAATTTTTCCTGTGAGTAATTCCTCTCGGCGGATTCCACGATAGGGATGATTCGCTCAGAAATACTACACATTGT
Source organism: Xylota sylvarum (assembly GCA_905220385.1). NCBI lineage: Eukaryota > Metazoa > Arthropoda > Insecta > Diptera > Syrphidae > Xylota > Xylota sylvarum. Next base: position 51,260,361 of record LR999958.1, read on the forward strand.
CAAAACTCTGGGGGATACTATAGTTTCCGATGTGCCAAGATCTGAAAACGCAGTTTTGAAGTTCTGGATGAAATAAGACCGAAATTTCACCTAGTTTAGCAGATATCGAGGTTTAAAAATTCAATCCTACAGGTTTTCTCTTAGAATATAGATGTAGATATATATATATATGTTTATCGTCAAATATGTTAAGCAAAATGATCTTCTTTGTTGTTAAAATATTTTACTTAATTAAATAATATTATTATATTAATTTATTTTATTTTTTAAACAAAAAAAATGCACTTTTTGTTAGACCATCCATCACTGGTTCGGTTTTTATTAGTTTTAAGAAATCGTGTGTGCAATCAAGGATTGCGACATGAGTTACAATTTACTGGATGGAGGCTTTTAGGTTCTTTTTATTCCCTCCCTACGAACTGTATGGAGGCTTTTAAGTTCTTTTTATTCCCTCTCTACGAACTGTATGGAGGCTTTTAGGTTCTTTGTATTCCCTCCCTACCATCTGTATTGGTCTCTTACTATTCCCTCCCTACGAACTCTATCAGGCCCTTTTTATTCCCTCCCTACGAACTGTATGGAGGCTTTTAGGCTCTTTTTATTCCCTCCTTACGAAGTGTATGGAGGATTTTAGGTTCATTTTATTCCTTTCCCACGAATTGCATGGAGGTTTTTAGGTTATTCCCCAACTGCAATTTGTGTGAAGGACCTTCTAGGACCTTTCATTTTTTTTCTTTTCCTTTTTTCTTCTCGTTTCAGGATTTATTCCCTTCCAGCGAATTGTTGGAAGAATTTTAGGTGTCTGTATTCCCTCTCTGCGAACTGTAGGGAGGCTTTTAGGAGTTTTTTTTTATTCTCTCCATGCTAACTGTGGGAAGGTTTCTAGGATATTTATTTATTTTTATTCTTGGCATACTATGTATATGAATCGTGAGTGTAGTTAGAACGTTAATAAGTGTTCGCGGATGATTAAATTGTCAGACAGGATGCCATTGCGTTATATGTATGAATGAGGTTCGTTTCAGTTGGGTAGATAGCAAATTAGTTCGGTGGTTAGGTTTAGGATTATTGGTAGAATGGCTAGGAAGCATACTGGCGAGTAGTTAAGTTAAGAAGGATATTCCGGAGTGGCGAAACTAAATCTCGCGACTAGTACAGGGTTTTAGCTAGTTTACTTAGTTAGGCATTAGGTTAGTGAGGGATTAGAGAGTTAGGCATTAGTTAGAACAGATTAGAGGTGATATTCTCCTGAAGACCGGTTGTAAGAGGGACGACCCTTAAGGTTTTCTCCATACTGACTGACGGAGATTTATTGCCTGTAGGATAGCTTCATTTATTTTATAGCGCTAGTTTAGTTAGGAAGGATATCTCGGAATGGCGAAACTAAATCTCGCGACTAGTGTAGGTTTTTAGCTAGTTTACTTAGTTAGGAATTAGGTTAGTGAGGGATTAGATAGTTAGGCATTAGTTAGAACAGGTTAGAGGTGATATTCTCCTGAAGACCGGTTGTAAGAGGGACGACCCTTTAGGTTTTCGCCATACTTACTGACGGAGATTTATTGCCTGTAGGATAGCTTCATTTATTTTATAGGGCTAGTTTAGTTAGGAAGGATATCTCGGAGCGACGAAACTAAATCTCGCGATTAGTATAGGGTTTTAGTTAGTTTAGTTAGGTCCTCCTTAGGATGTGTGAAAGATGTTGAACTCTCTTAATAGAAAATAATGTATGAGTAGGGTTTACGCACAAAGAGAGAACTTCGGCCTTCAGCTCACTAGTTCGAAATAGCAAGCAATCCTCAGTCCATCACTTCCATAGAATCCGAAAGAAGCAAATCGAGAAACCGTATAGCAATGCAACAATTCTATATCAAACGTGTCCTGCGCCTGTACCAAAAAACTACAAGTATTGTACAAGAAGCGAATTTTACAAAGTTACAAAGAAAGTTACAAGTAAACCTGACACTTAACAATTGTACACGAAAGTTTTAATAATTGGTAGACATTCTGAACCACAAAGCTACAAATGTGGACAATATTTAACAAACCATTGTTAAATAGATAGAAAACTTTTTCTGTTTCTTCTTCCTTGCAATACTGTCTCTTTAGCATTTTCTTACGTGAGGGCCTTAGTTTTGTCTCTGCTGACATATTTAATAGGTCTTCTACATATGTAAAATATTAAACGGTATTTATCATTCGATGCACCAATTACGGTAGCGGAAATAGATTCTCCATATAAGTGCCTGAAAGATGCCAAAGCACCAAAGCACCGGGATCGGATGGACTCCCTACGGAATTCTATAAAACCCCTGAGTCTTCTAAGGCAGTTAAAGGCTTATTTAGTAATGTCTTGCAACATTGTGTGGTGCCGCAACAGTTCAAAGAAGCATTGATTTTACCGATTTTTAAGAAAGGTTGCAGGAACCAGCCATCCAATTATACTCGTTTGTACAAGTTTTGTAAAATATAATAAACCAGGCCAAGACCGTGATAAAAACACCGTGAAGAATATGTTTTGCTAACAAATACATGAAAGTGTCAACTATGTTGTATGCGACCGGAAGCCGGTTTGAGAAATTGGAAATACTATTGAGGTTCTACATCAAAAGAATATTCCGTTTACCAATACCCAATACCCTAAACTATGCTATAATGCTTGATAATGGACGATCTCAACTGGCTACAGAAGACCTTGAAACTGTAAGCAAAGTATGTTTCTCTAGAAGTGTTCCATATGTCTTTGGAAAGATTACCAAGATGTGTGGCTCTGGAAGCACTACGATGCAACTAGTTGGTACAGCAAATGGAATGGCGTGAGGAATAAGTTTGAAAATCGTAAACTAGCTCAACGAGCTGAGTGATACTCTCATGTTCGCGAAAGACGAGTGCTGGCTTATCGACAAAGAATTATAACACAAAGTTTTTAATTTTTTTTGATTTTTATTTTATTAAATTGCAATCTATAATAATTAATTAAAAATCTTATCAATATCTATACACTATATATAAAATTAAGGTGGCAAAGTGCGTATGTTTCCCTCTACCGCCCGTAATTTTGAACCAATTCAGTTGTTTTTTTATGTAGATAATTACGGTACCTCGAACAAAGGATAAGGAAACAGCAACTGGAGGTACAGCTGCAACAGCAGGAACAGTAACCGCATTAAAGGATACAACAGCAGCAGCAACATGAGGAACAGCAATTGCAGTTACACCTGCAACAGCATAAGGAACAGGTCCAACCGCTGCAACAGCAGCAATATCAGCTACAGCAGCAACATCAGCTAACAGTTGCAACTGGACGATATTGAGTTTGTACTCAATAATATGAGTGTACCTTTGGAAGCTGATCCATTAAGTGGAAGGAAGCCAATTGGTCCAGAAATCAACTAGATCAATGGCTTCTCCATCTTCCTCCAACAAAGGAGCAGGCATTACCCATGGATCAGGTTCCAAAGGTACACTCATATTATTGAGTACAAACCCAATATCGTCCAGTTGCATCTGTTGTTGCTGCTGATGTAGGTGATTTTGGTGCTGTAGCTGATATTGCTGCTGTTGCAGCTCTAACTCCAGTTGCTGTTTCTTATCGTGTTGCTCCTGTTGAAGGTTCAACTGCAATTTCTGTTGCTTATGTTGCTGCTGCCGTTCTATCAGAACCTGTAGTTTCAATTGCTGTTCCTGCAGCTGCTGTTTGACCTCTACCCGGAGTTGCTGATATTCCAGCAGCAGTTGGCTCTGTTGTTGTTCCTGCTGTTGCTGTAGCTGCAGCTCCTGTTGTTGCTGCAGCTGCTGCTGGAGCTCTATCTGCAGTTGCTGATGTTGCAGCTGCAGTTGGCTCTGTTGCTGTTCCTGCTGTTGCTGTAGCTGCAGTTCCTGTTGTTGCTGCAGCTGCTGCTGGAGCTCTATCTGCAGTTGCTGATGTTGCAGCTGCAGTTGGCTCTGTTGCTGTTCCTGCTGTTGCTGTAGCTGCAGTTCCTGTTGTTGCTGCAGCTGGCTCTGTTGTTGTTGCTGCTGTTCCTGTTCTTGGTCCTGTTGTTGGTTATGTTGTTGCTGTTTCTGCTGTAATTGCAATTGATCATGTTTTAATTGTTGAATTATGGCATCTCTCTCGGCTCTCGGTATTGAATTACCCGAAATAGCACCAGAAATTTTTTGATTATTTAGAATATTTACCATTATTTCCTTTTTTAATTTCGCCCTCCTATTTTGAAACCAGACTTTCACACGTTCTTCCGCCAGTCCATGTTTCAGCCCTAGTTCGATCCTCTGCGACTTCGGTATATTGTTATTAAAGGCAAATACCTCCTCGAACTCCTGTAATTGTTTTGGGGTGAATCGCGTGCGGTGCCTTTTCGCTCGAGGTTCTGGCGGAGAAGGTGGAAGTGGTGGTGGGACCATCATGGCATTTACCTGAAAAAAAAAAATTGATAAAACAATTTAATAAAAAAATTTTTTTTTACAATTTTATGAGAAAATTTTAAAATTGTTCACTTACCACAGCAAAGTTTCCAAATTGCCCTTGAAATAATTTATAGTTGTACATTTTTATAGATTTATTTTATTTAAAATGTAGTTAAATTTACGAAGAAACAAATTTGTTTTTCAATCACTTGTGTGTTCTGGCACAGTAACTGGATGTTTGTGTCGTAAGTTTCAGCAAACGCGCGTATTTATGCAAAACCTTCTCGTGTTTTCAAAACGATCCTTTACGTATTGTATGACGGGGTAAGATTCATTGCATTCTCACACTGTTGCAAAATGTTCTATCTACCAATGAGCGTCCGCCGTGCATCTTAATATTCTCATTCGAACAGGTAGGACTGCGTCCTCCGATGTGCCACATTTGTGTTTGTATGTGTGATAAAGCATAAGTCATTAAGCATCCTCGAAAGTGAGACAGAAAACATAAAGGTGATCTATTTCGCGCAGTATGTTCTTGAAGGTGTTGGTATAGGCTGATGATCGCATTGGTGTGAGAGTAGGATGAGGATCTGTACCGAATTTACTGCAGTGCACTTCAACTTGCAATATACATATGCACTTATGTATGTATGTATGTGTTATTTGGTGTGGGTTAAGATGACGTACAGAAAGACCAAATGATGCACTATGACGATGAAATCATTTGATAAATAAATAAAAATAAATCAAGATATCTAAATCGAAATGTGAATGTATGAATTCTTTGTTTAGCATTTCCTTGAATTTTTTTCATATCGAAATCACACTCTAAATCGATATTCTCCTAAGTTCATGAATTGCTTTAAGCCGAATTTAGCAAAAGAAAATATCTTTTTCATCGAAGTAAGCGAACTTGTTCATAGTTTTGTCCATCGGCGAAGAGGGCTCCACTTTTTGATAATTCGTTAAAAGAAATAGGTACTTAAATTTCTATGAATTGTGAATGCTGGATACCGAATGCATTTAACATTAGACTGAGTAGTCTGGAGTTTGGATTTCCTTCTCCAAGGAGACTATATTGTTCTTTTAAGAATGGCATTCTGATTTAAGAAGCGCTACAACGATGGAAATATCGTTAAGACAGTTTCAGTTTGTTTTTCTATAGTTTTACTCTTTTGTCTCTTGGTATACAAAATCAAAAAAGACTTAGTTCATCTGATATATGTAGTTAAACGAATATATGCCTTCTGTATGGAAATCGAATTATAAAATTATATGTCCAAACCCTAAGAAAAGAGTTAGGCATTTTAAATTTCTTTGAAATATTTCCTATGGCGAATATAAACTAAAAAGTTCGCAATACACATACACACATGCACACATACCTTATTAATCATAGAAAAAACCAAACAGTCTGAGACACACAGGCACTTGGGTATTTTCCGACTACTTTTTCAGAATTACCTGTCATAAAAATGCGTACCCTTATAATCCGCTGTCAATTTTTTCGAGTATGTAGCGTTAATCAATCCTTTTACGACCCATCTGAGTTGAGTGGAATGGTTTTTGAATTGTTAAAAAATTATCTATTAAGTAATAAAATATTATGATAGGATTATTTTCCAAAATACTTTTTTCACTTCCAATAGATGAATGTGTATTAATATAAATTCGAATTGTTTCGAAGTCATTATAAGCGGATATCCAGCGTATAATCTATTTTTGGTGTGAAGTAGTAGGTGAGGTTCATGTCAATACTTATTTCCCATTTGGTATATTCTAAATATTTGATTGATTGTTGTTTTGCATATCTGTTATACCGACCCAAAATTTGAAGTTTGGAATTTTAAAGCTTAAGCAGTATCCTCCTCAAAACTTCTAATATGCTCGTAAGTTCGTAGATATTTTTAATTGCAGTTCCTATCAACGCCAATAGATACTATTGTCGTCCGTTCCAAAAATCTTTTTACTCCTTCGTTCTTTTTGGATGTCGGTTTGGGCCTGCAAAAATTCAAACATTACTATGCATTGGACGCATTCTTGCCAAAGTGTAAGCGACATCATTATAAGTAGTGCCGAATGGACAACTTAGTACAATGACGTGATTAGCTATTCTTTACACCCTAGACCCATATTTCCCTATTGTTAAGACGTAGTCCTTTTTTTATTGAGAAGAGCAAAGGCATACTTATGTATGTAAAAATTCTACAGAACGACCGATATTTAGTTGCATATATAAAGTTTTCTCAGTAGATAAAATGAAACTATGGACATCGGATAGAGACGCGTGCGAAGCCTTGGAGACCGCAAATTCGAGGTGTTCCTCTACTGCGTTGTCCCCCCGGGTTTGATTCGATTTTTTCTCTCGACACGACCGAGGATATTACCCACTTTCGATAAAGTCCATGCTTCAGCGCTATAGAGCACGACTGGAATGATCAAGGTCTTATATAGAGTGTCCTTAGTTGTTCGGGAAAGGCCCTGAGCCCTGACTACTAAATTGCTTTCTGTTGTGAGTGTCCTTTCTTGTTGACAGCATATTGCGCACGCTAGTGGGTAGCTTTACACATAGTGCGTGTAACTCTCATCTCTTCTTTTGTATATGTACATAAATACATCCATATGGACATATCAAATCCAATAGTGAAATAAAAATTGCTCATTAGTTCCAGTGAGTACATCAAAATGACATCGAAGGATCCCAGCACAAGAGGGTAGAACTTGGCCTGCACCTTAGCCGAGCAAAAGCTTTGAGTATCGATGCCCGAGAAGTTTCATCTCAATAATCTCAATTCATAAATAAGAATACTTATAAAAATTATAATTTCAAAAAAACAAACAAAAAAAACCATTTTGCGTGTTCACTATATTGTTCACTATATCGATGTTCAGTATATCGTGCATCCTTTGTATATCAGAATGTGAAAAGAAAAAATAATGGGCGCCATTTGAATATATGGTAAATAGTGCTGTGCATCGAAAACTGTTCAACTGTTTTCTACACAAACTCCTTTTCAGCAGTGTTCGTTCGTTCGTTACATCTTCGTTGCTGATCGAGATTTTATATTCATATCGTCCACATACATATGTACATAAAACAAAAAATGATTGATTTTTTATAGCTTCCTTATCTCGTGTCCGAATTTTGCTTGCTTTAAATATCTTCTTTTAAATATAAAAAAAAATTAGTCCAACAAGTATTGTCTTTCATTACCGGTCATTTGCGGTGGAAAAATACTATCATGGACACATAATATCGTATCGAACTTATTTTTATACAAACAGGGATTTTTTCTTTAATCTAAAATATACATATTCTTACCACGATGAACGCTTTTCGGAACCATGTTTACGTGTTGATTTAACAACTCTGTATTCACATGTATTTTGATCAAACATTCTAAAGTTGCATTTATTTGAATGTAAGTATGTATTTAGATTTCACATCCTTAAAATATACAATGAAAATTGACTCCTGTGAGCTGAACATAAAAAAGGACACCCATTGTAACGCATGTAAACCAAATACAATGATCTACCTGACTTTGTTTGCCTGGGTGGGAACAAATTGAACCGACCAATGGTAGCCAGTCACAGACAGTCGAAGATTTGAAATATTGATGTCTGCCATGCATTCATCCCCTGTATCGTTTAAAAAAGGGTTCGGTTTAGTCAAAGAGTACAATGAAGGTAAACCCTCGCCTGTAGTTTCGAAAAGAAAGGGTATAAATACTTTCGCAATGTCCGTACAGTGCACAGTCCAAATTCTCTCCTTCTAAGGATAACAACTTATCTTGGAGATACTTTGAACGTTTTAAAAATATTTAAAAATATATATCCAGCAAAAATGATGCAAGTACAAGAAAACTTTAACTGCCCAAGAAATCCACCACCGCCCAATGGGGTCCATTTCCAAATGGTAAGTTGCACAAAATATACATAATTTGTATTGAACCATTAATATTGAATATTTTACTAAATTATTTTATTTTTTTTTTTTAATTTTCAGATGCATGCGAATTTGGAACCAGAAATGGTTGTTCACAATGAAGTAGTACCAGCACCAGAAAATGAAGAGAAGAGTAAGCGGACACGTACTGCTTTCACAAGCACACAATTATTTCAACTGCAAACTGAGTTCCATACAAACCGATATTTATCCCGTCCACGGAAGATCGAAATTGCCCAAAGGCTAGATCTAACAGAGAAGCAAGTGAAGGTTTGGTTCCAAAATCGACGAATGAAAAGCAAAACAGATGCAGCTCGCGGTATCAAGGAGTACGTTAATTTAAGATCAACATGTGAAAATTCTTGCTCCAGCCAAGGTAACCCTCAACCAGTTTCACTTGAACATCAGGGGTTTAGTGCTTCCGTTCAACAAATAGAAGTACAACACCAGCACAATAATACGAACCATGATGGGATTGTGCAGGGACTTCTGCAGTATAGTCCCCAAAGAGAACATACAAGTCAATTTGTGTCCACGGTACCAGTGCCCTATCACCAGCAACAACCTGTTCAAAATAATATGCAGTTGGTGAGTGTGAATACCAGCCAGGATGTGCCGCAGTACATCAATCCTTACCAAATGCACAATAATTATCCTTGTGAACCGATGAACATTGGCATTGAAACTGGTGATTGTACGAAAGCCCCTGAAAACTTCAACGAAGTGCCTTTAAATGATAGACAGTCGTACGGATTCAATCACTACATTCCGAATTTCGTGGATTTTGGTTTTGGTAGTGATCTGACATATGAAGCTCCACGAGAATACAATGTTAATAATTATGACCTTTCCGCGACTTCACCAACGCCGAACAGTGAGGCAAGCTGGACGTCAGCCTATTCCGTGGTACCATCAGATATTGATTTGCCTTATCAGCTGTTAGACCTTTAAGCTTGTTATCACCAGTAGATTAAATGTAGTTATTTAAGTTCTATATATGTCTATTGTACTCATCTGTAATTTTGATTTAAAATACTATAATTAAACGTTCCTATTCAATGTAAAAATTTTGAGTGTTCTCACTTTCAAACATCAAGGACGTTTTCGATTCCTGTTAGATATTCGCTCAGAAATATTCTGCATTTTTAAAACTCTGTATGCCAGACAATGCCATATATTTTCTTTTAGTGGGCAGAGTCATCCCTATTTGTTAACGTAGATGTGTTTAGTTAAGTTGAGGGTATATATATATGTATTTGTTGCGACTTAACCTCAAGTTGCTTTAGTACACGACCCCTTCTTGTGTACAGGTACACCAAATCTGAATGTGCGTCGCGTTGCCTACACAACATGTATGGATTCGAATTGTACGAATATAGTAAAACACAAACACAGGGTATTTTGATTTTCTTACAAAAATATAAAAATATTTGAAATCCCCCCACGCATGGCACTTTGTGTGATTACACCTGGGGAGATCTGCAAAAATATTAGTTTCCAACTCATCTTACCAATGACATGCAAATTGCTATTATTTGGAAAACAATGTTTAAGACGCTTGTTCCACCAGTCGAGATCTGCAAAAATATTAGTTTCCATTGAACTCCTTTGCAGGGTGATTAAGTTGTTCATTCGTAAATGATATGGGAATCCACTTGCTCTTTATATTTAGAAGTGAAAAATTGGATTAGTATGTCCTAAGTTAAATTATAGCATACCAGCAAATACAATCAATGAATTTTGCGACCAAATTACCGCCTCTTCTTTGCAATGTATAACTCTGATCGGTTTCATCTGTATAACAGTCACCTTGGACAGCAACTGCATGTAAATTATTAGCATATACACGCACTGGTATGGTATGAAATATATTGCTACGGTAGAAGTTTAGTTACAATTTAAAATGAAACTCATCCTTCCGAATTCCCCGAACATCATGTCCTGTGCTGGCGACCATCGTATGTATTTATTGACCTGTTTCACAATTTACATGACAGACAAATGATCGTGAGTCCAAAAACTTTCTTCCAGCTGTCAATGAATGTTCTCATATCCCACACAAATATTTTATTTTACCCAGAATAAGACGTTTGTCATCGCCATTATTATTAAGCTCCTAAAGTTAACTTTTCATTGAAGACATCTCTCAATTCGAGTTCCATACGATATGTATATCACCAAATACGATAACTGTAAAATAAACAAAAGCAAACAATCTCAAAGCCCATAATTATGGGCTACATAATTGACTTTAAGGATATTTGTGGGTTTACAGACAATAATTACGGTAAACAACTGCTCCTTTATAAATACATGTAAGGGGTAACCACGGATCATGGGCAGAATCTGATGAAGCATCGCTCAACCTGCTTTAGGACACCCACTTCTCCTGCTCTGGTAAATATCGCACGCCCACCGCAACCTCCTAAATTCATCAATGAAGAAAAACTGAAGTGGGCCGTGACCACTTTCGAGCCTTTTAAGTCACCGGTGCCGACAAATCCAGGTGTCCTATATTCTGAATGGTTGCCTCTAGCTAGAAACAATGCCGTCCGCCTGGACCGAGGTAAAAGTGATATTTATACCCAAAGCAGACAAAACATCACATACTCTTTCGAAAGACTAATCCTCACGTTTTTCCTTCTGAAGATTCTTGAAAGAATCCTAGATCTTCACATCAAAGTCACCATTGATAGCACCCTACTATCCACGTCACAACACGCCAATCAAAAAGGTAAATAAAGAACCTCTCCCACAGCAGCGATTCAAACCATGCTCCACTTAGTCCCAATCGACATCGTCAGCCTTCAAATGGCTGCACACATTGGACATGCTAGAATATTACTGCTGAATCATCATCTTTCCCAGGTCATCGACCACCTACCTACTGAATACAACTTCAACATGGGCTACAATTTTTTTTTCTCCTTTTTTTTATTTACCACTATTGAATTTTTACAATTTTTTTTGCAGAAATAAACTTAAACTATTAATGTAACTATAATGATTTTTTAAAGTAACTGACCTGAAGGGTTCTCAATACTTATTATATTATTATATGATAACTTAAAGTTTGCTCTAGAACTAGTTTAACTAACAATTATATTTAATATACCTAAAAATCGGATATTAAGTTAACATTATTTTTATTTTGTATTGTAGGAAAATGTGGTAAAAAACCAATTAAAAATATTATCTATTTTTTAAACAAGAACAAAAAACACCTAGTAAAGAAAAAGCCTAATACTAGCTTACCCTAACCTATTCTAGAACTAGGCCCTGACATGTGATTTCCAATCCGTCAATGCTTAAGTCAAATTAACAACAGAATCATCGGCGCATCAGAGATCACATGCCAGGGCCTAGTCCAACGTAACCTAATCGTTAGCCACAACCCAGTCGAGCCACCAGTATTTTTCACGATTATACCTGTCAGCATTGCTTGAGTACCTTTCTGGTATGCTTACGCAGTATCTCAGATCAGCATTTCCATCTCTTAAGTCGATTGGCTCATAGAGGATACGTTTATCAGTCACTCTTCTAGCAATGTGATAAATAATTGGCACGTTCGTTGAATCTGATAAGTATCCATGTGCATCCAGATGCAAGAATGCCTCAGGTGGAATATGACCACTCACCAAAGAGTTTCTGAAATACTCAGGGTTAGGGTAAAACAAGTCCGATACTAGTTCGTTCTCCGTAACGTTAGCTGACCGCGCTACAATTTCTCAATACCAAACAGAACTGAATGGACACAACGGGATGGGTCCAAAATCGAGGATGGAGTCAGTGCTGGATATACACCTCTCCTTTAACCTTCCAAACTATTGCATCGTTTTTCAAGTCAAAGTCACTGCCATTCGTCAAGCAGCTGAGTGGCTGGCGGTTAATGCAGTATTAGCATCGGATATTGTCATATATGTACATCGACAGTCAGATACCTTTTCAATGATCTAAACGATCTCAACAACGCCTGCACGGCTAAGATTAGCTCCTTCATACAAAGGAGTGGATGGTTCCCACAGTAAGAGGGTGATCCGCCCACCTTACACATCCTTTGGTCTAAGTGAATTTGCCGGTTTTAACCAACCAACCAAGGGGTAACAATTTTCAGCACCGGATGCAAATGTTTCTTACTACCTACATACATATTACATCGATATCGCTCTATAACCCGTACAATTCGTTGTTGAATCATCTTCTCCTCTCCAGACCAGAAAATACACTAAATCACATTAATCTGCTTTGAAATCAAAACATCCATGTAGTTGATCTTCTACTATCTGTAGGTGCATTCCTCCCACTATTTTTCATTTGTAAATCATACATATGTACATACATACATATGTATGTATGTTAACATACGATTTATTCCAGGACAACTCCTTCGGTTGCTAAATAAAATGTTATTTGAGTTCATATGTCAATTTCATAATTAATTTACTAAATTTATTCCAAAGATATGTGTACACCCAAAGTCAACTTTAAATTTATTGCATCCTCTCAATCCTTATTGCCTGTCAATGTCCCAGACGTCTGCTTATACTCTCCGAGACGGTCCTACCTATTGTCTGCTTTCATCCTCTGTTTCCGTAGACTATTTTCCTCGGTATTGGAAATAAACTAGAAGCTAGACGTCACCATGTACACATAAAAAATACTGGGCTGTTTGAGCTGAAGCTGTATCTATTCAATTGAAATTAAAAGATTTATTTAAACCCATAACGCTGTTCCCATAAATCTAATCAGTGCACATGTCCAACGAAAGTGAATTCTTTAAATAGCATACTAATCAACTTGGAACCGGAAGTAATGATCGCTTTCAAGCCACCTAAATAAGTAAATACTGCTACTAGTAATAAAAAGTGCTCTCGGAACCCAAAATATCAATGGAAATCTTACAATAACATCGGCTGTTTATTACAGCACCACTGAGAACATTTTTTGCATTTAAGGAACTAAAACTCCAATTAAATGGTTTAGTTCAAGTTCAACGTTTTCGTCCTTTGAGCATATTATTCTATTGCTCAGCCTAGATCAAGATTATTCCTAAGTAACCCAAAGTTGCCCACTACCTGTACATATGGTAATCTTTAGTAATTTATGACACATGCAATATTACATTGTGGAAAACACCCGCGGATTAGGGCAGCGCGGACATGTACCTGAATTTTCAGAATATTCGGTGAATTATGAGTTTTTATAGTTTTTCTTTATTACTTTAAGGATTATTTACTCTCGTTTGAATTCACGAAAACCATCTCATAATCTAGTTTAAATAAATTACAGGGACCGCCTAAGTCGAAATTTTCTGTAATTAGGTGTCCGCATCTGAGTATCTATGTATGCATCTGTGCTACATCATATGATCATGATGCTTTGTTTAAAAAACAATCATAAGTCCAATGGATGCAGTTTCCAAATTATTAGGATTAGCACTCCTACTTAACTTATGTTGTTTACACTGTCGACCTTAATGACCAAACGTAATGATCAGCAGGAATAGCGGAGATCTGTGTATGTATACTCGACGGATTGTAAGGTATTGATGTGGCCAACGCAAGAACGGAAACCCACTTGTTTATTGTCCAGAATACTTTTTAGATAATGATGCGTTCGAGAACTATGTATATTATTTTAGCAATTACAGGAAACACGCAAATACATCCCCAGTTTTCTTTAGGAGCCTGACAAATATTCCTTTTCTCCATTAGCTACAGAAAGTTCCACTGTTCCAAACCTTATTTACGTTAAGAGGAAGATGTTCTACAGTTACTGCTGGCGAATCTTTGTAGACCTCTGCGGGAACGCCATCAAGTCCTGCCACCTTATATGGCTTGTTTTAATTACGGCAATGATTTCATCTGTGCTGAGAGTTGGGATGTGAATTCTGCATTGGTGGTATTTCTTATATCATACTACGCTAGAGTTCTCTCTCGTCTTCATGCCGTAAGTACGGGATAAGAGCTTGCTTCCACGTTGTGCAGGGGTGTTTTCAAAGCGAATGCTTAGTTGATTCCGTTTGTCGATTTGCCTGCAAGCAGATAACCGTGTAGCATAACCTCTGCATGATCTTCAAACAAGACATTCTGTTCTGGTAACGAAGAAGCAGTTTAACAACAACTTTTTTGTATAGATATTCTCAGGAGTGAAGAATCTGCTAGGGCTGGAGGCTTCACACCCCAGCTATTCAAAGAAGCTGGAATTAACATAGAGCATATACTAGCTTATTTCTAAGATATGTCGAAATGGTATGGCCGACGAATGGAATCTAACCATCGTTTGCCCGATCCACAAGAAAGGAGAGAGTTAATTGAGTAGTAAGGATCCATACCGAACAATTAAGGAGATTCTATGTAAATCCTTGATCACCTCAGTCCTACTTTCTGATACTGAAGCGTGGACTTTATCGAAAACGCTTGGAAATATCTGGTGCTGTTTGCGTTGAAGGGTTTCGGAGGAGGAGATTCAACGACTAATTATACGAGCTGCACAGCGACATCGACATCGACCTAGTCAAGAAATTGCACATTATTCGCCTGAGATGGCTAGGACATGTAGATCAAATGACAACAAGAACTACAGTCCGTAAAGTTTTTAATCTAGCCTGGATAGACAACACAGTAGAAGAAAACCTCGTTTTGGTTTCCGCGCACAAGTAAGTTTAATCGTTAGTTAGCTAAGGACCGGAATTGGCTTGTTGCTTGGGGCCCAGATTCAACCTCAATTATTGGGTTATTTATACAATATGTTAGTAGCTTTTATAAGTAAGAGGGCGGAGTAGCCAATTACTGTCATGAAAAAGCTTCTCAAATGAAGCAATTGTCCTTCGGACACGGCATTAAACAGTTGGCCCCTTCCATGGAATATTGCCTTTTCTAATACATTTTTGGAGATGTTTATTTCTGGTATAGTTAGAATTATATGAACTCATGATTCCACTCTTAGACCAGTGAATGGCATATTCCATATTTAAAAATTTTTTTTCATCAATTTCATTCCTTATTGAATGTCTTGTATAATATAGTACTTAAGTGTACTACTTCACTATTTAATTCGTTTTTTTTTTTGTTCGTTACATAACTAAGTTTGTGTATCCTAGCCATTCAAATTTTATTTATAATTCTTTGGTTATTATTGTTTACTGAAACTTTATTTATTTTTGTCCTTATGATATTTAAGTCATCATGGTCAGGGTCCCCTGCCAACCATTTCCATGCACTTTCGATGAAATTACATAAGTCTGTTAGGTTTCAATCTTTGGAGGTTGTTCTGGGTTTGGGAATAGTTTTTTCATCGGGCTTGGTTTTGGACATACAAGAGTTTGAGTGCTATGGTTAAGTTGTCAGTTTTAATAGAGAATGCGTTTATTAATAGAAAGTTCAACTGCTTTATTTTAATTTTGACAGAGTTCAGAATTGTCATGAAGCTATCCTCTGTTTGACAGATGATAGCTCTCTAAGACCATCGTTTCCCAGGATGCCGTGGAAGGCAAGAGAAAAAACTTAATGCTTGTATTTTCCAAATCAAAGAGATGAACCATGTTGTGGTGGGTAATTCTAATGTCATCCGCTATAAAATCAACGATAAAACACTGTTTATTCTGTAAGGGATTTTCAGCAAGGGATGGCTGAATATAATTAATAATCAGAGTTTTAATTAAATAGTGGAAGATCCTGCATCAACCAGAAATTTTAACATATCACAAATCTTCGTCTTGCACTCAAATCAAGGCAAGGAAGGAAACAAATTAATGTTGCAGTGTTCTAGATCGAAAACTGTGGGTTCATTTAAGCAAGAGGTCTCATCCATATCTCCTTGTGCTTAAATTTAAATTCTTGTGATTAAATTCTAAAACGGAAGTGGTGGACATTTTGAAATTGATATGAAAATTTGACTGATAAATAAATATACATACATACTTACTTACTTAGGTGGCGCTACAGTTCGGAGTGAACCTGGGCTTCAACTAACAAGCCTCTCCAGTTAGCCCGGTCCTTAACTAACTGCCTCCAGTTGCGCACTCCAAGCTTGTTCAGGTCCCCTTCAACTTGTGCGCGCCACCTAAGGCGAGGTCTTCCTCTGCTGCGTTGTCCCTCCGGGTGTGATTCGAGGACTCTTCGGGCCGGAGCACTGGTGTCCATTCGCTCTACATGTCCTAGCCATCTCAAACGACTAATGCGCAGTTTTTTGACTAGGTCGATGTCGCTGTACAGCTCGTATAGTTCGTCGTTGAATCTTCTCCTCCAAAGCCCATCAACGCAAACGGGACCGAATATTTTGCGAAGAATTTTTCTCTCGAAACGACCGAGGATAACTTCATCCGCTTTTGATAAAGTCCAAGCTTCAGCGCCATAAAGCAGGACTGGGATGATCAAGGTTTTATATAGAGTCTCCTTAGTTGTTCGGGATAGGGCCTTACTACTCAATTGCCTTCTGAGCCCAAAGAAGGTGTTATTTTCAGAATTGATAGCAGAGCCGAGGTAGACAAAGTCCCTTACTACCTCAAAGTTATAGCTGTCGATTGTGACGTTCTGTCCAATTCGTCGATATTGTGTGTCCCTTCTGGTTGACAGCATATACTTGGTTTTGCCCTCGTTTACCGTTAAACCCATTTTGGCAGCTTCTGTTTCAATACTAGCGAACGCACCGGTGACAGCCCGCTGTGTTCTTCCAATAATGTCGATATCGTCAGCATACGCTAGTAGTTGCACAAACTTTTGAAAGATTGTGCCTCCGGTGTTGGCTTGTGAGTTTCGCACAATTCTCTCAAGAACGATGTTAAAAAAATCACATGACAGCGCGTCACCTTGTCTAAATCCTTTTTTGACATCAAAGGTCTCGGTGAGATCGTTACCGACCTTGATGGAGCAGCGAGAATTCTCCATCGTCATTCTGCACAATCTGACGAGTTTGGCAGGGATGCCAAAACTAGACATGGCTCTGTATAGCTCGTCTCTATAAATGCTGTCATATGCGGCCTTGAAATCGATAAAAAGATGGTGGGTATCGATTTGGACTTCTTGGGTTTTTTCCAGGATCTGCCGAAGTGTGAAGATTTGATCGATTGTGGACTTTCCTGGCCTGAAACCACACTGATAGGGCCCAATCAGGTTGTTGACGAAGGGTTTCAGACGTTCACACAATATGGCAGATAGGATCTTGTACGCGATGTTGAGGAGATATACATACATAATCGTCGTAAATAGCGACGTTGCCTTTGGGAAACGGGATTTTATGGGTGGACAGTACATAATTTTAGCATGACTCGCAGTTGAAGTTAGAAAAGTTATCGAATACTATCCTTGTGAACAAGTTTCCCATTTACAAGAACAGTAGTTCCTAAATCTTCCTGATCTCGATTTCTTTATCTACGAACTGATAATATTAGTTCAGTTTTACACGTTTGTCTATCTTTACAAACAGTTCCTGACCCGGTTTAACTTTTCTATAAACAAGTTTTTTTATTATTATCTTGGTTTGGGCTGCTTTGGGCCTCTCGGAGGAGATCTTGTATTTTCTTATTCTCTTGGTCAGATAAAGAAAAAATTATGTCAACTGGCTTCCGCTTGGTGACCACTTTTATTATATTTAAACACCGAGGTCATCAGAATTTCAACAACGTTATTGAAATTTTGCTCCAGCTTTACGACCCTTGAGATTTCTCCCAGAGTAGTCTGTAGACATTCGTGCGTAGTTGGTACAGTGAAATGGGTCATTCCAAAATGATCCCTAATAAGAGACTGTATTATATTATATGTATAATATGGGATTTCTAAAGTGTCCAATTATTTTGAGCATTGGTATTTTCATGTCATCTATAGAGCGAGATCCTACTGGTTCCATAATAGCAAAACTTATCTATGCAAGTTAAGAAGTAATGGTTATGTGCATTAAAAATGTCCATGCATAAAATTTCACTGGGAATGGTGGAAGGACCAGGACGAAGATCTGCCATGATTGAATTTGTTATGTAACTAATATAATATATGTACATATTTCTGTAAGATTTTATGTCGCGATTTCTTTCGTTTTTCCTCTGATTTTCGTACTTTATCCTTTTGTTTTAATATATGATTGCTTTTTCGTATACAATTATCAGTTTAGTCCTTTGCTTTATAAAACACTTTTACTTATATCTTTTCTCTAATTTCTAAATAAATTCACTTTACTTTTCACTTTTATTTTATTTTACTTTTGGTGCTTCTCTGCAGTAATTAGGGATTCAACCTTGACTTCTGATGACAGAAATTGTAAGCAAATACATCTTAAGGATTAGGTAAGGGTAAATTATATCTAATAAAAGTTTCGGACTGCAAATATAAATAAATAAATAAATTTACACCCTTTTCTATATGCTGTCTGGCTTGGGTCCAGGGGATTAAAAATACACTCGCCGATGCACCAGGGATACTGGCTGTGACTCACAGACACAGTACACAAAATATGTTAACGAGTAGTCGCGACTACGCAGGTAGCCAGTATATATTTTGCAATACGTTCTGCATGCGCACCTGTGTGTGCTCTCTAAATGACTCCGATTATCGATACTTTAAAAAAAGTCATCTTTACATTGAAAATACAATTTTATTGAGTTGTATGGATTATCTCTGGATGGGAATTTTATTTTGACCCGCGCAGTTTATGATACAGACACTTATCTAGAAATATTCCTCATGTGCTTGCATATGTATGTGTGTATGTATATACGAAGGCGTCTGTAGTGTTCTAAAACAAAGAGAGGTTTTGTGGCATGGTGACGCCAGTCGTCTAGGTGTTCTTGTTATATTATATCCAAATACAAATATGATTGCAATGGAAAACATCATAAAAAAATATCTATGCACATACACCAAAAATAGAGGACTTCTGAATACCTTAACTTAATTTCTAGCGATATTGTTTATGACATGATCACATTCTGGATACTGGGTTTACTTTAGGTCAATATTTTTCTAAAAAAGTACGACCTGGTTTTTATGTTTTCGACTCCAAATTTTCGTATGTTGTTCCTTTCACAATTGATTTCCGCTGCTTAATCCCCTGCGTACATACTTAGTGTTCATTATTGCAGGTGGTTACCAAGTATATTATCTGCTATACGAAAGCACCACTTTGGAATGAGCGGAAGAAAGAAGTTCAAATGATATTTTTTTCATCCTGATTAAACCACTTTGGAAACTTTCTTAATCTAAATCATCTGTCTTTCTAGTACACATGAGGGATTCGAAAAAAAAACGATACAAAAACACATTTCTACTTAAATACAAGAATAAGGACTATCTATCACAATCTGGACTCCTAAAATCCAAATAAATTCTTCTCAGGCGTATCCTTCTTGCTCAAACCACATATTCGTACCCTACCCTCTATAGACACTTAATTAGACAGAAATCAAAAACTGAAACTCGATGCAACTTCCAGGCCAACGCTGGCTCATAACAAATTTTGTCGCGAATTCGCAAATGTATCCCAGTCGCATACATATTTGGATTCAGGTCGGTAGAATGGCAATGTTACTTTCGAGTCAAAAAATTCATGCATTTAGGCAATTAAGTTGTGTTTAAAGTTGTACCTTTAGTCTATAGGCTGTTTGTTGATTGGACTGAGGAAGTGATATTCATTTATTTTGAATTTTAGTTTAAGAATATCTTATAAGAATGTCTAATAGCGAATGATGGGACAATGTGGTAAAGAAAGGCACAAACTTCAGTGGCAAGCGCAAGTGGAGCCCTCTCTATTCATTGAAGCCAATCCATTAACTTTACGAGTAAATCCGAAATGGGTGGTAGCTAGCAGCTAGATCGAGCTGACGAGAGAGACTTGTTGATTGTAGTCGAAGACCACTGTGTACTGTACTATCATGAAATACAAAGTTGTAGAGTAGTCCGATGCATAACAGGCTTCTAAACATACCTTACAGTTGTTTCTGGTGATAGGGAAATCCTTTAGGTCCCCAGATACAAGTAGTTCATTACAACACACTATGTACCTCTATGTACTGCACTCAAAACTTTAACCATTCGGTGTTAAGCTTGGACTCAACAAGCCTTTTCAGGCAGCAGTCTTTAGTTGTATAAGTTTTTTTTAATGTCCATCCATTCTACATTATCTTACCATCTGAAGTACGGGATGTGGCTTTATTTAGACAGTGTGAAGAAATCACAGTATAGACCGTGTCTCTTCTTAGCTCATAAACGTCGAGATAACTTAGACCACAGCTCTTACGAACTCCAAGACCCAAAAATATTTTTATTCAATTTTGACAAGTTACCCTCCACCATACAACAGGACTAAGATAGTGATGTGCTTATGAAACATTTCATTAGTGCTTCACAAGCCGGTCGTAAATTGTTGGTTAAAAATGCAGGTTTGTTCATTGTTCTTCGTTCACAGGACATTTGTAATTCTTTTCCCATTTGTAACTAGTTTCACCAGCTTCTGATTTGATGTTACACTAAACCCACCAGAGACAGCACGCATGGTGTCAATATCGTCTGCATTGTTTAGAATTAGAACCGATTTTTTGAATATGCTTCTGAATCATACACCCGTGAAGAAGTACTGATTCGTCGTTAGAGTTCTTCTGCTGAATACATTGCTTTTTTAAGATTACTGGCACCGATGAACATTTAGTTCATTGACATCATCGGTAGACCTTGATATAGAGCATAGTAAACTTGCTCTTCTCGGTAGAAATATTAAAGAGAGTTTTGGAGATTATAATGCTTATGCATTTGTTTCTACATATTTGTGGCATCAGTGGCACCAGTATTGGTGCATTATTCTATTTTTATTACACTCATGGTCACTATGGTCATTAAAGTTTGAAAATACAAATACAAATTTTTGGCGCTACAGGTCCATGGGACCCAGGGCCTAGCTTCTCACAACCACTCGTGCTGTGCGTGATATATTCTTGACACGAATGGAAGGGGCCTACGGTTTAATGCCGGATCCGATCGGCAGTTTTTTGTTTTGAGAAGCTTTTTCATGACAGTTTTACTCTCGGATGTTTGTCAGACGCTCGCGAGAGGTGGGGCCGTGAAAGAAATTTTAAGTGTTGTCTGGGGATTGAACCTGGAACCCCTCGCTCCGTAGTTCAACGCAGTAACCATTTGAGCCAGAAGTTTAACAAAACAAAAACTTTACCCCAAACCCCATAGAGCACATGCAGTTTGTGTTGTTTTAAAGAATTTCTGTGTCATAATCATTGTGGGTAGTTATCTGTCGAAACAGAATTTCTCTCCATTCCACCACACACACATCATCCAGTTTCCGTATGACCTTCGACACCTGTAGGGCCACCAATCAAGATTTTTCAGTTCCAAATTCGTATACATTTTGTCGAACAAAAAAAATAAACCCAAATCCGAAAACCAAACAATTGCACGGCTTGCGGATATTAATTGCGAATTAATCCAATTTCTGATGTTTAGCGTGTGCCTCCGAAGATCCCTTTGTTGATGGTAATTATCGTTTCAAGTTGACACAACCACAAAACCTATTAGTGCGGTGCGCAACGCCTCAAGTGCCGATACATCGGATCTCATTACATTCATCGTCGTCTCAAATCATAAAGATTCGGTAGTTGACTCCTGTCGAAACAATAGCAAGTTGTAGCGCTATCGATTATAATGCTCTCTGGTGCACGAGCGAAGAGACGGCGGTCTTTTATAGGCATGTTGTAGTTTTATAGGTACCTACGTGTACTGCGTTCAGTCATATGTCTACTAATAAGTATGCGAATGCTTGCGAATATTTTGTCGTTCTGCTTACCTGACTGAATGGCGGGATTGCGGCATATTGACAGGATTACAACTAAATAACACACAAACCTACTAGCCGTCAGGTATCCGAAGTTTTTAACGTTGCCTAAGATGGTTCCAATCCGAAAGTTCTATATGAGTGTCCCGATAATGGTGACATGATATAATTTCTTCCCCGTTCCGACTACTCTCCCTGAAGAGACGGCGAGACTATTCGCGAATTTAGTTTGCTTTGCCTTAATTTCATGGGATATGTTGGATGAAGCTAATGAGACCTACTGGTTTGCCTCGTAAACCAAAGCAGTAAAGTAATTAAGAAACGTCAACTTTTTCTTGTAGAGTTTTTAACATATACAGACTGTTTATGGAGGTTTTGGTGTTGACGGTGGTTGGTAATCATGGGTATGCTATATTACTACTTTAGATTGATTTGATAAAGGACTAAGATTGGATTGATCTGGGGTTATATGGAAAAGAGAAACTATAGTGTATCGTGAGTTAAAAAGGATTTGTAAGACTGGTGAAATATTTAAAAGTCTTATTTCTGTGGGGATTGCTAAGTCGTGTACAATTAATGGCACTAACAACCTCGTTGCTGCTGGTTAGAGGCCAAGCAAATTTTTCAACATTATTTCATTGTTTGTACCAGTCATTACCTGTTCCTTATAATTGATGTAGATCATTGCTTCTACCAATCGCTTCCTTAAAATCATTTGGGTATAAAGACAATTGCATCATTTATAAGGAAAGAGATGAGCTAGATCAGGCTTCAAATAAACCTTGATTAGAGATAGTTGACTGTTGGATTCGTTCCTTACTTTCCTAACATTTTTATATTATTTTCAATACATATTTAATTGCTGGCATCATTGTCTACTCTCTGTGCAGCGATGCTGTCCAATTTCCAATGCAAATGAAACCATATACAATGCCGTACCTGACTTTGTCTGAAGAGGATAAAATTGAACCGATCAATGGTAGCCAACCACTGACAGTCAACACAGTGAGATTTGAAATATTGATGACTGAAAGCAATCGTCACATAAGTACATCGTGCAAAATAGGTTTCGGTTTCTTAGCTGCCCAATTTAGTCAAAGAAGCATTCAACGAAGGTAAACCGTTCGCTGTAGTTTCGAAGTGGGTATAAATACTTTCCCAATGTCGGTACAAAGCACAGTCTAACTTCCTTCCTTCTAAGGTTAACAACTCATTCTAGAGAATCCTTACACGTTTCAAATAATTAAAAAAAAAAAATCCAGCAAAAATAATGCCAGTTAAGCAGGAGAACTTTAATTGCCCAAGAAATCCACC
Source organism: Xylota sylvarum (assembly GCA_905220385.1). Classification (NCBI taxonomy): domain Eukaryota; kingdom Metazoa; phylum Arthropoda; class Insecta; order Diptera; family Syrphidae; genus Xylota; species Xylota sylvarum. The sequence continues at coordinate 51,283,795 of LR999958.1, forward strand.
ACCGCCCAATGGGGCTCATATGCAAATTGTAAGTTGCACGTTCGTTGTTTTAAAACATATATGTATATCTAAACTTTTATATTGAATTTAGTACTAAATTATTTTCTTTTTTATCAACATTTTTAGGTGCATCCAAATTTGGAACCAGTAATGGTTGTACATAATGGGGAAGTACCAGCACCAAATAGGGAAAAGTGCAAGCGGGATCGTACTGCTCTTACAAGCAATCAACTTATTCAACTTGAAAGGGAGTTCCATGCCAACCGATACCTATACCGTCCACGAAGAATCGAAATCGCCAAACGACTTAAACTATCAGAAAGGGAATTGAAGATTTGGTTTTTAAATCGTCGCTTAAAGAGCAAACAAATTGCAGCTCACGGTGATAAGGAATACATCAATCTGCATTCGAATCCGATGGAGAATGGAGTCCCAACATCAACATTGTGATACGACGAATAATGGTATTACGCAGTGGCTTCTGCGTTATAGTCCCGAACGAGAGTAGTCCACGCCAATGGTGTCCACTCTGCCAGTGTCATATCATCAGTAGCAACATATGCAAAATAATAGGTTGTTGACAACCAATATGTTCCGCAATATATTAATCCGTATCAAATGCATAATAATTATCCTTCTTGTACATGCACTTATATTGTTAAGACTACTTTGTGACTTTTATTTAAAATATTATTATTTAACGTTGCTATTCAATGTAAAACTTGTTTCTCTCTAAAACTTCTAGGATATTTTCGAATTCTTAGTTATTCACCCATATCATGGAATCCGTTGGAATTGACTTTCACTTCACATGTTCGATTTCATCTCACTTTCTACTGCAATCGTGGTGTCCGCCAGCAACGTCTCCTTATCGACGAGATTTTTGAAAAAGTAGTTCACTCCCATGCAGATGTCGTTATCGGTTAATGAAAATTGAAGTGCATTCGTCCACCGACAAAAATTATTTAAATATTACAAAGTATTAATAAATTGAATAAAGTAAATAAAAATCAATTTTAACTGTAATAATGGATACAATAGCTACGTTTCTGCAAGCGTTCTCAAGAGGAGCAGTATTCATCTGAAAATCTGAAAATGTTAAATAAGGGGAAAGTTGAAGCTAAGCTTTATTTTTGTGAAAAATGTGAAATTCCGGGAGCGATCATATGTATGTATTTGTTGATGGGGCTCACATTGCTATAAACATCCCATTGAAAAATCATCGTCTCTACTACAACAGGAAAGGTTTTGATAGCTTAAGTGCTACATGAAGCCATTTCAAATACGCTTCATGAAGGCAACTTTTATTTTTCTCTAATGCTGCAATTAGATTGCTAAAGCTATGGATATGTGTCAATGCAAAATATCCGGGTTCAAATGTTTTAGTAATATCCGGTGATTTCTTCATGGAGTTTAGCATTGTTTTAAACTGACTATTTGCAGTTTTTACAAAAACAAAAAATAAAAGTAGTTTATTCAATTTATTATGTACACTCTTATTTACTTTTTATATTTACATTTTGATAGAGCAATTCCCATGATGTGAAGCAGGGAAACACAAGAAATTTGCAATGACATGGATGTAAATGAGAAATGTAATTTATATTGAAAAGGATTCGATGCGAAAGTGGAACTCATTCACATTACCTTCCCGTATTGCTCACTTTGCGGATTTGACGATGCCGAAATAATTTTTCCTGTGAATAATTCCTTTCGCCGAATTCCACGATAGGGATGATTCGCTCTATAAAGAAATACTACACATTCTCAAAACTCTGGGGGATACTATAGTTTCCGATGCGCCAAGATCTGAAAACGCAGTTTTAAAGTTCTGGATGAAATAAGACCGAAATTTCATATAGTTTAGCAGATATCGAGGTTTACAAATTCAATCCTTCAGGATTTCTCTTAGAATATAGATGTAGATATATATATATATGTTTATCGTCAAATATGTAAAGCAAAATGATCTTCTTTGTTGTTAAAATATTTTACTTAATTAAATAATATTATTATATTAATTTATTTTATTTTTTAAACAAAAAAAATGCACTTTTTGTTAGACCATCCATCACTGGTTCGGGTTTTATTAGTTTTAAGAAATCGTGTGTGCAATCAAGGATTGCGACATGAGTTACAATTTACTGGATGGAGGCTTTTAGGTTCTTTTTATTCCCTCCCTACGAACTGTATGGAGGCTTTTAAGTTCTTTTTATTCCCTCTCTACGAACTGTATGGAGGCTTTTAGGTTCTTTTTATTCCCTCCCTACCATCTGTATTGGTCTCTTACTATTCCCTCCCTACGAACTCTATCAGGCCCTTTTTATCCCTCCCTACGAACTGTATGGAGGCTTTTAGGCTCTTTTTATTCCCTCCCTACGAACTGTATGGGGCTTTTAGGTTCTTTCTATTCCCTCCCTACGAACTGTATGGAGGCTTTTAGGCTCTTTTTATTCCCTCCCTACGAATTGTATGGAGGCTTTTAGGTTCATTTTATTCCTTTCCCACGAACTGCATGGAGGTTTTTAGGTTATTCCCCAACTGCAATTTGTGTGAAGGCTCTTATACGCTTAGGAATCATTTTGCATAACCTTACTATAGCTTAATGTAATCAGTCTTAATGAACAAGCTTTGAATGCAATGTACTAAGCATTACTTTTGCCTAGTGGTGGTACTTGATATCCGGTGATTTGTGACTTGTAGTATTATCTTCATACAAACTGCAAGGGAATGTTGCTAGGATTCTAGGACCTTTCATTTTTTTTCTTTTCTTTTTTTCTTCTCGTTTCAGGATTTATTCCCTTCTAGCGAATTGTTGGAAGGATTTTAGGTGTCTGTATTCCCTCTCTGCGACTGTAGGGAGGCTTTTAGGAGTTTTTTTTTATTCTCTCCATGCTAACTGTGGGAAGGTTTCTAGGATATTTATTTATTTTTATTCTTGGCATACTGTGTATATGAAACGTGAGTGTAGTTATAACGTTAATAAGTGTTCGCGAATGATTAAATTGACAGACAGGATGCCATTGTGTTATACATATGTATGAATGCGATTGATTAATTTAAATAGAAAATTAGGTCGATGGTTAGGTTTAAGATTTTAGATAGATTGGTTAGGAAGGATACTGGCGATAATTTATCTCGCGATTAGCTTAGAATTTCATCTAGTTTAGTTAGGAAGGATATCTCAGAGTGGCGAAACTAAATCTCGCGACTAGTGTAGGTTTTTAGCTAGTTTACTTAGTTAGGAATTAGGTTAGTGAGGGATTAGATAGCTAGGCATTATCTAGAATCAGATTAGAGGTGATATTCTCCTGAAGACCGGTTGTAAGAGGGTCGACCCTTAAGGTTTTCTCCATACTGACTGACGGAGATTTATTGCCTGTAGGATAGCTTCATTTATTTTATAGGGCTAGTTTAGTTAGGAAGGATATCTCGGAATGGCGAAACTAAATCTCGCGACTAGTGTAGGTTTTTAGCTAGTTTACTTAGTTAGGAATTAGGTTAGTGAGGGATTAGATAGCTAGGCATTATCTAGAATCAGATTAGAGGTGATATTCTCCTGACGACCGGTTGTAAGAGGGTCGACCCTTAAGGTTTTCTCCATACTGACTGACGGAGATTTATTGCCTGTAGGATAGCTTCATTTATTTTATAGGGCTAGTTTAGTTAGGAAGGATATCTCGGAGCGACGAAACTAAATCTCGCGATTAGTATAGGGTTTTAGTTAGTTTAGTTAGGTCCTCCACTTGGATTGCCGCCTTAACGTTGGCGGGGAGGCTTAAATTGTACAATAGCCCCATGGGCGGCACAAACAACTGGAATGTTCCGAATGTTTGTGACCATCCTGTGATCTGCTGTACAAGACAAAGTGCAATCCAATCCATACTTCCACCCACTGTTTTCCTATCCCGTGTACCGCACCCTCCTCTCTCAACCCTTCCCATCGTTTTACCATCTGGGCAAGATTTATGGTGTCAACCGCCCTGCATGTACCTGGATCGCAAAAGTTTTGCAAATACAAGTTGGTCGTGCAGTTTACTATTATTTTACTCAATGCACCCTCGAGATTCGATAAGGAATTTCACCAAAAAATCGATCCAATCAAGGCTTCTCAGCGGATAGCTGAAGGATGTGTGAAAGATGTTGAACTCTCTTAATAGAAAATAATGTATGAGTAGGGTTTACGCACAAAGAGAGAACTTCGGCCTTCAGCTCACTAGTTCGAAATAGCAAGCAATCCTCAGTCCATCACTTCCATAGAATCCGAAAGAAGCAAATCGAGAAACCGTATAGCAATGCAACAATTCTATATCAAACGTGTCCTGCGCCTGTACCAAAAAACTACAAGTATTGTACAAGAAGCGAATTTTACAAAGTTACAAAGAAAGTTACAAGTAAACCTGACACTTAACAATTGTACACGAAAGTTTTAATAATTGGTAGACATTCTGAACCACAAAGCTACAAATGTGGACAATATTTAACAAACCATTGTTAAATAGATAGAAAACTTAAAATGCGAATTTAAAATTGTTAAGGCATTACAAGTCGGATTTTAGAAGGTTTCAATTGGAAATTTGAATCCTTTGTCTTTAGATGTATGACATACGTAAATTACTTTTCACTTGTACCTATACCACTTACTAGTCTAGCCGTCACGAGAAAACTTGTAACAATTGACTTGTACATAAAAGGGAAATTTTTATAATTAACAATCATAGAAGTTTGTTTTGTTGTGCAGATATTATAGTTACTTGTTAAATCTGCAATGTTAACAAGTGCCTGCAGAATTGTTAAATGGTAGTTTTGTGGTACAGGCCGCTGCTAGTCTGAGTCATGCATTCTTTAGCTAGTTTCGAAAAGTTATAACTCATTCTGAGCTTAACTGCTATGTCTTGGCACATATTTCTAAAAGCAGAACGACTAATTTCGTTTTGATTAAGTTTACGTATAAGGTTTTATATCTTTCATGGACGTTTCTTTAGCTATGTGCTTAGTTTGATCCGTTGCGGTTAGGCTATCATTTGAAATTTGTTGATACTATACACAAGTTTGGAACTCTTTTCGACTAAAACGAGCCCCACTTCAGTTTCCTCTTCCTTGCAATACTGTCTCTTTAGCATTTACTTACGTGAGGGCCTTAGTTTTGTCTCTGCTGACATATTTAATAGGTCTTCTACATATGTAAAATATTAAACGGTATTTATCATTCGATGCACCAATTACGGTAGCGGAAATAGATTCTCCATATAAGTGCCTGAAAGATGCCAAAGCACCAAAGCACCGGGATCGGATGGACTCCCTACGGAATTCTATAAAACCCCTGAGTCTTCTAAGGCAGTGAAAGACTTATTTAGTAATGTCTTGCAACATTGTGTGGTGCCGCAACAGTTCAAAGAAGCATTGATTTTACCGAATTTTAAGAAAGGTTGCAGGTCCCAGCCATCCAATTATACTCGTTTGTACAAGTTTTGTAAAATATAACAAACCAGGCCAAGACCGTGATAAAAACACCGTGAAGAATATGTTTTGCTAACAAATACAGTAAGTGTCAACTACGTTGTATGCGACCGGAAGCCGGTTTGAGAAATTGGAAATACTATCGAGGTTCTACATAGAAAGAATATTCCGTTTACCACTCAATACCCTAAACTTACTATAATGCTTGATAATGGACTTTCTCAACTGGCTACAGAAGACCCTGAAACTGCAAGCAGAGTATGTTTCTCTAGAAGTGTTCCATATGTCTTTGGAAAGATAAGAAGAGTGGCTCTGGAAGCACTACTATGCAACTAGTTAGTACAGCAAATGGAATGGCGTGAGGAATAAGTTTGAGTTTGGATGAAGCAAACATGGAATCATGGAAACCAAAGCTATATCGGTTAATTACACAGCAGTCGACAATTTGAAGCAGAAGCATCGGAGTCACTGCAACGATCTATTTAAAGTCAACAAAAAAACAAAATTGATAAATAAAGAAAACAATAAATTATCAACCGGATAGAGAAGATCTGCCGGTCTTTTGTAATATGCATGGCGAGAGGGAGGATATATTTCCTTTCGTGGGAGTATTTTCCGATCAGGAAATCGTAAACTAGCTCAACGAGCTGAGTGATACTCTCATGTTCGCGAAAGAAGAGTGCTGGCTTATCGGCAAAGAATTATAACACAAAGTTTTAAATTTTGATTTTTTTTTATTATATGTATGTATGTATATAAAACTAAAGTGGCAAAATGCGTATATTTCCTGAGCCCGTAATTTTCAACCAAACGATACCTCGAACAAACGATAAGGAAACAGCAACTAGAGGTATAGCTGCAACAGCAGGAACCGCAACCGCAACTACAGGTTCAGATACAACAGCAGCAGCAACATGAGGAACAGTAATTGCGGTTAGACCTGCAACATCCGCAAGGAATAGCTCCAATAGCTGCAACAGCAGAAACATCAGCTACAGCAGCAACATCAGCTAACAGTTGCAACTGGACGATATTGAGTTTGTACTCAATAATATGAGTGTACCTTTGGAAGCTGATCCATTAAGTGGAAGGAAGCCAATTGGTCCAGAAATCAACTAGATCAATGGCTTCTCCATCTTCCTCCAACAAAGGAGCAGGCATTACCCATGGATCAGGTTCCAAAGGTACACTCATATTATTGAGTACAAACCCAATATCGTCCAGTTGCATCTGTTGTTGCTGCTGATGTAGGTGATTTTGGTGCTGTAGCTGATATTGCTGCTGTTGCAGCTCTAACTCCAGTTGCTGTTTCTTATCGTGTTGCTCCTGTTGAAGGTTCAACTGCAATTTCTGTTGCTCATGTTGCTGCTGCCGTTCTATCAGAACCTGTAGTTTCAATTGCTGTTCCTGCAGCTGCTGTTTGACCTCTACCCGGAGTTGCTGATATTCCAGCAGCAGTTGGCTCTGTTGTTGTTCCTGCTGTTGCTGTAGCTGCAGCTCCTGTTGTTGCTGCAGCTGCTGCTGGAGCTCTATCTGCAGTTGCTGATGTTGCAGCTGCAGTTGGCTCTGTTGCTGTTCCTGCTGTTGCTGTAGCTGCAGCTCCTGTTGTTGCTGCAGCTGCTGCTGGAGCTCTATCTGCAGTTGCTGATGTTGCAGCTGCAGTTGGCTCTGTTGCTGTTCCTGCTGTTGCTGTAGCTGCAGCTCCTGTTGTTGCTGCAGCTGCTGCTGGAGCTCTAACTGCATGTGCTGCTGTTGCAGGTGCAGTTGGCTCTGTTGTTGTTGCTGCTGTTCCTGTAGCTGCAGGTACTCTTGTTGATGCTGCTGCTCTATATTCTGCTCCAGTTGGTCCTCTTGTTGTTGCTGCTGTTGCTGTTCTTGGTCCTGTTGTTGGTTATGTTGTTGCTGTTGTTGTTTCTGCTGTAATTGCAATTGGTCATGTTTTAATTGTTGAATTATGGCATCTCTCTCGGCTCTCGGTATTGAATTACCCGAAATAGCACCAGAAATTTTTTGATTATTTAGAATATTTACCATTATTTCCTTTTTTAATTTCGCCCTCCTATTTTGAAACCAGACTTTCACACGTTCTTCCGCCAGTCCATGTTTCAGCCCTAGTTCGATCCTCTGCGACTTCGGTATATTGTTGTTAAAAGCAAATACCTCCTCGAACTCCTGTATTTGTTTTGGGGTGAATCGCGTGCGGTGCCTTTTCGCTCGAGGTTCTGGCGGAGAAGGTGGCAGTGGTGGTGGGACCATCATGGCATTTGCCTGAAAAAAAATTGATAAAACAATTTAATAAAAAAATTTTTTTTACAATTTTATGAAAAAATTTTAAAATTGTTCACTTACCACAGCAAAGTTTCCAAATTGCCCTTGAAATAATTTATAGTTGTACATTTTTATAGATTTATTTTATTTAAAATGTGGTTAAATTTACGAAGAAACAAATTTGTTTTTCAATCACTTGTGTGTTCTGGCACAGTAACTGGATGTTTGTGTCGTAAGTTTCAGCAAACGCGCGTATTTATGCAAAACCTTCTCGTGTTTTCAAAACGATCCTTTATGTATTGTATGACGGGGTAAGATTCATTGCATTCTCACACTGTTGCAAAATGTTCTATCTACCAATGAGCGTCCGCCGTGCATCTTAATATCCTCATTCGAACAGGTAGGACTGCGTCCTCCGATGTACCACATTTGTGTTTGTATGTGTGATAAAGCATAAGTCATTAAGCATCCTCGAAAGTGAGACAGAAAACATGAAGGCGATCTATTTCGCGCAGAATGTTCTAGAAGGTGTTGGTATAGGCTGTTGATCGCATTGGTGTGAGTGTAGGATGAGGATCTGTACTGAATTTACTGCAGTGCACTTCAACTTGCAATATACATATGCACATATGTGTGTATGTGTTGTTTGGTGTGGGTTAAGATGGCGTACAGAAAGACCAAATGATGCACCATAAGGATGACGATCCTGATTAATTTCATTATTCATTTGATAAATACATAAATAAAAATAAATCAAGACATCTAAATCGAAACTTGAACAGGTAAGACGTAAACTCTATAGTGAGGCTACGTCTCCCGATGTACCACATTTGTGTTTGTATGTGTGATAAAGCATAAGTCATTAAGCATCCTCGAAAGTGAGACAGAAAACATAAAGGCGATCTATTTCGCGCAGTATGTTCTTGAAGGTGTTGGTATAGGCTGTTGATCGCATTGGTGTGAGTGTAGGATGAGGATCTGTACTGAATTTACTGCAGTGCACTTCAACTTGCAATATACATATGCACATATGTGTGTATGTGTTGTTTGGTGTGGGTTAAGATGGCGTACAGAAAGACCAAATGATGCACCATAAGGATGACGATCCTGATTAATTTCATTATTCATTTGATAAATACATAAATAAAAATAAATCAAGACATCTAAATCGAAACTTGAACAGGTAAGACGTAAACTCTATAGTGAGTCTACGTCTCCCGATGTACCACATTTGTGTTTGTATGTGTGATAAAGCATAAGTCATTAAGCATCCTCGAAAGTGAGACAGAAAACATAAAGGTGATCTATTTCGCGCAGTATGTTCTTGAAGGTGTAGGTATAGGCTGATGATCGCATTGGTGTGAGTGTAGGATGAGGATCTGTACTGAATTTACTGCAGTGCACTTCAACTTGCAATATACATATGCACATATGTGTGTATGTGTTGTTTGGTGTGGGTTAAGATGGCGTATAGAAAGACCAAATGATGCACCATAAGGATGACGATCCTGATTAATTTCATTATTCATTTGATAAATACATAAATAAAAATAAATCAAGCCATCTAAATCGAAACTTGAACAGGTAAGACGTAAACTCTATAGTGAGTCTACGTCTCCCGATGTACCACATTTGTGTTTGTATGTGTGATAAAGCATAAGTCATTAAGCATCCTCGAAAGTGAGACAGAAAACATAAAGGTGATCTATTTCGCGCAGTATGTTCTTGAAGGTGTGGGTATAGGCTGATGATCGCATTGGTGTGAGTGTAGGATGAGGATCTGTACTGAATTTACTGCAGTGCACTTCAACTTGCAATATACATATGCACATATGTATGTATGGATGTGTTATTTGGTGTGGGTTAAGATGGCGTACAGAAAGACCAAATGATGCACTATGACGATGAAATCATTTGATAAATAAATAAAAATAAATCAAGATATCTAAATCGAAATGTGAATGTATGAATTCTTTGTTTAGCATTTCCTTGGATTTTTTATATCAAAATCACACTCTAAATCGATATTCTCCTAAGTACATGAATTCCTTTAAGTCGAATTTAGCAAAACAAAATATCTTTTTCATCGAAGTAAAGCCCGTATGATACTAGATATTGATTTGCCTTATCAGCTGTTAGACCTTTAAGCTTGTTATCACGAGTAGATTAAATGTACTTATTTAAGTTCTATACATGTCTATTGTACTCATCTGTAATTTTGATTTAAAATACTATAATTAAACGTTCCTATTCAATGTAAAAATTTTGAGTGTTCTCTCTTTCAAACATCAAGGACGTTTTCTATTCCTGTTAGATATTCGCTCAGAAATATTCTGCATTTTTAAAACTCTGTATGCCAGACAATGCCATATATTTTCTTTTAGTGGGCAGAGTCTACCCATTTTTGTTAACGTAGATGTGTTTAGTTAAGTTGAGGCTATATATATATGTATTTGTTGCGACTTAGGCTCAAGTTGCTTTAGTACATGACCCCTTCTTGTGTACAGGTACACCAAATCTGAATGTGCTTCGCGTTGCCTACACAACATGTATGGATTCGAATTGTACGAATATAGTATATATATATATATGTATTTGTTGCGACTTAGGCTCAAGTTGCTTTAGTACATGACCCCTTCTTGTGTACAGGTACACCAAATCTGAATGTGCGTCGCGTTGCCTACACAACATGTATGGATTCGAATTGTACGAATATAGTAGGTGCATATTATTCGGTGTGTTGCACACAGGGTATTTTGATTTTCTTACAAAAATATAAAAATATTTGAAATCCCCCCACGCACGGCACTTGTATGATTACATCTGGGGAGATCTGCAAAAATATTAGTTTCCATTGAACTCCTTTGCAGGGTGATTAAGTTGTTCATTCGTAAATGATATAGGAATCCACTTCCTCTTTATATTTAGAAGTGAAAAATTGGACTAGTATGTCCTATGTTAAATTATAGCATACCAGCAAACACAATCAATGAATTTTGCGACCAAATTACCGCCTCTTCTATGGAATCATAGAATTTATGGCAATGTATAACTCTGCCCGGTTTCATCTGTATAACAGTCACCTTGGACAGCAACTGCATGTAAATTATTAGCATATACACGCACTGGTACAGTATGAAATATATTGCTACGGTAGAAGTTTAGTTACAATTTAAAATGAAACTCATCCTTCCGAATTCCCCGAACATCATGTCCTGTCCTGTGCTGGCGACCATCGTATGTATTTATTGAGCTGTTTCACAATTTACGTGACAGACAAGTGATCGTGAGTCCAAAAACTTTCTTCCAGCTGTCAATGAATGTTCTCATATCCCACACAAATATTTTATTTTACCCAGAATAAGACGTTTGTCGTCGCCATTATTATTAAGCTCCTAAAGTTTTTTCATTGAAGACATCTCTTAATTCGAGGGCCATACGATATGTATATCACCAAATACGATAACTATAAAATAAACAAAAGCAAACAATCTCAAAGCCCATAATTATGGGCTACATAATTGACTTTAAGGATATTTGTGGGTTTACAGACAATAATTACGGTAAACAACTGCTCCTTTATAAATACCATTTTAGATTACGATTTATTGTTTATTTTATTAAAGAGGGAAATCATTCTAAATATCTACCTGAAACATCCTGACTTACTTGACGGACTCCCGACACGTTAAGTGTTCTGCTTCTAGGGCGAATAATGTCACATCATCAGCATAGTCCATGTAAGGGGTAACAACGGATCATGGGCAGAATCTGATGAAGCATCGCTCAACCTGCTTTAGGACACCCACTTCTCCTGCTCTGTGTAAATATCGCACGCCCACCGCAACCTCCTAAATTCATCAATGAAGAAAAACTGAAGTGGACCGTGACCACTTTCGAGCCTTTTAAGTCACCGGTGCCGACAAATCCAGGTGTCCTATATTCTGAATGGTTGCCTGGAGCTAGGAACAATGCCGTCCGCCTGGACCGAGGTAAAAGTGATATTTATAACCAAAGCAGACAAAACATCACATACTCTTTCGAAAGACTAATCCTCACGTTTTTCCTTCTGAAGATTCTTGAAAGAATCCTAGATCTTCTTCACATCAAGGTCACCATTGATAGCACCCTACTATCCACGTCACAACACGCCAATCAAAAAGGTAAATAAAGAACCTCTCCCACAGCAGCGATTCAAACCATGCTCCACTTAGTCCCAATCGACATCGTCAGCCTTCAAATGGCTGCCTGGTCATCAAAAAGACTGAGAAGCTCTAAACAATGAAAGGAGCAACACATTCGACATGCTAGAATATTACTGCTGAATCATCATCTTTCCCAGGTCATCGATCACCTACCTACTGAATACAACTTCAACATGGGCTACAATTTTTTTTTCTCCTTTTTTTTATTTACCACTATTGAATTTTTACAATTTTTTTTGCAGAAATAAACTTAAACTATTAATGTAACTATAATGATTTTTTAAAGTAACTGACCTGAACGGTTCTCAAAACTTATTATATTATTATATGATAACTTAAAGTTTGCTCTAGAACTAGTTTAACTAACAATTATATTTAATATACCTAAAAATCGGATATTAAGTTAACATTATTTTTATTTTGTATTGTAGGAAAATGTGGTAAAAAACCAATTACAAATATTATCTATTTTTTAAACAAGAACAAAAAACACCTAGTAAAGAAAAAGCCTAATACTAACTTACCCTAACCTATTTTAGAACTAGGCCCTGACATGTGATTTCCAATCCGTCAATGCTTAAGTCAAATTAACAACAGAATCATCGGCGCATCAGAGATCACATGCCAGGGCCTAGTCCAACGTAACCTAATCGTTAGCCACAACCCAGTCGAGCCACCAGTATTTTTCACGATTATACCTGTCAGCATTGCTTGAGTACCTTTCTGGTATGCTTACGCAGTATCTCAGATCAGCATTTCCATCTCTTAAGTCGATTGGCTCATAGAGGATACGTTTATCAGTCACTCTTCTAGCAATGTGATAAATAATTGGCACGTTCGTTGAATCTGATAAGTATCCATGTGCATCCAGATGCAAGAATGTCTCAGGTGGAATATGACCACTCACCAAAGAGTTTCTGAAATACTCAGGGTTAGGGTAAAACAAGTCCGATACTAGTTCGTTCTCCGTAACGTTAGCTGACCGCGCGAAATGATTCCTCACAAGATCCAGGATGACATTGTATCAATTCTGGATACACCGGAAGCATCCAGCTACAATTTCTCAATACCAAACAGAACTGAATGGACACAACGGGATGGGTCCAAAATCGAGGATGGAGTCAGTGCTGGATATACACCTCTCCTTTAACCTTCCAAACTATTGCATCGTTTTTCAAGTCAAAGTCACTGCCATTCGTCAAGCAGCTGAGTGGCTGGCGGTTAATGCAGTATTAGCATCGGATATTGTCATATATGTACATCGACAGTCAGATACCTTTTCAATGATCTAAACGATCTCAACAACGCCTGCACGGCTAAGATTAGCTCCTTCATACAAAGGAGTGGATGGTTCCCACAGTAAGAGGGTGATCCGCCCACCTTACACATCCTTTGGTCTAAGTGAATTTGCCGGTTTTAACCAACCAACCAAGGGGTAACAATTTTCAGCACCGGATGCAAATGTTTCTTACTACCTACATACATATTACATCGATATCGCTCTATAACCCGTACAATTCGTTGTTGAATCATCTTCTCCTCTCCAGACCAGAAAATACACTAAATCACATTAATCTACTTTGAAATCAAAACATCCATGTAGTTGATCTTCTACTATCTGTAGGTGCATTCCTCCCACTATTTTTCATTTGTAAATCATACATATGTACATACATACATATCTATGTGTGTGTATAATTAAAATGTTAACATACGATTTATTCCAGGACAACTCCTTCGGTTGGTAAATAAAATATTGTTTTAGTTCATATGTCAATTTCATTATTAATTTACTAAATTTATTGCAAAGATATGTGTACACCCAAAGTCAACTTTAAATTTATTGCATCCTCTCAATCCTTATTGCCTGTCAATGTCCCAGACGTCTGCTTATACTCTCCGAGACGGTCCTACCTATTGTCTGCTTTCATCCTCTGTTTCCGTAGACTATTTTCCTCGGTATTGGAAATAAACTAGAAGCTAGACCTCACCATGTACACATAAAAAATACTGGGCTGTTTGAGCTGAAGCTGTATCTATTCAATTGAAATTAAAAGATTTATTTAAACCCATAACGCTGTTCCCATAAATCTAATCAGTGCACATGTCCAACGAAAGTGAATTCTTTAAATAGCATACTAATCAACTTGGAACCGGAAGTAATGATCGCTTTCAAGTCACCTAAATAAGTAAATACTGCTACTAATAATAAAAAGTGCTCTCGGAACCCAAAATATCAATGGAAATTTTACAATAACATCGGCTGTTTATTACAGCACCACTGAGAACATTTTTTGCATTTAAGGAACTAAAACTCCAATTAAATGGTTTAGTTCAAGTTCAACGTTTTCGTCCTTTGAGCATATTATTCTATTCCTCAGCCTAGGAGGCGTATCAAGATTATTCCTAAGTAACCCAAAGTTGCCCACTACCTGTACATATGGTAATCTTTAGTAATTTATGACACATGCAATATTACATTGTGGAAAACACCCGCGGATTAGGGCAGCGCGGACATGTACCTGAATTTTCAGAATATTCGGTGAATTATGAGTTTTTATAGTTTTTCTTTATTACTTTAAGGATTATTTACTCTCGTTTGAATTCACGAAAACCATCTCATAATCTAGTTTAAATAAATTACAGGGACCGCCTAAGTGGAAATTTTCTGTAATTAGGTGTCCGCATCTGAGTATCTATGTATGCATCTGTGCTACATCATATGATCATGATGCTTTGTTTAAAAAACAATCATAAGTCCAATGGATGCAGTTTCCAAATTATTAGGATTAGCACTCCTACTTAACTTATGTTGTTTACACTGTCGACCTTAATGACCAAACGTAATGATCAGCAGGAATAGCGGAGATCTGTGTATGTATACTCGACGGATTGTAAGGTATTGATGTGGCCAACGCAAGAACGGAAACCCACTTGTTTATTGTCCAGAATACTTTTTAGATAATGATGCGTTCGAGAACTATGTATATTATTTTAGCAATTACAGGAAACACGCAAATACATCCCCAGTTTTCTTTAGGAGCCTGACAAATATTCCTTTTCTCCATTAGCTACAGAAAGATCCACTGTTCCAAACCTTATTTACGTTAAGAGGAAGATGGTCTACAGTTACTGCTGGCGAATCTTTGTAGACCTCTGCGGGAACGCCATCAAGTCCTGCCACCTTATATGGCTTGTTTTAATTACGGCAATGATTTCATCTGTGCTGAGAGTTGGGATGTGAATTCTGCATTGGTGGTATTTCTTATATCATACTACGCTAGAGTTCTCTCTCGTCTTCATGCCGTAAGTACGGGATAAGAGCTTGCTTCCACGTTGTGCAGGGGTGTTTTCAAAGCGAATGCTTAGTTGATTCCGTTTGTCGATTTGCCTGCAAGCAGATAACCGTGTAGCATAACCTCTGCATGATCTTCAAACAAGACATTCTGTTCTGGTAACGAAGAAGCAGTTTAACAAAAGGAAGTGAGACTTTTTTGTATAGATATTCTCAGGAGTGAAGAATCTGCTAGGGCTGGAGGCTTCACACCCCAGCTATTCAAAGAAGCTGGAATTAACATAGAGCATATACTAGCTTATTTCTAAGATATGTCGAAATGGTATAGCCGACGAATGGAATCTAACCATCGTTTGCCCGATCCACAAGAAAGGAGAGAGTTAATTGAGTAGTAAGGATCCATACCGAACAATTAAGGAGATTCTATGTAAATCCTTGATCACCTCAGTCCTACTTTCTGATACTGAAGCGTGGACTTTATCGAAAACGCTTGGAAATATCTGGTGCTGTTTGCGTTGAAGGGTTTTGGAGGAGGAGATTCAACGACTAATTATACGAGCTGCACAGCGATATCGACATCGACCTAGTCAAGAAATTGCACATTATTCGCCTGAGATGGCTAGGACATGTAGATCAAATGACAACAAGAACTACAGTCCGTAAAGTTTTTAATCTAGCCTGGATAGACAACACAGTAGAAGAAAACCTCGTTTTGGTTTCCGCGCACAAGTAAGTTTAATCGTTAGTTAGCTAAGGACCGGAATTGGCTTGTTGCTTGGGGCCCAGATTCAACCTCAATTATTGGGTTATTTATACAATATGTTAGTAGCTTTTATAAGTAAGAGGGCGGAGTAGCCAATTACTGTCATGAAAAAGCTTCTCAAATGAAGCAATTGTCCTTCGGACACGGCATTAAACAGTTGGCCCCTTCCATGGAATATTTCCTTTTCTAATACATTTCTGGGGATATTTATTTCTGGTATAGTTTGAATTATATGAACTCTTAGACCAGTGAATGGCATATTCGATACTTAACAATTTTTCTTTCATCAATTTCATTCCTTATTGAATCATATCTTGTCATGAAGCTATCCTCTGCGTGTTTGACATATGATAGCTCCTTAAGATCATCGCTTCCCAGGATGCCGTGGAAGGCAAGAGAAAGAACTTAATGCTTGTATTTTCCAAATCAAAGAGATGAACCATGTTGTGGTTGGTAATTCTAATGTCATCTGCTATAAAATTAACGATAAAACATTGTTTATTCTGTTTGTTCGTATTTTCAGCAAATGATGACTGGATACAATTAATAATCAGAGTTTTAAATAAATAGTGGAAGATCCTGTATCAATCTGAAATTTTAACATGTCACAAATCTTCGTCTCACTCAAATTAAGGCAAGGAAGGAAACAAATTAATGTTGCAGTGTTCTAGATCGAAAACTGTGGGTTCATTTGAGCAAGAGGTCTCATCCATATATCCAAGGATCTCATTCATTCGTCTTCAGTTTGGTGGTTGTTGTTCAGATTCAAGTTTTGATAGTATGAACTAAGGTCGTGGACATTTTGAAATTGATGTGGAAATTTTACTGATAAATAAATATACATACATAATCGTCGTAAATAGCGACGTTTCTAAATCTTCCCGAATCGATTTCTTTATCTACGAACTGATAATATTAGTTCAGTTTTACACGTTTGTCTATCTTTACAAAAAGTTCCTGACCCGGTTTAACTTTTCTATAAACAGGTTTTTTTTATTATTATCTTGGTTTTGGCTGCTTTGGGCCTCTCGGAGAAGATCTTGTATTTTTGTATTTTCTTGGTCAGATAAAGAAAAAATTATGTCAACTGGCTTCCGCTTGGTGACCGATCGAATTATTATATTTAAACACCAAGGTCATCAGAATTTCAGCAACGTTGTTGAAATTTTGTTCCACCTTTACGACCCTTGAGATTACACCAAGAGTAGTGTGAAGACGTTCATACAGTGAAATGGATCATTCCAAAATGATCCCCAATAAAAGACTGTATTGTTTGGCAGCAAAATGTTGGTTCATAATCAGTCAATAATAATTTGGGATTTCTAAAATGTCCAATTAATTTGAGCTTTGGTATTTTCATGTCAACTATAGAGCGAGATCCTACTGGTTCCATAATAGCAAAACTTATCTATGCAAGTTAAGAAGTAATGGTTATGTGCATTAAAAATGTCCATGCATAAAATTTCTTTGGGAATGGTGGAAGGACCAGGACGAAGATCTGCCATGATTGAATTTGTTATGTAACTAATATAATATATGTACATATTTGTGTAAGATTTTATGTCGCGATTTCTTTCGTTTTTCCTCTGATTTTCGTACTTTATCCTTTTGTTTTAATATATGATTGCTTTTTCGTATACAATTATCAGTTTAGTCCTTTGCTTTATAAAACACTTTTACTTATATCTTTTCTCTAATTTCTAAATAAATTCACTTTACTTTTCACTTTTATTTTATTTTACTTTTGGTGCTTCTCTGCAGTAATTAGGGATTCAACCTTGACTTCTGATGACAGAAATTGTAAGCAAATACATCTTAAGGATTAGGTAAGGGTAAATTATATCTAATAAAAGTTTCGGACTGCAAATATAAATAAATAAATAAATTTACACCCTTTTCTATATGCTGTCTGGCTTAGGTCCAGGGGATTAAAAATACACTCGCCGATGCACCAGGGATACTGGCTGTGACTCACAGACACAGTACACAAAATATGTTAACGAGTAGTCGCGACTACGCAGGTAGCCAGTATATATTTTGCAATACGTTCTGCATGCGCACCTGTGTGTGCTCTCTAAATGACTCCGATTATCGATACTTTAAAAAAAGTCATCTTTACATTGAAAATACAATTTTATTGAGTTGTATGGATTATCTCTGGATGGGATTTTTATTTTGACCCGCGCATTTATGATACAGACACTTATCTAGAAATATTCCTCATGTGCTTGCATAGTGTTCTAAAACAAAGAGAGGTTTTGTTGCATGGTGACGCCAGTCGTCTAGGTGTTCTTGTTATATTATATCCAAATACAAATATGATTGCAATGGAAAACATCATAAAAAAATATCTATGCACATACACCAAAAATAGAGGACTTTTGAATACCTTAACTTAATGTCTAGCGATATTGTTTATGACATGATCTCATTCTGGATACTGGGTTTACTTCAGGTCAATATTTTTCTAAAAAAGTACGACCTGGTTTTTATGTTTTCGACTCCAAATTTTCGTATGTTGTTCCTTTCACAATTGATTTCCGCTGCTTAATCCCCTGCGTACATACTTAGTGTTCATTATTGCAGGTGGTTACCAAGTATATTATCTGCTATACGAAAGCACCACTTCGGAATGAGCGGAAGAAAGAAGTTCAAATGATATTTTTTTCAACCTGATTAAACCACTTTGGAAACTTTCTTAATCTAAATCATCTGTCTTTCTAGTACACATGAGGGATTCGAAAAAAAAAACGATACAAAAACACATTTCTACTTAAATACAAGAATAAGGACTATCTATCACAATCTGGACTCCTAAAATCCAAATAAATTCTTCTCAGGCGTATCCTTCTTGCTCAAACCACATATTCGTACCCTACCCTCTATAGACACTTAATTAGACAGAAATCAAAAACTGAAACTCGATGCAACTTCCAGGCCAACGCTGGCCAGTCCCAGTCGCATACATATTTGGATTCAGGTCGGTAGAATGGCAATGTTACTTTCGAGTCAAAAAATTCATGCATTTAGGCAATTAACTTGTGTTTAAAGTTGTACCTTTAGTCTATAGGCTGTTTGTTGATTGGACTGAGGAAGTGATATTCATTTATTTTGAATTTTAGTTTAAGAATATCTTATAAGAATATCTAATAGTGAATGATGGGACAATGTGGTAAAGAAAGGCACAAACTTCAGTGGCAAGCGCAAGTGGAGCCCTCTCTATTAATTGAAGCCAATCCATTAACTTTACGAGTAGATCCGAAATGGGTGGTAGCTAGCAGCTAGATCGAGCTGACGAGAGAGACTTGTTGATTGTAGTCGAAGACCACTGTGTACTGTACTATCATGAAATGCAAAGTTGTAGAGTAGTCCGATGCATAACAGGCTTCTAAACATACCTTACAGTTGTTTCTGGTGATAGGGAAATCATTTAGGTCCCCAGATACAAGTAGTTCATTACAACACACTATGTACCTCAGCACTCAAAACTTTAACCATTCGGTGTTAAGCTTGGACTCAACAAGCCTTTTCAGGCAGCAGTCTTTAGTTGTATAAGTTTTTTTTAATGTCCATCCATTCTACATTATCTTACCATCTGAAGTACGGAATGTGGTTTTATTTAAACAGTGCAAAGCAATCACAGTATAGACCGTGTCTCTTCTTAGCTCAAAAACGTCGAGAGCTCTTACGAACTCCAAGACCCAAAAATATTTTTATTCAATTTTGACAAGTTACCCTCCACCATACAACAGGACTAAGATAGTGATGTGCTTATGAAACATTTCATTAGTGCTTCACAAGCCGGTCGTAAATTGTTGGTTAAAAATGCAGGTTTGTTCATTGTTCTTCGTTCACAGGACATTTGTAATTCTTTTCCCATTTGTAACTAGTTTCACCAGCTTCTGATTTGATGTTACACTAAACCCACCAGAGACAGCACGCATGGTGTCAATATCGTCTGCATTGTTTAGAATTAGAACCGATTTTTTGAATATGCTTCTGAATCATACACCCGTGAAGAAGTACTGATTCGTCGTTAGAGTTCTTCTGCTGAATACATTGCTTTTTTAAGATTACTGGCACCGATGAACATTTAGTTCATTGACATCATCGGTAGACCTTGATATAGAGCATAGTAAACTTGCTCTTCTCGGTAGAAATATTAAAGAGAGTTTTGGAGATTATAATGCTTATGCATTTGTTTCTACATATTTGTGGCATCAGTGGCACCAGTATTGGTGCATTATTCTATTTTTATTACACTCATGGTCACTATGGTCATTAAAGTTTGAAAATACAAATACAAATTTTTGGCGCTACAGGTCCATGGGACCCAGGGCCTAGCTTCTCACAACCACTCGTGCTGTGCGTGATATATTCTTGACACGAATGGAAGGGGCCTACGGTTTAATGCCGGATCCGATCGGCAGTTTTTTGTTTTGAGAAGCTTTTTCATGACAGTTTTACTCTCGGATGTTTGTCAGACGCTCGCGAGAGGTGGGGCCGTGAAAGAAATTTTAAGTGTTGTCTGGGGATTGAACCTGGAACCCCTCGCTCCGTAGTTCAACGCAGTAACCATTTGAGCCAGAAGTTTAACAAAACAAAAACTTTACCCCAAACCCCATAGAGCACATGCAGTTTGTGTTGTTTTAAAGAATTTCCGTGTCATAATCATTGTGGGTAGTTATCTGTCGAAACAGAATTTCTCTCCATTCCACCACACACACATCATCCAGTTTCCGTATGACCTTCGACACCTGTAGGGCCACCAATCAAGATTTTTCAGTTCCAAATTCGTATACATTTTGTCTAACAAAAAAAATAAACCCAAATCCGAAAACCAAACAATTGCACGGCTTGCGGATATTAATTGCGAATTAATCCAATTTCTGATGTTTAGCGTGTGCCTCCGAAGATCCCTTTGTTGATGGTAATTATCGTTTCAAGTTGACACAACCACAAAACCTATTAGTGCGGTGCGCAACGCCTCAAGTGCCGATACATCGGATCTCATTACATTCATCGTCGTCTCAAATCATAAAGATTCGGTAGTTGACTCCTGTCGAAACAATAGCAAGTTGTAGCGCTATCGATTATAATGCTCTCTGGTGCACGAGCGAAGAGACGGCGGTCTTTTATAGGCATGTTGTAGTTTTATAGGTACCTACGTGTACTGCGTTCAGTCATATGTCTACTAATAAGTATGCGAATGCTTGCGAATATTTTGTCGTTCTGCTTACCTGACTGAATGGCGGGATTGCGGCATATTGACAGGATTACAACTAAATAACACACAAACCTACTAGCCGTCAGGTATCCGAAGTTTTTAACGTTGCCTAAGATGGTTCCAATCCGAAAGTTCTATATGAGTGTCCCGATAATGGTGACATGATATAATTTCTTCCCCGTTCCGACTACTCTCCCTGAAGAGACGGCGAGACTATTCGCGAATTTAGTTTGCTTTGCCTTAATTTCATGGGATATGTTGGATGAAGCTAATGAGACCTACTGGTTTGCCTCGTAAACCAAAGCAGTAAAGTAATTAAGAAACGTCAACGTCAACATAACATATACAGACTGTTTATGGAGGTTTTGGTGTTGACGGTGGTTGGTAATCATGGGTATGCTATATTACTACTTTAGATTGATTTGATAAAGGACTAAGATTGGATTGATCTGGGGTTATATGGAAAAGAGAAACTATAGTGTATCGTGAGTTAAAAAGGATTTGTAAGACTGGTGAAATATTTAAAAGTCTTATTTCTGTGGGGATTGCTAAGTCGTATACAATTAATGGCACTAACAACCTCGTTGCTGCTGGTTAGTGGCCAAGCAAATTTTTCAACATTATTTCATTGTTTGTACCAGTCATTACCTGTTCCTTATAATTGATGTAGATCATTGCTTCTACCAATCGCTTCCTTAAAATCATTTGGGTATAAAGACAATTGCATCATTTATAAGGAAAGAGATGAGCTAGATCAGGCTTCAAATAAACCTTGATTAGAGATAGTTGACTGTTGGATTCGTTCCTTACTTTCCTAACATTTTTATATTATTTTCAATACATATTTAATTGCTGGCATCATTGTCTACTCTCTGTGCAGCGATGCTGTCCAATTTCCAATGCAAATGAAACCATATACAATGCCGTACCTGACTTTGTCTGAAGAGGATAAAATTGAACCGATCAATGGTAGCCAACCACTGACAGTCAACACAGTGAGATTTGAAATATTGATGACTGAAAGCAATCGTCACATAAGTACATCGTGCAAAATAGGTTTCGGTTTCTTACCTGCCCAATTTAGTCAAAGAAGCATTCAACGAAGGTAAACCGTTCGCTGTAGTTTCGAAGTGGGTATAAATACTTTCCCAATGTCGGTACAAAGCACAGTCTAACTTCCTTCCTTCTAAGGTTAACAACTCATTCTAGAGAATCCTTACACGTTTCAAATAATTAAAAAAAAAAAATCCAGCAAAAATAATGCCAGTTAAGCAGGAGAACTTTAATTGCCCAAGAAATCCACCACCGCCCAATGGGGCTCATATGCAAATTGTAAGTTGCACGTTCGTTGTTTTAAAACATATATGTATATCTAAACTTTTATATTGAATTTAGTACTAAATTATTTTCTTTTTTATCAACATTTTTAGGTGCATCCAAATTTGGAACCAGTAATGGTTGTACATAATGGGGAAGTACCAGCACCAAATAGGGAAAAGTGCAAGCGGGATCGTACTGCTCTTACAAGCAATCAACTTATTCAACTTGAAAGGGAGTTCCATGCCAACCGATACCTATACCGTCCACGAAGAATCGAAATCGCCAAACGACTTAAACTATCAGAAAGGGAATTGAAGATTTGGTTTTTAAATCGTCGCTTAAAGAGCAAACAAATTGCAGCTCACGGTGATAAGGAATACATCAATCTGCATTCGAATCCGATGGAGAATGGAGTCCCAACATCAACATTGTGATACGACGAATAATGGTATTACGCAGTGGCTTCTGCGTTATAGTCCCGAACGAGAGTAGTCCACGCCAATGGTGTCCACTCTGCCAGTGTCATATCATCAGTAGCAACATATGCAAAATAATAGGTTGTTGACAACCAATATGTTCCGCAATATATTAATCCGTATCAAATGCATAATAATTATCCTTCTTGTACATGCACTTATATTGTTAAGACTACTTTGTGACTTTTATTTAAAATATTATCATTTAACGTTGCTATTCAATGTAAAACTTGTTTCTCTCTAAAACTTCTAGGATATTTTCGAATTCTTAGTTATTCACCCATATCATGGAATCCGTTGGAATTGACTTTCACTTCACATGTTCGATTTCATCTCACTTTCTACTGCAATCGTGGTGTCCGCCAGCAACGTCTCCTTATCGACGAGATTTTTGAAAAAGTAGTTCACTCCCATGCAGATGTCGTTATCGGTTAATGAAAATTGAAGTGCATTCGTCCACCGACAAAAATTATTTAAATATTACAAAGTATTTATAAATTGAATAAAGTAAATAAAAATCAATTTTAACTGTAATAATGGATACAATAGCTACGTTTCTGCAAGCGTTCTCAAGAGGAGCAGTATTCATCTGAAAATCTGAAAATGTTAAATAAGGGGAAAGTTGAAGCTAAGCTTTATTTTTGTGAAAAATGTGAAATTCCGGGAGCGATCATATGTATGTATTTGTTGATGGGGCTCACATTGCTATAAACATCCCATTGAAAAATCATCGTCTCTACTACAACAGGAAAGGTTTTGATAGCTTAAGTGCTACATGAAGCCATTTCAAATACGCTTCATGAAGGCAACTTTTATTTTTCTCTAATGCTGCAATTAGATTGCTAAAGCTATGGATATGTGTCAATGCAAAATATCCGTGTTCAAATGTTTTAGTAATATCCGGTGATTTCTTCATGGAGTTTAGCATTGTTTTAAACTGACTATTTGCAGTTTTTACAAAAACAAAAAATAAAAGTAGTTTATTCAATTTATTATGTACACTCTTATTTACTTTTTATATTTACATTTTGATAGAGCAATTCCCATGATGTGAAGCAGGGAAACACAAGAAATTTGCAATGACATGGATGTAAATGAGAAATGTAATTTATATTGAAAAGGATTCGATGCGAAAGTGGAACTCATTCACATTACCTTCCCGTATTGCTCACTTTGCGGATTTGACGATGCCGAAATAATTTTTCCTGTGAATAATTCCTTTCGCCGAATTCCACGATAGGGATGATTCGCTCTATAAAGAAATACTACACATTCTCAAAACTCTGGGGGATACTATAGTTTCCGATGCGCCAAGATCTGAAAACGCAGTTTTAAAGTTCTGGATGAAATAAGACCGAAATTTCACCTAGTTTAGCAGATATCGAGGTTTACAAATTCAATCCTTCAGGATTTCTCTTAGAATATAGATGTAGATATATATATATATGTTTATCGTCAAATATGTAAAGCAAAATGATCTTCTTTGTTGTTAAAATATTTTACTTAATTAAATAATATTATTATATTAATTTATTTTATTTTTTAAACAAAAAAAATGCACTTTTTGTTAGACCATCCATCACTGGTTCGGGTTTTATTAGTTTTAAGAAATCGTGTGTGCAATCAAGGATTGCGACATGAGTTACAATTTACTGTATGGAGGCTTTTAGGTTCTTTTTATTCCCTCCCTACGAACTGTATGGAGGCTTTTAGGTTCTTTTTATTCCCTCTCTACGAACTGTATGGAGGCTTTTAGGTTCTTTTTATTCCCTCCCTACCATCTGTATTGGTCTCTTACTATTCCCTCCCTACGAACTCTATCAGGCCCTTTTTATCCCTCCCTACGAACTGTATGGAGGCTTTTAGGCTCTTTTTATTCCCTCCCTACGAACTGTATGGGGGCTTTTAGGTTCTTTCTATTCCCTCCCTACGAACTGTATGGAGGCTTTTAGGCTCTTTTTATTCCCTCCCTACGAATTGTATGGAGGCTTTTAGGTTCATTTTATTCCTTTCCCACGAACTGCATGGAGGTTTTTAGGTTATTCCCCAACTGCAATTTGTGTGAAGGCTCTTATACGCTTAGGAATCATTTTGCATAACCTTACTATAGCTTAATGTAATCAGTCTTAATGAACAAGCTTTGAATGCAATGTACTAAGCATTACTTTTGCCTAGTGGTGGTACTTGATATCCGGTGATTTGTGACTTGTAGTATTATCTTCATACAAACTGCAAGGGAATGTTGCTAGGATTCTAGGACCTTTATTTTTTTTTCTTTTCTTTTTTTCTTCTCGTTTCCGGATTTATTCCCTTCTAGCGAATTGTTGGAAGGATTTTAGGTGTCTGTATTCCCTCTCTGCGACTGTAGGGAGGCTTTTAGGAGTTTTTTTTTATTCTCTCCATGCTAACTGTGGGAAGGTTTCTAGGATATTTATTTATTTTTATTCTTGGCATACTGTGTATATGAAACGTGAGTGTAGTTATAACGTTAATAAGTGTTCGCGGATGATTAAATTGACAGACAGGATGCCATTGTGTTATACATATGTATGAATGCGATTGATTAATTTAAATAGAAAATTAGGTCGATGGTTAGGTTTAAGATTTTAGATAGATTGGTTAGGAAGGATACTGGCGATAATTTATCTCGCGATTAGCTTAGAATTTCATCTAGTTTAGTTAGGAAGGATATCTCAGAGTGGCGAAACTAAATCTCGCGACTAGTGTAGGTTTTTAGCTAGTTTACTTAGTTAGGAATTAGGTTAGTGAGGGATTAGATAGCTAGGCATTATCTAGAATCAGATTAGAGGTGATATTCTCCTGAAGACCGGTTGTAAGAGAGACGACCCTTAAGGTTTTCTCCATACTGACTGACGGAGATTTATTGCCTGTAGGATAGCTTCATTTATTTTATAGGGCTAGTTTAGTTAGGAAGGATATCTCGGAATGGCGAAACTAAATCTCGCGACTAGTGTAGGTTTTTAGCTAGTTTACTTAGTTAGGAATTAGGTTAGTGAGGGATTAGATAGCTAGGCATTATCTAGAATCAGATTAGAGGTGATATTCTCCTGAAGACCGGTTGTAAGAGAGACGACCCTTAAGGTTTTCTCCATACTGACTGACGGAGATTTATTGCCTGTAGGATAGCTTCATTTATTTTATAGGGCTAGTTTAGTTAGGAAGAATATCTCGGAGCGACGAAACTAAATCTCGCGATTAGTATAGGGTTTTAGTTAGTTTAGTTGGGTCCTCCCCTTGGATTGCCGCCTTAACGTTGGCGGGGAGGCTTAAATTGTACAATAGCCCCATGGGCGGCACAAACAACTGGAATGTTCCGAATGTTTGTGACCATCCTGTGATCTGCTGTACAAGACAAAGTGCAATCCAATCCATACTTCCACCCACTGTTTTCCTATCCCGTGTACCGCACCCTCCTCTCTCAACCCTTCCCATCGTTTTACCATCTGGGCAAGATTTATGGTGTCAACCGCCCTGCATGTACCTGGATCGCAAAAGTTTTGCAAATACAAGTTGGTCGTGCAGTTTACTATTATTTTACTCAATGCACCCTCGAGATTCGATAAGGAATTTCACCAAAAAATCGATCCAATCAAGGCTTCTCAGCGGATAGCTGAAGGATGTGTGAAAGATGTTGAACTCTCTTAATAGAAAATAATGTATGAGTAGGGTTTACGCACAAAGAGAGAACTTCGGCCTTCAGCTCACTAGTTCGAAATAGCAAGCAAGGACTTTCTACTTAAAATCCTCAGTCCATCACTTCCATAGAATCCGAAAGAAGCAAATCGAGAAACCGTATAGCAATGCAACAATTCTATATCAAACGTGTCCTGCGCCTGTACTAGAAAACTACAAGTATTGTACAAGAGGCGAATTTTACAAAGTTACAAAGAAAGTTACAAGTAATCTTGGCACTTAGCAATTGTACACGAAAGTTTTAACAATTGGTAGACATTCTGAACCACAAAGCTACAAATGTGGACAATATTTAACAAACCATTGTTAAATAGATAGAAAACTTAAAATGCGAATTTAAAATTGTTAAGGCATTACAAGTCGGATTTTAGAAGGTTTCAATTGGAAATTTGAATCCTTTGTCTTTAGATGTATGACATACGTAAATTACTTTTCACTTGTACCTATACCACTTACTAGTCTAGCCGTCACGAGAAAACTTGTAACAATTGACTTGTACATAAAAGGGAAATTTTTATAATTAACAATCATAGAAGTTTGTTTTGTTGTGCAGATATTATAGTTACTTGTTAAATCTGCAATGTTAACAAGTGCCTGCAGAATTGTTAAATGGTAGTTTTGTGGTACAGGCCGCTGCTAGTCTGAGTCATGCATTCTTTAGCTAGTTTCGAAAAGTTATAACTCATTCTGAGCTTAACTGCTATGTCTTGGCACATATTTCTAAAAGCAGAACGACTAATTTCGTTTTGATTAAGTTTACGTATAAGGTTTTATATCTTTCATGGACGTTTCTTTAGCTATGTGCTTAGTTTGATCCGTTGCGGTTAGGCTATCATTTGAAATTTGTTGGTACTATACACAAGTTTGGAACTCTTTTCGACTAAAACGAGCCCCACTTCAGTTTCCTCTTCCTTGCAATACTGTCTCTTTAGCATTTACTTACGTGAGGGCCTTAGTTTTGTCTCTGCTGACATATTTAATTGGTCTTCTACATATGTAAAATATTAAACGGTATTTATCATTCGATGCACCAATTACGGTAGCGGAAATAGATTCTCCATATAAGTGCCTGAAAGATGCCAAAGCACCAAAGCACCGGGATCGGATGGACTCCCTACGGAATTCTATAAAACCCCTGAGTCTTCTAAGGCAGTGAAAGGCTTATTTAGTAATGTCTTGCAACATTGTGTGGTGCCGCAACAGTTCAAAGAAGCATTGATTTTACCGAATTTTAAGAAAGGTTGCAGGTCCCAGCCATCCAATTATACTCGTTTGTACAAGTTTTGTAAAATATAACAAACCAGGCCAAGACCGTGATAAAAACACCGTGAAGAATATGTTTTGCTAACAAATACAGTAAGTGTCAACTACGTTGTATGCGACCGGAAGCCGGTTTGAGAAATTGGAAATACTATCGAGGTTCTACATAGAAAGAATATTCCGTTTACCAATACCCAATACCCTAAACTATGCTATAATGCTTGATAATGGACTTTCTCAACTGGCTACAGAAGACCCTGAAACTGCAAGCAGAGTATGTTTCTCTAGAAGTGTTCCATATGTCTTTGGAAAGATAAGAAGAGTGGCTCTGGAAGCACTACTATGCAACTAGTTAGTACAGCAAATGGAATGGCGTGAGGAATAAGTTTGAGTTTGGATGAAGCAAACATGGAATCATGGAAACCAAAGCTATATCGGTTAATTACACAGCAGTCGACAATTTGAAGCAGAAGCATCGGAGTCACTGCAACGATCTATTTAAAGTCAACAAAAAAACAAAATTGATAAATAAAGAAAACAATAAATTATCAACCGGATAGAGAAGATCTGCCGGTCTTTTGTAATATGCATGGCGAGAGGGAGGATATATTTCCTTTCGTGGGAGTATTCTAGCGTAAACTAGCTCAACGAGCTGAGTGATACTCTCATGTTCGCGAAAGAAGAGTGCTGGCTTATCGGCAAAGAATTATAACACAAAGTTTTAAATTTTGATTTTTTTTTATTATATGTATGTATGTATATAAAACTAAAGTGGCAAAATGCGTATATTTCCTGAGCCCGTAATTTTCAACCAAACGATACCTCGAACAAACGATAAGGAAACAGCAACTAGAGGTATAGCTGCAACAGCAGGAACCGCAACCGCAACTACAGGTTCAGATACAACAGCAGCAGCAACATGAGGAACAGTAATTGCGGTTAGACCTGCAACATCCGCAAGGAATAGCTCCAATAGCTGCAACAGCAGAAACATACAGCAGCAACATCAGCTAACAGTTGCAACTGGACGATATTGAGTTTGTACTCAATAATATGAGTGTACCTTTGGAAGCTGATCCATTAAGTGGAAGGAAGCCAATTGGTCCAGAAATCAACTAGATCAATGGCTTCTCCATCTTCCTCCAACAAAGGAGCAGGCATTACCCATGGATCAGGTTCCAAAGGTACACTCATATTATTGAGTACAAACCCAATATCGTCCAGTTGCATCTGTTGTTGCTGCTGATGTAGGTGATTTTGGTGCTGTAGCTGATATTGCTGCTGTTGCAGCTCTAACTCCAGTTGCTGTTTCTTATCGTGTTGCTTCTGTTGAAGGTTCAACTGCAATTTCTGTTGCTCATGTTGCCGCTGCCGTTCTATCAGAACCTGTAGTTTCAATTGCTGTTCCTGCAGCTGCTGTTTGACCTCTACCCGGAGTTGCTGATATTCCAGCTGCAGTTGGCTCTGTTGTTGTTCCTGCTGTTGCTGTAGCTGCAGCTCCTGTTGTTGCTGCAGCTGCTGCTGGAGCTCTATCTGCAGTTGCTGATGTTGCAGCTGCAGTTGGCTCTGTTGCTGTTCCTGCTGTTGCTGTAGCTGCAGTTCCTGTTGTTGCTGCAGCTGCTGCTGGAGCTCTATCTGCAGTTGCTGATGTTGCAGCTGCAGTTGGCTCTGTTGCTGTTCCTGCTGTTGCTGTAGCTGCAGCTCCTGTTGTTGCTGCAGCTGCTGCTGGAGCTCTAACTGCATGTGCTGCTGTTGCAGGTGCAGTTGGCTCTGTTGTTGTTGCTGCTGTTCCTGTAGCTGCAGGTACTCTTGTTGATGCTGCTGCTCTATATTCTGCTCCAGTTGGTCCTCTTGTTGTTGCTGCTGTTGCTGTTCTTGGTCCTGTTGTTGGTTATGTTGTTGCTGTTGTTGTTTCTGCTGTAATTGCAATTGGTCATGTTTTAATTGTTGAATTATGGCATCTCTCTCGGCTCTCGGTATTGAATTACCCGAAATAGCACCAGAAATTTTTTGATTATTTAGAATATTTACCATTATTTCCTTTTTTAATTTCGCCCTCCTATTTTGAAACCAGACTTTCACACGTTCTTCCGCCAGTCCATGTTTCAGCCCTAGTTCGATCCTCTGCGACTTCGGTATATTGTTGTTAAAAGCAAATACCTCCTCGAACTCCTGTATTTGTTTTTGGGTGAATCGCGTGCGGTGCCTTTTCGCTCGAGGTTCTGGCGGAGAAGGTGGTGGGACCATCATGGCATTTGCCTGAAAAAAAATTGATAAAACAATTTAATAAAAAAATTTTTTTTACAATTTTATGAAAAAATTTTAAAATTGTTCACTTACCACAGCAAAGTTTTCAAATTGCCCTTGAAATAATTTATAGTTGTACATTTTTATAGATTTATTTTATTTAAAATGTAGTTAAATTTACGAAGAAACAAATTTGTTTTTCAATCACTTGTGTGTTCTGGTACAGTAACTGGATGTTTGTGTTGTAAGTTTCAGCAAACGCGCGTATTTATGCAAAACCTTCTCGTGTTTTCAAAACGATCCTTTACGTATTGTATGACGGGGTAAGATTCATTGCATTCTCACACTGTTGCAAAATGTTCTATCTACCAATGAGCGTCCGCCGTGCATCTTAATATCCTCATTCGAACAGGTAGGACTGCGTCCTCCGATGTACCACATTTGTGTTTGTATGTGTGATAAAGCATAAGTCATTAAGCATCCTCGAAAGTGAGACAGAAAACATGAAGGCGATCTATTTCGCGCAGAATGTTCTAGAAGGTGTTGGTATAGGCTGTTGATCGCATTGGTGTGAGTGTAGGATGAGGATCTGTACTGAATTTACTGCAGTGCACTTCAACTTGCAATATACATATGCACATATGTGTGTATGTGTTATTTGGCGTGGGTTAAGATGGCGTACAGAAAGACCAAATGATGCACCATAAGGATGACGATCCTGATTAATTTCATTATTCATTTGATAAATACATAAATAAAAATAAATCAAGACATCTAAATCGAAACTTGAACAGGTAAGACGTAAACTCTATAGTGAGTCTACGTCTCCCGATGTACCACATTTGTGTTTGTATGTGTGATAAAGCATAAGTCATTAAGCATCCTCGAAAGTGAGACAGAAAACATAAAGGTGATCTATTTCGCGCAGTATGTTCTTGAAGGTGTAGGTATAGGCTGATGATCGCATTGGTGTGAGTGTAGGATGAGGATCTGTACTGAATTTACTGCAGTGCACTTCAACTTGCAATATACATATGCACATATGTGTGTATGTGTTGTTTGGTGTGGGTTAAGATGGCGTACAGAAAGACCAAATGATGCACTATGACGATGAAATCATTTGATAAATAAATAAAAATAAATCAAGATATCTAAATCGAAATGTGAATGTATGAATTCTTTGTTTAGCATTTCCTTGGATTTTTTATATCAAAATCACACTCTAAATCGATATTCTCCTAAGTACATGAATTCCTTTAAGTCGAATTTAGCAAAACAAAATATCTTTTTCATCGAAGTAAAGCCCGTATGATACTAGATATTGATTTGCCTTATCAGCTGTTAGACCTTTAAGCTTGTTATCACGAGTAGATTAAATGTACTTATTTAAGTTCTATACATGTCTATTGTACTCATCTGTAATTTTGATTTAAAATACTATAATTAAACGTTCCTATTCAATGTAAAAATTTTGAGTGTTCTCTCTTTCAAACATCAAGGACGTTTTCTATTCCTGTTAGATATTCGCTCAGAAATATTCTGCATTTTTAAAACTCTGTATGCCAGACAATGCCATATATTTTCTTTTAGTGGGCAGAGTCTACCCATTTTTGTTAACGTAGATGTGTTTAGTTAAGTTGAGGCTATATATATATGTATTTGTTGCGACTTAGGCTCAAGTTGCTTTAGTACATGACCCCTTCTTGTGTACAGGTACACCAAATCTGAATGTGCTTCGCGTTGCCTACACAACATGTATGGATTCGAATTGTACGAATATAGTATATATATATATATGTATTTGTTGCGACTTATACTCAAGTTGCTTTAGTACATGACCCCTTCTTGTGTACAGGTACACCAAATCTGAATGTGCGTCGCGTTGCCTACACAACATGTATGGATTCGAATTGTACGAATATAGTAGGTGCATATTATTCGGTGTGTTGCACACAGGGTATTTTGATTTTCTTACAAAAATATAAAAATATTTGAAATCCCCCCACGCACGGCACTTGTATGATTACATCTGGGGAGATCTGCAAAAATATTAGTTTCCATTGAACTCCTTTGCAGGGTGATTAAGTTGTTCATTCGTAAATGATATAGGAATCCACTTCCTCTTTATATTTAGAAGTGAAAAATTGGACTAGTATGTCCTATGTTAAATTATAGCATACCAGCAAACACAATCAATGAATTTTGCGACCAAATTACCGCCTCTTCTATGGAATCATAGAATTTATGGCAATGTATAACTCTGCCCGGTTTCATCTGTATAACAGTCACCTTGGACAGCAACTGCATGTAAATTATTAGCATATACACGCACTGGTACAGTATGAAATATATTGCTACGGTAGAAGTTTAGTTACAATTTAAAATGAAACTCATCCTTCCGAATTCCCCGAACATCATGTCCTGTCCTGTGCTGGCGACCATCGTATGTATTTATTGAGCTGTTTCACAATTTACGTGACAGACAAGTGATCGTGAGTCCAAAAACTTTCTTCCAGCTGTCAATGAATGTTCTCATATCCCACACAAATATTTTATTTTACCCAGAATAAGACGTTTGTCATCGCCATTATTATTAAGCTCCTAAAGTTTTTTCATTGAAGACATCTCTTAATTCGAGGGCCATACGATATGTATATCACCAAATACGATAACTATAAAATAAACAAAAGCAAACAATCTCAAAGCCCATAATTATGGGCTACATAATTGACTTTAAGGATATTTGTGGGTTTACAGACAATAATTACGGTAAACAACTGCTCCTTTATAAATACCATTTTAGATTACGATTTATTGTTTATTTTATTAAAGAGGGAAATCATTCTAAATATCTACCTGAAACATCCTGACTTACTTGACGGACTCCCGACACGTTAAGTGTTCTGCTTCTAGGGCGAATAATGTCACATCATCAGCATAGTCCATGTAAGGGGTAACAACGGATCATGGGCAGAATCTGATGAAGCATCGCTCAACCTGCTTTAGGACACCCACTTCTCCTGCTCTGGTAAATATCGCACGCCCACCGCAACCTCCTAAATTCATCAATGAAGAAAAACTGAAGTGGACCGTGACCACTTTCGAGCCTTTTAAGTCACCGGTGCCGACAAATCCAGGTGTCCTATATTCTGAATGGTTGCCTGGAGCTAGGAACAATGCCGTCCGCCTGGACCGAGGTAAAAGTGATATTTATAACCAAAGCAGACAAAACATCACATACTCTTTCGAAAGACTAATCCTCACGTTTTTCCTTCTGAAGATTCTTGAAAGAATCCTAGATCTTCTTCACATCAAGGTCACCATTGATAGCACCCTACTATCCACGTCACAACACGCCAATCAAAAAGGTAAATAAAGAACCTCTCCCACAGCAGCGATTCAAACCATGCTCCACTTAGTCCCAATCGACATCGTCAGCCTTCAAATGGCTGCCTGGTCAGCAAAAAGACTGAGAAGCTCTAAACAATGAAAGGAGCAACACATTGGACATGCTAGAATATTACTGCTGAATCATCATCTTTCCCAGGTCATCGATCACCTACCTACTGAATACAACTTCAACATGGGCTACAATTTTTTTTTCTCCTTTTTTTTGTTTACCACTATTGAATTTTTACAATTTTTTTTGCAGAAATAAACTTAAACTATTAATGTAACTATAATGATTTTTTAAAGTAACTGACCTGAACGGTTCTCAAAACTTATTATATTATTATATGATAACTTAAAGTTTGCTCTAGAACTAGTTTAACTAACAATTATATTTAATATACCTAAAAATCGGATATTAAGTTAACATTATTTTTATTTTGTATTGTAGGAAAATGTGGTAAAAAACCAATTAAAAATATTATCTATTTTTTAAACAAGAACAAAAAACACCTAGTAAAGAAAAAGCCTAATACTAGCTTACCCTAACCTATTCTAGAACTAGGCCCTGACATGTGATTTCCAATCCGTCAATGCTTAAGTCAAATTAACAACAGAATCATCGGCGCATCAGAGATCACATGCCAGGGCCTAGTCCAACGTAACCTAATCGTTAGCTACAACCCAGTCGAGCCACCAGTATTTTTCACGATTATACCTGACAGCATTGCTTGAGTACCTTTCTGGTATGCTTACGCAGTATCTCAGATCAGCATTTCCATCTCTTAAGTCGATTGGCTCATAGAGGATACGTTTATCAGTCACTCTTCTAGCAATGTGATAAATAATTGGCACGTTCGTTGAATCTGATAAGTATCCATGTGCATCCAGATGCAAGAATGCCTCAGGTGGAATATGACCACTCACCAAAGAGTTTCTGAAATACTCAGGGTTAGGGTAAAACAAGTCCGATACTAGTTCGTTCTCCGTAACGTTAGCTGACCGCGCGAAATGATTCCTCACAAGATCCAGGATGACATTGTATCAATTCTGGATACACCGGAAGCATCCAGCTACAATTTCTCAATACCAAACAGAACTGAATGGACACAACGGGATGGGTCCAAAATCGAGGATGGAGTCAGTGCTGGATATACACCTCTCCTTTAACCTTCCAAACTATTGCATCGTTTTTCAAGACAAAGTCACTGCCATTCGTCAAGCAGCTGAGTGGCTGGCGGTTAATGCAGTATTAGCATCGGATATTGTCATATATGTACATCGACAGTCAGATACCTTTTCAATGATCTAAACGATCTCAACAACGCCTGCACGGCTAAGATTAGCTCCTTCATACAAAGGAGTGGATGGTTCCCACAGTAAGAGGGTGATCCGCCCACCTTACACATCCTTTGGTCTAAGTGAATTTGCCGGTTTTAACCAACCAACCAAGGGGTAACAATTTTCAGCACCGGATGCAAATGTTTCTTACTACCTACATACATATTACATCGATATCGCTCTATAACCCGTACAATTCGTTGTTGAATCATCTTCTCCTCTCCAGACCAGAAAATACACTAAATCACATTAATCTACTTTGAAATCAAAACATCCATGTAGTTGATCTTCTACTATCTGTAGGTGCATTCCTCCCACTATTTTTCATTTGTAAATCATACATATGTACATACATACATATGTATGTATGTTAACATACGATTTATTCCAGGACAACTCCTTCGGTTGGTAAATAAAATATTGTTTTAGTTCATATGTCAATTTCATTATTAATTTACTAAATTTATTGCAAAGATATGTGTACACCCAAAGTCAACTTTAAATTTATTGCATCCCCTCAATCCTTATTGCCTGTCAATGTCCCAGACGTCTGCTTATACTCTCCGAGACGGTCCTACCTATTGTCTGCTTTCATCCTCTGTTTCCGTAGACTATTTTCCTCGGTATTGGAAATAAACTAGAAGCTAGACGTCACCATGTACACATAAAAAATACTGGGCTGTTTGAGCTGAAGCTGTATCTATTCAATTGAAATTAAAAGATTTACTTAAACCCATAACGCTGTTCCCATAAATCTAAAACAAATAGTCAGTGCACATGTCCAACGAAAGTGAATTCTTTAAATAGCATACTAATCAACTTGGAACCGGAAGTAATGATCGCTTTCAAGCCACCTAAATAAGTAAATACTGCTACTAGTAATAAAAAGTGCTCTCGGAACCCAAAATATCAATGGAAATCTTACAATAACATCGGCTGTTTATTACAGCACCACTGAGAACATTTTTTGCATTTAAGGAACTAAAACTCCAATTAAATGGTTTAGTTCAAGTTCAACGTTTTCGTCCTTTGAGCATATTATTCTATTCCTCAGCCTAGGAGGCGTATCAAGATTATTCCTAAGTAACCCAAAGTTGCCCACTACCTGTACATATGGTAATCTTTAGTAATTTATGACACATGCAATATTACATTGTGGAAAACACCCGCGGATTAGGGCAGCGCGGACATGTACCTGAATTTTCAGAATATTCGGTGAATTATGAGTTTTTATAGTTTTTCTTTATTACTTTAAGGATTATTTACTCTCGTTTGAATTCACGAAAACCATCTCATAATCTAGTTTAAATAAATTACAGGGACCGCCTAAGTGGAAATTTTCTGTAATTAGGTGTCCGCATCTGAGTATCTATGTATGCATCTGTGCTACATCATATGATCATGATGCTTTGTTTAAAAAACAATCATAAGTCCAATGGATGCAGTTTCCAAATTATTAGGATTAGCACTCCTACTTAACTTATGTTGTTTACACTGTCGACCTTAATGACCAAACGTAATGATCAGCAGGAATAGCGGAGATCTGTGTATGTATACTCGACGGATTGTAAGGTATTGATGTGGCCAACGCAAGAACGGAAACCCACTTGTTTATTGTCCAGAATACTTTTTAGATAATGATGCGTTCGAGAACTATGTATATTATTTTAGCAATTACAGGAAACACGCAAATACATCCCCAGTTTTCTTTAGGAGCCTGACAAATATTCCTTTTCTCCATTAGCTACAGAAAGATGCACTGTTCCAAACCTTATTTACGTTAAGAGGAAGATGGTCTACAGTTACTGCTGGCGAATCTTTGTAGACCTCTGCGGGAACGCCATCAAGTCCTGCCACCTTATATGTCTTGTTTTAATTACGGCAATGATTTCATCTGTGCTGAGAGTTGGGATGTGAATTCTGCATTGGTGGTATTTCTTATATCATACTACGCTAGAGTTCTCTCTCGTCTTCATGCCGTAAGTACGGGATAAGAGCTTGCTTCCACGTTGTGCAGGGGTGTTTTCAAAGCGAATGCTTAGTTGATTCCGTTTGTCGATTTGCCTGCAAGCAGATAACCGTGTAGCATAACCTCTGCATGATCTTCAAACAAGACATTCTGTTCTGGTAACGAAGAAGCAGTTTAACAAAAGGAAGTGAGACTTTTTTGTATAGATATTCTCAGGAGTGAAGAATCTGCTAGGGCTGGAGGCTTCACACCCCAGCTATTCAAAGAAGCTGGAATTAACATAGAGCATATACTAGCTTATTTCTAAGATATGTCGAAATGGTATGGCCGACGAATGGAATCTAACCATCGTTTGCCCGATCCACAAGAAACGAGAGAGTTAATTGAGTAGTAAGGATCCATACCGAACAATTAAGGAGATTCTATGTAAATCCTTGATCACCTCAGTCCTACTTTCTGATACTGAAGCGTGGACTTTATCGAAAACGCTTGGAAATATCTGGTGCTGTTTGCGTTGAAGGGTTTCGGAGGAGGAGATTCAACGACTAATTATACGAGCTGCACAGCGACATCGACATCGACCTAGTCAAGAAATTACACATTATTCGCCTGAGATGGCTAGGACATGTAGATCAAATGACAACAAGAACTACAGTCCGTAAAGTTTTTAATCTAGCCTGGATAGACAACACAGTAGAAGAAGACCTCGTTTTGGTTTCCGCGCACAAGTAAGTTTAATCGTTAGTTAGCTAAGGACCGGAATTGGCTTGTTGCTTGGGGCCCAGATTCAACCTCAATTGTTGGGTTATTTATACAATATGTTAGTAGCTTTTATAAGTAAGAGGGCGGAGTAGCCAATTACTGTCATGAAAAAGCTTCTCAAATGAAGCAATTGTCCTTCGGACACGGCATTAAACAGTTGGCCCCTTCCATGGAATATTTCCTTTTCTAATACATTTCTGGGGATATTTATTTCTGGTATAGTTAGAATTATATGAACTCTTAGCCCAGTGAATGGCATATTCGATACTTAACAATTTTTCTTTCATCAATTTCATTCCTTATTGAATCATATCTTGTCATGAAGCTATCCTCTGCGTGTTTGACATATGATAGCTCCTTAAGACCATCGCTTCCCAGGATGCCGTGGAAGGCAAGAGAAAGAACTTAATGCTTGTATTTTCCAAATCAAAGAGATGAACCATGTTGTGGTTGGTAATTCTAATGTCATCTGCTATAAAATTAACGATAAAACATTGTTTATTCTGTTTGTTCGTATTTTCAGCAAGGGATGGCTGAATATAATTAATAATCAGAGTTTTAAATAAATAGTGGAAGATCCTGTATCAATCTGAAATTTTAACATGTCACAAATCTTCGTCTCACTCAAATTAAGGCAAGGAAGGAAACAAATTAATGTTGCAGTGTTCTAGATCGAAAACTGTGGGTTCATTTGAGCAAGAGGTCTCATCCATATATCCAAGGATCTCATTCATTCGTCTTCAGTTTGGTGGTTGTTGTTCAGATTCAAGTTTTGATAGTATGAACTAAGGTCGTGGACATTTTGAAATTGATGTGGAAATTTTACTGATAAATAAATATACATACATAATCGTCGTAAATAGCGACGTTTCTAAATCTTCCTGAATCGATTTCTTTATCTACGAACTGATAATATTAGTTCAGTTTTACACGTTTGTCTATCTTTACAAAAAGTTCCTGACCCGGTTTAACTTTTCTATAAACAGGTTTTTTTTATTATTATCTTGGTTTTGGCTGCTTTGGGCCTCTCGGAGAAGATCTTGTATTTTTGTATTTTCTTGG
This sequence comes from Xylota sylvarum, assembly GCA_905220385.1. Taxonomy (NCBI): domain Eukaryota; kingdom Metazoa; phylum Arthropoda; class Insecta; order Diptera; family Syrphidae; genus Xylota; species Xylota sylvarum. The sequence continues at coordinate 51,322,554 of LR999958.1, forward strand.
TCAGATAAAGAAAAAATTATGTCAACTGGCTTCCGCTTGGTGACCGATCGAATTATTATATTTAAACACCAAGGTCATCAGAATTTCAGCAACGTTGTTGAAATTTTGTTCCACCTTTACGACCCTTGAGATTACACCAAGAGTAGTGTGAAGACGTTCATGCGTAGTCGATACAGTGAAATGGATCATTCCAAATGATCCCCAATAAAAGACTGTATTGTTTGGCAGCGAAATGTTGGTTCATAATCAGTCAATAATAATTTGGGATTTCTAAAATGTCCAATTAATTTGAGCTTTGGTATTTTCATGTCAACTATAGAGCGAGATCCTACTGGTTCCATAATAGCAAAACTTATCTATGCAAGTTAAGAAGTAATGGTTATGTGCATTAAAAATGTCCATGCATAAAATTTCACTGGGAATGGTGGAAGGACCAGGACGAAGATCTGCCATGATTGAATTTGTTATGTAACTAATATAATATATGTACATATTTCTGTAAGATTTTATGTCGCGATTTCTTTCGTTTTTCCTCTGATTTTCGTACTTTATCCTTTTGTTTTAATATATGATTGCTTTTTCGTATACAATTATCAGTTTAGTCCTTTGCTTTATAAAACACTTTTACTTATATCTTTTCTCTAATTTCTAAATAAATTCACTTTACTTTTCACTTTTATTTTATTTTACTTTTGGTGCTTCTCTGCAGTAATTAGGGATTCAACCTTGACTTCTGATGACAGAAATTGTAAGCAAATACATCTTAAGGATTAGGTAAGGGTAAATTATATCTAATAAAAGTTTCGGACTGCAAATATAAATAAATAAATAAATTTACACCCTTTTCTATATGCTGTCTGGCTTAGGTCCAGGGGATTAAAAATACACTCGCCGATGCACCAGGGATACTGGCTGTGACTCACAGACACAGTACACAAAATATGTTAACGAGTAGTCGCGACTACGCAGGTAGCCAGTATATATTATGCAATACGTTCTGCATGCGCACCTGTGTGTGCTCTCTAAATGACTCCGATTATCGATACTTTAAAAAAAGTCATCTTTACATTGAAAATACAATTTTATTGAGTTGTATGGATTATCTCTGGATGGGATTTTTATTTTGCCCCGCGCATTTATGATACAGACACTTATCTAGAAATATTCCTCATGTGCTTGCATAGTGTTCTAAAACAAAGAGAGGTTTTGTTGCATGGTGACGCCAGTTCGTCTAGGTGTTCTTGTTATATTATATCCAAATACAAATATGATTGCAATGGAAAACATCATAAAAAAATATTTATGCACATACACCAAAAATAGAGGATTCGAGAAAAAAAACGATACAAAAACACATTTCTACTTAAATACAAGAATAAGGACTATCTATCACAATCTGGACTCCTAAAATCCAAATAAATTCTTCTCAGGCGTATCCTTCTTGCTCAAACCACATATTCGTACCCTACCCTCTATAGACACTTAAATAGACAGAAATCAAAAACTGAAACTCGATGCAACTTCCAGGCCAACGCTGGCTCATAACTAATTTTGTCGCGAATTCGCAAATGTATCCCAGTCGCATACATATTTGGATTCAGGTCGGTAGAATGGCAATGTTACTTTCGAGTCAAAAAATTCATGCATTTAGGCAATTAACTTGTGTTTAAAGTTGTACCTTTAGTCTATAGGCTGTTTGTTGATTGGACTGAGGAAGTGATATTCATTTATTTTGAATTTTAGTTTAAGAATATCTTATAAGAATGTCTAATAGTGAATGATGGGACAATGTGGTAAAGAAAGGCACAAACTTCAGTGGCAAGCGCAAGTGGAGCCCTCTCTATTCATTGAAGCCAATCCATTAACTTTACGAGTAGATCCCAAATGGGTGGTAGCTAGCAGCTAGATCGAGCTGACGAGAGAGACTTGTTGATTGTAGTCGAAGACCACTGTGTACTGTACTATCATGAAATACAAAGTTGTAGAGTAGTCCGATGCATAACAGGCTTCTAAACATACCTTACAGTTGTTTCTGGTGATAGGGAAATCATTTAGGTCCCCAGATACAAGTAGTTCATTACAACACACTATGTACCTCAGCACTCAAAACTTTAACCATTCGGTGTTAAGCTTGGACTCAACAAGCCTTTTCAGGCAGCAGTCTTTAGTTGTATAAGTTTTTTTTAATGTCCATCCATTCTACATTATCTTACCATCTGAAGTACGGGATGTGGCTTTATTTAGACAGTGTGAAGAAATCACAGTATAGACCGTGTCTCTTCTTAGCTCATAAACGTCGAGATAACTTAGACCACAGCTCTTACGAACTCCAAGACCCAAAAATATTTTTATTCAATTTTGACAAGTTACCCTCCACCATACAACAGGACTAAGATAGTGATGTGCTTATGAAACATTTCATTAGTGCTTCACAAGCCGGTCGTAAATTGTTGGTTAAAAATGCAGGTTTGTTCATTGTTCTTCGTTCACAGGACATTTGTAATTCTTTTCCCATTTGTAACGAGTTTCACCAGCTTCTGATTTGATGTTACACTAAACCCACCAGAGACAGCACGCATGGTGTCAATATCGTCTGCATTGTTTAGAATTAGAACCGATTTTTTTAATATGCTTCTGAATCAAACACCCGTGAAGAAGTACTGATTCGTCGTCAGAGTTCTTCTGCTGAATACATTGCTTTTCAAGATTACTGGCACCGATGAACATTTAGTTCATTGACATCATCGTAGACCTTGATATAGAGCATAGTAAACTTGCTCTTCTCACCAGAAATATTAAAAAGAGTTTTGGAGATTATAATGCTTATGCATTTGTTTCTACATATTTGTGGCCCGATTATGTAGACTATTACCTACATACATTTACATCACTGACAGTATTGTAGCATTATTCTATTTCTATTACACTGTATCAACACCGAAAAAATACAAATTTCTATCGAATAAGAGCTCAAATAATCAGTAACTTTGCGGTCAGGATGCCCATGAATCACATAAAGTGCCTCAGGCATTCGAATTGATAACGCCGGTGTATGCCATTGTTTGAAACCAAACCTCATCTAGGGTCATTCAAGTTTTACGAAAAAAAAACACTTTACCCCAAATCCCATAGAGCACATGCAGTTTGTGTTGTTTTAAAGAATTTCCGTGTCATAATCACTGTGGATCTGTCGAAACTGAATTTCTCTCCACTCCACACACACATCATCCAGTTTCCGTATGACCTTCGACACCTGTAGGGCCACCAATCAAGATTTTTCAGTTCCAAATTCGTATACATTTTGTCGAACAAAAAAAATAAACCCAAATCCGAAAACCAAACAATTGCACGGCTTGCGGATATTAATTGCGAATTAATCCAATTTCTGATGTTTAGCGTGTGCCTCCGAAGATCCCTTTGTTGATGGTAATTATCGTTTCGAGTTGACACAACCACAAAACCTATTAGTGCGGTGCGCAACGCCGCAAGTGCCGACACATCGGATCCCATTACATTCATCGTCGTCTCAAATCATAAAGATTCGCTAGTTGACTCCTGTCGAAACAATAGCAAGTTGTAGCGCCATCGATCATAATGCTCTCTGGTGCACAAGCGAAGGGACGGCGGTCTTTTATAGGCATGTTGTAGTTTTATAGGTACCTACGTGTACTGAGTTCAGTCATATGTCTACTAATAAGTATGTGAATGCTTGCGAATATTTTGTCGTTCTGCTTACCTGACTGACTGGCGAAGGTCGCGATATATTGACAGGATTACTACTACACATACCGACTAGTCGTCGGCTATCCGAATGTTTTAACTTTGCCCAAGATGGTTCCAATCCGAAAGTTCTATATGAGTGTCGCGATAATGGTGACATGATATAATTTCTTTCCCGTCCCGACTACTCTCCCAGAAGAGACGGCGACACTATTCGCGAATTTAGTTTGCTTTGCCTTAATTTCATGGGATACGTTGGATGAATGAGGTTGGTGACAGTCGGGATAAGAAAGGCGTAAGTTAATGAGACCTACTGGTTTGACTCGTAGACCAAAGCTGTAAAGTAATTAAGAAACGTCAACTTTTTCTTGTAGAGTTTTTAACAGATACAGACTGTTTATGGAGGTTTTGGTGTTGACGGTGGTTGGTAATCGTGGGTATCCTATATTACTACTTAAGATTGATTTGATAAACGACTAAGATTGGATTAATCTGGGGTTATATGGAAAAGAGAAACTATAGTGTATCGTGAGTTAAAAAGGATTTGTAAGACTGGTGAAATATTTAAAAGTCTTATTTCTGTGGGGATTGCTAAGTCGTATACAATTAATGGCACTAACAACCTCGTTGCTGCTGGTTAGTGGCCAAGCAAATTTTTCAACATTATTTCATTGTTTGTACCAGTCATTACCTGTTCCTTATAATTGATGTAGATCATTGCTTCTACCAATCGCTTCCTTAAAATCATTTGGGTATAAAGACAATTGCATCATTTATAAGGAAAGAGATGAGCTAGATCAGGCTTCAAATAAACCTTGATTAGAGATAGTTGACTGTTGGATTCGTTCCTTACTTTCCTAACATTTTTATATTATTTTCAATACATATTTAATTGCTGGCATCATTGTCTACTCTCTGTGCAGCGATGCTGTCCAATTTCCAATGCAAATGAAACCATATACAATGCCGTACCTGACTTTGTCTGAAGAGGATAAAATTGAACCGATCAATGGTAGCCAACCACTGACAGTCAACACAGTGAGATTTGAAATATTGATGACTGAAAGCAATCGTCACATAAGTACATCGTGCAAAATAGGTTTCGGTTTCTTACCTGCCCAATTTAGTCAAAGAAGCATTCAACGAAGGTAAACCGTTCGCTGTAGTTTCGAAGTGGGTATAAATACTTTCCCAATGTCGGAAATACAATACTTTCCCAGTCTAACTTCCTTCCTTCTAAGGTTATCAACTCATTCTAGAGAATCCTTACACGTTTCAAATAATTAAAAAAAAAAAATCCAGCAAAAATAATGCCAGTTAAGCAGGAGAACTTTAATTGCCCAAGAAATCCACCACCGCCCTATGGGGCTCATATGCAAATTGTAAGTTGCAGGATCGTTGTTTCAAAACATATATGTATATCTAACCTTTGAAATTGAATATTGTGCTAAATTATTTTCTTTTTTTTCAATATTTTTAGGTGCATCAAAATTTGGAACCAAATAGGGAAAATTGCAAGCGGGCTCGTACTGCTCTTACAAGCAATCAACTTATTCAACTTGAAAGGGAGTTCCATACCAATCGATACCTATGCCGACCACGAAGAATCGAAATCGCCAAACGACTTAAACTATCCGGAAGGGAATTGAAGATTTGGTTTTTAAATCGTCGCTTAAAGAGCAAACAAATTGCAGCTCACGGTGATAAGGAATACATCAATCTGCATTCGAATCCGATGGAGAATGGAGTCCCAACATCAACACTGTGATACGACGAATTATGGTATTACGCAGTGGCTTCTGCGTTATAGTCCCGAACGAGAGTAGTCCACGCCAATGGTGTCCACTCTGCCAGTGTCATATTATCAGCAGCAACCTATGCAAAGTAATAGGTTGTTGCCAACCAGGATGTTGGCATTTTGATAGAGCAATTCCCATGATGTGAAGCAGGGAAACACAAGAAATTTGCAATGACATGGATGTAAATGAGAAATGTAATTTATATTGAAAAGGCTTCGATGCGAAAGTGGAACTCATTCACATTACCTTCCCGTATTGCTCACTTTGCGGATTTGACGATGCCGAAATAATTTTTCCTGTGAATAATTCCTTTCGCCGAATTCCACGATAGGGATGATTCGCTCTATAAAGAAATACTACACATTCTCAAAACTCTGGGGGATACTATAGTTTCCGATGCGCCAAGATCTGAAAACGCAGTTTTAAAGTTCTGGATGAAATAAGACCGAAATTTCACCTAGTTTAGCAGATATCGAGGTTTAAAAATTCAATCCTACAGGTTTTCTCTTAGAATATAGATGTAGATATATATATATGTTTATCGTCAAATATGTAAAGCAAAATGATCTTCTTTGTTGTTAAAATATTTTACTTAATTAAATAATATTATTATATTAATTTATTTTATTTTTTAAACAAAAAAAATGCACTTTTTGTTAGACCATCCATCACTGGTTCGGGTTTTATTAGTTTTAAGAAATCGTGTGTGCAATCAAGGATTGCGACATGAGTTACAATTTACTGTATGGAGGCTTTTAGGTTCTTTTTATTCCCTCCCTACCATCTGTATTGGTCTCTTACTATTCCCTCCCTACGAACTCTATCAGGCCCTTTTTATCCCTCCCTACGAACTGTATGGAGGCTTTTAGGCTCTTTTTATTCCCTCCCTACGAACTGTATGGGGGCTTTTAGGTTCTTTCTATTCCCTCCCTACGAACTGTATGGAGGCTTTTAGGCTCTTTTTATTCCTTTCCCACGAACTGCATGGAGATTTTTAGGTTATTCCCCAACTGCAATTTGTGTGAAGGCTCTTATACACTTAGGAATCATTTTGCATAACCTTACTATAGCTTAATGTAATCAGTCTTAATGAACAAGCTTTGAGGCTTAGTACATTGCATTACTTTTGCCTAGTGGTGGTACTTGATATCCGGTGATTTGTGACTTGTAGTATTATCTTCGTACAAACTGCAAGGGAATGTTGCTAGGATTCTAGGACCTTTCTTTTTTTTTCTTTTCTTTTTTTCTTCTCGTTTCAGGATTTATTCCCTTCTAGCGAATTGTTGGAAGGATTTTAGGTGTCTGTATTCCCTCTCTGCGACTGTAGGGAGGCTTTTAGGAGTTTTTTTTTATTCTCTCCATGCTAACTGTGGGAAGGTTTCTAGGATATTTATTTATTTTTATTCTTGGCATACTGTGTATATGAAACGTGAGTGTAGTTATAACGTTAATAAGTGTTCGCGGATGATTAAATTGACAAACAGGATGCCATTGTGTTATACATATGTATGAATGCGATTGATTAATTTAAATAGAAAATTAGGTCGATGGTTAGGTTTAAGATTTTAGATAGATTGGTTAGGAAGGATACTGGCGATAATTTATCTCGCGATTAGCTTAGAATTTCATCTAGTTTAGTTAGGAAGGATATCTCAGAGTGGCGAAACTAAATCTCGCGACTAGTGTAGGTTTTTAGCTAGTTTACTTAGTTAGGAATTAGGTTAGTGAGGGATTAGATAGTTAGGCATTAGTTAGAAAAGGTTAGATGTGATATTCTCCTGAAGACCGGTTGTAAGAGAGACGACCCTTAAGGTTTTCTCCATACTGACTGACGGAGATTTATTGCCTGTAGGATAGCTTCATTTATTTTATAGGGCTAGTTTAGTTAGGAAGGATACCTCGGAATGGCGAAACTAAATCTCGCGACTAGTGTAGGTTTTTAGCTAGTTTACTTAGTTAGGAATTAGGTTAGTGAGGGATTAGATAGCTAGGCATTATCTAGAATCAGATTAGAGGTGATATTCTCCTGAAGACCGGTTGTAAGAGAGACGACCCTTAAGGTTTTCTCCATACTGACTGACGGAGATTTATTGCCTGTAGGATAGCTTCATTTATTTTATAGGGCTAGTTTAGTTAGGAAGAATATCTCGGAGCGACGAAACTAAATCTCGCGATTAGTATAGGGTTTTAGTTAGTTTAGTTGGGTCCTCCCCTTGGATTGCCGCCTTAACGTTGGCGGGGAGGCTTAAATTGTACAATAGCCCCATGGGCGGCACAAACAACTGGAATGTTCCGAATGTTTGTGACCATCCTGTGATCTGCTGTACAAGACAAAGTGCAATCCAGTCCATACTTCCACCCACTGTTTTCCTATCCCGTGTACCGCACCCTCCTCTCTCAACCCTTCCCATCATTTTACCATCTGGGCAAGATTTATGGTGTCAACCGCCCTGCATGTACCTGGATCGCAAAAGTTTTGCAAATACAAGTTGGTCGTGCAGTTTACTATTATTTTACTCAATGCACCCTCGAGATTCGATAAGGAATTTCAGCAAAAAATAGATCCAATCAAGGCTTCTCAGCGGATAGCTGAAGGATGTGTGAAAGATGTTGAACTCTCTTAATAGAAAATAATGTATGAGTAGGGTTTACGCACAAAGAGAGAACTTCGGCCTTCAGCTCACTAGTTCGAAATAGCAAGCAAGGACTTTCTACTTAAAATCCTCAGTCCATCACTTCCATAGAATCCGAAAGAAGCAAATCGAGAAACCGTATAGCAATGCAACAATTCTATATCAAACGTGTCCTGCGCCTGTACTAGAAAACTACATGTATTGTACAAGAGGCGAATTTTACAAAGTTACAAAGAAAGTTACAAGTAATCTTGGCACTTAGCAATTGTACACGAAAGTTTTAACAATTGGTAGACATTCTGAACCACAAAGCTACAAATGTGGACAATATTTAACAAACCATTGTTAAATAGATAGAAAACTTAAAATGCGAATTTAAAATTGTTAAGGCATTACAAGTCGGATTTTAGAAGGTTTCAATTGGAAATTTGAATCCTTTGTCTTTAGATGTATGACTTTTCACTTGTACCTATACCACTTACTAGTCTAGCCGTCACGAGAAAACTTGTAACAATTGACTTGTACATAAAAGGGAAATTTTTATATTTAACAATCATAGAAGTTTGTTTTGTTGTACAGATATTATAGTTACTTGTTAAATCTGCAATGTTAACAAGTGCCTGCAGAATTGTTACATGGTAGTTTTGTGGTACAGGCCGCTGCTAGTCTGAGTCATGCATTCTTTAGCTAGTTTCGAAAAGTTATAACTCATTCTGAGCTTAACTGCTATGTCTTGGCACATATTTCTAAAAGCAGAACGACTAATTTCGTTTTGATTAAGTTTACGTATAAGGTTTTATATCTTTCATGGACGTTTCTTTAGCTATGTGCTTAGTTTGATCCGTTGCGGTTAGGCTATCATTTGAAATTTGTTGGTACTATACACAAGTTTGGAACTCTTTTCGACTAAAACGAGCCCCACTTCAGTTTCCTCTTCCTTGCAATACTGTCTCTTTAGCATTTACTTACGTGAGGGCCTTAGTTTTGTCTCTGCTGACATATTTAATAGGTCTTCTACCTATGTAAAATATTAAACGGTATTTATCATTCGATGCACCAATTACGGTAGCGGAAATAGATTCTCCATATAAGTGCCTGAAAGATGCCAAAGCACCAAAGCACCGGAATCGGATGGACTCCCTACGGAATTCTATAAAACCCCTGAGTCTTCTAAGGCAGTGAAAGGCTTATTTAGTAATGTCTTGCAACATTGTGTGGTGCCGCAACAGTTCAAAGAAGCATTGATTTTACCGAATTTTAAGAAAGGTTGCAGGTCCCAGCCATCCAATTATACTCGTTTGTACAAGTTTTGTAAAATATAACAAACCAGGCCAAGACCGTGATAAAAACACCGTGAAGAATATGTTTTGCTAACAAATACAGTAAGTGTCAACTACGTTGTATGCGACCGGAAGCCGGTTTGAGAAATTGGAAATACTATTGAGGTTCTACATCAAAAGAATATTCCGTTTACCAATACCCAATACCCTAAACTATGCTATAATGCTTGATAATGGACTTTCTCAACTGGCTACAGAAGACCCTGAAACTGCAAGCAGAGTATGTTTCTCTAGAAGTGTTCCATATGTCTTTGGAAAGATAAGAAGAGTGGCTCTGGAAGCACTACTATGCAACTAGTTGGTACAGCAAATGGAATGGCGTGAGGAATAAGTTTGAGTTTGGTTGAAGCAAACATGGAATCATGGAAACCAAAGCTATATCGGTTAATTACACAGCAGTCGACAATTTGAAGCAGAAGCATCAGAGTCACTGCAACGATCTATTTAAAGTCAACAAAAAAACAAAATTGATAAATAAAGAAAACAATAAATTATCAACCGGATAGAGAAGATCTGCCGGTCTTTTGTAATATGCATGGCGAGAGGGAGGATATATTTCCTTTCGTGGGAGTATTCTAGCGTAAACTAGCTCAACGAGCTGAGTGATACTCTCATGTTCGCGAAAGAAGAGTGCTGGCTTATCGGCAAAGAATTATAACACAAAGTTTTAAATTTTGATTTTTTTTTATTATATGTAAGTATGTATATAAAACTAAAGTGGCAAAATGCGTATATTTCCTGAGCCCGTAATTTTCAACCAAACGATACCTCGAACAAACGATAAGGAAACAGCAACTAGAGGTATAGCTGCAACAGCAGGAACCGCAACCGCAACTACAGGTTCAGATACAACAGCAGCAGCAACATGAGGAACAGTAATTGCGGTTAGACCTGCAACATCCGCAAGGAATAGCTCCAATAGCTGCAACAGCAGAAACATACAGCAGCAACATCAGCTAACAGTTGCAACTGGACGATATTGAGTTTGTACTCAATAATATGAGTGTACCTTTGGAAGCTGATCCATTAAGTGGAAGGAAGCCAATTGGTCCAGAAATCAACTAGATCAATGGCTTCTCCATCTTCCTCCAACAAAGGAGCAGGCATTACCCATGGATCAGGTTCCAAAGGTACACTCATATTATTGAGTACAAACCCAATATCGTCCAGTTGCATCTGTTGTTGCTGCTGATGTAGGTGATTTTGGTGCTGTAGCTGATATTGCTGCTGTTGCAGCTCTAACTCCAGTTGCTGTTTCTTATCGTGTTGCTCCTGTTGAAGGTTCAACTGCAATTTCTGTTGCTCATGTTGCTGCTGCCGTTCTATCAGAACCTGTAGTTTCAATTGCTGTTCCTGCAGCTGCTGTTTGACCTCTGCCCGGAGTTGCTGATATTCCAGCTGCAGTTGGCTCTGTTGTTGTTCCTGCTGTTGCTGTAGCTGCAGCTCCTGTTGTTGCTGCAGCTGCTGCTGGAGCTCTATCTGCAGTTGCTGATGTTGCAGCTGCAGTTGGCTCTGTTGCTGTTCCTGCTGTTGCTGTAGCTGCAGTTCCTGTTGTTGCTGCAGCTGCTGCTGGAGCTCTATCTGCAGTTGCTGATGTTGCAGCTGCAGTTGGCTCTGTTGCTGTTCCTGCTGTTGCTGTAGCTGCAGCTCCTGTTGTTGCTGCAGCTGCTGCTGGAGCTCTATATTCTGCTCCAGTTGGTCCTCTTGTTGTTGCTGTTCTTGGTCCTGTTGTTGGTTATGTTGTTGCTGTTGTTGTTTCTGCTGTAATTGCAATTGGTCATGTTTTAATTGTTGAATTATGGCATCTCTCTCGGCTCTCGGTATTGAATTACCCGAAATAGCACCAGAAATTTTTTGATTATTTAGAATATTTACCATTATTTCCTTTTTTAATTTCGCCCTCCTATTTTGAAACCAGACTTTCACACGTTCTTCCGCCAGTCCATGTTTCAGCCCTAGTTCGATCCTCTGCGACTTCGGTATATTGTTATTAAAGGCAAATACCTCCTCGAACTCCTGTATTTGTTTTTGGGTGAATCGCGTGCGGTGCCTTTTCGCTCGAGGTTCTGGCGGAGAAGGTGGAAGTGGTGGTGGGACCATCACGGCATTTACCTGAAAAAAAAATTGATAAAACAATTTAATAAAAAAATTATTTTCACAATTTTATGAGAAAATTTTAAAATTGTTCACTTACCACAGCAAAGTTTTCAAATTGCCCTTGAAATAATTTATAGTTGTACATATTTATAGATTTATTTTATTTAAAATGAAGTTAAATTTACGAAGAAACAAATTTGTTTTTCAATCACTTGTGTGTTCTGGTACAGTAACTGGATGTTTGTGTCGTAAGTTTCAGCAAGCGCGTATTTATGCAAAACCTTCTCGTGTTTCCTTTACGTATTGTATGACGGGGTAAGATTCATTGCATTCTCACACTGTTGCAAAATGTTCTATCTACCAATGAGCGTCCGCCGTGCATCTTAATATCCTCATTCGAACAGGTAGGACTGCGTCCTCCGATGTACCACATTTGTGTTTGTATGTGTGATAAAGCATAAGTCATTAAGCATCCTCGAAAGTGAGACAGAAAACATAAAGGCGATCTATTTCGCGCAGTATGTTCTTGAAGGTGTTGGTATAGGCTGTTGATCGCATTGGTGTGAGTGTAGGATGAGGATCTCTACTGATTTTACTGCAGTACACTTCAACTTGCAATATACATATGCACATATGCATGGATGTGTTATTTGGCGTGGGTTAAGATGGCGTACAGAAAGACCAAATGATGCACCATAAGGATGACGATCCTGATTAATTTCATTATTCATTTGATAAATACATAAATAAAAATAAATCAAGACATCTAAATCGAAACTTGAACAGGTAAGACGTAAACTCTATACTGAGTCTACGTCTCCCGATGTACCACATTTGTGTTTGTATGTGTGATAAAGCATAAGTCATTAAGCATCCTCGAAAGTGAGACAGAAAACATAAAGGTGATCTATTTCGCGCAGTATGTTCTTGAAGGTGTGGGTATAGGCTGATGATCGCATTGGTGTGAGTGTAGGATGAGGATCTGTACTGACTTTACTGCAGTGCACTTCAACTTGCAATATACATATGCACATATGTGTGTATGTGTTATTTGGTGTGGGTTAAGATGGCGTACAGAAAGACCAAATGATGCACCATAAGGATGTCGATCCTGATTAATTTCATTATTCATTTGATAAATACATAAATAAAAATAAATCAAGACATCTAAATCGAAACTTGAACAGGTAAGACGTAAACTCTATAGTGAGTCTACGTCTCCCGATGTACCACATTTGTGTTTGTATGTGTGATAAAGCATAAGTCATTAAGCATCCTCGAAAGTGAGACAGAAAACATAAAGGCGATCTATTTCGCGCAGTATGTTCTTGAAGGTGTTGGTATAGGCTGTTGATCGCATTGGTGTGAGTGTAGGATGAGGATCTGTACTGAATTTACTGCAGTGCACTTCAACTTGCAATATACATATGTGCATATGTATGTATGGATGTGTTATTTGGCGTGGGTTAAGATGGCGTACAGAAAGACCAAATGATGCACCATAAGGATGATGATCCTGATTAATTTCATTATTCATTTGATAAATACATAAATAAAAATAAATCAAGACATCTAAATCGAAACTTGAACAGGTAAGACGTAAACTCTATAGTGAGTCTACGTCTCCCGATGTACCACATTTGTGTTTGTATGTGTGATAAAGCATAAGTCATTAAGCATCCTCGAAAGTGAGACAGAAAACATAAAGGTGATCTATTTCGCGCAGTATGTTCTTGAAGGTGTTGGTATAGGCTGTTGATCGCATTGGTGTGAGTGTAGGATGAGGATCTGTACTGAATTTACTGCAGTGCACTTCAACTTGCAATATACATATGCACATATGTATGTATGGATGTGTTATTTGGCGTGGGTTAAGATGGCGTACAGAAAGACCAAATGATGCACCATAAGGATGATGATCCTGATTAATTTCATTATTCATTTGATAAATACATAAATAAAAATAAATCAAGACATCTAAATCGAAACTTGAACAGGTAAGACGTAAACTCTATAGTGAGTCTACGTCTCCCGATGTACCACATTTGTGTTTGTATGTGTGATAAAGCATAAGTCATTAAGCATCCTCGAAAGTGAGACAGAAAACATAAAGGTGATCTATTTCGCGCAGTATGTTCTTGAAGGTGTGGGTATAGGCTGATGATCGCATTGGTGTGAGTGTAGGATGAGGATCTGTACTGAATTTACTGCAGTGCACTTCAACTTGCAATATACATATGCACATATGTATGTATGGATGTGTTATTTGGTGTGGGTTAAGATGGCGTACAGAAAGACCAAATGATGCACTATGACGATGAAATCATTTGATAAATAAATAAAAATAAATCAAGATATCTAAATCGAAATGTGAATGTATGAATTCTTTGTTTAGCATTTCCTTGGATTTTTTATATCAAAATCACACTCTAAATCGATATTCTCCTAAGTACATGAATTCCTTTAAGTCGAATTTAGCAAAACAAAATATCTTTTTCATCGAAGTAAAGCCCGTATGATACTACATTTTTTCCGCATACATTAGTTTTCAGCTTTGCATAAAAGAGAAAATACGTTTTTTTAAGAAAAGGAAAGCAATCATTTTGCAAAGCAACATACACAAATCAAACAAGTCACACTTTATTTTCAAATAAAGCTAGACAGCAAAACAGGCGCAAATGGCAAACGTATAATTTTAATGCAGAAATGTCAAACAAAAAGCTGCCAGTGGCTGAAAAATGTAGTTTGAGATACATTTTTAATGCATTTTTTTGACATTTTCGCATTTATAAGGTTAGTGCGTATACACTTACACCAAATGGGAATTTCAGTAGGTAATTTTGCGTACTGCTCTAACTTCATTTTCAAAGCAATAAAAATGCGGAAAAAATGTAGTATCATACGGGCTTAAACGAAATTGTAAAGGAATTCGTAGTTTTGTCCATCGAGGGAGATGGACTCCACTTTTTGATAATTCGCTAAAAGAAATAGGTACTTAAATTTCTATGAATTGTGAATGCTGGATACCGAATGCATTGTCTAATGTTAGACTGAGTAGTCTGGAGTTTGGATTTCCTTCTCCAAGGAGACTATATTGTTCTTTTAAGAATGGCATTCTGATTTAAGAAGCGCTACAACGATGAAAATATCGTTAAGACAGTTTCAGATTGTTTTTATATACTTTTACTCTTTTGTCTCTTGGTATACAAAATCAAAACCGAAGCGCCAAGGACGCACAAAAAGACTTAGTTCGAATATATGCCTGCTGTATGGAAATCGAATTATAAAATTATATGTCCAAACCCTAAGAAAGGAGTTATTCGGTTTCCTGAAGTAGTAGTAATTACTGCTTACTAAAAATATAAGAAAATTTTAAATCGATGTCCATCATATGACAGTTTCTCTGTAGTCAAAACTATATAGGGTAATGTATATCTTTGACATTCCTGCTAAGCGCGTTCAATTGCTCCATCGAGGTCCGTAAAGATCTCACTGAGAACTTTAAAATCAAGAAAGCATTAAAACAAGGCGAGGCGTTAGCAACTTGATTGCTTCTTGATTTGTCTTTCGAACGCTTTTTAAAATAGTCCTCTTCAAATCTGAGTGCAATTGAATTGATTACATGTCTGAATAAAGTCAGCAGTTTACTTCGTAATATATGTACATATATATACATTTCTTTTTTATTACCATTACAAAATTTCTTGTTAATTAATAATAATAACAAAATATTTTACAACATGGCAATATGTGCAGTCTCTGTCTGGATGATGCTATTGCGATAGTTGAGGACAAAGGTGTATGTAGTGATTTCCAAAAGCTGGATAATGCTCTTGGAGCAGCTTAGGCACCGAATACCAAATAAAGTTCGACAGATATATATATATATATCTGTACATAAATAAATCCTACACTTCGTTTCAATTGCAAACGCTGCAATTTGGTGAAGGATCTTGTCTCTCTAGGATATGATTCAGGATAAATAACCCAGTTCTGGCCCTAGCCACCATACTTATTTTTAAAACGTACTACACAAAGGATTATTTTAGAACTAACTTAAAAATTATATAAAAAATCATAAGTTTTGATTAAAAACTAATTCTTTAAGAATTAGGCATTTTAAATTTCTTTCAAATATTTCCTATGGCGAATATAAACTAAAAAGTTCGCAGTACACATACACACATGCACACATACCTTATTAATCATAGAAAAAACCAAACAGTCTGAGACACACAGGCACTTGGGTATTTTCCGACTACTTTTTCAGAATTACCAGACATGAAAATGCATACCCTTATAATCCGCTGTCAATTTTTTCGAGTATGTAACGTTAATCAATCCTTTTACGACCCATAGGAGGTACCATTGTAAATGGATTGAGTGGAATTGTTAACAAATTATCTATTAAGTAATAAAATATTATGATAGGATTATTTTCCAAAATACTTTTTTCACTTCCAATAGATGAATGTGTATTAATATAAATTCGAATTGTTTCGAAGTCATTATAAGCGGATTTCCAGCGTATAATCTATTTTTGGTGTGAAGTAGTAGGTGAGGTTCATGTCAATACTTATTTCCCATTTGGTATATTCTAAATATTTGATTGATTGTTGTTTTGCATATCTGTTATACCGACCCAAAATTTGAAGTTTGGAATTTTAAAGCTTAAGCAGTATCTTCCTCAAAACTTCTAATATGCTCGTAAGTTCGTAGATATTTTTAATTGCAGTTCCTATCAACGCCAATAGATACTATTGTCGTCCGTTCCAAAAATCTTTTTACTCCTTCGTTCTTTTTGGATGTCGGTTTGGGCCTGCAAAAATTCAAACATTACTATGCATTGGACGCATTCTTGCCAAAGTGTAAGCGACATCATTATAAGTAGTGCCGAATGGACAACTTAGTACAATGACGTGATTAGCTATTCTTTACACCCTAGACCCATATTTCCCTATTGTTAAGACGTAGTCCTTTTTTTATTGAGAAGAGCAGAGGCATACTTATGTATGTAAAAATTCTACAGAACGACCGATATTTAGTTGCATATATAAAGTTTTCTCAGTAGATAAAATGAAACTATGGACATCGGATAGAGACGCGTGCGAAGCCTTGGAGACCGCAAATTCGAGGTGTTCCTCTACTGCGTTGTCCCTCCGGGTTTGATTCGATTTTTTCTCTCGACACGACCGAGGATATTATCCGCTTTCGATAAAGTCCATGCTTCAGCGCTATAGAGCACGACTGGAATGATCAAGGTCTTATATAGAGTCTCCTTAGCTGTTCGGGAAAGGCCCTGAGCCCTGACTACTCAATTGCCTTCTGTTGCGCACGCTAGTGGGTAGCTTTATATATAGTGCGTGGAACTCTCATCTCTTCTTTTGTATATGTACATAAATACATCCATATGGACATATCAAATCCAATAGTGAAATAAAAATTGCTCATTAGTTCCAGTGAGTACATCAAAATGACATCAAAGGATCTCAGCACAAGAACGTAGAACTTGGCCTGCACCTTAGCCGAGCAAAAGCTTTGAGTATCGATGCCCGAGAAGTTTCATCTCAATAATCTCAATTCATAAATAAAAATACTTATAAAAATTATAATTTCAAAAAAACAAACAAAAAAAACCATTTTGCGTGTTCACTATATTGTTCACTATATCGATGTTCAGTATATCGTGCATCCTTTGTATATCAGAATGTGAAAAGAAAAAATAATGGGCGACATTTGAATATATGGTAAATAGTACTGTGCATCGAAAACTGTTCAACTGTTTTCTACACAAACTCCTTTTCAGCAGTGTTCGTTCGTTCGTTATATCTTCGTTGCTGATCGAGATTTTATATTCATATCGTCCACATACATATGTACATAAAACAAAAAATGATTGATTTTTTATAGCTTCCTTATCTCGTGTCCGAATTTTTGCTTGCTTTAAATATCTTCTTTTAAATATAAAAAAATTTAGTCCAACAAGTATTGTCTTTCATTACCGGTCATTTGCGGTGGAAAAATACTATCATGGACACATAATATCGTATCGAACTTATTTTTATACAAACAGGGATTTTTTCTTTAATCTAAAATATACATATTCTTACCACGATGAACGCTTTTCGGAACCATGTTTACGTGTTGATTTAACAACTCTGTATTCACATGTATTTTGATCAAACATTCTAAAGTTGCATTTATTTGAATGTAAGTATGTATTTAGATTTCACATCCTTAAAATATACAATGAAAATTGACTCCTGTGAGCTGAACATAAAAAAGGACACCCATTGTAACGCATGTAAACCAAATACAATGACCTACCTGACTTTGTTTGCCTGGGTGGGAACAAATTGAACCGACCAATGGTAGCCAGTCACAGACAGTCGAAGATTTGAAATATTGATGTCTGCCATGCATTCATCCCCTGTATCGTTTAAAAAAGGGTTCGGTTTAGTCAAAGAGTACAATGAAGGTAAACCCTCGCCTGTAGTTTCGAAAAGAAAGGGTATAAATACTTTCGCAATGTCCGTACAGTGCACAGTCCAAATTCTCTCCTTCTAAGGATAACAACTTATCTTGGAGATACTTTGAACGTTTTAAAAATATTTAAAAATATATATCCAGCAAAAATGATGCAAGTACAAGAAAACTTTAACTGCCCAAGAAATCCACCACCGCCCAATGGGGTCCATTTCCAAATGGTAAGTTGCACAAAATATACATAATTTGTATTGAACCATTAATATTGAATATTTTACTAAATTATTTTATTTTTTTTTTTTAATTTTCAGATGCATGCGAATTTGGAACCAGAAATGGTTGTTCACAATGAAGTAGTACCAGCACCAGAAAATGAAGAGAAGAGTAAGCGGACACGTACTGCTTTCACAAGCACACAATTATTTCAACTGCAAACTGAGTTCCATACAAACCGATATTTATCCCGTCCACGGAAGATCGAAATTGCCCAAAGGCTAGATCTAACAGAGAAGCAAGTGAAGGTTTGGTTCCAAAATCGACGAATGAAAAGCAAAACAGATGCAGCTCGCGGTATCAAGGAGTACGTTAATTTAAGATCAACATGTGAAAATTCTTGCTCCAGCCAAGGTAACCCTCAACCAGTTTCACTTGAACATCAGGGGTTTAGTGCTTCCGTTCAACAAATAGAAGTACAACACCAGCACAATAATACGAACCATGATGGCATTGTGCAGGGACTTCTGCAATATAGTCCCCAAAGAGAACATACAAGTCAATTTGTGTCCACGGTACCAGTGCCCTATCACCAGCAACAACCTGTTCAAAATAATATGCAGTTGGTGAGTGTGAATACCAGCCAGGATGTGCCGCAGTACATCAATCCTTACCAAATGCACAATAATTATCCTTGTGAACCGATGAACATTGGCATTGAAACTGGTGATTGTACGAAAGCCCCTGAAAACTTCAACGAAGTGCCTTTAAATGATAGACAGTCGTACGGATTCAATCACTACATTCCGAATTTCGTGGATTTTGGTTTTGGTAGTGATCTGACATATGAAGCTCCACGAGAATACAATGTTAATAATTATGACCTTTCCGCGACTTCACCAACGCCGAACAGTGAGGCAAGCTGGACGTCAGCCTATTCCGTGGTACCATCAGATATTGATTTGCCTTATCAGCTGTTAGACCTTTAAGCTTGTTATCACGAGTAGATTAAATGTACTTATTTAAGTTCTATACATGTCTATTGTACTCATCTGTAATTTTGATTTAAAATACTATAATTAAACGTTCCTATTCAATGTAAAAATTTTGAGTGTTCTCTCTTTCAAACATCAAGGACGTTTTCTATTCCTGTTAGATATTCGCTCAGAAATATTCTGCATTTTTAAAACTCTGTATGCCAGACAATACCATATATTTTCTTTTAGTGGGCAGAGTCTACCCATTTTTGTTAACGTAGATGTGTTTAGTTAAGTTGAGGCTATATATATATGTATTTGTTGCGACTTAGGCTCAAGTTGCTTTAGTACATGACCCCTTCTTGTGTACAGGTACACCAAATCTGAATGTGCTTCGCGTTGCCTACACAACATGTATGGATTCGAATTGTACGAATATAGTATATATATATATATGTATTTGTTGCGACTTAGGCTCAAGTTGCTTTAGTACATGACCCCTTCTTGTGTACAGGTACACCAAATCTGAATGTGCGTCGCGTTGCCTACACAACATGTATGGATTCGAATTGTACGAATATAGTAGGTGCATATTATTCGGTGTGTTGCACACAGGGTATTTTGATTTTCTTACAAAAATATAAAAATATTTGAAATCCCCCCACGCACGGCACTTTGTATGATTACATCTGGGGAGATCTGCAAAAATATTAGTTTCCATTGAACTCCTTTGCAGGGTGATTAAGTTGTTCATTCGTAAATGATATAGGAATCCACTTCCTCTTTATATTTAGAAGTGAAAAATTGGACTAGTATGTCCTATGTTAAATTATAGCATACCAGCAAACACAATCAATGAATTTTGCGACCAAATTACCGCCTCTTCTATGGAATCATAGAATTTATGGCAATGTATAACTCTGCCCGGTTTCATCTGTATAACAGTCACCTTGGACAGCAACTGCATGTAAATTATTAGCATATACACGCACTGGTACAGTATGAAATATATTGCTACGGTAGAAGTTTAGTTACAATTTAAAATGAAACTCATCCTTCCGAATTCCCCGAACATCATGTCCTGTCCTGTGCTGGCGACCATCGTATGTATTTATTGAGCTGTTTCACAATTTACGTGACAGACAAGTGATCGTGAGTCCAAAAACTTTCTTCCAGCTGTCAATGAATGTTCTCATATCCCACACAAATATTTTATTTTACCCAGAATAAGACGTTTGTCATCGCCATTATTATTAAGCTCCTAAAGTTAACTTTTCATTGAAGACATCTCTCAATTCGAGTTCCATACGATATGTATATCACCAAATACGATAACTATAAAATAAACAAAAGCAAACAATCTCAAAGCCCATAATTATGGGCTACATAATTGACTTTAAGGATATTTGTGGGTTTACAGACAATAATTACGGTAAACAACTGCTCCTTTATAAATACCATTTTAGATTACGATTTATTGTTTATTTTATTAAAGAGGGAAATCATTCTAAATATCTACCTGAAACATCCTGACTTACTTGACGGACTCCCGACACGTTAAGTGTTCTGCTTCTAGGGCGAATAATGTCACATCATCAGCATAGTCCATGTAAGGGGTAACAACGGATCATGGGCAGAATCTGATGAAGCATCGCTCAACCTGCTTTAGGACACCCACTTCTCCTGCTCTGGTAAATATCGCACGCCCACCGCAACCTCCTAAATTCATCAATGAAGAAAAACTGAAGTGGACCGTGACCACTTTCGAGCCTTTTAAGTCACCGGTGCCGACAAATCCAGGTGTCCTATATTCTGAATGGTTGCCTGGAGCTAGGAACAATGCCGTCCGCCTGGACCGAGGTAAAAGTGATATTTATAACCAAAGCAGACAAAACATCACATACTCTTTCGAAAGACTAATCCTCACGTTTTTCCTTCTGAAGATTCTTGAAAGAATCCTAGATCTTCTTCACATCAAGGTCACCATTGATAGCACCCTACTATCCACGTCACAACACGCCAATCAAAAAGGTAAATAAAGAACCTCTCCCACAGCAGCGATTCAAACCATGCTCCACTTAGTCCCAATCGACATCGTCAGCCTTCAAATGGCTGCCTGCTCAGCAAAAAGACTGAGAGGCTCTAAACAATGAAAGGAGCAACACATTGGACATGCTAGAATATTACTGCTGAATCATCATCTTTCCCAGGTCATCGACCACCTACCTACTGAATACAACTTCAAAAACTTATTATATTATTATATGATAACTTAAAGTTTGCTCTAGAACTAGTTTAACTAACAATTATATTTAATATACCTAAAAATCGGATATTAAGTTAACATTATTTTTATTTTGTATTGTAGGAAAATGTGGTAAAAAACCAATTACAAATATTATCTATTTTTTAAACAAGAACAAAAAACACCTAGTAAAGAAAAAGCCTAATACTAACTTACCCTAACCTATTCTAGAACTAGGCCCTGACATGTGATTTCCAATCCGTCAATGCTTAAGTCAAATTAACAGCAGAATCATCGGCGCATCAGAGATCACATGCCAGGGCCTAGTCCAACGTAACCTAATCGTTAGCTACAACCCAGTCGAGCCACCAGTATTTTTCACGATTATACCTGTCAGCATTGCTTGAGTACCTTTCTGGTATGCTTACGCAGTATCTCAGATCAGCATTTCCATCTCTTAAGTCGATTGGCTCATAGAGGATACGTTTATCAGTCACTCTTCTAGCAATGTGATAAATAATTGGCACGTTCGTTGAATCTGATAAGTATCCATGTGCATCCAGATGCAAGAATGTCTCAGGTGGAATATGACCACTCACCAAAGAGTTTCTGAAATACTCAGGGTTAGGGTAAAACAAGTCCGATACTAGTTCGTTCTCCGTAACGTTAGCTGACCGCGCGAAATGATTCCTCACAAAATCCAGGATGACATTGTATCAATTCTGGATACACCGGAAGCATCCAGCTACAATTTCTCAATACCAAACAGAACTGAATGGACACAACGGGATGGGTCCAAAATCGAGGATGGAGTCAGTGCTGGATATACACCTCTCCTTTAACCTTCCAAACTATTGCATCGTTTTTCAAGTCAAAGTCACTGCCATTCGTCAAGCAGCTGAGTGGCTGGCGGTTAATGCAGTATTAGCATCGGATATTGTCATATATGTACATCGACAGTCAGATACCTTTTCAATGATCTAAACGATCTCAACAACGCCTGCACGGCTAAGATTAGCTCCTTCATACAAAGGAGTGGATGGTTCCCACAGTAAGAGGGTGATCCGCCCACCTTACACATCCTTTGGTCTAAGTGAATTTGCCGGTTTTAACCAACCAACCAAGGGGTAACAATTTTCAGCACCGGATGCAAATGTTTCTTACTACCTACATACATATTACATCGATATCGCTCTATAACCCGTACAATTCGTTGTTGAATCATCTTCTCCTCTCCAGACCAGAAAATACACTAAATCACATTAATCTACTTTGAAATCAAAACATCCATGTAGTTGATCTTCTACTATCTGTAGGTGCATTCCTCCCACTATTTTTCATTTGTAAATCATACATATGTACATACATACATATGTATGTATGTTAACATACGATTTATTCCAGGACAACTCCTTCGGTTGGTAAATAAAATATTGTTTTAGTTCATATGTCAATTTCATTATTAATTTACTAAATTTATTGCAAAGATATGTGTACACCCAAAGTCAACTTTAAATTTATTGCATCCCCTCAATCCTTATTGCCTGTCAATGTCCCAGACGTCTGCTTATACTCTCCGAGACGGTCCTACCTATTGTCTGCTTTCATCCTCTGTTTCCGTAGACTATTTTCCTCGGTATTGGAAATAAACTAGAAGCTAGACGTCACCATGTACACATAAAAAATACTGGGCTGTTTGAGCTGAAGCTGTATCTATTCAATTGAAATTAAAAGATTTACTTAAACCCATAACGCTGTTCCCATAAATCTAAAACAAATAGTCAGTGCACATGTCCAACGAAAGTGAATTCTTTAAATAGCATACTAATCAACTTGGAACCGGAAGTAATGATCGCTTTCAAGCCACCTAAATAAGTAAATACTGCTACTAGTAATAAAAAGTGCTCTCGGAACCCAAAATATCAATGGAAATCTTACAATAACATCGGCTGTTTATTACAGCACCACTGAGAACATTTTTTGCATTTAAGGAACTAAAACTCCAATTAAATGGTTTAGTTCAAGTTCAACGTTTTCGTCCTTTGAGCATATTATTCTATTCCTCAGCCTAGGAGGCGTATCAAGATTATTCCTAAGTAACCCAAAGTTGCCCACTACCTGTACATATGGTAATCTTTAGTAATTTATGACACATGCAATATTACATTGTGGAAAACACCCGCGGATTAGGGCAGCGCGGACATGTACCTGAATTTTCAGAATATTCGGTGAATTATGAGTTTTTATAGTTTTTCTTTATTACTTTAAGGATTATTTACTCTCGTTTGAATTCACGAAAACCATCTCATAATCTAGTTTAAATAAATTACAGGGACCGCCTAAGTGGAAATTTTCTGTAATTAGGTGTCCGCATCTGAGTATCTATGTATGCATCTGTGCTACATCATATGATCATGATGCTTTGTTTAAAAAACAATCATAAGTCCAATGGATGCAGTTTCCAAATTATTAGGATTAGCACTCCTACTTAACTTATGTTGTTTACACTGAACGACCTTAATGACCAAACGTAATGATCAGCAGGAATAGCGGAGATCTGTGTATGTATACTCGACGGATTGTAAGGTATTGATGTGGCCAACGCAGGAACGGAAACCCACTTGTTTATTGTCCAGAATACTTTTTAGATAATGATGCGTTCGAGAACTATGTATATTATTTTAGCAATTACAGGAAACACGCAAATACATCCCCAGTTTTCTTTAGGAGCCTGACAAATATTCCTTTTCTCCATTAGCTACAGAAAGTTCCACTGTTCCAAACCTTATTTACGTTAAGAGGAAGATGGTCTACAGTTACTGCTGGCGAATCTTTGTAGACCTCTGCGGGAACGCCATCAAGTCCTGCCACCTTATATGGCTTGTTTTAATTACGGCAATGATTTCATCTGTGCTGAGAGTTGGGATGTGAATTCTGCATTGGTGGTATTTCTTATATCATACTACGCTAGAGTTCTCTCTCGTCTTCATGCCGTAAGTACGGGATAAGAGCTTGCTTCCACGTTGTGCAGGGGTGTTTTCAAAGCGAATGCTTAGTTGATTCCGTTTGTCGATTTGCCTGCAAGCAGATAACCGTGTAGCATAACCTCTGCATGATCTTCAAACAAGACATTCTGTTCTGGTAACGAAGAAGCAGTTTAACAAAAGGAAGTGAGACTTTTTTGTATAGATATTCTCAGGAGTGAAGAATCTGCTAGGGCTGGAGGCTTCACACCCCAGCTATTCAAAGAAGCTGGAATTAACATAGAGCATATACTAGCTTATTTCTAAGATATGTCGAAATGGTATGGCCGACGAATGGAATCTAACCATCGTTTGCCCGATCCACAAGAAACGAGAGAGTTAATTGAGTAGTAAGGATCCATACCGAACAATTAAGGAGATTCTATGTAAATCCTTGATCACCTCAGTCCTACTTTCTGATACTGAAGCGTGGACTTTATCGAAAACGCTTGGAAATATCTGGTGCTGTTTGCGTTGAAGGGTTTCGGAGGAGGAGATTCAACGACTAATTATACGAGCTGCACAGCGACATCGACATCAACCTAGTCAAGAAATTGCACATTATTCGCCTGAGATGGCTAGGACATGTAGATCAAATGACAACAAGAACTACAGTCCGTAAAGTTTTTAATCTAGCCTGGATAGACAACACAGTAGAAGAAGACCTCGTTTTGGTTTCCGCGCACAAGTAAGTTTAATCGTTAGTTAGCTAAGGACCGGAATTGGCTTGTTGCTTGGGGCCCAGATTCAACCTCAATTGTTGGGTTATTTATACAATATGTTAGTAGCTTTTATAAGTAAGAGGGCGGAGTAGCCAATTACTGTCATGAAAAAGCTTCTCAAATGAAGCAATTGTCCTTCGGACACGGCATTAAACAGTTGGCCCCTTCCATGGAATATTTCCTTTTCTAATACATTTCTGGGGATATTTATTTCTGGTATAGTTTGAATTATATGAACTCTTAGACCAGTGAATGGCATATTCGATACTTAACAATTTTTCTTTCATCAATTTCATTCCTTATTGAATCATATCTTGTCATGAAGCTATCCTCTGCGTGTTTGACATATGATAGCTCCTTAAGATCATCGCTTCCCAGGATGCCGTGGAAGGCAAGAGAAAGAACTTAATGCTTGTATTTTCCAAATCAAAGAGCTGAACCATGTTGTGGTTGGTAATTCTAATGTCATCTGCTATAAAATTAACGATAAAACATTGTTTATTCTGTTTGTTCGTATTTTCAGCAAGGGATGACTGGATACAATTAATAATCAGAGTTTTAAATAAATAGTGGAAGATCCTGTATCAATCTGAAATTTTAACATGTCACAAATCTTCGTCTCACTCAAATTAAGGCAAGGAAGGAAACAAATTAATGTTGCAGTGTTCTAGATCGAAAACTGTGGGTTCATTTGAGCAAGAGGTCTCATCCATATATCCAAGGATCTCATTCATTCGTCTTCAGTTTGGTGGTTGTTGTTCAGATTCAAGTTTTGATAGTATGAACTAAGGTCGTGGACATTTTGAAATTGATGTGGAAATTTTACTGATAAATAAATATACATACATAATCGTCGTAAATAGCGACGTTTCTAAATCTTCCTGAATCGATTTCTTTATCTACGAACTGATAATATTAGTTCAGTTTTACACGTTTGTCTATCTTTACAAAAAGTTCCTGACCCGGTTTAACTTTTCTATAAACAGGTTTTTTTTATTATTATCTTGGTTTTGGCTGCTTTGGGAGTCTCGGAGAAGATCTTGTATTTTTGTATTTTCTTGGTCAGATAAAGAAAAAATTATGTCAACTGGCTTCCGCTTGGTGACCACATTTATTATATTTAAACACCAAGGTCATCAGAATTTCAGCAACGTTGTTGAAATTTTGTTCCAGCTTTACGACCCTTGAGATTTCACCAAGAGTAGTGTGAAGACGTTCATGCGTAGTCGATACAGTGAAATGGATCATTCCAAATGATCCCCAATAAAAGACTGTATTGTTTGGCAGCGAAATGTTGGTTCATAATCAGTCAATAATAATTTGGGATTTCTAAAATGTCCAATTAATTTGAGCATTGGTATTTTCATGTCAACTATAGAGCGAGATCCTACTGGTTCCATAATAGCAAAACTCATCTATGCAAGTTAAGAAGTAATGGTTATGTGCATTAAAAATGTCCATGCATAAAATTTCACTGGGAATGGTGGAAGGACCAGGACGAAGATCTGCCATGATTGAATTTGTTATGTAACTAATATAATATATGTACATATTTCTGTAAGATTTTATGTCGCGATTTCTTTCGTTTTTCCTCTGATTTTCGTACTTTATCCTTTTGTTTTAATATATGATTGCTTTTTCATATACAATTATCAGTTTAGTCCTTTGCATTATAAAACACTTTTACTTATATTTTTTCTCTAATTGCTAAATAAATTCAACTTTACTTTTCACTTTTATTTTATTTTACTTTTGGTGCTCTGCAGTAATTAGGGATTCAACCTTGACTTCTGATGACAGAAATTGTAAGCAAATACATCTTAAGGATTAGGTAGGGGTAAATTATACCTAATAAAAGTTTCGGACTGCAAATATAAATAAATAAATAAATTTACACCCTTTTCTATATGCTGTCTGGCTTGGGTCCAGGGGATTAAAAATACACTCGCCGATGCACCAGGGATACTGACTGTGACTCACAGACACAGTACACAAAATATGTTAACGAGTAGTCGCGACTACGCAGGTAGCCAGTATATATTTTGCAATACGTTCTGCATGCGCACCTGTGTGTGCTCTTCAAGTGACTCCGATTATCGATACTTTAAAAAAAGTCATCTTTACATTGAAAATACAATTTTATTGAGTTGTATGGATTATCTCTGGATAGGATTTTTATTTTGCCCCGCGCAGTTTATGATACAGACACTTATCTAGAAATATTCCTCATGTGCTTGCATATGTATGTGTGTATGTATATACGAAGGCGTCTGTAGTGTTCTAAAACAAAGAGAGGTTTTGTTGCATGGTGACGCCAGTTCGTCTAGGTGTTCTTGTTATATTATATCCAAATACAAATATGATTGCAATGGAAAACATCATAAAAAAATATTTATGCACATACACCAAAAATAGAGGATTCGAGAAAAAAAACGATACAAAAACACATTTCTACTTAAATACAAGAATAAGGACTATCTATCACAATCTGGACTCCTAAAATCCAAATAAATTCTTCTCAGGCGTATCCTTCTTGCTCAAACCACATATTCGTACCCTACCCTCTATAGACACTTAATTAGACAGAAATCAAAAACTGAAACTCGATGCAACTTCCAGGCCAACGCTGGCTCATAACTAATTTTGTCGCGAATTCGCAAATGTATCCCAGTCGCATACATATTTGGATTCAGGTCGGTAGAATGGCAATGTTACTTTCGAGTCAAAAAATTCATGCATTTAGGCAATTAACTTGTGTTTAAAGTTGTACCTTTAGTCTATAGGCTGTTTGTTGATTGGACTGAGGAAGTGATATTCATTTATTTTGAATTTTAGTTTAAGAATATCTTAAAAGAATGTCTAATAGTGAATGATGGGACAATGTGGTAAAGAAAGGCACAAACTTCAGTGGCAAGCGCAAGTGGAGCCCTCTCTATTCATTGAAGCCAATCCATTAACTTTACGAGTAGATCCGAAATGGGTGGTAGCTAGCAGCTAGATCGAGCTGACGAGAGAGACTTGTTGATTGTAGTCGAAGACCACTGTGTACTGTACTATCATGAAATACAAAGTTGTAGAGTAGTCCGATGCATAACAGGCTTCTAAACATACCTTACAGTTGTTTCTGGTGATAGGGAAATCATTTAGGTCCCCAGATACAAGTAGTTCATTACAACACACTATGTACCTCAGCACTCAAAACTTTAACCATTCGGTGTTAAGCTTGGACTCAACAAGCCTTTTCAGGCAGCAGTCTTTGGTTGTATAAGTTTTTTTTAATGTCCATCCATTCTACATTATCTTACCATCTGAAGTACGGAATGTGGTTTTATTTAAACAGTGCGAAGCAATCACAGTATAGACCGTGCTCTTCTTAGCTCAAAAACGTCGAGATATCTTAGATCACAGCTCTTACGAACTCCAAGACCCAAAAATATTTTTATTCAATTTTGACAAGTTACCCTCCACCATACAACAGGACTAAGATAGTGATGTGCTTATGAAACATTTCATTAGTGCTTCACAAGCCGGTCGTAAATTGTTGGTTAAAAATGCAGGTTTGTTCATTGTTCTTCCTTCACAGGACATTTGTAATTCTTTTCCCATTTGTAACGAGTTTCACCAGCTTCTGATTTGATGTTACACTAAACCCACCAGAGACAGCACGCATGGTGTCAATATCGTCTGCATTGTTTAGAATTAGAACCGATTTTTTGAATATGCTTCTGAATCATATACCCGTGAAGAAGTACTGATTCGTCGTTAGAGTTCTTCTGCTGAATACATTGCTTTTTTAAGATTACTGGCACCGATGAACATTTAGTTCATTGACATCATCGGTAGACCTTGATATAGAGCATAGTAAACTTGCTCTTCTCGGTAGAAATATTAAAGAGAGTTTTGGAGATTATAATGCTTATGCATTTGTTTCTACATATTTGTGGCATCAGTGGCACCAGTATTGGTGCATTATTCTATTTTTATTACACTCATGGTCACTATGGTCATTAAAGTTTAAAAATACAAATACAAATTTTTGGCGCTACAGGTCCATGGGACCCAGGGCCTAGCTTCTCACAACCACTCGTGCTGTGCGTGATATATTCTTGACACGAATGGAAGGGGCCTACGGTTTAATGCCGGATCCGATCGGCAGTTTTTTGTTTTGAGAAGCTTTTTCATGACAGTTTTACTCTCGGATGTTTGTCAGACGCTCGCGAGAGGTGGGGCCGTGAAAGAAATTTTAAGTGTTGTCTGGGGATTGAACCTGGAACCCCTCGCTCCGTAGTTCAACGCAGTAACCATTTGAGCCAGAAGTTTAACAAAACAAAAACTTTACCCCAAACCCCATAGAGCACATGCAGTTTGTGTTGTTTTAAAGAATTTCCGTGTCATAATCATTGTGGGTAGTTATCTGTCGAAACAGAATTTCTCTCCATTCCACCACACACACATCATCCAGTTTCCGTATGACCTTCGACACCTGTAGGGCCACCAATCAAGATTTTTCAGTTCCAAATTCGTATACATTTTGTCGAACAAAAAAAATAAACCCAAATCCGAAAACCAAACAATTGCACGGCTTGCGGATATTAATTGCGAATTAATCCAATTTCTGATGTTTAGCGTGTGCCTCCGAAGATCCCTTTGTTGATGGTAATTATCGTTTCGAGTTGACACAACCACAAAACCTATTAGTGCGGTGCGCAACGCCGCAAGTGCCGACACATCGGATCCCATTACATTCATCGTCGTCTCAAATCATAAAGATTCGCTAGTTGACTCCTGTCGAAACAATAGCAAGTTGTAGCGCCATCGATCATAATGCTCTCTGGTGCACAAGCGAAGGGACGGCGGTCTTTTATAGGCATGTTGTAGTTTTATAGGTACCTAAGTGTACTGAGTTCAGTCATATGTCTACTAATAAGTATGTGAATGCTTGCGAATATTTTGTCGTTCTGCTTACCTGACTGACTGGCGAAGGTCGCGATATATTGACAGGATCACTACTACACAGACCGACTAGTCGTCGGCTATTCGAATGTTTCAATTTTGCCTAAGATGGTTCCAATCCGAAAGTTCTATATGAGTGTCCCGATAATGGTGACATGATATAATTTCTTCCCCGTTCCGACTACTCTCCCAGAAGAGACGGCGACACTATTCGCGAATTTAGTTTGCTTTGCCTTAATTTCATGGGATACGTTGGATGAATGAGGTTGGTGACAGTCGGGATAAGAAAGGCGTAAGTTAATGAGACCTACTGGTTTGACTCGTAGACCAAAGCTGTAAAGTAATTAAGAAACGTCAACTTTTTCTTGTAGAGTTTTTAACAGATACAGACTGTTTATGGAGGTTTTGGTGTTGACGGTGGTTGGTAATCGTGGGTATGCTATATTACTACTTTAGATTGATTTGATAAAGGACTAAGATTGGATTGATCTGGGGTTATATGGAAAAGAGAAACTATAGTGTATCGTGAGTTAAAAAGGATTTGTAAGACTGGTGAAATATTTAAAACTCTTATTTCTGTGGGGATTGCTAAGTCGTGTACAATTAATGGCACTAACAACCTCGTTGCTGCAGGTTAGTGGCCAAGCAAATTTTTCAACATTATTTCATTGTTTGTACCAGTCATTACCTGTTCCTTATAATTGATGTAGATCATTGCTTCTACCAATCGCTTCCTTAAAATCATTTGGGTATAAAGACAATTGCATCATTTATAAGGAAAGAGATGAGCTAGATCAGGCTTCAAATAAATCTTGATTAGAGATAGTTGACTGTTGGATTCGTTCCTTACTTTCCTAACATTTTTATATTATTTTCAATACATATTTAATTGCTGGCATCATTGTCTACTCTCTGTGCAGCGATGCTGTCCAATTTCCAATGCAAATGAAACCATATACAATGCCGTACCTGACTTTGTCTGAAGAGGATAAAATTGAACCGATCAATGGTAGCCAACCACTGACAGTCAACACAGTGAGATTTGAAATATTGATGACTGAAAGCAATCGTCAAATAATTAAAAAAAAAAAATCCAGCAAAAATAATGCCAGTTAAGCAGGAGAACTTTAATTGCCCAAGAAATCCACCACCGCCCTATGGGGCTCATATGCAAATTGTAAGTTGCACGTTCGTTGTTTTAAAACATATATGTATATCTAAACTTTTATATTGAATTTAGTACTAAATTATTTTCTTTTTTATCAACATTTTTAGGTGCATCCAAATTTGGAACCAGTAATGGTTGTACATAATGGGGAAGTACCAGCACCAAATAGGGAAAAGTGCAAGCGGGATCGTACTGCTCTTACAAGCAATCAACTTATTCAACTTGAAAGGGAGTTCCATGCCAACCGATACCTATACCGTCCACGAAGAATCGAAATCGCCAAACGACTTAAACTATCAGCAAGGGAATTGAAGATTTGGTTTTTAAATCGTCGCTTAAAGAGCAAACAAATTGCAGCTCACGGTGATAAGGAATACATCAATCTGCATTCGAATCCGATGGAGAATGGAGTCCCAACATCAACATTGTGATACGACGAATAATGGTATTACGCAGTGGCTTCTGCGTTATAGTCCCGAACGAGAGTAGTCCACGCCAATGGTGTCCACTCTGCCAGTGTCATATCATCAGTAGCAACATATGCAAAATAATAGGTTGTTGACAACCAATATGTTCCGCAATATATTAATCCGTATCAAATGCATAATAATTATCCTTCTTGTACATGCACTTATATTGTTAAGACTACTTTGTGACTTTTATTTAAAATATTATCATTTAACGTTGCTATTCAATGTAAAACTTGTTTCTCTCTAAAACTTCTAGGATATTTTCGAATTCTTAGTTATTCACCCATATCATGGAATCCGTTGGAATTGACTTTCACTTCACATGTTCGATTTCATCTCACTTTCTACTGCAATCGTGGTGTCCGCCAGCAACGTCTCCTTATCGACGAGATTTTTGAAAAAGTAGTTCACTCCCATGCAGATGTCGTTATCGGTTAATGAAAATTGAAGTGCATTCGTCCACCGACAAAAATTATTTAAATATTACAAAGTATTTATAAATTGAATAAAGTAAATAAAAATCAATTTTAACTGTAATAATGGATACAATAGCTACGTTTCTGCAAGCGTTCTCAAGAGGAGCAGTATTCATCTGAAAATCTGAAAATGTTAAATAAGGGGAAAGTTGAAGCTAAGCTTTATTTTTGTGAAAAATGTGAAATTCCGGGAGCGATCATATGTATGTATTTGTTGATGGGGCTCACATTGCTATAAACATCCCATTGAAAAATCATCGTCTCTACTACAACAGGAAAGGTTTTGATAGCTTAAGTGCTACATGAAGCCATTTCAAATACGCTTCATGAAGGCAACTTTTATTTTTCTCTAATGCTGCAATTAGATTGCTAAAGCTATGGATATGTGTCAATGCAAAATATCCGGGTTCAAATGTTTTAGTAATATCCGGTGATTTCTTCATGGAGTTTAGCATTGTTTTAAACTGACTATTTGCAGTTTTTACAAAAACAAAAAATAAAAGTAGTTTATTCAATTTATTATGTACACTCTTATTTACTTTTTATATTTACATTTTGATAGAGCAATTCCCATGATGTGAAGCAGGGAAACACAAGAAATTTGCAATGACATGGATGTAAATGAGAAATGTAATTTATATTGAAAAGGATTCGATGCGAAAGTGGAACTCATTCACATTACCTTCCCGTATTGCTCACTTTGCGGATTTGACGATGCCGAAATAATTTTTCCTGTGAATAATTCCTTTCGCCGAATTCCACGATAGGGATGATTCGCTCTATAAAGAAATACTACACATTCTCAAAACTCTGGGGGATACTATAGTTTCCGATGCGCCAAGATCTGAAAACGCAGTTTTAAAGTTCTGGATGAAATAAGACCGAAATTTCACCTAGTTTAGCAGATATCGAGGTTTACAAATTCAATCCTTCAGGATTTCTCTTAGAATATAGATGTAGATATATATATATATGTTTATCGTCAAATATGTAAAGCAAAATGATCTTCTTTGTTGTTAAAATATTTTACTTAATTAAATAATATTATTATATTAATTTATTTTATTTTTTAAACAAAAAAAATGCACTTTTTGTTAGACCATCCATCACTGGTTCGGGTTTTATTAGTTTTAAGAAATCGTGTGTGCAATCAAGGATTGCGACATGAGTTACAATTTACTGTATGGAGGCTTTTAGGTTCTTTTTATTCCCTCCCTACGAACTGTATGGAGGCTTTTAAGTTCTTTTTATTCCCTCTCTACGAACTGTATGGAGGCTTTTAGGTTCTTTTTATTCCCTCCCTACCATCTGTATTGGTCTCTTACTATTCCCTCCCTACGAACTCTATCAGGCCCTTTTTATCCCTCCCTACGAACTGTATGGAGGCTTTTAGGCTCTTTTTATTCCCTCCCTACGAACTGTATGGGGGCTTTTAGGTTCTTTCTATTCCCTCCCTACGAACTGTATGGAGGCTTTTAGGCTCTTTTTATTCCCTCCCTACGAATTGTATGGAGGCTTTTAGGTTCATTTTATTCCTTTCCCACGAACTGCATGGAGGTTTTTAGGTTATTCCCCAACTGCAATTTGTGTGAAGGCTCTTATACGCTTAGGAATCATTTTGCATAACCTTACTATAGCTTAATGTAATCAGTCTTAATGAACAAGCTTTGAATGCAATGTACTAAGCATTACTTTTGCCTAGTGGTGGTACTTGATATCCGGTGATTTGTGACTTGTAATATTATCTTCATACAAACTGCAAGGGAATGTTGCTAGGATTCTAGGACCTTTCATTTTTTTTCTTTTCTTTTTTTCTTCTCGTTTCAGGATTTATTCCCTTCTAGCGAATTGTTGGAAGGATTTTAGGTGTCTGTATTCCCTCTCTGCGACTGTAGGGAGGCTTTTAGGAGTTTTTTTTTATTCTCTCCATGCTAACTGTGGGAAGGTTTCTAGGATATTTATTTATTTTTATTCTTGGCATACTGTGTATATGAAACGTGAGTGTAGTTATAACGTTAATAAGTGTTCGCGAATGATTAAATTGACAGACAGGATGCCATTGTGTTATACATATGTATGAATGCGATTGATTAATTTAAATAGAAAATTAGGTCGATGGTTAGGTTTAAGATTTTAGATAGATTGGTTAGGAAGGATACTGGCGATAATTTATCTCGCGATTAGCTTAGAATTTCATCTAGTTTAGTTAGGAAGGATATCTCAGAGTGGCGAAACTAAATCTCGCGACTAGTGTAGGTTTTTAGCTAGTTTACTTAGTTAGGAATTAGGTTAGTGAGGGATTAGATAGCTAGGCATTATCTAGAATCAGATTAGATGTGATATTCTCCTGAAGACCGGTTGTAAGAGGGTCGACCCTTAAGGTTTTCTCCATACTGACTGACGGAGATTTATTGCCTGTAGGATAGCTTCATTTATTTTATAGGGCTAGTTTAGTTAGGAAGGATATCTCGGAATGGCGAAACTAAATCTCGCGACTAGTGTAGGTTTTTAGCTAGTTTACTTAGTTAGGAATTAGGTTAGTGAGGGATTAGATAGCTAGGCATTATCTAGAATCAGATTAGAGGTGATATTCTCCTGAAGACCGGTTGTAAGAGGGTCGACCCTTAAGGTTTTCTCCATACTGACTGACGGAGATTTATTGCCTGTAGGATAGCTTCATTTATTTTATAGGGCTAGTTTAGTTAGGAAGGATATCTCGGAGCGACGAAACTAAATCTCGCGATTAGTATAGGGTTTTAGTTAGTTTAGTTAGGTCCTCCCCTTGGATTGCCGCCTTAACGTTGGCGGGGAGGCTTAAATTGTACAATAGCCCCATGGGCGGCACAAACAACTGGAATGTTCCGAATGTTTGTGACCATCCTGTGATCTGCTGTACAAGACAAAGTGCAATCCAATCCATACTTCCACCCACTGTTTTCCTATCCCGTGTACCGCACCCTCCTCTCTCAACCCTTCCCATCGTTTTACCATCTGGGCAAGATTTATGGTGTCAACCGCCCTGCATGTACCTGGATCGCAAAAGTTTTGCAAATACAAGTTGGTCGTGCAGTTTACTATTATTTTACTCAATGCACCCTCGAGATTCGATGAGGAATTTCACCAAAAAATCGATCCAATCAAGGCTTCTCAGCGGATAGCTGAAGGATGTGTGAAAGATGTTGAACTCTCTTAATAGAAAATAATGTATGAGTAGGGTTTACGCACAAAGAGAGAACTTCGGCCTTCAGCTCACTAGTTCGAAATAGCAAGCAAGGACTTTCTACTTAAAATCCTCAGTCCATCACTTCCATAGAATCCGAAAGAAGCAAATCGAGAAACCGTATAGCAATGCAACAATTCTATATCAAACGTGTCCTGCGCCTGTACCAAAAAACTACAAGTATTGTACAAGAAGCGAATTTTACAAAGTTACAAAGAAAGTTACAAGTAAACCTGACACTTAACAATTGTACACGAAAGTTTTAATAATTGGTAGACATTCTGAACCACAAAGCTACAAATGTGGACAATATTTAACAAACCATTGTTAAATAGATAGAAAACTTAAAATGCGAATTTAAAATTGTTAAGGCATTACAAGTCGGATTTTAGAAGGTTTCAATTGGAAATTTGAATCCTTTGTCTTTAGATGTATGACTTTTCACTTGTACCTATACCACTTACTAGTCTAGCCGTCACGAGAAAACTTGTAACAATTGACTTGTACATAAAAGGGAAATTTTTATAATTATCAATCATAGAAGTTTGTTTTGTTGTGCAGATATTATAGTTACTTGTTAAATCTGCAATGTTAACAAGTGCCTGCAGAATTGTTAAATGGTAGTTTTGTGGTACAGGCCGCTGCTAGTCTGAGTCATGCATTCTTTAGCTAGTTTCGAAAAGTTATAACTCATTCTGAGCTTAACTGCTATGTCTTGGCACATATTTCTAAAAGCAGAACGACTAATTTCGTTTTGATTAAGTTTACGTATAAGGTTTTATATCTTTCATGGACGTTTCTTTAGCTATGTGCTTAGTTTGATCCGTTGCGGTTAGGCTATCATTTGAAATTTGTTGGTACTATACACAAGTTTGGAACTCTTTTCGACTAAAACGAGCCCCACTTCAGTTTCCTCTTCCTTGCAATACTGTCTCTTTAGCATTTACTTACGTGAGGGCCTTAGTTTTGTCTCTGCTGACATATTTAATAGGTCTTCTACCTATGTAAAATATTAAACGGTATTTATCATTCGATGCACCAATTACGGTAGCGGAAATAGATTCTCCATATAAGTGCCTGAAAGATGCCAAAGCACCAAAGCACCGGAATCGGATGGACTCCCTACGGAATTCTATAAAACCCCTGAGTCTTCTAAGGCAGTGAAAGGCTTATTTAGTAATGTCTTGCAACATTGTGTGGTGCCGCAACAGTTCAAAGAAGCATTGATTTTACCGAATTTTAAGAAAGGTTGCAGGTCCCAGCCATCCAATTATACTCGTTTGTACAAGTTTTGTAAAATATAACAAACCAGGCCAAGACCGTGATAAAAACACCGTGAAGAATATGTTTTGCTAACAAATACAGTAAGTGTCAACTACGTTGTATGCGACCGGAAGCCGGTTTGAGAAATTGGAAATACTATTGAGGTTCTACATCAAAAGAATATTCCGTTTACCAATACCCAATACCCTAAACTATGCTATAATGCTTGATAATGGACTTCCTCAACTGGCTACAGAAGACCCTGAAACTGCAAGCAGAGTATGTTTCTCTAGAAGTGTTCCATATGTCTTTGGAAAGATAAGAAGAGTGGCTCTGGAAGCACTACTATGCAACTAGTTGGTACAGCAAATGGAATGGCGTGAGGAATAAGTTTGAGTTTGGATGAAGCAAACATGGAATCATGGAAACCAAAGCTATATCGGTTAATTACACAGCAGTCGACAATTTGAAGCAGAAGCATCAGAGTCACTGCAACGATCTATTTAAAGTCAACAAAAAAAACAAAATTGATAAATAAAGAAAACAATAAATTATCAACCGGATAGAGAAGATCTGCCGGTCTTTTGTAATATGCATGGCGAGAGGGAGGATATATTTCCTTTCGTGGGAGTATTCTAGCGTAAACTAGCTCAACGAGCTGAGTGATACTCTCATGTTCGCGAAAGAAGAGTGCTGGCTTATCGGCAAAGAATTATAACACAAAGTTTTAAATTTTGATTTTTTTTTATTATATGTATGTATGTATATAAAACTAAAGTGGCAAAATGCGTATATTTCCTGAGCCCGTAATTTTCAACCAAACGATACCTCGAACAAACGATAAGGAAACAGCAACTAGAGGTATAGCTGCAACAGCAGGAACCGCAACCGCAACTACAGGTTCAGATACAACAGCAGCAGCAACATGAGGAACAGCAATTGCGGTTAGACCTGCAACATCCGCAAGGAATAGCTCCAATAGCTGCAACAGCAGAAACATACAGCAGCAACATCAGCTAACAGTTGCAACTGGACGATATTGAGTTTGTACTCAATAATATGAGTGTACCTTTGGAAGCTGATCCATTAAGTGGAAGGAAGCCAATTGGTCCAGAAATCAACTAGATCAATGGCTTCTCCATCTTCCTCCAACAAAGGAGCAGGCATTACCCATGGATCAGGTTCCAAAGGTACACTCATATTATTGAGTACAAACCCAATATCGTCCAGTTGCATCTGTTGTTGCTGCTGATGTAGGTGATTTTGGTGCTGTAGCTGATATTGCTGCTGTTGCAGCTCTAACTCCAGTTGCTGTTTCTTATCGTGTTGCTCCTGTTGAAGGTTCAACTGCAATTTCTGTTGCTCATGTTGCCGCTGCCGTTCTATCAGAACCTGTAGTTTCAATTGCTGTTCCTGCAGCTGCTGTTTGACCTCTACCCGGAGTTGCTGATATTCCAGCTGCAGTTGGCTCTGTTGTTGTTCCTGCTGTTGCTGTAGCTGCAGCTCCTGTTGTTGCTGCAGCTGCTGCTGGAGCTCTATCTGCAGTTGCTGATGTTGCAGCTGCAGTTGGCTCTGTTGCTGTTCCTGCTGTTGCTGTAGCTGCAGTTCCTGTTGTTGCTGCAGCTGCTGCTGGAGCTCTATCTGCAGTTGCTGATGTTGCAGCTGCAGTTGGCTCTGTTGCTGTTCCTGCTGTTGCTGTAGCTGCAGCTCCTGTTGTTGCTGCAGCTGCTGCTGGAGCTCTATATTCTGCTCCAGTTGGTCCTCTTGTTGTTGCTGCTGTTGCTGTTCTTGGTCCTGTTGTTGGTTATGTTGTTGCTGTTGTTGTTTCTGCTGTAATTGCAATTGGTCATGTTTTAATTGTTGAATTATGGCATCTCTCTCGGCTCTCGGTATTGAATTACCCGAAATAGCACCAGAAATTTTTTGATTATTTAGAATATTTACCATTATTTCCTTTTTTAATTTCGCCCTCCTATTTTGAAACCAGACTTTCACACGTTCTTCCGCCAGTCCATGTTTCAGCCCTAGTTCGATCCTCTGCGACTTCGGTATATTGTTATTAAAGGCAAATACCTCCTCGAACTCCTGAATTTGTTTTGGGGTGAATCGCGTGCGGTGCCTTTTCGCTCGAGGTTCTGGCGGAGAAGGTGGAAGTGGTGGTGGGACCATCATGGCATTTACCTGAAAAAAAAATTGATAAAACAATTTAATAAAAAAATTATTTTCACAATTTTATGAGAAAATTTTAAAATTGTTCACTTACCACAGCAAAGTTTTCAAATTGCCCTTGAAATAATTTATAGTTGTACATATTTATAGATTTATTTTATTTAAAATGAAGTTAAATTTACGAAGAAACAAATTTGTTTTTCAATCACTTGTGTGTTCTGGTACAGTAACTGGATGTTTGTGTCGTAAGTTTCAGCAAGCGCGTATTTATGCAAAACCTTCTCGTGTTTCCTTTACGTATTGTATGACGGGGTAAGATTCATTGCATTCTCACACTGTTGCAAAATGTTCTATCTACCAATGAGCGTCCGCCGTGCATCTTAATATCCTCATTCGAACAGGTAGGACTGCGTCCTCCGATGTACCACATTTGTGTTTGTATGTGTGATAAAGCATAAGTCATTAAGCATCCTCGAAAGTGAGACAGAAAACATAAAGGCGATCTATTTCGCGCAGTATGTTCTTGAAGGTGTTGGTATAGGCTGTTGATCGCATTGGTGTGAGTGTAGGATGAGGATCTCTACTGAATTTACTGCAGTACACTTCAACTTGCAATATACATATGCACATATGCATGGATGTGTTATTTGGCGTGGGTTAAGATGGCGTACAGAAAGACCAAATGATGCACCATAAGGATGACGATCCTGATTA
Source organism: Xylota sylvarum (assembly GCA_905220385.1). Lineage (NCBI taxonomy): Eukaryota > Metazoa > Arthropoda > Insecta > Diptera > Syrphidae > Xylota > Xylota sylvarum. Next base: position 51,362,242 of record LR999958.1, read on the forward strand.
ATTTCATTATTCATTTGATAAATACATAAATAAAAATAAATCAAGACATCTAAATCGAAACTTGAACAGGTAAGACGTAAACTCTATAGTGAGTCTACGTCTCCCGATGTACCACATTTGTGTTTGTATGTGTGATAAAGCATAAGTCATTAAGCATCCTCGAAAGTGAGACAGAAAACATAAAGGCGATCTATTTCGCGCAGTATGTTCTTGAAGGTGTGGGTATAGGCTGATGATCGCATTGGTGTGAGTGTAGGATGAGGATCTGTACTGAATTTACTGCAGTGCACTTCAACTTGCAATATACATATGCACATATGTGTGTATGTGTTATTTGGCGTGGGTTAAGATGGCGTACAGAAAGACCAAATGATGCACCATAAGGATGACGATCCTGATTAATTTCATTATTCATTTGATAAATACATAAATAAAAATAAATCAAGACATCTAAATCGAAATTTGAACAGGTAAGACGTAAACTCTATAGTGAGTCTACGTCTCCCGATGTACCACATTTGTGTTTGTATGTGTGATAAAGCATAAGTCATTAAGCATCCTCGAAAGTGAGACAGAAAACATAAAGGCGATCTATTTCGCGCAGTATGTTCTTGAAGGTGTTGGTATAGGCTGTTGATCGCATTGGTGTGAGTGTAGGATGAGGATCTGTACTGAATTTACTGCAGTGCACTTCAACTTGCAATATACATATGCACATATGCATGTATGTGTTATTTGGCGTGGGTTAAGATGGCGTACAGAAAGACCAAATGATGCACCATAAGGATGATGATCCTGATTAATTTCATTATTCATTTGATAAATACATAAATAAAAATAAATCAAGACATCTAAATCGAAACTTGAACAGGTAAGACGTAAACTCTATAGTGAGTCTACGTCTCCCGATGTACCACATTTGTGTTTGTATGTGTGATAAAGCATAAGTCATTAAGCATCCTCGAAAGTGAGACAGAAAACATAAAGGCGATCTATTTCGCGCAGTATGTTCTTGAAGGTGTGGGTATAGGCTGATAATCGCATTGGTGTGAGTGTAGGATGATGATCTGTACTGAATTTACTGCAGTGCACTTCAACTTGCAATATACATATGCACATATGTATGTATGGATGTGTTATTTGGTGTGGGTTAAGATGGCGTACAGAAAGACCAAATGATGCACTATGACGATGAAATCATTTGATAAATAAATAAAAATAAATCAAGATATCTAAATCGAAATGTGAATGTATGAATTCTTTGTTTAGCATTTCCTTGGATTTTTTATATCAAAATCACACTCTAAATCGATATTCTCCTAAGTACATGAATTCCTTTAAGTCGAATTTAGCAAAACAAAATATCTTTTTCATCGAAGTAAAGCCCGTATGATACTACATTTTTTCCGCATACATTAGTTTTCAGCTTTGCATAAAAGAGAAAATACGTTTTTTTAAGAAAAGGAAAGCAATCATTTTGCAAAGCAACATACACAAATCAAATAAGTCACACTTTATTTTCAAATAAAGCTAGACAGCAAAACAGGCGCAAATGGCAAACGTATAATTTTAATGCAGAAATGTCAAACAAAAAGCTGCCAGTGGCTGAAAAATGTAGTTTGAGATACATTTTTAATGCATTTTTTTTGACATTTTCGCATTTATAAGGTTAGTGCGTATACACTTACACCAAATGGGAATTTCAGTAGGTAATTTTGCGTACTGCTCTAACTTCATTTTCAAAGCAATAAAAATGCGGAAAAAATGTAGTATCATACGGGCTTAAACGAAATTGTAAAGGAATTCGTAGTTTTGTCCATCGAGGGAGATGGACTCCACTTTTTGATAATTCGCTAAAAGAAATAGGTACTTAAATTTCTATGAATTGTGAATGCTGGATACCGAATGCATTGTCTAATGTTAGACTGAGTAGTCTGGAGTTTGGATTTCCTTCTCCAAGGAGACTATATTGTTCTTTTAAGAATGGTATTCTGATTTAAGAAGCGCTACAACGATGAGAATATCGTTAGGACAGTTTCAGATTGTTTTTATATACTTTTACTCTTTTGTCTCTTGGTATACAAAATCAAAACCGAAGCGCCAAGGACGCACAAAAAGACTTAGTTCATCTGATATACATATGTAGTTAAACGAATATATGCCTGCTGTATGGAAATCGAATTATATGTCCAAACACTAAGAAAGGAGTTAGAAGGTTTCCTGAAGTAGTAGTAATTACTGCTTGCTAAAATATAAGAAAATTTTAAATCGATGTCCAGCATATGACAGTTTCTCTGTAGACAAAACTATATAGGGTAATGTATATCTTTGGCATTACTGCTAAGCGCATTCAATTGCTCCATCGAGGTCCGTAAAGATCTCACTGAGAACTTTAAAATCAAGAAAGGATTAAAACAGGGCGATGTGTTAGCAATTTGATTGCTTCTTGATTTGTTTTTCCAACAAACCTTCGAAAAGGATCTTGTCTCTCTAGGATATGATTCAGAAGAAATAACTCGGTTCTGGCCTTAGCCACCATGCTTATTTTTAAAACGTACTACACATAGGATTATATTAGAACTAACCTAAAAATTATATAAAAAATAATTCTAATATATCAATCATGAGTTGTGATTAAAAATTAAATTCTGTAAGAATTGTGTATTTTAAATTTCTTTCAAATATTTCCTTTGGCGAATATAAACTAAAAAGTTCGCAATACGCATACACCATATTAATCGTAGAAAAAAACAAACAGTGGGTTTTCAGATAATTTTTCCATAATTACTTGTCATAAAAGTGCATGCAATAGTAATCCGCTGTCAATTTTTTCGAGTATGTAACGTTAATCAATCCTTTTACGACCCATAGGAGGTACCATTGTAAATGGATTGAGTGGAATTGTTTTTGAATTGTTAACAAATTATCTATTAAGTAATAAAATATTATGATAGGATTATTTTCCAAAATACTTTTTTCACTTCCAATAGATGAATGTGTATTAGTATAAATTCGAATTGTTTCGAAGTCATTATAAGCGGATTTCCAGCGTATAATCTATTTTTGGTGTGAAGTAGTAGGTGAGGTTCATGTCAATACTTATTTCCCATTTGGTATATTCTAAATATTTAATTGATTGTTGTTTTACATATCTGTTATACCGACCCAAAATTTGAAGCTTGGAATTTTAAAGCTTAAGCAGTATCCTCCTCAAAACTTCTAATATGCTCGTAAGTTCGTAGATATTTTTAATTGCAGTTCCTATCAACGCCAATAGATACTATTGTCGTCCGTTCCAAAAATCTTTTTACTCCTTCGTTCTTTTTGGATGTCGGTTTGGGCCTGCGTAAATTTAAACCTTACTATGCATTGGACGCATTCTTGCCAAAGTGTAAGCGACATCATTATAAGTAGTGCCGAATGGACAACTTAGTACAATGACGTGATTAGCTATTCTTTACACCCTAGACCCATATTGGGGAGGCATTTCCCTATTGTTAAAACGTAGTCCTTTTTTTATTGAGAAGAGCAAAGGCATACTTATGTATGTAAAAATTCTACAGAACGACCGATATTTAGTTGCATATATAAAGTTTTCTCAGTAGATAAAATGAAACTATGGACATCGGATAGAGACGCGTGCGAAGCCTTGGAGACCGCAAATTCGAGGTGTTCCTCTACTGCGTTGTCCCTCCGGGTTTGATTCGATTTTTTCTCTCGACACGACCGAGGATATTATCCGCTTTCGATAAAGTCCATGCTTCAGCGCTATAGAGCACGACTGGAATGATCAAGGTCTTATATAGAGTCTCCTTAGCTGTTCGGGAAAGGCCCTGAGCCCTGACTACTCAATTGCCTTCTGCTGCGCACGCTAGTGGGTAGCTTTATACATAGTGCGTGGAACTCTCATCTCTTCTTTTGTATATGTACATAAATACATCCATATGGACATATCAAATCCAATAGTGAAATAAAAATTGCTCATTAGTTCCAGTGAGTACATCAAAATGACATCGAAGGTTCCCAGTACAAGAGGGTAGAACTTGGCCTGCACCTTAGCCGAGCAAAAGCTTTGAGTATCGATGCCCGAGAAGTTTCATCTCAATAATCTCAATTCATAAATAAGAATACTTATAAAAATTATAATTTCAAAAAAACAAACAAAAAAAACCATTTTGCGTGTTCACTATATTGTTCACTATATCGATGTTCAGTATATCGTGCATCCTTTGTATATCAGAATGTGAAAAGAAAAAATAATGGGCGCCATTTGAATATATGGTAAATAGTGCTGTGCATCGAAAACTGTTCAACTGTTTTCTACACAAACTCCTTTTCAGCAGTGTTCGTTCGTTCGTTACATCTTCGTTGCTGATCGAGATTTTATATTCATATCGTCCACATACATATGTACATAAAACAAAAAATGATTGATTTTTTATAGCTTCCTTATCTCGTGTCCGAATTTTGCTTGCTTTAAATATCTTCTTTTAAATATAAAAAAAAATTAGTCCAACAAGTATTGTCTTTCATTACCGGTCATTTGCGGTGGAAAAATACTATCATGGACACATAATATCGTATCGAACTTATTTTTATACAAACAGGGATTTTTTCTTTAATCTAAAATATACATATTCTTACCACGATGAACGCTTTTCGGAACCATGTTTACGTGTTGATTTAACAACTCTGTATTCACATGTATTTTGATCAAACATTCTAAAGTTGCATTTATTTGAATGTAAGTATGTATTTAGATTTCACATCCTTAAAATATACAATGAAAATTGACTCCTGTGAGCTGAACATAAAAAAGGACACCCATTGTAACGCATGTAAACCAAATACAATGACCTACCTGACTTTGTTTGCCTGGGTGGGAACAAATTGAACCGACCAATGGTAGCCAGTCACAGACAGTCGAAGATTTGAAATATTGATGTCTGCCATGCATTCATCCCCTGTATCGTTTAAAAAAGGGTTCGGTTTAGTCAAAGAGTACAATGAAGGTAAACCCTCGCCTGTAGTTTCGAAAAGAAAGGGTATAAATACTTTCGCAATGTCCGTACAGTGCACAGTCCAAATTCTCTCCTTCTAAGGATAACAACTTATCTTGGAGATACTTTGAACGTTTTAAAAATATTTAAAAATATATATCCAGCAAAAATGATGCAAGTACAAGAAAACTTTAACTGCCCAAGAAATCCACCACCGCCCAATGGGGTCCATTTCCAAATGGTAAGTTGCACAAAATATACATAATTTGTATTGAACCATTAATATTGAATATTTTACTAAATTATTTTATTTTTTTTTTTAATTTTCAGATGCATGCGAATTTGGAACCAGAAATGGTTGTTCACAATGAAGTAGTACCAGCACCAGAAAATGAAGAGAAGAGTAAGCGGACACGTACTGCTTTCACAAGCACACAATTATTTCAACTGCAAACTGAGTTCCATACAAACCGATATTTATCCCGTCCACGGAAGATCGAAATTGCCCAAAGGCTAGATCTAACAGAGAAGCAAGTGAAGGTTTGGTTCCAAAATCGACGAATAAAAAGCAAAACAGATGCAGCTCGCGGTATCAAGGAGTACGTTAATTTAAGATCAACATGTGAAAATTCTTGCTCCAGCCAAGGTAACCCTCAACCAGTTTCACTTGAACATCAGGGGTTTAGTGCTTCCGTTCAACAAATAGAAGTACAACACCAGCACAATAATACGAACCATGATGGCATTGTGCAGGGACTTCTGCAGTATAGTCCCCAAAGAGAACATACAAGTCAATTTGTGTCCACGGTACCAGTGCCCTATCACCAGCAACAACCTGTTCAAAATAATATGCAGTTGGTGTGTGTGAATACCAGCCAGGATGTGCCGCAGTACATCAATCCTTACCAAATGCACAATAATTATCCTTGTGAACCGATGAACATTGGCATTGAAACTGGTGATTGTACGAAAGCCCCTGAAAACTTCAACGAAGTGCCTTTAAATGATAGACAGTCGTACGGATTCAATCACTACATTCCGAATTTCGTGGATTTTGGTTTTGGTAGTGATCTGACATATGAAGCTCCACGAGAATACAATGTTAATAATTATGACCTTTCCGCGACTTCACCAACGCCGAACAGTGAGGCAAGCTGGACGTCAGCCTATTCCGTGGTACCATCAGATATTGATTTGCCTTATCAGCTGTTAGACCTTTAAGCTTGTTATCACGAGTAGATTAAATGTACTTATTTAAGTTCTATACATGTCTATTGTACTCATCTGTAATTTTGATTTAAAATACTATAATTAAACGTTCCTATTCAATGTAAAAATTTTGAGTGTTCTCTCTTTCAAACATCAAGGACGTTTTCTATTCCTGTTAGATATTCGCTCAGAAATATTCTGCATTTTTAAAACTCTGTATGCCAGACAATACCATATATTTTCTTTTAGTGGGCAGAGTCTACCCATTTTTGTTAACGTAGATGTGTTTAGTTAAGTTGAGGCTATATATATATGTATTTGTTGCGACTTAGGCTCAAGTTGCTTTAGTACATGACCCCTTCTTGTGTACAGGTACACCAAATCTGAATGTGCTTCGCGTTGCCTACACAACATGTATGGATTCGAATTGTACGAATATAGTATATATATATATATGTATTTGTTGCGACTTAGGCTCAAGTTGCTTTAGTACATGACCCCTTCTTGTGTACAGGTACACCAAATCTGAATGTGCGTCGCGTTGCCTACACAACATGTATGGATTCGAATTGTACGAATATAGTAGGTGCATATTATTCGGTGTGTTGCACACAGGGTATTTTGATTTTCTTACAAAAATATAAAAATATTTGAAATCCCCCCACGCACGGCACTTTGTATGATTACATCTGGGGAGATCTGCAAAAATATTAGTTTCCATTGAACTCCTTTGCAGGGTGATTAAGTTGTTCATTCGTAAATGATATAGGAATCCACTTCCTCTTTATATTTAGAAGTGAAAAATTGGACTAGTATGTCCTATGTTAAATTATAGCATACCAGCAAACACAATCAATGAATTTTGCGACCAAATTACCGCCTCTTCTATGGAATCATAGAATTTATGGCAATGTATAACTCTGCCCGGTTTCATCTGTATAACAGTCACCTTGGACAGCAACTGCATGTAAATTATTAGCATATACACGCACTGGTACAGTATGAAATATATTGCTACGGTAGAAGTTTAGTTACAATTTAAAATGAAACTCATCCTTCCGAATTCCCCGAACATCATGTCCTGTCCTGTGCTGGCGACCATCGTATGTATTTATTGAGCTGTTTCACAATTTACTTGACAGACAAGTGATCGTGAGTCCAAAAACTTTCTTCCAGCTGTCAATGAATGTTCTCATATCCCACACAAATATTTTATTTTACCCAGAATAAGACGTTTGTCATCGCCATTATTATTAAGCTCCTAAAGTTTTTTCATTGAAGACATCTCTTAATTCGAGGGCCATACGATATGTATATCACCAAATACGATAACTATAAAATAAACAAAAGCAAACAATCTCAAAGCCCATAATTATGGGCTACATAATTGACTTTAAGGATATTTGTGGGTTTACAGACAATAATTACGGTAAACAACTGCTCCTTTATAAATACCATTTTAGATTACGATTTATTGTTTATTTTATTAAAGAGGGAAATCATTCTAAATATCTACCTGAAACATCCTGACTTACTTGACGGACTCCCGACACGTTAAGTGTTCTGCTTCTAGGGCGAATAATGTCACATCATCAGCATAGTCCATGTAAGGGGTAACAACGGATCATGGGCAGAATCTGATGAAGCATCGCTCAACCTGCTTTAGGACACCCACTTCTCCTGCTCTGTGTAAATATCGCACGCCCACCGCAACCTCCTAAATTCATCAATGAAGAAAAACTGAAGTGGACCGTGACCACTTTCGAGCCTTTTAAGTCACCGGTGCCGACAAATCCAGGTGTCCTATATTCTGAATGGTTGCCTGGAGCTAGGAACAATGCCGTCCGCCTGGACCGAGGTAAAAGTGATATTTATAACCAAAGCAGACAAAACATCACATACTCTTTCGAAAGACTAATCCTCACGTTTTTCCTTCTGAAGATTCTTGAAAGAATCCTAGATCTTCTTCACATCAAGGTCACCATTGATAGCACCCTACTATCCACGTCACAACACGCCAATCAAAAAGGTAAATAAAGAACCTCTCCCACAGCAGCGATTCAAACCATGCTCCACTTAGTCCCAATCGACATCGTCAGCCTTCAAATGGCTGCCTGCTCAGCAAAAAGACTGAGAAGCTCTAAACAATGAAAGGAGCAACACATTGGACATGCTAGAATATTACTGCTGAATCATCATCTTTCCCAGGTCATCGACCACCTACCTACTGAATACAACTTCAAAAACTTATTATATTATTATATGATAACTTAAAGTTTGCTCTAGAACTAGTTTAACTAACAATTATATTTAATATACCTAAAAATCGGATATTAAGTTAACATTATTTTTATTTTGTATTGTAGGAAAATGTGGTAAAAAACCAATTACAAATATTATCTATTTTTTAAACAAGAACAAAAAACACCTAGTAAAGAAAAAGCCTAATACTAACTTACCCTAACCTATTCTAGAACTAGGCCCTGACATGTGATTTCCAATCCGTCAATGCTTAAGTCAAATTAACAACAGAATCATCGGCGCATCAGAGATCACATGCCAGGGCCTAGTCCAACGTAACCTAATCGTTAGCTACAACCCAGTCGAGCCACCAGTATTTTTCACGATTATACCTGTCAGCATTGCTTGAGTACCTTTCTGGTATGCTTACGCAGTATCTCAGATCAGCATTTCCATCTCTTAAGTCGATTGGCTCATAGAGGATACGTTTATCAGTCACTCTTCTAGCAATGTGATAAATAATTGGCACGTTCGTTGAATCTGATAAGTATCCATGTGGAATATGACCACTCACCAAAGAGTTTCTGAAATACTCAGGGTTAGGGTAAAACAAGTCCGATACTAGTTCGTTCTCCGTAACGTTAGCTGACCGCGCGAAATGATTCCTCACAAGATCCAGGATGACATTGTATCAATTCTGGATACACCGGAAGCATCCAGCTACAATTTCTCAATACCAAACAGAACTGAATGGACACAACGGGATGGGTCCAAAATCGAGGACGGAGTCAGTGCTGGATATACACCTCTCCTTTAACTTTCCAAACTATTGCATCGTTTTTCAAGTCAAAGTCACTGCCATTCGTCAAGCAGCTGAGTGGCTGGCGGTTAATGCAGTATTAGCATCGGATATTGTCATATATGTACATCGACAGTCAGATACCTTTTCAATGATCTAAACGATCTCAACAACGCCTGCACGGCTAAGATTAGCTCCTTCATACAAAGGAGTGGATGGTTCCCACAGTAAGAGGGTGATCCGCCCACCTTACACATCCTTTGGTCTAAGTGAATTTGCCGGTTTTAACCAACCAACCAAGGGGTAACAATTTTCAGCACCGGATGCAAATGTTTCTTACTACCTACATACATATTACATCGATATCGCTCTATAACCCGTACAATTCGTTGTTGAATCATCTTCTCCTCTCCACACCAGAAAATACACTAAATCACATTAATCTACTTTGAAATCAAAACATCCATGTAGTTGATCTTCTACTATCTGTAGGTGCATTCCTCCCACTATTTTTCATTTGTAAATCATACATATGTACATACATACATATGTATGTATGTTAACATACGATTTATTCCAGGACAACTCCTTCGGTTGGTAAATAAAATATTGTTTTAGTTCATATGTCAATTTCATTATTAATTTACTAAATTTATTGCAAAGATATGTGTACACCCAAAGTCAACTTTAAATTTATTGCATCCCCTCAATCCTTATTGCCTGTCAATGTCCCAGACGTCTGCTTATACTCTCCGAGACGGTCCTACCTATTGTCTGCTTTCATCCTCTGTTTCCGTAGACTATTTTCCTCGGTATTGGAAATAAACTAGAAGCTAGACGTCACCATGTACACATAAAAAATACTGGGCTGTTTGAGCTGAAGCTGTATCTATTCAATTGAAATTAAAAGATTTACTTAAACCCATAACGCTGTTCCCATAAATCTAAAACAAATAGTCAGTGCACATGTCCAACGAAAGTGAATTCTTTAAATAGCATACTAATCAACTTGGAACCGGAAGTAATGATCGCTTTCAAGCCACCTAAATAAGTAAATACTGCTACTAATAATAAAAAGTGCTCTCGGAACCCAAAATATCAATGGAAATTTTACAATAACATCGGCTGTTTATTACAGCACCACTGAGAACATTTTTTGCATTTAAGGAACTAAAACTCCAATTAAATGGTTTAGTTCAAGTTCAACGTTTTCGTCCTTTGAGCATATTATTCTATTCCTCAGCCTAGGAGGCGTATCAAGATTATTCCTAAGTAACCCAAAGTTGCCCACTACCTGTACATATGGTAATCTTTAGTAATTTATGACACATGCAATATTACATTGTGGAAAACACCCGCGGATTAGGGCAGCGCGGACATGTACCTGAATTTTCAGAATATTCGGTGAATTATGAGTTTTTATAGTTTTTCTTTATTACTTTAAGGATTATTTACTCTCGTTTGAATTCACGAAAACCATCTCATAATCTAGTTTAAATAAATTACAGGGACCGCCTAAGTCGAAATTTTCTGTAATTAGGTGTCCGCATCTGAGTATCTATGTATGCATCTGTGCTACATCATATGATCATGATGCTTTGTTTAAAAAACAATCATAAGTCCAATGGATGCAGTTTCCAAATTATTAGGATTAGCACTCCTACTTAACTTATGTTGTTTACACTGTCGACCTTAATGACCAAACGTAATGATCAGCAGGAATAGCGGAGATCTGTGTATGTATACTCGACGGATTGTAAGGTATTGATGTGGCCAACGCAAGAACGGAAACCCACTTGTTTATTGTCCAGAATACTTTTTAGATAATGATGCGTTCGAGAACTATGTATATTATTTTAGCAATTACAGGAAACACGCAAATACATCCCCAGTTTTCTTTAGGAGCCTGACAAATATTCCTTTTCTCCATTAGCTACAGAAAGATCCACTGTTCCAAACCTTATTTACGTTAAGAGGAAGATGGTCTACAGTTACTGCTGGCGAATCTTTGTAGACCTCTGCGGGAACGCCATCAAGTCCTGCCACCTTATATGGCTTGTTTTAATTACGGCAATGATTTCATCTGTGCTGAGAGTTGGGATGTGAATTCTGCATTGGTGGTATTTCTTATATCATACTACGCTAGAGTTCTCTCTCGTCTTCATGCCGTAAGTACGGGATAAGAGCTTGCTTCCACGTTGTGCAGGGGTGTTTTCAAAGCGAATGCTTAGTTGATTCCGTTTGTCGATTTGCCTGCAAGCAGATAACCGTGTAGCATAACCTCTGCATGATCTTCAAACAAGACATTCTGTTCTGGTAACGAAGAAGCAGTTTAACAAAAGGAAGTGAGACTTTTTTGTATAGATATTCTCAGGAGTGAAGAATCTGCTAGGGCTGGAGGCTTCACACCCCAGCTATTCAAAGAAGCTGGAATTAACATAGAGCATATACTAGCTTATTTCTAAGATATGTCGAAATGGTATAGCCGACGAATGGAATCTAACCATCGTTTGCCCGATCCACAAGAAAGGAGAGAGTTAATTGAGTAGTAAGGATCCATACCGAACAATTAAGGAGATTCTATGTAAATCCTTGATCACCTCAGTCCTACTTTCTGATACTGAAGCGTGGACTTTATCGAAAACGCTTGGAAATATCTGGTGCTGTTTGCGTTGAAGGGTTTCGGAGGAGGAGATTCAACGACTAATTATACGAGCTGCACAGCGACATCGACATCAACCTAGTCAAGAAATTGCACATTATTCGCCTGAGATGGCTAGGACATGTAGATCAAATGACAACAAGAACTACAGTCCGTAAAGTTTTTAATCTAGCCTGGATAGACAACACAGTAGAAGAAAACCTCGTTTTGGTTTCCGCGCACAAGTAAGTTTAATCGTTAGTTAGCTAAGGACCGGAATTGGCTTGTTGCTTGGGGCCCAGATTCAACCTCAATTATTGGGTTATTTATACAATATGTTAGTAGCTTTTATAAGTAAGAGGGCGGAGTAGCCAATTACTGTCATGAAAAAGCTTCTCAAATGAAGCAATTGTCCTTCGGACACGGCATTAAACAGTTGGCCCCTTCCATGGAATATTTCCTTTTCTAATACATTTCTGGGGATATTTATTTCTGGTATAGTTAGAATTATATGAACTCTTAGCCCAGTGAATGGCATATTCGATACTTAACAATTTTTCTTTCATCAATTTCATTCCTTATTGAATCATATCTTGTCATGAAGCTATCCTCTGCGTGTTTGACATATGATAGCTCCTTAAGACCATCGCTTCCCAGGATGCCGTGGAAGGCAAGAGAAAGAACTTAATGCTTGTATTTTCCAAATCAAAGAGATGAACCATGTTGTGGTTGGTAATTCTAATGTCATCTGCTATAAAATTAACGATAAAACATTGTTTATTCTGTTTGTTCGTATTTTCAGCAAGGGATGACTGGATACAATTAATAATCAGAGTTTTAAATAAATAGTGGAAGATCCTGTATCAATCTGAAATTTTAACATGTCACAAATCTTCGTCTCACTCAAATTAAGGCAAGGAAGGAAACAAATTAATGTTGCAGTGTTCTAGATCGAAAACTGTGGGTTCATTTGAGCAAGAGGTCTCATCCATATATCCAAGGATCTCATTCATTCGTCTTCAGTTTGGTGGTTGTTGTTCAGATTCAAGTTTTGATAGTATGAACTAAGGTCGTGGACATTTTGAAATTGATGTGGAAATTTTACTGATAAATAAATATACATACATAATCGTCGTAAATAGCGACGTTTCTAAATCTTCCTGAATCGATTTCTTTATCTACGAACTGATAATATTAGTTCAGTTTTACACGTTTGTCTATCTTTACAAAAAGTTCCTGACCCGGTTTAACTTTTCTATAAACAGGTTTTTTTTATTATTATCTTGGTTTTGGCTGCTTTGGGCGTCTCGGAGAAGATCTTGTATTTTTGTATTTTCTTGGTCAGATAAAGAAAAAATTATGTCAACTGGCTTCCGCTTGGTGACCACATTTATTATATTTAAACACCAAGGTCATCAGAATTTCAGCAACGTTGTTGAAATTTTGTTCCAGCTTTACGACCCTTGAGATTACACCAAGAGTAGTGTGAAGACGTTCATGCGTAGTCGATACAGTGAAATGGATCATTCCAAAATGATCCCCAATAAAAGACTGTATTGTTTGGCAGCGAAATGTTGGTTCATAATCAGTCAATAATAATTTGGGATTTCTAAAATGTCCAATTAATTTGAGCATTGGTATTTTCATGTCAACTATAGAGCGAGATCCATAATAGCAAAACTCATCTATGCAAGTTAAGAAGTAATGGTTATGTGCATTAAAAATGTCCATGCATAAAATTTCACTGGGAATGGTGGAAGGACCAGGACGAAGATCTGCCATGATTGAATTTGTTATGTAACTAATATAATATATGTACATATTTGTGTAAGATTTTATGTCGGGATTTCTTTCGTTTTTCCTCTGATTTTCGTACTTTATCCTTTTGTTTTAATATATGATTGCTTTTTCGTATACAATTATCAGTTTAGTCCTTTGCTTTATAAAACACTTTTACTTATATCTTTTCTCTAATTTCTAAATAAATTCACTTTACTTTTCACTTTTATTTTATTTTACTTTTGGTGCTTCTCTGCTGTAATTAGGGATTCAACCTTGACTTCTGATGACAGAAATTGTAAGCAAATACATCTTAAGGATTAGGTAAGGGTAAATTATATCTAATAAAAGTTTCGGACTGCAAATATAAATAAATAAATAAATTTACACCCTTTTCTATATGCTGTCTGGCTTGGGTCCAGGGGACCCCGACTCCGATTATCGATACTTTAAAAAAAGTCATCTTTACATTGAAAATACAATTTTATTGAGTTGTATGGATTATCTCTGGATGGGATTTTTATTTTGCCCCGCGCATTTATGATACAGACACTTATCTAGAAATATTCCTCATGTGCTTGCATAGTGTTCTAAAACAAAGAGAGGTTTTGTTGCATGGTGACGCCAGTCGTCTAGGTGTTCTTGTTATATTATATCCAAATACAAATATGATTGCAATGGAAAACATCATAAAAAAATATCTATGCACATACACCAAAAATAGAGGACTTTTGAATACCTTAACTTAATGTCTAGCGATATTGTTTATGACATGATCTCATTCTGGATACTGGGTTTACTTCAGGTCAATATTTTTCTAAAAAAGTACGACCTGGTTTTTATGTTTTCGACTCCAAATTTTCGTATGTTGTTCCTTTCACAATTGATTTCCGCTGCTTAATCCCCTGCGTACATACTTAGTGTTCATTATTGCAGGTGGTTACCAAGTATATTATCTGCTATACGAAAGCACCACTTCGGAATGAGCGGAAGAAAGAAGTTCAAATGATATTTTTTTCAACCTGATTAAACCACTTTGGAAACTTTCTTAATCTAAATCATCTGTCTTTCTAGTACACATGAGGGATTCGAAAAAAAAAACGATACAAAAACACATTTCTACTTAAATACAAGAATAAGGACTATCTATCACAATCTGGACTCCTAAAATCCAAATAAATTCTTCTCAGGCGTATCCTTCTTGCTCAAACCACATATTCGTACCCTACCCTCTATAGACACTTAATTAGACAGAAATCAAAAACTGAAACTCGATGCAACTTCCAGGCCAACGCTGGCTCATAACTAATTTTGTCGCGAATTCGCAAATGTATCCCAGTCGCATACATATTTGGATTCAGGTCGGTAGAATGGCAATGTTACTTTCGAGTCAAAAAATTCATGCATTTAGGCAATTAACTTGTGTTTAAAGTTGTACCTTTAGTCTATAGGCTGTTTGTTGATTGGACTGAGGAAGTGATATTCATTTATTTTGAATTTTAGTTTAAGAATATCTTAAAAGAATGTCTAATAGTGAATGATGGGACAATGTGGTAAAGAAAGGCACAAACTTCAGTGGCAAGCGCAAGTGGAGCCCTCTCTATTCATTGAAGCCAATCCATTAACTTTACGAGTAGATCCGAAATGGGTGGTAGCTAGCAGCTAGATCGAGCTGACGAGAGAGACTTGTTGATTGTAGTCGAAGACCACTGTGTACTGTACTATCATGAAATACAAAGTTGTAGAGTAGTCCGATGCATAACAGGCTTCTAAACATACCTTACAGTTGTTTCTGGTGATAGGGAAATCATTTAGGTCCCCAGATACAAGTAGTTCATTACAACACACTATGTACCTCAGCACTCAAAACTTTAACCATTCGGTGTTAAGCTTGGACTCAACAAGCCTTTTCAGGCAGCAGTCTTTAGTTGTATAAGTTTTTTTTAATGTCCATCCATTCTACATTATCTTACCATCTGAAGTACGGAATGTGGTTTTATTTAAACAGTGCAAAGCAATCACAGTATAGACCGTGTCTCTTCTTAGCTCAAAAACGTCGAGAGCTCTTACGAACTCCAAGACCCAAAAATATTTTTATTCAATTTTGACAAGTTACCCTCCACCATACAACAGGACTAAGATAGTGATGTGCTTATGAAACATTTCATTAGTGCTTCACAAGCCGGTCGTAAATTGTTGGTTAAAAATGCAGGTTTGTTCATTGTTCTTCGTTCACAGGACATTTGTAATTCTTTTCCCATTTGTAACGAGTTTCACCAGCTTCTGATTTGATGTTACACTAAACCCACCAGAGACAGCACGCATGGTGTCAATATCGTCTGCATTGTTTAGAATTAGAACCGATTTTTTTAATATGCTTCTGAATCATACACCCGTGAAGAAGTACTGATTCGTCGTCAGAGTTCTTCTGCTGAATACATTGCTTTTCAAGATTACTGGCACCGATGAACATTTAGTTCATTGACATCATCGGTAGACCTTGATATAGAGCATAGTAAACTTGCTCTTCTCGGTAGAAATATTAAAGATAGTTTTGGAGATTATAATGCTTGTGCATTTGTTTCTACATATTTGTGGCCCGATTATGTAGACTATTACCTACATACATTTACATCACTGACAGTATTGTAGCATTATTCTATTTCTATTACACTGTATCAACACCGAAAAAATACAAATTTCTATGGGATAAGAGCTCAAATAATCAGTAACTTTGCGGTCAGGATGCCCATGAATCACATAAAGTGCCTCAGGCATTCGAATTGAAAACGCCGGTGTATGCCGTTGTTTGAAACCAAACCTCATCTATGGTCATTAAAGTTTAAAAATACAAATACAAATTTTTGGCGCTACAGGTTCATGGGACCCAGTGCCTAGCTTCTCACAACCACTCGTGCTGTGCGTGATATATTCTTGACACGAATGGAAGGGGCCTATTGTTTAATGCCGGATCCGAACGGCAGTTTTTTGTTTTGAGAAGCTTTTTCATGACAGTTTTACTCTCGGATGTTTGTCAGACGCTCGCGAGAGGTGGGGCCGTGAAAGAAATTTTAAGTGTTGTCTGGGGATTGAACCTGGAACCCCTCGCTCCGTAGTTCAACGCAGTAACCATTTGAGCCAGAAGTTTAACAAAACAAAAACTTTACCCCAAACCCCATAGAGCACATGCAGTTTGTGTTGTTTTAAAGAATTTCCGTGTCATAATCATTGTGGGTAGTTATCTGTCGAAACAGAATTTCTCTCCATTCCACCACACACACATCATCCAGTTTCCGTATGACCTTCGACACCTGTAGGGCCACCAATCAAGATTTTTCAGTTCCAAATTCGTATACATTTTGTCGAACAAAAAAAATAAACCCAAATCCGAAAACCAAACAATTGCACGGCTTGCGGATATTAATTGCGAATTAATCCAATTTCTGATGTTTAGCGTGTGCCTCCGAAGATCCCTTTGTTGATGGTAATTATCGTTTCGAGTTGACACAACCACAAAACCTATTAGTGCGGTGCGCAACGCCTCAAGTGCCTATACATCGGATCTCATTACATTCATCGTCGTCTCAAATCATAAAGATTCGGTAGTTGACTCCTGTCGAAACAATAGCAAGTTGTAGCGCTATCGATTATAATGCTCTCTGGTGCACGAGCGAAGAGACGGCGGTCTTTTATAGGCATGTTGTAGTTTTATAGGTACCTACGTGTACTGAGTTCAGTCATATGTCTACAAATAAGTATGTGAATGCTTGCGAATATTTTGTCGTTCTGCTTACCTGACTGACTGGCGAAGGTCGCGATATATTGACAGGATCACTACTACACAGACCGACTAGTCGTCGGCTATTCGAATGTTTCAATTTTGCCCAAGATTGTTCCAATCCGAAAGTTCTATATGAGTGTCGCGATAATGGTGACATGATATAATTTCTTTCCCGTCCCGACTACTCTCCCAGAAGAGACGGCGACACTATTCGCGAATTTAGTTTGCTTTGCCTTAATTTCATGGGATACGTTGGATGAATGAGGTTGGTGACAGTCGGGATAAGAAAGGCGTAAGTTAATGAGACCTACTGGTTTGACTCGTAGACCAAAGCTGTAAAGTAATTAAGAAACGTCAACTTTTTCTTGTAGAGTTTTTAACAGATACAGACTGTTTATGGAGGTTTTGGTGTTGACGGTGGTTGGTAATCGTGGGTATCCTATATTACTACTTAAGATTGATTTGATAAACGACTAAGATTGGATTAATCTGGGGTTATATGGAAAAGAGAAACTATAGTGTATCGTGAGTTAAAAAGGATTTGTAAGACTGGTGAAATATTTAAAAGTCTTATTTCTGTGGGGATTGCTAAGTCGTATACAATTAATGGCACTAACAACCTCGTTGCTGCTGGTTAGTGGCCAAGCAAATTTTTCAACATTATTTCATTGTTTGTACCAGTCATTACCTGTTCCTTATAATTGATGTAGATCATTGCTTCTACCAATCGCTTCCTTAAAATCATTTGGGTATAAAGACAATTGCATCATTTATAAGGAAAGAGATGAGCTAGATCAGGCTTCAAATAAACCTTGATTAGAGATAGTTGACTGTTGGATTCGTTCCTTACTTTCCTAACATTTTTATATTATTTTCAATACATATTTAATTGCTGGCATCATTGTCTACTCTCTGTGCAGCGATGCTGTCCAATTTCCAATGCAAATGAAACCATATACAATGCCGTACCTGACTTTGTCTGAAGAGGATAAAATTGAACCGATCAATGGTAGCCAACCACTGACAGTCAACACAGTGAGATTTGAAATATTGATGACTGAAAGCAATCGTCACATAAGTACATCGTGCAAAATAGGTTTCGGTTTCTTACCTGCCCAATTTAGTCAAAGAAGCATTCAACGAAGGTAAACCGTTCGCTGTAGTTTCGAAGTGGGTATAAATACTTTCCCAATGTCGGTACAAAGCACAGTCTAACTTCCTTCCTTCTAAGGTTAACAACTCATTCTAGAGAATCCTTACACGTTTCAAATAATTAAAAAAAAAAAATCCAGCAAAAATAATGCCAGTTAAGCAGGAGAACTTTAATTGCCCAAGAAATCCACCACCGCCCAATGGGGCTCATATGCAAATTGTAAGTTGCACGTTCGTTGTTTTAAAACATATATGTATATCTAAACTTTTATATTGAATTTAGTACTAAATTATTTTCTTTTTTATCAACATTTTTAGGTGCATCCAAATTTGGAACCAGTAATGGTTGTACATAATGGGGAAGTACCAGCACCAAATAGGGAAAAGTGCAAGCGGGATCGTACTGCTCTTACAAGCAATCAACTTATTCAACTTGAAAGGGAGTTCCATGCCAACCGATACCTATACCGTCCACGAAGAATCGAAATCGCCAAACGACTTAAACTATCAGAAAGGGAATTGAAGATTTGGTTTTTAAATCGTCGCTTAAAGAGCAAACAAATTGCAGCTCACGGTGATAAGGAATACATCAATCTGCATTCGAATCCGATGGAGAATGGAGTCCCAACATCAACATTGTGATACGACGAATAATGGTATTACGCAGTGGCTTCTGCGTTATAGTCCCGAACGAGAGTAGTCCACGCCAATGGTGTCCACTCTGCCAGTGTCATATCATCAGTAGCAACATATGCAAAATAATAGGTTGTTGACAACCAATATGTTCCGCAATATATTAATCCGTATCAAATGCATAATAATTATCCTTCTTGTACATGCACTTATATTGTTAAGACTACTTTGTGACTTTTATTTAAAATATTATCATTTAACGTTGCTATTCAATGTAAAACTTGTTTCTCTCTAAAACTTCTAGGATATTTTCGAATTCTTAGTTATTCACCCATATCATGGAATCCGTTGGAATTGACTTTCACTTCACATGTTCGATTTCATCTCACTTTCTACTGCAATCGTGGTGTCCGCCAGCAACGTCTCCTTATCGACGAGATTTTTGAAAAAGTAGTTCACTCCCATGCAGATGTCGTTATCGGTTAATGAAAATTGAAGTGCATTCGTCCACCGACAAAAATTATTTAAATATTACAAAGTATTTATAAATTGAATAAAGTAAATAAAAATCAATTTTAACTGTAATAATGGATACAATAGCTACGTTTCTGCAAGCGTTCTCAAGAGGAGCAGTATTCATCTGAAAATCTGAAAATGTTAAATAAGGGGAAAGTTGAAGCTAAGCTTTATTTTTGTGAAAAATGTGAAATTCCGGGAGCGATCATATGTATGTATTTGTTGATGGGGCTCACATTGCTATAAACATCCCATTGAAAAATCATCGTCTCTACTACAACAGGAAAGGTTTTGATAGCTTAAGTGCTACATGAAGCCATTTCAAATACGCTTCATGAAGGCAACTTTTATTTTTCTCTAATGCTGCAATTAGATTGCTAAAGCTATGGATATGTGTCAATGCAAAATATCCGGGTTCAAATGTTTTAGTAATATCCGGTGATTTCTTCATGGAGTTTAGCATTGTTTTAAACTGACTATTTGCAGTTTTTACAAAAACAAAAAATAAAAGTAGTTTATTCAATTTATTATGTACACTCTTATTTACTTTTTATATTTACATTTTGATAGAGCAATTCCCATGATGTGAAGCAGGGAAACACAAGAAATTTGCAATGACATGGATGTAAATGAGAAATGTAATTTATATTGAAAAGGATTCGATGCGAAAGTGGAACTCATTCACATTACCTTCCCGTATTGCTCACTTTGCGGATTTGACGATGCCGAAATAATTTTTCCTGTGAATAATTCCTTTCGCCGAATTCCACGATAGGGATGATTCGCTCTATAAAGAAATACTACACATTCTCAAAACTCTGGGGGATACTATAGTTTCCGATGCGCCAAGATCTGAAAACGCAGTTTTAAAGTTCTGGATGAAATAAGACCGAAATTTCACCTAGTTTAGCAGATATCGAGGTTTACAAATTCAATCCTTCAGGATTTCTCTTAGAATATAGATGTAGATATATATATATATGTTTATCGTCAAATATGTAAAGCAAAATGATCTTCTTTGTTGTTAAAATATTTTACTTAATTAAATAATATTATTATATTAATTTATTTTATTTTTTAAAAAAAAAAAATGCACTTTTTGTTAGACCATCCATCACTGGTTCGGGTTTTATTAGTTTTAAGAAATCGTGTGTGCAATCAAGGATTGCGACATGAGTTACAATTTACTGTATGGAGGCTTTTAGGTTCTTTTTATTCCCTCCCTACGAACTGTATGGAGGCTTTTAAGTTCTTTTTATTCCCTCTCTACGAACTGTATGGAGGCTTTTAGGTTCTTTTTATTCCCTCCCTACCATCTGTATTGGTCTCTTACTATTCCCTCCCTACGAACTCTACCAGGCCCTTTTTATCCCTCCCTACGAACTGTATGGAGGCTTTTAGGCTCTTTTTATTCCCTCCCTACGAACTGTATGGGGCTTTTAGGTTCTTTCTATTCCCTCCCTACGAACTGTATGGAGGCTTTTAGGCTCTTTTTATTCCCTCCCTACGAATTGTATGGAGGCTTTTAGGTTCATTTTATTCCTTTCCCACGAACTGCATGGAGGTTTTTAGGTTATTCCCCAACTGCAATTTGTGTGAAGGCTCTTATACGCTTAGGAATCATTTTGCATAACCTTACTATAGCTTAATGTAATCAGTCTTAATGAACAAGCTTTGAATGCAATGTACTAAGCATTACTTTTGCCTAGTGGTGGTACTTGATATCCGGTGATTTGTGACTTGTAGTATTATCTTCATACAAACTGCAAGGGAATGTTGCTAGGATTCTAGGACCTTTCATTTTTTTTCTTTTCTTTTTTTCTTTTCGTTTCAGGATTTATTCCCTTCTAGCGAATTGTTGGAAGGATTTTAGGTGTCTGTATTCCCTCTCTGCGACTGTAGGGAGGCTTTTAGGAGTTTTTTTTTATTCTCTCCATGCTAACTGTGGGAATGTTTCTAGGATATTTATTTATTTTTATTCTTGGCATACTGTGTATATGAAACGTGAGTGTAGTTATAACGTTAATAAGTGTTCGCGAATGATTAAATTGACAGACAGGATGCCATTGTGTTATACATATGTATGAATGCGATTGATTAATTTAAATAGAAAATTAGGTCGATGGTTAGGTTTAAGATTTTAGATAGATTGGTTAGGAAGGATACTGGCGATAATTTATCTCGCGATTAGCTTAGAATTTCATCTAGTTTAGTTAGGAAGGATATCTCAGAGTGGCGAAACTAAATCTCGCGACTAGTGTAGGTTTTTAGCTAGTTTACTTAGTTAGGAATTAGGTTAGTGAGGGATTAGATAGCTAGGCATTATCTAGAATCAGATTAGATGTGATATTCTCCTGAAGACCGGTTGTAAGAGGGTCGACCCTTAAGGTTTTCTCCATACTGACTGACGGAGATTTATTGCCTGTAGGATAGCTTCATTTATTTTATAGGGCTAGTTTAGTTAGGAAGGATATCTCGGAATGGCGAAACTAAATCTCGCGACTAGTGTAGGTTTTTAGCTAGTTTACTTAGTTAGGAATTAGGTTAGTGAGGGATTAGATAGCTAGGCATTATCTAGAATCAGATTAGAGGTGATATTCTCCTGAAGACCGGTTGTAAGAGGGTCGACCCTTAAGGTTTTCTCCATACTGACTGACGGAGATTTATTGCCTGTAGGATAGCTTCATTTATTTTATAGGGCTAGTTTAGTTAGGAAGGATATCTCGGAGCGACGAAACTAAATCTCGCGATTAGTATAGGGTTTTAGTTAGTTTAGTTAGGTCCTCCCCTTGGATTGCCGCCTTAACGTTGGCGGGGAGGCTTAAATTGTACAATAGCCCCATGGGCGGCACAAACAACTGGAATGTTCCGAATGTTTGTGACCATCCTGTGATCTGCTGTACAAGACAAAGTGCAATCCAATCCATACTTCCACCCACTGTTTTCCTATCCCGTGTACCGCACCCTCCTCTCTCAACCCTTCCCATCGTTTTACCATCTGGGCAAGATTTATGGTGTCAACCGCCCTGCATGTACCTGGATCGCAAAAGTTTTGCAAATACAAGTTGGTCGTGCAGTTTACTATTATTTTACTCAATGCACCCTCGAGATTCGATAAGGAATTTCACCAAAAAATCGATCCAATCAAGGCTTCTCAGCGGATAGCTGAAGGATGTGTGAAAGATGTTGAACTCTCTTAATAGAAAATAATGTATGAGTAGGGTTTACGCACAAAGAGAGAACTTCGGCCTTCAGCTCACTAGTTCGAAATAGCAAGCAATCCTCAGTCCATCACTTCCATAGAATCCGAAAGAAGCAAATCGAGAAACCGTATAGCAATGCAACAATTCTATATCAAACGTGTCCTGCGCCTGTACCAAAAAACTACAAGTATTGTACAAGAAGCGAATTTTACAAAGTTACAAAGAAAGTTACAAGTAAACCTGACACTTAACAATTGTACACGAAAGTTTTAATAATTGGTAGACATTCTGAACCACAAAGCTACAAATGTGGACAATATTTAACAAACCATTGTTAAATAGATAGAAAACTTAAAATGCGAATTTAAAATTGTTAAGGCATTACAAGTCGGATTTTAGAAGGTTTCAATTGGAAATTTGAATCCTTTGTCTTTAGATGTATGACATACGTAAATTACTTTTCACTTGTACCTATACCACTTACTAGTCTAGCCGTCACGAGAAAACTTGTAACAATTGACTTGTACATAAAAGGGAAATTTTTATAATTAACAATCATAGAAGTTTGTTTTGTTGTGCAGATATTATAGTTACTTGTTAAATCTGCAATGTTAACAAGTGCCTGCAGAATTGTTAAATGGTAGTTTTGTGGTACAGGCCGCTGCTAGTCTGAGTCATGCATTCTTTAGCTAGTTTCGAAAAGTTATAACTCATTCTGAGCTTAACTGCTATGTCTTGGCACATATTTCTAAAAGCAGAACGACTAATTTCGTTTTGATTAAGTTTACGTATAAGGTTTTATATCTTTCATGGACGTTTCTTTAGCTATGTGCTTAGTTTGATCCGTTGCGGTTAGGCTATCATTTGAAATTTGTTGGTACTATACACAAGTTTGGAACTCTTTTCGACTAAAACGAGCCCCACTTCAGTTTCCTCTTCCTTGCAATACTGTCTCTTTAGCATTTACTTACGTGAGGGCCTTAGTTTTGTCTCTGCTGACATATTTAATAGGTCTTCTACATATGTAAAATATTAAACGGTATTTATCATTCGATGCACCAATTACGGTAGCGGAAATAGATTCTCCATATAAGTGCCTGAAAGATGCCAAAGCACCAAAGCACCGGGATCGGATGGACTCCCTACGGAATTCTATAAAACCCCTGAGTCTTCTAAGGCAGTGAAAGGCTTATTTAGTAATGTCTTGCAACATTGTGTGGTGCCGCAACAGTTCAAAGAAGCATTGATTTTACCGAATTTTAAGAAAGGTTGCAGGTCCCAGCCATCCAATTATACTCGTTTGTACAAGTTTTGTAAAATATAACAAACCAGGCCAAGACCGTGATAAAAACACCGTGAAGAATATGTTTTGCTAACAAATACAGTAAGTGTCAACTACGTTGTATGCGACCGGAAGCCGGTTTGAGAAATTGGAAATACTATTGAGGTTCTACATCAAAAGAATATTCCGTTTACCAATACCCAATACCCTAAACTATGCTATAATGCTTGATAATGGACTTTCTCAACTGGCTACAGAAGACCCTGAAACTGCAAGCAGAGTATGTTTCTCTAGAAGTGTTCCATATGTCTTTGGAAAGATAAGAAGAGTGGCTCTAGAAGCACTACTATGCAACTAGTTGGTACAGCAAATGGAATGGCGTGAGGAATAAGTTTGAGTTTGGTTGAAGCAAACATGGAATCATGGAAACCAAAGCTATATCGGTTAATTACACAGCAGTCGACAATTTGAAGCAGAAGCATCAGAGTCACTGCAACGATCTATTTAAAGTCAACAAAAAAACAAAATTGATAAATAAAGAAAACAATAAATTATCAACCGGATAGAGAAGATCTGCCGGTCTTTTGTAATATGCATGGCGAGAGGGAGGATATATTTCCTTTCGTGGCAATGTTAACAAGTGCCTGCAGAATTGTTAAATGGTAGTTTTGTGGTACAGGCCGCTGCTAGTCTGAGTCATGCATTCTTTAGCTAGTTTCGAAAAGTTATAACTCATTCTGAGCTTAACTGCTATGTCTTGGCACATATTTCTAAAAGCAGAACGACTAATTTCGTTTTGATTAAGTTTACGTATAAGGTTTTATATCTTTCATGGACGTTTCTTTAGCTATGTGCTTAGTTTGATCCGTTGCGGTTAGGCTATCATTTGAAATTTGTTGGTACTATACACAAGTTTGGAACTCTTTTCGACTAAAACGAGCCCCACTTCAGTTTCCTCTTCCTTGCAATACTGTCTCTTTAGCATTTACTTACGTGAGGGCCTTAGTTTTGTCTCTGCTGACATATTTAATAGGTCTTCTACATATGTAAAATATTAAACGGTATTTATCATTCGATGCACCAATTACGGTAGCGGAAATAGATTCTCCATATAAGTGCCTGAAAGATGCCAAAGCACCAAAGCACCGGGATCGGATGGACTCCCTACGGAATTCTATAAAACCCCTGAGTCTTCTAAGGCAGTGAAAGGCTTATTTAGTAATGTCTTGCAACATTGTGTGGTGCCGCAACAGTTCAAAGAAGCATTGATTTTACCGAATTTTAAGAAAGGTTGCAGGTCCCAGCCATCCAATTATACTCGTTTGTACAAGTTTTGTAAAATATAACAAACCAGGCCAAGACCGTGATAAAAACACCGTGAAGAATATGTTTTGCTAACAAATACAGTAAGTGTCAACTACGTTGTATGCGACCGGAAGCCGGTTTGAGAAATTGGAAATACTATTGAGGTTCTACATCAAAAGAATATTCCGTTTACCAATACCCAATACCCTAAACTATGCTATAATGCTTGATAATGGACTTTCTCAACTGGCTACAGAAGACCCTGAAACTGCAAGCAGAGTATGTTTCTCTAGAAGTGTTCCATATGTCTTTGGAAAGATAAGAAGAGTGGCTCTAGAAGCACTACTATGCAACTAGTTGGTACAGCAAATGGAATGGCGTGAGGAATAAGTTTGAGTTTGGTTGAAGCAAACATGGAATCATGGAAACCAAAGCTATATCGGTTAATTACACAGCAGTCGACAATTTGAAGCAGAAGCATCAGAGTCACTGCAACGATCTATTTAAAGTCAACAAAAAAACAAAATTGATAAATAAAGAAAACAATAAATTATCAACCGGATAGAGAAGATCTGCCGGTCTTTTGTAATATGCATGGCGAGAGGGAGGATATATTTCCTTTCGTGGCAATGTTAACAAGTGCCTGCAGAATTGTTAAATGGTAGTTTTGTGGTACAGGCCGCTGCTAGTCTGAGTCATGCATTCTTTAGCTAGTTTCGAAAAGTTATAACTCATTCTGAGCTTAACTGCTATGTCTTGGCACATATTTCTAAAAGCAGAACGACTAATTTCGTTTTGATTAAGTTTACGTATAAGGTTTTATATCTTTCATGGACGTTTCTTTAGCTATGTGCTTAGTTTGATCCGTTGCGGTTAGGCTATCATTTGAAATTTGTTGGTACTATACACAAGTTTGGAACTCTTTTCGACTAAAACGAGCCCCACTTCAGTTTCCTCTTCCTTGCAATACTGTCTCTTTAGCATTTACTTACGTGAGGGCCTTAGTTTTGTCTCTGCTGACATATTTAATAGGTCTTCTACATATGTAAAATATTAAACGGTATTTATCATTCGATGCACCAATTACGGTAGCGGAAATAGATTCTCCATATAAGTGCCTGAAAGATGCCAAAGCACCAAAGCACCGGGATCGGATGGACTCCCTACGGAATTCTATAAAACCCCTGAGTCTTCTAAGGCAGTGAAAGGCTTATTTAGTAATGTCTTGCAACATTGTGTGGTGCCGCAACAGTTCAAAGAAGCATTGATTTTACCGAATTTTAAGAAAGGTTGCAGGTCCCAGCCATCCAATTATACTCGTTTGTACAAGTTTTGTAAAATATAACAAACCAGGCCAAGACCGTGATAAAAACACCGTGAAGAATATGTTTTGCTAACAAATACAGTAAGTGTCAACTACGTTGTATGCGACCGGAAGCCGGTTTGAGAAATTGGAAATACTATTGAGGTTCTACATCAAAAGAATATTCCGTTTACCAATACCCAATACCCTAAACTATGCTATAATGCTTGATAATGGACTTTCTCAACTGGCTACAGAAGACCCTGAAACTGCAAGCAGAGTATGTTTCTCTAGAAGTGTTCCATATGTCTTTGGAAAGATAAGAAGAGTGGCTCTAGAAGCACTACTATGCAACTAGTTGGTACAGCAAATGGAATGGCGTGAGGAATAAGTTTGAGTTTGGTTGAAGCAAACATGGAATCATGGAAACCAAAGCTATATCGGTTAATTACACAGCAGTCGACAATTTGAAGCAGAAGCATCAGAGTCACTGCAACGATCTATTTAAAGTCAACAAAAAAACAAAATTGATAAATAAAGAAAACAATAAATTATCAACCGGATAGAGAAGATCTGCCGGTCTTTTGTAATATGCATGGCGAGAGGGAGGATATATTTCCTTTCGTGGGAGTATTCTAGCGTAAACTAGCTCAACGAGCTGAGTGATACTTATAACTTATAACACAAAGTTTTAAATTTTGATTTTTTTTTATTATATGTATGTATGTATATAAAACTAAAGTGGCAAAATGCGTATATTTCCTGAGCCCGTAATTTTCAACCAAACGATACCTCGAACAAACGATAAGGAAACAGCAACTAGAGGTATAGCTGCAACAGCAGGAACCGCAACCGCAACTACAGGTTCAGATACAACAGCAGCAGCAACATGAGGAACAGCAATTGCGGTTAGACCTGCAACATCCGCAAGGAATAGCTCCAATAGCTGCAACAGCAGAAACATACAGCAGCAACATCAGCTAACAGTTGCAACTGGACGATATTGAGTTTGTACTCAATAATATGAGTGTACCTTTGGAAGCTGATCCATTAAGTGGAAGGAAGCCAATTGGTCCAGAAATCAACTAGATCAATGGCTTCTCCATCTTCCTCCAACAAAGGAGCAGGCATTACCCATGGATCAGGTTCCAAAGGTACACTCATATTATTGAGTACAAACCCAATATCGTCCAGTTGCATCTGTTGTTGCTGCTGATGTAGGTGATTTTGGTGCTGTAGCTGATATTGCTGCTGTTGCAGCTCTAACTCCAGTTGCTGTTTCTTATCGTGTTGCTCCTGTTGAAGGTTCAACTGCAATTTCTGTTGCTCATGTTGCCGCTGCCGTTCTATCAGAACCTGTAGTTTCAATTGCTGTTCCTGCAGCTGCTGTTTGACCTCTACCCGGAGTTGCTGATATTCCAGCTGCAGTTGGCTCTGTTGTTGTTCCTGCTGTTGCTGTAGCTGCAGCTCCTGTTGTTGCTGCAGCTGCTGCTGGAGCTCTATCTGCAGTTGCTGATGTTGCAGCTGCAGTTGGCTCTGTTGCTGTTCCTGCTGTTGCTGTAGCTGCAGTTCCTGTTGTTGCTGCAGCTGCTGCTGGAGCTCTATCTGCAGTTGCTGATGTTGCAGCTGCAGTTGGCTCTGTTGCTGTTCCTGCTGTTGCTGTAGCTGCAGCTCCTGTTGTTGCTGCAGCTGCTGCTGGAGCTCTATATTCTGCTCCAGTTGGTCCTCTTGTTGTTGCTGCTGTTGCTGTTCTTGGTCCTGTTGTTGGTTATGTTGTTGCTGTTGTTGTTTCTGCTGTAATTGCAATTGGTCATGTTTTAATTGTTGAATTATGGCATCTCTCTCGGCTCTCGGTATTGAATTACCCGAAATAGCACCAGAAATTTTTTGATTATTTAGAATATTTACCATTATTTCCTTTTTTAATTTCGCCCTCCTATTTTGAAACCAGACTTTCACACGTTCTTCCGCCAGTCCATGTTTCAGCCCTAGTTCGATCCTCTGCGACTTCGGTATATTGTTATTAAAGGCAAATACCTCCTCGAACTCCTGTATTTGTTTTTGGGTGAATCGCGTGCGGTGCCTTTTCGCTCGAGGTTCTGGCGGAGAAGGTGGAAGTGGTGGTGGGACCATCATGGCATTTACCTGAAAAAAAAATTGATAAAACAATTTAATAAAAAAATTATTTTCACAATTTTATGAGAAAATTTTAAAATTGTTCACTTACCACAGCAAAGTTTTCAAATTGCCCTTGAAATAATTTATAGTTGTACATTTTTATAGATTTATTTTATTTAAAATGAAGTTAAATTTACGAAGAAACAAATTTGTTTTTCAATCACTTGTGTGTTCTGGTACAGTAACTGGATGTTTGTGTCGTAAGTTTCAGCAAACGCGCGTATTTATGCAAAACCTTCTCGTGTTTCCTTTACGTATTGTATGACGGGGTAAGATTCATTGCATTCTCACACTGTTGCAAAATGTTCTATCTACCAATGAGCGTCCGCCGTGCATCTTAATATCCTCATTCGAACAGGTAGGACTGCGTCCTCCGATGTACCACATTTGTGTTTGTATGTGTGATAAAGCATAAGTCATTAAGCATCCTCGAAAGTGAGACAGAAAACATAAAGGCGATCTATTTCGCGCAGTATGTTCTTGAAGGTGTTGGTATAGGCTGTTGATCGCATTGGTGTGAGTGTAGGATGAGGATCTCTACTGAATTTACTGCAGTACACTTCAACTTGCAATATACATATGCACATATGCATGGATGTGTTATTTGGCGTGGGTTAAGATGGCGTACAGAAAGACCAAATGATGCACCATAAGGATGACGATCCTGATTAATTTCATTATTCATTTGATAAATACATAAATAAAAATAAATCAAGACATCTAAATCGAAACTTGAACAGGTAAGACGTAAACTCTATAGTGAGTCTACGTCTCCCGATGTACCACATTTGTGTTTGTATGTGTGATAAAGCATAAGTCATTAAGCATCCTCGAAAGTGAGACAGAAAACATAAAGGTGATCTATTTCGCGCAGTATGTTCTTGAAGGTGTGGGTATAGGCTGATGATCGCATTGGTGTGAGTGTAGGATGAGGATCTGTACTGAATTTACTGCAGTGCACTTCAACTTGCAATATACATATGCACATATGTGTGTATGTGTTATTTGGCGTGGGTTAAGATGGCGTACAGAAAGACCAAATGATGCACCATAAGGATGACGATCCTGATTAATTTCATTATTCATTTGATAAATACATAAATAAAAATAAATCAAGACATCTAAATCGAAACTTGAACAGGTAAGACGTAAACTCTATAGTGAGTCTACGTCTCCCGATGTACCACATTTGTGTTTGTATGTGTGATAAAGCATAAGTCATTAAGCATCCTCGAAAGTGAGACAGAAAACATAAAGGTGATCTATTTCGCGCAGTATGTTCTTGAAGGTGTGGGTATAGGCTGATGATCGCATTGGTGTGAGTGTAGGATGAGGATCTGTACTGAATTTACTGCAGTGCACTTCAACTTGCAATATACATATGCACATATGTGTGTATGTGTTATTTGGCGTGGGTTAAGATGGCGTACAGAAAGACCAAATGATGCACCATAAGGATGACGATCCTGATTAATTTCATTATTCATTTGATAAATACATAAATAAAAATAAATCAAGACATCTAAATCGAAATTTGAACAGGTAAGACGTAAACTCTATAGTGAGTCTACGTCTCCCGATGTACCACATTTGTGTTTGTATGTGTGATAAAGCATAAGTAATTAAGCATCCTCGAAAGTGAGACAGAAAACATAAAGGTGATCTATTTCGCGCAGTATGTTCTTGAAGGTGTAGGTATAGGCTGATGATCGCATTGGTGTGAGTGTAGGATGAGGATCTGTACTGAATTTACTGCAGTGCACTTCAACTTGCAATATACATATGCACATATGTGTGTATGTGTTGTTTGGTGTGGGTTAAGATGGCGTACAGAAAGACCAAATGATGCACCATAAGGATGACGATCCTGATTAATTTCATTATTCATTTGATAAATACATAAATAAAAATAAATCAAGACATCTAAATCGAAACTTGAACAGGTAAGACGTAAACTCTATAGTGAGTCTACGTCTCCCGATGTACCACATTTGTGTTTGTATGTGTGATAAAGCATAAGTCATTAAGCATCCTCGAAAGTGAGACAGAAAACATAAAGGTGATCTATTTCGCGCAGTATGTTCTTGAAGGTGTGGGTATAGGCTGATGATCGCATTGGTGTGAGTGTAGGATGAGGATCTGTACTGAATTTACTGCAGTGCACTTCAACTTGCAATATACATATGCACATATGTGTGTATGTGTTATTTGGCGTGGGTTAAGATGGCGTACAGAAAGACCAAATGATGCACCATAAGGATGACGATCCTGATTAATTTCATTATTCATTTGATAAATACATAAATAAAAATAAATCAAGACATCTAAATCGAAACTTGAACAGGTAAGACGTAAACTCTATAGTGAGTCTACGTCTCCCGATGTACCACATTTGTGTTTGTATGTGTGATAAAGCATAAGTCATTAAGCATCCTCGAAAGTGAGACAGAAAACATAAAGGTGATCTATTTCGCGCAGTATGTTCTTGAAGGTGTGGGTATAGGCTGATGATCGCATTGGTGTGAGTGTAGGATGAGGATCTGTACTGAATTTACTGCAGTGCACTTCAACTTGCAATATACATATGCACATATGTGTGTATGTGTTATTTGGCGTGGGTTAAGATGGCGTACAGAAAGACCAAATGATGCACCATAAGGATGACGATCCTGATTAATTTCATTATTCATTTGATAAATACATAAATAAAAATAAATCAAGACATCTAAATCGAAATTTGAACAGGTAAGACGTAAACTCTATAGTGAGTCTACGTCTCCCGATGTACCACATTTGTGTTTGTATGTGTGATAAAGCATAAGTAATTAAGCATCCTCGAAAGTGAGACAGAAAACATAAAGGTGATCTATTTCGCGCAGTATGTTCTTGAAGGTGTAGGTATAGGCTGATGATCGCATTGGTGTGAGTGTAGGATGAGGATCTGTACTGAATTTACTGCAGTGCACTTCAACTTGCAATATACATATGCACATATGTGTGTATGTGTTGTTTGGTGTGGGTTAAGATGGCGTACAGAAAGACCAAATGATGCACCATAAGGATGACGATCCTGATTAATTTCATTATTCATTTGATAAATACATAAATAAAAATAAATCAAGACATCTAAATCGAAACTTGAACAGGTAAGACGTAAACTCTATAGTGAGTCTACGTCTCCCGATGTACCACATTTGTGTTTGTATGTGTGATAAAGCATAAGTCATTAAGCATCCTCGAAAGTGAGACAGAAAACATAAAGGCGATCTATTTCGCGCAGTATGTTCTTGAAGGTGTTGGTATAGGCTGTTGATCGCATTGGTGTGAGTGTAGGATGAGGATCTGTACTGAATTTACTGCGGTGCACTTCAACTTGCAATATACATATGCACATATGCATGTATGTGTTATTTGGCGTGGGTTAAGATGGCGTACAGAAAGACCAAATGATGCACCATAAGGATGACGATCCTGATTAATTTCATTATTCATTTGATAAATACATAAATAAAAATAAATCAAGACATCTAAATCGAAACTTGAACAGGTAAGACGTAAACTCTATAGTGAGTCTACGTCTCCCGATGTACCACATTTGTGTTTGTATGTGTGATAAAGCATAAGTCATTAAGCATCCTCGAAAGTGAGACAGAAAACATAAAGGCGATCTATTTCGCGCAGTATGTTCTTGAAGGTGTGGGTATAGGCTGATAATCGCATTGGTGTGAGTGTAGGATGAGGATCTGTACTGAATTTACTGCAGTGCACTTCAACTTGCAATATACATATGCACATATGTATGTATGGATGTGTTATTTGGTGTGGGTTAAGATGGCGTACAGAAAGACCAAATGATGCACTATGACGATGAAATCATTTGATAAATAAATAAAAATAAATCAAGATATCTAAATCGAAATGTGAATGTATGAATTCTTTGTTTAGCATTTCCTTGGATTTTTTATATCAAAATCACACTCTAAATCGATATTCTCCTAAGTACATGAATTCCTTTAAGTCGAATTTAGCAAAACAAAATATCTTTTTCATCGAAGTAAAGCCCGTATGATACTACATTTTTTCCGCATACATTAGTTTTCAGCTTTGCATAAAAGAGAAAATAGGTTTTTTTAAGAAAAGGAAAGCAATCATTTTGCAAAGCAACATACACAAATCAAATAAGTCACACTTTATTTTCAAATAAAGCTAGACAGCAAAACAGGCGCAAATGGCAAACGTATAATTTTAATGCAGAAATGTCAAACAAAAAGCTGCCAGTGGCTGAAAAATGTAGTTTGAGATACATTTTTAATGCATTTTTTTTGACATTTTCGCATTTATAAGGTTAGTGCGTATACACTTACACCAAATGGGAATTTCAGTAGGTAATTTTGCGTACTGCTCTAACTTCATTTTCAAAGCAATAAAAATGCGGAAAAAATGTAGTATCATACGGGCTTAAACGAAATTGTAAAGGAATTCGTAGTTTTGTCCATCGAGGGAGATGGACTCCACTTTTTGATAATTCGCTAAAAGAAATAGGTACTTAAATTTCTATGAATTGTGAATGCTGGATACCGAATGCATTGTCTAATGTTAGACAATGAGTAGTCTGGAGTTTGGATTTCCTTCTCCAAGGAGACTATATTGTTCTTTTAAGAATGGCATTCTGATTTAAGAAGCGCTACAACGATGAAAATATCGTTAAGACAGTTTCAGATTGTTTTTATATACTTTTACTCTTTTGTCTCTTGGTATACAAAATCAAAACCGAAGCGCCAAGGACGCACAAAAAGACTTAGTTCATCTGATATACATATGTAGTTAAACGAATATATGCCTGCTGTATGGAAATCGAATTATATGTCCAAACACTAAGAAAGGAGTTAGAAGGTTTCCTGAAGTAGTAGTAATTACTGCTTGCTAAAATATAAGAAAATTTTAAATCGATGTCCAGCATATGACAGTTTCTCTGTAGACAAAACTATATAGGGTAATGTATATCTTTGG
The DNA here is from genome assembly GCA_905220385.1 of Xylota sylvarum. Taxonomy (NCBI): domain Eukaryota; kingdom Metazoa; phylum Arthropoda; class Insecta; order Diptera; family Syrphidae; genus Xylota; species Xylota sylvarum. The sequence continues at coordinate 51,396,274 of LR999958.1, forward strand.
CATTACTGCTAAGCGCATTCAATTGCTCCATCGAGGTCCGTAAAGATCTCACTGAGAACTTTAAAATCAAGAAAGGATTAAAACAGGGCGATGTGTTAGCAATTTGATTGCTTCTTGATTTGTTTTTCCAACAAACCTTCGAAAAGGATCTTGTCTCTCTAGGATATGATTCAGAAGAAATAACTCGGTTCTGGCCTTAGCCACCATACTTATTTTTAAAACGTACTACACATAGGATTATATTAGAACTAACCTAAAAATTATATAAAAAATAATTCTAATATATCAATCATGAGTTGTGATTAAAAATTAAATTCTGTAAGAATTGTGTATTTTAAATTTCTTTCAAATATTTCCTTTGGCGAATATAAACTAAAAAGTTCGCAATACGCATACACCATATTAATCGTAGAAAAAAACAAACAGTGGGTTTTCAGATAATTTTTCCATAATTACTTGTCATAAAAGTGCATGCAATAGTAATCCGCTGTCAATTTTTTCGAGTATGTAACGTTAATCAATCCTTTTACGACCCATAGGAGGTACCATTGTAAATGGATTGAGTGGAATTGTTTTTGAATTGTTAACAAATTATCTATTAAGTAATAAAATATTATGATAGGATTATTTTCCAAAATACTTTTTTCACTTCCAATAGATGAATGTGTATTAGTATAAATTCGAATTGTTTCGAAGTCATTATAAGCGGATTTCCAGCGTATAATCTATTTTTGGTGTGAAGTAGTAGGTGAGGTTCATGTCAATACTTATTTCCCATTTGGTATATTCTAAATATTTAATTGATTGTTGTTTTACATATCTGTTATACCGACCCAAATTTTGAAGTTTGGAATTTTAAAGCTTAAGCAGTATCCTCCTCAAAACTTCTAATATGCTCGTAAGTTCGTAGATATTTTTAATTGCAGTTCCTATCAACGCCAATAGATACTATTGTCGTCCGTTCCAAAAATCTTTTTACTCCTTCGTTCTTTTTGGATGTCGGTTTGGGCCTGCGTAAATTTAAACCTTACTATGCATTGGACGCATTCTTGCCAAAGTGTAAGCGACATCATTATAAGTAGTGCCGAATGGACAACTTAGTACAATGACGTGATTAGCTATTCTTTACACCCTAGACCCATATTGGGGAGGCATTTCCCTATTGTTAAAACGTAGTCCTTTTTTTATTGAGAAGAGCAAAGGCATACTTATGTATGTAAAAATTCTACAGAACGACCGATATTTAGTTGCATATATAAAGTTTTCTCAGTAGATAAAATGAAACTATGGACATCGGATAGAGACGCGTGCGAAGCCTTGGAGACCGCAAATTCGAGGTGTTCCTCTATTGCGTTGTCCCTCCGGGTTTGATTCGATTTTTTCTCTCGACACGACCGAGGATATTATCCGCTTTCGATAAAGTCCATGCTTCAGCGCTATAGAGCACGACTGGAATGATCAAGGTCTTATATAGAGTCTCATTAGCTGTTCGGGAAAGGCCCTGAGCCCTGACTACTCAATTGCCTTCTGCTGCGCACGCTAGTGGGTAGCTTTATACATAGTGCGTGGAACTCTCATCTCTTCTTTTGTATATGTACATAAATACATCCATATGGACATATCAAATCCAATAGTGAAATAAAAATTGCTCATTAGTTCCAGTGAGTACATCAAAATGACATCGAAGGTTCCCAGTACAAGAGGGTAGAACTTGGCCTGCACCTTAGCCGAGCAAAAGCTTTGAGTATCGATGCCCGAGAAGTTTCATCTCAATAATCTCAATTCATAAATAAGAATACTTATAAAAATTATAATTTCAAAAAAACAAACAAAAAAAACCATTTTGCGTGTTCACTATATTGTTCACTATATCGATGTTCAGTATATCGTGCATCCTTTGTATATCAGAATGTGAAAAGAAAAAATAATGGGCGCCATTTGAATATATGGTAAATAGTGCTGTGCATCGAAAACTGTTCAACTGTTTTCTACACAAACTCCTTTTCAGCAGTGTTCGTTCGTTCGTTACATCTTCGTTGCTGATCGAGATTTTATATTCATATCGTCCACATACATATGTACATAAAACAAAAAATGATTGATTTTTTATAGCTTCCTTATCTCGTGTCCGAATTTTGCTTGCTTTAAATATCTTCTTTTAAATATAAAAAAAAATTAGTCCAACAAGTATTGTCTTTCATTACCGGTCATTTGCGGTGGAAAAATACTATCATGGACACATAATATCGTATCGAACTTATTTTTATACAAACAGGGATTTTTTCTTTAATCTAAAATATACATATTCTTACCACGATGAACGCTTTTCGGAACCATGTTTACGTGTTGATTTAACAACTCTGTATTCACATGTATTTTGATCAAACATTCTAAAGTTGCATTTATTTGAATGTAAGTATGTATTTAGATTTCACATCCTTAAAATATACAATGAAAATTGACTCCTGTGAGCTGAACATAAAAAAGGACACCCATTGTAACGCATGTAAACCAAATACAATGACCTACCTGACTTTGTTTGCCTGGGTGGGAACAAATTGAACCGACCAATGGTAGCCAGTCACAGACAGTCGAAGATTTGAAATATTGATGTCTGCCATGCATTCATCCCCTGTATCGTTTAAAAAAGGGTTCGGTTTAGTCAAAGAGTACAATGAAGGTAAACCCTCGCCTGTAGTTTCGAAAAGAAAGGGTATAAATACTTTCGCAATGTCCGTACAGTGCACAGTCCAAATTCTCTCCTTCTAAGGATAACAACTTATCTTGGAGATACTTTGAACGTTTTAAAAATATTTAAAAATATATATCCAGCAAAAATGATGCAAGTACAAGAAAACTTTAACTGCCCAAGAAATCCACCACCGCCCAATGGGGTCCATTTCCAAATGGTAAGTTGCACAAAATATACATAATTTGTATTGAACCATTAATATTGAATATTTTACTAAATTATTTTATTTTTTTTTTTAATTTTCAGATGCATGCGAATTTGGAACCAGAAATGGTTGTTCACAATGAAGTAGTACCAGCACCAGAAAATGAAGAGAAGAGTAAGCGGACACGTACTGCTTTCACAAGCACAGAATTATTTCAACTGCAAACTGAGTTCCATACAAACCGATATTTATCCCGTCCACGGAAGATCGAAATTGCCCAAAGGCTAGATCTAACAGAGAAGCAAGTGAAGGTTTGGTTCCAAAATCGACGAATGAAAAGCAAAACAGATGCAGCTCGCGGTATCAAGGAGTACGTTAATTTAAGATCAACATGTGAAAATTCTTGCTCCAGCCAAGGTAACCCTCAACCAGTTTCACTTGAACATCAGGGGTTTAGTGCTTCCGTTCAACAAATAGAAGTACAACACCAGCACAATAATACGAACCATGATGGCATTGTGCAGGGACTTCTGCAATATAGTCCCCAAAGAGAACATACAAGTCAATTTGTGTCCACGGTACCAGTGCCCTATCACCAGCAACAACCTGTTCAAAATAATATGCAGTTGGTGAGTGTGAATACCAGCCAGGATGTGCCGCAGTACATCAATCCTTACCAAATGCACAATAATTATCCTTGTGAACCGATGAACATTGGCATTGAAACTGGTGATTGTACGAAAGCCCCTGAAAACTTCAACGAAGTGCCTTTAAATGATAGACAGTCGTACGGATTCAATCACTACATTCCGAATTTCGTGGATTTTGGTTTTGGTAGTGATCTGACATATGAAGCTCCACGAGAATACAATGTTAATAATTATGACCTTTCCACGACTTCACCAACGCCGAACAGTGAGGCAAGCTGGACGTCAGCCTATTCCGTGGTACCATCAGATATTGATTTGCCTTATCAGCTGTTAGACCTTTAAGCTTGTTATGACGAGTAGATTAAATGTACTTATTTAAGTTCTATACATGTCTATTGTACTCATCTGTAATTTTGATTTAAAATACTATAATTAAACGTTCCTATTCAATGTAAAAATTTTGAGTGTTCTCTCTTTCAAACATCAAGGACGTTTTCTATTCCTGTTAGATATTCGCTCAGAAATATTCTGCATTTTTAAAACTCTGTATGCCAGACAATACCATATATTTTCTTTTAGTGGGCAGAGTCTACCCATTTTTGTTAACGTAGATGTGTTTAGTTAAGTTGAGGCTATATATATATGTATTTGTTGCGACTTAGGCTCAAGTTGCTTTAGTACATGACCCCTTCTTGTGTACAGGTACACCAAATCTGATTGTGCTTCGCGTTGCCTACACAACATGTATGGATTCGAATTGTACGAATATAGTATATATATATATATGTATTTGTTGCGACTTAGGCTCAAGTTGCTTTAGTACATGACCCCTTCTTGTGTACAGGTACACCAAATCTGAATGTGCGTCGCGTTGCCTACACAACATGTATGGATTCGAATTGTACGAATATAGTAGGTGCATATTATTCGGTGTGTTGCACACAGGGTATTTTGATTTTCTTACAAAAATATAAAAATATTTGAAATCCCCCCACGCACGGCACTTTGTATGATTACATCTGGGGAGATCTGCAAAAATATTAGTTTCCATTGAACTCCTTTGCAGGGTGATTAAGTTGTTCATTCGTAAATGATATAGGAATCCACTTCCTCTTTATATTTAGAAGTGAAAAATTGGACTAGTATGTCCTATGTTAAATTATAGCATACCAGCAAACACAATCAATGAATTTTGCGACCAAATTACCGCCTCTTCTATGGAATCATAGAATTTATGGCAATGTATAACTCTGCCCGGTTTCATCTGTATAACAGTCACCTTGGACAGCAACTGCATGTAAATTATTAGCATATACACGCACTGGTACAGTATGAAATATATTGCTACGGTAGAAGTTTAGTTACAATTTAAAATGAAACTCATCCTTCCGAATTCCCCGAACATCATGTCCTGTCCTGTGCTGGCGACCATCGTATGTATTTATTGAGCTGTTTCACAATTTACGTGACAGACAAGTGATCGTGAGTCCAAAAACTTTCTTCCAGCTGTCAATGAATGTTCTCATATCCCACACAAATATTTTATTTTACCCAGAATAAGACGTTTGTCATCGCCATTATTATTAAGCTCCTAAAGTTTTTTCATTGAAGACATCTCTTAATTCGAGGGCCATACGATATGTATATCACCAAATACGATAACTATAAAATAAACAAAAGCAAACAATCTCAAAGCCCATAATTATGGGCTACATAATTGACTTTAAGGATATTTGTGGGTTTACAGAGAATAATTACGGTAAACAACTGCTCCTTTATAAATACCATTTTAGATTACGATTTTGTTTATTTTATTAAAGAGGGAAATCATTCTAAATATCTACCTGAAACATCCTGACTTACTTGACGGACTCCCGACACGTTAAGTGTTCTGCTTCTAGGGCGAATAATGTCACATCATCAGCATAGTCCATGTAAGGGGTAACAACGGATCATGGGCAGAATCTGATGAAGCATCGCTCAACCTGCTTTAGGACACCCACTTCTCCTGCTCTGGTAAATATCGCACGCCCACCGCAACCTCCTAAATTCATCAATGAAGAAAAACTGAAGTGGACCGTGACCACTTTCGAGCCTTTTAAGTCACCGGTGCCGACAAATCCAGGTGTCCTATATTCTGAATGGTTGCCTGGAGCTAGGAACAATGCCGTCCGCCTGGACCGAGGTAAAAGTGATATTTATAACCAAAGCAGACAAAACATCACATACTCTTTCGAAAGACTAATCCTCACGTTTTTCCTTCTGAAGATTCTTGAAAGAATCCTAGATCTTCTTCACATCAAGGTCACCATTGATAGCACCCTACTATCCACGTCACAACACGCCAATCAAAAAGGTAAATAAAGAACCTCTCCCACAGCAGCGATTCAAACCATGCTCCACTTAGTCCCAATCGACATCGTCAGCCTTCAAATGGCTGCCTGCTCAGCAAAAAGACTGAGAAGCTCTAAACAATGAAAGGAGCAACACATTGGACATGCTAGAATATTACTGCTGAATCATCATCTTTCCCAGGTCATCGACCACCTACCTACTGAATACAACTTCAAAAACTTATTATATTATTATATGATAACTTAAAGTTTGCTCTAGAACTAGTTTAACTAACAATTATATTTAATATACCTAAAAATCGGATATTAAGTTAACATTATTTTTATTTTGTATTGTAGGAAAATGTGGTAAAAAACCAATTAAAAATATTATCTATTTTTTAAACAAGAACAAAAAACACCTAGTAAAGAAAAAGCCTAATACTAGCTTACCCTAACCTATTCTAGAACTAGGCCCTGACATGTGATTTCCAATCCGTCAATGCTTAAGTCAAATTAACAACAGAATCATCGGCGCATCAGAGATCACATGCCAGGGCCTAGTCCAACGTAACCTAATCGTTAGCCACAACCCAGTCGAGCCACCAGTATTTTTCACGATTATACCTGTCAGCATTGCTTGAGTACCTTTCTGGTATGCTTACGCAGTATCTCAGATCAGCATTTCCATCTCTTAAGTCGATTGGCTCATAGAGGATACGTTTATCAGTCACTCTTCTAGCAATGTGATAAATAATTGGCACGTTCGTTGAATCTGATAAGTATCCATGTGCATCCAGATGCAAGAATGCCTCAGGTGGAATATGACCACTCACCAAAGAGTTTCTGAAATACTCAGGGTTAGGGTAAAACAAGTCCGATACTAGTTCGTTCTCCGTAACGTTAGCTGACCGCGCGAAATGATTCCTCACAAGATCCAGGATGACATTGTCAATTCTGGATACACCGGAAGCATCCAGCTACAATTTCTCAATACCAAACAGAACTGAATGGACACAACGGGATGGGTCCAAAATCGAGGATGGAGTCAGTGCTGGATATACACCTCTCCTTTAACCTTCCAAACTATTGCATCGTTTTTCAAGTCAAACTCACTGCCATTCGTCGAGCAGCTGAGTGGCTAGCGGTTAATGCAGTATTAGCATTGGATATTGTCATATATGTACATCGACAGTCAGATACCTTTTCAATGATCTAAACGATCTCAACAACGCCTGCACGGCTAAGATTAGCTCCTTCATACAAAGGAGTGGATGGTTCCCACAGTAAGAGGGTGATCCGCCCACCTTACACATCCTTTGGTCTAAGTGAATTTGCCGGTTTTAACCAACCAACCAAGGGGTAACAATTTTCAGCACCGGATGCAAATGTTTCTTACTACCTACATACATATTACATCGATATCGCTCTATAACCCGTACAATTCGTTGTTGAATCATCTTCTCCTCTCCACACCAGAAAATACACTAAATCACATTAATCTACTTTGAAATCAAAACATCCATGTAGTTGATCTTCTACTATCTGTAGGTGCATTCCTCCCACTATTTTTCATTTGTAAATCATACATATGTACATACATACATATGTATGTATGTTAACATACGATTTATTCCAGGACAACTCCTTCGGTTGGTAAATAAAATATTGTTTTAGTTCATATGTCAATTTCATTATTAATTTACTAAATTTATTGCAAAGATATGTGTACACCCAAAGTCAACTTTAAATTTATTGCATCCCCTCAATCCTTATTGCCTGTCAATGTCCCAGACGTCTGCTTATACTCTCCGAGACGGTCCTACCTATTGTCTGCTTTCATCCTCTGTTTCCGTAGACTATTTTCCTCGGTATTGGAAATAAACTAGAAGCTAGACGTCACCATGTACACATAAAAAATACTGGGCTGTTTGAGCTGAAGCAGAATCTATTCAATTGAAATTAAAAGATTTACTTAAACCCATAACGCTGTTCCCATAAATCTAAAACAAATAGTCAGTGCACATGTCCAACGAAAGTGAATTCTTTAAATAGCATACTAATCAACTTGGAACCGGAAGTAATGATCGCTTTCAAGCCACCTAAATAAGTAAATACTGCTACTAGTAATAAAAAGTGCTCTCGGAACCCAAAATATCAATGGAAATCTTACAATAACATCGGCTGTTTATTACAGCACCACTGAGAACATTTTTTGCATTTAAGGAACTAAAACTCCAATTAAATGGTTTAGTTCAAGTTCAACGTTTTCGTCCTTTGAGCATATTATTCTATTCCTCAGCCTAGGAGGCGTATCAAGATTATTCCTAAGTAACCCAAAGTTGCCCACTACCTGTACATATGGTAATCTTTAGTAATTTATGACACATGCAATATTACATTGTGGAAAACACCCGCGGATTAGGGCAGCGCGGACATGTACCTGAATTTTCAGAATATTCGGTGAATTATGAGTTTTTATAGTTTTTCTTTATTACTTTAAGGATTATTTACTCTCGTTTGAATTCACGAAAACCATCTCATAATCTAGTTTAAATAAATTACAGGGACCGCCTAAGTGGAAATTTTCTGTAATTAGGTGTCCGCATCTGAGTATCTATGTATGCATCTGTGCTACATCATATGATCATGATGCTTTGTTTAAAAAACAATCATAAGTCCAATGGATGCAGTTTCCAAATTATTAGGATTAGCACTCCTACTTAACTTATGTTGTTTACACTGTCGACCTTAATGACCAAACGTAATGATCAGCAGGAATAGCGGAGATCTGTGTATGTATACTCGACGGATTGTAAGGTATTGATGTGGCCAACGCAAGAACGGAAACCCACTTGTTTATTGTCCAGAATACTTTTTAGATAATGATGCGTTCGAGAACTATGTATATTATTTTAGCAATTACAGGAAACACGCAAATACATCCCCAGTTTTCTTTAGGAGCCTGACAAATATTCCTTTTCTCCATTAGCTACAGAAAGTTCCACTGTTCCAAACCTTATTTACGTTAAGAGGAAGATGGTCTACAGTTACTGCTGGCGAATCTTTGTAGACCTCTGCGGGAACGCCATCAAGTCCTGCCACCTTATATGGCTTGTTTTAATTACGGCAATGATTTCATCTGTGCTGAGAGTTGGGATGTGAATTCTGCATTGGTGGTATTTCTTATATCATACTACGCTAGAGTTCTCTCTCGTCTTCATGCCGTAAGTACGGGATAAGAGCTTGCTTCCACGTTGTGCAGGGGTGTTTTCAAAGCGAATGCTTAGTTGATTCCGTTTGTCGATTTGCCTGCAAGCAGATAACCGTGTAGCATAACCTCTGCATGATCTTCAAACAAGACATTCTGTTCTGGTAACGAAGAAGCAGTTTAACAAAAGGAAGTGAGACTTTTTTGTATAGATATTCTCAGGAGTGAAGAATCTGCTAGGGCTGGAGGCTTCACACCCCAGCTATTCAAAGAAGCTGGAATTAACATAGAGCATATACTAGCTTATTTCTAAGATATGTCGAAATGGTATAGCCGACGAATGGAATCTAACCATCGTTTGCCCGATCCACAAGAAAGGAGAGAGTTAATTGAGTAGTAAGGATCCATACCGAACAATTAAGGAGATTCTATGTAAATCCTTGATCACCTCAGTCCTACTTTCTGATACTGAAGCGTGGACTTTATCGAAAACGCTTGGAAATATCTGGTGCTGTTTGCGTTGAAGGGTTTCGGAGGAGGAGATTCAACGACTAATTATACGAGCTGCACAGCGACATCGACATCAACCTAGTCAAGAAATTGCACATTATTCGCCTGAGATGGCTAGGACATGTAGATCAAATGACAACAAGAACTACAGTCCGTAAAGTTTTTAATCTAGCCTGGATAGACAACACAGTAGAAGAAAACCTCGTTTTGGTTTCCGCGCACAAGTAAGTTTAATCGTTAGTTAGCTAAGGACCGGAATTGGCTTGTTGCTTGGGGCCCAGATTCAACCTCAATTATTGGGTTATTTATACAATATGTTAGTAGCTTTTATAAGTAAGAGGGCGGAGTAGCCAATTACTGTCATGAAAAAGCTTCTCAAATGAAGCAATTGTCCTTCGGACACGGCATTAAACAGTTGGCCCCTTCCATGGAATATTTCCTTTTCTAATACATTTCTGGGGATATTTATTTCTGGTATAGTTAGAATTATATGAACTCTTAGCCCAGTGAATGGCATATTCGATACTTAACAATTTTTCTTTCATCAATTTCATTCCTTATTGAATCATATCTTGTCATGAAGCTATCCTCTGCGTGTTTGACATATGATAGCTCCTTAAGACCATCGCTTCCCAGGATGCCGTGGAAGGCAAGAGAAAGAACTTAATGCTTGTATTTTCCAAATCAAAGAGATGAACCATGTTGTGGTTGGTAATTCTAATGTCATCTGCTATAAAATTAACGATAAAACATTGTTTATTCTGTTTGTTCGTATTTTCAGCAAGGGATGACTGGATACAATTAATAATCAGAGTTTTAAATAAATAGTGGAAGATCCTGTATCAATCTGAAATTTTAACATGTCACAAATCTTCGTCTCACTCAAATTAAGGCAAGGAAGGAAACAAATTAATGTTGCAGTGTTCTAGATCGAAAACTGTGGGTTCATTTGAGCAAGAGGTCTCATCCATATATCCAAGGATCTCATTCATTCGTCTTCAGTTTGGTGGTTGTTGTTCAGATTCAAGTTTTGATAGTATGAACTAAGGTCGTGGACATTTTGAAATTGATGTGGAAATTTTACTGATAAATAAATATACATACATAATCGTCGTAAATAGCGACGTTTCTAAATCTTCCTGAATCGATTTCTTTATCTACGAACTGATAATATTAGTTCAGTTTTACACGTTTGTCTATCTTTACAAAAAGTTCCTGACCCGGTTTAACTTTTCTATAAACAGGTTTTTTTTATTATTATCTTGGTTTTGGCTGCTTTGGGCCTCTCGGAGAAGATCTTGTATTTTTGTATTTTCTTGGTCAGATAAAGAAAAAATTATGTCAACTGGCTTCCGCTTGGTGACCGATCGAATTATTATATTTAAACACCAAGGTCATCAGAATTTCAGCAACGTTGTTGAAATTTTGTTCCACCTTTACGACCCTTGAGATTACACCAAGAGTAGTGTGAAGACGTTCATGCGTAGTCGATACAGTGAAATGGATCATTCCAAAATGATCCCCAATAAAAGACTGTATTGTTTGGCAGCGAAATGTTGGTTCATAATCAGTCAATAATAATTTGGGATTTCTAAAATGTCCAATTAATTTGAGCATTGGTATTTTCATGTCAACTATAGAGCGAGATCCATAATAGCAAAACTCATCTATGCAAGTTAAGAAGTAATGGTTATGTGCATTAAAAATGTCCATGCATAAAATTTCACTGGGAATGGTGGAAGGACCAGGACGAAGATCTGCCATGATTGAATTTGTTATGTAACTAATATAATATATGTACATATTTCTGTAAGATTTTATGTCGCGATTTCTTTCGTTTTTCCTCTGATTTTCGTACTTTATCCTTTTGTTTTAATATATGATTGCTTTTTCGTATACAATTATCAGTTTAGTCCTTTGCTTTATAAAACACTTTTACTTATATCTTTTCTCTAATTTCTAAATAAATTCACTTTACTTTTCACTTTTATTTTATTTTACTTTTGGTGCTTCTCTGCAGTAATTAGGGATTCAACCTTGACTTCTGATGACAGAAATTGTAAGCAAATACATCTTAAGGATTAGGTAAGGGTAAATTATATCTAATAAAAGTTTCGGACTGCAAATATAAATAAATAAATAAATTTACACCCTTTTCTATATGCTGTCTGGCTTGGGTCCAGGGGATTAAAAATACACTCGCCGATGCACCAGGGATACTGGCTGTGACTCACAGACACAGTACACAAAATATGTTAACGAGTAGTCGCGACTACGCAGGTAGCCAGTATATATTTTGCAATACGTTCTGCATGCGCACCTGTGTGTGCTCTCTAAATGACTCCGATTATCGATACTTTAAAAAAAGTCATCTTTACATTGAAAATACAATTTTATTGAGTTGTATGGATTATCTCTGGATGGGATTTTTATTTTGCCCCGCGCAGTTTATGATACAGACACTTATCTAGAAATATTCCTCATGTGCTTGCATATGTATGTGTGTATGTATATACGAAGGCGTCTGTAGTGTTCTAAAACAAAGAGAGGTTTTGTTGCATGGTGACGCCAGTTCGTCTAGGTGTTCTTGTTATATTATATCCAAATACAAATATGATTGCAATGGAAAACATCATAAAAAAATATCTATGCACATACACCAAAAATAGAGGACTTTTGAATACCTTAACTTAATGTCTAGCGATATTGTTTATGACATGATCTCATTCTGGATACTGGGTTTACTTCAGGTCAATATTTTTCTAAAAAAGTACGACCTGGTTTTTATGTTTTCGACTCCAAATTTTCGTATGTTGTTCCTTTCACAATTGATTTCCGCTGCTTAATCCCCTGCGTACATACTTAGTGTTCATTATTGCAGGTGGTTACCAAGTATATTATCTGCTATACGAAAGCACCACTTCGGAATGAGCGGAAGAAAGAAGTTCAAATGATATTTTTTTCAACCTGATTAAACCACTTTGGAAACTTTCTTAATCTAAATCATCTGTCTTTCTAGTACACATGAGGGATTCGAAAAAAAAAACGATACAAAAACACATTTCTACTTAAATACAAGAATAAGGACTATCTATCACAATCTGGACTCCTAAAATCCAAATAAATTCTTCTCAGGCGTATCCTTCTTGCTCAAACCACATATTCGTACCCTACCCTCTATAGACACTTAATTAGACAGAAATCAAAAACTGAAACTCGATGCAACTTCCAGGCCAACGCTGGCCAGTCCCAGTCGCATACATATTTGGATTCAGGTCGGTAGAATGGCAATGTTACTTTCGAGTCAAAAAATTCATGCATTTAGGCAATTAACTTGTGTTTAAAGTTGTACCTTTAGTCTATAGGCTGTTTGTTGATTGGACTGAGGAAGTGATATTCATTTATTTTGAATTTTAGTTTAAGAATATCTTATAAGAATGTCTAATAGTGAATGATGGGACAATGTGGTAAAGAAAGGCACAAACTTCAGTGGCAAGCGCAAGTGGAGCCCTCTCTATTCATTGAAGCCAATCCATTAACTTTACGAGTAGATCCGAAATGGGTGGTAGCTAGCAGCTAGATCGAGCTGACGAGAGAGACTTGTTGATTGTAGTCGAAGACCACTGTGTACTGTACTATCATGAAATGCAAAGTTGTAGAGTAGTCCGATGCATAACAGGCTTCTAAACATACCTTACAGTTGTTTCTGGTGATAGGGAAATCATTTAGGTCCCCAGATACAAGTAGTTCATTACAACACACTATGTACCTCAGCACTCAAAACTTTAACCATTCGGTGTTAAGCTTGGACTCAACAAGCCTTTTCAGGCAGCAGTCTTTAGTTGTATAAGTTTTTTTTAATGTCCATCCATTCTACATTATCTTACCATCTGAAGTACGGAATGTGGTTTTATTTAAACAGTGCAAAGCAATCACAGTATAGACCGTGTCTCTTCTTAGCTCAAAAACGTCGAGAGCTCTTACGAACTCCAAGACCCAAAAATATTTTTATTCAATTTTGACAAGTTACCCTCCACCATACAACAGGACTAAGATAGTGATGTGCTTATGAAACATTTCATTAGTGCTTCACAAGCCGGTCGTAAATTGTTGGTTAAAAATGCAGGTTTGTTCATTGTTCTTCGTTCACAGGACATTTGTTATTCTTTTCCCATTTGTAACGAGTTTCACCAGCTTCTGATTTGATGTTACACTAAACCCACCAGAGACAGCACGCATGGTGTCAATATCGTCTGCATTGTTTAGAATTAGAACCGATTTTTTGAATATGCTTCTGAATCATACACCCGTGAAGAAGTACTGATTCGTCGTTAGAGTTCTTCTGCTGAATACATTGCTTTTTTAAGATTACTGGCACCGGTGAACATTTAGTTCATTGACATCATCGGTAGACCTTGATATAGAGCATAGTAAACTTGCTCTTCTCGGTAGAAATATTAAAGAGAGTTTTGGAGATTATAATGCTTATGCATTTGTTTCTACATATTTGTGGCATCAGTGGCACCAGTATTGGTGCATTATTCTATTTTTATTACACTCATGGTCACTATGGTCATTAAAGTTTAAAAATACAAATACAAATTTTTGGCGCTACAGGTCCATGGGACCCAGGGCCTAGCTTCTCACAACCACTCGTGCTGTGCGTGATATATTCTTGACACGAATGGAAGGGGCCTAATGTTTAATGCCGGATCCGATCGGCAGTTTTTTGTTTTGAGAAGCTTTTTCATGACAGTTTTACTCTCGGATGTTTGTCAGACGCTCGCGAGAGGTGGGGCCGTGAAAGAAATTTTAAGTGTTGTCTGGGGATTGAACCTGGAACCCCTCGCTCCGTAGTTCAACGCAGTAACCATTTGAGCCAGAAGTTTAACAAAACAAAAACTTTACCCCAAACCCCATAGAGCACATGCAGTTTGTGTTGTTTTAAAGAATTTCCGTGTCATAATCATTGTGGGTAGTTATCTGTCGAAACAGAATTTCTCTCCATTCCACCACACACACATCATCCAGTTTCCGTATGACCTTCGACACCTGTAGGGCCACCAATCAAGATTTTTCAGTTCCAAATTCGTATACATTTTGTCGAACAAAAAAAATAAACCCAAATCCGAAAACCAAACAATTGCACGGCTTGCGGATATTAATTGCGAATTAATCCAATTTCTGATGTTTAGCGTGTGCCTCCGAAGATCCCTTTGTTGATGGTAATTATCGTTTCAAGTTGACACAACCACAAAACCTATTAGTGCGGTGCGCAACGCCTCAAGTGCCGATACATCGGATCTCATTACATTCATCGTCGTCTCAAATCATAAAGATTCGGTAGTTGACTCCTGTCGAAACAATAGCAAGTTGTAGCGCTATCGATTATAATGCTCTCTGGTGCACGAGCGAAGAGACGGCGGTCTTTTATAGGCATGTTGTAGTTTTATAGGTACCTACGTGTACTGCGTTCAGTCATATGTCTACTAATAAGTATGCGAATGCTTGCGAATATTTTGTCGTTCTGCTTACCTGACTGAATGGCGGGATTGCGGCATATTGACAGGATTACAACTAAATAACACACAAACCTACTAGCCGTCAGGTATCCGAAGTTTTTAACGTTGCCTAAGATGGTTCCAATCCGAAAGTTCTATATGAGTGTCCCGATAATGGTGACATGATATAATTTCTTCCCCGTTCCGACTACTCTCCCTGAAGAGACGGCGAGACTATTCGCGAATTTAGTTTGCTTTGCCTTAATTTCATGGGATATGTTGGATGAAGCTAATGAGACCTACTGGTTTGCCTCGTAAACCAAAGCAGTAAAGTAATTAAGAAACGTCAACTTTTTCTTGTAGAGTTTTTAACATATACAGACTGTTTATGGAGGTTTTGGTGTTGACGGTGGTTGGTAATCATGGGTATGCTATATTACTACTTTAGATTGATTTGATAAAGGACTAAGATTGGATTGATCTGGGGTTATATGGAAAAGAGAAACTATAGTGTATCGTGAGTTAAAAAGGATTTGTAAGACTGGTGAAATATTTAAAAGTCTTATTTCTGTGGGGATTGCTAAGTCGTGTACAATTAATGGCACTAACAACCTCGTTGCTGCTGGTTAGTGGCCAAGCAAATTTTTCAACATTATTTCATTGTTTGTACCAGTCATTACCTGTTCCTTATAATTGATGTAGATCATTGCTTCTACCAATCGCTTCCTTAAAATCATTTGGGTATAAAGACAATTGCATCATTTATAAGGAAAGAGATGAGCTAGATCAGGCTTCAAATAAACCTTGATTAGAGATAGTTGACTGTTGGATTCGTTCCTTACTTTCCTAACATTTTTATATTATTTTCAATACATATTTAATTGCTGGCATCATTGTCTACTCTCTGTGCAGCGATGCTGTCCAATTTCCAATGCAAATGAAACCATATACAATGCCGTACCTGACTTTGTCTGAAGAGGATAAAATTGAACCGATCAATGGTAGCCAACCACTGACAGTCAACACAGTGAGATTTGAAATATTGATGACTGAAAGCAATCGTCACATAAGTACATCGTGCAAAATAGGTTTCGGTTTCTTACCTGCCCAATTTAGTCAAAGAAGCATTCAACGAAGGTAAACCGTTCGCTGTAGTTTCGAAGTGGGTATAAATACTTTCCCAATGTCGGTACAAAGCACAGTCTAACTTCCTTCCTTCTAAGGTTAACAACTCATTCTAGAGAATCCTTACACGTTTCAAATAATTAAAAAAAAAAAATCCAGCAAAAATAATGCCAGTTAAGCAGGAGAACTTTAATTGCCCAAGAAATCCACCACCGCCCAATGGGGCTCATATGCAAATTGTAAGTTGCACGTTCGTTGTTTTAAAACATATATGTATATCTAAACTTTTATATTGAATTTAGTACTAAATTATTTTCTTTTTTATCAACATTTTTAGGTGCATCCAAATTTGGAACCAGTAATGGTTGTACATAATGGGGAAGTACCAGCACCAAATAGGGAAAAGTGCAAGCGGGATCGTACTGCTCTTACAAGCAATCAACTTATTCAACTTGAAAGGGAGTTCCATGCCAACCGATACCTATACCGTCCACGAAGAATCGAAATCGCCAAACGACTTAAACTATCAGAAAGGGAATTGAAGATTTGGTTTTTAAATCGTCGCTTAAAGAGCAAACAAATTGCAGCTCACGGTGATAAGGAATACATCAATCTGCATTCGAATCCGATGGAGAATGGAGTCCCAACATCAACATTGTGATACGACGAATAATGGTATTACGCAGTGGCTTCTGCGTTATAGTCCCGAACGAGAGTAGTCCACGCCAATGGTGTCCACTCTGCCAGTGTCATATCATCAGTAGCAACATATGCAAAATAATAGGTTGTTGACAACCAATATGTTCCGCAATATATTAATCCGTATCAAATGCATAATAATTATCCTTCTTGTACATGCACTTATATTGTTAAGACTACTTTGTGACTTTTATTTAAAATATTATCATTTAACGTTGCTATTCAATGTAAAACTTGTTTCTCTCTAAAACTTCTAGGATATTTTCGAATTCTTAGTTATTCACCCATATCATGGAATCCGTTGGAATTGACTTTCACTTCACATGTTCGATTTCATCTCACTTTCTACTGCAATCGTGGTGTCCGCCAGCAACGTCTCCTTATCGACGAGATTTTTGAAAAAGTAGTTCACTCCCATGCAGATGTCGTTATCGGTTAATGAAAATTGAAGTGCATTCGTCCACCGACAAAAATTATTTAAATATTACAAAGTATTTATAAATTGAATAAAGTAAATAAAAATCAATTTTAACTGTAATAATGGATACAATAGCTACGTTTCTGCAAGCGTTCTCAAGAGGAGCAGTATTCATCTGAAAATCTGAAAATGTTAAATAAGGGGAAAGTTGAAGCTAAGCTTTATTTTTGTGAAAAATGTGAAATTCCGGGAGCGATCATATGTATGTATTTGTTGATGGGGCTCACATTGCTATAAACATCCCATTGAAAAATCATCGTCTCTACTACAACAGGAAAGGTTTTGATAGCTTAAGTGCTACATGAAGCCATTTCAAATACGCTTCATGAAGGCAACTTTTATTTTTCTCTAATGCTGCAATTAGATTGCTAAAGCTATGGATATGTGTCAATGCAAAATATCCGGGTTCAAATGTTTTAGTAATATCCGGTGATTTCTTCATGGAGTTTAGCATTGTTTTAAACTGACTATTTGCAGTTTTTACAAAAACAAAAAATACAAGTAGTTTATTCAATTTATTATGTACACTCTTATTTACTTTTTATATTTACATTTTGATAGAGCAATTCCCATGATGTGAAGCAGGGAAACACAAGAAATTTGCAATGACATGGATGTAAATGAGAAATGTAATTTATATTGAAAAGGATTCGATGCGAAAGTGGAACTCATTCACATTACCTTCCCGTATTGCTCACTTTGCGGATTTGACGATGCCGAAATAATTTTTCCTGTGAATAATTCCTTTCGCCGAATTCCACGATAGGGATGATTCGCTCTATAAAGAAATACTACACATTCTCAAAACTCTGGGGGATACTATAGTTTCCGATGCGCCAAGATCTGAAAACGCAGTTTTAAAGTTCTGGATGAAATAAGACCGAAATTTCACCTAGTTTAGCAGATATCGAGGTTTACAAATTCAATCCTTCAGGATTTCTCTTAGAATATAGATGTAGATATATATATATATGTTTATCGTCAAATATGTAAAGCAAAATGATCTTCTTTGTTGTTAAAATATTTTACTTAATTAAATAATAATATTATATTAATTTATTTTATTTTTTAAACAAAAAAAATGCACTTTTTGTTAGACCATCCATCACTGGTTCGGGTTTTATTAGTTTTAAGAAATCGTGTGTGCAATCAAGGATTGCGACATGAGTTACAATTTACTGTATGGAGGCTTTTAGGTTCTTTTTATTCCCTCCCTACGAACTGTATGGAGGCTTTTAAGTTCTTTTTATTCCCTCTCTACGAACTGTATGGAGGCTTTTAGGTTCTTTTTATTCCCTCCCTACCATCTGTATTGGTCTCTTACTATTCCCTTCCTACGAACTCTATCAGGCCCTTTTTATCCCTCCCTACGAACTGTATGGAGGCTTTTAGGCTCTTTTTATTCCCTCCCTACGAACTGTATGGGGGCTTTTAGGTTCTTTCTATTCCCTCCCTACGAACTGTATGGAGGCTTTTAGGCTCTTTTTATTCCCTCCCTACGAATTGTATGGAGGCTTTTAGGTTCATTTTATTCCTTTCCCACGAACTGCATGGAGGTTTTTAGGTTATTCCCCAACTGCAATTTGTGTGAAGGCTCTTATACGCTTAGGAATCATTTTGCATAACCTTACTATAGCTTAATGTAATCAGTCTTAATGAACAAGCTTTGAATGCAATGTACTAAGCATTACTTTTGCCTAGTGGTGGTACTTGATATCCGGTGATTTGTGACTTGTAGTATTATCTTCATACAAACTGCAAGGGAATGTTGCTAGGATTCTAGGACCTTTCATTTTTTTTCTTTTCTTTTTTTCTTCTCGTTTCAGGATTTATTCCCTTCTAGCGAATTGTTGGAAGGATTTTAGGTGTCTGTATTCCCTCTCTGCGACTGTAGGGAGGCTTTTAGGAGTTTTTTTTTATTCTCTCCATGCTAACTGTGGGAAGGTTTCTAGGATATTTATTTATTTTTATTCTTGGCATACTGTGTATATGAAACGTGAGTGTAGTTATAACGTTAATAAGTGTTCGCGAATGATTAAATTGACAGACAGGATGCCATTGTGTTATACATATGTATGAATGCGATTGATTAATTTAAATAGAAAATTAAGTCGATGGTTAGGTTTAAGATTTTAGATAGATTGGTTAGGAAGGATACTGGCGATAATTTATCTCGCGATTAGCTTAGAATTTCATCTAGTTTAGTTAGGAAGGATATCTCAGAGTGGCGAAACTAAATCTCGCGACTAGTGTAGGTTTTTAGCTAGTTTACTTAGTTAGGAATTAGGTTAGTGAGGGATTAGATAGCTAGGCATTATCTAGAATCAGATTAGATGTGATATTCTCCTGAAGACCGGTTGTAAGAGGGTCGACCCTTAAGGTTTTCTCCATACTGACTGACGGAGATTTATTGCCTGTAGGATAGCTTCATTTATTTTATAGGGCTAGTTTAGTTAGGAAGGATATCTCGGAATGGCGAAACTAAATCTCGCGACTAGTGTAGGTTTTTAGCTAGTTTACTTAGTTAGGAATTAGGTTAGTGAGGGATTAGATAGCTAGGCATTATCTAGAATCAGATTAGAGGTGATATTCTCCTGAAGACCGGTTGTAAGAGGGTCGACCCTTAAGGTTTTCTCCATACTGACTGACGGAGATTTATTGCCTGTAGGATAGCTTCATTTATTTTATAGGGCTAGTTTAGTTAGGAAGGATATCTCGGAGCGACGAAACTAAATCTCGCGATTAGTATAGGGTTTTAGTTAGTTTAGTTAGGTCCTCCCCTTGGATTGCCGCCTTAACGTTGGCGGGGAGGCTTAAATTGTACAATAGCCCCATGGGCGGCACAAACAACTGGAATGTTCCGAATGTTTGTGACCATCCTGTGATCTGCTGTACAAGACAAAGTGCAATCCAATCCATACTTCCACCCACTGTTTTCCTATCCCGTGTACCGCACCCTCCTCTCTCAACCCTTCCCATCGTTTTACCATCTGGGCAAGATTTATGGTGCCAACCGCCCTGCATGTACCTGGATCGCAAAAGTTTTGCAAATACAAGTTGGTCGTGCAGTTTACTATTATTTTACTCAATGCACCCTCGAGATTCGATAAGGAATTTCACCAAAAAATCGATCCAATCAAGGCTTCTCAGCGGATAGCTGAAGGATGTGTGAAAGATGTTGAACTCTCTTAATAGAAAATAATGTATGAGTAGGGTTTACGCACAAAGAGAGAACTTCGGCCTTCAGCTCACTAGTTCGAAATAGCAAGCAATCCTCAGTCCATCACTTCCATAGAATCCGAAAGAAGCAAATCGAGAAACCGTATAGCAATGCAACAATTCTATATCAAACGTGTCCTGCGCCTGTACCAAAAAACTACAAGTATTGTACAAGAAGCGAATTTTACAAAGTTACAAAGAAAGTTACAAGTAAACCTGACACTTAACAATTGTACACGAAAGTTTTAATAATTGGTAGACATTCTGAACCACAAAGCTACAAATGTGGACAATATTTAACAAACCATTGTTAAATAGATAGAAAACTTAAAATGCGAATTTAAAATTGTTAAGGCATTACAAGTCGGATTTTAGAAGGTTGCAATTGGAAATTTGAATCCTTTGTCTTTAGATGTATGACTTTTCACTTGTACCTATACCACTTACTAGTCTAGCCGTCACGAGAAAACTTGTAACAATTGACTTGTACATAAAAGGGAAATTTTTATAATTAACAATCATAGAAGTTTGTTTTGTTGTGCAGATATTATAGTTACTTGTTAAATCTGCAATGTTAACAAGTGCCTGCAGAATTGTTAAATGGTAGTTTTGTGGTACAGGCCGCTGCTAGTCTGAGTCATGCATTCTTTAGCTAGTTTCGAAAAGTTATAACTCATTCTGAGCTTAACTGCTATGTCTTGGCACATATTTCTAAAAGCAGAACGACTAATTTCGTTTTGATTAAGTTTACGTATAAGGTTTTATATCTTTCATGGACGTTTCTTTAGCTATGTGCTTAGTTTGATCCGTTGCGGTTAGGCTATCATTTGAAATTTGTTGGTACTATACACAAGTTTGGAACTCTTTTCGACTAAAACGAGCCCCACTTCAGTTTCCTCTTCCTTGCAATACTGTCTCTTTAGCATTTACTTACGTGAGGGCCTTAGTTTTGTCTCTGCTGACATATTTAATAGGTCTTCTACATATGTAAAATATTAAACGGTATTTATCATTCGATGCACCAATTACGGTAGCGGAAATAGATTCTCCATATAAGTGCCTGAAAGATGCCAAAGCACCAAAGCACCGGGATCGGATGGACTCCCTACGGAATTCTATAAAACCCCTGAGTCTTCTAAGGCAGTGAAAGGCTTATTTAGTAATGTCTTGCAACATTGTGTGGTGCCGCAACAGTTCAAAGAAGCATTGATTTTACCGAATTTTAAGAAAGGTTGCAGGTCCCAGCCATCCAATTATACTCGTTTGTACAAGTTTTGTAAAATATAACAAACCAGGCCAAGACCGTGATAAAAACACCGTGAAGAATATGTTTTGCTAACAAATACAGTAAGTGTCAACTACGTTGTATGCGACCGGAAGCCGGTTTGAGAAATTGGAAATACTATTGAGGTTCTACATCAAAAGAATATTCCGTTTACCAATACCCAATACCCTAAACTATGCTATAATGCTTGATAATGGACTTTCTCAACTGGCTACAGAAGACCCTGAAACTGCAAGCAGAGTATGTTTCTCTAGAAGTGTTCCATATGTCTTTGGAAAGATAAGAAGAGTGGCTCTGGAAGCACTACTATGCAACTAGTTGGTACAGCAAATGGAATGGCGTGAGGAATAAGTTTGAGTTTGGATGAAGCAAACATGGAATCATGGAAACCAAAGCTATATCGGTTAATTACACAGCAGTCGACAATTTGAAGCAGAAGCATCAGAGTCACTGCAACGATCTATTTAAAGTCAACAAAAAAACAAAATTGATAAATAAAGAAAACAATAAATTTTCAACCGGATAGAGAAGATCTGCCGGTCTTTTGTAATATGCATGGCGAGAGGGAGGATATATTTCCTTTCGTGGGAGTATTCTAGCGTAAACTAGCTCA
Source organism: Xylota sylvarum (assembly GCA_905220385.1). Lineage (NCBI taxonomy): Eukaryota > Metazoa > Arthropoda > Insecta > Diptera > Syrphidae > Xylota > Xylota sylvarum. Next base: position 51,418,795 of record LR999958.1, read on the forward strand.
ACGAGCTGAGTGATACTCTCATGTTCGCGAAAGAAGAGTGCTGGCTTATCGGCAAAGAATTATAACACAAAGTTTTAAATTTTGATTTTTTTTTATTATATGTATGTATGTATATAAAACTAAAGTGGCAAAATGCGTATATTTCCTGAGCCCGTAATTTTCAACCAAACGATACCTCGAACAAACGATAAGGAAACAGCAACTAGAGGTATAGCTGCAACAGCAGGAACCGCAACCGCAACTACAGGTTCAGATACAACAGCAGCAGCAACATGAGGAACAGTAATTGCGGTTAGAACTGCAACATCCGCAAGGAATAGCTCCAATAGCTGCAACAGCAGAAACATACAGCAGCAACATCAGCTAACAGTTGCAACTGGACGATATTGAGTTTGTACTCAATAATATGAGTGTACCTTTGGAAGCTGATCCATTAAGTGGAAGGAAGCCAATTGGTCCAGAAATCAACTAGATCAATGGCTTCTCCATCTTCCTCCAACAAAGGAGCAGGCATTACCCATGGATCAGGTTCCAAAGGTACACTCATATTATTGAGTACAAACCCAATATCGTCCAGTTGCATCTGTTGTTGCTGCTGATGTAGGTGATTTTGGTGCTGTAGCTGATATTGCTGCTGTTGCAGCTCTAACTCCAGTTGCTGTTTCTTATCGTGTTGCTCCTGTTGAAGGTTCAACTGCAATTTCTGTTGCTCATGTTGCCGCTGCCGTTCTATCAGAACCTGTAGTTTCAATTGCTGTTCCTGCAGCTGCTGTTTGACCTCTACCCGGAGTTGCTGATATTCCAGCTGCAGTTGGCTCTGTTGTTGTTCCTGCTGTTGCTGTAGCTGCAGCTCCTGTTGTTGCTGCAGCTGCTGCTGGAGCTCTATCTGCAGTTGCTGATGTTGCAGCTGCAGTTGGCTCTGTTGCTGTTCCTGCTGTTGCTGTAGCTGCAGTTCCTGTTGTTGCTGCAGCTGCTGCTGGAGCTCTATCTGCAGTTGCTGATGTTGCAGCTGCAGTTGGCTCTGTTGCTGTTCCTGCTGTTGCTGTAGCTGCAGCTCCTGTTGTTGCTGCAGCTGCTGCTGGAGCTCTATATTCTGCTCCAGTTGGTCCTCTTGTTGTTGCTGCTGTTGCTGTTCTTGGTCCTGTTGTTGCTGTTGTTGTTTCTGCTGTAATTGCAATTGGTCATGTTTTAATTGTTGAATTATGGCATCTCTCTCGGCTCTCGGTATTGAATTACCCGAAATAGCACCAGAAATTTTTTGATTATTTAGAATATTTACCATTATTTCCTTTTTTAATTTCGCCCTCCTATTTTGAAACCAGACTTTCACACGTTCTTCCGCCAGTCCATGTTTCAGCCCTAGTTCGATCCTCTGCGACTTCGGTATATTGTTATTAAAGGCAAATACCTCCTCGAACTCCTGGATTTGTTTTGGGGTGAATCGCGTGCGGTGCCTTTTCGCTCGAGGTTCTGGCGGAGAAGGTGGAAGTGGTGGTGGGACCATCATGGCATTTACCTGAAAAAAAAATTGATAAAACAATTTAATAAAAAAATTTTTTTTTACAATTTTATGAGAAAATTTTAAAATTGTTCACTTACCACAGCAAAGTTTCCAAATTGCCCTTGAAATAATTTATAGTTGTACATTTTTATAGATTTATTTTATTTAAAATGTAGTTAAATTTACGAAGAAACAAATTTGTTTTTCAATCACTTGTGTGTTCTGGTACAGTAACTGGATGTTTGTGTCGTAAGTTTCAGCAAACGCGCGTATTTATGCAAAACCTTCTCGTGTTTCCTTTACGTATTGTATGACGGGGTAAGATTCATTGCATTCTCACACTGTTGCAAAATGTTCTATCTACCAATGAGCGTCCGCCGTGCATCTTAATATCCTCATTCGAACAGGTAGGACTGCGTCCTCCGATGTACCACATTTGTGTTTGTATGTGTGATAAAGCATAAGTCATTAAGCATCCTCGAAAGTGAGACAGAAAACATAAAGGCGATCTATTTCGCGCAGTATGTTCTTGAAGGTGTTGGTATAGGCTGTTGATCGCATTGGTGTGAGTGTAGGATGAGGATCTGTACTGAATTTACTGCAGTGCACTTCAACTTGCAATATACATATGCACATATGTGTGTATGTGTTATTTGGCGTGGGTTAAGATGGCGTACAGAAAGACCAAATGATGCACCATAAGGATGACGATCCTGATTAATTTCATTATTCATTTGATAAATACATAAATAAAAATAAATCAAGACATCTAAATCGAAACTTGAACAGGTAAGACGTAAACTCTATAGTGAGTCTACGTCTCCCGATGTACCACATTTGTGTTTGTATGTGTGATAAAGCATAAGTCATTAAGCATCCTCGAAAGTGAGACAGAAAACATAAAGGTGATCTATTTTGCGCAGTAAGTTCTTGAAGGTGTGGGTATAGGCTCATGATCGCATTGGTGTGAGTGTAGGATGAGGATCTGTACTGAATTTACTGCAGTGCACTTCAACTTGCAATATACATATGCACATATGTGTGTATGTGTTATTTGGCGTGGGTTAAGATGGCGTACAGAAAGACCAAATGATGCACCATAAGGATGACGATCCTGATTAATTTCATTATTCATTTGATAAATACATAAATAAAAATAAATCAAGACATCTAAATCGAAACTTGAACAGGTAAGACGTAAACTCTATAGTGAGTCTACGTCTCCCGATGTACCACATTTGTGTTTGTATGTGTGATAAAGCATACGTCATTAAGCATCCTCGAAAGTGAGACAGAAAACATAAAGGCGATCTATTTCGCGCAGTAAGTTCTTGAAGGTGTGGGTATAGGCTGATGATCGCATTGGTGTGAGTGTAGGATGAGGATCTGTACTGAATTTACTGCAGTGCACTTCAACTTGCAATATACATATGCACATATGTGTGTATGTGTTATTTGGCGTGGGTTAAGATGGCGTACAGAAAGACCAAATGATGCACCATAAGGATGACGATCCTGATTAATTTCATTATTCATTTGATAAATACATAAATAAAAATAAATCAAGACATCTAAATCGAAATTTGAACAGGTAAGACGTAAACTCTATAGTGAGTCTACGTCTCCCGATGTACCACATTTGTGTTTGTATGTGTGATAAAGCATAAGTCATTAAGCATCCTCGAAAGTGAGACAGAAAACATAAAGGTGATCTATTTTGCGCAGTAAGTTCTTGAAGGTGTGGGTATAGGCTGATGATCGCATTGGTGTGAGTGTAGGATGAGGATCTGTACTGAATTTACTGCAGTGCACTTCAACTTGCAATATACATATGCACATATGTGTGTATGTGTTATTTGGCGTGGGTTAAGATGGCGTACAGAAAGACCAAATGATGCACCATAAGGATGACGATCGTGATTAATTTCATTATTCATTTGATAAATACATAAATAAAAATAAATCAAGACATCTAAATCGAAACTTGAACAGGTAAGACGTAAACTCTATAGTGAGTCTACGTCTCCCGATGTACCACATTTGTGTTTGTATGTGGGATAAAGCATAAGTCATTAAGCATCCTCGAAAGTGAGACAGAAAACATAAAGGCGATCTATTTCGCGCAGTAAGTTCTTGAAGGTGTGGGTATAGGCTGATGATCGCATTGGTGTGAGTGTAGGATGAGGATCTGTACTGAATTTACTGCAGTGCACTTCAACTTGCAATATACATATGCACATATGTGTGTATGTGTTATTTGGCGTGGGTTAAGATGGCGTACAGAAAGACCAAATGATGCACCATAAGGATGACGATCCTGATTAATTTCATTATTCATTTGATAAATACATAAATAAAAATAAATCAAGACATCTAAATCGAAATTTGAACAGGTAAGACGTAAACTCTATAGTGAGTCTACGTCTCCCGATGTACCACATTTGTGTTTGTATGTGTGATAAAGCATAAGTCATTAAGCATCCTCGAAAGTGAGACAGAAAACATAAAGGCGATCTATTTCGCGCAGTATGTTCTTGAAGGTGTGGGTATAGGCTGATGATCGCATTGGTGTGAGTGTAGGATGAGGATCTGTACTGAATTTACTGCAGTGCACTTCAACTTGCAATATACATATGCACATATGTATGTATGGATGTGTTATTTGGTGTGGGTTAAGATGGCGTACAGAAAGACCAAATGATGCACTATGACGATGAAATCATTTGATAAATAAATAAAAATAAATCAAGATATCTAAATCGAAATGTGAATGTATGAATTCTTTGTTTAGCATTTCCTTGGATTTTTTATATCAAAATCACACTCTAAATCGATATTCTCCTAAGTACATGAATTCCTTTAAGTCGAATTTAGCAAAACAAAATATCTTTTTCATCGAAGTAAAGCCCGTATGATACTACATTTTTTCCGCATACATTAGTTTTCAGCTTTGCATAAAAGAGAAAATACGTTTTTTTAAGAAAAGGAAAGCAATCATTTTGCAAAGCAACATACACAAATCAAATAAGTCACACTTTATTTTCAAATAAAGCTAGACAGCAAAACAGGCGCAAATGGCAAACGTATAATTTTAATGCAGAAATGTCAAACAAAAAGCTGCCAGTGGCTGAAAAATGTAGTTTGAGATACATTTTTAATGCATTTTTTTTGACATTTTCGCATTTATAAGGTTAGTGCGTATACACTTACACCAAATGGGAATTTCAGTAGGTAATTTTGCGTACTGCTCTAACTTCATTTTCAAAGCAATAAAAATGCGGAAAAAATGTAGTATCATACGGGCTTAAACGAAATTGTAAAGGAATTCGTAGTTTTGTCCATCGAGGGAGATGGACTCCACTTTTTGATAATTCGCTAAAAGAAATAGGTACTTAAATTTCTATGAATTGTGAATGCTGGATACCGAATGCATTGTCTAATGTTAGACTGAGTAGTCTGGAGTTTGGATTTCCTTCTCCAAGGAGACTATATTGTTCTTTTAAGAATGGCATTCTGATTTAAGAAGCGCTACAACGATGAAAATATCGTTAAGACAGTTTCAGATTGTTTTTATATACTTTTACTCTTTTGTCTCTTGGTATACAAAATCAAAACCGACGCGCCAAGGACGCACAAAAAGACTTAGTTCATCTGATATACATATGTAGTTAAACGAATATATGCCTGCTGTATGGAAATCGAATTATATGTCCAAACACTAAGAAAGGAGTTAGAAGGTTTCCTGAAGTAGTAGTAATTACTGCTTGCTAAAATATAAGAAAATTTTAAATCGATGTCCAGCATATGACAGTTTCTCTGTAGACAAAACTATATAGGGTAATGTATATCTTTGGCATTACTGCTAAGCGCATTCAATTGCTCCATCGAGGTCCGTAAAGATCTCACTGAGAACTTTAAAATCAAGAAAGGATTAAAACAGGGCGATGTGTTAGCAATTTGATTGCTTCTTGATTTATTTTTCCAACAAACCTTCGAAAAGGATCTTGTCTCTCTAGGATATGATTCAGAAGAAATAACTCGGTTCTGGCCTTAGCCACCATACTTATTTTTAAAACGTACTACACATAGGATTATATTAGAACTAACCTAAAAATTATATAAAAAATAATTCTAATATATCAATCATGAGTTGTGATTAAAAATTAAATTCTGTAAGAATTGTGTATTTTAAATTTCTTTCAAATATTTCCTTTGGCGAATATAAACTAAAAAGTTCGCAATACGCATACACCATATTAATCGTAGAAAAAAACAAACAGTGGGTTTTCAGATAATTTTTCCATAATTACTTGTCATAAAAGTGCATGCAATAGTAATCCGCTGTAAATTTTTTCGAGTATGTAACGTTAATCAATCCTTTTACGACCCATAGGAGGTACCATTGTAAATGGATTGAGTGGAATTGTTTTTGAATTGTTAACAAATTATCTATTAAGTAATACAATATTATGATAGGATTAATTTCCGAAATAGTTTTTCACTTGCAATGACTTTTTCACTTGTATGTGTAGATAATAAAATAAATTCCAATTCTTTCGAAGTCATTATATGTAAGCGGATATCCAGCGTATGATCTATGTATTTGTGGTATGAAGTAGTAGGTGAGGTTCATGTCAATACTTATTTCCCATTTGGTATATTTTAAACATTTACTTGATTGTTGTCTTGCATATCTGTTATACGGACTCAAAACGTAAAGTTCGGAATGAAGGACTCTCAACATTCTAAGAGGCAATACCAGCGGGTTGGTTGCAGTAGATAAAATAAAACTATTGACATCGCATAGCGAAGCGTACGGAGCCGTGGGCTACGATTATATAGCAAGCGAGTAATGCAAGCACGAGCTCAGGCTTTGAAAATAAGTGCATTTGATCCGGGAATTAACAAAAAATTACGAGTGCGATCAAGTGCGGTTTTGTTACATAACCAAAATGCTCTGATAAAATGCACTTAATTTTAAAGCTGGAGCTCGCGCTTGTATTACTCGCTTGCAACATAACCATAGCCTTGGAGACTGCTAAAATTAAAGAAAACGAAGAAGTACTTGCAGAAGAAGACAATGTAGGTCCAATCTCGGGATAAGATGATCTTCGGATGGTCAAATGAAAAGCAATGAAAAAAGTAATAAAATATTATTTGACTACTGGATATTTAAAAAAGAACATGCGAAGTAGATTTAAAACTATTCGGCATTCGAAAACTGTATCTAGTATGAGTAGAACATGCTTAAAAAAGAAAAAAATATTCTAGAAAAAGAAATAATTACTGTAGAAAATTTAAATCGACCCCATGTATGTAATTAGAAACTATTATTCTTTACAAAAAAGGAAAAGGTTAGATTTTCACTAGATTTTTCTTGGTTTTTTTTTTTTTAATTATTTTTTATTTATCCGATATTGCCGGTTATTTGTGATATTTTCTCTTTTTATAGTTTGACACATAGTTTAAAACGTAGAGAAATAGTCGAGATACACCATATAAAGTATACATATATTCTTGATCAGTATTAGTAGCGAAATCGATTGAACAATGTCCGGCCGTTCATCCGTCCGTATGGCATCGTTTTTGGGTGTTTGACAAAAGACGCAGTACAAGTATAAATTTTTTTGAAATCCGGCCACTGCCACACTCATTTTTTCATAACTTCCCTAAGTTGTATGAAATCGAAAAATTTTTTTAAGACCAAATATTAAGATATTCAGATGGTCTACAATTCACCCATACATTGTCTTTACCCACACCCACTTTTGAGGGCGTTTAGGTTTTCAAATTTTTTTTCAAATTGTACATGTAAAATCCGTATACGTTCCAACTTATCGGTCCGTTTAATAGACCAACTATTGAAAATACTGACTCATAAGAATAAGAGTGTCCGAGACCGAGGGAGATAAGATCTTGGAACAGTTGTTTAATGTGAAGAATAAACAAAAGATCAACCTAGAAAATGATTGACCAGCAAATAATCGACGAAGCTAGGATGACCTTAAATGAGAAAAAATTACATAAAACGAAAATCAGATTATCTTTTTCAAATATCATGTTTATTTGTACTCTCTTAGTTGCGACAAAAAAAAACAGAACCAGATCTGTAGGAAACTATTATTAATATATTTTTCGTACGCGAAGACAAAACATGTTGGGGTATCAAGAGTTTTGCTGCACACTGTATGTAGACATCGAAAAAAAAAATGGGCTGAAAACAGTAGGTAAACAGAAAAAAAAATATGTGATTTTTTGTTGATATGTAGATACTCTCAAAAGTTTTCCGATATTAAAGAATTCCAAGGCACCATATTTGTTCCACCATATTTGTTCCACCATGAAGTATCATCTTGTAGGCCATTTTTTTTACTCCCAAAGCTATTTTAAAGACTGGTACTCAAAAAACTTTTATAGACGGTTAGCAAATTATTCCCAAACATCAATTTGGATTTCGAAAGAAACATTCTACGATCGAACAGGTTTGCCGAATTACTAACATGAAAAATATGGAGTCCAAAAAACATAAAGTGCGATTTCGATACAGTGAGGAGATTCAGAAGACGTACACCATTCGAATTGGTATAGCACTGAAAAAACACCTCACAGCGTAAATGGACGTACATATGTACATATGAGCGTCATGGAATGACAAGAAAGAGCCAAGGGGCGCTCGGAGTGAATGTATCCCCCAACATTTTGGGTGGATTAAGTCCCGCTTATGTTTTACTCGCTATAATTGAATCCTAACTATCAACACTCCTCCTCATTCACTTAAGACCGCAAGCATTCCGAAGTTTCTGCACTCAACATACTTACTTACTTAACGAGCTCCCGACCCGTGAAGGGTATCTGCCTGAGACACGGCAGCCTTCCACTCTCTTCGATCCCAGGCACGCTGCTTTCAGTTGTCTAGACCAGGCGTTCTGGCATCCGCGTTACCTTGATCCTTAGAACTCTCTCCTGGAGCATTATTGTCCATTCGCGAAAGTATTCAAAATCTGCTCGGCTTTCCTGCTTGTCGTCCAACACTCGGCTCCATACAGCAGAACTGGCAGGATCAAAGTTTTGTAGAGCATACATTTTGTTTTCCGAGTTAGGAGTTTTGACCCCATTTGTTTCGCCAAACCAAAGTAGCAACGGTTTCCTAGGGTAAGTCTTCGTCGAATCTCCACTAAGGTGTCATACGTGGAATTGATATTTACTCCGAGATAGGTAAACTCCTTAACCACTTCGAAGTTACTGTTGCCAACAGTGACGTTTTTTCCTACGCGGTGGACAGATGCTTCTTTGTTTGTTGACAACATGTACTTGGGTTTGTCCTAATTCACTTCAAGGCCAACTTGTTTCCCCTATTCTTCAATTGCCGTAAAAGCCTCTAACACGGCGCGCTGGGAACGACCGATGATGTAGATATCGTCTGCGTATCCCAGCAGCTGGACAGATTTGTTAAAGATAGTGCCTTCCGTGTTCACACCTGTCCTGCGCACTATCTGTTCTAGCACTAGATTGAAGAAGTCACATGATAGCGCATCTCCTTGCCGAAATCCGGTGCATGTCTGGAATAGTTCGGAGGAACTGTTCCCGAATTGCACGTTGCACCGCGTGTTTTCCAACGTCACGCGGCACAGCTGGATCAGTTTCGATGAATGCTATCATATGCGGCTTTAAAGTTGATGAAGAGATGGTGAGTCTCGACTTGAAATTCGTTGGTTTTTTCCAGGATTTGCCGTGACAATTTGGCCGATCGTCGATCTGCCGGGCCAGAAGCCACACTGGTACGTACCAATTAGTGTGCTGCAGAAAGGTTTCAAACGTTCACACAGTATGATGGATAAGATTTTATATACGACATTAAGCAGGGATATGCCTCGGTAGTTCTTACAAGACGTAGGATCGCCCTTCTTGAAGATGGGCATACAGAGCTGATAGTCCAGTCATCGGGCGAAGTCATGCCCGGTCATCCACCCATACTTGGTTGATGATTTGGTGCATGCAATCTACCGAAGCATCAGCACCATGTTTGAATAGCTCTGCTGGTAGACCATCAGAGCCGGCAGCCTTGTTGTTCTTCAGCTTTTTGATAGTTGGGCCGACTTCTTCATGGGATGGATTCTTCATTGACTGGATGCGGGTTCTCTTTTTGCCCTATCACTCTCTGTACCTGATTCCCATTAAGTAGCTGCTGGAAGTGCTGCTTAAACACATCTACTATTCCCTGTGCTTCGGTGACTAGGTTTCCTTCACTTTTTCGAAGAACCTGCATTCCGGGCTTGAAGCCAGCTGGCATTCACCATGCTGGCAATGATTTCGTTAATAGATCTGCTAACATAGTTTCTCGTGGAGAATATTTGCATTGGATCTTATCTCTTGTTGTAAAATCTTTACCAAAGTAATAGCGGGACTCAATGCGTTTAGTTCGATTTGATAACTTCTCCTCCTAAATGAGTTTAAGACAACTTTAATTGTCCTGAAAGATCGTAAGGGCATTACTAGTTATCTGACGCATATCACTTAACACTCCTTGAATCCATATGTACTCTGGACAAAGAGTAGATAAAACAATAAACTGGGCTTCTGTTGTCGATAAAGCAACACATGGCTCCCTCTGACATGCCCAACTAATAACTAAGAAAATTAGCATCTGCATATCCATAGACCAATTCTTCATTTTCATTATTAGCCAGTACTAATCTCAGTTCTATCGTGCCAAGCAAATACCTCACAAGCAAATAGCTCCTTCCAGTCCTGTTGCATCGGCTTACTGACCTTCTGCGCTAAGATAGATACACTTACTGAAATATCTGGACGAGTACTTACTGAAATATAAAGCAAGCACTCAATTAAACTTCGGTACTTCATATTGTCGAACAGAATCTCTTTATCATCACTGTATTTGCCGTAACCGAGATCAATTGGCGTATTTGATAGCTTTGCATTACTTAAACCAAACATCAATGCAACTTGTTTTATATATTCAGCCTGACTTATTTTTTAAAATCCATCAGTATTCTTACCAACCTTTATGCCCATATAGTAATAGGGAAAAGTGTTTGTTAGTAGTTGTGTATTCTCCACCTTATAATTTTTGCGAAACCAATCTGGAAGAACTTGAGGACACGTTAGAGCGGCGATTTTAATGTAAACATTTTAGTTCACAATAGTCTGGCAAGACGTTTTCACTTTTTCTGTCGCCGATTGAGTCTTTCCATTATTAATACATGTTGGCCTACTTGTTTTAAATCATCGACGAATCCATCGTTAATTGATATGTTCTTAACAAGTTCGACATTCAAAGTGTTAAAGTATGACCAAGTAAGACCTACATCTGAATTCATTCATGACATTATTTATTGTTCCTTCAAGTTCGACGTAGTTAGGTCAGATAGTGTCAGATATGTGAGCTTCAGGTCGTTTCGTAACATTGATTATGAGGGTCTCCAACGGCACAGTAGTTGCTTAAATTGGAACGATATTTATTATACGCCAGTTGTCGAAAATAAAGTTTCTCTTTTGAATTCTTTAGTCAACTTGCTATACAACACATATGTTCCTCTGATAACGAAGAGAATTAAGCACCGAACTTGCCCTTGGTTTAATAGTGGAATAAAATTTTTAATAGAAGAGAGAGAGCGTTTTTTTAAAAGATACAAAAGGAATCCATCTGAGTTCAATAGAAGGCAATACTCTTTTGCTCGAAATAAGGTCACTGCTCTAATCCGCTCCTCCAAGCGGTCGTATCTAATAGAAAGACTTGACCCCTCACTTAATTCAAAGCAACTGTGGAAGAATATAAAAGAAGCAGGCATAATTGGAGCTAAAAACTTGTCTAAGTGCTCTTTTAGCCCCGAAGTCATGTTGTCCCACTTTGTCTCTAATTCTACTAGTTCTTCCATGCCCGAAGTCACTTCGGACAACCCTAATGCTAATGCGTTCTTTTCCTTCAGTTGCATTGATATCGAAGATGTTTTAAATGCCGTTCGTTCTGTCAAGTCTGATACTGTAGGCCCTGACAATATAGCACCTAAGTTTATAAAACTCATTCTGCCTATTATTGTAAGGTATGTACTTCATATTTTTAATGTTTGCATTTTTAGTAGTACTTTTCCGACACAGTGGAAGGCAGCTAAAATTATCCCTGTTCCTAAAAAGGCGTGTCCCTCTAACCCTGCGGATTTCAGACCAATAAGCTTGTTGCCCTATCTATCGAAAGTTTTTGAAAAAATCGTTCAAAGTCAAATGCTTACGTACTTGAATAGCTATAATATGATATCTGCCTGGCAATCTGGATTTCGAAATAAGCATAGCTGTGAATCAGTAGTTATTAAAGTCTCATCAGATTTGCGTATGGAACTGGACTCAGACAAAATCGGTCTATTGTTACTCTTAGACTTTTCAAAGGCTTTCGACTGCATTGATCACTCGATCTTAATGTCAAAACTGAAAAATAATTTTAATTTTTCAAGTACTGCTCTTCGTTTGGTACATAACTATCTTAGAGACAGAGTTCAAATAGTCAATACCGATGGTGGTACTTCTAGACCACTTACTGTAAATATAGGAGTTCCACAAGGATCGGTATTGGGACCGCTATTATTTTCATTATATATTAATGATCTACCGGATTCTGTAGTCTCTTGCAATACACATATGTATGCGGACGATGTCTTGATTTACATATGTCGTTCAGTAAGCCTGATGGAGGACTTAGTAGCTAGGATGAATGAAGATCTGGCAAGAATTCAACACTGGTCGGATATCAATTTGCTTAAACTTAATCCCTCTAAGACTCTGGCGATGTTATGTTCAAGGAGTGAAGTGAGACCCACAGAATTTCCCCGCATTATTCTTAATGATCAAGTTATTCCATATGTGAATAAAGTGAAGTACCTTGGCTTTACGTTAAACAATAAGTTAAGCTGTTGCGACGCCATCTCGTCAACAATTGGGCGAATCTACTCTGGATTGCGCAGCTTGAGATGCTCTGCCAGCCTCCTTGTCCCGAATATGAAACTGCGGTTAGTTAAAAGCCTTATAATGCCTTTTTTCTTATTCAACTGCTCCGTATATGCCACCCTCGATTACGAATGCAAACATAAATTAAACGTAGCATTCAATGATTGTCTCCGTTTCATTTATAACATACCGAGATATACCAGTGTCTCACATCTTAAAACATCTCTACTGGGAATATGCCTTAATGATTACGTTGACTTCCGTAACTTACTAAAGTTGCATGCCATCATTCATAATAACTGTCCTGTGTATCTGAACGAAATGCTCCGTTTTGCCCAATCCGGTAGGGGTCTACGCCTAATCCTGCCCCGATTTGCACACACCATTGCTGAGCGATCATTCTTTGTCACTGCAATTCGACTATGGAATAGACTTCCGGTTGATTTGCAGAGAACAAGCTCTTCCACCGAATTTCAGAGGAAGCTTTTTTCGCATTTATCAAGCACCAATTGAAGCCATTTTATATCTATTTTATTTTATATCTATTCTCCATTTTATTTTATTTTCTGATCCTTATTAATCTAATCTAATTTATAATTGTTTACAAATGCATTTTCCTAATATTAATTAAAATCTTTAAAATCATTAAAATCACATTAATTTAAGTTGCTGAATTTTAGTTAGTGTATAAAGTTATTTATTCTTTTCTTTTTTCTTTTTTGTTTCTCATTTCTTCTGTTAATATGAACTTGTAAATTCTATCTTGATACTTAATTATAAGATCTTAATATCTAGTAGTATCTTGTTAAACTCTTTTGTTGAATTAATAATAAATAATAAAATAATAAATAGTGCCGAGTTTCTCCCAAATCTTGTATTTCAAAATTTGATGATAACGAATCCTTTATTGATGTGTTAGCTCTGTCTGCTTACTATTAAAATGTCATCAACATATATAAGTATAAAACTCCATTCTTTTTCATATTTTGCCAAATATAAGCATGCATCTGCATTCCCTTGAATAAATCCTGACTTAATCAAGATGGTATGAATTGCCTCATGCCATGATTTCCCCGCTTGCTTCAAACCGTACAAATTTTTCTTGAGTAGATAAACATGATCGAGTTCATTTTCTTGTTCGTACCCCTGTGGTTGTTTCTATAAATCGTTTCTTTGAATTGACCATTTAAGAAAGCGATTTTTAGTTGCCTAGGAAAGTAAAATTCTAATTGTTGTTTGCTTAACAAATGGAGCAAATACTTGGTTATAATCTATTCCATTCCTTTGCGAAAATCCTTGAGTCACCAGTCTTGCTTTACAAAACTTAATGCAACGTTCTTTTTGTTTTCAGCTTAAAAACCCGTTTGCATCCAATTCACTATCCATATGGGATATAAACATTACTTTTAGTACCAAAAACTGCTTGATGTTTCGTACCTGGCTTATGACCATTGCATACGGTATCCTTACCACTGATCAGGCCAATGACAAATTTTGAATATAGTTATCTGTTTTAACTGCTTCAACCCAAAAGGTATATGGAAGTTTGGTTTCTAGTAACATACATATGTACATCTGGAATTTGTAACCAGTAACCTTTTCGCCAGTGTATTCTCCTACTCGATCCCATCTTACTACTTTAGGCTTCATCCCGAATTTATTTGTTATGAGTTCGACATACTCCTTGATTTTTCAATTTCTGACTTTTGCTTTAATAGGTATATAACTGTGTATCGAGAAAAATCACCAATAAACGTAATTAAATAGAGTTCTGTATCGGACCACACACATCCGTAGAAATGAGATCAAGTGCGGCAGTAGATTTGCTCGATGACTGCTTTGAAACTGGCAATGGACCTTGATACCACAATCTTTTATCACCATATCTTTAACCAAACCACAGGTATACATTGACTTGATTGCCTCTGGATGGCGATTATCAAACACTCTTTGCCAATAATGGATGCATCTTGACTTATGTTCGATGGTCGCAAAAGCTTTGTGGGGTTGACCCAATCGGAATAACAATCTTTTGTTGTCCAACAATCTTTTAATAGACAACAGATTCCCTTCGATTTCTGGAACGTAAAGTACTATCGTCACTATGACTGAATATTCTTTACCATTCGCGCAAATGAATTTGTACCCTTTCCTTTCAAACCCACTTTAGCACCATTAGTCATGTTAAGATAATAACACTGCACCATCGAGTGAAACAAAACTTCTTTCATCACATGTCATACATGTGGCTCCAAAATCAATCACACAACCTGATGGATATCGATTAGCAACCATAAAAAAATGCTTATCAGTTTCTCGATTTTTCGAGCTGGTTTTTTGCTTAACCCCTTGTATGTATCTTGCCTATCCTTCCAGACTTTGTATTTACCACTTTGAACCACTTGATACCTTTTCCTATTGTTTTGAGCACTGCTTTCCCGCATTCGCCGCAAATAATATCCGCTTCCTTTCGACAATGGTACTCATTATACAATTTTGACTGCACCAAGCTTACCCGTCAAATTCTTCTCTGGCTTTTTATTCAACGCAGTGACAAGAGTATCGTAGCTACGTGGTAGACTGCCTAAATCATCCCAACGATCCAGCTTTGTTTCGACTCTTTGCCTATGTCCGTCAGCTTCTGACAATAATTGGTCAAAGTTGCAATGTGTTCTTCAATATTACCAGTATCTAATTTTGTTTAGCAAATAAGCTGAATTGTGGGCGCCGTTGATCAAGTGGTTAGTGCGTTAGACTACGGAGGGAAAGGTTCAAGGTTCAATCCCTGGGCAACGCTTAATATTTCTTTCACGTACCCACTCCCCGCTAGCGTCTGGCAATCATCCGAGGATAAAACTGTCATGAAAAAGCTTCTCAAAACAAAAATTGCTTCGGCTACGACATTAAACAGTAGGCCCCTTTCATATGTGTAAAGAAAATAGCTCGCACAACACGAATGATTGTGAGAAACTATGCCCTGGATCCCATGGACCTGTCCCCTAAAATTTGTATTTGTACATATTTTAAATACGCCGAATTAAAGAGACTTTATTGCTTAACAGATCCGTTTTATGGAAAACCTTCAAAGCTTCCCACGCTTGCTTTTATGTAGTATAATTCCTTACATGACCCAACTGGCTGTCATCGACTAAGAGACCTATTCAACGAAGAGCTTGATCATCACGCTCTTGCCAATGAGCTATTTCGGTGCATTAGAAATATTGCTTGCTTATTCCGGCTTAGTCTTATTCACGACACTCCATTGCTTCTCTTTCATGGGTAATAATTCTCCGCATTTAGTTTCATAATGCTCGCTGTAGATGCTGCCATTGCACCTGAGCCCATAACCTGTCTTCAAATTATAAGTGAATTCTAACTATGAACATTTCAACATTAAGTTCCAGGATTCACTTTGTTGGTTTTTTTCAAAAAATGTTTGCAACTTTGATATGTGTATGTTTAGTTTGTCGAGAAGTGGATGGATTTTTATCAATAAGAGGTGATAAAATTTCATTTTCATTTATTTGAATGTATTTAGACATCGTTCACATCCTTCAAGGTACAATTAAAATCGACTCCTTGTGAGCTGAAATGACAAAAAAGGACACCCATTGCAATACATATAAACTGAATACAATACCTACCATGCCTACCTGATTTTATTTGTCTTCGAAGGAACAAATTGAACCAACCAATGCAATGGAGCCAGTCACTGACAGTCGACACAGTTTGAGATTTAAAATATTAATGTCTGCCATGCATTTATCACCTGTATTGTTGAAAAAAGGTTTCGGTTTCTTACCTGTTCGGTTTGGTGAAAGAAGAATTCAAAGAAGGTAAACCATCGCCTGTAGTTTCGAAACGGGTATAAATACTTTCGCAATGTCGGTACACAGCACAGTCCAACGTCTCTCCTTCTAAGGATAACAACTGATTTTGAAGATTCTTTGACCGTTTCAAACAATTTAAAAAAACTAAGGAAAAATGATGCCAGTTAAGCAAGAGAACTTTAACTGCCCAAGAAATTCACCACCGCCCTATGGGGCTCATTTTCAAATTGTAAGTTGCGTTGCACGTTCGTTATTTCAAAACAAAATCTGCATATTATATACATATTTAACCTTTAATATTAAATAAATACTTTACAAAATTATTTTTTTTTTTTTTCAATATTTTCAGATGCATGCGAATTTGGAAACAAAAATGGTTGTCCGTAATGAAGAACTACCAGCACCAGCAAATAAAGAGAAGTGTAAGCGGGCACGTACCGCTTTCACAAGCACACAGTTAATTCAACTGGAAAGGGAGTTCCATACAAACAGATATTTATGCCGTCCACGGAGGATCGAAATCGCACAAAGACTGGAATTATCCGAAAGGCAAGTGAAGATTTGGTTCCAAAATCGACGCATGAAGAGTAAAAAGGATGCAGCTCGCGGTATCAAGGAGTACGTTAATTTAAGATCAACGTCAGAAAATTCTTGCTCCAGCCAAGGTAACTCTCAACCAGTTTCACCTGAACATCAGGGCTTTTGCGGTCCCGTTCAACAAATAGAATCACAACACCAGCATAATAATAAGAGTCATGATGGCATTGTGCAGAGACTTCTGCAGTATAGTCCTCAGAGGGAGCAGCCAAGTCAAATTGCATCCACGGTACCAGTGTCCTATCACCAGCAACAACCTGTGCAAAATAATATGCAGTTGGTGAGTGTGAATACCAGCCAGGATGTGCCGCAGTACATCAATCCTTACCAAATGCACAATAATTATCATTGTGCACCGATGAACACTGGCATTGAAACTGGTGATTGTAGGAATGCTCCTGAAAACTTCAACGAAGTGCCTTTAAATGATAGACAGTTATACGGATTCGATACGTACATTCCGAATTTCCTGGATTTTGGTATGGGTAGTGATCTGACACATGAAGCTTCACGGGAATACAATTTTAATAACTATAACCTTTCCGCGACTTCACCAACGTCAAACAGTGAGGCAAGCTGGACGTCAACGTATTCCGCGGAATCATCAGATATTGATTTGTCTCATCGGCTGTTAGAATTATAAGCTAGGTTAAGTGTAGTTAACTAAGTTGTAATATATGTATGTATATAATTAAGATATATTTGTAATTTTAATTTAAAATTTTATCATTAAACGTTCCTATTCTATGTAAAAATTTTGTGTTTTTTCTCTCTCAAACATCATTCGAATTCTCCTACATATTCGCTCGGATATATTCCTCATTTTCAAAATGCCAGATAGTTCCATTTATTTTCTAAAAGATTCATCTTTCAGTAGGTAGATTCATCCCTGTTTGTTAAGGTAGATGTGTCGCCGCCAAATCTCGACACTCATAGCCGAAAGTATTGTTTTACGTAGACACATCGTGAGCACAGGTATTTTTACGTGATTCAGCGACTTTTAGTTAGATTCAACGAAGACACCAAAATCTTGTCGTTTTTTTTTGTTACCAAATACACGAAGTTTCGATCCTACTACTGTTCAGAAAATATTATTTTAAAGAGTTCCAGTCCTCTTACTTACTTACGTACTTAGGTAGGAAAACAGCTCGTATTCATAGCCTATTTATGTGTTCCTGCCATAAGAAATGATCATCAATTATGACTCGTAGATATTTGATTGATTTGACTACTTCATGGAAGCTTCATTTTGGTATGGGGTACGTAAGTGTATCATTTTAGTTTTTATACACCATCTCGAAACAATATCAAATTCATCTTTCATAATCGTTCTTGCGGTATTAAGGCACTTGTGTTTAACAATAATCGCATATCATCACCTTGCCTTTTTTGAGCATAGGGGGAAGTTCGTTTGTAAATAAGATGAACAGTATTGTTCCCAGTTTAGAGCCTTGTGGGACACCGTGCGAGACTTATTTTTCTTTGCTACTTTGGGAGTTCACCCAACAGCGTTCCAGTATTCTAATTTTTGTCGAAAATCGTACTGGTTCTGCTGACGAATCCTGTGTTTCTCGATGAACTTTGTTACTCGTCTTAACGCTTTTCTACGACTGATAGTACTGTGATTGGTCTGTAATTTCCAGTTTCGTTTTTCAATTCTCCTTTGTACAAAGTTCGAATTATTGACGTTTTCAATAATGAAACACACTACTGATTGATGCTTAGGTTGACAATTGTTATTATAATTGGAGCAAGAGATACAGCATTTAGCTTCGGATCAATTGGCCTTAAATTGTCGGCTTCCGGTCAATTGTTGGTTTTTAAGCAACACAGCATTCTGAATACTTCAGGTTCGTTTGCTTCTTCTATGTACATTGATTGTCCAAGTCATATGTTTTCGTGGTGTATGACTGCATTTGTGTATAATTTTTCCTGCTTGATTTGAAAATTGTTCAATAAATTCATCTACGAGTATTACGGTTGTAAGATTATTTTTAATAGGAAAGTTCTAATGACTTCATATATTCTGCTTACTATTATACAAGCAGCTTCATATTTAGTACATTTTTATTTACTGCGTTTCTAAACTGCTTGTACCTAGTCTTTTTCATAGTTTTGGTTTAGAGTGTTGTTTTTCCACCTCCTATAAACTTCGTCTCTTTTTTTGCACAATCTGATTAAATAGGTTGTAATCCATTGTTTGTTTGGGAGAACTCATTGCTTAACAGAGTCAAAACTTGTATGTACTTATACAACACACCATACCAGCCAGTACTATAAAATACCCTTACTTGGTTCAATCACACATTCGTCATCCGTCAAGCATGTACATACCTATTTGCATAAAAAAGCCAGTCCCTCTTCTTCTTTAACTAACCATTTAATGAATTTTGCGACCAAATTACAACCACTTCCTTCAATTGAATTTTATATGTCCCTTCTATACAATCATAGAATTTATAACAACTCTGGTTACATTAGTATAACACTTACCTTGGACAACAACCTGGTGTACATTCTTAGCATATACACGCACTGGTACAGTATGAAATATATTGCTACGGTAGAAGTTTGGTTACAATGTAAAATGAAAGTCAACCGTCCGAATTATTCGAACTTCATTGTCCTGTTCTATCTTGACACCAATTGTATGTATTTCTTGAGCTGCTCCACAATTTACGTGACAAACAAATCATCACAGTGGATGTGATCCCAAAAATTTTACATATTTCAGCTGCTGATACAGATATGTTCTTACATCCCTTACAGATACTTTATTTTGTCCAGGATAAGACTGTTGTCATCGCTATTATTATTGAGCGACTGAAGTTAACATTTTATGTAAGACACCTCTCAATTCAAGGGCTATATGATATGTACTCGTGGATATATCAAAACTACTTATGTATAAGAAAAAGAAAAGCAAAAAATTCACAAAACGCATAATACCCCATAATTGACTTTAAGGATATTTAACTTTGTGGGTTTACAAACAATAATTACCGTAAACAACTGCTCCTCTATACAGACCATTTTCGATTATGATTTATTGTGTATTTTATTGAAGAGAGAACTCATCCTAAAAATATACCTGAAACCTATAGGATATAGGATAATAGAAAATGGTTCGGTTGTATGCCTACAATAAATATGGTTTCCCACGAGGGTTTACATAAAAGGATGTTGAAATGCAAGTGGAGTGGTGGCATATCTTGAGTTATTCGTTTGCTCCCTTTAACTCTATCTTTATCGGATGCTTTAGGCTGGAAATCATTATTTTGTGGGTTTAAAAACAAGCGGTTCCAATCTTAGAGGGAACATTTCTTAAGAGAACCAACGAAGGTACAATATCTGACTCATTGTTAGATGATCGACCTTGTTACATATGTGCCACTACTACGAGTATAGTTCTGACAATTTTAACTGTATTCGGAAGATGTTTAGCTGAGTTCAGTGAATTCGATTGTAAATTTAGACTTAAATTCTGAATGCTTACTTACTTAACGAACTCCCGACCCGTGAAGTGCCTATATCGTCGTTCCCGGGCACGCTGTTATAGACCGTGACCGTTCCGGGTCTTATCTTAAATCAAGGGGCCAGTTGTTTTTCGAGGCTGGCGTCTCTCTCATAATTATGTACTTTTTACGTGGTAAGGAAGTTACCTCGACTGCACAACACCCACCCTGGAGGACCGATTTCATAGTGAAAACCCTTAGGACGAAGAGCCGGTTAAGCCTATATTAGTACACAAAATTGGGCTCATTAAGGGTTCATTTGCACCATTTCTTTTTCAATAATCGGACTTATTCTTAGAAATCTTTACCGGCCTTATTTTCGAATATGTCAAAGTAGCCATGATAAAGTGTGATGCTTCCGTGCTAAAGCAAATATTTCTGTTTGCAAGATGGTAGAGAGTTAGCTTTAACTTACCGAGTTTTTGACGACCCACCAAAGAAACACTCTCGATTTCGGAACCACCAGTCCACAAATTAGACTGTGATTCATATACTGGAAAGGGTTAACAATTGATCCTACTATGTCTTATGTGGTTTACTAGGGTGTTCCTTCAATGCTGTGACGAGACGATGACCATCGTAAAAATGAAGATGCTTGGAACTTAAGCTTTGAAATGGAAGACCCTGTGCAAACCGAATCTATGTAGTTTCGTGTGAGCTTGTATGAGAAGTAGGCTCAATGTGACATAAGAAGACACTGCGAGATTAAAGAGCGAACAACAAGTTATCCAGATGTGGTACTTGTCGTAGCTTTCTTTCCGTATTGCCTTTGGTACCCCGCTGGAATATGTACCAATGTCTCAAAGTCCTTGATTGTTTCTATGGCAGTGTTCTAGAGCGATTAATGTTAAGTTAATGTTAAGTTACAAAATTTTGAGAATTCTCGAGTTCAAGAAGTTTTCAGCACGGGATGCAAATCTATATCAACAAATCGATATTGCTGTATAACCCGTACAATTCGTCGTTGAGTCATCTTCTCCTCTAAAACACAACAAGACCAGATAACACACTAAATCGCATTAATCTACTAAGAAATCAAAGCATCCATGTAGTTGATTTCCTACTGTCTGTAGATACATTCCTCCCACTATTTTTCTTTTGAAAATCATACATACGTACATATGTATAAAATTGAGATGTTAGAATACTATTTTTTCCAGCATAACTCCTTTGGTTGGTAATCAAAATGTTGTTTTAGTTCATATGACATATGGACTATTTCATAATTAATTTACTAAATTCATTTCAAAGATATCTGTACACCCAAAGTCAATTTTAAATTTATTGCATCCCATCAATCCTTATTGCCTGTCAATGCCCCAGACGTCTGCTTATACTCTCCGAGACGGTCCTACCTATTGTCTACTTTCATCGTTTGTTTCCATAGACTATTTTCCTCGGTAATGGAATGAAACTAGAAGCTAGACGTCACCATGTACACATAAAAGATACTGGGATGTCTGAGCTGAAGCTGTATCTATTCAATTGAATTTAAGAGATTTATATATTTATGATTACATAACGCTGTTCCCATGAATCTAAAGAAATAGTCAGTGCACATGTATAACGGAAGTGAATACTTTAAATATCATACTAATCTGCTTGGAACCGGAAGTGATGATCGCTTTCAAGCAACCTAAATAAATATTGCTACTACCAATACCAAGTGTTATCGAAACCGAAAATATTCTTGGAAATCCTGCAATAATAACATTGGATGGTTATTACAGCACCACAGAGAAAATTTTTCGCATTTAACGAACTAAAACTCCAATAAAAGGGATTAGTTCAAGTTCAGCGTTTCCCGTAGTAGAATTTCCAAAAGATAGGTCTTCGTCCTTTCAGCATATAATTTTATTCCCCAGCCTAGTAGGCGCATGAAGATTATTCCTAACCCACTCCAAATCGAATTCAAAAAAATAAGATAGTTGTCCACTACCTGTACCTACCGATGCTAATCCTTATTAATTTATGAGACATGCAATACTACTTTGTGGAAAACACTTGCGGATTAGGCACCACTGTGTTCACTTTTATGACATGCGCGTGAATTTTCCAAATATTCTTTATGGTAGAGTGGTTATGGAAAATCAGAAGTCTACACTTTAGCTATGGATATTTTTTTTTTTATTATTTAAAGAATTATTTGCACTCGTTTGAATTCATGAAACTATCTCATAATCTAGTTTAAATATATTGCAGGGACAGCATAAGTCGAAATTTCCTCTAACTCGGTGTCCGCATCTGAGTATCTATGTACATATCTGTGTTACACCATGATCATGATTGTTACTTCTTCAGCTTGTCCAGCCAGCGCATTGGTGATATTTCTTATATATCTAACTATAAGTTTCATATACAATGGTGGTAGCAAAGCGAACTTTTAATTGTTTCCGTTTGTCGATCCGACTACAGGTACCAGTAGATAACTTCCTGTTCTGGTAACGACCACAACATAAGATGGTGATCTTGTTGCAGTCTAATGTCTGTACGGCGTCTATTCCCGATATTGCAATGTTATCAATTTGATTGAAAGTTTCCTGCCGATCGGAAGATACACAGATGATTTTATGCTACATTTTATACTTCTATATAGGGTGTCCATTATGACATGGCAAACGTAGCAAGGATAATGTGATCTTCTTTCAGTATATCACGAGTATACAACAGATAGAGAAGCGGCCCAAGAACGCTTCATTGTGGTACGTTGGCCGAAATTTCTTTGAGTTTCATTTGCATGTCTAACACGGAAGAGTCTATTCTTGAGATATGATTCTAGAATTTAGGCGTATAGGCATACGGGGAGAACTTGTCGTAGTTTGCATTTTAAGCCATCGTGCCACACCTTATCGAAGGCTTGAAAGACGTCAAGGAATACGCTTGAACATACATATCTTTTTTCTTCAAATGCTTTCTCGATTACATCAGTATTTTCATGCTTACAATTTTCGAATGCTTACTTTTGAACCCAAAGATTATTATCTTCTATAACCTGTTGTAGATGCCTTAGTAATATCCTCTCCAACATTTTTGACATGACTGGAAATTGATCTATATGATTTACCTCATTTGGTGGCTTTCCTGGTTTTGAAACCATAATGACTTCCGCAACTTCCATATGAAGAATCTTAATTAATGGTTTCCTAGGTCCATTGCACAAGCAATTTTAATGTGCTTTGCGTAGCGGAGATTCTGTTGCCATTTTTTAGGCGCTTCCCTTTTTTCTTTGACCAATTCTTTTATTTCCGGAGGATATCGTAAGCCGTATTTGTCCGGTATTTTCTTTGGATGGGGCATATTATTCCAGGAGGCGTGCTGTTCGATCTTAACGAGTCGATCAACTTCAACCTCAAGTTCATAAGGGGTCGTAAGTGCAACGTTCAGCTCAACATTAACTTAAATTCCGTTCCCAAATCCTTCCCAGTTAGTTGTTCTACCAGTTAATATCGTTGACTCTAAGTTATGGACTAGTTTTTCGTTCAATGTTAAAATAACTGGAAAATCTAGAACCCCAGAACAAGTGTTTCGCATTAAAATCGCCGCCAATAATGAAATTAGGTTTCAGCATATTCATAAACAAGTTAGTAAAATCACTGTTTTCAAGCCCGGAATGCGGTGGACCGTAGATACATAGATGAGATGTTAAAGAACATGCTGACTATTTTTTACTCGGATTCTGGAAAGTTGCAAGCTCTTTCACCTTTAAGTCTTTGGTTTGTTCGATGCAGTCTTTAATAGACAAGGATTATCCACCTCTTGCTTTTCCCGAAAGGTGACAAGTGTGAAGATCATTATATCATTTTATTTTCTTCAGTACCATTTCATTTGAGAACATATGTCGAGGACTTTTCTGTTGTCATTCTTTCTCTCGACATTTTACGCTCTGGACCCGGTGATTTTAGATTGTCTACTATCTTCTGAGCGTTCTTACTCTTTGTCTTAGTTAGCCGTTTTGACTTTATTGTATTTTGAGACTTAAGGAGCGCATCTCTCCGTTTTTGCAACTTCTTAACAACTTCACATCTTCACATCTAGCATTTGCTGGATACACTTAGCACAGGTTGCAGAGGTTTGTTTGTTCACTCCACATTCTTGGGAGAGGTGATTTCCGGCGCATTTCACACATCACATATGATTGATGACTGAATGACTGAATTCTTGGCAATGTTTGCACTGTGGAATTATTCTTAAACGCTCTTAATGTCCTGATCTATTTCCGTTTGTTACTTCCTCTTCCTAAACAAACTTGTTAGCTTATTAACTTACCGTGCTGTCCTCCATAAAAACTAGAATAAAATAATTGCATTCGAATTGTCTATGAGGTATGGGAATTGCTCTAATTATTTTATGGCAAAGTTCATTGTAGTGAACCACATGGTGTCAAAACTATTTACCGCCATCTATTGTATTCATTGTCTACCTAATTATTACACTGTCACATTATTATACCTATGTACCTCATAATTGACGAGCGATCAAACTGAAAAGTGTCCGTTTTAATTATTTTAAATATTAAAATGCATATTTTCTTTCAAAGATCAAATACATTTCCAAGATTATTACAAAAAATAATTCGCATTTAGTTCTACCTACTTACTAATATAAACCTTTTCAAAATATGTCCTTGATCTCGTCAAAAGCAAGGAAGTACTCTTACAAACGGTAGACGCTGTAAGAAAGGAAAATGCATAGTAAGGATTAGGTAAGGGTAAATCAGACGTATGTAATAAAAATTTCGGACTGCAATAAATTGTAGTGCACAGTTCACACCCTTTTTTTGTTCCGTAGGATGCGTGATGCTGTCGGTCTTGGCACCAGCGGATTCAAAATCCTGTCGGCGATGTACTAGGGCCGCTGGCTGGGACTCACAGTACGCACAATATGACGGCGAGTAGTCGCGACTAAACAGGTATCCAGCGCATATTTTGCAAAAACATTCAGGTGTGTGCTCTTCAAGTGACTCCGATTATCGAGACTTCAAAAACAAATCCATCTCTACATTGGAGATACAATTTTATTGAGTTCGACGGATTATCTCTGGACGGGATTTTAATTTTTCCGCTCGCAGTTTATGATGCTTGCATATAGAACGTATACGTCTGTAGTGTTCTAAACCAAAGAGAGGTTTTGTTGTATGGTGACGCCAGAAAGACAAGGTGTTATTGCTATATTATTTCAAAATACAAACGTGATTGCAATTGAAAACATCATAAAGTATCTTCCCACATATACCAAAAAAAGAGGATCTTTGAATACCTTAACCCAATTTCCGGTGATACTGTTTATGACATGATCACATTCTGGGTACTGGGTTTACTTCAGGTCTATATTTCTCTAAGAAAGTACCACCTGGTACTTGTGAAAACCTGCTAGTATCTACATACATGTTTTCGTATTTAATTTGCGACCGTTGTTCCTTTCCGTAATTGATTTCCGTTCCTTAATCCCCTGCGTACTTATTCATTATTGCCTACGGTAACCAAGTGTATTATCTTCCATATGAAAGCAACACTGCGGAATGAGTTCAGTAGTTTAAAGAAGGAAGTGCAAATGATATTTCTTGAACCACTTTGGAAACTTTTCCAATCTAAATCATTCTGGTATACATTAGAGATTAAAAAAAAATCGAAAAACGATACAAAAACACATTTTCATTTAACTATGAGAATAAGGACTATCTACCACAATCTGGACTTCCAGAATCAAAATAAACCTGCAAAACCTCTCGACAAAGTCTTTAACTAGTGAATTCTATCCAGACATCCCCTTCTTTTTCAGACCACATACCCTACCCTCTATAGACACTTAATTACACACAAATCGAAGACTGAAACTCGATGAAAGTTCCAGGCCAAAAGTATTTCAATACACCAATAGGTTAGTAATCACTTTTAAATACGTAATTCATAACCAACCATTGTCAGCGTATCCTATATGTCCGGAAACCTTCCGTCCGGAAGTATTTCGTCATTACGCTGAAATTAGAATCAACTCAGGGCATAATTAATTTTGTCGCGAATTCGCAAATGTATTCTAGTCGCATTTTTGGATTCAGGTCAGTAGAACGGCGATGTCACTTTCGAGTCAAAAAATTCATGCATTTAGGCAATTAACTTGTATTTAATGACACTAAAGTTGTACCTTTAGTCTGTAGACTGTCTGTTGATTGGACTGAGGAAGTGACAATAATTTATTTTGAATTTTACTTTTAGAATAACTTATAAGAATGTCTAGTCCAATTTTTGAAAGAACATTTTAAGAGAAATTCCAAAACTAGATTTACCTTTTTTTGAACTGGTTTGTGTTGCATTTGAAGTACACACTAGGGGCAATGAAGGTAAGGAAAGACTTTTTCTGAATAATACAGATCATATTAAAAATATATATGCATACATATGTACATATATGAGTAATATTCTGATACAAAACAGGCTTTGAAGAATACTTTTCAGTTGTATTTGGTATCAACAGAAACATGTAGTATACTACAGTCAGTGATTCTTCTTGCTCTGGACATTGCAAGATCAATGCAAGAGAAGTCTAAGTTTGTTAACGAATCTCAGGACTCCGTTTTGGTCCATTAGAGTCGCAAGCAAATACATTACACACAACACAATACCCATGCAAAAAGTTCATCTTAAATAATTATCTATCGTACTTTTGATGACCTTTACAGTGTGGTGTTAAGTTTGAGCGCAAAAGCCTCTTCAGCCAGTAGTCTTTAGTTGCGTAAGCTAGATTAGGTGTGTTCACCGATGGATCGCAGAGTTCCGATCTGGCCCTCTCATTACCTGTCATCCATCTTCATGTCCAGGGATCCAGCATAGCGTAATCTTGTGCTGTGTTCCAAGAACTTTTATAACTTTTTGAAAGCACTTTACAAGCTTGGATTTTCTTTCGATGGCAGAAATAAATTTTATTCCTTCCTGCCTGTCGATGAAAAAGGGGACACCTGTCTGTGGTAGAGCCTTTAACGCAATCTCACGACCGTCTATTGTCACTGCTAGGACCTCAGCTTGGAAACCACTGTTGTTGTTGATTTTGATATGCCCTGCGATTCGTAGAAAATGCCCAAACGTCACTGTCCATCTTTGATCCGTCCGTATTGACAGAGATGAACTAGCCACTTTTCTATTCTTCTCTGTTCGGGTGTTGCTTGGAAAACGTATTGTTGAGTGCGAGTGTAGTGGCACGTAGTCTGAAATAGGTAAATACATTGCCTAGATATTTCTTGAGGATAATAGAATGACCTGTTGTAGTTTCGCTCCAGGTATCTGCTGAGCTTATTCTTAGGGCTTTAATGGCTGCTGAAGCTTATACAAAGATGTCGAGCGGAAGTAGGTTGAGGATAAATTCTTAGTACAATTCTGGTCCCCAAGAATTCATGATCATGATTCTTTTATTTATGCATATTTCACCTCCAATTTATACACGTAGCTATCAGTATAACATCATCCGCTTATGCAATGGTTTTGAAGCTATAACATCTGAGTTTTTGAAGTATGTACATCATTTAGACAACTAACCCTTAGTAGTGGTGGTATTACTTCATCTTGAGGGATACCTCTTTAGACCAGTGTATGTAACTTCGTTCCTCCGAGTTCAGTTATTATATATCTTTTCTTCAGTATTTAGTAGGAGTAAGCCTAACCAAATGCATTACCGATTTAAGCTGTCCAAAGCCTTCCCGATGAGCGACAGATGCGCTGTTCTTGGCGCATAGCTCTTTATTGCTCTCTGACATGTACGATTCCATCCGAATTGACTCGAACCAACTCAATATTCTTGGAATTCAGCTAAATAAACTTAGGACAGAATTGATAAGACCATCTTTCTAAGAAACTTTCGGATAGATTGAGTTATGAAAAACCAGATTTTTAGATACTGGTTCAGGTGTGACTGTGTAATTTTCTGAAAATAGTCGGTCTTTCCTTATTCTCCATTACCTCACAAGAAAGAGAGTATTGGTGAATTATTCTATTTCCATTACACTGTATCTAAACCAAAGAAATACAAATTTCTATCGAATAGGAGCTCAAATAATCAGTAACTTTACGGTCATGATGCCCATGAATCACATAAAGTGCTTCAGGCCATAAATAAAATACACGTTCGACTTGATAACGCTGGCGTATGCCGTTGTTTAAAACCTAACCTCACCTGGGGTCATCCAAGTTTTATGAAAAAAAAAACTTCCACCCCAAACCCCATAGAGCACATGCCCCTGTTGTTTTAAAGAATTTCCGTGTCATAATCATTGTGGGTAATTATCTGTTGAAACTGAATTTCCCTCCACTCCACACACACATCATCCAGTTTCCGTATGACCTTCGATAGCTGTAGGCCCACCAGTCAAGATTTTTCAGTTCCAAATTCGGTAGCGCAGAGTGTATACGTTTTTTTTTCGAAAAAAAAAACCGCAAATCCGAAAACCAAACAATCGCAAGGATTACGAATATTAATTGCGAATTAATCCAATTGCTGATGTTTTGCGTGTGCCTCCGAAGATCCCTTTATTGTTGGTAATTATCGTTTCAAGTTGACGCAACCACAAAACCTATTAGTGCGGGCAAGTGCCGATACATCCGATCCTATTACATTCGTCGTCGTCTCAAATCATTAAAATTCCCTACTTGACTCCTGCTGAAACAAATAACAAGTTGTAGCGCCACCGATCATACTCTCTGGCGTACGAGAGAAGCGTCGTCTTTTATATGCATGTTGTATTCACCTTTTATTCACGACCAAGGGATATAAAATCATCAAGAGGATTCCAAAGAGAGATACTTTTATAGG
Organism: Xylota sylvarum; assembly: GCA_905220385.1. NCBI lineage: Eukaryota > Metazoa > Arthropoda > Insecta > Diptera > Syrphidae > Xylota > Xylota sylvarum. Next base: position 51,447,990 of record LR999958.1, read on the forward strand.
TAAGTGCACTGAGTCGAGTCATATGTCTAGTAATTAGTATGCGAATTTTTGCGAATATTTCGTCGTTCTGCTTACCTGACTGACTGGCGGGGTTTGCGACACATTGACAGGATTACTACTAAATAGCAAACAGACTGACTAGTCGTCGGCTATCCGAATGTTTTAAATTTGCCTAAGATTGTTCCAATCCGATAGTTTTATATGAGTGTCGCTATAATGGTGACATGATATAATTTCTATCCCGTCCCGACTACTCTCGCTGAAGAGACGGCGAGACTTGTTCGCGAATTTGGTTTGCTCTGCCTTTATTTTATGTGATAGTTTGGGTGCAAGCATTGGTGACAGTCGGGATAAGAAAGGCGTAAGTTAATGAGAACTACTGGTTTGACTCGTAGACCGAAGCAGTATAGCAATTAGAAAACGTCAATTTTTTTTAACAGATACAGACTGTTTATGGAGGTTTTGGTGTTGACGGTGGTAGATAAGTCAGGTTGTTCTATATTACTGTCTTACATTGATTTGGTAAAGAACTAAGATTGTATCATCTGGGGTTGCGTGGTGAAGAGAAACTATAGTATATCATGAGCTAGAAAACTATTTATAAGACTGGTATTTTAAAATTTTAATTGTCTGGGGATTGTTAGGTAGTGTACAATAAATGCTACTAACAATCTCGTTGGCTAGGCAAATTTTATGCCATTTTTTCATTGTTTCTTCCAGACATAAGCTGTTCATTACAGTTGATGTAGATCATTGTTTCTACCAATTATTAAGTATCTTCGATATCATTTAGGTATAAAGACAATTTTATGATTTATAAGGAAGGAGATGGGCTAGTCCAGGCTTTAACCACACCTTGCTTAGAGATAGTTGACTTTGATTGTTATTTTCCTAAAAGGCTTACAATATCAAATACTATTCCGTGCTAGCCAAAATTGTAGTAACCGATGTTACGATGCATTTGTGTGTATGTGTTATTGTTGTTGTTATTGATTTAGAAAAATACACATTCACTTTTTAATATCCCTTCTGCGCAAAATTTGTTAACACTATACCGTATAAAACAGGCTTCTGAGTCTACTGCAGAATTCCTTAGATCAACTTAAGTTCTAACTTACCGACTATATGTTTGGGCATTACCCTTAGCATCTACCAAAAAGCCCCTATAGTCCTTATTCGAAATGATTACAATTATATGAAGTCTAGTTACATACGCCATCGGGTTGTGATCATCATCTTTTGTGTAGGATCCATTCAAAGACTCGTCAGACTGCAGAAGTACTATCTTCTCTACCGTGATTTGATGTTTAATAGGTGGCCATTCCTATCCCATGCAGCAAATCTTTCACATTTTTCATATGACTGACGTCGGTGGTTAAATCCTTTATGATCTTGAAATTAAATAACAATTTGGTTAAGAAGTCAGTGCCGTACATCGTTACTTATTGACAGTTTGAATTCCGATGCTTTGTCGTTTATCATCAGTCCTCAATAGAAGTACCAGTTGCTTTTATATATTTATATAGTATACATAGTTGCAGATATGTTCACTTACAAAGTTTTGAAAATCTTTAGAGTTTGCAACAAATTTTTCTAAATATGGAATAGAGAAACTGTACCAATAATTGACCACAACTTACAGATGAATCCGTGCATGCTCTCTACCAAATCGTCACCTGCAGCATCACACAGCTCATGTATTAGGCAATAGATTATCAGAAAGATTGGCAGTATGATTTCGTAGCGATCAGCTAGCTCCGGTTCCACTATTGGTCTTAGTATGATGGTGTAGTATATAGTATGTAACTGTTCCTTTTAAACTTCCCAATGAAATTCATGCAGAAGACTGCCAAGCATGAGCGTTTGTAAATTTACATTTTGGTTTAATACGTCCAATCGAATTCAGCTCCACCTTCTACTTATGAATGCACCTATATTACGCTGAACAGTGTTCATATGGTTACTCGATGTATGAGAATTAGATTAAATTTTAATGATTGCAGATATTTATATTTCGATTACAAATCAATTTGTAGTGCAGCGCAAATTTACATCAATTAAGGCTATAGTTTAAGCAATCCAACTCAGTTTTATTCTTTAGTCTGACTTTGTATCTCGAACTCTTCAGTATCACAGAAGATGTGTCCGAGTAAACTCTACAAGTTTAGAGCAAGCTTAAAATATTAAAAGAAAACTAAGGAGATTAACATGTCTCTTCTCTTAACGCAGGACATTTATTTCAAGGTAATAATAGTGTTAACATAAATACATAATATTTCAGATAGAATAATAATATTATATTATCTTTTCATTGGGTTTACAAAAATTGATTAAATTTATAACAACGTGTGACATCTTTAGATCACTATTCTAGTGTTATAATTTTTTTTGCTATTAATGCCTTTAGTTGTAAAACTAAAACGAAATTGACACATTCCCTAGGCAACTTTAATTTAAATTAAATGAAAAGTTTTCGACTTTTTTACGTTTTATCCTGAGGAAAGTTGAAATCTTGAGCAATCATGTCTCTTTATTTGGATTTTTGAGACAACAACTCCCAGCTGGTAATGGATTGCCGGCTTTGAGACTATTGTAGGTATTCCTTTCAACTTATAATTGATATTAAATATAATAGTATTTCCTTAACATATTCTGTATATTTAATCAATAGAATAGGATAAAGCAGATACACTTCGTATATCAGGTCTTACTAAAAACATATGTATGTACATTAGAAGTTATACCTCTTGTTTTGAAACCCTTACAATAGCAGTACTTTCTGACATCATTGTGTTGTGTGTACTCTCTGTGGAAGGATTCTGCCCGATTTCGACGCGTTCGTTCCAATTCATATTCAATACTCCGCATTTTCAAACATCCAACTTGTACATTACTTACTTGTGTCAACAAGTCGCCAATTTGTGGACTTACCAACTTACAAAATGCATAATTAGACTTCGTTACTGGTGCGATAAAGACGATGCTCCAACGTTATTATTCTTATATTCATTACTTCCGTTTTATTGGATGATGAAATTTGGACAACAGTTATGAAGGGTTTACGACTTCCAGCCCAATAGCATAAATATGTGCAGTTTTAGAAAAATTTTACCAATTTTAGGTACATGCAGATATAAAATAATTATAAAATTAAAATCTAAGTTTGAATGCTAATGTTAAGTCCATGCTAAGTCCTTTGATTTCCATTTGTAAGTGTCGTGGTTCAAGTGGTTATATATATGTACATATATTATTCGACAGATTTCGAACCTGACCACAGTGTTGGGTCCCTTTTCACCTCTCTTTCACGATCCATCTTAGACCGACAGACTCTTTGACTCTTTCTCAACAGTTTCCCTCTGGCTTTGATTCCTCGTGTCAACACAAGCATCTGTTAAACAGAAATCTGGGTTATCCTCTGGGTTTATAACCAGTGGCTCCCCAAGACCTCCCTCATCTGCTAGCTAGTGCCGGACATTGATACGATATATATGTCCCGATGTATATGCTGTCCCGATTTCATCCAGGCATAGTTCACAGGTGTCATACTCCAGAAAACCCATCTTCTTTAGATGATACCCGAAATTTCTATGACCTGTACCACCCATTTCAGTGCTCTTCACCCCAAGCTTACAACTTTTCTATGAGTGGTGCCAATCTTCTACCTTCTCAGGGGTTCCGCCGCGGCCCAGTTGTAAATTAGGTGCTCTATCATTCCTCGACCAATTGCAGCAAATGGTTCCGGACCAGAGAACTCCGAGGTTGAGCCTTGCTTTGCTAGAGAGTCTGCCTTTTCGTTGCATCTCATTTCGAGATGAGCACTCATTGAGATTAAGAACACATTCCAATGCCATTGATATATTGATACCTTTTTACTTCATGTGTCTAATCACTGATTGATTGTCCAGTGCTATAATAATATTTTTACCCGCAACCTGACCTTCTTTCAGGTGATCCAAAGCGTGCAACAGAGCAATCATCTCGGCTTGCTAGACTGGTATATTTCTCCAGACTCATGACCATGACAGGCTTGTTATAGTTTTTCTGAGAAGATACCTGCCCCCGCTCTGACATCCATCATGGACCCATCCGTAATGATGATTATATCACCAATCTTCTTTTTCGGAAGTGTTCCAACCTTGATAAGAGTTTTATGATACCTTTCGATAACACGCATTCTCTTTATACCATCCCGGTGCAGACGAAGTGCTGTCGATGCTGCCACTTCCTCAATAAATAGGTCCAGTAGCATAATACCTAGGATCAGTTCCATAGCGCATGTTGGTGTCGTTCGTATTGCACCGGCGATACCTTAATTTGCCAAAAGTTAGACCCTATCTAACTGCTTAAATTGGTCTTACTATCATCGTATACGGTAGGTGACCCAAATAAGGCGCAGTGCCCAGAAACCGTGGAAACCGGTCCACCAATTGGAATAAGGTGATACATATGTACATATGTTTGCAGGTTCATAAATGTAGATCATGTACTATACAAAGTTTGATCTGTCGCAAACGTGACAGTCGAAAAACGTCAGCGGGTTCATGACCTTTTTTTTTTTATAAAATACGAACTGTGAAAAGTTAAATTATTTTTTACTAAAAACTTGGCAATTTATTATTTTATTTGCCTTAATACGATATATTCGATACTAATCTATAATATTGTTGAAACTTTATCTTATTATTGTTCCAAGATTTTGGTTTATGGCCGGTTGGAAACAAGAGCCTAACGTGCTCCAAATAAGGCCAACCTAAAATTCATCTATCTTCTACTAGCAGTTTTTTTTTATCTTTTTACATTCATATTAGATTAGTATATCCGAAGAGAGTTTTAATTTACTAAATAAAGAAGTTTCTAAAAGCACCGAAGTAGTGTTCCAGTGTAATAAGCCTTGTGTGGTCTAGGAATTATTTCATTACAATAGAGTTGAAAGAACATACTGGACTTTCTTAAAATTATTTATTTCTGGTTGATAGATTACTAATTGACGCACTTTAATGAAGTATTTAAGTAAAAGTATGTGTAGACCTTATTAGGAGGACGGTTTCCAAATAAGGATACACCTTGGGCCTTATTTGGAACCCGTGCTTACTAGGTATACCCCCAGATACTTAACCCTCCTGGTCACCTGTACTGTAGCTTCGATCCGAAAAGTTTTAAGAGCCGTTTAAGTCGTTAATGCGTTGGATTACGTATATATTTGTCCTTGTTTTTACTAAGCCCATTTAATAGACCAACTATTTAAAATACTGACTCTTAAAACTAAGAGTGTCCAAGAGAAGTAAAAAAATATATTTTGCAAAAACTTTCAAACTTTCTCTGATATTGAAGATGTCCAAGTCACCATTTGCGTTAATCAATACATATTCGTAGTTCCTCCATGAGATTAACAATTCGAAGGACTGCTGGGCGATTTTGTTGTATTAGCTTTTTAGTAAAACAGTTTCCGTGACTTTCTCAATTTCACAAACACTGGATTACAGATACTGGAATGATAATTTTGAAAACATCGTTGGGCTTATTCGGAGGAAAACTACAGAATTTAAATTGGAAACTACGTCAGAATATGGATATAACGTTGAAAATACGACAAAGTACATTTTAATATGTGAAAATTAATTTAGAAAAAAAACCATTTAAACATTATGATGCCAAAATTTATTTTCCAGCGTTTTTTCTAAAAAAGTTTTTATTTGCTGTTTCTTTAAATGGAAATAAATATTCCTAGCATAACACCTGAATTTTACTACTTTCTCAAAAAAAAAAATTGGGGTTAATTTCCTTTGACGTAAGTTGCAGAAGTGACCCCAACTACATTGTTGGTTTTCAGGAAATTTATTGCTATTTTGATTTCTGTAAGAATAGGAGATCCTTCAGTAATTGCACTGAATGATATTTGTTTGATTTTTGATTTTTTTAAGAACTCCTTTTTACTAAGTAGTGTGGATCAGTGCTGTCGTTTTTCAATTTCAAAGAGGAGTCCATTTGAAGATTTTGGGGAACCATTTCCGTGAAAGAGTAGCCACCGAAAAAGTATCGTAAAAACGCGAAAAGGATTAGGGAAGGGCAATTTTGTGGCAGAAATAGAGATGTGCAAATTATGTATGCAACGATAGCATGCAAATATTGTTTTTGATATTAAAATGTACCTTATTATTTTTGTTCTTTGTAAAATTTGGGTAGCCTCTTTGATCTATGGGGAGCACAATGCTATGCAAAGAAGCCAAAAGCTCCTAAGGAAGCCATAACAACAGCATTGTGTGGATTTGAGTTTTTATATTCTGACCATTCCCATATAACAGAAGAGGATTGTTCTTACAGCTGCCCTACATCTCACCTTCAAATTCAGTAATAAGCATTTTGCACAATTTTACTATGTATGTCTTCACTGAATTTGAACCTAACTATATATAAATTATCATCATTTATAAGATTTACTTTATAAGTAGTATTTTTTGTCATTATGTCTCAGAAAAAAAGGCAGGTTTTTAAAAAATAAAGGGTTAGATATTTTCTTTAAAAAAAAAAACAAAACTAAAGACAGGTTTAGTAAAAGTATTTAGTTTCAGTCACGTAAATGCTATGTATATCATTCGCCAGTCGAACCGATGGTTTCGGAAACTTACTTATCTTGTTCTAAATATAAAAACATTTAGTCAAGCAAGTTTTCTCTTTTATTACCGGTCACTTGGAGTGAAATCGAAAATAGTTCGCATAGTTTCGAACACAAAAAGGTTCACTTAATAAATTTCTAAATTTGCGTTTCCGTTTCTTACTAGTACTAACAAAGATACGTACAAATATGTATGTATGTATATCGGCCGACGAAGCTCCAGTCACGTATAGCTACTTCGGTTTTGTACAAATATATGCATATATTCATTAAAATTTGTATATAAATGTATTTTCATGCGACGATACTTTTCTGAAAATGCATTTCACGCAAATGTTAAAGTTTAATTATTATTTGTTTCAATGCATATAGATTCAAAATATAAAATTAAAATCAACTCCTTAAAAAAAATATAAGAACATCCATTGTAACGCATCCCCTTGATCATGAAAAAACCAAATATCATACTCGTACAATGGCCTACCTGACTTTATTTGACTAGGTGGGAACAAATTAAACCGACCAATGGCAACCAATCACTGACAATCGACACAGTATGCGATTTGAAATATTGATGGCTGCCATGCAGTCGTCAGCTGTATTGTTGAAAAAAGGTTTCGGTTTCTTACCTGTTCGGTTTGGTGAAAGAAGAATTCAAAGAAGGTAAACCATCGCCTGTAGTTTCGAAACGGGTATAAATACTTTCGCAATGTCGGTACACAGCACAGTCCAACGTCTCTCCTTCTAAGGATAACAACTGATTTTGAAGATTCTTTGACCGTTTCAAACAATTTAAAAAAACTAAGGAAAAATGATGCCAGTTAAGCAAGAGAACTTTAACTGCCCAAGAAATTCACCACCGCCCTATGGGGCTCATTTTCAAATTGTAAGTTGCGTTGCACGTTCGTTATTTCAAAACAAAATCTGCATATTATATACATATTTAACCTTTAATATTAAATAAATACTTTACTAAATTATTTTTTTTTTTTTCAATATTTTCAGATGCATGCGAATTTGGAAACAAAAATGGTTGTCCGTAATGAAGAAGTACCAGCACCAGCAAATAAAGAGAAGTGTAAGCGGGCACGTACCGCTTTCACAAGCACACAGTTAATTCAACTGGAAAGGGAGTTCCATACAAACAGATATTTATGCCGTCCACGGAGGATCGAAATCGCACAAAGACTGGAATTATCCGAAAGGCAAGTGAAGATTTGGTTCCAAAATCGACGCATGAAGAGTAAAAAGGATGCAGCTCGCGGTATCAAGGAGTACGTTAATTTAAGATCAACGTCAGAAAATTCTTGCTCCAGCCAAGGTAACTCTCAACCAGTTTCACCTGAACATCAGGGCTTTTGTGGTCCCGTTCAACAAATAGAATCACAACACCAGCATAATAATAAGAGTCATGATGGCATTGTGCAGAGACTTCTGCAGTATAGTCCTCAAAGGGAGCAGACAAGTCAAATTGTGTCCACGGTACCAGTGTCCTATCACCAGCAACAACCTGTGCAAAATAATATGCAGTTGGTGAGTGTGAATACCAGCCAGGATGTGCCGCAGTACATCAATCCTTACCAAATGCACAATAATTATCATTGTGCACCGATGAACATTGGCATTGAAACTGGTGATTGTACGAAAGCTCCTGAAAACTTTAATGAAGTGCCTTTAAATGATAGACAGTCGTACGGATTCGACCAGTACATTCCGAATTTACTGGATTTTGGTTTGGGTAGTGATCTGTCATATGAAGCTTCACGAGAATACAATGTGAATAACTATGACCTTTCCTCGACTTCACCAACGTCAAACAGTGAGGCAAGCTGGACGTCAACTTATTCCGCGGTACCGTCAGACATTGATTTGTCCCATCGCCTGTTAGAATTATAAGCTATGTTAAGTGTAGTTATCTAAGTTGTAATATATGTATTAAATTAAGATATATTTGTAATTTTAATTTAAAATTTTATCATTAAATGTTCCTATTCTATGTAAAAATTTTGAATTTTTTCTCTCTCAAACATCAAGGATATTTTCGGATTCTCCTAAGATATTCGCTCAGAAATACTCCGCATTTTTAAAATGCCAGACAGTCTCATTTATTTTTTTTAAATATTCATCTTTCAGTGGGTAGATTCATCCCTATTTGTTAAGGTATGTTTGTCGCCGTCAAATCTCAACGCGCATAGCCGGAAGTATTGTTTTACGTAGACACATCGTAAGCACAGGTATGTATCTTTACGTGATTCAACGACTTTTAGTTAAATTCAACGAAGACACCAATCTCTTTTGTTTTGTTACCAAAAACGGTTTTATTTTTATTTTAGTTGAGGCTATATACTTATTGCGACTTAGACTCAAGTTGCTTTACTATATGCCCCTTTCCTTACGCGAAGTTTCAACCCTAGATTATCAAAAAAAAATATAGTTTGTTCTAAAGTGGAACCTGCACGATGTTCTATAGTTTTGCAAATACACCCGAAACTCTCTCACTAGAGATGGGGAAAAAATCACTACTTGTGTATTATTCACTCTGATTGTGAAATCACATTCGCAAACAGCTAGCAACTTAAAAATAAGCTGTGATTGGTTAGAACGTGATTCAGCAGTTCTTTTTTCAGATCATATTTTGGATTCACAGCAAACAATTTCACAGCTAAAATCCTGAAGTGCATGTGCATGGCAGCGAATGATAGAATAAATCAAAATTTGGGGAACGAAATTGTGTATAGGTCCACTAAAACTGAATGTGCACCACGTTGCGTACAGAGTATTTGCAATGAGAGTATTTTGATTTTATACCAAAAGTATATTTTATTCTAAAAAAAATTACTCCCATAGGTTATTCATATTAGCATCATCGCGATTTCACAATCACAGGTGCATTCACTGCAAATAAAAAATAAAATTCACAGTTGTGCCTTTGAAAATAAATTTACAACTTTGCCCAACTCTACCTCTCACTACTAAACTGAATGCCAAACCAAGAATATCAATCGAATAAATAGAATATGAGGAGAAATGTGTTAAATTGCTCTTTCCGACCATATATTCATGTATGTATGTATACCTATATATATTTTAATGAGTACTAATATCTCATACTAAACAGATAATTTTTGTCTTTTGGGTAAAAATTCAAAAAAAAAAGAAACAATTTGCGAAAACACTAAAGTGCGTCTAATCAAATGAACCACACTGTAGACACTACACGTACATAACCCCGTATACAAAGTGCAGCATGTTTATGGGCGCTTTCGTAATCATCAAAAACATTGCATACTTATCGCAGAACTCATTTTATACCATTTAGCTCAGATAGTCAACTGGTGATCTGATGGTATGGATATCTCACCAAAATTGTATCCACACTCTACACATGTACATTATTCTGTAGCACCAAGCTCTCGTAAATGCGAAATTCAGCCTTCGATCCGTCAGTGAATCATTAGCAATGTTTTGTACAGCATGCATTTCGTCTATCGAGTTAGAAGTTTTTAACCAAACAGAAGTACGTGGCGGCGGTTTCTAAGGCTTATTCTTCTTCGAAACTCCTCTAGAGTTGATATTTACTCCACGGTAGGTGAAATCCTTAACCACTCCAAAGTTAGTACTGACAAGATGCTTCTTTGTTTATTAACAACTTGGTTTTTTCCTCATTTACTTGATGGGCAATGATGTAGTTGATGTCGATGTCGTCTGCGTATCCAAGCAACTGCACAGACTTGTTGAAAATAGGATAATGCCTTCCATGCTAAAACCGGCCCTGTGTTTAGAACTGGATCAATTTTGCCCGGATCCAGAAATCGCCCATCGCCGCGTAGAGCTCAAGACGATGAATGCTATCCTATGAGGCTTTGAAGTCAATGAAAGGTGGTGACTGGTGACTAAGTATTACAATTTGGCGTATCTCCCGGGCCGGAAGCCACACTGGTATGTGCAGATTAGTGTATTGCAGAAAGGTACATAGGCAACTTGGTTGCACGATACGGGCATGTCGCAGCGAATGAGGCATGGATTTTCTCTTGAATGAATAGAACATAAATGAAAGAGAGACTCGTTGCTTGAAAACCCCTATCCAGCAAAACTTTCGATTATGTACAGGTCCCGAAATTTAGGCAAAAATCACAAATTACGGCTTTCCCTTGATTATTTGGGTGAAATGGGCAAGAAAGAATAAAAGGGTTGAACCAAAAGACCTACAATCGGATGATCTAAAACATAGGCAACTTGGTTGCACGATGCGGGCATGTCGCAGCGAATGAGGCATGGATTTTCTCTTGAATGAATACAACATAAATGAAAGAGAGACTCGTTGCTTGAAAACCCCTATCCAGCAAAATTTTTGATTTTGTCCAGGTCCCGAAATTTAGGCAAAAATCACAAATTACGGCTTTCCCTTGATTATTTGGGTGAAATGGGCAAGAAAGAATAAAAGGGTTCAACCAAAAGACCTACAATCGGATGATCTAAAACATAGGCAACTTGGTTGCACGATACGGGCATGTCGCAGCGAATGAGGCATGGATTTTCTCTTGAATGAATAGAACATAAATGAAAGAGAGACTCGTTGCTTGAAAACCCCTATCCAGCAAAATTTTCGATTATGTACAGGTCCCGAAATTTAGGCAAAAATCACAAATTACGGCTTTCCCTTGATTATTTGGGTGAAATGGGCAAGAAAGAATAAAAGGGTTCAACCAAAAGACCTACAATCGGATGATCTAAAACATAGGCAACTTGGTTGCACGATGCGGGCATGTCGCAGCGAATGAGGCATGGATTTTCTCTTGAATGAATACAACATAAATGAAAGAGAGACTCGTTGCTTGAAAACCCCTATCCAGCAAAATTTTTGATTTTGTCCAGGTCCCGAAATTTAGGCAAAAATCACAAATTACGGCTTTCCCTTGATTATTTGGGTGAAATGGGCAAGAAAGAATAAAAGGGTTGAACCAAAAGACCTACAATCGGATGATCTAAAACATAGGCAACTTGGTTGCACGATGCGGGCATGTCGCAGCGAATGAGGCATGGATTTTCTCTTGAATGAATACAACATAAATGAAAGAGAGACTCGTTGCTTGAAAACCCCTATCCAGCAAAATTTTTGATTTTGTCCAGGTCCCGAAATTTAGGCAAAAATCACAAATTACGGCTTTCCCTTGATTATTTGGGTGAAATGGGCAAGAAAGAATAAAAGGGTTGAATCAAAAGACCTACAATCGGATGATCTAAAACATAGGCAACGTGGTTGCACGATGTGGGCATGTCGCAGCGAATGAGGCATGGATTTTCTCTTGAATGAATACAACATAAATGAAAGAGAGACTCGTTGCTTGAAAACCCCTATCCAGCAAAATTTTTGATTTTGTCCAGGTCCCGAAATTTAGGCAAAAATCACAAATTACGGCTTTCCCTTGATTATTTGGGTGAAATGGGCAAGAAAGAATAAAAGGGTTGAACCAAAAGACCTACAATCGGATGATCTAAAACATAGGCAACTTGGTTGCACGATGCGGGCATGTCGCAGCGAATGAGGCATGGATTTTCACTTGAATGAATAGAACATAAATGAAAGAGAGACTCGTTGCTTCCAGCAAAATTTTTGATTTTGTCCAGGTCCCGAAATTTAGGCAAAAATCACAAATTACGGCTTTCCCTTGATTATTTGGGTGAAATGGGCAAGAAAGAATAAAAGGGTTCAACCAAAAGACCTACAATCGGATGATCTAAAACATAGGCAACTTGGTTGCACGATGCGGGCATGTCGCAGCGAATGAGGCATGGATTTTCACTTGAATGAATAGAACATAAATGAAAGAGAGACTCGTTGCTTGAAAACCCCTATCCAGCAAAATTTTTGATTTTGTCCAGGTCCCGAAATTTAGGCAAAAATCACAAATTACGGCTTTCCCTTGATTATTTGGGTGAAATGGGCAAGAAAGAATAAAAGGGTTGAACCAAAAGACCTACAATCGGATGATCTAAACCGTAGGCAACTTGGTTGCACGATGCGGGCATGTCGCAGCGAATGAGGCATGGATTTTCTCTTGAATGAATACAACATAAATGAAAGAGAGACTCGTTGCTTGAAAACCCCTATCCAGCAAAATTTTCGATTATGTACAGGTCCCGAAATTTAGGCAAAAATCACAAATTACGGCTTTCCCTTGATTATTTGGGTGAAATGGGCAAGAAAGAATAAAAGGGTTGAACCAAAAGACCTACAATCGGATGATCTAAAACATAGGCAACTTGGTTGCACGATGCGGGCATGTCGCAGCGAATGAGGCATGGATTTTCTCTTGAATGAATAGAACATAAATGAAAGAGAGACTCGTTGCTTCCAGCAAAATTTTTGATTTTGTCCAGGTCCCGAAATTTAGGCAAAAATCACAAATTACGGCTTTCCCTTGATTGTTTGGGTGAAATGGGCAAGAAAGAATAAAAGGGTTGAAACAAAAGACCTACAATCGGATGATCTAAAACATAGGCAACTTGGTTGCACGATGCGGGCATGTCGCAGCGAATGAGGCATGGATTTTCTCTTGAATGAATAGAACATAAAGGAAAGAGAGACTCGTTGCTTCCAGCAAAATTTTTGATTTTGTCCAGGTCCCGAAATTTAGGCAAAAATCACAAATTACGGCTTTCCCTTGATTATTTGGGTGAAATGGGCAAGAAAGAATAAAAGGGTTGAACCAAAAGACCTACAATCGGATGATCTAAAACATAGGCAACTTGGTTGCACGATGCGGGCATGTCGCAGCGAATGAGGCATGGATTTTCTCTTGAATGAATAGAACATAAATGAAAGAGAGACTCGTTGCTTGAAAACCCCTATCCAGCAAAATTTTCGATTATGTACAGGTCCCGAAATTTAGGCAAAAATCACAAATTACGGCTTTCCCTTGATTATTTGGGTGAAATGGGCAAGAAAGAATAAAAGGGTTGAACCAAAAGACCTACAATCGGATGATCTAAAACATAGGCAACTTGGTTGCACGATGCGGGCATGTCGCAGCGAATGAGGCATGGATTTTCTCTGAATACAACATAAATGAAAGAGAGACTCGTTGCTTGAAAACCCCTATCCAGCAAAATTTTTGATTTTGTCCAGGTCCCGAAATTTAGGCAAAAATCACAAATTACGGCTTTCCCTTGATTATTTGGGTGAAATGGGCAAGAAAGAATAAAAGGGTTGAACCAAAAGACCTACAATCGGATGATCTAAAACATAGGCAACTTGGTTGCACGATACGGGCATGTCGCAGCGAATGAGGCACGGATTTTCTCTTGAATGAATACAACATAAATGAAAGAGAGACTCGTTGCTTGAAAACCCCTATCCAGCAAAATTTTCGATTTTGTCCAGGTCCCGAAATTTAGGCAAAAATCACAAATTACGGCTTTCCCTTGATTATTTGGGTGAAATGGGCAAGAAAGAATAAAAGGGTTGAACCAAAAGACCTACAATCGGATGATCTAAACCATAGGCAACTTGGTTGCACGATGCGGGCATGTCGCAGCGAATGAGGCATGGATTTTCTCTTGAATGAATACAACATAAATGAAAGAGAGACTCGTTGCTTGAAAACCCCTATCCAGCAAAATTTTTGATTTTGTCCAGGTCCCGAAATTTAGGCAAAAATCACAAATTACGGCTTTCCCTTGATTATTTGGGTGAAATGGGCAAGAAAGAATAAAAGGGTTGAACCAAAAGACCTACAATCGGATGATCTAAAACATAGGCAACTTGGTTGCACGATGCGGGCATGTCGCAGCGAATGAGGCATGGATTTTCTCTTGAATGAATACAACATAAATGAAAGAGAGACTCGTTGCTTGAAAACCCCTATCCAGCAAAATTTTTGATTTTGTCCAGGTCCCGAAATTTAGGCAAAAATCACAAATTACGGCTTTCCCTTGATTATTTGGGTGAAATGGGCAAGAAAGAATAAAAGGGTTCAACCAAAAGACCTACAATCGGATGATCTAAAACATAGGCAACTTGGTTGCACGATACGGGCATGTCGCAGCGAATGAGGCATGGATTTTCTCTTGAATGAATAGAACATAAATGAAAGAGAGACTCGTTGCTTGAAAACCCCTATCCAGCAAAATTTTCGATTATGTACAGGTCCCGAAATTTAGGCAAAAATCACAAATTACGGCTTTCCCTTGATTATTTGGGTGAAATGGGCAAGAAAGAATAAAAGGGTTCAACCAAAAGACCTACAATCGGATGATCTAAAACATAGGCAACTTGGTTGCACGATGCGGGCATGTCGCAGCGAATGAGGCATGGATTTTCTCTTGAATGAATACAACATAAATGAAAGAGAGACTCGTTGCTTGAAAACCCCTATCCAGCAAAATTTTTGATTTTGTCCAGGTCCCGAAATTTAGGCAAAAATCACAAATTACGGCTTTCCCTTGATTATTTGGGTGAAATGGGCAAGAAAGAATAAAAGGGTTGAACCAAAAGACCTACAATCGGATGATCTAAAACATAGGCAACTTGGTTGCACGATGCGGGCATGTCGCAGCGAATGAGGCATGGATTTTCTCTTGAATGAATACAACATAAATGAAAGAGAGACTCGTTGCTTGAAAACCCCTATCCAGCAAAATTTTTGATTTTGTCCAGGTCCCGAAATTTAGGCAAAAATCACAAATTACGGCTTTCCCTTGATTATTTGGGTGAAATGGGCAAGAAAGAATAAAAGGGTTGAATCAAAAGACCTACAATCGGATGATCTAAAACATAGGCAACGTGGTTGCACGATGTGGGCATGTCGCAGCGAATGAGGCATGGATTTTCTCTTGAATGAATACAACATAAATGAAAGAGAGACTCGTTGCTTGAAAACCCCTATCCAGCAAAATTTTTGATTTTGTCCAGGTCCCGAAATTTAGGCAAAAATCACAAATTACGGCTTTCCCTTGATTATTTGGGTGAAATGGGCAAGAAAGAATAAAAGGGTTGAACCAAAAGACCTACAATCGGATGATCTAAAACATAGGCAACTTGGTTGCACGATGCGGGCATGTCGCAGCGAATGAGGCATGGATTTTCTCTTGAATGAATAGAACATAAATGAAAGAGAGACTCGTTGCTTCCAGCAAAATTTTTGATTTTGTCCAGGTCCCGAAATTTAGGCAAAAATCACAAATTACGGCTTTCCCTTGATTATTTGGGTGAAATGGGCAAGAAAGAATAAAAGGGTTCAACCAAAAGACCTACAATCGGATGATCTAAAACATAGGCAACTTGGTTGCACGATACGGGCATGTCGCAGCGAATGAGGCATGGATTTTCTCTTGAATGAATACAACATAAATGAAAGAGAGACTCGTTGCTTGAAAACCCCTATCCAGCAAAATTTTTGATTTTGTCCAGGTCCCGAAATTTAGGCAAAAATCACAAATTACGGCTTTCCCTTGATTATTTGGGTGAAATGGGCAAGAAAGAATAAAAGGGTTGAACCAAAAGACCTACAATCGGATGATCTAAACCATAGGCAACTTGGTTGCACGATGCGGGCATGTCGCAGCGAATGAGGCATGGATTTTCTCTTGAATGAATACAACATAAATGAAAGAGAGACTCGTTGCTTGAAAACCCCTATCCAGCAAAATTTTTGATTTTGTCCAGGTCCCGAAATTTAGGCAAAAATCACAAATTACGGCTTTCCCTTGATTATTTGGGTGAAATGGGCAAGAAAGAATAAAAGGGTTGAACCAAAAGACCTACAATCGGATGATCTAAAACATAGGCAACTTGGTTGCACGATGCGGGCATGTCGCAGCGAATGAGGCATGGATTTTCTCTTGAATGAATACAACATAAATGAAAGAGAGACTCGTTGCTTGAAAACCCCTATCCAGCAAAATTTTCGATTATGTACAGGTCCCGAAATTTAGGCAAAAATCACAAATTACGGCTTTCCCTTGATTATTTGGGTGAAATGGGCAAGAAAGAATAAAAGGGTTGAACCAAAAGACCTACAATCGGATGATCTAAAACATAGGCAACTTGGTTGCACGATGCGGGCATGTCGCAGCGAATGAGGCATGGATTTTCTCTTGAATGAATAGAACATAAATGAAAGAGAGACTCGTTGCTTCCAGCAAAATTTTTGATTTTGTCCAGGTCCCGAAATTTAGGCAAAAATCACAAATTACGGCTTTCCCTTGATTGTTTGGGTGAAATGGGCAAGAAAGAATAAAAGGGTTGAAACAAAAGACCTACAATCGGATGATCTAAAACATAGGCAACTTGGTTGCACGATGCGGGCATGTCGCAGCGAATGAGGCATGGATTTTCTCTTGAATGAATAGAACATAAAGGAAAGAGAGACTCGTTGCTTCCAGCAAAATTTTTGATTTTGTCCAGGTCCCGAAATTTAGGCAAAAATCACAAATTACGGCTTTCCCTTGATTATTTGGGTGAAATGGGCAAGAAAGAATAAAAGGGTTGAACCAAAAGACCTACAATCGGATGATCTAAAACATAGGCAACTTGGTTGCACGATGCGGGCATGTCGCAGCGAATGAGGCATGGATTTTCTCTTGAATGAATAGAACATAAATGAAAGAGAGACTCGTTGCTTGAAAACCCCTATCCAGCAAAATTTTCGATTATGTACAGGTCCCGAAATTTAGGCAAAAATCACAAATTACGGCTTTCCCTTGATTATTTGGGTGCAATGGGCAAGAAAGAATAAAAGGGTTGAACCAAAAGACCTACAATCGGATGATCTAAAACATAGGCAACTTGGTTGCACGATGCGGGCATGTCGCAGCGAATGAGGCATGGATTTTCTCTTGAATGAATACAACATAAATGAAAGAGAGACTCGTTGCTTGAAAACCCCTATCCAGCAAAATTTTTGATTTTGTCCAGGTCCCGAAATTTAGGCAAAAATCACAAATTACGGCTTTCCCTTGATTATTTGGGTGAAATGGGCAAGAAAGAATAAAAGGGTTGAACCAAAAGACCTACAATCGGATGATCTAAAACATAGGCAACTTGGTTGCACGATGCGGGCATGTCGCAGCGAATGAGGCATGGATTTTCTCTTGAATGAATACAACATAAATGAAAGAGAGACTCGTTGCTTGAAAACCCCTATCCAGCAAAATTTTTGATTTTGTCCAGGTCCCGAAATTTAGGCAAAAATCACAAATTACGGCTTTCCCTTGATTATTTGGGTGAAATGGGCAAGAAAGAATAAAAGGGTTCAACCAAAAGACCTACAATCGGATGATCTAAAACATAGGCAACTTGGTTGCACGATACGGGCATGTCGCAGCGAATGAGGCATGGATTTTCTCTTGAATGAATAGAACATAAATGAAAGAGAGACTCGTTGCTTGAAAACCCCTATCCAGCAAAATTTTCGATTATGTACAGGTCCCGAAATTTAGGCAAAAATCACAAATTACGGCTTTCCCTTGATTATTTGGGTGAAATGGGCAAGAAAGAATAAAAGGGTTCAACCAAAAGACCTACAATCGGATGATCTAAAACATAGGCAACTTGGTTGCACGATGCGGGCATGTCGCAGCGAATGAGGCATGGATTTTCTCTTGAATGAATACAACATAAATGAAAGAGAGACTCGTTGCTTGAAAACCCCTATCCAGCAAAATTTTTGATTTTGTCCAGGTCCCGAAATTTAGGCAAAAATCACAAATTACGGCTTTCCCTTGATTATTTGGGTGAAATGGGCAAGAAAGAATAAAAGGGTTGAACCAAAAGACCTACAATCGGATGATCTAAAACATAGGCAACTTGGTTGCACGATGCGGGCATGTCGCAGCGAATGAGGCATGGATTTTCTCTTGAATGAATACAACATAAATGAAAGAGAGACTCGTTGCTTGAAAACCCCTATCCAGCAAAATTTTTGATTTTGTCCAGGTCCCGAAATTTAGGCAAAAATCACAAATTACGGCTTTCCCTTGATTATTTGGGTGAAATGGGCAAGAAAGAATAAAAGGGTTGAATCAAAAGACCTACAATCGGATGATCTAAAACATAGGCAACGTGGTTGCACGATGTGGGCATGTCGCAGCGAATGAGGCATGGATTTTCTCTTGAATGAATACAACATGAATGAAAGAGAGACTCGTTGCTTGAAAACCCCTATCCAGCAAAATTTTTGATTTTGTCCAGGTCCCGAAATTTAGGCAAAAATCACAAATTACGGCTTTCCCTTGATTATTTGGGTGAAATGGGCAAGAAAGAATAAAAGGGTTGAACCAAAAGACCTACAATCGGATGATCTAAAACATAGGCAACTTGGTTGCACGATGCGGGCATGTCGCAGCGAATGAGGCATGGATTTTCTCTTGAATGAATAGAACATAAATGAAAGAGAGACTCGTTGCTTCCAGCAAAATTTTTGATTTTGTCCAGGTCCCGAAATTTAGGCAAAAATCACAAATTACGGCTTTCCCTTGATTATTTGGGTGAAATGGGCAAGAAAGAATAAAAGGGTTCAACCAAAAGACCTACAATCGGATGATCTAAAACATAGGCAACTTGGTTGCACGATACGGGCATGTCGCAGCGAATGAGGCATGGATTTTCTCTTGAATGAATACAACATAAATGAAAGAGAGACTCGTTGCTTGAAAACCCCTATCCAGCAAAATTTTTGATTTTGTCCAGGTCCCGAAATTTAGGCAAAAATCACAAATTACGGCTTTCCCTTGATTATTTGGGTGAAATGGGCAAGAAAGAATAAAAGGGTTGAACCAAAAGACCTACAATCGGATGATCTAAACCATAGGCAACTTGGTTGCACGATGCGGGCATGTCGCAGCGAATGAGGCATGGATTTTCTCTTGAATGAATACAACATAAATGAAAGAGAGACTCGTTGCTTGAAAACCCCTATCCAGCAAAATTTTTGATTTTGTTCAGGTCCCGAAATTTAGGCAAAAATCACAAATTACGGCTTTCCCTTGATTATTTGGGTGAAATGGGCAAGAAAGAATAAAAGGGTTGAACCAAAAGACCTACAATCGGATGATCTAAAACATAGGCAACTTGGTTGCACGATGCGGGCATGTCGCAGCGAATGAGGCATGGATTTTCTCTTGAATGAATACAACATAAATGAAAGAGAGACTCGTTGCTTGAAAACCCCTATCCAGCAAAATTTTCGATTATGTACAGGTCCCGAAATTTAGGCAAAAATCACAAATTACGGCTTTCCCTTGATTATTTGGGTGAAATGGGCAAGAAAGAATAAAAGGGTTGAACCAAAAGACCTACAATCGGATGATCTAAAACATAGGCAACTTGGTTGCACGATGCGGGCATGTCGCAGCGAATGAGGCATGGATTTTCTCTTGAATGAATAGAACATAAATGAAAGAGAGACTCGTTGCTTCCAGCAAAATTTTTGATTTTGTCCAGGTCCCGAAATTTAGGCAAAAATCACAAATTACGGCTTTCCCTTGATTATTTGGGTGTAATGGGCAAGAAAGAATAAAAGGGTTGAAACAAAAGACCTACAATCGGATGATCTAAAACATAGGCAACTTGGTTGCACGATGCGGGCATGTCGCAGCGAATGAGGCATGGATTTTCTCTTGAATGAATAGAACATAAAGGAAAGAGAGACTCGTTGCTTCCAGCAAAATTTTTGATTTTGTCCAGGTCCCGAAATTTAGGCAAAAATCACAAATTACGGCTTTCCCTTGATTATTTGGGTGAAATGGGCAAGAAAGAATAAAAGGGTTGAAACAAAAGACCTACAATCGGATGATCTAAAACATAGGCAACTTGGTTGCACGATGCGGGCATGTCGCAGCGAATGAGGCATGGATTTTCTCTTGAATGAATAGAACATAAATGAAAGAGAGACTCGTTGCTTGAAAACCCCTATCCAGCAAAATTTTCGATTATGTACAGGTCCCGAAATTTAGGCAAAAATCACAAATTACGGCTTTCCCTTGATTATTTGGGTGAAATGGGCAAGAAAGAATAAAAGGGTTGAACCAAAAGACCTACAATCGGATGATCTAAAACATAGGCAACTTGGTTGCACGATGCGGGCATGTCGCAGCGAATGAGGCATGGATTTTCTCTGAATACAACATAAATGAAAGAGAGACTCGTTGCTTGAAAACCCCTATCCAGCAAAATTTTTGATTTTGTCCAGGTCCCGAAATTTAGGCAAAAATCACAAATTACGGCTTTCCCTTGATTATTTGGGTGAAATGGGCAAGAAAGAATAAAAGGGTTGAACCAAAAGACCTACAATCGGATGATCTAAAACATAGGCAACTTGGTTGCACGATACGGGCATGTCGCAGCGAATGAGGCATGGATTTTCTCTTGAATGAATACAACATAAATGAAAGAGAGACTCGTTGCTTGAAAACCCCTATCCAGCAAAATTTTCGATTATGTACAGGTCCCGAAATTTAGGCAAAAATCACAAATTACGGCTTTCCCTTGATTATTTGGGTGAAATGGGCAAGAAAGAATAAAAGGGTTGAACCGAAAGACCTACAATCGGATGATCTAAAACATAGGCAACTTGGTTGCACGATGCGGGCATGTCGCAGCGAATGAGGCATGGATTTTCTCTTGAATGAATAGAACATAAATGAAAGAGAGACTCGTTGCTTCCAGCAAAATTTTTGATTTTGTCCAGGTCCCGAAATTTAGGCAAAAATCACAAATTACGGCTTTCCCTTGATTATTTGGGTGAAATGGGCAAGAAAGAATAAAAGGGTTGAACCAAAAGACCTACAATCGGATGATCTAAAACATAGGCAACTTGGTTGCACGATGCGGGCATGTCGCAGCGAATGAGGCATGGATTTTCTCTTGAATGAATACAACATAAATGAAAGAGAGACTCGTTGCTTGAAAACCCCTATCCAGCAAAATTTTTGATTTTGTCCAGGTCCCGAAATTTAGGCAAAAATCACAAATTACGGCTTTCCCTTGATTATTTGGGTGAAATGGGCAAGAAAGAATAAAAGGGTTGAACCAAAAGACCTACAATCGGATGATCTAAAACATAGGCAACTTGGTTGCACGATGCGGGCATGTCGCAGCGAATGAGGCATGGATTTTCTCTTGAATGAATAGAACATAAATGAAAGAGAGACTCGTTGCTTCCAGCAAAATTTTTGATTTTGTCCAGGTCCCGAAATTTAGGCAAAAATCACAAATTACGGCTTTCCCTTGATTATTTGGGTGAAATGGGCAAGAAAGAATAAAAGGGTTGAACCGAAAGACCTACAATCGGATGATCTAAAACATAGGCAACTTGGTTGCACGATGCGGGCATGTCGCAGCGAATGAGGCATGGATTTTCTCTTGAATGAATACAACATAAATGAAAGAGAGACTCGTTGCTTGAAAACCCCTATCCAGCAAAATTTTTGATTTTGTCCAGGTCCCGAAATTTAGGCAAAAATCACAAATTACGGCTTTCCCTTGATTATTTGGGTGAAATGGGCAAGAAAGAATAAAAGGGTTGAACCAAAAGACCTACAATCGGATGATCTAAAACATAGGCAACTTGGTTGCACGATGCGGGCATGTCGCAGCGAATGAGGCATGGATTTTCTCTTGAATGAATACAACATAAATGAAAGAGAGACTCGTTGCTTGAAAACCCCTATCCAGCAAAATTTTTGATTTTGTCCAGGTCCCGAAATTTAGGCAAAAATCACAAATTACGGCTTTCCCTTGATTATTTGGGTGAAATGGGCAAGAAAGAATAAAAGGGTTGAACCAAAAGACCTACAATCGGATGATCTAAAACATAGGCAACTTGGTTGCACGATGCGGGCATGTCGCAGCGAATGAGGCATGGATTTTCTCTTGAATGAATACAACATAAATGAAAGAGAGACTCGTTGCTTGAAAACCCCTATCCAGCAAAATTTTTGATTTTGTCCAGGTCCCGAAATTTAGGCAAAAATCACAAATTACGGCTTTCCCTTGATTATTTGGGTGAAATGGGCAAGAAAGAATAAAAGGGTTGAACCAAAAGACCTACAATCGGATGATCTAAAACATAGGCAACTTGGTTGCACGATGCGGGCATGTCGCAGCGAATGAGGCATGGATTTTCTCTTGAATGAATACAACATAAATGAAAGAGAGACTCGTTGCTTGAAAACCCCTATCCAGCAAAATTTTTGATTTTGTCCAGGTCCCGAAATTTAGGCAAAAATCACAAATTACGGCTTTCCCTTGATTATTTGGGTGAAATGGGCAAGAAAGAATAAAAGGGTTGAACCAAAAGACCTACAATCGGATGATCTAAAACATAGGCAACTTGGTTGCACGATGCGGGCATGTCGCAGCGAATGAGGGATGGATTTTCTCTTGAATGAATAGAACATAAATGAAAGAGAGACTCGTTGCTTGAAAACCCCTATCCAGCAAAATTTTCGATTATGTACAGGTCCCGAAATTTAGGCAAAAATCACAAATTACGGCTTTCCCTTGATTATTTGGGTGAAATGGGCTAGAAAGAATAAAAGGGTTGAAACAAAAGACCTACAATCGGATGATCTAAAACATAGGCAACTTGGTTGCACGATGCGGGCATGTCGCAGCGAATGAGGCATGGATTTTCTCTTGAATGAATAGAACATAAATGAAAGAGAGACTCGTTGCTTCCAGCAAAATTTTTGATTTTGTCCAGGTCATGAAATTTAGGCAAAAATCACAAATTACGGCTTTCCCTTGATTATTTGGGTGAAATGGGCAAGAAAGAATAAAAGGGTTGAACCGAAAGACCTACAATCGGATGATCTAAAACATAGGCAACTTGGTTGCACGATACGGGCATGTCGCAGCGAATGAGGCATGGATTTTCTCTTGAATGAATACAACATAAATGAAAGAGAGACTCGTTGCTTGAAAACCCCTATCCAGCAAAATTTTCGATTATGTACAGGTCCCGAAATTTAGGCAAAAATCACAAATTACGGCTTTCCCTTGATTATTTGGGTGAAATGGGCAAGAAAGAATAAAAGGGTTGAACCAAAAGACCTACAATCGGATGATCTAAAACATAGGCAACTTGGTTGCACGATGCGGGCATGTCGCAGCGAATGAGGCATGGATTTTCTCTTGAATGAATAGAACATAAATGAAAGAGAGACTCGTTGCTTGAAAACCCCTATCCAGCAAAATTTTTGATTTTGTCCAGGTCCCGAAATTTAGGCAAAAATCACAAATTACGGCTTTCCCTTGATTATTTGGGTGAAATGGGCAAGAAAGAATAAAAGGGTTGAACCAAAAGACCTACAATCGGATGATCTAAAACATAGGCAACTTGGTTGCACGATGCGGGCATGTCGCAGCGAATGAGGCATGGATTTTCTCTTGAATGAATAGAACATAAATGAAAGAGAGACTCGTTGCTTGAAAACCCCTATCCAGCAAAATTTTCGATTATGTACAGGTCCCGAAATTTAGGCAAAAATCACAAATTACGGCTTTCCCTTGATTATTTGGGTGAAATGGGTAAGAAAGAATAAAAGGGTTGAACCAAAAGACCTACAATCGGATGATCTAAAACATAGGCAACTTGGTTGCACGATGCGGGCATGTCGCAGCGAATGAGGCATGGATTTTCTCTTGAATGAATACAACATAAATGAAAGAGAGACTCGTTGCTTGAAAACCCCTATCCAGCAAAATTTTTGATTTTGTCCAGGTCCCGAAATTTAGGCAAAAATCACAAATTACGGCTTTCCCTTGATTATTTGGGTGAAATGGGCAAGAAAGAATAAAAGGGTTGAACCAAAAGACCTACAATCGGATGATCTAAAACATAGGCAACTTGGTTGCACGATGCGGGCATGTCGCAGCGAATGAGGCATGGATTTTCTCTTGAATGAATACAACATAAATGAAAGAGAGACTCGTTGCTTGAAAACCCCTATCCAGCAAAATTTTTGATTTTGTCCAGGTCCCGAAATTTAGGCAAAAATCACAAATTACGGCTGTCCCTTGATTATTTGGGTGAAATGGGCAAGAAAGAATAAAAGGGTTGAACCAAAAGACCTACAATCGGATGATCTAAAACATAGGCAACTTGGTTGCACGATGCGGGCATGTCGCAGCGAATGAGGCATGGATTTTCTCTTGAATGAATAGAACATAAATGAAAGAGAGACTCGTTGCTTCCAGCAAAATTTTTGATTTTGTCCAGGTCCCGAAATTTAGGCAAAAATCACAAATTACGGCTTTCCCTTGATTATTTGGGTGAAATGGGCAAGAAAGAATAAAAGGGTTGAACCAAAAGACCTACAATCGGATGATCTAAAACATAGGCAACTTGGTTGCACGATGCGGGCATGTCGCAGCGAATGAGGCATGGATTTTCTCTTGAATGAATAGAACATAAATGAAAGAGAGACTTGTTGCTTGAAAACCCCTATCCAGCAAAATTTTCGATTTTGTCCAGGTCCCGAAATTTAGGCAAAAATCACAAATTACGGCTTTCCCTTGATTATTTGGGTGAAATGGGCAAGAAAGAATAAAAGGGTTGAACCAAAAGACCTACAATCGGATGATCTAAAACATAGGCAACTTGGTTGCACGATGCGGGCATGTCGCAGCGAATGAGGCACGGATTTTCTCTTGAATGAATACAACATAAATGAAAGAGAGACTCGTTGCTTGAAAACCCCTATCCAGCAAAATTTTTGATTTTGTCCAGGTCCCGAAATTTAGGCAAAAATCACAAATTACGGCTTTCCCTTGATTATTTGGGTGAAATGGGCAAGAAAGAATAAAAGGGTTGAACCAAAAGACCTACAATCGGATGATCTAAAACATAGGCAACTTGGTTGCACGATGCGGGCATGTCGCAGCGAATGAGGCATGGATTTTCTCTTGAATGAATAGAACATAAATGAAAGAGAGACTCGTTGCTTGAAAACCCCTATCCAGCAAAATTTTCGATTATGTACAGGTCCCGAAATTTAGGCAAAAATCACAAATTACGGCTTTCCCTTGATTATTTGGGTGAAATGGGCAAGAAAGAATAAAAGGGTTGAACCAAAAGACCTACAATCGGATGATCTAAAACATAGGCAACTTGGTTGCACGATGCGGGCATGTCGCAGCGAATGAGGCATGGATTTTCTCTTGAATGAATACAACATAAATGAAAGAGAGACTCGTTGCGTGAAAACCCCTATCCAGCAAAATTTTTGATTTTGTCCAGGTCCCGAAATTTAGGCAAAAATCACAAATTACGGCTTTCCCTTGATTATTTGGGTGAAATGGGCAAGAAAGAATAAAAGGGTTCAACCAAAAGACCTACAATCGGATGATCTAAAACATAGGCAACTTGGTTGCACGATGCGGGCATGTCGCAGCGAATGAGGCATGGATTTTCTCTTGAATGAATACAACATAAATGAAAGAGAGACTCGTTGCTTGAAAACCCCTATCCAGCAAAATTTTTGATTTTGTCCAGGTCCCGAAATTTAGGCAAAAATCACAAATTACGGCTTTCCCTTGATTATTTGGGTGAAATGGGCAAGAAAGAATAAAAGGGTTGAATCAAAAGACCTACAATCGGATGATCTAAAACATAGGCAACTTGGTTGCACGATGCGGGCATGTCGCAGCGAATGAGGCATGGATTTTCTCTTGAATGAATAGAACATAAATGAAAGAGAGACTCGTTGCTTGAAAACCCCTATCCAGCAAAATTTTCGATTATGTACAGGTCCCGAAATTTAGGCAAAAATCAGAAATTGCGGCTTTCCCTTGATTATTTGGGTGAAATGGGCAAGAAAGAATAAAAGGGTTGAACCAAAAGACCTACAATCGGATGATCTAAAACATAGGCAACTTGGTTGCACGATGCGGGCATGTCGCAGCGAATGAGGCATGGATTTTCTCTTGAATGAATACAACATAAATGAAAGAGAGACTCGTTGCTTGAAAACCCCTATCCAGCAAAATTTTTGATTTTGTCCAGGTCCCGAAATTTAGGCAAAAATCACAAATTACGGCTTTCCCTTGATTATTTGGGTGAAATGGGCAAGAAAGAATAAAAGGGTTGAACCAAAAGACCTACAATCGGATGATCTAAAACATAGGCAACTTGGTTGCACGATGCGGGCATGTCGCAGCGAATGAGGCATGGATTTTCTCTTGAATGAATAGAACATAAATGAAAGAGAGACTCGTTGCTTCCAGCAAAATTTTTGATTTTGTCCAGGTCCCGAAATTTAGGCAAAAATCACAAATTACGGCTTTCCCTTGATTATTTGGGTGAAATGGGCAAGAAAGAATAAAAGGGTTGAACCAAAAGACCTACAATCGGATGATCTAA
Source organism: Xylota sylvarum (assembly GCA_905220385.1). NCBI lineage: Eukaryota > Metazoa > Arthropoda > Insecta > Diptera > Syrphidae > Xylota > Xylota sylvarum. Next base: position 51,474,972 of record LR999958.1, read on the forward strand.
AACATAGGCAACTTGGTTGCACGATGCGGGCATGTCGCAGCGAATAAGGCATGGATTTTCTCTTGAATGAATAGAACATAAATGAAAGAGAGACTCGTTGCTTTAAGCAAAATTTTTGATTTTGTCCAGGTCCCGAAATTTAGGCAAAAATCACAAATTACGGCTTTCCCTTGATTATTTGGGTGAAATGGGCAAGAAAGAATAAAAGGGTTGAACCAAAAGACCTACAATCGGATGATCTAAAACATAGGCAACTTGGTTGCACGATGCGGGCATGTCGCAGCGAATGAGGCATGGATTTTCTCTTGAATGAATACAACATAAATGAAAGAGAGACTCGTTGCTTGAAAACCCCTATCCAGCAAAATTTTTGATTTTGTCCAGGTCCCGAAATTTAGGCAAAAATCACAAATTACGGCTTTCCCTTGATTATTTGGGTGAAATGGGCAAGAAAGAATAAAAGGGTTGAACCAAAAGACCTACAATCGGATGATCTAAAACATAGGCAACTTGGTTGCACGATGCGGGCATGTCGCAGCGAATGAGGCATGGATTTTCTCTTGAATGAATAGAACATAAATGAAAGAGAGACTCGTTGCTTCCAGCAAAATTTTTGATTTTGTCCAGGTCCCGAAATTTAGGCAAAAATCACAAATTACGGCTTTCCCTTGATTATTTGGGTGAAATGGGCAAGAAAGAATAAAAGGGTTGAACCAAAAGACCTACAATCGGATGATCTAAAACATAGGCAACTTGGTTGCACGATGCGGGCATGTCGCAGCGAATAAGGCATGGATTTTCTCTTGAATGAATAGAACATAAATGAAAGAGAGACTCGTTGCTTTAAGCAAAATTTTTGATTTTGTCCAGGTCCCGAAATTTAGGCAAAAATCACAAATTACGGCTTTCCCTTGATTATTTGGGTGAAATGGGCAAGAAAGAATAAAAGGGTTGAACCAAAAGACCTACAATCGGATGATCTAAAACATAGGCAACTTGGTTGCACGATGCGGGCATGTCGCAGCGAATGAGGCATGGATTTTCTCTTGAATGAATACAACATAAATGAAAGAGAGACTCGTTGCTTGAAAACCCCTATCCAGCAAAATTTTTGATTTTGTCCAGGTCCCGAAATTTAGGCAAAAATCACAAATTACGGCTTTCCCTTGATTATTTGGGTGAAATGGGCAAGAAAGAATAAAAGGGTTGAACCAAAAGACCTACAATCGGATGATCTAAAACATAGGCAACTTGGTTGCACGATGCGGGCATGTCGCAGCGAATGAGGCATGGATTTTCTCTTGAATGAATAGAACATAAATGAAAGAGAGACTCGTTGCTTCCAGCAAAATTTTTGATTTTGTCCAGGTCCCGAAATTTAGGCAAAAATCACAAATTACGGCTTTCCCTTGATTATTTGGGTGAAATGGGCAAGAAAGAATAAAAGGGTTGAACCAAAAGACCTACAATCGGATGATCTAAAACATAGGCAACTTGGTTGCACGATGCGGGCATGTCGCAGCGAATGAGGCATGGATTTTCTCTTGAATGAATACAACATAAATGAAAGAGAGACTCGTTGCTTGAAAACCCCTATCCAGCAAAATTTTTGATTTTGTCCAGGTCCCGAAATTTAGGCAAAAATCACAAATTACGGCTTTCCCTTGATTATTTGGGTGAAATGGGCAAGAAAGAATAAAAGGGTTGAACCAAAAGACCTACAATCGGATGATCTAAAACATAGGCAACTTGGTTGCACGATGCGGGCATGTCGCAGCGAATAAGGCATGGATTTTCTCTTGAATGAATAGAACATAAATGAAAGAGAGACTCGTTGCTTTAAGCAAAATTTTTGATTTTGTCCAGGTCCCGAAATTTAGGCAAAAATCACAAATTACGGCTTTCCCTTGATTATTTGGGTGAAATGGGCAAGAAAGAATAAAAGGGTTGAACCAAAAGACCTACAATCGGATGATCTAAAACATAGGCAACTTGGTTGCACGATGCGGGCATGTCGCAGCGAATGAGGCATGGATTTTCTCTTGAATGAATACAACATAAATGAAAGAGAGACTCGTTGCTTGAAAACCCCTATCCAGCAAAATTTTTGATTTTGTCCAGGTCCCGAAATTTAGGCAAAAATCACAAATTACGGCTTTCCCTTGATTATTTGGGTGAAATGGGCAAGAAAGAATAAAAGGGTTGAACCAAAAGACCTACAATCGGATGATCTAAAACATAGGCAACTTGGTTGCACGATGCGGGCATGTCGCAGCGAATGAGGCATGGATTTTCTCTTGAATGAATAGAACATAAATGAAAGAGAGACTCGTTGCTTCCAGCAAAATTTTTGATTTTGTCCAGGTCCCGAAATTTAGGCAAAAATCACAAATTACGGCTTTCCCTTGATTATTTGGGTGAAATGGGCAAGAAAGAATAAAAGGGTTGAACCAAAAGACCTACAATCGGATGATCTAAAACATAGGCAACTTGGTTGCACGATGCGGGCATGTCGCAGCGAATGAGGCATGGATTTTCTCTTGAATGAATACAACATAAATGAAAGAGAGACTCGTTGCTTGAAAACCCCTATCCAGCAAAATTTTTGATTTTGTCCAGGTCCCGAAATTTAGGCAAAAATCACAAATTACGGCTTTCCCTTGATTATTTGGGTGAAATGGGCAAGAAAGAATAAAAGGGTTGAACCAAAAGACCTACAATCGGATGATCTAAAACATAGGCAACTTGGTTGCACGATGCGGGCATGTCGCAGCGAATGAGGCATGGATTTTCTCTTGAATGAATAGAACATAAATGAAAGAGAGACTCGTTGCTTCCAGCAAAATTTTTGATTTTGTCCAGGTCCCGAAATTTAGGCAAAAATCACAAATTACGGCTTTCCCTTGATTATTTGGGTGAAATGGGCAAGAAAGAATAAAAGGGTTGAACCAAAAGACCTACAATCGGATGATCTAAAACATAGGCAACTTGGTTGCACGATGCGGGCATGTCGCAGCGAATGAGGCATGGATTTTCTCTTGAATGAATACAACATAAATGAAAGAGAGACTCGTTGCTTGAAAACCCCTATCCAGCAAAATTTTTGATTTTGTCCAGGTCCCGAAATTTAGGCAAAAATCACAAATTACGGCTTTCCCTTGATTATTTGGGTGAAATGGGCAAGAAAGAATAAAAGGGTTGAACCAAAAGACCTACAATCGGATGATCTAAAACATAGGCAACTTGGTTGCACGATGCGGGCATGTCGCAGCGAATGAGGCATGGATTTTCTCTTGAATGAATAGAACATAAATGAAAGAGAGACTCGTTGCTTCCAGCAAAATTTTTGATTTTGTCCAGGTCCCGAAATTTAGGCAAAAATCACAAATTACGGCTTTCCCTTGATTATTTGGGTGAAATGGGCAAGAAAGAATAAAAGGGTTGAACCAAAAGACCTACAATCGGATGATCTAAAACATAGGCAACTTGGTTGCACGATGCGGGCATGTCGCAGCGAATGAGGCATGGATTTTCTCTTGAATGAATACAACATAAATGAAAGAGAGACTCGTTGCTTGAAAACCCCTATCCAGCAAAATTTTTGATTTTGTCCAGGTCCCGAAATTTAGGCAAAAATCACAAATTACGGCTTTCCCTTGATTATTTGGGTGAAATGGGCAAGAAAGAATAAAAGGGTTGAACCAAAAGACCTACAATCGGATGATCTAAAACATAGGCAACTTGGTTGCACGATGCGGGCATGTCGCAGCGAATAAGGCATGGATTTTCTCTTGAATGAATAGAACATAAATGAAAGAGAGACTCGTTGCTTTAAGCAAAATTTTTGATTTTGTCCAGGTCCCGAAATTTAGGCAAAAATCACAAATTACGGCTTTCCCTTGATTATTTGGGTGAAATGGGCAAGAAAGAATAAAAGGGTTGAACCAAAAGACCTACAATCGGATGATCTAAAACATAGGCAACTTGGTTGCACGATGCGGGCATGTCGCAGCGAATGAGGCATGGATTTTCTCTTGAATGAATACAACATAAATGAAAGAGAGACTCGTTGCTTGAAAACCCCTATCCAGCAAAATTTTTGATTTTGTCCAGGTCCCGAAATTTAGGCAAAAATCACAAATTACGGCTTTCCCTTGATTATTTGGGTGAAATGGGCAAGAAAGAATAAAAGGGTTGAACCAAAAGACCTACAATCGGATGATCTAAAACATAGGCAACTTGGTTGCACGATGCGGGCATGTCGCAGCGAATGAGGCATGGATTTTCTCTTGAATGAATAAAACATAAATGAAAGAGAGACTCGTTGCTTCCAGCAAAATTTTTGATTTTGTCCAGGTCCCGAAATTTAGGCAAAAATCACAAATTACGGCTTTCCCTTGATTATTTGGGTGAAATGGGCAAGAAAGAATAAAAGGGTTGAACCAAAAGACCTACAATCGGATGATCTAAAACATAGGCAACTTGGTTGCACGATGCGGGCATGTCGCAGCGAATGAGGCATGGATTTTCTCTTGAATGAATACAACATAAATGAAAGAGAGACTCGTTGCTTGAAAACCCCTATCCAGCAAAATTTTTGATTTTGTCCAGGTCCCGAAATTTAGGCAAAAATCACAAATTACGGCTTTCCCTTGATTATTTGGGTGAAATGGGCAAGAAAGAATAAAAGGGTTGAACCAAAAGACCTACAATCGGATGATCTAAAACATAGGCAACTTGGTTGCACGATACGGGCATGTCGCAGCGAATGAGGCATGGATTTTCTCTTGAATGAATACAACATAAATGAAAGAGAGACTCGTTGCTTGAAAACCCCTATCCAGCAAAATTTTCGATTATGTACAGGTCCCGAAATTTAGGCAAAAATCACAAATTACGGCTTTCCCTTGATTATTTGGGTGAAATGGGCAAGAAAGAATAAAAGGGTTGAACCAAAAGACCTACAATCGGATGATCTAAAACATAGGCAACTTGGTTGCACGATGCGGGCATGTCGCAGCGAATGAGGCATGGATTTTCTCTTGAATGAATAGAACATAAATGAAAGAGAGACTCGTTGCTTGAAAACCCCTATCCAGCAAAATTTTTGATTTTGTCCAGGTCCCGAAATTTAGGCAAAAATCACAAATTACGACTTTCCCTTGATTATTTGGGTGAAATGGGCAAGAAAGAATAAAAGGGTTGAACCAAAAGACCTACAATCGGATGATCTAAAACATAGGCAACTTGGTTGCACGATGCGGGCATGTCGCAGCGAATGAGGCATGGATTTTCTCTTGAATGAATAGAACATAAATGAAAGAGAGACTCGTTGCTTGAAAACCCCTATCCAGCAAAATTTTCGATTATGTACAGGTCCCGAAATTTAGGCAAAAATCACAAATTACGGCTTTCCCTTGATTATTTGGGTGAAATGGGCAAGAAAGAATAAAAGGGTTGAACCAAAAGACCTACAATCGGATGATCTAAAACATAGGCAACTTGGTTGCACGATGCGGGCATGTCGCAGCGAATGAGGCATGGATTTTCTCTTGAATGAATACAACATAAATGAAAGAGAGACTCGTTGCTTGAAAACCCCTATCCAGCAAAATTTTTGATTTTGTCCAGGTCCCGAAATTTAGGCAAAAATCACAAATTACGGCTTTCCCTTGATTATTTGGGTGAAATGGGCAAGAAAGAATAAAAGGGTTGAACCAAAAGACCTACAATCGGATGATCTAAAACATAGGCAACTTGGTTGCACGATGCGGGCATGTCGCAGCGAATGAGGCATGGATTTTCTCTTGAATGAATACAACATAAATGAAAGAGAGACTCGTTGCTTGAAAACCCCTATCCAGCAAAATTTTTGATTTTGTCCAGGTCCCGAAATTTAGGCAAAAATCACAAATTACGGCTTTCCCTTGATTATTTGGGTGAAATGGGCAAGAAAGAATAAAAGGGTTGAACCAAAAGACCTACAATCGGATGATCTAAAACATAGGCAACTTGGTTGCACGATGCGGGCATGTCGCAGCGAATGAGGCATGGATTTTCTCTTGAATGAATAGAACATAAATGAAAGAGAGACTCGTTGCTTGAAAACCCCTATCCAGCAAAATTTTCGATTATGTACAGGTCCCGAAATTTAGGCAAAAATCACAAATTACGGCTTTCCCTTGATTATTTGGGTGAAATGGGCAAGAAAGAATAAAAGGGTTGAACCAAAAGACCTACAATCGGATGATCTAAAACATAGGCAACTTGGTTGCACGATGCGGGCATGTCGCAGCGAATGAGGCATGGATTTTCTCTTGAATGAATACAACATAAATGAAAGAGAGACTCGTTGGTTGAAAACCCCTATCCAGCAAAATTTTTGATTTTGTCCAGGTCCCGAAATTTAGGCAAAAATCACAAATTACGGCTTTCCCTTGATTATTTGGGTGAAATGGGCAAGAAAGAATAAAAGGGTTGAACCAAAAGACCTACAATCGGATGATCTAAAACATAGGCAACTTGGTTGCACGATGCGGGCATGTCGCAGCGAATGAGGCATGGATTTTCTCTTGAATGAATAGAACATAAATGAAAGAGAGACTCGTTGCTTGAAAACCCCTATCCAGCAAAATTTTCGATTATGTACAGGTCCCGAAATTTAGGCAAAAATCACAAATTACGGCTTTCCCTTGATTATTTGGGTGAAATGGGCAAGAAAGAATAAAAGGGTTGAACCAAAAGACCTACAATCGGATGATCTAAAACATAGGCAACTTGGTTGCACGATGCGGGCATGTCGCAGCGAATGAGGCATGGATTTTCTCTTGAATGAATACAACATAAATGAAAGAGAGACTCGTTGCTTGAAAACCCCTATCCAGCAAAATTTTTGATTTTGTCCAGGTCCCGAAATTTAGGCAAAAATCACAAATTACGGCTTTCCCTTGATTATTTGGGTGAAATGGGCAAGAAAGAATAAAAGGGTTGAACAAAAAGACCTACAATCGGATGATCTAAAACATAGGCAACTTGGTTGCACGATGCGGGCATGTCGCAGCGAATGAGGCATGGATTTTCTCTTGAATGAATAGAACATAAATGAAAGAGAGACTCGTTGCTTGAAAACCCCTATCCAGCAAAATTTTCGATTATGTACAGGTCCCGAAATTTAGGCAAAAATCACAAATTACGGCTTTCCCTTGATTATTTGGGTGAAATGGGCAAGAAAGAATAAAAGGGTTGAACCAAAAGACCTACAATCGGATGATCTAAAACATAGGCAACTTGGTTGCACGATGCGGGCATGTCGCAGCGAATGAGGCATGGATTTTCTCTTGAATGAATAGAACATAAATGAAAGAGAGACTCGTTGCTTCCAGCAAAATTTTTGATTTTGTCCAGGTCCCGAAATTTAGGCAAAAATCACAAATTACGGCTTTCCCTTGATTATTTGGGTGAAATGGGCAAGAAAGAATAAAAGGGTTGAACCAAAAGACCTACAATCGGATGATCTAAAACATAGGCAACTTGGTTGCACGATGCGGGCATGTCGCAGCGAATGAGGCATGGATTTTCTCTTGAATGAATACAACATAAATGAAAGAGAGACTCGTTGCTTGAAAACCCCTATCCAGCAAAATTTTCGATTATGTACAGGTCCCGAAATTTAGGCAAAAATCACAAATTACGGCTTTCCCTTGATTATTTGGGTGAAATGGGCAAGAAAGAATAAAAGGGTTGAACCAAAAGACCTACAATCGGATGATCTAAAACATAGGCAACTTGGTTGCACGATGCGGGCATGTCGCAGCGAATGAGGCATGGATTTTCTCTTGAATGAATAGAACATAAATGAAAGAGAGACTCGTTGCTTGAAAACCCCTATCCAGCAAAATTTTTGATTTTGTCCAGGTCCCGAAATTTAGGCAAAAATCACAAATTACGACTTTCCCTTGATTATTTGGGTGAAATGGGCAAGAAAGAATAAAAGGGTTGAACCAAAAGACCTACAATCGGATGATCTAAAACATAGGCAACTTGGTTGCACGATGCGGGCATGTCGCAGCGAATGAGGCATGGATTTTCTCTTGAATGAATAGAACATAAATGAAAGAGAGACTCGTTGCTTGAAAACCCCTATGCAGCAAAATTTTCGATTATGTACAGGTCCCGAAATTTAGGCAAAAATCACAAATTACGGCTTTCCCTTGATTATTTGGGTGAAATGGGCAAGAAAGAATAAAAGGGTTGAACCAAAAGACCTACAATCGGATGATCTAAAACATAGGCAACTTGGTTGCACGATGCGGGCATGTCGCAGCGAATGAGGCATGGATTTTCTCTTGAATGAATACAACATAAATGAAAGAGAGACTCGTTGCTTGAAAACCCCTATCCAGCAAAATTTTTGATTTTGTCCAGGTCCCGAAATTTAGGCAAAAATCACAAATTACGGCTTTCCCTTGATTATTTGGGTGAAATGGGCAAGAAAGAATAAAAGGGTTGAACCAAAAGACCTACAATCGGATGATCTAAAACATAGGCAACTTGGTTGCACGATGCGGGCATGTCGCAGCGAATGAGGCATGGATTTTCTCTTGAATGAATACAACATAAATGAAAGAGAGACTCGTTGCTTGAAAACCCCTATCCAGCAAAATTTTTGATTTTGTCCAGGTCCCGAAATTTAGGCAAAAATCACAAATTACGGCTTTCCCTTGATTATTTGGGTGAAATGGGCAAGAAAGAATAAAAGGGTTGAACCAAAAGACCTACAATCGGATGATCTAAAACATAGGCAACTTGGTTGCACGATGCGGGCATGTCGCAGCGAATGAGGCATGGATTTTCTCTTGAATGAATAGAACATAAATGAAAGAGAGACTCGTTGCTTGAAAACCCCTATCCAGCAAAATTTTCGATTATGTACAGGTCCCGAAATTTAGGCAAAAATCACAAATTACGGCTTTCCCTTGATTATTTGGGTGAAATGGGCAAGAAAGAATAAAAGGGTTGAACCAAAAGACCTACAATCGGATGATCTAAAACATAGGCAACTTGGTTGCACGATGCGGGCATGTCGCAGCGAATGAGGCATGGATTTTCTCTTGAATGAATACAACATAAATGAAAGAGAGACTCGTTGCTTGAAAACCCCTATCCAGCAAAATTTTTGATTTTGTCCAGGTCCCGAAATTTAGGCAAAAATCACAAATTACGGCTTTCCCTTGATTATTTGGGTGAAATGGGCAAGAAAGAATAAAAGGGTTGAACCAAAAGACCTACAATCGGATGATCTAAAACATAGGCAACTTGGTTGCACGATGCGGGCATGTCGCAGCGAATGAGGCATGGATTTTCTCTTGAATGAATAGAACATAAATGAAAGAGAGACTCGTTGCTTGAAAACCCCTATCCAGCAAAATTTTCGATTATGTACAGGTCCCGAAATTTAGGCAAAAATCACAAATTACGGCTTTCCCTTGATTATTTGGGTGAAATGGGCAAGAAAGAATAAAAGGGTTGAACCAAAAGACCTACAATCGGATGATCTAAAACATAGGCAACTTGGTTGCACGATGCGGCATGTCGCAGCGAATGAGGCATGGATTTTCCTCTTGAATGAATACAACATAAATGAAAGAGAGACTCGTTGCTTGAAAACCCCTATCCAGCAAAATTTTTGATTTTGTCCAGGTCCCGAAATTTAGGCAAAAATCACAAATTACGGCTTTCCCTTGATTATTTGGGTGTAATGGGCAAGAAAGAATAAAAGGGTTGAAACAAAAGACCTACAATCGGATGATCTAAAACATAGGCAACTTGGTTGCACGATGCGGGCATGTCGCAGCGAATGAGGCATGATTTTCTCTTGAATGATAGAACATAAATGAAAGAGAGACTCGTTGCTTGAAAACCCCTATCCAGCAAAATTTTCGATTATGTACAGGTCCCGAAATTTAGGCAAAAATCACAAATTACGGCTTTCCCTTGATTATTTGGGTGAAATGGGCAAGAAAGAATAAAAGGGTTGAACCAAAAGACCTACAATCGGATGATCTAAACATAGGCAACTTGGTTGCACGATGCGGGCATGTCGCAGCGAATGAGGCATGGATTTTCTCTTGAATGAATAGAACATAAATGAAAGAGAGACTCGTTGCTTCCAGCAAATTTTTGATTTTGTCCAGGTCCCGAAATTTAGGCAAAAATCACAAATTACGGCTTTCCCTTGATTATTTGGGTGAAATGGGCAAGAAAGAATAAAAGGGTTGAACCAAAGACCTACAATCGGATGATCTAAAACATAGGCAACTTGGTTGCACGATGCGGGCATGTCTGCAGCGAATGAGGCATGGATTTTCTCTTGAATGAATACAACATAAATGAAAGAGAGACTCTTTGCTTGAAAACCCCTATCCAGCAAAATTTTGATTTTGTCCAGGTCCCGAAATTTAGGCAAAAATCACAAATTACGGCTTTCCCTTGATTATTTGGGTAAAATGGGCAAGAAAGAATAAAAGGGTTGAACCAAAAGACCTACAATCGGATGATCTAAAACATAGGCAACTTGGTTGCACGATGCGGGCATGTCGCAGCGAATGAGGCATGGATTTTCTCTTGAATGAATAGAACATAAATGAAAGAGAGACTCGTTGCTTGAAAACCCCTATCCAGCAAAATTTTTGATTTTGTCCAGGTCCCGAAATTTAGGCAAAAATCACAAATTACGGCTTTCCCTTGATTATTTGGGTAAAATGGGCAAGAAAGAATAAAAGGGTTGAACCAAAAGACCTACAATCGGATGATCTAAAACATAGGCAACTTGGTTGCACGATGCGGGCATGTCGCAGCGAATGAGGCATGGATTTTCTCTTGAATGAATACAACATAAATGAAAGAGAGACTCTTTGCTTGAAAACCCCTATCCAGCAAAATTTTCGATTATGTACAGGTCCCGAAATTTAGGCAAAAATCACAAATTACGGCTTTCCCTTGATTATTTGGGTGAAATGGGCAAGAAAGAATAAAAGGGTTGAACCAAAAGACCTACAATCGGATGATCTAAAACATAGGCAACTTGGTTGCACGATGCGGGCATGTCGCAGCGAATGAGGCATGGATTTTCTCTTGAATGAATACAACATAAATGAAAGAGAGACTCGTTGCTTGAAAACCCCTATCCAGCAAAATTTTTGATTTTGTCCAGGTCCCGAAATTTAGGCAAAAATCACAAATTACGGCTTTCCCTTGATTATTTGGGTGAAATGGGCAAGAAAGAATAAAAGGGTTGAACCAAAAGACCTACAATCGGATGATCTAAAACATAGGCAACTTGGTTGCACGATGCGGGCATGTCGCAGCGAATGAGGCATGGATTTTCTCTTGAATGAATAGAACATAAATGAAAGAGAGACTCGTTGCTTGAAAACCCCTATCCAGCAAAATTTTCGATTATGTACAGGTCCCGAAATTTAGGCAAAAATCACAAATTACGGCTTTCCCTTGATTATTTGGGTGAAATGGGCAAGAAAGAATAAAAGGGTTGAACCAAAAGACCTACAATCGGATGATCTAAAACATAGGCAACTTGGTTGCACGATGCGGGCATGTCGCAGCGAATGAGGCATGGATTTTCTCTTGAATGAATACAACATAAATGAAAGAGAGACTCGTTGCTTGAAAACCCCTATCCAGCAAAATTTTTGATTTTGTCCAGGTCCCGAAATTTAGGCAAAAATCACAAATTACGGCTTTCCCTTGATTATTTGGGTGAAATGGGCAAGAAAGAATAAAAGGGTTGAACCAAAAGACCTACAATCGGATGATCTAAAACATAGGCAACTTGGTTGCACGATGCGGGCATGTCGCAGCGAATGAGGCATGGATTTTCTCTTGAATGAATAGAACATAAATGAAAGAGAGACTCGTTGCTTGAAAACCCCTATCCAGCAAAATTTTTGATTTTGTCCAGGTCCCGAAATTTAGGCAAAAATCACAAATTACGACTTTCCCTTGATTATTTGGGTGAAATGGGCAAGAAAGAATAAAAGGGTTGAACCAAAAGACCTACAATCGGATGATCTAAAACATAGGCAACTTGGTTGCACGATGCGGGCATGTCGCAGCGAATGAGGCATGGATTTTCTCTTGAATGAATAGAACATAAATGAAAGAGAGACTCGTTGCTTGAAAACCCCTATCCAGCAAAATTTTCGATTATGTACAGGTCCCGAAATTTAGGCAAAAATCACAAATTACGGCTTTCCCTTGATTATTTGGGTGAAATGGGCAAGAAAGAATAAAAGGGTTGAACCAAAAGACCTACAATCGGATGATCTAAAACATAGGCAACTTGGTTGCACGATGCGGGCATGTCGCAGCGAATGAGGCATGGATTTTCTCTTGAATGAATACAACATAAATGAAAGAGAGACTCGTTGCTTGAAAACCCCTATCCAGCAAAATTTTTGATTTTGTCCAGGTCCCGAAATTTAGGCAAAAATCACAAATTACGGCTTTCCCTTGATTATTTGGGTGAAATGGGCAAGAAAGAATAAAAGGGTTGAACCAAAAGACCTACAATCGGATGATCTAAAACATAGGCAACTTGGTTGCACGATGCGGGCATGTCGCAGCGAATGAGGCATGGATTTTCTCTTGAATGAATACAACATAAATGAAAGAGAGACTCGTTGCTTGAAAACCCCTATCCAGCAAAATTTTTGATTTTGTCCAGGTCCCGAAATTTAGGCAAAAATCACAAATTACGGCTTTCCCTTGATTATTTGGGTGAAATGGGCAAGAAAGAATAAAAAGGTTGAACCAAAAGACCTACAATCGGATGATCTAAAACATAGGCAACTTGGTTGCACGATGCGGGCATGTCGCAGCGAATGAGGCATGGATTTTCTCTTGAATGAATAGAACATAAATGAAAGAGAGACTCGTTGCTTGAAAACCCCTATCCAGCAAAATTTTCGATTATGTACAGGTCCCGAAATCTAGGCAAAAATCACAAATTACGGCTTTCCCTTGATTATTTGGGTGAAATGGGCAAGAAAGAATAAAAGGGTTGAACCAAAAGACCTACAATCGGATGATCTAAAACATAGGCAACTTGGTTGCACGATGCGGGCATGTCGCAGCGAATGAGGCATGGATTTTCTCTTGAATGAATACAACATAAATGAAAGAGAGACTCGTTGCTTGAAAACCCCTATCCAGCAAAATTTTTGATTTTGTCCAGGTCCCGAAATTTAGGCAAAAATCACAAATTACGGCTTTCCCTTGATTATTTGGGTGAAATGGGCAAGAAAGAATAAAAGGGTTGAACCAAAAGACCTACAATCGGATGATCTAAAACATAGGCAACTTGGTTGCACGATGCGGGCATGTCGCAGCGAATGAGGCATGGATTTTCTCTTGAATGAATAGAACATAAATGAAAGAGAGACTCGTTGCTTGAAAACCCCTATCCAGCAAAATTTTCGATTATGTACAGGTCCCGAAATTTAGGCAAAAATCACAAATTACGGCTTTCCCTTGATTATTTGGGTGAAATGGGCAAGAAAGAATAAAAGGGTTGAACCAAAAGACCTACAATCGGATGATCTAAAACATAGGCAACTTGGTTGCACGATGCGGGCATGTCGCAGCGAATGAGGCATGGATTTTCTCTTGAATGAATAGAACATAAATGAAAGAGAGACTCGTTGCTTCCAGCAAAATTTTTGATTTTGTCCAGGTCCCGAAATTTAGGCAAAAATCACAAATTACGGCTTTCCCTTGATTATTTGGGTGAAATGGGCAAGAAAGAATAAAAGGGTTGAACCAAAAGACCTACAATCGGATGATCTAAAACATAGGCAACTTGGTTGCACGATGCGGGCATGTCGCAGCGAATGAGGCATGGATTTTCTCTTGAATGAATAGAACATAAATGAAAGAGAGACTCGTTGCTTCCAGCAAAATTTTTGATTTTGTCCAGGTCCCGAAATTTAGGCAAAAATCACAAATTACGGCTTTCCCTTGATTATTTGGGTGAAATGGGCAAGAAAGAATAAAAGGGTTGAACCAAAAGACCTACAATCGGATGATCTAAAACATAGGCAACTTGGTTGCACGATGCGGGCATGTCGCAGCGAATGAGGCATGGATTTTCTCTTGAATGAATACAACATAAATGAAAGAGAGACTCGTTGCTTGAAAACCCCTATCCAGCAAAATTTTTGATTTTGTCCAGGTCCCGAAATTTAGGCAAAAATCACAAATTACGGCTTTCCCTTGATTATTTGGGTGAAATGGGCAAGAAAGAATAAAAGGGTTGAACCAAAAGACCTACAATCGGATGATCTAAAACATAGGCAACTTGGTTGCACGATGCGGGCATGTCGCAGCGAATGAGGCATGGATTTTCTCTTGAATGAATAGAACATAAATGAAAGAGAGACTCGTTGCTTGAAAACCCCTATCCAGCAAAATTTTCGATTATGTACAGGTCCCGAAATTTAGGCAAAAATCACAAATTACGGCTTTCCCTTGATTATTTGGGTGAAATGGGCAAGAAAGAATAAAAGGGTTGAACCAAAAGACCTACAATCGGATGATCTAAAACATAGGCAACTTGGTTGCACGATGCGGGCATGTCGCAGCGAATGAGGCATGGATTTTCTCTTGAATGAATACAACATAAATGAAAGAGAGACTCGTTGCTTGAAAACCCCTATCCAGCAAAATTTTTGATTTTGTCCAGGTCCCGAAATTTAGGCAAAAATCACAAATTACGGCTTTCCCTTGATTATTTGGGTGAAATGAGCAAGGAGGATAAAAAGGGTTGAACCAAAAGACCTACAATCGGATGATCTAAAACATAGGCAACTTGGTTGCACGATACGGGCATGTCGCAGCGAATGAGGCATGGATTTTCTCTTGAATGAATACAACATAAATGAAAGAGAGACTCGTTGCTTGAAAACCCCTATCCAGCAAAATTTTCGATTATGTACAGGTCCCGAAATTTAGGCAAAAATCACAAATTACGGCTTTCCCTTGATTATTTGGGTGAAATGGGCAAGAAAGAATAAAAGGGTTGAAGCAAAAGACCTACAATCGGATGATCTAAAACATAGGCAACTTGGTTGCACGATGCGGGCATGTCGCAGCGAATGAGGCATGGATTTTCTCTTGAATGAATACAACATAAATGAAAGAGAGACTCGTTGCTTGAAAAAACCTATGCAGCAAAATTTTTGATTTTGTCCAGGTCCCGAAATTTAGGCAAAAATCACAAATTACGGCTTTCCCTTGATTATTTGGGTGAAATGGGCAAGAAAGAATAAAAGGGTTGAACCAAAAGACCTACAATCGGATGATCTAAAACATAGGCAACTTGGTTGCACGATGCGGGCATGTCGCAGCGAATGAGGCATGGATTTTCTCTTGAATGAATACAACATAAATGAAAGAGAGACTCGTTGCTTGAAAACCCCTATCCAGCAAAATTTTTGATTTTGTCCAGGTCCCGAAATTTAGGCAAAAATCACAAATTACGGCTTTCCCTTGATTATTTGGGTGAAATGGGCAAGAAAGAATAAAAGGGTTGAACCGAAAGACCTACAATCGGATGATCTAAAACATAGGCAACTTGGTTGCACGATGCGGGCATGTCGCAGCGAATGAGGCATGGATTTTCTCTTGAATGAATAGAACATAAATGAAAGAGAGACTCGTTGCTTCCAGCAAAATTTTTGATTTTGTCCAGGTCCCGAAATTTAGGCAAAAATCACAAATTACGGCTTTCCCTTGATTATTTGGGTGAAATGGGCAAGAAAGAATAAAAGGGTTCAACCAAAAGACCTACAATCGGATGATCTAAAACATAGGCAACTTGGTTGCACGATACGGGCATGTCGCAGCGAATGAGGCATGGATTTTCTCTTGAATGAATAGAACATAAATGAAAGAGAGACTCGTTGCTTGAAAACCCCTATCCAGCAAAATTTTCGATTATGTACAGGTCCCGAAATTTAGGCAAAAATCACAAATTACGGCTTTCCCTTGATTATTTGGGTGAAATGGGCAAGAAAGAATAAAAGGGTTGAACCAAAAGACCTACAATCGGATGATCTAAAACATAGGCAACTTGGTTGCACGATACGGGCATGTCGCAGCGAATGAAGCACGGATTTTCTCTTGAATGAATACAACATAAATGAAAGAGAGACTCGTTGCTTGAAAACCCCTATCCAGCAAAATTTTTGATTTTGTCCAGGTCCCGAAATTTAGGCAAAAATCACAAATTACGGCTTTCCCTTGATTGTTTGGGTGAAATGGGCAAGAAAGAATAAAAGGGTTGAACCAAAAGACCTACAATCGGATGATCTAAAACATAGGCAACTTGGTTGCACGATGCGGGCATGTCGCAGCGAATGAGGCATGGATTTTCTCTTGAATGAATACAACATAAATGAAAGAGAGACTCGTTGCTTGAAAACCCCTATCCAGCAAAATTTTTGATTTTGTCCAGGTCCCGAAATTTAGGCAAAAATCACAAATTACGGCTTTCCCTTGATTATTTGGGTGAAATGGGCAAGAAAGAATAAAAGGGTTGAACCAAAAGACCTACAATCGGATGATCTAAAACATAGGCAACTTGGTTGCACGATGCGGGCATGTCGCAGCGAATGAGGCATGGATTTTCTCTTGAATGAATAGAACATAAATGAAAGAGAGACTCGTTGCTTGAAAACCCCTATCCAGCAAAATTTTCGATTATGTACAGGTCCCGAAATTTAGGCAAAAATCACAAATTACGGCTTTCCCTTGATTATTTGGGTGAAATGGGCAAGAAAGAATAAAAGGGTTGAACCAAAAGACCTACAATCGGATGATCTAAAACATAGGCAACTTGGTTGCACGATGCGGGCATGTCGCAGCGAATGAGGCATGGATTTTCTCTTGAATGAATAGAACATAAATGAAAGAGAGACTCGTTGCTTCCAGCAAAATTTTTGATTTTGTCCAGGTCCCGAAATTTAGGCAAAAATCACAAATTACGGCTTTCCCTTGATTATTTGGGTGAAATGGGCAAGAAAGAATAAAAGGGTTGAACCAAAAGACCTACAATCGGATGATCTAAAACATAGGCAACTTGGTTGCACGATGCGGGCATGTCGCAGCGAATGAGGCATGGATTTTCTCTTGAATGAATACAACATAAATGAAAGAGAGACTCTTTGCTTGAAAACCCCTATCCAGCAAAATTTTTGATTTTGTCCAGGTCCCGAAATTTAGGCAAAAATCACAAATTACGGCTTTCCCTTGATTATTTGGGTGAAATGGGCAAGAAAGAATAAAAGGGTTGAACCAAAAGACCTACAATCGGATGATCTAAAACATAGGCAACTTGGTTGCACGATGCGGGCATGTCGCAGCGAATGAGGCATGGATTTTCTCTTGAATGAATAGAACATAAATGAAAGAGAGACTCGTTGCTTCCAGCAAAATTTTTGATTTTGTCCAGGTCCCGAAATTTAGGCAAAAATCACAAATTACGGCTTTCCCTTGATTATTTGGGTGAAATGGGCAAGAAAGAATAAAAGGGTTGAACCAAAAGACCTACAATCGGATGATCTAAAACATAGGCAACTTGGTTGCACGATGCGGGCATGTCGCAGCGAATGAGGCATGGATTTTCTCTTGAATGAATAGAACATAAATGAAAGAGAGACTCGTTGCTTGAAAACCCCTATCCAGCAAAGTTTTCGATTATGTACAGGTCCCGAAATTTAGGCAAAAATCACAAATTACGGCTTTCCCTTGATTATTTGGGTGAAATGGGCAAGAAAGAATAAAAGGGTTGAACCAAAAGACCTACAATCGGATGATCTAAAACATAGGCAACTTGGTTGCACGATGCGGGCATGTCGCAGCGAATGAGGCATGGATTTTCTCTTGAATGAATACAACATAAATGAAAGAGAGACTCGTTGCTTGAAAACCCCTATCCAGCAAAATTTTTGATTTTGTCCAGGTCCCGAAATTTAGGCAAAAATCTCAAATTACGGCTTTCCCTTGATTATTTGGGTGAAATGGGCAAGAAAGAATAAAAGGGTTGAACCAAAAGACCTACAATCGGATGATCTAAAACATAGGCAACTTGATTGCACGATACGGGCATGTCGCAGCGAATGAGGCATGGATTTTCTCTTGAATGAATAGAACATAAATGAAAGAGAGACTCGTTGCTTCCAGCAAAATTTTTGATTTTGTCCAGGTCCCGAAATTTAGGCAAAAATCACAAATTACGGCTTTCCCTTGATTATTTGGGTGAAATGGGCAAGAAAGAATAAAAGGGTTGAACCAAAAGACCTACAATCGGATGATCTAAAACATAGGCAACTTGGTTGCACGATGCGGGCATGTCGCAGCGAATGAGGCATGGATTTTCTCTTGAATGAATAGAACATAAATGAAAGAGAGACTCGTTGCTTGAAAACCCCTATCCAGCAAAGTTTTCGATTATGTACAGGTCCCGAAATTTAGGCAAAAATCACAAATTACGGCTTTCCCTTGATTATTTGGGTGAAATGGGCAAGAAAGAATAAAAGGGTTGAACCAAAAGACCTACAATCGGATGATCTAAAACATAGGCAACTTGGTTGCACGATGCGGGCATGTCGCAGCGAATGAGGCATGGATTTTCTCTTGAATGAATACAACATAAATGAAAGAGAGACTCGTTGCTTGAAAACCCCTATCCAGCAAAATTTTTGATTTTGTCCAGGTCCCGAAATTTAGGCAAAAATCTCAAATTACGGCTTTCCCTTGATTATTTGGGTGAAATGGGCAAGAAAGAATAAAAGGGTTGAACCAAAAGACCTACAATCGGATGATCTAAAACATAGGCAACTTGGTTGCACGATGCGGGCATGTCGCAGCGAATGAGGCATGGATTTTCTCTTGAATGAATAGAACATAAATGAAAGAGAGACTCGTTGCTTCCAGCAAAATTTTTGATTTTGTCCAGGTCCCGAAATTTAGGCAAAAATCACAAATTACGGCTTTCCCTTGATTATTTGGGTGAAATGGGCAAGAAAGAATAAAAGGGTTGAACCAAAAGACCTACAATCGGATGATCTAAAACATAGGCAACTTGGTTGCACGATACGGGCATGTCGCAGCGAATGAGGCATGGATTTTCTCTTGAATGAATACAACATAAATGAAAGAGAGACTCGTTGCTAGAAAACCCCTATCCAGCAAAATTTTCGATTATGTACAGGTCCCGAAATTTAGGCAAAAATCACAAATTACGGCTTTCCCTTGATTATTTGGGTGAAATGGGCAAGAAAGAATAAAAGGGTTGAACCAAAAGACCTACAATCGGATGATCTAAAACATAGGCAACTTGGTTGCACGATGCGGGCATGTCGCAGCGAATGAGGCATGGATTTTCTCTTGAATGAATACAACATAAATGAAAGAGAGACTCGTTGCTTGAAAACCCCTATCCAGCAAAATTTTTGATTTTGTCCAGGTCCCGAAATTTAGGCAAAAATCACAAATTACGGCTTTCCCTTGATTATTTGGGTGAAATGGGCAAGAAAGAATAAAAGGGTTGAACCGAAAGACCTACAATCGGATGATCTAAAACATAGGCAACTTGGTTGCACGATGCGGGCATGTCGCAGCGAATGAGGCATGAATTTTCTCTTGAATGAATAGAACATAAATGAAAGAGAGACTCGTTGCTTCCAGCAAAATTTTTGATTTTGTCCAGGTCCCGAAATTTAGGCAAAAATCACAAATTACGGCTTTCCCTTGATTATTTGGGTGAAATGGGCAAGAAAGAATAAAAGGGTTCAACCAAAAGACCTACAATCGGATGATCTAAAACATAGGCAACTTGGTTGCACGATACGGGCATGTCGCAGCGAATGAGGCATGGATTTTCTCTTGAATGAATAGAACATAAATGAAAGAGAGACTCGTTGCTTGAAAACCCCTATCCAGCAAAATTTTCGATTATGTACAGGTCCCGAAATTTAGGCAAAAATCACAAATTACGGCTTTCCCTTGATTATTTGGGTGAAATGGGCAAGAAAGAATAAAAGGGTTGAACCAAAAGACCTACAATCGGATGATCTAAAACATAGGCAACTTGGTTGCACGATACGGGCATGTCGCAGCGAATGAAGCACGGATTTTCTCTTGAATGAATACAACATAAATGAAAGAGAGACTCGTTGCTTGAAAACCCCTATCCAGCAAAATTTTTGATTTTGTCCAGGTCCCGAAATTTAGGCAAAAATCACAAATTACGGCTTTCCCTTGATTGTTTGGGTGAAATGGGCAAGAAAGAATAAAAGGGTTGAACCAAAAGACCTACAATCGGATGATCTAAAACATAGGCAACTTGGTTGCACGATGCGGGCATGTCGCAGCGAATGAGGCATGGATTTTCTCTTGAATGAATACAACATAAATGAAAGAGAGACTCGTTGCTTGAAAACCCCTATCCAGCAAAATTTTTGATTTTGTCCAGGTCCCGAAATTTAGGCAAAAATCACAAATTACGGCTTTCCCTTGATTATTTGGGTGAAATGGGCAAGAAAGAATAAAAGGGTTGAACCAAAAGACCTACAATCGGATGATCTAAAACATAGGCAACTTGGTTGCACGATGCGGGCATGTCGCAGCGAATGAGGCATGGATTTTCTCTTGAATGAATAGAACATAAATGAAAGAGAGACTCGTTGCTTGAAAACCCCTATCCAGCAAAATTTTCGATTATGTACAGGTCCCGAAATTTAGGCAAAAATCACAAATTACGGCTTTCCCTTGATTATTTGGGTGAAATGGGCAAGAAAGAATAAAAGGGTTGAACGAAAAGACCTACAATCGGATGATCTAAAACATAGGCAACTTGGTTGCACGATGCGGGCATGTCGCAGCGAATGAGGCATGGATTTTCTCTTGAATGAATAGAACATAAATGAAAGAGAGACTCGTTGCTTCCAGCAAAATTTTTGATTTTGTCCAGGTCCCGAAATTTAGGCAAAAATCACAAATTACGGCTTTCCCTTGATTATTTGGGTGAAATGGGCAAGAAAGAATAAAAGGGTTGAACCAAAAGACCTACAATCGGATGATCTAAAACATAGGCAACTTGGTTGCACGATGCGGGCATGTCGCAGCGAATGAGGCATGGATTTTCTCTTGAATGAATACAACATAAATGAAAGAGAGACTCTTTGCTTGAAAACCCCTATCCAGCAAAATTTTTGATTTTGTCCAGGTCCCGAAATTTAGGCAAAAATCACAAATTACGGCTTTCCCTTGATTATTTGGGTGAAATGGGCAAGAAAGAATAAAAGGGTTGAACCAAAAGACCTACAATCGGATGATCTAAAACATAGGCAACTTGGTTGCACGATGCGGGCATGTCGCAGCGAATGAGGCATGGATTTTCTCTTGAATGAATAGAACATAAATGAAAGAGAGACTCGTTGCTTCCAGCAAAATTTTTGATTTTGTCCAGGTCCCGAAATTTAGGCAAAAATCACAAATTACGGCTTTCCCTTGATTATTTGGGTGAAATGGGCAAGAAAGAATAAAAGGGTTGAACCAAAAGACCTACAATCGGATGATCTAAAACATAGGCAACTTGGTTGCACGATGCGGGCATGTCGCAGCGAATGAGGCATGGATTTTCTCTTGAATGAATAGAACATAAATGAAAGAGAGACTCGTTGCTTGAAAACCCCTATCCAGCAAAGTTTTCGATTATGTACAGGTCCCGAAATTTAGGCAAAAATCACAAATTACGGCTTTCCCTTGATTATTTGGGTGAAATGGGCAAGAAAGAATAAAAGGGTTGAACCAAAAGACCTACAATCGGATGATCTAAAACATAGGCAACTTGGTTGCACGATGCGGGCATGTCGCAGCGAATGAGGCATGGATTTTCTCTTGAATGAATACAACATAAATGAAAGAGAGACTCGTTGCTTGAAAACCCCTATCCAGCAAAATTTTTGATTTTGTCCAGGTCCCGAAATTTAGGCAAAAATCTCAAATTACGGCTTTCCCTTGATTATTTGGGTGAAATGGGCAAGAAAGAATAAAAGGGTTGAACCAAAAGACCTACAATCGGATGATCTAAAACATAGGCAACTTGGTTGCACGATGCGGGCATGTCGCAGCGAATGAGGCATGGATTTTCTCTTGAATGAATAGAACATAAATGAAAGAGAGACTCGTTGCTTCCAGCAAAATTTTTGATTTTGTCCAGGTCCCGAAATTTAGGCAAAAATCACAAATTACGGCTTTCCCTTGATTATTTGGGTGAAATGGGCAAGAAAGAATAAAAGGGTTGAACCAAAAGACCTACAATCGGATGATCTAAAACATAGGCAACTTGGTTGCACGATGCGGGCATGTCGCAGCGAATGAGGCATGGATTTTCTCTTGAATGAATAGAACATAAATGAAAGAGAGACCTCGTTGCTTGAAAACCCCCTATCCAGCAAAGTTTTCGATTATGTAACAGGTCCCGAAATTTAGGCAAAAATCACAAATTACGGCTTTCCCTTGATTATTTGGGTGAAATGGGCAAGAAAGAATAAAAGGGTTGAACCAAAAGACCTACAATCGGATGATCTAAAACATAGGCAACTTGGTTGCACGATGCGGGCATGTCGCAGCGAATGAGGCATGGATTTTCTCTTGAATGAATACAACAAAATGAAAGAGAGACTCGTTGCTTGAAAACCCCTATCCAGCAAAATTTTTGATTTTGTCCAGGTTCCCGAAATTTAGGCAAAAATCTCAAATTACGGCTTTCCCTTGATTATTTGGGGTGAAATGGGCAAGAAAGAATAAAAGGGTTGAACCAAAAGACCTACAATCGGATGATCTAAAACATAGGCAACTTGGTTGCACGATGCGGGCATGTCGCAGCGAATGAGGCATGGATTTTCTCTTGAATGAATAGAACATAAATGAAAGAGAGACTCGTTGCTTCCAGCAAAATTTTTGATTTTGTCCAGGTCCCGAAATTTAGGCAAAAATCACAAATTACGGCTTTCCCTTGATTATTTGGGTGAAATGGGCAAGAAAGAATAAAAGGGTTGAACCAAAAGACCTACAATCGGATGATCTAAAACATAGGCAACTTGATTGCACGATACGGGCATGTCGCAGCGAATGAGGCATGGATTTTCTCTTGAATGAATAGAACATAAATGAAAGAGAGACTCGTTGCTTCCAGCAAAATTTTTGATTTTGTCCAGGTCCGAAATTTAGGCAAAAATCACAAATTACGGCTTTCCCTTGATTATTTGGGTGAAATGGGCAAGAAAGAATAAAAGGGTTGAACCAAAAGACCTACAATCGGATGATCTAAAACATAGGCAACTTGGTTGCACGATACGGGCATGTCGCAGCGAATGAGGCATGGATTTTCTCTTGAATGAATACAACATAAATGAAAGAGAGACTCGTTGCTTGAAAACCGCCTATCCAGCAAAATTTTTGATTTTGTCCAGGTCCCGAAATTTAGGCAAAAAATCCAAATTACGGCTTTTCCCTTGATTATTTGGGTGAAATGGGCAAGAAAGAATAAAAGGGTTGAACCAAAAGACCTACAATCGGATGATCTAAAACATAGGCAACTTGGTTGCACGATGCGGGCATGTCGCAGCGAATGAGGCATGGATTTTCTCTTGAATGAATAGAACATAAATGAAAGAGAGACTCGTTGCTTCCAGCAAAATTTTTGATTTTGTCCAGGTCCCGAAATTTAGGCAAAAATCACAAATTACGGCTTTCCCTTGATTATTTGGGTGAAATGGGCAAGAAAGAATAAAAGGGTTGAACCAAAAGACCTACAATCGGATGATCTAAAACATAGGCAACTTGGTTGCACGATACGGGCATGTCGCAGCGAATGAGGCATGGATTTTCTCTTGAATGAATAGAACATAAATGAAAGAGAGACTCGTTGCTTCCAGCAAAATTTTTGATTTTGTCCAGGTCCCGAAATTTAGGCAAAAATCACAAATTACGGCTTTCCCTTGATTATTTGGGTGAAATGGGCAAGAAAGAATAAAAGGGTTCAACCAAAAGACCTACAATCGGATGATCTAAAACATAGGCAACTTGGTTGCACGATACGGGCATGTCGCAGCGAATGAGGCATGGATTTTCTCTTGAATGAATAGAACATAAATGAAAGAGAGACTCGTTGCTTGAAAACCCCTATCCAGCAAAATTTTCGATTATGTACAGGTCCCGAAATTTAGGCAAAAATCACAAATTACGGCTTTCCCTTGATTATTTGGGTGAAATGGGCAAGAAAGAATAAAAGGGTTGAACCAAAAGACCTACAATCGGATGATCTAAAACATAGGCAACTTGGTTGCACGATGCGGGCATGTCGCAGCGAATGAGGCATGGATTTTCTCTTGAATGAATACAACATAAATGAAAGAGAGACTCGTTGCTTGAAAACCCCTATCCAGCAAAATTTTCGATTTTGTCCAGGTCCCGAAATTTAGGCAAAAATCACAAATTACGGCTTTCCCTTGATTATTTGGGTGAAATGGGCAAGAAAGAATAAAAGGGTTGAACCAAAAGACCTACAATCGGATGATCTAAAACATAGGCAACTTGGTTGCACGATACGGGCATGTCGCAGCGAATGAGGCATGGATTTTCTCTTGAATGAATACAACATAAATGAAAGAGAGACTCGTTGCTTGAAAACCCCTATCCAGCAAAATTTTCGATTATGTACAGGTCCCGAAATTTAGACAAAAATCACAAATTACGGCTTTCCCTTGATTATTTGGGTGAAATGGGCAAGAAAGAATAAAAGGGTTGAACCAAAAGACCTACAATCGGATGATCTAAAACATAGGCAACTTGGTTGCACGATGCGGGCATGTCGCAGCGAATGAGGCATGGATTTTCTCTTGAATGAATACAACATAAATGAAAGAGAGACTCGTTGCTTGAAAACCCCTATCCAGCAAAATTTTTGATTTTGTCCAGGTCCCGAAATTTAGGCAAAAATCACAAATTACGGCTTTCCCTTGATTATTTGGGTGAAATGGGCAAGAAAGAATAAAAGGGTTGAACCGAAAGACCTACAATCGGATGATCTAAAACATAGGCAACTTGGTTGCACGATGCGGGCATGTCGCAGCGAATGAGGCATGGATTTTCTCTTGAATGAATAGAACATAAATGAAAGAGAGACTCGTTGCTTCCAGCAAAATTTTTGATTTTGTCCAGGTCCCGAAATTTAGGCAAAAATCACAAATTACGGCTTTCCCTTGATTATTTGGGTGAAATGGGCAAGAAAGAATAAAAGGGTTCAACCAAAAGACCTACAATCGGATGATCTAAAACATAGGCAACTTGGTTGCACGATACGGGCATGTCGCAGCGAATGAGGCATGGATTTTCTCTTGAATGAATAGAACATAAATGAAAGAGAGACTCGTTGCTTGAAAACCCCTATCCAGCAAAATTTTCGATTATGTACAGGTCCCGAAATTTAGGCAAAAATCACAAATTACGGCTTTCCCTTGATTATTTGGGTGAAATGGGCAAGAAAGAATAAAAGGGTTGAACCAAAAGACCTACAATCGGATGATCTAAAACATAGGCAACTTGATTGCACGATACGGGCATGTCGCAGCGAATGAGGCACGGATTTTCTCTTGAATGAATACAACATAAATGAAAGAGAGACTCGTTGCTTGAAAACCCCTATCCAGCAAAATTTTTGATTTTGTCCAGGTCCCGAAATTTAGGCAAAAATCACAAATTACGGCTTTCCCTTGATTGTTTGGGTGAAATGGGCAAGAAAGAATAAAAGGGTTGAACCAAAAGACCTACAATCGGATGATCTAAAACATAGGCAACTTGGTTGCACGATGCGGGCATGTCGCAGCGAATGAGGCATGGATTTTCTCTTGAATGAATACAACATAAATGAAAGAGAGACTCGTTGCTTGAAAACCCCTATCCAGCAAAATTTTTGATTTTGTCCAGGTCCCGAAATTTAGGCAAAAATCACAAATTACGGCTTTCCCTTGATTGTTTGGGTGAAATGGGCAAGAAAGAATAAAAGGGTTGAACCAAAAGACCTACAATCGGATGATCTAAAACATAGGCAACTTGGTTGCACGATGCGGGCATGTCGCAGCGAATGAGGCATGGATTTTCTCTTGAATGAATAGAACATAAATGAAAGAGAGACTCGTTGCTTCCAGCAAAATTTTTGATTTTGTCCAGGTCCCGAAATTTAGGCAAAAATCACAAATTACGGCTTTCCCTTGATTATTTGGGTGAAATGGGCAAGAAAGAATAAAAGGGTTCAACCAAAAGACCTACAATCGGATGATCTAAAACATAGGCAACTTGGTTGCACGATGCGGGCATGTCGCAGCGTATGAGGCATGGATTTTCTCTTGAATGAATACAACATAAATGAAAGAGAGACTCGTTGCTTGAAAACCCCTATCCAGCAAAATTTTTGATTTTGTCCAGGTCCCGAAATTTAGCCAAAAATCACAAATTACGGCTTTCCCTCGATTATTTGGGTGAAATGGGCAAGAAAGAATAAAAGGGTTGAACCAAAAGACCTACAATCGGATGATCTAAAACATAGGCAACTTGGTTGCACGATGCGGGCATGTCGCAGCGAATGAGGCATGGATTTTCTCTTGAATGAATAGAACATAAATGAAAGAGAGACTCGTTGCTTCCAGCAAAATTTTTGATTTTGTCCAGGTCCCGAAATTTAGGCAAAAATCACAAATTACGGCTTTCCCTTGATTATTTGGGTGAAATGGGCAAGAAAGAATAAAAGGGTTGAACCAAAAGACCTACAATCGGATGATCTAAAACATAGGCAACTTGGTTGCACGATGCGGGCATGTCGCAGCGAATGAGGCATGGATTTTCTCTTGAATGAATACAACATAAATGAAAGAGAGACTCGTTGCTTGAAAACCCCTATCCAGCAAAATTTTTGATTTTGTCCAGGTCCCGAAATTTAGGCAAAAATCACAAATTACGGCTTTCCCTTGATTATTTGGGTGAAATGGGCAAGAAAGAATAAAAGGGTTGAACCAAAAGACCTACAATCGGATGATCTAAAACATAGGCAACTTGGTTGCACGATGCGGGCATGTCGCAGCGAATGAGGCATGGATTTTCTCTTGAATGAATAGAACATAAATGAAAGAGAGACTCGTTGCTTCCAGCAAAATTTTTGATTTTGTCCAGGTCCCGAAATTTAGGCAAAAATCACAAATTACGGCTTTCCCTTGATTATTTGGGTGAAATGGGCAAGAAAGAATAAAAGGGTTGAACCGAAAGACCTACAATCGGATGATCTAAAACATAGGCAACTTGGTTGCACGATGCGGGCATGTCGCAGCGAATGAGGCATGGATTTTCTCTTGAATGAATAGAACATAAATGAAAGAGAGACTCGTTGCTTCCAGCAAAATTTTTGATTTTGTCCAGGTCCCGAAATTTAGGCAAAAATCACAAATTACGGCTTTCCCTTGATTATTTGGGTGAAATGGGCAAGAAAGAATAAAAGGGTTCAACCAAAAGACCTACAATCGGATGATCTAAAACATAGGCAACTTGGTTGCACGATACGGGCATGTCGCAGCGAATGAGGCATGGATTTTCTCTTGAATGAATAGAACATAAATGAAAGAGAGACTCGTTGCTTGAAAACCCCTATCCAGCAAAATTTTCGATTATGTACAGGTCCCGAAATTTAGGCAAAAATCACAAATTACGGCTTTCCCTTGATTATTTGGGTGAAATGGGCAAGAAAGAATAAAAGGGTTGAACCAAAAGACCTACAATCGGATGATCTAAAACATAGGCAACTTGGTTGCACGATACGGGCATGTCGCAGCGAATGAAGCACGGATTTTCTCTTGAATGAATACAACATAAATGAAAGAGAGACTCGTTGCTTGAAAACCCCTATCCAGCAAAATTTTTGATTTTGTCCAGGTCCCGAAATTTAGGCAAAAATCACAAATTACGGCTTTCCCTTGATTGTTTGGGTGAAATGGGCAAGAAAGAATAAAAGGGTTGAACCAAAAGACCTACAATCGGATGATCTAAAACATAGGCAACTTGGTTGCGAATGAGGCATGGATTTTCTCTTGAATGAATACAACATAAATGAAAGAGAGACTCGTTGCTTGAAAACCCCTATCCAGCAAAATTTTTGATTTTGTCCAGGTCCCGAAATTTAGGCAAAAATCACAAATTACGGCTTTCCCTTGATTGTTTGGGTGAAATGGGCAAGAAAGAATAAAAGGGTTGAACCAAAAGACCTACAATCGGATGATCTAAAACATAGGCAACTTGGTTGCACGATGCGGGCATGTCGCAGCCAATGAGGCATGGATTTTCTCTTGAATGAATAGAACATAAATGAAAGAGAGACTCGTTGCTTCCAGCAAAATTTTTGATTTTGTCCAGGTCCCGAAATTTAGGCAAAAATCACAAATTACGGCTTTCCCTTGATTATTTGGGTGAAATGGGCAAGAAAGAATAAAAGGGTTCAACCAAAAGACCTACAATCGGATGATCTAAAACATAGGCAACTTGGTTGCACGATGCGGGCATGTCGCAGCGTATGAGGCATGGATTTTCTCTTGAATGAATACAACATAAATGAAAGAGAGACTCGTTGCTTGAAAACCCCTATCCAGCAAAATTTTTGATTTTGTCCAGGTCCCGAAATTTAGCCAAAAATCACAAATTACGGCTTTCCCTTGATTATTTGGGTGAAATGGGCAAGAAAGAATAAAAGGGTTGAACCAAAAGACCTACAATCGGATGATCTAAAACATAGGCAACTTGGTTGCACGATGCGGGCATGTCGCAGCGAATGAGGCATGGATTTTCTCTTGAATGAATAGAACATAAATGAAAGAGAGACTCGTTGCTTCCAGCAAAATTTTTGATTTTGTCCAGGTCCCGAAATTTAGGCAAAAATCACAAATTACGGCTTTCCCTTGATTATTTGGGTGAAATGGGCAAGAAAGAATAAAAGGGTTGAACCAAAAGACCTACAATCGGATGATCTAAAACATAGGCAACTTGGTTGCACGATGCGGGCATGTCGCAGCGAATGAGGCATGGATTTTCTCTTGAATGAATACAACATAAATGAAAGAGAGACTCGTTGCTTGAAAACCCCTATCCAGCAAAATTTTTGATTTTGTCCAGGTCCCGAAATTTAGGCAAAAATCACAAATTACGGCTTTCCCTTGATTATTTGGGTGAAATGGGCAAGAAAGAATAAAAGGGTTGAACCAAAAGACCTACAATCGGATGATCTAAAACATAGGCAACTTGGTTGCACGATGCGGGCATGTCGCAGCGAATGAGGCATGGATTTTCTCTTGAATGAATAGAACATAAATGAAAGAGAGACTCGTTGCTTAAAAACCCCTATCCAGCAAAATTTTCGATTATGTACAGGTCCCGAAATTTAGGCAAAAATCACAAATTACGGCTTTCCCTTGATTATTTGGGTGAAATGGGCAAGAAAGAATAAAAGGGTTGAACCAAAAGACCTACAATCGGATGATCTAAAACATAGGCAACTTGGTTGCACGATGCGGGCATGTCGCAGCGAATGAGGCATGGATTTTCTCTTGAATGAATACAACATAAATGAAAGAGAGACTCGTTGCTTGAAAACCCCTATCCAGCAAAATTTTTGATTTTGTCCAGGTCCCGAAATTTAGGCAAAAATCACAAATTACGGCTTTCCCTTGATTATTTGGGTGAAATGGGCAAGAAAGAATAAAAGGGTTGAACCAAAAGACCTACAATCGGATGATCTAAAACATAGGCAACTTGGTTGCACGATGCGGGCATGTCGCAGCGAATGAGGCATGGATTTTCTCTTGAATGAATAGAACATAAATGAAAGAGAGACTCGTTGCTTCCAGCAAAATTTTTGATTTTGTCCAGGTCCCGAAATTTAGGCAAAAATCACAAATTACGGCTTTCCCTTGATTATTTGGGTGAAATGGGCAAGAAAGAATAAAAGGGTTGAACCAAAAGACCTACAATCGGATGATCTAAACCATAGGCAACTTGGTTGCACGATGCGGGCATGTCGCAGCGAATGAGGCATGGATTTTCTCTTGAATGAATACAACATAAATGAAAGAGAGACTCGTTGCTTGAAAACCCCTATCCAGCAAAATTTTTGATTTTGTCCAGGTCCCGAAATTTAGGCAAAAATCACAAATTACGGCTTTCCCTTGATTATTTGGGTGAAATGGGCAAGAAAGAATAAAAGGGTTGAACCAAAAGACCTACAATCGGATGATCTAAAACATAGGCAACTTGGTTGCACGATGCGGGCATGTCGCAGCGAATGAGGCATGGATTTTCTCTTGAATGAATAGAACATAAATGAAAGAGAGACTCGTTGCTTAAAAACCCCTATCCAGCAAAATTTTCGATTATGTACAGGTCCCGAAATTTAGGCAAAAATCACAAATTACGGCTTTCCCTTGATTATTTGGGTGAAATGGGCAAGAAAGAATAAAAGGGTTGAACCAAAAGACCTACAATCGGATGATCTAAAACATAGGCAACTTGGTTGCACGATGCGGGCATGTCGCAGCGAATGAGGCATGGATTTTCTCTTGAATGAATACAACATAAATGAAAGAGAGACTCGTTGCTTGAAAACCCCTATCCAGCAAAATTTTTGATTTTGTCCAGGTCCCGAAATTTAGGCAAAAATCACAAATTACGGCTTTCCCTTGATTATTTGGGTGAAATGGGCAAGAAAGAATAAAAGGGTTGAACCAAAAGACCTACAATCGGATGATCTAAAACATAGGCAACTTGGTTGCACGATGCGGGCATGTCGCAGCGAATGAGGCATGGATTTTCTCTTGAATGAATAGAACATAAATGAAAGAGAGACTCGTTGCTTCCAGCAAAATTTTTGATTTTGTCCAGGTCCCGAAATTTAGGCAAAAATCACAAATTACGGCTTTCCCTTGATTATTTGGGTGAAATGGGCAAGAAAGAATAAAAGGGTTGAACCAAAAGACCTACAATCGGATGATCTAAACCATAGGCAACTTGGTTGCACGATGCGGGCATGTCGCAGCGAATGAGGCATGGATTTTCTCTTGAATGAATACAACATAAATGAAAGAGAGACTCGTTGCTTGAAAACCCCTATCCAGCAAAATTTTTGATTTTGTCCAGGTCCCGAAATTTAGGCAAAAATCACAAATTACGGCTTTCCCTTGATTATTTGGGTGAAATGGGCAAGAAAGAATAAAAGGGTTGAACCAAAAGACCTACAATCGGATGATCTAAAACATAGGCAACTTGGTTGCACGATGCGGGCATGTCGCAGCGAATGAGGCATGGATTTTCTCTTGAATGAATAGAACATAAATGAAAGAGAGACTCGTTGCTTAAAAACCCCTATCCAGCAAAATTTTCGATTATGTACAGGTCCCGAAATTTAGGCAAAAATCACAAATTACGGCTTTCCCTTGATTATTTGGGTGAAATGGGCAAGAAAGAATAAAAGGGTTGAACCAAAAGACCTACAATCGGATGATCTAAAACATAGGCAACTTGGTTGCACGATGCGGGCATGTCGCAGCGAATGAGGCATGGATTTTCTCTTGAATGAATACAACATAAATGAAAGAGAGACTCGTTGCTTGAAAACCCCTATCCAGCAAAATTTTTGATTTTGTCCAGGTCCCGAAATTTAGGCAAAAATCACAAATTACGGCTTTCCCTTGATTATTTGGGTGAAATGGGCAAGAAAGAATAAAAGGGTTGAACCAAAAGACCTACAATCGGATGATCTAAAACATAGGCAACTTGGTTGCACGATATGGGCATGTCGCAGCGAATGAGGCATGGATTTTCTCTTGAATGAATACAACATAAATGAAAGAGAGACTCGTTGCTTGAAAACCCTTATCCAGCAAAATTTTTGATTTTGTCCAGGTCCCGAAATTTAGGCAAAAATCACAAATTACGGCTTTCCCTTGATTATTTGGGTGAAATGGGCAAGAAAGAATAAAAGGGTTGAACCAAAAGACCTACAATCGGATGATCTAAAACATAGGCAACTTGGTTGCACGATGCGGGTATGTCGCAGCGAATGAGGCATGGATTTTCTCTTGAATGAATAGAACATAAATGAAAGAGAGACTCGTTGCTTGAAAACCCCTATCCAGCAAAATTTTCGATTATGTACAGGTCCCGAAATTTAGGCAAAAATCACAAATTACGGCTTTCCCTTGATTATTTGGGTGAAATGGGCAAGAAAGAATAAAAGGGTTGAACCAAAAGACCTACAATCGGATGATCTAAAACATAGGCAACTTGGTTGCACGATGCGGGCATGTCGCAGCGAATGAGGCATGGATTTTCTCTTGAATGAATAGAACATAAATGAAAGAGAGACTCGTTGCTTGAAAACCCCTATCCAGCAAAATTTTTGATTTTGTCCAGGTCCCGAAATTTAGGCAAAAATCACAAATTACGGCTTTCCCTTGATTATTTGGGTGAAATGGGCAAGAAAGAATAAAAGGGTTGAACCAAAAGACCTACAATCGGATGATCTAAAACATAGGCAACTTGGTTGCACGATATGGGCATGTCGCAGCGAATGAGGCATGGATTTTCTCTTGAATGAATACAACATAAATGAAAGAGAGACTCGTTGCTTGAAAACCCCTATCCAGCAAAATTTTTGATTTTGTCCAGGTCCCGAAATTTAGGCAAAAATCACAAATTACGGCTTTCCCTTGATTATTTGGGTGAAATGGGCAAGAAAGAATAAAAGGGTTGAACCAAAAGACCTACAATCGGATGATCTAAAACATAGGCAACTTGGTTGCACGATGCGGGCATGTCGCAGCGAATGAGGCATGGATTTTCTCTTGAATGAATAGAACATAAATGAAAGAGAGACTCGTTGCTTGAAAACCCCTATCCAGCAAAATTTTCGATTATGTACAGGTCCCGAAATTTAGGCAAAAATCACAAATTACGGCTTTCCCTTGATTATTTGGGTGAAATGGGCAAGAAAGTATAAAAGGGTTGAACCAAAAGACCTACAATCGGATGATCTAAAACATAGGCAACTTGGTTGCACGATATGGGCATGTCGCAGCGAATGAGGCATGGATTTTCTCTTGAATGAATACAACATAAATGAAAGAGAGACTCGTTGCTTGAAAACCCCTATCCAGCAAAATTTTTGATTTTGTCCAGGTCCCGAAATTTAGGCAAAAATCACAAATTACGGCTTTCCCTTGATTATTTGGGTGAAATGGGCAAGAAAGAATAAAAGGGTTGAACCAAAAGACCTACAATCGGATGATCTAAAACATAGGCAACTTGGTTGCACGATGCGGGCATGTCGCAGCGAATGAGGCATGGATTTTCTCTTGAATGAATAGAACATAAATGAAAGAGAGACTCGTTGCTTGAAAACCCCTATCCAGCAAAATTTTCGATTATGTACAGGTCCCGAAATTTAGGCAAAAATCACAAATTACGGCTTTCCCTTGATTATTTGGGTGAAATGGGCAAGAAAGTATAAAAGGGTTGAACCAAAAGACCTACAATCGGATGATCTAAAACATAGGCAACTTGGTTGCACGATGCGGGCATGTCGCAGCGAATGAGGCATGGATTTTCTCTTGAATGAATACAACATAAATGAAAGAGAGACTCGTTGCTTGAAAACCCCTATCCAGCAAAATTTTTGATTTTGTCCAGGTCCCGAAATTTAGGCAAAAATCACAAATTACGGCTTTCCCTTGATTATTTGGGTGAAATGGGCAAGAAAGAATAAAAGGGTTTAACCAAAAGACCTACAATCGGATGATCTAAAACATAGGCAACTTGGTTGCACGATACGGGCATGTCGCAGCGAATGAGGCATGGATTTTCTCTTGAATGAATAGAACATAAATGAAAGTGAGACTCGTTGCTTGAAAACCCTTATCCAGCAAAATTTTCGATTTTGTCCAGGTCCCGAAATTTAGGCAAAAATCACAAATTACGGCTTTCCCTTGATTATTTGGGTGAAATGGGCAAGAAAGAATAAAAGGGTTGAACCAAAAGACCTACAATCGGATGATCTAAAACATAGGCAACTTGGTTGCACGATACGGGCATGTCGCAGAGAATGAGGCATGGATTTTCTCTTGAATGAATAGAACATAAATGAAAGAGAGACTCGTTGCTTGAAAACCCCTATCCAGCAAAATTTTTGATTTTGTCCAGGTCCCGAAATTTAGGCAAAAATCACAAATTACGGCTTTCCCTTGATTATTTGGGTGAAATGGGCAAGAAAGAATAAAAGGGTTGAACCAAAAGACCTACAATCGGATGATCTAAAACATAGGCAACTTGATTGCACGATACGGGCATGTCGCAGCGAATGAGGCATGGATTTTCTCTTGAATGAATAGAACATAAATGAAAGAGAGACTCGTTGCTTGAAAACCCCTATCCAGCAAAATTTTCGATTTTGTCCAGGTCCCGAAATTTAGGCAAAAATCACAAATTACGGCTTTCCCTTGATTATTTGGGTGAAATGGGCAAGAAAGAATAAAAGGGTTGAACCAAAAGACCTACAATCGGATGATCTAAAACATAGGCAACTTGATTGCACGATACGGGCATGTCGCAGCGAATGAGGCACGGATTTTCTCTTGAATGAATACAACATAAATGAAAGAGAGACTCGTTGCTTGAAAACCCCTATCCAGCAAAATTTTCGATTTTGTCCAGGTCCCGAAATTTAGGCAAAAATCACAAATTACGGCTTTCCCTTGATTATTTGGGTGAAATGGGCAAGAAAGAATAAAAGGGTTTAACCAAAAGACCTACAATCGGATGATCTAAAACATAGGCAACTTGGTTGCACGATACGGGCATGTCGCAGCGAATGAGGCATGGATTTTCTCTTGAATGAATAGAACATAAATGAAAGTGAGACTCGTTGCTTGAAAACCCCTATCCAGCAAAATTTTCGATTTTGTCCAGGTCCCGAAATTTAGGCAAAAATCACAAATTACGGCTTTCCCTTGATTATTTGGGTGAAATGGGCAAGAAAGAATAAAAGGGTTGAACCAAAAGACCTACAATCGGATGATCTAAAACATAGGCAACTTGGTTGCACGATACGGGCATGTCGCAGAGAATGAGGCATGGATTTTCTCTTGAATGAATAGAACATAAATGAAAGAGAGACTCGTTGCTTGAAAACCCCTATCCAGCAAAATTTTTGATTTTGTCCAGGTCCCGAAATTTAGGCAAAAATCACAAATTACGGCTTTCCCTTGATTATTTGGGTGAAATGGGCAAGAAAGAATAAAAGGGTTGAACCAAAAGACCTACAATCGGATGATCTAAAACATAGGCAACTTGGTTGCACGATACGGGCATGTCGCAGCGAATGAGGCATGGATTTTCTCTTGAATGAATAGAACATAAATGAAAGAGAGACTCGTTGCTTGAAAACCCCTATCCAGCAAAATTTTCGATTTTGTCCAGGTCCCGAAATTTAGGCAAAAATCACAAATTACGGCTTTCCCTTGATTATTTGGGTGAAATGGGCAAGAAAGAATAAAAGGGTTGAACCAAAAGACCTACAATCGGATGATCTAAAACATAGGCAACTTGATTGCACGA
Source organism: Xylota sylvarum (assembly GCA_905220385.1). NCBI lineage: Eukaryota > Metazoa > Arthropoda > Insecta > Diptera > Syrphidae > Xylota > Xylota sylvarum. The sequence goes on from LR999958.1 coordinate 51,510,753, forward strand.
TACGGGCATGTCGCAGCGAATGAGGCATGGATTTTCTCTTGAATGAATAGAACATAAATGAAAGTGAGAAAGTGAGCAAAAATCACAAATTACGGCTTTCCCTTGATTATTTGGGTGAAATGGGCAAGAAAGAATAAAAGGGTTTAACCAAAAGACCTACAATCGGATGATCTAAAACATAGGCAACTTGGTTGCACGATACGGGCATGTCGCAGCGAATGAGGCATGGATTTTCTCTTGAATGAATAGAACATAAATGAAAGTGAGACTCGTTGCTTGAAAACCCCTATCCAGCAAAATTTTCGATTTTGTCCAGGTCCCGAAATTTAGGCAAAAATCACAAATTACGGCTTTCCCTTGATTATTTGGGTGAAATGGGCAAGAAAGAATAAAAGGGTTGAACCAAAAGACCTACAATCGGATGATCTAAAACATAGGCAACTTGGTTGCACGATACGGGCATGTCGCAGAGAATGAGGCATGGATTTTCTCTTGAATGAATAGAACATAAATGAAAGAGAGACTCGTTGCTTGAAAACCCCTATCCAGCAAAATTTTTGATTTTGTCCAGGTCCCGAAATTTAGGCAAAAATCACAAATTACGGCTTTCCCTTGATTATTTGGGTGAAATGGGCAAGAAAGAATAAAAGGGTTGAACCAAAAGACCTACAATCGGATGATCTAAAACATAGGCAACTTGGTTGCACGATACGGGCATGTCGCAGCGAATGAGGCATGGATTTTCTCTTGAATGAATAGAACATAAATGAAAGAGAGACTCGTTGCTTGAAAACCCCTATCCAGCAAAATTTTCGATTTTGTCCAGGTCCCGAAATTTAGGCAAAAATCACAAATTACGGCTTTCCCTTGATTATTTGGGTGAAATGGGCAAGAAAGAATAAAAGGGTTGAACCAAAAGACCTACAATCGGATGATCTAAAACATAGGCAACTTGATTGCACGATACGGGCATGTCGCAGCGAATGAGGCATGGATTTTCTCTTGAATGAATAGAACATAAATGAAAGTGAGACTCGTTGCTTGAAAACCCCTATCCAGCAAAATTTTCGATTTTGTCCAGGTCCCGAAATTTAGGCAAAAATCACAAATTACGGCTTTCCCTTGATTATTTGGGTGAAATGGGCAAGAAAGAATAAAAGGGTTTAACCAAAAGACCTACAATCGGATGATCTAAAACATAGGCAACTTGGTTGCACGATACGGGCATGTCGCAGCGAATGAGGCATGGATTTTCTCTTGAATGAATAGAACATAAATGAAAGTGAGACTCGTTGCTTGAAAACCCCTATCCAGCAAAATTTTCGATTTTGTCCAGGTCCCGAAATTTAGGCAAAAATCACAAATTACGGCTTTCCCTTGATTATTTGGGTGAAATGGGCAAGAAAGAATAAAAGGGTTGAACCAAAAGACCTACAATCGGATGATCTAAAACATAGGCAACTTGGTTGCACGATACGGGCATGTCGCAGAGAATGAGGCATGGATTTTCTCTTGAATGAATACAACATAAATGAAAGAGAGACTCGTTGCTTGAAAACCCCTATCCAGCAAAATTTTTGATTTTGTCCAGGTCCCGAAATTTAGGCAAAAATCACAAATTACGACTTTCCCTTGATTATTTGGGTGAAATGGGCAAGAAAGAATAAAAGGGTTGAACCAAAAGACCTACAATCGGATGATCTAAAACATAGGCAACTTGGTTGCACGATACGGGCATGTCGCAGCGAATGAGGCATGGATTTTCTCTTGAATGAATAGAACATAAATGAAAGAGAGACTCGTTGCTTGAAAACCCCTATCCAGCAAAATTTTCGATTTTGTCCAGGTCCCGAAATTTAGGCAAAAATCACAAATTACGGCTTTCCCTTGATTATTTGGGTGAAATGGGCAAGAAAGAATAAAAGGGTTGAACCAAAAGACCTACAATCGGATGATCTAAAACATAGGCAACTTGATTGCACGATACGGGCATGTCGCAGCGAATGAGGCATGGATTTTCTCTTGAATGAATAGAACATAAATGAAAGTGAGACTCGTTGCTTGAAAACCCCTATCCAGCAAAATTTTCGATTTTGTCCAGGTCCCGAAATTTAGGCAAAAATCACAAATTACGGCTTTCCCTTGATTATTTGGGTGAAATGGGCAAGAAAGAATAAAAGGGTTGAACCAAAAGACCTACAATCGGATGATCTAAAACATAGGCAACTTGGTTGCACGATACGGGCCTGTCGCAGCGAATGAGGCACGGATTTTCTCTTGAATGAATAGAACATAAATGAAAGAGAGACTCGTTGCTTGAAAACCCCTATCCAGCAAAATTTTTGATTTTGTCCAGGTCCCGAAATTTAGGCAAAAATCACAAATTACGGCTTTCCCTTGATTATTTGGGTGAAATGGGCAAGAAAGAATAAAAGGGTTGAACCAAAAGACCTACAATCGGATGATCTAAAACATAGAAAACTTGGTTGCACGATGCGGGCATGTCGCAGCGAATGAGGCATGGATTTTCTCTTGAATGAATAGAACATAAATGAAAGAGAGACTCGTTGCTTGAAAACCCCTATCCAGCAAAATTTTTGATTTTGTCCAGGTCCCGAAATTTAGGCAAAAATCACAAATTACGGCTTTCCCTTGATTATTTGGGTGAAATGGGCAAGAAAGAATAAAAGGGTTGAACCAAAAGACCTACAATCGGATGATCTAAAACATAGAAAACTTGGTTGCACGATGCGGGCATGTCGCAGCGAATGAGGCATGGATTTTCTCTTGAATGAATAGAACATAAATGAAAGTGAGACTCGTTGCTTGAAAACCCCTATCCAGCAAAATTTTCGATTTTGTCCAGGTCCCGAAATTTAGGCAAAAATCACAAATTACGGCTTTCCCTTGATTATTTGGGTGAAATGGGCAAGAAAGAATAAAAGGGTTGAACCAAAAGACCTACAATCGGATGATCTAAAACATAGGCAACTTGGTTGCACGATACGGGCATGTCGCAGCGAATGAGGCATGGATTTTCTCTTGAATGAATAGAACATAAATGAAAGTGAGACTCGTTGCTTGAAAACCCCTATCCAGCAAAATTTTCGATTTTGTCCAGGTCCCGAAATTTAGGCAAAAATCACAAATTACGGCTTTCCCTTGATTATTTGGGTGAAATGGGCAAGAAAGAATAAAAGGGTTGAACCAAAAGACCTACAATCGGATGATCTAAAACATAGGCAACTTGGTTGCACGATACGGGCATGTCGCAGAGAATGAGGCATGGATTTTCTCTTGAATGAATAGAACATAAATGAAAGAGAGACTCGTTGCTTGAAAACCCCTATCCAGCAAAATTTTTGATTTTGTCCAGGTCCCGAAATTTAGGCAAAAATCACAAATTACGGCTTTCCCTTGATTATTTGGGTGAAATGGGCAAGAAAGAATAAAAGGGTTGAACCAAAAGACCTACAATCGGATGATCTAAAACATAGGCAACTTGGTTGCACGATACGGGCATGTCGCAGCGAATGAGGCATGGATTTTCTCTTGAATGAATAGAACATAAATGAAAGAGAGACTCGTTGCTTGAAAACCCCTATCCAGCAAAATTTTCGATTTTGTCCAGGTCCCGAAATTTAGGCAAAAATCACAAATTACGGCTTTCCCTTGATTATTTGGGTGAAATGGGCAAGAAAGAATAAAAGGGTTGAACCAAAAGACCTACAATCGGATGATCTAAAACATAGGCAACTTGATTGCACGATACGGGCATGTCGCAGCGAATGAGGCATGGATTTTCTCTTGAATGAATAGAACATAAATTAAAGTGAGACTCGTTGCTTGAAAACCCCTATCCAGCAAAATTTTCGATTTTGTCCAGGTCCCGAAATTTAGGCAAAAATCACAAATTACGGCTTTCCCTTGATTATTTGGGTGAAATGGGCAAGAAAGAATAAAAGGGTTGAACCAAAAGACCTACAATCGGATGATCTAAAACATAGGCAACTTGGTTGCACGATACGGGCATGTCGCAGCGAATGAGGCACGGATTTTCTCTTGAATGAATAGAACATAAATGAAAGAGAGACTCGTTGCTTGAAAACCCCTATCCAGCAAAATTTTTGATTTTGTCCAGGTCCCGAAATTTAGGCAAAAATCACAAATTACGGCTTTCCCTTGATTATTTGGGTGAAATGGGCAAGAAAGAATAAAAGGGTTGAACCGAAAGACCTACAATCGGATGATCTAAAACATAGGCAACTTGGTTGCACGATGCGGGCATGTCGCAGCGAATGAGGCATGGATTTTCTCTTGAATGAATACAACATAAATGAAAGAGAGACTCGTTGCTTGAAAACCCCTATCCAGCAAAATTTTTGATTTTGTCCAGGTCCCGAAATTTAGGCAAAAATCACAAATTACGGCTTTCCCTTGATTATTTGGGTGAAATGGGCAAGAAAGAATAAAAGGGTTGAACCAAAAGACCTACAATCGGATGATCTAAAACATAGAAAACTTGGTTGCACGATGCGGGCATGTCGCAGCGAATGAGGCATGGATTTTCTCTTGAATGAATAGAACATATATGAAAGAGAGACTCGTTGCTTGAAAACCCCTATCCAGCAAAATTTTTGATTTTGTCCAGGTCCCGAAATTTAGGCAAAAATCACAAATTACGGCTTTCCCTTGATTATTTGGGTGAAATGGGCAAGAAAGAATAAAAGGGTTGAACCAAAAGACCTACAATCGGATGATCTAAAACATAGGCAACTTGGTTGCACGATACGGGCATGTCGCAGAGAATGAGGCATGGATTATCTCTTGAATGAATAGAACATAAATGAAAGAGAGACTCGTTGCTTGAAAACCCCTATCCAGCAAAATTTTCGATTATGTACAGGTCCCGAAATTTAGGCAAAAATCACAAATTACGGCTTTCCCTTGATTATTTGGGTGAAATGGGCAAGAAAGAATAAAAGGGTTGAACCAAAAGACCTACAATCGGATGATCTAAAACATAGGCAACTTGATTGCACGATACGGGCATGTCGCAGCGAATGAGGCATGGATTTTCTCTTGAATGAATAGAACATAAATGAAAGTGAGACTCGTTGCTTGAAAACCCCTATCCAGCAAAATTTTTGATTTTGTCCAGGTCCCGAAATTTAGGCAAAAATCACAAATTACGGCTTTCCCTTGATTATTTGGGTGAAATGGGCAAGAAAGAATAAAAGGGTTGAACCAAAAGACCTACAATCGGATGATCTAAAACATAGGCAACTTGGTTGCACGATACGGGCATGTCGCAGCGAATGAGGCATGGATTTTCTCTTGAATGAATAGAACATAAATGAAAGAGAGACTCGTTGCTTGAAAACCCCTATCCAGCAAAATTTTCGATTTTGTCCAGGTCCCGAAATTTAGGCAAAAATCACAAATTACGGCTTTCCCTTGATTATTTGGGTGAAATGGGCAAGAAAGAATAAAAGGGTTGAACCAAAAGACCTACAATCGGATGATCTAAAACATAGGCAACTTGATTGCACGATACGGGCATGTCGCAGCGAATGAGGCATGGATTTTCTCTTGAATGAATAGAACATAAATGAAAGTGAGACTCGTTGCTTGAAAACCCCTATCCAGCAGAATTTTCGATTTTGTCCAGGTCCCGAAATTTAGGCAAAAATCACAAATTACGGCTTTCCCTTGATTATTTGGGTGAAATGGGCAAGAAAGAATAAAAGGGTTGAAACAAAAGACCTACAATCGGATGATCTAAAACATAGGCAACTTGGTTGCACGATACGGGCATGTCGCAGCGAATGAGGCATGGATTTTCTCTTGAATGAATAGAACATAAATGAAAGAGAGACTCGTTGCTTGAAAACCCCTATCCAGCAAAATTTTCGATTTTGTCCAGGTCCCGAAATTTAGGCAAAAATCACAAATTACGGCTTTCCCTTGATTATTTGGGTGAAATGGGCAAGAAAGAATAAAAGGGTTGAAACAAAAGACCTACAATCGGATGATCTAAAACATAGGCAACTTGGTTGCACGATACGGGCATGTCGCAGCGAATGAGGCATGGATTTTCTCTTGAATGAATACAACATAAATGAAAGAGAGACTCGTTGCTTGAAAACCCCTATCCAGCAAAATTTTTGATTTTGTCCAGGTCCCGAAATTTAGGCAAAAATCACAAATTACGGCTTTCCCTTGATTATTTGGGTGAAATGGGCAAGAAAGAATAAAAGGGTTGAACCAAAAGACCTACAATCGGATGATCTAAAACATAGAAAACTTGGTTGCACGATGCGGGCATGTCGCAGCGAATGAGGCATGGATTTTCTCTTGAATGAATAGAACATAAATGAAAGAGAGACTCGTTGCTTGAAAACCCCTATCCAGCAAAATTTTCGATTTTGTCCAGGTCCCGAAATTTAGGCAAAAATCACAAATTACGGCTTTCCCTTGATTATTTGGGTGAAATGGGCAAGAAAGAATAAAAGGGTTGAACCAAAAGACCTACAATCGGATGATCTAAAACATAGGCAACTTGATTGCACGATACGGGCATGTCGCAGCGAATGAGGCATGGATTTTCTCTTGAATGAATAGAACATAAATGAAAGAGAGACTCGTTGCTTGAAAACCCCTATCCAGCAAAATTTTTGATTTTGTCCAGGTCCCGAAATTTAGGCAAAAATCACAAATTACGGCTTTCCCTTGATTATTTGGGTGAAATGGGCAAGAAAGAATAAAAGGGTTGAACCAAAAGACCTACAATCGGATGATCTAAAACATAGAAAACTTGGTTGCACGATGCGGGCATGTCGCAGCGAATGAGGCATGGATTTTCTCTTGAATGAATAGAACATAAATGAAAGAGAGACTTGTTGCTTGAAAACCCCTATCCAGCAAAATTTTCGATTTTGTCCAGGTCCCGAAATTTAGGCAAAAATCACAAATTACGGCTTTCCCTTGATTATTTGGGTGAAATGGGCAAGAAAGAATAAAAGGGTTGAACCAAAAGACCTACAATCGGATGATCTAAAACATAGGCAACTTGGTTGCACGATACGGGCATGTCGCAGCGAATGAGGCACGGATTTTCTCTTGAATGAATACAACATAAATGAAAGAGAGACTCGTTGCTTGAAAACCCCTATCCAGCAAAATTTTTGATTTTGTCCAGGTCCCGAAATTTAGGCAAAAATCACAAATTACGGCTTTCCCTTGATTATTTGGGTGAAATGGGCAAGAAAGAATAAAAGGGTTGAACCAAAAGACCTACAATCGGATGATCTAAAACATAGAAAACTTGGTTGCACGATGCGGGCATGTCGCAGCGAATGAGGCATGGATTTTCTCTTGAATGAATAGAACATAAATGAAAGAGAGACTTGTTGCTTGAAAACCCCTATCCAGCAAAATTTTCGATTTTGTCCAGGTCCCGAAATTTAGGCAAAAATCACAAATTACGGCTTTCCCTTGATTATTTGGGTGAAATGGGCAAGAAAGAATAAAAGGGTTGAACCAAAAGACCTACAATCGGATGATCTAAAACATAGGCAACTTGGTTGCACGATACGGGCATGTCGCAGCGAATGAGGCATGGATTATCTCTTGAATGAATGGAACATAAATGAAAGAGAGACTCGTTGCTTGAAAACCCCTATCCAGCAAAATTTTCGATTATGTACAGGTCCCGAAATTTAGGCAAAAATCACAAATTACGGCTTTCCCTTGATTATTTGGGTGAAATGGGCAAGAAAGAATAAAAGGGTTGAACCAAAAGACCTACAATCGGATGATCTAAAACATAGGCAACTTGATTGCACGATACGGGCATGTCGCAGCGAATGAGGCATGGATTTTCTCTTGAATGAATAGAACATAAATGAAAGTGAGACTCGTTGCTTGAAAACCCCTATCCAGCAAAATTTTTGATTTTGTCCAGGTCCCGAAATTTAGGCAAAAATCACAAATTACGGCTTTCCCTTGATTATTTGGGTGAAATGGGCAAGAAAGAATAAAAGGGTTGAACCAAAAGACCTACAATCGGATGATCTAAAACATAGGCAACTTGGTTGCACGATACGGGCATGTCGCAGCGAATGAGGCATGGATTTTCTCTTGAATGAATAGAACATAAATGAAAGAGAGACTCGTTGCTTGAAAACCCCTATCCAGCAAAATTTTCGATTTTGTCCAGGTCCCGAAATTTAGGCAAAAAGCACAAATTACGGCTTTCCCTTGATTATTTGGGTGAAATGGGCAAGAAAGAATAAAAGGGTTGAACCAAAAGACCTACAATCGGATGATCTAAAACATAGGCAACTTGGTTGCACGATACGGGCATGTCGCAGCGAATGAGGCATGGATTTTCTCTTGAATGAATACAACATAAATGAAAGAGAGACTCGTTGCTTGAAAACCCCTATCCAGCAAAATTTTTGATTTTGTCCAGGTCCCGAAATTTAGGCAAAAATCACAAATTACGGCTTTCCCTTGATTATTTGGGTGAAATGGGCAAGAAAGAATAAAAGGGTTGAACCAAAAGACCTACAATCGGATGATCTAAAACATAGAAAACTTGGTTGCACGATGCGGGCATGTCGCAGCGAATGAGGCATGGATTTTCTCTTGAATGAATAGAACATAAATGAAAGAGAGACTCGTTGCTTGAAAACCCCTATCCAGCAAAATTTTCGATTTTGTCCAGGTCCCGAAATTTAGGCAAAAATCACAAATTACGGCTTTCCCTTGATTATTTGGGTGAAATGGGCAAGAAAGAATAAAAGGGTTGAACCAAAAGACCTACAATCGGATGATCTAAAACATAGGCAACTTGGTTGCACGATACGGGCATGTCGCAGAGAATGAGGCATGGATTATCTCTTGAATGAATAGAACATAAATGAAAGAGAGACTCGTTGCTTGAAAACCCCTATCCAGCAAAATTTTCGATTATGTACAGGTCCCGAAATTTAGGCAAAAATCACAAATTACGGCTTTCCCTTGATTATTTGGGTGAAATGGGCAAGAAAGAATAAAAGGGTTGAAGTAAAAGACCTACAATCGGATGATCTAAAACATAGGCAACTTGATTGCACGATACGGGCATGTCGCAGCGAATGAGGCATGGATTTTCTCTTGAATGAATAGAACATAAATGAAAGTGAGACTCGTTGCTTGAAAACCCCTATCCAGCAAAATTTTTGATTTTGTCCAGGTCCCGAAATTTAGGCAAAAATCACAAATTACGGCTTTCCCTTGATTATTTGGGTGAAATGGGCAAGAAAGAATAAAAGGGTTGAACCAAAAGACCTACAATCGGATGATCTAAAACATAGGCAACTTGGTTGCACGATACGGGCATGTCGCAGCGAATGAGGCATGGATTTTCTCTTGAATGAATAGAACATAAATGAAAGAGAGACTCGTTGCTTGAAAACCCCTATCCAGCAAAATTTTCGATTTTGTACAGGTCCCGAAATTTAGGCAAAAATCACAAATTACGGCTTTCCCTTGATTATTTGGGTGAAATGGGCAAGAAAGAATAAAAGGGTTGAACCAAAAGACCTACAATCGGATGATCTAAAACATAGGCAACTTGATTGCACGATACGGGCATGTCGCAGCGAATGAGGCATGGATTTTCTCTTGAATGAATAGAACATAAATGAAAGTGAGACTCGTTGCTTGAAAATCCCTATCCAGCAAAATTTTCGATTTTGTCCAGGTCCCGAAATTTAGGCAAAAATCACAAATTACGGCTTTCCCTTGATTATTTGGGTGAAATGGGCAAGAAAGAATAAAAGGGTTGAACCAAAAGACCTACAATCGGATGATCTAAAACATAGGCAACTTGGTTGCACGATACGGGCATGTCGCAGCGAATGAGGCATGGATTTTCTCTTGAATGAATACAACATAAATGAAAGAGAGACTCGTTGCTTGAAAACCCCTATCCAGCAAAATTTTTGATTTTGTCCAGGTCCCGAAATTTAGGCAAAAATCACAAATTACGGCTTTCCCTTGATTATTTGGGTGAAATGGGCAAGAAAGAATAAAAGGGTTGAACAAAAAGACCTACAATCGGATGATCTAAAACATAGAAAACTTGGTTGCACGATGCGGGCATGTCGCAGCGAATGAGGCATGGATTTTCTCTTGAATGAATAGAACATAAATGAAAGAGAGACTCGTTGCTTGAAAACCCCTATCCAGCAAAATTTTCGATTTTGTCCAGGTCCCGAAATTTAGGCAAAAATCACAAATTACGGCTTTCCCTTGATTATTTGGGTGAAATGGGCAAGAAAGAATAAAAGGGTTGAACCAAAAGACCTACAATCGGATGATCTAAAACATAGGCAACTTGATTGCACGATACGGGCATGTCGCAGCGAATGAGGCATGGATTTTCTCTTGAATGAATAGAACATAAATGAAAGTGAGACTCGTTGCTTGAAAACCCCTATCCAGCAAAATTTTCGATTTTGTCCAGGTCCCGAAATTTAGGCAAAAATCACAAATTACGGCTTTCCCTTGATTATTTGGGTGAAATGGGCAAGAAAGAATAAAAGGGTTGAACCAAAAGACCTACAATCGGATGATCTAAAACATAGGCAACTTGGTTGCACGATACGGGCATGTCGCAGCGAATGAGGCATGGATTTTCTCTTGAATGAATACAACATAAATGAAAGAGAGACTCGTTGCTTGAAAACCCCTATCCAGCAAAATTTTTGATTTTGTCCAGGTCCCGAAATTTAGGCAAAAATCACAAATTACGGCTTTCCCTTGATTATTTGGGTGAAATGGGCAAGAAAGAATAAAAGGGTTGAACCAAAAGACCTACAATCGGATGATCTAAAACATAGGCAACTTGGTTGCACGATGCGGGCATGTCGCAGCGAATGAGGCATGGATTTTCTCTTGAATGAATAGAACATAAATGAAAGAGAGACTCGTTGCTTGAAAACCCCTATCCAGCAAAATTTTCGATTTTGTCCAGGTCCCGAAATTTAGGCAAAAATCACAAATTACGGCTTTTCCTTGATTATTTGGGTGAAATGGGCAAGAAAGAATAAAAGGGTTGAACCAAAAGACCTACAATCGGATGATCTAAAACATAGGCACTTGGTTGCACGATGCGGGCATGTCGCAGCGAATGAGGCATGGATTTTCTCTTGAATGAATACAACATAAATGAAAGAGAGACTCGTTGCTTGAAAACCCCTATCCAGCAAAATTTTTGATTTTGTCCAGGTCCCGAAATTTAGGCAAAAATCACAAATTACGGCTTTCCCTTGATTATTTGGGTGAAATGGGCAAGAAAGAATAAAAGGGTTGAACCAAAAGACCTACAATCGGATGATCTAAAACATAGAAAACTTGGTTGCACGATGCGGGCATGTCGCAGCGAATGAGGCATGGATTTTCTCTTGAATGAATAGAACATAAATGAAAGAGAGACTCGTTGCTTCCAGCAAAATTTTTGATTTTGTCCAGGTCCCGAAATTTAGGCAAAAATCACAAATTACGGCTTTCCCTTGATTATTTGGGTGAAATGGGCAAGAAAGAATAAAAGGGTTGAACCTAAAGACCTACAATCGGATGATCTAAAACATAGGCAACTTGGTTGCACGATACGGGCATGTCGCAGCGAATGAGGCATGGATTTTCTCTTGAATGAATAGAACATAAATGAAAGAGAGACTTGTTGCTTGAAAACCCCTATCCAGCAAAATTTTCGATTTTGTCCAGGTCCCGAAATTTAGGCAAAAATCACAAATTACGGCTTTCCCTTGATTATTTGGGTAAAATGGGCAAGAAAGAATAAAAGGGTTGAACCAAAAGACCTACAATCGGATGATCTAAAACATAGGCAACTTGATTGCACGATACGGGCATGTCGCAGCGAATGAGGCATGGATTTTCTCTTGAATGAATAGAACATAAATGAAAGAGAGACTTGTTGCTTGAAAACCCCTATCCAGCAAAATTTTCGATTTTGTCCAGGTCCCGAAATTTAGGCAAAAATCACAAATTACGGCTTTCCCTTGATTATTTGGGTGAAATGGGCAAGAAAGAATAAAAGGGTTGAACCAAAAGACCTACAATCGGATGATCTAAAACATAGGCAACTTGATTGCACGATACGGGCATGTCGCAGCGAATGAGGCATGGATTTTCTCTTGAATGAATAGAACATAAATGAAAGTGAGACTCGTTGCTTGAAAACCCCTATCCAGCAAAATTTTTGATTTTGTCCAAGTCCCGAAATTTAGGCAAAAATCACAAATTACGGCTTTTCCTTGATTATTTGGGTGAAATGGGCAAGAAAGAATAAAAGGGTTGAACCAAAAGACCTATAATCGGATGATCTAAAACATAGGCAACTTGGTTGCACGATGCGGGCATGTCGCAGCGAATGAGGCATGGATTTTCTCTTGAATGAATACAACATAAATGAAAGAGAGACTCGTTGCTTGAAAACCCCTATCCAGCAAAATTTTTGATTTTGTCCAGGTCCCGAAATTTAGGCAAAAATCACAAATTACGACTTTCCCTTGATTATTTGGGTGAAATGGGCAAGAAAGAATAAAAGGGTTGAACCAAAAGACCTACAATCGGATGATCTAAAACATAGAAAACTTGGTTGCACGATGCGGGCATGTCGCAGCGAATGAGGCATGGATTTTCTCTTGAATGAATAGAACATAAATGAAAGAGAGACTCGTTGCTTGAAAACCCCTATCCAGCAAAATTTTCGATTTTGTCCAGGTCCCGAAATTTAGGCAAAAATCACAAATTACGGCTTTCCCTTGATTATTTGGGTGAAATGGGCAAGAAAGAATAAAAGGGTTGAACCAAAAGACCTACAATCGGATGATCTAAAACATAGGCAACTTGATTGCACGATACGGGCATGTCGCAGCGAATGAGGCATGGATTTTCTCTTGAATGAATAGAACATAAATGAAAGAGAGACTCGTTGCTTGAAAACCCCTATCCAGCAAAATTTTTGATTTTGTCCAGGTCCCGAAATTTAGGCAAAAATCACAAATTACGGCTTTTCCTTGATTATTTGGGTGAAATGGGCAAGAAAGAATAAAAGGGTTGAACCAAAAGACCTACAATCGGATGATCTAAAACATAGGCACTTGGTTGCACGATGCGGGCATGTCGCAGCGAATGAGGCATGGATTTTCTCTTGAATGAATACAACATAAATGAAAGAGAGACTCGTTGCTTGAAAACCCCTATCCAGCAAAATTTTTGATTTTGTCCAGGTCCCGAAATTTAGGCAAAAATCACAAATTACGGCTTTCCCTTGATTATTTGGGTGAAATGGGCAAGAAAGAATAAAAGGGTTGAACCAAAAGACCTACAATCGGATGATCTAAAACATAGAAAACTTGGTTGCACGATGCGGGCATGTCGCAGCGAATGAGGCATGGATTTTCTCTTGAATGAATAGAACATAAATGAAAGAGAGACTCGTTGCTTCCAGCAAAATTTTTGATTTTGTCCAGGTCCCGAAATTTAGGCAAAAATCACAAATTACGGCTTTCCCTTGATTATTTGGGTGAAATGGGCAAGAAAGAATAAAAGGGTTGAACCAAAAGACCTACAATCGGATGATCTAAAACATAGGCAACTTGGTTGCACGATACGGGCATGTCGCAGCGAATGAGGCATGGATTTTCTCTTGAATGAATAGAACATAAATGAAAGAGAGACTTGTTGCTTGAAAACCCCTATCCAGCAAAATTTTCGATTTTGTCCAGGTCCCGAAATTTAGGCAAAAATCACAAATTACGGCTTTCCCTTGATTATTTGGGTGAAATGGGCAAGAAAGAATAAAAGGGTTGAACCAAAAGACCTACAATCGGATGATCTAAAACATAGGCACTTGGTTGCACGATGCGGGCATGTCGCAACGAATGAGGCATGGATTTTCTCTTGAATGAATACAACATAAATGAAAGAGAGACTCGTTGCTTGAAAACCCCTATCCAGCAAAATTTTTGATTTTGTCCAGGTCCCGAAATTTAGGCAAAAATCACAAATTACGGCTTTCCCTTGATTATTTGGGTGAAATGGGCAAGAAAGAATAAAAGGGTTGAACCAAAAGACCTACAATCGGATGATCTAAAACATAGAAAACTTGGTTGCACGATGCGGGCATGTCGCAGCGAATGAGGCATGGATTTTCTCTTGAATGAATAGAACATAAATGAAAGAGAGACTCGTTGCTTCCAGCAAAATTTTTGATTTTGTCCAGGTCCCGAAATTTAGGCAAAAATCACAAATTACGGCTTTCCCTTGATTATTTGGGTGAAATGGGCAAGAAAGAATAAAATGGTTGAACCAAAAGACCTACAATCGGATGATCTAAAACATAGGCAACTTGGTTGCACGATACGGGCATGTCGCAGCGAATGAGGCATGGATTTTCTCTTGAATGAATAGAACATAAATGAAAGAGAGACTTGTTGCTTGAAAACCCCTATCCAGCAAAATTTTTGATTTTGTCCAGGTCCCGAAATTTAGGCAAAAATCACAAATTACGGCTTTCCCTTGATTATTTGGGTGAAATGGGCAAGAAAGAATAAAAGGGTTGAACCAAAAGACCTACAATCGGATGATCTAAAACATAGGCAACTTGATTGCACGATACGGGCATGTCGCAGCGAATGAGGCATGGATTTTCTCTTGAATGAATAGAACATAAATGAAAGTGAGACTCGTTGCTTGAAAACCCCTATCCAGCAAAATTTTTGATTTTGTCCAGGTCCCGAAATTTAGGCAAAAATCACAAATTACGGCTTTTCCTTGATTATTTGGGTGAAATGGGCAAGAAAGAATAAAAGGGTTGAACCGAAAGACCTACAATCGGATGATCTAAAACATAGGCAACTTGGTTGCACGATGCGGGCATGTCGCAGCGAATGAGGCATGGATTTTCTCTTGAATGAATACAACATAAATGAAAGAGAGACTCGTTGCTTGAAAACCCCTATCCAGCAAAATTTTTGATTTTGTCCAGGTCCCGAAATTTAGGCAAAAATCACAAATTACGGCTTTCCCTTGATTATTTGGGTGAAATGGGCAAGAAAGAATAAAAGGGTTGAACCAAAAGACCTACAATCGGATGATCTAAAACATAGAAAACTTGGTTGCACGATGCGGGCATGTCGCAGCGAATGAGGCATGGATTTTCTCTTGAATGAATAGAACATAAATGAAAGTGAGACTCGTTGCTTGAAAACCCCTATCCAGCAAAATTTTTGATTTTGTCCAGGTCCCGAAATTTAGGCAAAAATCACAAATTACGGCTTTTCCTTGATTATTTGGGTGAAATGGGCAAGAAAGAATAAAAGGGTTGAACCGAAAGACCTACAATCGGATGATCTAAAACATAGGCAACTTGGTTGCACGATGCGGGTATGTCGCAGCGAATGAGGCATGGATTTTCTCTTGAATGAATACAACATAAATGAAAGAGAGACTCGTTGCTTGAAAACCCCTATCCAGCAAAATTTTTGATTTTGTCCAGGTCCCGAAATTTAGGCAAAAATCACAAATTACGGCTTTCCCTTGATTATTTGGGTGAAATGGGCAAGAAAGAATAAAAGGGTTGAACCAAAAGACCTACAATCGGATGATCTAAAACATAGAAAACTTGGTTGCACGATGCGGGCATGTCGCAGCGAATGAGGCATGGATTTTCTCTTGAATGAATAGAACATAAATGAAAGAGAGACTCGTTGCTTGAAAACCCCTATCCAGCAAAATTTTTGATTTTGTCCAGGTCCCGAAATTTAGGCAAAAATCACAAATTACGGCTTTCCCTTGATTATTTGGGTGAAATGGGCAAGAAAGAATAAAAGGGTTGAACCAAAAGACCTACAATCGGATGATCTAAAACATAGAAAACTTGGTTGCACGATGCGGGCATGTCGCAGCGAATGAGGCATGGATTTTCTCTTGAATGAATAGAACATAAATGAAAGAGAGACTCGTTGCTTCCAGCAAAATTTTTGATTTTGTCCAGGTCCCGAAATTTAGGCAAAAATCACAAATTACGGCTTTCCCTTGATTATTTGGGTGAAATGGGCAAGAAAGAATAAAAGGGTTGAACCAAAAGACCTACAATCGAATGATCTAAAACATAGGCAACTTGGTTGCACGATACGGGCATGTCGCAGCGAATGAGGCATGGATTTTCTCTTGAATGAATAGAACATAAATGAAAGTGAGACTCGTTGCTTGAAAACCCCTATCCAGCAAAATTTTTGATTTTGTCCAAGTCCCGAAATTTAGGCAAAAATCACAAATTACGGCTTTTCCTTGATTATTTGGGTGAAATGGGCAAGAAAGAATAAAAGGGTTGAACCAAAAGACCTATAATCGGATGATCTAAAACATAGGCAACTTGGTTGCACGATGCGGGCATGTCGCAGCGAATGAGGCATGGATTTTCTCTTGAATGAATACAACATAAATGAAAGAGAGACTCGTTGCTTGAAAACCCCTATCCAGCAAAATTTTTGATTTTGTCCAGGTCCCGAAATTTAGGCAAAAATCACAAATTACGACTTTCCCTTGATTATTTGGGTGAAATGGGCAAGAAAGAATAAAAGGGTTGAACCAAAAGACCTACAATCGGATGATCTAAAACATAGAAAACTTGGTTGCACGATGCGGGCATGTCGCAGCGAATGAGGCATGGATTTTCTCTTGAATGAATAGAACATAAATGAAAGAGAGACTCGTTGCTTGAAAACCCCTATCCAGCAAAATTTTCGATTTTGTCCAGGTCCCGAAATTTAGGCAAAAATCACAAATTACGGCTTTCCCTTGATTATTTGGGTGAAATGGGCAAGAAAGAATAAAAGGGTTGAACCAAAAGACCTACAATCGGATGATCTAAAACATAGGCAACTTGATTGCACGATACGGGCATGTCGCAGCGAATGAGGCATGGATTTTCTCTTGAATGAATAGAACATAAATGAAAGTGAGACTCGTTGCTTGAAAACCCCTATCCAGCAAAATTTTTGATTTTGTCCAGGTCCCGAAATTTAGGCAAAAATCACAAATTACGGCTTTTCCTTGATTATTTGGGTGAAATGGGCAAGAAAGAATAAAAGGGTTGAACCAAAAGACCTACAATCGGATGATCTAAAACATAGGCACTTGGTTGCACGATGCGGGCATGTCGCAGCGAATGAGGCATGGATTTTCTCTTGAATGAATACAACATAAATGAAAGAGAGACTCGTTGCTTGAAAACCCCTATCCAGCAAAATTTTTGATTTTGTCCAGGTCCCGAAATTTAGGCAAAAATCACAAATTACGGCTTTCCCTTGATTATTTGGGTGAAATGGGCAAGAAAGAATAAAAGGGTTGAACCAAAAGACCTACAATCGGATGATCTAAAACATAGAAAACTTGGTTGCACGATGCGGGCATGTCGCAGCGAATGAGGCATGGATTTTCTCTTGAATGAATAGAACATAAATGAAAGAGAGACTCGTTGCTTCCAGCAAAATTTTTGATTTTGTCCAGGTCCCGAAATTTAGGCAAAAATCACAAATTACGGCTTTCCCTTGATTATTTGGGTGAAATGGGCAAGAAAGAATAAAAGGGTTGAACCAAAAGACCTACAATCGGATGATCTAAAACATAGGCAACTTGGTTGCACGATACGGGCATGTCGCAGCGAATGAGGCATGGATTTTCTCTTGAATGAATAGAACATAAATGAAAGAGAGACTTGTTGCTTGAAAACCCCTATCCAGCAAAATTTTCGATTTTGTCCAGGTCCCGAAATTTAGGCAAAAATCACAAATTACGGCTTTCCCTTGATTATTTGGGTGAAATGGGCAAGAAAGAATAAAAGGGTTGAACCAAAAGACCTACAATCGGATGATCTAAAACATAGGCACTTGGTTGCACGATGCGGGCATGTCGCAACGAATGAGGCATGGATTTTCTCTTGAATGAATACAACATAAATGAAAGAGAGACTTGTTGCTTGAAAACCCCTATCCAGCAAAATTTTTGATTTTGTCCAGGTCCCGAAATTTAGGCAAAAATCACAAATTACGGCTTTCCCTTGATTATTTGGGTGAAATGGGCAAGAAAGAATAAAAGGGTTGAACCAAAAGACCTACAATCGGATGATCTAAAACATAGAAAACTTGGTTGCACGATGCGGGCATGTCGCAGCGAATGAGGCATGGATTTTCTCTTGAATGAATAGAACATAAATGAAAGAGAGACTCGTTGCTTCCAGCAAAATTTTTGATTTTGTCCAGGTCCCGAAATTTAGGCAAAAATCACAAATTACGGCTTTCCCTTGATTATTTGGGTGAAATGGGCAAGAAAGAATAAAATGGTTGAACCAAAAGACCTACAATCGGATGATCTAAAACATAGGCAACTTGGTTGCACGATACGGGCATGTCGCAGCGAATGAGGCATGGATTTTCTCTTGAATGAATAGAACATAAATGAAAGAGAGACTTGTTGCTTGAAAACCCCTATCCAGCAAAATTTTCGATTTTGTCCAGGTCCCGAAATTTAGGCAAAAATCACAAATTACGGCTTTCCCTTGATTATTTGGGTGAAATGGGCAAGAAAGAATAAAAGGGTTGAACCAAAAGACCTACAATCGGATGATCTAAAACATAGGCAACTTGATTGCACGATACGGGCATGTCGCAGCGAATGAGGCATGGATTTTCTCTTGAATGAATAGAACATAAATGAAAGAGAGACTCGTTGCTTGAAAACCCCTATCCAGCAAAATTTTTGATTTTGTCCAGGTCCCGAAATTTAGGCAAAAATCACAAATTACGGCTTTTCCTTGATTATTTGGGTGAAATGGGCAAGAAAGAATAAAAGGGTTGAACCGAAAGACCTACAATCGGATGATCTAAAACATAGGCAACTTGGTTGCACGATGCGGGCATGTCGCAGCGAATGAGGCATGGATTTTCTCTTGAATGAATACAACATAAATGAAAGAGAGACTCGTTGCTTGAAAACCCCTATCCAGCAAAATTTTTGATTTTGTCCAGGTCCCGAAATTTAGGCAAAAATCACAAATTACGGTTTTCCCTTGATTATTTGGGTGTAATGGGCAAGAAAGAATAAAAGGGTTGAAACAAAAGACCTACAATCGGATGATCTAAAACATAGAAAACTTGGTTGCACGATGCGGGCATGTCGCAGCGAATGAGGCATGGATTTTCTCTTGAATGAATAGAACATAAATGAAAGTGAGACTCGTTGCTTGAAAACCCCTATCCAGCAAAATTTTTGATTTTGTCCAGGTCCCGAAATTTAGGCAAAAATCACAAATTACGGCTTTTCCTTGATTATTTGGGTGAAATGGGCAAGAAAGAATAAAAGGGTTGAACCGAAAGACCTACAATCGGATGATCTAAAACATAGGCAACTTGGTTGCACGATGCGGGCATGTCGCAGCGAATGAGGCATGGATTTTCTCTTGAATGAATACAACATAAATGAAAGAGAGACTCGTTGCTTGAAAACCCCTATCCAGCAAAATTTTTGATTTTGTCCAGGTCCCGAAATTTAGGCAAAAATCACAAATTACGGCTTTCCCTTGATTATTTGGGTGAAATGGGCAAGAAAGAATAAAAGGGTTGAACCAAAAGACCTACAATCGGATGATCTAAAACATAGAAAACTTGGTTGCACGATGCGGGCATGTCGCAGCGAATGAGGCATGGATTTTCTCTTGAATGAATAGAACATAAATGAAAGAGAGACTCGTTGCTTCCAGCAAAATTTTTGATTTTGTCCAGGTCCCGAAATTTAGGCAAAAATCACAAATTACGGCTTTCCCTTGATTATTTGGGTGAAATGGGCAAGAAAGAATAAAAGGGTTGAACCAAAAGACCTACAATCGAATGATCTAAAACATAGGCAACTTGGTTGCACGATACGGGCATGTCGCAGCGAATGAGGCATGGATTTTCTCTTGAATGAATAGAACATAAATGAAAGAGAGACTTGTTGCTTGAAAACCCCTATCCAGCAAAATTTTCGATTTTGTCCAGGTCCCGAAATTTAGGCAAAAATCACAAATTACGGCTTTCCCTTGATTATTTGGGTGAAATGGGCAAGAAAGAATAAAAGGGTTGAACCAAAAGACCTACAATCGGATGATCTAAAACATAGGCAACTTGATTGCACGATACGGGCATGTCGCAGCGAATGAGGCATGGATTTTCTCTTGAATGAATAGAACATAAATGAAAGAGAGACTTGTTGCTTGAAAACCCCTATCCAGCAAAATTTTCGATTTTGTCCAGGTCCCGAAATTTAGGCAAAAATCACAAATTACGGCTTTCCCTTGATTATTTGGGTGAAATGGGCAAGAAAGAATAAAAGGGTTGAACCGAAAGACCTACAATCGGATGATCTAAAACATAGGCAACTTGGTTGCACGATACGGGCATGTCGCAGCGAATGAGGCATGGATTTTCTCTTGAATGAATAGAACATAAAATGAAAGTGAGACTCGTTGCTTGAAAACCCCTATCCAGCAAAATTTTCGATTTTGTCCAGGTCCCGAAATTTAGGCAAAAATCACAAATTACGGCTTTCCCTTGATTATTTGGGTGAAATGGGCAAGAAAGAATGAAAGGGTTGAACCAAAAGACCTACAATCGGATGATCTAAAACATAGGCAACTTGATTGCACGATACGGGCATGTCGCAGCGAATGAGGCATGGATTTTCTCTTGAATGAATAGAACATAAATGAAAGTGAGACTCGTTGCTTGAAAACCCCTATCCAGCAAAATTTTTGATTTTGTCCAGGTCCCGAAATTTAGGCAAAAATCACAAATTACGGCTTTCCCTTGATTATTTGGGTGAAATGGGCAAGAATGAATAAAAGGGTTGAACCAAACGACCTACAATCGGATGATCTAAAACATAGGCAACTTGGTTGCACGATACGGGCATGTCGCAGCGAATGAGGCATGGATTTTCTCTTGAATGAATAGAACATAAATGAAAGAGAGAATCGTTGCTTGAAAACCCCTATCCAGCAAAATTTTCGATTATGTACAGGTCCCGAAATTTAGGCAAAAATCACAAATTACGGCTTTCCCTTGATTATTTGGGTGAAATGGGCAAGAAAGAATAAAAGGGTTGAATCAAAAGACCTACAATCGGATGATCTAAAACATAGGCAACTTGGTTGCACGATGCGGGCATGTCGCAGCGAATGAGGCATGGATTTTCTCTTGAATGAATAGAACATAAATGAAAGAGAGACTCGTTGCTTGAAAACCCCTATCCAGCAAAATTTTCGATTTTGTCCAGGTCCCGAAATTTAGGCAAAAATCACAAATTACGGCTTTCCCTTGATTATTTGGGTGAAATGGGCAAGAAAGAATAAAAGGGTTGAACCAAAAGACCTACAATCGGATGATCTAAAACATAGGCAACTTGGTTGCACGATACGGGCATGTCGCAGCGAATGAGGCATGGATTTTCTCTTGAATGAATAGAACATAAATGAAAGTGAGACTCGTTGCTTGAAAACCCCTATCCAGCAAAATTTTTGATTTTGTCCAGGTCCCGAAATTTAGGCAAAAATCACAAATTACGGCTTTTCCTTGATTATTTGGGTGAAATGGGCAAGAAAGAATAAAAGGGTTGAACCAAAAGACCTACAATCGGATGATCTAAAACATAGGCAACTTGGTTGCACGATACGGGCATGTCGCAGCGAATGAGGCATGGATTTTCTCTTGAATGAATAGAACATAAATGAAAGAGAGACTCGTTGCTTGAAAACCCCTATCCAGCAAAATTTTCGATTATGTACAGGTCCCGAAATTTAGGCAAAAATCACAAATTACGGCTTTCCCTTGATTATTTGGGTGAAATGGGCAAGAAAGAATAAAAGGGTTGAACCAAAAGACCTACAATCGGATGATCTAAAACATAGGCAACTTGATTGCACGATACGGGCATGTCGCAGCGAATGAGGCATGGATTTTCTCTTGAATGAATAGAACATAAATGAAAGTGAGACTCGTTGCTTGAAAACCCCTATCCAGCAAAATTTTCGATTTTGTCCAGGTCCCGAAATTTAGGCAAAAATCACAAATTACGGCTTTCCCTTGATTATTTGGGTGAAATGGGCAAGAAAGAATGAAAGGGTTGAACCAAAAGACCTACAATCGGATGATCTAAAACATAGGCAACTTGATTGCACGATACGGGCATGTCGCAGCGAATGAGGCATGGATTTTCTCTTGAATGAATAGAACATAAATGAAAGTGAGACTCGTTGCTTGAAAACCCCTATCCAGCAAAATTTTTGATTTTGTCCAGGTCCCGAAATTTAGGCAAAAATCACAAATTACGGCTTTCCCTTGATTATTTGGGTGAAATGGGCAAGAATGAATAAAAGGGTTGAACCAAACGACCTACAATCGGATGATCTAAAACATAGGCAACTTGGTTGCACGATACGGGCATGTCGCAGCGAATGAGGCATGGATTTTCTCTTGAATGAATAGAACATAAATGAAAGAGAGAATCGTTGCTTGAAAACCCCTATCCAGCAAAATTTTCGATTATGTACAGGTCCCGAAATTTAGGCAAAAATCACAAATTACGGCTTTCCCTTGATTATTTGGGTGAAATGGGCAAGAAAGAATAAAAGGGTTGAATCAAAAGACCTACAATCGGATGATCTAAAACATAGGCAACTTGGTTGCACGATGCGGGCATGTCGCAGCGAATGAGGCATGGATTTTCTCTTGAATGAATAGAACATAAATGAAAGAGAGACTCGTTGCTTGAAAACCCCTATCCAGCAAAATTTTCGATTTTGTCCAGGTCCCGAAATTTAGGCAAAAATCACAAATTACGGCTTTCCCTTGATTATTTGGGTGAAATGGGCAAGAAAGAATGAAAGGGTTGAACCAAAAGACCTACAATCGGATGATCTAAAACATAGGCAACTTGGTTGCACGATACGGGCATGTCGCAGCGAATGAGGCATGGATTTTCTCTTGAATGAATAGAACATAAATGAAAGTGAGACTCGTTGCTTGAAAACCCCTATCCAGCAAAATTTTTGATTTTGTCCAGGTCCCGAAATTTAGGCAAAAATCACAAATTACGGCTTTTCCTTGATTATTTGGGTGAAATGGGCAAGAAAGAATAAAAGGGTTGAACCAAAAGACCTACAATCGGATGATCTAAAACATAGGCAACTTGGTTGCACGATACGGGCATGTCGCAGCGAATGAGGCATGGATTTTCTCTTGAATGAATAGAACATAAATGAAAGAGAGACTCGTTGCTTGAAAACCCCTATCCAGCAAAATTTTCGATTATGTACAGGTCCCGAAATTTAGGCAAAAATCACAAATTACGGCTTTCCCTTGATTATTTGGGTGAAATGGGCAAGAAAGAATAAAAGGGTTGAACCAAAAGACCTACAATCGGATGATCTAAAACATAGGCAACTTGATTGCACGATACGGGCATGTCGCAGCGAATGAGGCATGGATTTTCTCTTGAATGAATAGAACATAAATGAAAGTGAGACTCGTTGCTTGAAAACCCCTATCCAGCAAAATTTTTGATTATGTACAGGTCCCGAAATTTAGGCAAAAATCACAAATTACGGCTTTCCCTTGATTATTTGGGTGAAATGGGCAAGAAAGAATAAAAGGGTTGAACCAAAAGACCTACAATCGGATGATCTAAAACATAGGCAACTTGGTTGCACGATACGGGCATGTCGCAGCGAATGAGGCATGGATTTTCTCTTGAATGAATAGAACATAAATGAAAGAGAGACTCGTTGCTTGAAAACCCCTATCCAGCAAAATTTTCGATTATGTACAGGTCCCGAAATTTAGGCAAAAATCACAAATTACGGCTTTCCCTTGATTATTTGGGTGAAATGGGCAAGAAAGAATAAAAGGGTTGAATCAAAAGACCTACAATCGGATGATCTAAAACATAGGCAACATGATTGCACGATACGGGCATGTCGCAGCGAATGAGGCATGGATTTTCTCTTGAATGAATAGAACATAAATGAAAGTGAGACTCGTTGCTTGAAAACCCCTATCCAGCAAAATTTTTGATTTTGTCCAGGTCCCGAAATTTAGGCAAAAATCACAAATTACGGCTTTCCCTTGATTATTTGGGTGAAATGGGCAAGAAAGAATAAAAGGGTTGAACCGAAAGACCTACAATCGGATGATCTAAAACATAGGCAACTTGGTTGCACGATACGGGCATGTCGCAGCGAATGAGGCATGGATTTTCTCTTGAATGAATAGAACATAAATGAAAGAGAGACTCGTTGCTTGAAAACCCCTATACAGCAAAATTTTCGATTATGTACAGGTCCCGAAATTTAGGCAAAAATCACAAATTACGGCTTTCCCTTGATTATTTGGGTGAAATGGGCAAGAAAGAATAAAAGGGTTGAACCAAAAGACCTACAATCGGATGATCTAAAACATAGGCAACTTGGTTGCACGATACGGGCATGTCGCAGCGAATGAGGCATGGATTTTCTCTTGAATGAATAGAACATAAATGAAAGTGAGACTCGTTGCTTGAAAACCCCTATCCAGCAAAATTTTCGATTTTGTCCAGGTCCCGAAATTTAGGCAAAAATCACAAATTACAGCTTTCCCTTGATTATTTGGGTGAAATGGGCAAGAAAGAATGAAAGGGTTGAACCAAAAGACCTACAATCGGATGATCTAAAACATAGGCAACTTGATTGCACGATACGGGCATGTCGCAGCGAATGAGGCATGGATTTTCTCTTGAATGAATAGAACATAAATGAAAGTGAGACTCGTTGCTTGAAAACCCCTATCCAGCAAAATTTTTGATTTTGTCCAGGTCCCGAAATTTAGGCAAAAATCACAAATTACGGCTTTCCCTTGATTATTTGGGTGAAATGGGCAAGAAAGAATAAAAGGGTTGAACCAAACGACCTACAATCGGATGATCTAAAACATAGGCAACTTGGTTGCACGATACGGGCATGTCGCAGCGAATGAGGCATGGATTTTCTCTTGAATGAATAGAACATAAATGAAAGAGAGAATCGTTGCTTGAAAACCCCTATCCAGCAAAATTTTCGATTATGTACAGGTCCCGAAATTTAGGCAAAAATCACAAATTACGGCTTTCCCTTGATTATTTGGGTGAAATGGGCAAGAAAGAATAAAAGGGTTGAACCAAAAGACCTACAATCGGATGATCTAAAACATAGACAACTCGGTTGCACGATATGGGCATGTCGCAGCGAATGAGGCATGGATTTTCTCTTGAATGAATAGAACATAAATGAAAGTGAGACTCGTTGCTTGAAAACCCCTATCCAGCAAAATTTTCGATTTTGTCCAGGTCCCGAAATTTAGGCAAAAATCACAAATTACGGCTTTCCCTTGATTATTTGGGTGAAATGGGCAAGAAAGAATAAAAGGGTTGAATCGAAAGACCTACAATCGGATGATCTAAAACATAGGCAACTTGGTTGCACGATACGGGCATGTCGCAGCGAATGAGGCATGGATTTTCTCTTGAATGAATAGAACATAAATGAAAGTGAGACTCGTTGCTTGAAAACCCCTATCCAGCAAAATTTTTGATTTTGTCCAGGTCCCGAAATTTAGGCAAAAATCACAAATTACGGCTTTCCCTTGATTATTTGGGTGAAATGGGCAAGAAAGAATAAAAGGGTTGAACCAAAAGACCTACAATCGGATGATCTAAAACATAGGCAACTTGGTTGCACGATACGGGCATGTCGCAGCGAATGAGGCATGGATTTTCTCTTGAATGAATAGAACATAAATGAAAGTGAGACTCGTTGCTTGAAAACCCCTATCCAGCAAAATTTTCGATTTTGTCCAGGTCCCGAAATTTAGGCAAAAATCACAAATTACGGCTTTCCCTTGATTATTTGGGTGAAATGGGCAAGAAAGAATAAAAGGGTTGAATCAAAAGACCTACAATCGGATGATCTAAAACATAGGCAACTTGGTTGCACGATACGGGCATGTCGCAGCGAATGAGGCATGGATTTTCTCTTGAATGAATAGAACATAAATGAAAGTGAGACTCGTTGCTTGAAAACCCCTATCCAGCAAAATTTTCGATTTTGTCCAGGTCCCGAAATTTAGGCAAAAATCACAAATTACGGCTTTCCCTTGATTATTTGGGTGAAATGGGCAAGAAAGAATAAAAGGGTTGAACCAAAAGACCTACAATCGGATGATCTAAAACATAGGCAACTTGGTTGCACGATACGGGCATGTCGCAGCGAATGAGGCATGGATTTTCTCTTGAATGAATAGAACATAAATGAAAGTGAGACTCGTTGCTTGAAAACCCCTATCCAGCAAAATTTTGGATTTTGTCCAGGTCCCGAAATTTAGGCAAAAATCACAAATTACGGCTTTCCCTTGATTATTTGGGTGAAATGGGCAAGAAAGAATAAAAGGGTTGAACCAAAAGACCTACAATCGGATGATCTAAAACATAGGCAACTTGATTGCACGATACGGGCATGTCGCAGCGAATGAGGCACGGATTTTCTCTTGAATGAATACAACATAAATGAAAGAGAGACTCGTTGCTTGAAAACCCCTATCCAGCAAAATTTTTGATTTTGTCCAGGTCCCGAAATTTAGGCAAAAATCACAAATTACGGCTTTCCCTTGATTATTTGGGTGAAATGGGCAAGAAAGAATAAAAGGGTTGAACCAAAAGACCTACAATCGGATGATCTAAAACATAGGCAACTTGGTTGCACGATACGGGCATGTCGCAGCGAATGAGGCATGGATTTTCTCTTGAATGAATAGAACATAAATGAAAGTGAGACTCGTTGCTTGAAAACCCCTATCCAGCAAAATTTTCGATTTTGTCCAGGTCCCGAAATTTAGGCAAAAATCACAAATTACGGCTTTCCCTTGATTATTTGGGTGAAATGGGCAAGAAAGAATAAAAGGGTTGAATCGAAAGACCTACAATCGGATGATCTAAAACATAGGCAACTTGGTTGCACGATACGGGCATGTCGCAGCGAATGAGGCACGGATTTTCTCTTGAATGAATACAACATAAATGAAAGAGAGACTCGTTGCTTGAAAACCCCTATCCAGCAAAATTTTTGATTTTGTCCAGGTCCCGAAATTTAGGCAAAAATCACAAATTACGGCTTTCCCTTGATTATTTGGGTGAAATGGGCAAGAAAGAATAAAAGGGTTGAACCAAAAGACCTACAATCGGATGATCTAAAACATAGGCAACTTGGTTGCACGATACGGGCATGTCGCAGCGAATGAGGCATGGATTTTCTCTTGAATGAATAGAACATAAATGAAAGTGAGACTCGTTGCTTGAAAACCCCTATCCAGCAAAATTTTGGATTTTGTCCAGGTCCCGAAATTTAGGCAAAAATCACAAATTACGGCTTTCCCTTGATTATTTGGGTGAAATGGGCAAGAAAGAATAAAAGGGTTGAACCAAAAGACCTACAATCGGATGATCTAAAACATAGGCAACTTGGTTGCACGATACGGGCATGTCGCAGCGAATGAGGCACGGATTTTCTCTTGAATGAATACAACATAAATGAAAGAGAGACTCGTTGCTTGAAAACCCCTATCCAGCAAAATTTTTGATTTTGTCCAGGTCCCGAAATTTAGGCAAAAATCACAAATTACGGCTTTCCCTTGATTATTTGGGTGAAATGGGCAAGAAAGAATGAAAGGGTTGAACCAAAAGACCTACAATCGGATGATCTAAAACATAGGCAACTTGGTTGCACGATACGGGCATGTCGCAGCGAATGAGGCATGGATTTTCTCTTGAATGAATAGAACATAAATGAAAGTGAGACTCGTTGCTTGAAAACCCCTATCCAGCAAAATTTTCGATTTTGTCCAGGTCCCGAAATTTAGGCAAAAATCACAAATTACGGCTTTCCCTTGATTATTTGGGTGAAATGGGCAAGAAAGAATAAAAGGGTTGAATCAAAAGACCTACAATCGGATGATCTAAAACATAGGCAACTTGGTTGCACGATACGGGCATGTCGCAGCGAATGAGGCACGGATTTTCTCTTGAATGAATACAACATAAATGAAAGAGAGACTCGTTGCTTGAAAACCCCTATCCAGCAAAATTTTTGATTTTGTCCAGGTCCCGAAATTTAGGCAAAAATCACAAATTACGGCTTTCCCTTGATTATTTGGGTGAAATGTTCAAGAAAGAATAAAAGGGTTGAACCAAAAGACCTACAATCGGATGATCTAAAACATAGGCAACTTGGTTGCACGATACGGGCATGTCGCAGCGAATGAGGCATGGATTTTCTCTTGAATGAATAGAACATAAATGAAAGTGAGACTCGTTGCTTGAAAACCCCTATCCAGCAAAATTTTTGATTTTGTCCAGGTCCCGAAATTTAGGCAAAAATCACAAATTACGGCTTTCCCTTGATTATTTGGGTGAAATGGGCAAGAAAGAATAAAAGGGTTGAACCGAAAGACCTACAATCGGATGATCTAAAACATAGGCAACTTGGTTGCACGATACGGGCATGTCGCAGCGAATGAGGCATGGATTTTCTCTTGAATGAATAGAACATAAATGAAAGAGAGACTCGTTGCTTGAAAACCCCTATCCAGCAAAATTTTTGATTTTGTCCAGGTCCCGAAATTTAGGCAAAAATCACAAATTACGGCTTTCCCTTGATTATTTGGGTGAAATGGGCAAGAAAGAATAAAAGGGTTGAACCAAAAGACCTACAATCGGATGATCTAAAACATAGGCAACTTGGTTGCACGATACGGGCATGTCGCAGCGAATGAGGCATGGATTTTCTCTTGAATGAATAGAACATAAATGAAAGAGAGACTCGTTGCTTGAAAACCCCTATCCAGCAAAATTTTTGATTTTGTCCAGGTCCCGAAATTTAGGCAAAAATCACAAATTACGGCTTTTCCTTGATTATTTGGGTGAAATGGGCAAGAAAGAATAAAAGGGTTGAACCAAAAGACCTACAATCGGATGATCTAAAACATAGGCAACTTGGTTGCACGATGCGGGCATGTCGCAGCGAATGAGGCATGGATTTTCTCTTGAATGAATAGAACATAAATGAAAGTGAGACTCGTTGCTTGAAAATCCCTATCCAGCAAAATTTTTGATTTTGTCCAGGTCCCGAAATTTAGGCAAAAATCACAAATTACGGCTTTCCCTTGATTATTTGGGTGAAATGGGCAAGAAAGAATAAAAGGGTTGAACCAAAAGACCTACAATCGGATGATCTAAAACATAGGCAACTTGGTTGCACGATACGGGCATGTCGCAGCGAATGAGGCATGGATTTTCTCTTGAATGAATAGAACATAAATGAAAGAGAGACTCGTTGTTTCCAGCAAAATTTTTGATTTTGTCCAGGTCCCGAAATTTAGGCAAAAATCACAAATTACGGCTTTCCCTTGATTATTTGGGTGAAATGGGCAAGAAAGAATAAAAGGGTTGAACCAAAAGACCTACAATCGGATGATCTAAAACATAGGCAACTTGGTTGCACGATACGGGCATGTCGCAGCGAATGAGGCATGGATTTTCTCTTGAATGAATAGAACATAAATGAAAGAGAGACTCGTTGCTTCCAGCAAAATTTTCGATTTTGTCCAGTTCCCGAAATTTAGGCAAAAATCACAAATTACGGCTTTCCCTTGATTATTTGGGTGAAATGGGCAAGAAAGAATAAAAGGGTTGAACCAAAAGACCTACAATCGGATGATCTAAAACATAGGCAACTTGGTTGCACGATACGGGCATGTCGCAGCGAATGAGGCATGGATTTTCTCTTGAATGAATACAACATAAATGAAAGAGAGACTCGTTGCTTGAAAACCCCTATCCAGCAAAATTTTTGATTTTGTCCAGGTCCCGAAATTTAGGCAAAAATCACAAATTACGGCTTTCCCTTGATTATTTGGGTGAAATGGGCAAGAAAGAATAAAAGGGTTGAACCAAAAGACCTACAATCGGATGATCTAAAACATAGGCAACTTGGTTGCACGATACGGGCATGTCGCAGCGAATGAGGCATGGATTTTCTCTTGAATGAATAGAACATAAATGAAAGTGAGACTCGTTGCTTGAAAACCCCTATCCAGCAAAATTTTCGAT
Organism: Xylota sylvarum; assembly: GCA_905220385.1. NCBI lineage: Eukaryota > Metazoa > Arthropoda > Insecta > Diptera > Syrphidae > Xylota > Xylota sylvarum. Next base: position 51,541,038 of record LR999958.1, read on the forward strand.
TTTGTCCAGGTCCCGAAATTTAGGCAAAAATCACAAATTACGGCTTTCCCTTGATTATTTGGGTGAAATGGGCAAGAAAGAATAAAAGGGTTGAACCAAAAGACCTACAATCGGATGATCTAAAACATAGGCAACTTGGTTGCACGATGCGGGCATGTCGCAGCGAATGAGGCATGGATTTTCTCTTGAATGAATAGAACATAAATGAAAGTGAGACTCGTTGCTTGAAAACCCCTATCCAGCAAAATTTTTGATTTTGTCCAGGTCCCGAAATTTAGGCAAAAATCACAAATTACGGCTTTCCCTTGATTATTTGGGTGAAATGGGCAAGAAAGAATAAAAGGGTTGAACCAAAAGACCTACAATCGGATGATCTAAAACATAGGCAACTTGGTTGCACGATACGGGCATGTCGCAGCGAATGAGGCATGGATTTTCTCTTGAATGAATAGAACATAAATGAAAGAGAGACTCGTTGCTTGAAAACCCCTATCCAGCAAAATTTTTGATTTTGTCCAGGTCCCGAAATTTAGGCAAAAATCACAAATTACGGCTTTCCCTTGATTATTTGGGTGAAATGGGCAAGAAAGAATAAAAGGGTTGAACCGAAAGACCTACAATCGGATGATCTAAAACATAGGCAACTTGGTTGCACGATACGGGCATGTCGCAGCGAATGAGGCATGGATTTTCTCTTGAATGAATAGAACATAAATGAAAGTGAGACTCGTTGCTTGAAAACCCCTATCCAGCAAAATTTTCGATTTTGTCCAGGTCCCGAAATTTAGGCAAAAATCACAAATTACGGCTTTCCCTTGATTATTTGGGTGAAATGGGCAAGAAAGAATAAAAGGGTTGAACCGAAAGACCTACAATCGGATGATCTAAAACATAGGCAACTTGGTTGCACGATACGGGCATGTCGCAGCGAATGAGGCATGGATTTTCTCTTGAATGAATAGAACATAAATGAAAGAGAGACTCGTTGCTTCCAGCAAAATTTTCGATTTTGTCCAGGTCCCGAAATTTAGGCAAAAATCACAAATTACGGCTTTCCCTTGATTATTTGGGTGAAATGGGCAAGAAAGAATAAAAGGGTTGAAGCAAAAGACCTACAATCGGATGATCTAAAACATAGGCAACTTGGTTGCACGATACGGGCATGTCGCAGCGAATGAGGCACGGATTTTCTCTTGAATGAATACAACATAAATGAAAGAGAGACTCGTTGCTTGAAAACCCCTATCCAGCAAAATTTTTGATTTTGTCCAGGTCCCGAAATTTAGGCAAAAATCACAAATTACGGCTTTCCCTTGATTATTTGGGTGAAATGGGCAAGAAAGAATAAAAGGGTTGAACCAAAAGACCTACAATCGGATGATCTAAAACATAGGCAACTTGGTTGCACGATACGGGCATGTCGCAGCGAATGAGGCATGGATTTTCTCTTGAATGAATAGAACATAAATGAAAGAGAGGACTCGTTGCTTCCAGCAAAATTTTCGATTTTGTCCAGGTCCCGAAATTTAGGCAAAAATCACAAATTACGGCTTTCCCTTGATTATTTGGGTGAAATGGGCAAGAAAGAATAAAAGGGTTGAACCAAAAGACCTACAATCGGATGATCTAAAACATAGGCAACTTGGTTGCACGATACGGGCATGTCGCAGCGAATGAGGCATGGATTTTCTATTGAATGAATAGAACATAAATGAAAGAGAGACTCGTTGCTTCCAGCAAAATTTTCGATTTTGTCCAGGTCCCGAAATTTAGGCAAAAATCACAAATTACGGCTTTCCCTTGATTATTTGGGTGAAATGGGCAAGAAAGAATAAAAGGGTTGAATCAAAAGACCTACAATCGGATGATCTAAAACATAGGCAACTTGGTTGCACGATACGGGCATGTCGCAGCGAATGAGGCATGGATTTTCTCTTGAATGAATAGAACATAAATGAAAGTGAGACTCGTTGCTTGAAAACCCCTATCCAGCAAAATTTTCGATTTTGTCCAGATCCCGAAATTTAGGCAAAAATCACAAATTACGGCTTTCCCTTGATTATTTGGGTGAAATGGGCAAGAAAGAATAAAAGGGTTGAAGCAAAAGACCTACAATCGGATGATCTAAAACATAGGCAACTTGGTTGCACGATGCGGGCATGTCGCAGCGAATGAGGCATGGATTTTCTCTTGAATGAATAGAACATAAATGAAAGTGAGACTCGTTGCTTGAAAACCCCTATCCAGCAAAATTTTTGATTTTGTCCAGGTCCCGAAATTTAGGCAAAAATCACAAATTACGGCTTTCCCTTGATTATTTGGGTGAAATGGGCAAGAAAGAATAAAAGGGTTGAACCAAAAGACCTACAATCGGATGATCTAAAACATAGGCAACTTGGTTGCACGATACGGGCATGTCGCAGCGAATGAGGCATGGATTTTGTCTTGAATGAATAGAACATAAATGAAAGAGAGACTCGTTGCTTGAAAACCCCTATCCAACAAAATTTTCGATTATGTACAGGTCCCGAAATTTAGGCAAAAATCACAAATTACGGCTTTCCCTTGATTATTTGGGTGAAATGGGCAAGAAAGAATAAAAGGGTTGAACCAAAAGACCTACAATCGGATGATCTAAAACATAGGCAACTTGATTGCACGATACGGGTATGTCGCAGCGAATGAGGCATGGATTTTCTCTTGAATGAATAGAACATAAATGAAAGAGAGACTCGTTGCTTCCAGCAAAATTTTCGATTTTGTCCAGGTCCCGAAATTTAGGCAAAAATCACAAATTACGGCTTTCCCTTGATTATTTGGGTGAAATGGGCAAGAAAGAATAAAAGGGTTGAACCAAAAGACCTACAATCGGATGATCTAAAACATAGGCAACTTGATTGCACGATACGGGTATGTCGCAGCGAATGAGGCATGGATTTTCTCTTGAATGAATAGAACATAAATGAAAGAGAGACTCGTTGCTTCCAGCAAAATTTTCGATTTTGTCCAGGTCCCGAAATTTAGGCAAAAATCACAAATTACGGCTTTCCCTTGATTATTTGGGTGAAATGGGCAAGAAAGAATAAAAGGGTTGAACCAAAAGACCTACAATCGGATGATCTAAAACATAGGCAACTTGGTTGCACGATGCGGGCATGTCGCAGCGAATGAGGCATGGATTTTCTCTTGAATGAATAGAACATAAATGAAAGTGAGACTCGTTGCTTGAAAACCCCTATCCAGCAAAATTTTTGATTTTGTCCAGGTCCCGAAATTTAGGCAAAAATCACAAATTACGGCTTTCCCTTGATTATTTGGGTGAAATGGGCAAGAAAGAATAAAAGGGTTGAACCAAAAGACCTACAATCGGATGATCTAAAACATAGGCAACTTGGTTGCACGATACGGGCATGTCGCAGCGAATGAGGCATGGATTTTCTCTTGAATGAATAGAACATAAATGAAAGTGAGACTCGTTGCTTGAAAACCCCTATCCAGCAAAATTTTCGATTATGTACAGGTCCCGAAATTTAGGCAAAAATCACAAATTACGGCTTTCCCTTGATTATTTGGGTGAAATGGGCAAGAAAGAATAAAAGGGTTGAACCAAAAGACCTACAATCGGATGATCTAAAACATAGGCAACTTGATTGCACGATACGGGCATGTCGCAGCGAATGAGGCATGGATTTTCTCTTGAATGAATAGAACATAAATGAAAGTGAGACTCGTTGCTTGAAAACCCCTATCCAGCAAAATTTTTGATTTTGTCCAGGTCCCGAAATTTAGGCAAAAATCACAAATTACGGCTTTCCCTTGATTATTTGGGTGAAATGGGCAAGAAAGAATAAAAGGGTTGAACCAAAAGACCTACAATCGGATGATCTAAAACATAGGCAACTTGGTTGCACGATGCGGGCATGTCGCAGCGAATGAGGCATGGATTTTCTCTTGAATGAATAGAACATAAATGAAAGTGAGACTCGTTGCTTGAAAACCCCTATCCAGCAAAATTTTTGATTTTGTCCAGGTCCCGAAATTTAGGCAAAAATCACAAATTACGGCTTTCCCTTGATTATTTGGGTGAAATGGGCAAGAAAGAATAAAAGGGTTGAACCAAAAGACCTACAATCGGATGATCTAAAACATAGGCAACTTGGTTGCACGATACGGGCATGTCGCAGCGAATGAGGCATGGATTTTCTCTTGAATGAATAGAACATAAATGAAAGTGAGACTCGTTGCTTGAAAACCCCTATCCAGCAAAATTTTCGATTATGTACAGGTCCCGAAATTTAGGCAAAAATCACAAATTACGGCTTTCCCTTGATTATTTGGGTGAAATGGGCAAGAAAGAATAAAAGGGTTGAACCAAAAGACCTACAATCGGATGATCTAAAACATAGGCAACTTGATTGCACGATACGGGCATGTCGCAGCGAATGAGGCATGGATTTTCTCTTGAATGAATAGAACATAAATGAAAGTGAGACTCGTTGCTTGAAAACCCCTATCCAGCAAAATTTTCGATTTTGTCCAGGTCCCGAAATTTAGGCAAAAATCACAAATTACGGCTTTCCCTTGATTATTTGGGTGAAATGGGCAAGAAAGAATAAAAGGGTTGAACCAAAAGACCTACAATCGGATGATCTAAAACATAGGCAACTTGGTTGCACGATGCGGGCATGTCGCAGCGAATGAGGCATGGATTTTCTCTTGAATGAATAGAACATAAATGAAAGTGAGACTCGTTGCTTGAAAACCCCTATCCAGCAAAATTTTTGATTTTGTCCAGGTCCCGAAATTTAGGCAAAAATCACAAATTACGGCTTTCCCTTGATTATTTGGGTGAAATGGGCAAGAAAGAATAAAAGGGTTGAACCAAAAGACCTACAATCGGATGATCTAAAACATAGGCAACTTGGTTGCACGATACGGGCATGTCGCAGCGAATGAGGCATGGATTTTCTCTTGAATGAATAGAACATAAATGAAAGAGAGACTCGTTGCTTGAAAACCCCTATCCAACAAAATTTTCGATTATGTACAGGTCCCGAAATTTAGGCAAAAATCACAAATTACGGCTTTCCCTTGATTATTTGGGTGAAATGGGCAAGAAAGAATAAAAGGGTTGAACCAAAAGACCTACAATCGGATGATCTAAAACATAGGCAACTTGGTTGCACGATACGGGCATGTCGCAGCGAATGAGGCATGGATTTTCTCTTGAATGAATAGAACATAAATGAAAGAGAGACTCGTTGCTTCCAGCAAAATTTTTGATTTTGTCCAGGTCCCGAAATTTAGGCAAAAAATCACAAATTACGGCTTTCCCTTGATTATTTGGGTGAAATGGGCAAGAAAGAATAAAAGGGTTGAACCAAAAGACCTACAATCGGATGATCTAAAACATAGGCAACTTGGTTGCACGATACGGGCATGTCGCAGCGAATGAGGCATGGATTTTCTCTTGAATGAATAGAACATAAATGAAAGTGAGACTCGTTGCTTGAAAACCCCTATCCAGCAAAATTTTCGATTATGTACAGGTCCCGAAATTTAGGCAAAAATCACAAATTACGGCTTTCCCTTGATTATTTGGGTGAAATGGGCAAGAAAGAATAAAAGGGTTGAACCAAAAGACCTACAATCGGATGATCTAAAACATAGGCAACTTGATTGCACGATACGGGTATGTCGCAGCGAATGAGGCATGGATTTTCTCTTGAATGAATAGAACATAAATGAAAGTGAGACTCGTTGCTTGAAAACCCCTATCCAGCAAAATTTTCGATTTTGTCCAGGTCCCGAAATTTAGGCAAAAATCACAAATTACGGCTTTCCCTTGATTATTTGGGTGAAATGGGCAAGAAAGAATAAAAGGGTTGAACCAAAAGACCTACAATCGGATGATCTAAAACATAGGCAACTTGGTTGCACGATGCGGGCATGTCGCAGCGAATGAGGCATGGATTTTCTCTTGAATGAATAGAACATAAATGAAAGTGAGACTCGTTGCTTGAAAACCCCTATCCAGCAAAATTTTTGATTTTGTCCAGGTCCCGAAATTTAGGCAAAAATCACAAATTACGGCTTTCCCTTGATTATTTGGGTGAAATGGGCAAGAAAGAATAAAAGGGTTGAACCAAAAGACCTACAATCGGATGATCTAAAACATAGGCAACTTGATTGCACGATACGGGTATGTCGCAGCGAATGAGGCATGGATTTTCTCTTGAATGAATAGAACATAAATGAAAGAGAGACTCGTTGCTTGAAAACCCCTATCCAGCAAAATTTTCGATTATGTACAGGTCCCGAAATTTAGGCAAAAATCACAAATTACGGCTTTCCCTTGATTATTTGGGTGAAATGGGCAAGAAAGAATAAAAGGGTTGAACCAAAAGACCTACAATCGGATGATCTAAAACATAGGCAACTTGGTTGCACGATACGGGCATGTCGCAGCGAATGAGGCATGGATTTTCTCTTGAATGAATAGAACATAAATGAAAGAGAGACTCGTTGCTTCCAGCAAAATTTTTGATTTTGTCCAGGTCCCGAAATTTAGGCAAAAATCACAAATTACGGCTTTCCCTTGATTATTTGGGTGAAATGGGCAAGAAAGAATAAAAGGGTTGAACCAAAAGACCTACAATCGGATGATCTAAAACATAGGCAACTTGGTTGAACGATACGGGCATGTCGCAGCGAATGAGGCATGGATTTTCTCTTGAATGAATAGAACATAAATGAAAGTCAGACTCGTTGCTTGAAAACCCCTATCCAGCAAAATTTTCGATTATGTACAGGTCCCGAAATTTAGGCAAAAATCACAAATTACGGCTTTCCCTTGATTATTTGGGTGAAATGGGCAAGAAAGAATAAAAGGGTTGAATCAAAAGACCTACAATCGGATGATCTAAAACATAGGCAACTTGGTTGCACGATACGGGTATGTCGCAGCGAATGAGGCATGGATTTTCTCTTGAATGAATAGAACATAAATGAAAGAGAGACTCGTTGCTTCCAGCAAAATTTTTGATTTTGTCCAGGTCCCGAAATTTAGGCAAAAATCACAAATTACGGCTTTCCCTTGATTATTTGGGTGAAATGGGCAAGAAAGAATAAAAGGGTTGAACCAAAAGACCTACAATCGGATGATCTAAAACATAGGCAACTTGGTTGCACGATGCGGGCATGTCGCAGCGAATGAGGCATGGATTTTCTCTTGAATGAATAGAACATAAATGAAAGTGAGACTCGTTGCTTGAAAACCCCTATCCAGCAAAATTTTCGATTATGTACAGGTCCCGAAATTTAGGCAAAAATCACAAATTACGGCTTTCCCTTGATTATTTGGGTGAAATGGGCAAGAAAGAATAAAAGGGTTGAACCAAAAGACCTACAATCGGATGATCTAAAACATAGGCAACTTGATTGCACGATACGGGCATGTCGCAGCGAATGAGGCATGGATTTTCTCTTGAATGAATAGAACATAAATGAAAGTGAGACTCGTTGCTTGAAAACCCCTCTCCAGCAAAATTTTCGATTTTGTCCAGGTCCCGAAATTTAGGCAAAAATCACAAATTACGGCTTTCCCTTGATTATTTGGGTGAAATGGGCAAGAAAGAATAAAAGGGTTGAACCAAAAGACCTACAATCGGATGATCTAAAACATAGGCAACTTGGTTGCACGATGCGGGCATGTCGCAGCGAATGAGGCATGGATTTTCTCTTGAATGAATAGAACATAAATGAAAGTGAGACTCGTTGCTTGAAAACCCCTATCCAGTAAAATTTTTGATTTTGTCCAGGTCCCGAAATTTAGGCAAAAATCACAAATTACGGCTTTCCCTTGATTATTTGGGTGAAATGGGCAAGAAAGAATAAAAGGGTTGAACCAAAAGACCTACAATCGGATGATCTAAAACATAGGCAACTTGATTGCACGATACGGGCATGTCGCAGCGAATGAGGCATGGATTTTCTCTTGAATGAATAGAACATAAATGAAAGAGAGACTCGTTGCTTGAAAACCCCTATCCAGCAAAATTTTCGATTATGTACAGGTCCCGAAATTTAGGCAAAAATCACAAATTACGGCTTTCCCTTGATTATTTGGGTGAAATGGGCAAGAAAGAATAAAAGGGTTGAACCAAAAGACCTACAATCGGATGATCTAAAACATAGGCAACTTGGTTGCACGATACGGGCATGTCGCAGCGAATGAGGCATGGATTTTCTCTTGAATGAATAGAACATAAATGAAAGAGAGACTCGTTGCTTCCAGCAAAATTTTTGATTTTGTCCAGGTCCCGAAATTTAGGCAAAAATCACAAATTACGGCTTTCCCTTGATTATTTGGGTGAAATGGGCAAGAAAGAATAAAAGGGTTGAACCAAAAGACCTACAATCGGATGATCTAAAACATAGGCAACTTGGTTGCACGATACGGGCATGTCGCAGCGAATGAGGCATGGATTTTCTCTTGAATGAATAGAACATAAATGAAAGTGAGACTCGTTGCTTGAAAACCCCTATCCAGCAAAATTTTCGATTATGTACAGGTCCCGAAATTTAGGCAAAAATCACAAATTACGGCTTTCCCTTGATTATTTGGGTGAAATGGGCAAGAAAGAATAAAAGGGTTGAACCGAAAGACCTACAATCGGATGATCTAAAACATAGGCAACTTGGTTGCACGATACGGGCATGTCGCAGCGAATGAGGCATGGATTTTCTCTTGAATGAATAGAACATAAATGAAAGGGAGACTCGTTGCTTCCAGCAAAATTTTTGATTTTGTCCAGGTCCCGAAATTTAGGCAAAAATCACAAATTACGGCTTTCCCTTGATTATTTGGGTGAAATGGGCAAGAAAGAATAAAAGGGTTGAACCAAAAGACCTACAATCGGATGATCTAAAACATAGGCAACTTGGTTGCACGATGCGGGCATGTCGCAGCGAATGAGGCATGGATTTTCTCTTGAATGAATAGAACATAAATGAAAGTGAGACTCGTTGCTTGAAAACCCCTATCCAGCAAAATTTTCGATTATGTACAGGTCCCGAAATTTAGGCAAAAATCACAAATTACGGCTTTCCCTTGATTATTTGGGTGAAATGGGCAAGAAAGAATAAAAGGGTTGAACCAAAAGACCTACAATCGGATGATCTAAAACATAGGCAACTTGGTTGCACGATGCGGGCATGTCGCAGCGAATGAGGCATGGATTTTCTCTTGAATGAATAGAACATAAATGAAAGAGAGACTCGTTGCTTCCAGCAAAATTTTTGATTTTGTCCAGGTCCCGAAATTTAGGCAAAAATCACAAATTACGGCTTTCCCTTGATTATTTGGGTGAAATGGGCAAGAAAGAATAAAAGGGTTGAACCAAAAGACCTACAATCGGATGATCTAAAACATAGGCAACTTGGTTGAACGATACGGGCATGTCGCAGCGAATGAGGCATGGATTTTCTCTTGAATGAATAGAACATAAATGAAAGTCAGACTCGTTGCTTGAAAACCCCTATCCAGCAAAATTTTCGATTATGTACAGGTCCCGAAATTTAGGCAAAAATCACAAATTACGGCTTTCCCTTGATTATTTGGGTGAAATGGGCAAGAAAGAATAAAAGGGTTGAATCAAAAGACCTACAATCGGATGATCTAAAACATAGGCAACTTGGTTGCACGATACGGGCATGTCGCAGCGAATGAGGCATGGATTTTCTCTTGAATGAATAGAACATAAATGAAAGAGAGACTCGTTGCTTCCAGCAAAATTTTTGATTTTGTCCAGGTCCCGAAATTTAGGCAAAAATCACAAATTACGGCTTTCCCTTGATTATTTGGGTGAAATGGGCAAGAAAGAATAAAAGGGTTGAACCAAAAGACCTACAATCGGATGATCTAAAACATAGGCAACTTGGTTGCACGATGCGGGCATGTCGCAGCGAATGAGGCATGGATTTTCTCTTGAATGAATAGAACATAAATGAAAGTGAGACTCGTTGCTTGAAAACCCCTATCCAGCAAAATTTTCGATTATGTACAGGTCCCGAAATTTAGGCAAAAATCACAAATTACGGCTTTCCCTTGATTATTTGGGTGAAATGGGCAAGAAAGAATAAAAGGGTTGAACCAAAAGACCTACAATCGGATGATCTAAAACATAGGCAACTTGGTTGCACGATGCGAGCATGTCGCAGCGAATGAGGCATGGATTTTCTCTGGAATGAATAGAACATAAATGAAAGAGAGACTCGTTGCTTGAAAACCCCTATCCAGCAAAATTTTCGATTATGTACAGGTCCCGAAATTTAGGCAAAAATCACAAATTACGGCTTTCCCTTGATTATTTGGGTGAAATGGGCAAGAAAGAATAAAAGGGTTGAACCAAAAGACCTACAATCGGATGATCTAAAACATAGGCAACTTGGTTGCACGATACGGGCATGTCGCAGCGAATGAGGCATGGATTTTCTCTTGAATGAATAGAACATAAATGAAAGAGAGACTCGTTGCTTGAAAACCCCTATCCAGCAAAATTTTCGATTATGTACAGGTCCCGAAATTTAGGCAAAAATCACAAATTACGGCTTTCCCTTGATTATTTGGGTGAAATGGGCAAGAAAGAATAAAAGGGTTGAACCAAAAGACCTACAATCGGATGATCTAAAACATAGGCAACTTGGTTGCACGATACGGGCATGTCGCAGCGAATGAGGCATGGATTTTCTCTTGAATGAATAGAACATAAATGAAAGTGAGACTCGTTGCTTGAAAACCCCTATCCAGCAAAATTTTTGATTTTGTCCAGGTCCCGAAATTTAGACAAAAATCACAAATTACGGCTTTCCCTTGATTATTTGGGTGAAATGGGCAAGAAAGAATAAAAGGGTTGAACCAAAAGACCTACAATCGGATGATCTAAAACATAGGCAACTTGGTTGCACGATGCGGGCATGTCGCAGCGAATGAGGCATGGATTTTCTCTTGAATGAATAAAACATAAATGAAAGAGAGACTCGTTGCTTCCAGCAAAATTTTTGATTTTGTCCAGGTCCCGAAATTTAGGCAAAAATCACAAATTACGGCTTTCCCTTGATTATTTGGGTGAAATGGGCAAGAAAGAATAAAAGGGTTGAACCGAAAGACCTACAATCGGATGATCTAAAATATAGGCAACTTGGTTGCACCATGCGGGCATGTCGCAGCGAATGAGGCATGTATTTTCTCTTGAATGAATAGAACATAAATGAAAGAGAGACTCCTTGCTTGAAAACCCCTATCCAGCAAAATTTTCGATTATGTACAGGTCCCGAAATTTAGGCAAAAATCACAAATTACGGCTTTCCCTTGATTATTTGGGTGAAATGGGCAAGAAAGAATAAAAGGGTTGAACCGAAAGACCTACAATCGGATGATCTAAAACATAGACAACTCGGTTGCACGATATGGGCATGTCGCAGCGAATGAGGCATGGATTTTCTCTTGAATGAATAGAACATAAATGAAAGAGAGACTCGTTGCTTGAAAACCCCTACCCAGCAAAATTTTCGATTATGTACAGGTCCCGAAATTTAGGCAAAAATCACAAATTACGGCTTTCCCTTGATTATTTGGGTGAAATGGGCAAGAAGAATAAAAGGGTTGAAGCGAAAGACCTACAATCGGATGATCTAAAACATAGGCAACTTGGTTGCACGATACGGGCATGTCGCAGCGAATGAGGCATGGATTTTCTCTTGAATGAATAGAACATAAATGAAAGAGAGACTCGTTGCTTGAAAACCCCTATCCAGCAAAATTTTCGATTATGTACAGGTCCCGAAATTTAGGCAAAAATCACAAATTACGGCTTTCCCTTAATTATTTGGGTGAAATGGGCAAGAAGAATAAAAGGGTTGAAGCGAAAGACCTACAATCGGATGATCTAAAACATAGGCAACTTGGTTGCACGATACGGGCATGTCGCAGCGAATGAGGCATGGATTTTCTCTTGAATGAATAGAACATAAATGAAAGAGAGACTCGTTGCTTGAAAACCCCTATCCAGCAAAATTTTCGATTATGTACAGGTCCCGAAATTTAGGCAAAAATCACAAATTACGGCTTTCCCTTGATTATTTGGGTGAAATGGGCAAGAAAGAATAAAAGGGTTGAACCAAAAGACCTACAATCGGATGATCTAAAACATAGGCAACTTGGTTGCACGATGCGAGCATGTCGCAGCGAATGAGGCATGGATTTTCTCTGGAATGAATAGAACATAAATGAAAGAGAGACTCGTTGCTTGAAAACCCCTATCCAGCAAAATTTTCGATTATGTACAGGTCCCGAAATTTAGGCAAAAATCACAAATTACGGCTTTCCCTTGATTATTTGGGTGAAATGGGCAAGAAAGAATAAAAGGGTTGAACCAAAAGACCTACAATCGGATGATCTAAAACATAGGCAACTTGGTTGCACGATGCGGGCATGTCGCAGCGAATGAGGCATGGATTTTCTCTTGAATGAATAGAACATAAATGAAAGAGAGACTCGTTGCTTCCAGCAAAATTTTTGATTTTGTCCAGGTCCCGAAATTTAGGCAAAAATCACAAATTACGGCTTTCCCTTGATTATTTGGGTGAAATGGGCAAGAAAGAATAAAAGGGTTGAACCAAAAGACCTACAATCGGATGATCTAAAACATAGGCAACTTGATTGCACGATACGGGCATGTCGCAGCGAATGAGGCATGGATTTTCTCTTGAATGAATAGAACATAAATGAAAGTGAGACTCGTTGCTTGAAAACCCCTATCCAGCAAAATTTTCGATTTTGTCCAGGTCCCGAAATTTAGGCAAAAATCACAAATTACGGCTTTCCCTTGATTATTTGGGTGAAATGCGCAAGAAAGAATAAAAGGGTTGAACCTAAAGACCTACAATCGGATGATCTAAAACATAGACAACTCGGTTGCACGATATGGGCATGTCGCAGCGAATGAGGCATGGATTTTCTCTTGAATGAATAGAACATAAATGAAAGAGAGACTCGTTGCTTGAAAACCCCTATCCAGCAAAATTTTCGATTATGTACAGGTCCCGAAATTTAGGCAAAAATCACAAATTACGGCTTTCCCTTGATTATTTGGGTGAAATGGGCAAGAAAGAATAAAAGGGTTGAACCAAAAGACCTACAATCGGATGATCTAAAACATAGGCAACTTGGTTGCACGATACGGGCATGTCGCAGCGAATGAAGCATGGATTTTCTCTTGAATGAATGGAACATAAATGAAAGAGAGACTCGTTGCTTGAAAACCCCTATCCAGCAAAATTTTCGATTATGTACAGGTCCCGAAATTTAGGCAAAAATCACAAATTACGGCTTTCCCTTGATTATTTGGGTGAAATGGGCAAGAAAGAATAAAAGGGTTGAACCAAAAGACCTACAATCGGATGATCTAAAACATAGGCAACTTGGTTGCACGATACGGGCATGTCGCAGCGAATGAAGCATGGATTTTCTCTTGAATGAATAGAACATAAATGAAAGAGAGACTCGTTGCTTGAAAACCCCTATCCAGCAAAATTTTCGATTATGTACAGGTCCCGAAATTTAGGCAAAAATCACAAATTACGGCTTTCCCTTGATTATTTGGGTGAAATGGGCAAGAAAGAATAAAAGGGTTGAAGCAAAAGACCTACAATCGGATGATCTAAAACATAGGCAACTTGGTTGCACGATACGGGCATGTCGCAGCGAATGAAGCATGGATTTTCTCTTGAATGAATAGAACATAAATGAAAGAGAGACTCGTTGCTTGAAAACCCCTATCCAGCAAAATTTTCGATTATGTACAGGTCCCGAAATTTAGGCAAAAATCACAAATTACGGCTTTCCCTTGATTATTTGGGTGAAATGGGCAAGAAAGAATAAAAGGGTTGAACCAAAAGACCTACAATCGGATGATCTAAAACATAGGCAACTTGATTGCACGATACGGGCATGTCGCAGCGAATGAGGCATGGATTTTCTCTTGAATGAATAGAACATAAATGAAAGTGAGACTCGTTGCTTGAAAACCCCTATCCAGCAAAATTTTCGATTTTGTCCAGGTCCCGAAATTTAGGCAAAAATCACAAATTACGGCTTTCCCTTGATTATTTGGGTGAAATGGGCAAGAAAGAATAAAAGGGTTGAACCAAAAGACCTACAATCGGATGATCTAAAACATAGGCAACTTGGTTGCACGATGCGAGCATGTCGCAGCGAATGAGGCATGGATTTTCTCTGGAATGAATAGAACATAAATGAAAGAGAGACTCGTTGCTTCCAGCAAAATTTTTGATTTTGTCCAGGTCCCGAAATTTAGGCAAAAATCACAAATTACGACTTTCCCTTGATTATTTGGGTGAAATGGGCAAGAAAGAATAAAAGGGTTGAACCAAAAGACCTACAATCGGATGATCTAAAACATAGGCAACTTGGTTGCACGATGCGGGCATGTCGCAGCGAATGAGGCATGGATTTTCTCTTGAATGAATAGAACATAAATGAAAGAGAGACTCCTTGCTTGAAAACCCCTATCCAGCAAAATTTTCGATTATGTACAGGTCCCGAAATTTAGGCAAAAATCACAAATTACGGCTTTCCCTTGATTATTTGGGTGAAATGGGCAAGAAAGAATAAAAGGGTTGAACCGAAAGACCTACAATCGGATGATCTAAAACATAGACAACTCGGTTGCACGATATGGGCATGTCGCAGCGAATGAGGCATGGATTTTCTCTTGAATGAATAGAACATAAATGAAAGTGAGACTCGTTGCTTGAAAACCCCTATCCAGCAAAATTTTCGATTATGTACAGGTCCCGAAATTTAGGCAAAAATCACAAATTACGGCTTTCCCTTGATTATTTGGGTGAAATGGGCAAGAAAGAATAAAAGGGTTGAACCAAAAGACCTACAATCGGATGATCTAAAACATAGACAACTTGATTGCACGATACGGGCATGTCGCAGCGAATGAGGCATGGATTTTCTCTTGAATGAATAGAACATAAATGAAAGTGAGACTCGTTGCTTGAAAACCCCTATCCAGCAAAATTTTCGATTTTGTCCAGGTCCCGAAATTTAGGCAAAAATCACAAATTACGGCTTTCCCTTGATTATTTGGGTGAAATGGGCAAGAAAGAATAAAAGGGTTGAAGCAAAAGACCTACAATCGGATGATCTAAAACATAGGCAACTTGGTTGCACGATACGGGCATGTCGCAGCGAATGAGGCATGGATTTTCTCTTGAATGAATAGAACATAAATGAAAGAGAGACTCGTTGCTTGAAAACCCCTATCCAGCAAAATTTTCGATTATGTACAGGTCCCGAAATTTAGGCAAAAATCACAAATTACGGCTTTCCCTTAATTATTTGGGTGAAATGGGCAAGAAGAATAAAAGGGTTGAAGCGAAAGACCTACAATCGGATGATCTAAAACATAGACAACTCGGTTGCACGATATGGGCATGTCGCAGCGAATGAGGCATGGATTTTCTCTTGAATGAATAGAACATAAATGAAAGAGAGACTCGTTGCTTGAAAACCCCTATCCAGCAAAATTTTCGATTATGTACAGGTCCCGAAATTTAGGCAAAAATCACAAATTACGGCTTTCCCTTGATTATTTGGGTGAAATGGGCAAGAAAGAATAAAAGGGTTGAACCAAAAGACCTACAATCGGATGATCTAAAACATAGGCAACTTGGTTGCACGATGCGAGCATGTCGCAGCGAATGAGGCATGGATTTTCTCTGGAATGAATAGAACATAAATGAAAGAGAGACTCGTTGCTTGAAAACCCCTATCCAGCAAAATTTTCGATTATGTACAGGTCCCGAAATTTAGGCAAAAATCACAAATTACGGCTTTCCCTTGATTATTTGGGTGAAATGGGCAAGAAAGAATAAAAGGGTTGAACCGAAAGACCTACAATCGGATGATCTAAAACATAGACAACTCGGTTGCACGATATGGGCATGTCGCAGCGAATGAGGCATGGATTTTCTCTTGAATGAATAGAACATAAATGAAAGTGAGACTCGTTGCTTGAAAACCCCTATCCAGCAAAATTTTCGATTATGTACAGGTCCCGAAATTTAGGCAAAAATCACAAATTACGGCTTTCCCTTGATTATTTGGGTGAAATGGGCAAGAAAGAATAAAAGGGTTGAACCGAAAGACCTACAATCGGATGATCTAAAACATAGACAACTTGATTGCACGATACGGGCATGTCGCAGCGAATGAGGCATGGATTTTCTCTTGAATGAATAGAACATAAATGAAAGTGAGACTCGTTGCTTGAAAACCCCTATCCAGCAAAATTTTCGATTTTGTCCAGGTCCCGAAATTTAGGCAAAAATCACAAATTACGGCTTTCCCTTGATTATTTGGGTGAAATGGGCAAGAAAGAATAAAAGGGTTGAAGCAAAAGACCTACAATCGGATGATCTAAAACATAGGCAACTTGGTTGCACGATACGGGCATGTCGCAGCGAATGAGGCATGGATTTTCTCTTGAATGAATAGAACATAAATGAAAGTGAGACTCGTTGCTTGAAAACCCCTATCCAGCAAAATTTTCGATTTTGTCCAGGTCCCGAAATTTAGGCAAAAATCACAAATTACGGCTTTCCCTTGATTATTTGGGTGAAATGGGCAAGAAAGAATAAAAGGGTTGAACCAAAAGACCTACAATCGGATGATCTAAAACATAGACAACTTGATTGCACGATACGGGCATGTCGCAGCGAATGAGGCATGGATTTTCTCTTGAATGAATAGAACATAAATGAAAGTGAGACTCGTTGCTTGAAAACCCCTATCCAGCAAAATTTTCGATTTTGTACAGGTCCCGAAATTTAGGCAAAAATCACAAATTACGGCTTTCCCTTGATTATTTGGGTGAAATGGGCAAGAAAGAATAAAAGGGTTGAACCGAAAGACCTACAATCGGATGATCTAAAACATAGACAACTCGGTTGCACGATATGGGCATGTCGCAGCGAATGAGGCATGGATTTTCTCTTGAATGAATAGAACATAAATGAAAGTGAGACTCGTTGCTTGAAAACCCCTATCCAGCAAAATTTTCGATTATGTACAGGTCCCGAAATTTAGGCAAAAATCACAAATTACGGCTTTCCCTTGATTATTTGGGTGAAATGGGCAAGAAAGAATAAAAGGGTTGAACCGAAAGACCTACAATCGGATGATCTAAAACATAGACAACTTGATTGCACGATACGGGCATGTCGCAGCGAATGAGGCATGGATTTTCTCTTGAATGAATAGAACATAAATGAAAGTGAGACTCGTTGCTTGAAAACCCCTATCCAGCAAAATTTTCGATTTTGTCCAGGTCCCGAAATTTAGGCAAAAATCACAAATTACGGCTTTCCCTTGATTATTTGGGTGAAATGGGCAAGAAAGAATAAAAGGGTTGAAGCAAAAGACCTACAATCGGATGATCTAAAACATAGGCAACTTGGTTGCACGATACGGGCATGTCGCAGCGAATGAGGCATGGATTTTCTCTTGAATGAATAGAACATAAATGAAAGAGAGACTCGTTGCTTGAAAACCCCTATCCAGCAAAATTTTCGATTATGTACAGGTCCCGAAATTTAGGCAAAAATCACAAATTACGGCTTTCCCTTAATTATTTGGGTGAAATGGGCAAGAAGAATAAAAGGGTTGAAGCGAAAGACCTACAATCGGATGATCTAAAACATAGACAACTCGGTTGCACGATATGGGCATGTCGCAGCGAATGAGGCATGGATTTTCTCTTGAATGAATAGAACATAAATGAAAGAGAGACTCGTTGCTTGAAAACCCCTATCCAGCAAAATTTTCGATTATGTACAGGTCCCGAAATTTAGGCAAAAATCACAAATTACGGCTTTCCCTTAATTATTTGGGTGAAATGGGCAAGAAGAATAAAAGGGTTGAAGCGAAAGACCTCCAATCGGATGATCTAAAACATAGACAACTCGGTTGCACGATATGGGCATGTCGCAGCGAATGAGGCATGGATTTTCTCTTGAATGAATAGAACATAAATGAAAGAGAGACTCGTTGCTTGAAAACCCCTATCCAGCAAAATTTTCGATTATGTACAGGTCCCGAAATTTAGGCAAAAATCACAAATTACGGCTTTCCCTTGATTATTTGGGTGAAATGGGCAAGAAAGAATAAAAGGGTTGAACCAAAAGACCTACAATCGGATGATCTAAAACATAGGCAACTTGGTTGCACGATGCGAGCATGTCGCAGCGAATGAGGCATGGATTTTCTCTGGAATGAATAGAACATAAATGAAAGAGAGACTCGTTGCTTGAAAACCCCTATCCAGCAAAATTGTCGATTATGTACAGGTCCCGAAATTTAGGCAAAAATCACAAATTACGACTTTCCCTTGATTATTTGGGTGAAATGGGCAAGAAAAAATAAAAGGGTTGAACCAAAAGACCTACAATCGGATGATCTAAAACATAGGCAACTTGATTGCACGATACGGGCATGTCGCAGCGAATGAGGCATGGATTTTCTCTTGAATGAATAGAACATAAATGAAAGTGAGACTCGTTGCTTGAAAACCCCTATCCAGCAAAATTTTCGATTTTGTCCAGGTCCCGAAATTTAGGCAAAAATCACAAATTACGGCTTTCCCTTGATTATTTGGGTGAAATGCGCAAGAAAGAATAAAAGGGTTGAACCTAAAGACCTACAATCGGATGATCTAAAACATAGACAACTCGGTTGCACGATATGGGCATGTCGCAGCGAATGAGGCATGGATTTTCTCTTGAATGAATAGAACATAAATGAAAGAGAGACTCGTTGCTTGAAAACCCCTATCCAGCAAAATTTTCGATTATGTACAGGTCCCGAAATTTAGGCAAAAATCACAAATTACGGCTTTCCCTTGATTATTTGGGTGAAATGCGCAAGAAAGAATAAAAGGGTTGAACCTAAAGACCTACAATCGGATGATCTAAAACATAGACAACTCGGTTGCACGATATGGGCATGTCGCAGCGAATGAGGCATGGATTTTCTCTTGAATGAATAGAACATAAATGAAAGAGAGACTCGTTGCTTGAAAACCCCTATCCAGCAAAATTTTCGATTATGTACAGGTCCCGAAATTTAGGCAAAAATCACAAATTACGGCTTTCCCTTGATTATTTGGGTGAAATGGGCAAGAAAGAATAAAAGGGTTGAACCAAAAGACCTACAATCGGATGATCTAAAACATAGGCAACTTGGTTGCACGATATGGGCATGTCGCAGCGAATGAGGCATGTATTTTCTCTTGAATGAATACAACATAAATGAAAGAGAGACTCCTTGCTTGAAAACCCCTATCCAGCAAAATTTTCGATTATGTACAGGTCCCGAAATTTAGGCAAAAATCACAAATTACGGCTTTCCCTTGATTATTTGGGTGAAATGGGCAAGAAAGAATAAAAGGGTTGAACCAAAAGACCTACAATCGGATGATCTAAAACATAGGCAACTTGATTGCACGATACGGGCATGTCGCAGCGAATGAGGCATGGATTTTCTCTTGAATGAATAGAACATAAATGAAAGAGAGACTCGTTGCTTGAAAACCCCTATCCAGCAAAATTTTCGATTTTGTCCAGGTCCCGAAATTTAGGCAAAAATCACAAATTACGGCTTTCCCTTGATTATTTGGGTGAAATGGGCAAGAAAGAATAAAAGGGTTGAACCAAAAGACCTACAATCGGATGATCTAAAACATAGACAACTCGGTTGCACGATATGGGCATGTCGCAGCGAATGAGGCATGGATTTTCTCTTGAATGAATAGAACATAAATGAAAGTGAGACTCGTTGCTTGAAAACCCCTATCCAGCAAAATTTTCGATTATGTACAGGTCCCGAAATTTAGGCAAAAATCACAAATTACGGCTTTCCCTTGATTATTTGGGTGAAATGGGCAAGAAAGAATAAAAGGGTTGAACCAAAAGACCTACAATCGGATGATCTAAAACATAGACAACTCGGTTGCACGATATGGGCATGTCGCAGCGAATGAGGCATGGATTTTCTCTTGAATGAATAGAACATAAATGAAAGAGAGACTCGTTGCTTGAAAACCCCTATCCAGCAAAATTTTCGATTATGTACAGGTCCCGAAATTTAGGCAAAAATCACAAATTACGGCTTTCCCTTGATTATTTGGGTGAAATGGGCAAGAAAGAATAAAAGGGTTGAACCAAAAGACCTACAATCGGATGATCTAAAACATAGGCAACTTGGTTGCACGATGCGGGCATGTCGCAGCGAATGAGGCATGGATTTTCTCTTGAATGAATACAACATAAATGAAAGAGAGACTCGTTGCTTCCAGCAAAATTTTTGATTTTGTCCAGGTCCCGAAATTTAGGCAAAAATCACAAATTACGGCTTTCCCTTGATTATTTGGGTGAAATGGGCAAGAAAGAATAAAAGGGTTGAACCAAAAGACCTACAATCGGATGATCTAAAACATAGGCAACTTGGTTGCACGATACGGGCATGTCGCAGCGAATGAGGCATGGATTTTCTCTTGAATGAATAGAACATAAATGAAAGAGAGACTCGTTGCTTGAAAACCCATATCCAGCAAAATTTTCGATTTTGTCCAGGTCCCGAAATTTAGGCAAAAATCACAAATTACGGCTTTCCCTTGATTATTTGGGTGAAATGGGCAAGAAAGAATAAAAGGGTTGAAACAAAAGACCTACAATCGGATGATCTAAAACATAGACAACTCGGCTGCACGATATGGGCATGTCGCAGCGAATGAGGCATGGATTTTCTCTTGAATGAATAGAACATAAATGAAAGAGAGACTCGTTGCTTGAAAACCCATATCCAGCAAAATTTTCGATTTTGTCCAGGTCCCGAAATTTAGGCAAAAATCACAAATTACGGCTTTCCCTTGATTATTTGGGTGAAATGGGCAAGAAAGAATAAAAGGGTTGAAACAAAAGACCTACAATCGGATGATCTAAAACATAGGCAACTTGATTGCACGATACGGGCATGTCGCAGCGAATGAGGCATGGATTTTCTCTTGAATGAATAGAACATAAATGAAAGTGAGACTCGTTGCTTGAAAACCCCTATCCAGCAAAATTTTCGATTTTGTCCAGGTCCCGAAATTTAGGCAAAAATCACAAATTACGGCTTTCCCTTGATTATTTGGGTGAAATGGGCAAGAAAGAATAAAAGGGTTGAACCAAAAGACCTACAATCGGATGATCTAAAACATAGACAACTCGGTTGCACGATATGGGCATGTCGCAGCGAATGAGGCATGGATTTTCTCTTGAATGAATAGAACATAAATGAAAGAGAGACTCGTTGCTTGAAAACCCCTATCCAGCAAAATTTTCGATTATGTACAGGTCCCGAAATTTAGGCAAAAATCACAAATTACGGCTTTCCCTTGATTATTTGGGTGAAATGGGCAAGAAAGAATAAAAGGGTTGAACCAAAAGACCTACAATCGGATGATTGGCAACTTGATTGCACGATACGGGCATGTCGCAGCGAATGAGGCATGGATTTTCTCTTGAATGAATAGAACATAAATGAAAGTGAGACTCGTTGCTTGAAAACCCCTATCCAGCAAAATTTTCGATTTTGTCCAGGTCCCGAAATTTAGGCAAAAATCACAAATTACGGCTTTCCCTTGATTATTTGGGTGAAATGGGCAAGAAAGAATAAAAGGGTTGAACCAAAAGACCTACAATCGGATGATCTAAAACATAGGCAACTTGGCAACGATACGGGCATGTCGCAGCGAATGAGGCATGGATTTTCTCTTGAATGAATAGAACATAAATGAAAGAGAGACTCGTTGCTTGAAAACCCCTATCCAGCAAAATTTTCGATTATGTACAGGTCCCGAAATTTAGGCAAAAATCACAAATTACGGCTTTCCCTTGATTATTTGGGTGAAATGGGCAAGAAAGAATAAAAGGGTTGAACCAAAAGACCTACAATCGGATGATCTAAAACATAGGCAACTTGGTTGCACGATGCGGGCATGTCGCAGCGAATGAGGCATGGATTTTCTCTTGAATGAATAGAACATAAATGAAAGAGAGACTCGTTGCTTCCAGCAAAATTTTTGATTTTGTCCAGGTCCCGAAATTTAGGCAAAAATCACAAATTACGGCTTTCCCTTGATTATTTGGGTGAAATGGGCAAGAAAGAATAAAAGGGTTGAACCAAAAGACCTACAATCGGATGATCTAAAACATAGGCAACTTGGTTGCACGATGCGGGCATGTCGTAGCGAATGAGGCATGGATTTTCTCTTGAATGAATAGAACATAAATGAAAGAGAGACTCGTTGCTTCCAGCAAAATTTTTGATTTTGTCCGGGTCCCGAAATTAAGGCAAAAATCACAAATTACGGCTTTCCCTTGATTATTTGGGTGAAATGGGCAAGAAAGAATAAAAGGGTTGAACCAAAAGACCTACAATCGGATGATCCAAAACATACGCAACTTGGTTGCACGATGCGGGCATGTCGCAGCGAATGAGGCATGGATTTTCTCTTGAATGAATAGAACATAAATGAAAGAGAGACTCGTTGCTTGAAAACCCCTATCCAGCAAAATTTTCGATTATGTACAGGTCCCGAAATTTAGGCAAAAATCACAAATTACGGCTTTCCCTTGATTATTTGGGTGAAATGGGCAAGAAAGAATGAAAGGGTTGAACTAAAAGACCTACAATCGGATGATCTAAAACATAGGCAACTTGGTTGCACGATATGGGCATGTCGCAGCGAATGAGGCATGTATTTTCTCTTGAATGAATAGAACATAAATGAAAGAGAGACTCCTTGCTTGAAAACCCCTATCCAGCAAAATTTTCGATTATGTACAGGTCCCGAAATTTAGGCAAAAATCACAAATTACGGCTTTCCCTTGATTATTTGGGTGAAATGGGCAAGAAAGAATGAAAGGGTTGAACTAAAAGACCTACAATCGGATGATCTAAAACATAGGCAACTTGGTTGCACGATATGGGCATGTCGCAGCGAATGAGGCATGTATTTTCTCTTGAATGAATAGAACATAAATGAAAGAGAGACTCCTTGCTTGAAAACCCCTATCCAGCAAAATTTTCGATTATGTACAGGTCCCGAAATTTAGGCAAAAATCACAAATTACGGCTTTCCCTTGATTATTTGGGTGAAATGGGCAAGAAAGAATAAAAGGGTTGAACCAAAAGACCTACAATCGGATGATCTAAAACATAGACAACTCGGTTGCACGATATGGGCATGTCGCAGCGAATGAGGCATGGATTTTCTCTTGAATGAATAGAACATAAATGAAAGAGAGACTCGTTGCT
The DNA here is from genome assembly GCA_905220385.1 of Xylota sylvarum. Classification (NCBI taxonomy): domain Eukaryota; kingdom Metazoa; phylum Arthropoda; class Insecta; order Diptera; family Syrphidae; genus Xylota; species Xylota sylvarum. Next base: position 51,564,493 of record LR999958.1, read on the forward strand.
TGAAAACCCCTATCCAGCAAAATTTTCGATTATGTACAGGTCCCGAAATTTAGGCAAAAATCACAAATTACGGCTTTCCCTTGATTATTTGGGTGAAATGGGCAAGAAAGAATAAAAGGGTTGAACCAAAAGACCTACAATCGGATGATTGGCAACTTGATTGCACGATACGGGCATGTCGCAGCGAATGAGGCATGGATTTTCTCTTGAATGAATAGAACATAAATGAAAGTGAGACTCGTTGCTTGAAAACCCCTATCCAGCAAAATTTTCGATTTTGTCCAGGTCCCGAAATTTAGGCAAAAATCACAAATTACGGCTTTCCCTTGATTATTTGGGTGAAATGGGCAAGAAAGAATAAAAGGGTTGAGCCAAAAGACCTACAATCGGATGATCTAAAACATAGGCAACTTGGTTGCACGATGCGGGCATGTCGCAGCGAATGAGGCATGGATTTTCTCTTGAATGAATACAACATAAATGAAAGAGAGACTCGTTGCTTCCAGCAAAATTTTTGATTTTGTCCAGGTCCCGAAATTTAGGCAAAAATCACAAATTACGGCTTTCCCTTGATTATTTGGGTGAAATGGGCAAGAAAGAATAAAAGGGTTGAACCAAAAGACCTACAATCGGATGATCTAAAACATAGGCAACTTGGTTGCACGATGCGGGCATGTCGTAGCGAATGAGGCATGGATTTTCTCTTGAATGAATAGAACATAAATGAAAGAGAGACTCGTTGCTTCCAGCAAAATTTTTGATTTTGTCCGGGTCCCGAAATTAAGGCAAAAATCACAAATTACGGCTTTCCCTTGATTATTTGGGTGAAATGGGCAAGAAAGAATAAAAGGGTTGAACCAAAAGACCTACAATCGGATGATCTAAAACATAGGCAACTTGGTTGCACGATGCGGGCATGTCGCAGCGAATGAGGCATGGATTTTCTCTTGAATGAATACAACATAAATGAAAGAGAGACTCGTTGCTTGAAAACCCCTATCCAGCAAAATTTTCGATTATGTACAGGTCCCGAAATTTAGGCAAAAATCACAAATTACGGCTTTCCCTTGATTATTTGGGTGAAATGGGCAAGAAAGAATGAAAGGGTTGAACTAAAAGACCTACAATCGGATGATCTAAAACATAGGCAACTTGGTTGCACGATATGGGCATGTCGCAGCGAATGAGGCATGTATTTTCTCTTGAATGAATAGAACATAAATGAAAGAGAGACTCCTTGCTTGAAAACCCCTATCCAGCAAAATTTTCGATTATGTACAGGTCCCGAAATTTAGGCAAAAATCACAAATTACGGCTTTCCCTTGATTATTTGGGTGAAATGGGCAAGAAAGAATAAAAGGGTTGAACCAAAAGACCTACAATCGGATGATCTAAAACATAGGCAACTTGGTTGCACGATGCGGGCATGTCGCAGCGAATGAGGCATGGATTTTCTCTTGAATGAATAGAACATAAATGAAAGAGAGACTCGTTGCTTCCAGCAAAATTGTTGATTTTGTCCAGGTCCCGAAATTTAGGCAAAAATCACAAATTACGGCTTTCCCTTGATTATTTGGGTGAAATGGGCAAGAAAGAATAAAAGGGTTGAACCAAAAGACCTACAATCGGATGATCTAAAACATAGGCAACTTGGTTGCACGATATGGGCATGTCGCAGCGAATGAGGCATGGATTTTCTCTTGAATGAATACAACATAAATGAAAGAGAGACTCGTTGCTTGAAAACCCCTATCCAGCAAAATTTTCGATTATGTACAGGTCCCGAAATTTAGGCAAAAATCACAAATTACGGCTTTCCCTTGATTATTTGGGTGAAATGGGCAAGAAAGAATAAAAGGGTTGAACCAAAAGACCTACAATCGGATGATCTAAAACATAGGCAACTTGGTTGCACGATGCGGGCATGTCGCAGCGAATGAGGCATGGATTTTCTCTTGAATGAATACAACATAAATGAAAGAGAGACTCGTTGCTTGAAAACCCCTATCCAGCAAAATTTTCGATTATGTACAGGTCCCGAAATTTAGGCAAAAATCACAAATTACGGCTTTCCCTTGATTATTTGGGTGAAATGGGCAAGAAAGAATAAAAGGGTTGTAACAAAAGAAATACAATCGGATGATCTAAAACATAGGCAACTTGATTGCACGATACGGGCATGTCGCAGCGAATGAGGCATGGATTTTCTCTTGAATGAATAGAACATAAATGAAAGTGAGACTCGTTGCTTGAAAACCCCTATCCAGCAAAATTTTCGATTTTGTCCAGGTCCCGAAATTTAGGCAAAAATCACAAATTACGGCTTTCCCTTGATTATTTGGGTGAAATGGGCAAGAAAGAATAAAAGGGTTGAACCAAAAGACCTACAATCGGATGATCTAAAACATAGGCAACTTGGTTGCACGATGCGGGCATGTCGCAGCGAATGAGGCATGGATTTTCTCTTGAATGAATAGAACATAAATGAAAGTGAGACTCGTTGCTTGAAAACCCCTATCCAGCAAAATTTTTGATTTTGTCCAGGTCCCGAAATTTAGGCAAAAATCACAAATTACGGCTTTCCCTTGATTATTTGGGTGAAATGGGCAAGAAAGAATAAAAGGGTTGAACCAAAAGACCTACAATCGGATGATCTAAAACATAGGCAACTTGGTTGCACGATACGGGCATGTCGCAGCGAATGAGGCATGGATTTTCTCTTGAATGAATAGAACATAAATGAAAGAGAGACTCGTTGCTTGAAAACCCCTATCCAGCAAAATTTTCGATTATGTACAGGTCCCGAAATTTAGGCAAAAATCACAAATTACGGCTTTCCCTTGATTATTTGGGTGAAATGGGCAAGAAAGAATAAAAGGGTTGAACCAAAAGACCTACAATCGGATGATCTAAAACATAGGCAACTTGGTTGCACGATACGGGCATGTCGCAGCGAATGAGGCATGGATTTTCTCTTGAATGAATAGAACATAAATGAAAGAGAGACTCGTTGCTTGAAAACCCCTATCCAGCAAAATTTTCGATTATGTACAGGTCCCGAAATTTAGGCAAAAATCACAAATTACGGCTTTCCCTTGATTATTTGGGTGAAATGGGCAAGAAAGAATAAAAGGGTTGAACCAAAAGACCTACAATCGGATGATCTAAAACATAGGCAACTTGGTTGCACGATGCGGGCATGTCGCAGCGAATGAGGCATGGATTTTCTCTTGAATGAATACAACATAAATGAAAGAGAGACTCGTTGCTTGAAAACCCCTATCCAGCAAAATTTTTGATTTTGTCCAGATCCCGAAATTTAGGCAAAAATCACAAATTACGGCTTTCCCTTGATTATTTGGGTGAAATGGGCAAGAAAGAATAAAAGGGTTGAACCAAAAGACCTACAATCGGATGATCTAAAACATAGACAACTTGGTTGCACGATACGGGCATGTCGCAGCGAATGAGGCATGGATTTTCTCTTGAATGAATAGAACATAAATGAAAGAGAGACTCGTTGCTTGAAAACCCCCATCCAGCAAAATTTTCGATTATGTACAGGTTCCGAAATTTAGGCAAAAATCACAAATTACGGCTTTCCCTTGATTATTTGGGTGAAATGGGCAAGAAAGAATAAAAGGGTTGAACCAAAAGACCTACAATCGGATGATCTAAAACATAGGCAACTTGGTTGCACGATGCGGGCATGTCGCAGCGAATGAGGCATGGATTTTCTCTTGAATGAATACAACATAAATGAAAGAGAGACTCGTTGCTTGAAAACCCCTATCCAGCAAAATTTTCGATTATGTACAGGTCCCGAAATTTAGGCAAAAATCACAAATTACGGCTTTCCCTTGATTATTTGGGTGAAATGGGCAAGAAAGAATAAAAGGGTTGAACCAAAAGACCTACAATCGGATGATCTAAAACATTGGCAACTTGGTTGCACGATACGGGCATGTCGCAGCGAATGAGGCATGGATTTTCTCTTGAATGAATACAACATAAATGAAAGAGAGACTCGTTGCTTGAAAACCCCTATCCAGCAAAATTTTTGATTTTGTCCAGGTCCCGAAATTTAGGCAAAAATCACAAATTACGGCTTTCTCTTGATTATTTGGGTGAAATGGGCAAGAAAGAATAAAAGGGTTGAACCAAAAGACCTACAATCGGGTGATCTAAAACATAGGCAACTTGGTTGCACGATGCGGGCATGTCGCAGCGAATGAGGCATGGATTTTCTCTTGAATGAATACAACATAAATGAAAGAGAGACTCGTTGCTTGAAAACCCCTATCCAGCAAAATTTTTGATTTTGTCCAGGTCCCGAAATTTAGGCAAAAATCACAAATTACGGCTTTCCCTTGATTATTTGGGTGAAATGGGCAAGAAAGAATAAAAGGGTTGAACCAAAAGACCTACAATCGGATGATCTAAAACATAGGCAACTTGGTTGCACGATGCGGGCATGTCGCAGCGAATGAGGCATGGATTTTCTCTTGAATGAATAGAACATAAATGAAAGTGAGACTCGTTGCTTGAAAACCCCTATCCAGCAAAATTTTTGATTTTGTCCAGGTCCCGAAATTTAGGCAAAAATCACAAATTACGGCTTTCCCTTGATTATTTGGGTGAAATGGGCAAGAAAGAATAAAAGGGTTGAACCAAAAGACCTACAATCGGATGATCTAAAACATAGGCAACTTGGTTGCACGATACGGGCATGTCGCAGCGAATGAGGCATGGATTTTCTCTTGAATGAATAGAACATAAATGAAAGAGAGACTCGTTGCTTGAAAACCCCTATCCAGCAAAATTTTCGATTATGTACAGGTCCCGAAATTTAGGCAAAAATCACAAATTACGGCTTTCCCTTGATTATTTGGGTGAAATGGGCAAGAAAGAATAAAAGGGTTGAACCAAAAGACCTACAATCGGATGATCTAAAACATAGGCAACTTGGTTGCACGATACGGGCATGTCGCAGCGAATGAGGCATGGATTTTCTCTTGAATGAATAGAACATAAATGAAAGAGAGACTCGTTGCTTGAAAACCCCTATCCAGCAAAATTTTCGATTATGTACAGGTCCCGAAATTTAGGCAAAAATCACAAATTACGGCTTTCCCTTGATTATTTGGGTGAAATGGGCAAGAAAGAATAAAAGGGTTGAACCAAAAGACCTACAATCGGATGATCTAAAACATAGGCAACTTGGTTGCACGATGCGGGCATGTCGCAGCGAATGAGGCATGGATTTTCTCTTGAATGAATACAACATAAATGAAAGAGAGACTCGTTGCTTGAAAACCCCTATCCAGCAAAATTTTTGATTTTGTCCAGATCCCGAAATTTAGGCAAAAATCACAAATTACGGCTTTCCCTTGATTATTTGGGTGAAATGGGCAAGAAAGAATAAAAGGGTTGAACCAAAAGACCTACAATCGGATGATCTAAAACATAGACAACTTGGTTGCACGATACGGGCATGTCGCAGCGAATGAGGCATGGATTTTCTCTTGAATGAATAGAACATAAATGAAAGAGAGACTCGTTGCTTGAAAACCCCTATCCAGCAAAATTTTCGATTATGTACAGGTTCCGAAATTTAGGCAAAAATCACAAATTACGGCTTTCCCTTGATTATTTGGGTGAAATGGGCAAGAAAGAATAAAAGGGTTGAACCAAAAGACCTACAATCGGATGATCTAAAACATAGGCAACTTGGTTGCACGATGCGGGCATGTCGCAGCGAATGAGGCATGGATTTTCTCTTGAATGAATACAACATAAATGAAAGAGAGACTCGTTGCTTGAAAACCCCTATCCAGCAAAATTTTCGATTATGTACAGGTCCCGAAATTTAGGCAAAAATCACAAATTACGGCTTTCCCTTGATTATTTGGGTGAAATGGGCAAGAAAGAATAAAAGGGTTGAAGCAAAAGACCTACAATCGGATGATCTAAAACATAGGCAACTTGGTTGCACGATACGGGCATGTCGCAGCGAATGAGGCATGGATTTTCTCTTGAATGAATACAACATAAATGAAAGAGAGACTCGTTGCTTGAAAACCCCTATCCAGCAAAATTTTTGATTTTGTCCAGGTCCCGAAATTTAGGCAAAAATCACAAATTACGGCTTTCTCTTGATTATTTGGGTGAAATGGGCAAGAAAGAATAAAAGGGTTGAACCAAAAGACCTACAATCGGATGATCTAAAACATAGGCAACTTGGTTGCACGATGCGGGCATGTCGCAGCGAATGAGGCATGGATTTTCTCTTGAATGAATACAACATAAATGAAAGAGAGACTCGTTGCTTGAAAACCCCTATCCAGCAAAATTTTTGATTTTGTCCAGGTCCCGAAATTTAGGCAAAAATCACAAATTACTGCTTTCTCTTGATTATTTGGGTGAAATGGGCAACAAAGAATAAAAGGGTTGAACCAAAAGACCTACAATCGGATGATCTAAAACATAGGCAACTTGGTTGCACGATACGGGCATGTCGCAGCGAATAAGGCATGGATTTTCTCTTGAATGAATAGAACATAAATGAAAGAGAGACTCGTTGCTTGAAAACCCCTATCCAGCAAAATTTTCGACTTTGTCCAGGTCCCGATTTTTAGCCAAAAATCACAAATTACGGCTTTCTCTTGATTATTTGGGTGAAATGGGCAAGAAAGAATAAAAGGGTTGAACCAAAAGACCTACAATCGGATGATCTAAAACATAGGCAACTTGGTTGCACGATACGGGCATGTCGCAGCGAATGAGGCATGGATTTTCTCTTGAATGAATAGAACATAACTGAAAGAGAGACTCGTTGCTTGAAAACCCCTATCCAGCAAAATTTTCGATTTTGTCCAGGTCCCGACATTTAGGCAAAAATCACATTTTCCGGCTTTCTCTTGATTATTTGGGTGAAATGGGGAAGAAGGAATAAAAGGGTTGAACCAAAAGACCTACAATCGGATGATCTAAAACATAGGCAACTTGGTTGCACGATGCGGGCATGTCGCAGCGAATGAGGCATGGATTTTCTCTTGAATGAATACAACATAAATGAAAGAGAGACTCGTTGCTTGAAAACCCCTATCCAGCAAAATGTTTGATTTTGTCGATTAGCTAGGTCCTCTAAGGAGTAACCTCTGTTAGGTTTCACGTTTATTTATGTTATGTGCTCTTTAAAATTGAACCTATGTTGAAGCAGTACCCCTAGGTGCTTTATGTAGGGTTTTTACTCCAGACCTCTTGAGCAAAGACATATACATATATCTTCACGTCTTTGATGGTGTTGTTGCAGTTTCACGTCGCCTCCCCTATGCTTTTAACTACTACCTCCACGGCGATGTTATCGGCGTATCCAATTATGTTCACTCCTCTGGGTCTACAGGGCAGGGCCCTATGGAAACGCTCCAGTAATTTTACATTTTTTTCGGCCCTTAGTCCGTGTTGTAAAAGAGGGTTGTGTTAGGATACACATGTCTTTAAATGAGTGCCTACTCACCTAGGGTTTTGCTTCTGAATGTGTATTTATCCCTCCAACAGACACAGGGAGTACTACGCTTTTTCTGACTAAGACATCATCATTGGCATTGCATCTGCCTTCATAGCTTTCGTCCTACATATGTATGTACATATGTAGATTACGATAGTAAGACTGCTTTTTGTATATAAAAAGCAAGGCTGCTTCTTCGAACTCGTTCCAAAGTGCAAAGTACCAAAGTATATTAGTAGTAAAAAAGTATTGTAATTCAAATATTTTTCTTCTATTATGAAAAATTAAAAAAAAAAAAGACTGAAACAGGCATTTGGAAAAAAAAATAATTAATTATAAAAAAGTATCAGTTTATATACAAAAGTATAATTGTGGCAACACTGCTAATCAATATATAAATATATATAATACGAGTATCTATTTTGAATTTAAAAAATTCCTTAATCATTGGCTCTAGCAAAAATAAAAAAGTTTTCTCCCAAAAATTTAAATCTAATTCCCACTCAGAATATATTGAAATGTGCTTCCAATTGATTATCCTTGAGTCTAGTTCTCTTGTTAACCCCCTGAAAAAAAAAACCGATAACATAGTGCGAGTGGAAAATTCCGCCGGAGAATCTTCAGCAGAAGGTGGCAAAATTAAATTACACCCTGCTGCTCTCTACTCCCAGTGTAACATTAAACTCATAAAGGTAGGTAGCTAGGATAGGATATAAGCACTGGGGACCGCCACCATCATCACTGGTACCACTACCACCACAAGGCAACCAGCAACTCTTGTTGTAGGCATAGTGTGGTGTTGAGTTATAAAAGGCACGGCCACTCCAAATTCAAGGGGACATCACATTCAGAGGTGGCACTTAAATGTGAACTGAATACAAAACTTAATGAAAATCGATTTTACCTAGGGACACCCGACGCACCACGACGACGGCATGGTGGTTAATGGAAAATGCGCAATGAGAGTGTAACTTGGTGAATGAGCTGCGCATCTGGGTGGTTTTTTTTAGGGTGGAAGAGATAATTTCACTCTAACTTAGGGTGGCATGGTTGTTGGGTTGGAGAAAATTTAACACGAGGGGGGATTTTTGAGTGCCAAAATGCATATCACTTGTGCGATGTTTATTCGCGTCAGCTTACGAACAGTACTCATGAGGTGGATACTTTTTTCTTTTGTGTTTTAGTTTGACTTAAGTGAAATTAAGTAAACCCTTCCTATTTACTGATGTTGCTTTAACACCTGTTTTTTATAGCTCTTGCTTGCATCTTAGCGAACCGGAACAGGTACACAAGAAAAAGAAATAATTAATGAAGAGAGTCACTAATCAACTCAAAAAATATCAATATATGTACATACAAGAACATACGTACAATCTTTAAGCCAACACTAAAGAAGGTCCCTAGAACACTAAATTCTAGCACCGTCTACTCAGACAAACACGCTGATCGGGATCATGAGTTCTGTAACTAAAGCACTGCCGGCGCTTTAAAATTAGAAACTAAACTTCCGAAAAAAGTACACTGTCGACATCGAAATGGTACATGATCCCTAACTTAGAAAAACCCATATGCTTCCTTCTTCTATTACTGTCCAATATATGCTCCATATTTCTAGATGCAATACAAACAGTTTTCGTGAACTAAAGGAGCCATAATTATCAGGACTAAGCTCAAATGAGTATGGACGAACAGTAGAGAGCTGCCAAAATTATTTCGTTTCTAGAGGAGGACAGTTCATGGAAACATGGTAAAGCACCACAGCATAGCTATTTGCTGTGATCTGGAACGGAATTTTCAGCTACATATCCCAACAACAGAATAAAAACTGAAATGGAGTGCAAGTACCGCATGAAAAATGAGGGATACAACGTAGTCTAAGGAGTGACAAACATAACCCAATCAAGATTCCAGTCACATACTACAGGTTATTAAACAGCAGTGGGTCTGTGCATATCTCTCCTTCTTCTGTATAATGGTTAGAACCATTATTACGTACGCAGTCAGCGTCTGATGATCTTACTTACTTACTTAGGTGGCGCTACAGTTCGGGGTGAACCTGGGCCTCAACTAACAAGCCTCTCCAGTTAGCCCGGTCCTTAGCTAACTGCCTCCAGTTGCGCACTCCAAGCTTGTTCAGGTCCCCTTCAACTTGTGCGCGCCACCTAAGGCGAGGTCTTCCTCTGCTGCGTTGTCCCTCCGGGTGTGATTCGAAGACTTTTCGGGCCGGAGCACTGGTGTCCATTCGCTCTACATGTCCTAGCCATCTCAAACGACTAATGCGCAGTTTTTTGACTAGGTCGATGTCGCTGTACAGCTCGTATAGTTCGTCGTTGAATCGTCTCCTCCAAAGCCCGTCAACGCAAACGGGACCGAATATTTTGCGAAGAATTTTTCTCTCGAAACGACCGAAGATATCTTCATCCGCTTTTGATAAAGTCCAAGCTTCAGCGCCATAAAGCAGGACTGGGATGATCAAGGTTTCATATAGAGTCTCCTTAGTTGTTCGGGATAGGGCCTTACTACTCAATTGCCTTCTGAGCCCAAAGAAGGTGTTATTTTCAGAATTGATAGCAGAGCCGAGGTAGACAAAGTCCCTTACTACCTCAAAGTTGTAGCTGTCGATTGTGACGTTCTGTCCAATTCGTCGATGTTGTGTGTCCCTTCTGGTTGACAGCATATACTTGGTTTTGCCCTCGTTTACCGTTAAACCCATTTTGGCAGCTTCTGTTTCTGGTGACAGCCCGCTGTGTTCTTCCAATAATGGCGTCTGATGATCACAAGTTCTTAAAAGGATAACAACAACTAAGCTACAAACACTCCAGAGAATTACTTGTCTCGGTATTACTATGCGCACCCTAGGCAACACTAGGAACAGGTATTGGGCAATCAGTACAAATCTTCTTTAGGAAGACGGATGGTAGATGCAGTATAAAACTGCAGCTACAAGTGCAAACCACATGATCTGATGAGGCACCTGAAAATACGTGACTGAATTCCAAGAAGAAACATATTTGCACCATCCCCGACATTATAGTCAGGGTATGCTATAGAGAGTAGGTGCAAGATTGTCTCGATGGCTGCTGTGGGGATACTGGATTGGGATCCGGTAATTCCTAGGCAAGCAATATGTTGGATATTCGATAGTAGTGAAAGGCTGTATGTACGGTCCTCTCTACTATCGGCCACCAAACAAACACTCCATTGAGTAAGATGGGCCTGACGATGCAAGTGTAAATCCAAAAAACTTGCTTCGGTTTTAAACCCCACGTCTAGCCAAAAGCCCTTCTCATGTACTTTTTGAAAAGTCTTCGAACTATCTTCCCTTGCTCCTGCAGCTCTCCATTCTACCAGCTGTGTTTTCGGATGCCTGTTAATGTTTTAAGAAGGTATGCATTCGTTGATAGCTTTGTGTATTAAGTAAACCTATTTAGATCCCTGGATCTCAGAATTGGGTCCAACCGCCAGTTTCTTATTTTGCTTTCAAAGTCACTACAAAATAGGTTCCAGTCCGTGCTTCTCGGTTTCTAATTACTATTTTCGTTTTGTGTCCTATAGCAAGGTCTAAAAAGTAAGATTGCCAATGGTTTTGAAGTCCGAAAAAAATTACGCATACTTCTCCATTGTTCTGTTGCGTGCTTCTTAGTGCAGGATAATACTGTGTTGGCTTGAACATCTACGAAAGACTACTCAAACGATGTTTCTTTGCTTGTGCACTTATATACATATGTACATATGTATGTGTTAATAAACTTGTATGAAATGGTGTGTAGTCTAAAAGGCGAAGCAATCAAATTTCGGGCTAAAAGTTAATACGTCCTAGACTTTAACATTGCGTTACAATGCAAATGTGTAGACGTTTCCCTAGACAATAACAAACCTACTACAGTTTCTGAAAAGACAGTTAAAAACTTCGGCAAAACTATCGTTAGACGAATATTTCTAACTAACTCTGTCTGGATAACTCCCATTGTAGAGTAAAGGCACTAGTAGCTGGACAGTTAACACAAATCTTAACTTTGACTTCTTCTTATTTTTTAACTATTAACGCTTTAGTGAAAAGGTTTGGAAATATAAATAATGTAGATAATTTTAAAAAAGATAGTAAAACTCCTCAAACATATTTATTATTGCGGATAATTGTTTTTTTAATTCTTAAAAAAAGTCCTGTGTGCGCTAGTATCCGGACAGTAATATTTAATATCCGGACGTTTTAGTTTCAGAAGCCGGACACCAAAATTTCATATCAACTTTTAACGTTTCCTTTTTGATTAATGAAACATTTTATTAAGTCTTATACGAAAAAATAAGATTTATTCACATTTTTGTTAGTTAATTATTCACATAGTAAGTACATAACAATAAATATATGTATATGTGTTTATATACTCTTTAACGACAGCCTTGCCTTTGCTTACGCTTTCAGCTTCTCTCATAGCCAAAGAAGGATTTATTTTCATAAATGATTTGAGCCATGTTTTACGTGGTCGATCATCTTTAAAATGTGTTTCCCTTTTCGAGTCCTTAATTATTTTTTGCACCTTATTAAGGAGGTCATCAGTCTTTAGGGGAAACCCACATTTGCACATATCGGTGCACCACTCAGCAATTTTACTTTCTTCTTCAGGTGTTAAGTAAGGAGCTGGCCCCTCTTTTGTTGCCTTTTCACCAATTAGCCTTTTACCTTTTAGTCGGTCATGAAGAATTGATCGACACAGACCATATTTGGAAGCGCCTTTTCTTAAACTCAAATTATTTGTCCGAATATCTTCTAAAGCCCCTGTTAAACTGCTTTCCTCCATTCTTAAGTACCTAATTAAATCTAAACTTATGACGTTTTTAACGTTTTACATATTTTAATGCGTAAAAAAAACAATTGTCTGGATACTAAACTACAAATAATTTGCATTAAAGTTTCAGTACCCGGATACTGTCGGGAAACTAAAATCAGTATAAAATTTGGGCTCCAGTATCCGGACACCAAATAATTTGCATAGACTTTAACAATTTTTTTTTTTTTAGTAAACACAGAAATTATTTATATTTAATTAAAATTAGACCCAAATTGATGTGCAAATGTAATAAATAATTTTTAAAATATTTACATTTTGAAAATACCGTCACTATTTTTTTTAGAGAAAAAACGCACTTAGCTGCACATTTCACGACTACCACGTACTAACTGATGCGTATTTCGCAAACCAGTTATCGCATCTATTGGAAACTACGTGGGTGTATGAAAGAAACATAAAGGGTAGTTTTTTTTTATGTATTTTTCACACTAAAACCGGAAATATATCTTATTTTTTGACAATAAACGACGAAGTGTCCGGATACTAGCACTGTCCGGCTATTAGTGCCTTTGAAATATTTTGGGCTGCCGTCGTGGCTCAGTGGTTGGTACGTTGACTACTGAGCGAGAGCTTCGAGGTTAGATTCCAGGATAACACCAAAAAATTCTTTCACGGTCCCACCTCTCGCGAGTGTTTGGCAAACATCTGAGAGTATAACAGCCATAAAAAAGTTTCTCAAACAGAAATCGCCCTTCGACAGTAAGAAATAGTAGTTCCGTTCCATTCGTGTAAAGAATATAACACACACAACACGAATGATTATTGATATCTAGAGCCTGGGTTTCACATGGACCTGTGGCGCCAAATATTTGTATTTTAAAATATTTTCCCATATATTCTCTTTTAAAAAAAAATATTAACATTAAATCCTTTCTATCACATTTCTATCGTGTGGTATATTTCCCCCCAATCCTTGAACACTGACCAATTGGTTCTTGCTACTGTGCAAAATGTTTACTCTCAAGAAACCATTAAAATTGTATTTACCAATGTACACTTACACTGACTCTTGAGGGTAGTCAAATTGAGTGATTTTCCTCACCGTCACTTACTCACTCATTCACCACCCCTCCCGACTGATTTCACTTCCAACCTCATTTGGGGAAATTTTTTTCTTTTTATGTGTATAGCTTTCCTCTTCACATTTCTGGCTGCAACGTGAACAGTAACCAGAGCGGTCTCCACCAGAAGCAGTACAATTGCCTTTGCATTAGTTTCGAAACACAAAAAGAAAAGCTTCCTACTAAAACATCAGCACTCGACAGGGGTTGTGTATATGCGCACAACGAACACTTGTAGTAGTAGTGCGCTTCCAAATCCCATAAAAAATTCCATCACTAGTTCGAAATCGACGGTTCTTGAGATTAGTATAGAACGGACGAACGTTCTGAAAACAGAAAAAGAGAATAAAACTTTTCTTTTTGGTTTTGAAAGTGGAAAAGTTTTCACTTCGGTTTTGATTTAGTTTTCCTGTTCAATTAGTGAGAATTTTATGAAAATAACGGTCTTCTAAGAGAAATCCTTTCAAGTAGTGATGAGTTACGGGCGTTTTAAGTAAAACATTTTCCAAAAAAAAAAGGCGAGAATAGAAAACTCATTGAAAAAGGACTGTGAAAGTGGACAAAAAAAAAAAATAAAAGAAAATCCCTTGCCACACAAATACATACAAAACAATTCCAAAATGAAGTGTTTACTTTTGATAACAACGGTATGCCTAGTGTTGATGTCATCCTTGGGAGTTGAGGCGAAAAAGAAAAAATACGAAGGAAGCGATTTTGAATTCATTGATGAGGTAAGAGTGGGTGTAAAAGGGTAAACGCACAAGGTCCACCTTGGTTTTTTTTTCACAATTTCGCATGATTTACACTAAATGGTCTGGACACAGAAAATGGTGGTGGTTGTGTGTATGGGGAAAACTGTCCAAAGTCGTTGTCGTTGTCGTCGTTCGGGCGACAGAAAAAAAAAAACGAGAGAAAATCAATAAATTTCATTACTGTCATCTTCAAAGCACCTCCGCTAGAAGGGTAGTTTTGCTCTCTGCCTCCTTTGGTTCTCCGTCCCACTTGTAGTCTATGAATGGACGGATCTTACATAACTAAAATAATTAAATTAATATAACTGAATTTGTGGGTCAAAGGGTTTTCCTTTTTTTTTCTAGTTTTATGTGTTTTTTTTTTTTTACTTTTATAAAACTCGAATCACACACACACACACAAATGTGCGATGGAGTCCTTTTTTTTGTACAAGTGTACGCCTATAAATTTTCACGAATTTATATACTCTCTCCTCTACTACACATACACACCGAGAGTGAGAAGAAAATGCGCTCAAAAATCGGGAGCACCACAATACAAGCAGATGGGGTTAAGTAAGAATGTCTCCTCGAAACGGAGAATAAGAAAATACAAAATAATAAGAGAAAGACTCTGGGTTAGAGGGTGTGAGCTGAGGGGGTTGATTCATCACAACCCCATGGAAGGGCTGTATAAAAGGAGAGAAGCAACAAAAAAAAAAAGCCAGATTAAAGAATTGAATACAAATTATGCAATTATAGGACTTATGCGTTACCAGAGAGAGGGAGCTGTGCCTTTAGCTTCGCCTTGCCTTGGCTATGGTATTTCATGTCGACACAATGGTATATGTATGTATGTACAGAGGGCTAGTGTGAGTTTTCGGTATGGCGCTATTATGATGAGAACATTAGTAATGGCAGCGTTGTTAAAGTTAATTTAGCTCACATAGTAAATCACATAAGATTAATGCGCTATATTAAAAGGGGGCGGAGGAGGTAGACCCTTTCGCTAGGAATTGTCTCAATGGGAGCCAGATTAGAGGGATTTCATTTGTTAATAATGTTTGATTTATATTTTTTCGAGAGATGAGGAGGGAAATTATGCGAGGTTTACAGTGAATTTGATTTGTTTTTGTTTCTTTTGAAGTCTACTGAGATGAGCTTTAGAAAAGGGGCTTAACGTAGCGCATAGGAATTCGGGTGTGTTTGTTCTTAATCCTTGAAATTAGGCAATGGAAAGGAACAATGTGTCTTTTGAGAGACGGCGATATCGTCAAGTTGAGTCATTTGTAGGAAAATCAGTTTCAATCGAGGTGAAGGATAGAATTCCTCTTTCAAGAGAAGCTCTCAGTCATTTATTTTATTTTAGCTTCTGTCATTTCTGGTTCGTAATTTTCTTTTACAATTCGGTTGTAGATCCATCAACATTGTTGGTATTTCAATCACAAGCACTAATGGAATTATTTCAAGGATTCCATAATTGAGACATGCTCCCTTCAATTATGTTGTTCATTATCTACTAGGCTCATCATTTATGTATGATGATCAATCAAACGGAAGTATAAACGCAATTATTTTCTGATGAAAGGAGTTACTAAATTGTGGTACAATAAAAAAAAAATTAAGAATCTTACTGAGGTGTTATTTTTTAAAAATAGCTCTGACAACTTTAAATATCGTACTATACAACTGCTTGCAGTGGCCTTAAGAAGGTCGGTATGAAATAGAAATACTTACAAATGGCTTCAACATTGTTCTGCTTTCTAGTAGTAGAATGAACGAGATACCTCCGGGTGCCACAGTAACGTATCCCTATTTAAGACATACATATTTAGACATAAAACTAACACCATATTGATGCATCCAATAGCCAATGAATAGTTAATACATCTTCTCCTTGGGGTGTGCCTCTACTCATAGACTTTTCACCCTTTTCCACTCCGAAATTGAAGGCTGATGATCGTTGCGAGAGTTGTCAATATTTAAGATGGTATGAATGTTCCTGAACGGAGAATGTTTTCACCCGGTAGGGTTTATTCTTATGTCCTATTCCAAAGTATTCCAGTTTCTGATGAGAAGTTTTCTCGAATGTTTGTCTGAAACATTTCGAAATAATTGATGAATGATGTCAGTGCCAGAGTTGCTACTATTTCACAGTCATCGATGTTGAGTGTCCTTTACCATAATTGCACAGACGAATGAGCTTAGCTGATATGCCGAAAATAGACATGGCTCTGTATAACCTGTCGTAACCAACTTTAATATTATTACTTCTCTGTTACTGATAATTATTTTTAGGCTTTCTCGTACTCCGGGATGTTGTATTATAGAAACGTATGTACATAAATATCTGTGTTTAATCATTCGTTTCTTCTGGATTAGGCAAACGAATGCTGAAATTAGATTCTTTTGTGAGTGTAGCTATTCGACTTCTTACAGCATTTTCTTAGCGTTGTTATGACTACTGCCGATATCTGCAAATAGCCTTGTCGCATGTGAATGTTTACAGATTATGTAAGTCTGACGATGACTCATCTTGACTTGAAGTCAATTAATCCGTATCCGTTGCAAAATCTTACTATAAAATGTGTCACATCTTAGAATTCTATGTATTTCCAATATTCATTCTTCGACAAGTAATTTATTTTGTCTTTCTTATCGGGAGCGACCGCAAAAATTAAAAAAAAAATAAATGAGTACTAGTGTTGACCCTAACTTTGTGAATCTGCATGGAATGGATTTACACTCAACACATACCAATATAAATTTACTGCTTTATGAAGAAAGGTCGAGTTGATTTGGTAGTGGTCTCAAACAGGATACGTTAAAGAGTTTTGTCTATCCATACATGGGGAGGAAATATATTCTTGATACTAGTTATTCATACCTGGGATTTGTCTCATCCACTGTATGTGTGACTATTTAGTCAGAAACAGTAAAACAATGCCGTTTGCCTGCTTTGGGAAATCCAGTCTGTTTCTCTTTACCATTTGTCTCATAAGCAAGTACGCAACAAGGTTAATTTTCTTCTTCAATAACTTTTGAGCAGGTTCCTCTCGGGGAAAAAAAAATAGGTTCACGAGGTGACAATTCTCGGCAGTATCCTTGTTTAGTAATATTAACCTTATACCCCTAAATGAATTGAAGGATATTATACGTAGTTTGTAATCTAGGAAATCGTCTGGTTTTGATGGGATAAAAAAACTGTGTCTTAAAAATCTCCCTGATTTTGCTCTTACGAAATTGGCCGATCTATTCAACAATTGTCTTAGATTGGGATACTTTCCTAATAATTGGACAGTTGCTAAGATAATTCCAATTTTGAAACCTGGTAAAGCTCCGAATTTGCCTTGTAGTTATAGGCCAATTAGTCTGCTAAGCTCTCTTAGTAAATGTCTAGAAAAAATTATAAAGAACAGAATTGTATCTTTCGTTGATATCAATGCAATTTTGCCTTCAGAGCAATTTGGATTTAGGCCTTTTCATAGCACTACTCACCAAGTGCATCGTATCACAAAAGATACTAAAAATAATTTTTCAGAGGGCAAAAGTACTGGTATGGTAATTCTGGACGTTGAAAAAGCGTTCGATACTGTTTGGCATAATGGTCTGATACATAAGCTATTGAATTTTAATTTTCCACTGTATCTTGTTAGAATTATTCAGTCATTCCTATCTTCCAGAAGTTTCAATGTATCTATCAACCAAAGCCTGTCAGACAATCAATTGATTAAAGCAGGAGTTCTCCAAGGATCTGTTCTTGGTCCAGTTCTCTTTAATATATATGTATACCTCCGATTTCCCCAAATTGATAAACTGTAACGTTGCCCTATTTGCTGACGATACTTGTATTTATTCTTCAGATGCAATTGGTTTTAATATTGAAACTAATCTGCAATTTGGTTTAAATGCTGTGGAAGTGTATTGAAGTAATTGGAAAACTAACATTAATGCTTCTAAGACTCAAGCTATCTTTTTTACTCGCAAAAGAAAAGCTTGTTCACTTCCAAGCAACAACCTTATTATCAACGGTGTTCAAGTTGAGTGGAAAGCGAATGCAAAGTATCTTGGCATATACTTGGATAAACGCTTAACATTCAATCTTCATGTTCAAGAAGTCATTAAAAAAGTTAATATCACAATAAGGGCTCTCTACCCATTTATATGCCGAAATTCAAAATTGAACGACGCTAATAAGTTTTTAATTTTTGAAGCTATTTTCCAAGCAATTATATTCTATGGATGTCCTGTCTGGGGTATGTGTGCAAAAAGTCATCTGCTAAAACTGCAAATAACACAGAATAAATTGTTAAAAATGATACTAAATCTACCCTGGTTTTTCTCAACAGAGGAACTACATAAAATGGCTAACATAGAAATGGTTACAACTAGAATTGAAAAAATATATCATCAATATAACATCTCTTGTTTATCATCCGACAATGACTTGATTTCAAGCTTAGCTTCATAGTAAGTGCAATATTTTCTCTTCACGTATCAGTATTATTATTTCGACTTATTTATTTATTAATTTTTATATATTTATTTATATGTATACGTTTATATATTTAAGTATGTATTTATTTATTTAAATATTTAGTTATTAATCTTGTAGTCATTGCTATTTCATATTGCTTAAAGCTTGAACTTGAAATCAAGTTCTGAAACCACTTCTCTTTTCCCCCCAGCGAAATCAGGTATTTATTGAAGGTTTTTCAGTGGCTTTTCCTTCAAACCTATAACAAAATCTGTGATACAATATTTAGGAAATCTTATATTTATTTTAGTAGTAAGGTGTTAAACCAAATCTCTGTAAGATGATAATTGCATCTTAAGGATTGTAAATTTCTGCCACAATAAAATATTCTATATATATATATATTCTCGGCAGTATTTCTAAATTAAAAAAAAATCCATTTAAAAGCCTTTCAACGCTACAATTTGGTGAAAATAAATCTCAAAAGGATCCTGATGTATAAAATGGTTCGACAAGTAACTGAAAAATATTCAAAATATTCGAATACAGTGGTTTAACAATAGACCTCTAATTATCCTAAGCGTCATAAATAGCGCACACCTTACCTGCGTTTTTGTATGCAATCAGTCTGTGGAGTTCCCCTCCAACATGTCACATAATTTTACATACCCAGCCCTTCCTTAATCAGATGTTGTAAGATAGTAAACCATTCTACTCTACGAGATAGTATCAACATCCGTTCAGTGAATCTGGTGACACTGGCGCTGTTGACAATTCCTTGGGGAAATGTTTACATCCAACTCAATTTACTATCTAAAACCTATTACCCACAGAATGTTTTTTTCTTTTGTAAAAGACTGTGATCAACATACATATGTATGCATATTCCCGATATGAATTTCTAAAGACAAGGTATATATACATAAGTATCTACAACCATTTCTGAGACAGAAGCCTTTGATAATAACTTTTAGAAACCTGACAACCCAATCGATTGTTTAAATGTCAATAAAGTCTTACTACAAATCAAAGCTTTGACGTATGTATGTCTTTGTTACCATTGTTCACTCTGTCATCTACATACTTACATAAGTATAAGAGGCACTCAGAGTGAAATAATCGACTCATATGATATACATAACTATGCACTAAATCGACATCTTTATACATTTTGGATGTCATTTATATACGCCAGTAGATGACACGTTTTCTACATAAATCTATCAGCGTTTGATACCTCTTGTCTCACATTATTCTTTCTTGAACAACAGAAGGACACTGTGTTTTTGAAGTATTTGACATTAGTTCCGTCATCATGTAGCCATCAATCAACTTGTGTCATGAAAAGTGTGCGTAGTCTGTGTATGCACTATCCATTAGAATATAATAATAATAATGACCCATTGTTTGTAACGACGTGAAATTATCGACCTACTTCAACATAATAAATAAGTTGAATCTAGTATGATAAATGGTTTTTTACTTCGAGAAAAGAAATGGTGTCTAGATCGTTAAGTATGCCCTTCAGCAACTGATTAATATAAAATAAGTCTTTACAATACATCTTAACTATGTATGTACTATCAAAAAAAATTATAGAATATAGCTAGAATTTACTTTTTTGTTGAAACTACTAAAAGTACTGGTAAAAGTCATTTAATCATTAAAATAAAATCACAGAAATCAGTGCGACCATTATAGGGTTTTGATGGTGGATTAAGCGTTTTTATTAATGACCTATCTTCGAAACTTTTCACACGTTTTCTCAGGATTGTATGAAATTATGTATTAACATACTATATAGACGTTACAAGAATATTGTCTTAAGTGAATAGATGTTTATTTGGTATAACAATTTACAAAATTGGTTCGGTACAAGATATTCAAGTGATATCAGGGATGGTTAAGCATAATTTTTAATAATTTATTTTGAGAAATTTACAATCTTTAAAAATTACGGTTAGCATAGTCATACCATACTTGGCATCCGTACTATACCTATAGTATACCCTAGAATTAGAAATAATAAATAAGTATAATAATTTTATTGACATTGGATAACAAGGATTTCCTGTTTATAAACGAATAACATTCTAATAGCAAAGTTAACTTTTTTTCTCAGTATTTCTAATGTAATGAGCACATTAGAGCACATTAGTATCGAAATGTGGTCGCAGAAATTTCACAGAATGTAGCTGAACTTTATTCACTCTGATTGGTCTGAAAGTAAAGAAACAATGTTTTCTTATTCCAGAGAGGGGAATATCTGACGTATAAATGTTGTACAAAACTGGAGCAAGAATAGAACCTTATGGCACACCAAAATGAAAAGAAACATAAATCAGAATACTTGCTATTGAAAAGAACTTTAAAACATCGGTTTGACAAAATAAAAGTTTGCACTCTTTCACACAGATATGATGACAGGAAACTTCAGCTTTAACATTTTGAAAAGTAGACTATTGTGCCAGATTGAGCCAAATGTCTCTTTAATATCTAGTCGTACCATGCCTGTAGATTTGTCTACTGCGCGTTTAAGTTTTATGTCTTTGCAAATCTTAGAAGCAAATCGAATAATATTTTTCTCATCTGAAATCTGTTACGCCATTCATAACAAATTGAACAGAATTTCTTTTTTGACTTTTTTGAGCTCTTGCCAAAAATGTAGTATCTGTTGCAGTAAATAAGCTCTGATTCATCCGTAACGAAGTTATGACAGGATATTAGTGTTGCAGTAAATAAATCTGAGTATTTTTTATCTTTCGCAACTCAAGGTGAACGCCATAAATCTGATGACTAAAACGGCACTGGATCGTTCCATCGTTTCTTGTACGACAATGCAGATGGCCTGAATTTTACTTTGCTGTCTCAAGTGATTTACGAAAATGTATGTAGCATGGTAGGAGGGGTAATTGGATACGAAGCTATCAATCGATTCACCAATGGATTCATTGGTTTGTGACTTTCAACTATGCTGCCTCTCTGTACCAACCTGAGATTGTTAGAAATTGTAGGATGGGTAATGGTGGCTTTCCCGACAGATCACCGAAGTGGAGGGAACATAGGAAGTTAGCTGTGTTTTCTTCTGCTTCTGCGGAGATCGTCTGTATTTAGTCACATTCTTCTTCGATGGTCCGCCAGGAGGTTGCGGCCAGTAATAATCTACGTGAAAAGCGCTACATATGCTCATTTGAAACGCCTGGTTTTCGAATAGTCGTGATTTGTCCAGAGTTTTCTGGAGAAGCGACAAGATGAGAGTGCCCTCTATTTGATTTTTGTTGGATTTAAGTAGTAAGTGCTTGGAGAGGTAGAAAATAAAAGATAATAAAATAACGACCATTGTGATGTCCTTTTCGGACCCCTTTCTTACTAATTCGTTTGCTAGTAAAGGCATGATTTGATCTGAGTTTAATTAGCTCGTCGCGGCATCGTTTCAAAAGTTTGGATTTAACAACTGCGGATGAGATGGCTATTAAAGCGGCTTGGTTATTTATGTTGTTGATGGTAATTACCTTTCTGGAGTGTACTTCGTGCATAATTCGCATGCCTATTCTACGATTGCTAAGCCTTCCGCTTGTAATACACTAACGTGGTTTGGAAGACTTAGTAAGTGCACAATTTTGAGTTTAAACGAGTAAATACCAGATCACCCTCCTTCATCGGTTTTTGACTTGTTCATAATTATATTCATAAAATTATGATGGCCCTACCATTTAACCAATCATTTCTTGAGTGGAAGTTTGTTTTGAAGATTAGACTTAAGTCAGGAGATGGTGTTGTATAATCTATCAAAAGTAGGATTGTTTCAAACGTAGGACACTTATTGCAACTGTTTTATTTAGGTGCAAGTGTAATGACATCAGTGTGGGCTCTGTAGCTCAAGTGGTTAGTCCGTTGAACTACGGAGCGAGGGGTTCGAGGTTCGATCTTCAGATAACACCTAAAATTTCGTTCACGATGGAGAAGCCTCCTCTCGCGAGCTTCTGACAAACATCCGAGCGTAAATCTGTTATGAAAAAACTTCTCAAATAATAATTGCCTTTGGGACCCGGCGCCGTGGCTCAAGTGGTTAGTGCGTTGGACTACGGAGCGAGGGGTTCCAAGTTCAATCCCCAAACAACACCTAAAATTTCTTTTACGGCCCCACCTCTCGCGAGCGTCTGACAAACATCCGAGAGTAAAACTGTCATGAAAAAGATTCTCAGTTAGGGTGGTTCTGATGGCGTTAATAATCTATATATGTACATGCTAATTTTTGGATCTCGATCAGTTACACACGTGAATTCACTTGCTGCGGGGCACCAAACTAGGTACCCATAGGATAGAATGTGTCTCACGATGGCTGTGTACATCCAGTGGATGATGGCAGCCTTAGGCACCCATTTTTTACGATCAATTTTGCTGAATGTACATATACCTATAGAAGGGTATAGATGGCTCTTTATGCTTTCTGACGTGTTATCTTTCCAAGTCAGCTTTCGGTCGAGTGACTCAAGGGTGTACCTTTGAGTCTCAAGGGCCCCCGAAGGCCGCCAGCAGAAATTATTTATGGTAGAGGAAACTTTCGACTTTTGCGGCCACTTGATATAGGACTGTCGTAATAGATTGGCCTTTCTCATAGGACTTTTCGTATGAAAGGCGTTAATTTTTTTAGAAGACTTCATCAAACTCAATATAGTCTCTAACAATTTTAGATACATATCTAAATTTCCAGATGCGAAATTTAATACACATATTTAAGAAGATATTCGAGCAAACTCAAAACCCCCTTAGAACATTTCCAGTTTAAAGTAAAACCATGTAGGCCTCTCTAAAATGCGTGATATTCTAAATTTACTTACAAATACCATTGCATCTGCAAACCATAAGTTTTCTAAAAGTTTCACAGTAAACAACAGCGTTGACTACAAGAATAGTTGCAAAACCGCTGCGGCTAACAAATTCCTTAAAACAGGAAATAGTTTCTGCTTGTTAGAGCACAACGAAAAGGCACAGGATAGGACAAGATGAAATCTCTTTGATGTGCATTTTTATTTTATTTTTTTTCTCCCCTAAAACTCATGAAAGACAGCTCCAAATGAGAATACAAGAAAAAGAGAAATGAAAGAATTATTCTAAAACGTAGATTTCGCAAAGAAATGAGAAACGAAAAAATAAATTTTTTTTTTTCACAAACAAATTTGGACAATGAAGGAGATTCTTTTTCTTGTAGATACATACATACATTTATATACAAAAAAAAATCGTCTGTTACTAGGCAAAGATAAAAGGTTACTCATCGCTTAGGAACGACCACAATGCAAAGCAAGTAATATAATGCAAACGGGTCAGATGTAATAAAATAAAAAATAAAATAAAAACTGGATAGGTTAAGCCGCATTGTGAAACAAAGGAATACGATGACAAGGATGTCGCAATAGAGGAGATTTCTTGTTACACAACCAAATCTTCAATTTAATTTCAATTTAAGAAATAGTAGCTGGATTGAATGAGAATTTCTAAATGCAAATGTGCAAAGTTAAATTAGTTAAATTGTGTATGTGAATCAGTTTCAGCATCGAAGTAATATGTATGCTTCAAAACCAAGTGCTGCAAATAATGATTTTAAGCAAATGATGCATACATTTAATCATTTGTAGAACTGAAGCATTAGAAGAGGATAGGATAGATTGTAACTCAAGCTGTAGGAGATAGTTTTTAATGGGATCGTCAACTTTGAAATGTTTTCTTGAAATTTATGCACAAATACTCATATACATACATAGGTAGATACCCACCTTATGGATCCTTTACGAGTAATTAAAAGTCAGAACGGGGGTGGAAGTTCGAACCAAATTACTTGAGCCCTCATCGATTCTTAAAGATTTCAGTTCCCAGTTGACTAATCTGAGCCGTCGTCCTGCCGGGTGCCCATAACATGTTGGTTTCGGGTTTTGTCGATTTTAGTCACACCTGACGCCCAACATAACATCTTAATTTCAGAAACAAGACTCGACGGAAAATTTTTGTCACATAAGACCCCAGTTACAAACCACAATTTCATTCAGCCCGAATTTGATGACGGTTTTGAACGTCCTCGTCAATCTTTCCGTTAGATAAAATCACGGAATCGAGTTTATGTAGGATCTTCCAACAAGAGGTGTCATTTTAATTCAATAGGAAAATGCAATGTTCTTATGGAAAAAAGAGATATTTTTATTTACAGTACAAACTCTGAAATTAATAATGAAATACCACTGCCAAAAGTCCGCCTTGGCTTTACCTACAAGTAGTCGTATGACAAAAGTATTTTGGATGAAATTTTTCATCACATTTTCGCATAATTGCGGCTGTATTTCCCGAATTTTTCTTTTAGAGCATGAATCCTTGGTGGAGCGTTGGTGTGAACTCTATCTTTAACATAGCCCCAAAGGAAAATTGAATGGTGTTAAATAGAACGTCCAATTGAAATCTCTTTTTTGAGAAATCACATGTCCGCGAAATTTGTCAAGCAATAGAACCATTGTTTCCTCAGCTGTGTGGAATGTGGCAAGATATTTTCATAGTTTTTTTCAGAGATAGCGGAGCTGCTTCTGAATTGGGTGATAGTGAATTTGTGCCTAAGAGCTTGCCAAATGATGTTCCTTGTGAGTCTATCAAATGATTTTTTGGGTCTAAGAAGGCAATATACATGTCCTCAGCAAGGTTTCGCACAACAAGAACCAGAAATGCTAGTATACCCAAGCTGATATTAAAACTTGCTGTGTGCTTATAATTACAAGAATCAAGAAGAAGGGCTATCGCTAAGTTTAGGTGAAGGATGCAACTGTGTGAATTCGAAGAAATGGAATGCAAAGAGAAGGCAGGTATAAGTGTCCGTTCTTGAAATGAAAGTCCTTAAGTCTTATTAAGCTGAGATATCCATACATTTGTAAGTAACTGATGTAGTCTGTAGGCATAATGAGGCAAATCCTGTGTCTATCACCAGCCTATACAGCTGGTGTAGCTCCGTGTAGTCAAAATGTTCTTTGCATAAATTGAGCTGTATATGATCTACATTCATCATTGAATGTCTCTTGTTCAAATTTATTCCAAAACTCTATGTACAGCATTTACTATAAATTGGTAAATCTATGATGATCTCGATATTAGGATGAGTGTTCTAATATAGTTATCGGGAGATAGAATTTGCTTCTTTCTCAAGAATATGCCTATTCAATTCAATTCACTGTTCAAGTGTGCGAACTGCAAGGTTGTCAAAATCCGTACATTGACGATGTGCTCAGTGGACACTACCTGATAGTCCTACATGCCAAAAAGTTCAAGCTCTGCACAATCTACTTATGCAGGACCTGTAGGAATGAAAAGAAATCTTTTTTTAGATTTGTCCAGCGCTATCCCGAAAATGTTTCCTCCATCTAGGGACTTCGACAAACTCGAGACTTTTAACGTCAGAAGCTGCCATCGCTTGGTTAATGTTGTCCTCAGGTAGATTGGTAATAGTAACAGATCCGTGATATTACATAGGACATCCTCTGGTTTAAGGGTGTATGCCTTTGTGTCTTTGTCCTTCACACATAAAGTCCAAATACTATCCATAAGCTCATGATCCTATTAATAAGATTCCTCAATCTTTTGCTGGTCAAATATTTGGTTTCAGTTCACTTAATGCTCCTGAATATTCACAAGCAAGATGTGTGGTTGCATATCTGATGATGTGGTGTGTTCTACGAGAAGGAGGGAAGCATTAAACACCCTATCCACTACTGTACTGCCACTTCACTTCATAGAATGTATCTATCGAAAAATCCATCTCATTGAAGGAGTTATAGAAGTATCATTTTTCTTCAGCCAAAGACGCTAAACTAAAACAAAAGGAATTATCCAGAAACTTAACGAACTGATTAAGGATGCAATAATTTTTCTGTAAAAATAAAAAAAAAATTATAAAAGAACATCCAAGTTTGTCATTCCTACAGAATTCGCTTTAGGGAACAAACTTTCTTCTTATAAAAGACAACTTCGTACAGATGTACAAAGTTGTAAAACAAACAAACAACAGAACGTCACTATTTCCGTATCCAGGCATCTACTCAAGAAACTTCACAAGAAGAAACAGACCTGCACGTATTATTCTATCCAAGTTGCCTGAGACTTAGACTAGGAAGTAACAAATAAATACAAGGAAAGGAAAAGTTTACTTACAGTTACAAACAATAATTGCTTGCAATTGTAATGAAAGTATCGAGTAATGTTTAACATATGGTAATAAACTAAAATATGGAAAAGAACCATATACCCATCATCACAAATCATTATGATAAATAAATATAGTGGAAGTTAAATCGAATCTGTGGTTTACAAGACTCGAAAAAAAATCACTACGCTGCACTTCAAAAAAGAAAACAGACAAAAAGATGAATAGATGATGATAAACTTATATGTAGAAGAATCAAATTCATTAAATACCTCCATTTCCCAATCGCGGAATCCACCTTAAGGACCTGGGGCTTATCGTTGCTTCCATTTGCTCGAAGGGGAATAAATACAACCGACTAGTGTTATTTTTTTTGGGTATTCGATCTCGTTTGGAGGAGGAGATTCAACAACTGTACAGCAACATCGACCTAGTCAAAAATCAAGGCAAAAGTGGTTTGAGATAGCTAGGACATGCAGAGCGAATGGACACCAGCGTTTCGGTTCCCTCGAGTCTTCGAATCGATACCAGAGACACAACGCAGTAGAAGAAGACCTCCTTCCAACTTGGAATGCGCAACTGGAGGCAGTTAGCTAAGGACCGGGCTAACTGGAGAGGCTTGTTAGTTGCGACTGTAGCGCCACCTAAGAAAGTAAGTAATTAAGTATGCTAAGACTCTTGGCCAAAGTGAAAACAGTGAAGGATACATGTGGACTCTCAAAACTCTTCGAGTTCCCAGAACTAGAACTAGAAGTCTACGTTTCTCTCTTCTTTCGCTTCATTTCTACTGGTTTGAAACGTATTAATCACTGATCTACCTGTGAGCTTCAGTATTTCTTGAGCGTCAGCTAGACTAGAGCCACAGAATTTACAAAGAAATAACAAAAAAAAAATGTAATACAGTCTGTATAACAAAGGTAACAAAAATTAATCTAAGCAAAAGTACTTGTAAGACAAAGCTTCATCAAATATATTCAAATTACTACTTAAGTTTGCGAGTAAAAGAAAACATCTAATCCAAAACACTAATACCAGCACTAAATGTAAACGAACTCTTGTCTACTTTAACCGAATCTCCATATCTTCATATTGATGTAAATCAGTTTGGGATTAAAAGCAATTCCAGACTGTCATCGGATTTAATTACATTCGATTGAAGGGACATCAAAGTTGTTGGTTTTTTCTGACAGAATCGTTATTTCTTTATTTGTCTACATATACCCTTTTTGTGTTTTCCATCCTCTCTTACACGCTCAGTTTCATTGAAAGTTCTCCTAATCGTCTAGACTGGTATAATATGTTTAAGGCCATTGCCCATTTAATCCCTTTTAAGTTCTTTTTAACTGAGAACTTTAGTTTAGTCCATTTTGAATTTGATGTCCATTGCCGGTGGGAGATTAAAATTAGGATTAGGACATCCACATATCCTCTTATTGTCACCCTTTCAAACACCATCATTAATCACTTGAGTCACAATTAGACATCATTTGCATTCCTTGTGCGAAGATTATCAAACGCCCTTGGTATTTAATTGCAAATATTTGTCCTGACATAATTCACGGCCATATACTTGTACATATTTAATGGCCCATTGATTAATGGGCATTCTTTTGTCATGTCCTGAATTCCTTTTCCTCGTTTCAAGGAATAGAAAAAGGAAATCTAATGA
Source organism: Xylota sylvarum (assembly GCA_905220385.1). NCBI lineage: Eukaryota > Metazoa > Arthropoda > Insecta > Diptera > Syrphidae > Xylota > Xylota sylvarum. The sequence continues at coordinate 51,592,967 of LR999958.1, forward strand.
CACGCAAGTGATATACTGACGTTAAAATTTTGCCCCGCTGAACTCCAGGAAGCAACTAAATCATTCATTACTATATCTCTCTCTCTCACTCTTTTGCTTACTCTACCTTGGTTTACGCCTTTCGATAACACATTCGTTGAAGCCATATTTATTTATCGATTGGTTTTTTTTTATGTTTAAACTTTATGGACTGCAAAGGAATTATTTTTCACTTTTATGGGACGGCTGCTACTAAATTCCCGACCCAGACAATATACACGTTCATATCTTACTCGTAGCCTGATTTGAAAGGACCTTAGATCTGAAGAGATACACCACACAATCTGGCTTCGATAAAATCATACGAAACAGTCAAAAAGAAAAAGTGTGCGTTGATCGATACGAAACCAATTACTTATCGATTTTTGTATATATGTAAGTACACGGGGGCTGGGTGGTGAAAAGATGTATATTTTATACGCTACCTCGGACCGGGCGTGGGTATGGGTATGGGTGGAAGCCAATGTCAAAAGGGCGCCTTTTAATGGGCATACTCTTCGAATGGTATTTCTGCTGAAATAGGTAATCGGTTTTAGAAAAAGTACGCGTGTGTGTGTGTGTGTGTCTGCCTTGTGAAACTAATTTGCGGAGTGGCACTGTTATGTAGGTGTTTATGTGGGGGCGGGAGGCTCCGTGCTCGAGTGGACTTTGATTCGTGTTGTGCAAATGCAAATGTAAACAAGTTTACAGTGATTTCATTTGAATCTCCTTGACTTGAGTTGAACTGAATAGTGGGGGGTGGGTTTTTTTTTTTTATTTCCTGAAAGCTGAAACTATTCTCAAGAATACTTTGTTGTTTCTAGATTGTGCTGCGTTAGGGTAAAAGTTCCATAGTCCTTGTTGTTATTTATTATTGAACACTTCAGAACTTTGATTTTCCTTACATCGGCAAATCTTTAACGGAAGAGAAAATCAACACAATTTGCATTAACGTGGTTTTACTATACGTAGTCTTATGGTTAGTATGTGAACTGTGTTAGCTGTTGTGAAGCAATCATTTGCTGGTATTCATCACAAAGCTTTCAGTGAAACAGATCAGTTTTATGTCCATAAGATTTGCATCCTAAACAAAATATCAACTACTTTATGCTATGTCTCACTAAATCTCATGACTTTTAGTCCGGGAAAGACCTAGTCAGCTCAATCGTTACCCAGCTGTCTAGAGTTTTGCACACCAATTGTTTGAGGTCCCTTCCCACTTGAGCGTGCCACCTAAGTCGAGGTCCGAGGTACTCTACTAAACCATCACTTCGGTTTAGTTTTGAAGACTCTACTCTTGTTCATCTGCTTTACATGACCTAGCCATCTTAGATGATGTACTTGTACCCTTATAACTAGGTCGATGTTGCTAAATACCTCGAAAAGCTAATTATTGTATTCTATGCAGATGGGACATGTATTCTATTTACTCGATTTTATTTTTTAAATCGACACCGGGACTTGTCCAATTTTGACATAGCACATGCTTCTGCACCACAAACCTGGACTGGAATTATCAAGGTCTAAGCAACTTTAGGATAGGAGAGGGTTTCGATACCGACTTATGTACCTTCTTAGACCAAAGAAACAGCGGTTAGGAAGAGTTTTTTCTTCGTTCGATCTCAGAGCCGCTGTCGTTGTCTGAATTGGTAGCGGATCCCAGTTAGACACAGTCCTTAGTTATCTCAAAGTTATATTTGCCGATGGTGACATTCTATCCGAGAAGTGGGTGTTGTATGTCCGTTTTTGTTGACAGCGTGTTGGCCTGTCTAAATCCTTTTCCAATCTTGAGGGAGCATCATTAATCGTCATCCTGAACAACCAGATAATGCCAAAAGTTGACAGCTCTATATAGCTCGCCTCTATAATTGCTGTCATTTGCCGTCTTAAAATCGATAAAAAGATGGTGGGTATCGATTTGAAATTCCTAAGTTTCTACTTAAAGATCTGCTGTAGTATAGTAATTTCTTCGATGGTGGACTTTCCTAGACTGAAACCACTCTGATATGAACCAATCAAATTGTAGACAAAAGGTCAACTGAGCTCGTATAATCCAGCAGATAAGATCTTATAAGCGAAGTTGAAGAGATTTATTCCTCCATTTTTGACGATCATTCTTTCGTCAGACCATATTTTCCAGATGAGCATTCTTAATCTCATCGAGATTCGGTGGATGAACGAAAAGTACTCGGGGCCTAGCTTCTTACAACTATTCGTGTTGTGAGTTTTATATTCTTCACATGAATAGAAGAGGCCTACGGTTTAATGCCGTGTCAGAAGGGCAATTCTTGTTTGGAAAGCTTTTCATAGCAGTTACACTCTTGGATGTTTGTCAGACATTTCGCTGAGCCGGTTCTAGATTATCACTTTCTTTCTTTTCTTTTAGAGAAGCCGCTGTTTATCCTTTTTCTTCTGCTCGTAAAAATCACAAGCAGCTTTAGTTCTTCTATACAGTGCCGAGTAATATGTCTTCTTTGTTTGTGTATCTGTGGTGTTTGAGATAGAGACCCAGCTCATCAGAGACTGATAGCTTTTGCGGTGACAGCAGTATATGATGCTAATATTAGACGACCTTTTGAGAGATTAATTAACACTCGATCTGAAAAAACCTTTGGCGAGCACTTGTATGTATTTCAGGGGAGCGATGTTTTGTATATCTACATCCTTATATTGACTATAGCAAGAAAGTGCGTCAAGTCGATGTTCGCTTTTTCAAACGTTCGGACATCCACTGTACTGAATAATGGAGTGTCTTGCGTTGATAGCAATAACACTAGTAGTAAAGATTCCCTTCATTCCTAACTTTGCAGGACAATTTAACGTCATACTAATACCTAAAGCACTTCTTGTATGTTTTGGTCAGGAACTCGTAGCAGTAGTCATCTTTTTCCTCCTTTGGATCGTGATCACTTATCCGCATCCACATATACGCTCCCTTTGTTGTCGGTACCAATGATAATAAGATTCGACGTGCAAACCTAAAAGTTATTATTGACCCCACAATTGCTAGACTCAAACTATCCGTACCCTTAGCTATGGATTGCTTAGTAATCATTAATGTTTTTCTTGGTATGGAAGTTACACCTTAACTTTGAGGGTTAGCTCATTGGTAGAACCTGCCTTTACTCTTGAAAGATCCTTATTGACTTGAGTACTCAGGGTACTTCAAGTAGCTCAGAAAAAGTATACACAATTCTGATTGTGTACTTCAACTTCACCGTTGATTCCATCCAAAGGATTTCTGATAGACATTTGAGACGCATGTTTCAAAAGATGGGCCGCATTTTCCCACTAACTTCTGTCTTAGGACAATTCAGAACCGACTTTCCTTGGGTTTATGACTGGCTCTAAGTAAGATCAATCCTCTTCTCTTCTGAAATAGCCCAAAAATTCAGGCGCACTCAAAATTCGATCAGAAAATCGAATTTTTAAAATTTATCAAGGTTGCAGATTTTTTTTTTCAAATATTCTCCATTACCTAAGACTAAAGTCCTTTAAAGTTATAAACCCAGTGATGGAGTGAAAAAAATGATATAAAGAAGCTAGAAGTTCGAAGACAAGAAAAGAGAGTTTGGTGACGATTCGCAAATCATAATTTGTTGGAAATATTAAAGGGGGCAAGTCATTCCACAAATGTATTGAGTAGCTAAATAATAAGCTTCTGAATTTCAGTCTCCGACCGAAAATACTTAGTACGATTAAACTGACAAACAGGCGGAACACAACTATAGATTTCGTCTGAACAACTATAGTGAAAATATTGGTACAGGACCGATAACAATCCAACATTCCGACGATGCTCTAGCGAAGGAATTTGGTTCCAAATTGATAGGTCACCGATCGATCTTTCGCACCCTAATTGTTGATTGCCTCAATTGAGCTCGGTAGACACTCGCTGCCGTAGATTCACCAAAGAATAAGCGAAGTCAAGAGTACGCTCATTCGCAAAAGAATGGATTGGCTTACGTGTAAGAGGGAGAAAGTCGTTAATAAATATTAATAACAAAGTCGGAGAGAGGACTGAGCCCTGCGGTACACCAGCATTGATTGAGAATGATGTGGAAGTATATCCGTCCAATACAAAAGCTTGCAATCCATGATGATAAGGTGTTACCGACACCGTAAGCTTGGATTTTGTTTAAGAGGTCACTATCCCACACTCTATCGAAAGCTTTGGAGATATCAAGGGCAACTACTCGGCATTCAGCGTGATGGTGAATACTTTGGTTCCATTTTTCAGTTATGTACACCATAAGGTCCTGTGGAGCTTTGTTAACGGAAACCGTACTGACCGACATTTAGAAGATGGTTTCATTCAAAATATCTCATGAGATGGAGGTTTACAATGCTTTTCATGAACACTGAAGTTAAGGCTACGGTTCGGTAGTTTGAAATCAGTCTCCAATGAAGGAGCAAGGTGCTGATGATTTAGTTTTTTCCAGTAACAAACAATTTCATTGAAAAGGGATTCCTTCCAGACCAGTAGCGTCTCTGTTTGCTCCACTGAATATTTTCCTACTCCACATAAAAACCAAAACAAAAAAGTATGTCAAATCGAATTTTTTCTAAGGACATGGCATACAAGGATTTCTTGTCGCTCCGTCAGCTAAAAGCCACTCGAGTTTAAACTAATTGGCATTCGCACTAAATGCTATAAATTTCTGTGGCTCACAGGTGTATAAAATCGCCAGATATTTCCGGTGCCATTACTCCCCAATAAAATCCCATCCATTTGTCATTGCTTATTTGTGGTGGATATCTGCACTAGTCTACGTCAGTATATATTTTTTTTGGAACACAAAATCGTCGTTACTCTACGTACATAGTACTAACAACACACATCTCTGGCAGTTAAAATAAAAAATAAAAAAAAACAGAAAAATAACGATGAGATGATAAAACGGTCGATGAACTCGAAATGACAGTGCATTTCCTCTTTGCAAAAAGGAAGCTAAAATCCCCCTTCATGTCCGGGAAACAAGGAAGAAAAAAAAAAATTAAAACCGAACAAAAAATGACTCAAATGAACGCCTTCCAATCGCATTTGTACGGAGTATGTGTTCCACAACGACACCCGGTTGCAGTTGAATAGATTTTTGGCAAGATTCCGAATTCGAATCCAGGATTTGAGTCCTGCATGAGAGGACATAAAGATGTGCTTTGCAGAGACAATCTGCTTGTGTGCTTCCCAACCTCTGGGTCGATGCGTAATAGCATAGTATACCTATCGATTTGAAATATCACTGTTCTTTGTGATTTGTTTTTGGTTCCAATGAAAAGATTTGTTTTTCGTTATATCCGACAAGATGCAAAAACTTTCCTCATTTTCCAAGGATCCTGAGACAAGCAGACATTTGCTGTAATAAATTATTGTAAGCAAGCTATAGTATGGCTCATTGAGTGGGCAGGGGAGTGCCATAATTCAGTCTGGGTCGTTGTTCATTAGGTTGATACACACATCGATATGTAGCAGTGTGTGGATGTATAAGAACAAATCGATTAGTTCCGATATCTTAATGCTGCTCCTTGTTTCCAGGGATATCTTTCTAAATTTAAAAAAAAAGAGAATCAGTTAGTACAGGATTAGTTTCTCCTAAACTAGGGTACGTTATCTTCTCCGTTTTTGCCTTCCCAACGCATTTTTTGCAGGAAAAGGATTTTTTTTTCATTTCGTTCATTGCCCTACTGGTTTGCAGGGAACGAAAACCTATAAGACTATCAAAGGGATAAAAACTTGGTCGGCTTAATGCTGTACACAACCGAATTAAAGGGAAATAGGTCAAGAAAGCAATTTGCTGGCATTCTGCTTATCCTCTATCGTGAATCAACCAAAGTACCGAATAGGACATTTCGACCTTAATTGGTGAAGTGAAATATCGACCAGAGATACCGCACTCAGAAATGCAATGCAATCAACATCACATCAGCATGACCCTACATTATGACTGAGATTTTGATGGACAACTTCAATGGGATATGGGAATGCGATGTATGTACATATATGATATAGTGCCTCCGAAATCTGGGTAATTGATTAATTAACGATGTTTTAACAAAATTCTGTTTCTGGCAAGGACATCTGTGTTATGGGTACCTTCTAGCTAGTAAGGGTTGTGCACATTTACATGCATAAATAAACTATATACAGGTCAAAAGGTAGTTGGGTGTGGACCGTGTCGGTTCATCAAGGCAGTTCGTCTTTTATGCACCACTTGTATGTGACATGAAGGGCTGTGATTTACATAATTGGCTATGTCAGCATAGTCGTCCTGTTTGTTTGGGATAAAATTTTAAACATTGTTAATGGTCCGGTGGCATATAATGGCATTACCAATTCGTTTGTGCGTGCATATATTTTGGGGGTAAAATTATACGCACGTCCTTTAGAGAGAATGTGAAACAAAAGTCCTGAGAGTGGCTGCCAATTAGTGTGTCAAGTGATGAATGTAGCTTGTTAAAATAATTCGAATGTTTTGAAAGTACTACCAAAAGTGACAAAGGTAAAGTTAACAGAGTCCTCCGGGTGCCTGACCTGATTAATTTTTGGTATACTGTCTGTCATTATACTAAAGTAGTGCTTGTGGATAGTGAAATGTAAGTTCGTTATCCTTTTTTCAGAGGCAGATAGATACAGTTGTCTTTCAGGGCATCCTTCGATCGAGCATATTTTGTAAATTTACAGCCATCGTCAACAATGTACATATATGGAAATGAAGTTTAGTTTGTGGACATGAGTGTTTAGACAGGCAATCCAAAACCGCGTTGAAGATGAAAGGGCCAATGACAATACCCTGATTCAAGCCAATATTTATCAAGAACTCTTCCTTAATTTTACTTAATTTAACGAGGTTGACAGCTCGTTAAGGCTAATATTGCAGCGAATATGTATCAGTTTCTCCAGAGTTTTCAAAAGAAATGGTGAAAGACTTAAGGGTCTGAGATCTGTGGGATTGACGTGCAAGCTTTAACCTCCCTTCGGTATAGGTAGGTGGGGGTGAAGGCGTGGATTCACAAGCAGACAGCACTCGGATCACCAGTGGATCCATTGTGAACCCCTGTCGTGAATAACCTATAAACGAAGACAAAAGTTGGTCTGTAACTTTGGGATAGCAAAGCGGCCATCCTGAACCAAACCGATATTGTTTTAATTTTCAGGATCTTCGAAGTGGTATTCAGCGAGGGAAGTGGCATGTGCTCTCTTCTGCGTTCGTGTCGCCATAGCCTCGGCAGAGGGCATCAGTGTCTTCTTCGGTGGGTCGCTAGGAGGTGCTGGCCAATAATAATTCCCGTGAAGAGCGTTAAGTTTAGTCTGTTAGGCGCTAAAATTTGCTTGGTCTCGGCTTTGTCATGTTTTGTCCAGAGTTTTCTGCAGACACGACAAGATGAAAGTGCGCTCCATCTCTCATAAGCTAGTCTCTCGAAGGCTTGCGATATATTGGATATAACAAGAGTAAGGGGTGGTCAGGTCCTGTCCGGACGCCCGTTTGTTTGCCTGAATGCCGTTGTGTCCTGGTACCCAAAGAAGTGTAACTTTTTGGTTTGCTGTTTGGATTTAACGACTGTAAATGAGATGGCTTTCATAGCGGCTTGACTGTACATATGATCCTCTTTCTTGATTGCAGTTTCGTGGATAGTTCTCGTGTCGCTCTAGGATTGCTAATACTTCCGCTTGGAACATATTGCCGTGGTTTGGAAGTCTCAGAGAGCGAGCAATTTCGGGTTCAGATGAGTATATGTCAGACTCTACTCCTTCGTCAGTTTTTGATCGTGAAAATAGATATTATTTGGGTTGATGGCCCTACCGTTAATTCAGTCCTATCTTGAGGGGAAGATTGTCTTAACGATTAGGCTGAAGTGGGATGGTGATATATATAATCTGTCTTGGTACCCAAGTGTGCCCATCTCGCAATAGTGCAGTGGCCAGTGTTGCTTTAAGCTAAGGGCACTCTTTGCAGTTGTTTCCTTTAGGTGTGAGTCTAATGGGATCAGTAGTAATATGGTCTATACATATATACATACAATACAATACATACAATCTTTGTATCCTGGTCAGTGCTCTGAGGTACGTGGTCTTATCTGCTCGGGTCACCGGACTAGGTACCCATAGGATAAAATGGATCTGACGATGACTGTGTACATCCAGTGCATGATGGCGTGCTTGGGCCCCCATTTTTACCAAAGATTCTATGCATGTATAGTAGGCTATGGATGCTTTCTCTATTCTTTCTTACGTTTTTTCTTTCCAAGTCAGCTTACGGTCGAGTAAACAACCCAAGTATTTCGCCTTATTTCAGATTTGGAGAGGTAAGCCGTTGAGTCTCAAGTGTCTGTCGGATTGTTCTCTTGTTAGTGAAGTGGACCGCCTCTGTTTTCAAGGGTTTGACGTTTAATCCACATCTTTCCACCTATTTGTGTAGGTTATTGAGGGCGGATTGAAGTATTTCGGTGATTAACTTACCTATTGTCATTATGACGACATCATCCGCAATGCGACAACTTGAACGCCATTTCGTTCTTATCTCTTTATGATTCCATTTATGACCAGCATCCATAGTAGAGGGGATAGGACCCCACATTGCGGGGTGCCTCTTGAGGCCAGAGCATGTACTTGGCAGTCACCCAGTTCCGAGTTGGTGTGTCTCGTCTTGAGCATGCATTCAACCCAGTCTGAGATTACTGGGTCTATGTTTTGTTGGTTTAATGCTAGTCGTATAGATTCAGATTTTACATTGTTGAATGCTCCTTCTGTATCAAGGAAGGTCGTGAATTCTTTGTGGTTGAGTGAACTTGCGATCCTTGTTACTGTCCTATATAGGGTTGTCTAAACAGATCGGCGTTTAGTATAGACGTGTTGGGCAGGAACATATCCCTAGGATTTAGCTTGGAGCGAATGCGTAAATCTATTAGCCCTTCAAATGTCTTGAGTAGGGTATGAAAATAACTTTGACTTCTCTCCAGGCTCGTGGTACATACATTCAAAGATAATAGCGGATGACAACCGAGGCCTTGTCTCCCTTCCATTTTATATCAGAGACTTTGATGAGAATCTCAGCATGATTTAATAGATACATATTTTAAAATCAATTTTTCAAAACACAAAGAAAACGAAGAAGAAGAATTTACTCAACCCAACCACTGTTTTACAAAACCACCCCCTTTTTCATAATTCTCTAAAGGTGCTCATTCCAAAGCGTTCTTTCAAATAAAAGAATTATTTTGTAACAGAGGTGGAGAAGAAGTCATGACTACCATGAAAGGTATCAATGAATCTTTCATACTCCACAATCGACCTGAGGAAAGAATTTCATTGCGACGATGAAAGAATAACAGCGTCCTTAAAACCAAATGGTGCAGAACATTCGCGCAATGAAATCAACTGGAAAAGACCTAAAGCAAGCTGAAAACCATCTCCAGGAAAGGAATTCAATATCGTGTAGGCGTTGTTTAATACCCCATCCTTCAAGAAACGAAAATAATGAAATTTATTCCAGAAATTTAGTGTCCATTCTTTCGAGGATATTTACTTTACGAATTCAAATTGTTATTTTTTTGTTTTAAATTTGTGTACACAGTTCACAAAACACAAAAAAAAAAAAAAAATAGATCCATGATTCAAATGGGTAATTCATGTTGTGAAGGTTCTTTTTATATGCATGAGATAACTGGCGCATTTTAAACCAAAATCCAAACACATTTTGTCAGTTAAATTGACAAGCATTTTCCTCTTGCACTCTCCGTATATTATTGCAACCAACGAACGAAGCATTTGAAGCATGCATCTCCGTAAAATGTTAAAATGTCGAACGTACACATATCCGTATCCGTTTCGAGGTATTATGGTGTTTGCTCATAAGTGCGAAATGGATATTTTTGTGCTCGAATAACCCGGACCGGAGCATAATAAATTATTTCCGAAATCTATCTCTAAATGTTTTCCGGATATATGTATGGATGTATGTATGTCATATAATATTATTGACGCATACAGCTGTGTACGTTTGAACAGTGGTGTCAATATTTTAGTGGACATATCTATTTTGTTCATAATTGGTGGGGGAATATTGTGGTGGGGGAATGTTTAACGATTATTCACAATTTATTAAAGGATTATCGACAGGTTTTGATGTTCCAAAAAAAAAATGTCTCTTTCAAATATCCATGATCATAGATTATGGTCTAAATTATAGAGCAGATTTGTGGCGTCTAACAATCCCAAATTTCATATGATATTCTTTATCCTAGTTTAGTCGTATAATATTGTGTTTTTGAAAAATTCCCCGTTGATTATATTTATATTGCCTTATACTGAATAAAGAAGAACAACCTTAAGAGCAGTTTAAGTATAGCCGACAATTCATTACTCACAGCATGTTGAAAGGAAGACTCTTTCCTCAAAAAATGTCGATTGACATTGTAAATTGAAAAACTCGGCAATATTGTCTAAAAGTCAATCACTCTCAAGTCAATTCGCTGTGCAGTGACAATTCAAATAAATCGGGCAGCAATCACGGTTGTTGTATTTTTTTATCCAAAATTTATGTGCATAATTTTAACTCAAATTAAAAAATGAATTTATCGTGCGTCGTTTAAATTGAAATAGTGTGGGATGTATAAACGTACTTTTGAATATGGAAATGTGCGTGAATAGCTTCATAAATATTTGGTGCAACAGGGCCCATGATCAAAGTTCTCCCAACCTTGCCTCTTGTGTTACATGGGATGGATTGGGCATACTGTTGAATGTCGTTTCGGAATCGGAAGAGCAGTTTTTGTTTTGAGAAGCTTTAATCTTATGGTGACAGCTATACTCTTAAATGATTGTCAAACGTTCAAGGGAGGTGGGACCGTAAAATTTAAAACAAAACGTTGGTGTTATCTGGGAATCAAACATATAACTTCCACTCAGTGGTCCGACGCACTAACTACTGTGCCAAGGCGCCCATATTACTCCAAGTAATGTAAGTATGGTAATACATATTTGGTTCTACAAATTGACTTGAGATTAAATTAATATAAATGGAGAGCAATTCTATGACATCGAAGCATGTTACGACAAAAATGTATAAAACGAATACAACGTCTAGCGACGGGCTAATTACGTTCCACCTCCATTGCTTACATCAATCCACATCCAATATAAGCCCACATATGTAAAAATGAAGAAATGAAGAAGACTTAGCCTTACTTGCACACAAGTAATAGGAGACAATAGCCAAGTTGGAGTGCTAAGCTAGAGACAAGACAACTCCACAACTGGAAGGATTTGTTGGTTGAATCTTAGGCTGAGCCTGAAATACCTAGTCTAGTCATAAATATTGATACAGTTGTTGCACCCATTCTAAATGAAATATTTGTTGCACGCTTTTCATGTTAGCCGTTATTTAATCCGTTGCTTTTATGCTTCCTTGTTGCGAAAAAGATTTTTGGTTTCAGTCGTTTACAATCATTGAATGGGGTGATATCGAAAATCGTGTCGTTGTGATCGGATTACACAAGTTTATATGGCAAAAGGTGATATCTTTCGGACCTTGCAACCGCTTGGAATCACCCGGTGTTTTGTTTATCGTACCATAAAATTATTCGAGGATACTGGTGGAGTACGTGACCGTCAAAGATCCGGCCGTCGCACTGTGAGGACTCCACGAGCCATCAAAGCCGTGCAGGGTCGAATCAGATGCAAGCCACTGGGAAAGCAGAAGATCTTGTCGCGGGAAATGAATATCTCGCAAAAATCTTTATCTATGGAAGAGGTTGTTAAGCCTCTAAGCCGAACAATGTTCGCAAACAAGCATTGGACCTTCCACCAGGATTCTGCTCCAGCCCATAAGGCAAAAACGACGCAAGAGTGTCTTTAAAAAATGTAGACGACTTTATATCACCGGATGATTGGCCAGCTGGTAGTCCGGACCTCAACCCTTTGGACTACAAGTTGTGGTCCGTTTTGGAGCGAATGGCCTGCTCTACTTATCACAGAAATATTGACTCCTTGAAGCGAGCCCTTGTCTGCGCTGTCCACAACTTTCCGATTAATGAGGTCCGTAATTCAATTGATGATTGGACAGTGCGTTTCAGGTCGTGCTTTAAGGCAAACGGCGGCCATTTTGAATGAAGTCTTTCATAACTTATAATGATCTAACAATTAAACGCATTAATTTGTTTTTAAAAATATCAATGCGTTTTCATTTGGCATAAGTTTTTCTTTGTATCAATATTTATGACTAGACTAGGTATACTGCTACCTATACGTAGTCTCATCCGACTTAAAATTTAGACTACAGCCTCCAACTGCATCATGATCATATTCGGATGTTCAAGTTTCCGTCATGAAACTCTGAACACGTGCCCTTGATAAAATGCAAAGTTTTTATTTCCTCACAAACATTTCGAAATGGTCGAATCAATGCAATCGAGCCCTTCGCCATAGGCGGACTTTGTCTTTGACAATGACACCTCTAAATAATTAACTTATTACCAGACACTGCCTGCAGACTACGATTAGACATTGATGATACTAGAATACACCGCTCTTATACACGTAAAAAACCGACCTCCAGGCAGCGATATTCTGCAATATAAGAAGAAATTCAAAAACAGTCCTGTTGTTTGTACTAAAGGGTTTTTCCATAAGGACATAACAATTTTGTATTTAAGTAAATTACAGAATAATTGAGATATTGGGCTGAACTTTATAGCAGGTACAGTAGACATGTTGAATTTAAGTATGGAATTCGATCTCGTTCATATGATCACCGCCAGCACGTTTGCAGTGATCGATTCTTTGGACACAATTTGACACCACTTTTCCACACTAAGTGGTGGCCGGAAAGTTGGCAATGTCGCTTTCGATATTGTTCCTAAACTCCTCCAACGTTGTTAATTTATTGGCACAAGCCAACGATTTAACGTTACCCCATTTAACGGTCATTCGACCGGACCATTTCTCGAGATTACACGATTACCGAACTTCCCCTTCAATAGGTCAATTGTTTTACATGTGGCACCGTCTTCTTGGAACCACATATCACTAATGTCAAATCTATCCAATCCTGGCCAAAAATAGTTTTCGATATAGCACGGTAGCGAATTCTATTGACCGTAACAAGGCGATCATATTCACACGTCCTCAGGCATGAAATCCACACCACACGGTCAATTTTTGAGAATGCAATGGAGTCTCTTGAAGCACCTGTGGGTTGGTTGCTATTCAATAACACATATTTTACTTATTGACAAAACCATTACGCCAAAAATGAACTTCATCGCTGAAGGTGATTTTTCGATGAAATTCAGGATTGTCTTAGGTAGTTAGAAAGCTTTCAAACCTCGATTGGAATGCAATCATTTCTGTTGAATTATGTCTTTTTTTTACAAACATTCAAGAGCACCCTCTTTTCTGTTTTTATCCTAAGGAGTCATGCAACAAGTTGATTTTCTACCAATAAAAACTGGACTCAGGACGCAGATTCAACGCTGATTCAGATACTAAAAGCCAATCATCAACTATTGATATTGGACATACGAAACTCTGACAACTCGATCCTTCTAAACGTGAAGCAAATCGGCTTTAAATTTCACTGTTTGAGTTACATTCCAGCAGACCACATGTCTATGAGACTGGAGGATTAGAATTAGTCTCGTGCAAGGATTTCAAATGTCCAGTGGAGAATTGTTCCAAAACTTACCTCGATTTGGTTTGATGGTGAAACAAAATATACAAATATATGATACAAATTTTAAAAACTGATAAGTTTAATAGTACACTAGACCATAGCTAGACTTATTGGGAAAGCCTGCTACTTCTTCCTTGAAGTTTAGTACAAAAAACAATCAAGACTTTCCGCCAAACAAATGGAGCATATACCAGAAATAATCTCACTCGCATAGATTATAATTATCCTTTTCGGTGATAAGAACTTTGGATATTTTCAACATGTTTTGAACAAAAAAGATCCGGGGACTGATGTGCTTTACTTTACCAAGAGCTTTGTCAAACCGGCCGCGAGTCCTTTCAGTTAAGCGAGGATCGACCGAAAACCAATTTCTAAACGAACCTTATTTATGGTCATTAGACTTTCTAAGCTTCTGAGTATAGACCGTATAGAACCTACATAAGAGTGTTCAATGACAATTCAACAACCATGCACCATTAAGTAAGGTTTTGAAAATTAGTCTTTACATTTTGTCTTTCTAAAGTCTACTTCATTTACTTTCCGAGAATTTCTCCTCTCGTGCTTACTTATAACTTCGAATATGATGTGGGTCGATAGGATAGAGTATAGGATGTAGTTCCATCGAATGTTGTATTACATACTCCCCAGGATATTTTCTTAACATGAGCAACATATTACTCACATCTTCCTAGTGTCGATGTACCTTATGAGCTGGGCAACACAAACACCAATATGATGGTGCTAGCTTTTAGGTCAAGCAATCAAAGGTTTTGAGTGGTTGGCAATATATCAGGCAGACATTATGATATCATACTGAAACCTATTTTACTTCTTATCTTCCTGTGACACAAACAGTAAGATATGTCTCATGACAACTCCTACTAGAACTCAGATTACTTCTGGAATCTGCCAAGAACTAACCCCAACACTGTCAGGTCGTTAGCTATATCGTTCTTTTAATCAGCTTGATGATGTCATTGTTTTGAATAGTAGGGTCGTATCTTAGTAATCGACAAGCTTCGAATCAGCAATTCCCGCACAGATCTACAGCAGTACTTCTCTCGAACTTCTTTGTCACTTTTCCTCTCCCAGTTTACTGCGGGCGGAACTTTATAGTTCTACACCAGTCAACAACAAGGTTGAGTGTCCTCTGGAGGAGTTCCGAGCTTGTTTCTTTCCATACAATTCACAACAAAGAAAAAATGTACTTTAAAACTACCACTTATTAGTTGGTACTCACTTATGTATGTATCTATGCAGTCAAAACTGTCAAAAAATACTGAAACCACTATGGATATACGCGATGCATGTATACCTACATATACGCATAATGAAAGGAATTTTCATTTGAAAACATTTCATTTATGGAAATCTATTTGGAAATTCCAATCAATAACCACACATCCCCAACAGGGGGATAGCTTTTTGTGTATTCGAACCATTTTCAATGACATATTGGATTTTCATTTTGGCACGTTTTGTTAAAATGTTTTTGCAATAGAAAATTTTTCATAGAAGAAAAAAATCTTTGTCATCCTGTATGAATTATGTTTTTTTGGTGATTCTAATAGAAATTGGAAAATATTGAAGTTGCATGTTAGATATTAGTGTTTGCGTCATAACGATTTAATTGAATTTTTTAGCCAGAAACATGAAATATTTATATGAACGTTTTATACTCACATGCGAAAGATTTAATATACAAGAATTATGCAACAAATGTGTGACAAGTTGAAAAAAATATTTTATGCATTTCTAAAGAATCTTTAGGAGTAGGGGACTTGGTTCTTATCTCCTCTATTACATATCTACATGGAGAGACTCACTGACATTCATATTAGAGGTCGACTAGATTATTGTCTATCCCTCTACACTAAAATCAGTTTAAATACAGGAATGGTAAATCCACAGAAGGCGTACTTCACTATCTTGTGAAGCAGATAAAAGGAACATTTCGTTCCAAGGAAATAGCTCTGTATGCATTCCTTGATATTCGATAACACTGGCTACGACTCAAAAGCAAGAGCAAATAGTAGCAGAGGTATCGAGGATTCGACCAACCAATAGATAAGAGCCATGCTTGTAAGTCGAACTATTACTTCCTCTTCTGGAGTAGTGCAGCGTCTGTGAACCAGGGAGGAGTCCTTTCTCCCCTTCTGTGGTGACTTTAGTCATATTCTAGTCGATTTACAGAGATCAGGCTACATAACCATTGGTTATACGAATGTCTTAGCGATTAACCATATTAGTGGTAAACACAGCACGACCATTTCTAGTGTCATGCAAGGTGCTTTACTACAAATGTTAGAATGGTGCAACAAGGAAGGGGGAAGGTTTATCCATCAATACTTGTAAAACCATTCTAGTGCCTATCAAAATCAAAGGTACCCCTTTAGTTTATTCCAGTAAAGTTAAATATCTCGGTGTCGTCCTCAACAAACGGCTTAGCTGGAATTCTCATATCAAGTCGGCCATGGAGCACGCTACTAGGGCTACGTGGGCCTTTACGGCAGAATTTGGGGTATAAATCCAAAAATTATACAATGGATGTATAATGGATGATGGTGAGGTCCATGCATGACGGTGAGGTCCATCATCACGTTTGATGGCCGAAAGTTCTTAAACGGACAACGGCAACTATGTTTCAGAAGCTTCAGAGAATAGCTTGTCTTGGTATTGCGGGTGCCATTTCGTACCTGCCAGCAATAGAAGCTTTTGTTGGGCTTTCTCCCCTACAAATCTTCATTAGGAAGTCGGCCGCTAGATGGGTTATTAAGCTGCAGCTAGAATACAAGTATAAGCCAGGTGACCATGTGGGACATCTGAAAATTCTTGACTCAATTCCCAAAAAGGATATGTTTTGCACTATCCCCGACATTATGGTCAGGGAGTACTGTTTCGCTAGGTTATTTGAGGTAGAAATATTGGACCATAAAATCTGGTCTAATAGTGTTCCGGCACTGGATCCTAGAGGTCTAGTCTGGTTCATAGACGGATCGAAGATAGAAACTGGAGTTGGAGCTAGCGTCTTTGGATCCAAAACCAAAGTCTCGAAACTTTGGAATGTATCCCATTTTCAGGCTGAACTCCATGCCATTGAGATCTGCCGTAGGATAAACCTTAGTAAAGGTATTAAGGGCACGAGGATATATGTATATCTTTTCAGATAGCCATGCAGTACTCGAAGCGTTGTCGTCCAATTTAATGAACTTTATATCAGTCAAATCCTACTACGATGCACTACAATCTCTTGCCAGACATAACAGGGTGAAATTCAGTTGCATCCATGGTCATCAGGAAATTGCAGGGCTAGCTTAGAATCTGCGTTCTTAAGACCTGAACCCTACTGTGGTGTCAACTGGGCTGAAGCCACAGCGCTCTTTAACGATTGGGAACACTAACTTCGTCTGGCCTACTGAGAAAATGTCTCGGTGCTGAGACAATCCAAACGAAATTTTAATCTTATCCGTAAAAAAAGGTATTACCTGAAAAATTAAGAACTCTGAGGGAAAGTAGTAAAAGATAACGATGTACATATGTACATATGTATTGGGTCCAACCTGAGAAGGTATTCTAGTCCGAGTTTCTCTCATGGGGGATAAAAGCTGGTGTAACGAAATTTAGTACGAAGTCCTGAAGTTCCAGATAAATTTTGTTCATTTAAGTATCAGCGTACAGGACATATCCCGGACTACGAGACTTGGTGTTTAGAGTGAATTTAGAAATGAATGTACATATTTTCTCGCTGTCTTAATCAGAAGCTTCGCAGCTTCTTAGGGCTCTAACCTCCATTTACGGAGCATAACTTCATTATCTTTAAGGTTGCTTGACTGTCTACGAAGATATTTATACATATCGGAGGAAGTTGGCTGTCTTCTATGTATGTACCTTTCAACTTTTTATATTCCCAAAATTTCAGCTTCAAATATAGATTCCTGTTTTTGAGGTACCTCCAAGTACAATCCTCCTCCTGTAGATATTTCCTTTTTTGAGCCATCCGTGTATATTGGTCATTGCCTATACTATTAGACTTCTACTCTGGCCGGCTCCCAGGATCGAGATATTAATGTCGAACTCAGGGGACTACATAGTCCGATGTGTGTGTGAAGGTTTTGGAGTTATATTTTCTATCCATTGTCCTTATTGTACAGTTTGTTTCACAACCTTTAATAAACAAGTTCAGTGAAAGGAGATGAAAGATCATGTCCAGCACTGCTTAATTGCTCTCAAGACTCCCGTGGTGAAAAGTAGTAGATTTTTTTCATAGATGATAGTATGTACATCCAGAGAATGTGGCCGCTTGCTATCCTCATTTTCTTCCAAAGGGCCGCATAGAGTGCGTTCTTTCCATTTTGTGTTTTTTCTTCAACATTAATGACTTCCCCTAACTTAATTCAATAGTATCGAGTTTTTTTTATTAGCATCAGCGCTCTAATATCGTAGCTCTTTTGTCATTTAAGCTTAAGAGTTCAAAGGAATCATTTCGGAAATAATTAACTTTCACAGAAATGGCAAAGTAATAAAGAGATGAAGGTTCGCTATCAAGAATTCCATTTCCGGAAATGAAATTGCATAAATAATTGCATTTTTTGTATTCTTTTTTCTAAGAGCTATCTCTTTGGCTGTTTGTCAAACGTTCGTATATCGATGAACTACCCACTGAAGCACGGTGTCCACTTTCATCAAATCATCAGATGTTTGTTCACTTTCTGTTTAACTATACATACCTCTAATGTCAGTCTGCATCCAATCTCTCTAATAAATGTCATAGTAGTTGATATTTCTTTTACCAGGAATATCTAATCAAACTTCTTAGAGCTTAACGCTGTTTTACATATGTACATAGGTATAATCAAAGGCATCCAGCTCTCCTGCTTACGTTAATTTATATGTTTTCTTGTATCCTTCGTAGAAATGACTTCACCATCGACCATACTATTTGGTATCTATACACATCTTCAATTAAATTTCAACCAGACTTCCGGTATTCAAGACCCAAGTGGACACAGACGAACTTATGCCATCTACCGTCGCCTCATTTACTTGTTTACCAATTATGGCACCTTGTCTGAAAATGTTTTTGCAGTTTGCAGTCGATAGATGATATCTTCCGTACTTAAACACCTCAATGCATACATCTTGTGAGGTACCTTCACCATTTTATAAATAATATTGTCAAGCACCATTTTACCTTAAGTATGACCTAAGTAGGACACTTGATGATGAACACATAATTATATGTTTTTATTCATATGTACATCCATATTAAGGTGCCATGTATGCACATAAAAGAAGGTGAAGGAAGAACTTCCAAATTTTAAATTTGAAGCAAATGAAGGAACTGCATTGCATTTTTTTAAACTCATTATTAATTAAAGAAGGATAAATTAATAATCAATTTAAGTTCGTTGTCCTGGAATACTTGATTGTGAAAATTGTGACTGCAGACGTAATTGTATATATATTATAATGCTCTTTGTCATCGGGCCTGAGCTAAAAATTCCTTCCAATCAGCTTTGTCTCGACAGTATAATTGACCTACAATTTACTGACTGCTCTTTGTCTCTGGGTTTGTTTAAGGATTTCGTTATTTTTTCCTCTGCTTCGTTATTGACTGGGAATAATTTTTTTTTTGTGTTTGCCTTGAATATTTTGCTTTTGGAAAAATTGAGAATAAATATGTATTCAATGGAAACTGTATCAAGGACTTTAAATGAAGATGACTGGAAGGCATTCTTGTTGTTTGCATCACAAAAGAAGAAAAGTTTTTTTTTTTTTTATTCACATAATTATATACATATTTATATGTAGGTACGTATGAAAGATGTTCGTTTCCATTGTGCATGATGTTGACGAGCTTTCGAAAATTTAATTATTTTTTTAGCCCCGAAACTATAAAATCAAAAGCAGTAACTTTTTATTTGAAAATTAAAAGTAGATTTTATTTTTCTGTTTTTAAATTACAATGTCAAACACAATGTGACAATTATGCCCAAGGATATTTTCTAGAAGGCACAACGCTAACGTCTCCTTCAAGCCTCGAACTGAAGAATCAAACGATAAGTGACTTTCTATTAGTTACTTGGTATATATGTAGATAATCTAGTACGAAAGACCCCATTCACATCATGCGCTTCCCTCCTTCCTTTATGGCATTATCCATATAGAATTACGTCAAAGACTCCCTTAGCTGAATATACACACCCTATCCATCTTAGTCGATATTATTCGAAACCGTTTGGATTCGTCATTGAATCTTCTCCTCCATTCTTCATACATAGGGAATCACTCGCAAAATGATTCTCGTCTTAAAACTTCATCATGCCTTTCCACCTTAGGTAAGGACTATTCCTAAAGTTGATAGTGTCGCTTTATCTTGCTATCTTTGGTAAGAACATAATTTAGAGGTGGATTGCTATAAGAGTCCTTATCAGCGAGCGAAACGTCCATCGACTACCGGGGCTTTACCTATATTAGACTTCAATTTTGTGAACGCATTCATTATTTCATCTTATGCCAGAGCACTGTGAGTTTGATAGACCCAGTCTAATAGCTTTCCTGAACTTCTTGTGCAGAAAGGTCCTTGAAAAAATATGCTCCCAAGTAATTACATTTTCAATAAGTTAGACCATCATATCATAAATTGAAACAGGAAAGTTGAGAATTATTTCTTTAATAAATTTTGGCCCACAAAATCATAATTTGAAATACGCAGGTGAAAATCTTGTTTTTTTATTGTCGCCACATAAGGTTGCCTCAGATTATCCTGGGACGGCACATTTGGGAGTAAAAGCATAGCCGCTCTGAGGCAGCCTTAGTCGATTAAGGGTTAAGCTTAAGCAGGTTCTTAGAAAAAGAAGTGACTTTGTTTGTCTGTGCCAGTCTTTTGATCTTAATTAGGTATTCTATGGAACTGTCATATTTTCAAATCTTCTTCCACTTTCGACGATAGCGATGCACTTTTTTATAAGCAAGGGCACAAAATAGCATTACTGCCACTGCTTTTAGACCAAATTGTGGGTCTTCTGTGATTTTGATTGCCCTGATTAAGAATCAGTAAGATGGAAATCTCAGAAGGTTTTTCAGTTGCAGTTTGCTATATTCTTCTGCCTTATTGAAGAACAAACTGTTAATGGTTCTCATTCTTCTATCGTCGATTGCCGGTTAGAAGAATCCAGATGGAAATAGGTCTTTTACCTCAATTCCATGAAGAAGTTCTCATTCTTCTATAGGAGAGGTTCACATTCAGGTGACATAGCAGATGACAGACAAATTAAAATTTTTCTTCATTTCTCCTTCTTTTGCAGTAGTCGCACATTACTCGGTATCTATCTTTTAGGTTTCGTTCTAATATGTAGATCCCAGGATCCCGATGGATTTTGGTGAGGCTTGAAAGATGATATTTTGTGGCATATACTTTCATATGTTAGAATGAGTCTCATAACCACTGTGTATAGCCAATGCACCACTTCTGGTTTGCGGCCACATACATATGTATGTTGCTGAATGCTCCTATATGCATAAAAGGCTACACACGCTTTCTTGATGCGATCGTCCATGTACGTATCGTGCTTTTATTGAATTTTCCAATTAAACTCCACCGATCTAACAACAAATCATTAGTCGTGACTTAAAAAAGGTGTCGACTTAAATATTAATACACACTTAAGTCTAAAGTGTACTAATAATGTTTTAATAGTCGACTTTTACTTAAACTTGGCTCTTTCAAAGAATTTACTACATTTTCATTGAATCTACTACATAATATTGGTTTGACGTTTCATATGTTCACTTGAATTTGAATTTTTATTTTCTTCCAATGGTGCTATGAGGACAGTGGTTATAATTTAAAATTGAATTGAATGTTTATTTCAGATACCAATATCAGGAGACTCCTACACACTTGGCATTCGAAAGTCGAAATAAAGAAAATCAGCTGATATTGTTTTCTTCACTTGTTCATACATATAAAGCGGTGATACCAATGCACTGAAGTTAATACTCTTTGTTGGTTCCATTTTCCCTCCTAAATGGAAACTGGATTCCATAACAATTCTTCTTAAAACTCTAATATAATATTATTTTCATCAAACAATAACTTTGTATTACGAAATATGTAGTAATTAATTGTTTCAATGAAACATTCATGAAAAACACAGTTTTTCCTGTAAAGTTTTTCAGTATATAATAATGAAGATTAAGGAATTTTTAAAAATTCATGAAAATAGAATAACCCTTATACAGTTTCAGCTAAATTTAAAAAATAGCAATTACCATTTAACGCATAATTTTAGTATTCTAGATACCAAATCTAATCCTTTTTAGTATTGTTCGTGCTATTAAATTAGTACATTGGCATTACTCTGGTCTTTAATGACATATTTGTAAAATTAAACATGACTTTCTGTACATTAAAATTTAACTCCTTACTAGCACTAAAGCCGACTATTAAATTCGTTATTGGTACACACATTTTGGAAAATGTGGAGATTATACTTAAGCCGTATACTAGATTTGGTTGTTAGTAAGGCCCAAATTGTTCTTTTTTTTAGTAAAGCGGACAATTTCTGTTTTGATGAGTTATCACCCAGACCATGATTGCATGACCATGCCGACCCAATCTTTGGTTATTTAGCGTAGAATTGGAGGGTGTTTACCTAATTCCAGGGTGACAACATCGTTTTCCTCTAAAAATTACAAAAACCTCATTTACTACAAGGAACAATGTGAGTGTTATCCCTGTAAGAAAATTCATTAGTTCCCAATATCTTGAACAACAACCAATACAAAAAATATATGTGTATGAATGTAGCCCTGTAGGACCCCACTTGGGACCTCAAATTCTTCTGATAGCATTGAAGAAATGTGTATAAATATTTTAACCCACCGTATTACAGTTGTATTTCAAAGCAAGTTTGGCGATATGTATCTACTCATAAGGAAGCAATGAATGTCAAACTTGCAGTCCATAACAAACCTCTCTTGGTCAATATCAATGTATCCAATGTATTTGTAAGTATATAACTTCAGCAAAATTTTTAGAATCGTGTTCATGCACGACGTAAGTTGCTTCTTCATTTCATGGTTTGAAATTCTGGTGCTATTAGAATTTATTACTCGATTAGTGGTGTCTTAACTAATCGGCAAAAAATTGTGCGGCAGTTTCAATCAACGCGACCACAAAAGACTACAGACCCATTAGCTTCTCAACAACAAAAATATGACATATTTTGGGCGTAATTTAATTTTTTTGGGGCATTATTTAATTTTTAGAATTTGGTGCCATTTCTTTATGAAATAAGGCTCCAATTTCTGAGAATGAAATTAGATCAAGAAATTTTGCATATACTCACTCGCACTTGCTCCAAATCCAACAGTGAGCACAAGCAGGGTGGTTGCAGGGGGCAGCATGGCCCCCATACACATTGCAATTATGGGATCTTCTTTACTTTAAGGCTTTATTTCATTCATTTCTTTGGGTTTATTTTCATTTTTTGGGCTTAATTTCCATAAGCAAATTTCATTATGAAAATTCTCCCCTTTTTTCATTATTGACCTTTGGGGTGTTATTTTCTGCGGCGTAATTTCACAGCGGCAACACGTTCATTTAAAGAAAAAATCAGCTGAAACAGGTCTATATAAAATAGTAGGTAAAACAGAAGAAAGCCTTCGTTATAAGGAATTTCCATTAGCTACTTTTAATAACGGGCTATCAAACGTACCCTGGAAAGGATAAATGTCGAGCAAAGCGTTACCAATTGGCTTCGCAAACTGCTCGTCACTCTCGAACATTAGGAAATCTGTTACCAGAGAAACTCTCCAGAGAGGTGTCTCTGTGTACTAGACTAGTCTTACTTAAAGAACTATGCAACGTAGGATTAAGCATCACGTGATGATTTTAGTTCAAGGAAAGTTCGTTGATAAATTAAGTGAAATTATGCAATCATCTCTTAATAGAGTCAGAAGATGAGCTGAAGATTATGGACTTCATGTCAACCTGGACAAAACAAAACTGATACTCTTCAGCAAAACATACAAGCAAGATACCACCCTTCAAACCGCCTAAGCTAGCTGGGGTGAAGCTTTCACTTTCGGATAGCGCAAGATATCTTGGTATAGCACTAGACGAAAGGCTAAACTGGAATTTTAACATACAAAAAGAGTCCGTAATGCTCTGTTAATTTGTAAGAGGACAGCGGGAGCAAAGTGGGCCCTGAAACCATCCATGAAGTATTGGCTATACATCATGGTAGTCAGAACAATTCTTACATATATGGCTCGTGTATGGTGGTACAAAAACCAGCCTACATTTCCATCACCGGTCCTCCACATACTACGTCCACGGGTGCGCTCTAGGGGTTTCTGTATCTTTTACTACAATCAGGAATGGCCCCACAATGCTTAGGGTATTATGTACGTAGAATCGTGTCAAATTATTTTGAGTACCTCAAAATGTAGAGTGTAGAGCGTAACGAAAGTGCTGACGTACTGGTTAAAAAAGAAGCCGAGCTCGCACAAAGTGACATAATTGCAGGCATAAAACCACTAATGTGAGTGCCTAAGAGAATCATTCTTGATAGAACCATCAATAGGGCGAATCTAAAATTGTCAAGCATAGAGTGTCAAAGGCCTAGTGGCCTCTGTTAGATCAGAAAAGATCTGAATTGAGGATATAACACATCTACTCTATGAATTCCAACCCATTGCCCAGAGTGTACTCAAGCACAGTGTACTCAAGCACTTTTTCAATAATTTAGAAAATAACAAGAAATCTTTGAACCACATTGATCCCTTATTTATTATATATTCTGTAGAGAAATAAAGTGTATGGGTGAATTAGTTTAGGATTTTTACCATGACGTTTCCCTACTATAGTGCCTAGTGTTTTATGATAACCACATAACCCTACTCAACCTAAACTAACCTATAACTTTGCATTGATTTCGCGACTAATGTGAGCACTAACCTGACTGGATCGATAGTCCCGTCTATTAAATTCCTCCTCCATCCCCTGAGATCAAGGAATTAAGCTCTATTGATAGTACCTATACTTTTTTTCCCCATTTGCTAACACTAACGAATCCTCATGAGAGTTCACCACGAGAGGTTTATGAACAGAACATTCTTTCTTTGAATGTATCTGCCCTACATATAGTTGAAGGCATACATACGTCAAAAGCATTTCCCCTTTTGTTGAATTTTTTTTTTTATGTTAAAACCTATTACCGGGGGATATTGGCAATCAAAAGTTATTCTATAAAAATAAACAGATTGTTCTAAAAAAAAAATGTTTAATGGAATTTTTTTAATTAATTCTGCCATTCAAAATATCTATATGTGCAAAGTGTGCATATCCACTCTACTCCGAGTAGGGAATATATCAACTTTTGATTTCGATTTGCAACCAAAACAAATACTATTAGTGACGTGAGTAGGTGTGGCAACATCAAATCTACCCAAACACAATATGTATCAATATATATGAACCACTCATAGGATTAAGTTTGACAACTCATTTAATGTAAATTAATTTCCATGGATGAATCAATTTAATCTGTACAGTTGTACGTACTTTTTTGACATAAGGTACAGGTATGTGTTTATCTCATTGGTCTTTATTTATTCATGATGGGAATGCCATCCGTTATACGTAATGCATGTGCATTCCCTTGACTTTAAATGCAACCGGATATGTTGTGCAATAAATATTTCATAGGAAATTTAAATAACAGCAATATTGACATTTCAATTAATTTCATTCATTAATAACTCGTATTAAATTTATTTTTATCCCGGAATTACCACTATCAATGAAATATCAACTTTCAATGGGGGATTGATTTTAATTGGAGAAGTTTTTTTTTTTCTTTTTCCTCGTTTTCCTTATGGACGTGTATTTCAGTAGAAGTGTAAATTATTTTTGGATAGTAAATATCCGTTCCTGATATAATATTGATTTATTTTTTGAATTGTTTCATTACAGATGAACAAAAACTCGCAAACATCACAGAAGTCATCGACGGATAGAAAGAAGTGGATTCATGACCCAACAAGTAAGTTCATTTGCAATATCTTTGTAATAGAAATATAGGTCTATCGACCTTGAACATGAATATGTACGTAAACTTAATTTATACATAATTAATATTCCAAGTAAATCCTTATTCATACCGAAAGGAGTGAAAATGTGAACCACGAGGCAGACACACAAAAGAAAGGAAAGTCGCTGTCAGCCCACTCTAATAATTTATGTAACGAACTGACATTTTAGTAAGGGATGGTGAACACAAAATAAACCGTCTTGCGAACCCCAGAAAATACCCCTCATTGATAATAAAACGATGGACTTACTTGCCCAGCAAGGAGGATTAAGTTAGGTAGGGTTTTTGGTGATGGTGTATCGCTTATGTGCACTCATGTGCCATTGTGAATATTTTCACAGTTTGAGTGTGGATTTGCGAACATATCCTTTTGTCGTACCAGTTTCTAAACTTTGTAAATGTCAGGAAACACATTTTTACTAATAATAAAACTTTGTCCTTCTATGTACCAAAATGAAACTGCAGGTATTATGGGATGTTTTTATAGACCCATGACGCCACAGATAATACTTACATACTTCAGTCTTTTTATGAGTCGCCGGGAGTCTTTACAAAGCATGTCCACTTTGAATTCTTTTTTTTTATAAAAAATGCTGCAGATCTCGTCCACAGTAACAGCATAAAATTCTTACTCAGAGTACATTCGTCTAAGCATTCCTTCGCTTGAAGTTTGATTTTGTTGTCCTACTCGTCCCGGTTGGGCTATTTTTTCAGTCTTGCTATACAAGTATTTCGTTTTTTAAGCACGTCATCCAATCGACCGCTTAACCTCACTACGTATCCCGAGCTTTCCCTTACGCCTGTGATACGTATGTATTGTAGTTTTAGTTGTTAAAAGTTTTTCAATTAGGACGACTCCTTTTTAAAAAATGGTTTCTCGGCTATGCGTGAAGTTAGCTGTGGTTTCTTGAACGTGACAAGCCGTTTATAGTTACTATTCAATCATGAAAAAGTACACACACTTCAACAAAGTTTACATATTATCCAAATTTAAATTCACATTCGCAAATTGTTTGCATTTGGTCCTGTTTGAATGCTGCAGGAGTCATTGCCCCATATTTGTTCTTCAATGATACTGGCAATACAGTCACAGTCAATGGAGATCGCTACCGGACCATGTTGACTGACTATTTTTGGGTAAATTGGAAGAAGATGCCTTGAAGCAAAATGTGGTTTCAATAAGACGGTGCTACATGCCACACAGCAAGTCTATTGTCTATTTTAATAAGTTAGAGACTTTATATGGGTTTTAGACATCAGTATTTCATCATCATCAGTTTCCGTGGAGGATATTTGACTGATATTGTATTCCCGGCTCCTTCGAATGTGGCGCTCTATTTCTAGAGTTTTTGAATCGTCTCTGTGTCATTCGCAGAGACTTTATTTTATAAAAATAATAGAGGAAGAAGTCCTAAAGGTTCTGGCAGTTTTGGTCTCCAAAACAAAAGATGACACTCTTTGAGAATTTGGTTTGGTATAACGTCATTGTATCACGTGGCGTGTGGTAGGTTGCTCCATTCTGTTGAAATCACATGTTTGGCCACATGTTAACCACATTTGAATACATTCCATTCCTTTGCTGTCACTTTTTGAGAATGCAACAGAAGTTTTGCATGATAGCTGTATTTTCTTTCTCCTCACATCTTAGGAATTTGACTTATTGAGTATACTGAAGATGACTTTGTTATGGAATCTATCGTCAACTTGTGGTTGTTCCAATATCCAGCTGATTAAGTCTCTGTCGTGTGTACGTTTGGCGGCGATAGTTAATTCCTAAGTCCAATGTCGGATGTAGGTGTTTGGTTGTTCTGAATTATTGGTACTGATGACGGCGGAGTTTTTGGTTCTGGCATTTTCTAATAGAACCCTGATCACTTTGTAGAACCATTGTGCTTCTGTAAACGGTATTACTGTCACATCTGCTTTTAGGGTTAAGGACGTGTGTGACATGGTTTATACTATTGTTAAAACAGCCCTTATTTCAACCTGCGGTATCTAATTGGAATTTTATCGATTTATTAGGGGATGACGATCCCTCTTATCACCAGGGAGGTTACGGCCTGGATCCCTCTTAGCTAGCTCATCCGCCTTGCAATTAGAATAACCCTGTGGCTTAGAACTCTGGATAGGAATACGTTGTATCTGATTGCGATCTCGTTAAGAGATCCGCGGCATTACTTAACCACATTGAATCGTATTATTGGCGATTCCGAGGTGGTATCGCTGCTCGACTGTCTATATAAAGGACAATAGCGCTGCATTTTACCGAGGTAATTGAGAGCCAGGCCCTGGATTCTCGGCAATACAAATGTTTAGTGTAGAGTAGACTACAGCACCTACACGAAACGCAAATTCATTTTAAATTTCCCCAGATCCTCTAGCACTACTGCTAGGAATCCTAGCTTTAAACTTAACGTTAAAATCCAAATAAGAGACGATATAGTTCAAATTACTATCTATAGTATTACGGAAGTTTAGAATACTTGTGTGTCCCATATTTCCATAAGCCTGTTGTGAGGATTCCACAAGCCTTAATGCTAATGAAGATGGAGCATAATTTCTAGTCCAGCTATAGGAGTGGTTTCAAGGTCGCAGATGCAGGATAACCTTTAAACTTTCTCGAGTATTGTAATATTGCTTTTCTTGTCCAATCCCGTCCACCGAACTAGTACTCTGTACATAAGGAGGGGTCTGACGACTGCCCTATATGTATATCCACTGGACAATCCAAAGCTGAAGACCCTAGTTCGGGCCTAGGACATGAGTAAAGGCCATTCGAGACCTTTCTAGTTCGATCTGTTAGTCTCCCAGCTGAGCTTTATTTTTATCGGGAATAACCCACACATATCTGGCGTGTTCTTCAAAATTCTTACAAACTGCTACTACTCCCTTTGAACTCTATTCTCACATTCGAATAACATGGCCTCCGTAAGTTTTCTAAGACTTCAGGCCTGATTTCTCAGATATCAATGTCCAAATAAGTTACCAATAGCTGTACCTACCTATCTGTAGTCTATTTAGTTTAGGAATTCCCCTAGTTTTCTTGGGATCCAGCCCCAGATCCGGCTACACAGGCTCGCACACATTATGAGTTTTCCTACCGACCATCTTTGCTTAGAGATCTAGGTGATTCTGTCTAAGATATTTATTTTTCCCTAAGCTATGTATGAATACCTCGTTACTGGTGACGCCGTACAATGATCAGAGATTTTTTTTCCAGAATGTCGTTACCATAACTTCCTTGCCTCTACTTACCCTACTACAGAAAGTTCTTCCGGAAGTTCTCATCTTGCCCACTTTGACCACATTTTATATCAAAATTGTTTATGCTCTCCAAGGTTACATAGTCAAGAGAACAATTTTCGAGAATTTGGAACACTGTTTCAAATAGTAGCAGCTACTAAGCATTGCTGTGGCTTACGTTGCCTTCCATCCAAATTCCAAATAAACTTGCTCCATTGCATATATATGTATGTACATAGTTTCGTTCCATGCAGACATCCAAGGTTGCGCAACTCATCCCACCCTGTTTTGTAACTTGCGTCACTCCGTCAAGAGTTTTTAAAATTTATTCTTGGCAAACGAAATATTTGAAGAATCCTTACCCCATCCCAACCAACAATCCATTGAGAAACTTCAAACAAAAATTTTCAAACCTTTCAGTTTGCTGGCAACACACAAATGAGATCCTTTCCGAATGAAATAACTGCCACAAAACGTTTACTCTTTACACTTTTCTATGTATGTAGTCAAAAAGTCATGTATTTAGAAAATGAAATCTTAACTGGGCCACTTATGCCAAGGGGTTCCTGCATAAAGGACATCTCATGTATTGTGGTTTTTTGAAGAAATTTTGAAAGTGTTTGCGTAGGCAATTAGCCACACCTTCTCTTGACACACCTTTTGCATTCATATTAGATACATATTAGCTAGTACACATACATTTAAAATTTTTAAATTCCAGGTGATTTGTGCCGACCTCTCAACTGCAAGAAGAGAGAAATATGCCTGCTCGAGGACGAATACAGTGCCGTGTGTGTATCAAAGAAGGAGTTGCATAAAAATAGGTTCGTAGACATACATACATATATCGTATTCTCGAGGAGCATCCCTGCATGCATTTAATTTAATCATTTAATTATGTTTCTTGCTCCATTTCGCTAGAGATGAAATCATTTCCAAGGCCAAATATCTAGAGGAAGAGGCCAAACGTAAAGTGACTCAAGAAGACGACGAGGATAAGAGTACCAGCTCTGAAGAGGACTCCAAGGAGGATGATGTATTCTACGAGACAGATCCAACTGACAAGGATGAAGAGTACGATGAGTAAATTGAATATTTTGTTTTTAGAATAACATTAAGTTTAATCACATGGCAGCGGGATGGCGTACATAAGTCTCTTTCTTCTTCAAAAAACAAAACAAGAAAACAAATGTTTTTATGAAGGCAGACATCGTCGTCTTGCTTTAAATATTCATAGATGGGTTTTGGAATGTTGTTCTAGAGTATTGTTTACGATGAATAGGGCGTTATTATCTAGGTTGGGTGAGTTCACCACCATTGTTGTAAAACAGATACCAATCGTAACTTGGTTTCGTGGGTTTGTTTGTTCGGCAAGGTAAATTAGGTTTCTTATCTCTCTGTGCCATCGTTTGGTATTTTTTTCTATTCAAAGACGTCTCGGTCTTGGTAATGTTACCTATATTTGTAGCCACATATTTATGTTTTATCCTTTTTGTATATTGTTTACCTGTTTGTATGAAAGTTTGTATACAATCACTGTTTGTACACATACAGTCATTTGGGGGGGTGAAGTCACGCTATTTGAATTTCAAAGTGTTTCAGAAGCACTTGTGTACATGTACCTACATATGTATATGAGTTTCGATTTAGAAGAAGGAGTAGTGGTATGACTTTGGAGTATGAGAGGCGTTCCCTAAATGTTGGTAGATATTACACAGGATGACTTGGACATTCTGAAATACATATGTATAGTGAAATGCCCACCGTGTCTTATACATCGACCGTTGGAACTCCTCAAAGTTACGACCGATTTTGGCATCACGAATGCTTTAATACAGTACCACAGACTGTACCAGTTAAAGCTTAAATACATCGTAGTTATGCAAATTCCTTGGCCGCGTGTCGTAGCAAATGGTCTGCATGACCAATGCCAACTTAAAATTCCTTTCATGCCAACTGCAAGGAGACACAGAAATTATCGACATCGATTCAATGTGCTGCAGTAGAGAGATCTTTAAATAATTGAAAGCCAAACTGAATGGGATGCCTGCTGCCAAACCAAAGTGGTATTTTGTTATGACCTTGGGGGTTATTCCAGATAGTTAGCAAATTTTTAATTTCTTAGGTGATAGAGCTTGGGCAGTGGCAATAGGGTCATATTAGCATTTTCTTTTTGTGGTGAATTGACACTTTGTGGTGGCTGTCATCGATTGATGGCTGCCGATTGACCACGAAGCCACGAAAAGAAGTAGGTGTCAGTGGATTGTCAAAGATGAATTAGGAATTACGAATGAATTAAAATAAAAAGTAATTTAACTCGAAAAGTGCCAGTTACAACAGCAGTGTTGCCATCGCCCTTTTTGAGAGAGTATTGGGTCTCGAAATAAGCTTAAAAGGATAAGCGAAACTTTTTGTCTTCCAGAACAAAGACAATGCAATTTTCATTCTTTGAAAACTCATTTATAAATTTTTTACTTAACATCAGCAAAAAGATATTTTAAACAAATAATTTAGGGCTTTAAATCTATTGAACGAACCTATTTTGCCTCACTATGAACAATTTTTTGACGTTTGCGTCGTTCCGATTAGAAAACGGTTTTTGATGAACTCGTTCAGGTGTATAAAGATACGAGTATAAAGATACACCTGAACGAGTTCATCAAAAACCGTTTTCTAATCGGAACCACGCAAACGTCAAAAAATTGTTCATAGTGAGGCAACTAAAGTGAATTTAATAGGTCCGTTCCCTTACCTGAAAATGTGTACCAATTGTTACGAATTCTAGTCCAACTTCGCTCCCCAACACAAAACAATCGTAAAATAGTGAAGACACGAGTTAGTAAAACATTTCCCCTTAGTGACAAAACTTACTAATTCTTTCTCTCATAAAATTATCCCCTGTTCTTAGGAATTTGTGCTTTGACGATTTTTAGCGCAGAGAAAAGGGAACTTTTTTGCATTCACATGGGAATTTCAGTGTCTGGCAGCACTGTACAATAGTTGTATGCCCTGTATCTGAAGGCGCCATTTAGTTTGATTTCTGACAATGTATTTCAGCTCTCCTCAACTATTTTTAAACTCGCCGTGCCTTATTCTCGATTGCTCTGCGACATGGTCTTCAGTCATCCTTAATTAACAGGTACCATTACATCGCGTGATTAACTGACTAGTCCATTGCTCCTGTCCCGTTCTCAGGTAAAATTATGTGTAGCCCCATCTAAATGAATGTTTGTAGCTTTCTCGTGATAGTATTGTTCTCTCTCCAGCTTGGTGTTTAAGTTCATTGCATTACTTTGCCATATCTTGGAAATCAATCCGAATGCAGACTTTATTTTGCCGATTCGGCTCGTGACAGTACTCCTAAAATGCTACAAATCCTTTACTTCATCTACCGATTGTCCTTCACTGCATACCTGAGCGTTTTCATACATACTTTTACAACAGCCCTTCGAAAACCTCCATTTTCCGTGGAAAAAGCAAAATGAAGTACATACGTTGCTAATTACCAATCACAATAATATTGGTGAACGAATTCAGCCTTGTCTGACCCCACTGTGGATGACTTATGTACTTTTAATAATAGATATTGATTTGTCGGGACAAGCCAAATAAATTCCCTGTTGACACCAATAAATAAAGCAACGACACACATTTCTCGATGATGATCAGCACTGCTCGCTGATGATGTGGCTGCTACAGGAGTATCCAGAGCTGAAACTTGCTCGTTTGTCATCGAGTGTATCTTGAAGACGTTGTGTTATTCGATTTAAAATTATTTTAATTATTACCTTTACTTTAGCTACAGCAGGCACGCAGATAACCCTCCAGTTTTCGGAATGAGCCCTTACATTTTTACGATCACACCTGTGGTACTGTGCTCTTTCACTTTGCAGAGGAAACTTATTAGATAGGTAGGTAGGTAAATGTGTGTCCTTGTTTACAAGATTTGTCAACGGCTTACTTAGACTCTTCGTTAGTCTCCATTGGGCCCAATTGTAAGACCCATTGTGCCCAATTGTAAGACCCCTGAGAACCTAATTTCAGTCTTCGACGACTGAACTAAACCACCCAGGTATCTCTATGAATCTCATGAGTTTGCCAGTTCAATATTTCGTAAATCGTCCAGTTCTGCAAGGACATAGCTCCTAAGAGTGTCTTTCCTTTTGTTCCTCTTCGTTCCTCCAGTTCCTACAGAAGTCGTTATGGGGTAGTCCTAACCATGCTGCATGATTGCCTATCGCGCAGTGTCCTGTCATGACACCAACAGCTGTCCGAATATCCCTGCAACTGAGTCTCATGAAATTTGTAGATCTCTTTTTGATTTGGCTGTAGCACATGTATGTAGTAGATACCAACGTTTGTTAGCCTCCTCGGTAGACTCGTTGTCTATTTACATGTTCAAGGTGCTCAGCGGTGTACTAGCCTCAGGAAGGTGGTGGAAGGAGCTTAAATGTGACCCTGCCCTGGCTAGTTCATCCGTTTTTTCGTTACCTGGGATATCCACGTGACCTGGTACCCAACAGAGCGTCACCTTATTGGTCACTCAGATATCGTCCAGTCTTTTGATGCACATTTTATCGAGTTTAGACCTTACCGATGCTGACTGTAAGGCTTTTCTGGCTCCTTAACTGTCAACATAGATACTAATTATCTTACCAGAAATATTTCTCCCAATAATCATGTCCGCAGCTTGTTTTATTGCAGTAACTTCGGCTTGAAAAACGCTTCAGAAACCTTGTTGGTTATTTATTTATTGTGGATTGATTAAAGTTTTCGAGATATTTCATAGAAGGAAACTTCTGGTTCTCAATTGGTTTTAAAATTAATTTAAATTGCAGAGTGAGTTGCTGATTCGGTGATCAACTTGTTCGTGATAACTAGCAGATTCCTTTTTTGTCAATTAATTTTTCCACAACGTCCGTCCTGGCCATTCAGTAGAGTTGAAATAATGGATCGAAATGGTTTCAGATGATTTATCTGTTGACTTTTATTGCACAATAAATTCACACATGATAAACAAAAGTTCTAAACACTCGACCGCCACGATGGCGACATCTCTGGCGGCCAAACATTTTAAAACAGCCTGGGATGATTGTTTAAATTGGCAAATCCTTAAAAAGGGGATGTTTGAGTACATCAATGACTGTACGATTAGTCTCCTCAACAATGCGTAGAAATCAAATTTGTAGTAATTTCTGACTCACATCAGAACTACAAGTAGGCGCCGTTGCTTAATGGTTAATGCGTCATACTACTGAGCTTAAGGTTCGAGGTTCGAATCCCAGACTACAAGTTTGTTCAATATACATGAATGCAGTTTATTAACCAAACATTTACCTTGTGTCACAACTTGGAGAAAATCTAGCAACACAAATTGAAACTCACCATCTTTATCGATCTAGAGATATCCTTAAACATATACAAAGGCTCTTAAAAATTCGTGAAGTATCCCCAAAGTTTTAACTAATATTTGAAGCAAAATATCAGTAATGATTTATTTATACGTATTTTACTTTATCAAGCAGTAGCACTGTCTACTGCTTTAACCATTTCAAGTAAGACTTTAGGCGGCCGTGTTCGCATGGTTCTTAGCCTAATGACTCGGTCTTATTAAATATCTTGCTCGTGAGATTGAGTTCTCGCATTGGAACTTCATTCATCCCAAACAATTCCGTCAACACGTTACTCTATTCGGCTACAAAACTTCAGGATCCCACAGTGCGTAATTTAGGGATGACTAGTAGGTCATCAGAGTTTCAAATAACAGCCTGTGAGGAGTATGAACGGTTCGTTACTGACTAAGGATAAGGATCAGCTGAGAATGTGGAGAGTTTTAACCACTTATACGATTGTGTTGTTTCTTATACTCGAGCGAACTATCTGCGAAAATAAGTACTTAATTCACATTGGTTCTTTTAGTAAATGGGAGATCATAGCCACTATCAAATCACTTAAGAAAAAAAGCCGTAGGACCTAATCCCCCAAAGCTTTTCCCAACAGCGCCGAAAATATCGGAACCTTTTCTTTTTTCTGAAACAGAGCCGTTGATCCGGCTTATCAAGACCCACAACACACAATACATTTTTTTGAACCCAATGAAGGTTCTGAAACCTCTGTTGGATTGGTTTCCACTTATTTCTGGATCAGTGCCTTGTTAGTTGGAGTATATAAATTCCTGTAACTAAAATTTAAGCGAATAGAGGGTCTTGGTCTCTCTTACCCAAAACTGCCCAAGTTGAAGTCTAATCCCGACTCAAATGTATGTAAAGTATGTACTTCTATAGGTGCCTGAAAATAATTATGTACATACTTTGCAAGGTCACATCAAATTTGCTTACACTATGCCTAAACATGTATGTATATACCCATAAGTCATTATTTAGAAATGCAAAGGATGGCCGTGAATTCCGGTCACGGTTAAAGACGTTTTTATTAATCAGGATGTATGTATGCTCTTACGACTCCAACCACTTTCCTACCGAAATGTTGTGGCCATAAATTACTAACGTAAAAAGAAATCATAAAAAAATATACAAACAAAAAATAACGAAAATACAAAATCACTAAGGTACACACGCAACACAAACTGCAAATAATATCCTTTAGTCGACGACAGGCAAACCGTGGGTGTTAGGACAATAAATTTAGTTACCTATGTAGTAATGTAACTATAAATGCAAAGGTAACGTTGTGCATGTTGAGGTCAGGATAAATAACCTTCCTGTTCCGTAATAATTTCTGACATTGGGTCATAACAAACGAAGGGCAAATACTCGGTCAGGATGATGAGTTTAGTATTAAATTTAAATGTGTAGTAAGTTGTTCATAAAATTGTCCATGAAGTCGCTCATAAAGGCAATTAACTTAAGTTTTCCTCTGTTGAGAATAATAACAATGTCGACAGTATAATTACAATCTAGGTACATACATATGTACATACATACATTTGTTTATTTCTATGAAGATAGAAACGCATTTGAAGAACTTAGACTTCATGTACGTTAAATAAGCACAAAATTAATTGGATTTCTGAGCTTTTGCAACAGGCATAATCAAAGCTATGACATTTAACTTGATTTCGAAAATATTCTTTAAGCAATATAATTCAACATTCTGTCTTGATGGAGATTTCTTGGCCCATTACCCAAAATCAATAACTTCATTGAACTCATAAAAAAGTCAACTTTAGCGAAACCCGCAGTTTAGTTCTGCAAAGCCACTTCCATGGATTTAAAATTAAAAGTTCTATATGTACATACATATGTAGGTACGTAGACTCTAAAGATCTTAGCTCTATTCATCCATATGTATTCATTTTCATCTTTAAGAGCAGATACATTTTTACAGAATGGCGCACAGCTATCTTAGTGTTCATACCTACATCGCGCTGGTAGTCACTATCCATGCTAATCTTTGGATCTTTGTCAGTTTCCTAAGGTACGTGAACTTACTTACTGGAGATCACCAGACTAGGTTGCAACAGGATATAATGGATCTGATGACGATTGTGTAAATCCAGTGAATGATGACAGGCGCCTTTTTTATTTTTTCTTTCCAAGTCACCTTTGGGAATATAGTCAGTTTTAGTATAACCCAACTATCTCGATTTATCTGAGATTTGGAGTAGTGTACCTTTGAGTTTTAAAAAGCCCGATTGGTGGTGTTGTTGTCTTGTTAGTGAAAAGGACCACCTCTGTTTTCAGCGGATTAACTTTTAATCTACATCTTTATGCCGATTTGTGTAGCCCGATTTTTAGTAGTTCGGTGCTGGTGGGTAGGAACTTGTCTGTCACGATTATAACACCATCGTCCGCATACACAATAACTTGGACCCCACTGTGTTCAATATTTTTAAGGAAAGTAATGATAGTTTAACGTACAAACTCTGAGGTTAGTAATGGTATACAATATCTGAATAATCTTTGCCTCGGCTCTGCCTACAAATAGTTATTTTCGCATAATTCCGGCTGGATTTCGTAAATATAAGTTCTGATATTTTCTTTTAGTGCATGAATCGTTGATGGAGCATTGGCGTGAACTTTATCTTTAACATAGCCCCCAAAGGAAAAAGTCTAATATTCATAAATCGCACGATCTCGGCGACCTATTGAAGTCGCAATTTCGAGAAATAACACGTCCAGGAAACTAGCTGTGTGGTATGTTGCACCATCCTTCTGAAAATAAACGTCATTCACGTCCATAGCATCAATTTTAGGCAAAAAAAAATGAGTCAACATCGTCCAATTCTTGTGCCAACTGCACCTTATAAGAATGTAGGCTATGATCTTTATGCAAAATGCGTTGCCAAGTGGTTGCGGATAGGCCCGATTCCTGTGAAAACCTGGGTTTCCAGTCACACTCTCAACTAAGGCTGCGATATTTTCAGCTGACCTTGCCAGAAGAATAGGAGTTGGAGTCTTCAGATCCCTAACCTGTCCGAGAAATTCAAATTTCTCTTGATGATTACCAAAAGCAGTACGAACTTTACAAAACGTTTTCGCAATGTTTTTACCGTTTTCGTAGTGAATTTTCACAATTTCAACACATCGTGCGAGTGTGTATCGATTCATGTTCAACAACCTCATAGCTTTTACTTATTAAAAATTATCACAAAGATCATTGAATATTGACAATGACACTTCTTATTATATGATCCTTTATTTCATATAGAGTTGCCCTGGTAGTACGTCTGAGTGCTACAGTGGAGTGTATCATAAGCCAACAGAAGAACAAACAAATTCAATCAATGACATGTGTAGACCCAGACGGCTCTAAAATATAAAACGCGGAATAGTGCAGGTATCGGACGAACTGTCTCAACTCCTTGAAACTGTTTGTTGCATTCTTTCTAAAATCGGGCATCTGCTTACTAGCAAAGAAAATCAAACTCCCTCCATTGAACTTGCACCCGTCAGTCACTTAAGGTCAGAACACAACACGCGGGAGCTTCAAAAATACGAACACGAATGGAATTCGTCTCAAATTTTTCGTCGGGCTACAAAAATACAAATATTTGACGCGGTAGGTCTATGGGACCCAGGGACTATGTAGCTTCTCACAATCATTCGTGTTCTGCATCTTATATTCTTTACACAAATAGAAGGGCCCTTCTGTTTAATGCCGTTTCCGAAGGGTAATTTAAGAAGCTTTTTTATGACAGTTATACTCTCGGATGTATGTCAGACGCTCGAAAGAGATGGAGCCGTAAAAGAAATTCTAGGTGTTGTCTGGGGATTGAACGTCGAACACCTCGCTCCTTAGTCCAACGCATTAACCTCTTGAACCACGGCGCAAACGTCGAAATTCTTTAAATTCGGCGACAAATGAGCCTTAAGTTACTTAGGGGTATGGAAGATGGTTATGATGCAGTGATTCGAATTTAAGACAAATTTGGTAAAATCTAGAAATTTCAAGGATCTTTACTTCGAGTTGAAGACTACAGTTCGCAGAGTGAACTCTTTGAATTAATTAGTTCTATACATTGTTCTAAGTTTCATTCAACCAAGTGATGGTGTTTGGGCGCCTAAATAAACAACAGACAAACAATATTTGCCAACCGCACCGACCTATTATATTCTACAACACTCTATATCAGGATGGTCCCCATTATTCAAAAATAATATAAAACATCGAAATCAATATCCTTGTGCATGGTATAAAGACAGTTTTCATTCCAAGAAGGCACTTGTTTACGTTGTTACTCATTTCGAAGCAGCATAAATTAAATTTGCAAAAAAAAAAAAAAAATACAGAAAATAATAATAAATTGCTCATTATCAATAGCAGCAAAGCAACTCGAGCGATGGCAACAACCTTCAACGACAAACTAAGAAAGACGATATCACAGATTTGATTGGGAAAACATTTTCCAAGAAATATCCATTACGCCCGAACCCAACTTTTCATTACCTTCGAAGCTTAAATTCTTTCCATTTTTATGTCCCGCTTTGAGTTTACGACTTTGAAGCAAATTCACGTCGAAGGCATTTGATGTTCACAACTCCTACACAAAGTTGCCAACGTGTTCGGTGTACAGGTTGGCATTTTAAATTCATTTCGTCCTTCGGCTGGGTATAACACTATGTAGTATAAGGGTGGGGTTATTCACATTTTCATTATTAACCACGTTTTTGTAGCGAAAGAAATAAACTGTCTTCAGTCCCTAAAGGTAATCCACAAGCGGTATTAAATATTTATATACACCTTGGCACTTCCCTTATCAGTTGAATTCAGTGACAAATTTTCTCTAATTTAAATATTGTATAGGGGTGGGGAATGATGACTCACCCAGTTATAGAAAATAGGCTTAAATACCGCTGTGTACAAGGGGGTACATAACGTATACAGAAGCATTTCTGTTGACCTGAAGCTAAACTATTATTTCGCACGCGAATTGATGACTGGCTAATGGGAAGGGGGTGAAGGCTATGTATATGTATAGTCGTTTATTCTTGATGAAATGCATCTTTTGACCTTTAATGGAATAAGCACAAGGATAGCAGAGAAAAGACCGACCTTGAAACGTATATTTGCATGACTGGCACTCAGCGAATGCACGAAAGAACAATTTATTTAACATTTAAGAGAATTTTAATTTTTTATTTTCATGAAAATTATATACACACATACATACATCATGTACATATCTGAGGCAATTTTTCATGGAATAATTCATTCCGCAATAAATATCCAATTTTTCATACGAATATATCAGATTTTCATTTTACCGTCGCCGTCGCAGCCGCCGACGCACGCTCTGAAGTGGTAATTTAATTTTTTGCCGAAGATTAAAGCAAATTAATTGGATTTGCCGAAAACGCAATCGATATTGCTTTTTGATCAATTTTGAGATGAATTTATGTGTATTTGTGAAATTCAAAAAGGTTGCGTTAATGATGTATTGCAGTGAAGCGTGGTATTAATTAATTATATTGAATATATGTATGGATGTGGATCCTTTGTAGGTTCAAAGTACCTATTTATAATATAGTTTTGAAGTAGGTTCCTTCGTTCCTAAAGTATGTACT
This sequence comes from Xylota sylvarum, assembly GCA_905220385.1. Lineage (NCBI taxonomy): Eukaryota > Metazoa > Arthropoda > Insecta > Diptera > Syrphidae > Xylota > Xylota sylvarum. Next base: position 51,633,026 of record LR999958.1, read on the forward strand.
TACAAGGGAGTACAACTTTGTGTTCATTACGATTCAGAAGATTATGAATGTTTTCAAGAAACCCCTACCCTTGCTTTGATGTGCTGCATACTTGCATTCAAGGTCTTTGGTTGTAATTAATTAGAGATGGGGGCTTCTATTAAGGTGTGGATCGTTCTATTTCAGGAATTCAGAAAGAATTATGCCAAAGAAAACAAGAAGAGCATTTAAGTTTCACTTAAACCTGTACTAGTTTGAACGAGAGAGGTTTGTAGCCTGTACAAAGCGTCTGCAATGTTTACTTAGGGTTGTCTACTTATCTGCTAAAATTAGCAACAGTTTTGGAGTGGAACGTAAGAGGCAGATTGCTTTTGGCTTAGAAATTCTTAGCCCTAGGTCATATGCTTTAATATACAATAATAATGAGATAATTTGCGTAGAGTCAAGGATACTGCTGAGATTTAGCTGTTTTCACCTAAGCCATTATATATTCCGAAATCAGAACGAATTAAGTTAGCATGGTCTTATACCAAAATTTCCCTAAATTCCAGTATGGTTTTTTTTAAGAACTTTGTACGTACTATCGTCGAGTTACCAACTTGAAACTATTAAATCTGAAATTTAGATCTGATAATCACTAGTCGAAGGCATACAACTCACAACGGGTTTGTCCTTGGCATTGAAAGTGCTTAGCAGTCGTGGTTGGATGTTTGATTGAAACAAGCCCGCGATGAGAATGCACTTAGACTAGAAGAAGGTCCATTGTGCTGCTATGGGAACCATTTACTCCTTTGTATGAAGGAGCTAATCATAGCAGTGCAGGCGTTTCTGAAGAGTATGCCTCTAATATAGCCTTTCTGACTAACGGTCTCCCATTCCTCTTCGTCCCTACACATTCTACAGAAGTCGTTGTAGGGAATGCCCAGTATTTGAGCATGTCTTCCTATAGCACAGTGTTCGGTGAGGGTATTAACTATCTTGGAGAAGGTCTTATTTAGAGTCGGCCAAAGCAGCCTAACGATGTTGCATTAGTCGAATTAATGCCATTGATGATTGCCCTTATTCACCGCTTCGGCGTTGATAAGATATTTAACATAAGACGCTTATACTATTTAAATCAGAAACCAGTTCATAAACATCACAATTCCCTGGTATATTACAGTGACCTGGTACTCAGCAAAGGGTAAGGTTGTATTGTCCAACTATGTTTTTAAGATATACGTGCACTCTTTTACTACATTGGATCTTATTGTGCTGGATGCAAGGGTTCAGATGGCTGCCTGACTGTCGATGTATATGACAATATCAGATGCCGCTACTGAATTAACCGCCAGCCGAATGGCAGTAACTTCGGCTTAAAAAACGCTGCAATAGTTTAGAAGGTTAAAGGAGAGTTGGATATCCTGGTCTTCTGAGATGACTACAGTTCCGACTCCGTCCTCGGTTTTGAACTATTCTGGAAAAATTGACAGCAATTTTTGGTACGATTCATCCCGTGACCTATGGAAGATGACGATGCATCGATAGTATTCTGACATGTTCAGTGTGTTACTCCTTCCATTGTTTGCAGCTTCTCAGTCTTATAACTGAGCAGACAGCCAGTTTGTTACTGACGATGTCAATTGAAAGTAAGTGGAGCATGATTTATAGGGCTGCAGTGGAAGAGGTTTTGAGTGCACCAGTAATACTGAGACAAGCAACTCTTCCATAGTTAGTTAAGTTTGAATTCTTCTCCAGAGCGGGCCACCAATCCAGTACTCTATACTTGCGGATTGATTTTTTTACCGAGGTGGATAGCCAGTGCATAATGTTTGGTTGTAGGCCCCAAGTGGAACCTATTGCCTTTTTGAATATGTATAGGGCAGCCAGAAACAAGCTTGCCATCAAGTTTTAGGCCTAGGTAGCTGGCACTATTTGAGAAGATAAGGAGGGTGCCTCTTGCAAAAAAAAAATACAAATTTTTGGCGCAACAGGTTCATTGGACCCAGGGCCTACCTTCTCGCAACCACTCGTGCTGTGCCTCTTAGATTTCAAAAATTAGAGTCAAGGAGTTTATCACGTCAAAAATTTATATTTTTAATATAGCCAAGTCATCTGCATAGACGATAACTTCGCATACAATTTTTTTTAAATTTTTGGAAGGGCTACGTTGAGCACTAGATTCCATAGTAGTGAAGACTATACTCCCCTTTGGTGGGTGCCTCGGCGTGCACGTCTTTTGCTGATACCAAAGGATGCAGGGATTATTACTTGATTCTGTCGCAGATATTGAGCCTTCGTAGTGGATTGGTTATCGAATTGGTTTCAACGTTGTTCCTTCAATATCTAGGAAAGACAATAATGTGAATTCCTTGATTTACATACGTAGATGGATTTTTTGATGGGTTGAACGATAGAGTTAAGGTTTGTTTCAACAGATTTACCTTTTTGATATGCATCTTTCAAAATACAGGACAGGCTATGCAGTAATATACATATTTATTATTATATTTATTATTTATTAAACAGTCGTGGTTATAATAGAAAAACTAACAAATGTTTGTGTCACTAAATTCAGCAAATCTTAATGCGACGCAATCATAAATACTAATGTTTGGAATTGGCAACCTAGGATTTCTTCTTGCAAATCCTTCTGGAAAACTTCGACCAGTAACCGAAATACTCACCCATAGTCTGTTCCAACATCCGCTGAACAATACGTTCCGTTTGCCTGAGCTCTTCAAATGTAGAGCACATTGAACAAATACAGAAGTAGAGAACAAGTCAAATCATTGTCCATTCTCTCGGAATTCATTCTTTTCATACTTTCATGCGCTCACCTGGACCTCTGAAATAAAAAATACGATCGAATGAAATTTAACACATTACCACAAAGACAACTAACAAACTAACCATACCAACAACCATTATTCAAAAGTTTTCGAGAGAATGAGTAAATGTCATCCACAGTCTCGATCATGTTTTGTAAAGGGTGTCCCAACACCTCCATCCAGCCATAGTACTGACTTATTCTTTTGACAAAATGATGTGTTTTCAGACAATCTAATCAATTTGACCACTGATGTGACGGATTTCATTTTTCGGTTCAGCAGTTACATATGCTTGGCTTATCGCCAAAGACCTTAAATTTAAAATATCATTACAAAAATAAGTTACAGGGGGTTAGATCAGAAGATTGGTCGGTCGATTGATTGATTGGTCGGCCAATTGATCCCCGACCGTCTTGAAATTGTACTCTATGAAATCTTCTCTGCCAGTTAAGACATTGTTTTTGTGGCTGTGAGTTATGTGGCAACCACATTTGATTTAGGTCTACATATGTATACCTTCCATTGACAATGGGAGTAACTGGATTTTCGAAAAAAAAATCGTATAACTCTGCCAAACCAAAAACCGTCTTTCTCATAAGGATTTTCCAAGCCCGAACTACGCACAATTTTCCTTACTTACGAATCCATCAAGATGGACAAAGGCCTTGCCACTAGATATAATTTTTTCATCAAAATGATGTTCCATTTTATACTGTTCTAATGATGAACGTTCCATATTGACTAGTTGCAACTGTCATATGTATGTCTGTAAGTTATTAACTTCTGTAAAAAAACTCAATTGTCAACCGTAAAACAACAAATTGGCGGAATTTTCACCATATCCATACTCAAAGTCATACATCTATAGGTTTGCCTTGGTCATAGCTCAGATAGTCATTGTTACTGCCATGTACAGACCTTGAACGTCCGGAAATTGGAAGGTTGTGGCACTTTAAAGATTTAATTAGGCTCCATACCTAATCGATCAGCAAACATCTAAAACAGACTAGATGGCTTTGTCATATTCCAGACCAGTATCCAATTCGTAATGATATCTCACTGCATTAGAAATCAACCTCTTGTTAAAAGTATCCCACTCTAACAATTATTGCTTGATACTTGAGTCTATAATTAAGCATCGCTTCAAGAAAACTGATTACATATTTGGTCTTAGACATGATATCCCGAGACTGCTTGTGTCTATGAGTACCCTTATAACATAACATGTGGAACATAAAGCGAATGGTAGATTTAACTTACGCCTAAAAGTATGCACATCAGTTTCTTAAATATACCTTTTATAATTATGGTCTATGATTAGACCCTAAGGCACGTCAATCATTCTATTTGTTGAAGCTCGAATAACTTTTTTCTACAACTCTTGTTAACCCTTTTGACAACCACACATGTACATACATATCCGTATACGAATATCCTTGAAAGACAAGTAGCGTTTTGATTAAATAAAGAAATACATCGATAGCAGTATTGATTTCCATTTTGAATAAATTTTCGCCGGACCGACCGGTTCGGTTCTGTGTAATACAATCAAGGAAGGAATTTAAAACTTTCTTATCCCAATTTGACCAGACCGACCCTCTCCTTCTTAGTCAAAATCGAAAATTCTTCCCGAATATACATAGAACAATTACTTTTAACAAGTTCCCCTAAAGAATCACTCTTCCATGTGTTTATCATCTCGATTAATTTTCATTTTTCACATCATGTAACTTCAGACCAAATCATGTCAGGTTTCAAGACTGACATCAACCAAAAAAAAAAAAAAAAAACAATTATTCATTGGACTCTTAAATTATTCATAACTCTTTCATTCGCCGCCAGAATGACTGGCATCGCCATTTAATAATAACAACGATTTAATGAAAAACACATCTCATCCTGCATGGGCTTTGTAGTAATACATACTTGTATACAACAACAATAATAACAATGGATGCAATAATGCAAACTCATATGAAATATTTATTCAAACTCCTTCTTTCCTCCCAAAACAGGAACTGCAAACCGTGCCCCGTTGCCAAGCCGACCTTCTTGTGTGGCGCCGACAACAGGACCTACTCATCTCTATGCAGATTAGATTACCACAACTGCATTCACTCCACATCGATCCGGATAGCATGCAAGGGATTCTGTCCCTGCAAGGGTGAGTAGTTGGCATAGAAACACAAATCGCTAGGGTTACATAGTAATGCCCATGTTCATTCTTTTTATTACAAGTCTTGTGCTTATTTCATAAAGGAGTTCTCCATTTGAATGAAATTCTAATTTAATTTCTTTTGTTTTTGTCTTTCTCAGATCCTGCTGATAGTAAACGATTGCAACGAGTCGGCGAAAGACAGAGCACCTTTAATGCTAAATATAAGAAAACTCTCGAGCAATACAAGGACGTCAATAACAATGTGAAGGATGTAAGAGCATTGTACAAACACATATCTAGACATTACAAATTGTTGAGTAATCATGTTCCGCTCCAACGGAATATCATTTTCTTTGCCTTTCCAGGATAAGGACGACAACAATCGGCACTATAACCATATTAATTCGCAATTTACGTTCACTCCCGAGGAAATCAAGTACGATAACAAACACTACAAGTATCTCAAGTACACTGCCTACAAGAAGGTGAGTAGGTGCTACATGGGTGGTTAAATTTAAGGGTTGGGGGTATGGAACCGTGTGATATCTTAATCGTTTATCGTTTCATAAATCTAAGCACACAGATGTTGTATTGTGTGTATATGAGTACGTAGGAGTAATTTAACCGGATATGCAGTGAGGTGAGATGAAGATAGGCACACGCGTTGGCGTTGGCTTTGGCGTTGGCCTTTAGTAATTCGTTTACAATAGAAGGACGTGGAGTATCGGGTTAACTTCATTATGCCATGTGGGTAATTGTAGAAATCCGGGATATTTTCAGAGCTGCCTATTGCAGATGGTTGTCGGTGTAAGGCGGCCTTTGTACCTGACTCCACTTTGCTCGAATGTTGTTGAGTGATTTAATTTTCAAAATCTAATGCGGTAGAATGCTGTTTCATATTGTGGTTAGTTGCTTGGTATATGGTTCTATTTTCGTCTCCTACTGGAAGATTAAAAGTGAATTGGTTTTGGCATAAGGCTTACCACATGTTGAACAATACCTTGTGTACCTATCTCAAACAACAACACTTGTACGGTATTGTATTTCCATGGCATTTGTTAGTGATACCGGAAACAAGAACGTAAGTATTCGGTGGGAAACTATATATGTACATATCTTGCATGTTGTTGATGGTTTCGAATTAGATGTCTGTTCTCAATCAATGTGTCAGTTTGGTCGAAGTTTAGAGTTATTTATTGTACACTTCAAAGTGTTACCTCAGGCTATGCAGAGGTTAAGTAAAATATATTTCAACGATCAAATAGGTTTTCAGTAGTGAAGAACTTTATACTAAATTAGAATGTATCAGATGAATTTATACACTGGAGTACCTATTATAATATGTACTTCAAGCTACGCACTCGTATGTTTAGTACACCATAAGGTGTTAGAGATTATGGAAGACAGTAGCTTGCTATTTGCATAAATTACAACTTCTTTTGCCATTTGTTATTGACGTTTGATGACATTAAGGTCGTCTTGTAAATGGTGTCCATTAAAATGAGGTGAAACCAGTCTGAAAATCTGTATGTCATTAGCGAAGGTGAAAAGATCAGAATGCAAAATGACGGAGCCAACAATTGTTCATTCGAATAAATACAACTGGTCCAATATGACTTCCTTGATGGACTCCTGAGTATGGATAAATGGGCTAAGATACAGAAGATCTGAAAAGGTTTTCATACTGATGATCTTCCACATACGATTTGATCCATGCATTTATAAAGAGAATGCAATTTTTTCAAAAGCCTTACTGAAATTGGGAGCAGAAGCATTAACTTTCTTTCGGTTTTCTAGTTCAAAAATTGTTTTTGAAATGACTTCAGTTACTTTAAATTTACTTTGACAATGAAAAAATTGCGTCATACCAATACTTTCAATTAACTTTGGTATACAGATTAGGTTAGGATCGATTGCCACACTTAGGCCAGAATGCTCCCATTGTGATACCTCTTCCTCATCCATGCAGATTCGGAAATCGTTGCGACCCAGCCTAAAGGCATGCCTCCCAATGATGCAGTGTCCCTTAATGACACCTACTATGGGTATACTTATATTAAAACTTAAAGCACCACAACTGATGAAGAACTTAGGTAGTGAGCTTAGATCGATTGAACAGAGCAGCAATAGCGGGGTTCAAACTCATTAAATTTTTCGTCAAATCGGTATGATGATGAGATTTGATGAATGTGAACCCAAATTTTCTTAGGTTGGATGGTTTGTCAAGCTGCTTGTGAAACAAATAGGATTAAAAAAAAATTATCAGTGTGAATCCCTCTAATTCTTCCTACACAGACTATAGGTTAGGTTAGATAAGTGGGTTGATGAAGAAGATACTTCTCCTTCTTCACACTCAGGTCTATGTAGATCCATTGTGATTTGATCATACGCCACTGGAGTAGGTCTTAGTCTGGAGTACATTCTTCCTACACTTGTGGGTCTCTGTTAAGTGCCTTTAACCAGCCTGATGTCCTCGCAAATCTGTAAAGATCGGAGAGAGACGTATCAAATAGTTCTTCAATGTCTTGGAAGTAGTAGCTTACTAGAGTTCTATTCCCCATATAACATAGGTTTACAAAGGAAATGGGGAGTATCTTCGTGGCCTCTTCAGGACCGCAACCTCTGCTTGATGTTATCTGCGTTATTTCATAAGAGAACAACGTTTTGCTAAAACAACCTGGTGCTCCATCTAATAGCATAAATTCAAACTAACGACAATATCAAATTTTATCGAATTTGTTAGAACTGATTTCGAGAAAAGCGGTTTTTATTGAAATAGGCTCAAGTTATGGCTCTAGTACCTTTAATTTTGATGTAAGAATGACTTACAGACCCCAGATATGAGATTTGACGTAAATCCTGTCCAACCGTTTGCGGTAAAGTCGAAGTTGCGAATAGACAGAATTGGCGGATCCAATTTTTTTTAACTTCTCCATCATAGTAATGTCGAGTTTGATTAAAATCTCTAGTTAGGCATTGTTCAGTCTTCAAGGAAAGTAAGCATTGAGTCATTTTTGGAATAGAAAATACATAGATGAGTGATGCAGTGCATTCACTCAAATATATTTAGGCCATCATTTACATGAGGCGATTCCGTTCGTATTCATCATTCATTCAATCAATTAGGCTTAATTCAAAATAATTAAATTCACTCAGTTCTTGACCGACGTTCTTTAATCTGATCTTGTTCAAAAAAGTTACCAAATCGAAATATAAATTGCCAAATTAGTAAAAATTACGAAGCCCAAAAAAACTACAACATTTGGTAAAAAGTCACCAAAATGGCAACCGTGGTGGCAAATACCACCATCCTGTTGAAATCAAATTTTATTTACATTCATTTCATCCAATTCCAACCAAAAAGTTTGTCAGGATGCCAGGTAGCGACCTTAATTGGCAGTCACGGAGGGGCCTTCATGCTCTTTAGGACCTATCTTACCTTTGGCTTCACCCCTAGACTCTGCAGGAGGATCAGTAAATTCCGAAGTATCATAGGGAAAGCCGGCTGTGATTACAGCAGTCCGAGAAGCTGCAGACTAATGCAGTGGATCGCAGCGCTATTGTTCATTAATAATACGATCCAAGTGCGTCAAGCAATGCCGAGGATGTTCTAACATGATTGCTGTCAGATGCGATCCTAGTGCTGGGTTTCAGATGACACGAATGTTTCGAGCGATTGCAATAGAAGGGGCCATCTGTCTCTATGGAATCGATAAACTTCGGACTAGACACTGCAACCAATAGCAAACAGTATGTGGCAAACTATCAATATGTGTCACTCATCTCGATAGAAGAAAAAAAAAAATACAAATACAAATTTTTGGCGCGACAGGTCCATGGGACCCAGGGCCTAGCTTCTCACAACCATTCGAGTTGTGCGTGTTATATTCTTTACACGAATGGAAGGGGCCTACTGTTTAATGCCGGATCCGAACGGCAATTTTGAGAAGCTTTTTCATGACAGTTTTACTCTCGGATGTTTGTCAGACGCTCGCGAGAGGTGGGGCCGTGAAAGAAATTTTAGGTGTTGTCTGGGGATTGAACCTGGAACCCCTCGCTCCGTAGTCCAACGCACTAACCACTTGAGCCACGGCGCCCGATAGAAGAAACAACAAAAGACTAATTTCCATTAATAAGGGAAGCATAAGGCATTTAGTTGGTGGCTTCGTAGGGCATTACCTTAATGCTTCCTTCAATGCTTTTTATAGACGCTGTTGAGATGAGTTAGATAGAGAAACGATGACCCCCATCAAAGAGTAGGTACTTCTGCGAAGATATTGGTGATCCAGCAGGACTCAGTTTAAGAAAACTTTAAAGATTTGCCTCTGGGTTGATACCGAAATTGGTTACCCTTTCCGTCCCATATGGCAAATATACATATATCTAACTCTCTGATGTTGATTTTTCTTTCATTTGTGGTATCCTAAGAAAACTTATTTTGTTTTGCCTAAGTGGTCACTATCTGAATTAAGCCAGCCACCCAATCTAACCTAGAGAAAATTTCATATGAGCCCAATGCTTTGGTGGGAGCTAGGCTGTTTAAAATGATTGCAATCTCTTTATTACCATAGATTCAAGGTTAAAATGCTATGAATCGAGGTTAATTTGGAAGCACTGACGCTCACATTTCTATTTGGAAGATACTGTGTGATTTGCCCTTTGGTTACAATGTAGTGAATCTTGATGGCACTCATCACCTATATTCTATTCCATTCTATCTTTCTGCTGAGCTCATGAAATTTTTGACGCAGCTGTATTTCCTGATCGTGGCATCCCTGGATTTGCAGTAGGTAAAACACATCAGCCTCCGGACCCAATGCATTTTTCTTATCCTATTTGCTCTATTGCAATCCTTTTCATACATATTATCAAGTGTTATTCGGTTTGAAGTATGAATATACAAGCCAGGACCTAAAGTTTTTTCCATCTCAACTAACCTAGTTCTCTTGGCCTTAGTTTGTAGCCCTCCTTAAGTGATGATTGGTCTCACCAATGTGACTTATATCAAGCGCAGAATATTCACTATATCCTGCTTGTATTTATTCAGTAGCAGTTTGTTATCAAGAAACTAGAAGGCATCATTCTCCAAATCACGAAATTTCAACAATCATTTGATATCATCATGTTTGGCGATACAAATTAATATCTCCTTACGTGACGTATGAGTTGTTTCTCTGTCGAGTTGTTAATCTCCTTTTTCTAGTGCCGTCAAGACGGCTTCAAAACACATGTTTCCAAGAAGAAATTGTCTCTAATCATAGTGTCATTACCAATTCCACTTCAGCAGACTCAAGGATCGATGAAAGTACTTGAAGTGATTTCTCTCTTGGCTTCCTTTCTTAATTATTTAATACCAAATAAAATAGGAAATATTCAGCATTAAAAATAATTATTTTATGAATAAAATTCAAAGACTAATTGCAACACGTTTAAGCAGAGCATATTCCACCCAAATGCGTCATATTCCATTTATTAGTACACCTATCAGTTAAGCTCGTTAAAAATATATTAACCATCTGAGCACGTTTAAACACCCTATTTCCAATTCGATTGGCCCCATTATCTAACATCAGTTAAAATAAATAAATGAATGCAACCAAATAAATAAAATTTATTTTTAGGACAATCAATTCCAGGACGATAAACATAAAATTCGCGGTTACAATGAGGTCGTAGATAAACCACAAAAATACACTAAAAGCGGCAGCACCAACAACGGTAAGTACCACACACATGTCAAACGGACGACGCACGTCATCACACCCCGCAATGTCAATCGAATCACTCTTAATACTATTTGCTTCGATCATCATCCCCCTCAAATCTAGGTTATCCATCAAAATCGGCCGACTGCAAGCCACAGCAATTAACAGCGATTGGTAATCGCCTCCTCGATTGGTTTTCCGTCATAATGGCCGACAGCAAGAAACGCCGACAGCACAATCAGAAATCCAAAGCGCATTTCCCACCCGCATGCAAAACCGAAGCCAAATGGATGTTCGGCCATTTGGATTTGAACAATGACGGTTTCCTGTCCCTGCAGGAAATGTACGACTTGGAACATGACCAGAATGAACGTTGCATTAAGCCTTTCATCGATACATGTGACCTGGATCAGGATAGCACGATTAATACACGTGAATGGTGCCGCTGCTTCGAGAAGACGGATCGTCCTTGTGCCGCGGTTCGACGAAGAATCGCCGGCGACTTTGCAGGTGAGATAGGTATATATTGACTTTTTAACATACAAATATACCACACCACCTCAAAAGAGTCCCAACGCTACGTCAGTTAGTGGTTGCGTGCCGATGAAGGACGATTGCTTCCTGTGTGTGTATAGGTACGAGTAATGCGATTCCCTTCGGACGCGTTGCACCGCTACTGTCTACTGCTTTGAAGTTGCTTGCAACCCCACGTAATATCCAGCTCCTTGAATATTATACTAACAAAAGTTTGTGCTAAACTTTACACACTTCCCACCCCCTCACACGCACACACATATGTATGTATGTATGGATGCGCCTGCATTTTGGTATTCTCTCTTTGCTTCGCTGATGCCCTTTCTAGCGCTTTAACCCTTCAGAATCACATGCTCACGCTTGGAATTCCCTGCTAATTGGAGAATTTTGTTTTTGTTTATTTTGAAGGAGCCTATGCACCTGACTGCGATGTTCAAGGATTCTATAAGCCAACACAATGTCACAATTCGGTCGGAGTGTGCTGGTGTGTCGATAAGCATGGAGTGGAGTTTGCAAACACCCGTACCAGAGGCAAACCAAACTGCGGTAAGTATCCCGTTTGAGTTGAGTTAGAAAGCAATTTTACACAATTTGAACCAGAAAACAACCCCTGTTGTAAAGAGAAGTGAATGTGCACACACACATGTCCACTTTGAATGAATCGCAAATGGGCTAAAACGATTTGCTGCGTTCCAAAAGGGAGTTAAAATGCTTTAACATTTTATATCAAAGCATCTTAGGGTTGGTCTAACTAAAAGCAAAGTAAGAGCGTCAAGGCTTAAGCCAGCATACATAGATGGCATTTGCTTAACAGGAAGAATAATGTACCAAGTAACCTATACACGGATGCAGTTCAATGTTTTGAGTTTTGTTTCGGTACCTTCATCAAAGGAAGTCATGTTGACACTGCGATTCCCATTTGGCTACTGACCTTAGTTTTAAATAAATACAATGGAGTTTAAATGTAAAAGGTCTGGTCAAAGTTTTTTTTTTTCAACCTTTTCATGAGTGTAGCCCTTTACTGTAGTCTCTTGGGTTGCCTACAAAAGTTCAGTGCCGGGTTTCTTGTCCAACAACTTTGTGTTGTATATTTTGCATGACTACAAGTAGTAACCTACGTATGTATCTACAGCTCAGTGCTATGTTCCAAGGATGGTTGACGCACTAACGTCATCTTGCTATTTATTTTTACTAGTCTCCATAGGTTTGGAAGGATGTTTGAATTCACCATTTCATCACAGAAACCCTAAAAACTATTGGAAATCCTGACGTGGTTCCGTACCTCGTGAATGTTAAATTAGTTCTATTATCTGGTAATTTGTATGCGAATGGAACATCTGTGATAATTTTCAAACCAAAAGCTGGCAAACAATTTCTCGTTATTTCGTGAATCTTTAGATCCCTTAACCAAGTACTATCCCGTCAAAGCAAAATGGAACATTCGCTTGTGGATCCGGTAGACGATACTCTTATTCCATTTATCAGGCGTACACTCTTCTGACTATATCTTAGAAATGAGTTGGTGATTTCCAGCTGCATTGAATAGCTTGGCTGGTAAGCCAGCAAGTCCAGCGGCCTTGTTGGATTTAAGTTTGGATATTGCGATCCTCACTTCGTTTTGATTACGTGGACGGAAGTTTTAACTATAATCGTCTGGTTCATTCTGCCTGACAGGGGGTAAATCTGCATAAGAAGTTTTTCCATATTCTTTACTACAAGGGGTTTCTTGGTGGTGGTCTGGTGAAACCCAGCACATCAGTTTCGGCACTTCTGATTGCATGTTGGTAGCTTTGCCACTGGTATTTGGCTCTTGATGCTGACGGCATAGGAGTAATTGAGAAATTTCGAGATACGCGTTCAGCGCGGATTCTGGCGATCTTTTACCATTGCAGCTTTTCGACGTTAATTCTTTACACAGCAATTGTTCTTTGTTGTGGTGTTTGAGTAGGAACCATGGCTGCAAGAAGGTGGTGATCTGAGTCGATGTTAGCTGCTCGGAAGGTTCGGACATCCAGAATACTGGAGGCATGCCTTGCGTCGATCGCAATATGATCAAATTGGTTGCTCGTTTCATGATCAGGATTCCCCTTATCAAAATTTCCCCTTGTACAAAATACAAACTTTTGGCGCGACAGGTCCATGGGACCCAGGGCCTAGCTTCTCACAACCACTCGTTCTGTGCGTGTTATATTCTTCAGACGAATGGAAGAGACCTACTATTTAATGCCGGATCCGAACGACAGTTTTTTCTTTTGAAAAGCTTTTTCATGACAGTTTTACTCTCGGATGTTTGTTAGACGCTCGTGGGAGGTGGAGCTGTGAAAGAAATTTTAGGTGTTGTTTGGGGATTGAACCTGGAACCCCCGCTCCGTAGTCCAACGCACTAACCACTTGAGCCACGGCGCCCACTTGTGAATATTGACATAAGGAGACCGTGTGCTTGCTGTAGTGACGTTACGCACCGCCGCAAAGTCAATAAACCTAAGTCCGTTGCCAAACGTCATGTCGTGTAGGCTATGGTTTTCAACTGACCTACGAAAGATGCCCTCCTTTTCTAGGTATATTGAGCGAAATGATGGAATCAGCTCTTAACAAGCTCGGAAATGGGCTGAAAAGTGTAGACACCATGTCGCTCCAGAAAAAACAGAACTAGAGCTCTTTAGCAGGAAATACAAAATACCACCATTCAAATTGCCTAGGCTTGCTGGAGTGGAGCTTTTCCTCTCGGATCGCGCAAGATATCTTTGTACGGTACTAAATAGATAGCTAAATTGGAAACTTAACTTTCAGCAAAGAGTCCGTAAAGCTCAGATTGCTCTCTTCATTTGGAAAAGGACAGCAGGAACAAAGTGGCCCCTGAAACAGGCAATGATGCATTTTCTATACAATATGGTAGTCAGACCCATTCTAACATATGTATGGGGCCTTTGTTTGGTGGAAGGCCACGATCAAAAAGAATACACGGGATATGTTGGCCATGGTACGAAGAATAGCCTGCATTGCGATCACTGCCGCTCTACGTAGTACGCTCACGGCTGCGCTCGAGGCATTTATGTATCTTTTATCAGTGGATCTTACCACTGCAGGTAACAGTGCGCTTTATCTCACTAACGAATGGGTCTTCAAATCTATCTATATCGGACATAGCTCTATTCTTAAGGGATCATTCTTCAACATCCCTGACGAAGCGGATGAAAGTCTTGGTACACTCGACTACGATAGTAACGTACCCTGATACGGAGGATTGGCAAAGGAAAAAAGTTTCGATCGATAACGAAATTTCAATTTATACGGATGGTTCCAAAACTAGCGAGGGTACGGGGTCAGACATACATATATTCGAGATATATAGACCTACATGTGGCTCTGAAACTTCCGGACACATGCAGTTTGTTCCAGGCATGTTCCAGGATTTGCCGTACAATGCTCAGGGCATTATGTTCGCCGAATTGAGTCAGATTATGTTGGGTTCCTGGACACTGTAATATAGAGGTTAACGAAAGTGTCAACGTACTAGTCAAAAAAGTAGCTCCCGGTAAATGATATACACTGAGTTACAAAAAAAAGTGGCGCAGTGATACTTTTTCGTATCTTGTTATCATTTTGGTAATATGTCGCTATGTTTTTGCCGAGCTTAATTTGTTTTTAGTGGGTTACTGGTTTAATGGTTTATTTGTTTGCTAGTTTGCATAATTTCATTTAATTTTCTTTGTGATGTGCACATCGTATTGAAGAAAGCCGTGTTGTATTCGTGTTTTCCTACAGACCTGAGACATACCAAATTTAGCTTCCATGATCCCCGTATGTGTTTTATTAAGTTTATTGTTCTGGATTTGTTTTAATTTGATTGGTTATTAGTTGTTACTGATTTTTGTAAAAAAAATATGCAAATAACCGCACAAGAAGTCGCCTGTGCGCTGGCTTTAGTTAAGGGGGGGCCGCGGCGTGCACTATGCCGATATTATGATAAGAAAACCAGAGAAGACGTTAAAAAAAGCCATTAAAGGTACAGGGAGACCAACTCCTAATACGTCATGACTCCAGGTTTCGTCTCCGCTCAACAGATAGACGCAGCAGAGTGTGGGGATGATAAAATTTCTGGAGCAGTTCCGTCATAGTGTGGGCAGAAATTGTCATGCGCGGAAAAACCGAGCTGTGCATCATGGAAGGATCTACGTATTATATCACCAACATTGTGGAGGAATATGTGGTTCTATTCGCACCATTTATGGAGGAAAACTTCTTGCTGATGCAAGACAATGCTAGACAACACATCACAAGGTGCGTTACCGAATATTTGCAAGAAGTGGAAATCGACGTGATGGCTTGGCCTGCGATGAGCTCGCGGACATGAATACCATTGAACACGTTTGCCACCTGCTGGAGAAAAAGATTGGGATACGAGATCTGCTCTGATCGAGGAATGGGACAATTTGGACGATACCATAGTAAACAATTTAATCCAATGTATGCCTCGGCAAATATTTTATTTGTTAGATGTTCGGGGAGACGATACACACTATTACAGGACTCGTTAAAAAATAAAATAATAATAAAAATGTAAAATGTTAATTTATGAAGTTTTTGTCCATTTTCAATAATTTATATTTTATTTCTAAGGTCTTCCTTTTTTAATTTTTTTTTTTTTTGACATAAATTACTTATTTTTATATTAATAAACAAAATTGTATTAAAAAAAACCTTTTTTTTCCATCATACTTGAAGCAATTGCGAAATATCAAGGTGCGCCACTTTTTTTGTAACTCAGTGTATATTATATAACTCATAAACCTATACAAACTATAACCTATAAGCTATAGGGTATTGCTCATATGTTTTATTGAGGAGCTCGTAGAAACATTCTTTGGTGGCCTAATCTCCGTCCTCTGTAGGGGAATGAGCGCATATTAGGCTTATACTTACTCAAGCAATCACCATAGTCACAGTTTTTCATCCTCCGTTTGCAAAGTCAATAAGCCTAAGTCCGTTGCCAGACGTGGTGTCGTGTAGGCTGTGCTTCTCAATCGTCCTACCAAAGATGTCCTCCTCTCCTATCTTGGCGTTAAAATCGCCTAGGACGATTTTAACGTCATACTTAGGACATTGCTCATATGTTTTGTCGAGGAGCTCGTAGAAACTTTCTTTGGTGGCGTCGTCCTTGTCCTCTGTGGGAATTTAGCCTTGATGCGGATTGTCATAAGACGCTCGCTCACGTGTCGAAAGCTCAAGACTTCTTGAATAAGTCTACCGCGTATGACGAACCCACATCCAAATAAGCGCTGTTTCTGTTCCCTATAGCAACCACCATAGTATACGTCACAGTTTTTCATCCTCTTTTTGCCCGGGTCATCCCATCGCACTTCATGGATTGCGACGATATTTGCATTTTACCAGTCTAGGACCTCTGTAAATTATTCGGCTGCACGCGGCCTGTTAAGGGTCCGAACATTCCACTTG
This sequence comes from Xylota sylvarum, assembly GCA_905220385.1. Classification (NCBI taxonomy): domain Eukaryota; kingdom Metazoa; phylum Arthropoda; class Insecta; order Diptera; family Syrphidae; genus Xylota; species Xylota sylvarum. The sequence goes on from LR999958.1 coordinate 51,649,669, forward strand.
CAGATCCGACGGTCGTTGTCCTTGTTACGTTTGTCGAGGTCGTCAACAGTAGGGTCATCCTTATCCAAGGCGTGTTGTTGTTTCGTAACTATAATATTTTTTTCCGTCGTATAGAAGTTAACTCGACACATAACCTGGAGGACCAGTTTCTTTTAATACCCCTACGACAATGACCCCGATTTTCCAGAATCAGTAACCCATTTTGGGGATACGAGACCTGCCCTTTGCGCTCCAACGTGGAGCTGTAGGGTAGGAGTTGATAGTGAGAGGCTATCTTGATACGGCTTGTGCTCTCATATATTCCCAACACTACACTTTCCCCAGCTTTTCAAGAATCTTCTTCTGGTTTTTATTCATTTTTCCCATTTTAACCGAACTATTACCATATCCTTTTCCTTATACAAAATTATTTAATTTCAGAAAATGTACTCAACAACGCTTCATCACTAACATCAGACGATGAGGATGAAGAAACAGATGATGACGATAGTGCGGAAGGTAGCGCAGATCAAATGTTAGTTTTTTAAGCCGCAAAATCCCAATGTATTTATGACAACACACACACACACCATAATCAACCTCTTTCCTCTGAGAAGAATGTCATTTTGCTCCCATACTTCAAACATCATCAATACAACCAAAAAAGAGACATTTAAACACCATCATCAATAATATAACAACAGCAAAAAACAAAACAACATTAAACAACACATTTTTACTAAACAACTCACTACTAAAAAAAAACAAAAAAAACAAAGGATTTTGGCAACTAGGTAAATAGTAAATAAGCGACTAAAAAAACAAAACAAACAAAAACATAACTTTTATAATATTTCAAGTGAAGCAAGCTATTCCATTAACTGTAATATGCTTAAATAAAATTGCAAAAAACAAAAAAAAAAACAAAATCAATGTGTGACATAAAGCAGAAGAAAGATGAACAAAAAATCCTCTTCCTTCGGCCAGCAATCACTTAAAGTAATCGTAGACAATTTCTACTCGTACGTTCGATGTATGTTCGATGTCAAAAATAAAAAAAAAGCAAAAAAAAACTTAGTGTAAAACTTTAAAAAAACAAAAGAAGAAATTAAAATTTTTCCTTAGATATATATTTATGTATTTTTTAATTTTAATGCAACGAGGACTAGGCAAAAACAAAAGAAAACAAAAACAATGCAAAAAATGTAGTAATATTATATTTTTTATCAAAACAAGCAAAACAAAACAAAACAAAAAATCGCAAGGACTTATCAAAAATATAAAAATATAAATGTGTACTCGTATCTTGTGTTGCGCGCATGACTCATAATGTCCTGAAAAGGCTTTCTTATGTCTTGCATTAGGTATTTTTATTTTTTATTTTTTATCATACATACATACATATACTTATATAGATTTTAGATGAGTGAAACATTTCAATTTAGAATATGGATACATGAATATTATTATTTTTTATTTTTTGATTAAACAGTTTCTTTTTTTTTTAAACTTCTATCGTATGAGCAAAATCTTCTTGAGAAGCAAGCTAATATTCCGCCCAATATATAAAAATAAAAAAAAAAAAAAAAATTTGTGTGATAAGTTTAAAATGGAAATGTTAATGCCGTGAATTTTTTTTCTTTTAGTTTATTTTAATTTGAAAATTGGAAATATTATCTTATTAGAGATTTAGAAGGAAAGCTCCAGTCTTGCAGAAGTTTCTTAATGGCATTTTTGTTTGGCAAGACTAGCATAGAAGCCATACTTTTTAAAAATCCATTATTGCTTAGTGCGTTACATTAAACTTCCCAATATCAACTTGTCTTTTATTCGAGGGAAACATAAGTCTGTTGGTGAACATATCCCCGGTTTATGCACACACATAGCTAGTTTTGGCATTTATCAAGGCTTACTTTTGTATGCGACGTTACAGTATCAGATTAGATTAGAGCAAGGCTTTGTATTCTGAAATATACGATGAAAGTGTAGTCCCATCCTGTTGCAGAATAGAATGATTATAAACGAGACCTCATTTAAACTCACGCTTTAACAAATGACTCCTTTAAAAACAATTGATTGAATCCTCATAGTCAAACCTATAATAATTTACCATGACTGAAAATTTGTACTGGAACTTTGTGAATCAGTTTTGTTTTACTTCCCCTAATGGGAAAATATGATAGTAATTCTACAAACAATGAAGCAATGAAGGAATTATGTCCAACATTTTTTTAGTAGTTTGTATAATTATAGGGGTTAATCCACAAAGTTTTTTATTACTTTACCAAAACGCATCGGTATTACAAGAATTTTAAAGAAACAAATCGCAGTAAGTCTACAAGTTAAATCTACTAAATCCTACAAAAACATCGTACACTTAAGTCTCCAAAAAAATGTTAAGTACTTCCCTCAGATTTTCTTGTTTTAGGGGTCTTACGGCATCTACCACCACTTAATATATTCCAGTATGATGTACCAAGCAGCTCTACTCGACTTTTAGAGATTCATTTTCCACATTGTTTGCTTCTTCAACTAACTGATAGTAATTTGGTTCATAAATTCAAATGATCATCAACTAGTTTAGGTGTTCTTCCATTAGATTGACCGAACCATGTCAGAAATCACAACAAAAAAAAAAATAGAGAAGATAAAACGCAACCTTGTAGAACCTAAACCTAACCTAAATTCTCTAAATCTTTCTTGATTATCGCTGCTTGCTGCTTGCTGCTTGCTGAGGGTTCTTTTGGTTAATATGGTTAATCTGCTACTTAAAGCAAATTTCTCTCAAGTTTGTGTTAGGCCACTTTTGTCCTTGATGACAGGTTCAATGCATATCTGAATTTACAGACATGAGACTGTTCATTCTGACTTTGAGACATAGTCTTCACCGTACGTTAAATTAAGGTGCGGTTACCTATTAGTTCTTTTGTGACTGTATATACGGCTCTGCCCAAAAATCTATTAGCTATTGTTAGTTAATGGATGGAGTCCTACATATATCTTTCATACCATCAATATGATCTTTCTTCTACAAACATACATGTGTCGAAGTAGGCTACGAGTCTATTTTGATTATGAAAAAGTAAGCAGCTCTCGTACTCGTTCATACTCACAGATGGTGCAACTTGTGAAAACGTTGTTACTTACTTTTACTTTTGGTGGTCACTTTACAAGTACCTAAATAGCAACTATACAGCATAACTGATTTGACATTATAGTGGAACAGTCTCAGCTTGATTTTTGTTCTGAAAACATTGTTTTTCCAAATTTTGGTAGCGTTCCGAAAACATCGATTTTTCTGCCCACATTCAGTTCAGTGCCACAGTGGATCGCGACCATGCTTCCAACATAGAAAGTTGGGAACTTTCTTGACTTGCTATTGAGCAATGTTAGATTAAAAATTAGTTGGATATTCTTAGGGCTTTAGCCCCACTGTGCTTGCTTCAACTTACAAATTGTGGGTCATGAGATACTACTCTATATGAAAGTAGGCAATCACCGTCCACGTAGACAAGATGTTCCGTGGTTTTGCTCAACTTGGGCTGCCCATATTACATCGTTGATGACTATTCAGAACAGCAATGGCGAGAATGTACAACCCTGTGGTACTCCACTTATGAACTTCGAATTTCTGTGACTCAGCTATGAGTTATTCTGTAATTCTCCTCCTGCGCATGGCCAATCCATAGCACCTCGCTTCAAGTTATCAAAAGTAGTCTCGAAGTAGATGATAGATGCAAGAAAGAGCCGTACTCAACATATTGCTCTATAGTGATTCGCAGGATCTACTGCGAAGAACTTTCACCGTTCCTATTGCTCTTACCGTGGTCTTACGTTCCAAAATGTTGTCAGAGGCTTAGCTTACTTTAGCTCCGAGGATCCTCATAAAATTTGTTGCAAGGATCCTAAATCTTTCCACCAGCATCCAATCTTGTAAGGCCAGTTTTGATAAATTGTCTAGTTAGACATTGCTTTTTGCAAAATCTGTCATTTTGGAAACCTTCTTTTCCAAATTCGAGGAGTTTTCATGCATTCCAAAAACAATTATTTGCTTAAATTGTGAAACTATCATACTCATAGTCAGGTATCAACCTTTAAGCCTGGTTTTATACATAGTAGCTTATTTCTAAAATTATGAAGGACATTCGTGCAGTTCATTACTTTTGAATTTCTATTTTTCTGACAGTATTGTTTAGCTCCTGTGTACAGGCAAGTACTTACAATCGATCAATTCCGAAAAATATAGCATGTACACGATATGGGTAACGCTTTGGCATTTTATTTCTATTTTTGCGGATTCATTTCTCCTTCGAAATGGAAGGGTATGGAAGGCTATGATCTAAATGCTAGCACATTTGCTTGCATAGACGTCTCACATAATGCTACAATTAAGAGATGAAAACCAACTGTTTGATGGGAGATATTGGTAGGTAAAGCACATGCAACTCGGGATCCATGTCCAGATAGCTATCATTGCAACTAAACAAATGTCTTTAATAGTGATAGCCAATTTGTGTTAAATGAAATGCTGTTTTCAAATGCCAGAGCTTGAGGTTAAGTCAAAGAGTCGTAAACTTAAACTCACGGTCCAAGCACACTTTCAAAGGATTTGCGGGAACAGACTCTCTTTAGTCGAGTATACCTTCACGATACCAACTTATGCGTCGCAAAGATACAAACTTAATCAGACTTACTATCTACAAAAAAAAACAACAAAAACTGTTGATGGAACCATTTATTTAAAATCATTTTCATTTAAATTTTCTTTAAAACCATTGTGTGTGCAATGCAAGTAAACAATGAAAACAAAAAAAAAACATTATTTCTATATATACACTGAGTAAAAAAAAACAAAATGTAGTTTTTAACAAAATTTTGACAGCACGTAAGTTAAGTGCAGTAAATACAACAAATAACCGTGCTTACACAGAAAAAAAAACAATGAAATCAATTAATAGCATTAGCTATATCGCTACCTTAAGACAAAATTTATTAATAATATGCAAAACTAAAAAAAAAAATAAATGTAATTAAGCACTCATAAAAAAAAGAACTTAAGCTTTGATAAAAAAATATGAAAACAAACCAAAAAAAAAAACAAAACAAATTGTGAAAAAAATAAAAATGCGAACAAAATGATTTTTATAAAAAAAAATAAATAAAAATAAAAAGAAAAGTACTAAAAATATTTATAGGTATAGTTACGTGTAAAAATACAAAACAAAAAACATATATTTAACAAAAACTTTAAAAAAAACAAAAATAAGAAAAAATGCAATTGGATGTTATTTATGTTGAAATTAAAATTTTAAAAATAAAAAAACATTTTCCCATCCCTCCATTAATTATTAAAAAAGAAAGAAAAGATTAATCTTATTTAAATTAAAAATTTTTAACAGAACTTCGTCCTTAGTTATTAGACAAAAATAAAATGCATTAAGCAACCAAATAGCAAAAATAAAATAAACTAATTATACGAATCGATTATGTTTAACATAACTATTTATATTATTATAATTATTTATACTCGTACCTATATAATACACATACACACTCAAACACACAACAAACATAATTAAAAAAAAAAAAAAAAATAATATAAAGTACATAAATATATATGAAAAATGATTGTGTTTGATTAAGTTGTTTTTATGATGTTTATTTATTTAAATAAATAAAAGTCATACGATATGCTAGTTGTTGTTTTCTTTTTTTATTTTACTTGAACTTTGTTCTTTGAATATGTATGTAGTTTAATCACTGTGACTGTGTATTGAAAGCGCATGTATGGAATTTAGAGACTCTGTGCTTAGGCATCCGAAGGTTAAATGAAATACAGCTTTGGACAGTAAATAAAAGAATAAGTACATGCATAAGTACATATGTATGTTGACTTTTCTCACAACCACACATGATATACTCGTTATGTTGAATGTTTGTCAGACTTTCGCTAAAGGAACCTTCAAAACTTTTTCCATGTTGTTTCGGACTCGAACTTTATACACAACTAACCACTCCGCTATGATACGTATTATAAGCTGAAAGCAGGAAATATGGTCGTATGATTTCTAGGTGGACATCGACGTGAAGGACTGAATGCGAATGTCTGATTTAAATGTCGTATTCCTGGTAATCCATTGAGTTGTTCGAAGAATTTGACGTGGTATGTTGTATCTGCAGGTTAGTCCGGAATCTTCTATAAGGCAAATTCATCATCTCTGATCTAGTGGAGTAAATGTAGACAATGCTTTCAATAAGAATTCCAAAATAATAACAATTCTCAAGTCATGGACTGACTTTAGCTATGTATAGGTATAGAAGACGAAGCTGCGTCCCTGCCTAACGTCAATACCAAGTTCGTGTTCAAGTGCTAGATTACGTGCGTGCGTCGTCGGCTAAATTTTTAAGTACAGTGGCCACTGTCTTAATTCTAAACTTGATAAGGTGAGTTAGCATCCTTTGTTTCTGAGTGAAAATGCTTTGAGAACGGACACCCTGCTTCGGTTAAGAATCGATAATGACTTTTTCTTGTCGTACTCGAAAAAAGATTTTTTTAGAAAATAAAAACTGTTCTACATACATTCTAAAAAAGAAGATCCTTACAACGCCAGATTCTTACAATTAAAAATTGAGTGTATGGAGTATAATCTAAGCATTCCGGGACTTAGCAAGATAAGGAGAAAGCGGGGGAATTTCAGTCTCTAACAAGTAACACTGTTTAACTATATTCAGAACTCTATTGGAGTTCCCTTAAAGTCCAAACGTGCACAGAGCCTCATATCCTATGAACTTTCCGTCTAAAAAAATACAAAGAGAGCTTCAGCAATGTTGATATCGTTATTCTCATGGCCCGGTATCCACAATAATAATGGTGAACTGTTCCTGGATTTCTGCAACACCAACCGTCTGGTTACATCAGGGAACACCCTTTACGACCATATGACCTACCATAAAATAAGATGGGTGTCTACCAATCGGCAGAAAACTTCAATTACTTCCGACATTGGGTTAAAAAGGATTCACCACCTTATAGTAACTAATATCTACCGCGTTTCGAGGAACAAGATATGATATCGATAAACTAAGGACTGCCGGCAAGGTTGTACCACCATTGCCTACTCTTGTTGGTTATAATTATAATTTATGAGTATGTCTCATAAAATGCTTTATCGGTAAGAATTGGCGACTATACTGACGACAATTGCCTACAGATCACACAGATTCTTGGACCTGCAACACAAAACACACTAAAGACCTTAGTCTTTCCATGAACTCGTCTAGATTGACGGTGCTTCCAACTTAGACATGCAACTGCATATCGAAAGCTTAGTTTGCATTCAGTATTTTGTATTTTGGCATGAAGAAAAAAAGTCAATAAGTGCACTCGTGACTCTCTTATTGTAATAGTCCTTCTGTGAATTTGGTCATTTTAGTACAACTGACGAAATTAGATCTATTTGAATCTGTTGAAAGAAAAAATCACTTATTATAGAAAAGTTAAAGCTCTTCCACCAGCTTAGTAAGATGAAACTGGCTTTGACTTATCTTGTAGTGGCATCAGTTTGGTTTAAGTATTGTAGCGAATACGAGCGGTAGACAGCGAGATTAATTAATTTCCGTCAATATGCTGCGATCATAACTTACTGACCTGACTGCCAAGCTCGGTAAACTCTTCTCTCTTTTTCTTTACAGAGGCCACCATTGATATATGCTGCTGAGCCGATTTCTCGGTCTTCCAATGCTGATAAACAAAATTTATATTCCTGTCATTATATGCCCGTAAGTGCCATCAAAGATTTTGCTGTCTTCTTGGTTAAACTGGTCCATCTGCCAAACTCCAAAACGTAATCGTGACTACTTCAATGAGCATAGACCACGATGTTGTTGGGATTCTTTCTTCCATAGATCCAAATAGATCGGAAGACAATGGGATAAATCCATGTCTATACATATATACATGTGATATTTATTTTCAGCTGATTACCCAAAATCCCGAAAAGAAAATTTTCGTATGGATTTAAAGAAACTTTGCATATACCCAACTTCGCGCCTACTCCAAATCCAACAGTGACTCCAAGCAGGGGGGCTGCAGGGGGGCAGCATGCGCCCCATACATATTCCACTGTTTATTGTGGACTTATGACCCTGCGCCGAAAAGGATTAGATGCTTTGTTACATTGTTATATTGTGATATTTCGTACCCAACCCAATTTTTCGGGATACTCCAGCCCAACCCAGACTTTCTTGGCGGAATTATGAGATTAAATCGCTTCCAAAAGACTGTAGAGCCATCTATAAGCTAAACAATGTCGCGATGTTTAAGTTTGAACCTTGTACAAAGAGCTTAACGACAAACGTGGAGACTCTTTTGTGAAAAAATAGAAGTGATCTCTAACCATTCAAGCTCAGAAAGGTTCTAAACACTTTTTCTAAAATCACTAGCTTACAGACTGATGGCTCTAGGATCACCTTCAGCATCAATTCCTTCTATCTGATAATGCACTCTCTCTTCCCTAGCTGCTGCTGACGTGGTAATTAGTTAAGAACTAAATTCTTTGGGTAAGCTTTAAACGATTTAAGTCGGCCGGACTATCAGTAATTCCTGGTGAAACCCCACAAACTTGGCAAACTTGTCAGGCGTGGTATATTCTAATCAGCATTCCCTGCAATTAAAGTGCTCAATACAGCAATACAAGAATAACCAACCACAGATGGGCAGACAGCACTGCATGCCTGATCACTTGATAGATCTGCCCTACGCTGGAACAAAACTGCTACAACTGACTAATCAGACAGATTACTACAATAGTAGTCATAACAGGGCTAGTGCCATGCAGAAGCTGTATAGGCGAAGGCGAGAAGGAAACTACCTTACAAACTTACATTTCTTATGCACTTTCAATGTAAATGCACAATTTCCAACCTTTCACTGCTCGAAGAAGAGCTTGGGCTGGCTCTGCAGGAATTGTTTGTTTGGATCACAGATCCTTGTGGTATCATAATGAACCTACATTGGTTGAAGTCTGATTGCATCTACCACAGTCTCACGAGCTAACGTTACCTAACTTAGGGCCGAATTTGCTGCCAATGTTGTGAAGGTTTGCAACTCAGCAATGGGAGTGATCAAAGAACTACGCTAATACCATGATTCTGAGATATTTCTTTATCCTAGGGTTGTGATGTCTTCTCTTTCAGTATGACCAACCACAGATGCGACTTTTGGTTCGACTTGTCATATATCAAGACAGATCTAGACTAAGCTACAACAGAAACAAATCATAGATCAGCTACGCAATCCAACAGCTTCCATCCTTAACCTCCAACTGCCTGTCATAATTTGACGTCATGAGCATTCAACGCTTCACAAAAAGCTCCAATTACTTTTACCAGTCCCTTGATAGCCAAAATGAAAATACCCAAGGCACAAAGGACTCGTTCTACCTAATCGAAACATTAAATTAGAAAATCAATTAACATCATCGTTTTGTCGGTAGAATACAATTACGTCCCATCTGTCTCAAAGGTCACAAAGGTCACTGCTAAAACTTGGACACAGCTTTTAACGCAGGACAAATAATTTGCTTGTCAACGAGTGAATAGTGTCCATAAATAAACAGCAATCACATGTTAAATAAGTGTTCACCTCTAAAGCCATTATTTGCATATCCAACCCACACACAAAGAGTCTTCTCTCTTCCATAGCGCACACACCTTCAATATTCATTTTCAAAAGCAAACAATAGCCAACAAACCACCCAACTTAACTCACACGGAAAGTGAAAGAAAGGTGACGCAATCGGATGGGACAAAATAAATCCGAATACTCATTTCTACCGCCCCCCATCATCAGCCACCCCAGTATGTGCGAAAATAACAATGCACCCGAACACAATCCGGACATTCAGTGCTAACACCTAGTTACAGCATGTAGCTGCTACACATCCCCGCTGTTATAACAAAAGTTAAAGTTTATCGCTTCACCTTGAACCATATTCTAACTATAATTACGAATTCCATGCGATGTCAACACTGCTACTCCGCCTCCGTCCACCCGCACCGCATGCAGGTAGGTACTGACCTGCTCCACCTGCTGCCCTGAACCATTATTCGTATGCAAATGAATAGGTTCGAACAGTTTACCATCAGTCTGGCAAGTGCTCATGCGTGCGAAATCATCATTCATTGAGAATTCGCGGCCATAACGACGACAAAAAATTTTCTGCATAAGACCAAAAAAAAAAAAAAACCAAACATGTCATCCGTGCCATGAATGTGTCCAGAAATTTGAAACCAATCGATATCGCAATACCTAGGTGTAGTTCGATGGTAATTTGTTGGCAGGCACACACACGGGCCAACAAGGTTGCAATAGTTTACCCCCTGTTTACTTTCGGTTTTAGTGTTTTTTTTTTTTTTTTGTGGCAGTAATTGCTTTATAAGGTATGCTATTGAATTTCAATTCACTCTCGACCAACTAATGTGACGTTGAGTGTAAGTTTTTAGGTTCCAATGTGTTTTTAAGAGGACATGTTCAATTTGAATTGAAAAGGTAGTTGGATAACCATCAAGGTATTGGATTTCGATAGTGAACAATAGATTAGGTTTGTTTCTTGTTAGATTGTCCCCAAGGGGGATCCATTGCGATTTCCCTCAGATACTATCTAATGGATTATGAAATAGATTTTGAAATGAAGTAATTCTTAGTTAGAGTGTCAGAGAACAACCCTTGGAGGTTGTTAATATGATATTTGACCGGTTTTTCCAAGTCTCCCTGAACGACGATCTAAGTAAATCCAGAAAAAAAAACTGAGCAATGGTCTCCCTCAAGGCTCGGTCCTAGCCCCGCTTTTGTTCAATTCTTATACATCTGATCAGCTTGAAACAGCATTACGGAAATTTGGATATGTGGATGATCACAGCATCTCTACACAGAAACAACAAATGACCACCACAAGAACTCCCAGTACACAGGGACTTACCAACAGTGTAACGAGGTTTTCATTGTGTAGATCACCTCTCAAACATGTCGAAGACTGAAAACAGTCCAGCTCTTATACCTTCGCCTGTTTTAGATATGTCAGTGTAGTTTTCCATTGCAGAATTATTGATAATCGTATTCTCTGTCCAATTCTGTCCGCTGAGAGTAACCCCTTAAAGAATATAGAGCTGAGTGAAGTGCTGATACTTACTTATTTAACGGGCTCCCGACCCGTGAAGAGTCTCTGCCTAAGACATGGCAGCCTTCCACTCTGTTCGATCCCGGGCACGCTGCTTCCAGTTATCTAGACCAAGCGCTCTGGCATCCGCGATAGCTTGATCCTTAAATCGGAGGTCTCGAATCTGGGGGCTGTGATTCGAAGATCCTCTTTGCTGGAGCATTATTGTCCATTCGCTCGATGTGGCCGAGCCAGTGTAGTCGACGTGTTTTGGCTTTTCGGACTGCATCCACATCTTGGTACAGCTCATAGAGTTCGCGATTGTATCTTCTCCTCCATTCGCCCTCTTCGCATACGGGACCGCATATTCGACGAAGAATTTTTCTTTCGAAAGTGTTTAATATATGTTCTGCTTTCCTGCTTATCGTCCAACCCTCGGCTCCATACAGCAGAACTGGCAGGATCAAAGTTTTGTAGAGCATACATTTCGTCTTCCGAGTTAGGAGTTTTGACCCCATTTGTATCGCCAAACCGAAGTAGCAGCGGTTTCCTAGGGTAAGTCTTTGTCGAATCTCCACTAAGGTGTCATTCGTGGAATTGATATTTACTCCGAGGTAGGTAAACTCCTTAACCACTTCAAAGTTACTGTTACTGTTACTGGACAGATGCTTCTATGTTTGTTGACAACATGTACTTGGTTTTGTCCTCATTCACTTCAATTGCCGTAAAAGCCTCTAACACGACGCGCTGGGAGCGACCGATGATGTCGATGTCGTCTGCGTATCCCAGTAGCTGGACAGATTTGTTAAAGATAGTGCCTTCCGTGTTTACACCTGCCCTGCGGACTATCTGTTCCAGTTAGTTATATGATAGCGCATCTCCTTGCCGAAATCCGGTGCATGTTTGGAATAGTTTGGAGGAACTGTTTCCGAATTGCACGTTGCACCGCGTGTTTTACAGCGTCATGCGGCACAGCTGGATCAGTTTAGCCGGGATCCCGAATTCGGCCATCGCCTTGTAGAGCACAAGACGATGAATGCTATCATATGCGGCTTTAAAGTCGATGAAGAGATGGTGAGTCTCGACTTGAAATTCGTTGGTCTTTTCCAGGTTTTGCCTTAGTGATAGTAACCGCTTTTATCGAGAATTTCAAGAGGTAATACAGATATCGCAGAAAAACCTCTTCAATCTCTGGATCATCACAAGTGAAGAAAGTCGAAGTCTTGACGTTACCGATCCAGGAGAGCCTGCCAAGAGATTCTACCAACGTAAGATTGAACCAAACCTCATCGCCAATCAAGTTGTAAATATTTCCTAGGTCAAATCGGACAAGACAAGTACCTGATCATTAAAAAAGCTTAGGTTAGTGCGCACTACAACTTCAGCAGGATTCATCGTCTGTTGCAAACAAGACCATATACCTGATCATTAAAGAAGCTTAGTTTGGAGCGCGCTACAACTTCAGAAGTAGCCATCTCTGCAAACTAGAAAATTCATTAAAAATTGTAGACTAAATGCTAAGGCTGGACTATGCAAATTCTTTAATGACATTCTTTCATCCGAAATGCCCTAGGGTTAAAAAAAATCAAAGATCGTTGAAGTACTTAAAAAACCAACCAACAGAACCGACAGTTAATAGCCATTTGTTCTAATAAGCGCCTGTTACAAGACTTTCGAACGCTTCATCAACGACCTAATCGACGACCCATCAACGAAATCGTCAACCTGGAATAAGAGGTTACTTCTAGCTTCACTGATCAGATACTTGTCCTAACAACTCTTATCGAGGACGATTTTGAAAACAGACTTTAGACTGACACCATGTTTGTAGACCTCACTGCTGCATACGACACAGTTTAGCGTACTGAAATAATTTACCAACTCTTGAAAGTGGTGGGATAAAAAACAATAGCAAAATTGTTTAACGATATAAAGTATTCCTCAACGAACAACCCAGACACCTTAACGACGGGCTTCCACAAGAGGCGGTTTTGGCACTGCGTCTATTTTAATTTATATTTCCACGACATGGCGAACACAACATCCAACAAATTTTCGTATGCAGATAATCTAGTTTATAATATTTTTACGTTCTTATAATTTGTACAACTTATTACATCCATTTGATTAAAAATTAGGTCTTTCAGTATAATTTTATGTAAGTCCTTCAACTCTGTGAGGAAATGACTATAAGAGTCCTCATTCTTCAGTTCGCGAATGGCTTTGTTCAACCAATTAAAAAATACAACCTCCTTTAGTGAGATTAAGTGGCAAGAAAGCGAAAGATAACTTTTATGTGCCAACTAAATACAGTGTAATGCTTCAGTCTTACACGCCTCTTCAAGGATGTCATTCCAAATAACATCCCTAATTCCCTTAATTGATACCACAATCTGAATGGGACACTGACGATTCAAAAATTTCACAATGGGGTAGGAGTCGGAATTTTCGGCCCCGACTCAAATTGTCTACGGCATAAGGACACTCTACTTCTATATACCAAGCAGAGATTTTACTATCGAGCTCTGTGCCAGAGAGTACATCGGAAGAAGCCTTCGGAGACCGCACACAAACATTTGATGGATAGCCGGGTAGCTCTAAAAGTTCTTTTGTACTTTGACTTTGAGTCTAAGTTAGTTTGGAATGGTTTTAGAACTCTCCTACAGCTACCTGTGCATTATAAGATCACATTTACATGGGTCCTAGGGCATAAAGCCATCACTGGGAATGAGATCTGGTGCTCAGTTTTAGCCCGGCCCAATCTGTTATCCAGATATAGAGAAATCACTGGGAACAAAAAGATCTCTTACTGGAATTCACAAACTGGCTTTTTTTTAAAGGGAATCCAAGTCCTAGAAGAACTCAGACTCCGATTTAGTTCATTGTACTTCCAGGCAGATTCCCTTTTTTGGTGCAGTGTTTTGAGAGAAGAAAGAAGTTCTAGCAATGAACAAATATAACATTAAGATCCTGACGGACTTCCTAACTGGTTGTCGCTCTCTCAAGTATTACTTCAAGAAAATGGCTTAATGACACTGAAACTGCCGAATATATTTTATGTCCCGCCATTGCTCGGACTAGGTTCAAACATTTTCATAAATACTTCTTACTTCGTCTTCTGATATTACCTCCTCCTCAGCTCAAATAATCCTAAGCTACATCCAAGAACTTAATTTCAATTAGTAGACAAAACTACACGACATCTTTAAGGCGATAGAACAAAAGATCTCTGTGAGGTCGTAGTCCTTACTGAGGTAATTTCAAAGCCCATCACCCTAATTATGGTGCAATACATGTCGCACCAATTTACCTATCATGCCAGGTTCTTGGAAACGAAATATTTACAAACCTACTCTCACCCACTAACCCCTATAATATTAGAAATACTCGTATTTCACATCTGGTACTACAAAGCGGCCTGATAATGTCAACATTTGCATCGGATAAAAGCATTCTTCTAATCTCAATCACTCTATAGAACGTACGGAAAAAAGTAAATAACATTCTCAATAGAAAACTTTAATTAGAGGAAACACGAAATTACACATAATAAGCTGTCGATGAATATGATTACAACAAACAAACGAATGCAAACTAACATTTCTCACCGGAGAGATACAATTTCATTCTAAGACACTTTACTTAGATAGCTGTTGAAATTGTTTGTCAATGTACACGTTACACCCAGCTTAAGCCTATTGCCCGCTTTATTACTTGCATCTACATTTACCTACAGGGTAAGTATTGGTTTTGTGAAAAGTTTCGATTTTGAAAATTTGATTAGTTTTGGCATTGTCGTGGTTGGTTTGCCTATCTATACCTGTAAACGCTGCAATAAGGCAACATTGGTGGACCCTGTGCTCTATAGACCTTTAGACTTTAGTCCAGACCGGTCTAAAAACGATATTCAAAAACGGTTCTATTAAATTTGTTTGAGTTTTGTAAATGTATGTGATTAGATTGTCACCTTTTTAACAAGTTTTTGAAATTTCGAAAAAATAAATGTTTATCTTTTCAAGAACTACTACATTATGTAAACTAACTTAAATTCTAAATAATTTGTAAACAAACACCTTATGCAAGTAAATACGACACAGCTGTGCACATTACTCCACGTTCAATAGTTTCGCGGTAAATGATTATTGAGATTTTATTTTGTCGTGCAACCACAAAAATTTATTAGTGTTCTATTGCTTTTAATTATATCTGGATATAGTGTGATGCTGCGTTTGTTTGAAGGCATTTAGTGATCGTGCTATTGGGTTAATAAGTAAAACGTGAGTGACGTAAACCGTGTTCGCTCAAGTCAATAGATACCGTTGGATTGTATCGTAGTTTGGGGTGTAATAAAGTCTTGATATACAGGCCTTTCCAACCAGCATTATAATGAAACAACTGAATTCAATTGCTTGCGCTTGCTGGTGACTAATTCCTTATTCGATTTACATGTCTAATCGTTCTGAAATGGGTTTTTTGATTTGATTTGAACACAGAATCAGGGTTTAATACAAATATATATGTATGTATGTACTTATATGTTATTAAATAACACTTTGAGTTCTCTAATCAAGCTACGAGCTTCCTTCGAAAATTATGTCAAATACTTTGGTTACGGACTCACTCCTTTGCGGTTCACCAACCATTGTAGATCGAAAATTGGAAAGGAAAACTTTATACTTTACGCGGCATTTAAACCCTAAAACGTGGTTTAAACAAACATAGTTCTACTAAAAACCCGCAGATGTTAAGAGCGTACTGCGACCATTACACTGTCAAGTTAATCTGTCACTCAGTATCAAATCGAGTAGCTGTTGACAGACAATTGAGCAGCGGAGAAATATTGACACCCCTACCAGCCTGTAGACGATCAAATATAAATACAAATTTTTGCCGCGACATGTCCATGGGACCCAGTGCCTACCTTCTCACAAGCATTCGTGTTGTGCGTGCATTTTTGTGTTCAGAAGCTTTGTCATCACAGTTTTACTCTGTTATGTTTGTCAGACGCTCGCGAGAGGTTGGGCCGTGGAAGAAGTTGTTAGGTTTTATCCGCGGATTGAAACTGGAATCCCTCGCTCCGTAGTCCAACGCACTAACCACTTGCGCCACGGCGCCCATGATAAACGATCAACATATGCTAAAACTTTGTTTCGCATGTTGATTCAAACAATGTTTACGTGCTTACAAATCGCTTTAAATACTCGTATTATTACGTATGGCCACGAAAATACAAACGGAAAACGAACTTCTGTAAAGATGTTTGGTGTCTTTAGGACTCACACCTGGACTGGATGAAAGAAATGACTATAAATTATACAGATAGTCTACTTACCATCTCCTGTCCGGTGAGTCTGAATCCTTTCCCATAATACCCTATTGGTGAATGTGAATAATATACTTATGTATTACAGTCATCAGCTGATTGAATTTTCATGAGTGTAAGTCATGCATGAGTTGGAGAATTGTGAAATGAATTTCCTTTTTTTTTCGTAAAATTTACCACAAGGATGGGAAAACCTAATTCAGTTATAAACTGTTTTTTTTTTTATATCAATTGAATCATCTTATTGCACTGAATTCAAAATTGCAATTGATATTGACTTACTTCTTTCATTTAAGTTCTATAGCACTGGTAGTGAATTTTCGACAACAAGATGGCTGCCCCCATGAAAATGCCCATGGCTCAAAGAATATGTGCGTAAGCTTCCATTTTATTTCTACAGCCGCGATATTCTCGGCCGAACGACAAGCCCGCTGGCGGCCACACCATGCATGGTCTCCCGTGGTTCCAGTCTGTTCGAGTCGAGTAGCTAAGTGCCGGAATGTTTGCCCAGTTGGCGCGACACGATTAGGAAATCGACGTCGAAATTCACGCTGCGCTAATACCACCGACTGGATGAAAAAAATCGACACAATTATTCCACGCTCTTGCGGAGTATAGCGCTCCATTGCTTGTCTGTTTGTATACTGCAGCTGTTTGCAAAAATTATAACATCTTCCGATATGGTGATTAATTTTGCGCCACCTTGTATATGGAAGCACATACACATCTAAAGAACCATGGGCAAAACCATCTGTTTTCTGGTGCTTTCCAGCTTGAGGGTAGTAAGAGAGACCCACTATCTGTATTATTTGAACTGTGGACTCATGTCCACAATCAATCTAAAGGAGCATGCGCAAAGTATGTACATATGCAAAGGCTAGTCTATCTGTCAGTTTGTTTTTGAAATTCATGCTTTCTCGGTACTGGTGTGTTAAAAATGTTCATTGATATGTACATATTTTCAAAATTCACGCTTAGAAATACGTCTTTTTGCACTTAAACATCGACACGAAATTCACACGCTTAAGGAAAACATCCTTCGAGCTGTACCTGAACGAAAAGGATGTACAAACAATCGACAAAGTCGCGCAAAATTTGGTTGACAGTGAACACGAAGTAAAGAAGTTTTTGGCTTACCATACTCTGACCTTAGCTGAAAATACAATAAATAGTTACTTGCTTCTAGCTTCTTCCAAACAGTGTGTAGTGTATTTTATTTTTTGTACTCACGTGTCCCGAGTTAGCCAAAATTCAATTTCTTTGAGAAACCTTCTCATGATAAATATACACTTGGATATTTATGAAAAGTTCACGAAATTTTGGTGTGTTTTCGGAACTCAAACCTAAAACTAAGAAACAATTGGCCGCAAGACTCCCGGCTACGAATGGGTTTTTTTGAACATATGTAACACCAAAACGCCTTGAAATAGAAATAAAATTAAGGAATAATGATTAGTTTATCCAAAATGATTCATTGTAATTTTTTCCTGAAGGAAAATACAGAACCAAATCTCTGCACAGTCTTAGAGAAACACAGATTGTTGACCAGTAATATAGATTGGACTGAATCCATTTTTTTTATATGGAGGCCTATGATATTCTATCTAAGTCTTCTAAAGTGTGTGTTACATATGTTCGTCATATCCTTGGTTTGGAAATAGTTATAGCTCTACAATCGTTTCTTCTCAGATTAAAAAATAGCAGTGCTTTCTTAAGCCCCTTTCATAAAGTATGTATTTGGCAACTAACAAATAATTCAAATTAGAATTTGTCCTGCACATCATATAAAAGGCAACATAATAGAGGACAATACAACATTTCAACAAACAATATTGCATCGAAATAGTGCTCCTCCTTCAATGTCATGTCCATCGTGCCAGACTCTTATTTCCGTAGTCGCCAAATCGCTCTAGAAGTAGCAAATTAAAGAAAATTAAACTAAATTGCTGAATATAGAGTAGAATCTTTGCTATAATTTCCAAGATACATATGGCCCTTATGATCACTATAGGTATAATCACCCACATAGGTCTCAGGGTCCATGTTTTTCCGAAAACTCTTCAAATCTCTTAGAAAATATTATAAGCCCGAGACGATTACAGCTCAACGTGCTTAATCAGGTTGGGTTGGGTACAGTTCCATGGGACACAGGCCCTAGTTCCTAAACATTCGTGTTGTGCGTGTTATATTCTTTCAACAAATAGAAGGACCAACTGTTTAATGCCGTTTCCGAAGGGCAGTTTTTATTTTTTATTTGAGAAGCTTTTTCATGACAGTTATACCCTCTGATTGTCAGGAAGAAAGAAGTTCCTTTCTTCCAGCTAGTTCTCAATATCGCAGACAAGAATATGAAGGATAGAGAACTGGCAGACTTTCATATATAATACGCAGGCGTTATGGAGACCATAAGTCTGAATATTTAACAACTTTTTTTAAAGTTACAAAAAATTCAATTAGTACTTGTTCGGATGCGGGAGTGCCTTGGTTTGGTTTGGTTTGGTTTTGTTGAAGTGGCTGCCAGCTCAGAAACGCCAATAAACTTAGACCAGCAACAAGTCCATTGTGATACCACATGGATTATAGGAGAAAGTTACTCCCTACCTACTCGTTAAACCATTTTGGACTTCTGATGAAGCGTAAGACGCTCTTGATATCTGTGTTTTTCAGAGAGAGCTGGGTGGAAACAAAGAAGGTGATGAAGGGTTTCATCCTCTTTTTCATCAATTCAGCTTCTACAAAAGTCGTTTGCAAAAAGGCACAGACTTATAGCATGCTTGCCTATTAGACCGTGTCCAGTGATGATACATATTGTAATGACGATATGCAACATATTGAGTGAAATCAAATTCTTGGAGCGTTTTAAATCCAGCTTTGGCCAAATTTGTTTTGTCGTTAGATATATTGGTCCACTTATCCACCTAAGATTTGTACTCTCGATAGCATCCAGCCTGAATTTTTGTTCGCAAGTAGCGATTGATATTCCTAAGGTGCCTTTGTGCAGCAAAATGGGAAATGCTCAGCCATTTCCGTGAGAGGCGATCGGCAGTTTAGGGCTACTAGAGAATGCATAGAGATCGATTTCAAGGATTTGATAGCTGCTTGGCTGTCCGAAAGATTGCAGATATCTCTAGCAGTTATCACGTTTTCCTTAAGCCAAGATAGGTAAGACTTCTTTGATCGCCATAACTTCCGCCTGGAAAATGCTACAATGATTTGGAAGACGGAAGGAGAGCTTAAGATTAAGACTGTCGAAAAAAACACAACTCCGTCTTTGGTTTTTGAGCCGTCAGTGTAGAAGTGAATCGACTCATCTTCTAGAAGTGCTTCTTCATTCCAGAGTGACGACGAAGTTCTTATTAAAATTTAGGCGTGGGGTGGTGTAGTCCATGTTTTCGGGAAAGATTCTGAACTTATTCGGAATGGAGGCGTGACCTAATTATTTTCCTATGATTGCCTTAGATCTTGTCGTACTCGTAGCTTATCCCCGTACAGTGTTCTCCTGTAATCGACCTGTTTATTCTCTTTCTAAAAAATGCGCGTATGTATAAATGATATAGTAAAAATCGTACTCTAAACAAAGTACATAATTCCCATTATAAAGATTATTTATTGATAAATTAAATAACAAAAGTTTTTTAAATAACTTAATAACGCAACTTAAAGATTGCATGTTTAAGAACAATTCCCCAGCAATGTAATTAATTTGGCATCAACCCTCAATTAGACAAGAGCTACGCTATTGACTATTCCCTAATACACTGCATTTTACTCGCGTTTAACCTTGACCACGATTCACGCTGTTTTTAAAATCATCATTATCTACACGAAGAAGGGTTTTCAACCCTACGTCTATAAATATCTCCTAAAAAGACACACAACCTGATGAGGTATTATAGCAACTTATTGTTAATTTATTTTTGCACGTTTCGCTTCAATAACTCCAGCAACTGCATACTTTGACAAATCTCCGCTATAGATACCCCCCAATAGCAACTTATTCAAATAGTACACACACACATATAATTATATTAACCTACCTTTCGTAGTGAATCTCATGCCCAAGTAGTTTTAGCTTTTTCGCCGGATACATTTCAGCTGTAGTTTGTAGCGTAATAGTAAATAAAATAGTTGAACAAAAAAAAAAAAAACGAACGTAGAAAAAGATACCCCCGCGTAATTAATTCGAATTCCCATACGTGTGTAAGCTCATCTCACGACAGTACTGACAGTACCTCGTAGTGCATCGGACCGATCGTAATATCTATCTTTTGGATACGAAAAAAAAAAATTGTTTGTTTTGAGAACTAGTTAGTCCTACGCCTCGATCATCGGTTGAATGTTTACACTCGAAGTGACCTTAAGATCGCGTAAATAGAAATATGTGCGAAGATTTCGTTGAAATAATTTGTGGTTTTGAAAATTTTACTTAATCTTATGATAAATACCGAGATTTAATTATTTTTCAATAAAAAAAAAATAGTTAAGTGTATAATTTGTGCCCATGACGTGAGTTAGTCTCAGTGTCAAGTTGAAATGTAGAAAGATATCGAGTTTCAAATATGAGAACTTTCTTAAGTATAGTGTAGTGTAAAATGATGTTTTATCATCGGTGCTGAGATACATAGATACCTATAGATTCCAAGCTGAACTCGTATGTGGATTATTTTAAGTATGGATATGCGTCTGATTCTATTAGCAACTTTACTCATCATCAGTGGGGTGCATTTAAGTTGTAAGTTTCGAAACGTTTTAAGGGATGAATAAGGGTGCCACTTGGCTGGTTTTTACATTACTGCCTCGAGTGTAATCAATACTACTAACAATGCTTAACAAAGGTGTGAAAAATTTTTTATTTCTACCCATTATTACAAACTCTCCCTTTTGAAAATTGATCTCTTCACCGTTTAAGATATTCAAGTATTAAATTCCTTCATTACGATAACCAGGATAATGTTACTATACTAATTATTAGAATCTTGTTATTGCAAACGAATACGGAAATGGTCAAAACTAACTCCGCTGATTTGAATTTTTAGAAAGGATTGTTAAAGGTATAGAAAAACTAAACAAATGCGCTCGTAAATAGTTATAAGTGTAGCATACAAATTTTTTAACCTAGTAAACAAAAACTCGCCAATAAATCTATATAACTTCACACTCCGGCAACTTGTACGAATTTAGGTGATAAGTTGCATACAAATGGAGACATTATCGGATAATTGTTGCAAAGTGTGACGAAGTGAACTATCAAATTTAGTGCAATAAAAACGGGGTTAACCTTGTCCTTTCTAATTGATTCCTTATATGGTAATAAGGTGAAAAATTGCCCTAGGCTTGACAAAGCAAGTTTTTATAATCGTTCCATTCGTTCATCATAGATTAAATGATCTCATATCCATACCTTTGCTGGCATGTTTATTTTGATTGCAGTCTTAGGTTAGGTTAGGTTAGGTTAGGAAGACGGCCTGTACCTGAGAACAGAGACATACTTACTAGTGGGATTCCATGAATAACTCACTAAATTTATTCTACTCAAGGACTAATCAAGTCAACCGGAGCTTTTGATGAGTTAGAGGATACTGTCAGTAGTTGCCAGGTTTTCTTTTGGGCATGACCAGACAGGTACAAAGTGTTTCTTAATTGGAAGAACATAAAGGTCTAGGAGCCAAAGGAAGCACGTCGGAGAACTGATGTGACTTATCTTAAGTCAGAAGCCTTAGGCAGGAAGATTATAAGGATATTCACGAAAAGAAGTGAATCGAGGTGAATAATCCGCTCATTCCCATTCCGAATCTTTGTAAAAGTGTTAATAGGAGGATTGTAATTGAAATGCACAGAATAACAAGCAATAAGTATTCGACTGGAACTGATTTATTTATACCAATCAATAGCAGCATCTGCTTATTTATTATTCCATGTACAGGGAGGTTATGACTGTTCCACATAATCTAGAAATTCAGTCTTGTTCAAAACGTCTCCAGTCACAGATGGCAAAGACGGAAAAGAGTGTAAGAACAGTTTAGTTGGATTGAGGTCAGAGCTAAGGAAAGCCGAGAAGAAGATGTTGAATATATTTCATGCTAGTATAACGACGACCAGGATAATTACCAACTCTGGATAGTTACTGTATCTCGAAATATGTATCTGCTTGTGTATTGAAAAAGACATTTGGTGGTGATTGCCTTATGTATATTAGTTGTTGGAACTATTGGGCGAATTTTTTAAATAACGACGTACGATGTTATATTTCTTTAAAATTATAAGTACATACTTTCAATAGACTATAAGTTATAACAACTAATAGTTGATAAATGAGCCTATGTCAAGGGGGTTCAAACACTAGTGTTGTCTAGCAAGGAGTTCACTGCATTCGAGTTCACCCCAAAATGGGGTGGTATGGTTATTACTTTGGATTTTAATAGTATTCTCCTACTACAGCGTAATGGCCTATGATGGCGATATTTCCGTGGCCTACTCAGAGACTGCGCTTTCTTATAAAATTCCACTGAATCAGTCAAAGTTATCCAAAATTGTGGATTCGATTTAAATATAAACCCAAAAAAGGATCGAAATACTCCTACAAAATAACCAACGTATAGCCCTGCTGTCCATGTTCTCTTAAGTGTTGTTAAATGTTAAATATTAAAATATGAGGCTGGACACAGATGCCGATATGCCATTCAATGGCAGCGTGTTGACCTATATGTTACTTACATATGTATAAAAGTCAGCCATCAAACAACTTACCGAATCAAAAGCAATGGCATTTCAAAGGATATGGTCGAGTGTACAGCTGGTCCATTGTATTACCAAGAAGTAAGATCCAGTATTACCCATTATACGGGAATTTCTTCGACTTTTAAAGAAAGCCGAGAATTCTCTTCACAGCACCGAAGATGTGCCACCTGATCGAAGCAAATGCAGGTCAATCACAAAGGAAATGATTCCAAGTATCGTCTCCTTCTCCATAAACATATCAGCCAGTGGTGTCTCTTAAGCCTAGCGTACCAAGACGCTTAGCAAAAGGAAAGTGTCCCGTAAGAACGCCAATAAGTTGTCTACAGTCTTTTCTGCTGAGAAATATATGTAGGTAATAATCATCAACAATTAGATTCAAGTTGGTAAACTAGATTGCTAGTTGTCCCTGTGCTAGGTTGCTGGCCAAAGGGATATCCTACGCAATTGCAAAGCAGATGAGATAGCCATAGAGGGTTCCAGCATGAACTTGAAGCTAATAACACAATTACTCGATCAGTAGGAAAGACGTGAGTTTAAGCAAGTGTGACGGGACAGAGAAGCATTGCTTGATGGGTGTATAATCCAAAAAATTATATAGAAACGATAACGGGCTCACGGTCTATAAAGAGTCTCTAATTAAGACACGGCAGCCTTACACTCTCTTCAGTCCCAGTCACACTGTTTCCAATTGTCTAAACCAAGGGCTCTGGCATCCGCGATAGCTTTATCTTTACAGCGGAGCTTATGTCTTCTTTATCGTCTTTATGTCGAACCTGGAGCTGTGATTCTAAGATCCTCTTTACTGGAGCATTATTGTCCATTTGATCGAAGTGACCAAGCTAATGTGGTCCACGTATTTTGGCTTTTTAGACTACATCCACATCTTGATAGAGCTCATCGAGTTCGCGGTTGCATCTTCTTCCATTTGCCCTCCTCGTATACGGGAACAAATATTCGACGAAGAATTTGTCTCTCGAAAGTGTTCAATATTTGCATGCTTTCCACTCGGCTCCATATATCAGAACTCAAAATTTTGTAAAGCATGCGTATCGTCTACCCAGTTAGGAGTTTTGAATCCATTTGTTTTACCAAACCAAAGTAACATCGATTTCCTAGGGTAAGTCGCTAGTGAATCACCACTAGGATGTCATTCGTGGACATGATGTTTACTAAGAGGTAAATAAACTATAATACCACTTCAAAGTTACAATTATTGTCTTTTTGTGTTAAGCGATGGACAGATGATTCTATGTTTATTGACATGTAGTTGGTTTTGTCCTCATTTACTTCAAGGCCAACTCATTTCGCTTGTTCTTTGATTGCCGTAAAAGCCTCTTTAACAGCTCGCTGTGAGCGATCAATGATGTCTTTCTCGTTTGAGTATCCTAGCAGCAGCACAGATTTGGAGATAGTGCCTTCCGTATTAACACAGGATTTACCTTAGTGTGAAAAAATGTGATCGATGTTGGCATGTGCACGATTTGGTGTCGACCATCTGTAGAGCGCAAGTTTACTGTATGGATTAAGCACGAATTCATGTAAGGGCAATTCTCATTACCCGCTCTTCTGGCCAGATAACTATTTACAACTTTCTTAGGTTGACCTTCCCTAACATTCTTTACCGTGACCGCCAAACGTCGCCTTCTATTTTGTTAACGAACCATATTAATTACACGCCTGAACAACTTATAACGCTACACTGATTTTTACTTTTACGTAAAACTTTTGATGACCAGGTTTGCCAAGTGCAATCCCATAAGTTAGAGATGACAATATTCTGGACCTCTTGAAAGAAAAAATCAAGAAAAATGGTACTTTTGACATTTAGAATGCTCTAAACTGAGTGGAGGCTTTAAAACAAAGTACCAATTGTGAGTCCTAACCGATAGACCAAGGATGTGCCTCGGGAACATTAAGACACATAGTAGTATACATATTTTGTAGCTTTCATAATGACTTGTCATCCTGTAAAACAAAACAAATAGTACACACTGAAGTGACTGATTTCATAGAATTCATCCAAGCATTAAGCTATACTTTGTTGTTCTATGCATAATTGTTATTAGCAAATACGAGTACCTACATTCAATAATTGCAGATATATATGCACATCTTATAGCAATTACATACCTTTGTGGTCATTAACAATCGATAATAATTACTTTTACTAATCGATAAGTGTTCCAGCTAAGGAAGTAATTGTTCAATGGAACTTGAAAAATATTTGCAAGTATCATTAACACTTTGTTACTATATACATATGTATACTTTATAATTAAGTGCATTTGATATATGCGGGTTGATACTATATATAGACGCCCAGTACCGCATACGCTTTAAATGATTGTTCAAAGCTTCCAAATGAAAATATACTTTTTTATCAAACGGTATGGGTTAATCCCTGGATAATTAGCATACCTACAACTAGAAGATTTACATGAAAACGTGGAATTTAAGTACATTAGATCATTACAAACCAATGACAAATTGCGTCTCATCCCGTCTCATTGAGCTGTTAATTTGTAGGAATCATCCTTGAACCTCAAGACCGCCTTATTATTTGTTTGCGGTGATGACGTAAAACCATATTTAGTTTACAGTGTTCTTCTTCTCAGATACTGACACACTTATACCATTCCTTTGAAGTATAAAACGGTGTTCACACTGGACTTGATTTTTTTTTACGTTTTCGTGTTCAGATTGATAGTACTGTTTGAACACTTCCGCAGATTTATTTTGACATAATAGTTGTCAATGTCAATTAAATTTGTTTACTTTCATTTTTATTTTGTTTATTCCTCGAATTTTTAAATTTTCAATTTTGTTTTTTCACACTCCAGTCGAGTGACCCCGATTGACATTTTCAAACGTCAAAATCTTTCCACCAAATGTAACACACTCCAGAAAAAGTGACATGTACGTTTGTATATACAAAAGACACTGGTAGAAGGATCATTTGATACATTCAAGAACACTCAAAAGACCACTTCAGCGTTTTCGTTTTGAAACCCTTAAAAAAGCATTCAAGCGAAAAACAAGGTTAATGTCTTCATTTTTTAAATTATCTTATGTCAATCGAGTTGCAAAATGCTGACGTTATGAACCATGCAAACAAAAATAACATCTGCAAGTCACCTTTATATTGGATTTGTTAGTCTAATTTAAAGAAGACTATATACATGTACATACATAAGTAATATTCATGACAGATTGCTTCAGTTTTTGCTCATTAACTTTTGAACAAAATGCCTTCACACGAGCGACATTGATGCTAAATGCTAATTTTAAGCATGCTATTGCATCGTTATTGTTCCTAACCTTTGTGCAGTTAAATGGAAAAGTTAATTTCCGTAAATATCCAGTGGTTTGAAGTTTTTTGATTATGTTTACGTTTTTTCTACGTATAAGTTCATACTTTAGTTTGGAGTGGCATAAATGAAATCAAACAAATTTTACGTACTAGTACGTAATTAATGACGGACAACCTAAGTAAAATGATTCGTTTAGCATGCGATTTTTATAGCGTAGTCTAGTAAATGAAGCAGTAATTCCGTAATAACAGTCAAATGCATGAGTCAGGATTCAAAGGTCTGCCATTAAAAATGAACTTTATTTCGTAGCATCTCATGTACTTATTACAAGTAGTTAAAGACACTTAATGGCTTGTAATGTGAATACTAACTTAATAATTACATTTATCTTATCTTTGAATAAATGGGTCAGGAATAACTTTACATTTTGGTAACATAGAAACAAACAAACAAATGGACTCAAGCTAATTTAGCTATAAACATACAGAAAAGCTACAATCCGTCTGGAACGGATCGTATGATACCCTATCCTTTGCATATTGTACTCAAATATAGCTATAATGTCGAACGTTTGAGGATGTTACATGTAAAATTTTATCAAAATCGGTTTTTTGATGATAACGCCCCCAAAAAGTGGGCGTGGCCAAAACTGTTCTATGGGTGAATTGTATGGAATCTAAATACCCAAATATTTGGTCTTAACAAAATTTTTCGGTTTCATATAATTTAGTGAAGTTATAAAAAAGTAGGCGTGGCAGTAGGCGGATGTAAAAAAATTTTACACTTGTACTGTATCTTTTTCTTGGAAGCCCAGATATGAAATTTCAGCGTCCTAGTTAAAAATTTAAGGCCCAAAAATCGGTTTTGTGATGAAAACGCCCCCAAAAAGTGGGCGTGGCCAAAACTTTTGTATGGGTGGATTGTAGGGAATCTGAATGCCTAAATATTTGGTCTTAACAAAATTTTTCGGTTTCATATAATTTAGTGAAGTTATGAAAAAGTGCGCGTGGCAGTGGGCGGATTTCAAAAATTTTTACACTTGTACTGTATCTTTTTCTCAGAAGCCCAGATATGAAATTTCATCGTCCTAGCTCAAAATTTAAGGCCCAAAAAGCGGTGACATACGGACGGACGGACGGACGGACGGACGGACGGACGGACGGACGGACGGTCATCGCTCAATCGATTTCGCTATTGATGCTGATCACGAATATATATACTTTATAGGGTCTATCTCGATTATTTCTCTATGTTACAAACTATGTGTCAAACTTAATATACCCTTAGGATAGGGTATAAAAAGGAGTGAGAATTGCAAAGTAGGAAGTTGTTGAAATTCTTTGACATATGAAACATGAATTTCATACTAAGCACAAGCTTTATTTAAAGGACTGGACTATACGAATTGAGTTAAAGCAAACGCTTATTTATTTACGTCCTATATAAAAGTAAAATGTCAGATGACTTTAAGGTCCACAGCGAAGTGCGAAGTATATTATCACCTTTACTATTTTTGGTGGTAATAAGCGATGTGCTCCAGGCAACACTGACAAGAAAAAGCAGCGGACTAAAGGGGAGAATGGCATAAAATTAAATCACGTAGACTGCGCTGACGATATTTGCTTTCTTTCGCATAGAATTATGGACTTGCACCAAATGGCCCATAGTGAAGCAAACAGAGTGGGGCTAAGAATTAATACGGTCGGAATAAAACGCTCGAAAACTAAAATTCAGTTAAATACTCCTAAATAGAAGATCGATAAAATTAATAACTGTGGCACTGAACTCGATGTAGGCACCAGAATTGGGAAAGCAAAAGCTGCATTTGGTATTCTTTCCAAAATCTGGAAGAGCAATGCTATCAACTAAAGAACAAAGCTACGACTGTTCTGCTATAATATAGAGTTAGTACTGCTTTATGGATTCAGCACGTAGAAGGTGACTACTGCTGTCACTTATACACTGCAAACCATTATTGATAGATGTCTTCGTACCATCTTAAGGTTATTCTGGCCGACCCGTATCTCGAACGAACAGCTCTTAATCAGAACGGGCCAGGAAAGTATCGACATTATAATTTGACGAAGAAAGTGGCAGTCGATAGGTCACGCCTAATAGTGCGAAGCCAATTCAGTTGCAAAATATGCCAAAGAATGGAATCCACTAACCCAATCTGAAAGAAGAATGTGTCGCACTACTAGAGAGCGGCATTGTGACTTGGACTATGACAACCAACGTTGTGATAATAGCAAGCAATATCCAAGTTGAATTCTAATAATGCTGTAAAACTGACTGCTTAATTGCTGAATTGTTGAAAGTTAAGCAAATGAATGACATGAATCGTTTGCCCAAATCTTAGAAAAGGAGAATATTTGATTCAGGTTAAGCCGATTTGAAACTATGAAATTCTGTTTCGCCACCTAAATTATGCTCAGGGCCGTATCTGAAATAGAATCAAGCTTTTGCGTAGTCCGCCTTTAAATAATTTATCAGATTGTATACGCCTATGTGTTCCGGTATTAAGTAGACTCTAATTTTGTTTCACTACTCCACTAATTAACCCTTTGTTTTTTTTTATTTATTTATTATGTATTATATTTATTGTTCGCTGGTACAAACTTTTATACACACAGATATCTATCTTCCCACCGTGTATTGTTAAAATATCGAAACCTTGAATTTGATTTCTTTTCATAAAGTGCTACTGTTGTAAAACTTCGAAAATATCACGTGTTGCGGAATAAAAATATAGTAAGGTTCTAACTACTAATGTAAACTATGAAAGCCTTGATTTTTTTGTTCATGTGGTGTAATAAATTTAACTAAAACGAGAAAATACTTTTAATACATTACATGTATCTGGATGCACTTCAGAGCTTGTCTGTTGTGTCATAAGGCACGTTAATATTAGTTGAGGCCCAGCTCAACTCCGGATATTTATTAAAGCTTAACAAACCTAACAAACTTCCTTAAAAATTAATTTATGCACCAAAAGGTGGGAGCAATGGGACAAGAGGTGTAGGCGGAATAAATAACGATTTCAAGGGACAGTTTGTTAAGGTGATAGTCAAAGAAATGTTGACGTAAGATTTTAGACACTGACTCTTGGTACCCGTAATTTGTTTGTTGGGGATTTGTTCGGAAGAGGGCCATGGATCTAGGATTACGCGGATTCAGAGTAAAAGACAGCATCTTTACAGCGTGCGTACATAGAGCGGCTTTAGGTTTACTCGGTTTGAGTACGAAGTTAAGTTTAGAGTATCAGCCCAGAGAAGTCCCATTTAAGCGAATCGAATAAAACTGCGCCGTACAGCTTCTATGCGAAGAATGTAACATGGAGACCAAATTTGGATATCATATTCAGGGAAAGATCGATCAAAGGTTATGGAAGCGCTTGATAAAGCCAAGGAAAAGATTGGCTTTCAACATGGTGTTATCGATATGGAAACGGAAATTAAGTTCTTTCTCACAGATAGCACCTACATATGTAAGTCACGCTTTTCAGTTACTAAGGAAACGGGTTCATTGAAAATAAGATCACTACGAGGTATAGTTGGATAGAATGACGCTTTACGGGAGTGTGTTATTACTTGACACTATTGACATTAACGCAAGATTGATTAGCCACCAAGTAGAAAGTCTATCCAAGTCTTCCTGCGGTAGAATACAAATAGAGGAGGACGATAGATAGATACCTGTGAATTTTCAATGATTCAATGATAAATAATCATCCATCTTCTTCCCGTTAATATCTTTGGTAAGCTGATGGTGGCTAAAGCAGCATTATGGCTCAGGGAACCCTTACAATTGACTTGTGGAAATTTGGGCAACGCATCCTAAACGGCTATAATACTTATTCTAGTAATTTGAATTGTCCCCTATCTGGACTTTTACGTCAAGTATAAAACCAAGATTCCTAGGAGAAGTGCTTGGGAATCGAGAGAAATTTTAAACGAATCTGGGACAGAGATTTACACAGACGGATCCAATACAGCGTTTGGGACAGGTGCGGGAGATTACTCCAGTGCACTGGATATTTGTATCACCACACGACTGCCGGAGCAATGTAGTGTATTTCAATTAGAAGTCACAGCAGTCCGTGAAACCGCGACCTGGCTTTCGATTAATTCGATAGAGCGCAAAGCTATTTCTTTCTACATAATGAATCAAGGTCTTGGATTAGCCAAGAATTCGATTCAAGTTGGTAAAGCAATGCCGCGGATCTCTTAACGAGATCGCTGCCAGGTGCGACATATACCTGTGCTGGGTTTAAGGCCACAAGGATGTAGTAGACCAATGATATTCAAGCATATTCCATGCAATTGCAAAGCGGACGAGCTAGCTAAGGAGGGTAGAGACCGAAACCTTCGTAACAATAGGGAGAACCGTCAGCACCGATTAAATTCCAATTAGATACCGCAGCCATTAGAATGGTAAAGTAGGTAGGTAAAACAATATCGCCACATGTCTCTCTTCTAAACAAATCTGACCAGAGCTAGATTATAGGAAACCAGTAAACTTCTTTCCGTCAATAGGAGAAATCTGAGAAAATCTGAAATAGTTGGTGCCCTCATAGCGCACTGTCTGGTAGTCAGATATGCCAGAAAGCTTGGTGCGCCCTTCAACTATTTCTGTAGAAACTATAGAGACGAGGAAGAGGAGTAAACCATGACATATCTTCTGTGTACCAGTCCTGCTGTACCGGTTTTGAGAAAGAAAACACTAGGCCAGTATTTCTTTGAAGATCTTAACGATCTAATTAGATTTGACTTAAGCAAAATAAAAAGCTTTGTCACCGGGTCAAACTGGTGCCGACTTTAACAATTAGGTGCAAGACTGAGCACTTGGCCCCTTCACACTCCACTTCCTGAAGAGCTACGAGAAAACCTTTCTCACTAAGAAAAAATAACTCTGCTTAGAGCCCCTTTCTTTCAGTAACCTGTGTATCAGCTCTATCTGGTTTTGCAAGTGCAACCTCAAGAAACAGTAGAAATGTTAATGTACCTTTTCTTATTATTTTAGTGACTAAACAAATTGTCCTTCTTTTCAGATGCACTTCTTGTCAAATGTCCAATTTATCAACTGCATTTTCAAAAGATCGTTGGGTTTCGACCGCCAGGCGCACTATTAACCAAAGAAAATATCCTTTACGAAGCTGATCCAAGGAATCCTTTTGAAATAATAAATCCGATCTGTTGGGATCTTTGTAACGAGGATGAGAACTGCATATCATACGTCCATATCTTAGACACAAATCGATGTTACGGATTTTCAATGTTTGCCCTATCATATCGATTCCAACAGCTTGTTGAAGATTTTGAGCTTGTTGCCGATAGCAATGCTATTTACTTCGAGAAGGCCTGCCTAAAAGGTAAGTAGAAGTTATATGATTCCATTCCACCAATAATTTAAAATTCCACTCATCTTAGTTCCTCAAAGTTGCACCGCCAAACTGTGGATCCTTACAAAAATTCCCGGAAGTAGTTTAGTCTTTCAAGGCAAGAAGACCATATCAAAACTAGTAACCAAACGTGAATGCGCTGAGCTGTGTTTATTCGAACACGAATTCCAATGCCTTTCAGCGTCATTTGCACCTTCGTACAAAAACAATCAAGCACGGTGAGTTCCATTGTTCTGAGTGATGAAAGAAGTACAAAAAAAATTCGATGACCTCACATGAAGCTCATCCATATTCATAGAATACGAGTACATGTATCCAAAAGATACATTTTCCACGCTGCTGATCATCACACCAATGATATCATATTTCATTTGATGAATGAGCTCCTCAACCCTATTTTTGTTTCATTCATTTAGGTTCACTGATCAGCCGATAAGGACCGAAAGACTAGGCCAATGTATATTAAGCGATAAGGATAAAATGCTACAACCCGACGCCTTTCGGGCAGCACCCTATGATGAGGAATACATCGAGAACCAATGCTATGAGCGTCCAGTCGAGAGCGAAAACTGCTCCTATGAACTCTATTCAAATAGTACATTCATCTATGCGGAAGTCAGGCATAATGGACTAACCCAAAAAGAGGTGAGTGGGAGTGGTGGGTGCAGTAGCAACCAATCTAACAGACAACAGCATGAGTTTTTGATATATGGGTTATGGTGGTGGTTTCCTTTATGATGTTTTTTTTTTTTTTGTGGAAATTTTGATTTACATTGAATTCTCTATCTGGTGTACGATTCTCTGTACAGTGCCAGGCCATCTGTTCCGCTGAATCGAAATTCTACTGCCAAGGTGTTTCGTATTATTTGGATCAAGTGATTGCCAACTCAGAGTGCTATTTACATTCGGAAGATATCATCTCGATGGGACCGAGAAGCTTGAAACTCAAACCGATGTCGGTGTACATGCGGCGGGTGAAGTGCTTAGATGGTATGTATTGATAAAGGAATTTTTGGTGATTGAATGTTGATAGAAATGTCGATAGTTTGGGGCGTGTTAGGTCACGAATTGTGATATCAATAGAATGATATAGGTAAGCTACTCACACATCTGATCAGATTGAAAGAGAGAGTTAGAATTGCATCTGTCGAACAATGGAATGTGGTGAGGGCGTTCGTAATACATTCGATGTTCGTTTTGCGGCTTCTATTCTACTCCACCCGGGGAAAAGGTTAATTGGCTTACGAAATCTGAAACTATTATATTTGCTTGGATTACGATGTCGTACCATGCTTTACAAAATATTTGAATTTTGAAATTTTGTGTCTGAAATTGGCAGCTCATGTGGGTTACCAAAAGATGCCGATGAAATTGAATTTGGAACACTGTTCTTCGGGAAATAATTTCCTGATACAGGCTGTTTTGCAAAGGAAGGAGGGTGAATATGTAATCTCATCTGGATTCAGTGCCCAAAGCCCATAACTAGGATCTGAAAGCAAAAGGTTTTTCTTTTATTGGTGTGTAGGTATTTTAGATAGATGCATCGAAAAGGCATCTATTCCGTTCTCTCATGCAATTCTACTGAAAAAACGTTTCTATGGTGATAGGGCAACAGCCCAGGATGCGAAAGTATCTGTCTGTATCTCATTGCCTCCGTTGCAACTCATTTATGACTGTCATCCGTCAGTTGTAGTGACAAAGCACAACCACTGCGGAGATACCCGAGGAATTGTAAAACTTTTGATTTGTTATTTCACTTCGGACGTTTGTAAGTTTGAATATTGCCCTACTAGCGTTACAGTTGCAAACAACAAGTTTTTAACTTTAATACATTTTGTGTGGACATAATATACAGTTTCCTGTTAACTTATTTTTCTATCAATAGAAGTATCCTCGGCAATATGCCCGCCCATTTCGCTCGTTTGCTATTCCTTTCATGGACAGCAGTTAGGATGCCCAGTAATATGGACGTTCAGTTCATCTGAAAATAGAATCTGGATTTGCAGCTGTCTTTGAATCCAACACTAAAGTCAAGGTATCAAAGGGAATGTGTCTCAGTGTGTTGCAGGTTGAAATCCATCCTATTTAATTCTGCGCTAGGATAGACCTTGAGAGAGGTATTTAGTACGCTAATGGTAATGCTTAAGACACTTACTAATATATACACATTTTTTTCATTGAAATCCACGTCACTCAGGTGATACTACGATGCATAACAATCCCTTGCCAGACAATTAGAAGAATTGGTAAGCAACGTGTCAGCGGATAAACTGTATAGGGCCAGGTCAGCTACAGTGTTTTGATTCAAAAAATAATAATAAGAGAGTTAATTTTTCAAACTTAAGATGCAGTGGCAGCTTACCTTGCATTAATCCATGTGTGAAGATTCAAGGATTTCTATTTAATCAACTCATCCTCCTTTCTAATAAAGATCTTGTTAAGATTGATTGACGTCCACATAAGAACAAATTTGGAGAGTAAACTCTTATTGGGATCCCAGCATGCATACTGCAAGAGAAAATTGGTAGAGACTGCTCTGCATTCGTTGGTAGAATGCATTGCAAAATTTTTTGAGATCAAGAATTTCCTTTTTTTTTGAACAATTTCAAATCAGAAGTTATATTTGGTGCACTTCTTAACCTGAAGGTTGACAGCTATCTTCGATAGATAGGAAAGAGTGCCATTACTATGGTACCCTGTACCCATGGTAGCTGGACCGCCTGGTAGTCCATGGAAGTGAAAGAGATATCTGTTCCTAAGAGTGGATAATGAAGGGTTCAGTGTCATAGCCTATGCGGAATGTAAGTTGTAGGTTATCTCGATCGAGTTACGTGATAAGAAGGGATTTTTCGAAAAAAAGTCTAAGAAAAGGGTATAATAAATGAAAAGTATTCGTTACTAGAGGATGTGCCATGCATAAGATATCATACATAACACTAAAATCATCCACAAATACTGCCTCAAACTAAATAATATATACATATACATACTTACATAGTTACGCGGTTTTAAAAAATTACGCATTTAAATCTAAGATATTAGAAATAGTGCAAAGTACGTTCATATCAGACGGACCGGTCAGCTAATTCACTATAAAAAAAAGAACTCAGCCAAAACCTGAATATTCAAGACCGTGTCAGGAGAGCCTTAATTGCCGCACATGAACGTAGAAAGTTGCTGACCCAAAATTGGGCCTTCAGTCTCGAATTGAATACACACAGCAGGTGTCAGACTTATTCTGATGTATCGAATACCAGATTCCGGTGGATGGCATCGGACTATGCTTCACTTGGTTCTCGTTGACATCTTTGGGAAGCTGATGGTGGCAAATGCAGCATTAAAGTTTAGGGAGTCTTCACAGCTAACGCGTGGTAATATGAACTATGGTTGTATCCTAAACGGTCATAATAATATTCCTAGTAATTCCAGCTCTATTGGCCCTTATATGAACTCCAATAAAAAGTATAAAACCAAGATTCCTAGTGGAAGTGCTGGATTATTTCTAAATACGTGCGTACATTTGTATCATAACACGACTGTCGGATCATTGTAATGTATTTCAAACAGAGTTTACAGCAGTCCGATAGCCGTGTCAAAGCTCCCAATTAATGGAGTAATTTGCAGCACTATCTATATACATATTGTTAGTCAGGCAGCAATAAAAGCCTTGGAAAACCGCGGATCTCTTAACGAAATTGCTTTCAGATGCGACATATCATTGTGTGGAGTTCAATGCCACAGCAATGTTGCAGGCAATTACAAAGCGAATGGGCTTGCGAAATTTGTTGCAAGTAGTAACCTCCTTGATAATGGAAAAAAGCCGCCTGACACCATGAAATAGTATAATGGTGAACAGTATGTGAAACAATATCAGTCTCTCATGTCTCTCGTCTAAACAGATCTGGCCAAACCTGGACTGGAAGAAAACAAGAAGACTTATTTCCATTAATAGGGTTAGCCAAAAGAATTTAGTTGGCGTCCCCTGGGCAATGGCCGGTAGGCAGACATTCCAGTAGGTATTATGCTCCCTTCAATGATTTCTGTACAAGCTGAAGGCACGAGAAACGGGAAGAAAAGATAAGAAGGAAGACCCTCGGTGAGTACTTCCTTGTTGTTGAGAAATCTGCTTGTAGATTCCTGGGTCTGGTAATCCAGTTAATTTCCTTCGTGGTATAAATGACTTTTATTTTTTTGGTCTAAGTGTATCTCAGCCTGAGTTAGCCATTCAAAATAACCATACTTAACCTATCCAGTGTCTTCAAATTGTTCAATCCAAATGAAACCTAATCGGATGGAATGTCAACCGTTGCCCGCTAAAGTTCTCGTATACTATTTTCTTGGGATCGCAATAAACCTTAAGGTAACGTTCTGCGTTTAAATATCAGGATTCGAAGATTCACTGTCCCTGTAGTTAATCTATCCATTTATAGTGAAGAAATAGTTAACATAAACTTAAAGCCAGTATAGAAAGTTGACCAGGTAAAATCAGTACTAATGTACTCAATGGGCTGATTCCACCAAGCCAAAAAGTTGGGAGTCCAACTAATCATTTGGCAAGGACACATTACCTACATTCCTCGATGTCGTTCTGTCACTTGTCAACCGTATGCAGATGCCTCTTTCAAAACAATTAGATGCAGAAAGAGTTTTTTTTTTTTTGGAATAGACATTTATTTCCAAAAGATTTCAATCTCCAAATATTTAAAAATAGAATTTAAAAGCATCTTCATTCATCTCAGGGTACTGTTCCTGCTTCGGGTATTCTGAGACAATATACCAAATAAATAAAAAAGTTCGAAGCTTTTAAAAAACATACATAGTATCTAGAAATGGTTCGTAGAAACAAAGAAGAGATCTGGTGGTGTTCGGTCATTGCTCCTGAAAAACGTCCTTTATAGTAAAAGTTGGGCCATAATTTCCAAACTTGCGGTATCCCCGCCTTATGTTCAATGATTTGTTATTAAACTATGCCAGTATGAATATAGAGTTTTTGAGTCTTGTCATTTTTATAATGATAGTGGCATTGCCTTCCGCAATCGAGAGTTTATTACCCAACATGCCTGCTTTGTAATACCCAGCTCTTCACAATGTCCAAGAATACAAAACAGGTATGTACAATAGCGCTTTTTAGTTTTTGACGGTCGGTGTAAATGACGATGTCCAATTTCCATCATAAGCATCTCCTTATTACCTCCGGGTTGCAGTATGTAGTCCGTGATTTTTATTAGAGAATTTGGTAGTTTCAAATTTGGCGTACCATGTCTCCACAGTTGTGAATCTTTTAGCCTGTTCAGAGGAAGCCGTTTCAGCATTGATTCTATTGCCGCCATACAAGTTTTTCGAAATATACTGGTAATGTAAACACACAGTAGGAGCTTAAATGAGTTAAAGATTATTTTCGTAAAATACAAATTTTTCCACAACGAAGCTAAATAGATAACCTAAGGGTTAACATTACGAACATCATTTCCTTTCTTACATTATACCAATAGACATCGTAAATGCCTTTGGATCTGACGTTCTGATTAACTTCTAAGCGAAGATGAAGTTGCTGCAAGTTAATTTGCTTTCGGGAATAAAATTAATTGCATTCTAAGTATATTTAAAGTGGCAATGATTCAGTTAAAGTGTTAGATTACGCACAGTCATTGTTTTGTTATGCAAACGTTTTCTCAGATCGTCGGTTGATACTTAAGAAACAAGGTAGAATATAAAGCAAAACAAATTAATTAAATGAAGTCTATAATTAGTTTTATCGCACCTAGCATTAATGATGGTCCAAGCTTAAGGACTTATATCATGTGCATGTTTAAAATTTTAAATCTTTATTTTATTTTAGTATCAGTTATATGCAATAACGATGAAATGGTAGTTAAGTACTCTCCAAAAGATTGGTTTCGAGGGAAAATTTACGTCAGTTCACATTCTCAAGACTGTATGACAATCGGAAATGGAACAAGGTTATATAAACATATAGTCGATAATTTCGGAATTCTTAAAAATAATAAATAATTTTTTTTTTTTCAGATCAACACTCCTGCGTCTTCCCATTGGAAACGAGATTCAAGAAAAACGTTGTGGAATACTACGCGCTTACGAAGTCACCAATCAATACCAAAGGTTATGATTTTTTTTTTTTTTTAATTTAATGCTCTTATAAGAGAAGTCCTGTAGTTTGCATTAGAACATACATATGCTGAACCAGCTAACAAGAAGTAACGCCTTCGGTTCCATATGTGATATTGGTTGCTCAGGCTAAGCGACCTGTCCCTTGTGGAGTGTCAGTATTCATCTACCCTGAAGGTGTATGGCTATATGTACATATCTTCTTAAGGAACCACATATTGTCTCGATGTATGTATGTACATGTGTACTTAGTTGGCTCTGCAGTTCGGGGTGAACCTGGGACTCCACCATACATATGTCTAAGGGTAATAAAAATTAAACAGGCTTTCGCTCAGTATCTTCCTGCATCGATCACATTAGCATTGATGCTGATCTTTATAGAGAAACGCGTCGAGTACAGGTCTCCACTACATCTGCCTTTCGAGACTTCGAGTAGGACCTTGATAATGTGAATCGAGATTGTATATGGTTGGACATTCATGAAAAACTCGGATGCCAAAAAAATTTGAAGTCTAAAGCGGTGTAACACAAGGCTGCATATATTCACCACTGCTATTTCTTGTGGTCATCAGTGATGTTATACGTGCAGTACTGACGAAGGAAATCCAATATCTAAAACATCTTCACTATGGCTATGCAAAAGCTCTAAGACTTTCAAATTTTAAGGCTCAACTAAACATTGCTGGCCAGACGATCGAGAAAGTTGACAACTTCCTTTATCTAGGAAACATGGACTCGGCCAATGGTGGTAGCGATTTTAATGTGGGCAGTCGAATCCGTTCGGTATGGAGTACAAAATCTGGAAGAGGAATATTCTCAACACGAAAACCAAGCTGCGACTGTTTTGCTCCAACGTAGAGTCATTACTATTGTACGGATAAAATACATGGAAAGTGACCACCACTGTCACTCAGCAGATAGAAACCTTCGTAAATAAGTGTCTATGTATTTTGCTTCAGGTTTTTTGGGTAAATCATATCTCTAGTGAACAGATCCTAACGAGAACGGGTCTGGAACCAATAGACGTAACTCCTTACGGCGCAAAGGCAATTTCGTAGACAAGCATGCCACGCAACCACTCACCCAATCAGACAGATGAGTGGGTATCTCAAGGCAAACGTGGTGCAGAGCAGTTGAGGAGAAATTCAGGTCACTTGGGATGAGTTGGAGAGAGCTTAAATGCGTTGCAGAACTCCGAACAAAATGGTTTTTGACGCCCAATGCTTTTGTATAGTTCACAAATAAGTTAATGTATCGTCTTTACGCTGTCATGTCTTGCTGCCTTAAAATGCGAATAGACTACTAAATACATCAGCTTTATTGGATTCAGCTTATTATTATTATCTATTATTTGCCAAGGGTATTTGCACTGCGACCTAGTGGTCTATTGTGACTCCTATTTATACCTTGGTGAGGTTTTTCTGCAACGGCCTTCTATTCCTACATCACCTGGTCATTCTATTATTTCTGCCCAAGAATTTCGTCAAGATTCTGCAGGAATTCTCATACCAGTTTAGAGCTAACAGTATGGGGAGTGGGGACCGTATTGGCTGATACGAGTATGTCACGCCTGCTTAATTTTTTGTTCAAGATTGATCTGTCTGTATATTTCAACCTTACGGATTCTGATACTTTTGCACTCCTGCACCCGTTCGTTCCTCAATTCTTAACTTATCTATATACTACGTTATAGTGTGCCTGCTCATTTTATAAAGTGTAGGTACATATGTACATCACTCTAATCTTTTTTTCTGCTGAGCTTAGTAAGGCAGTTCTTCCCAAAGGTGAATTTCCTGATGGTATCTTCCCAAGGGATTGTTGAGAGAACATTTTTGAGGAGAACCTTTATCAGATTCTTTAAACTCTGTTCACATCTTTCTTCCAATATCCTCTTTTGCCATCTCAGTAGCGTTTTAGTGTAAGAGAGTTAGTTCCAGAAACACCTCCATGGCCGGGCATGTGTTCATTACCCCAATTGTGGATATTTGTACATGCCAGACTGGCAGTCTTTGTACTTTATTGAGTATGACACTCAATAAAAACTAGAGGGTCTGATCTGTTTTGCCCACGCAATGACTTTATAGGTGCTCATCGGACTCAGAATAGCATTGTATATCCCTTACCTCTAGTTGCTAAAGGTCATGAAAGCATGGGTAGCCTTTCTGCAGATCTCGTCCATACATGGAACAAATTCAAGCTCTGTAGTCCTAGTATATACATATGTACATACATATATATTTTTTCTGCTCGTCTAGCTTGCTAACACCCCTGATCCTTTCGAACCCTAAATCGGTCACCAACCAAAAAACTTAACTTTATAGGTATGTGCTACTTATTGCCGGTTATAGTTCTGTAAAAGCTATTGTCAGTTGTTACGTAGAGGCTGTGTTCTGTAATTACTCCAAGAAAGATGATTCTAAAAGCTTTGGCAAGAAAATTATACCGAGGTGCTATGCAACAATTTGGCGTCCAACGCAGAGCTTATTATATTTTTGAGTTTTTTCGTACCCAAAGTGGCTACGAAATTTTATAGCCTTCAATGTATTTTAATGTAAATATATTTTCCAGTGGTTGACAAAGTAAAAGAAACATAATCCGTTACATAACTTTTAATAGTTTCCTGGTAATGGTGGCTCTATTCATCTACCGAGGTTTTGTGCTACAGAGGTATAGTTTTTATATGTGCCTTAAAATTAGACTCTTTCCACGATGCGTTGAGCTATAGCATCATCGTCTGTGTTTAAACAGAAAAATATGATTGTAACATCCAGTAGAGGTATATAGGTACTAACTGGGATATTGTTCCAAGAGCAACAAAGCATAAATCCACTTTATCACTAACAAGTCTTCTTTTCTTGATTTCAGAACATTTATCTCAGCTTTAATCGTAATACAAAATAACCTTAACGTTCAAACTCAAGGAGATCGGTTGATCAAGGTCGGTTGTATCATGGGCAACTCCACACCAGGAGTACCGCAATTGCCAAGTGCCATTGCTCTAGGATCTTCTCTTGCCTTTACACAAAAGTAAGTTCAAATGCAACAAAATGAAATACGTAGATATATATTATTCCCATTACAGTGAACTACCAAACGAGGGCTCTATTCACATCAATGGCACCAGCCTGGACATTCCCAAAATCTCTATGCAAGTTATAGATTTGAATCAACAGTACGAAACGAACGATGTACAAATTGGCCAGAGCTTAGAACTCCAGATCACTGTACAGCCTTCCAATACCCCCTTTGACTTTGTTGCAACATCGCTCGTTGCTAAAGCAAACAACGACACAAACTACATTGTTCTGATTGACGAGAGAGGTTGTCCCACCGATGTCACTGTGTTCCCGGCTTTAACCAAAGTTACAACGAGGGACAGCAAAATGCTTTATGCACGGTTTCATGCATTTAAATTTGCCGGTACATCTCTAGTGAGCTTCGATGTAAAAATCAACTTTTGTCTTGGAAGATGTCCACCAATCATGTGCGAGCAACGATCCATGAAAAGAGGTCGACGAAATGCCGACGGAGAGTATTTATTTGACGAATCTGTTCAGATTAAGAATCCACTTTATGTGTCAACAGTGATGGAGCATGTGATTGATAACAACTCAACCGACCTAGAGCAGGAAGGTTCCATATCGCAGGAAACTGCTTTCAAAAATGGAACGAGATTACAAGTGCCACCATATAATCTCGAACTGCCCTTAAATTATAATATTAATGTTCGTGGACCTAACCTTGTCGACACAAAAGGATTGATATATGGCGAAAAAGGGATCGTGATTATTGCCGGAGTTGGTAAGTTTTGCAGATGCTTTTCTGTCTAATGAAACCTTGAACTCTCTTCCTCCGATTTAGATGAGTCTTCATCGGAAAACATTTGTATCAACCAAAGTCTCTTGATTGCGATTTTAATTTTTTGGTTGATATTTCAAGTCGCCCTTATGTTTAGCTGTTGTTATTTGATACAAAAGTACAAGCGACTGGCGTCGTTGGATGATGAGAGGAGGAAAATACAAGAGACCATAGATTATTACGAGGGACGACGCGTTCATTGGGCGGATCAAGGTGGCTACACTTTATAGTTTTATTTACTTACTTAAGTGAATTATGTTTGTTTTCGAATTGTTTTTTTTTTTTTGGTACTTAATCAATAAATTTAAGGTAGCTATGTAGAATATGATTAAAAGACAAAAACAATAAAAATAAGTTACTAGTCAAAAAGTATCAACAACTTTTTAATAAACAGGATTTTAACTACTTCAGCTTTGTCCTTCAACATGGTCTTTATCTACTTATGCAGACATACCAGTCCGCGCCCAAAAGTCAGGTTAATACAGTCGCTGAACCCCCCAAAGGTCGGCATTTGGGTGTAGCGGATAAAACTACTGGTGCGAAATTACTCGTATCCGATGGAAGGAAAGAAAAGGCTTGCTGCAAAGAAGCTGCTGTTTCTGCAGCGGAATGCAAACAATGCAAAAGTCATCTGTGGAAGCTAATGGCGGCTACAGATGCTTGCATTTAAGTGGGGGGCTGTGAGCTGAATGGGAATGGGCAAAAGCCCTGTCGATATCATGAAATCTGTTTACGACATGCGTCTTTCCCTTCACCTTTGAAGGATTAATTTCCGTTTTATTTCCAAATGACTGCAGAAACGTCTATATCAGTGCCATTTACCCAGATAAATTTGGATCATTACAATGCTGTTACCATTCTTCTAAGTAATAGACTTTCTCTGGTGCGTTTAAAACCCCATAGCTATATAAGAACCGTGGGTGCTGAATAAACGCATTTGTGGATACCCTGGAGGTGTTCAGGGTATCACGGTACTCGGTGACGAGCGAACTGAAAGACCGAGAGCTTGTCTAATTGTACTAAACTTTCTCTCAGTAACCAAGCTTGGACAATTCTGTGGCCAGAATTTGGGTGGAAGCGTACGGAGAATGGTAAACTTACGACGTTGCGTCAGCTTACTTTCCCTATGATTCGATAATACCTCCGCCCTCGAAGCTTGTTGTCGAACTCATAGAGTATTGCGATTCTTGGGAAATGGGACTCCTTATATGCGCGGATGCTAGTTCTCAGAATCCAGTCTGGGGCAGCGATGTGCGAGAAAACGATCTCCTAGACCTTCTACTATCGTCTGACATTGTCCTTAATAATGTTGGTTCTCAGCCAACCTTTGTTACGCTAAAAGAAAGAAGGTGATTGACCGGTACTTCAAGTCGATTACAAACTGAAGGATCATAGGTACATCGCCTTCCGAATCAAATACGAAGCCATTACTTTGCAGGATATAAGGAATCCGCAAAAAACTAACTGGATACACTTTAGAGAAGAGCTAGACAAGTCTGTCAAAACTCTTCCTAAACTCAGAACGAGACGGAAGGACAAGGATGCTGCTCAAAATCTGACTAGTATCATCAACAGTTGTTTCGAACTGACGTGCTCGGTTATGAAAACCTCCTGTAGATCGCCAGTTCGCTGGTGGAGCCCAGAACTGCAGAGACTAAGAAAGGTAGCCAGAAAACTTCTAACTTCGATGACTCAAGGCAAATTAAGATGGATGCTAGAGCCTTTTCAAACCACACAAAAAGAATATAAGAAGTTAATTTGCCTCTCGAAAAGTGCTTCCTATAAAGATTTTTGTGAAAAGATCGAGAATCTAGGTGAAACCAGTTAGTTGGTTAGAGTTGGTGGAGTGATGTTGCCATACTTTCTGTCGGGTCATTC
Organism: Xylota sylvarum; assembly: GCA_905220385.1. Taxonomy (NCBI): domain Eukaryota; kingdom Metazoa; phylum Arthropoda; class Insecta; order Diptera; family Syrphidae; genus Xylota; species Xylota sylvarum. The sequence continues at coordinate 51,693,439 of LR999958.1, forward strand.
CTACAGACTGTCTGTGCTAATGCACAGATAGCCTTAGACATGGTCGATGAATAGTGCACTATGAATGAGCTTTCGTTCAATCCTTTGAAAACTGAGGTTGTTCTCTTCACGGCAAGGAAACGTTACTATCCAGATCTCCAATAAAGCGAACTATCTGGGAGTGTTTCTGGATAAGAAACTTCTTTGAGCAAAGCATGTCAAGTCGAAGGAAGACGTTCTCAGTTTTCTGGTAGTGTAAGGATGCTTTTGGCAAAACATGCGGCTCATCACCAAAAAGGTTCTATGGATTTATACGGCTATAAGACCTTTTCTAGTTTATGCGTCGGTTATTTGGTGGAGGGAGATTTATGTGACTACCTCCTGCACGAAACTCCAAATAAAGGCCTGTCTCGGCTACATGGGAGTTTACCCGAGTACGCTTGATGTACCTCGCCTTTATACTTTCATCATGGGCTGTACTATCTAAACAATCTACCGTCTTAGAGTGTGGCTTTTGGTATCATCTGCACTGGAGTTTCGATGAACTTGCGCGATACTTATCCTACGACCCTGGTTCCATGGCTGCAATGGCACCAGAACTTCGGCTGCTGTGCAAATTTAGAGTTGACTTTCCTTGCATTCATGAGTGGCTTTGGCCAGAGTCTGAGTCTGGACTGAGCTGTAGTCGAATCTTCATGGACTGTTATCTTAATGGCTGCCGACTATATTGTTGAGAATAGGTGGCGATGTTGGAGTATCTTTGTCTATAGGGACAGTCAGGCCTTGCTCAAACCTGTAAATTGTTTCAAAGTAGTTCAAGAATTCAACAACTCTTTGACTCTTGTCTGGGTTCCTGGTTACACTGGAATTTCGGGAAATTAGATCTCCGATAAGATTGCTAAGCAAGGCTCAAGGGATGATTTCTCAGGACTTGAACTTGCGTTGGGCCTTCCCGCGTCTTCAATCAGGGTCTCCATTGACGATTGGGTTACCTACGAACACAATTGTGTGTGGTACAGCTCTCCGGGATGAAGGCAGACTAAACGCAGGCTCCCGAACAAAAAAAAGCAGCATTCTTACTTTTTCTCAACAGAAAAGACTGTAGACAGCTTATTGGCGTTCTTACGGGAAACTCTTACCTGATATGATTTCCTCATCACAATATTTACAAAGAGACAAAGCGGCCTTTATCATAACCTATTATATCGATGACAACAGTTATGCAAAATCGTTTTAGGTATATTATGCATAAAGCATCCAACCAAAAAAAAAAAAACCAAACTAAAGAAAAATATCGATGAATTTTTATTGCATTATTGCCTTCATCTACTTAAAGATCCTTTGGATACATTTAACGGCACGATTACGATTTCCGAGGCACCAAATTCTGAGAACGCAGTTTTGTAGTTCTCGATGAAATAAGATCAAAATATAAAGTACCAACAATCTCGTTTCCGCCTTTTAGGAGATAACGAGGTTTGAAAATTGAATTTTTCCTATGAAATTGAAATATATTATAGTTTTGCCGTGAAACAGACAAATTATTGCTCACTTTTAGATGTTAGCAAAGTAGGTGGGTGACCCGCTCGGCGGGGTATTCTTTGACTCACACACCGTATATCAAAATATATATGTAAATACATGTTCATGTATGTACACATATGGAGAAAAAAAACTTCTAAAACTATGCAAAAAATGTTCGGTTCCACGGCAAAAAAATGTTGGTACTTTACATTTTGTGCTTATTTCATCGACATGTACAAGACTGCGTATTTAAAACTTCGGGCCTCGAAAAACGTAATAACCCTCATTTAACTTATTTCTTCGGATTGTAACTTTCCCACTTGCGATGGTTTAGCTTATTGAAATCATCACAGTTCTCGGCGATGTCCTTTAAGTACTTAGAGAGCTTCACAAGTTCCTTGTCTGTTTGCCGATTGAAATGCGCCTGTCGGAATGGACGAATCTTAAGACCGCTCTTTGGATTCATAAGAAAATTCCTACGAATGTCATCGAACATAATGGTGTTCTTTGAACTATACTGCGGATAATTGCCCCAGATAACGCCCAATGGCTTAACATCAATTACGCCTCTTTCTGCTGTGTGCACCGTGATCATTGCATTCGAGTCCAAGTAAAACATAATCTTGTAGTTCAAATGTGTGCTAACTCCCAGCAGTTTCATTTTCTCCTCAATCCATCGCATACCAGTAGCGGACCATATTACAATATCAAAGTGCTCATAGGCGGATGTAAGAAACTCATGTAAATATGGTCTCATCAGCTCGGCTCCAGACTCGGCTGAAGAGCGATGATCGAAAAGTGTGTAATCGATATCTAGAACGAGTAAACATTTTCCCTCTCGTGGTGGATTGAAAACTGTAATCTTGTAGTCCTTGATTCGTTTAGCGATTTTTGCCAAGAAAATTGCCGAATTCTCCACAGATACTTCTTTCTCGTCTGGATCGTCGAAGTCATCGATTACGTCAGCTAGACCTTCTGGTCGATTGCATGCGTCCTCGATGTCTGCTTCCGTAGAGCCGACCATCATCAGTTTGAAGTTTGCTTTTAGCTCCAAATTACTGATTTTCACATTGTCCGCTGCAAATTTTCCTGTGCACATAAATCAAAAAGATTGATGTGAGGCACACCGTTAACATTTGCCATAATAACGGAATATATACCTTTGTATTTGAGATTAAGAAGTTTTTGCCTTTCGGGACGAACTTGTGTTTTCTTAAAGATTTCATGTTTCAAAACGGCAACTGTATCCTGGTCTGTCAGGTCTGTAATCGGGTATTCCTTGCCGCTCCATTTAACTATTATGGTAGCATCTTTAATTTCAGTCATCGTTGTAAATGTTTTAACTTCTTGTTTTCTCTTTATTCTTAATTTAACAAAAAAAAAATGCACAAAAATGCGAAACACAAACTAGGAATTTGTTGACAAAACATTCAAAATGTCATCTTAGCCGAATGTCATTTGACATAAAGTAATGCCAGACTTCGCTAAATTTTATTGGTAAAAGCAAACGAACAAAAAATTTGAGTACTTTGTTTACACTTGAAAAGTAAATAATAAAAGGATTTGAAATTTGTATCAATAGTGGCTTGTGACGACTAACTTGACTAATTTGTAGGGTTATTTGTTGTACAGAGATAATCAATTGTCCCTATTTTTGCATGTAACGTGCGTTAATGACTTGAAGTTTTGGAAGAATATTCGGTCATTCAAACAGGTTTTGTTTACAGCGAAGTGAAGTAAAGCGAACCCGATACATGCTTAAGTCACACCGCCCGGGTGAAGGATATGCTAATATTCCTATTAACTTGAACCACAACATTGCGTTTGCCAAGGAACGGATGCAAATATCAAATATACCACAAAGAAGTTGGATATCCGACTACCCACAACCGATGAGATCACCAGCACCTTTTAGATCGTCCCTTGATATCCAATAGATCATAATGCTCTATAGTTAAGGGAGAGAAACTCAAAACTGCTTACTCGAACATCAAGCAAGACCTTGGCTTTCCTGATTAGTCATTACAGATTTGTCCATTTCAAAGTCGTCTGTGACGCTATTTACAGAGACGATTTGTATATCAAAAGCAAGCGCAAAAGATCATATAACGGTAAAATAACTATTTATACAACGAAATGAACTTAGTTAGAATTGTTTTAATTGCGTAGAAAGCATGATCGCAACACCAGAAAAGGCAACAGAAATATAGTCAAGCTAAAGTGATTGCTAAGTAAACGCATGAAACAAAAACTTATTAACTTATCTCCCCTAGTTCCTAATTGAGAAAGTTTAACAAAATTAAATGGACCACAATTATGAAAAAGTCTTATTAACCCATGTAGTGCTTCATTTAAACCGGTGAATTTCCAACGCCAACAAGTGTCATACCATTTGAAGTGTCAACTCGAGATTATTTTCGGATTTTTCGTTGTGTCATAACTCTTCCGCTGTTAATTTGATTTTGGTTTTTGTGTTTTCTTTCACTTAAATTCGAATAATTTATATACTTTTACATTCGTTTAAAAGAAACTATACTCTATTATGTCTGAAAAGCCAACTGTGTTAATTTTAGGGGGTGAGTATGCCTGTATTTCCATGTCACAAAGATCACCATCACCTCGGTAAAATTTTTTTTTATCTTTATCTTTGTTCTTTTTGGTTTTGCATAAATAGGGTGTGGATTTATCGCACGTAACTTGGTACACTATTTAGTAAAGAATGATCTCGCACAGGAAATCCGTGTTGTTGATAAGACCCCACCACAAATGGCATGGCTTAATGCCGAACATACAGCAGCCTACGACAATGAAATTGTTGAATTCTGCAGTGCTAATCTAATTAATGCTGGTAGGTTGGATTGTTTTGTTGAAAAAAAATGTTTGTATCGTAATTGGGAATTTTTGTTTTATAGCATCATGCAAAAATGCATTTATTCCCTCCAAGGAAGGCCGGAACTGGGATATTGTGATCAATTGTGCTGCCGAAACTCGTCCAAATCAAACCGATGCTGTCTACAAGGAGGGAGTGTACAAGTTAAGCATCAATTGTGCTATTGAAGCGGCCAATATTAATGTTAAGAGGTTCATTGAGCTCGGTTCGGGTAGTATTAATTCGAGTGAGAAATCAGCTCTGAAAGAGGACTGCAAAACAGATCCATGGACAGCTGTGGCCAAGATGAAACTTAAAGTTGAAAAAGAATTGAAATCGATGGGAAACTTAAGCTACTCTGTTTTGAGATTGCCCATTGTATATGGATTAGGTGATAAGCGGTATTTAAGTGAGTATGACGTTGAATTCAAATAATGATTATAAGGTTTTGTGTTTATGTGGAGTAGGCAGGGATTCTATTATTATTATTGTCATTCAGAATATTTGCAATAATTACAATGCAATGCTAATATTAATTTAATGATCACTAGCTGCAGGGGCTAACGGCTCTAATGCTGTAATAGATCGGCGCTATGCATTAAACCACTGAGCCACGGCGACCAATAGTTTACTTACTTACATACATATTAATGGTAGTGCTACAGTTCGGGGTGAATAACGCCCCTAACTAGCAAGCCCCTCTAGCCAGTACAATCAGAGTTGGATTTTTCGGGTTGGCGTAATGGTGTTTAGCTCTACATGTCCAAGCCAACTTTATCGTATCTCATATATATATCTCGAACTCTTGGGTCTTGTTATGCTCTTTGGTGAATATTTAGTCGTCGATTTTTCAAGCCTAAAAGGGACTGGTAATTCCAATCCAATTTGTCGACGTATGGTTTCAGGAGCTTTAGCATTTGGCGCAAGGTGGTTTGGGCCAACATGCCATCAGAAAAGCCGTCACGGATATGCTTTGTTCCGCCCGACCACCACCTAGAAACCCATGGTTTGACGAAGAATGCCGGCAAACAAATGCAACTAAACAACAGGCATACAAAGTGGCGCTGCAAACACAAGGACGAGAGCGGATCGCGAGCTCTTCGGGTAAAAGAGAAAGAAGAAAAGAGAGCACGATAAGCGCGCGATCGAAAATACTGAAAATTTATATTCCAGGAATAAAGTATGGAAGTCTTACCATCCTGTAAAAAGAACGCGTCAAGCCAACAAGATCTGTTCAGAAGCCTGTAGAGATAAAGAAAGAAACCTCGTAGTTGAATCACAGTCGGTGCGGAGAATATGGAAAAATTACTTCTGCAGACTGTATAACGGCTACGAAGACCAACATCGCGCTATCAGGCAGAATGAACCATTCAACTGAAACGATGAAAGCCAAAATTTCCATCCACATGATCAAAACGAAATCAGGATAGCAATATCCAAGCTTAAATCCAACAAATATGTTGGACCCGATGGCCTACAGGACGAGTTGTTCTAACCAGCTAGAGATGACTTAGTATTGAGAATATATGTACCAACTCATCTTTAAAATTTGGTCAGACAAGTGTATGCCTGATGAATGGAATCTCAGCATCGTTTGCCCGATTCAAAGAAGGGAGATCTCCTGAATTGCGCCAATTGTAAAGGTAATAGTCACCATAACATCTCGTACAAGATCTTATCTGGCAGACTGTGTGAACACCTGAATCCCTTCGTCGACACCTTGATCGGCCCCTATCAGTGTGGTTTCAGGCCAGGAAAGTCCACAGTCGACCAAATTTTCACACTTCGGAAGATCTTCGATAAAACCCAACAAGTTCAAATCGATACCCACCATCTTTTAATCGATGTAGAATATAGCATATGCCATACATATAAGTACATATGTATATCAGAGAAAGGTTCTTCGTAAAATGTTCGGTCCGGTTGCCTTGAGAGGCTTTGGATGAAGAGATTCAACGACGAATAATACGAGCTGTACAGCAACATCAATTTAGTGAAAAAATCGCGCATTAGTCGTCTAACATGGCTGGCACATGTAGAGCGGATGGACACAAATGCTCCGACCCGTAGTCTTTGAATCCAACCAGGGGGACAACGCAGTAGAGGAAGACGTCGCCTTAGGTGGCGTGCGCAAGTAGAAGGAGACCTCAGCCGACTTGGAAAGCGCAACTGGATGCAATAAGTGGAGGCCCAAGTTCACCCCGAACTGTAGCGCCACCTAAGTAAGTAAGGTGGTTCTGACAAATGGTCATTGGTCATACTTTGGTCACAGTATTTCTTACATACATACATATGAGTTGGTTTATGTACTCTACCAAATCTTCTCCTGGAGCCTTGAAAATCTCAGCTCAGGGCAAGTTCTTTCTGGACCTGAGGCTTTACATGATTTTGGACTACCGATGGCTCAACTTCGTGGTTTTAGTGATTGGTTGCCGTAGGTCCCTTCGCTATGACACGAACCTTTTAGAAATCCCTATCTCCCCATCACACTACGAGACTATATATGTGTCAAGACCAAGCTCACTAAACACTGCTCTTTATACTTTGTAATCTCTCAACTTCCTTTATCTCTTTGCAGTGCCTCGCATCATTATTGCTGCCCTCTATAAATACCTCAATGAAACAATGAAACTTCTCTGGAATGATGCAATGAAACTAAATACAGTTCATGTTCTTGATGCTGTGAGTGCCATATGGGAAGTGGCACAAAATCCTAAAGCTATTGGAGAAACCTACAATGTGGTTGATGATTCCGAAACTACTCAGGGTTCGATTAGTGATATTTTAGCTGATATATTTGCCATAAATGTCGATTACTGGGGAATCGTTATGTCAAATCTAACAAAGGTTAATCCAAACTCATTTTTTTTAATAATATATTACTAATCTCTATCTCTACAGCTAAGCATGTCGGATACGATTAGTGAAATCAATGATAAACACATGGGACCATGGGCAGAATTGTGTCAAAAAGATGATATATCTAATACTCCATTGACACCGTACATGGACGAAGAGCAACTCTACCATAAGCATATGAACTTAGATAACGCAAAACTCAAGGAGCTAGGGTATCAGTTGAAAATACCGAAAATAACTCGTGATAGTGTTAAGGAAATAGTCGACGATTATGTAAAACAAAAGTTATTCCCGAAATCTCTGGTAATGTGATTTGTGTTGTGCGCTGAAGCTACAGCTATACTGAGCTGACTTCTTCCAATGATATTATTAAGTTAATCCTGCGATTATTATAGAAATCTAGTATTCAAACTTTTTATTCATACTTTTTACATAAAAATGTACTTAAACAATTGGCAAACAATTTTTCTTTTACAAAATTATGTGCTTCCCAATTTTATTTTTAAAATATTGAAACTTATAAAGCAATTGTAATGAAACTAAGTGCTCCTACTAAGGAAATAACAGTGACTATAGTGCCTAAAATCGAATTTCGTAATCTTTGTAATACATTTATTATTTTTATAATGCGGCAAATAAAAGCACTCTATTGGTGGCAAAAAAAAATGCATTTGTTTTTAGCCTTTTGGGAAGGTTTTTAGGTATCGTTTCTGTGTAGGTTTTCGTAATAATTGAAATGATAAAGTTTGGATGGCAAAGAGATCGCAATTCTGTCAAAAGGATTTTTTGACTAGGCTCTCAAGTGCTGTCAAGAATTTATGTATTGGGTTGTACCACATGAAATGTCCGATTTTGGTTCAGTCTTTTATGAATTTAAAATAGGACATAATGCTTCAGTGGCACTGAAAAACATTATGGACGCATTTGAGGATATAGCGGTGAACGAACGCACTATACGACGTTGGTTTGGAAAGTTCCGTTAGGGAGACGTTAGTTGACGACGATGTTTTAAGAGCAACGGTGGATCGGACCCAACGAAATCAGTGAGATGTTCACTCGAGAACTTTTTATCTCTGACTGAGAGAAAATCGGACATTTCATGTGGTACAACCTAATAGCTGATGGTGGTAACATATTGTTGATTAGAGAAAACGGTGGGAACATCATAGCCAAAATGCAGCCTATAGTTTACAGATATAGTCGACGACTAACCTCAACTAACAAGCCTCTCCAGTTAGCTCGGTCCATAGCTAATTGCCTCCAGTTGCGCACTCCAAGCTTGTTCAGGTCCACTTCAACTTGTGCGCGCCACCTAAGGCAAGGTCTTCCTCTGCTGCGTTGTCCCTCCGGGTGTTATTCGAAGACTCTTCGGGCCGGAGCACTGGTGTCCATTCGCTCTACATGTCCTAGCCATCTCAAACGACTAATGCGCAGTTTTTTGACTAGGTCGATGTCGCTGTACAGCTCGTATAGTTCGTCGTTGAATCTTCTCTTCCAAAACCCGTCAACGCAAACGGAAACGAATATTTTACAAAGAATTTTTCTCGAGAAACGACCATGGATGTCTTCATCCGCTTTCGATAAGTCCGTGCTCCAGCGCCGTAAAAGAGGACTGGGATGATCAAGGTCTTATATAGTTGTTCGGGATAGGACCTTACTACTCAATTGTCTTCTCAGCCCAAAGAAACAGCGATTGGCAAGAGTTATTCTTCGTTTTATTTCTGCCGAGGAGTTATTTGTCAGAATTGATAGCAGAGCCGAGGTATACAAAGTCTCTTACTACCTCAAAGTTATAGCTGTCGTTTGTGACGTTCTGTCCAATTCGTCGATGTTGCGTGTCCCTTCTGGTTGACAGCATATACTTGGTTTTGCCCTCGTTTACCGCTAAACCCATTTTAGCAGCCTCCGTTGCAATACTAGCGAACGCACCCAATTATGTCACTGTCGTCGGCGTAAGCTAGTAGTTGTACAGACTTTTGAAAGACACAGGCGAACGAGTTTGGCAGGGATGCCAAAATTAGACATGGCTCTATATAGCTCGTCTGTGTAGATGCTGTCATATGCGGCCTTAAAATCAATGAAGAGATGGTAGATATCGATTTGGACGTCTTGAGTTTTTTTGATTGCCTTGAGTCTTGAGTTTGTTTGATTGCCCCACCGCTCAAGCCAAATTACGTAGTCTTTCTCCCAACTCTCAATTATCCCAATTTATTTCCATTCTTTCCCAATCGAACATTGAGTTAGTCTACTCCCTCTTTTTACCTTTAGAATGAAATAATAAATTATAGTTATTTTTTTTTTGTAGTATACATATAATTTATTATTTGTTAATAAAAGTTTAATAATACACTACACACTACGTGTTTTGGCGATAAATATTTTGCAGTACAGTTCAAGACCTTCATAGATTACCCTAGACACGGCCAGGGATCGGAATCAGCGGCTTTCTTTTCTAGGTTCATAATAGTTCACCAATTCTCTTTGTTTAATGCCCATTTAGAAGCTGCTAAAAATGCTCCTTACACATTTACAATTTCATTTGCGTCGGTGCACTTACTTGTTCATTTCCGTAAAAACATTTTAAGCACACGCTGGGAACGTTCAATTACATCAATATCGTTCCCATAACCCAGTACCTAGACAGAATTATTGATGGTAACATCTTTCAAATTCAACACAAGATCCGATAGACATAGGATCGTTTTTTTTTTTGTAGATAGGGTCTGTGGAGTTCATATTCTAGTAATAAGGCATGCGCCTACCTGACAGGTATTCCATTTAAGTGCCTTAAAAGGGACCAAAACTATACGTTAATACAAAATAGAGTACAAAAATAAAAGAAAGTATTTTAATTAGATTTAAAATTAGCTTGATTATTTTATTCGGCAATTATAGGGCTTATGTATCGTTAAGTTGTTTTCTTAATTTAGAAGTTAAAAGTTGGTGTTTTATATATTTTTTTTCGATTTTATTTATTTAGTAAAATGCACTTTTAATTTTTACAATCTAAAGAAATAACATCAAGAAAACAAAAAGGAAATAAGAACAAACTAAATTAAAAAATAAATCATTTCAAAAAGAAAAAAAAAAAGAATACACATTAGAATACACGTTCTATCTTAACTAAGTGAAGCTCGCCGCTCTCTTTCTACATAAAACAACATTTCAATTTATGAACAAAAAAAAGTGTTAAACTACACTTAAGGAATATGTGTATAAAATAAAAAGATGCGCCGCGTGCTCTATCTAATCGACTTCCATTGGTATTTCGACGTGATTTTGCTTGTAACTGTTGGTTGTCGGTTGTGTGTGTTTTTTGTTGGATATCATTACGTTTAATAATTACTTATGGCAGGAGTTGGTTGATGGATCATTTGCCTTTGCTTTACGTTTAGGTTTTCATAGCTAATATTTTATTTCACATACTTTTGTCCATTCTCCTGCTTGCGATTGGTTTTTTTTTTTTATTTTTTAATTAAAACTATTCGTAGGCTATTTCGTCAGTTAACATCCTTAGAAGGCCAAACCAGCATCACGATAAGTGGTGAAAATTTTCTCGATAGAGTTAACATAGGCGGCTGTCCTCAAGTCCAGACCCAAGTTGTAACGCATTGCGGTCTTCATGATGGCACGAGCCGAACGTTCCATGGTGTAATCCAAACCAGAATGTACAATATCCTTTTCAGAGGCTCCAGAAATACGTTTCTGGAAAGATTCAGACGGCGTTACTGGGATACGACCACCGACACGTCCGAAACGACGTTCCAATGATTCCTGAACGGATTCTATATAAAAATGAAAAAGAATAACAAATATAGGTATCATTCAAGTCTTTAGGAGGACAAAATAGAAAGCCACATAACGAGTTAGTAATGCCTCAATTGAAAAAAGTTTGAAAAGAATTATAAATTAGTTTACACATTAAAAAACAATAATAAAGAAAATAACCAAGTATGACATGCAGTTAAACAATTTAAAAAGCATTTATGTACAGATTGCATGTTTAAAGTTTGCATTTAAATGAAGAAAAAAGAAGCAAAATCACATTTGTTAGTGTAAATATTCGTAAGTCAATAACCGTTTAGTCGTTTATTAGAAATTAGATACTCGATCACGAGCGTTTCTTAAACAGACAAACTCAGTTCGAATGCATTAACAGTGAACGCAGCTGCAGAGTGATATTTTCTGATGACTCGCAAAAAAGAAAAACCAATAAATTCTTGGAAAAGTTAAATAAATAAATAGGGGAAGAAGGCCAATATTAATGATGCTCAACTGTAAACAAACATGACGGGAATAATAATAAAAAGGTCTAAACATAACAATCTGAAAACAGATCAAATGTGATGAAAATAAGTGTAAACAAGAAGGGTCCAAAGTAGTTCACGACAAACTTAATCTCAGTCACAAGTCATAAATTGTGATGAATTCTCGAAAAAATCGGTATGTTCTACGAACTGTTATATAGTATAATGTATATACTGCACTTAAAGTAGGGTACACACTATCAGTTTTGAATTGACATTCCTAGACTGTCAGTTCTCAACATTTGATTCCAGGGTACACACTAGATCTGTTCGCGTAATCCTATTCTAGTACGCAAAAGTTTCGTAGTTTTTCATAAAAGAGAGCGCTCACGAGAGAATAAGAAATTTCCCCATGTTACGAATTTTAGTGCAAGAAATTTCTTTGCACTGATTTATGAAATCTGTCAAATCGCTACCTTGGGACAGAGAGGGGCAGTGCCCCGGTCAGCAAAAAGGAGAAATTAAAGAAAAGTTGCCTAATCTATATAAATTTTTAATTGAATGGTTCTTCGGAATTTATTTGATATTACTCTTGCAACAAATTCTTTGGCATTGAGAGGACATCGAAAGGATTTAAGTCTGGAAGGATTCCCCGGGGCCCTTTCCCATTTAGCTACTCCCTGCGTTTGACATTTGACGTTTAAAAAGTGGGCGAATTTGATTGATTCCGCTCGTTCGTTTGCTTTTTCGTAATTTTGTCTTTCTCTGAGAGATCCCAAGTGGGTAAAATCCCACTCCTTCAAATTTCACAATCTACAAATTTTGTTGCAGAAAGTACTCGAACAGACCTTCTTCTTCTTAAAGTTTCTCTCCGCTGCGAAGGTTGGAAATTATCGTTTTTATTGTATGTTTATTTTTGACACCTCTTATTATTTCTGTGCTGGAAAGATTGAGCCACTCCCGAAAGTTTGATATCCATGACAGTCTTTGTCCCACCTCCATTCTTCGTCTTTCTATCTTTCCTTGTAATATAAGTTGCAGAAGTTTGTACTTGTTGTTACGTAAGACGTGTCCTAGGTACTCGAGTTTTTTTTTAACAGAACTACTATCATTCGAAGAATGTGCGAATTGGCATTTGGTATAAAAAAACGGATATGATACTCGGAAGTTTTTACGAGTAGCAGATGCGCACCGTGATTTTGCAAACAGGCGCAAACAAATTTTGCTACGATTCTTAAATGTTACAGATTACCTGATCAAATTGGACACAGAGCAAACGTGAAGATGGTTCATTTCCATCTATGCCGTGACTTACTGTCAGAACCAAAATTCACGAGAAAAACGCGGGAATCCTAATTTGTGCACGATCTTATTAGTCCAATCAAGTATTGATTGGAAAGAGTAATTTGACATTTGTTTGATTTAATCAGGCGATAGGGGCAGATGACACCTCATGTACAGATGCATCATCATATGACAGAGCTAACCTCCTGACAGCCTGATTAAATCAGATTGTTTGTAGTTTGGTTCAGAAACAAATACTGACAAAGTAGAATAGAGTTCTCACTTTGTATGTACCTATATCAGTAGATCAGTTTATTACTGTTCTAATAGTACGCCGTGATCGCCGTGACTCAAGTGGTTAGTGCGTTGGACTACGGAGCGAAATATTTGTATTGACCTATATTTGTAATAGCCACCAGTTGGAGTATTAAGTGGTTTCCATTCAATTTGTAGTTTTGTGTTCAAAATAGTAAATTTTTACAAAGAGTTTGATAGTGACAAAAAGGTTCTAAGTTTTTCTTTGGCTGAAGAACTTTCTGTGCGACTAATTTCAAGAGTTGAATGCCATAATTCAACTGCTGTATGTTTATTGATCCGAAAATAGAATAAGGGCGCTTTAGAGCGTAAAAACGGAACTAGAGCTAGCCAAACACTGCAGGCAGACTCTTCATCTAGTGGATTAGCTTGATAGTCCAGTTCAAGAGCTCCATCCAGAATCGATATGAACTCTCACTATTAAATGGTATTGAGTTTACATAGTTAGACGTCGATTGCAAGAGAGCGGATTGTATAGAAAGAGACCTGCCAAAAAACCACTACTGAAGCCGAAAATGACAAAAAGTCTACAATGGGCCCAAAAGTTAAAATTTTTGACGGCGAAGAATTAAATATACATATATGTCATATGGCCTGACAAAAGCAAGTTGCAGATGATAATCCAAGAAACAATTGATATCACCTATTGAAAAAATATGATTCGAAGAAATTTCTGTAGAGAATGTAGGTACCATGGAACCTAGAGGCCATAATTAAGGAAAAATGGAACAGCTGTCTATGTACCTATACTGAAAGGGGTTAAAAAAAATAGAATTTATTTTACATTACCAAACAGAACGGTTTGGGGGTCAATCCTCAGAAAACTGAACTTGTCTTGTTCACTAGGAGAAGAAAGATACCCGACTTCACATTACACAAAGCTAGATGGCACCACTATAATCCTCTCATCTGAGGCGAAATATCTTGGCGTCATTTTAGATTCCAAGTTATCCTGGAAAAGAAATGTTGAAGAAAGGAATGAATGCTCTATATGCTTGTAAGAGGGCCTTTGGAAGAAGGTGGGGATTGCGACCGCACATCATTCACTGGATGTACAAAGCAATTATCAGGCCCATCATCTCATATGGATCCTTAATATGGTGGACAGCTACGAGTACAAAGAGCTATATGATGGAACTCTACAAAGTGCAAAGGCTTTCAGCACTCTGCACTACTGGAGTTGTGAGAAGCGCGCCGCAAGCAGGTTTGGATATTATTCTTCATATTCTTCCCTTAGACTTGTTCATCAAAGGCTCTGCCACGAAAGGAGCTCTCAGACTGAAAGAATCCAACCTGTGGAAAGACACCACCTATGGACATGCGGTAATACTAAACGCTACAAAGACAATGGGCAGGAAATACAACTCCGAATGCTTCACAGCCACATCGGATTATATAGTTCCCTACAACGACTTCAATTTTGATACCCCAGTCCTATTCCCAAGCCGAGCAGAGTGGGAGTCCAATAGTATAGACAACGATCTAGGGATCACAGTCTACACAGATGGCTCAAAAATGGAGATAGGTACGGGTGCAGGATTTTACTCGGAAGCATTGCAAAAACAGGAATTATTCAGACTACCAGAAGCATGCAGTGTATTCCAAGCTGAAATCCTGACAATAAAAAAAGCTGCTAAATGCGTAGAAGATAGTCACCTCCCCCCGTCGGATATAACCATCTTCGTTGACAGTCAAGCAGCTCTAAAATCGATTAAATCTAATACAATTAAATCAAAGGCAGTTAGGAACTGTCGTGATGCACTGATCACGATTAGACACCATTCGGTCAAACTCTGCTGGGTTCCCGGACATAGCAATATTGAAGGTAACGAGAAGGCAGACGCTTTGGCAAGAATGGGGTCGGAAATGAACATCAGTGAAGCGGACACATCCATATTGCCACCGATTGGAAAATTGTATAGTATAATTGACGGCATAATAGAGAAAGAGGCCAACTCGTCCTGGGTATCTAGGGAGGACTGTGCCACCTCTCGCACGTTATGGCCGAAATTAGATAAAAAGAAAACAAAGAGCCTTCTGGCACTTAATCGATCCTCTATCCGCATCCTTACTGGTATAATCACAGGACACTGCGCCATCGGAGTCATGCTCCGTAAATGGGGAGTGGAGTCCAACGACCTATGTAGAAGCTGCGGAGATGAGGAAGAGGTGGAGTCTATCCAACATCTGCTTTGCTACTGCCCCGCTCTGCAAGAAGCTCCTTCGCACTTTAGGTTCTAGGTTCTTCGCAAGCACCGCAGAGGTAGCAGGCTTCCAGATATCGAATCTTCTCCATTTTATCAAAAGTACCAACTGGTTCCCATCCCAACCAGTGACGCGATAGGTTTATGTATTTTGTTGTTCCCACTCCATCGATATAAATAGGGGATTCACAATAGACCTTTAGGTCTCCGAGTGGACGTGATGAGTTTTTAACCGTCACACACCCCTTCTTAACCTAACCTAACCTTACATTACCAACCGAAATTCTCACGGAAATAATTCAGAATTTGCATAATTATTTCCACCAAATAAAAACAGGGAACAGAAAATTAAACACCCAGATGAAATTTAGAACATCAACTGCTTAACAAATACTGTAACTTTTCCTATATTGATACTATAAAGCATTTTCAAAACATAGGGCATACATTCCAAAGACAGATGTTGATGAAACAAAATGTTATGCGAACGATGAGGTAGTTGTTCAAGCTGTTATCATTTAAAAACTTCTGATATTCTGAATATCTAATTTTTTTGAAATCATTTACGCTTCGCTTTATTACCAGGACTTAACATGCCCATTCCATTTCCGCCGAACAACTTAGGATTGTGTCCGAAAAGCAAGAAAATCTGAATTCTGTCACATTGAAAATAATCGACAAACATAAGCATTTATTTGGTGAATTAAATGACCAAAATTGTAGTTTCCAATCGATGTATTTAAAACGAGATCAGTCGTCAAAACTATTCCCTAACAATGCTTTTAAACATCATACCAATATTGACCAATAGCGATATGGAAACAGGGTAACAAAAAAAGAAAAAATTTCAACAATGTCTTAAAACGTGGTTAGAGAAGAAGAAGGGAAAGAACCTTATACACATAACTTAGACAAGTAAAATCCTGGCTATATGATAATAGAGAGCACATCGCAACAGACAGACAATCGCTGATACATAACACATGTACGTCTTTCAGTTCTTGATTCATTTTTTTTTTTTTTTATAATCTCTAGCAAATGACTTTTATCGCATGCTTCGATATGCAATTTTTAATGCAAATGACCGAAAAAGAAAACCCAAAATGCGCTAATTTCTATGTCTACGTCACAAAAATTATAAAAATCAAAATAAAACTATGCAAGGAAAACCAACATAAAAATGATAAAAAAGCCGGACAAATTAATTCTTTGATTGGTTCTGTTTTTTTTTTTTTATTTTGTGGTGGTAAGGAGAAGGGTATAATTTACGGAAAAAATGAAATAAATAAATAATAAGATATACAAAGAAATAATTCAAGAACTGTACCGTCAAGAACAAATCTTTCAATAGACTGTTGGACTGAGGCTAAATAGTAGTAGAAGAAAATAAAAAATACGTTTTTTCTTTTATTAAATAAATAAAAAATTAAAATGTTTGTTTAGCGTTTGAAATAATAAAAATAAAAAAATTAACCAAAAGCAAAATACAAAACTAAAAATTAACAAAAAAAATAATGAAGTTGAAATTAATGGAAACCACAAAGCATCAATGGTTGCATGAATGAGCTCTGTAAATTATATCGACTTTGGAAATTAAAAAAAAAAAGAAAAAAGAAAAAAAAAACTAGCATAAGAGAGAAGAAGAGATTTTTCTCAAGAAATTTTTAACCAAAGTTAAAGTTGAAATTTTTAAATTAATAGAAGCGAATTTTGCACTTGAAACCAAATAGAATGAGAGAACCAAAGAGAAGTGTTCAACTTACCCAGAAGATGATAGTTGGATTCACGTTCATATTTGAATGTAAGACGACCATATGAGACATGATTCAAGTTCTTGAGCCATTCAAAGAATGATACTGTGACACCACCAGCGTTAATGTACAAATCTGGAATTACCAAGATTTTGCGATCGATCAAAATTTTGTCGGCAGCTGGAGTAGTTGGTCCGTTGGCAGCTTCAGCAATGATCTAATAGGTAAACGATACGTCTTGGGGGATCAATTTCGGTAGATGTTTTAAAGACCTTACCTTAGCTTGGATTTTATGAGCATTTTCACTTGTGATAACCTTTTCCACGGCAGCGGGAATGAAAATGTCGCATGGCTCGAACATAAGGTTCTCGCCTTCGTAGGCCTTAGCATGGGGGAAACCAACAATGGTGCCGGTTTCATTCTTGTAGTCTTCCAATTTCTGTTGAAATGAGAAAAGGTTATTAGTGAGTCTTAACAGATACAAAATTATTTGGGACAAACAACTGATATACATGTATGTATGTTTTCCCAATACCTAGCTTCTTACAATTGCCCTGTTTCTACACCAATGGAAAGGACCTACAATTTTCTTGTCCAAACCAAACAGTCCGTAGTAAACGTGACCTACTGAGGACACTGAGGTAAGCGTCCAGTCTAGTAGTAAGTGTGCAGTCTTATTTGGGAGGGTGTTACTGATCTATCTTTTAAATTGATTATTAGCTATGATGACCATCATATTCCCAAACCCTGCCAGAAAGGATTCCAAAGTAAAAAACCAACAAGCTCCAAAAAAATCTTAAAATAAATTCATAATTGCCAAGCTATCATGTTAGGTGACTAAGCAAACAAGTAATATTTGTCAGCAAAAAGAATCTTTTATCGGCGAAATGATATCCTATTGTCATCAATCTGTTTTTACGTATCCACCACGTGACTGATCCTTTTAGCACGTATTTCTCCAATAACACATGAACAGAAAATGCAACATTAGAGAATCCTCATGAAATGGCTCTGTACTATTAGAAAGGTCATTGGGAGGGGAACTGCATATGCAACTAACATTCGGATCACTGATGGAAAGACGAAAAACTGCATTTGTGGCTTTGAGTTAACTAAGCGGTCTCCCTGAATTAATCAAGATTGCTCTAAATTTTAAATCGCCCAGGCCTCCGAAGTTGTATTAGCCGAGGTCCGCTATCCTGTTTCTGCATAGGCTACGTCATTTGCATAGGAAGTTAAATAGGCTTTCTTCAGTGTCACCGCCTCTGCAGATGTAGTCTGTATTTAGGAGTTTGTGACCGGTAATAGTCCCTGTGAAGAGCGCTAAATACGTTCTTTTAAGTACTAGGATTTGCTGAATTTAGTATTGTCGTATTTTATACAAAGTTTCCTGCAGACACAACAAGAAAGTGCGAGTGAAAATGAGTGTCATGAAATATTTTACTATGTTAGATGTAACAAGTGCTAGGGAAGGTAGAACAAGGGTAGCGACTATTGTCAGGTCCTGTTCGGACCCCTTTCTTGCTAATTCGACCGACAGTTCGTTCTCTTGGATACTGATGTGTCCTGGAACCCACCAGACTTTTTCTGAGCTATTGCAGGGTCGTCAAAGAAACGTAGGTCTATCATTATTCACGTCTGATAGATGTTAATATATTACGACTTGATAATTTACAAGAATCTTCCTCTGTCTATCCTCTAAGTGATCGATCCCTTCTTAGCACATCTCTACCAAACCACCAGATGATGGAATATAGAGGAATTAAGGTGAATATATTAGCATTTCATATGCAATGGGTTTTTGAGCTTGGGCTGGATCCGCAAAGAAAAGTGGTTCTAGTGTTGACAGACGCTGCTTAACCCTTGTGAAAATCTGGTGTAACGATGGAACCTCAACAATCCGTGAAGCACTTTTTTCGTTCCTTAGAAATCAATGTGGTAATGGAATCTTCTCACATTGTTAATTTCTTTCTTCATGTACTAAATCACGTTTCGCAAAAAGATAAGCTGTGCCCGAGTAGAAAGGAAATGCTGATAATATTAGAATAAGAAAATTCTCACGTGTACATGTCGCATGCAGCCTTTTCACTTCCGCATTGCTCAAATCGATAAAATGCTTCAAAAGTTACATTTAATTTTAAAATCAGCCGATGGTGTGAGTATTTACAAGTGCACGTGCTATACATCGTCTTAGTATTTATCCAATTTATTACAAGCATTTCCTGTCTTGTTCACCCCCCCCCCCCCCCATACAAGGTTGTGCCACATCACTTTCCCCAAAATAGAAAAAAAGCAACCAAATTCGTTTGATAGTTTGCCATTTTGGCAGCCACTTAACAAAACATCGAACATCTGTCTTAGCTTACAAATTAACGCTACCACTCATTGAAATCCAATTTCAGTTGATAAAAAAAAAAAATCATAACAAATTAGTGAATAACATGCTAATTACCTTGGGGTCAATGCCTTCTGGACTGAAAATTGAGCCATCATGTTCGACGATACCAACGCATGTAGCACCAGCACGCACCAGGTAACGGCATGTGTGAAGACCCACATTACCGAAACCTTGAATGATGAATGTCTTGCCACCCCATCCGGGTGTTGTACCTATTATTATGTAAGAAAAATACAAAATAAATAGAAAATCCATACTACCCTTGAATTGCATAATAAACCTACTGCAACCGCAAGTAGTATAAATTGTATGCAATTCACAACAAAAGCAAGTACATACCAATCTGACTCATGTAATTAGCCTCGTTGATGAAGTTCTCCAAACCGTGGAAAACACCACGACCAGTGGCAGACACACGTCCGTGAATACCACCCTGGTTAATTGGTTTACCTGTGACACAAGCATGAGCATTGATATCCAAGTGGCCAATAGTCTTGGCGTATGTGTCGGCAATCCAGGACATTTCACGTTCACCAGTACCCATATCTGGAGCTGGTACATCAACACCGGGTCCAATGAATCCTTTCTTGGCCAACTCAAGGGTGAAACGACGAGTAATCTTCTCCAATTCATGTTCGGAATATGTTTTAGGATCAATACAAAGACCAGCCTTAGCACCACCGAATGGTACATCCACGCAAGCGCACTTGAAAGTCATCAAAGCCGACAAGGCTTTAACTTCATCGCGGGACACATCTAAAGAGAAACGAATACCTGAAAACAAAAAAAGCAAAGTTATTAGTTTTTGTAAGTTAGTTAGAGATAGTAATTATTTTGAAGTAGTAGGGATATTCAATTACATTTGCTATTACACAATTGCATTGCCTGAGTAAAGCACCTGATTTATTGTGTGGAAATCAGGTGCCGAGTGGGCGCATTTCTGTGGCTTCGATTTAAAGCAATAAAAGAGTCTGTTGACGATTGACAATGGCAGCAAATACAAAGAAAAAATCGTGACTTTTTGACCCTTTTGCTCTACTGGCGTCCTGACCCCAAGTTGGGCGCCATTGTCTTGATCAAATATTAGATAACAATATTGGTGTTCGATTTTGTTTATTCGAGAAGTTTTCATGATAGTTATAAATATATATACATATGTACATACATTGTATTTAAGTCATCTGCTTTGGCTATAGATTACCTAATATTGCACTATGCGTGTAGAAATCAGCAATATTTTTTGTGATGATACATATGTATGTACAATGTTTGATTAGAAGCCGTTGGGTGATCCTAATTTATACGTGTACAGTAAAGCTTATAGAACTAGATAAGAAATTCAGAATGTTTTGTCTGGCAGCCCAGTCATAACATTGTTGCGTGGAAACAAAAAAACATGGTTTAGCACGTGCGACACTCGAACATTTTTACCGACCGTAATCGGTTATTTACAAAAACTCATACAATAAACTACTAGTTTAGCTACTAGTTGGCATTAGATGAACAAACTTTTATCGTAAAAATAAAACAAATTTGTTTTCATATTAAGATCATGTCTATGAATAAAACAGAATGAACTCGTGATTACTTAACCATTGCATAGGAAAAAATATATTGTCACCATGTCATTACACATTCCGTCATGTCGGCAAACTATTTGCTATTGTGAATGGTTTTTAGATTCATACGAAATTATTCTTCCAACACCTTCTTCATTTTTGGACAAATTCCAACTTTTAGGCATACTAAAAATAGATAATCTGTTTCTAATGTTTAGAGAGGTTACACGACTTCTCGCATACGGTCTGATATAGCTTTGTGGACTAAATTAACGTGCAGTTTCAGTTTCATTTATGCATTCATAAGTTACGAGTTAGATGAGTCATTTGACGGGAATAGTCGATATGATGGATAACTTGAGTTCCCATTGCATAATGGTGTACTCGTAGTTTTAACTTTAATATGAAATAATGTCGAGATAGTGATATTGTTGTTAGGTGCCGAAAGTCATAAACAATTAACTGTTTATTGAGCTAATTGAGAGTTTCTATAATCTCTACGATAAGGCTGCTACATGGAAATAATATGAACGCGGAACCTTCCAAGCCTTTTTATTTTATCTTTCAATAAAAAGACAATTTGTGGAACCCAGAAATAGAATTATACGAATAACCAGTCGAAAATGAATGATATGGCCACGTAATTGGCATGTTTCGAGTGGTTACGTTGGCGTCGTATGTCCACATGACATGTTAGTAATATTATCATTACTTATCTACATTTGGTGGGTTGATTTTATCAGTCTGTACCTTCGTGAATGTAACTGACTTTGTAAATGTTGTGAAAATATCGTAAGTGGCCTGGTCAGTGAACTTGTTGTTTACACGAGTGAAAGTGATAAATTTCGAACGTTGAATGAGCCTTAAGTATAGATCTTTAGTGACTAATTACTTTTATGCAATGTACATGATATAAGATGGTTTCTTTAGTACAAGTAGGTGACTAATAACCAACAAAATTAATGTAGCCTGTCGGGGATAAGGGCACAGTAACCATTTTGTGCCAGTGCTATTGGTGGTAAAGGAAACAGCCATCTTCTTTCAAAACATTGTTGCTTATCAAGTCAATACAAGTTTTGATGTAAAAACCCATTATCTTTTGCAGGCAATCGTTATCAAGCAGCAGCTAAGTAAATTCAGCCTTCTGGACCCATGTTAACACTGTTAATAGCCACGTTGCCATAAGACGAAAGAGTAGTGGTGGAATGAGAACAGCATGACCCGTTAGCCTGTCAGTCTTTTGTTGTAATGGTGGAATGAGAACAGCATGCCCCCTTAGCCTGTCAGTCTTTTGTTCTGAATTCTCTAGCGATTTTCATAAAACAATAAACTAAACGTCAGTGGGCTTCAGCGAAAATAAATCTGTGCATCGAAATAGAACTATGTACTTAGAAGTATGTAAATCCATTGTGATACCACAATAAGAAGGAGAATCGAAACAGCATCTTCGTCCTCAAATATTAAGATGTCCATATGGAACTACTGAATTTAGCCAGATGATTTGAATTAGTCCTTCTGCCTGCAACTGTTTAATAATAAACCCATCATAAGTTTCAACACATTAGGACGCTAGGAACCAGTAGCCTTCAAGGCGCTAAAAACGAATGAGTTATCCAGATCATAATCTAAATAGATTGTTGTTCCGTAGACTATTATAGGACATACCGCTCATTGGAGGATCATAACATGCATAACAAGAATGGTTGTGAGAAGCCCTGAGACCCGTACGGCTCTGTCGCGCTAGATATGTAATTGTACATGTCTTTGGATTCAACAACAGTACCAGACCAATTGACCTCATATAGGACAAGAAATTTCATTCGCAACTCCAAATGCATTTACCTACACATATATAACTGACATCTTATCGGCGTAAGTGGTTTATCAGGGATGGTATTACCAAGAAGAGCTGCCATCTTACGTATTAAATGAATCATCGAAAAATAAAAACCCTTTTAAAACAATGCAGTGAATTCTATGCGCCGTGTGATTAAATAATAAATATCCATGCCTTATCTCATTTATAGCTACGCGAAATTGACTCATAACTCGTTATTTTTATTAATACCGTTAACAACTCTACTGTACTGGCACAAAAAAAACTACAAGTTACGTTAATTTATGGTTCATTCGAACAATCAAACCTGCTGAATCAAATGTAGCACGTGATAATCATGTACATATACGACTATTTAAAACAAAATATAAAAAAAAAAAACGTTTTAAACTTAAATTGCTATAAAAAGAACAACCATTGTCGTCAATGCTCACATTTTATTAGATAGTGCCAAGAAAATACCTTCAACTTGATTTGGAGGTCATAAAACACGGTCGAAACAATGACCGCTGTAGTGAATGTTTTTCTCGCATAAACGGTCTATGAAGGCGGGGTTTATGACGTCAATGACAAGCCTCTTTTATTTTTATAGATGTGTAAGTATACATTGTATATGATTGATCGTATCATATGGTAATATAAAAAAAAAACTATAAATATTAATTTTAATAAGCTTAATGTTGAAACAAACTTACTTCAATAAGATACGTTCTTATACATAAGTTTAGTAATACCTGTGCATTAGTTTTTGTAATGTAAGTAGAAGTATAAGGCTTATCTGTCAGCCTTACCGGCGATTTCGAGGATACTGTTTTACACCGAATAGTTTTGTGCCCGGGAAATAATAATTCCTGCGATTGTGGATTTCTCCCGGACTATATTCGAAATAATTAATGTTTGAATGTTTTGACAAGGGTTTGTTAACAATAAATAAATAAGTAAATGCAAGGTATTCAATGAAAAATAACAACACTGAATAAAATGTATGTTAAAGACTGCTGCATGGATTTGATAATAATGAGGAATTTAAAAAGAACCAACTAATTTCTATTAGATCAAAGCAATGTTAGTAGAAAACAATACCTTTTTTCCACATAATTTTGCACCTTTAATAACTTGCTCTTGAAGTTTTTGTCGGTATGATTGGATAAATAAGCCGATGTCAAAGTATTTTAGGGACTTTTTGTCTAGATCCTTACTAATCATCAAAAATACCTTCAGTTTTACATCTTTAATAAAGTTACTACCACACTTACTTCAATGTAGATTGGAGGATACAAAAAAAAACAAACCTACGTTTATATGAAAATCCAATTTACCTTAAGAACATGATGTCAAAAAACTGTTATGAGTGAGGTTTGTGCGAGGATTATGCCTTAGCCTCAGAAGTAGATTGTGACTGTGGGAAGGGCAAGGGAAGTCTTCAACCTTTTGTCAATCATTAATGGCCGTGTCTAATTTGTAACTAATTGCAAATAATTATACTTATACAAAAATCATTTCTACATTGATTATTATTGATTTTAAAGTTAACCATATCGACATTTTTCTTAATTCGAAAGCTATTACGTAACCCACTGTCATAATATATCGCATTTCTCTACTCGATAATGAAAAAAAAAATTTAGAATATCACACAATTATGTTATTAAAAATGATATCTACGGAAATTTTGTGTACAACAAGATTGCATCTTATATGAATCATTAACATTTTAGCTGAGTCAACAATTTTTTTCTGTGTTACCTAAACCCAATCACCTTTTCACAGTCGCCAATTTAAACGTATTAGCGATAAATGTAAAGAAACTTAATTATGATACCGAATATATGTAGATATTGATTTAGAGCTTACGTTTATTACGCCGTCCGATGAGATAGATTGATGTCATAAAGTTTTTTATTTATCTATCAGCTATCGTAAGCGGAATGAACAACAAAGAATCGGTTGCTTTAATGTGCAAAAAAAAAAATTATACAAAAACAAAACAACACCATAAAACAATAAATTTCAGAAGCATTCTAACATAAGACCATTGGTCGAAGTTCAATTTAGTTATACTATCTGATAAAATATGCAATACGTCAGATATCACCGGTTCGATCCAAACAAATCGCCTGTTGTCAACCGATTGAAAGAAGTTCAAGGTTAAATAAAACAAATGCCAAAGACCATAAGAAGTTTCCCACTAACTAAACATTACCCATTATAGACGACACATTATCCTCCCATGTTGAAGAAACTAATAAACAAAATTGAAGTAAACAACCCGACATCACCACAAGATAATTAGCACGTACATAGTTAATAGAAAAAATTCCAAAACGGATGTAGTAACATTGAAACATATTTAAGTCATCCTTATTTAATAAAATAAAAAAACAAAACAAAACCGTTAACAAGCAAAGATTATCTTTTCTTAGTTTCCGTCGATAATCATCTGTTCTAATTTTAAACCAGTCATGTGTTTTTGCCAATATAGCCCCCAGATACTATGTCCGATTCTCAGAAATAGAAAAACAAAAAAAGCAGACCAATACACGCCCCTTTACGAGCCCCCACGGTAGCTATGTCGGGTTGCCAGATCGTACCACTTTTAAAATACGCAACCAACATGTTGGCTGAAAAACCAAATTTCATCGTGTGACCCATAAGTTGTTTTTCTCAAATTCTTTTCTGACGTAGCGTTTCTATATCCACGTATTGTTAACACAAATAAATGATAAGATGTAAGAAGGCGCACAAAAATAGAAAAACAAGTTTGCCATTATTGTTTATTTGTTGTTTTGAACTGAGGATGAGTTTAAGATGTTTTTTTTTTCAGTTTAAGTTTAAGAGAACATTTTATGAATTTACATTCACTTGTAAATCAATTAAAAATGCTTACCTTTTGAAAATGCAAGTCGGAGAATTGGGACAAGTTTATTGGCACATATGACGCTACAATGACGCTAAAGTCTTAGTCATTATCAAAACTTAATCACTTGACCGCCCGAAAGATTAGCCGGTTTTGGTTTTCCGGTTTAATTGGGATGCTGTGGTGCTCTTGAACTGTTTTCTTTCAATAGCAGTGATAATAAAAGTTTATTGTATTAGCTCGGAGACGCTTGAATGTTTTGCAAGAGAGCATTAAAGTTGCTTCAGACTTTTTGGTTTAATATACATATCACGTTTTTAGTTGATGACCATTCATTGGCTTGTTTGTGCACTTTTTTCGATTGAATTATGTTTACCAATCAATTGAAAGGAAACGGAGAAACACGTGATTCGTGAATGGTTTCACACATGATTCAATTAGTTTGTAACATAATACACCACATGGTGTCCAGATAAAAAGGATCCAGTGGTATTGATAAATATATGTATATTTGATATTTAACTTGGAAAAGAGAATACTGGTTTAGTGCCGATAGGTGGGTGTATGATGTAGTTGTATGTAGAGAAAATATCGAAGCGGTAAGCAGATAATATTTTTGACGAGACTAGTATTTTAGTAATAGATTCTACTGAAAATTAAATAAAATTTGTCTAATTAAGATTTAATAGTCATGTTGGAAATAAAATTATTATGTCATCTTCAGCTTTGCGGTTTTTGAGACAAAGTATGCGAATAGTAGATAATAACAATGTAAATGTATTTTCTATATTACGAGAGACATCACAAAGGTGTGGCAACTAGATTTTGAAACAGGACCTTGGCGACGTAAGACAAGGGTGAAAAGTTAGCGAATTAGTTTTTATTCAAGGAAGACAACAGAATGGAATTTAATGCTTCAGAAAACCATTCTATCTTGTTTCGCTCAATCGAAACTCATTGCTATCATTAATAAATGGCACTTGCATAGCTGAAACCGAAAAACTTTTCATTCCCGTATTTGTATTAATGACAATCTTCGTTCAAATGACTGAAAACACTTTACCCAATTTTATCTGGCTGCCATATATGCATAAGGCATCCATTCCCTTTGAGCTGGAGTATAACACTAATATCCGGTCTGATCCACATGAAACCCAATCGCATCTACTAGATAGAATTTAAAACGGTTCGCTAAGACTTATATGACTCGAGAGAATAGCGGAGTCAATAGACTCGAACACCGCAGAAATGTTTCCTTTTTCTAAACAATGCTCTATCGAAATATCCAGTTGCATTACGCCCCTTCAACAGTTCTCTCACAATACCTGTCGCTCGAACTAATGCTAATGCTCCAATGTGCTGTCATGTATTGAAATTCCTTTCTGAAGCATACAACATGAATGTCCCCAGCCAACAAAAAGGTCAAACTATTCAAACTCTAAATAAAAAGATTATAACATATCATTCCATAAGCAAAGGAAGAATGGTATCTGCTATTGAATCAGAATCCGATTAAGTATCTTCTACTGGTTAGGATAAGTGTTTTCTCCTTGTGGGGAAGCAATATTTTCGTATAGTTTTGATTTCCCTTTCGTTTATTATGCTACGTGTATGACTCAGAAGAATCTACCATCCCTAAGTAATTAGGTCACAATTCGGATCGGATTTACTACATTAGTATGTAATATTAGTATGAACATTTTTTATCACATATTTTGAGGACCAAACTTGCTATACAAAACTAGTTACTATGACTAATATTTACAGTGTCAGCGACTTTGCACATAATTTTCCACTTCTCTATTCTCTGCAATGTATCCATGCACAACAATTGCTCACAAGAGCCTATTGAATAAACTACAATGAATTTCATTTACCCCATCGAAATGGGATTAAAGGGTACTCTCAGAGATTACACATGAGAGTTGTTGAGCTTTGCCTTCACTGTTGTACTTCTTCAATTTACTTGTTTTATAATTTGGGCATAAGTCCAACTAGTGCTCTAATTGTTTGCGAGCATTTACCGACGTGCCTTAACCAACAATTTTTGCGGTTTGACCTTTATAGTCGATTTTTTTTAGAGTTAAACATTATCAGAACGTTGTGGACCTTTAAATACAAGATTTGCAACATCTTTATAAAATTAGCGATAACTTTCCTAAATCTTTACTCAAGTAACCATACCTTATCCTTGATCACAAGAATTGAAAATTAATCTTTAAACTGAACGGATCGAAATTTTTTCAACGAGGTATGGGTATTGATAAGAATGAGCTATGTTTCTCTAGTCAGGCAGTTCATAACGTTTATGAAATTTAATAAGAAATTATTGACACCTTTACAAGGAAATTCCAAGACTTTGGTGACGAGGATATCAACGCCTTGTGCTTGCGCTAGTATTTAAAACAAAAATTAAATTCGTTTGGTTTACGTGCGCATTCCACACGCATGCGTCAGTAAAGCAAAGATTTCGTAGAGGAAGGACATGATTTCATAACTTGTGTGCTTTGGATTAATTCTTTGACATTTATAAGAATTTACCACAATTGTGGCAGATACAAAGTGAATTCTCTCATTGTATAGCTTTCATTATTGTATTAAATTTAACCCGCGAACGTGTATCACCTGCAATTTTTTTCACAAATAAGGAACACACACATGCATGCTGGTTGGATACCAAAATAAATTCGGACAAAAATTTGAACAAACCCAAAAAATGCGCATCTTTGCATGCATGTGGATACAAAATACAAAATAAAAAATTGCCTATGGATAGCCACTTTTAAAATATGTAGAAAAACTTACGGAAAACGTATGGCAAGAAACGGAATAAATAAAACTATTTAACTCTTGCCTAGCCAATATTGTTTTCCGTCAAGCATATAAAGTGTATTCAAATGAAATCTATTAGATGCTACCACATGATTCAATATGTAAAACAAATTTAATTTTTCAAGAAAACTCATAAACAGAAAACAATTTGTTTTCCATTTTTTTATGGTTTTGTTTATCAAAGTAGGGGGGGCTTGAGATCTTGTGTTTATTCTCATGCTGCTATTTACTTCGCCTAGTTTTATAAATAACATTATATTTACGGTGGCAGTCAGCCAATTAACTTTGTCTGCCCAAATATATAGGTAAACTAAAGTAAATTCATTCTATTGTTTCGTTATACGTATTTCAAATACATTACACTCTGTATGAACTTCAGAACTGATGCAACAATTTTATTTCGCTCATAAGATTAACACAGCTTCAACACCCAAAAACTGTAATTTTCTTCTAAATTCTTGATTGTCTCCCTCAAAAATTACGTATTGTTATCTCCTTTAAACAAAAAAACAAATTTATATTCGTCCAATGTGTCTCTTTTGCAAAAGAAATCCAGCTATAGATAAGACATTTACGTATACTTTCGGAATAAACACCTTCTTATTTTTACCCCCCAAGGAGTATCATATCAGTACCGATTCAAAAAAACAAAAATGTAATCTTCTTTTCAAAAAATAAAAGATAACACTATGTACCAGGTGATAAAGGGGCGAAATTTGTTGCCAAGTCGTACCGCTGCTAGTGGCACCATTCTATGTGTCCACGAGTTAATGATAATTTAAAAAGCAAATATATGTACGTATCCAAAAGTTTTTTAAATGGGAACAACAACATGTTAGTTATTATTAATTTGTACGCGATAATAATATGTTATTTTTCACCAAATTGCTTGGAATCACCTGCATTAGAGTATTGGTGCTAATTGTTGAATTAATAAATTGATACTTGATATTTTGAACTTAACCTAATGGTGATGTTATAATTTGATTATCATATTTTCATATTGCTATTGTTTGCGAAAGAGTTAGACTAGAAAAACATATTTTAGTACAATGACTTTCTTAGCTTAGCTAGAATATTCAACAAAACGATAATCGAAGGAAAGGTACATGTTATTTTTCGACCTTATCTTGTTGGCAATTCATTTATTCACGCCATATTTGTAGGGTGATAAAAGCGTACTTCCTTATTTGAGAAATTATATTCTCACGTGAGTGTTTATGAAAAACCTTGGACTAAGGTTCTCAGATAAATTTGTGACATGTAACATTGTTGATTATGTAACTAAAGTTGCAGGTTAATTTTGTTTAAATAGAAATTATATAGAAAATAAGGTTTTCGTTACGCTGTTCATGTGAATTTTTTAATAACAATTGCGTAATATGTATATGTACATATATATTTCCAATCATCCAAGATGACTAAAATAGAAACTGTGAACAAAATTTACTTCAAATTACTACAGACATCCTGACCTAGCGACAAAAAACGTATTAAATCAAGTCGAGTTAGTGACCCTGAAATCATTTACCAGTGTGACTTTGTTGCGCGCGCTTGATCATTTCCTGAAAATTCATGTGTTTTGGTCAAATATCCTAATTGCATAGACAATCAATCAATAATCAGTCACATGGAATGGACCGAATTGAGAACGAATGAATTTGCAACTTAGTATGAATTGAAATCAATGAAAAGGTTGCAGGGGTACAAATGTGATCAACACTTAAGGCTCAGTCGATCACGGTGAAACCCGCCGTGGTCAGTAAAGTCAAACAAAAAGCGGACAGTTTACAATGTTACAGTTTAATTGACCTTTTTCCGAGCTGTGGAACCGAAGTGAGCAGTAATTGTGATGAAGATAAACTGCTTCTTCTTTTTACTCTTCCATGGAGGAAAAAAAGGGAAGATTATGATGAATTTCATCGTCTTTGCAAAACTAAAACCCAGTTTATACTAAAACTTGATATCTGGCCGCCATATTCTCGACGGAACCATCTGCCGCTTTCGGTTTGACCAATGTGTTGAAATTCTACGTAATACAGAACTAGCTTTCTGTTGGACTGGGTCAATCAGACACTAATAATCAAGTCTTTAGAGAGGAACAGTAGACACCATGTCTTGAAGAAATTTAACTTTGACTGCACAGTCCAGTTAGGTTTAATTCAACACAAAACATGTAATTGCAAAAGTACTCGGTGTTGGCCTGTGTAACCAAAGTTGTCCATTAGAGGCAATCACTTCGGCTGGCTGCAAGAAAATGTTCTAATTTATACTCTTCTTGGAGCCCAGTTTGGAGCCACGTAAGTAAATATTTTACAACATTTTGTACAGATTAAAGCTACTATTACACAGTCAACGAAATCAGTCAACGCGTTGACTCTCTGACGTCACACAAAAATTCGTCAACGTGCCGTCAACGGTCAACGTGTCAACGCATGAAACTTTGACGATCACACGAATGACGAGAGACAGTCAATGTTGTCCCAAAATACGTTGACGCGTAATGTGTGTGCGATTTTTCCGCTTCAGTGTCAATGCGTTGACACCCAAAACGTTGACGATCACACTAGTTGACGACTTTCGAGCACGTTGACCGTTGACGGTGAGTTGAAGTCTCATTGACAGAATCGAATATCGGTCATTTTTCACGTTCACGATTACATGACGTTGAGAGGTTGAGTCAACGTGATTTTTTTCTCTCAAACAAAACAAAATAATTTAAATCGCAGTGGAAAAAATAATCAAATCATGCGGTTTTCGTTGCATTTGTTTCAATTTTAAGTATAAATATGCTTCACTTTTTAAAAGATATTTGAACATGGCAAATTTAGCAACGTATCTGTTGGATATTAGCACTTACATACATAAGACGACGAAGACCTTCGCGACAGTTCAAGACTGTTACGAAAGCCTAAGATATTCTCGAATGGTGGTGTGTTCAATCGTTGGTCAAGAACCGAAATTATTGCATGACAGAGAAATAAGTTGCTCAATTGCCTGATAACGACGAATCCAACTTAGTATTAAGCCTAATGGGAAAATCTCGAATGGTGGTGTGTTCCATCGTTGCCCTTTTGGTCAAGCACCGAAATTACTGCTTACTTACTTACAGTTCGTTATTTTGAATTTTAGGCAGTGGTCTCTTTCAGATTAGAATTTGAGTCAATGTGGCAGTCAACGCAACCGTCAACGCATTGACGGCGTTTTACGTTGACGATGACCGATTTAGGACACATTTTTACGTCATTTTGACGTCAGAGAGTCATTTTGCATTGATTGATTTCGTTGACCGTGTAATAGTAGCTTAAAGGTTAACTTTTCGTGTGATCTAAAGAATATTGCCTAATGGGAGATGTAACCAGAAAATCATACTTAATACTTAAGAACCAGTATCAATGTCGAGTACTTATAAATGTACTTTTTTTTATATATGTAGATCGAGAAAATAGGTCATTTTAAGCACTTATTGCCGCTTCAAACATATACGATGAACCTTCTCGTAACCTTCACATGCAAAGTTAAATTTGGATATTCTCTATTGCAGATTTTGGCTTCTTTTAAATTAATCCAAAAATTCAACAAAATTTAATTGGAGAATGATATCTATTAATTTAAAGGGAATTCCATACAAAATAAATCAGTTTTCCTTTGAATTTGTAAAGCTGTTCATCCCGAACAAGCGTAATACTAATTCTAATGAAATTCAGGTATTCCAGAATCTACTGCACAACCTTACTATACCGAATCCGATCACGGAACTTATTGTGCACGGTGTTAATAAACCTCTTTATTACAGGCAATTAAATTAAACCGAATCAGTTAACTTCAACCGTCTCATAAATTCGCGCAAAATTATTGTTCTCCCTTCTACGACGTAAGATTTTTCAAAAATTGCTCATCACAGTATAAAGAATCTTTTCGGTTCGATTTTAATTAAACTAACACCCCGCTATCACATTCACTTATTTCACCCCCCTCCGATGTGAGATGATGTACTAAATTATAGGGGTATCTGTTTTGTGGTTTGTATTAAATGCAGGATCTAGATTGCCCGCATGATGATTGATTTTTCAATTCAAAATTTTTTAGATTTACATATCCATTTGAAATATTTAATTTTCGCGTAAAAACAACGACAGTTTGCGGCAAGTGGCTTCTATTTTCAGTACAATCCACTTGCTGAATTAAGTCACGTCTGACAACAGTTTTGAATTGGTTTAAAAATCCATTTAGTTTAATGCTCCACTCCATGCTCATATTCAAAGTTTAAGGTGTTAAGTTTCAAAAGAAGCCACATGAATACGAACGACACACTTTACAACGTAGTAGTTAAGTAGTTAAATAGCTAAGTATGTACATTGGTCCTTTGAATACCTTCAAATATATTATTGTGTCTTTAATAACTATTTATACAGAGAACACCCAACTTCTATAGGATGTCCAAAGAAATGGAATCAAAACTCATACTGCTTAGTCAATTGATTCAGCTAAAATTGCCAAGAAAAACCCTAACCAAATACATCAACAATAATTAAGGTACACCAAATTAATTAATTAATCTTTTCTGACTATTAATCTTTTGCCACTTAACACCTCTACAAAGTATAATTTCGCTTTCATCTGGCTTTGTGAATGACAAAGTCCTATAATGAGAATGCAAATCAAATTAAACAAAATAAGCATTCACTGGCATTTAAAAAAGAAAAACAAATTAGCATTCGATAAACATGTGTATGTGGGGAGGATATTATAAGCATTTTGAACTTTTCAAAGTTAATTCTATTTAATCGTATGCATTGTCTCAGCAGGCTATTTTGTTTTTGGCGGCGCGTTGGTGGAACATATGAAGCGCGAAACAAAACCAATGAAAAAAAAATTCTTGTCACCCGGTCCGAATATCAAAATAGAACCGACAGACATCAAATTTTTTACTTTTTTTTTTTGGACAATCACTTGTTGAGTTTCCCTCGCACCGTTGAACAAACAAAAGGGGAACTGCACCAAATTCGTGGAGCTTTTTTCCTTCTGTAAACTTTGGTATATTTTTTTTTTCATGTAAAGTAAAATTGCATAACTACTTCACAAAGGAAGAACAAGTGAAAAAAAAAAAACAGACCACTGCGATGGTGCGGTAGACCATCTTACAAATATCGATTATTCATCTAGCATTCTTTTAATATAAAATAGGTTTTTGTACTCACCTCCTTTAGTTGGAACACGATGGGTGCTGTGCTGGGCACGATAGCCTGTAATCATCTCATAGTCTCCAGAATCACGACGCAGGGGGAATGCAATCTCAATGATATGGTCGCATGGTTGCATAAGCATAAGAATGCCCCTAACCTTCTTTCTCTTTTCTTCCTCGGAAATTCTGCCCTTCATGTCATCGATAAGACGACTTTCGGCGATCTGGCAGCCACGATGGAAGAAATACTCAACCATGTCGAAGAAACGTGGATCCTTGGCAGTAGGAACATCCTTTAGACGATCGGGAACCTGATGTTCCGCAAAGCCACGCGTCTGCAAAGCGGCAGTGGGCAGAGCCTTAACAAGGGTGGAAACCTCTTGCTTGACAGCTGAGTGCCTAGCTAAGTTCTTTAAGTGGTACATTTTTCTTTGTGTTGAGTGTTTGTGTGCTTCAAGTAAAATTTACAAATAACAACTATCGTTCTAATGCACAACCGTTCTATAACCGACCCCGCGACAAACTGATCGAATGGTGAATGGCTTGAATTATTTTATTGGGATTTTGATGGTGGTAGAGTTTTATTTGAATGTGCTGCCCGACAAGAGGCAGCGGCACAGAATGTGTGTGTGCTAGTATCTAGAATTTGGTTATTTTCACTATCGCTATGTAGTTTGTTCCTATTTGTTAATATGTACACCAGGATAGGATAGGGAAAAACTTTCCTATCTGTGATTGTGTAGATGACTCGAGATTTCAGAGAAGTACCTATGCGTCCGCGCAAGAAATTTGGCTGAATTGAGAATCCCCTGTGGTGAATTTAGAAGAGATTGAATAAAAATTACGAATCGGCTTTGCGGCGGATTGACACGTTACTGACATTTTATAATGTCACCTGTAATGGTTGAATTCAACTATAAATTATGCTATTCGGAAAGTATAGCATCCAGCGAGACGCATGGTTTTTTATCGCTGTTTTTATCCCCATCGTGCTTAACCCAGAGTTTGACCGAAAATTTTTCCGAAACCAAATTCTGAATCAATTTTGCCGCACTGACACGGCAATCCAAAGTCTGCAAACTGAGAAAAGCCGACTTTCGCCTTTGATGGAAGCTCGCTAATCTTAACATCCCTATACAATTCATCCAAAGAAAATGCATACTGCTAAGTAAGTCAAACTCTAAGAAAAATTCCCGTGTGAGGACTCTGTACGGGTTTAACCTCAACCAATATTGCCTCTAGTTCGTCACCCTAAGTGGGCCCTTTAACTCGTGAATGCAAAGTTTTGCGTTCTTCCTGTAAATTAGATTCATAGACTCTGAGGGCCGAAACGTTGGTGTCCATTCATTCTATGTAGATGTCTTAGTCAAACGATTGGTACGCAGTTTTCGAAAAGGTCGTTGTCGCTGTACAGCTTGTATAGTTCGCCGTTGAGTCGCTTGTTCTAAATCCCGTCAGCTTAAACGGGACTGAATACCTTACGTAAAAATGTTCGATAGAGTCCATACTTCAGTCTTGTCTTGAAGTATTTCCTCAGTTGTTCAGGTTAGGGCTTTACTACGCAACTGCCTCCTCTGGCTACAGAAACAGCGATTGGCAAGATATTGGTGAGGTTTATTGTCGAAGTTGATACCAAAGCATATCGAAGAAAAAAAAATTATTTTAAATATTATTTATGGGTTCGAAAGCGATTCTGATAAAAGAAAGATGACATAATAAAACCCTGTCTCTAATTTTTTTTTTTCAAAATAGGTTTTTTTTTTGTTTAAATTAATCCATTTGTAAAATATGAGCTTACATTTTTTTTCTCCCACTAATGGTATTACCTAAGTTACTCTTGAAAATCGAGTTAGTATTCATGCATTTTTTGCTGGAAAATGTAGAGGTAATGTTAGACACCGACGCATGTAACTCTCTAGCTATGTTAACTGTCATGTCTTACTTTACTTGCAAAGACGATCAATTTTTGCAAAATATTTTTATTTCTTTGAAAATTTTCTAATCTATAATAAATAATAAATTGTTTACTGTGTTTCGCATAGGCAAAGTGTATTGCATCTCCACTATAGCCTAGTGTATTCCCAAGAACTAAAAAGTCATTCATGCGGCTGCAATTAAGCACATGCGTTTCACTCATGTGCACTTGATTGAAAATTGAATTTTTCCAATTGATTTCCTTCAATAACAAGGGTTTTTCTTACAACAAGAATGCATTTATAAGCAAAATTAAGAAAATCGATAATAGAATATATCCGCAATGGCGAAAAGTAGAAGCACGGTTTACCTAGCCTTTGAGGACGAAGAGGTCACCGAGAAGCATAGGAATCTCATGAATAGTACTGTGAATAAAATTGGTGGTTGTCCTGTAAGTAAATCTATCCTTGTTGCATAACAACATAACTAATGCTTTATTTTATTGAAAAGGACTGGCCTGTGGCTGATATTAAAGTTCCCAACTGTCCGGTGTGCAGTTCTTTTCGTCCATTGCTCGTTCAATTGTATGCGCCATTGGACAATTCTCAATTTCATCGTACGTTGTATATTTTTGCGTGTTTGAATCCTACTTGCTCGAGCAGTTCCAAAGGATGGCTGTGCTTACGAACACAAAACTTAGACACATCCAATTACGATATAGAAACAGGTGGAGCCATAGGAAATAAGAATAAGAAATCATCCGGCCAAAAGATGTCTTGGTGCAGTGGCGCCGATGATTGGGGTGATGATGCCGAAGATCTCAATCAAAATGAAGAGAATGGCAATGTGATAAAAATGGACAATTCGCGATTGTCTGATGATGAAGATGAAAGTAACTCTATGGAGAATGACCTAATCTGTGCCATAGATAACCTGGATGTAGATGATAAAAATGCGAATTGTGGAGCACAAGGAGAGAGTATGGTTGGCGCTGCAGTGGGTGCATTTGGTACTGTTAATGTACAAACTGTTTGCGCTGAAATCGAGGGTGAAGAATCCGATATGGTGTTGGTTGAGACACCCAAGGTTCCAGAACGAGATCTATTGGCATTGCTTAAGGAGAGCACTATGGTTCCATTGAAAATTAGTGATCCAACGCTAAGAAGTTTCTTTTTGTCAGTGGATGAGGAGAGAAATATATCGTCGCCTACAAATTACTTTGGCCTTACCGATCATGTCAGGGATTTGTATCAGGAATATAAGAAGCGAGATGAATCGAATGGTACTTCCAGTCCATTAACACCACCGTCATCGGGTAATAGCGGCGGTGGAGGTTGTGAAGGCGATCAAGAAACGTACGAAAAAGGTATTCCGGTGCATGGTGATGTCATGTTTCACAACTTTCTGTCCAGCGTTCAGTGCAATCCTGGCCAATTATTGAGGTAAGTAATGGATTATTATTATACTTATTGTGAGTGGTTGGTCCACTCTAGTACTGATGTCTCTCGAAAAATCCTAATGTACCGGCCCATAGAGTTTAGATTAATTATTCCAAAAGCAGTCAGGAAGTATAAGATTTGGGGGGTATTGTAGCAAGGAAAGTGATTGAAATAGGTTCTATGGTCGCTTTCTTACGTTAAATACGTGTAGGTAGGTCTAATCATTCTCTATGCACATCTTACAGGCAGGGAAGGTCTGGTGCAGTGTAACACGGCATAACTGGATCATTTTTTTTATGAACTCGAAGATGACTATCGCTTAGAAATGAATGCTGTCATACGCGCCATTAAAGTCGATAAACAGATGACGGGTTCTGAATTGAAATTCAGGATAAGGGTGAAGATTTGGTCTGTATAGTCGATTGGTATCAGTAGATAAACGTGCAGCAGCAGGTCTAAAGACATTTACTCAGTACTCAGAACATTGAGCAGGGATATGCCTTGATAAATAACGAATTCATAGGATGGAACAAAGAGCTGACACTCCACGTCCTGCCATACTTTACTAATGATGCATGCTCTTTATCAGAACATCGCGCCCACATTTGAAAATCTCCGTGGCTGCGCCAACTTCCTCCAAACTGAAAGGGAGCCTTATTTATGAGTATTTGGAAAAATTCGGAAAGTAGTCCCAAATCTAGAAGGTTTTTTATCCTGGAAGATCTGAAATTTGGAAACGCTTCGCGCTTAGTTCCAGTTTAGCTGTCTGTGAAAATTGTAAAGTTTATAGCAGAAATTCTTCCCTTATAGGGTTTGGATAAACCCTTCGTTAGTGAGTTGTCCCTAGTTGACAACATTGGATTGGTAGGATCGGGTTAGGGATGTGGCGACTTTATTGTGTCTTCAGATCTTGCATACATATCGAAAGATTAAATCTCGAGAATTTTTTTACTCTTCTGATTCCCTACACCTTAGCAAGGCAGTCACAGAGGTGTCGCTTTCCTTTTTGCCTTCTTAGTGGATATATAATTTATTTAACTTTAGTGTTGTGAAAAAAGACATTATGTATACAATTTCCTATTCACCACTGTTAAGGACTTAAATATATAACTCATTTATACTGCTTTATGATATTATCAAACCTTTTTTTTCCAGATACTCACGTGATGGTCATCCGCTTCTGATAGCGCCTCTAAGTGAACCTATTCCAAAATGTCCAAATTGTGGTGGCGAAACTGTATGTGAAGTTCAAATTCTTTCCACACTCATTCCTAAGTTACGAATGCAGCAGAACGGTGATGCAGCGCCAATAGAATACGGTAATGTGCTGGTTTTCACATGCCTCAATAGTTGTTGGGATACACCTGATAAAATGCGTTACGAGAACGTCATTGTTCAAAAGGAGATGTAAACGGGCGTCACACCGCTTGTGACGATTTTTTTTTTCCTTTCAAACTAAATTGGTACCTAGAAAGCTTAAAGTAACTATTCTAGTCATTTGTTTGTATTTCTCTCTTTCTCTTGCGCGTGCGTTTAAGCTGATAGATTGTAATTGCACATTTTTAGTCTCCACAAAAGGTGGAGAGAATTCATAGAAAAAATCGCACACTCAAGTGCTTCGTCAATTACCATAGAGAACAAAAACATATAAAACCACTTAAATTTTATATAGAAACAATTTTGATGGAACATATCCTTTACACAATTTTGGAAACCATTTAGAATGAGTTGGAGTGGGTTCAAATTTGTAGGATCGTAAGTGTATGTGTGTGATGTTCCCACTTAACGATAATGTGCAACGATTGCTTGGTGATGATTTGGAAAGAAGTGATGGCATTTAAAACAAATCTTTGTATTTACAATGTTCAGTATAGGATTTTAATTTGAAGTCAGAAATGAAAAAGAATATGATCCACCTCTCCGCTTTCGGTGACCACAAATATTTTACTGGGTTGCGATAACATTCACCTTATGTTGAATCACAAAGATACTTAAAAAAAAAAAAAAAACTGACGTGTATACCGATTAGTAATATCGCACTTCTAGCTACAAAACTAGAATCGCTAATTTCGGCGAGGTGGAACCTATTTTAAGTAATTACATAAGAAACTAACTATTTACGTGTAAAGTTTGTAACAGTGTCAAACCTTAATACTCAAGTTAATTAAAATTTCTTCCGCTGTGTTTGTAGATTTCTATTTACACACTTTTTCAATAAGAGATCAGGAAAAAATAGAAAAGCTCTTATAATTTAATTCAAGAGGTAAATAATCTGTTTGTCCTTAAATACTACTACATTGACATGTAACGGTGATAATATATTTATTTGAGAAATAAGATCATTTATATATACAGATATATAATATATAAGAAATATAGTTCCGTAGGATTTTCAAGCAAACTAATTAATCCTAAACCGAAAGTAAGATTAACAAAACAAAACAAAAAACTCAGATTATTGCAGAGAAAATAAAAATATTCAAATTATTCTATAAGAACATTTTTCGCAAATAAAAAATTGTGACCTCTAGTTATAGGTTTAGAAACAACCGCTTGTTTTTATTGTTTTTTTATTACTCAATTGTTTATTTACTTTGCCAACTTATTGGCGTTTTGTCTCAATGTCAACGGGGATAAAACTTAAATACATGTTGCTGCACACAAACATTCTGCCATCAAAGACAAAATGACCCTATCGACAGCTATACCATTGAGGTGATTAAGGAGTGAACCTATCTCGGAGCAAATGTAAAGTTCGGAAATGATATCTCTGTGGAGATCTCGCGAAAGTCAACCGTAGAGAACCGGTGCTACTTTGGTTTACCAAAAAATTTAAGCTCAAAATTTCTAACGCGAAGTTAACCCTGGTGCCGAGAGCTAAACGATAAAGTGGAAATCTGTACATATGTATACTGCGAAAAAAAAACTTCATTGGATTTTCGGTTCAAGGATAAGGAGGAGAACAAATGAGCTATTAGTCAATAAAGGTAATTCACGTTGATTAAATTATCGGCGGCATATCAAGTGATTTGACAACGATTCAGATAAGAAAATCTGGTAGCAATGTACCAGGGATCGGCGATCAATTAGTAAGGAATACTGGATTGGTTTATTACAATCGCTGTACATAAAGTTGATCCATATACTTAAAGCGAAGATATAGCAAAAAACCGTACAGCTTCTTTATCTATTTGTCTTTATCATTGAATTTTATTCTTTTCTTTATTCTTTATTCGTATTCAGTTCATCTAAGTGGATTTTTTCTTTTTTCCCCCTCCCCCCTTTGTGAGGCAAAAGACACATCATTGAGAAAAATTTAACCAAATCTGTCCATCCAATTTCATCAAACCGAAGCCGATCCAGGGCGATGGCTCTTGACTGCAATTGGTTGTGTACTGCTGTACTGCGACAATACAAGGCTGAAAGTTTACTTTTGTCATTTGTAGTTAAGTTCTTTTTTAAATTTTCCATACTTTGGAGTCCCTCTTCTATAGGCTCCGTTCTCAGGTGATTTTACTTGTTTACAATCAATTGTAATTGTTTGTAACTACAAGTGATAAAAAAGTGAAGTGAAGAATTACTGTAAACGTTGATATCGATACGGCTGAATAACATATCAGCTCATGGAAATAATATGATGCCAAATATTCTGCAGCTGCTCATATTTAGACTGGAGTAAAAGGTTAAGTTTTTTTGTGGGATACTGAAGAGAAGCCAGACACTAGAAGAGAATTTGGCTTCATTCAAAAACGATTACAA
Source organism: Xylota sylvarum (assembly GCA_905220385.1). Lineage (NCBI taxonomy): Eukaryota > Metazoa > Arthropoda > Insecta > Diptera > Syrphidae > Xylota > Xylota sylvarum. The sequence continues at coordinate 51,734,251 of LR999958.1, forward strand.
AATAAATATCTATACAGGAAGTTCAGTTTACTCATTTACTGTGATTGATTACTGCGCACAGATGTATGTTATCAGAGGCAAGCGGACTAATTAATAAGGGAAACAAAGCATAAAAGATGGTCCTGTAATTCTAAAATCTATATCCTTCCAACACGAAATAAATGAAATTTACAAATTTAAAATTACAGAGAAGCTGTTTGTAAGCCTTACGATGATGCACTGTGTCTTTTTCAGCGTACATCTGCATTTTAAAGCAATGAATAGTCATATGATACCCTTATGAAATTATGTCGAAAGGACTTGACACTGATGGCTAGCTACATTAAACTGCAGGGCATAGATGATGAGGGTCTTATACATCGATTTTAATCTATGTACTTTGAAACAACGACTTGATGTTGGCAGGATTGAAAGCAAAGTCTTGGTAAACTTGTCTAGATTCCACTTATAATTTAATAGTCCATCTCGAAAACTGAAATTCATGCATATCTCTTTGATACTCAGCTTATTCCGAAGGTAGTTATTCGATCGGCGTAGATTAATATTTAGTCTGTTGTAAATCTATCTATGCTCCTCCAATTATCTATCTCTACATTTATCGTCTACACTTGCGATGAAACAATACTACGTAGCTTTCCAGTTCCGTGGGTCTGATTTTATCAAGCATAGAGCTATTCCAAATTCTTGCGCTAGCTCTAACGAATCACCGTACCATCTGTTATAGTACCCTATTAGTTATAGTTTTAAGGTTACTGTATTTGGTAGCCACTCACTTCCAGAATGTAATCTATGTGCGTTCATTTTCAATGTCATAATAAAAATTGGATACAAGCCCGTTTTTTCATAATCATATAGTTAGGTGTATTTAAAGAAAGATGAAATGTTCTTTTGTTAAAATATCTCAAGAGTTTTTCTACATTTTTATATTTTGTATGCCCCTACACTTAGGGCATAATCCAGCTTCGGAAAGGTATTTACTAATATGAGCTAGCATCTTTTCTATGTAGTATGCAGACGATTCTCTATGTTGAGATTGCCTTTAGAATCCTTAACTACCTCAATGTTTTCTCCATTGAGAGTCCACTATTCGCCAGAACTTCTCCTTTTTCATTACCTTTGACCCCATAATCTGGAGTATTAACACGATTGATTGACCATGAGTTGAAAAGTCTCCGGCAAATATGTTATCCGCATAATCAAACTCAACGCATCCGAGTAGAACATCAATCAAGTCTTCTATGAAGGATGGAAATAAAAATGTGCTTGTCTCAAAGCTGACTCTAATTTGTATACTAAACCTTGTTTGCTAAGTTTTCAAAAATTTATTGCGATCCCAAAAGAAAGGGAAACTTTGCTGGCCAGCATATGAATTGAAAAACAATACTTTACTATTAACATCAATTCAAATTATTATTAATTTATATGAATTACATTCCAAATTCAAACTTAAAAAAATAAGAGAAATATATACATGTCTAAATGTATATTTGTATTGAAAACAAAACCACATTTATATAAAGCTTTTAGTAGCCACTCACTGCAAGGGTGCATCTGCATCCAAGTGATAGCTCTTCACACAGGAAAACCTCATCGGTGGATACTTAGAAGTAGTGAGTTCAAAATCACTCGAAACCTCCCGCTTATTACGCACCTGTATTATGGAATATTTTTTCCAGTTTAACTGACAAAACCTCCTCTTTGGTGTGCTCGCAATATTAAACTCAATGTAGTAGGTTGTGAAATTCGCATCGTTATCATTTGTTGTTGCCACACTACCACGACGCTTGCCGCCGTAATAGTCAGACTTCGGTAGCCTTTGATTTTTCTTTAACATTACTGTGATGTTATCACTGTGTAAACGATAATGTCCTCGCAATACTTCCGAACGCAATTGATTGAGAGATTTTAATCGTGTGACTCCTTGTGATGGCTCTTCGGATGTTGTCATCATTAGAACCCTTCCATCTGGCATGAAACGTATATAACGGTAATATTCGACCAGTTGAACTGGTCTATAGAACTTATCCTGAAAACTGTTCTCTCCCAGACGAAGATAAGTCGTCTTACTTATATAGCAACCATTGAACTGTATGCGCTCTCTTTCGATGAACATCTGCCGCCAATTATCGTATGACGTACTCGAAATGCATCCAAGATTTGCACCCCAAACTCTAAAAGTTAAAAACAATATTTGTATCTAAGAGCTTAGAAGGAATAATAATGAAATGCTTACTTTTGACATGCTTGCTTCCATATGTCATCGCTTCTTGCTAACAAATAAAATCCCTTACATATAGCGGCACACTGTTCCAAGGATTTCATATCCAACTGCGAAGATACAACCCAACGAAGTATATACATAAGAATCTCAGTTGGTAAATCAGAGACGTGCATCTCGGTGGTGATGACAGCAGCATCACGACTGTTCTGAATTAAACTTCCCTGCTTGGCTAAGTCATTTTGGAATCTTTCATACAAATCCTCAGCAATTGATTCTTCAGTGTCCAAAGTAGATCCCTCGACTGTGACTGCGACTGTGCCAGTGGAATTGACGACATTATTATTGTTGGTTTCATTGTCGGATTGTTGTGGTATCTTGCTAGCCTCATATGATTTAAATTCAATATCGGGATCAATTTGTACAGCTCGTCGATAAAACTGTAAGGCGTCGTAGACTTTACCGCGTTGTTCTAGTTGCACTGCTTGCTTGAACAACATTTCAGCTTGTTTCTGTAGAGTGACATTATTGTCCAGATGGTGTCCTGCATTCTTGTTGGATATTACATCGGATTTAAGCTCTTTCTGCCAATTGTCACGAAACTCATCCAAAGCCGAACGAAACTCGTTTGCCGTATTGCCCATCGTACTAGTGTTGTCTGCCGATGTAAAAGTGGCGGACGAGGAGGAGGAGGAAGAAGATTCAGCTTCATCCTCGCCATCTGATTTGTTTCCAGCTTGCTGCTATTAAAGAAATAAATGTAAAATATTTAGATTCTTTACGATTTACGGCTGGTTAACTCTCAATAAATCTGGTTGGCCATGCCATAGGAGAGAAATTCTAGAAAAACTCATAACTGTTATAAATCTTACGTATGAGGGTGGAAAGATCCCACGTTTTGTACAATGGTAAGGTGTCAGAGAATTTCGAAGTCCAAAGTGGGGTATGACGTTATATACTCTCAACTACTGTTCTTAATGGTCATCAACGAGGTGCATACTTGGGATAGTCCTAGTGCACATCCTCCCTTAAACATCTTGAATATGAAGACGATGTTTAATGTGGCACAGAAGAGTGGCAGAATTATCGAAGTCGTTAGGGAAGAGTTGGAAGGAGCTAAAACAGATTGTAGAGCTCCGCACAAAATAGCGCGAAGTCGTCGATCTTCAGTCTTTGCAAGCCAATCTTCGGACATACTGTCAAGTATAGCGAACCTATTGTGCACTGTACAGTGTACGTAAGGTACATAAGAAACGTCATCAACATAGGACATCTGAAAGGAAGTGGTTAGTGTCTCTTAACTATCAGCTTACTCGGTCAGGACCGTTGTGAACTGACTATTTATGATGTTCTCTGCAGATACAGAATTTGGCAGTGAGAGTACGACAAACGGAGATGTGATCATCCTCCAACCTTACTTTTATAATAAAAAATACAAATATTCGGCCCGACAGGTCCGTATGGCTGGCTTCTCACAACCATTCACGTTGTGCATATTATATTATTCACACGAATGGAAGGAACTGTTTAATGTCGTATCCAAAGAGCATCCTTTGTTTCAAAAACCTTTTTATGAGAGTTATACTCTCGGATGTTTTTCAGACGTTCGCGACAGATGGGACAGTTAAAGAACTTGTTGTTTGGGAATCGAAACAGGAATATCCCGCACAATAGTCTGACTTAACCTCGGCGCCTACCTGTTTTACATACAATAGCAGACAAAAAAAGAAGGAATTCGCTGTGCGCTAACTGGTTTATCTGATTGCAATTGAAACACCCTTCAAATATACATTTACGGAGATAAGGATACAACTACTCTTAATTACCTACAGTCGGGCTCATCTTATCTATACACATACATATGTACATATGAAAGTATTATTAAATGAACTTAGCTGAGTTACAACTGTTGGTGAAATACCTGTGGAAACAAAGGCTTCCATATCTTATTCTTCCGATGGACAATTGGATAAATCACCTGCACTGTCATCGTTTTGCCAATTTTTATTGGAAAACTTTAAATTTAAGAGCAGACACTTTTGGAATTCATATAATCAAATGCATTTATCCATGTACATACGTAGTACTCGCTAAATTTACAAATGCCGGTTAATTTACAACCAACCTGGCACCGGATCAAGGCTCATCACTGGTTATCATCAACTACAGGATGAAGTCTCCTTACAACGAATACTATAAAAGTTAAGTCCACCACTTTGAGAACATAACCATGGAAGTGCAAACTTAGATATTTCAACATACCCTCTGAATACCCCAAAAAATTGCAGAGCAATTCACTCCAGCTTTACCCCATTCCCAATAGAATTGCTTAATACCACCCAGACATAACCTTACCATATTTCAATGAGAAAAAAACTTCCTTCGGCTCACTCCGGTATTCTTTTTGAATGTTCACAAGATTTTTACCAGTCGTAGGAAGGCTCGGAGAATAATAGCTCACGGTCACTGTACCTTATGATGTATGGGCGGTTCTTTACTTCTTGATATTGCAATTTGATCGAGACTGTGAGTTGGAAACTTTTGGCCATTATATATCGGAGAAACCAGGTGAATTTCTCGCTGTTAATTCCGCAAATTTTCACTTTTCCTATTGTGTTTTGGAGAAAAATGTTATTCTCTTTTTTTTTTTTGTTACCGGATGATTAGATTAGATTAGATCACTTTTTTTCGGAATCCGTGCTGGGAATTCTTTTAGAGTACAGCGGCACCTCGATCTATTTTTGGTAATAAAAAAGTTTTCTGTTTGATTTGACTTTTTTTTTTTCTTATAATTTCGACTGCGTAGGTTGAGTTTTAATTGTAATTTTCTTTTTTCTTTCGCAAATTTTATGTGTGGTATACGGCTACTGCCTTATCCAACACAACACACGGGAGTGATGTTAAACAATTTTACATTAAATTGCGCACTTGAATCATTCCGAATAAATTGAGTCCTTGATAGGGTTGGGGGTGAAACGTAATTTGCAAATCCAGAAGGCAAGGTCTTTTTTGTTGCTTTCTTGTCTACAATTCCGAATGTGGTGAAAATGGGGCTTCACATGTTTTTTCCTAAATTGTTGACGTGGGGAATGCAGTTGTCATCTGGCACAGCAGCTGATTGAAGTTGACATTTGTTGCAAGATTTTCGGAAAGATATATTCAAAGCTGACACTTTGGTGAAGTTAACTTCATGGAATTTATGCTTAAAGAGCAAAGAGTTTAAACTATGTACTTCATTAAGTTTTGTAAATTAATAGATAGATAGATAGATTTATTTTACAGGCTTCAAATGTCAAATTCTATAAAATGTTTTTTGAATAATATTAAATTAGTTTCGTTTTCTGCAGAATTAGGAAGCTAATTATACAATTGGGTACAAGAACTATTCATTGGTTTCAAAATGTCATCTTTCATTACTAAATACACAAGCAAAACTATACTCCTACCTAACAGGTATTTTGCTTTTCAATTTCATGGGCAATGTTTGAAAGTCATATGCACACAATATCTAATAGAGAAGTACTTCAAGGTCAAGCAAGACTGCTTACATTTAGCACCTCCCTTAAAAAATCAGAGTTTACTGAAACTATAAATGAATATTAGCCGTTGTGCCGAGGTTCAGCAGTAGTTCAAGGTTCTATTCTGACACTTAAGGTTCCACCTCCCGTAATCCGTAAATGTAATGTGCTGCGTTTCTTTCGACCGCCATTCCGATGAAACCATTGTTCTGTGACGTAGATTGCATGCCATTAGATAATCAAGTTACTCAGTTGGTCTCACGATTCATTTATAAATTCCTTTGAAAGTGGATTCGCTACTAGCTTCGAAAATTCCACACCAGTTGATGGGTAAGTAGCAAAGACTTATTCGTGTGGTCGCCGAGTAAGAAATCTGGATTATGTAGAGCGGATGAACAAAATTAAGGAAGAGCGACGTAGAAGAAAACCTAGTCTAAGGCTGCGCGATTAATTAGAAAAGGACCTCAACCAATTTAGTTTACGAAACTGAAGCCAGCTGGCTAACGAACAAGTTGGCTGAAGATGATTGTTGGTTTAGAGCCAGGCCCATCCCGAAATGTAGCAGCACCTAAATAAGTAATTTTAAAGTCTGTAGGCCAAAATACAAAAAGTTGTAGTAATTTTTGTAAAAATGCATTTTCAGAGAAATGTAGCAGAATATAAAGGCCATACAAAGTAGGTATTGGTTTAATCAAAGTGGTCATCGGAATTGATTTCATATCAAGTGTAGTCTATCCATAACCTAACTGTATCCAAATTTAAAACTCACCACAAAATTTACTGACAATTTAACTTTTTAAATTTTGTTTACACCATCTAACTTCAAGCCGTCACAAACAAAACGACCAAAAATTAATCTTAAAAATATTTTAATAGAGAACCAACCATAAGTTTATTGTGTTAAATAAGAAACATCTTCAGTACAAAACATGGAAAATTGTGTTGACATCAAACTACAAACCGATGTGGTGACCGGCGAAACTGTGGCGCAGTTTGTCACTGCTATTCTGGAATTTCTGTTGTATCAACGAAACCAAATTCCTTTTGTCTACAAAACATTTAAATATCTCATCTCTAAATGGGATAAAAGCGATGAAAATGAGGATGTACCTTTAAATTTTGAACTAGATCGGCAAAAAACTTTGGCAAAACAAACGATGGATGGCATCAAAGCAATGGGAGAGGTCAGTATAGCTATTCATTCCGTAGGCATTGTCCAATAATTCATTCCTTAGGTGATAAGAAAGACTTGCGAGCAAAGCGACGTATCTTGTGTGCGTTTTGTTTTTGGTTCAACAGCCATAACGCCAAAGGAAGTATACACAGTCAATATTCCATCTATATCTAGGAATCACTCATATGAACATCATAAACTCAATGCCAGTCTTCTTAATCAGGCGTTAATGTAAGATATATAAAAACGATTTTTTATGTCGCTATAGTATTGTACTTTTCAGCTCGCTTCTAACGTCTGATTGCCTATACGCTACATTTTCCACAAATCTCTGTCCCACGAATGTGTACCTCGAGTTGGAAATGCCCAATAGCGATGCAAATGACTGGGAACAAGTATTCTCTACAGATTTATGTGATCTGCCAGCTAGCTGCAAACAGGTTGTAATCAATTTGGTGCATACACTCCCTACTGATTGTGCGGAGACAAAGTGCTGTAGAGAGCTGACAGTCTTCCAAGACATCTCTAACTTATCCCTGGGAAACGATGACGAGCGTGTAGTGTGCGCGACAAATACATCAAAGCAAGTCGGATGGTGGGAGGCGACGACTATAGTGAGGGGATTTAAACAAAATCCTTTAAAAGGCAGCAATTTGTGGCAATAGGGAATATTTTTTAAAACTGACAAGACTGACGGCGAAAGCGGATTGATTTAAATAGAAAATAAATTTTGTTGTTTTAAGAATACGACTAGACATTCGACTTAATTGTAGTTCTACTGTTGTTCTGTTCTAGTTGTGACATAGTTTCAGGACGAACGCTACACATAGGTTATGTGAATGTCAACGGATTATTATCTTCTCAGCCCAAAGAAACAGCGATTGGCAAGAGTTATTCTTCGTTTAATATCTACTGAGATGTTGTTGTCAGAGCTTATAGCAGAGGAGAGGTAGTGGTGTCGTTAAAGCTGTGCTTGCCAACTGTCTCAGCAAAGATGTCCTCCTTTCCTATATTAGCGTTAAAATCACCCAATACGATTTTAACTTCATATTTAAGACTGTTAGATAGTTAGACTATTATAGTTTAATAAACATTATTCACTGGATATACACCTCGGTAATAAAACCGATATTCATGCTTGGAGTACTGGTTTGGTGGCCCGCCCTGGAGAAAAATCGCAACCTAGCTACAATGGAAAAAAATTCAACCAGTCGCTTGTCTCAGTATAACTGGTGCACTGAGAATATGGAAAGGGCAACACACTAGACATGCTAGAATACTATCGATGCGTCGTCATCTGCCACAGGTCACCGACCACCTGTCTGAACACTGAACATAACTTCAATATGGGCTATAAATTCTCAATACCAAATAGAGCTGTATGGACAAACCGGGATGTCCTGTACCAAGAATAGCTGTCAATTTTTAAGGATGGGTCCAAAACCGCGGACGGAGTCAGTGCTAGAGTCTTATCATATCCTGCTGGATATGAACCTCTGCTTTCACTGTGCGCACCATCTCGTACCACTTCTTGCACCGCTTTTCTCATTGCATCGCTTTGCCGGGTCACTGTGCGCGCAGCCTTACTCCGTGCGGCAGAGAAAAGAGAAAACGTGTTCACCATCCTTAGGACAGCATACGTTTGTCGAAAGAGGAAAGTGATGAATAATAAATTAAGTATTAGACCCCTATCCTGAACAACTATTGAGATTCTGTATAAGACGTTGATCACCCCAATCCTGCGTTATGGAGCTGAAGCCTCTATCTAAAGTGGATGAAGATATCCTCAGTCGCTTCGAGAGAAAGGTTTTTCGTAAAATGTTTGGTTCCGTTTGCGTTGACGGGCTTTGGAGGAGAAGATTCAACGACGAACTATACTAGCTGTACAGTGACATCGACCTAGTCAAAAAATTGGGAATCAGTCGTTTAAAATGTCTAGGACATGTAGAGAGGATGGACACAAATACTCCTTCGAATCTAGCCCGGAGGGACAATGCAGTAGAGGAAGACCTCGCGCGCACGAGTAGAAGCGGACTTGGAGTGCGCAACCAGCTAAGGCTAACTGGAGAGGTTGTTAGTAGTGGCCCAGGTTCACACCGAACTGTAGCGCAACTCTATTTTCAGAAGTGCTTCGTTGAACACTAGATTCCATAGTAGTGGATACAATGCTCCCCCTTATGGATACGGTAGAGCACACAGGCAACGTGCTTGGCTTTTTGACCTGCTATTTATCGATTCCGATAAAGTGTTCGGTAGTGTGTACAGAGGGATTATCTCTTGCTAGATAAACTCATAGGTATTATCAAGGTCATTTACGATGCATAGAGGAAAGTTGTCAGAAGAGTTCGAAATTCATAGTGGAGTCAGGTGTAGTTGCATCCTATCCCTAATATTGTGTTTATAGGCGATAAAAGATATCCTTCGCTCTGCTTTGTCGATGGGAAATGAAGGATATCGATGTTCATCTCATCTAAACACCTTGAGTACGCTGACGACGTGTGCCTACTCTCTCACAGGAATTATTAACATTCCACTATATGACAACAAATGTGAAAGGAGAAGAAGATATAACCATGAGCTCTATAGCGACATCGATTTAATATTGCAGAGACATGTAGAGCGGATAAACACCAACGTTCCGGCCAAAAGTTTTTGAATCCATCTAGTAGGGACAGAGGCGAGGACAGAGGACCCCGCTTTAGATATCGCGCTTAAAGCGTCTTCATCCAATTGGAGGCACCTGGCCAATGATCGAGTTCAAGTTCACCTTGGAAGTATGCTAATTTTATTTATTTGCAAAGTTCCCATTTATTTTGATAGTGTTTTGTAATATTTGTTCGGTTAAAATTTCAGAAGTGAACAGTCCAAAAGTTTGAGAGCATCTGAAAATTGAGCGCCTAATTTGACATTCAGCAGTTGTTTGAAATTACGGCGTTAAAAGTTGTTTTGTTTTTCTTTATAATTTACGTTACTGTCCACTATTTGTTTATTAGTAATAAAATGTACAAAAACAAGAAATACAAGTCCAATAAAACAAAGGCTCCATTGAAGCCCATCGATGAGAACACAACCATAAAGATTCCGGTAAGCTACATAGTTGTGTTCTCCTATTGCACAATTTTGAACACTATTTCCAATGTACATAGAAACTGGACAAACCTGCTAACAAAGAGAACTTCTCAAGTGACGATGGTGATAAGGAACTCTTTAGTCAGGAAATAATACCAGCATCTCAGGAACCAACACAAAGATACCTCTCCCAAAGGAGCACACTTTGCCGAACTCAGTCTAAAAGCACTCAGCGAGCCCCAACCACATACTTTGAACTGGTGCTCATCAAGTCTGGTGTCAACTTGGATGAACCTGATAATTTTGTTATATGTATGTAACCATGAAACTGTCCAGTGTTCTCCAAGACGTTATTATAAGATTCTGCATTTCAGCGTGTGATCATGTCTCATTTGTGTGTAAATTTCGCGAAATCTTTGTGAAATGCCAAAATTATCCCTCAAATGTGGAGACATTTCGAACTGGTGTACGCGATGCTCTCAACGACAAGAAATTAGCAATGAAATTGTTAAGTGGGTGCACTATAGACATGCCGGGAGAAGAAAAGCCCTATCAGTCCCAGGACAGTATGATTGTAAATTTTCTCATGATCGACTTTCTTCAGGAGATTGTCATAAATGTTGTTTTGGACAAAGTAGAGGAGTGTTCAAAGAAAGAGTGAGGTTTCTTAAGTTTAGCTAAGTTTCTTAATTGATGTTTTTCATTTTACAGAGAATCTACAACAAGTAGTGATGTTCCGCTTCTTCCCTTAATGTTGTCTCAGTTGCGATACGTTACACATTCCCATGTTGACTTGATTTACTCAAGAATTGTGGAAATTTTTGAAAATGCGATTCCTTCCGTTCAGTGGGATATAATTGCCAATGCAGAAATGGTCTTGAAGTCATCAAAACATGATGCATTTGTTGAAATTCTGCTGTAACAAGAAAAAACAATCCCTGTAGGACATGATCTTAATGAAATTTGTATTTTAGGAATAACTTTGCAAGCAACAAGGATATTTTCCATTCGACCACTATTCAAACATTTACCAATCTATGCCTGTCGCCGAGAACGCAAGGTAAATTGAGGAGGAAGGCAGTTGCTTACATTAAGGATGGGTGTCCTCTTAAAGTAAGTCATCCTAGGAGCATTGACTAGAGTCTAAGAATTAAATTTCTGTTCGTTCGCAGATTCTACCTCTGCTAATAAAGCTTTTTCTGAAAATTTTGAATGATGACAATGACAATACTGTACGTGAGGTATACTTAAAATGCGCTGAAAGTAATTAAAATGGTTTGAAAGTAATTTTGAAATTTTACAGCTAATAAGTGACTTGAGAGAAATTATGGTGTGGGAAGAGCATGATGGAAGTAACACTGAAATTAACCAATCTCAAACGGATGTTTTCAACTACATTACACAAGGATTGACGAGATCGAAGAAGTTGTTTGATATTTGGCAGAAAACTATTCAGAATATGGTACCTGTAAGCTTCAGGTATGAATTAAGAAGTATGTACATGTCTGTACAGTTTTTTTCAGGTAGTTTAAAAGTAGTGCGATTGAGAAAGTGTTGTGGCAACAATGAAAACCTTAACCTGAACAAGAAGTTGGCTAAAATTGACTTTTATAACCCTCTCGGGAAAAGAACGAAGAACGAATTGAGCTATATGTTTTAAAAAGAACATATTTCCGTTCAGGCACACGGAAAGCCCACTCTTAGTCAAATATTCTCGCACAAACATGTCTTCAGATGCGTCGCCAGAATCTGTTTTATAGAAATTCTTATATGGATTGGAGTTGACAGGAGACACTATAAAATTAATGGATTCGTTATATAGAGTTCGTAACACACTACTACGTTGTTGCTTTGCGAAATTTCGCAGATGAAAACGAGGGTGTATTGCTCTCATTAACAGCTTTCAAGCATTCATGAGCTTCTGGACAAAACGTACGAGTTGTGCCCTAGCTATGATGTTTAACATCTGATGAGAGCATCTTTGGCAGTACTGTCAGAAAGCGTAGCCTGCATGACATCACTTCCGACGGCTAATCCACTATGCAGGGAAAACCTTGTTACAAGTAGCACGCGTTTTCCACATCTCAATATTTACAAAGGAAAATGGAGATCTCCTAACCAGTCAATGGTCAAGCAGATTGATCACATTGCGATTGAGGCGAGGCTCTTATGGATCTATCGGAACGTTCCTTAGTTGTAGCCAAGGTACGGGTTGTGGCCAAGGTACAGACGCGGATATCCTTAACATCGCATAGACAAGGAAATACTGTGAGAAAGTTTGACGTCGTAAGACTACAATCGCGAAAGATCACCACGCTAGAGCCTTTTCCGGACGAGTGTCCCTTAATCAAGCGGTCCTATGCCACCAGCACTGCCGAAAAGCCATCAGGGATGTCCCGTCTGATGTTTTTCTCGACTACCATAACGAAACACCTAGTTCGACGAAGAATATCTCAAGCAAATGCAGAGAACCAGAAAGCGGCGCTGCTGCATAAAAGGACTAGAGCTGAAGAGCATTCCATGATAACCAACATTTCTGTCTGCCCGACCTGGATGAAGTTAAGATAATGATATCTAAGCTGAATTCCATTAAAACTGCTGGATGACCTGACTGCCTAGCTAGTCAAGGTAGCGGGGAATTACTTAGTAAGGAGTATGCACGAACTCATTTGCAAAAATGGTGGGACGAAAGTATGCCCGATGAATGTAACCTCAGCATTGTTTACCCAATCGTCAAGAAAGGAACAGCGCCTACTTTAGAGGAATAAGTGTCCTCAATGTCTCATACAAGAACTTATCTGCTATCATTGTGATTTTAGCCCAGAAAAAATCGACCTAATTTTCACACTACGGCAGATTTTGGAAAAAACTCAGGAATTTCAAATCGATACCCACCACCTTTTTATTAATTTTAAGGCCCCCTATGACAGCATCTCTAGAGAAGAGCTATACAAAGCTATGTCGAGTTTTGGCATCCCTTCCAAACTTGTGCGCTTGCCCAGAATGACGATGGAGAATGCACGTTGCTCCAAGGTCGGGGATGATGTCAAAAAGGATTCATGACAACATGGTCACGTGTTTTCTTCAACATCGTTCTTGAAACAATTGTGCACAACTCTCACGTTTACATCAAAGTCCGTGCAACTATTCGCATATGGCGATGATATTGACATAATCGGAAGAACAAAGAGTAATGTCAGTTTTAGTAAGCATTGAGAAGTAACCGGCTATGCTTGTTTAATGATTAATGAGGGCAACACAAAGTATATGCTGTGTAACTGTCATTAAAGTGTTTTTTGAAAAGAATTGTCTCGTACAGACCGTGGAAGTCGTGGCTCAAGTGGTTAGTGGTTAATGCGAGCAAGGGGTTAAGTTTCGATCCTCCGATAACACTTACTCCGAGAATATAACTGTTATGAAAAAGCTTCTCCAATAAAACACTGCCCTTCGGAAACAATATTAAACAGTAGGCTCCTTCCATTCATGTAAAGAATATAACACGCACAACACGAATGGTTGTGAGAAGCTAAGTCCTGGGGTGCACACCTGTTACGTTAAATATTTGTTTTTGTATTTTGCCTTTGCTTTTGTCTTGCAAAGTGTTCCTTATGTACAAACATACATGCGTCATCTAGAATCAATGCAGGCTCGATCAATTCTTTAAACATGGTGCAAGATTTCCTTAAATGCTTAGGTCGCCAAGCAAATGTTATTTACCAATTGGCATTCGGTTATGTTAAAAATAATTTAAACCCTCTTTTACTTACAGACCAATTGATTTTATTATTTTATTAAACATGATTTCAATTAAGGAGGAACGCAGTAATTATATTGAAAACATAGTAAGTATTTTACTTGTTTGTATGTTTATGTGGTTGCTACAGTCCTATATGGACAAGTATTTCAGGAACTTGATTGTCTATTGCATTTGTTTTTAGATTCGACGTCGAATAAAACTCGAACACATAACTGTCGATATTTTAAACGAAACAAAAGCAAAATACACTTCCATATTAGCGATGCAAATCAATGTTCTTCTACAGATACTACATGATTTCCTAAAGGAAAAAAATAAGTTGATATCTGACTTTGCAAGGAATTCATACAAGTAATGGGATATACATACATTTTTCATGATTTATTGACTGACATTGCTTATCTGTTTCAGTATAATCTTTGGTGTTGGAGAATCAACACAAAAAGATATCTTAATGAAGCTAGTCGAGTTGACGTGTGACAAATCATCATCGAGTATGACCACCACAGCATTGGAATTGATAAAAGAACTTCGAAAGAAGTATCCTTCAAATGTTCAAAATTGGGGTATGATTCTGATGGTATGTCTAAAGACGTTGTATGGTTTGTATATTTTGTAATAAATTGACCATGTTGTAGCCTCTACTAGATCGAATCAATGAAATGACTTTGCCCCAGACACGCCTCGTTATGGAATTGCTTTGTTCGATAGCATTCCCTGCACCGCCTTTAGATGAGTGTCCAGCTTTGCAAGATCAAATTGATATGTTGGTTAAGAAGCAAATTATCAATCGACTACCAATGTAAGAAAATGAAATTACTGGCTAATGCGAGTTGGTATTTTTTTTTTTTGTTCGATCTAGGGTAAAGAAACAAGGAATCATTGGAGCTGTGCAGATGATCGACAATGTCGCCCGAATTGAAGAGCATATTGCGGAGGCGATGTATGATTTAAATGAGTCATACAATACGGTTGAGGAGTTGCCTGAGGGAAGGGGGAAAATTGCTGCAAATTATGTTGGTAGGTACAGATAGATTTCGATTGTTTTAAGGAATACGACGATTGTTGTCGTGCCGTAATATTTCGTTATTCTAGCAAGAATTCATTCGACAACATTGTACTGCCCGGAGTCATTGGCATTGTTTTATGATGAATTAGCAACAGTGTGCTCCTCAAATCATAAACGCCTCGAAAGCACCGCCTTTCTCGATCGACCGTTTGTAATTTGGCTGTGCGAGCTAATAACGTATTACTTTCAAAATAGTTTCGTTATAGAAGATCAGCCTAGAGAGGATTTGTAAGTCAATTGCGGGCATATTTCTTGCTTCGAAAATTTTAGTTGCCATTTGTTTTAGGGGAATTCCAATTTCCTATCAGAAATGCATCAACACGCCAGATGATACGAATTCACCAAATGAAAGTGAACTAATTCCGATTGCTGTTAACATATCGCAACTGGTTTTGAATCCATCTCCAGAGTATGTACCATTCTTTAAATTATTAACTCAAATATACCTACATACGCATTTATTTTAGAGCATCGTCATCGATTCTAGTTCTAGCACCATTATTCAATCTCATGCGTGTGCTTCATTTCACCCGGTACGATGGAAGTCTTGAAATGATTAACGCTCTTCTGGGTTGTGGTATAGTTTTGCCAAAGGTGTTCGATGAAGTCGACAATGTCGATATATTTTACGAATACGATGAATCACAATACAAACATATTTTGGACATTTTCTTTCATACAGTCAATTGGATTCGTGAAACTATCAGCTCATTCTCATGTCAGGATGATCCAATGATACGCGGAAAAGTTAGTTTTACAGGAAATGTGCATATAAATAAATTTGAAATAAGTTTTCGTTTAAATTTCCAGGTACTATTGCGCCTTGTTGAATTGATTAAAATTGAGGCACAAATTAGAAAACTCTTGACGAAAGCACCTTCTGATTATACTCCTCCCGTATGTCAATTCATGACCCATCCAACGTCTGTTGGCCATACAAAGAAACTTGCTGGTGTGCTTTTGTTTTTGTTTTTCTTTAAACCGAGTTAATTTTTTGTTCGTATATTAAAGGCAAAAAGAAAACATCTAGTAAGGATCACAAGAAAAATGTCAGTGCTTCAGAACCAATGGAAACAGAAGCAACTTTAGCAAACGTGAGCGTAACAAATGCAACGAGGATCAGTAACCCAAAAGCAGTGAAAACTTATGCAGGGAAGTTTGAAACGGCCTACGGTCCTAAAGAGATGTACAGGTATGAGACTTGGTGTTTGTGTTTCTTATGCACATGCTTTCAGTGCTGTTTACTAGTTACTTTAAACATTGTACTATGCGAACCTACCTGAACAGTGTCTTGATCATTAGAAATAATTGCTCTCTCTCCATTATTATTACGCCGATCACATTTCGAATCTCAAAGACGGCACATGGTTGACCGTAAAAATATCAGCCTTCTGTTGCAGCATCAAGTAACAACGAATTTAAATTTTCAATTTCAGGCAAATGAATCCGGATATAATGTTAATTTTAAAAGTAAACTTTAATATTAAATACCCTCGCCCAACAGAAGAATTTTCGAGCTCAATAGGACTTCTAGAATTCAAGTAGAATCAATCATATTCATGAAGGAACTTTAAACATTGATAAACTGTATTTCTCTGAGTTTAGATTCCTTATAACAGACATCGTAAATAAACTGGAATCGGTTACAGGAGTTCAAAAATTCACCACAGATCAACAGCTACAGTACATAGTTTATCCAAACTATTTCATTAGTGACATTGTTTCTCAGTTCCTCGATCCGATCATAAGCAATTTCCAACAGGTTTGAATTATTAATAAATTGCCTTGAAAACGACTCACACTATTCTCTTAACAGATTTCGAATGCAATTTCGATGACAGTGCAGAGAGTCGACGGTGTACTTGGCAATGCTGATCTATTCACAGACGAGCTGAATTACATTAAAATCTGTTTTGGATTATGTCTACGTTTATTGGCCGCATTGTTTTCTTGGTCTGGCTTCAGTGATGATTCTAATAAGAAGTTACTTAAGGGTAAGTAAAAGCCCGTATGCCCTTATTATTGTACTGAGTGTGCTTTGTAGAAGCCTTTTTGGCTATTATTGGGAGATCCGTACGAGACCAGTTTGTCAACAAAGATGTTTCAACTTTGGCATTTGAAGTTTTCGTAAAATGCCGAGCGTTTGAAGCAAGCGCTGTTGACATTCAATCAGCTGTACATCTATACCATTTGATGCAATCGTTAAAGAAATTTGCTATAAAGAAAAATTTGGACAGTGAATTGCGTGAGTTTATGATAAAAAATATTATCTAGCTTATGGGTAAGAAGTCTTTTTTAGGTGACCTTTGCAAAGTGTTGCTTTGTCGAAAATGGTTCAACTATGACGGTACAGTGGAGAGAGGTTCGCTGTGTAATATCTATTTGGACGAATTGGTAAAAGGATATTTAAGAAAGTCAGATTTCCGCCGACAGAAGACTATTCTGAAAGCAATTCTCGAAGAGACAAAGTATTTGAAGTCCAAGGAGAATTCATTGAAATCGTTTCCCAATTTTAACAAGTGAGGTCAAGGAACATGTCTTCCAATGGTAACTAACGCTTGTTTCGTTTAGGGCAAATTTTCCAATGCTGTTCAGAGGACTCTGTGAAACATTAATTACTTCGCTAAGCGATGCGGTACGTGATGGAGGTGGCACAGATTCAGATCAACTTAGAGTTTGGGAGAAAAGTTGTGAAATTTTGAATACCCTCTTGGAAATGGTTCAATCATTGGATGTGCCGAGAAATTTCGTTCTTTTCTTAAAAGTAATTTACAAAATTTTTTGATCGATTGACAATAATTATTCCTTTGTTTGCTTTAATAGCATGCCCATTTTTATTTAAAAATTGTTCTACAACGCGGATTGTCTGTTTATGAAAGTTACCTCAGAGAAAATCCAGAACGAGTCAACGAATTGCTTAAGAGTCTTCAAGTCACAACACGATTCTTACACAATCTATGCTGCCATTCTAAAGTAAGATAGTTTATATTTTTTATATTCATTGCAATAGCGTATTAGTATCTTTTGACTAGGCCTTAAAAAATACATCGATTGTAAGTCAAATACCATCCCTACGAGAGACAGTGGAAAATTTGGTTTTTCGTGTAAAAGCGCTGCTGGCAGCCAACAAATGTGCATCGGTGTTCTGGATGGGAAACCTTAAAAATAAGGATTTACACGGTGATGAGATCTTATCACAGGTTTGAAGCAATTCACACGTACAAAGGTGTAATATTTTATTGATTAGTATTTTCTCAGACGGCTTCATGGACCTCTGCGAATAATGCAAATAGTGATGACGAAATTCCCGAAGATGATGTTAGTGTGGATGAAACTGTACTGGGTGATAATGATAGTAATGCTAAAGGAATCACTGCAGCTAATGATTCTTCTCGAAGTACTTGTTTTTAAGAATGAAGTGTGGAAATATATATCTGTTTATAGATGTCATTTGTTTAACCATGTTGTTTGTTTTATTTTATTTTTTTCTTAACTAAAATGGGCTTACCGGTCAAGGAAACTAGGAGCGTCATCCTCGACAAATGTAAGGACTTAGTCCATATAAGTAGCTTCCGCTATCATATCAGACTGCGATACCCATGCTTTATATAGGAATAACTCTTGTCAATCACGTTTTCTTTGGAATAAGAGTAGAGTAGAACAGATAAATATTGTTTAGTGGATTTATATTATGCATAAAACTAAAGTCTGGAAGTTGGATTGTTGTGTGGGCTAGATCCACAGTAGCCCTTAGGTCATCGGCGAACAATCGACTGAATTTTTATTTCTGTCCAACTATTCGCATTTATTTTTCACTTTGCTAGTAAGTTAATTTATACTTGTTTCTTCAATTACGGTATTCACATTAGTATAATTTCCCTACTTCACTAGACACTGCGTCTTGGCTGGAAGCCCACCAAAATAAAAAATAGCTTAGTCTGGAACGGAGTATTCATATATTGCGTATCTCTGACGAACCTTCCTTTCTTCGCTACTCGTAGGATTCATTATGAATTTTAGAACAAAAAAAATAAAAATTATAAAAAACATTAAAAAAAAAAAAATTGAGACTCCTTTAAACCCGGGCGGTAGTACAGAGCCTAAGCTGGTTGTGCTCCTGAAATACTGAAAAGTAAGAGGACTGTGGCTACACATAATCCAACTGCTGTTAAAAGTTCCATGGAGCCTTTAACAGCAGTTGGATTATGTGTCCAAAATGAACGTTTCTTACAGCCCAAGCCCCGATACATAGTCCTTTCAAAGCACCCTTACAAAGACTGCCGCATAGGCAGCTGAGTTCTATAACACTTCAGAAGCATCCCTGTGGATACTAGATACGAGTGTGAAAACCCATTAAGATCGGCAAAAAGAAAAAATCGTCACCTCAGATCCAATGGGGACAAGCAGTGACATAACGTCAAAGGCCCTCCAAAGTCACATTTATGTAAGTCACCGAGGTTCTTAAGGACAAAATAATCATGACTGTGATTGACAAAGATGCGCACTTCTTGTGATCAATTAAGGATCTCTGGCTCCTTGGGCGATGACTGACGGTTCCATTAAATATGACCATGGGTTTGGTGGAATTATCTTAAAGTTATATAAAAAGGATGATTTAGATACTGGTAAACTCCCTCTTTATCATCTTGAATCGACTCCCGATACCGTAGACCCTGATGCGTCACCATGGAAAGGGATGGCTCTCAATCGTCGCCTAATAAAACATCTTTGATCAATGAAGACACAAGGTCGGAGTGAGGATGAACTCTTAACATGATCTTCGAATTCGGGAGGCATGACATTACCGTGGTGGAAGCTCTTCTACCTCTAGCCGGCCTTCTCTGTCTATCCAAAGATAGGGAAGATATCGTGTGGACAATGTGCGGACTCAAGACTCCGGTACCCTGTATATTTTGGAAGAAGGTAAACCCAATCCCGCACATTGGTAAATATTAGCCTAAAAGTAACTTTACTCCCTAATTACAGCGATCGAGACACAACGGCAGACAAATTGGGGACCAATAAAGGTTCCTATTATTAGGTATCGGTATTTTCCCCTTGATCGTATGGACTCTCTTCTTGGGAATAACCTGGAAAGACTGATCCCAGTCGCCGAGGAGGCAGAACATAGTCTCATCGGCGGTGATGCTAATGTCCATCACACTGTAGGGGGCAGTTCAGATATAAACGAAAGAGGTGAACTAATTTACGATTATATTTATTTTTATTTATTTTTAAAACCCGACAACATCGCACATCGTCACCTAACTGTCTTTCCATTTCCTGCCAACATTTAATTTCCCCATATGCTTTCCTTTCACTCCATCACTGGGTTTATAACTTTAAAGGACTTTAGACCTTAGTGATGAAATAAATAAAAAAATAAAAAATCTATTGGCTGATTAAAAACTGGAAGGTATCGGATGAGCACTCTTTTTTGATCATCTTCTTCAATTGATTTACTATTGATGATGATCCTCTGAAGCCTAAAGGCTTAGAAAAATTCTCCCGACTAAACCAACAATGCCCAAATATCAAAGCAAAAAGGAAACAAAAGGCGATCAACTTCTTCATGTTTAAAGAATCTGCAGTGCGCAAATAAGAAGTACTTACTTTGCTTGACGCCACGCAAGTTCCTAACCACCTCCCACTACTGCTGCCCTTTTTCATTTATTAATGCAACTTCTGTAATCTAGGATCAAGACAGACACACAAACAGAAGAATGTTCGACAGCAAACAAAGGTTACCGAGAAACCAAGCGCTAATTTTAAATATATTTACCAAAAAAGAAATATAATTGCTCTGGTCGCTGCTCTGATTTTATAGAAAATCAATGCCATATTTGGTCTTATTCAGTTTGACCAAATGACGGAACTGGTGAAAACACGTTGAGAAAGGTACGTACAATTCACCATTGTTTGATAACTACCCTCTCTCGTCATTATTCTGAATTCACTTCTCTTTACAGTTAAAAGAGAAACACGTCAGTAGTTTTAGTTTCTCTTTAATTCTTTCGATATTTCAATTTTTATTTTGTTTAAAACTTTACAAGATACGAACAAAATAAAACATATTTTGCAACCTATCGCAAAGACAATCGCCCCTATTGTGGAATCCGTCGGAACTGAGTTTCACTTTACCTATTCGATTCCCTTTCTACTTGTATCGTGGAATCCGCCGGCAAGGTCTCCTTATCGACAAGATTTATGAAAAGGTACTTAGTCTACTGATAGACAACTGTCTTAATCTGTCAATAAAAATGTATGTACATTCTAAAAAAGTAATTAAATGTAATAAAGTAAATGAAAAGTGAATGAAGTAAATAAAAATTCAAAAGTAAGCCTAATAATGGAAACAATAGCTATGTTTTGGAAGCAGAAGTAAATGAGCGGTCTTGGCAGAGAAGAACACGGGCGAGCTTAATAGGAGCAGTGGATGATTTCGTTTAGTTTCCATATGAAAGGATGTTTTTAGAAACAAACATTTTTCATACGTAATAGAGCAAATGGAAATGGATCGAAATTCCAAATCGTTTTCTATTCCACCACAAGGAAAGCTAGCAGCATGCCGACGTTTCTTCGCCAAAGGAAGTTATCAGCATGATGTTCGCAAGGACTTCCATATTTGCATAGACCAATCAACGTTTTTCAATGCGTTATCAGAAGTAGTGGACATCCTTAAGAGAAAATTATATTCTATTTAAATTCATATGTAAATGTAAAATGAAAAAGATGAACCTGAGCTCCAATTTTATGAAAAATGTGGAAGTCCAGGAGTGCTCATATGTGTTGATGGGACTCATATTGCTATTAAAATTCCATAGGCACCTGAAAGAAGGTTAGGTTGCGGGTAAAAATATTATTATAGCACTGGACAATCAGTCAGTGGTTAGACGCTTGGACCATAAACTCAATGAGTGTTCATCTCAAATGAGATGACGTTGCTCTGGGTGTGAGTAAGGCAAAGCAACCTTGGAGTTCTCTGGTCATGAACCGCAGAGAAGGCGGTCAACCGTGGAAGGTTGCAGGCAGTCGAAATTGGCTTTTAAAATGCCTATTGTCACCACTCATAGAACAGTTCTAAGCTTGGGGTGAAGAACACTAAAATGGTTGGTATCGGTCATGAAAATTTTGGGTATCACTTTTGAAGGATAACACCTGTGATGCTTTCACGACGTATGTATTGCACATTCATGAAAACATAAGTTTTTCGAAATGCAGAACGTCAATTTCCACGAATTTAGTGTTATCGTTTCGAGTGGAATGTAGAACGCCAAAATATTCACTTTCGAACATACAATCCAAAATTCATGATTTCGTTCGCAATGCAGAACACCTAATTCGACTTTTGGTGGTTGAATTCACTAAAAGTGAAATACAGAACGTGGGGGTATTTGTAGTTTTTACAAACAAAAAAATAAATACATACATACATAAATGTGTTTATTCAATTTTTATATTAACTTTTTTATTTAGGCGTTTCGCAGTCAAACGCATGAATGAGAAATGTCATTTTGTTCGAGAAAGATTCGATTCGAACGTTTTCATCTATACAGTGGAACTCATTGGACCAGCGCACACTGGATCAATTTCACCCCGGGGGAAGATCGGGGTATCATTTACTCCAATCGCAAACTGGATTAATAATGCGGTAGGCTTCCATCTCCCTCAAATTCGAATTCACATACAAAAAGCTACGAGCATATGTATGTGGATTCGTTTAAATAAGTGCCAATTCATGCAGAGGCTAATAGTGACGTAATTGCAGAATTCTTTGTCGCTGCCTTGAGAACAATCATAGCACAATGACGCATCTGAATGATATAGGGATCAGTACCAGTATCAGTACCAGTATTAATCGATCTTCCTTTGAACCCATCAACGAGGGAACCTATCTTTACATCCAGTTGGATACATCTAGATGTTCAACATTAAATTAACTGAGAGAACACTGCAGTTCAATATTCTACTTACATATATTTATATCTGATATATTTATCATGTTCACCTTTTATCCTTTTTCCTCCTCCTTGTCTGAAATTTCTCTAAAATCGATAAAATGAAGTAAAATCGGAAATAGAAAAAAAAAGAACAACTTTGAATTTATTGGTGTTAAGATTTTATTTATAATTCACCATAATATCATGCTTAACAATGTTGATATAATTATTTGTATGAAAAATTAAAACAATATAATATATATTAATTTAAATGTGTATTACATATTTTGTATATATATATTTTTTTTTTTTTTGTTAAACATTTTCCCCATACTTTTAACATAAGTAATATATTTTGAAATAAAGTTTTATACATACACATATGAATATAATTACTAAAACAAGAAACTGAACATGAAAGAATATGAAACTTCTTTAAAATGTGTAAATACTCCATTCGGGTAGGTATAGCTCATTTGTCATAGCTATGAATGATATTTGCTTTAGTCTTGCGAACTAAGGCGTTGTATCAACTAGCCGAGCTTGAGACAGATGTCCTTATTTTCATTCACTTAATTCTACAAAACTTACTAGTCCATCGACATATATATACTTCACTAGGGCTTTAATCTCTATATTTTCACTGATATTCTACAACTATGTCTAGAGCTTCTCTACTACTAACTTATTTATTTACTCTTTAATCTAAACTAAACTTTCGCTACGTTACGGAACAGCATGTCCTTAAGCTTAAGATGTTGTCTGTCAAGAACCTTCAATCTGGCTTTCAGTACATCGTTCCTGTTCTGTTCACGTTGTTCCTCTTCCTGCAGATTCTTTTGTTTTTCTTTATTCTTTTGGCGTGACTGACGACTGGCTTCGTTATTCTTGCAGCGGTCTTCGTAACGTTTACGTTCGCTTTCAGGTAATTTACGCCATACTTCAGGATCCGGCATGTCACTGTGCGGCTTTGGTGGTCGGCCACGAGGTTTTCTTGTTGAACTGGTACTGCCGTGCGTAGAAATTGCTGGTGAATTTGGATTAGTTGAGCAGAGAGTATAGCTGCTAGCATCGCTTGGCGATGGTGTTGCGTAGGATGTTTCGTCACAGATGTAGGATGATACTATACTGGGAGGATTTTCATATTTAGGCTCGGTGAAGTTGGGGAATTGCGGGTTGGGAATTTCAAAACCCCAACTATCTATCATGGTACATACTTCTGCTGTATCAGGTACATTAGTACATAATCCAACCTCACATCCAGTATCTATAATCAGCCTAGGTGTGTTTAGTCTAGATTTTTTAGCCCCTACGATTTCTATATCTGCATTTGACAGATGACCACTATTTCTTTTCAAATTTGGTTGTTGTATTTCGTAGTCAAACTGTTGAAGGATATCTTCCAAGTATGTTTCCCCATCTATACTATTACTGCGGCCTGGAGAGAAGCGACAGCATGTCTCCTCTTCATCCATATGCGTGTAATTATGCAAATCGGAAGTATTGATGCAATCGTTCAATGTTGGAAGTGGAGAGCCCGGAGAGATTGCAATATATGAGGATGAATTATCTGAATCCTCGGAATTTGTGATCATGTCGTTGTTGTAGTTATTATTGTGATTTATGAGTTCAGATTCTGATGTTTCAGTTTCAAAGTTTGGTTGTGTTAAACCAACCAGCTCTTCGCTATATAGCGTACGTAGTTTACTATAGACTGTTTCTTCTCCTGGTACATCTTTCATTAATTGTTCAGCTTGTCCGTCTTCTGGTTGCAGTTGACCTGCATAGTCTACATTCATCATGTTAATGGTCATATCGTTAAATCCGTCTAACTTGTACGTTCCTTTGTTTATATCAAAATCAGAGTTGTTGTTGGTTTCAATAAAGTAATCTATTAAAATAAAAGAAAACAAATTATTAAGCGATTAAAGTTATATAACAAATTATTAACTATAAAATTAGTTATTCAAAGTAATCATTTATTGTTGTTGTAGCATATGTAATAAGTCATGCAATTTTAGACAAGCACCCTTCTGCAATCATGTTTTAATAAAACGGATATTAAAAATCCATAGATACTACATACATATGTATATAATGGTGTCAATATTTTATCTTGTAATCCTAGTATGTTAAGGATGCGAAACATTAATGGAATAACATCTTGTTCATTAGAACACAACGAATTCAATTTAACGGTTGATATTTCAAGATATCTATTCTATAGCATTCCAATCTTTGGTCTCTATGTTCCTACATAACTTCATTTTATGTATGTATGTACCTACGTATAGGCATTAGCAAAAGTCCGTATACGATAATATCGATTTTTATCGTAGTATGTTATCGATATCCACTGTAGTCGTATGATAATGCGTATATGTACTTCCAAAGAAGTTCTTTGTTTACTATCAATTTTGGGAAAAGCATTAGCATGAAAGCATCATTCCTTTACTGCTGCGTTATGCATTGTAACAAAGAACGATGGAATGGAATGCTCACTTGAACTTAATTACACTGGTTGTAATTTACCAACCAGTAAATTTTGAAATTAAATAAAAGTAAAAGTAAGTAATAGATTGTGTATTATTATCTTTATTTACCGTGGGGGGGTAAAAAATCAACAAGCCCGTGATGACTTTCACAACGATTCCAACTCTAAATATCAAATTTAATTTAAATTGGACAATGTTTAGTGTAGTCACATAGATTTCTGGTTGTCTGTTACATCGAAAAGGTGTACGTATTTATTTATACGATAAATTCAAATTTCTAATAATTTTCCGAAAAACTACTCAAAACTATGAACTTTACTAAATATGGCGTTCCAGATTACTACTTGACGAATGCGAATATAAAGTCGTTCTTACTGTACACAGCAACATAATAATTGAAACAAAAAACGAATAATAATTAACAAATTTCGAAAAATAGTTAATATTTTTATTTTTATTTTTATTTAAAAAAAGAAAAATTTTTCAGAGTAAGAATTGTGTATCAAAAATTGGTGATACCATTTTGAGTGCACAAAATCTTTTTATGTTGAATACTGTCGCAACTAAAATCGACTGATATCAGAAAACATTGGACGCCATTTTATTTAATTGTGGCCATTTTGTGATGCATAATATAATGTCTTTGCTACACGTTACAGATTGTTGATTTTATCAAAATTTGAACATTTGACATTTTATTTAAAAAAAATAAAAAATATTAAATAATTAATAATTGCTTACTAGTACAAAAGTTTTTTTGAAACTCGGTCATTTCTCTAAAATTTTTACAAAACGTATGGAATTCTGTAAAATACCTTTCGCGGCAAGCAACTGAAGATGTTAACCGTACCAATTAACTGATTGACAATAACTAATAAGTAGTCTATCTAACACCATGTATCTTCTGATTATCCGTCAAGTACTCTCCCCCACAATTTGTTTTTTCTTTCTCTTCTTTAGTTGGCACGAGAGACAATACAAATACAAACATCAACAAGAAAAAAAAATGTAATGCCACCTGATAATACTACCATCTCATGCATATGTATGCGTATGCTTCTCTATACATTTGTATTTTCGATCGTGTAGAGACAGAGAGTACAATGAAGATACTTAGCTTTTACTCTTTAAAAATGTTGCTCTTTCAATTTGAAGAGAGAATATCGTTTGACCAGACCACACAGACACATTTTACAGCTGACTCATAGATACATATATTCTATTTGGATTTGGCGAATGGTTACAGGTGACATGACGTATCGAGCAAGATTGGACATGTTTTATAATACGCGATTTTTTGGTTTTAAGAGAATTTTTTGCGGTTGGGGCGCGCTTTCGATTAGGGGTAGGCAATAGATACTTTCGTATCTTTCCTATCAATTTGTGATGTTTAGTTTTGTTTTTTTAAGCAAATTACACATTGAGTCATAAAATTTGATTATTAAGGTAATTGACCGTTTTACTGAGCCTAGTCATTTTAAAAAGTATTGTGAATACGTTTGTGATCGTTCTTGTGCTAAAAAAGGCATTTAATCTTTAGACAAGAGCAGTTAGATACAAAGCATTATAAGTAAATAAACATTGATTTTGTACAAATATTCATACAATTATGTATGTGCATGAATTTACATATGTATGTACATATATACATTATGTACATATGTACATTATAGAATATCACCTTTTTGTTTCGGTGGATTCTCCAACTTATACATATGTAAATAAATATTTGGCACAACAGGTCCATTGGACCCAGGGTCTAGCTCCTCACAACCATTGGTGTTGTGCTTGTTATATTCTTTAAAAAGATACATATATGTACATATGTACTTTAACAAAATACATGTGCAATACATACATGTATATGTACATATGTACTAAATTTGTTGTATGCATGCACAATTGTTTGAATCGCAACATTAATCCATTAATGCAAAATTTATGACTTTATTTCTGCATCGATTGCACAAATGTCTAATACAAATTATACATAGCTAAATAATAATGATTTTGATTGCAAAATAAATGACAGTTTTGTTTGTAAATTCATCTTTAAAGCAAATGTAAATTATCAGCTAAGACTAGTACCTGTTCGATCCACTGGCAATGGCTTCTGAATGTAAACTGATTTGCCATTGACATGGAGAGCAGTATAAATACTTTTTCTTTCTGCCGGCCGGTGTCGTCATAAGAGATAAAAATCGGGAAAACTTTATAGAGTGTTAGGCACCCAAGAAGTGTGTCACAAAGAGAATTTAAAAAAACAAATAATAAATCCATTCTTTCTTATTATTGAAATTCTGATAGCAAGGTTCGACACCGGAAGGAAGAGGGTTGAATGGGGTAACAAATTAGGATTATGAACTGAACATGTTTGAATTTGTTGAAATTTGATAGAGTGCTTTCGAATTAAGCTTAAAGAGAAAAGTTCAAAGAGAAAACATATTTAAGGGTACACATTTAATACATACATATATGTGTGTATGTGTGAGCACATTTTCTGTTTGAGATACGTATTCTTTCGAATTTACTGAATTTTTGAGATTTTCTGTGTTCCTTTTTATTTAAGTATTCAGGGTTATTTTTGACCGACTTTTGCAAAACAAATATGAGATTTTGGTCTAAATATCTATTGGTTCAGTGCACTTGCTAGGTCAAGTTAAATCGTATTTATTGTCTATATACATATGTTTGTATGTACATATTGCATTAAGCAAGTTATACCCTACCAGTTGTAGAATGACATTCCCAGACTGTCAGTTCTCAACTTCAAGTGCAGACTTATCTTTCAAGCTACAAACTATCATTTTGCATGTCGGTCTAGCAAAACTGGCAGTTACACACTGATTGTGTGTCTTCTACTTTAGTTTCATGACAAATTTTGATCAATCTTAGTGGAGTACATAATATGTACTTATGTATGTCGTCCTCAATTTTGTCTGTCTTCCACCAGCATATATTATTTTTTAAAATTTGTTATTTAGGATTGAGGCTTCATTAAACGGGAAACGTTTTTTACGCTGCGTGAGATGACATTCTTGAAACGTCACATAGAAAGCGGAAAGCGGTCTATGGACAATAGACATTCACTGTCTAAATAAATGTCTAGTAGTGCCATAGCTTTTTGATTTAAAGTTATCGTATCGTTTATTATATCGTTCCATCATTACCACAAAAAGTCAGAAAATAACAAATTTCAACGCCACGTCAGCAATGTAAATCTATATATGTATATACATATGTACACACATACGTACACAACACGCGCTTTGATGCCGTGTTTTATTAAAAATGCTGACTATAGAGTTTCATACAGTCAAAGACATCAGACGATATGTAGATTATGTAGGTTCTTGAATGACTAAGAAGAATAGGATTCTGCCCGTAATGGCAAATAAGTATTAACTACATATGTATTATATCATTTAGAAATCCACAAACAAAATTTGACTAGGTAAAATATGTCAGATTTGGAGATTTATTTATATTATAAGTTTAAACCTATAGACAAAAGTAAAATATGTCGGAACAACGAAAAATTAACAGAATTTATAGAAATCGAATTTTTTGGGACAGCGCACTCTGGGGATCAATTACCTCGGAGTAAAACTAACTTTATAAAAGGGGGAGATGAAGTGGCTGAATATGGGGGGAAAATCAATGTATACACATACATATGTATGTAAGTTGCCAATTTCGGGATCCAAAGAATACCACTACAATGAAAATCGGTTCATGTATACACAATTTAACCCGATTGGAGTAAAAGATACCCCGATCTTACCCCGGGGTAAAATTGCTCCACTGTCCGCTGGCTTCATTGACTTCAATTTTATTTTTAACTCACTACTTATCTCAAAAAGTAACAAGTAGAAAAATGACATATTTTGTTAGCAATTCGACCAATCACAATCTTTTGACTAAATGTCACCTGCATTGCTGACTACTTTTAAAGGTTTTTTTTTGTCTATTACATATTTATGAATAATGCTTTCTTGAGGGAATTTTTTTTTTTTTTCTTTTCATGTATGGCACCTCTATTCATTATGAATTTGTGTCAGTTTTTTAGCTGACGAGGAATTAAATACATATTTGAACTGTAATTTTTACTTTCTAGGATTTGGACCTACCACGTGTATCTGTTCTAAATTTTTATTTAGGACAAATTTGGTTTTTTTTATATATGATGAAAGAAAGGTGATTTCCTTTCCTTGTAGAAACAAAATAAGATGACATCATTCAATAGCACAGTACATATACTATCTGTACATAGAAATACATACATATACATATCTTCGTAATGTGCCAATTGAAAATAAGAACAAAGGTGTTTTTAAGTATGACATTTTTCGATGACAGCATTATATTATTCGAAAACGATCATTTTCCGAAATCTTTCGAATATGGTCAAACTTTCATTTTGCCAATTTTCACTCACAAATAAGTGATTACATTTAGAGCGCACAAAATGTACGAATTTTATTGATCATGTTTTTTTTTTTTTGTTCAGTAGATCTACAATTCTTGGTCTAAAAATAGCAAATGAACGAAATTGTTTAGATTTCGTAAGTAGGGATTCGAATGGAATTTATTTCGTACAAACAAGGTACAGTAATTGCGTAAGTTTAACTCTGTTCTTTGGTAATAAATGAAATGACTTGTTGTGGCTTAGTGGTAAGTACGACGAACTTCTGAGCATTTACATATATACGGTTCGAAACCTAGAAAATACCCCGAACATCTTACAAATATCCGAAAGTATTCTAAAAATTGCAAAGTATTCTAAAAATTGCCAATCGGAGACGACATAAAACTGTAGGGTTCATCCGTGCGTTAAGACATAATTTCTTTAAATGCGAGAACTTTGAGCCCTACTTGGGTAGTTTCCTCAAAATAAGATACGCTTCTGAACGAAAAAAACAATAATAGGTTAACATAACAGCACAAATAATATCAGGTAACGCTATATTGTTAAACAATAATGATGGTAACACTTAAACTTCGAATTGGAAATTGTCATAACCGAAATTTCAATTGTTTCACTTTGATATAATATTATTTGAATGAATACTATACAGATAATTTTCAGACGTCGAAACTGAAGGTTGTGTTTTTATTTTATTGCTTTGTGAGTAAACTCTTCAATAAATAGAACAGTTTTTGTTGAAGTTATGTAGGCATCTAGTTGTTTTTCGATAATGGCTTCATATCTAATTGTAAATTATCTATCATCTAACCTTATTGTCGTTAGAAATAATAATTTCCGTTAGTGCATTTAAGTAGAACCTTAAGTGGATATGGGTATGTGCACAAAAAGCCGGGCTACAAAAGATGGTTTATATAATATCGTACAAATTTTTAATAATGGGAATGGGCCTAAAATGCAACCGCTTATTAAACTTCGTTTCGATATGAAATCGAACAGTTTTTTCGTGCGAATTGGTGGAGTGTAGTGACAAACTTACAAATGTACACATGTATGACATAATTGAATATTTTATGTTTCTGAAATTAGAAATAAATAGTTTAAGTACTTTAAGTTTCTTCCGACATCTCTCAGTTAGAAAACAAAAAAAAAAACCTAATATCTGATCTCACAACTACTTGCATCCACAGAATACTCTCTAACAAAGTAACGAACGGTAAAAATGTGGGTGTGTTTGTATCAAACTCTTTTTTTTTCTTATCAAGAGAAAAATAGCAATACAGAACAACACCGCTATACCGTATGGCAAATGGCATGGCAATAGTATATTTTGCAAAGATAACGTATTTACGTACGTATGCACAAAGTTTTATAAAATATTTTTGTATACTTATAAAGGTATTTGTGCATTATCTGTATTTATCGAAGAACATACTCATTTAAACAATATTATGGACTTTTGGAAATATTAAGAGCTTTAATAAAGAGAAAACTTTGACGATCAAAATAGTATTTCACAACATGTGTTAAATTCGTTTACATATATAAAGAAGGTATGGATTCTTGGAATTGAAATAACTCGTATGCTTTCCATGATGTTTGTATAATATTTTATTATTTGTTGGGGATTTGGGAAGCAGTTTAGACATACATCCTTAAGTACATATTTACATGTATGGATATAATTTTCCTTTTTTTTATAAAATGATCGTTATACATACATATGTACATACATATGTACCTAATTGTTCAAGTGAAAATACCCATTTGCAATGTACCTATCCATTTTTAAATAGAATCATAGCTACTCTATTTTTCTACTTTTTTGACCAAAGAATTTTTTGGTCGCATGTGTCGGCAAATTGGAACTGATTTTTTTCAATGCTTATCTCAGGTTGCGATTAATTGTGAAATATTTAACACGTCGATTAAAGATAAGTTTTCATCACGTTTTTTTGGACACATATTGAACATATCAATCTTTTCGACACCTTGAAGTGCTGGCGTACTTATTTGTAAGGAAATAATGAACTTAGAGCTCAAAACATTAGGGTCTTTTAGGAAATGAATGCACAGGGAAATTTGTAGCGCTATCACTTTTGTCTTATAAGGATGTGTTGGTGAAGTGCCACGTGCCACTCTGTTTAATATCGGGGGTGCAACATTTTAGTCATTAGCGGTTTAGCGGCTTACATGCTCCATAACTTAAGCAAAAACACACAGTTTAATTATTATTGTAGAATACTAATAAGAGGGTAAAAATGAGTACTTTGCGTTTTTTTTTCTGCGGAAATGATAAGAATTATAGACACATCACAAGCATGCGGGGCAAAGGCTTTTTGGCTTTTTTGATTCTGGATGTTTGAATGTAAGAACTTTTGGGCGTGTTTCTAGAGGTATATCTTAATAGTTATTAATGCCCCCGCTGCAGATTCCTAACACCCCTGCTGATCAGCCACCACCACTGCTTGTGCTTGTTCCGAGCGATGAGCACAAGTTCAAAAATTTGAAATCGATATCTACTCATAACCTTTTTATCGATTTTAAGGCTGATATCTAGTTTGGTTTCCGTGTCAAGCCCATCCATTTGTACAGTGTGCTCGGTGCTCTATCAAGGTTAATAACGCATCACCGTGACCTTTGATGACAACAATGAGTTAAGCCCTCTGTTTTGTGTTGAAGCACAATTGACAGAACTAAGCGAATTGGTAAGTTTGGGATTATTGGGACAGAAGTAACTAAAATGATTTTTATCGCTGAACAATGGGATAACTAAGTAGGTAGGTGATGTTTAGATTAAGGGAGGATCAACCAAACGTCTACATAGGGTCTGCTATCACTTTTGAATAAATCTTCCCTATTGTTGTTTCTATTAACTGAGAAGGAAATGGAATAGTTAGTTGCCTATTACGAGCAACTAAGTAGAATCTACTAACATTAGACAATTTCGATTTTTATCATTCTTCATAGAGCGGAAATACAGATAGATACTTGGTCTCACTGGCGCTGTTGGAATTTGAAGGAGAGATTCAATGATGAATTTCCCAAGCTGACAGCAATATCGACCTAGTCAGATGGTTACGACATTGAAAGCCAATAGACATCAATGCAATTGAAAGAACGAAGTAGAAATAGCGTAACAAATGTGATTGGAGAAAATTACTTGTGACTAATAGGAAAATTCTGCGTGACAATTTAACGTTCAACGATGACCGTAAAGATCGCAGATTATGTTCCCCATTGGGTCTAGGAGATCAAAGTTCACTGCCATTGGTTATTGTGCTATCAGAAGTGAGGTATTTGATTCAGAAGCGAAATGATCTGATTTAAATTGGAAAGAGTGGTGAATTTCGATAGATTGGGAATCTAATGATTTCATAGGACTAGTATGAAAGAGGTCATGACTCTGATCAACGGAAAACTTAATCCCGATACTTGTCTGTACTGTTAAAAGACGTACAATGTCAGGTCGTATCGATAAAAATCATATTATCATGAGACATTGAAAAGTTAAAGGAACTCCATAGTTTCTGTGGAACAATGCGTTACGGTTTGAAAATCATGTGATATGAATATATTCGTATATAAGAGAGATACAAACTAGAATTCTAAAATTCTGGAAGACTTGTAAATGATATAATGTAAATAAGGAAATCTCTTCAACTTATCTGTGAACGCTTTAGCTATTACAAAAGTTTCGTTTTCGCTTATATAGTGTACATAGGAACAAAGTCAAGGTATTACTCATCTTTTATAATTATTATGTTCGTAATTATTATTTCTTTTATCAGAAAATAATGTGATATGATTTTTATTCAATATTTCCAAATAAAGCATTTCTTTTGTTTTATATTCCTTGGTTCATAAGAATATGAATGTATGTACATACAGTAGTATTCCCTTGGATTACGTGACTCTGCAGATGTAAGCCATTGGACTACATTCGTCATCGTCTCTCGTGGGCATAAACATTAACACTTAAGTGTTGGTAGCCAAATAATGGACGGAGGTTATCAATTTGGTAGGCAACAAGTAAATAGTAAAGTTTGTGCAGAGTGCATAGATAAAAGAATGAATCATCTTCAATGGATATTAATAATTTTTGTATGCGAATTAAGTGTTTTGAGTTGAATTATTGTTTCAAGTGATAGGAATGAAATATTTCTAAAACCTGTAGATGTAATTGTGTGATATAAATTTACTTAACCGAGTAATGGTACAACACTACTATGGTCAAGACAGTCTTGGTATTGTAACAGACTGTTTTAAGTATAGTTACAGTATGATAATGTTTTTTTTTATTTTTTCTGTTAATTGGCGCCCAACAAAGCAAACAATATTGGCAAAAGATACGTCTAGTAAGAGGTGTAACTGGGACACACATAACTATGGATTTCGTCGTAGTATTTGTAAGGCAAGTGCAGGTCAAGAAGTACCAATCGTCATAGTATTTGAAAAAGTTTACCTAAAATGATACATGCGGCAATACTTGATAGTTTTATTGAAAGTATTATATGGACAAGTCCAAATTTTTACATATTTTGAGCAAATCATCTGGTACCATTTCATCTGCGTTTCGTCTACTGATTTCAGTAACGCTTTGAGCCAAAATTTAGTAGAAATTAGAAGACAGTAGCAAGTGTTTGACGTCGAAGGTTTACTTCATGTCAGAGGTCTGCTCGTATTCGAATGGAATGATGTCACGTGCAAAGGAATGGATTTTATTTCTAATGCGAGAAAAGTTATACATTTAAATTAAAAGCTTAATTAGAGTGAAACTATAATGAACAAAGCTGTTCCTTCTTGCAGATGGAGGTGGTAAAGGGAAGGATCATTTAGTCATATCGGCAGCAGGATAACCTTCCCTACAAAAAGGGACTGACGTGGTTAACCCGAAAGAATCAAATTCGTTCAAAATAGCATTTTCATGGTTTTAACTTGATGTTGATGGGTTTGCGAGCATTTAGCTGACAGACTATAAACTGACAGGAGAAACAATGAACAAATATTATCTACTAGGTTTCCTTTAAATTGGAGCCTAACGAGTCACATATATTGACATACATACATACATATGTATAAGTGAAAAAATAACTTTCAATTCTCCAAAATATTCACCGAAAGCTGCAAGCAAACAGTGCACTTTAATAAATATTTGCTTGGAAAATTCAATAACCATTTTGGTGATCAAAGGTCGTAATTTGTAGAGTACGTTGGGCGCCATTTACAAAACAAAAAAACACTCCTTATACGAATAACTGAGGAGATAGTTGGATTCTCGATGGTAAAGGTCGTGTAAGTATGAACGATAAGTAATTAATAGCCAATTAAGGCCATTTTTTGGAATAGGTTTAATTCCTGGAAAAGATTGAAACTCTGAAAGATTGTATGATAATTTCTCTTCTGATTTGTATTTTTCAATTTATGTAACCAAGGCTATAGGAAGCATTTAAAGTTCAAGCTATTTTTGGATACGTTTGGATCCAAGCACATGAATTATTTTTTGTTTTGGACAAGGATCTGATCGGTTGATTCTGTTTTATGTTGATGATTTCTTCGACCAATTCGTAGTAATACGATTTGTGGTTGAGGAAGGTGATTCCTTTTTGGTTGTATTGATTAATTCTTGATGCATCTAATTAAAACTACTTCATTTATTTTAACCAATGTTTCGATAAGGTTTGATCTTTTCTTAAGAGGATTGTAACTATCAATCGTGACGAAGTCTTGAATTTAACTTCCACAAAATACATGTACTGTAACAAATTTTCATGAATCCTAGTCTGATGTTCGGTGAAGCATGCAGGTATATTCCATAGTGGAAGCTAGAGATACTATGGATCGCCTGAATGTTCTTTTTATCTTGTTTCCTATTCATGTTGCTGTTATTAAATATGTAGGTGTAACGATTTAAGGGTGTACCGATTTTACGTGGGCTTCTTCGTTTGTAGGATTTCGATGTCATCGCCCAGCCATAAACCCGATGGCGGCGATAACTCCAAAGCCCTATAAATGGAGCAGTATAATAATAATATAAATAATTTGAATAGGAAACAGTTAGTACAGAAAATCTCTCTTTTCTCTTTCTTTTTTTTCTTATAACTATAAGTAAAAGATATCTAATATAAAATAAAAATGATTTTTTATTACAAAAGCGATTTCGTAATTGTCAAAAGAGATAAATGCCTACAATGCAATGCAAAGCAGGAAAAGCTGCGCACATGCAAGTTTATGCCTACTGTAAAGAACAATGATTCTGAGACCACTAAAAATAGCGCAACGAATAAAGCTCAACTACATTTATGAGTTCTCTGCTTAGCAGTGATGCCAATTGATGCATTTATGAATTCTCTGCTTAGCACATCTTTGGGAATATTGCATTTACAAATGGACCCTAAGTCTGATGTTCGACGTAGCGTGGAGTCCTATTGTATAGTTAAAGCTAGAGAATTATAGATCACCGAGATTTTCTGTACTAACTGTTTCCTATTCAAATTATTTATATTATTATTATACTGCTCCATTTATAGGGTTTTGGAGTTATTTATTTACTAATATTAATTTATTAGTGTATTCTC
Organism: Xylota sylvarum; assembly: GCA_905220385.1. Taxonomy (NCBI): domain Eukaryota; kingdom Metazoa; phylum Arthropoda; class Insecta; order Diptera; family Syrphidae; genus Xylota; species Xylota sylvarum. The sequence continues at coordinate 51,770,495 of LR999958.1, forward strand.
AATTTTAAGAATAACTGTATAGGTATTCTTTAATTGTACAGCATTTTCAAATATCGAAATCGTTGGTTAAAATAAATGAAGCAGTTTTCAACTACATCAACAATTGACCAATAAAGCCGAAAAGTAATGTTTTATACATACTTTACGTATATGTACGTCCATAAAACCATTAGATTATCTTATACGGATCCATTCAATTATTTACATAAATTTTTTAAGTTTCCAATACAATGATAACAACAACAACAAAATCAACATTTCTTGGCAGCAGTTTTTCATGAACTTACCGTCAAGACATTCTGGAGGGAATAACTCTTCAACTGCGGCAATTTGCAGTGCTCCATTCACATCCAGGAACTCGTTTCCAGGCAACTGAATGCCCATCATCTTGGTTGATGACGGTGTTGTTATTGGTGTCTTTGTTGTATTCAAACTGATAGATGTCGGATTTAAACTTTTTTCCGTTGTTATATTCAATTGTTTGCTGTTGTCGCTCTGCTGCTGATCTAATAAATTCAACTGCACTGATGTATTCTCTTGATCCGGGCAGAGTATGATTGTCTGGCCGTCTTTCTCGTTTGCGTTCACTATCACTTGTTTGGTTTTTATGAATCCGTTCGTTTTCAATTTCTTCTGTTTCATAGAAGGAGTTGGCAAAAAGGACCTTGCCAAAAAGGGTACACTTATAATTGTGTAAAATGGCGTTGTCTGGTCTTCCTCTTGGGTTGGTTGCTGAATTATACTTTCTCTTGGTATCTTGGTTTGTATTCGATTCGTTGCACTTTGATTCAATTGATTCAATAATTGTATCTGATTCAGTAACTGGTTTTGATTCAGTAGTTGTGTTTGATTCAGCAATGGATTTAACAAGTGGTTTTGATTCAGCAATAGGTTTTGATTCAGCAATTGGTTTTGATTCAATAATTGCACCAATGATTCCTGGCTCAATATCTCGTAATTTTTCAAAAAGATGGGTTTCGGGTGTTCCCGGTTCTCTCGGTGTTGTTGTTTCACCAAGATAGGTCTTCCACTTCTTGGTAAATTCGGCGCTTTCAGTTGAATAAATTGCTTTGTTGTCGATTGATTTTGGTTTGGTTTGCGATAATGGTTTGTCGTTGTTGTTTCTGTTCTTCGTGTTGTTGGATTGATTCTTGTTTGATTTTTGGTCGTTGTTGTTGTTGTCTGCTGCGGATCTGGGCCTGACTTGGCAATTGGTTGCGTTTTGGAATGCCATTTTGAATGAATCTAAAAGAAGCGAATAAAGAAGAGTTGAAAAAAAAAATCAAAATGATGTTCAAATTTATTTGATTTTGTTTTTTTTTTTTCGATGGACGACAAATAATAATACATTTTATACTTGTTGGAATGTCCAAATTTAAGAGATATGTAAATCCTTTTTTAAACAATTTTTTTTTTTTGTAATGGAATTTGTTTTAGTACTTTGTTTTTTTTTTTTTTTTGCACATAAATAAAAGTGCGGTTACGGCAAGACATCTTTTTTTTTTAATTACCGCATTCAACATTTTGTCCTGTTTTATAATCCTTAAAAAATGTATAAAAATATGTAGATAATGGTTTTGATAAATGGATTTTAGTTTTGCTACTTAATTCCAAACAAGAAAAATATAAACTCTTGTAAAAATAAAAAGAATTATATATTTTTTCTGTGAATAGAAAGCAGAGTATTGTAATTAATAACTGATCTACAGATACTTCATTCTTGTTTGTCAGAAAGGACGATTTGCAAAACTGTTTTAATTTATTTATTTTTTAATTTAACAACTTTTTTTTAGTAAAATCTTGTTCATACGTATGTATGTGTACATGTTCTGCAGATCGTCATCTCGTTTTGGTTACCAAATTTGTCTTTTTTTTTATATAGATACTTACATAATAATTTCCTTTTGTTTGTGGCAAAGGAATTGTAAGGGAACCTCTCAACTAGCTCTTAAAAGAGTCTGGCGCGGTATTGTTTTCCCTCAAACTGTAGAAAAAAAAGAAAAAAAAAATAATATTTTTTAAGTAAATTAAGTCATAAGACAAATTATTAAGATGTTATGAATTATTAGGATGATAGTTCAGATGCCATACTAGGCCCATTGAGTAAAATAATTCACAATTAGATAACTGCCTTATTTAGACTTAACAAAGGAGTTTCCCATTTCATGTAAAAACTTTAACGTTCATAGAGTGTGGTTTTGGTTTGCAACATCAGTTTCACAGTGAATTCAAAAATGTTCTTCCTTAAATTGGGCGCCATTTATTTATAAGACGTGAGTGTATACATTGTATAACCTTGTGAACAATTGGATGTTGCCAAGTTCATTGTCTCGTATATCTCGTGCTAATTACGTAAGATCGATTGTAGTCATCTTTCCAGCAGCAGACACATCACCTCAGATACGAGACTGTAGATGTATTTTGATATCTGAATTGAATGGAAAAACCTAGTTATAATTGAAGGTTAAATGCGTAATTGTACGTAAAGTACTGGCTTCCCACTTTCCAGGGAAGTTATTTATACTTACATATCCATACATATGTACATACATATGTATGTGGTTATACACATGCAGATATTATTTAAAAGTTGGCATAGGTTTTAGAGGTTTTTGTTTTAAATGATAATTACGAAAATACCAACAAAAAAATCAGTTGTGAGTTTCCCACCATTTTGCAATAACAAAGTCCACCATTTTGTAAAATTTGTAAATGCTTACCTATAGCCATTAAACAGTATATGTTACAAGAACTAACAATAGTTGAAAATAATGTTATTACTGTTTGGCTTTACTTAGATTTATTTACATTCGTTATGCTATTCTTACTTACAATACCTGTAGGTATTCTTTATTTACTCTAAAACTCTTTATTTAGATATTTTGAAGAAAACTATTTACAAGACAAAACGATGGTCTTTGAATCGTCTTTAGTCTCTGATACATACATACATATGTATATATTTGTAACTCCATTTGTTTATTTCTCTTTTCCAAGGAAATGACATACAAATGGTTTCAGAAACAATAAATAAAAATATTTATTTTCGCAGGTTTTTAATACATCTGATTAAGTGCACACTTTTTTTGTTGTATATTTCTCAGAAATACAAAAAAATATCATAAATAGCGCTAAATAAGGGGTAGCAAATATTATATTTACTTAAATCTTATAATTGGTTGCTAGGTTAAGTTTCGTTTGCAAGGCACTCGACTAAGTATGTACTTGTCTACTAATTTTGTGATTATACTCCATTTATTTTGATGATACCTTTGTTATTGCATTTAAATTAACCTTAACATTGTAAGGTATGTTGCATGTTCAAAGGTCGCGCATTCCTTAAAATGAATATTGCAAAAGCTGCATATGTATATGTACATATGAGCAGGAGGAAGAGTTCATTAGCCACTACCTACTCTGCCCCATCAATTTAAAAAAAGGCATCACACATAAGGTTTATACATTTCAGATCTTAATGATATTACCCACCACAGTTGGTCTAAAATTCAACATTACTTGGAAAGTAAATGTATCTCAACTTAGACAGTGTGATCGACCCCATCCCCATATACTTGTTTATTCCACTGTGCATTTGTGAATATTCAATAAGGATATTCACCTGACGCAATAGCATACATTAGAGAATGAAGCATTGTGAAATTGCATCCCTTTATAAATAAGAGAGCGAGAGCAAAAGAGAAAGTTCCGTGTAAAAGCGATTGCATATGTAGTTGTGCTCTCTTTGAGGATTAGTAAGGTAAGAGAATAACATTAACTTGGAAGAGAACACGAAAAGCGGACAATTGTTTTCTCTTCTCTAATAATTATAAATATCGAAATCGAAGTTCAACAGCAGCTTTAACAGCTTTCAAGCTCGCTGTATGATTCATGGTATTTTCCAAGAATTATAATCTGCGTATGGTATTTTCTTTTATCGATGGATGAGATATAAATCTCGGAATGTAAAGTGAACAAACATTTTGTTGGTAAAATGGAGAATATTTTTAGAGAAATAAATTTAATTAGGTCACAGAAGTTTTTTTTTTTTGTTTTTTTATTATCAAAGTTCAATGATCGTTAAATTTAGCAGCATAGTACATATACCCATAGTTAATACATATACATATATGTATACAATAGTAACAATTGAAATTCAACTCCTCACAGGATTTTAAGAGACTTTAAGTTGTAATTAGGTTGTAAAGATAGTTTGTTGACAGTAGTTCGTTAACTGCAACAACAAATGCAAATTAAATATTGACCTCCTTTTTTGAAGTCGTATAAAGTCATCATTATAGTATTAATACATCATATATGTACGTAGAGACGATACGTGTATTCAATACTAGATCAATAATTGTTCAAAAGATTCACTTGAATCATTTTCCAAAAGATTAGAGGCATTGACCTATAAAGTGACAAATAAATCATAGGTATGCCATTTTGGTGGACTAATCTTTTAAAAAAGGACGATAATTTACATATGTACATACATACATGTATACATATTTACGTACAAGAGCTATGCAGGTAATCCTGCCTAGTTTATTGGGGTATAATGTTTTAACAATATTTAAATAAGGTCAACCATTTTCAAATTTCGACTTATAGGCAAATAAAAGTCGACTACTTTTCCATAAATTCTTATTAGTCCAGAATATTATGTATCAAACATTTGATAGGTGAAACATCACCATACAACCATTTTCCGATAAAATGGCTCAACTTCAACCGCCGCCATTTTGAAATCAATTAACAACTTTCCCAGGTTAAATTTCTGAGAAATCAAGACTCGGTGACATACATATAAAAAAGATACAAACGTGCACTTAAAGGGTTTGAATTCATTCGGTGCCAAAAACAATTTCTTAACTTTCTAAAAATAAACTTTAAAACTCTATAGAATACTTTTTAAATGTCGCCATTTTGAATATTCCATACTTCTGTTATTTAGGATACATACATCTATATAGGTATCATAAAGATGAGAACATCACACAAATATCCACATATGTATGTGTAAACAATTTATTAAGGAAATAAATTCATAAAACGTTTGAATGGTTATTAACATCATGAAAGCACTAGTCACACTCTAAGTGATCCTCAAGATAAAGAAATGGTGTATATTTAACTATAATTCATATGCCCAGCAACACTGTACAACGAATCCTATTAAAGGTTTCGTGTAGATGATAATGATATCTCCCACTCAAGTATCATACAAAACCAAGTAAAATAACATTTGCTGATAAAATTGGCAGATAACTCGAGTTAAGTTCGAAATTAAATAAAAAAAAAATAGAATTGCGACTTTAAATCATCATGCATGACATGGCAACTAACAACATCATAAAAAAGTTATTTTTTTCATTGTGTGTACGTATGCATGTAGGTATGTTTGTCGGTAAATTATAGAGTTAAAGAAAAACTTTGTAATTTCAGTAAAATCAGCACTTACAAAATTATGTATGTACGTTCTAGCATTCCATGGAAAACGCAATTAGTTTTAATGGATACAGGAAAAACGATAATGGACAGCAAATGAGTATGGCTAAGGCCAATAGTCCGCCCACACAATCGAATTGTTGTACTTTTGTACTTGTTTTGAATAGAAATAATAAAACGAATATATTCGCCAAAAATAAAATTCACTTGAAAATAACATATTTTTAAGAATTTCGATGTATATATACGTTTGGAGATGTATAGATACATACATATGTACATATTTTCAAAGACTGCACTGATAGACAAATGCTATCTAAATTGCAAACTAATGTTAGATACTACATATTCGTAATTTTCTTAAGTAAAGATATTGTTAGATAGTTTCGTACTTACGTTGCAATTTAAATTCTTATCCACCGACTAAGGGGAAGGATATACGAAAGAATGGATACTTTCTATAACAAGCTAGAAAACGCGTTTCTAGCTTGAATTTTCACATATAAACTTCAACAAATCAGAGTTTTCCTACAATATTGTAGTGCTTAATGTTTTAGATGTTGTTTCGAACAACCGAGTTTCTTTTTATTGTTACCCGTGATTCAATTGAGGTGTGTTTTTAAATATGCTAGAAACACTTCTGTATACGTTAGCGAAACGCGGTAAAATGAATTCCGTACAGTCAACTTGAAACTTTACGAATTACTGCTAGTTGTGAAATTCAATTCAGGCAGGTTTCTTGTCATGACTTGAATAAAATTGCAAAGCTTTCATATAGGGTTGTGTCTGTGTGAATCAGCGTGTGTACATTCATACATACATATTCCTCAATCGCGTATCTTTGCTTGTTGTTTTGTTGAATTTTTTTCCCACTATTCTTGAATGTATCTATGTACATATCTACATATGTATGTATGGAATATATGTTTGTGTTGTCAATATTTATAAAGATGATAGCCAGGGGGATCACATTCGGCGAAATGGTCGTTCATTAGATAATTATTATTGAGAATGCGTCATGTAAGTGGGTATGGAGTTTTTGTTTTTAATTTTACTTAATGTGGGATGGTCACAATACTTACAGTATAGAAATAATGTATGTACATATTTTATAACTTGTACAGAGTAATAGGTAAAACCTTGAAATATATTTAGACTTCGTTACCGATTATTTCGTTTTTAATTAAAGGTGTTTTTTCCAAGTATTGATGCATTGGTTTTTAATGGTTTGGTATAGTGTTTTCCCTGTCGGCAGTTTGCTTTTTACCGGCATTATGCTTGATTAGAAATAAAACCGATAATTCTCGGAATAATATTGTTGACCTTTAAACTGTGCTCACTCCCACGATTAAGAAGGGTTCCACAAGGATATGCATACGTAAAGAATTTCACTTTGGAAAGTGCTCATTGATAAAAGCTTTTTGTAAATATAACTCTGTATACCATCTCCTCCTTTTTCATATGTGTTCAAAACGCCTTATTGGTGACTGTTAAAGTTGTTGACGTAAACAAAATTTATTTTGCATCCCACTTCTTCCATTGAGTTTAAATGACTTGTATTCACTCTTTTTCTGGTAGAAGGGGTGGAAATTCTACTTATTGGATTAAAGGTGCTTTTTACCTGTGAAAAGGTACCTATTATCTTAATGAAAATGTGTTCCCATGCATATACATACGTATATTTGTTCTTATTACTTAATTTTATAGATGAATAAAACAACAAGATCGCAATACATGAATGTAAATTTAACGATGTAAACAGCCAAGAGAAAAATTCAAATGCCAGAATTCATATCATTCACGTTAATTCGAATATAGACATATGTATGTATGTAAAGGGTGTTTTTTTCAGCCAGTAGGTACTAACTTCGATTTTGAACAACATGAAATTTCATTAAATAGCCATTTATTTGTGTTCAATTGAGAGAATACATTCTGCAATTTATTTTTAAACACAACTTCGGACATATGTATGCCCTCCACGGCTACAATTGATGAATGTCATCCGAGAGACTAAGTTTTCGACCAATTCTTGAAACATTAGTGGCTGCATGTTCTCAATAACACGAATAATGTTGGCTTCCAATGTGTCGATTGTTGTTAGTTTGTCAGCGTAGACTAGCGACTTTACGTATCCCCAAAGAGGCGCCAAATTACAAAGTCTTGGAGGTCAATTTACAGGTCCATTACGCGAAATTATGCGTTCATCGAATTTTTCCTTCAATGAGTTGATTGTTTCTTTTGCTGTAGCACCATCCTGCTGGAACCACATCTCTTCCACATTCATGACCAAGTAAGGTCATTTGCAACCTAATATTCCGAATTACTGCACAACTTGAGAGTTTATAAGTAAGAATTACGGAACACTTACAGAATATTCTTATTTAATAAGAACAAGGTCTGTGAATAGTTATAGTACTGCCAGAACATGCCTAACACACGGGGGTGTCGGGGAGCAAAACAGCCGAAAAGGATTCTCAACTGTTCTGAAGAACATAAAATAAAATAATTTTCCAAGTTTAATATAGTAATGGACTTTGTCTGCCGTGACTCGCTGTTTCTTTGAGTTGAGAAGGGAATTGAGTAGAATGGTCCTCAAAGAGGTGGTTTAAATTCAGTATCCCATCAATTACAGCAATAAAACGGGACACCAAAAGATCTACCAAGGTCGCAGTCCTCTTGCACATCGCTACCATCTACATATGTACATATATCGACAAGGCCCTATGCCGATCAACTGAAGAGATTGTATAGTCTAATCATCGCAGGTTAGGTTCGAACCTAACCCGTAGTGACAACGAAATAGAGGAAGAACGTATCTTAGGTGGCGCGCACAAGTATAAGGGGACCTTAACCAACTTGAACTTAACCGAAACTCTGTTCCCCTTAGGACCTAATAAAACTAAAAAGGATTGTTTGAAAAAAAAAAAAAAACAATTATAAGTTAAATTTGTGATTGGAAATCAACTCTGAAGCCACACGTTTTGTTAAAGAGCCTGACAGAGAAGAGTTATCTTTGTAGATTTCTTACAAATATAATTAGTTTTTGAACAATCATATCTATTTTATAGTCAAAACTGCTGCTCGAAATCCAAGAGCTTATAAATGTGTACAATGCAGACAAACACAAGCAACCACTTGAAAATGTTTGTTTGTTTCATCTTTGTTTCAGAATTAAGTTTATGTATCTATGTGATAGAAACAGGCCTTAATTTTTTGTTTCACGAGCTAGAAACTTTAAAAAAGTTTAAAGCTACCAATGTCTACAATTAATTTTTTTAAAACGATGTTACCTGTAACCAAAGATAGATGGGGGAACAATCGTTAAAATATGCTCAAAACAATTGCACAATAAAATTCTAATCCTAAAACTTTGTTTTGTTCATTATTTTACATGTATGTGATATGATCGAAACAAATATTGATCAATCTAAAAAGTAACTATGTATGTATGTATGTATTGCGAACATCGTTTTGGTATACATAGTACTTTTCGTACCTACCAAGAAATTATAAGCTTAATTCCAAGAAATCTAAATTTAAACGCCATCAACTTGTTACATAACACCCGTTGTCAGGAGTGCGAAACATGAATAAAAATCTTGATGACAAGATAAGAGAACAAATAAATAAATTCTAGGAATTGGCGTAGATACTTTTGATTGCCATTTTCTACTAGACATTTGTTTTGCGATAAGATAATGAAGCTCAACTTTTTAATATAGATAATTGTTGTTTGTGCGTTTGCAAAATGTTTTTATCGTTCAGAACATCCCTTTCTACACACCAAAAGCCACCTCTAGTGCGTAGGTACTTTTGAAAACATTGGGAAATATTTCGCTGCTAATACAAACACCACGTACTATGTATGTGCATACATAAATATAACCAATCTGTTGTTGGTTGGGCCACGTCTTGTGAAATTCATGACAAAGAAAAGCTCTCCCCACTCATGGTATCCACTTGTTTTTGCGGTTGAAATTCCGGGAATCACCGCACCAAAGCGTGGATATATGTTTATTCATACGTTTAGTTACATACAATTTACCTTTTGATTAGCCGCATGACTCATCAAATGGAAAGTCATGTGACCTATACATATTATAAAGTGTCTCTCGACCATAACTACCTACACTATTGCACTCGAACTTTTTACACAGATACTCGAAAGCTCTTATGGCAAACGAGTTTGAGTTTTATTTTCAGTGACAATAGATGGCTATACTTTCTATGTGCATTTTGCAAGATGGCGGCTTGTTTCTGTTTATTTTCTGCTGTAGAACACAAAAGCTAATGGTCATCTTTCATCATTTTTCACGCAATAATCTGGGACAATGACATTTCACTAGTAGGCCCTATGCATGAATTCTGTCTGATATCGTTTTCAACTTACCTCGCATCATGCTTGCGAATCTCTTAGGAACGGTCATCAAATTATTACACTTCTTAGACAATACAGCATGCAAACATAAATGCTCGTCGTTGTGGTGAGGATGCCAATTACAGTAATTCTTCTTATTGTTCTTCTTACAGTATCTATTAAACTCTTGTTGCATTTGAAAAACTCTGCAGCCGGAGTTGGACATGGACATGTCACTACCACTACAAGAACAACAGCAACAGCAACACTTCCCGAACTTTTTCTTAATAAACTTAAACTTTTCGGTCGCAATATTGACAATAATATTGACGTACAATAGAGCAATGGTGCTCAACAGAGTTATGGATTTGATAAAATTATTAACAACACCACCAACAAAGGACTTAATGACTTTTTGAGTATTAAACTGCAGGACAATTTTTTCAGATATCATATTATCTCCAAACGCACTAGCTCCTCGCTTGTTTCTCTTTTTCGACTTAACACTAGCGATATACACTTTTATATTTAAATTTCGTTAAAGAAAATTGAAAAAGTGGTTTAAAAAAATTTTCACAACAAATTACACTTATATTTATTTCGACACTTATGTAATTTATGAATTTTTAAGAAAAAACAATAAATAAACTCAGCAAATCTATGCTAACGAAGGATAATCCCTAAATCGATATGACCACGATTCCATGAATAAGTGAAAATATTTGAATGGTGTAACGTAAGCTTAATTTTTTTTTAAACAATACACGTGCACTGAATAAATTAATTGCGATTTTTTTTCTCTTGCGAATACACGAATGGGATTTTGTTTTTTTTTTTACTGTAACATGGGGAAAACGTATTTTTTTGTTTGAGATGAATTTGCCATCTAATTCGCGGATGGGAATTTCCGATTGGACTTGCTTGAAAGGCAGTACCTTGGTTAAGGAATTATAAGATAAACTTTGTTTTTGCAATCTGCAGATACAAGTACGAATTATTTAACACGATGAAGAACACGAATAAACTGGAAGAAATTTTGATTGCGGGTATGGCAAAGTGTTTTAGCGTATTAAAGCTTTTTCGTTCAGTTTCACTTCTCAGTTGTGCTATAGTGGTTCGTTAAGAAATTTTGCTTCCACATAGTTGAAAATAAAATGATTATTGAGTCATTAACGACTTAATTTTTTTTAATATATTGGCATTATTCTAAATGATTAGACAAGGAAATACTGTCTAAAGTTTGACTACTGTCTCAGTAGTACAAAAAGTTTGCATTTATCTGTAGAGAATATTTTAGTTGAAACAAGTTCCAAAATAATGTCATGTGAAATGAGGATATGTTTTAACAGAATTGTGAAATTATTTGAGAAAGTTATTTATAGGAAGCTTAGGTTAGGTTAAGTCAAATTGTCTGTCAACTGAACCTAACACACATATGATAGGACCATTCTAATACCACTTGTATCAAAATAAATAAAAATAATGAAGTGTAGCAGCATATGTGTGTATTTATTAGATAAGTTTAGTAGACCGCTGCTCGCATTAGGATTGTTTTTTTTTTAATTCTCTGCTTTCCTCAAAAATGTGCAATGCAAAGATACTGACTCCCAGTCGCAAATAATTGCTATAATGCAGTCATATATTTAGTTAAGGGAAACCATTGATGTTGTAAATCTGATTGGAAACACCCTTTTCCATAATCTCCAGTATTTCGACATCGTTTCCAGGATATCCAAGAGCCCAATTTTCATAATTCCTATTTTTAAGTTTTTGTTTTCAGATCGTAATGAATTGAATTGTCAATTTAACACATAACCATAAAAACTCCGCATGTTCCTACTACTTAAAAGCATTACGTTCTAATATTTCTTCTTCTTAACGTATGTATGTTAAACTTACTAATATGCAGGATCAAACTAGTAATTCGTGCAAACCATTAAGTGCTACTTAAGCGTTTAAATTGGACTTAAGTATTTATTATTAGTATCAGCATACAGGCCATTGTGACCTAGAGAATAGCAAATTTTATAACTAACCTAAGTTGGGCTTGCATAAAAGGGGTTAAGGTATGTAACAAAGGTCTATCGACTGGAGTTAGGTCGGAAAAAATCTAAGGAAATTCTTAAACTGAACAGATCCCTAGGAGATAGGTTAGAATGAATTACTATGCAAATATCTTTCCATTTACAAAACATAAACATCAGAGAACATACAAACGTATGTACATACATATGTACTGACTATGTTTCGTAAAACGATTGAATGTCAATGTTGATTTGATCGAATAGTCCTAACGTCCAAACCGAAAATAGCTAGGAAGAGAAACACTTTAATTTAATACAGTGGTCTCCACTGTTGCAAAACTAGCTCAATCAAAATTGTTCCCGGATAAGTAGTATTGAAAAAAAATGCTAGATATGCTTTTGATTGAAGTCCAGTTGTTTTATGATCTTTAGTATAACTCGTATCTCTATCTCTATGGTAGTGATTTGGATTCTCAGATTTTTAAATTTAAAAACAAAAAAAAAACAAAACATCAAACTAGCAGCTGATAAAAAGTCTGGAAGGCAGAATAATAAAAGATGTTTGGCGCAGGTACTGGTTTTAAAGGTAGATCTAGTAAAGTTTAATTTTGTTGTGGCGTCCAAGGCAGGCGGGTTAGTAGTTTTGAAATACAATCTTTATTTTTAGAGTGTATTTTTTGTTCTTGGTGGAGTGCGGAGACATATGTACATATCTATGTATGTAATTTAGTGATAAAATATGAAAGTGTGTCTAACACAGGTCTAGTTCATAAATTTAAAAAAGGTGGAGTCTTGGAAATTTTGCATTTAGTATTGTAAAATAACTATGACTCTTAAAATATGAAATAAATAATTTATCTTTTATAGAAATGAACCATCCGACTGGGAACGGAATCTGACTTCAAAGCTGGATGGGGGAAGAAATCGGTTCTGTAAATAAGAGTTTTAACAGAAATTAAGTCTTGACATAACTTTCTAATACTTTGTATTCAAAAATATCTTTCATTTTCTTCGGGTTTTTGCTAACGTTTTTTTCTCATAGTTGGAGTACTTTTTAAGTTTATGCCATTAAAGAGATTTTGAATAAATCTCAAAATCACGTATCTAAATTATTTTATATCAAAGACCTAATCGCGAATTTATCTATGTATGTAATTTTTTGAGAGTTTGGTTGTATGTATTTACATTTATGAAATCAAAATTTGCAGGCATAGACTACTTTCCTAAATGCAGCACATTCCTAAATAATGCAAACTCAAAATATGACACAACGCATTATGTTTCTTAATGCATTGTGAATGAATACACTGCGCAAACAAAAGCAAACAGTGCATCGTGAACTATCACGATGCAAATGGTATTTGTTATTGCTACCCTTTTTGGATTAGCTTTAAAATATATTTCGTGAATATTCGGTTGTCACCAGCACCAAAATTGATTAGGAAATGATTAATTATCTGAGTTGCAATTAATTTATTACACATTGTTCCAGATTTCCAAAAAATAAATTGTGCGCATCGCATTACATTCTTAAACGTCATAATTCACAATGCAACAGAATGCGCATCGCATACTGAAAGTATCGTGTGTTTGCAGCACGGATGCGATGTGCAGTCACAATGCGCATTTTGGTTGAATTTAGGAAAGCAGCCATAACTTCCACATTTATCCAGCTAAGTTTTATGTTCATAAATCTATAGAATATTTGTTGCAGGCTTTGGACAACAAGTTTGCAATTATGAACTTGGCCAAAGCATCTATATTTGCAAATTTAGTATGAGAGTGTCTGCTGATATTACTTGATAGATACTTTTGTTTTTCATATTCTAAAAGATTTTTGTTATTGAAATTTGGTGTTCATATTGCTTTCATTTAATTTAAATCATTTGTTTGCATCCAACTGATTAAATTTACTTAGATGTGCCCAGTAAAACCGTAACTTTTCAAATTTCATTCTCTGCAATCCTTCGCTTTTCATATAAAGTAAGGAAATCACTTAAAAGAATTTTAGTAACCACCCCTCCTGTGCCTAACCCGTTTCAGATTATGCTTCGTCATGCGGCAGCAGACAACAGAAAAAAAGAACAAGCGAAATCTGTTTCAACTTCGCATTGCCTTCGCCCTAGTTTACGATCTCACCGTATATGCTTTTCAGCTGATAACTTAAAAGATACAACAGACAAGCATGTATGCAAATGTATTTTTGCGTACTTTCGGATGCCGGTGCTTTAACATTAGTTTTCTATTGTACAGATAGCTGATGTAAGAGTTTCGTGTAGTTTCATAAGAAAAAGCACTATCATATCGTTGGTATGGTTAAAAGATATAATAAAGCTTTTTTGTTATTTGTTGGATTAAATTCTTTTTTCAGATTCAACAAATTAGCGAGAAATCTTAATATGAGTGATAATTATAGGGACTGATACTTGGTATCACGCTCTGTTGTCAAGAGAGAAAATGTCGCTGACCGTAATGGTATACACTGCTGTCGTTTTTCTTTGTTTACCATTCTTATTATCTGCCGTTTGACGCGGAAACATTTTCGAAATCTCGTAAACATAACGCTTAATCAAAATTAGCAATTAGAAATGAGGAGAACGATTATTGAATGACGTATTAAAAAAAAAAAGAAGACATTAATATAAGTATAAATAAAAGAAAATAATGATTATTTTTGCAACGGTTTTGGTATAAAGAAATTTTATGGTTAGGTTGAAAGGGTGAATACATATTAAACCATATCGTCTCACACGGATCTCTAATCTCTATGGTCTATTGTAAGGACAGGATAAGCGTTTGGTTAATTTGTAAGCCCCTCTGAACCATTTTAAATCTAAAATGAATTTCAGGATAGTTTTCAGTGTCTACAATAATATTCAGTTACATCGTAGAGATATTATCCTTCGAGTACCGTCTTTCTTTCGGGAAGTAGCGATGGTATTTAAAACTTCCGATTGGAACACATTTCTGTTTCGAAAACTCTAGAGCTGATAGATATTATGACATAAAACTAATAATGTACTTAGTATTAGACAGCACTGTGCAAGAGCAATTATTATAGATTTTCCTATTTTGAACATGAACTACGCAGTACATTTCTTAAATGCAGCCTGAAATATATTTCGCAACTAATTTGCATGATGTTTGTCTGACAGCAAATGATCACAAATAAACAAAGTAAGCATGCAATTATGAATTCTGAGAAATATGTAATGTTGCGGTGTTGGTTATTTTTAGTGATCTAAGCAAATCCATTATACACCTAAGTATTTTACTTCGTCTTAATTTTGTTCAAAACATTAAAGAATGCTGTTTTCGTCGGCAACATGCATGACTATATAATTTTCAAAAACATAATAAGAAATACAGTATTATCCTGTATTTCATGAACCACTGATTTACATAACTTGTTTTGAAAATACAAATTTTCGATTCATTGTTGATTTACAAAATCCAATGACGCAAGTTTACAGTCAGATAAAACACATTTCAAAAATATCAAAACACATACATACATAGGTAGTGAAATTCAAATTGGTTTTTGCTATTTACAATTGTCAAAGAGTCCATATTAAGATAGTATATGTACTTTGAAAAAAGGTCTAATGTCATTTAAAAAAAACTAGGTGGGGTTCAAACTATTGATAGTTTTCTTTATTTGAGAAAATCACTTAATATGTTAAAATATTTCCAAAGGACGGTCATTTTGGGGATTTTTAATCGACAAAACCACTCTCGATTAATTGAAATATTTGATGTGAAAGAACATTGAATTTTTTTTGGAAAAAATATCTAGCAGAGCAAGTGCTAGCCTATAGTTTTGCACTTATAGGTACAATTGCATGAATGTTTTTTTTAAAAGAAGAAATAAATTGTTAAAAAATGTTCAATATTCAATAAAAAAGGTTGCCATTTAAAGCGATAACCCCTTACATCTTCGACATGGTTAGAAATATAAGAAAAACGTTTTAGATAAACTTGTAGAGAATAGAAGGAGCAAATATTTTGCGATGCTTTTAAATGTTTTCATTTTAAGGATACATTTACACAAATATTTGTTTAATAATGCAGAAAAGGAATCCGTTTTTTGGTGACAGTAAATGTTTTTGAATGAAAGAATATTAAGCAGTCTTCGATTTAACTTAAAGTAAAAGTACGTACTTACTTAGGTGGCGCATCAGTTCGGGTTAAACTGGGCCCACAACCAACAAACCTCTCCATTTAGCCCTGTCCTTAGCTAACTACCTCCAATTGTGCACTCCAAGTCGGTTGAGGTCCCCTTCACATGATAGCGCGTTACCTTGTCTGAATCCTTTTTTGCCATCAACGGTCTCGGTGAGATCGTTACCGACCTTGATGGAGCAGCGAGAATTCTCCTTCGTCATTCTGCACAATCTGACGAGGGATGCCAAAACTAGACATGGCTCTGTATAGCTCGTCTCGTATATGATGATGTCATATACGGCTTTAAAATCGATGAAAAGAAGGAAACTTTAGCTATATTTTAAAAATATATTTTTTTAACAAGAGTTTGTAAAGGCAGCGCCACCTAAGTAAGTAAGTAAGTTGTAAAGGTAGCCATTTCAATTGTAGTTTTGTTTCAATATAAGGAAGTAGACTGTATGGAGTCTGTAGCATAATTAACATTATTTTGTTTTTTTTTATGTAGAATAGAATAGCGCCCATTGTGGGCGCCGTGGCTCAAGTGGTTAGTGCGTTGGACTACGGAGCAATGGGTTCCAGGTTCAATCCCCAGACAACACCTAAAATTTCTTTCACGGCCCCACCTCTCGCGAGCGTCTGACAAACATCCGAGAGTAAAACTGTCATGAAAAAGCTTCTCAAAATTGCCGTTCGGATCCGGCATTAAACAGTAGGCCCCTTCCATTCATGTGAAGAATATAACACGCACAACACGAATGGTTGTGAGAAGCTAGGCCCTGGGTCCCATGGACCTGTTGCGCCAAAAATTAGTATTAGAATAGTTCAGCATATTGTTTTCCTAATACCCTAACACCAAATAAGTTAAGTTGATTCAATTTAAGCGGCCTGTAGACCAGAAGACTTGGTTTCACTAAACATGGTCTCACTAAAAACCTGTAGACGATAAGACTAAGGTGAAACCAATTCTCCAAGTTCATCGCTTTTTTAATGTCTACAGCACGATTTCAATGACTTGTTTTAGTACATATTGACAGACGGTTAAACATGATAGCATCAACATAAATCTCCGTCCATAAATCTTCGACCAAAACCAAACCCATTTTGATTTTTAGTGAAACCAAATCTGATGTTGGTGAGATCAAAAAATTGGCACGCGTATCAGCCTGCGGACGATCAACATGAGCTAAGACTTGGTTAGATTTGCATGTTTACTCGGAATTTAGAGCTGAGAATATTAAAATTTGGATGACTTGGTTGGTTGGTTTGAAGGGTCCTTTTATTCTTCCAGTTTTCAAATTACCCTTTTCTACTCTAGGAAGAGTTTGTTGTGCAAATTTGCATTGGTGTCTCGTTGGAGTAATAAACGATCAGAATAATTGAATTTCCTGAAAATGCAAGAGAGCCGAAATCGAAGCAGCGCTATGTTTTCGGTCTATCTGGATAGTTCAAGGGCTTATTGGAATCACATGATAAGTCACAAAGGAAAAAAAATGTAATAATACTCTTTAAAGTTTAAAAAAATGTACAATATAGGGCAATTAAATGTATTTATTTAAATTTAAACTTTAAATAGTATTATAACTATTTTGTTATTGGTGGTTTATATGTTATTACAATAAGCACTTCAATTATTGTATTGCAAGCGATGTTATTGACTTGCAAACCGACTTAGTTTTATCAAGTCGACAGAGTATCTTATGTATAATTTTATGATTTTATTTGCTATATTGGAAAAGCTTCCAAAAGTGTCCACGATTTTTAAAAAGCGTCCATTTCATCTAATTGTCAAAAAATGTCCAGATCTCCCAATCGCTAAAAATCGTCCAAATGGACAACTTAACGTCCCAACGGCAACACTGGTGTTGAGAATGGTGTTAAAGTGCAGATGTCAAATCTTTAGGTGTTCTGCACTCCACACAATTCAACACAAATCACCCCGTGTCAGGCCTTGATAATTGATCGATTTGACAGTTGACGAGTTGGTTGATGAAAAATCAAAAGATTTTGAATTTGGAAAATTGACTGATAAGTTCTTCAATTCAGTTGAATCGTGTGTGGGCAAATGGTTTGTTTAAACGTCAAATTGTCTGCATTTTATGAGCTCTGGGTGATTTGACTGACAAGTGTTTCAACTCAGTTCAATTTTGTGTGGATAAACTGTTTGGAGATTTTCTTTAGTCGAAGTAGAACATAGTAAAAGCAGTCTTTGAAATCAGATTAGGTAGTGTCTGGTCAAGTATCAATTTAGTTAACAACTCAGTTTACAATCGAATTGAATTGTGTATGCGTTGCTTTTTACACAATGTATATACTCCAGTACATTTGGCAACTCTACTTGTTTTGTTTAAGATTTTTACACAAAAATATCAAAGTAATAAAGTAACCGGACTTATTTACATAATGTATCCATATCTTATATTTTTAAATTTTCTATTGATATATGTAATTAATTTATCACAGCTACGGATGGAAGACATTTAAAAGGTGGGACTTGCGATTAATTATTTTTGTAACAAATTAGAATCATTTAGTTCAATTTCAGTTGAGCAAAGAAAGAAGTATTACTAATTAATTATATTAATTATTTCTATTTTCTTTATTGAAAGATTAACATTATTATTGAAAACTTTTCAGCGACATTATTACGTATTACTATTGGTATACCTAATTATTCCCTATCCTTAGGGTATATTAAGTTTAATACATATTTTGTAACATATAGAAATACAGACGTCCGTCCGTCTGTATCCGAATGTATGAAGTGAAATGAATGACAATGAAAACATTCACTGCAAGCGCTACAAGTTGTATCCAAAAAGGATGTGGTGCACTTGTCGTAAGAGGCAAATTTTAATAACACATTCTCCATTTAGGTAACATATCACAGATTGTTGAAGAAAAGTTTTTCTAAGGTCGACACAACATGCACCTCTATCGTGGAACCCGTCGGTCGGAGGGAATGATTCACTAAAGTGAACCATTTACTGTATTCATACACTTGACATCCGCAGCAACCTCATTTCGGATTCGGATTTGATTGTTGTGTTGTGGTTACTAAATTTACTGATTAGTTTTATGCTTCAGCAATAACCATCACATATGTACATATGTACTGCGGTCATATTTATTCAGGAGTCAACAATGACAACAAATAGAATAGACCTTACCTTGGAACTGTCGCAGTAAATAAATTTTTACGTTCAAACTCGAACTCACTTGGGGATCCACTTCCTCTTCTTCCCTAATTTCTCCATTTGTGTATTTGCAATGGGGGCTCTCTACTTCTCTCATACTTCTGCTCATCAGGAATCTTCGATCGATCTTTGGTAAGTCTACACAATTATCATGATCTTTCACGTGTGCCTTATGGATTCGTGCCGCTACTGGCACGACTCAATTCTAAATTGTTTTCTCTTAGAACGAACTGTATTCGTCCCAATTCTTCCCAGGTTTAGCAGAGTTGAAGAGTTTCACAAGTTTGTTAAACCAGAGAATCTTACGTTTACACAGACTGGTTTTATGGACACAACTGTCTGATAAGAAGTAAGCAACACATCATTCCATTGGTATGCTGCTTCATCTAGGTCCCCTGTGGTCTCGATAGACGTAACAAGTATATATAATTTAGAGAGGACAAGTCTCTGATACAGATTGCAGTCCGTGGACTTGGGATCATATCTAGAAGAAGCATGTGACAATTTGCGGAGAATGTCGAACCTGATATGTTCATGGTCAGACAGCGAGGCTTTGTCAGATAAATGCCAATTTTCAACAAAGTTTGAGATAAATGGACTGGCGAGTGTGAGACCAATTAGCCTTTATTCTAAAAGACATTCACCCCTTCTATTGATGCCACTAATGCGCCAGACCATAATGCACATTGGCATCGCAACCTATAATATAGTGGAGGTTGCTGCCTTGGCAATGTCTGATGAGTTCCTCGATCTCTATGCTGTCGTCGTCGCCGGGGAAATACGCCGAGGCACACACGATGTTCTATGTTCCTCTTTCGATCGGAACCACAGTCAGTAGGGCCACCAGGTCTTTCGTCATGAATTTCTGGAATTGGAAGAAAGTTGTTGCTTTCCAGACATAGTTTCGTACCCGCTATGTCTACATGTTCAGTGGCGCTGGTGATCAAAGAGGCTGCTAAGTGGTACTGCAAAGCAGACATATTCCCGACTACAGGTTGAGGTCCGTCTGCCTCATTATCAGAGGTACCGCGATCAGGCGCTGAAACCTTGTCGGTGCTCCTAAGGATCAACTAAACCTGGCCAAAGTGGTAACTAAATTTACCTTTATAGGTGATCTGTAGCCCATCTAGCACCTTCCCAATGGAAGAGCATCCGGATTTCTCCGAAATGACACTACACGCATCGAAAGTGTGGAAACATCAGAGTTAGAAGTGGCTGATTCCACGTCCTCGACACTGACACCATCGGAAGATTCAGATGGGGCCCGTTTGGTAATGCCTTCTGAAGTCTCAGGAGAGTTCGGCAGCTCAACAGCAGACCGAGCAGTTGTGGCCAGTATGAAATTGGCCGTTAAGAGTTCTACATCATTTAGCCGTTAACAGCTAACAGCAGAACCGGAGGATGATGCGATTTGAGAGGCATCAGTCTCATTGTTTATTGATTTTATATTTAAAATTTTGGACCAACGAGTCTCCGGGAAAAGAGGCCGCCCATGACAGAGCCCGATATGCCATAGGAAGGCTAGATTGAAATCGAAGCTCGCCAGGTATTCGGAGTCCGCATACTAGCGACTAAGCACCCTCTTAGCCATGGATTCATCGGAGTATGAAGCTTCCGCCTTGGATTAGGGATTTGGTAATGGGGTTTTCTCCTCACCTTGCTCACTTTAGCCGTCTCTCATGCTGTTCCTGCAACCCATCATTCGGGACGACCTGAGAGGCACACAGTCAGTAGCAAGTTTCCCGATTGGAGGGTGAACAGCTAAAGCATGAGAGCCGTTGCCCGCTGGTTCGTCATGATTATCGTTTCATGACACGTTACGATTCTCTTCGAAAATGGAACGGTTTTGTTTCTGGCGAAGACACATCCAATCGAAATCTCTTGTTCCTATTCGATATCCATAACTCATGCGAAGTTTTTTCTCACTTCACCAATCGATTGGAAATATCTTGGTTAAGTAGTGAACTTCTAGCTTCTCTGTGATATCTCCAACACTTTAGCGGGTATCGAATTCCATGAAGGTTTTCAATTTGTTGATCATGCGGTAAAACTGCACTAGACTTGTTCATAAAGGGAACCCGTATCGCAATTTCATATTGTTGGTTCCTGGACATACATATGTATATATGTAGCAATACTGGACAAATTCAAAATTGTTATTTGTACATGTTAGTATGTAAGCGTACTCTGAAATTTTTATATCCGATTTCCGGAACTTTCTGTAAACACCAGCCGACAAGTGCCTTTCCAATTTAATTCCATTTTCATTGTTTCTATCCATGCACTTCTCTTTTCTTTCTTCCCATTATTCAATCAGATTAACTTTCCTGCTGTTATGTGTGTGCCTGTTTGAGATACATTCACTTTTTATTTCAGCCTCAGTCCGGTTGGAGTACAATGTTAGTTCCCCCATACGATATCCACTCCGAGTAATACCGCGTGGAGAAAAGAGATTCTTTCTCTGGTCAAGGGAGCAGTCTCGATTTGACTCGAAAACCAGTCCGGTCGTTGTACGTACATACTCGTAGTACGTTACGGGAAAAATCTGAGTGAAGTTTGCATTAAACAACGCCAAGATGGCATTAAACAACTTTTTAAGCTATATTAGCATATTGGTTATAATATCAGTGACCATACGTGGTGATTCAGTGAAAAATGTTCTCCTTCTCGTCGCCGATGATGCCGGCTTTGAAATGGGTGCGTACCTCAATAAATACTGTCAAACACCCAATCTAGATGCACTAGCTAAGGACGGTTTACTTTTCAATAATGCATTCACTTCGGTTAGCAGTTGTTCTCCAAGTCGTGCACAGATACTCACCGGTCAGGCCAGCCATCAAAATGGAATGTATGGTTTGCATCAGGGAGTTCACAATTTTAATGTCTTTAAAACAGTGACGTCACTGCCGAATGTATTGCGCGCTGAGAAAGGTGGCAATGTTCTCACTGGAATTATCGGCAAGAAACATGTGGGAGCTGGAGAGAATTTCCAATTTGACTATGAACAGACTGAAGACAATCAATCGATTAATCAAATTGGAAGAAACATAACAAACATAAAGTTGCACGTGAGGGAGTTTCTTAGCAAGACGAAGGAAGAGGAGAAACCTTTCTTTTTGGTGGTGGCATTCCACGACCCGCATCGTTGTGGGCATATAACTCCACAGTATGGAGAATTCTGCGAAAGGTGGGGCTCTGGAGAAGAAGGTATGGGTGTCATCCCAGATTGGCATCCGATTTACTATGACTGGAGGAATTTGCAAATTCCTGACTACTTGCCGCAAACGGAAACGGTTCAGAAAGAGTTGGCTGCACAGTATATGACGATATCTCGACTTGATCAAGGAATTGGATTAGTTCTCAAGGAGTTAAGGAACAATGGCTTGGATAAAGATACTTTGATTATGTACACTTCAGATAATGGACCACCATTTCCTGGTGGCAGAACTAACCTCTATGAGCGTGGCATTCGTGAACCAATGATTATTTCATCTCCGGAGCCAGATGCACGTCGCCATGAAGTGACCTCGGCTATGACAAGCCTTTTGGATGTATTTCCAACTGTTTTGGATGTTTTTGGTATCAAAACAAACGAAAGTGTGACGGGTAAGTCACTTCTACCGCTGCTTAGCAAGGAACCTGAACCAAATGAGAACGAAACCATCTACGGAAGTCAGAATTTCCATGAAATCACAATGAATTATCCAATGCGGATGTTAAGGACTCGTCGTTATAAATTGATTCATAATCTGAACTATTGGAGTTACTTCCCCATTGATCAGGATCTGTATACATCACCTACATTCCAAGAGGTTTTAAATGCCACCATTGTAAAACAAAGTCTACCGTGGTTCAGGACTTTGGAAAGCTATTACCAGCGACCAGAGTGGGAGTTGTTCGATATAAAAATGGATCCATTGGAGAGGTGGAATTTGGCAGAGAAGGCGAAATTTAAAGATATTCTTAAGAGTTTACAATCACGACTGTTGAATTGGCAAATTGCAACAGATGATCCATGGAGATGTTCACCACATGCTGTTCTACAAGAGCAAGGTATCTACAAGAAGAATCCGGTCTGTTTGACACTGGGACATGAAGATCTATAAGGTGTGATTAGGATAAGATTTAAGTTTATAAGTATTTTTATGAAATAAATAATAATTTAAAATAATCCTTTGAATTTAATGTGAAGGAAACGCTCTTTGAACTTCTTTGGAGGCCTTTTCTTTGATATTTTTTTAACGAGTGTGGGCAAACACAACATATGTAAGTATATTCCAGTAATTCAACTATTTTCCGAGGTGAGTAAGTATTTACAAAATACAATACATGTGCAAGCTAAAAGATGTAACCTCTCGAACTCTTTTGACGGTATACCTCCAATCCCCATTTGAATTGAATTCTTCCGAAAAGTTTTACATGTAACGCCATTAGAGGTAAGATATAAGTAAAACCATTGTATATGATACTCAGCGACGGATCCTTTACTTGGACCGCTAAAGGCACCACCATCGATTTCCTCAAGCGATAGTACTATTAGTTTTATATACAATGGTAAAACACAAATAGACGCAGAGTAAGCCTAGTTCTCCCGTGATTATTCAGAAGTAAGGCTACATGTCCGAGAAGGTATAGATTTGTATAATGCAGTATTTGCTTGACAAAGAGATATTACTGACTTACTAATCTTGTTTTGTTTAAGAGGATACGTAACTGATGATGAAAATTTCCAGGGAGAATCCAGAGATCCTAGACATCTAGCGCTCAGTCTTATGAAATACCATTCTGGCAAGCTGTACCATAATGAAACCAAACCAGGGCGTATAATAAGTACTAGGTATAGCATATTCGTTAATTAAAAAGAAATTGAAGTGGACTCAGTTATGATAGCTTTTCAATATTTTCAATATTTATTTTTTCGAGTATGTACCGCCAATCTTTAAACATTAAAGATTACTACACCTTATCATGAAGACAGGCACGTTGGAATTTCATAAGTACTCTTACTTAGTTATCTTTTAACCGATAAGGAATTCTATCTTACAAGTTGTTAAACGCATGTAAAAATTAACTTTATCTTTACGGAAATTCAAAGTACATATAGATAATATTTATGCAACTTGAATTGGTGACAGCTAGGCGAATACAAGTCCCCAACGCGGGACACTGTATTGCTCTATTACGTAAGATCACCCGGTCATCGGTCGGCGGGAATATGGGGCTAATTTCTCAGGCAAATCCTATAGAAAACTCGTTTGATGACTAGAAGGACTTTATTGCCAAGGTAGGAAACCACAACGAAAGGGCTCAGGCATATTATCGAGAAGTATAGACTAGGCAACGGCGACAGGTTTGTTGATTTCCGCAACTCAAACATGTTATGCTCAAACCAGACATTCAAAATAAACGAGAAGCAAATATCGAACTAGATACGAGTAGCTATTCTCTAACTGGTGTCTCAACAATTAAGAGACCACCTTTCGCAAGGCATGGAAACAATTAGTAGCTAACGACTCGCCAATTTCCGACACCATGGTTATTCTGTGACAATTGCTTTGGCTATCCGAGGATAGCTGAAGACTGATCGATGAACGAAGTCTCTGCGGGCCGAACGCAGATGACTGATGCGCAGTTTTTTGACCACGTGGGTTTACCTTTCAGCCCATATAGCTATTTTGTCGTTGCACCATCTCCTCTAAAATCCACGCAAACGGGACTGAATGTTTTACAAAGTATTTTTCTATCGAATATATAGAATTGTCTTAGTTGTTTGGGATAGGACCTGAGTAGTAATTGTTTTCTCAGCTCAAAGAGACAGCGCCGTACGCTATTACAGTACAGCCTCGCTAGTCCAGACACTTAAAGTTTCGTCTGTGTCCGGAGTAGCGAAATGTCCGGACTATAGAGAAAAAATCCTCGCCTTATCTAAATCCTTTCTTGATATCAAGGCAGGATATACTACACATAGTTCTGTAAAGTTCGTCTGTGTAAAAGTGGTTTTAAAATCGATGAAAATATGGTAAGCATCGATTTGGACTTCTTGACTTTTCTCAACGATCTGCCGAAGTGTGAAAATTTGTTCGATTGTGGACTTTTCTGGCCTGAATCAGTACTGATAGGGATCAATCAGGTTGTTGACTAAGTGTTTCAAACGTTCACACAATATGGCAGATAAGATTTTGTATGCGATGTTGAGGAGGCTGATACCTCTGTAATTAGAGCAATTGAGGGGGTCTCCTGTCTGGATCGGGCAAACGATGCTGACATTCCATTCATCACGCATCCACTCATCTGACCACATCTTACAAATCAAATGGTTTAGGCTCTCTACCAAGTCATTTCTGGCTCCTGTGAATAGCTCGGCTGATAAGCTGCTTTTATTGCATTTAAGCTTGGATATTGCTAACCTCATTTCGTTCGATGACTCAATGTCCCAAGTCCCAAAATCACATAAATAAGAGAGTAGTTAAGCGTAGTGTGCGACGTGACAAAAGATCATTCACAGCTGCGTATGCAACATCTTAAATATTTTCTGGCCCAATAATATCTCTAAAAAACATCATTACCAGACAATGGGTCCAGAACGTACATGTGGGAACAACCATCCCACAATGAAAGTCGCGGTAAATCGGTCATACGTGTTAAAAAGGTCACAGTTGCGTGGTTAATTAGGTACGCGTGATAATAGAAATCGTTGGAAGAAAAACAGAATTTAAGAACCCCTAGTGGTTCGAAAACAACTTGTCGTAGAACAATCAAGAAGGAGGCACGGCATTCGGAAGCTTCTTAGATATAAGACGCCCCTTTTTATTGACCGCATATAATTGGATTTAGCTTCGTTCTAATCGAAATCCATTTTGACCGGTTTTGCCTCAATACTCGTGAATGCACTGGTGACAACAACTGAGTTCTGTCAATTTTGTCGTTGATATCTGTCAGTTTCGCACAATTCGTTCATGTACAGTGGAAAAAAAATCACACGACAACGCGTCACCTTGACTAAATGATTTTTTAGATATCCAAGGTCTGAAAGGCGATTATCAACGACGTTTATGGAACATTGTGCATTTTCATTCTCATTCTTCACAGACAGACGTGTATAGTTGCCACGGTTGCCACTTTGGTAACTTTTTACCAAATTTGGTAATTTTTTTAGGGTTTCGTAATTTTTGGTAATTTGGTAATTTTAATCTCAATTTGGTAACTTTTTTGAACAAGACCAGATTAAAGAATTGATTGAATTGTATTATTGTGAGTAATGCCTAATTGATTGAATACGAACGGAATCGTCTCATGTAAATGATGCCTAAATATGTATATATGTACATAGATATAGAGAATGCACGGCATCACTCATCTATGTCCTATTCCAAAAATTACTCAATGCTTAATTTCTTTGAAAACTAAACAATGTCAAACTTGACATTACTGTAATGGATAAGTGGGTCCGCCAATTCTGTCTGTTTGCGACTACAACTTTACCCCAAACGGTTGGACGGTTTGCCTTCAAACCTCATATCTGGGGTCTGTGGGTCATTCTTACATCAAAATTAAAGGTGCTAGGTGCCATAACTTGAACCTATCTCAGTAAAAATCGCTTCTCGAAATCAGTTCTAACGGATAACATCCGATAAAAGGTAGTGGTCTCAAAAATGCGGAATACCACGTCCTCTTTACCTCAATCCTGAATAATTTAACGTAAAGGTTAAAGTGAACGCCCTGGCTCAAGATTGGTTAGTGCGTTGGATTATGGAGCGTTAGAGGTTCGATCTCAATACAACAGCTAAAATTTCTTCCACGACCCCACCTTTCGCGAGCGTCTGACAAACATCCGAGAAAAACATCTATTAAAAAGCTTCTCAAATAACAAATCGATTGACGAGTTGGTAAGAAAGGGTTCCGCTCTCGAACCTAATCGAGCTGATAAATCAGTCTTTATTGCACTCTGCCACCTTAAAGGGATAGTGGAACAACAAATTATAACACCAGATGGGAAAGACTTTCCACCTTGCAAACTTTGGGCAAGGTACGATAAACGTAGAACCGAAAAGCTTTTATCTTCTTACTGATAGGCGTACGCTCTGTTCACAACCTACTAAGAAATCAACACGGATCCACAAGTGTAGGAAGAATGTACTCCAAACTAAGACCACTGGAGTAAACCTCAATGAGCATCACAATGGGTCTACATAGACCTGAGTGTGTAGAAGGAGAAGAATCTTCTTCATCAACGTACGACCCAGTCATGCTCTTTATTTATATTAAGCTCGAAAACCCGAAAAAAAACTAATTATTAAGGATAGGGTTAACGTATATTAGTACTTTATCAACGTTTTCGCCTTTAGAATGATTTGGTAATATTTTACTTCATTTGGTAATTTTTTTTTCAATTATGGTCGCAAATTTTTTTCCCAAGTGGCAACCATGTGTATAGCTTGCTTGAACATTGAATATTATTATCATAATTCTTTTTGATCTAGTGAAGTTTTGCCAGTTATCGTCTAGTTTGAATGTTTCATGCTGTTTGAATGGAAGATGTTGGTTTTTTTATGCAGCGCCGCTTCTGTCGAGAAAAACGCTACACTTCAGTTGCGGCCGTTCTGATAGTATGTTGGCACCACTGCTACTAATCTTCTCCTTGAACTGTTGCTGGTTTACATAGGAGTCGCTGGGATATTTCAAAATACACGTTCCGTAGACTTATTCCTCTTTGTGATTAGAGAGACAGAGTTCAGATTAGAGATTTAATGAATAGTGATTTGACCAAATACCGGATACCGGATATTCGGCATATTCTGTGGCCGGATAACCGGATATCCGGCGGACATATCGCGATGCGTTCTAGTTCAGAACTTCACCTGTACTAGTTGCGAAAATCTATCTTTCATCACCAAGTAGCAGCGTATAAAGCGAGAGTACGTACATACGTACAAGACATATTTTCCTTTTAAACCTGCGTCTAAGAGTATACCGTAATTTTATTATTACGAATTAAATCTTGTTTGCACCTTTAAGTATGCAATTATAACTGCGTTCACATGATCATTTTGTTAAACTTTCGCAAAGCTTTTATTAAATTAACCGCATGATAGGTGTCGAGTTTTTAATTACAACTCACATTACATATTTAATTAGCTTTATTGATTACCACAAAATCAATCAATCAAAGCTATCAAATAATTAATTGATAGGTGGTTGGACGTTATTGCTGGAAAGTGAAATTTCAATTAAGAGAAAGTATGTATGTATGTAGTCCTATAATAAATTTGTACGGAGAATCGAAGAGGGTGTGTGTCATTTATGTGTTTTCTATTATTTTGGAGGCATTAGTTGATTATGTAACTACATATGTAAACGAGATTGAGAAAAATTGAAATTTGTTTAGAATCTTGTTGGACACATTGCCAGTTTCAAAATAGCTACAGATTAAGCACACCCCGACTCTATGGATCTTTGAATAAAAGAAGGTACCCACAAGTCGATGTGAGCCAGACAATGTAGCATAATACAAGACAATACTTTAACTACCCCGCATTAAGATTGTAAAAGCAGCGTTACAACTCCCGTTCGTATCCACAAGAAGCAATATCCTATGCAAACCCATTTCAGAGGTGTCATATACTCGTATTCCACAGAAGATTGACTTTATAGGTTTCCTGGTAACTACAAATCACCTCCTGTGCAGTACTACTTATATCAAAAGTCAGTCCAGTAAAATATTTGCACATAGAATTTCCCACACTATTTCTGCTCTAGAAGAAAAAAAGAAAGAATTACGACTACCATAAATTACAATCACCCAAATGAGGCTTTTCACTTTGCTTTATAGCCAAGTTGGTTGGTATTCTCTCACCTGCGCGACTTTGAACGACAAAAAAAAAAAAAAAAAACTTAAAACTTGTCAAAACTATGCCAACAACTTTAGCCCGAGCGACCGCCTGTCCAGGCACTCAATTTAATACAAACCATCACAGATATTTCATTCAGAACTCAGATACTTATGTAGATATTTCTCATATTAATTACTAAAAGTAAATTTTCAAGTTTTTCAACTATAGACAACCCGCGTGGATAAATGAATAATTTTTAGTTTCAGCTTAGAGTCAAATTGTTGTTTGGCTTTCTTATGGAGCACATCCCCATTGGTAATTTTCATTTGCCCGATAACGCCTGAGGTGATAAATTGCAATCCCGAATGATCAACAGGTCTTAATCAAATCGAATCCCAAGTCATTCTGGGTATGTATGCGATTTCTTGGTCGGTTGTATGTTGATTTAACCAAAGCACCAGCTATCAATTACCAAAGCGACACAGCACAACCGGTTGCCACTGGTTGAATGCTTCCATTCTTGGCACTTACACATGAAGAATTGACGGTGTTAGGACGACGACAAGAAATGAAGACTCCCCTGGAAGATGGTGTGAAGAGTAGGTCAGTTAATTGGAAGATTTGTCAAAGCTAATCGAATTAACTGCCTGATTTATTAGCATTTGCTTTGGTATCATCATGACGAGGTATTTCCTTTATTCGACAGTTGGACAAAAGCAATATTATTAGGATCGATCGATCGAGTGTAATTAATTTTTGATGCTAATTGTTGCAGATACATTATAGGAATTTACTTTGTGTCTCGGGATTTCAGTGGTGTCCAAGAATTTCTTCAAAGTTCGCATGGTTAAATGGAGAGTTAGAATATTCATGTGCAGACTAACTTCGTAGAACTTTCAATTTAGGAAATCAGTAATTGTAGCCGATGAAGTACTAATGATAGATAAAGCAGTAACTTTTATCACAGTATGTACTTATACTGTCTAAAAAAAATTAAAATGGGAGACCCAGAAAACTTACTTTGCTGCTAGGCAGATTCTTAAAACCCGAATCCAAAAATTATTCGCAGTCTCTTCTTACTTTTACTTTGGTAACGTTCCTGAACCAATTGCTTACTAACAGGTTCAACAACTCAAAGCTGTGCGAGGCCTCAGTTCGGAGATTCGTCAGTAGGTATACACGCCAAGGAGGTGTGATCTTCCCTCTTCTTTGGAACCTAGTGGTGAATAAGCTGCTTGTAATCCGGGAAGGTGATGGGGAACGGTGCAAAATAGTTGCCTATGCAGATGTCCTTGCTATTGCTGTCGCAGGGAAACATCAATACGCTTAGGGAAATTCTACAGAACGACCTTTCTAAGCTCTTTAAATGGTTTAAATGGTTTAAGAAATGAAAAATGCGATTTGAGGGTCAATCCTCAGAAAACTAAAATGGTTCTCTTTACAATTAAGTATTAAATTCCCAACTTTGTTCCACCGAAACTAAACGGCACATATGGCACGATCGTATTGTGGACTACGCTGGATAAAGCCATCCACTACCACTTCCTTAGTCATATGCAAAGAACAGAATGGGTCTGCATTAGTAGAGCCCTGAGGACCACTCCAACTGCGGCTTTGGACATACTTGTACTGTTCCACATGCTTTCGTTCGATGTATGTATATTGAAAACAAGTGGCAACAAATGCGGCTATTCATATGAAAACAATTAACTTGTCGCAATTCCACTCGTCTATTCTAAAAAACCTAAATTCATCTCAAAAGATATGCCTCTCCTAGCTCCTTTTCACTCACAAAAAATTTCGAAACTCTCTAGGTCTCGCAGTGGATTCGTCGCATGTAGCGTGTTCCAGGCGGAAATTATGACGATCAAGTAATATCCACGAGGGATATCATTATTTTTATCGATAGTCAAGCCGCGATTAAATCTCTGAATTTGGTCACCTTCGATTCCAAAGCAGCCCTTAATTGCCGCTTATCTCTTAAGGAGATGGCAGAACAATTCAAAATTCATCTCATTTAGGTGCCGGCCCATAGGGACCTTCCAGGAAATTCCATAGCCGATGAACCCGCTAGGCATGGCACAATTCTACCGATTCTACAGGAGAAGGGGAATCTCAAAATGCCTCTCACTACGTGTAAACTCTTAATTAAGCAAAATGCGATAAACGCTACTAACCGTAGGTGGTCCAACTGGACCACGTTCTCTATCACGAAATAGAGTTGACCCAAACTTGATGTCAAGCTCTCCAGTAGACTAATATGACTAAAGATATGCTTCATCAGCACAATAGTAGGTGTCATTACGGGACACTGCGTTATTAAAAATGAGGCAAAGACGCAGGGCCTCAGGCTGGGTCTCCCGGCAAACGTTTTTTTGCAGAAGCTGCATGGATGAGGAAGAGGAAGCTCTATCAACTCAAAGAGAACTGTAGCTAGGAGAGTACTTCTTCGACGATCTTGGCGAACTAGCTAACATAAGGATTGGTAGCCTCCAACACTTTATAATAATCTCATGTTGGTTCAACGGGTAGATTGAAGATACTAGATCCTGTGGTATCACAATGGGCCTAAGTGTGGCTGCACTTGCTACAGTGTGCCATTCGAACCTAACCCAACCTAACTTTCTACTCGATGTACGTTTTGGATCCTCTTTTACGAAAATTTCTTAGTGAGTGCCTTTTTCTGTATTAATCTGTTATTGAAATAAAATGCAAGCTCGTGGGATGCTGTCGAGATAAGCTTAAGGTTCTTGGAACACCAGGTAATGAGAAGTCCGACGAATTGGAGAGAAGTGGCTCGGAATCTAGATCAAAACAAGTCGATATTTCAGTGAACTTCCCGCCTTGCACACTGATGCTCGAAGTAGAGATTAAGGTCTAAAGGAAAGCGAACACCAGATGATCCTCCCTTGACACTTGTATGGCTTTGGTTCGAATGACCGGCATAATTATACAAAAAGATAGGAAATGCATTTCTGCTCTGATAGGAGTCCTCATGAGACATAATGCTCTACGGTACCACATAATAAACTAACACTAACGGAAGAAGATATATGTCGAGGATGTAGAGATAAGGAGGTCAACGAGGACACGACCCACTTTGGCTGTCACTGTCATCCACCTTAGATATACATTTTTTGGACGACACTTCCAAGACCTAGAAGAAATATCCAGGAGACAAATGAACGATATCTTGAACTACATACATGAACTGGATGGTTTGTAAAATCATCACAGTAAGAATGTATAGAAAAAGGTTAACCAATGCGCAAGGCACATCTCGCCCTTATTGGTATCACCTGACCTGAGTGTGGCGTTGTGTATTACTTCCACCTCGCCTACCCACGTACCTAACCTAACCTACCTTTATTAGTTTGTTCTAGCTTTCCTCGTGCTTCTGCAATTCTTCCTCATTGCCTTCAAGACGTACGTGACCTGGCACTCCATGTAAGGGTGCCAAGTATACAAATACAAATATTTGGCATCACAGATCCATGGAACCCAAGGCCTTCTCACAACCATTCGTGTTGTGCGTGTTATATTTTTTAGACGAACGGAACAGCCCTACTGTTTAAAGGCGTCTCCAAAGGGCAATTTTTATTTGAGAAGTATTTTCATGACAGTTTTACTCTCAGATGTTTGTCAGACTCTCGCGAGAGGTGGGGCAGTGAAAGAATTTTTTAGGTGTTATCTAGGGATCGAACCTTGAAGGGTTGCACATGTAGGGATGCCAAATCATTGGCAATCCCATACGATCTTTGAAGTCATTTCATATAAACTCAGCGTTTTGATAGCACCTTTTTGTTGAGGTTAAATTGAACAAACCTTTCAAAATTTGTCTATTAGCAGTGATTATGCGTTGGCCTTGGCCTTAATGTACCTTTTCTTGTTCTACAAGCTGTTCTGGGTGCTTTTAAATATGCATAGATTGCTGTTACATTCGTGCTGATATCATATTATAATTCGAGCGATATTGATATTGGACTCTGAACTCCCTCCAAAGCAAGTTAATTTAACACGTCAACACTTTTGGAAGCGTGCTTAAAGTGGTGGCCTCAGGCTGTACCATTTCACCACGCGGCTTCTGATTATAAAATCTATAAGCGGCTGCTTGTGTTCTCCTTAACGTGTGTAATCGAACGTCTTCTAGGAATATTTGCAAACAATCATCTTGGTGTTTGGATACACATACTTGCCTGAGGGCTTAAACTTGGCTCTTAAGCTCCGCATGCCTTAATTATGCTGAAAACAATTCATCAAAACTTTTATGGACCACCGTGGGCTACATTTTGACATCAACCCCTTAAAAGCGTGTCAGTGAGTTCTTAACGTTCTTTCTCTCATCAATTAACGGTTCAGATTCGAACGCGATTCTTTTGACACTCTAATATTTATGGTAAATAAAAATTCCATCAGGGGGTATGTTCATCAATTACATGACTCAGTTTTTTTTTTTTTTGTCAACTGACAGCAGCCTTTATATGGCTACTTAAATGCAGATCTAAATGTGTGTTCATATAATGAATTTACATGGAATATCGCTTAATAAAATAATTATTATTTAAGAACGTGCCAAAGAAGATCTGTAATGTCTTAGCAGAGAAAGTAATGGCGCTGATTTTGCATGTCATTTCACCGATGGTGTGTGCTCCTCGAGTGTTTGTTTAAACGACTTTCTCATTCAAGCATAACGGTTTAAGAGTGTTTATTAAATTGATCTACATTTTGTGTACACTGTTATTCCTTTTATTTTTATCTTCTTTCTTTGTAATGGTTGTTGTTTTTTTTTTTCCTTTACAAAAAAAGGCGGCGACCGCGGTCATGATGCGTGAAATTGACAATTTTTCAAAACTGGTATCTAATTAGCTCGCCATTATTATTATGTCATCACTTGAAAATGAAATGGAGACACTTTTGTTGGAGCACTTTTGGGTACTTTTCTTTTCTTTGACTACTTTTATTCATTTTCTTTTTTGTATTTTGTGAAGAATCTTTTTTTTTTTTTTTATTTATTTTTAAAAAAAATATATAACTTTGCAAAGCTAGGTTTTTTTTTTTATGTATAAATTACACAAGCGAAGATCATTAACACTTTAAGCGCCACAAAGTGAAGGTAATGTGTCTGGCTTATTAGTTTTGAGGCAATTTTGTTCTTTCATATATATTTTTATAAATAGATTTTATCAGAAGTTCTGGATAAGTTTATCTGGATTTTGGGGAGATGCCTTCTTCTTTGAAAATTTAGTTTCTGTTCATAAATCACTTTGCCACCTGCTGCTCTTTGAAGTGGTGATCCTAAAGAGGCTCTAATTGATGGAAATAATATGTTTTCTGTTTTCTGAGAATTACGGATTATAAACAGCTCTTGGATTGTCCCTTAGGGTGGAGAACTCCAATTTGTTTCCCGAAGTAGGAAGAGGCATATTCAGGATGAATGATGCTACTGAAGTTTTTGAACTTTCAACAGTGTATTGTTTTGTATGGATCAACTAAAAAAATTTTGGAAGGTTTCAAGTGTGATGTCCCTATCACCCTTTAGGCGTTTGACTTGTGTTATTTAAGTAGTGTGATATCTTGAGATTATAGAGTGCCAACGAGATCTACAGACATTAAAATGGGATAGCTAGAAAAGCCCTAGGAAATATTTTGAGCTGCTGTAGAATAAGGGCAAAGAAGAAGTGAAAACCCCAACATTCCGTGCTAAATGTACACCATTTACGAGATACTAATAATTACCTACGTATGCGTGGGTCAAGAGGACCTAGGTCAAGAAAAACCTCGAGAAATGACAATACTCTCATGCCATCCAGAGGCGATGGAGGTTATCTTCGATTTAACCGGAGGGTTTTAGAGAGTTGCAAGAGGGAATAAGAAGAGAAAAATGCATCGGACTTATGGGCCCAAATTTACTATTCAACGAAAAATCTGAATTTTTTGGTTGCCAGAGATGACTTAAACAAAAAAAATTTAATATCATTACGTTACCACAAGATTGAGCTCGAAAAAAGGATGGAATGGCTAATCTACGATTTGTACCATGCTTTTGGAAACCCATGGGGCTTATCACCAAAAAAGGTCCTGTGGATTTATAAGGGTATGATAAGACTGTTTTCAGCTTTTGCGTCGGTTGACTGATGACTGACTTCTGCACTAAACTTCAAAAAATGACTTGTCTCGACTGCTCTAAATGCTCAGCTTGACTTGCCCTGTCTTGGTACTTATACCATTGGTTATACAATCAAAGCATTCTACAGTGTTAGACCGGGTTTGTGATGACCTTGCACGACACTTATTCTACGGCGCTGGTTCCATGGAAATGCCGTCTGATGCAATGACACTAGCACTACGGTTGCCTTGCAAATTTAAAGTCACCCAGAGTCTGAGACTGGATTGGGTTGTAGTCGAATTTTTACAGATGGATCCAAAACTAGTCAAAGATTTGGTGCTGGTGTCATAGTGGAGACCGAGAACGCTAGATTTTCCCAGGCGTAGACCCATGCTATCCTAATGAGCAACGACTATATTGTAAAGAATAGGTGGAGGTCCGACTACCTGCATCTGTAGCGACAGTCAAGCTGCGCTAAAGGCCTTGCTCAATCCATTAATGCAAGAACTCCTTGAATTTGATTACAAGGCTTAACTCTAAGACGTTTATCTGGGTCTCAAACTACATTGGGATCACAGGGTATGAGATCTCCGATGAGATTGCTAGACAAGGTTTAAAGGTTAATTTGTCAAAACTTAAACCTGAGTTCGATCTTTCAGCGTCTTCGGTCAGCGTTTCTATTAGGGTTTCTTACGAACACGGCTTTCCAGGATACACGAATAAATGAATGATCCCAAATGTAAATGCAAAAAATACTCTTACGGAGCATTTCAAGTCTTACTAAGCTTAAGTAAACCACTGTCTGCAACGCTTGTGAAAAGGGCCACGATATAAATTTAGGACCATTTCTATTGTGATTGTCCTGCCGGTTTATGATCGGAACAGGTTTCAGACTTTCGGTGCTGATGTGGTAACAGATACTGTCACTAAAGTGCCTTCTCGGCCTTGTCGGAGAGTTGAAGAAATTCCAATAAACTGGGTAATACTGGGTCTGACTCCGTGGTGTTTCACTCTTGATTTCCATCTTAATGGACTTACTTTATCGAATACTATTCAGACCATTCATACAAGTGATTTTGCTTTTATTATAGTTCCAACTAGTTTTCTGTTCTCCATATAGTGATAAGGGTATCAATTTATTTAAGTCTGATTACATGCTTAATCTCCACTTGTTTACTGTTCGCGTGACAATGTAATTGAAGAAAATGAGGCAAAAATAAAAGGACTTTGAACCGTGTTGCAGTAGCCCGTAATGCCTTTAATGAATGGATGAATTGCTCATTTTATGGATGAGTATTTATGTGGTATGCAAATGTTTGCACAAGTAAAATTCAGGAGCAACAAGTGCTTTAACTCTGTTATTAGGTAATTTTCTATTTGAACATGCAACATGGAACAGTGGCAGTCTACGTCATAAAAGGATCATAAACCAAACTGATGGTTATAAGAACCAACTTCAGTTAAATGTGGGCACCGAGATGAATGGCCATTCGGAATGAGATTTTAACAACAGTGCTGTGCTAACATCTTGGTTAACATATCAAAGGAGAATTAATTCCGGATTCCAGAGGTTAGGAAGCGATTCTTACTTCTATCAATTAGGCGAAAACATTTGATTTATCTAATTACTTTACGGGCGCCTTACAATAAAACATGCTGATTACTGCAAGAGCTGTTTGGCGCATGTTTATAGATTCACCCCGAACGACTTAGTGGCTATTCGGAAAAACTACACAAAAAAATTTTGAATGTTCATATGTGGAAAGAAGACGGTCGATCTTGCAATGTATTTATGGACCCCACATACAGATTGGGAATTCGCTTTGGGAAGGTCCTTCGACTAGTGATGCTAGATCAAGAAATTTCTAGCATTTATATGGTTAGAGGGTACCATCCTTGTAGTCATTCTAGGCAATAAGTTATCTTGGACCTTTGAATATAGACCACGCCGCCGCATTGAGCATTTCAGGGCAATGACTGGCAGAGTTACTACGGTAAGAAAAAAGCAACGTAAAATGTCTAACTGGAATCTGTTGCGCTCTATCCAAAATGTATCTCTTAATAAGGGCAATCTGATTCATTCTACCCTGGCTCTTTCATATTAGAAATTCCCCGCCATTAAGTAGTGGATTCCGTATGCTGCTTGGATGAAACTTTATTTAGGAATATAGTCTAACATGATGTGTAATAGATGAATCTGGGATAAGCCTCTCTGCGAAGTTAAAGGTTCAATTTCCCGAACAGATAGTTCTTCCGGTCATGAACGTCAGGCAAACATCAGAGAGTAAAACCCATTAATGATTGCTGTGGAATATTCGGGTCCGGTTTAAAATTATATAGTTCTGAATATAACACACATATCAAGATTTTGGCAATACTGGCAAGTAACCTTCACTCGTGGATTTGCAGGATCTAACGTAAATACACTGAAAATATGTTTTCCTTAGCAGCAGGACCCTGGGGAATACTTGTATGTGAGCCGGTAACAGCAATTATATGTAATCCGCTCTAACTATGTTCACTGAGAAATCTCAATATTATGACTTAGAGTCAACTACACACAACCAAACGTCAAAAAGAAATCGTACAACAGCCTGTATGTACATACATTGAAAATGTAGAAAAGCCCAAAGTTGGGATATTCACTTCCAATCAACCATTTCGTTAAGAAGACATACGAGCAACTAAAGGAACGACGGGGACTTAAATTATCTGGAGTATTAGTATATGTGTTTTCTGGGGATTGAACCTCGAACCCCTCGCTCCGTAATTCAACGCACTAACCACTTGAGTCACGGTCCTCAATAACCAGAAATCATGCTCCAGCTACTGGGGAATAATTGAAATCTGCTAATGTCCACCAAGAAGAACAAATATGGAGCCATGACGTGGTGTGATGACCA
Organism: Xylota sylvarum; assembly: GCA_905220385.1. Lineage (NCBI taxonomy): Eukaryota > Metazoa > Arthropoda > Insecta > Diptera > Syrphidae > Xylota > Xylota sylvarum. The sequence goes on from LR999958.1 coordinate 51,808,524, forward strand.
CATTAATAATTGGATTCGCTACCAGAGGACACAGTTTAAAGTTGAATAGCGGGGTCAGTGCATGAAGGACAAATAGAACAGTGTAAACTTGACAGACTTGCAGATCATTACAAAATATAGCAACGAGGAAACACGTTTTTCTTTTATTATGAATGGTTCTAAGAAGAACTAGGTCCTGTACAGATCTGTCTCGCCAAATATACATTTGAAGTTTTTTATTTTAGTACGAATTAGAATTGAGTTGTGCTGGTAGTACAATGTGTCAAAAAGTGGTACAATACTACTGTATTAGTACAGAATTTCCACATCGATTTCAATCAAACAACTGAGATTTACGGCAAATTTCACGCATTGTGCCTATGGTGCATATTCCTTGTTTGTCTTTCATTTTGATTCCTCTTCGTCATGGACAGAGACGAATATATCCAATGCTTGCTGGTATCCCTAGTGTTTGTTCCTTGATGTATTGGAGATAGTGTATTATTGACACTAATGAACACCATATCTACTCAACCGAACATTAATTTTCCGGGATTATAAGTGCACAAGTACATGCTTATGTATGTATCTATAGTCCTATCCATATCCTGTTTCCCTTCCGCAAAATGTTTTATTGAGTTATGGACGCAAATATTTGCATTACTTACGCATGTACTTACTACGTAGTCATCCCATATTTACTCATCTATTCGTTTTTTATTCACATCCTGATGTTTTAGATTTTTAGACTATTTAGGTCTCCTTTGAGTATGCAAATACATACGGTGAGAATGTAATTCAAAACTGAGTTCTAAGTCATACTCCTAACTAGCCTTGAATCTGTCATCTCACTTCACTTGACTAGGACTTGTATTAGTGAAGTGGCTTAAGCATTTTCTACCGAAAGGTAGACTAAAATGTGGGCACGGAACAATCCTGAAAAAGAAAACTGGATCTTTGGACAACAGGGCCAACTACAGCCTTTGAAAACATTCTGGTATTGATTTCATTAGACTTATACTTTAAGCAATATTTCAGTTTTCACGGACGAGTCAAAAACTGATGAAGGAAGAGAGTCAGGCATAGTCCACATCTAAACCCAAGATTGCTCGATCACTCAGACTTTCAAACCACTTTAGTACATTCCAGGCGGAAGTATTAGCAATCGCAGAACCAGCACGAGAACTAGCCACGAAACTGCACTTCAGGAAGATGTTAGATATATAATTCAACGTTCAAGCCGCAATAAAGGCCATCGCATTCACGATCGTCAAATCCATTCGTAAAACTCTTATCAATGCTGTGCACTTTTAGCAAAACCAACTCTCTACTTGTAACATTTCAAAATAGATCTGACCTAGGCTTGATCTGAAACGTAGTGCAGAGTTGGTCCTGTTGAAGCGATCACAGATCAGCGTTATTGGTGTTCTTACTGGACACTGTCTGATAAGCCAACCTACCAAAAGCTGAGCTTCTTTTCATATGACTTCTGTAGAAGCTATAAGGATGAGGAGGAAAAAGAAACCATTCACCCCCAACTGTACACGTGCCCAGCTCTGTTTCAAAAAAGACAACTCCTTCTTGGAGTTCCCTTCCTTGACAGCCTAGGCCAGCTGGCGTCAGTATGCGTCCCGAGACTCCTTCGCTTTATCAAAAGATCCGGTTGGTTTTAATTAGTTCTGGGTAGCCAAATGGTGCGATCTATGGATCAAAATGGACCTTTATTAGACTAAGTGTGTCTCCACTCTAAATAAAGAACAGCAGCGCAGGATTAGACGCATCTTGCTATACCTGGTTCTATTGTCCGTCTTGGATCTACAATGTATTTACATAAGGTTGGCTTTTCCTGTACATATACATGAGTATACATATATTGTAGGAGGAATGTACATATTCCCAACAGTCCAGCTACGCCATTGACTCTCTAGATAGAGTACAGAGGCTTTTAGTCATTAGTCAGGACTTTCTTCGTGTGAGACGCTTTAGTGTCACCGGATACCTATGGTGGCTTTTCTTGAGAAATTTTAAGTATTTCCACTGCAAGCAGGAATTAAGTACCACACACGAAAACCCCTGAACAAGACCACTACTGTTGGTGCAGCTTATTCATGCATCTAACTAAGATTTTTTTATCTGCTTATTACTAGAAAAAAAAGCAATGAAATATGCAGAGCCTTTGATGCCGATGACATGTTCTGCATCAGTGCATAGAGGTACTGGTGCATAGGAATTATATGTATCTTTCATATTGGTAACGAATATCCTAGGTAGGTATACAACGAGACTGACGAAAGAATCTCCTCCTAAAGAAAGTATAAAGTACGAATCGTTATTGGGTGCAAAGTCAATGGAGTAAGTCCATTTGGTGTTCCTAGTGCACTAAAACCAAACAATCTATGCAGTGCACTAATACATTCTATTTACTGTGCGCGGTGTCTTTATCGTCTTTCTCTTGGTGTCTATCTCGCCATGGTAAGAGATTCCATCCGCGCTGGCCATCCAATGAGTGTCTCGGAGAAATGTACATTAACCATGTACATTGCCGTTGTATGTTGTATGCGCATTTTACTTAAGAAGTTGAATTATAAAAAAAAAAAAACGAGAAAAAAAAGTACAAATCATTTCTTTTTTATTAATTTCTTTTTTTTTTTTTTGCCTCTACCACACCATGGGTTGGAGGTTCTACGGTGGCTCAGATGATGTTGATGGTACCTACTCCATATAAAGAATTATCACGATGCAAACTTTAAGTCATTTTAATTTTGCCCGGCAAACTACGAAGATCGTTGTGAATAGTGATCGCGTTGTGAGAGTGTGGATTTGTTTATTTATTTACAATTTATTGTTAAATTGTAATATAATTACAATTGAACATCTATTCATGTTCATAGTGGGCTTGATTGTAGCTTGCTCGCGCTCTGCCTTTTCACTGTGATTTGGATTGTTTTTTTTTGTTTTTTTCATTAGTTGTGATGTGAGTATCCAATTTATAGTGCTGTTAATAGATTTCGAATTTCCGCTTAAAAAAAAATTAAAAAAAAATATTGAACTTGAAATGGAGAAAGATTAGAACTTCTTCTTCTAATGGTTAAATAAATATTTGTAGTAAATTGATTTTGTGGTAGTTCTATGTGATTTCGTTTTGAATTTTCAAAAGTCGATGATTAATCGTTAACCAATATAGCAAATGAAAAATAGTTTAAGGGTATTGGGTCTTAAAGTGATTTGCCTAATTTAGTGGACTATTCTTTCTTGTTAACACTTTTTGTTAAGGAACTGTATGGTAGCTCTTATATACGTTAAGTACCGACTCTGAATGGTACGTTCTTTAAGGGGGCAATCTTTATCGATCAGAAGTTAGGCTTAAGCATTTTCGACGAAAATAAACTGAATGCGTGATGAGAATATTCCTTGTGAGCTTCACACTCTCTGATGTTTGCAAGGCGTTCGCAAGGGATACTTTGGTGTTAAGCTCGATCAGAGGTCAAACGCATGTAATGTTAAGCCACCAAGTTTATCTAGGCCAGATATTTATGACAGAAATTGCATTCGTAAATCGTTCTCTCCGATACACAGTTCTACGAATGTATGGCGAAAGTGGACAGGAATCAGAATGTGAATGTGATTAAAATAGTTTGGTAAAAATATAATTGGAAAATTTAAGGACGATATATTTTTTTATTTGAAACAACTTGTTAAGCCTCGAAAAGTCGATATTTTTATTTATTAATGAGAATTTTCTCATACATTCATTATCATTGATTTCAAATTCTGAATAAAACTGGCTGAAGCTGACATATTGTCAACAAGTAAATATTTGTCAATCAATCGAAACAGACTTTTTTGACATTGGATGTTTTAAATACGATATGGTTGGGTCGCGGTTGGGCCATTAAACCATCTTTTTGCATATTTTCGAGATGATTTTGTTGTGTAGCTAAGGTGGTTTTTTCGGATCTTCTTTCTTTTTTTCCTCCAAAGTTTTGACGGAAAGAAGGCCAATAAGTAGTTCAAACGATGAGATTGTGTTTGGTACATGCATAAGCAACTTAGGGACACTACTTGAAATGTAGTACTAATTATAAAGTATAAGATACATATAGTTCATTCGTCTCCGTTATCAATTCCGAAAATTTAGTAATATTGAAAATTTTTCTTATTAATCTTTCATCGATCCCTGTAATCAGAGATGTTAGGTCTAGATTTTTTTAAAAAAAAAAAACCTCTCGCAGTATTCCTACCATTGGTAAAACCAAATCCAGGTTTTGGATTATCGACGATGTCACCAATTTTTGTTTCAAAAGATATTTGAATTTCTTTTTTTTTCTGTTAGCGTAATTTTTTTTGTTTTTGGTAACTACTTTTGAAAGTTACGATGTTTTATTCTTGACCCTTTTTTGGTTTTTTTTCAAAGATTTTTCAAAAGACTTTTGTGTTTCAATGGAAAACGTTTGTTGAATTAAAATTTTAACTCAACTCTTAGGCAATTTAAAACCACTTTCTCACCGTATTCGGTAACGCCTTTTAAGTCGACTGGGATTTTTCGAACATTGCATCCATCGCTTCATAAAATTTGAGTTGTTCATCGAAAGTTTTTGTGTTAAGACTTGCAATAGAATTTTTGCCAAGTCACTAATTTCAAGTATATCTAAAAAAACTTAGGCATTAAGTCCCTCAATTTTACAATTTTGACCACGTTCAAGCTATTTTCAAAAATTTCGTTAATTTTAAACGTTGTGTCTTTTCGTAAAGAAAGTTGAAAAACAAAATGACGAAGCGTATTGCAAATTTGCAAATCCAAATTGATGCAAAAATGCGTGATATTCTATCAGACTTATCGCTTTTTCTGTTATGATAAAATTATAAAAATTGAAAAACAGCAATTTACAATTTTTGCAGATGCACTTGAACAAATCTTATGCATTTTACGTCTGCAACGCTGAATAATTTTTTATTTTTGTTCACTCGTCGAAGAACTGTGACCTCAGTCTTATTTGATATTTTTTATAAGGGGCATGGTACGTATATGTATGTTTTATCTGAAGACAATAGGTCTGTCTAAATCAGTTTGAAAAACGCTGACTATTACAGTTGTCAATGTCCACCAGGAAACCGTCTACTACATGTACCTGGTAAGGGTTACATCTTTGTTATTTCCCCAATGTTTTCTTACAGCGTTCGTAATTACTGGGATTTAAAATTTTAGATCAGAATCAGTGTAGCAGGACTCAACTGTTTTTAAGATCTAAGAAAAATGTAATCTACTGTCTTATATTACCAGGCAGTTTTAAAGACATTTATTAATACATTACATATATGCACACATATTAAAATCACAAACTTGCAAGACGTGAGGAGAGGAGAAAATAATAAATAAAGTGCACGACTGAGTCGTACGTACTTGCACCTTAATGCCATAGCTTACAATGTTATAAGGACTAAAATTCAAGTTTTATTTTTCTTACAAATGAGGCCTAATAAAATGGGCGTGGAATTCTGCATTTTCGTTGGAATTGATAACATTGAACTGATGCTATGTATCCTTGAGATTTCACAAAATCGTTTTTTTGTTAAAACTCCCTCAAAAAGTGGGGGTGGCCATATATAGTGTTCAAGTGAATTATAGAGAGCTTCAAGGGCTATTAATTTTGTTTTAACAATTTTTTTCCATTTCTAGTAAAAATTTTGAAAAATTGAAATTTTTGAAAAGTGGGCGTAGCAATTCTAAAAGTTTAGTAAGTCATATTTTTGCATTTATCATTCCAACTTCAGATATTAATTTTGAGCCCAATCACTGAAGAAATAGCCGAGAAACAGCCGATTTCTAAAATTAGCGTTATGCGCATTTTTCGCGCAAAACGTGGTAAACTAACTCACATATGAAATTTTATCAAAATCGCCCTTAAGTAAACTACCCTTAATTTTGAGGTTAGAATGAAAATTCCAATTTCGCCTCTAGATATGTTTGAAGCAAATCCGTCCAGCCGTTTAGGCTGCAGTTGAATATACAGGCAGACAAACCGACAGACAGACGGACAAACAGACAGACGGAATTGGCGGACCCACTTTTTTGGACTTCTTCATCGTACATAATGTCAAGTTTGATTAAAATGTCACGTTCGAAATTTTTCACGAAACCAATACTTGCCCTATAAGTATAGGTGCAAGTAAAAATTTAAGCTGAACTGTTTTCTTTTCCTCTTCCTTTCTCCTTTTTATGATGTTTTGTTAGGAAACAAAGTTGAACTAGTGTCCATAAAAGTTGTAACAATTTCCTGCGAGTTCTCAAGTCCAGTTTCTAGACTCAAATTCAGAAAATTATAAATTTTTATACGTACTGCTGAATTCTTTCAGAAGAAAATTTTAAACCACCTGATACTTTTATTACAAATACAAATATTTGGTGCGACAGGTCTATGGCACCTCGGGCCTAGCTTTCCACAGATATTCATGTTGTGTGTGTTATATTCTTTAACGAATAGAAGAAACCTACTGTTTTCAGATGTTTGTCAAACTCTCGCAAGAGGTGGCGCCGTAAAATAATTTTTAGGTGTTTTTTTGGGGATTGAATCTCGAACCCCTCGCTCCGTAGTCCAACGCACAAACCACTTGAGCCACGGCGCCCATTGGTATAACAAAAAATCTCCTGTTTGTTTACATTTTCGTTACGGCCACACTGGTCAGAGTAGTCTATCAGACGCAGGTCGGTGTCTGTGCATTCGGTTACATATGATAACATAAATTATTTTCTAGAGGTGAACGTGTTTTTTCGAGACATCAAATTTATTTTAGCGACACCCTCTCAGGCACACTCTTGGCATGAAATATTAGGTACTGTGATGGGTTTAAATTTTGTTTGCAGCTAAGCAAGGATCATAGTCTATATGAAATCTTAACAAAATGTTATCGACACGAAAATGTTAGGTTTTGACTACAACTGTATTTAAAAAAGAATAAAAAGAGCGTATTGTACTGTATAAATCTTTGGGTTAGTAAGAAGAGTTTAAGCTGATATACAGAATTTCATCTAGATAATGCAGACGCTAGTTTTAAAATATCTATGTACTTACATATGTATATAAATATGTAGAACTCAATGTACCTATGTTTGTATGTATGCTGAGGACTCCGAAACCACAGAACAGATTGAACTCAAATTTTGATCTGGCAATCTTCGGTATTGGCTCGAGAGTGTTTCTATGAAGTACGGTCAAAATCGGTTCAGCAGATAACTGCATTTTGAGACAAGTTTTTCGCTCTATGTAAATTTCAGTACATTTTGTCAAATTACTAACTAAACCCATAAATGGTAAGAACTACACTGTGTCTCCATACGGGTCTTAGGGTATCAACCACGCCTACAGGTTATTGTGTACGGTTCCTGGGCATGTGCTACAGCTCCATTAAACTCTTCTTCAGTTGCAGAGAATCCTTTTTGACTATTCTGGCTCTGGGTCATATGTTTCTCAGAGTGCAGTTGTTACATTGACAACCATTTTCCAGACACTGTAGCCACATTAAAGCATTGGTTTCACATCAGAGCAGAGTAGTCGTCATTTGTTGTTTAAATTGATTGCCTTGCTTCTCCAATTCGGTAACGTCAACCGATACAATAGTTTCAAGGTAACGCAAGTTATCTATTCTTCAGACCTGTTGTTCTATAATTCTGTTATGCATTGCTATTGAGTTCGAGGACGGAGTTAAGTTTTAGTTTTACCAATTAGTCCTCTGCCACCAAACCATTGTACATTTCGTGCAGGCCCATTATTCTGTGGCAATCATCGTCAGCATAGATGAGTCTAAGGCTCTTTTGGACTCCGCTACGTTTTATCGACTGAAGGTTATGTAAGACATCATCAATCATCATCAAAAATATACCGAAAAGCTACAATCCGTTTGGGAAGGATCGTTTGATACCTTATCCTCCTTTTTATGCAGCCCTAGTTAAGTAGGGGTGGGATACTACATTTTTTCGAACATTTGAGGATGTCAAAATGTTTTTTTTTTTTTAATAAAAACGCCTCTATAAAGTGGTCGTGGCTGAAAATAATATGGCTAAATTGTAGAAAATTTTAATATCTAAATATTTGGTCTTAACAAAATTTTTCGATTTTATGTAAAATAGTGAAGCTATAAAAAAGTGAGTGGGTTTCAAAATTGTTTACACTTGTACTGTATCTTTCTCTCAAAAGTCCAGATCTGAAATTTCACCACCTAGCTCAAAATTTAAGGCCCAAAAAGCGGCGACATGTAGAGAAATGGACGGACATGGCACAATTGTCTTCGCTATTGATACTGGTAGGGGTGATAGTACGCAACCTTGCCGAACGGCGCTACGATTCTCAAATTTATTTAGTCAGTCAAAAGGGTACTTATTTAGGTATTTAGATGCATAAAGTTAGTGATAAAGAAAAACATTTAATACTGTAAACCAGTGGTTCTCAAATGGTGGTACGAGTACCACTTGTGGAAGTACTGCTTGTGGTACGTTTTTGAACCGTAATGCACATGAGTGGTACGCGAAAATAAATAGTTTGAGAACCGTTGCTGTAAACTAATAATCCACCTACAATAAGTCAATTTTATCATCAGCACTTTTGTAAGCTCTAGAACTCATCTCGCAGGTTTCTCTTAATATTCATACTGATATAAAATTAGAAATAATAACTTACTTTGACCCGTCTGACTTCCATTTTCACAAGACAAGAATAATTGCTTAACTACCTAAGTACATATTTATGTAATAATTTACAATTTATAATGATGCGAAAGCAGTGCGTGCGTGCGTGCTAAGCGAATGATCTAAAAAATACTCCAAATAATTTTTCAATTACCCTATCTCTCCCGAACGTCAAAGCAACTTCCGAGAATATAATTGTCTTAAAGAAAAAAGCACCGTCCTTCAATATAACACGCACAATGCGAACGGCAGTGAGAATCTAGACCTTGAGTCCTACATGATTTACTGGAACAATATGTTTATAATTTTTCAAGACAAGATCTTTCTGATATAACCACGTTAAGAGATCACGTTAAGAGAGGGTTGTTGGACACAAAGGTGTGCGGGAAATTAAAAAGCTGATAAGCTAGAAAGGAAAGGATCATCCCTTGAACTAAATCAGGCAGATACAACAGTAAAAATCCACCCTGTAATCTTAGACAAGCGATTACGAACAAAATACTAGTAGCAGCAAATGAGAGATGGAATGTGTTTGACACGTATTATAACCAGGCAAATGTGGCTACTCTAAAACAAAGAAAAATTCCTCTCTTGTAAGTATTATCTTTGGACATAGCAGTCTGAGATATCATACAAAGAAAATGAAACTCAGAACAGAAGCCATGTGCAGAAGATTTGGTGTGAGGATAGTCCACCCTTTTTTGTCATTGGTCAGCATTCTGTCACATTAGAAATAAAACCCTTTGAGGACATTTTTTCCATGACTTAGGAAGCAAGTCTGTAAAGGACTTCAACATATTTATTAACACCTCGTAATGGGTTAACAAAATCGATTGATTTTCATATGTTCTATATTATGGGAATCATAATCCCTGATCAAAATAGATCTACATTGATCTACATTGATAACGGGTGCAAGATTCTTTTTTTCTTGTTAACATATTCACCCAATTTAACCTAAGAGTGTTTTGTATTGTACTCTAGTACCCGTAAAGATTTGATAAGATAAAAAGATAAAAATTGATTTAGATCAATGATTACAAATATTGGACAGAGAATCGAGCGCTTTTTATGTCTACAACGAGTAAAAGTAGGGCGGCAATCACACAGAATGTGTTCTGTACCTTCATGTCCTTTAAGACATCTTTTTGAGATAAAATGGCAATGGAAGGAAGTCTATAAGAAGCTGTAGGTTGGCGAAAGATTGAATGAATTTCATCGCAAGTCAAGAAATTTAGAAAAGACCTTGTAAAGGGTGGGCCATGTTGGTTTCTGTAAAAAAACGCACTGTTCAACGTTTGTTATTTTATCAAGAGTAAACCTTCCGATTATTTCTGGAATATTATTTTATTCAAATGACTGTCTCGGCTGGCTTGGCAGTAGGCCATCCTATCAACCCAATTTTTAATACATTTTCAACGTTTCGGAAGCTAATTTCACGAATTGCTTGACCAATATTGTTCTTGAGTGCCTGAATGGTGTCTGGATTGATTGCACAGCATCGATCTTGAATGGCATCCAAAAAAGTCAAATCGCAGCTCCTTGCCGGCCAAACAACATCACCAAAACGACTGATTACACTATTATTGAACTTAGTCTGCAATAAATAGATTGTTGGACGGCTTGTGAGGCACGTACCTCCATCTTGCTGGAACCACAGGTATGCCTCGATAGCGCACTCCATTGACTGTAACGTTTCTTCAAATTTCGTCTTGGAAGAAAAAAGGGCCAATAATGCTGCCACTCCAAAAAACACACCAAACAGTCACTCGTTCAGGATGCATTGACTTCTCTATGACCACGTGTTTATTTTCCAAGCCCCGAATACCGCAATTTCCCTTGTTTACGTAGTTGCCGAGATGGAAATGTGTCTCATCTGAAAGATGATTTTTTAAGCAAAATTATCATCAGTTTCGAGCTGCTCTCTACAGCCCAAACAGAGAAGCGATAACGAAGCAGGAGGTCATTTTGCCATTTTGCAGGAGGTCATCAATTCCTGATTTAATTGGACTTTGCAAGCGAATAATCCGAGATCCTTATGCAAAATTCTCCTCAGGCTAGTGCGACTGATGTTCAGTTGCTATGATCTATGAGATATATGGCGCATTAAGGTTCTTGGATTTAGGTGCACACTTTCGGCAACAGCTGCAATATTCTCCGTTGAGCGCACAGAACGAACAGAACGAACAGCAAACTAGTCTCACGAACTTGCGTCATGTCGTAAGAAATTTCGGCAACACAGCATCCACTTTGGAAGTAACTTTGTAATATTTCCCAACGTTGTTCAAGTCTAAATCGATCCATTTCGTACCGTGAAAATATACTACTGAATGTTAGGCAATTTTTTGGGCGCATAAGAGCTGTCAGTGTCAAAAAAACATATGGTTCAAAAAGAAATCAACAGATGGGCTACTCTTTAGATGCACTACGAAGTTAAGCTCTGATCATACGATGGGTATTCCTCAAGAAAGGAGCTTGTGTTCATTTCAATTAGTTGAGACTGTTCCACATTAGTTCAGATGTTCTAGCTATTAATGCTGACTTAAATAAAGTTAATTTTCGTTCTGCAGATATTGCTTCTAACAACCTTTAGTTTTTTTGTTCATTTATTTACTGAACGACCTGTAAACAGATTCACATTCACATCTTGCTACAGATGATATAGTGCGTTAATAAATCTTCTCTCATGCGAGTTCTTCGTATCCATTTTAAGCGTCGAGTCAGAAGGTTGGAACCTATTTTTTTTTTTTTTGGTTATGTTCCAGAAACTAATGATGACACTTTTTAGGCACGTTCCGTTACTGAAACTGAAACTTCCTTTCATAAAAAAGTACTCTCTTATTGTATGGAGAAATTGGTTTACAAATTGACAAAACTTGAATGATCCCAAACTACTCGTATCATGAAAGTTGACAACAGTGATTTCCGTTGCGTGGGCTTGTCGAAAAGTTTCCAAACAGAAGTACTCACTTGTTTATCAAAACAAATTCTTCGATTCTCATCAAACAATTAACAACACATGTTGATCCTCTTGACACGGTCTACTTAAATTCTTCTTAGTCACTTGTATATCACCTACGCGTGCCTCACCTCATTTCTTGTAGGTACTTTTCAGAGCAATGCAGCATCTGCAGAGACACTTGTACGCAACAGCAACAGGTAGACAAGGTAATCAGATCAAATGAATAGAAACATTTCTTTTGCTTTCCTCCAGTTGAACCGGTCTTCCCGCTTCGCTGGTGTCTAAGACGATTAGAAATAAACATCGAAATTCAATTCCATCTGGCAAGCGCCAATCTCAATCACAATCGTTTCACCGCGCGTCCGATCTATCTAATGGAACTGCTTAAGCCCGCTGGCATGCGCAATCATTTCACTTTTTTTTTCCTGTGTGCGAGTCTTAATAACTGTGAGCTTCAGAGCATACCTACATACATATGTATGTAGATACATGTAATCTATCTAATCTCCTCCTCATCTGTCCAGATTCCAGCTTCGTAATACCTAACCGCAATGGAAATGTGCATAAGAACCTACTGACTGACTTAGGCATCTGTAGCATCGGCAAATCTGTCATTGAACCTGCACACCACCATCTGTGGGCATTCCAGCGATAAATAACGTTATTTGGCGCGGGACAGAGATTCCTATACATTAGCCAACGGGGGGGGATAACAACCTTGCGGACGGTGCAATGTGCTGTGGAATCCGTATCCACTGTGCACGTGAAATATGTAGGCTAAGGAAGCCGGTCCTTCAGTGACTATTTATAGGCATAGACACGGGAAAACGTTATCGGAAATTAGTTTGTCGGTTGTTCGTCTTTGAATGGAGCATGCGGTGTGGATGTCCATAAGATAGGTGAGTTTTCCCATCGCACCGATAGGAAAGGAGGAAAGATTTACAACATTTCTTAATTGGCCAGTACACGATGTATTTACTTATAAATTACCAACGATGAAATGTTACCTGTTTGGTTGTGCTGGCGACTTGGAAGCCGATCCTGTTAGCGGTTGTGAGTTATTGCTAGTGCCAGGCATAGTGAGCTGATCGATATGTCAAAACTGTTAAGGGGTGATTACATAATGAAATTATGGGAATTTGCTTTAGCGTGATTTATGTCTTCATGCTGTGTGCAGTCAAGGTGGCAGTGGTTGGTGATTTTTATTTTTCCGCGAGATGAGGTCTTGAACTTTTAGGTTAAGATCGTAATAAAAATGATTTAGTGGTGTTGATGGTATCTCGGCAATTCGGATTTTTGATCAGTGGAAAGTTTAGCGGAAACTACAGAAGTAGGTCACAGATTTCAGTAAGAGGCTTCGGTGAAATTATGATCAAGTATGAAAGAGGACATAATACTTTGATAGGATGCTTGATGAACTGAACTATCAGCAAGGTACCAGACATCTACATAGGTACAATGCGTTCTGCCATGAAATCGCTCTACAGAGATCGACTGAGTTGAGTTGAGTTCAAACTAAGACCAAAAGAAGGTGCATTGTGATACCAATATGGAAAACCCGGATTACCAACACCGGAGACCTGCATGGAGACTGCCCAAATGAGACAAGAGACAGGGCAACCAATTTCGGTGTAAGCCCATGCCAAAGAATTTCGTCATTTAAGCATTAAACCAATTTGAACCGGTGACAAAGCTTTTCATTTTGCTTAAGTCAAGTCTAGCTAGATCGTTAAGATCTTTGAAAAAATATTCGCCTAGGGTTTTCCATTTCAAAGTCGATAGGGCAGCATCATTGAAACCTCCTGGTAAGTTTGCCTACCAGACAGTGCCTGGTGAGGGCGCCAAATATCTTTTTCAGATTTGTCCTATTGGCAGAAATAAGTCTACTGGTTTTTCTATAGCCCAGCTTTGGCCAGATTTGTTTCGACGAGAGGTATGTGCTGATATTGTTCCACCTACTGTTTGCCGTTCTAATGGCTGTGGTATCTAATTGGAATCTTATCGATTTAATAGGTGCTGGCGAATTGCCCTATTGTCAGGAAAGTTCCGGTCTGCTACCTCATTAGGTAGCTCGTCAATTTTTCAGTTGCCTAAAAAATCTCTGTGGCCTGGAACCCAGCACAGTGGTACGTCGCACCTTACAGCGATCTCGTTAACAGATCCGCGGCATTGCTTTACCAACTTGGATCGAATTATTGGCGATTCCAAGGCTTTTATATCATCTTGACTATCGATGTAGAAAAAAATAGCGCTGTACTCTATCGAGCTAATCGAAAGTCAGGGATGCTGTGACTTCTGTTTGAAATGCACTACAGTCGTGTGGTGATACAAATATCTAGTGCACTGGAATAAACACCCGCAACTGTTTCACATGCTGTCTTGAATCCGTCTGTAAAAAATCTTTGTCGCTACTTCGTTTCAAATTTCTCCCGATTTCCACCAGCACTTTAGCTACGAATCCTGGTTTTATACTTGACATTAACCCTCCAGATAGGGGACAATGTAGTCTGAATTTATAGGAGTAGTGTTATGGCCGTTTAGGAGACTTGCGTGGTCCATATTTCCATGAGCCAGTTAAAAGGATTCTCTAAGCAGTAATGCTGCTTAACCCGTCATCAGCTTCCCGAAGATATCAACGGAAAGATGATGGCGCATTATATCTAGTCCAGCTTCTCAAGTATTGCAATGTTACTATTCTTGTCCAGTGCCATCCATCAGACTAGCATCAACTGGACATAAGGATGGGTCTGACGACTGCCGTGAATATCCAGTGGTTTGGAGACCTCAGTTTGGACCTATAGCCTTCCTTCCTATTCATATAGAGGGCAATCGAGGTCTTCCTAGCACGGTCTAGAATATTCAGTTTCCAACTGAGTTTTTTTTTATGGACCAGCACTATCTGTCCACTTTGCGAGTTTATTTAGAGCAGACTTTAACAGGTCTCTAACTGTAAGAAGGATCTTTCCTGATACCACTATCGCAATGTCGCCCGCATAGGCTATGACACTGAACTCCTCTTTTCCCGAGATTAGGAGTATTTCATTCACTACCATGAGCCACAATAATGGTGATAATACTCCACCCTGGGGGTATCTTTGCATTCGGACCTTCTGGTTAGACAGCACAAAAGCTCAGCATGGATAAGCCTGTTTTTGAACATTTGATTGATTCAAGAGTAAAGATGGAATAAGATCTGGTAGATATTTACTTATTAAAAAAGCATATGTATACATATGTACGTATGTACATAATTGGTTGTCCTCATTCTACCTACTACTATTTTCGTTCCTCCTGTCTTACTATTTGCAAACGCACCATCTGGATGTCATCAGCGTATACGACCAATTGCACAGATTTGTGAAAGATTATGCCCCAGCTGTTGGTTTGGGAGTTTCGCAAATGCGAATGATGTTAAAAATATCACGTGCCACCGCTTCACCTTGTCTTACTCCATTTTGACATCAAAGACTTCGGTGAGATTGTTACAAATTCAATATGGAGGCGAAGTTTTTCTAATGTCATTCCTTGAAATGTCAAACTAATCACAACTTTGTACAGCTCGTCTCTTGCATATGCGTTCTTTGAATCTCTAAAGCCCAAGCGACACTGTTGAGCATCCAGCATACATAGTTTGTGGACAAATGCTTTAAGGTTTCTAATAATATATTCGGAAATCTTTGACATGTTCTTTCTACTTCTACAAATTATAAAAAAATGTTTCCTGATTTGTTGATAGGTCAAAATATAAGAAGCAGAACTACTTCTAGCACACATGTCCTAAAGGGATTTTGATTGCTCTTAAGTCGCCTGTTATTAAAAACTATTAAAATTGATCTATCAAATTGTACGATGGCTTAGTTAACTATAGTCTAATCTTTTGGCATTTTTAAGAGAAATCGAAACATTATTGGATATTTCAGAAATATTTTATAGAGTGCTTCATATTTAAATGCTTAACATGAATTTAGTACTAAATGATGAGAAAGTTTCAGGCGATTCGATCATGAATATGATTTAAATGCACTAAATGCTCTATAAAAGATGGGCGTGTTACAACAAATTTACCATCAACCACATTCTACCGCTCCGTATAATATATCAATTTAATCTCACTCACGAAGTAATTGCCCATAATGGCCTGTTATCGCTTTATTTATGACTATAAGTGCAAACGTCAATGGACACGCACCGATTATACAATAAATGCACTAGCATATGGCACATGTTGTTACAATCATTATGAATTCAGTCAGTTTATCCAAGTAGAAATACAAGAAATATTAAACAGCACACGTATCTATTCACCTACAGAAATATTATACTTGCATATTTTAATTGTCAGAGTGACAGATTGTCACCTCATATTATAGTTATACACAGAATGCTTATATTGGTCCGTTTAAGATGACAATATGTCTGTTCCCTTACCTGAAATCGTAACACGAGACACGAAAGAGTAAAGTATTTCCCCTCGGTAAAAAAACTTACAAATTCTTACTCAACGAATTTTTATAGATAAGAAGTGTGCAATCTGTCAAATGCAATATTCAGATAAATCTTCTTCTCCTAGCAATCAAATTCGGAATTTCATTTTTATATGATTTAGAACCAAAGTTAAGTTTCTGAAGTTTTCTGAAAATCTTTCAAATGTTTTGTTTTTTATTATAGCTATGTCTTACATGACATAAAGTTCTGCTCACGTTTTATTGTTCGATGCGTTCCCTAACTTTCTTGACATTTTCTTCATTCTCTGAGAGAATTATTTTTCTCTCTTTCGAATTTGTGATTTTACGAATTTTAGTACAGACCTAATTACTGATTCAAAATTGCAGAAATTTTGTAATTAAAATTACAAATATACGTATATGTAAATGCATTAACAAACAACGTCGTAATAGATCAGGATGAATGCAGACTTTCCCTAAGATAACAACTCATTTAAGTACTTATGTATGTAAATACTCGTAAATACCCAGTTTGTTTACAAAAGTTTAATTAAAAAGAATACCAATTGTTATCTAATCTAATATTGTAGATTATTATTAGTAGCTACGATTTTCATGAGAGTATGAAAAAGTTTTGCGTATTCCGTTAAACTTAAGGGTGCGACTATATCACGTTCTGATTTGAATATTTTTTTTAAAATACAACAATCGGCATAATGAATCCAAAACACTTTCATAAGCAGCCTTTCACCTTCTGCGAAGCTGTTCGTTTAGTTGCCTGGAGTAAACCTTCTGTCATCCGCTATAACTTACGTCTTCAGATTAGAGGATCGATCTTATTTGCTGACTCGAACTTGGAGTCTGAAGTTTGAAGATCTTCTTAGTTAGAGTATGCTTGTCCATTCTTTCGATGTATTCGAGGTGTCCTACCTTTTTGGACCCCATTTTTAGTACAGCCCATACGGGGCGTTTATATTCGAAAAAATATTTAAGAAGTAGAGGTCTCCATCTGAGAAACAGAAAGCATGTTATATGCATTGTGAATGTCCCACAGCCCCTCGGTATGTGTTTTGGAGTCGTATTTTGAGTCGTGGCATTATTTTAGATCAAAGTACCATCGATGAAATAATTACGGAATACAACATAATTCAAGGAATGCACTGAATCCAATTTTCATGACTTATTGGCATGAATCTGGGGATATTCTAGTAATTTAGCGTTCGATATTAGTCCTGAGGTCGTCTAAGGTCTCTGATTTATTGACATTCTATAGACCATGGGCTTATCATAACCCCAAATAAAAATGTCAGAAGCGTCAAGTCAAGCGTCAATGAATGATGCGACCAATTGTCTGGTCCATTTCTAGAGATAACACGAGTAACGAACTTTGACTTCAACAACTCGATTGTTTGGGCAGCTCTGTGGCATGCAACGGCGTCTTGTTAAAACCACATATATATGTTCCAATTCCGGTAGCGATCTCCATTGACTGTGACTGTGTTGCCAGCATCATTGCAGAAGAAGCATTAAAAAATCAATTTTCGCGAGTGTAATGACATTTCGTGAATGTCTGACTTGTCAAAATGTGACAATTTTGCTAATTAACGAAGCCGTTGAGTCAGAAATGGGATTCATCGCTAAAAATGAGGTGAAATGATATGAACGCGAACGAATTTGAATGCACTACAAACTTTGTTGAAGCATGTATGTACCTAAATCTTCATCATTAAATAATAAGTACAGACGAGATGAAACGACAAAAAAAAAAAAAGGCAAATGCCTGCTAAATCCATAAAAGAGCGGGATCTAATTCTCTCTTGAATTCGGTGCATTTTGATACAAGCGAATACTTACTTTTACTTTACTTATGTCCTGTATCCCCTTGTGGGTCCTAGGGCCTCTACAACGCCTACGCGCCATGCCTCAGCTCTCCCCAACTCTTTCCCAATTGCCGTGCTTCTTTCTCGACTGTTCTGCGCCATGTACTTCTGGGACCGGCGCGTATTCTGCCATCCTGAGTAAGCGGGTTCCATTGCATCGCGTGGTTTGCTATGGACCTGTCATGTGGCCAGAAAATCCTTATCGCTTCCTCGTGATAGTAGCGGTCACTCTCCAGGTACCACATCCATATAGCAGCACGGATTCAACGTTGGAACGGAACAGTCGTAGCTTGGTGTTTAAGCTAATTGCATTACTACGCCAGATTGTGGATAGCATCCCAAACGCAGATTTTGCTTTCCCTATTCGGCTGGCTATATCCAGTTCGGTTCCGCCATCAGTTGAGACGACATACAAGCGAATAGTAGAATAAAGTCGACAGCTGCCAGAATTTCCAGTAGGGTGATTAACAATCGGCTGTCAAAAATGAGGAATTAAGCGAGATGACTTTCCTTTCGGCTTAAATTTCCGGACTTTCTTAACACTTAGCCCAAGAATGCTATATTTATATTTCAATTCTATACTATATTCTTTGTGAAAATCCATTCATTTTATTGCACTGAATTCAAACGTCGACGTAATACTTCTATCTCAGAGTTATAGAAGTTCGAAATCTCCATGTCAGCAGCATCTCAAATAACAAAAACATTTTTGACAGTAAAATATTGAAGATGTCTTTGGTCAGAAAATCCTCATATCCTAGAGAATGTATTGGTGCGCTTTCATTTGATCTCTGTAATATCTTCACATACTTTAACTCTGATCTTCACTATATGTTCTACGTTAGAGAGAGATTTACCATCAGTGTTTGTGTCAACTTTAGGGTCGCCGTAGCCCCTGCGGATATGCTGTAAATTAACGTTAAATTTTATTAAAGGTTTATTCGGCTGATTAGCCTTGTCTAGCTAGTTTATCAGCTTTTCGTGTTCTACAATACTATTGGGGCGTTTCACCCAAATATTCGAGTATTGTGGTGCCCTACTTAAAACCTGAACAGGTTATATTTGGATTAACTTCAGCTTTAATGACAGCTTGATGATCACCGTAAATTGATAACCTTGAAAAGCTACTGGCCGAGTCTGGTAGTCTTAGGAAAGGCCTTTTTTTTTTTTTTGATACACTCATAAGGATTCTTAAAACTAATGTCATTTCTTATCTCAGATTATACTGCATAGTGATTATACTGACCATGAACTTTTGCTCGATTGGTAAATTCCGGTTCAGATTGCTATCAAGAGTCAGTTCCGAGAATTCTTTAACAAGTTTCTAACCTTCAAATTTTATTATTTTGATAATATCGTACTATCGCAGAATTTACTGCTGAAATTGATATTCAACAAAATATAGCATAATAACTTTGTATTTCTGGCACGTGATATTGAACTTTCCGCTTATCTTATCGGTAGATACGCGGAAGTATTTCACTGCCCTAATTATGAAGTACTTGATAGTACATACTCTATATCAAACAATATTTGTTTGTGATACTGTACTTATAATCAGACAAGAGGTATGGGGTTATTTCATATTATTATAAAAGCCTCGAATGTATTACTGTAAATACATACATATGTAGATTTCTAAGTTCAACATTTTCTTAAGAACCATCCATGAAGGATATTGAATTGAGAATATCATAAAATCTATTTCGACAGTGAGCTTTGAGAGATGATAATGACGTATTTGGATGCTGACTGTATAATTTATGACAATGATTCCAAATATGGAATAAATACCAATCTTGACATCAAATGCCTCACTCCGTACAAAGATATTGCGATTAAGGCTTTTTTGTAGACCAAACCGCAGTAATAAAGTATCTGAGCATAAGTAAAGATTGAGCCTTCCTTAAGGTGACATACAGAAGGGTAATAAATCATAGTTATTAAATTTGTTTAGTACTTAAAAGTATTTAGAAGAAACTTATAACAGCTGCTCCTAGGTATACAAGTGCACTAGTTTCTTCGCTAACAATTCTTTTCGATATTATTTTAGAGTGTTCCTCATACTATGACCCTTCATTACAACTTGTATTATTATTTTTTCTTTCAGACCCAAACAACATATCAACATGAAGACTGCAATTCTATTATTAGTAATGTCATTCTACATTGACTTAACACTCTGTGCCAATATAACACCAACAAAACCAAACACTAGCCAACATTCCCAGGTGCAATATGTTCATGACAAAGATGACTCCATCAAATCAGAACAAACATCTGAAGAAGAACAACAAGATCCCTATCAAATCCTAAACGAATTGAAACCAGAACGAATGCCACCACATTTTAATGGATGGAATCCTTATCAACAACAAGAACAAATACCACACAACAAATTCCTTCCATTCCTTGGATATCCACAACCGATTTTCATACCATATCCTTTGATAATTTCTCCCGATATGCTGTACCAATTCAATGGACAAAATGATATTGAAGATTCCATGTCACGGGCTAGCAACCGACGGCCGGCTTCCTATCGAAATTCACCAATTTACTACGTCCGTCTACCACCGACACCGTACATGTTTATCCCAGGCTTAGGATACACTTCACAGCCTGGTACATTTACACCAAACTTCTCTCCAATGCTTCCATACAGTTCATATCCAACGGTTCCGCTCAGTTCAATCTTCAATTTGCCAATGAATTTCTTGGCCAATGGCAAACCAACTGGTATTTACCAAATGGGATCACCTAATGATTTGCAAAGTCAACTGCCAACACTAACACCCCAAAGGCAACCGCCACCACCACCACCACCATCATCATACAGGCCAAGTTATTTATCTCAACAATCATATATGCCACCAAGTGACACCAAAATGACCAACCTTAAGAGACCTTTCATTTTTAATGGCCGACCGGAAGATATTTACATTTTGCCAAATAACTTCAATCCAGTGCAATCGATGTATCAGGACTCTTTATCGGGTTATTATTAATTTAGTGTAGTTCATTAAGTCAGCCGAACAGATGGAGTTAGTGCATAAGTAGTTAGGTTATGTCTAAGACGTTGCGTATGTCAACTTTGGGGAACGGTGATTGGGTAGACGATAAAAGGTCAATATTCTTAAAATTTGTGCAAATGCAACTGTGATTTAAATGCTCAAAAAAATAAGAATGTAATTTATTAAAATTTAAACTTATAAAATAAATGAAAGATACATACGTACGTGATGTGATTGTTTTCTTTAGTTTGTAGTTTTTATTATTACCATAGAACTGGTACATTCTTAGAAATTATGAGGAAATTGTTTCGTAAAACCAATCAACAATCAATTTAAATCGGAGTCAGATGTTACTTCGAATTGGTAAAAGTCACATCACTAGACTATAAGTGTAATATGGTTAAAAAGGTCTAGAGCAGTTAAAGCCTTCGAAGAGGTATAGTTTAATAATATAGCACGATGCTACTAAAGATCAAAACAAAGTCCTGGTTTGGAGGTGATTACCCAGAGGTAATATATTGAAGAGAGCTTACAGAACTATGCTACTAAATTGGGCAGAAGCCACTTTTCAACTTTACGGAACATCAGTTCTACAAAAGAAAAAAAAACTATACAGAGATCTAAAGATACGCTTCTCAAACCCGAGATAACCGAAAGTAAAACAGGTCCACTGTTGCACTGTTCACTAGGAATCTCGGGAAAGATCTAAATAGAGCTGAGGCCCTACACCAGTAACCGAACACGATGATATGAAGGCGTAGTTGATGCCTTAAAACTCATAACATGTTATTAATATGAAGGAAAATAAATTGGTAAAATATTCTTGAAGAATTCTAACGTCGGGACTATTGAGAAGTGCACTAGTGACTGTCTCATTGTGATACATAGTTCTTCTGTGGACTCTGTTGTTTCGTTACAGCTGTTCCAAAACCTGAAAAAATAAGATCTATTTTGATCTATTGAAAGAAAGAATAACTTATAGTACTGTTAAAGCTCTTCCACCAGCTGAGTAAGATGCCAAGGGCTTTGGCTTATCTTGGAGTGGCGCAAGTTTTGTTTAAGTATCATAGCTAATACGGGTGGTGGATAAAGAAATCATTTAAAATCCGTTAAAATGGTCCGATAAATGCTGAGATAGTTCAGCCATTTGATCATAAGTTGCTGAGCTAATTATCGAGCTCAGTAAACTCTTCTTAGGCTTGTCAGCCAAGTCTAATTTCTCAAATTTACAGAGGCCACCCTTGGTATGTGCTGTTGAGGCGGTTTTTCGCTCAAATTATGTCATTGAGTCACAGACTGTATCCTTCTCAGCCAGATTTGAGTAGAAGACGAAATACTGTATTCTCATAAATGCCAACATAGATTTGCTGTCTTCTTGGTTAAACTGACCCATCTATAAAACTCCGAAAAGTAATCGTGACTACTTCAATGACTCTTTACCACTACGTTTCAAAGAATGGCATTGCATTGGCACCACTGGGTCAATGAGAACCACTCCTACAATGGGGCTGCAAACAATACTCAACCTAAAACCCCTAGATCTTTTTGTACAAGAATCCGGCGCAAGTAGTGCTCTTCGAATAAGCCAAACTGGAAGCTGGAAACTCAGTTTGATAGGGCACGCAAAGATTCTACAGAGATTAGCGAGCGATATTGTATGCACAGACTACATAACCCCCCGTCTTGACTTCACAAGACCATTTGTCAATTACTTTCCCAGTAGAGAGTAATGGCAAGAAAAACAACCACAAGTTAATGGATCAACGACACCCACCTATACGGATGACTCCAAGATGGATACCGGCCTTGGCGCAGGTTTCTTATCCGAAATTCTCGAAATGTCCAGTTCGAGCAGACTCCCTACAGCAGTGTTTTCAAGCTGAGGTCCTGGCAGTGACAACAGCTGCTAAACAGGTTGTAATAAGGGCATTACCACGCACTGATATTACATTCTTCATTGACAGCCAAGCGGCAATAAAACCGATTTCTGCCATTGAAATAAAATCGAAGCTTGTAGGTCGCTTTAAGATCTACGAGTTCTTGTCGCGCAGTGCAACGTAAGACTTTGCTGGAGTCCCGGACATAAAGGTGTGCCGGGAAATGAAAGAGCTAATGAATTGGCAAAAAAACGATCATCACTTGAACTAAACGAGGCAGACACTACAGGTAAAATCTCACCCTGTAATCTTAAGCAAGCGATTGG
The DNA here is from genome assembly GCA_905220385.1 of Xylota sylvarum. Taxonomy (NCBI): domain Eukaryota; kingdom Metazoa; phylum Arthropoda; class Insecta; order Diptera; family Syrphidae; genus Xylota; species Xylota sylvarum. The sequence goes on from LR999958.1 coordinate 51,831,687, forward strand.
GAACAAAACACTTGTAGCAGCAAATGAGAGATGGAGCAGACTCGACTCCTGTGTTACAACTAGGAAAATGTGGCCACTTTAGAACAAACAAAAAACCGAGAGAATCTTACAAATGTATAAAAAGTCCTTGTCTTCTCTCGTGAGTGTAATTACCGGACATAACATACCACACAAAGAAGATGAGACTTGAGAGCACGGACAACCTATGCAGATGCTGTGGTGACGAGGATGTGCTTAAGGATACTCCACACTTTCTCTATCACTACCCAGCACTCTGTCAAATCAGAAACAAAATTCTGGGAAAACATTTTTTCCAAGATTTAGAAGAACTTTCCGACAAGTTTTTAAAAGTTTTGCATAAATTCATAATCGCCTCGGGATGGCTTAAAGATCCATAGGTTTTTCGTAGGTTCTATAGTATGGGATGTATAACCCCTAGATCACAATGGATCTACATTGATCTAAGTGTGACGGGTGCAAGTTTCTCTTCTCCCGTCAACCCATTAACCTAACCTAACCTACCGCTATGTTGTAGTATTTCATCGGAAGGCATTGTGGTGGACCCCTATCTACCGCCTCTTTATTTTTTTTTTCAGCTGATTCACAATCCAGGAAATATTGACATAGTTGCCATAGCGATGTGGCAGGTCATAATATATCACCCGTGTTATATAAAACGACTTGAAAAACAATGGACTACAACAAAAGTAAGTCACTTAGACTTCTAGACCACATCAATAACTCCAGGCAAACCCAAACCTCTTTGGCGAAGTTATAAGATGAAATCGCTCAAAAAGATTCCACAGCCAAGTAAAAAAATTTTGTGATGCTCAGATTTGAAACATTGCACATAGAAGCCCAATGAATGTCTTGCAGACTCTTTTGTAGAAAAATATAAGTCATCTGTTACCATTCAGGCTCAGGAATTCTCTGACTAACTATGTAGCTACTTGAAAAAAACGGATGGCTCTTAGATCACCTTAAGTGTCGACTCCAACGATTTAATAATGCATTTTCACATCTCTAGCTGCTTCAAAGCTATAGCGTACTAAAGAAACTACTGCAGGATTAAGGCCAAGAACTTAATTTTATGAGTAAATATAATAAAGTAGGCAGGACCGACAGTAATTCCAGGTGTAATTTCCAGAGAAATCCAACAGGAACTTGGCGAACTCGTCTGGCATGGTTAATCTAATGGGTTCTACCAGATAACAGAAATCTTACCATGGCTTTCCTACAGTAAAACTGCTCAGTACGACAATACAACAATGATCAGTCGTAAGTCGGCAGATAGTACTACGTGCATCATCACTTGACAGATCTGCCTTAAGCTGGAACAAAACTGCTACAAATGACTAATCAGACAGGTCGTTTATTATAACTATTTTTCAAAAATTTAAGTTTTTACTTGAAATCGAAAAATTTGTTAAAACAAAATTAATATGCCTTGAAGTTCTCTATAATTCATCTGAACACCATACACGGACACGCCCACTTTTTGAGAGCATTTTTGCAAAAGAACGATTTTGTGAAATATACGTAGCATCAGTTCAATGTTATCATTTCCATCGAAAATGCAAAATGCCACGCCCACTTTATTAGGCTTCATGTGTAAGAAAAACAAGACTTAAACTTCAGTTCTTATAAGATTGTAAACTTATTGTAATAAGGTGGAAGTTCGTACGACCCAGTCGTGCACTTTATTTTTTTCGCTGTAATGCTTAATCTGAGTATCTCCATCTGCCTCTCAGATCACTGTAGCGTTTTTCAGAAAAGCCTGCCCTAGCTTAAATATAATGCAATATCTGTCAAGAATATTAGCATTTTAACTGACGGCAATCAAGTCCGTCAAATGGTGTTCTTTCACGTCAAAGACCGAAAGTTTAAAGCCAGTTCACATAATCGCCAGTTTAGTAAATCAAACCCTTAACACAGGTGGTTTGAAAGTATTTATAAATATTTGGAATAATGCATTTCTTTTATTGTAGTCAAAAGATACACAAGATGGTATCCGACAAGGTTGTATACTATCTCCACTTCATTTTAGGTAGTGATTATTGACATGCTTATAAGCCCAAGTTTGCCTATTGATACACCTTGTTGTGAACTTGAAACAAATGAAGACACAATACTCGACTGAGTTCCTCCACTGAAATTCACCTATCCTTGGATCCAAGATAATGGTCTTCTGAAATAGTTTTGGTCCAATTAGAAGATTCATATCAGCCAAGTAGCAGCCTGTAGCTTCAGTCAGCATCAGCACGCCCTGGATTAGTCCTCACTAATTTGGTGAGTAACTTAACTGCAGTAGGTAAAACGGTTGTCTCATCCCAAAACAAAAACATTGGAGGCTACCCAATAACGCTTCTATTTCACTAGCATGATTTGTTGATCAATATATCGAAAGAGTCCATTACTATTAATATTTTCGGAATTAGATGAATGTTTCGGCGAAAGCAAAGGGTGCTAAGGAAGAAGTGTGTTTACTAAGTATGTGGTTGAACATTTAGAAGGAAGGTCTTAAGATCAAACTGGAAATATATGGAAAGTAACTCTCTACTCAAAATATATAATGGAATCCACTGAAACGAACGTGAATTGCTCAAGAATAACTTTACTCAAGATGGTTCAAGAGGAGTTTCAGAAGTTGATGGAAAACTAAAGATAACTAATGTAACATACCTACATATGTACACACATATATACGTCGATAGAAAGTGAATAACGATAATCGTGAAAACATTCTAGGAAAGCGGATGAAGATAACCTCGGTCGCTTCGAGAGAAAGATTCTTCGTAAAATTTTCGGTCCCGTTTGCGTTGACGGGCTTTGGAGGAGGAGATTTAATGACGAACTATACGAGCTGTACAGCGACACCGATCTTGTAAAAAAAATTGCATATCAGTCGTTTAAGATGGCTAGGACATGTAGAGCGGATGGACACAAAAGTTCCCGTCCGTAGAGTCTTCGAATCCAACCCGGAGGGAAAACGCAGTAGATGTAGACCTCGCCTTAGGTGGCGCGCACAAGTAGAAGGGGAGCTAAACAAACTTGGAGGACGCAACTGGAGGCATTTAGCTCAAAACCGGGTTAACTGGAGCTGCTTGTTAGTGGAGGCCCAGGTTCACCCCGAACTGTAGCGCCACCTAAGTAAGTATAACTAAGTAAATAACATACGAAGAATAACTCTTGTTAATAGCAATTGTTTTGGGCTAAAATAAAATGGACAAGTTACGTCCTAAACAACTAAGAAAAATCTATATTCTGTATACATAGTTGATCAAAGACTCTATTGAAAGCGAACGTAAGTTATCAGCCCTGCACATCAATATTTTTAGATGGCTAGGAAATGAAGAATGAGAATCCTCGAATCGAAGACGATCCTCGCCTTAGGTGACATGCACATGTGTGTAGAAAGGGGACCTCAACCCACTTGGAGTGTGCAACTAGAGGCAGTTAGCTAAGGTATCAGCTTACTGGATAGGCTTCTTGGATAAGTACCAGGGTAATCCTTACTGTAACACCACCTACGTAAGTAAGAAATATAGTTGCTTTGGCTAAAATAGAACTTTATGGATTCGAAACAAAAATCTCGCGTACAGTCACTACAAAAGAACCTGCTTATAAAACAGAGAGAACAGCGTTCGAATCACAGTGGCTTAATGTCGAGCTTAATCATTGAACATGTACCCACAATAAATACGATACTCAATTTTATGCCCGTATAGATGCCCACGGCACAAGTGGTTAGTGCGTTGGATAACAAAGCGAGGGGTTCGAGCTTCGATCTCCAGAAAAGACCTAAAAATTTCTTTCACGCCCCCACCTCTCGCAAGCGTCTGACAAACATCCGAGAGTAAAACTGTCATGAAAAAGCATTAAACAGCAGTCCCCTTCCATTCGTGGTAAAAAATATAACACGCACAACACTGTTCGTTACGAGAAAATAGGGCTTGGGTTCCATAGACCTATTGCGCTAAAAATTTGTATTTTTTTTTTTATAGACCTGTATCTCCTTCGCTGAGAATCAAACTTAAATTGCGTTTTTCAACAAGAACTTGGATTTTGAATTAAACAAAAATTTTTTAATTAAAATTGTTTGCAACTTTTTTTTTTCTTTTAGATATAAAATACAATATTAGTCAAGTGGCCATTGCGACTCCGTTGACAGGTTTGTAACAGAATTTCTTTTTTGAGTTATTGAATATTCTTAGGGTCTTTCATATAGATCCTACTTTTCAAAACACCCCAGAGAAAAAATTCAAACCGGTTAAATCGCATCTTCTCGGTGGGTAGTCTCCAGAACGAGAGATGACATGACCTAGGATCTTGATTTACAATAACGTCATTGTTTAGAATATAGCGTGATAGGTTGCACCATCTTTTTGAATCCAATTGTCATTTACGTCCTTCCCATTCAATATCGGCCAAAAAAAGTCTTGCAGGATGCCACGAGGCAGATTCATTATTTTTAAAAGATACGATGCGCCGTCGTCTAATATGCAATAACAAGGTAAGTACATATGTATGTACATAAATGCAAATCATTACAGCCTTTAGAATTTAATGAATGCAATGTACATTAGTACCTACAGATTTATTTTACATTAATTATCTTTAGCGTGCTGCTAATGAAAGGGAATAACGAAAGTCATGAATCTTAAAAACACCTTTCGTGTCATGTTTAAGAATTCATAAATCAGTAAGAATTTACTGGCTAATTTCCTTCATAAATAAGATGTTTTACTAATTGGATAAGCACTGAATAAAGATGAAGTGAGCAGTAGACAAATTTGTAAAGTTTCTATGATGAATCGATGTTTGACATGAGATGCATTTATAATGTAAGTTTGTTACTAAGGAGTTTAGGTCGTGAAACATTTGAAGCTATATTTAAGTAGATCTGGTCATATACAGCTTTAGTCGAATAGACCGAGAGTTGTATCATATAACCATGAGTCAAACTAAAACTCCGCTGAGGGTTTTGTAAAAAAAAAAATGCGGTGACACTTCCGTCAGTCAAATGTTTAGTCAGACATATTTGGTAGCTGTCATATAGAAACATACACATTTACGAAAATACAATGAAGATCTATTACAAAAATGGAGAACATTTTATAATGACACGGCTCGGTATTACAAATTTAATCAAGAAATTCAAGAGGACGTTTTCTTTGAAAACGAGAGAAATTTTACGCGTTATCGTCCTAGAAGATTGGTTGAAAACAACCAAATATCTCCATCCGCTACCGTGGTATGCTAATGAATATTTTTTTTTGCCAGAATTGGATGGAATGGACGTAAATGACATGTGGTTTGAACAATATAGTGACGCCTGTCACATTGCGTGGAAAACAATAATGTTATTACAAACCAGGTTCCCAGGTTCTGTCACATCTTGTTTTGTAGACCAAAACTGGTCTAAAATCTTTGTTTTTTTATGAAATGTAAGTTATGTGTGGGCTTGTTGGTTGAGGCCCAGGTTCACCCTTTCAACTGTAGCTCCACCTAAGTAAGGTATGTGTGAGCTGCCTTAGGAAGAAATCGAACGGGAATTCGTGAAACTCAGATGTCTTTATCCAAAAATTGGTCAATAAGGTACACACCTGTCAACAAAGCCGCTGCGCCTATTTAACTGATTTTGTACTTCATGTCTAAAGTCAACTATGACACGTTGCAATTAAATAGGAATCTGTTGACGCTATTCTAAATTTTAACCTAACTGACCCTACAGCAGTGGAGCCATTTAATTTTCAAAAAGTAAAATGAAGTAAGGAAAGAAGTACAATTCGAAAAGTGAAGTGATACAAAATGTGCCGTGACATGAGGCCAAAATCTAGCATTTTCCATTATAACACTTTGATAAAGCGACTCTAAACGTACCGTAGAATTTTCGAGCAAGGGGATCTGCCAAAAACGATTATCACTTCGCCATCTCGTAGTCCTTCTCTGAGCTATTGTCGCTAATTCCCTCTTTTCCAGTCCTGAGGGAAAAGTTTGTGTTGAAATCTGTTTTGAGTCCCTGTTTGGGCGTGAAGTTAACAGATTTCCTTGAAAGAAATTCAAGATGTAGAAATTAGAGCAAGACTTCGTTGAGTTGAGTCTGCAGTTGATGCTTCGATCGTGGTTTGCATCCATAAGAACGTTTTCAACTAAAGTCTAGACAGGTACTCTTCAGCATGAACTATAAGACACCACTCTTCAAACTGTCTAAGCTAGCTGGGGTGCAGCTTTGGCTTTCGAATCGGGCAAGTTATCTGTGTAAAATCTAAATTGGAAACTGAACGTACACAAAAGAATGCGCAAGGCTCACAATACTCCCTTTATTTGTTAGAGGACAGCAGAAAAAAGTGTGGCCTGAAACCAGCAGTGATGCATTGGCAATTAATTATAATCAAACCCACCAGGTCTCCCACAGAGTAACATAATTGAAGGCCTAAGACCACCAATGTGTATGCCTAAGAGAATCGTTCTCGATAGGGTCCGCATTGCTAAGGTTGAATGGGTGGAGGCTCCTTTAAATCATTTAAAGCTCCCGTTAGTGATGGTATATTTACGGCGCATTTCCAAAAAGTAATTGTGATCATCCTGCCGGGTACGATTGCTTTATTTAGAGCCAGCTACAACTGGGGTTACATCCCGACTACCTGGAGACAGGTAAATATAATCTTTACCCCCAAACCAGGCAATAGCCCTAATGAGCGCATAAATCTCATAGACTAACATCATTTGTTCTCAAAACTATAGAGAAACTCATTGACGTTCATATTAGAAGCCGGCTAGATTTGTCTATCCCTCTGCACTCAAGTCAGTTTGCGTATAGAAAAGGTAAATCCACAGAAGGTGCTCTTGACTATCTTATGAAGAAGATGGAAGAAACTTTTCGTTTCAAGGAAATAGCTCTGAGTGCATTCCTTGACATTGAGGACATTCAATAGCAAGAGCAATTAGTAGCAGAGGTATCGAGGATTCGACCAACCAGTGGATAAGGGCCACGTTTGAAAGTCGAATTATTACTTCCTCCTCTGGTGAGTGTCAGCATCTGTGATCGCAGTTAAGGGCTGTCCCCAGGGAGTAGTTCGATCTCCTCTTCTGTGGTCACTAGGCATCGTCAATATTCTAGTCGATCTACAGAGATCAGGCAGTAGACACATTTACGACAGAACTTGGGGTCTAAATCCAAAAGTGATGCATTGGATGTATACAATGATGGTGAGGACCATTACCACGTAGGTGGCCGAAAGTTTTTGAACAGACAACGGCAACGAAGCTTCAGAAGCTCCAGAGAATTGCCTGTCCGGTATTACTGGTACCATGCGAACCTATATTAGTAACTGTTGTTGGGGTTTCTCCCTGACAAATCTTTATTAGGAAGATAGCCGCGAGATGTTCTATTAAGCTACAGCTGGAATACAAGTATAAACCAGGTGACCATGTGGGGCACCTGAAAATTTTTGACTCAATTCGCAAAAAGGACGTGTTTAGCACTAACCCCGACATCATGGTCAGGGCGTACTGTTTCGGTAGGTTATTTGCGGCAGAAATATTAGACCATGCAAACTGATCTAAATGGTGGATCCTAGCACTGTCTTTCAATTTAATAGACGATGCACTACAATCTCTTGCCAGACATAACAGGGTGAAACTCGGTTGGGCCCCTCGTCATCAAGGAATTGCAGGCAAAAAATCTGCAGATGAACTAGCTAGGACTGTTTTAGAATCTGCGTTCATTGGACCTGAACCCTACTGTGGTGTCAACTGTGCTGCCGCCACAGAGCTGATTAACGATTGAAAATACAAACTTCATCTGGCCCACTAGGAAAATGTCTCGAGACTGAGACAATCCAAGCAACTGATCAGGCCGTATTCCTACAAGGAAATCCTTAATCTAGGCAAGGATAATATTAGAAAGTTTGTGAGTTTTCTCACAGCTCACTGTGGCCTGCTCAATTCTGAAAATAACACCTCAGCAGAAATAAAACGAAGAATAACTCTTGCCAATTGCTGTTTTTTTGGGCTCAGAAGGCAATTGAGTAGTAAGGCCCTATCCCGAACAACTAAGGAGACTCTATATAAAACCTTGATCATCCCAGTCCTGCTTTATGGCGCTGAAGCTTGGACTTTATCAAAAGCGGATGAAGATATCCTCGGTCGTTTCGAGAGAAAAATTCTTCGCAAAATATTCGGTCCCGTTTGCGTTGACGGGCTTTGGAGGAGAAGATTCAACGACGAACTATACGAGCTGTACAGCGACATAGACCTAGTCAAAAAAACTGCGCATTAGTCGTTTGAGATGGCTAGGACATGTAGAGCGAATGGACACCAGTGCTCCGGCCCGAAGAGTCTTCGAATCACACCCGGAGGGACAACGCAGCAGAGGAAGATCTCGCCTTAGGTGGCGCGCACAAGTTGAAGGGGACCTGAACAAGCTTGGAGTGCGCAACTGGAGGCAGTTAGCTAAGGACCGGGCTAACTGGAGAGGCTTGTTAGTTGAGGCCCAGGTTCACCCCGAACTGTAGCGCCACCTAAGTAAGTAAGCACTGTGGCCTGCAATATCATCTTAACAAGCTCAATCTGTGCCCAGAAACGGATAGATGGTTTTGATCGGAAGATGACGAATCATCTGAGCACTTTCTCTGTGAATGTCCAGCATTACATTAGTTAACGAAGCGTATGTTCCATAAAGAAATATGTTCGTCAGTGGAGTTGAGAAATGCTACTGCTAAGGACGTACTATCCTTTGTGGTTTAAACATTCATACCCTAATTTGATACAATAAATCTTTTTAGGTCGCAGTGTCAAACATATGGGCAAGGATCTACAAAAAAAATGGAGGTACTACGATGTTCTACACGTCTCAGAGAATATATTTGCCCGGAGTAGACTACAGCCCCTTAAAATATACTTCTTCAATAACTTAGAGAAGGTTGTATCTTTGAACCAAATTGATGCTACATTTGGGTTCTGTAACGACATTAATTGTATGAGCGAATTGGTGCGCCCACTATGGTGCCTAGTGTTTTATGATAACCTCATAACCTAACCTCACCTAAAGTCTGCACTTTTTAACAAAAGGTTTACTTGTCGATACATACATATAATAAGGTCTACTGTAGGAAACTATTTCTTACAATTATAAAACTCAAAACACACATTTGGCGCAACAGGTTCATGTACACCTCAAGGCCTAGCTTCTCTCAACCATTTGTGACCTACTATTAAATGCGGTCTGGAAAGAGTTTTTCTGTTTTGAGAAATCGTCAGAAGTTGGAGGAAAGTGACAATCGATCCTTGATCTCCCATTCAATAGAGTCAGATGCACTAAGCACTTACATATGTAGCTACAGCTCTTCTTAGGATGTCGTAAAAGGACCGAAGTCCCTGTGCTACTTGGTTCAAGTGTACTTCAGGCCCACTTTCTATCTGTATTCCTATAAATTCAATGTTGGATGGTGAGGCTATACTTTCCTACTTTCTTTGCTACAATGATTGCATAAAGCAGTTGATTATACATACTATACGTACATCGCACCCTAACCCTCAAATTATACGATATGTTCACTAAATACAAACAATGCGTATATTTTGTACATAGCGTGCTGTGCGAATTCTTTTCAAATTATAGATCAATAAGATTCTACTTTGAGCCACTCTTCATTGTACATGACATTCGCTTCCCACTCCCATGTATTTCAAACGTGAAACTATCTCTAAATCGTTTCATTTTCAAATTAGTAAACACCGAATGTAATGCAGATGCCATCGTCAGTTCTGTTTTTCTTGACCGCCTTTCTTCGGATAAATGGACTTTCTAAAGATGCCAACCAATTGCCACCTCTTGGTTGGTGGCTTGGTGGAAAAATCACCCCAAATCATATGTCGAATTAAATTATGCATCTGGGTAATCGCAATTAGAAACCCAACCAGTCACGATCGCAGAAAAATCACATTCCATTCGCGTCGATTAATTATTCTCAGGGAAAACCTATAACACAACCACAAAGACAAAAATCTTTCCGCATATTGATTGCCACTAACCGAATTAAATTCAATTAAACATGTGTGCTCGCCACTGCCGCCATAAAACAAACAAATAAAACGAGAAATGTTCACTTAACTAACTAGATCGGATTCAGTTGCTATCACCTGTCATTAAAAGAAAATGTTGGCATACAGTGGGACTACCAAACAGGCAGGCGGATGGCTTGCCAATTATTATGCTCCATGCAGTGTCCTCCGTTTCCTACACATGTCGCGCGGTACTCGCCGAACGTGTGCAGCCACTTGATATGCTTCTCTCAAATCTCAAAAGAAAAGTATCTACACATAGAATTTTTGTGCGACATGCATGAGGCGGCATTGTGGCACTAGTTTTCAAGACGCCAATGAGAGTTTTCCAGATATCATCCTCCTTCACATCGACACTACTCTGTCGTGGTTGTCGTCGGTTTTGTTGTTGAAGTATTCTCACCAGCAGAGGTTCGTATGTATGTAGGTAGAACAAAGTCAAGTTAATTGTCGCAATCAAAACTGAATCCGAATCCAAATTCAAATCCGATTCATGATTTCTATTTATGTGCTTAACGTAGCGATATTACGAAAGGGGCAGCTCGCTCGTTTTCGAATATCCCACGGATCATGGCATATTTACTTCTGGACTAACTGTTGTTGTGGACATTGCTATTATTTCTTCTTTTTTTCTTTAAATTTAAATTGACGCGGAAAGAAATGGAAGCACATGCTCGGAAAGCGCAATGCCCAGTGTGGAGGAGGAGACAACGATGAGCTGCTAAGCTGAGATACTGAATACTCTTACCATTTTTTTTTTTTTTTTCGTTTCTCATGCGAATTCTGCAAAGCAAATGGACATGATGGTTTGAATTTTAATTTAGAAAAAATTTCTTACAAACGCTGGAGGTGCTGCCTGGAAGTGGTGGTGGTCGTGGTGATAGTGCTGGGGTTTAACTACTTGGTCAGGAGGATAGATTTATTAGTATCGAAACTAAATTGCTCTGTAAACGTGTTAAGTTGTGTAGTCTGCGGAGTGGGCTTTAAGGTTATCGCGCGATTCGATTGCCGATTTATTAAGGACAATTTGAACGGAGTTTAAGTGTTCGAGAGCGGCGTAAGACAAGAATCCTGTGGTGGTCTACATATTTCGTATTTGTCGCGTGGTAATTGCTCTATTTGGGTGGCGGTAGTAAATTTTTATTAGAACACTTTAGATTGAGTAACGACGTGCTAGTGGAATAAGAACATGAAAAAATAAAATATATTACAGTTTGTGGGTAATAAATTGAACTTGAATAAGAATCCAATGAGTGTTTAAGATTGTGACAAGAATATTCAGGAGTAAGATCAGTTCAACATCAAAATAACATGTATTGTCGATGGTAGTAAATTTATATAACGGTGAAGCTTATGAAGATCATAATAGTTTTGAGCATCTGTTTTAGCGGTTGGTTGCTGATCTATTGGTATCCTTTTTGTTTGTCATAAAGGATTCATCAAATGCACTGATTGGATAACTTTCTGGAAGGTTTCTACTCAATTATCTGATTTTAAATTCAGTTTTAGTCCATGATCTCTATCCTATCCCGTAGTTGGCAGAATACACATGTGTACATATGTACATATAAGGCTCTTCCTATTGTCATACTTCTTTAAATAATTGAACTCGTGTCAAAAAGTTCTAATCTCGGATGCAATAAGCAATAATCTCGGATAACTGCTCCGGAAAATTTATCCTAAGACTCCAACGCCAGGATAAATTTAAACTTACTAAGATTATCTGTTCTCTTCTTGTGTAAATATTTATTTCGTCGAGTTTTCTATTCGGCATTTAATCATCTCCGAAATAAGTACGGCAACATTTTTAATATTAGTTAACTTCTGCTTTGACTGTCAAACACATATTGGTTCGACGAATTCGAATCTCAAAAAGGTATTATATATTTGCGACAGGCATTTTATGTAAAGTACATCTGCATATGTTTGTACCAATAAACTGGTGTACCACAACGTTGCGTTCTTAGTTCTACTCTGTTTTCTTCTTGCTTTAATCATAGATTTACATATCTATTTGACTGAAAGTTATACAACTCTCAAAATTCTTTGGAACATACGAATAGGGACAGCATGCCTTTTGATCATAAGCACTGTCATCAGATAATCTGGATTTTAACCGATAGGCGTCCTAAATAATTGCATCCTCTTTTCTAAGTACATGTACTTAGAAAAGAGTACTTGAAATAGTACTTGTACTTGGTGCCTTTAAAGTACCAAGTACATTGTACTCCTTTTTTTCAAGTACAAGTACAAGTACAAGGTACTGGGTACTTGACTGGTACTGGTACTTGAAAGTTTACAGGTCTGTTTGGTATGAACGATCTAATAAGACCTATTTTTAAAATAATTGGGGTGGTGGGCTTTAAAATTCCCTCAAGAAGCATTACGACATCATAGGAATATACTGTTCTATCCCCAGACGTTGTGTTATGTTGGGTACTGTCTGAAATCAAGTTTTTTTAATAAAGTTTTGTTTGAGCTGAGAAGGTTACATTAGAAGACGAAGTTAAACTTTATGAATATGTTTGAAAAAATTAAAATATGCTCGGCAGTTTCAGTCTCTAGTGTCCAGTTTCCAGTAAGAGGATTTTTCTGTAGGTAGAACAGGCAGACCCCAGAAGGGTTCGGATCCAATAAATGGAGACTGGGCACCGAATCTGACAAGTTTGTCAGCAGTTTTATTGCCAGGTATGCCAGTATGCCCTGGGACCCATACTACTTAGCTGTAGAAGGGTTTAAAGAAAATTTCAAACCAGCTTAGACTCAAAGTCAAAGGAGATGCTCAGCTTTTAGAGCTGCTTGACTACATATGTATCTGCTAAAATGTTTATGTGTGATTTTCGGACGTTTCATCTGATGCATTCTCTGGCACAAAGCTCGATAGCAATAACCTCTTCTTGGAAGATAAGAGAAGAGTGTCCTAATGACTAAGAGAACTTGTAGTTGGCGCCGAATATTTCGACTCATACCCTCCTTGACATTTTTGAACCGTCAGTATACTATTCGAATTCAGGTATCAATTGAAAGATTCGAGGATTATCCCAATAACAGCGATTTTAAATAACATCTTTGGAGGGTCTATAGAGATTGATTATTTTTGCAATGAAGTTCGAGGTGAGTACTACCGGCGAGGATAGCAGTCGGACAGGTACGCATTGCACCCGTAATACCTATAGAGGAGAGTTCTTGCATCTTTTTGTAGGGCGGAGTGGGTGTAGAGAATCTTTGCTCAACGCGTATCCCGAAATCTCTCAACAAATCCCGACAAATTCACCCGACCACCACCAAGAAAAATGCCGGGAAGCACATGCAACTAAACAAAAGGGATACAAAACGCAGTTGCAAAAAAGACAAGGGTGCGTGAACTCTACGAGCAGAAGAGACGAGAAGAACATCGGCTTCTCCAAAAATGGAAAAAAGAGCACGAGAAGCGCGCCATCGAAGGTATTGAGAGATTATACTCCAGGAATACCGAACGGAAATTTTACCAAATGTTAAAAAGATCGGATCAAGACAACAAAACCCGTACAGAAACTTGTAGAGATGAAGGAGGAAACCTCTTAGTAGAGTCACAGTTGGTGCTGAGAATATGGATAAACTTCTTCTGCAGACTGTATAACGGCGACGAAGATCAGCATCCCGCTGTCAGGCAGAATGAACCATTCAATCTAGACGCTGACAGTAAAAACATCTGTCCACCTGACTAAAATGAAGGAAAGATATCGAAGCTTAAGACGAATCAGACCTCGCCTTAGACCTAGTGGCGCGCACAAGTAGAAGGGGAGCTTAACCTTCTTGGAGAGCGCAACTGGAGGCAGTTAGCTAAAGACTAGCCTAACTGGAGAGGCTTGTTTGGTCGAGGCGCAGATTCACTCCGAACTATAGCGCCACCAAAATAAATAAGTAAGTGAGTAAGTAAGGAGTGGATGTAGACTTGGCTAGACTTTAACCAGCCTACGAACAATGCGTAGGTTGTTGTTGAGGTGATGATGACGATATCTACCTCCAGTGGAATATCTTTGGTTTTATGCCAATTTTTCGCGAAAAGTCTAGAGCAGGCCCAGAAGCCTTTAGTCATCTTTCCAGTGGTTCTGTCTAGATGATGTTTCCATTTGAGTTTGTGGTCTAGAGTTAATCAGAGATATTTTGTTTCTCTTGAGGTATTGAGTTGTGTACCATTTAGTCTTTGCATCTAAGGGTTAAAGCTTTGCCTTTTGGTGAATATTATGAGAACTGTTTCAGTTGGGATAACATTGATCTCTTCTGATTGGTACCAGTCATTTATTTTGTTTCGTGCATTTTGAATTTGTCCAATAAGACCTTACTTTTGTGGACTACATTCACATATTGGTACTTCTTACAGAATCTACACCAAATTTGGAATACCCTACCAAAGTTATTCAAATAATACCTACATATATACGAGTACATGATGTACCTACATATGTATGTATATATACATAAAAATTATCAGAAAAAAATTTTCTCTTGAAATCTTTTAGGGTAATTAGTAATTCGGTCATGTTTGTATTTGCTGCTTTGTGATTTTGAACGCCTTGCTTTCGCATCAAAATGACAAAGTCTACCGGAGTGGAATAAGAAATTACACAACACTATAAATGCAGACGTGATCTTCTTATTATTTTCTTCAAAAACTTTTTCTTTTCATTTTTCATCAATGAAACTTGTTTTGATTACAATCTAGTTTGCATAAATATTTTACAAAATGTCAATAATCACAATTTTGTTTATCACCTTCAAAGCAAACATTTCACTACGAACTGTCAATATTTCAGAAAGTAGAGAAGTATTTATTTATTTATTTTTCATATAAACATGTTGTACTAAATTTTATTTCAAAATATCATTTTCCTTTCCTTGCAGCTTTGTAAGAGTCTTCAACACAATATGGAGCTATCAAAGTGTTTAATATTTCTACCCATTTTCCTGATGGCTCTGACAGCATCCTCAGTAGCAAAAAGTATGACAGAGATTAATATAAAACCGCCATCGAGTAAACTGCTTGCAAAATTAATGGGAATCAAAAAACCAAGTTAGTAAAATGTCGATAAACCTAAAGTACATATAAGCGTCTAACTAAAAAATTTTCATTTCTAGAATCAAAATCAAAACTTCAACGAAAATCGGCACGTTTGCCGAAAATGGGCTTCCTTGGTGGCAACTCCTTTCACTCAATGATGGATGATCAACTAATGGCGGCTAGTCCAAGGCAAGATTTTGCCGGACTCCTTGGAGGTTCACCACGTTTGACAAGTTTTGAGAATAATTCACCAATCTACTATGTTCGATTGCCTCCAACACCGTATATGTATACTCCTGGATTGGGATATGTTTCGCAGCCATCAGCACCAGTTGCAAACTCATTGCATACAGAAAGCTTTCATGGAAATACTTTGAATCCATTTATGAACTTGCCAATTAATTTCCTTTCAAATGGACAGCCAAATGGGGCTTATGACTTTAGCATGCCGGAATTGATGTCAAGCGCATTTCCCGGAAAAGGTTTCCTTAGACAGGAGCCACCAATTTTCGGAAGGAGGCAATTTTTTGATGATTCCAAGTTCAGTACTATAAAAGGACGATTTGATTTTAATGGGCGTCCCGATGGGCTATATGTTTTACCAGATGGATCGTATTACCAGGGTAATATGTTTAAATGAGGTTTGAGTTGGTCTTCTGTGCGTGTTTGACAATGTGTTTGTTTGTTTTATTTATTTATTTATTTATGTTAAAAATAAAGAAAATGTGTTTTTTAAATTTATGATTTACATGTGAAAGTATACTCTTTAACAATTGGAAACAATATATGTACATATCACAGAATGAAGATTGTTAAACGGATGTGTTCATAAAACATATGTATACAAAAACTGCTTATTTGTTCTAAAATAGATTGTATTAGGTATATGAGCAATTTTCATGGGCTATCGAAACTACACTGTATTCAAGTTTATTAGTTCTTAGACTCGTCGCAAAATCACGGTACCAGAGCGAAATATCAAAGCTACGTTTTCATAGAAAAACTAAATATCAATAATTGTAAACATACTTTTAGAGGTTCTGCATTATTATTTAACAAACAAGCAAGTGAAATTAGGAAAAAATTTAAATAGTTGACTATAACATTCTAGGTAGAGATTAGAATTGAAAGATGCATTATGGCTTCATATGTATTTCTATATAATGTATATGAAAACATGGCATCGAAATGGAGGAAAACCTGACACCTATGAGTATGCAACCAAATCTAAAACTAAAGAATCGCTAATTACATACATATTTCGAGATTCGAATGCTTAAATTGACTTTATAGTTGATATTACTTGTGACAGGAGTATTTTCTACTACAATGTTGTGTCCTATTAGACATCCTACTAGTAGCTTCTCTGAGAGTTTGGTTCCCGCATTAGATTTCCTAAACTTCAAAAAATCTGTGGACAGATTTGACTATGTTTTGCAAACATAATCACCACCAGAGGCTCATAAGCTACAGGACCACTCAGAAGACTTGACTGGTAATGTGTTGCAGTTGCTTAGAAATTAGTCTAGGAGCATCAAATACAACATACGAGAAAATTACATGCCAGCTTTTAAGCTATCACCTCGAATCCGAATCTATAACTATGTATGAGAGGGTAATCTGCGGAAAGCAAACTCAAACTTAAACTCAGCCCAAAAGCCAAAATGAGGCAAAATGTTAAGGATACTTCCCGAAGCCTAACGTAATGATACATGCTTGTTGACTTTCTGTTGAATACATTCAAAGGCCTAGATACTATTTTATCAGCCAGGTTTGATACTCTCTTACGGAAAGGAGGACCATAACCGGTCTGTCATTCCTATAAGCCAAAGACATCCAACCTCATCACTGGAAAAGGTCGCTACGAGCTATTATTTAAGACTATTTCTGGCGCATATGTGTAATTTTTTTGATGAAAGAAACTTGTTTGCTTTTTCAGCTTCAAACAATAAGCTTGAAAATTCTCGGAGCCCTTCTCTTTACATCTGGGTCTGCTCTAGATGCACTTCTCAATTTACTTCGTTTTATATTTGTATCATAGACAGTACACACAATTCACAGCGGTCTTTTATTAAGCTTGTATTTGTAAGCCTCCGGTCTTATAAATATATCACCAGTACAATTCTGACATAACATCCCAGTTTCGCATCATGAAATAATTGGAGTGTCAGAGTCTTTAGTGACAGTCATGGTGGACTCAAGAATAGATTGCAATGTGAATACTTAAGTAGGATCAGAGAATGATTTCTTAGTACCTAAACCTGGATTGGGTTGTTGTGCGATTCAGTCTTCGTGAACATAATTATGTAGCATGACTCCTTAGAATGGAAATAGAAAAAAACCTGCAGCAATCAATAGAAAGATTGCAATCTGATATCTCTAAATCTCGAAATATGAAAGGCTTCACCGTTTCATCGTTTAAAATATGTAGCTTCTTCACACTTTAACATTACATCCTTGTCGAAGAAAAGTGCTGATATAGACCGTTTTATGAAGAGAACAGTCATATCTGATTCGTGTCATTTGTGGCAAATTTATATGACAAGCATAATGTATTTAGACCAGAACTGGAACATAATATCGCTAAAATCGCAGTAATTAACAAAGAGACGCATTCTTTTAGACAACTTTTGAAACGATGTTGAATGAACTTGCGAATGAACTTGCGGCTGAATTATCACGAAAGGGTTCCGAACAGAACCTGACAATGGTCGTTACCTTTGGTTTATCTCCCCTAGCATTTGTTAAATCTAATATAGAACAAGGCTTTTTGATGGGAGATGGAGCGCACTCTCATCTTGTCGAGTTTTCAGGAAACTGCGGACAAAATAGGTCAAATTGAAGCGTTTAAAGGACACATTTAACGTTCTTGACGGGGATTATTACCGGCCACAACATACTGTCGCCCACCGAAGAACAATCCGACTAAATACAGACGACCTTTCCATGGCTTTGCCGATGCAGATGCAGAAGAAAGCACATCTCACTTCCTATGCGAATGCCGTAGCCTATGTAGAACGAGGAAAGCAGCACTCGGCGAATGTTACTGCGGAGTCTTGCTACCATAGAGTACCTTTTCTAGATCTTAGGGGTCTGAAAATTAAAAGAGGAAGAACTTGTCCAAATGGTGCCGTGAATTAACGCCTAGTGAAATAAGGCCGAATTTCAAAATTTGGCTTTATTTCACATTATGAATGATCAAAGAAGAAATAGAAAGAGATAAGTACATTACATCGAAGCAATTCGAAGCACTACTCAAAATACTACCGCTTCTGGCCTTTCCTAGAAACGATGTTATTAGGAGGCTCAACTTTCAAAGAACTTTGTTTCCAAGCTCAGCTACAAAAAGTTGGAGCAATGAATCCACAATCTAAAAACTGAGCAATCACACAACAAAGTGGTACACAGATAGGTCAAGAACTGACGAAGAAACTGGAGTATTCGGGCATAGAACCAAATACTCTGAAGCGATGGGCAAAAGTACCAGCATCTTTCAGGCTGAAATCTATGCCGTAGATAGATGCGTTCAAGCCAATCTTGACAGAAACCTCGCCGACTGTGATATAGCTATAATATCCGATAGTTAAGCTGCTATCATGGTACTTGATTCCTATGTCATTAAGTCTAAGCTTGCATTGGAATGCCTGCAAAACTTAATGAAATGGGTAGAAGAAACAATGTGACCCTTTGTTGGATACCTGGCCATGTTGAAATTGAGGGTAATGAATTGGCTGACTTTGTAGCAAGAAAGGGAGCATCACAGACTTTCGTAGGTCCTGAAACATTCTGCGGAATAGAGGATCATAATCTCAAAGGAGAATAGAGGGAAAACAGGCAAGAACCTGGAATAACGCTGAGGGCATGAGGCAAGCCAAGAAACTTCTAGGGCAATATAACCGAAAAAGATTCGAAGCATGTTTCAGAATGAGCAAGAATAACCTTTGTATTCTAATGGGCTTCCTAACGTCGTTGTAAACTCAAGGAGCACTTAAGGAAAATAGGTATTTATCTGAAGAAGGTCTCTGCAGATTCTGCGGTGAGTCCAGTGATGGTGATTATCTGATGAGGAAATACTGTGACTAGAGTCAACTCTTATCCTTATATTCTAAAAGGAAACTGGATTAGAGAGAGTGCTCTAGGACAGATTGTTTCCAGGCGTAGTAAGACTACATGACCCTCAAAATAATTTCGAAAGGAATCTTAATGCAAGGAGAACTCAAATGACAGCACGTACCTCTCCAAGGTGTTAGTAGAGGGCACAATAGATCAAAAGGACGCAGTGCAACATACCCCTTCTTCAAATAATAATATGTCATAACATCTTCGGTGCAATGAATCCTTCTACCGTAAAAGTGATGTACTCCCATCCGTTCGAAGGGTCGCAAATGTAATTCCCTCGCCACTCAATAACAGAGCAATAGAGTACTTCCTACTTATTCCCTTCCCACAATCGAATTGAGCGAAATTATTGAATTAGAATTGTCGATACATAAAAGTCAATCGATATACATAACGTGTCATCATTCAATTCGAGTTCGAAAAAAAAAATTGTGAAACTGCCTTCTAACCGACCTTCGCAACATGACGAGGTGGCCGAGTGGTTAAGGCGTTGGACTGCTAATCCAATGTGCTCTGCACGCGTGGGTTCGAATCCCATCCTCGTCGAATGCTTTTTTTTTTATGCTCTTAATTTATTTTACCTGTTCTCAGATATGGGATATGTAGAATTCAAGATTGAAAGTTGCGTGTGTATTAATTAAAATAATTTATTACCTGATAGAATATATGCGCCTAATTTGCGTGCAATTAGATGATGATTAGCTTGAATAAAACCAGAACACCAAGCTGGAAATGTTTCACATGTTTTAATGGCATGTGGAACGCAATAAATAATCCGCATTTCTGACAAAAAAAAAAAAAAAAACTTGACTAACTTGTTTGCAGAATTTTTTAACAAAAAGTAAATAAGAGTTGAAAATGATGGAACTCGATTTAAGATTAGATCAGACTAATTCTGTGATGTCTAATGTTTAAAGAGTGAACTTTGGTTGTATTCTTTGGTTGTTTCAGGAGGTTAACTCTTTCTCCTTCTCGGTTATGAACTGAGGACCTATTGACCTATTACCCAGGTACAGAAATCACATCAGCATAAGGCGTCAAAAAAGAGTCTTGAGGTTTTAAATTTTTAATACGGTTCTGCAATTTGTTTTTAACTAACTAACGCGCACAATATTTTATGACTGGGTATCCTTATAATGTCAAGACAGATAGCGGGCGGTAGAGAAATTAGGAAGAACCGATAGGAAATACCGATGAACGTTCGCTTGAAATGTTTGTGGTAGATCATTCCACATTCTAGTTTTTCGGTGTTCGAAGGAATCTCTGAACTGACAATAAGTCCGAAGATACGTTAAAGAATAGGGTAAAGGTACTGATGATTATAAGCAACGTGACGCGTATCGCTAGAAAGCTATTGGAGAGTCGGAATGAAACTGGTTATTTTACTGGAGTATTGGTTCTGAATAAAGTAATAAAACTAGGTGACAGCCCAGTTGTCACAGTAAGGCCATTTAAGATTCGTTGCCTATGGTTGTTGCCCTGGCGACTTGTGACCCATCCGAGTCCTCTGTCTAGCTAGATTTTGCAGAACTTCTTAGCAGCATTTAACTGACATGGAATCGACTGAAATAGACGACAGTTCCGCTGAACGATGCCTAACTATCTGATGAGATATGTATTTTAGCGCCCTTAATACCTTTTAAAGGTGTAACCTAGCGCATATCTCAATAGTATGAATTTCAGCCGACATATTGGGATACGTTTTCATAGGTACTCAGTATGGTGTCTTTTGGACTCGACTCCAACTGCAGATTCCACTTTCGATCCATCTAAACCAGACTAGACTTCTAGCGTCCGGTACTGGAAGACTATTAGACCAATTTTCGGGGTCCAAAAGCTTAAAAAAAACCTTCTAAAACAGTATTCCCTGACCATAATATCAGGGATAGTTCAGAACAAGTTCCGTCTAGAAATTGAGTCAAGTATTATATTTTCAAATATCATGCCACAAGGTCGTGTTTGCCTGTACCTACTTCTATATTACTTGCAGTTTAATACCATATTTAGTAGCCGTCTTCCTAATGAAGATTTCTAGGATGGTAGACAGGTAATTCTCGGGAGCTTCTGTAGCTTAGTTATCGTAGTCCGTTCAAGAACTTTTGGCCACCAGACGATGTAATGGGACGTGATAATATAATGGTTTCAATAGAAATAAAACATGTGCCCAGTACATATAGGCATCCCTAGGAATATATCTGATTATGAACTAGTCAGGTCCGGTGTCCAGTCTCCATTTATTAGTCTTGAGCCCTTCTGCGGTCTACCTGTTGGCCAGATAAAGATAGAGCTAAATCACTGGAATTCACAGACTGAAAACATCCTTAGAAACTTATTCATTTCCCAAAACAAAGATCAAAAGAGATTCTAGCAATTACTAAATATAACGCTAAGATCCTGATGGACTTCATAACTGGTCATTGCTTTCTCAAATACTATCTCGATTTGATTTTATACCAAATAAAACGACTTCCAACGCATCCCCTGAATGTCTATTAAAGACTCTGGAACAGTCGTTCGATGACCATATAAGAACTAATTTGGAGGATTGGGGTCACAATTCCGAAAACCAAATTCCCGAAAAGCCAAAATCCCGAAAATTTGTGTTGGGTACGAAATATAACAATGTAACAAAGAATCTAATCCTTTTCGGCGCAGGATCATAATTCGACAGGTTATAAGTCCACAATTCGATTTGTGCATAAACAGTAGAATATGTATGGGGGGGCATGCTGCTCCCCTGCAACCACCTGCTTGGAGTCACTGTTGGATTTAGAGTAAGTGCGAGGTTGGGTATATGCAAAATTTCTTTAAATCCATCCAAAAATTTTCATATTCGGGATTTTGGCGTTTCGGGAATTTGGATTTTCCGGATTTTTGCTTTTCAGGATTTTTTCGAGATTCTGTCCGACTCCCTAATTTGGATTGTACACTCATTTGGGTATCCCAACATGCACATCCTAATGGAAAATCAGTAGCTATTGCTCTGCAATCATTGGTAGGAATCAATGAGAAATCTTTTGAGAACAAGGATTTCACTATGGTGTCCTTCCTTGATAGGAAGCTTTCAACAACGTTGACAACTATATTTACTATTGTATACAACAAATCCTTAAAAGCAGGTTAATCCATGCTGAACTGGGGTGGTGGCTCACAAAAAGGTCGGTGTATAGAGGTACCTTCAGGGCGATTGAACTCTGAGTAAAGAAGGTTTCAGTTCATAGTATTGAACTGCAATGCGGACCACGCCAGGTATTTGGGGGTTATTCTCAATAAAAAAAACTCAACTGGAAATTTAATATTTAAGAGCATGCCACGAAGGCCCATTAGGCTCCTCATTGTCCACTAGATATACATGACAGTCTACAGACCCATCCATCACATACAGAGTACTTCTCTGGCAGACGGCACTGGACAAGAAAGGCAACATTCTAATAAGTTCAGAAGATTCAAAGGTTATCCTGTATCTGCATAACCACTTCTACAGCTGTACTTGAAACTATGCTACAAAGTCTCTCCGTTGACATTTTTGGGAAGCTGATGGAGTCTAAAACCTCATTACGGTTAAAGGAATCCTCGCAACTGACTGGTGAAAATATGAGCCTCGTAAGCGGCCATAATTCTATTCCTACTAATTTGGACTATATGGTCCCTTATTTGGATTTTGGCGTCTAGTATCATATAAAACCAGAATTTCTAGCAGAAGTGCTTGGGAATCTAGCACAATTTTGAATGAGTCTACGACAGATGCATACACAGATGGCTTTCAATGAAGATAGTAGATTGCGCCGCTATAGTTTCTAATATAGACAGTCATGAAGCTATAAAACCTTGAAATAGCCAATAATAGGATCCAAGTTGGTTAAGCAATCCCGTGGATCTATTAATTAGATCGCTGTTAAATGCGACGTTTTCCTAGGCTGGATTCTAGGCCACAGGAATGTCCTGGGCAATTGCAAAGTGGACGAGCCAGCTAAGCAGGATGCAGCTCGTAACCTCCCTGATAATAGGGGACACAGTCACCTTCTATTAAATCGACAAAGTTCCATTTGGATAATACACCCTTCAGAATGGCAAACAGTAGGTGGAATAGCATCAGTATTCGCCTCTCATCTAAACAATTTTTGCCAAAACTGGATTGTAAAAAAACTAGAAGACTTATCTCCGTTATTAGGAAAAATCAAAGAAACATGCCAGAAGGCTGGATGAGCCGTATAACAATATCTGTAGAAGCTGTAAAGTCTGCCGATCTTTCCTGCCCTAACGGCTTTGAGGAGGAAAACCATTGGTGAATACTTCCTCGAAAATCTTAGTGATCTAGGCAGACTCGACTTAGGCAAAATCTCAAGTCACCCCCGGGTGAAATAGGCATAGGCCTTAACGATAAATCATCTTATTTCAAGGCTGAAGCTTACCAGATAGGGTACGTCCCATGGGATCCTGCCGAAGTGGCGTGACCTGAGTATGCCCCTCGTTGTTTGTAACCTCTTACCAAAGTTAGACGCTTTTACCAAAATCAGCTGTAGATAAGAAAATGTCTCTACTTGCGACATTTCGAGACTGATTTAGCCTGGGTTTGGTCTGAAACGTAATTTTCAGTTGGCCCGGTGATCACAGATTAGTTACGTTATAGGTGTTCTCACTGGACACTGTCTGATATACTAACATGCCAAAAGGCTGGGCCTCTTATCACACAACTTCTGCAGAAGCTGTAGGGATGAGGAGGAGGAACAAACCATTATCCACCTCCTATGTAAGTGGCCAGCTCTGTCCCAAAAAAGACTACTTCATCTAGGAACTCTCTTCTTTGACAACCAAGGCGAATTGGCGTCAGTAGGCGTCACGATCCTCCTTCGATTTATCAAAAGCTCCGGTTGGTTTTAATTAGTCCCGGGTAGCCAAATGGTGCGATCCATGGCTACTCATTGGTCCTATATTGGCCTAAGTGTGTCTACACGCTTGTAGTGACAGGCAGCCGTTCTAACCTAAAACCTAAGACCTATATCGTATAAGAAATTTTTTTGTAGGTATTTGATACTCAGAAATATACCCAGAAATCTGCCTGAGCAAATAGATTAAACACTTCTTGAAGCGGTTAGTCCTACTAGAGTTCAATGGGTTTGTGGATCATTTAAGTCTTTTGGAACAGTCGGTACTATACTTTTCCAGCAATGGTGGCACACAAAATGCTGCGCTCGCTTAGTGTAAACTATCAGTAATCCAACAGCTTCTTATAGACAGGTCCTGGGAAATCGTCATCAAAGCCTGTCATGGCAGTGTAAATTTCCGCGCTTACCAATTGAGGTTGCAACTGATCCTAACTGAGAAGGATCATGGCCCTTATCTGGGTGACATCAAGAACATTAATCCACAATGGTTTCATGAAGAGTAAGCCCAAGCCCAAGCTTCAGTTCCTATTCCCATAGAGTCAATTGTGAATTTAAGTGCATTAATAGTGAGTATGAGTTGAATTATGCTGTTTTGGCTGTCGGCTATAGACTATTCAACAGTGAGGAATATGCCTTACCTACTGGTATAGGGAAGGTTATATTAAGATGTCCACCAAGAACAATAATGGCTTAGAGTTTCGTCGGAGTGATACTATCTCCGCCCTCAGTAGGTTAAGCAAGAATTTCTGTCGACATTTTGACAGTTGACTGGGGAGTCGGTTGGAATTTATTGGTAAAATTCGAGTTTAATCAGCTACTAAACACAGTTATTGCACTACATAACCTTCATCTTCATTTTGAAGATAGTGAGGTAGCTTCATCATGCTAAGCTGGTGGAATAGTGTAAAGAGAAACTAGGTTGAATGGCATATCGTACTGAAAGGGGGAACAATAAGGCTACCGAACTAGCGAAGTGAGGCGGAAGCGCCCTATGTACAAAATATCGCCAGAAATATATAACCACAAGAACTCAAGCTTGATTTGCTCGAATAGCCAGGAATACTAGAAATTTTGAAATAGGAATGCAACATGTAAAGAAGTAGCATGGATGGTACAATGCGTCCGAAAGTAGTACAAATACAAACGACAGTGCTGATCCTGACTACACATGAAGGGGGTAGTCTCAAGGGGTACTTTTCTTTCTACTTCACAATAACATAAAATTATTAATAAAAAAAAAACTCTTCGACGAGGATGGGATTCGAACCCACGCGTGCAGAGCACATTGGATTAGCAGTCCAACGCCTTAACCACTCGGCCACCTCGTCATGTTGAAATCACTTCGACAAATATCTGTTTTCCCCATTTCAAGCTTCGATTTAGGTTTAAGGGCCACAGAATCGAAACTGCCAGGCAAAAATAAAAAAAAATAATTTTGATTTGTCTACTCATAGTCACAGACCGTGAGAACATATCGCACCTGTTTAAATGGGGCGGCATTCATGCAGCGAAACTACTCATTATGTCTCGGATGTACATAATTAAAATACCAGTTATTTTGAATGGGGTTTCCATTTCACAATTTCCCACCTTTAATTGTTTTCTTCACCATTAATCATTAACCCAGCGCGTGTTCTTTTCACTCACTTTCAATGCGCCTTTCCAGTACAACGTCCTATAAATAGAAAACCCCTCGAGATAACAATGAAAACCAATCAATCCTAATCGACATTTGGTGCCAACTGAATGGGTGTGCGTGGGTGGGAGGGAGTAGATACTAAAAAAAAAAACTTAAATTATGCCAACCAAAGGTGTTATTTGATATTTTTGTTAAATGAAATGAAAGGTTTTTTTTGTTCTAGGTAGAAGGATGAGGTTATGCTTTCAATAGGTAAAGGTCGTTGGCGTGGAATCGTTTAGCTTTCTTTATGAAATATGAACCCAACTGCATCAGGCTTTGAGCAAATACCAATGGAGAAACAGAATCGTCTGGTACTTAAATCGAAAATAAAAGTACAAAGCTGTCTTGTACAAGCAAGCTACTTATCGCAGTTCAAAGTTACACATTCAAAGTAGGAACTACAATAGGCTGCACTTATTTAACATGAAGGTTGGTAGCTTGTCTGTGCTACTGGATCGAGGAAGCAAAATTAGTCATGTTGAGTTGGGGTGCTGTCGAAGAAAAAGTTCAGTGTACAGGGGTACCTTTCAGGAGTACAATAGCGATATCTGAAAAGTTCCTTCTTACTTAATTTGCAAAATGGACGGATAGTGTTGGTTTCGATGGTAATGCACCTAAGACCAAATAAGTATTGTTCACAAGAAGGCACAAACTGCTTTGTATATCTCTCCCAAACATAAAGGCATTGAACTACAATTTGCGGATCGCTCCAGATACTTGGGGCATTCAGCCTAATACACGGTACTATTAGTCTGGTATACGGCATTGACCTTTACCTCCCTCTATCAGATAGTTTTCCTAGAGGTGAATACAACGGGTTCAAATGGTGGCTTACGTGAAGCTTAAACTCTCAACCTTCCCAAACCAACTAGCCAACCAACCATCTTCTGTGTAGTTCTGCTGCGAGAAGGCTTTACGTAAGAAAATCTTTGGCGAATTCTTCTTCGATGATCGATGAGGAAGGGGCCTACTGTTTAATGCCGTGTCCAAATAGCAATTTTTTATTTAAGAAACTTTTTCATGACATTTATACTCTCGGATGTCTGTCATACACTCCCGAAAGGTGGGGCCGTGAGAGAACTTTTAGGTGTTGTCTGGGGTTCGGACCTTGAACCCCTTGCTCCGTAGACCAACGCACTAATCACTTGAGCAACGGGGCCCACACAACAGTAAGTTCATACCCACCCACCCCTTCAATCCGCCCTCAGTACCCTACGCAAATGGAAGGAAAGATGTGGATTAAACGTTAACCCCTTAAAATCAGAGGTGGTCCTCTTCACAAACAAGAGAACAATCTCACAGATCGAGCCCTTGAGACTCAACGGCACACCTCTTCAAATCTCAGATAAGGCGAGATACTTAGGCTGTTTACTCGACAGGAGTACACAAAGGAAGGCATCCAAAGCCTTCTGTGCCCCATGATGAGTGCCCCAGCCCGCCATCATCCACTGGATGTACAGAGCCATAGTCAGAGCCATTATGTCTTATAGATACATACTGGCACTGATCCCATTATTCCGACACCTAAACGAAACAGCTGCAAAGAGTGCACTAGGCTTAAAACAATCCAACCTTTGGAAAGAGGGCGACACGGGCCACTCCACTATAGGGGGATGGGCATACTTAGGTATTGAGAAAGATTATATATCACCATCCCACGACTTCAGCCTAAACGTTAAAACAATCTTCCCCTCAAGAGAGGATTGAAGAAACAGCAGGGCCATCAACCCGAAATTGCTCACTCACTTAGACTTCTAAACCACGGCAGTGTGTTCCAAGCGGAAATACTAGCAATCAAAGAAGCGGTACGAGAACTATCCACGAAACTGCGGTCAAGAAAAATAATCGACACATACATACTGCCCTTATAGCAATGGCTTTCTCAGTCGTCAAATCCAAAATTGTGATACAATGCAGTGAAGAACTGACAGTTTTTACAGCAAACTTACGAAGTTGCATTCCTTTGGGCATTCAGGAACACGAATGGGCGGACGATTTAGCAAGATATAGAAACGACAATCGTTGTTACCTCTGTTCTACCTCCCCTAATTCCAATGTAGAGCAAACAAAACGAAAGACTAGCTAATGAGAGATGGAACGCACTCTCATCTTGTCACGTCTCCAAAAATCTCTGTACAAAACTTGACAATGCCAAGACCAAGCAAATTTTAGGGCTTAACAGGCCCAACCTAGCGGTCTTCACGGGAAATATTACCGGTCACAACCTCCTGGTGACACGGATGCAGAAGAGGACACATCTCACTTTCTACGTGAATGCCTAAGCCTGTGCAGCACTAGGAAAACGGCCCTCGGCGAATACTACTTCGAAGACCTGAACGACCTATCAGACCACCATTAACCATTCTGAAATTTTTAACAATATCGGAGTGGTTCAGAGAGGTCGCTTAGCTATCCCAAAGGTACAAACCAACTTTGGTCTTCGTTTTAGGTTATCCACGACAGGGGTTCACAATGGAGATCCATTGGTGATCCGAGTGCTGGCTGCTTGTACAGCCACCCCTTCTACCTACCTACCTAATTTAATGGCAGACCATGGGTTAACACCGAAATTGGTTATCCTTCCTTTCAACCATATGGAAATCTGCATGTAATCCCTGTGTTAGTAATCCGGGTCTTTCCTTTGTGGAATTACAATGGACCTTCTTTTCGGTCTAACTGTGTCTCTTCATGTGTAAAACAATGCAAGTCAACTCAATAATTCCATCTAATAGACTATTTCAAGTACCTACAGTCTGTTATCTGGGTTTTAGAGAATAAAAAACAGGACGACGATTTCAGTAACGAATTTCTGTCAATCTTCACGAACGGATACCAATTGAATGGATAGATGTTATAGTCATAGTTTCAGATCCTGAGAAATCTTCTTCTAAACCTCTTCCAGCAAAGTCATCAGAAATATTATTTCCCAAGATTCTAATGTGACAAGAATCAAAGAGTTTAACCTTGTTGCTGACCTTTATGGAAGTATGTAGTTAAAGATATAAACATGTCGATACTCCAAACCTTCCAGCTTACTTACTTACGTACTTAGGTGGCGTTACAGTTCGGGGTGAACCTGGGCCTAAACCTTCCAGTTATTCTTTACAATATAGCTGATAGCTATTTAGTTAATATAGGTCTCCGCTTAGAAGACAATTCCATATATGTATGTATATTAGGATGTCATCTTCAACTTTGATGGTCGTTACTTAAAACTAACCTAAATTGTCGCCTATCTCTTAACGAGATGGCTGAACAATTCAACATTCACCTCGTTTGGGTACCGGGACACAGTGATATTCCAGTGAATTGTATGCCTGGGTACAGCCTTATCGATTTTATCGGATAAGGGGTATCTCGATATGCCTTTCACTATAGTTAAACTGCTGTTTAAGCTTAACGCTATAAATCTAACCAGTCGTAAATGATCTGCCCCAATCTGGATCAGAACCGCTCCAACAGTCAGATCTGACAGAAAAGATCGCTCATAGCAATCATAATAGGCATAATTTCAGGACACTGCATTACCGGTAGGCATGCCATTAGGCTGGGCCTCCTCACTAATGACTTCTGTAAGAACTGCATTATTATTCGATGAAGGGGTATGTTGCCCTGCAACCTTTTGATCTCTAGTGACGGTATTTCCTCATCTGACAAGTATTTCAGTCTTTTCTAGGTCAGTGCCCCACAAGATCCTACAACATGTTCTAGGATTTCACTGAACCTATCGCAGGACTTATCCCACCCATAATGAGCCCATAAATTTTAATGAATTCATACAAAAAAATTAACAAAAAAAAAGTCACGTTCCTTTATTCCACTCTCACGATCAGTATAATTACTTACCCGATACCCAATCGACCTTGCAAGGTCGTGCTTACATACACTCACTTTTCATTCCGCCCAATGCGCCAAACACTTTCCCATTCATGTCTTAATCACTAAGCGAATGAACCTCAGTCTCTAACATAGATTAATCTATGTATTAATCTGACAGATACCCAGAAGCATCCGGCGTGGTAAAGTTGTTTGAGTCAGTCAACACCATTCACATGCCATATATGTATGTACATTGTTGAATGTTTAACATTTACGTTGCATGCTAAAGAGCATTGCTCCTCTCACTCCTACAGGAGTAGTTTTGTGCAATAAAATGGCATTCCCATGTCGATACATTAAGGCCAGGAAATGCCTATTGAGGATCTCTAATGATGTTTCATTCATGTTCTTACTTAATAATAGTGGAAAACCATATAATTAAACTAAACAGAAGTTCATGCAGCTACATATGTAGATGGTCTTAAGTGAGAACCAGTGATGCGTGTAAAAGATGTATCTTTCTACTGTTTGTATTCATAATTATACACATCTGTTGGTGGTGAAAATTTTAATTTGGTACGTTATTGGTTTTTCTGCTTTAGTTGGCTTGGTATCTGCGTGAGAATTAGATAATATCGCCGAGTCTTGGCTGATGATTTTCTCATATCGCTTCGATTTATTATTTAATCTGAGAAACTAGCAAGAAACCGTTGATGATAGATGGAGTAACATATTGCGCCGAATCACGAACTAATTTATATGGTAATTATATAATGTTAGTGAAAATGAGAGTTAAAATGCAACAAGAGTTTGTGAAAAACCATTAGTCTACCAAAGTTTTTTTGAAACCTCGCCACCCAGTAGTTCATTTGAACAATCCCCAGCAGGCTATAGCCAGTTGAATTTTTAAACCCTTAAGTTGGTACTTATGATTTCCTATGACATTAGCTGGCTATGTTCGTGAAGTGCGTGAGTTCGTAAAAGTAATTGCGGATTGTAAATAACTTATGGATACGCAATTTTTTATTTTTTTGTAATACATATTATTATTGCCTTGCTTTTAGAATACTGATACTCATTAAAATAAAAATTATTGTGGGTGCTAATGCCTAATTTCTAGTTCATTATTATTTTAACAAGTTCTCCAAAATACTAGGTGTTGGACCAGCTGTGTGGAATGTTGTTCCTTGGGCTACCAAACAAAACATTTTAATACATTTTCGGACCATTTGAACACTTACTTACTTACTTAGATGGCGCTACAGTCCGGGGTGGACCTGAGCCTCAACCAACAAGCCTCTTCAGTTAATGTGATAATTGACTAACTGCCTCCACTTGCGCACTCCAAATATTTCAACAAACCTTCTTCAAACATTAGCACCACATATCAAACTGACAAAACTCTAGCTTTAATAACAAGATGACAAGCAAAAAAGGACTCAAAATTGTCACTCAGACTGTTTGAGACTCAGAACGGAAGGTACAATTCCCCCCATTTGGACCTCCAAATGTATTCTCCAGATTGTGAGAAGCTAGGCCCTGTTTGTTATTTGTTTTTATTTTTATCAGACAGTGTACAGTGAAAACAATTATTACGTAGCTGATCTACAACCTACACTACTTTTATAACTCAGACCAAATGTGTCTCGAGATATAATACATAGAGCCATTTTCCATCTGTGGTTGGTTTTCCTAATAGCATCGAGCTCTAATAGATACTTATACATGTAGCGAGAGGCATACCTAAGACCATTTGTCATTTCAACAGGGTTCTAAGGGTAGTAACTATTTAAAGGGCTATTTGAGGTCAAAAAGTCTGATTCCGCTAGACTGTCAGTGAAGATGCTATTCTCCCTGACAGGTATTGCATTACAATCAGGACAAGATTTCTTTGATCGACATGGTTTGAAATCCCAGACGGAAATATGTAGAAGCTCAGATTGAGCTTTTCAGAGAAGACACTTTCGATCTTAAAGCCATCTGTTATAATAAAATTTTATTGATCAAGGATCAAGGAACGGAATTGCTAGACCACTGTGAGAAGGCTTTTAATCGAATGTTCTTAGTTCTTAGAGCACTTTGACCCATTCAAGACCTGGGCACCAAACGATCATACACATACATTTGTACATACAGTCAGAGTGACATTCCACGTTTCATACCCCAACTCCTACCTAAATGTATATATACCCTTGGAAAGATACACTTTACTTTACCTTACGCGTTTTAAAAATTGACTTTCCAGTTTAGTTATCTATCCACATTAAGGCCCAGTATTATGGATTTCCTGTGAAGGACTGGACCTAGCCTCTATAATCTATAAAGAAAATTTTATATTTTCTCGTGAAGGGAACCAGGTCTGTTTTGCGAAGACGAACCCCTAGTCAAGATATTGAGCTCATCTAGTGAGCAGGAGGAGAGCATATTAGAAGAATGAAAATTTGTTGTTTGAAATATAGTTGGTGACTTTTCAAGTGCTATCGCGCATTGAAAACCAAAACCGGAACCAGTGCTGTCTATAAGATCTTAATTTTTCCATTTTCTTTGGTCACAACTTCGAAACTCCTACAGAACTGAATCTCTTGATTTTCATTATATCTAACATCTTAAGAATTGGATCACGGTGAATGTATTTTAATATTCTCAGATGACTTGTAAGATCACCAACTTTAAGGTACAAAATCTGAGACAGCCTGAAAGCACTAAGTGTGGCTTCTTTCTGCACCGCCAGAAGGTACTACGCTTCTCAGGACAGATCAATAGGAATGTTTTCCAGTGACACATGTCTGAAATCGTGTTTTCTTTTCCTGGCAAAAGATAGAACAAATCTTTTCCGGGATATATGGTCAGAAAGTACCAGTAACGTACTCAGTGGCTGCGGCCATTTTGTATATGAATGGAAAAAGGAAAAATATATCAATAAAGCCAGCAATAGTCATTCTTAAATTTACACTAGACATGCGTCAGGTTAAGTGATGCCTTGATCTCAACAAGACTAAACACTCGAACTTCTTTTTTTCTAACTTCAGGATTGCAGTCCTACAATCACAAAGCAGAGCTTAAAGAATCCACAGAAATAAAAGTAAAATCTGTATATCACACATTACATATAAACCTATAGCCTAAGAAATATGTAATATCCTTGTATGGAGTCAAATTTTAAAACCGACGAATACGACTTAAGGTAGCAACAGGTTTTTTTCGACCGGTCAAACTCAAGTTGTCTTTTGTCATTGCTTAAAATTAAGCTTTGTCTACCGGAACTAACCTAACCCGGGGCGCGGTTTACTCGATGGCTTTACTAAGCAAAATATTTACATTTCATTGGACTTTATAGAATTCTTGTAGGAGGACCTCCTTTCCTCTCAGGGCTGGTGGAGCTATGCCGCAAACCATGGGGATCCATTCGAACTCGACTGACTCTGAAGCTTTGATTTGGTGAGGTTTGTATGTCAGAGTAATGTGTAGGGTGATATCCAGGTACATATTTCGGAGTGAAGTTCTGTCTAAGGTACACATCGTCTTCATTTTGGTTCAGCTTGGCTGCAAGCGCTACTTCTTGCAAAATCTAACAGAAGGCGCAGGTCTAATGTCATAACTCGTTTCAGGGTTTCAAAGGACTTGTGTTGGAATGCGAACGACATATCATCATCGTAGTTGAATTTAGCGGACGTTGTGGCTACCAATTCATGGATGTAAAGATTAAACGTATTCTAGGTGCAAGCATAGACCCATGAAGTAGATCGTTATAAATATTTCTTCTTTTGTTGCTCTTGGCATTCAGGAACACATTGAATAATGTGTTACTTAACATTGAACAATTTAGGCCTCAGATCTTAATGCATGTGAATTTTGAGAAGTTCAAACAGGAGACCTTTCATCAACACAGTATTGTTGGATGGTTCTAGATCCACACAAGATATGTGCATATATTGACTTTCAATTACTGCTGGAAATAGCGAAATTTGTTAGTGCCAGGACTTTGTCAGTGGAACTTCTAGTTTTCTTAACAATTTTCCCTGTCGTTATACATCTATCTCAAAACAAGGTGCGTTTCAAATCACGCATTTGACCTTCGAAGTTTTATTTATTTACTTGCTTTCAAAATTTAGTTTCGAATGTGAGTAGAAACGGCAGATAGCCAGTCGAATGGTTAAAAAAAATCTTGTTTAAGTCAATAAATAAAAAATTAAGTGCCTGAACGTCCAGATGACTGTAACACAGATCCAAACCTACACTGTACTTCCCCAAACCTACAAGATTGTATCCAAATAACCGGAACCATCTGCCATATCTCAGCATGGTACATATTTCTCTACAATCTAGTGCTTCCTCCCAGCCATAATCGCTTTAAAGTCTATTAAACTATAATTAGTCTGTCTACGAGTATTTTACGAGTCAGAGCGTAATAAAAGCAACTAACTAGATGCCAAATAGGAAGAATAAAACAGTGCCACCATTCGCAGATAAAACAGAAAAAAAAACTGTATCATAACAATCCGGCGCATAATTAAAACCAAAATTATCTGCGTTCCAAATGACAGCATTTACTAATGGGAGCTATAAATGCTCTTGCTAATGCACTCACTAGTTAGTTGAATTTATTAAATTAAACTGGCGCAGAAATTGTTTTATTCTTTTGCGCAGACAAAAGCACAACTGCATCCAGCTAGATGTCTGTTAATGTTTCGTTTGTTTGCACAACGAGGCGATCTGGATAATTGCTTTCACCAAGGTGACTTTTATTGGCTTAAGATGGTTTTTACCACTTGATGATGGGGTAATGACATCGCGTGAAAGACCGTGTGAGAGACGTCTCCTTTTTTTCTTTTTTTTTTTTTTTTTTGAGAAAGTAGTCTTCCGGTTGCAATGAATTTTGCTTATGTTTAATACAATTAGTCACGTCTGATGTTAACATACTGAATGAGGCTTGACACGCGATTTCTTTTTTACTTAATCTCTTTCTAAATCTTTAGGGAAAAATCTCTATGAGTTTATAGTTGCTTCCTTATTAACAACAGAAGGAAATTTACCTTAATTCATTTGTATGAAGGTGATTCCTTGAATTCATGCGCATAGCGTGTAATGTTACTAGTGGCGGATGGACGTACGTATCTATACCTGTACAGTAGACGACAAGAGTAGAAAATTGACGTTACCATAACAATGTTCCTGTTAGGAACATTTATGTAACATTAAACTCCATGTCCGTTTCCGTATGAAAATGATAGAACGCGACTATGACATAATTTTCAACAATGGTTAAGAAAATAAGTTCAAGTTGCTTATGACTCTTTTGACAAAGACTAGTATCGATGTCGATATGAAAAGATCACATCATATCATTTTCTAATCTTAGTTTGATGTGAGATAAAAATATAAACATACAGAAAAGCTACAATCCGTCTGGAACGGATCGTATGATACCCTATCCTCCTCTCTATAAAGTGCGCGTGGCCAAATTGCATTTTGTACTCAAATATGGCTATAACCTCGAACGTTTGAGGATGTTACATGTAAAATTTTATCAAAATAGGTTTTTTGATGATAACGCCCCCAAAAAGTGGGCGTGGCCAAAACTGTTCTATGGGTGAATTGTAGGGAATCTAAATACCCAAATATTTGGACTTAACAAAAGTTTTCGGTTTCATATAATTTAGTGAAGTTATAAAAAAGTAGGCGTGGCAGTGGGCGGATGTAAAAAAATTTTACACTAGTATTGTATCTTTTTCTCGGAAGCCCAGATATGAAATTTCAGCGTCCTAGTTAAAAATTTAAGGCCCAAAAATCGGTTTTGTGATGAAAACGCCCCCAAAAAGTGGGCGTGGCCAAAACTTTTGTATGGGTGGATTGTAGGGAATCTGAATGCCTAAATATTTGGTCTTAACAAAATTTTTCGGTTTCATATAATTTAGTGAAGTTATGAAAAAGTGGGCGTGGCAGTGGGCGGATTTCAAAAATTTTTACACTTGTACTGTATCTTTTTCTCAGAAGCCCAGGTATGAAATTTCATCGTCCTAGCTCAAAATTTAAGGCCCAAAAAGCGGTGACATACGGACGGACGGACGGACGGACGGACGGACGGACGGACGGACGGTCATCGCTCAATCGATTTCGCTATTGATGCTGATCACGAATATATATACTTTATATGGTCTATCTCGATTATTTCTCTATGTTACAAACTATGTGTCAAACTTAATATACCCTTAGGATAGGGTATAATGACCTCCATGGTGAAGTAAAGAGCTGGCAGATATTAGGAGGGTAATCAGAAACATCCTTAATGTGGCCAAGAGGACTAAATCAGATACAGACTGGGAACAGTATAAAGCCAGTCAGAGAAAGTTCAAAAATGAGACGCAAATGAGCGTCGTTCATACTACAGAGCAGTACGAGCACGATTATTTCGGTACTCAAGAAATTTTTTACCAGTAGTCTTGTACGAAGACATATCCCACATGGAACATGGAGAGAGGTTAAGGTGGTATTTATACACAAGGCAGGCAAGGCAAGTCATACCACTGCAAAAGACTTCAGGCCAATTAGCCTTACGTCCTTTATACTAACAACTTTTCAGAGACTAGCCATATTCATATTCACAGTAGACTACGACCCGAGGATTTATCCACGGCTCAACACGCCTACCTTGAATCCTTGAAATATAAAAAATACACTTTACCTGCATTCTTAGCGATTAAAGGAGCATTTAACAATGTCAGAACGGACGCGGTGTATAGAACACTCACAAACCTCAATATCCACAATACCCTGACCAATTGTATTGTGGAAATTCTTGAGGAAAGATACATTACAACGGAGCTCGAAGGTACAAAGTTTGAACCATACGCCTCTAGAGGTACCCCTCAAAGCGGAGTAATCTCCCCACTCTCCTGATGACGTCTTATTGATAGGTACGGGCAAATTCCTCCCTATCCTTGGAAGACCCTAGACACTTGGACCAAGATATGTGAATTAGCGGTCAACCCCAAGAACACCGAGCTGGTATTATTTACTCACAAAAAGACAATTCCTGAGTTTATATTACCTTTGATGGGGGCCACTCCTCTTAGGATCCTGGACAGCGCTAGATATCTAGGACTCGTACTTGATAAGAAGCTGAATTGAAGGCGTACCATTTCTATACATGCAGTAGAATATTTTTTACTTTCTATACTTGCAGTAGAATGTAGTGGAAAACCTGGGGATCAAAACCCTAAGTGATACCATGGATGTATACGGCTGTAGCTTGTAAGGTGGTAGTCTTCCAGCGAGATACAGAGATGCGCTTGTATTGGCACCACAAACGCCATGAGAACTACTCCTACTGCGGGATTGGAGGCCATTCTCAATCTGCACCCGCTGGATATATTCGTTTAAGCGTCTGCAGGTTTAGTGCGTTAAGAATAAGTAAGTCAGATAGCTGGAGACAAAACACGACAAGTCCTATGATCCTGAAAAAGTATCTAGGAAATATATGTACCTACCACAGATTACCTTACTCCGTACATAAATTTCAATAGACCCTTTACAAGCTCCTTCCCGAGCAAAGAAAACTGGAAAAGCGGTCAGCTTACCAGTACACGTATCATCTCTGTCTTCACAGATGGATCAAAGAGGGATGTAGGCGTAGGGCGTAGGCTCAGGCATATTTTCTGAACCACTGGGCATATCCAAATCAGTTCGTCTCCCGAACCATAGCAGTGGTTTCCAAGCGGAGGTCCTAGCAGTGATAATAGCCGCCCGTGAGACTGCGTTGAAGCCAATACCGCAGAAAGGTATCACCTCTTTCATCTACAGAAAGGCAGCAAAGAAAGTGAATTCTGCTATCGAAATAAAATGCAAGCTTGTGAAGTGCTGACATGAAGAGCTTAAGGTTCGCGGAACACAGCACAATGTTGCGCTCTGCTGCGTCCCTTGACATGAAAATATACCAGGCAATGAGAAAGCCAACAAAGAGATTCGGAATCCACATCAAAATACGCCAACACCTCAGTGTTCATTCCGCCTTGCACACTTAAGCGCGAAGCTGGCATTAGGGCCCGAAGAGAGGCTAACATCAGATGGTCCTCCCTAGACATTTGTGTCATCACAAGAATTACATATATATATGGCCTTGTTTTGATAAGAGCAAGACGGACAGAATTATGCCAAAGGATACGAAATCACTTTTCCTGATAAGAGTCATCACGGAGCATAAATAACACTCTGCTAACGGAAGAAGACTTATGTATGACGTGGTTGTGGAGATGAGGAAGTCAATAAAGATACAATCCACTTTCTCTGACACTATCCAGGTCTTATCCACCTCAACTGGATGCTTTGCTAGCTCATAGGAACCATATCTGTAGAACTAGGGTTAAACAATGGGCAAGGGACATATTCGTATTTCCCCTATAAATATCACAATGGGTCTGTATTGACTTGAGTTTTTTAATTTGACAGATAGAAATTAAGAGGTAGGTGACATTTCATCTGACATGTTGTGTATGTGTTAGGTCGACTGCCCTCCCCAAACATCTCACAGGACTCTTATTTTCAATCGTTTGGGTAATGCATCAGTAATCTATAATACATATGTACGTGCATACTATATCCAAGAAGTAAAGGGAACCGAAAAAAGAACCTCCACTGACATCTATAGTGCAAACTGAATGCAGTTAACTAGGAACTCAGCAAGTACCTTCTTTTATACAAAAATTGTTTAGTACCACGGTAATACAAAGTTGCATTGAAACTTTAACTGACATTTACATTTTCATTGGCTAAATGTTGCATGTTACATGTATCTAAATGTACTCTCGTACTTAACCCATTTCAAAGAAGTAGGTACACCATCACCGGATACCCTTCATAGTAGTTTAATTATTCTGTCGGTCAAAATAATTGCGTTCCAATTTGGAATATAATTCCTATGGAAAGTACAGAAGTTCGTTATTAGTAATTGCGTTTATTCCGCAATTTAACTCCTCTTGGTGGATTAAAATTAGATGTACACGTTAAACAAGAAACCATAGGTTGTCAGCAACGTAGGTATTATTTGCCAATCGACTGTCGATTGTACTAATCCTGAAAAGAAAATTGGCAATTATGTAGGTAGTCCATTTGAATGAGACAACTTTACGTTGCGTAGATATTTATTACCACAGAACGTGAGTAGGTGTGTGCGTTGGTACCCTTACATAAAAATGTGTAGATATACTAATTGGTGTTTATACCACATACTATTGGTGATGGACTAGTTAACTGGTGAGTATGGGAATTCCCCGATCTGTTGTAATTTTGCGTCCATTCAACTATCGGTTATGCAACTGATGTTAAAATAAACAAGTAAAAAATATTAAGAACGATATGATTTGATTGAATAATAGGAGTGCCTGATGGATTACTACCAATAGCCCTGAGAAGTGCACACTAAAACTAACACCTATTCTAGACTAGTGGAGACTTTTTGTGAGCTTATTCGGAAAAAGCGACCGTCAGTATGCATTTTGTAACCGTCTCGCGATTGATAATTTGCTGATCTATATGTATAAACCTGAGCCAGTAAGCAGCACAAAGAATCAAGAGGTAGTACGAACGTGAACTTCTGGGTGCCTCAGGGCTCTACTCTTTCGCCAACTCTATTTCTATTACAAATATTACAAAGTTTTTGTGTTGTAAGAGCTATCTGTTTGCTATAAAAAAAAACACTGTTCAATATCTGAACGATTGTTGCTTTATTGAAAAGAGTAAACTTTCCGAATAATTATGGAATATTACTTCATTCAAATGATTGCCTTTGCTGGCTTGCCAGTAGACCATCCTGTCAACCCAATTTTCAATACATTTTCGATGGTTTCTGTCCCTATTTCACGAATTGACCAATATTGTTCTTGAGTACCTAAATCGTCTCTGGATTGTTTGCATAGCGTCGATTTTTAATGGTACCACATAAAAACAGTCCAATGGCGTCAAATCGCTGCTCAATGTCGGCCAAGGAACATCACCAAAACGATTCATTACACGATTATTGGAGTAAATACGCAATAAATCGATTGTTAAGTGGCTTGTGTGGAACGTAGCCCCATCTTGCTGGAACCATAGCCCATCCAAATCCAAATCCTTAATTTCTCGCCATAAAAAATTGGTTATCATACCTCGGTGGCGCTCTCCATTGACTGTAATAATTTTTCCATTGTCGTCTCAAAAAAAAAATGGGCCAACAATACCGCCACTCCAAATACTTGCAAATAACTGCAATATTCTCTGTTGAGCGTACAGGACGGACACGGGAATATGTTTGGTTATCAAGAGCTGTCAGTGTCAAAAAGACATATGATTCAAAAAGAAACGAACAGATGGCTTATCCTATACTTAAGCTTCTACACTAGCATTCGGCACTTGCCGTTATCATATTGAATCTTTTTGCAGAATTTACGGAATCATATGTACTTTTGGTTTTAAGATCGTTAAATAGTAAGACGAGAACTATATACATACATAGTCTCCAATTGGTAGGACATTTTTCCTTCAAAGATAGAGTGGAGTCTAGAACTATCTTCCTCCGAGTAGTTTCGATTTGTAAGACTAGAAACTTTGTAATTTCCTGTTGCAATTTGTATTCAACTCCAGACAATGGAATCAAGAAACTCAACAATCTGCTACCGTGCGTTGTATCAAATTAACTAAGCCCGTCAAATTATAACCTTCCAGCTTATATTTTCGTTGCGCTTTCTTTAAAAAAAAAGAAGGTAATTCCCAAAAATTTGATTGTCTTCCGATGCCGCGGTTAAATTCAATTTAATACGATTTCTTACCACAAAAGTCCATTAACCCTTCCAAGACTCATGCTGCAAGTATGAAATCTTCTTAATTTGTCATATTACCTACTTAAGCCCACCAACACTTAACACTCTACCACTGTTCTGACTGACCCCTTTCGACTTCGAAATTATCAACGCATTTATTATGCAATTCACGATTTCCAGGATTTGTTTTTTTTTTTTTTTGTTGTGTAAGGTTTCATTTTTGCTGTTCTTTTGTTTTTCCCGTTTCACTCATCTTTTGTTAATCGGATATAAGAACACAAATAAAACCAACCCGTGAGTTTATCAGTGAAATTAAATTCCGCGAATTATTCAACAGCTCCGTAAGCAGGCCATGTACCAGTTTCATGGGGGCATTCATCTCAAAAAAAAAAAGTGCATCCGAAGAACTTGCAAATTGCAACGTTTACAGGCAAACCTCAACGGCATATCATTATTAGCTGAACTCATTAACATGATCCTTTCCTTGTGAGTGGCTTGTCAGTGTTCGAGTTGAATGTTAACTCTTAAAGTAAAATAATTATTTTAGCACTCTGTCTGCCTGTAGATACATATGTCTGCACGAAGTGTTAATTGACTGTCGGGTGCCGAAGAGAACGTCCTAATTAAACCTGTTTGTTTAACTGACTTTTATGTGGTGTACTAGGCAGGTCCATCCAATGAATAGTCTTCGATAATGTTAACTTAAGTAAGTTTATGAGTTCAACACTTTAATCGCTTGTTTCGTAGTTTAAAGATTTTAAGTTTAGTGTGTATATCTGCATTTATATGATCCTGAATCTACTCTTGAAGTACAGGTTATCATCAACTGCATCTTGTTATAGTATAATGATATGCATTTGAATGCATGTATCTATAAAGTTTATTCAATTAATTAGAACCGTATGGCCACGTCAATTTTTTTTTCTGTTTATCTTGCTAAATATTTTTTAACAAATTTTCGTAAGTGTTTAAGATTGTCAAATACATTTTATAATTTGTTCATAATAAATTAGTCCTCTTCGTTGTATGTCCGTTTATATCAATCTCAAGAGAGACAAAAAATCTTGACGGTCATTATTTGAAAGGAAATATTTAATGACAATACAGACTCTACCATTACATGTGGAATTCGATGTCTGATAAATGTCCGATTTGTGACGTTTTCGCACAATTTCGGTTCGATTTCGCAAATAACATCTCTGGTAATAAAAGGTTTTTCAATAAGGGCATAACAATTTTGTACATAAATAAAACCCAAAATAATTGAGATATCGGTCTGAAATTTATTCCAGGTATAGTAGGTACACATGTTAAATTTAAGTATGGAATTCCATCTCGTTCATGTGACCATCGCAAGCACGTTTGCAGTCGTGTTAAATCGCATGAGCAATGCGGCCATTCGACTCGACCATTTCTCGAGATTATGCGATTACCGAACTCCCCTTAAATAAATCAATTGTTTGACTACTGTGTGACATGTGGCACCATCTTGTTGGAACCACATATCACTGATGTCAAGTCCATCCAATTCTGGCCACAAATAATCTTCCAACATGGTACGATAGCGAACTCCATTGACAGTATAATGGCGATCATTTTCATCGATGAAAAAATATGGCCCAATCACATCTCCGGCATGAAATCTACATCATACTGTTATTTTTTTAGATGCAATGGAGTCTTTTGAACCACATGTGGGTTTTTGCTGTTCAATAACACATATGTTGCTTATTGACAAAGTTATTAAGCCAAAAATGAGCTTTATCACTGAAGATAATTTTTCGATGAAATTCAGTATTTTCTTCAAACTTTTGCAGAGTCCAATCGGAGTAGTTTTGGCGATTCAAATGATCAAGAGGCTCCAGTTCTTGAGTTTATTTGATCCTGTAAGGGTGTAGGCCAAGATCTTTACGCAAAATTCGTCACAATAAGGACTGAGAGAATCGC
Source organism: Xylota sylvarum (assembly GCA_905220385.1). Lineage (NCBI taxonomy): Eukaryota > Metazoa > Arthropoda > Insecta > Diptera > Syrphidae > Xylota > Xylota sylvarum. The sequence continues at coordinate 51,874,038 of LR999958.1, forward strand.
AATTCCTGTGAACAGGATGGAACGACCGGTGCGTTGTCTCACTGGCACAGAAACATAGTAAATATGTTGACTCAAATTTATCCACTATAGCACGCACAGCCTGTTTGGTGAGACGATTATTACGACCGAAAATTGGAGTAAGAGCTCTTAAAGTTGCGACCAACGACTCAGAAATTTGGTAGAAATTTTTAATAATTCACAAACGTTGCTTGTTCGTGAACTTCACCATGATAAGAACGTAAGCCATGACCGATGTTTTGACATTAACAGATCATAAAAGAAGATGTGTATGTCCCCTTATCTTTGCGCGTTTGAATCGTTTGTGGATCATAGACATGGATCATAACTCTAATACATTCCACAAACAAAGAAGTTTAGCGGCCTCAAATTGCACGATCAAGGCGGCACACTAAAGTGTCCGAAGCGCAAGATTTAGTGTCCATGAAATTCCCCGTGCAATGATGCTTTTGTATCATGGCTTGTGTGGATCATAGCCCTATCCTGCTGGAAGTAAACATCATTCAAGTCTAATTCTTTACCTTCAGGTCAAAATAATCGGTCAGCATTGTTCGGTAGCGGAATGCATTAACTGAGGAGGTAGCACCGTCTTTCTTTTTTTTCGATTAAATACAGCCGATGATGCTCTGAGCCCAAAAGTTACACCGAACTTCCACTTAATGTGGATGGAAAGTTTACTTGGCATTCACTTTCGGGTTTTGGGTGCCCCAGATCCAACAGTTCTACTTATTAACAAAGTTTTGCTGATGGAAATAAACCTCGTTGCTCATGGTAATTTTCTTGAAAAAATCAGCATCATCTGGCTGCATTTCTAACACCCAATGGCGTTGTTCATGCGGAAGACCATGCTTCAGTTCTTGAGTCAGCTGAACTTATTAACCATGCATTTCGGGATCCTTATGAAAAATGCAGTATAGGCTGGACTGATTATTGCGAACGTACGAGTTTTCAGCCACACTTCCAGTCACAGTAATAATTTTTTCGACTGACCTGGCTTTAGGAGCACAATATGAAGTCTTAACGTCACTAAACTGGCCGATTGATTCAAACTTTTTTATTAGGTTCAGTATAGCTGTGCCAGAAGGTGGTTCATAGCGACCATTTTGGTCTCTATCTGAAACTTAAAGTAGTTTGAAGATGGCCCAAATTCGATAATAAAAGCCTAGAGTCTGAAGCCTTCCTGCTCTTCACATGTAGTATTGGCAGACAGAAGAAGTTCGTGATAAGTGTCCTGAAAAGCCTTCCTACAAGGTATCAGGATCAAAACAGAGACCAAAAACCAACATGCTATATAGCTTATTACAAGTTCATTAGCAGAGTAGCGACAGTTTTATCTGTTATTTCAACACAATATTGGTTTTTATTTTAAAATCTTCGCATTATGGAACTTTTTAGAAATCGATTAAATTTGTTATTTGACCGAAAATTCAAAGTTACCAACACTGTCCACGGAAGGCCCAACGCTGTGGTGGTTTTTGTTCTTGGTCTCTCGCATCGGTGTATCTCATCCTTAATACAGTTTGGTACACAATGAATTACTTGAAGTGAGAGTTTTTTTTACAAATTCGCCACTTTCTTCCATTAAATCACAGCGTAATTATCCACAAAATGGCAGAGAATGACTTTTTTTTTTTCCGTCAAAGCAACGCATTTTCAAAGTTTTATACAATTTTAGGACGAAATATGAGTGGAATTCACCAACTTATCAATTAAACATCTAAAACTAACCGTCTGAATGAATTTTGATATTCCTAGACCAGACTAAGATGTTTTTGAAACAATTCCCAAATCGGGTCAAAAAAGAAGAAATTATGAAAATCGAGGATATTCAGAGCTTAGAGTCTTCAAACACAGGATCAAAGTTTTGAAATATTTTTGTGGATTTTTCCGGTTGATATCTTTGGGAAGCTGATGTCGACTAAAGCAGCATTATGGCTTAGGGAATCCTTGCAACTAAAAATAAAAAATAAATATTTGGCGCGATAGGTCCATATGGGATCCTAGCTTCTTATAGCTCTTCGTGTTGTGCGTGTTATATTTTTTACACGAAAGGAAGGGACCGTTTAACGCCATATCCGAAGGACAACTTGTTATTTGAGAAGCTTTTTCAAGACAGTTACACTCTTGGGTTTTTCTCAGACGCTCTAGAGAATTGGGGTCGTAAAAGCACATTTCGATGTTATCTGGGGATCGAACCTAGAACGCCTCGCTCCGTAGTCCAAGGCACTAACCATTCGAGCCACGGCGCCCATATCCTTGCAACTGCAACTGGCTCGTGGAAATATGGGCCACGCAAGTATCCTAAATGGGTATAACACTATGCTTAATACTTCAGACTACATTGTCCCCAATCTAGACTTTAATGTCAAGTATGAAACCAGGATTCCTAGCAGAAGTGCTTGGAAATCGGGAAAAATTTTAAACGAATCTGGGACAGCGATTAACACAAACGGATACAAGACAGGGTCTATAACAGGTGCGGAAGTTTACTCCAGTGCCCTGGATATTTGTATCACCACACCACTGCCGGACCAATAGAGTGTATTTCAAGCAGAGGTCACAGCACTTCCTAAAGCCGCATCCTAACTTTCGATTAAATCGATAGAGTGCAGCGCTATTGTTTTCTACATAGATAGGTAAGCTACGATAAAAGTTTAGGAATCGCCAATTCAAGTTGGTAAAGCAATGCCGCGGATTTCTTAGCGAGATCTCTGTCAGGTGCGACGTATCCATGTGCTGGGTTCTATACCACAGGGATATACCAGGCAATTGCAAAGCAGACGAGCCAGCTAAGAAAGATGCAAGCGGGAACCTGCCTTACAATAAGGGGATAAACCGTCCCATCTATTAAATCGATAAAATTCCAATTATATACCGTAGCCATTAGAATGGCAAACAGTAGGTGGAACAATATTAGTCTCTCTTCTAAGGAAATTTGGCGAGATCTTGATTGTAGGAAGACCAGAAGACTTATTTCCTTCAATAGGAAAAATCTGAGAAAAATATTTGGCACCTTCAACGATTTTATGTAGAAGCACGATTTCTGTAAAAACTGTGGAAAAAGGAAACCCTATGCTTCCTAGGATCTTCTTCGAAGATTTGAACGATCTAGCTAAACTGGATAATAAAAACCTTTGACACCGGGTTAAACTGGTTTAATGCCTAAATGGCAAACAATGCTTCTTCGGCATAGGTTTACACCGAAACTCATTGCCCTGCCTCCTGTCTAATTTAAGAAGTCTCCATACAGATCTCCGGTGCTGGTTATCCGGTTTTTTCATAATGGGATCACAATGGACCTTCTTTTTGGTCTAAGTGTGTCCCAGTTGAGTGAGGACAACCTATTTCAATCCAACTGCACGTTCTGCAGGGTTACGCTCAGTTTTTGGGTGTGATGTCTTTAAAACAAACACAGTTTTCTGCCTCTTCAAAGTTATTTTGTTCCTGGTATTCCCTGTTGTCAAAAACCTGGAAGTTAAAGCCTGAACCGCAAAAATAACAATTGTAGGCTTGCCGATCATTCTCGCATCGTCATATGTGCCAAGATATAACCCTTGACTTCAGATAATGAAGGAGCGTAGTTTGGAATGGTCACCGATGCAGAGGATGCATTCGATCAGTTTTGCCGTTGACCTTGTCCAGTTAGTGGAAGAAATAATTCACGGTTAGCATTAATGAAAGATTGCTGCTGTCTTTGTAAAGTTGTTAGATTAGATTAGATTAAATATTGAGGTGGGATCCAGTCGCCATATCACTGCGGCCACAAATGGGCCTATTGTGATTTCCTCCTATTAGAGCTCACTCATGATACCTGAGTTGGTAATGAATCCTAGAATATCTTTCAGTGAGCTAGCAGATATGTCCTCTGCTTCTAGGTAGAATTTCCCTAAGTGACGATGACGTGTTCCGATTAGACAGTTACAGTGACACAAAATGTGTTCTGCTGATTCTTCGTCCTCGTTGCACATTCTGCAAGTGCTGTCTTGAGTTATTCCCATAGTCATAAGGTGTTTTTTGACTTGACAGTGTCCAGTAAGGAATCCTGTGATTATACGAATCTGACCTCTAGTTAGACCTAGAAGTTGTTTCGTTCTTGTAAGGGAAATGTTTGGCATGAACATTTTGGCTTGTCTGTTACCTTCGGTTTTCGTCCAGTAATGGTTAGCTTTATTTTTCAGCCAATTTTTAATGCAGTGTTTCGCAGTGTTTATGGGTAGTCCACAGAATGGTCTTGGCATCATGAAGGTTGATGCTGATCCTTTTCTGGCTAGTATATCTGCCATTTCATTGCCTGTATGTCCACTGTGTCCTGGCACCCAAATGAGATGAACTCTGTTTGTGCTGGCTAATGACATAAGTAATTGAAGGCAGTCCCATACTAGTTTTGATTTGATTTCATATGCCTTAATGGCTAGAAGCGCAGCTTTGCTGTCAGAGAGAATAAACATGTTCTTATTTGTTATAGATCTGTTGATATTTTCTCTAAGACATAGTTCTATAGCAAAGATTTCCGCTTGAAATACGGAGTTGCATTTGTCCATGCTTGTGTAGATGAATGTTTTTGTATTGACACCGTATACTCCAGCCCCAACTCCTTCATTTGTTTTTGATCCATCTGTGTACCATACCAGGGAATCGCTAGTAAATGTGGGTTTATTCTGTTCCCAATTATGGCGGTCTGGGAATGTAACCTTGAAGTTTTGGCTGAAGTTAAATTTTGGTAGACAGTTATCCGTTAGGGTGATTCCAAGTAGTTCATCTTTGCTTAGTTCTACGGCAATATCTGGATGGACTAGCTTGGATCTGTTGTCATTTTCAGATATGAGCATAAAGGCGTTAGTTAGAGCTTCTCTCTGTATCTGAAGATGTAATGGTGGGAGATTAAGGATAACTTCCAGCGCTGCAGTAGAGGTTGTTCTCATAGCGCCCGTAGTGCATACACAAGCTAGTCTTTGAAGTTTATTGAGTCTGTCTTGTGTAGACCTCTGCTTCGTTTTTTGCCACCATCCCGGTGCTGCATACGTGACGATTGGTCTTGTTATGGCTGTGTAAAGCCACAGCATAATTTTGGGGTTTATACCCCAGCTCTTACCTACTAGACTTCTGCTGGTCCATAAGGAGAACCTGGTTTTATCTATGGTTTTCGTGAGGTGAGAGTTCCATGTGAGTTTTTCATCTAGGGTTAGGCCCAGGTATTTGACTTCTTTTGAAAACTCAATTGCTTCACCAAACAGTGTGGGTTTTTGTAATTTGCTTTTATTTTTTCTTTTTGTGAAAGCAACTATGGTGTTTTTTTTAGGATTGACGTTTAGGCCAACTTTTTTACACCAATCAGCAACTAGTTCTAGACTATCAATGTCTCTGATGCTCCTAGAGCAATTAGCCATAGAGTTGTTAAGATCAACAAGTGTTGCCAGAGTTATCAGAAGAAAGGAGCAATTGGTAAACAGCCACTGAAACTATATGTAACTCCATAACATAATAAAGTAGGTCCCCATCTATTTCCATTTCTTCTTGATTAATGTTTATTGTGCCGCTATAAAATCAACATCTCTATTGTCTTAAACCAATATATGTATAACTAGATTCAAATCTTTCTATCTAATTATTCAAAGTCGCATCGAAACATTGTATTAATATCCAGTGAAATGGAGAGTATATGCATATGTTTGTAGCAGCAAAACTACTACTGGGGTTACTAACCTAATCATGTTAATTATGATAATCAGACGCCACCAAGAAGAAATCCGTTAAATAGTTTTCTTATCCATGTGCTAAAGGTGTAAGTAACAGCGACCACAAGAAATTGATCTACATCAATAGTAAATGTCTAGGCGTTCTGATGTATTAACAGGTATTGGCGCCTGTCAATTTACGTTTAACTTGGTGTCAGTCCTAACTGCTACTGCGATGAATGCATCCGAGAGATATTGAATTCCAATTAAACCGCATAACAAAATTGATATATTGTAAGTAGTATGAATGCGTGTATTAATGACGTGCAGACATGAAAGGTGTTCCTGCGTTCAGCTCCATCTTGCACCTACTGTTAGGAATGCATTGGTACACATGTACTAACACATTTTATAGCATAAGTTGTTTATACACATTTTATGTCTTTAGATTATAAATCAATATGCAATTATCGTGAGTAATTCTAACCAGGCTTCTGGATACTATTACAAGCTTGCATCTAATATTTATTGCTTTAAAGTCTATGCTGTGCATATTGCATGAATATCTGCGTGGAATTAACATAAACCATATTAATGCTTGGTGGATGAAAACAGGCATAAAAAATAAACACTTAACGCATGTTTACACATCTATGCGGTAACAGCTTAATTGCTTTGAGCGTAACGATAAATTGTATTCTAACGTTTGATTTTGAAGGTTTACGATTAAGATGATTTATTTATCAACGTTTAGGGGGATTTGTCTAGCCTGTCTTTATTCTTGGAATACGGAAGTATGTAAATATGATTCTTAATGGTTTATGAATATTTCAAACCTACTTACGTCACTCTATTGTGAGTCCTTCGGCATGAACAGTAGCTACCCACGATTGAGTGCAGTTTCACCACTTGCCTAACATTCTGTACCATGTGGTTCAATTGGACCACATATTTTGTTTTGCTTATATTAGCGCGTACATTGTTGAAAAAGAGTTCTGTTTGAGGCAGACTTATCCTCTCTTAAAGTTATTACTTAATACTTGAACTTTCTTCAAGGATAATGCTTAAGATTTAATTTTAAACATGGATTTGATCTTGCCGATTCTGATGGTGACACCTTGGTCCATACTACTATCAAATAAATGTTCTTTCAATCTTGAAATTACAGCTATGGATTGGATGGTCGATATTTAATGGCAGCATTTTATACCCACTTTAATTTAATCTCTTAATAGTAAGACGTACCGTGGAAGATGCCAAGCCTGTACGTTGCATTCTACTTAAAATATCAGTAAAAAAAATCTTCACAAAAGCTTGTCATCTTAACTAAATCTTTAGTTGGTGTCATGACCTTTGAAGGTTTCGTAATGTTTTTGAATGCCTTTTATGGAGTGCTGTGTATTTTTCATCATTATTTTGAAACTAGACATAAACCACTATAGCTCATTCGTACTTACCGTCTAATAACTGCTGTACCTACCTAACATCATTTCTATTGAAAACTATGAAACGAATTGCGGTATACCATATGGAGAGTACGGCGCTGAAAGCGTATCCTTTGAGTAATAGACAATATGCATACAAAGCTGGCAGGTGTACGGAAACAGCGCTACACTAGGTGGTGGAGACATCGCAATGACCATAATAATGGACATTGAAAGTGCCTTCGATAAAATATGCTTTGAAAGTCTAAGAGTAGCCTTAGAAGTTCGCAGAGTTAACCCATTGGTGGTGAGTTGGGTGAACAATATGCTGAAAAATAGGGCGATAAATATTTAGACGGGAACTTAAAGACTTAGAGGAAGTGTTAGCAGAAGTTGCCCGCAGGGAGGAGTTTTATCACCTACTCTGTGGAACATAATTGTGGACTCTCTTCTGAGAAAACTTGAAGAGATTGACATCCACACTGTGCAATATGCCGATGACATTGTAATAATGGCAAGAGGTCAATTTATGAACATCACATGAGAAATGCTTTGCAAGTGGTGGAGCGGAGGTGTCAGGAATAATTGCTCTCCATTAATGCGGAAAAGACAGATCTAATTATCTTCACAAGGAAGATGAGAGATCTGAAATTTCAACGCTTGACACTTTACGGATCGGAACTACATGTGACCAAGAAGGTTAAGTATCTGGGTGTATACCTAGATGCTGGACTAACTTGGAACTTTCATGTAGAAGAGAAGATCTGAAAGGCGAAAAGGGTGCTTCATCAGTACATACGTCTGTTGTATGGTGGCAACCAGAAAACTGTAAACAAGCAGTTAGATAGGGTCCAACAACTGCCATGTTTAGGGATCGAAAGTGCAATACGAACGACACCAACATGCGCAATGAAAGTGATCCTAGGTATTCTGTCGCTCGACTTATTTATTAAGAAAGCGGCGGCTTCGACGGTACTATCTACGTACACTGGCGCGGTACAATCTACGGTCATAGGAAAATCCTGGATCTCGTGAAAACGAGATTAGGGAGTTGAATATGCCCATGGATGGAATAAAGAGAATGCGTGTTACCGAAAGGTATCACAAAACTGCTATTGGAGATGGAACACTTCCGGAAAAGAAGATTGGTGATATAATCATCTTTACGGATGGATGTGGGATGGATGTATGATGTATGTCAGAGCGGGGACAGGTATCTTCTCAGAAGAACTGGAACTAGCCTGTCATATTAGTCTGGGAAAATATACCTCAGTCTATCAAGTCGAGATGAGGGTAGAAATGTTACCGTAGTACTGGACAGTCAATCAGTGATTGAACGCATGAAGCAAACAGATATAAATACATCACTGGCTTTGGAAAACTCAATGAGTGCTCATTTCGAAATGAGATGACGCTGCTCTGGGTGAGAGGGCACGTGGGGACTGAGGGCAACGAAAAGGCGGACTCTCTAGCAAAGCAAGGGTCAACCTCCATTCGCTGCAATTGGCAGAGGGATAATAGAACACCTAATTTGCAACTGGGCCGCGGCGGAACAGAAGGTGGTCAACCATGGAAGGTTGCGTTACCGATTGGCTCGCGCGGTGCGCGCACGCTTTTTACCTACCACCAAGTTTGTTACGCGTGAAATAAAAAAAAAGTAGCCTCCCACCCGGCGCCAGCCGGGTCGCCAGCCCCCCTCTCCTTTCCATCTCAGCGACTGCTGCTGGATCGTATTTATTGCATTTGCCGTATGTTTTCTTCTCTCATGCGGTCGATGCAATGCTTATGGTAAAGTAGCACCAGACGAATAGCGGGCTGTGAGTGTTTATTTTGTTGGTGGACCAAAGCATATTGTCGTACGGGCATAACACCTACGACAATTTGTTTTGGAAAATTAACGTAGGATTTACACTTCACAGCTCTGCTTAGTAGCGTCGGGGTTTGTGTTTTTTGTGTTTGTCTTTTATAATGTCAGGGAATTTTAGAGTGGATGTAAGCAACATTCGTGGGCTAAGGAAGAATCACTTCGCCGTGTACGTCCACGTCTGTAAATACAGGCCAGCTGTTTTGGCATTGGGTGAAACACAGGTAGGCGAGAACTCTGATTATTCAGATTTGAACCTTCCTGGATATAGCCTGGTGCCTTTATTCTTCTCTCACCGCGGTCTCGCCATTTATATCCGTAGTGATGTAGCCTACCAAATTCAACCACAATATGGCTCCTGTTCCAATCCGGAATTTAACTTCATGTGGTTAAAAATCAGTGTCCGTAGGCAAATTATCCACTACTGTTTTATTTATAGAAGCCCCAACTTTGACAGCAATTCTACTTGTAATGAGTTTGATGAGCTGTCTGACTCCATCTTAAGAATTGTTTCCCATTACCCTCATACTGAGATCGTCATTGCGGGCGATTTCAATATACACAATTCTGGTTGGCTTCGACATTCTGGACAGACAACACCCGAAGGAAGATATGTTGAAATCTTTGCTGAGGTAAATAATTTGACCCAGCTTGTGAATGAGCCCACACGGCTACCCGACATTGACAGTCACGCCGCCAATACTCTGGACTTGTTCCTTAGCTCTCACCCCGATAAATACAGCATAAACGTATTATCGCCTCTAGGTTCGTCAGACCACTGTGTCGTATCGGCTAATTTTTCGTACCTTAACCACACAGTTAAAGAAAAAACTCCTAAAAGATTAGTCTGGCAGTACGAGAAAGCCAACTGGGACGGCATGAACAGCTTCTTTAGGAGTTTTAACTGGTCGTTATGTTTCCTCGATAACGACGTGGACGCCGCCGCCGATACGATTACAAACACTATCCTCCTCGGCATGAAATCCTTTATTCCTCACAGAATAAAGAGTATCAAGCCAAAGGAAAACCCGTGGTATGACTCGAGCTGCAAAGAGGCTATCAGGTTAAGGGAGCTAAGATTTCGGTCTTTTAAGACCGACCCAACAGAGGAAAACCGAAAAATGTTTAAACGAGCCAGAAATGATTGCAATGCTCTAATTCGCCGTGTAAAATTCTCCTTCGACCTAAAATTGAGGCAAAAAATTCTACACTGTCCCAAAGGTAGCAAAAATTTTTGGTCGTTCGTCAAAAATATAAAAAATTGTGCCTCATCTTCCACCCCAACGCTCGTTCACAATGACACTCCATCTGTCAGCTCTTTGGACAAGGCTAATCTGCTTGCAGCCTTATTCGCTGCGAACTCCACACTCCCAGATTGTGCTTTGACTCCCCCTGTACTTGAGCGCGTCGAATATTCTATGGGACAAATCCACTTTCGCACTCGTACAGTAGCAAGAGTGCTTAAAGATCTTAACATAAACAAATCCGCTGGTCCAGATGGTATCTCACCCATTATCCTGAAGAGGTGTTCTTCCACGCTGGCAAAACCACTGCGTAAGCTTTTTCATCTATCCTACTCTTCTGGACTCTTCCCGAGTAGATGGAAAACAGCATTTGTCCAGCCCGTCCCTAAAAAAGGCGAATCTTCTTCTCCCTCCAACTATCGACCCATTGCACTTACGTCCCTTCTTTCCAAGGTCATGGAAACGCTGATAAATCGTCAGCTTATGAAATATCTTGAATCACGAAAGCTCCTTAATGACCGTCAGTATGGTTTTCGTAGCAAAAGGTCCACTGGTGATTTGATGGTATATCTCACCGAAAAGTGGAACCACTCTCTACATCATTCTGGTGAATGTAAGATTGTTGCGCTTGATATTTCAAAGGCATTTGACAGAGTTACCTTTCGGAACGTTCAATTCAAGTTGTTTTGGATGGTTTCAAGTCTGCAATCCACCATATAAATGCTGGCGTCCCCCAAGGCTCCGTTTTGTCTCCGACTCTCTTTCTTATTTTCATAAACGATCTCTTGTCTGCTACTTCTAATCCAATACATTCCTTCGCTGACGACAGCACCCTCAGCTTCTCATATTCGTTCCCAGACTCACGTCCCTGCTCTTCGGCCGTAGAACTGGAACGGCAGCGTATGTTAAGCTCATTAAATTCCGATCTTGACAGTATAATTAAATGGGGTATAAACAACAGAGTGGAATTTAATGCTTCGAAAACCCAATGCTGTCAGCTGTCGCTCAAGCGTAACCTTAACCCCTTGCCATTATCAATGAATGGCACTTGCATCGTCGAAACCGAAAAACTTTCCATTCTCGGTATGTGTGTTAACGACCATCTTCGTTGGAATGACCACATATTCGAATCCGCCAAGAATGCTGCGAAATGTTTAGGATTCCTTAAACGGTGCAAGAAGTTCTTTACACCCTCTGATCTGGCTACAATATATAAGGCCTACATCCGCCCCAAGCTCGAGTATAATGCTCATATCTGGTCTGGTGCTCCTAAGACCTCTTTGCACCTGCTGGATAGAATTCAAAATCGAGCGTTAAAACTAATAGGGAACAGAAGCATAGCGGAGTCTATTGACTCGCTCCAACATCGCAGAAATGTCTCTTGTCTTTCCTTATTCTATCGCTTTTTTCACAAACAGTGCTCCAGCGAAATAGCCAGTTGCATTCCGCCCCTTCATCGATTTTCTCGCAATACCCGTCACGCTCTGAATGCTCATCAGTATACCCTCAAGCCTATTTTCGGACGTACCGTCAAGTATAGAGATTCTTTCATAAACCGTACAACACGAATGTGGAATGCTTTACCAAGCTCTATTTTTCCCTCACAGTATAATCCACAAACATTTAAAACCAACGTCCATCGGTATCTCCTATCTTCTCTTCCTAATTTCCCTAACGCCCGCGCTGTGTCTTGACATTAAAAGGGTAGTAATAAGCCCTTGAGCGCGCGTGAATTATAAAAAAAAAAAAAAAAAAAAAAAAAAAAGCAGGCGAAAATGGCTATTAAAATACCGAGTGATACCACTCACAGAAAAGTTCTAATCTTAAAATGGGTCTTCGAGAGGATCACACCAGCGAACTATGTCTGGTGGAAGTCGGGACGAGCCACGAGACGAGATTGGAAGTCCTGAGGAGCCACTGGGCAAAAACCCAGAGGATGAACCAGATTTCTGTTAAACAGATGCTATAGTTGACACGAGGAATCAAAGCCAGAGAGGAATTATGGAGAAAATCAGAGAGACTCTCGGGCTAATTTACATCGTGGAAAATAGACGAAAAGGGACCCAACACTGTTCGGAATCTATCTGATAATATATATATATAAGGCACCTACTGTACCCGTCTATATCAAGAGACCTGATGATCTAGATTTGCTCCTAGATGCACACTTTCCAGGAAACACTGCTGAGTGTGTGTTCGGTATTGAGCAGCTCAACCCGGAGACCCCGCATATCTCAGAGGAGGTAGTAAGCGATCACATACTTCAATGCATAATTAATAGCTTCCTTCCATACAAATCGCGAGGCTAAATGAAATCATCCTAGCGCAACCATTCCGATCCTGTCTAGACAACGCCTACATACCCTAAATACCTATAAAATCTTTGGAGAAAAGTAAAAGTGGTCTGTGTTCTGAAGACCGAGAAAGCCACGCGCACCACGCCAAAAGATTTCAAATCCATCAGCCTATCCTCCTTTCTATTAAAAACATTGGAAAGGCTGGTGGACATCTTCATCCGTAATAACATCAACTTAAGAATGCTTTCGAGATCGCAGCATGGCTATAGTAGTCTTCCTTGACATAGAAGGGGCATTCAACAACATAAAACCAGAGGCCATTGTTAGGGCTTTCAGAAAATTGATAAATTAATGCTAGAATAAGTCACTGGATCAACCAGATGCTAGTCAGCAGGGTACCCAATCAATTCAGAACTTAGCCATTGCAAATTCAAAAGAGGGGTACTATCGTCACAACTGTGGCCCTTACCATGAACGAATTACTCCACTCGTTAGAAAAGGGCGGATTCAAAGTAGTTAAAGTTGTAGCTCATGCAGGTGACATTGCTAAAGCAATCAGTGGGAAAGTTGGAAAGCCGGCCAACGACTTCTGCCGTAGCTGTATGGAAGAATAAGAGAAATAAATGCCATTTCATCTTCTCTGCAGTTGCCCTGCATTATCGTCACCAGGAAACAAATTCTGGAAGAATACTTCTTCGATCTAAACGGAGGATAGCCACCTAACCTAAACCTAAACCTATTCTTGAGCTTGTCATTTTTCCTTTTTAAGGCGAATACGTTAAAAAATCTCCTTAAATCTGGTTATTGCCTGGAATGACATACTGCGTAAAAGAATCTCATGCTAGTAACAACCATTGGTCAACAACATACACATTTTATTGCCGATAGTCAACCATGTATAATTGGATGACACCATGCCCGACAAATGGACTATCAGCTTTATATTCCCCATCTTTAAGAAAGGCGATTCTATGCCTTATGAGTACGTATCAAGCCTTTCTGCAAATCCTGCAAAATATCGTATTTAAAGTCGAGGCTCAAAATCATTTCATCTACTTTAAAGGCGCGTATAGCGTATACTTTTATCGTCCTGAGCTCTACACGGTAATGGTCGAATTCAGGATCCACTTAACGCTGGAAAACATCTAGTCCAATGTGGCAATTAAAGAATAGGGAACACGAGTTGGCCTTGAAGTCAATGAGGACAAAATCAAGTACATGTTGTTAACAAAGAAAAAAGCATCTATCTACCGCCCAGAACAAAATGTCACTGTTGACAACTTCGAAGTGGTTAAAGAGCTTACTTACCTCTGAGTAAACATCAACACCACGAATGACACCCTAGTGAAGATTCGGCGAAGACTTGCCCTAGGAAGCTGCTTCTACTTCGGTTTGGTGGAGCAAATGGGCTTAAAACTCTTAGTATTGATCCTGACAGTTCTGCTATATGGAACCGAGTTCTGTACGATAAACAGGAAAGTAGAGCAGATATTGAACACTTTCCTCGTCAAATATTAATCCTGTATGCGAGTCCGGCGAATGTAGGAGAAGATACAATCGCGAACACTCTGAGCTGTATAAAGATGAGGATGTAATGTAGTACAAAAATCCTCGAGTGAATGGACCATAATGATCCAACAAAGATCTTCGAATCGCAACCCTCAGGTTCGAGACGACAACGGACGAATATCCGTTTTGCGGCGAGAGTGGAAGCCAGAGACTCTTCATGGGTCGGGAGAGCATTAAGTAAAATAAGTGTATTTATTTTTAATAGTGTACTTTTCAAAAATGTGTCCAACTCGAGCTTAAGTTCTGGAATTGTTTTACATTGTTTTTTTTTATGTAAATCTGAGATTTCACAAAGCCCAAACGAAAAAACTTTTTGGTGTCAGATTGCAGAAACCTCCTAGTCATTTGATGTCGACTAGATGACGCAGTTTGAAATTTTTCGGCAAAACAATTCTAAGAAACCGCATGTAAACAACGTCCTTACTGGACATTCGACGTCATCTAAAAATATATAAGGCGAAATCGCAATTGGAGCGATTATTTTTAGAACAGTTTTGAAACAGTGAGTCTAAAGTCTAAATTTGTAACAGGGATAGAACCATAGTCCTTCTGTTAAGACAAAATAAAACAAATCAGTAACAAAAGTGAAACTGATCAAATAGTTAAATTCCATTAAATCAGAAATTTTTTGACACTTGATGATCAAAGTGCTGGTGTTTTTTTCGATGGTAAAATAAAATAATTTGTAATATACTTAACTCTCCTATCTCCATTTTGATAACAAACGGACTGACATCGTTCAGCCTTACCATATGTATGTAAATATATATATATCTGTTTATAAAATAGTCAACAAAAAGTATAAACAATCAGCCTTAAAACTCAATAAATAATATTTTTATTAAAAAATAAATTCGACTTTAAATTATATTTATCAACATTTAATTTTGGTGACGCCCTATATGCTTGCAACCTAAACGGTCGTCCATTGAAGTAGTAGTGTCCATTCAATCGTGTCAGCCTAGTATTAGGTAAATCCATTGGCTGTGGAACTTTCGGTAAATTTTTATTGATTATCACATTTGTTGGTGGTGGTGATGGTGCAGGCTGTTTTGCTTCTTTAATGACAGGATTGATTTTAACAGGTTGATAATCGTAACCGACACCCGGTATAAATCGATATGGTATCGGTGCAATTGGAATGTAATATATTTTCGAGTCTTTTAATGCATTTTTTGGCTTTGCTGTTGCGTACTTCTTTAGGTTAAGTGGCTTCGAGGATAACAGGAATTCCTTGTAAATATTTTCCATCATCGGACTTTGGAATATCACTTTGGATGATAGTGGTACAGTATTTCTGGCCATATATGATGATACCAAACTGACTGTACTTGTTAGCATAAGGAGGAACAGTGTATGTGGATTTAAAAACATTCTAAAATAAAAAAAAAAATTATAAAGTTATTATTGTTTATAAGGATTGTAGGAATAGTTTTTGTATTCAATAATTATTTTTTTGTCCCCTGTTGTTTCTTAAGCTAACTATTACTTTTTATCTAGATCCTGCTGTTCTTGCACATCATTTTTCTGAGCAGTTAAAAGAAATATATATTCACTGGTTTTCAAGGACATTCTACAACAAGGATTATTATTAAGTGTACCTTCTCGGTCTCAGATAACTTAACCTATGAAAATATGGTTGATATATACACAAGTAGAGTTGATTGGGTCTGTGGGAATTATTGGTCTAATATTTGATCAGTTAATGGATGGAAGTTGGCTAACTGATTATTGGACTTTTTAGTTTGGGGTTGATGGACTAAGACTTACTGACTTTGCGGCGGCTCGAAACAAGAGCAGGGTTTTCTTGTCTCAATATACTCAAAAGGGCATGTCAATCTCCTGATCATGAAACGATCAACCAAATTGATCATAATGTGATCGACGTAATCGCGAGAGGTGGGGCAGTGAAAGAAATTTTTAGGTGTTGTCTAGGGATTGAACCTCAAACCCCTCGCTCCGTAGTCCAACGTAGTAACCACTTGAGCAACGAACTACTTTTTTTTTGTGATCGACGTAAGGCATGCCAGTATTCTTTATGTCTGAAACTTCCGAGCAGCCAACATCGACTCAGTTTACTACCTTGTTGCAGCCAATGTACTAATGTGGATATCAACAAAGAAGAACTACCGTGAGTTAGAATCTTCACCGAAAGTGTATCCCAAAATCTCTCGACGATTCCTATGCCACCAGCATCAAGTCCCGAAAACCAGGGGCAATGCTACCAGCATGTGCTGGGTTTCATTCGACCACCATCAAGAAAGCCCTGGTATAGCGTAAAATGCCGACAGGAACATGCAGCTTAACAAGATGTATACCAAGTGGCGCTGCGAAGAGGAACGAGGGTTGTTCGTTAGCGTTCCGAACAAAAAAGACGTGATCTTATCATCCTAGTCCTACCTTATGGCAGCGAAGCAGGGACTCTATCAAAAGCGAATGAAGTTATCCGGTCGTTTCGAGAAAAAAAATGTTTCGTAAAATATTCAGCTTTGGAGGAGGAGATTCATCGACGACCTACACGAGCTGTTCAGAGACATCAACCTTGTCAAGAAACTGGGCATCAACCACCTAAGATAGCTATTTATAGATAGGACATGGATCGCAACCAGGGTTCCGGCCTGCAGAGCCTTCGAATCAAACCCGGAGGGACAAAGCAATAGGGGGAGACCTGACTTGAAGTGCGCAACTGGATGCATTTACTTAAGGCTCAGTGACATAAGTCCCAAACTTCTTTTTCGGGACTTATGTCCCACTCCATCGGGACATAAGTCCCAAATCGAATTAGAGACTTATGTCCCACAGCATTGGGACATAAGTCACATTAAAAAATGTTGGGTCTTATGTCCCACCCAACATATTTGTTTTTAAATAAGCTTAGAGAATTCAAATACCCAGAAGAGCATAGAACAAGTAAGTACATGGCAGAACTACATAGGCAAATTTTGCTTTTTGTCACTTATATGCATAAAGAGTGAAATACCTATGGGGGGGCATGCTTCCCCCCCTGCAACCCCCCTGCTTGTGGTCACTGTTGGATTTGAGGTAGGTGCGAGGTCGAGTATGTGCAAAGTTTCTTTAAATCCGTGCGAAACATGCGAAACATGGATATAAAGAAACTTTGCATAAACCCAACTTTGCACCTACCCCAATTCCAACAGTGACCCCAAGCAGGGGGGTTGCAAGTATTTCACTGTTTATGCATATAAGTGACATAAAGTAAAATTTGCCTAATGTCGCTCTATCAAAGTGTTTGGACTTATGTCCCGATGGGGTGAGACATAGGTCCCAAAAGAAAAAAATGGGACCTGCGCCTTTACCTAAAGACCGGAGTAACTGGAATGGCTAAAATTATTCTGGCATGTCTTCTGTAAAAAGAAATCTCCTTCTCTCATTATACTCAGTCGCAGAGGAGAAGTAAAAGCACCTCTATCCGCGTACTATCTAACCCGGAGCTTGAAGGTTTTGTTTGATAATCTACCCAACATAGGATACTTCAGTGTCTATGAGCGGAGATAATACAGTGCAACAGTTTTTTTTTTAAACAACGTTTCTTTGTTCAAATTTGTTTGTAAAAATTCAGACATACTGACAATAAAACAATGGCAATCCATATTTGAATATGATTCATAACTTCTACTTAACCAAATATGAAGTCAACAAAATTCTCAAGTATTTAAAACAATTAAGTCCGCATCTTGGAAGGTTTGAAATATACGACGCACTTGGTGTAAACCGGTCGCCCGCTTCTAGCTACACCATTTCCCTAAGTTCAACTTTACTATTTAACTTAATTTAAGAATCATGAAATTCCTAGGTGATTTGTCAATAAAGAGAGATAACTCTGTAAAAGTTCACTGCCCTTGACAATAATCGCAGATCATAGCCTGAGTGATTTTTAATTACCCATAAACCTAACCAAAATCATTTCACATGAAGGCCTTATTAGTTCGTCTACTAAAACTTAAATTTATTTATTACATCTAAGAATGGGAACGATTTATGTGTGTTTAAATTTCTGGAGCAGCATCTAGATTTAATTTGTTTATCGCACACGTAACATCCAACATATCGTGAACTATAAAGTAGAATGGTGTCTCTTAAACATTTATCAGATCAGAATTATAACTAAAATGTGACAGTGACACATAATATGTGATTAAATTAAAACAATTATATTTTTTTTTAATTACTGACATCATGTTTCATGTTCCACATGTGTGCAGTAGACAAAGAAATTTATAACTCTCTACTCTTCTGTCAACCTAATGATAAATTAATAATAGCACATGTGACAGATGTGGCGGTGGCGTAGACATGTGTCAAACGATTGACATCGAAAGAAAGTCGGCAGATCATTTATGGAGAAATTCTCAATTTGAATAAATAAAAGACAAACCTTCGTTGCGGCGATCAAATCGATTAGTTATAGTCTTTACTCAAGATTACACGCCAGAGTCATTGACTCACGAATAAAGGAACAAATTGAAAGTTATTTTTTTATTGGGAATCAGCTTTTTGACGTAGGAAGGAGTGACACATTGAATTCGCATTGTTGACACAGAATTTAGCAGGGAAAGAAAACTGTAAGACAAGTGTGTAGGTACAGAAAGATATTTTTTTTTTTAGGTCAATGTGACTAATTTTATGCGGGGATATGCTAATTTTGTCAGTTGGGAATAACAAATTTGACGGTAAGGTGTAATTGAGTGGCTAAATCCAGTCAACTTGAGTTGCTGCAAGTTAATCGATGAGAATTTAAGTGTGGGTACTGAAGTTTCGGTTTGTGACTCGAGGGCTGTTGTGGCCTGAATATTACACTCACGCTCATGATTCTGTCATGGGCTTTTCCAATTAATTGAAATCTTAAGCACCATACGGCGAAGTGTTCAGAACAAAAGACTTAACATCGGAATGCCATTCACATCGTCAGATTTTTTATTGCGAATAGAAATTCTTTTAAATTTTCGACAAATTATTCACGGTCAACAGATCTGTCGATTATGTGACATATTTATGCTTATAAATGTGACCATTTTGAAGCACCCTTAACAAATGAATTCCTCGCGAATATAAAGAGTTACTGTCATTCCCATTCTAAGTGAGGTTGATTTAGTACTTCACAGCTGGTTTGAAGAAATAAGCAATCTTCCACCCAATAATACTACCATAAATGGAGATCAGTTGTAGACCAGCGTAGAAAAGATCTTTAAATGGTAAAACCAAATGAAAGGTTTAACGCATGTAGCAAGAAATACTCACGTCTTGGTCACATGACCTAGTAAGTATTAATATCACCAGCAGAAGATGGGTATATGAACGATTATCCCTGCAGATTCTGCCTAGAAGACTTGGAGACCATAGAAATCAATTAATATCGTGTCATTGCCTGACGTTGGCAAGCACAAGAAGAGAAATCCAAGTCAATCAGAGTCTGGAAACAAAAGGAACAGTGAGGAAACGTAGGCTGTTGGGACATCTGCATACCTAAGTTCTTCAAAACCATTATTTACGATACAATGATCTTCCTTTTCAAGTCTCTCCTTTCTGCAAACCAGCACAGATTTCTTGTGGAAACGTCAACAACTACTAACTTAGCAAAATTTGGACCCTCAGTATTCTGTGGATATTAGAGAATGATAAAGAATTCGATGTAATTCCCACGGACTTTAGTAAGGACATTCGGTGGCAATTACATCAAAAAAAAATTTCACACGTAATCATTCTTTTCAAACTTAAAGGTCTTGACTTCCAACCTGGTAACATGGATTATATCCTATCTTGAAGAACGGCAATACAAAGTGCTCTTTAGATAGTCTGAATTCGATCCTTTTACTACTACCTAGAGTTCCTCAAGGTAGCCACTTTGGTTCTCTGATTTTCAGGCACATCTCAATCTCTACTGAACAACTGTTCTACTTAATGTCATTAGCTATTACATATTCCCGTAAGCGTCTTCCACCAGCTCGTCTTCCTGTATCATGTCCCTACCGTCATTTTGTATGATCTGGGTCTTATCTGTGACGGGAACAGGCTATCATATTGATGACAATATTAGCAGAGCCAACGTTCGGTTTTGTGAAACACTGCTCCAAGGATATATCGAATCCTGATATTCAATTTAGAGACAATGATACCCAAAACTTCCGCCCACCTGACCAAAATAAAGTGAGGACAGCAATATCTAAGCTTAAATCCAATAAGGCTGCTGGACATGATGGCTTACCAGCCGAGCTGTTCAAATCAGCTGGAAATGACCTGGTAGAGAGCATACACCAACTCATTTCTAAGATTTGGTCAGATGAGTGCATGCCTGATAAATAGAATCTCAGCACTATTTGCCCGATCCACAAGAAAGGCGATGTTACAGAGTCTTCTCAACATCGCGTACAAGATCCTATCTACCATGTTGTGTGAACGATACCCTTCGTCAACAATCTGATTATTAGTGTGGTTTCAGACCAGGAAAGTCCACAATCGATCAAACCTTCACATTTCGACAGATCCTGGAGAAAACTAGAGAAGTTCAAATCGATACCCACCATCACTTTATCGACTTTAAAACCGCACTAAACTAATACTTATGTTATACGTTAAACTAAGAGCCATGTCTAGTTTTGGCCTCCCTTCCAAACTAGTCAGTTTGTACGAAATTTCGATGGAGAATTCTCGCTGCTCTGTCAAGGTCGGTAACCTTTATCTCACCGAGACCTTTAGTATCAAAGCAGTATTTAGACAAGGTGACGCGCTGTCATGTGACTTCTTTAATATCATACTTGAAAGAATTGTGCGAAACTTGCAAGCCAACAACGGAGGCACAATCTTTCAAGAGTATGTGCAACTTTTAGAGTACGCTGACGATATTGACATGATTGGTAGAACTCAGCAGTAGAGAAAGACCTCGCCTTAGGTAGCACGTACAAGTTAAAGAGTACCTCATCCGACTTGGAGTGCGCAACTGGAGGCAAAAGCTAAAAACCGGGGTAACTGTAGAGGCTTGGTGGTTGGAACCCAGTTTCATTCCGAAACGTAGCGCCACCTAATGAGTATGAATAAGACCCAAACATAAATTAACGAGCTCTTATGCCACGAAGTCTGTCTTCTGCACATTCTTTAGGGCAATTCATGAATGTGCTAGCCAACCCTGGTCGCGCTGTCATGATACCCAAGTGTCCAAAATGCATACAGTGGTTCAGCCTGGGCCATTGTCTTCTTTTTGTCGTCGTAGACAAAAAGGAATAATTTTCACCGCACTGCAAGGCATAAAAAGAAGGAATACTTTCACAGTTGACTTTGCAGAATCTAGCCTGACCAATTTTCGCTTGCCTGGAGAAAGGACCAAGTATGGTAGCGGCGAATAACCATAACTCTGAATGGATTACTAGAAACATCAAGTGATATGCAACAAATTCGGATACTACACAGATTAGACCCAGAACGAATTAGTGAGATGTATCGATGGGTGGTCGTTTTCAATCAATTTTAAATCTTTTCAATACACAAGAATGGAAGTTGTGCAACAGTCATATCTTTTCGAATCGCACCCATTGCGACAATCCTGAAATCCTTCTAGATGAGTTACAGCTTAACTCATTCAAATCTTATTTTCAAACCGTATTCTAGCTCTGTGCACAACCAATTTTCACTTATCTGGATTCTGATCATAAGGGTACCTCGAGCAATGAGATTGCTGATGAATTGGATCTGGCTCCCAACAGAAACTTATCTGTGGATTACCAATTAATGCCAACTAAAGTTAGAGCTAAATCGCTCCGAAAAGCATGAAACACTCTCATAATAGGACTTATAAACTGGTCTAAGACACTCCAAGAAATTCATTAAATTTTCTAGGAATAGATCAAAACAGATTCAGTTAATAAATAAAGGTAATGCTAACATCTTAAATGTCTTCCTTACCGGTCATTGCTCTCTCAAATATCACTTCAAGAAAATGGGTATTACTCAATCTGACATGTGTATGTCTTGAGGACCCTGAAACTGACGCATACTGTACGCAGCTGACTAAAACATTTCCATAAGAGGTTTATCACCCCATCATCATCTCATCCTCAACACAAAAGATTCGAGATTTCCTTAGGGAACTTGATTTCAATTAGGAAGGATGTCATTTCTTTTGATTATACCTTTTCTAGGGGACTGCACAAAATATCTATTATAGGTCAAAGAGTTTTGTTGAGACTTCGCTTGCACACAGCTCGAATCACCCCACTCTAAATCAGAAAAAAATGAGGAAGCAATTCTAATGGAATAGAGTACCAAGTACCAAATAAATGGAGAGAATCAAACCATGAATCTTTGGAAAACTTGTAGGCGGAGCACATATCGAGATATTTAAAAACGATAAGATTTGAATTATACCTCAACCCTTCTCTCTCAAGGTGTTTTAACTTTTTTTATTGAAAAGGTAATTGAAACACAAATCAACCATCTAATCTAGATGTCAATCTGGTAAAGTTTTAAGAACAAAGAAAATGAAATAGCTACTGCTACAATCTGCTGATATAAACTGCAAAGATATATCAAATTATTTAAGGAAAGTTTAAGAGGTTTTACAAAACGCTATCACTATCACCAAACTAGGATACATTTTCATGTAAGTCTGTCAACTAAATAAATTTTGAACCGATTAAGCTCACGATACATGTAAGCGAGCACGTACACATGTAACAAATAAAATATTTTAAAAATTAATGTTAATGATTGACATCACATTAATACATTTCGAGTTCTTTTTATGTAAACAGAATGTAGAAACAAGCATTAAAATCAAGGAGGTTTTGCAGATGTAATTGTTTACAAAATAGAGGACATCCACCATCCTACGAAATATTTATCTTTGTATATCTACATGAAATTGGAAAAAAAATTATCATTCAAGGTTGCGAATACAATATGTGTAATTGAAAGCTCTTATATCTCTCCAATCTCTCCAATCTCTCCAACTCTATCAAGATTTTTAAAGCCCATTTTCTTGTTTGTGAACAATCAATCATAGTGAGTCAATGATTCCAAAGGAGGATGTTTTCAATGATGACAAGTGATCTTGATATTTCACATCTATTTTACTATCAACTATTTTATGGCAGAATCCTGTCAATAATTGTCGAAAAAAGTCCAAATTATTTTGGCTCGCAGCATAGTAATCTTAAACTGATTTCCGGTTGAGTTTACTTTTCTTATCGCAGCTAGCATCACAACCTTACTATTGATGCAGAGGAGCATGATCAACAAAAGGCGTAATATTTTATAAGCTAGACTGCAGACTTAGACAGAAGACGTTCAATATTTAAATACAATAACTCCAATTACATATTTTTTAAACCAGTCACCTAACTTCTAACACGGAAATGTACCATTTTTGAAAACAACATGTACTTCACATTCTTTAAGTCTTCACGTTCTCTACGTCTAGAAACGAACGCAACCTAAAAATCTCACACAACATAAAAAACGGGTGTTAAATTTAAAACAAAAATTAATTCAACTCACTTTTAGCAAAAAATCGTTTACTCCTCTTAATAAAAAAGAAAATGAGAAAATAAAATCCCCGTAAAAATCCACTTAAAAAGTTATTTACAAATAAGAAAACAAAAAATCGCGCTAATTTTAATTAATCTCTAACGGTTTAGCACTTTTACAATAATTCAAACAAATTGTTCCGAACGCACTCACTAACCGCGATGCGATGCAGAGACAGACAGAAACAAACGGACGATTCTTTTGCAGCTACGAACTGCGAACACCTCGAACTTCGGCAAATAAATGAGATCTGCTCTGCATTTTGTTCGAAACAAAAATCTTCATTACCATCTCTTCCAAGACTTCCGAGAGTTCAAGAGATGAAAAAAAAAAAAAAAAAAAACAAACAGCAAACCTCCAAAGAAGGTGACTCTTGTAATACTCACCTTTCTTCTATTTGGTTTCTTTTCCATTCATTCATTATGGTTTTTTTTTTTTTTGTATCTTTTAATTATTTTTCAGCACGGCAGACGCGAATTTTTACTAAGTGAGTCGGTGCTTCGCTGTTCTCTGATGATGGTGGTGCTATGTACCTACCACCATCCAAACGACCAACCGGTGGAGGGAAGCTCGCAGTTAGCATCTGAACTTTTAAAAGAAAAGATACACTCTCGTCTAGTGGAATGTATCTTCGCGGTCGACCGATTATCACACATGAGCAAATCTGCACCGCCACTGCATTACACTGATTCGGGAAAGCCAGCCACCGAGAGAGAGTTATCATATGACTACCCTCGTGTCGAGACAGTGGGGACACGGCATGACAATGTCTTGCACTTGTTTAGATATAGGAGTTGACCCTACTTTGTAGGGGTAGGCTGTTGTACGAATTTAGTGCGCATGGTGGCACAAGCTGGTTGATAGCCAGCTTACAGCTACTGTCGTGATCAGTTAGTTGACGTACGCGTACGCAGGGTTCTTGACAGCGAAAGATGATATGCAAAGGCTGGCACAGTTCGTACTCGTACATAGATGTGTATCCGGCGTAATTCCTTTGAATGCCACTGTCGATGTTGAGATGACGAGTTAACAGAGTGGTTAACCTGTTTTGTTGTAAATTGCGGCTTACAAGGTGTTTAAATCATTTGTTCTGTCAAGGGATAGCGTGCCTGGACTATAGAAATAAACGGATCTTTTTTTTTTTCTTTATTTCATATGTGATGCATACCACGAGTGCACTGTGGTATGAAGCGAAATTAATTTGTAAAGACTGCTATGTGTGCATCAATCTTTAGAATTGCATCAGACTTTTTTTTTACCAACAATACAGTATATCATCACTTAACAATTATGATGGTATTGTTTGCATTGCCAAGGGGTAAACAAATGACCTTGAAAATATTTAACCATTAACAACAGGCGGGAATACAACCACGGAAATTGTTTCGATAAACGATCATTTTTCTCTGGAAACTTGATTAAACAAAACCCTAAAACTAGACTTACATGTAATGGGAATGACCTTTTAAATACGATTACAAGTTACGGTTACAATTAATAGACAAAAAATATTAAATTTTGTGTACGTCTGACCAAGGAAGTAAATGTATTGACAGCTTAGACGGTGTGTTTAAACTTGAAAATGACTTTACCCTCTGGTAACATACCCATCTTAATTGCTTAGTTACTCTAAGTAACTAAAATGTTGTTTGAACTTGGCCTTCGCCAAACAATTGATCATGTTTTCTATCAGCGTGTTTGCCTCCAATGCCTTCACTTAAATAAGTTGCACAATGTTAACTGAAATATGAAAGTAGCCTACGGGAACAATGCGCCTGTTTTAAACTAAGTGTACTTTTGACATGAATCAGTAAACTCCCACTAGTCAATGTGTCAATCGTAAATGGCAGCGAGTGGCAGCAAATGGATACGAGTAATACATCAATACTCGTAGGTTGGACTGAGAAAAACAATTAGTGCTGGGTGGCAGAGCTGGGGTAAATATCAGCTCCGAAGTGACAATGGTTAAGATCGGCTCTCGATGGGAAGACGCACTTAGACCAGAGGAGGTCCATTGTGCTGCAAGGCACAAGGCTGGTATCTATTTAAACTCTGGAACGGAAATCTTTGTGTCTCAAGTTGAATTTTTCACTCTGACCCATACACTGGAGTATTCCTCTACTACAGCGTCACTTTAGGCATTATCCCGGAGCATTGTTGACATAGTTCGTGCCTCTGCGCCGTAGAGCAAGAGTGGGATGATCAGTTAGTTTAGTTTTTCGAGAGAATCCTTTGCTACACAATTGCCTTCTTAGCCCAATGAAATAGGAATTGACAAGAGTTAATCTTTATTTGATCTCGGGACTTTTGAAAGTTTGTGCCCCTGATGTTGGTCTTTAAGCTCTGCACAATTCTTTCAAAAATTATGTTGAAGAAATCGCACAATGCCTCGCTGTTTCTAAATCCTTTTTTGACATCGAAGGTCTCAGTGAGGTCTTGATGGAGCAGAGTGCATTCTCCATCGCCATCCTACACAATCGAACGAGTTTGACAGGGATGCCAAAAATAGACATGGCTCTGTATACCTCGTCTCTATCAATGCTGTATGCGACCTTAAAATTCATGAAAAAATGGTGAGTTTTGATTTAAAATTCTTGTATTCTTTCCAAGATCGGCCGTGGTGTGAAAGTTGGTTCGGTTGTGAACTTTCCTGGCGTAGGTAGGTAGGCTAAGGAGGTGACTGCTTCTACAGAGGTGCAGCCTCACTCGGATCTCAACGCATCCATAGTGTTACCCGATGTGCGATACCTATAAAACAATGAAAAACGCTAATAGTCCACCAGTCAATATAAAGCAGCAGCAACCCTCCTGAACCATCCCGTTTTCGTTATGAATTTTAGGACGGTTCTATATAGCGTGTTTGCCAGTTCGCTCACGTCGTTGAAAGAGAAGACTCATTCCTCTGCAGTTGGCGCAGTTCAGAGGGTCTTCTTTCTTGAGGATCGGGCAAACAATTCTGAGAATCTATTCATGGGGCACATTTCCGTCCATTCATATTTTATGGACGAGTTGCTGCGTACTCCTTACCAAGTCACACCCCGCTGCTTTAAATAGCTCGATAGTGCAGCCATCAGTTCCAGCATCTTTATTGGATCTATCCTCAACAACGGCTGCGATTCTACTACTCAGTTTATTTGTTCGACCGAGGTTTTCGTTCCAGCTTTGTAGCCTTGATATGTTCTTCTCATCCTAGCAGCTACAAAGATTGTATTTTGAAAGATAGTACATTACGTGTTGACATCATAAGCATGAGATTGAACTTTTTGTCACCTTGACAGTTGAGCTGTCAGAAATGCAGAAACGTCATTTTACTTGACACTGTTAACTGTCTTTATATAATATTGTGCCTACTAGTTACCAGTTAATATCTTCTTTCTCAGGAGTTTAAAGCCCCTAGCCTTTAAAATTTCTTAAAACATCATATCCACAGCTTGCAGCCGCTTTCTAATCCCTTCCATCTTCTATTTTCTTTTCAGATCATGAAATAGCAGACAAAATTGGAACTGCAATGTCTGCCGTTCTAACGACACCACCGTTACAAAACCAGCACTCCAAATCAAACAAACACACAAAAGTCATGCTGAGCCATAGAAGAAGGACCACTGCCTGGATCATCCATGGTTCATTGGCATAAGTCTTCTTAGTTAGTTTAGTTCTTAGCCTACTATTATAATAGTAATAAATATAATCGAACCGGGCACAGTGATATTCAATGCCTCAGTCTATAAACTTGGTTCGGAGCGGATCACAAGATCAATGCCCACAAGTCCGCCCACTTCCTACACCATCTAGTCGAAGTGAATCATAAGGATGGGCAAATCAAGCTGAAGAAGCATCTCAAATGCGAATGGATATACTATCCGAACTTGTTCACATTTTATATGGATTCAACTTCTAACCGGTTACGTAGTATAGACTACTATAGTCTACCGATTCGGATTTTCGTTACAGGAACCAAATGTATGGGAGGCTATTTAAAGAGGAAGATACGGGATATTCTAGGAGACGAAAGAGACGGTATATCCAAGTGGAAGGATATGAAGATCAGGATGAGCGTTTGTATGGAGAATATGTTGGTCATAACACCATTAACGAGTTCAATCACAATGACATTCGAAAGGTTCAAGATGGCGAGTTAATATTTGATGACAGTTATGACAATGAAATGCGACACAGTATTTTGAGTAGAAAGAGAAGATCCAGCGATCCACACGACAGACAAGTGGAACAAGATCTGTCTGAAGAAGTCACAGTTTATCAATAACTTGAATGCGTTCCTACCCAAGTCAGTATGTCAGAACTGTAAGGTTAACTTTTTGGATGTCAATGACGAGAGGTTCCTGATCGAGATCTAGTGGCCAGCCGTGATGTGTGTATCCATGAGTCAATGTGGAAGGTGATCATCACATTCAATATTCGCTGCAATTGAAACGATATTGTCGACTCTGATCACCGATTGGCAATCGTGGACCATCATCAGGATCTCCAACAAACTTGTCTCATTTAGTCTCATCGGTGCTCGATTTAGGTGTCATCGGTACCTTTCACAACAAGTAGAGCCAATTCTCCCCTTGGCTTTATGTAACGTTGGTCTAAGGAATTTTCAGACCTCCACTCTACCAAATCACTCTATATCATCTTCGCCAAACCCATCCTCGAATACACATGCCAAACTTGGTCCCCTCACTTTGCTGTCCACATCCATAGAACTCAAGCCGCACGTTTCGCCCTTCGCGGTCTCCCTTGATAGTTTTAATTTGCCTCCCCACTCTCAACCTTCAGTACCTCGAAAATCGTCGCTAATATGCCGACCTTCTCTTCCTGCATCATTTAATAATTGATCACATTGATTGCCCCACGCTTCTTGCATCGGTCTCATTTAACACCAATCCCCGTAACCTTCTCAGTACTCATCGCAACAATTATGATTATAACGCACCTTTATCTAGAATGCTTCGTTTGGCTAACAATATGGAATACTCGTTTGACTTTCACTGCAGTAGAGTCACCCTTCGGAACATCCTTTAGTATAGCTCCAATTGCACCTAGCCCCTTTCCGATATCTCTAACCCTAGTTTTTCGCTTCCTTCTCTCGATTGTTCGTACGTTTTTTTTTAAGTTTAGATTGTTCAAGTATTCAGTTTATTAAGACTCATTCACATGGCTGAAACTCAAAACTCAAAACTTCTTGTCTGTCTTCAATACCAAATGCGCACCCAAACAGGCATTGCTTCTCTTGTCGCTAGCAATATTGCAGTTTTTCATTCCCCTTTTTTCCCGGCCCGTTTCATCGCACTTCTTGGATTGCGGTAATGTCTGCTTTACAGCAGTCCAGGTCATCCGCTAATTGTTTGACTGGACGTTCCATGTGCATTTCCAAAAGTCATTGTCTGAATTTAATTGGTCAACCGCAACACCTCTTAATGAGGTTTTCTTGAAAATTTTGTACCGAAAGTGTTACAAACCATGTAAAAATAATTTAACATTTTAAAGAAATTCTTTCGACACACTCATAGGAAAGTTTAATATGCTAAGATAGAGCCAAACTTCAATTAAGTGCTACCGATCGGATTAATTAATTCACCTATGTTCCAAACTGTATTGTTTTCTTTTCGGTTTAGTTTGTATGAAAAGCGAGAGTCTTCTGTCATCAGTTTGACCAGAGAGACCTGCAAGTCATAAAATTGTTCGTATTGCTCATTTAATATGTCCATAAATAACTTGATGACCCCACGTCATAGTGCTGGCGCTGTATAGTTCAATAAACTGCAAAAATTAAATATATTCATGAACATAAAAGTATGTGCAAACGTATGTAACTTTTAACTTCGGTATCAATGTGTCATTGTGGATTAACCCATACATCAGAATGAATCTGAAGTATTTTGTATGGGCTCAGCCAGAGTGGAGACTTAATTTATTATTCTTGGAATGCAGCAGTATTTTAATCTGCAATTATTATTTTTTTTTTTCTTTCTTATTCGTTTTATTTTTATTTTTGTTGCATAAAATTACTAATGCACTTTTGGTGGGGATAAGACTTCTTATTTTATTGTGTTGATTTTCATAGCGAATGTTAATTGTTTGTTGCCTTTTGATGGAATAATTTGTGTACGCTGCTAAGAGACGTGTATATTGATATATTTGCCTTGGGCTATAAAATTCTTCATTAAAATTTTGCGTTTTGTTTTCGATTTATATGGTTGAGTTGGGATTCTTTTTAGTTGGCTATGGAATTCATTTGGGCGGAGAAGTTCAATGATTGAGCGTAAGCAGAAGAATGTCGGAATTTTTTTTAGAAGGTTAATAAGATTTACTTAACGTATTATCAAAGACGGGCTGGAATATTAAATAATATTTACAATTCGCGAAATTTATAGGGTATATTCGATTTAAGTGATATATCATTCTGTTCTCATATATTTTCTCAGAATACCATAGACAATTATCTTAAGAATATAATACGTAACTGAAATGTGACCTAGTTACCTAGAAGTGTAAGCAGACCTGAATTTTTTTTTTAAGCAACCATCAAGTCGCGCAGTAGTTTTTGTGCCTGCAGGTGATGGCGGCTTCAAATTCGGTAATGGTGAAGTCACGAGAGTATTGAAATTGTAGGGCGCAACCTTTCAAAGCTCCTTTAGCGATTTTTTTGGTTTCCCTTGGTTTTAGAGATATCTCCAGCTCAGACAACGATGAGTTTCGCTAAATCTTAGGTTAGCATGCTGATGAGGTTGTAGTATTATCAAGTTCACCAGTGACCTTGAAACTTATGATAAACCGAATTAAAGATTACAGTGTGCTGTAGAGTTTGCAAAAAAATTAGCGAACCAAGAGTGTTCATTCTCAGAAGAGGTGGGGGTAGACAGGGAAATCGTAAAGCAATAAAAATACCTTGAAGTCATAATTTCTAGTAATTTGAGTACGGAATCACATTTGGTTGAAAAACTTCTGCAATCTAAAAGTGCAATTGGTTCAACGTGAAGAAACTGTTTCCAAAACCGCAGTATACACAGAGTAATACCAAGTATTCAAAGCAGTCTCAAAGTCAGTTCTTTTTTACGGAGCACAAGCGTGGGGTCATAGATGGTATGATGCAGTAGAAAAGCTGCAGAGATTCTATCTATGAAGGACATGTCGATTCCCTACAGATGCACCTAACTACATACATGCTTTTGATTGAAACAGGTCTTGCACCACTTGTCTTACAAATACTCAAGCTAAGTATTGACTACCTATATTTTCAGCACATTCAGGTTGGGAGAAGAACAATTACCAAGAATCATTACTAAGTATGCAATAACTACGAGAAGTTTGTGGTATAAAGAGATGCTAAATTTGGCGGAGAGTTATGAGTACGACTTCGAAAAAAGGGCAGACTGTATGAATTCCATTTAGATTGATGTTTTCGACAAAAATATATCGAGCAAGCGAGTGTGTCAGCCCAGAGAAAGGCACTACAGTTCAACCTTGGTTCGCTGAACTACTTTAAAGACTTTCTACAATTTTTCGCGTAAGAGGAGAGTTATTACCATTACACTATGTGCCTCATAGAGAGCTGATGTTTATTGTGTAACATGTCGCAAAGGGAAAATATTATTTGTCCAATTTTCCATGGGATCAGGAGATTCTGCTTTGGGAAAGACATCTTGTCAACGGAAGAAATCCAAGAACTACTAAACGGATCAAATTGGAAAGCTCTTACATCATATTGCGAGACAAGAGCTTGCCGAGAAGAATTATGGAGGAAGATTTTTAAATGAATTGTAAAAATATGTTGATAGCCTTTTGGCGGACGCCTTTTAGCCATGTCATTTAGGACAGATTTAATATTTCTTCTATTTTTTTTGTAATGTACCCAACTGAAATAGAATGAATAAAATATAAAATAAATTGAAATCTTAGATTCATTGGAGGAAACTGAGTTTAATCAAAGCTTTCTTCTGTATCGGGTAAAGTCTAAACTTTCTACAAACTCGTTTTCGCAGTTCTGGTATTCTGATATTGTCCTTGTCTTATTGAAACTATTCTATTTATATCCTAGCCCCAGAACTGAAAAGTTTTTTTCCGTTCCTCGTTGCTACAACTTTATTACGCTAAACTGTCATAAAGTTAATGTGTTCATGCCCAAAGCTAGAAATCAATCAGATCCAAAATCTGGCCAATTTTGTTTTAAGAAGTCATTTGTTTCTTCTAAAGGTTATGGCGCACAATGTTTAAAAAAGCGTCCGTAATTCCATTCTAATGGAAATCCCTTTTCAAGGAACTCAACCAATCTGCTTACCAATCTGGTAAACTTACCATCAAAGTAAAAAAAATCTCCGCGAAAAACAATCTTTATTTCGAGGCTTTCTTCTGCTACCACAGAAAATGATGTAATGAACTACATAAGCAGCAGGACTTCATTGCCGTCATCAGTCAAATGCATCAAATACAACTTTAAAGTGCCCCGCGAGATAGCATCTTTTAAACTGCTAATTCCTGATTCTCACCTTCAACTTCTACTGTCAAGAGAATATTGGCCTGATGGGACTTTAGTTCATGAATATGTGCCTCGAATAAAGAATACTACATCAACAAAGTCTCCAGTACCTCAACCTGTGTTGTCGCATCCAAAAAACGATTAGCTCTCAACTTATATTATCAGAACACTGGCGGTCTTCGTACGAAATTGCGTGATGTTCTACTCTTCTCCTCATCTGGTCAATACGATCTCATTGTTTTTACTGAAACCTGGCTCAATGAAAACCATCATAATGAAGAAATGTTCAACAAAGACCAATACTTAGTATTTCGCAAAAACCGATCTTCAGCTATTACTGATTGTGTGAGGGGTGGTGAAGTATTACCTCTGCCAGCTGCAGCTTTCGATGTTGACCAAGTAGCTGTTAGTATAAAACTTAATCGTTGCACTGAAGTCATTGTAATTGTAAGTTATACACCACCAAGGAGTCCGTATTTATTATATAAAGCTCATATTGATAATTGTTCTTTTATCGTTAATAACTTAAGAGATCATCAGCATGTTATCATTCTTGGTGACTTTAACTTGCCTAATTTAGTTTGGTCATTTGATTCCGACAAATCTAGTCTTTTTCCATTTAATGTTAATTATGATTATGAGCGTGAAGTTGTTGACACTCTTTCTCAGCTTGATCTTCGTCAGATTAATTATTTTCAGAATGAATTTAATAATATCCTTGATTTGGTATTTGTTGATTCTGAGCTTAGTATTAGTATTAGAAACTCCTTCACTCCACTTTTTCGTAATTCTGTTTTTCATGTAGCGTTATCTTTGCAATTTGAATTTTATCAATACTTTAAACCGTATTCATGTGAGACTACTTTTAAGTACAATTATGCTAAAGCCAATTTCAACAATATTTCTAATTATATTAATGGTATAGATTGGCCAGCTGTCTTTATTGATGAAAATCTAAATGACTCCCATAATTTATTTATTGAAACAGTTAAAGTGGCAATCGATAGGTTTACACCTAAAGTAAAGTCTGTAGCAGGTAAACCTACTTGGTTCAATGCCACAATTATTAATATTAATAATAAGAAGAATAAGATTTATAAGCAGTTCCGCGAAAGTAACAATGATCCGGATCTGCTAAGGCAATATCGGTTACTTAAAACTCAATTTGATGTCTTAAATAAGTTCCTTTACAGACAGTATGTTCAGTCTGTCGAATCTAAGTTAAAATCTAATAGTAAATGTTTTTGGAGCTTTATCAATAGCAAAAGGCAATCCAATGGTATTCCTAGCTGTATGCGTCTTAATACTGTATCTTCTTCTGATCTTTTAACTATTTGTAACATGTTCGCCAAACACTTCCAGTCTGTCTATACTTCCGGTACACCTACCTCACAAGTTACAAACGATACCCCATCGTCTTGTAACCAGCCAAATGTTGGTAACCTTGAGTGTACAATCTCAGAGGTTCAACTAGCGCTGTCCTTGTTAAAATTAGATAAAAGTCCTGGTATCGATGGCATCCCGCCAATTTTACTACGAAAGTGTTCCCTCGCATTTTCTGTACCTCTCTGTTTAGTGTTCAACTTATCTCTTCAAAGGGGTCATTTTCTAAAGACATGGAAGAATTCTTTTTTAGTTCCTGTGTATAAGTCTGGTTCAAGACATGATGTAACTAACTATCGTCCTATTTGTAAGATTTCGACCATACCTAAGCTTTTTGAAAGTATAGTCTATAAGAAATTAACACCTCTCCTAAAAAGATTTATCTCTCCCTTTCAACATGGTTTTGTCGCTGGTAGGTCTACTGCTACCAATCTCTCTATTTTTTGCCACTATGTCTTGAATGGCTTTGAGAAAGGCTTACAGTACGATGTCATCTACACTGACTTCGCAAAAGCCTTTGACCGCGTTAATCATGAGATCTTAATCTGCAAGCTGACTAAATTTGGTTTCAACTCTAGCTTACTAAAATGGATTAGCTCTTATCTAACGGATCGTATTCAATACGTCCGCATCGATGACACAATCTCGTCACCCATTTATGTAACCTCTGGAGTACCTCAGGGTAGTCATCTCGGTCCATTGCTGTTCCTTTTATTTATAAATAATATTCCCGGCTTGTTTTTGAATTCGAAATGTCTCATTTTTGCCGATGATTTGAAAATTTTCAGACCTATCAACTCGGAACTTGATTGTTCTCTTCTACAAAGTGATCTGGATAGACTTTCGATTTGGTGTCATAATAATGACCTTCACCTTAATGTTTCTAAATGTCAAAGCCTTAGTTTTTGTCATAACCTTTCCCCAATTCCTTTTTCATACTTGATCAATAATGTCCCGCTGTCTATTATCTCCTCCAAAAAAGATCTTGGTGTCATTTTCGACAGCAAACTTACTTTTGTCAAGCACATTGAGTTCTTAGTGAGCAAGAGTAATTCAGTGCTGGGATTTATTTTACGAAATTCTGAAGACTTCAAGGATCCTCAAACGCTTAAATGTCTATTTTTTGCATTTGTCAGGTCTAATCTGGAGTACTGTTGTATTGTGTGGAATCCATTTTATGATATCCATTCCACTAGAATTGAGAAGATCCAAAAACGTTTAACTAGGGTTGCCATGCGTAGACTTCGTTGGAATATCGAAATGCCTTCTTATGAGACGAGGTGTAAATTATTTGGAGTTTTACCTCTTTTCGTAAGAAGGCAGTATTTTTCTATAATGTTTATTCGCGATTTAATAAACTCTCATATTGATTGCCCTTTTCTCCTTTCTTTAATTGGATTTTATGCTCCTTCGAGAGCTCTTAGAGAGCGGTTCTTATTTTATGTACCCTATCATAGGGTTAACTATGGTTACAATGAACCAATCTCTAGGTGCCTTCGAGATTCCAATAATTATTGTAGTCTTTTAGATTTTCATCTCAGTAGGGATTCTTTTAAAAATAACTTAATTTTGCTATTAAATAGCCTTTGTGGCTTTAATTTTTAAGTAATTTTTAAGTTTCTTTTTTGTATTTGTATATATTAGTAATCTAAAGAGAACAGTTGATGTACACTCATTTGATGAAATAAATAAATATAAATATAAAGTCGTGCAACACCTAATAATAATAATTGAAGTGTCGTTGCTGGCTTCCAAGTGGGTCCGTCCTGTACTATACTCTCTCGGTGGTGATCTAAAAACGTCTAGCCAAGACTATACAGATGATGAACAGCAGCAAATATAAGGCTATTCATCCAAACTTATACAAACTGCCTTATGGGACTGGTGAGCATTCGAAGGACTTTGCGTTGGCTCCATAGAGACAATTATCATTCTCTTCACACTTGAACCCCTTAAAGGAAATCAATACTCTCTTTCTAAAAATATAACCACAACCTAAAGGTTCACATGGATCATCTACAATTAGCAAATCAACATCACAACATTTGTCGGCTTACTATTATCGGCTATATGATCACTTAGTGGGTATCATGGCATATTATTATTATTTAAAGAAGGGCTGTTTTGCACCACGACCTTTTGGCATATTGTGCCCAATTCTAACGCCATGAAGAGGTATGCAATTAATAGTCTCGAAATCATTTTTGTGAGTCTTGTACTCTTACTAAGCCTTAGCCTAAGAAGTCTGTCCTAGAGCGCTCTCTCTAATGCAGTTTCCTTTAAGAATCCGAGGATAAGAGTTGAGATAATTGGTACTTGTCCAAATATTATAATCTTTTGTGGAACAGTACTCCACAGAATCCCAGCACATGTTCTGGGATTTCCATGAACCCATTCAAAATCTGCAGAAACCTTCTTCAACTATATCTAATTTCCTTAGATGCTCCTTAAGTTTACATTCCAACGCTTTTGTTGCTGTGGTTCGTAACAAAATTCTTTTGAAAGTTGAACTTTCTGATAAGGTCGTCCCTAGGAATAAGAAGGAGTGGTAGTTTCTTGAAGTTTCTTGAGTAGTCCACCGAATCGCGTCTGTCTAATGCACTTTTCTCTTTCTGAAATTCCTTTTCTTAATTTGTATTGCATGCGCATTCCTCGTCCTGCACCAGAAGGCGCAAAGGATTCAGTTTCAATAGTACCTTCATGCACACAAGTTGTCAAGTGCTCTGTAATACAGTAGCATGCCAGTCTTTGCACTTTACTGAATATCTTTCTCGATGTGAAAAGATTGGTTCTTTTTGCCCCTGCAATCGCTCCATATGCGATCATTGGTCTCCCAGAAGTAATATATGTATATCCCCAGGCTCTGCCAACTAGGCTCCAGCAGATCATGGATGGATGCAAGCGGAGTTTATTGCAACATTTGTTATATCGCTCAATGATTACTTAGTGGTTACTTTGATTCAGGTGTTAGTTAGGTGGAGTTCGAACTCCAAAAAACGCTAGCCAGATTTTTCACCCAATTTCGGAAATATCTGACAAACATCCGAGAGTATAACTATCAAGGGAAAGCTTCTCATAGAACTGCAGATTCCTTCCACTTCGCCTATTGTACGGAGTGAGATTAATCGATTAACATAAAAAATACAATCAATCGTTTCATAGAAAATGGCAGCGAATACGCACACAGTAAATGGAAATATTTTATTACTTTATTCGCAATTACTTAGCATGGTCTATAAACTGCAAACTTGTACATCAAGTTCAGTCCATTACCATAGATTAGCGCATCAAATGTTTTTCTTTTTATTACCAGAACGTTCCAGCGCATGTTATTTCACAACACAGTCCTTTTTTTTATGTCCAGAAGCGACTTCATTGCAATTTACATACATTACATTCTTGCTCCAATTTTTAATGGAACATAGAAACGGTTGTTTACTTTCCCCACTTGCATAATCAATATCCTCAAGGATACGCACACTCTAGGGGGTGTGGGCAAATAACTGAAGTTCAACTACAACATTCCGTAAATTGAATTCAGTTTTCTGTCTTCTCTCTAAAACACATTCAAATACATTTCAACAAAAAAAAAAATATAAAATAAAACAATTCCAATAAATAGATGTCAAATTTATCAAACCGGAAATGAGTTCGTGTAATGAGGTTTCGCTACATTTAAGCGAATGCGAAGATGAAATCGTTTTATATGAAAATGTTACGGTCAAGTTTAGTATTTCCGATACACACGTTGTGGCACAAATTTATCCGAATGTCATGACCATTGAAGAAGTCAAAAAGGATATCGCCCGAAAATTTGAAGTTAAACCGGTATTTTTAAACGTTTTTCACAATGGTAAGCCCATGAAGGATGAGTATAAACTGTATGACATAGAAAAAAATGAATACGGAATAATTGAGCTGTGCTTGGCGATTTGCGATGAAGATGAGACCGGAGAAATACCGACTTTCGATTTGGATATTTATTACAAGTAAGTGGAGTTATTGTTATTGTATTTGATATCAGGATGAGCATTCGATACTGGGGTACGTTTTTCATTCTAAAATTAAGCTGGAAATTAGACGTAGAAGAATTTTTGTTAAAAATTTTAGGGTTTACACCAAAGATATAGACCTATACAGGAGAAGTCCATTAGACTATATAGTTCCATTACTCACACCCAGATCTCGGGTGTGAAAAGACTTACAAAATAAAAATAAATAAATTCTAGACGACCTTGATGTGGTAAGCATGTGGTTCGGATTAAACTGTGCAGCAATCTTGATAAGAAATGTGAGACAATGGCTCTTTGACTTCACTGCATACGGTGGTAGTAGATGGGTCGGTATGCACCACCGTTGAAACGTTTCTGTTCCAGCTTGGCCCAGATCTGTATAGTAATGAAGGACATAGTGCCGTCCACCCAAATACGAATGATAACGTTCACAAACTTAAACAAAATATTCACCTTATCCTGGCGAGTTCGTCAACCATTGAATTCTCTGGAATGTCTCTGTGTCCCGGCACCCGGCACGGCACAATCTCGTTAAAAGATACGCGGCAATTAAGAGCAGTTTATGAGTTGAATGTAAAAAATTGATGATGGCTTGATTGTCAGTAAAAATGGTGAAAAGGAAAAAAGATATCCTTAATCGCCATTATCTCCCCCTGGAAGACGCTACAATGATTGGAAAGCGGAGAAATGCTTATATTTAGATCGTTAGCATCTGACAAGTAAAACAAAATGCACAGAGCTGTTGATGCCTAGAGAAGCCGACCTTTGTATACGGCCAAGATACGTGACCGGCATTCTCATTCCCATTTATTTCCTATTGCTTTCTTACAGCAGTACAGTCTTCACACGAGGTAAGTAAACTCCTTAACCACTGTTAAGTTCAAGTTACAGTTGCCAACAAACTTACATTGTTTGTTAACAATATGTGCTTGGTTTTGTCCTCATTCACTTCAAGACCAACTCGTTTCGCCTATTCTTCAATTGCTTTAAAGGCCTCTAAGACGGCGCGCTGGTAGCGACCGATGATATCGTTGTCGTCTGCGTATCCCAATAGCTGGACAGATTTGTTGAAGATAATGCCTTCCATGTTAACACCTGCCCTACGCACTATCTGTTCCAGCACTTTTCCTTTGCTGAAATCCGGTTCATGTTTGAAATAGTTCGAAGGAACTGTTTCCGAATTCCACGTTGCACCGCGTGTTTTCAACATCACGCGGCAAAGCTGGGTTAGTTTTGCCGGGATCCTGAATTCGGCCATCGCCTTGTAGAGATCAAGACGATGAATGCTATCATATGCGGATTTGAAGTCGATGAAGAGAAGGTGAGCCCCGACTTGAAATTCGTTAGTTTTTTTCCAGGATTTGCTTTAGTGTGAAAATTTGGTCGATAGTCGATCTGCCTGGCCTGAACTCACTGGTACGTGCCCATTAGTGTGTTGCAGAAAGGCTTCAGGCGTTCACACAAAACATTGGATAGGAT
Source organism: Xylota sylvarum (assembly GCA_905220385.1). NCBI lineage: Eukaryota > Metazoa > Arthropoda > Insecta > Diptera > Syrphidae > Xylota > Xylota sylvarum. The sequence continues at coordinate 51,913,023 of LR999958.1, forward strand.
CTTATATGGGTCATTAAGCAGAGAAATCACTCGATATTCTTGAAGATATAGAATACAGAGTCCAGTCATCGAACATGAATGCACCCATACTTGGATGATAATTTGGTGCATGCACCCTACCAAAGCATCACCACCATGAAAGGAGGCGGCTTTCTCATTGACTGGATACGGGTTTTCTTCTTGCTCTATCCCTCTCTCTACTTGGTGCCCATTAAATAGCTGCTGGAAATGATGCACATCTTCTATTCCCTGTGCTTCGGTGACTATGTTTCCTTAACTGTTCTGAAGATCATTCGTTCTAGTTGGCTTTACAACTGCCAGTTGCTTGGCTTTCAAAAATAGCTTGATTCTCTTCTCTCGGGCCCTTGTTTTGCGCTCCAACACTTGCATGTGTACATTCTCCGTCACCTTTTCCGGCGCACGCAATCACCATCATACCAAGGGCGGTGGCTGGTAGCCTGTAGTGGTCTCTGCAACCTCTCTCTCCTGGCGTTTGTGGATGGTGAATGCACTGCGGAATTTCTCGCTCAGGCGCTCTCTGTAGGCCCTGGCTACTTCAGTCATGCTGGGGCTTCCAAAGTTGAATTTCTTTTTCTATGAGGTTTGCTGCTTCTTTTCCTTGGACAGTCGAGCTCTAAATTTGGCTGTAACAAGAATATGGTTAGAGTCGACGTTTGGCTCTCTAAAAGTTTGAACATTCAGAATATTGAATACGTACCTCGCATCTATTAGCACGTGGTCGATTTGGTTGGCGGCTCCACCATCTGGAGAGCGCCAGGTTGCTGTATGGATTCGTAGTCTTGGAAACCTAGTATTACTTATCACCGTATTATGATGTGCTGCAAAATCAATTAGCCGGAAGGCGGTATCTGTTGTCATATTGGGGAGGCTGTGCTTTCCGACTGATCCACCGAAGATGTTTTCCTTACCAATGTTGGCATTGAAGTCCCCGAGTGTGATATTGACATCATACTCCGGATATGATCCGTAGTGTATCCTTAATATATAGAAATAAGAGTTTCGCGAAAACTTGAAATAAAAGTACTTACGATTAAGAGCCTAAGGATCTTTGTGTAAAGTATATAATGAGCAAAAGTAAACGTCATCTCGATCAAGATTTTTGATATTGATTCGAGTACTATGCAGCCTTTCAGAACAGGTTTTGTGTAATTCAAATGAACCAAGAAATCTGAATTTTGGGATGATTAGTTAGACGATGGCAGAAACATTATAACATTTTTCTAGTTATAGAATTAAAAGAGACCTCCACAACTCCACCTAAAATAGGCACGTGGATACTCGAATAAAATAGTAGGAACATTCGAAAAATTCGCAACAAATCCCGAATAAATACTGAAACCTAACGAAACCTGTGTCTCAAATTTTATCCTATCATCACTTTTTACTTCCGACTTACGCCGTGCGATGTCGGGTTGTCGGGTTAAGAAACACTCCACTGGATCACTCAGATGCAAGCACACGCAATTGTGTTCGTAAGAATTAAGAAACCCAATCGTCAATGGAGTCCCTGACCGAGGACGCGGGAAGACCTAACGCAGGTTTAGGACCTAAGAAATCATCCTCTGACCCTCGTTTGTGAATCTCATTTGCCGCAATCGCAAGCGTGACCTGAGACCCAGACAAGAGTCAAAAAGGTTAGCTTTGCGATCGAATTTAGGGAGTTCTTGCATTCCTAAATTGTTTTGGAACACGTTACAGGGTTGAGCAAGGCCTTAAGCGCAGCCTGACTATCGCTATAGACGCAGTTACTCCGACCCCTATTCCGACACCTATTCTTAGCAATATAGTCGATAGCCATGAGGATAGCATAGGTCTCCGCTTGAAAAACAGAGGCATGCTTGCTTAACGACTAGTGCAGTCATAAGACACCAGCACCGGACAATTGACTAGTTTTGGAGCCATCCGTAAAGTTTCGACTACAGCCCAATCTAGGCTCAAATACTAGCCGAAGCCAGTCCTGAACGCAAGGAAAGTCGACTCTACATTTGCACAGGAGCCAAAGTTCCGGTGTCATTGCATCAGACGGCATATCCATGGAACCAGGGTAATAGGATAAGCGTCGCACAAGGTCATTAAAACTCGAGTGCGGATGATACCAAAGTCACTCCGTCCAAGACGTTAGAATGCTTTAATTGTACAGGCCATGATTTATGTACGTACCAAAGCAGGGTAAATAAACCTAACCATCTGGAACAGGCCCAGGTGTACTCGAGAAAGCTCCCGTGTAGTCGAGACAGAACATTCTTTGGAGATTAGTGCAAAAGGCATTCACATACTTAAATGAAAGCCGCCCGCTACCAAACAACCGACGCATAAGCTAGAAAAGGTCTTATCATAGCCGTATAGATCCAAAGGACCTTTTACGGTGATAAGCCCCATGTCTTGCTAAAAATATCCTTACACCGCCAGAAAACTGAGACCATCTTAGATGTCTTCTATTCGATATAGTTTCCCTAAGAAGTACCTTATCTAGGATCACTCTCAGATATTGCGCTTCATTGGTGATCTAGATAGTGACATCTTTTAGCACAGGCTGAATCAGACCGGTCATAATCCTTCTTCTCGTGAAGAGAACAACCTTAGTTTTCAAAGTGCAATGTATAGTGCTAGGAGTGAGTCAAATTCGACCGATCGCGCTAAGACTTTTCACCATATATGTGTTCACCACTTCTTGTGTTGAACGCTTAGTTTCGGGTTCCTTCTTTGCCAAGGCCAAAAGAAGACTTGCAACTATCTCCATGTTATAAACAATAATCATCTGCAGCTAATGTTTTTGTGTTCATCAATTAACTTAATCACCCAAGTTAACTACGCGTTTTACATATTTTATTGGATAAAAGTTAATTTCGTACAAAATGGAACTGGTGTACTTTCTGCCCGAAAGTACTAATTAAACATAAAAAAAAACCTATCACCTTCTCTGCTTTTGATAAACTGTATTTTATCCTAATAAATTCTTTAAAATACAATGCGCATTCTTTTGAAAACCAAACAACATTGTATTTTATAGCAAATCACGTTTGCCCGACTTCATTACGGTTCACATCCCAGGAGAGGATACCAGCGACGGCCTTAGCAAAGATATCGTGGTGGAAATTCAAAATCAAGCCATAACGAAACCGTTTATTGGCGGATACAAGGACAAACTAACTGGTAACTATAAACTCTAAACAAGAACATTAATCGTTACCTTTATATTTATCTCCGCATTTATCGAATCCCATCACAGGCATAGAGTATCACGATGCATACTCTTTAACTGGACCGAACTTCTCGAGATTAAACATGGGCACACGAGTAACTCGAATACAACAGACTAAGGAACTAAAACAGACATTAAATGTAAGAAGCAAGTGCAGTGATCCAAAAAAAAAAAGATGTTTAACAATCTTGCAGTTGTTTCATTATACCATTCCACTCGATTGATTATGTTCGCACAATATTTTCCTCTTAGGACACCCCAACCGATCAATCAACACAAGCATTTGGCGATGCCACCAACATTATTTTCGTTTCGGCCGCAACAGACTTTGTTATCGTTCCAAAGCCTTATGAATCTTACGCACAGCTAGAGAAAAAACGCAATAGGATTGGAAAAATAATTCTCATTCAGAGAAATTTCCGAAGATATCTACTATGGCGTAATATAAAACGATGGGCGGCAGAATATCGGTAAGGCATACATATTTAAAATTAAATAATAATCATCAAATAAAAGAGCTGACTTGCGAACTGCATTATGATTTACAGATACATTTTAGCTGATCGCTTAGAAGTTGAGAGGAAAATCAAAGAACGTGATGAAAGGAAACGACTTTACCGAGAAACTGCAGCAAAAAATTTTCCCCGTACAAAAGAAGATTTCGGTATATTACATAAACACGTACAGAACTGGAAACTTGCAGAAGTAGGATAGATACGACATTAGACAGTCTATTCTTTGGTTTTATTTTTTCTTGCTAACAGATGAAAAGAATATCGTCTATGTATTCGGGAGCACCTAGACTTGCAGAAGTGAATATTTTATTGGACAAGGAGATTCAACTACTGAGTGGAATCGAGAGACAACGACAAATTGTTCAAAAGGCTGTTAAGGAATATCGAGAAAAACAAATGTTGGAGAAAATGGGGAAGCCTGTCAAATGGGTGGGATATAAAGGTATGAAATTAATACGAGGCAAGAATTTTACTCGAGATATCAACTTATTTTTCTTTTCGAATTTCAGATTTGGTTATCGAAATGGATTTACTACGAACACAACGTGTTCGATTTTTAATAGAGATCTTTAAAGATCTGAAAAAAGATATGAAAGTTCAAGATCGATTAAAACTTTTGGATTCTGTTAAGATACTCTTAAACGATGAACCAAATTTTCCAGAAGTTGGAGAGGTAAGTTCCAAGAAATGTTGAAGCGTGATCAAATTCGTGAATTCTACAGCATTCATCCAGGGTTTCTGTGGCAAAAGCATAGGATGGAAGTATATAACTATACTATGAACGTTCTGTGGTCGTGATAATGAAGAATGTTTCTATCACGATGCTTTTAGGGGCATCAAGTTATATAATTTCAAACTAAAGAGGTCATTATATTTTCCAGTCTTTACTTACTTACTTAGGTGGCGCTATAGTTCAGGATGAACCTGAGCATCGACCAACAAGCCTCTCCAGTTAGCCTCCAGTTGCGTACTCCATGGCGATTGGGATCCCCTTCTACTTGTGCATGACTCCTAAGACGAGGTCTTCCTCTACTGCGTTATCCCACCGGGTTTGATGCGAAGACCGCTGATGTCCTAATTACTACTCAATTGCTTTCTCAACCCAAAGAAACATCGATTGGCACCATATATTCTTCGTTTTATTTCTGCTCAGGTGTTGTTTTCAAAATTGATAGCAGAGCCGAGGTAGACAAAGTCCCTTACTACCTCAAAGATATAGCTGTCTATTGTGACATTCCTTCTCGTGTCCCTTCTCGTTGACAACATATACTTGGTTTTGCAATCGTTTGCCACTAAACCCATTTCGGCAGCTTCCCTTTCAATTCTAGGTGACAGCCCGCTGATTTCTACAAATTATGTCAATATCGTCAGCGTACGCTAGTAGTTGCACAGACTTTTGGAAGATTATGTCTCCGGTATTGAGTTGTGAGCTTGACACAATCCTTTCAAGCATGATGTTGAAAAAATTACATGACAGCGCGTCACCTTGTCTAAATATTTTTTTCACATCAAACGTCTCGTTGAGACGAACGAGTGCACAGGCGAACGAGTTTGACAGGGATGCCAAAACGGTCTATGGACATGACTCTTATAACTCGTCTCTAAAAATGCTCCCTTAAAATCGATAAAAGGTATCGATTTCGGGTATGGATTTGGACTTCTTAAGTTTTCTCCAGGATCTGCCGAAGTGTGAAGATTTGATCGATTGTGGACTTTCCTGGTCTGAAACCACAGTGATAGGGCCCAATCGGGTTTTTGAAGATGGGTTTCAGACGTTCACACAATATGGCAGATAGGATTTTATACGAGATGTTGAGGAGTCTGATAACCCTGTAATTGGCGCAATTGAGATGGGTCACCTTCTCATGCACTCATCTGACCAAATCTTAGAAATGAGTTGGTGTATGCTCTCTGCCAGGTCATTTCCAGCTGCTTTGAACAGCTCGGTTGGTATGCCGTCAGGCTCAGCTTTCTTGTTGGATTTAAGCATGGATATTGCTATCCTCACTTCGTTTTGGTGAGGTGGATAGAAGTTTTGGCTATCACCGTCCAGTTTGACTTCTCAGCACTGACTGTAACTGAGCTCATAAGCAGTCCTTGTCCTTCTTTCCAGCGCCGCTTTATATGCGTCTTATTTAGCTGCATGTATGGAGATGTACATACCGAGCATTCTTCGTCAAACCAGGCGTTTCTCGGTGGTAGTCGGGTGAAACCCAGCACATCAGTTGCGGCACTTCTGATGGCATGTTGGCAGCGTTGCCACTGGTCTTTGGCACTTGATCCTGGCGGCATAGGAGTCGTTGAGAGATTTCGGGTTACGCTTTCGCCAAAGAGTCTGGTAGTGGTAGATAGTGTAAGGTAGTGATCCGAGTTGATGTTGGCTGCTCCAAAGTCTGTTGCCAGACATGGTATCGTGTAGATTATGCTTGCCAACTGTTTTACTAAATTCCACCTCCTTTCCTATCTTGGCGTTAAAATCGCCCAGAACGATTTTAACGTCATAGATATGACATCATTCTCATATGTTTTGTCGAGGACCTTGTAGAAACATTCTTTGGTGGCGTCGTCCTTGTCCTCTGTGGGACATGACCGCATATTAAGCTTATGCTCGCAAGTTAAGTCTTGATGCGGATTGTTGTAAGACGCTCGATCACATGTCGAAAGCTCAAAACTTCTTGTCTAATTCTGCCGCATATGACGAGTCCACATCCGAATAAGCGCTGCTTCTGCTCCCTGACGCAATCACCATAGTATACGTCATAGTTTTCCTCCTTTTGCCCGACCCATCCCATCGCACTTTCTGGATGGCGGTGATGTCCACATTATAGTAGTCTGTAGGGAAGTTACTCCGATGCCCAACCCCCAACCTGGAGGACCGGTTTCTTTTTATACCCCTATAGCATCTTTTGTGGCATCTAACGTCTATCTTTAGATTATATTTTAAAAATGTTTTATTTAATTAAATATTTTAACTTTGTTACAATTTTTTTCTTAAAGTTACACGATCTAATTGATCGCGAAAAAAATCTTCTGGTTCACACGAAATACTGCGATGTTAGTATCTTAAGGAAACGTTTCCTCATGATCTTTCTCGACTTAATCAAATTTAGAAAGGATGTCCCACCAAAAGGTAAGACCTATACCTCACATTAAACAGATACGCATTTGCTTATGTAAAATTCATTGATTCTATAGAAATTGAAACTCGTATGTGCGACTGTTGCAAGCAAGTTAAGAAGATCAGTGATTTTGCCCTGCTAACCCGGCAGAGTGCAGTTGACACATGCCAGACATGTTTCTCGCTCAAGGTAACATTCCCCCCTTATAATCCGAAAATTATCGCACACTTTTATTGATCACTTAAATCACAGCTAAGAGTTTTATTTTATGGTTTTATCCAATTTTATTTTTAGAGCTCAATCACAGATAATACTGTTTATAGGGCCATCTTGCGCTCTATCCAACGTGATGAACGCAAACACCGCTCCTTGGCATCGTATGCATTCATTTTGCAGGAGGATGATATTCGATTCATTATCGATCAAATTTGGCATCGTCATTCGATCCTTAGCAAGGAGAAAGACATTAATTACTTGAGGTGAAGTTTTGAAGCTGTTGATCAGACAATCTATGACACATATTTTATTTTAGGCTTCCACGTTGGATTAAGAGTGAGGATTGGTCACCGTGGAATTGTATATGCTTGACTGAGACCGAGGCAAGGTCTCACAATAATTTGAAGGATTTAAGCAGTGTCTATGATCATAAGATGATGTTGGATATAACAAATCTACATTTGTTGGGCAAGAATGCTTTCAAGAAGCTGCAAGATGTTGAAAATGATTTCGTTGAGAGCGGCCAATGGTGGGATGTTGGTGTAAAGGAAAAGGTTGTTTAAATGGTAAACCAAGCTACTTAGATTGAAATTCTTCGGCACGTTTTGTAAAACAGTAGTTTAAGCCTAGTACGCTGTTTTAAAATAGTGTATTAAGCTGGGCATCCACGGTCACTCATGAATGTCACTTCCAGAGTCAGCGCACTCATGAATGCCGGTGGATGGCATTGCGTGTCAGAGTGTGCATTCATGTGCGGTGGAATTCAAAAATGTTTGAATTCCGCATTCATGCGTGATAGTAGATGGCGATGAGTGTCATTCTTTCGTTTTCATTCTGGATTTGACACAGTTGACGAATTATCTTAAGATCCTGCCATCTCGGCAGCTGAAGCAAAACTGAGGAATGACATTCATGAGTGATAGTGGATGGTGAGCGAAAAATCAAAAAATCACTCCGGGAGTGACATTCATGAGTGACCGTGAATGCCTAGTTTTAGACTTTTAATAAATACCTGCAACTGAATGAGTAATTCGAGATGGTCTTTGAGTATGGTACATTATTTCAGTAAAATGCTGTGGTTCATAGAATCAGTGAAGGTATACTTAAAGCTGAAGTCACCAAAGAGAATAGTAGATGTTTTTGAGCAGCATTTCCAGCAGCTACCTAATGGGCATCAGGCAGAAAGAGTGGTAGGACAAGAAGAGAACCCGCATCCAGTCAATGAAGAAGCCATCCCTCCCAATTGATGGCTCAGCTCCTCAGCTATTAAAACAACAACGCCACCGGCTCTGATGGTCTACCAGCAGAGCTTTTCAAACATGGTGGTGATGCTTTGGTAGAGTGTATGCACCAAATCATCAACCAACTCTAGATGCCCTATCTCCAAGAAAGGCTTTCATATGTCTTGTAAGAACTATAGAAGCACATCCCTGCTTAATGTCGCATATAAGATCCTCTCCAACGTACTATGTGCAAGTTTGAAGCCTGCAACACACTAATCGGCACGTACCAGTGTGCCCTACGGTCCGGCAAATCAACGATTGACTAAATTTTCACATTAATGGAAATCCTGGAAAGATTAACGAATTTCAAATCATGACTCAGCATCTCTTCATCGACTTCAAAGCCGCATATGATAATATTCATCGTCTTGAGCTCTACAAGATGATGGTCAAATTCGGGATTCGGGTGTGACTCTGGAAAACACGCGGTGCAATTTGCTATTCAGAAGCTGTTCATAGGAACTAGTCCAAACATGTACTGGATTTAGGATAGAGATGCGCTATCATGTGACTTTTTCATTCTCCTGGTGTAACAGATAGTGCACGGGCCAGGTAATAACACGGAAGGCACTATCTTAAACAAATCTGTCCAGCTGCTAGGTTACGCAGGCGACATCGATAAAGCGTAAAAGCCTCTAAAACACTGCGGTGGGAAGAGCATTTTAGAGGCTTTTACGGCATTTGAAGAACAGACGAAACGAGTTGGTCTTGAAGTACGTAAATGAGAACAAAACCAAGTACATGTTGTCAACAAACAATGAAGCATCTGTCCGCGCACCTTAGTGAAGATTTTGTACAGACTTGCCCTAGGAAACCGCTGTTTCTTCGGTTTAGCGAAACAAATCGGTTCAAAACTCTTAACTCGTAAGACGAAATGCATGCTGTACAAAACATTGATCCTGACAGTTCTGATATATGAAGCCGAGTGCTGAACGATAAGCACCTTAAACGCCTTCGAAAGAAACCTTCCAATACCTTCGAGAGAAAATTTCTACATCAAATATTCAGTCCCGTATTGGAGGAGGGCGAATGGAAGAGAAGATACGACCGTGAACTCATCAACTACACTGGCTCGGCCACTTCAAGCGAATGGACAATAATGCTCCAGCAAAGTGGATCTTCAAATCACAGCCCCCTGGTTCGAGACGACAAGGAATGATGCGATGAAAATAACGACAAGTATTCGAACAAAGTTAGAGATCGAATACTGTGAGTGCACTGCAGAAATCCCAAAATAATGCGCGCAGATCGCGCGTTGTTTCAGATTATTATTCCAAAACGGACAATTTCTTTGCACATCGAGCTCAGACTCTGCAAAACTTAACGTTGAGATGATGCTACTCAATTCCTGTAAAAACAGGAAGACATTATCATATTCTAGAATTCCGATGCCCCCAAGTGTTAACAAACCAAGAACATTTGAAAGCGATTTCAACGTCTGTCCTAACAACATACCTCGGTAGGAAATTTTGTCTGCCTTCAACTCATTCCCCAAGAACTAGATTCCCCAACTGTTCCTCGCCACCTTCTCTTAATCGATCTAACAGTTCCGTCTGCTGGAATTAGTTGATTTCATTATGTAGTATATTTCCCATTGGAATTGTCTTGGCCCAATCCACTACCACTTTCTCCTCTGGCCCGTTCTCTGGTAAAGTTGTTCATTGGAGATACGATCAGGACAAAATAAAACCTCAAAATGATGCTTAGACAAGTATTTACGAGGGTTGCAGCTTGGGTATATTAGTGGTATCCAAGTACTGCATCGATATAATAGTACTGTGTCTAAGTCGGAGCAGAACAGCTGCAGTTGGTTCTCGTGATAAAAACATTGTTTCTGCAAACTTTGGATTGCCACCGCGGTTAGTCGAGACCACACTTCGTAGATGTAGAAAGTTCTCTATTTTTTCTATTTCTTGCCCTGACGTACTCCACTTTGACCTTCAAAATCAAATATTGTTTTGATGTTCCTTTTTTAATATTTTTAAAAATTAACATTACATTAAAAATAATTACAGTACACTGTTAGTTTTGTTATTCTTTTGTCTACTTCTTTCGGATGACGACGCTATTTGTGTTTCTTTTAACTACAATCCTAACTTCTTTCGGTTTCTAATTACTTTAATTTTGAACTCTTATAACCGCTTTGAGTTTCCCTTCTAAATACTGCACTCGCTTAAGGAGTTTGTCACTTGTGCTGAACTCATTGTACGGCACCGGGAGTACTTTATAGCCACTTTTCTCTAGCAAATCAAAGCTCAACTTTGTTATGCCAGTCGCTGCTCGATGTGGTCCATGGCAGATATCATGAAAGTCAACCAACATTAAAGTGACCCTAGAAGTTAGCAAAATAGGTCATATTAACGGCTTAAAATGAATGTTATGATATACCATACTTAATTGCATTTGCATCGTCTTTGTCCAATGGCAGAGGATTTCTTTTCGCATCGAATATACACAGAGCATCTGAAATGGTCCATAAGAAAGAGAGAAAGGCAAAAATAATTTATTAGAACAGTCCTAAGTGAAAATTCTTCCAACCGATAAGGAATCCCATTTTGGTATTAACTTGAGGCTGTACATGTTTATTCGATGGCAGTAAACTTTTCAGGGCATCCAACAACCCATTAAGAAGAATTTGTTTGGTTTTTGAATTAGAAATCGGTAATTCAAAAACAGAACTTCCTTCCTTTAACTGAGCACCCTTGTAATCTTTAACGGTTAATTTGGAAATGCTATTTAGATTGAGTAGCTTCATTTTTGCATTTGGTGTTAGGCCGGACATTTCATTTTGTAACTGTTCGATGAACGTCTCACTAAAAAATGTTGCCAAAGTTAAAAAAATTTAACTGAACATGTGTATGCTGTTCGTACTTACCTCAGAACCGAGTCTATGTGAGAAGACTCTGCAAGATTTAGCAAGGCCAATGCCCAAACGTGGTTCAACCAATCAAGTTTTCTGGCGAAATCTTCCTTGACTATGCTTTTGACAAGTTTCGATTGGACTTCCTCGGCAGAAGTGCTTTGGAAATTCAAAATCGCCGAGGTAATGAAATAAGCACTTAGATCTTGTGGTCGACAAATTTCACAATTTTTCAGTGTCCATTGCGTGAGTGCTTCTAAGATATCTGCAAATTAAAAAAAGATTTGAGGTTAGTATTGCAGTTTATTGCTAACTGACTTGTTGTTGCAGACAGCTCTAATTGCAGAATAAAGAATGAACATTATATCAATAAAAACTTACCCATATCTCTGTATTTCAAAATTCCTAAGCTCGTCAAAATAGACCCAACCACGGCCGATTTATCCGTAATCTTCGGCAGTCCCGCCTGAATGTCAGCGCATACTTTCGCAGCCAACACAGAATCCTGGAAATTCAAGCTAGCCATCGCATATAGAACATCGGCACTCTGCTTGATATCTAACTGATCTGTACAGCTGCTTATGTTGTACGCTAGAGATCTTAACAAGGGTGTGCTGCGTCGTTTTCGCTGCGCAAGTGTACTCATCACCTTCACCATCTGAGGCACACTAATACTAGCAATAAGTTTTGCGGCTTCATCATCCCCAGCCACTCCCAGAACAGTATTCAAGTCATCCGTACGAAACCCTGAGATGCGTTTGCTGTTATGATTTGAAGTAGTTACCCCACCCAATCCATTCCCATTCTTGGGAAACGTTCTCCCCAATATTTTGCAGACTTTAACAAATCGTGAGTCATTCTCAAACTCGGACAGTTTTACACGATTTGCTGAACTCCATTCGGCCAGGATCGATACAATCTTCAAGGCATGCTTCCTTGATAGCGTCGTATTGTTTTCAGACACAGATAACAATCCGTTGACGGTTTTGGCATTCAAAATCCTATCGTCGAGGTTGTTCTGTTTTACAACACCAGAAGAAGTGACTGTCACTGTGTTGCCAACTCTTGGAGATGGTGTATTACTATCTTCCTTTAAGGACTCAAAAGCAGCGGCAACTATTCGACCTAAAATGATGTCATTTGCTTACTATAGGACTGCTGTTGTCAGCTGGTTTACTTACTTTTTGGTTTTCTGTCAGCTGCTTCTGCGCTGAGCGGAATATCCGAGGGTGTATTGGATCCTTTAGCAGCGGCTTTCACTGATGAACTATATGTACGTCGTATCCAAAGAGCGGATAATCCACTAGCAAATCGTTGTAGCCCCAACATATCTGTAAAGATGCAAAATTGAGCCGCAAGTTTACATAACCTTCGTAAAAATGCCTTAAATGAGCCGATACAAATGAAAGATAAATAAAAGTGAGGTTGTATTTTAAAGATTTACTACTGTACTTTGATATGTTTTAGTAATTGAATAATATCAAGTAAAATTAATAAAGATTTACTTTAAATAATAATATATCCAATATCCCCACGGGGTTGTTGGTTAAGAAGATGTCAAAAAGTGAAGAAAACTGACAGCTGTCAGTGTCGGAACATGTTTTCTACAAATGAAGGATGTTCAATGGTACATCGGTCAATAAAGTCTCCACAAACTTTTCATAAAATTAAAAAGTTTTCACATGAACGTTTAGCTATTTTAATGGACATGGCTATATAAAAACAAAAAAACGTTTTCTGATGGCTTTCTTGTCTAAACTTACTTGTCAATTAACATAACAAAGGGACTAATAGTGTCAAGTGTGTACTATACATCCGTACGTTTTGTTTTGATATTATGTTACACCTGGCTGTGGTGTATGAGCCTAGTAAAGTTCAAAAACTCTCGGGAATTGTTCCCCAGATAAGACTTTAAGCCAAGATGTAGTCGAGCCTATCCTTCCCCTCTTATCCATATTCCTTTATCCTCTCAGGCGGTCTGGATCAATGTATCATACAACCCGTGGCAAGGATTACCCTGTGTAGGCCCCGTTTTCAAAAATCCATTTTTCAGAATATCTGGCGACATACGTATGAACCAACCTTATCTATATATTGTCGATCTCTGTACATACGGGTCTCCTTTCTAAGCAATTCGTCGGATTTTAATAAGAATTCCTTAAAAACAAAAAAATAAAACAAAACGAAATTGAGACTAGTTCTCCCTTAAAATCGGACAGTAGGACGGCCCTGCAACTATCTACTGGTAGTGCTTCTAGAAGGCTGACCAGTGCAAGGATTGTAGCTTTACATGCTCCAAACACTGGCAGTAGCATGTAGTTATAAGTGTCAAAACGACACTCCAAACACACACTTAGTCCAAACAGTGGAAGCTTACATAGACCACTGTACAGTGAGCCGCATTCTTCAACACTTTGAAAGTAATCCAAAAATCGTCAGTGGCGTATCAGCTGGGACAAGCAGCGACTTTGCATCAGAGCGACAACGATCATTGGAGAAATTCATTTCGGATTCCAAAAAGGCTAACGTGAACAACTTGCTAATGTCAAATCGAAATCCTAGACAACAGTGATGTTAATGAAACGATTGCTCCTGATATGTGGAAAAAGATTTCAACTAAACTGGGAGCGATTTTTTTTTTGGGTATCGTGAGGGAAAATATGGACCACCTCTCAACTGCCACGAAGGAGGATGGCATCGGGGCCATGTTAAGCTAATCGCTTACGACGATCAGAAACAATACAATCACTATAAACTTTAAGAACAAATTGGGGAGGTATGGTATGGTAGATGAATTACTCAAAATCAAATTCAGTTACCCATCACTTTCAACTTCCAACTTCCACCGCTTATTGTGATCAATAAGGAATCTCTTGCTCCTTTGGGAGAAACTGAAGAATTGATAAATATGGGTTCGTTGTTTACAAAACGACGAGCTAGAGTTGAGCAAACTGCCATCATGCCCTCTAGCCTCCACGTTGTTGTTGTCGTCGTCGACTACCCCTCCCTTAAGTGGAGATAAACTTTTCAATAATGATTTAATCCATTCACATATCACACCATAACTGATTTTAATCACGATCCTATATTTTTTTTTTGAATGCTGCATTAGATTTACAACACAAAATCTGTTCCCACTGGCTGTGTGTTACAACCCTAACAGAACAATGACATTTCATATCTATTCACAACCAACTTCATAGTCTATCACTAGTTTTTGGTTAATGGTGACGGCAGCCAAATCACCAAAAGTTCTCATTTTTAAGTGAAGGAATTTTATACCAAAAGTTAAAGTTTTTCCATTTGCTATCATTTGATTTACGTTTTCAAAAATTCTGTTATTTGATTTTTTTAAGTTTTTGTTTAAAGAAAAGTATCAAAATGGTTGACAAATTTATAAGTATGTGGAAAGTGCGTGAATTGGCTGACAAAGTGTAAGCACGATTAAAAATTTTTCCCCCATTTTACTCCCCGATCTATTCGAAAATTCTTTTGAAACCTAAAATAAAAATAGTTACTCGTGTTATTCATATTGAAATGTTATCCTACTATCAGGTAGATAAACGTTTTATATATAATTATTGCCCCGCCAGTGATTTATACACACCGACACAATCTGTCTAAAGCAAATTAGAACTCCCCCGTCCACGGTCATGTTTTTACTGATTCCTATGAATTGCATCATGTGCACAAATTGGAAAACCTCTTCAAATTAAATTATAGAAACTTTTTGTTTATGTTAAAGCAATTAAATGGTGATGGTGGTGGACAACGGACGTGCAATGGTACTCTCGTTCTCGTGCACTTGTTATGCCATTTGTTGTTGGCCGAATAGGAAAGAAAAACGAAAGCAAATCGTGTTTTTTTTTTTGTTTCATTTCTGGTTCATAAAAACCTTGAAAAGTAACAAAAAAAAAAAAAAAAAGAAAAAATAGACTGTAATCTCCACAAAGAAGAAGTTGCGATGAACATGGGAATAAAATCAAAATAATTGTGCAACCATTTACCATTTAGTGTCGTTTTTGCCATTGACTTGCCGAGTGGTTGATTGTTATTCTCTGTCGATGCGGAAGACTGAACTGTGTGCAGTAGCGAGGTGGCCGTTCGGATGAAATTTTCTTATGAGATGGTAAACGGAAATGTAGGAGCCTACTTCCGGAGAGACGAGAGGCATGATCGAAATTCATAATGAGTTCATTTCCCTCTCGAGGATGATGAGATGACTTGGAAGACGATTGCACTGGAGCTGGAATCACGTTTGAATTTCTCGATTTAGTTTAGGCTATTGTAGGAAATTGCTTTTGTTTGACCCTGTTTTTCTAGTTGAGGCACTACTGCGGGTTGGGTAATTAGAGGGAAATTAAAAACTTACAGTCAAGTGGGTGGGCGTAACTTAAGTGTTGACCGAATTTCAAATCAGAAATAGATTTGTGTCGCTCTCTTTGAGATAATCGCCACTTATAAAGGTGTTTTGAAATGTAAATTGGAAAATTATACAGTCTACTTTATGACCTGTTTATGATTCAGACGGCAACTGTTCTTTGGGAAGCTTGGGTGCGTAGTTCTTGGCATTGTTGTTCTCTTTCAATAAATTTAGTGGAATTTGTGGTCTGATAATAATCGTCACGAAGGGGATATTATTTTTTGTATTTCAGGCTTTGGCATGGAAGCGGATCAGCAAAATATATTGTGTACTTTAACCGGTCTTAGAGTAATTACCACGCCCACCCGACATTAATTTTTAATTCATTGGCGCTTTGTTTCACAAGTTTTCAAGACTTTCATAACGATCGTGACTTCGACTACTTACATATGTACATATGTATGTATGTATGTATGTCGACCCCTTAACTACCTTGAGCTGATGTAGAACAATGCCTGCTTGTGAAGTTGTTGGTTAGTAAAGTTGATTTAGCATTTGCGCGAAACTTTCGCAAGGAATGAGGAAAATTAAAGGTCTCATACTAAATTTAGTTAATTTTTCAGTCAATTTTTGTGTATTTGTTGTTATTAAAGAATAGTGAAATGTTAACGTCCACGCACGCACGTGTTGTCACTATCTCTCCACAATATCGTCTTCTTCTTTAGTTCCTGGCACCTTGTGGAGCTTAGAGTGTCAACAACGCACGTGCGTCAGTCCAATACTGTCCGGAGTTCTGCAACGCTCTTCAACTCTCTCCAACTCACTCCCACGGTTCTATTTGCCTCTCCAACCATATTGCGACACGTTTCCCTTTTTTGTCAGATTGGGTAAGCGGATTCTATTGCATGACATGTTTGGCAAGAGCACTTCCTTCGCCCCGTATGGTATGATCAACGCATAGTGTAGAGTTTGGAACGATATCCAGGAATTCATATATATACATATATAGGTATGTAATGTTGCCTTCCGCGTTGGAGCCTACCTTCAAAGCTTTACTAACAACCTCTAAACCTCTCAAAGTAATATGGCTGAGATTCTTACAAAAATTCTAAAAAGAAATAGTATATCGACATAATTCCAGAGGCATATTCATCCTAGTCTTAGGTCAATCTTTACCAACCCCCCTCATTGTTTGATTCCATCTAAACGAATCCATAACATAAAAACAATTTCGCAAATATTAACTAATTGATCTTTCGTCTGTTTCAATTTTGTTTACTAAATTCGCAACTAAAAATAAAACAGAAATAAAAAATCCCAACGTCCAACAATAAATAGAAAAAGAAAAAAAAAACGCAAATTCAACAATCAAAGCCAATAAACTATTGCCAGAGTAAAACGAAGGTGAAAACAGAGAAATTATTTTACAAACTATGAGGACTGACACACTTTCAACACAAGGTATACGTATGTACATCGTGCCAATCTTATGAAAATACCAACGTACAGGTCAACCAACGGCAATGCAGTAGTCAAGTACGTATGTACATACGTGAAGCAAAAAGTAAAACAAGTGGCTAAAACAATCATTGGCGCGTTTCTTCTATTTACGCTTTGTCGCGATCAATATAATCGTCATATCATTCTTTTCACTATCGCACGTTTAATACAGATTTCTTTATCTACTTTGATTAGAGACAAAGTTTTCTAGGAATACATGTTGTCATTTTTTCAGAGTAATAAACTTCGTATCAAATGGTCTATATTTTGTAAATATTTTATTTACTTTTCCTTTTAGCAAGACCTTTTTGTCTTGGCTATAATATTTTTAGTACAAAATGTGATAAATTTTACTGCAATGGTTATAAGGTGCGCCGACAATAGATCAACGTGTTGAAAGTTAGATTTAGTCACGTACAGCTTGGATAAATGTATTTTTATTGAGTGATGAAGGTGATAATTTGTTTTGGACGTTAGATGGTTGTATGAAATGATTTTATTGGATTGGGTGTAAAGAAGTGTCCGAAAGTACAACTGGGTAACCAATGATTATGAAAGCTAGGCAGACCTAAGGCTTTACATCTACTATTAACAAATCATTCTATAATAGTTATAACTAGTTATAACAAAGCAGGTGTAGAAGAGTTTTTCATCCTCTCTTCCACTTCCTCATGTCTTAGTATTTGAATATGAAAGTGATAAGATCATAAAAAATAAAAAAAAATCAGACTTAATGTCTGTATAATGTATTACAAGCCGAAATTAAAGCCATCCTACAAATTGGAAAGGTGATCTACTAAAGGAACACTGTCAGTAGGGATGTTACTGTATATGTTGACAAAAAGTCGGCATTTAAAGCGGTGAGCTCTGCAGTAATTAAATCTAGGCTAGTGACAGTCTGGAAACGCTATCTTGATGAGATATCTACAGTCAATGCGATAACTTTATGTTGAGTACCAGAGCATAGGTATACCTCTGGTATCGAAAGAGCAGATATACTCACAGTCTCTTTGCAAAAATTCATCTTAGCTCCATAAAAAGTCGAGATTACTGGGAATGCTTACTAATCACTGATATACACATGTATGTATGACGGGATGGTTTTAAACTACGTATGTACGTTGGAAGGCGGAATTGAAAGACATCTGATAATCCGTAGATAGCTAGGTATGTTAGGGGGATGACTGCAACTGCGGAAGTGGAGCCTCACTCGGATCCCCGGTGTGGGATACCTGAAAATAATGAACTAGACAATTAGTCCAGTAATAATTAGTCTATGGCGAGAGCGGCCCTCCAGAACCAGTCCGTTTTCATAAAGAATTTTGGGGTGTGTTTGCTAGTTCGCCAAGGTTATTGAAATATACTTTTCCAAGGGTTGTGCATCTAGTTGTGTTGAGGCTTGGGCATTCGCAGGGGAAATATGTATGTTGTGCCTTCCACTACCTCTGTCTCGCTGTAGTGCGGATTCTCATTCTTCGAAGATGGACCACCATTGAGTTGTGGCCTGTGAAGATACCAATGATTAGAGTCAGCTATTTAGCTATAGAAGTTCTCTTGTCATTTTTTTGTCGTATTGGCCCCAAAGTTTTCGAGAGACGCGGCATGATGTGAGTGTATTCCACCTTACGTTGGTCATGTTGTGAAAGTCTGAAATAATTTTGGACATACATACATAAGAAGACTGATGGGTATTAGGACCGAGTGGTCGTTTGATTCTGAGTCTTTCCTAGCTAGCTCATCGGCTAACTCATTCGAGCTGAGGTATTTGAATTCTTCTTTACATCCCTTGAACAGTTTTGAATTGGCTGTGATGGAAGTGATTGCTTTGATGGCTTGTTTGCTGTCTATATCGATGTCCATATGATTGTTGCTATTCAGAATGGATAGATCTCGGTAGGCCTCGGTGATTGTATATATTTCCGTTTGGAACAGAATTACGTGGTTGGGAAATTTTATGGACCGGCGATTGATGGTTCCTCTGAGAATATTCCTGAGCCAGTGACTCCGTCCATTTTCCGTAAAGTTAAATTTGGAGGTGAAGTTAATGACCTCACAATTTGTCCAACTCTTTTTAGAGGGAAATTTGCAGTCGAGGTTGAGGCTGAAGTCCGTCTGGGGTTAAGGTAGTCAGAAGGCGCGTTGACGTTTGACCACTTGGTGATGGTACTGTGTCCGATTTGGTTACTTTTCCTAATCTATGTTTGTCGGAGACGTAGGGCGCTCTCTGCAGGTACTTTTTTAGTGAAGAGTCCAGTGGGCAAAGTGCGAGCATGTCTTCAAAGGCGGCGGTTGGTATTTTCCTAATAGCGTTGGTAGTACTTGTACACGCTAGACGTTGGATCCTTGTCAGGGTTTTGAGGTTTGTGGCTAGTGCGGTAGCAGTCGCTACAAGACCAGATAGCCGTATGTGAGGATAGGTTTAACAATGGTGGTGTACATCCAGTGGATAGTGGCTGGTTTTGACCTCCGTTTTTTACGAAAGATTATGCTGCATACGTAAAAACCTATCGAGACCTTCTTTGTGCCTTCAGGTATATTGTCTTTCCAGGTCAATTTTCGATCTAATATGCACCCTGGATATTTTTTGCCTTGTGGCTCCATTCAGTCTAGGTGTCTCGAAGTCAGGTATTTTCCTCTTATTTGAAAAGAGAAGTTGTTCGGTTTTGTGTTCATTAAAACTCAAGTCCGCAGCGTTTGGCCAAGTTATTCAGTGCGTTCAACGCTGTTTGCAGCAGCTCAACAATTGTGGGCAGGAATTTTCCAGTCACTAATATGACGACAACATTAGCCGTTTTGGTCTAATCTTATAAGGATTTCGTTGGTCACTAGGTACCAGAGTAGTGCGGATAAGACTCCTTCTTAGGGGGTTCCATGCAAAGCCACAGCTTGTGCTTGCGTACATATATGTATATCTGAACTTTCGAATATTTGTCAAACATATGTATTTGAGCAAGAAACTGCGAAGTACTTGAAGTAGAAAGGAAAGTGAGCTAAAATAGTCTTCTATTCTCTATATTTGTTGATTTCTGATCAGGCTTTATAGCTTGAGTATGTTTTTTCGCATTTTGGTTAAACTTTCGAATAGGATTCATACTTCGACATCTCTTTATAGACTTTAAGTTGTAATCTATTCGAATTGTAATAAAAAAAAAAGTCCCTGAAAGTCATTCGTTCATCTCGTGAAAACAAATTGTTTACGGTACGTTTGCAATCTCGACAGAACCCCACGTTTTTTTTTAAAACTATGTAATTACTCATTCGGCATTATTATTAAGAGAAAATATTCAATAGTTGTATATAGATATACAACAAAAAGTTAGGTACAGTATTACGATTATGTTTATGTTTCATGCACACATATGATAATTGATATGTAAAGCGCAATGCTACGGGACGAATGCATACATATTAGAAATTCAATTATATTTGTGACAAATTTACAATGAAAATAAAACAAACAAGTTTAAGTGGTAAAGAAACAGTCGTTTATTTCATTGTTTTGAGGACCCGGTTGACTATAGACCTAAAAGTCGTTAAAGTCAACCTGTCCGTATTCAATAAACATATTTCAGCGCTTGAATTATCTACTGACACGTAGCATTTTAGTAAACTGAGCCAGTAATTGTCAATGCAAATGATTTTAGTTTTTTTCTGTCTGATAAAAGACGATTTACGATTCAATATGATTGTTTTATAAAAGGCTTCTATCTAAAACACACTAATTGTAAGCAGATTGACAAACAATTGCATTTATTTTCTTTTGACGAATATCATCTTTATCTCGTTTGTAGATAAGAAAGTCAAACTACAAAATATACATAATTACATACATATCTAGTTCTTATCAGAATAATTAAAACAACTTAACATTTGACATTAAATTCCTCAATTATTACGTTATCGTTTAAAAATGAAAAAGCAAAACAAATTAGTAAACGTCCATTTCTTTCTTCAGCACCAATGTGGTGATGAATTACACGGAAATTGAGGGAAAAGTACGTGAAGCGACAAACGATGATCCATGGGGACCAACTGGACCACTAATGCAAGAACTAGCTCACGCAACCTTTACATATGAAAGTTTTCCCGAAGTGATGTCAATGTTGTGGAAACGAATGCTACAAGACAATAAAACCAACTGGCGAAGAACATACAAGGTTGGCATCATAAAAATAAAAGAAATAAAAACTAGTTTCTCGTCTTTGATGATTAAAATGGTTTAATGTTATTTTTCATGCTTTTAGAGTTTACTTCTGCTGAATTATTTAGTGCGCAATGGCTCAGAAAGAGTGGTAACCTCATCCAGGGAACACATTTATGATCTACGATCCCTGGAGAACTACACCTTTACCGATGAGAATGGCAAAGATCAGGGAATTAACGTTAGACATAAGGTTTGTTCTATAGCGTAATCTATTGCATTGAGTTGATGGTTTACATATATTTTCTGTTGTTCTAATTACATAGGTGAGAGAACTGATAGACTTCATTCAGGATGATGACCGGCTTAGAGAGGAACGAAAAAAGGCCAAGAAGAATAAAGATAAATATATTGGAATGAGTAGCGATGCCATGGGCATGCGAAGTTTTAATACAGGTGGGGCCGGTTACAATGATGGATGGAAAACATCTCGAAGTGATCATGGCGATAATTGGTGTAAGGGACAAGGAATTTGAATAGACTTGTGGATATTATAAATTTTTTACTTCATATTTGTAGATTCGGATGCTCGACCTGGCGATCGTTATGAAGACGATGAAAATCCTTACGAGGGGGAAAAAGAACTCTCGGATAGTGATACGCCAAGCCCAAAGTAAGGATTTATTTTATTTTGTTTTTTTAGAATATCAATTTTAACAACTTTTGTAGGACCTACCGTTACAACGATAGATCGAGTCCAGCTGAAGTTGGCATCGAAGCTAAACCCAATATCAACATCCGCACCAGCAAACCACTAACAACAGTCACTAAACAGCCAAATGTAAAAACGACGACAGTTACAAGTAAAAAAATCGACATGGGTGCAGCAGCAAATTTCGGTAAATCAAAAACTCCTGGTATTCATTCACCAACACATCGCGATACACCGCCAGAAGATATAGTGGCCAGCAATAATACAAACAATAACCTCATTGATGATTTATTCAAAACATGCCAACCAACAGAAAGTAAAACAGCTGCTCCAGCTACCAAATCAAGTGATTTCGATGATTTCAATCCACGTGCCGAAGACTCTCATGAATTTGGTGACTTTGCTAGCGCTTTTGGTGGGGCGGCACCTAAACCAACAGTTCCAGTAATTGCAGCGGTTCCAAATGCTGCTGCTGCTGCTGCTGCTCCGAAAGCAGATGATTTTGCTGATTTTTCTGCTTTTCAAGGAGATGTTGCATCCAATACTGTTCCATCAGCGATAGCACCTATTGGCAATGTATTCGGTGGTGGATTAGCTACTACAGCGAGTCCTAGCGCGTCGTTTGATTTATTTACAAACCAGGTACCGGCAGTACAATCAAATACCAATTCATCAGGAGGCGTTAGCAGCTCGGCTGCTGATTTACTATCAGGATTCGGAGATTTGTCAATTAGCCAAGGAATGCCAATGGGTAAGTTTAAAATAATGATGATTTAATATACATATGCCGGTCGTTTACTTATATACTAGGTTATACTTTTATTTTTCCATGAATTTTAATACAACTATACTTACAACGTATACCATACGAAAACTTTATATATGCGGTTTATTGTCTATCTCCAAACAACTATTCAACATAGTCACGTTTTAAATGTGTGCCACATTTTTATAGTAAATGTGGTTATTTGAGAACATAAACTAAGGCACGTTCGGATTGAATTTCAAACCTATGTATCTCCGAAAGAAGGTCGGGAAATTAAGGCATTATTATAAGCGTGGCTACTTAAAATTATAACATCTACATACATATGTATATATATATCATTCCACTACGCATTCATGTTTGTCAAAATAGTCTACGACTTCTACATTGCCGTCTGATAGTTGAGTGATCAATCTAATTGATGTCCTACCTCCTGTCAGTCAGGTGGAAGGTCTTATGATATGCGTTTGAAATGGGAACGAGTGATAATCACGCTTATTGTATGGTTTAGTTTTTCACTATTCCTAAGTGACTACATGACATAGTTTTGCAAAATTCGTAACTATATGTACGATACATAGCTAAAGATCGTCATTAAAATTTTATTTCAAAAGAATTGTTCTGTACTGCGTACCTTCGTACTTGCAGCCCCAGACTTATAGTGATAAAACTAGCAATTTTCTCATTTTCGTTTCCAAAGAACTAAATAAACAATCTACAAGCTGTGCGGCTGTAGTGCTGTTTTTTTTCTTGTCAACTGTTCTGTACATTGCATTGTAGCACGGTGTAATATTGATGCGGTTAATTCTCCTACACCCTTACTAAACACGTTCTTCAACCAGCTTCGACGAACAAACTCGATTCGCGGGTATTACTCTCAATGTGTGTTGCCACCTTTTTTCCCCTTGTGATTCTACCAGTCTAAAATCGCTTTACTCTTTCATGCGACTTTTAGTTAATTTCCTTTCTATTCAAATCAAATTATGTGAAACAAATGACGTATGTAGTTTATATTTACTGAGTTTGAAAAGTGCTTTGTAAAACATATTCATGCAAATATCGCTAAAAACACATTCCAATTGGATGCAACAATTTTCCTTTTCAGCTGCAACACCTACATTCAAACTGGATTCAGAACTTCAAAGGCTCTTACTTGCTTTAAAAACCATTGACAAAATTCATTCATCACATGACGTCATTGTTATCGAAGATTTAATATCTGCTATGCAAGCAAAGCATCTACCAGGAAATGCTACACCTGAAAAGCTAAACGGCACAGATCAAGATTTTAATAATGATTGGCAAGAGTTTGCATCCACAATATATCCGGACATACTTGCAATGATTACAAAACACTTTTCCTATCAATGGCCAGTTGATGAAAACAAATGTTCATCGAGAGTTCTAATAAATTTCCTGAAAAATGATCACAATTTTAGTTTCATATATGAAACTGTATATGCAATGAATAAGCAGCTAAATGTTTGGCCTTTAACAGGTGCAGAGATCTTGAAAGCTATAATTAGTGACGAGCATTATTTAGGCGTAGCTTTCGTACACATCTGCAAGGGACAGGGACGTATAGAAACAAAATCGGATGTCAATGACTTTCTACAAATGCTGATTTCCTTGCCCAACAGAATTGCTAACGTGCTGCATGGTAGCATGGATGAGATATTCCAACCGAAGAGCTTTGCTCATCTTCTACTGATGAACTTTGTACGAGCACTGCATTTCATGATAAAAACCGATTCAGATTCCTGGACCGAGAAATTATTTAATCTTGAGTTTATGAGTCGCCTTTTGAGCAAGATAATAGTCAACTTTGGTAACGATGCTCGGGAGAGTTTGAGTAAATTTATGCAGATCTTGATGGAAGTCTGCAAAATTGGAAACTATCGATTATATGTCAATGAATTGCTTCTTAAGCTTGAAAGAAACGCCATTCAGTCGCTTGCCATGATTGTATTAAACGAGAATTTGAATCTCTATCTCCTGATCGACACAGCTGTGTTATCATCTAAGGAATGGAACTTCTGCCTGTTGAATAAGATTCCGCTAATGAAGATGTTGTCAAACGATGTTGCCATAAACACTCTAGTAGAGTACATAGCCATAGTGGACGGATGCAACCCAAAGAAGGATTTAAATGACAAGATGCTGTGGAAGCTGCTTCAAGACCTCCTGTCCTTTTGGGCAAATCGTAGTGCTTGTGTGAAAATGACCTCTGCTCAGCATATTTACGTTTCGAAATTTCTCATATTGACCTGCCAATACATATTCAGCAATGATGAAGTGTACAAAACACCGAATCAGCAAAGAAATGATATACGCCGGCGTTTGTATGAAGGGAATAAAAATCACTTGACTTCGGTTGATCCAATTTTTCGTCATATTGGCATGATAACTGCTGAATTGATCCTGGGAATGCTGGAAACCAATCCACAAGCTGAGAAGCTACAATTTGACTATACTTATGTGCTGAACCTCCCTCAAGGTGAAGTAATTAACACTTTGCGGGAACTAACAGTGAAAAAGAAGAATTTCAGCGGAAATGTGCTTTTAAACTGTGAGGCTGATGATGGACTTATAGAGGAACTTTCGAAGGAATTCTTTCAATTGAAAACGAACTCATCATTTGTGGAAATAGAAATTGAAGAAATCCCGCGGGAAGAAGAAGACGAACCAATGACGGCTGCAAACGGAAATGATGACAAACCAGCGCTGGATTCAGATGACGATGACTTTGTTCCTTATGATATGTCGAACGACACTCCAGCAAGGACAGAAAAACGTCCGAAATTCCTGATGGATCTCAAAGATGCTCTATTGACCAAAGACAA
This sequence comes from Xylota sylvarum, assembly GCA_905220385.1. NCBI lineage: Eukaryota > Metazoa > Arthropoda > Insecta > Diptera > Syrphidae > Xylota > Xylota sylvarum. The sequence goes on from LR999958.1 coordinate 51,938,564, forward strand.
CAATGAAATATTCCAAAGTGCTCTAGAGACATCGGAGAACCTTATTCGTAGTCAGTTGCCAATGAACGACTCCCAACAAGCTATAGATCTTCTACAGATCTTTATAGCCCTAGAGATGACATTCTATTTTGAGAATTTCGAGGAAATTAAATTCAAAAACTGTGTTGCTATTTGCGTTTGTCACCCTAAGCGCTGTGCTGAATACATTTGCGTTCAATTTCACACCGATAACTCATCGTACAATGTTAGCGTAAGGATTTTAATGCTTCAGATTCTAGCAGCATCAGCAAAAGAACTCAGCGAAAGCAAAGTAGATAGCAATAGAGTTTCATCAACTAAAATACCAGATGCACATTCGCACCCAAGAAAGTTGAGATTACCAAATGAACACAACACTCGCTTAGTTGAATCTCAGAAAATCATTCGAATGCGCTTGAAAGAGAAGACAAAGAGATTCTTTTCGAAACCGAAATCCGAATTGCCAGGCACAGTAAATCGATTTGCTTCTATTGCCGGATCGTTTTTCTTTCCACTCGTTAGAGGTGAACGCACAAGGCAAATGGTATTTACTAAATTTGGGAAAATATCTCATGATATTGACACCTATCTGTTGGCGAATTTTTTAAATACACTCACTGTGGTGGTGATAGCTTCACACAACAGTCCACTATTGCCGAAGATGGCAGGCGAAATATTTGATTTGTACTCATTTATTAGATTTAGTAATGAGCCCAAAGTGAGGGTGAACACTTTGCAGTTGATTGGTGCGACGTTAGTGACTGTGCCGCGATTTGTGCTATTTAGTGAATTCTCCGATAAATTATTTGAAATTAAGGCGTGGCTAGAAGATTGTTCGAAGAGTCCATTAATTGGCGGAGAGGCATCAGAAGATTGCCGTGAAGTTGCAGCACAAGTGATGTCGGTTTGCTACGGACTAATTGCAGAAGGCAATGCATAGAAACTTGTATTTTTATTTAAAGTATTCGATACTTCAGTACATGTATTCTTATGTTAAGTTAATGAATAATAAATAAATAACCTAAGTAAAGTTATTTTCGAATTAAAAATATTTTCTGCTGCACCAGAATTTGTTGTCAGTCCTTGTATTCAGTTATATTGAATAATATCTTTAGAACATTTATTGCTGGTTTTATTCTTATAATAAACTTTAAAAATTATGAGATAATCGTTTTATTTACCTAAAACAAAGAAACGAGTCTTTTGGAGACAGGTTTTCAAATCAAGTGAGTTTTTCTTTACGTTTTTCATTACTTATAGTCCAGTGTATGATCCGTATTGACAGTCGATTCATCATGCCAGTCCGTGTCTAGGAATATTACCAGACTTTGGGCATTAGGTTATTTTGTATCCAATTCGCAATGGAACTGTCTTCGTAATGTAAAGTGTGACCAAACCACTTGTACTTTCTGTTCCGTATTTTGGCGTCTTGTTTCTTGGTCCGCTATCACGTATTGTTGGTCATTTGATATACGGTTTAGCCAGAAAGTCTTAAGATGCTGCGAAGACATCTGTTTGTGAAGGTTTGCAGCTTCCTTGTGACGGCGTATGTCACTTTCCAGGTACTACACCCATAAAATAGCACTGTTTCCACGGTTGGTCGGAATATTTTCAGCTTGCTTTTTGTGCTGGAAAAATTGCTTCTCCATATTATAGACAGCATACCGAATGTAGCCCTTTGCTTTGCGAATTCTGTTGCCCTCATCCAGTTAGGTACTACCATCTTCTGAGACCATACTTCCTAGATGTATGAGCTGTAGATGAATATGGTGTCATGTTGAGGAATTGAAGCCCTTAGGGCCTGTGTTTTTCTCGTATTTATTTGAAGCCCTACTTCGAACGTAGGCTTCGTTGGCCTCTGACTCTAAGTTATGGGTCATCTGATCCATTATCCTGTGTGAAAGCAGGCAAGTATCATTAGCTTAGGCAAGATGTGTAAGATATAATGTCATTATCCATCTCAGCCCCAAGTTTCCTCCAGACAAAGCTCTCCGGATCACATCATTGCGATTATTACAAGGAATAGCAGCGAGGAAAGAATGCAACCTTTTCGTATTGCACTAAGAATTTCAAATTCCTCTAACACCTTACCTTTGTGTAAAACGTGATATTTACCACCATTGTAGGTAGCATTTATAATACCGACGAGTTTTTCTGGTCAAGGCTTGCTATATAGCACCTCGATTAAAGCTATCGAAGGTCTTCTCAAAATCGATAAACTCGACGCATCGTTCAATGATGATCCACAAGTTGTTGATGTCGCTGATACAGGAGGATCCAGTTCGACAGCCTAGCTTTTCGATGTCGAACGTTGAGGTAGATATAAGTTTTGGTAAAACTGAAACAGCATACATATCTCCCTAATTCCCATATTCCGTCAGGTCTCCCTTCTTCTCTTTAGTAACAAAATGCATATTTCAAATTGTATTGCTAACAGTTTTTCAACTTTTTATTATTCTCTTTTTTTTTTTTTAGATAACATCCTACTTCCAAGCAATGATTTACTACAACCAATTAGTGCAAATAACAATAATAATAACTCCATAAATCTGCAACAGCATCAACAATCAGCATCGACAATTGCAACACCAGATCTTGGAGTCGGTGCGACGTGGTCTAATTCTGGCAATTTAAAAATTGACTTGAACAACCTATTATCGAGTAAGAATTTAAAATCAAATGCCCCAGCTCCATCGATGAATGCTCTAAAAGTTCAAAGTCCTATCAAGCAACCGCTAACAGTGCAAACACCAGCACCAGCACTTTTTAGTGGAATGACATCACCGCTAAATAGTCCGCTGCAACGATCTCCAGCCGCTGGTTTTCCAACAAAAACAAATTCCATTCCCAACCAAACAATGCCAATTTCACAATTGAATCAAACACCTATGTTTGCCAATTTCAGTAATATGCAACCCGCAATCAATCAAAATGCAAACAACAATCTCAATGCGCAGCAATTTAACTTGTTTCAATGATACATAGCGAATTGAATTTGTTTTCGTTTTCTTACTTATTTTTGCTGTAATTCCAAATTTTTTCAGTTTATTTTGTTTTTTTTTTTAAATATGTCTACCTAATTGCCCTTTGCGCCTTCCTAAAAAAAAAAGTACATATATATTTTTTCTTTTGGTTTTTCTTAAAGTCAAAAGTTGCATGTTGACTATATACAAATATATTTTGTTCTGTTATTGTTTTAAGTGAAGGAAAAAATGAAAATGAAAATATATATACCCAACATATGCATATATATATATAGTTTTGGAAGACGTTAAATATATCACATATTATAATTAATAAAGCAATATTGTTGAATGTATGTATATATGTAGCAATTTGATTTGATATCATTAGATTTATTTAAAATTAATATACGTCCGATAGGTGTTACAATTATTGTATGTTATTCGTTCAGCTGTTTGTGAGAACATATAGTACTTGCATATTATATACATTTATTTGTTTATTTTTAGAGTATAACACTTGAGGTTGTTTTCCTGATGATCTATATACATTTTTTCTTTTATTAATTTGTTGTTAAATAGAAACAATATTTAAATTTTAACCACTTACATTGTGAGGTTTATATTTAAATACAATTGTATGTGTCTATGAAAGTATTGGTGACTGCTAAGGTCTGAAGCTGGGAATTCATAAAGGCATAGCATTGTAGGTATTTGGCGCTAGATATTTCATAAATTTTATGTCTACTTTTCGTTGATGGTATTGCGCCCATTCTAATAAAAGAAGAAATTATACCATTATTCCTTTGCTCTAAGTGTCAAGCACGGAGTGGTTTTATGATATCTTATTAAACCATACTAGTCTGCGCTTTTGAAATTTCTCGTTACAAGCTTTCGATTATTTCTGTCTACTGGCAGCTTTTATAGTAAGGCAGCCAGTTAATGCATGACCTGTAGCCTATAGTCGCGCTAGTACTCTTGTAAGGATGTTTCTGATTCATTTCTATCTTAATCCCAACATATGCACGTTAGATATGTACATATAAGGTGCGTGCTGTAGTGTGACCATCTAAGGATCTTGTATTAATATGGTTTTAATATTCCAATTTGTGATTAGCATTGGTCACTAGTATGCATGCATTGGTGATTAGCATGCAGATGGAAAAGCAAGTTATTTGTTGCCTGAGTATCTACTTGCCTGGGTAAAGGCTGTCACCGACATGACCCAACTTATATCACATGAACTCGTTTAAAACGTGACTACCAGATTAAACAGGGAGACCTGTAAACAACAACCTTCTGTTTACAGAACATTCAAACATTAGCTTGTGTGAAAAGCTTCCTAAGATGTTTACATGAGAAACAATTCGTCTATACTTATGTACACCAAAAGCAATGTTTTTCAAACTTCCCAAAACAGAGCTGAAGTACAATCAGACAAGTAAACGCTGCGGCTTAATCCAACTCGAGTAGCATTACCACTAAACCACTCAGGCTAGCCTAATCAAATAGAGACAAAAAGAATCGTACGACACTGATATATACATACGTGGACATGAATTGTATTCTAAATCCGTTCGAGTTTAATCCACCCACCATAAATTGTCAAAAGGATATTATAAATATAATAGATTAAATTTACATAAATGCAATTTTAGTTAATAAAATAAATTATACATAACATATACTTATTATTTTGTAAAACAGGTGTTGGGCTGAAAATCAACTAATATTCTTCGGTTTTATTTAATTTCTAGCTAAATGAATTGATATTGAGTTTAAAAATAATATATTTTAGTCTATTTTATAACTTGCAACGCACAATATATAACACATTTACAATGAATTTTCAAAATGGACATAGTTTTCCTTAAAAAAAAATCATATTTTGCGTTCCTATCTTTTTCTGTACCAAAATAAATTAACATTCCATATTACAAAAAAAAAAGAAAATAAAATTTAAATATATATTATTTTTTTTTTCTTTACAAAACAAAAACTTCCATTTTTTTTATTGATTCAGCTAAAAAATAAAAAGCATGTAAATAATTATAAATACATAAAAGTGAGAAAAAAAATAAACTACCAACATTACGTATTACTTAAGTATATTTAACAAAACAAAAAAAAAAAAGGAAAAACATCACGAGAAAATAAAAAATAATAATATATTTATAACAAGTGAAAAAAAAAAACAAAACCTAGGAATTTACGAGTAAACACAATTAAATAGTTTTTAATAAAAAAAAAAAGAGTAAATAAAAATCAATAATTTAAGAAACATGCTATTGATATACAAAAATTGAAAAAAAAAAAAAACTAATAATAGTTGGCAAAGTTAATTGGACTTTAAAAAATAAATAAACAAAATCAATTAACAATACTAAACTTGAATGTGAATGATGTTGTTTAACATTCACTAAAATTTTCGAATTGGATACAAACAAAAGGAGTTAAAAATTTGTTCGTCGTGATAAAACTGATTTATAGAACATTTTTATTTAACAAAAATAACAAACATAAAAACTAAACTTTCGATAATAAATAAAACGAAACAGTTACTTATAATTAAATGATGTTTTATTTATGAATCCAGTTTTTATTGTAGTAGGTCTGTTCCTTTACTACCTTCTCCGATGGACACTCATTTCCCAGGTAGTTCCCAAGTGATTAGCAACATGGTTTTTAATAGTCCATCGGCACGAATAACTATCCCCTCAAACCTGATTACCCAGACCAAACTCCATTGGGCAATTCATAGCTTCAAACCATATAAATCGGCGGGACGGGACGGCATAATACTGCCGAGTTGCAGAAGGCATCAGACATAATCTTGCCGATGCTTGAGACAATTTTAAAAAGTTGTCTAGATCTGGTGTATAATCCAAAGATATGGAGAGAAGTTAAAGTTCTCACACAAATCCCAAAGATTTCTGACCAATTTATCTATCATCATTCCTCTTAAAACCCGTAGAACGATTGATTAATTTCCACTTATGCAATAGTATTGACAAGAAACTACTGTCAGCGGCAACATACATGCTGGAAAGGCAAATAAGTGGAAACGGCTTTACACTCACTAGTGCATAATATCGAATATTCCCTGTTTCATAAGGAGTACACGATCGTTGCCATCCTGAATATAGAAGGGGTCTTTAAACATGTCAATGACCAAAGCAGGAAAGCCCAGCCACACCATAGCAAAGGATTTTAGACCGATCAGTCTAACTTCCTTCCTACTCAAAACCTTAGAAAGAATATTAGACATACACATTCTCTCCAAACTTAACCCAAGGGACATTTCACCTGCCCAGCTTGCCTATATGAAGGCCCGATCAGTTGAGACAGCGCTACATGAGGTGGTTACTGTAATCGAAAAATCACTCCACCATTGAAGGTGCCTTTAACAATGTAAACCTGAAATCAGTCAGATTAGCACTAGACCAGATGCACGTGAATCCTACCCTATCAGATTGGATTGAATGCATGCTCAATGCACGAAACATGAAATCAGAACTGGGTAGTAGATAAGCTCAGGCTGTGGCCTCGCGCGGTACCCCCAAGGTGGCGTCTTATCACCACTACTCTGGAACCTAGTGATCAACGATATACTAATTAGATTAGACCAAAACGGAGTTAGAGCCGTTGCCTATGCTGATGAAGTTCTCCTATTAGCAACAGGTAAATTTTTGCCCACAATCGCTGACTTTCTACAAACAGCGTTAAACGCCCTAATTAACTGGGCCAAACACTGTTGTCACGGTCTAAATGAACAAAAACCGAACTAGTTCTCTTTACTAACAAAAGAAATATACCCGAATTCGAACCACCTAGAAGGCTAGATACCTAGGGTGCATATTAGATCGCAAATTGACATAAAAAGAAAATATTGTAGAACGTACAAAGAAGGCCTCGATTGCTTTTTACACTTGTAGTAGAATCTTCGGGAAAAAATGTCGGCCAAAACCAGCCACAATCCACTGGATGTACACTGCCATCGTTAGACCTATCCTTACATACGGCTGTTTGGTCTGCTGGCCCGCAGCCGCAAAAGCCACACACCTAAACATCCTCACAAGGAACCAACGTCTAGCCTGTGTAGGTACCACAAGCGCAATTAGAATGACACCCACCGCTGCCCTTGAAACCATGCTAGGACTGTGCCCACTGGTTCCTTTTACAAAGGAAATAGCGACTAAAAGCCCTACGCCTCCGACAAACTCGTATGTAGAAAGACAATCAATTCGGACACAGCACCATCACCAAAAGTGTCAATTGTCAACTTACCTTCCGACTGCATTCCTCCCCACACGGACTTCAGCCTCAGCCTTGATTCCAAATTTCCCTCTAGAGAGAGCTGGACAAATGGGAATATCATTAATCCCGACTTCATATCCATCTTCACGGACGGGTCAAAAATGGAAGAAGGTACGGGCTCAGGAATTTTTTCAGAGGCACCTCCAATCGCCCGGTGCTTGAAACAAACCCCAGCCACGCTAGTGTGTTTTAGGCGGAAATTTATGGTATATCCGAGGCCTGCCGGGACTTATCCACTCTGAATAATAACGTACCTATCGATTTCTACATAGACAGTCAAGCAGCCATCAAAGCCATTACCTCCATCTCAACCAACTCGAAATTGATCAAGGGATGCAAAGAGGAACTCAAATCCCTCAGCTCAAAGCACAACATCAAGCTACTTGTTTCAAGACCCACCTTGTTGATGCTACCCTTAGAATTTTATTCACTTTTATCGACAAATATTCCTCAAACTCTGTACAATGAAAAAAGAGTATCACTATCAATGCAATGACTGCTTGATGAAGCAGTGTTAGGAGGCAGCTTCATTAGCAGATACAACTTTCGAGTACATATTCAAAGACGTCAGTGATGATTAGATCCACAATACGTCCTTGAAAGTGGGAAATCCAGGGACGTCTTCAAGAAATTTTTAAATGCCTAGTGAGAGTTTAAAGGACATCGGTGAAAATAAAATTGATTCTAAAACGTGAAAGAGGAGACCCACAAAGCGTTTAGAAGCGCCACTAAATTCAACACAAAGTTAATTTTTCAATTTTATTCAGTTCAATTTTATTAGAACATGTTTAGTTATTTTTTATAAATGAATAAGCTGGAAACAAATAATGACCAAACCGCGATGAATATATTACGAAATATTCAATATGTACATCATTCGACACGTTCAACAGCTCCTCAATTATAGTCCTTTCATATTATAGTCTAGAAAAGTCTACTTAACTTAATTCTAGGAAAAAAAAAATACGTAAAAAGTTTGTATGTGCAATTTAAGCTTCCTTGTTCTTATTCTTCTTTTTTTTCTTTTTCTTCTTTGGCTCGCCGTTTTCGGAGTCACCATTCTCTGCCGCAACCACTACTTCTTCTGTTTCTTCCGCTACACCATTGCCATTAGTGGCCGACTCATCGTGTTTCCTCTTCTTCTTCTTCTTTTTCTTCTTACTCTCTTCACCATTTTCACCTTCCCTTGGTGTTTCTTGTGCTGCTAGTTCAATTGCCTCCTGCATGACCTCGATGTTCTTACGAGGAATTTCACCAGACTCGTAGAATTTCAGCCTGTCTTCGACTTGCTGCTTTAGAGTGTCGCCAAAGACACTTGTCGGTGTTTCAAGGAAACAATCGATACGCGAGGCAATCGAGCACTTATTAGCTAAGAAGCGCGAGATCCTTCCCTTATTCTTCAGACCTGCACGCCCAATGAACGATGAGTGGTATAACAAACCGTACTTTGGCGTATTACTTCTCGTCTTGAGAGCTCTGAAAAGAGCTTTCTCCGCACCCAGGATTTGTACTGTTGATGCTGGGTACTTGGCCAAATTTGTCAGACTACCCGCATGGGAAATAAGACGAGCTCCCACCTGGTCACCGATTAGAGATTGCAAGTTGGGTGCGACACTATTCATCTTGTTGTGTAGATATCCAGAGAGTTTCTTACGGTATTCCGAGAGTTTTATAACTCTCTCAGCAAACATTTCTATGTTAATAAGGTCTACCACCGATATATCCATACCCATGGACATCTTAGATGCATCAATAATAGCCTGAGCCTTGGCCGAGTCCATAACGATTTCCTCGAGTTCCTCTAACTTGTCTTGTGTTAAGCTCTTTCGGTCTTTGATGAATTTTGCTGACTTGGCGAACATGTAATTGTCCGGAACGATTTTTACCAACTCTGGGAAGTGGTAGGAGTACCATTCACGGATACGCATAGAAAACGTGTTCACGTCTTTGTCCAGCTGATCAAGTAGAGCAATTGATTGAATTATCATGTTGTCTGATCGATGTACGTTGAACTTGACCTTGGCACGAGAATAGCTGTGACCCAAGCCGAGTTGAGCGATGCCAGCACCCTTGTCAGTGAAACCTTAAATAGGAAAATAAGTTGTATACTCACAAGTATTAGAACGTACACTACGATTGTCTCACCTTTGACTAAGCGATGAAAGTGAAAACGAATACCGCGAAGAATCTCAGGAACAGCACCAAAATGACTGCTTTGCACCTGAATTGCTTCAGTAATAGCCGCACCTAATTTCGCATCCGCAACTCCCAAAGTGCACTTCTTCTTCTTCAACTTAGAGAAGGCCTCATCAAGAAATACCAATAAATCTTGCGGGGCAACACCTTCAGAAATAGCATTGATATTCTCGAGAGCAGCCACAGCGGTCTTGAACGGAGCAAAGCTAACCAGCTTGACAATCGAATTAAAGCGGGCAAAGTCTGTAACTGAGGATTCCACTTGTGGGAGGAACATCGCAATCTCCTCGAATTCAGTGACGCTGAAGAGGCCATAACCTGCCGCGTGCTCATACAATGCGTACAAGCGCGACTAGAAAAGAAATCGAATATAAGAATATGGTGTTTGTTTGGAAACAATGTGGTCTTGAAAAATATGTTTAAGATTTAATTTCGAAATGCGACTCAAAGAATACAGTGTTCTTACCATTTTTTAAATAAATTGTTCACTTTTTAAGGCAGAAATTAAATTAAGCACGGAGGAAGTGTTTCTCCCACGTGCGCTGGGTTTAGAAAATATGACGTGAATGACAAATGAAATTTATACCGAACTGTACCACTTGTCCCAAGTGCAGAAATCGTTAAGCTGGACACTCAGTGACAGTCACATTTGAATCGTGAATGTTAGAAAATATATTTTAAGAAGATTATCATGGAATTATACTTTGTTTTTATACAAATTTATAAAAGATCGGTTTTGTCTAACCTTGGTGGAAAAGAAATTACTCAATAGATTGAGTTCTACGGAGCTAAATGAGGTTCTATCCCACGTACTGCAAATCTTACTAGTATTTCAGTTTCTGTAGTTCTTTCGACTATTTTCGGTTCTATACGCCCTACTTACAAGAAAGACGATGCTACTTCTTGTGAGAACTACAGAATCATATCTCTGCACAATGTTGCAGAAGATTTAGGCGTTTTGCGTCGCATTATTCGATACTTACCAGGGGAACTCTGGCCCGCAAAACCTAACATCTTTCATCCATTTCTAAGCCACATATGACAGCATTCATCGCTCGGACTTTTGCAAAATGGTGGCCGACTTCGGAACCTGAAAAACTGAATGTTTGACTTCGAAATCATACATATGTTTGTGTGTATTAGAGGCGCGAGAGAAAATACGGAAATCTGGGGAATTTATTTGCAGGAACCTTTTTCTTAAACAAATTCTGTCTAAATGCATTAGAAGACTTTTTGTTTGAGGCGATGTTGGTAGACAATCGACATAATTATCCACAATCCTGGTTTTATATTCAATTAAAGCAGTTCTCATGCAATAATAGATAATATACGGATGTTCTTTGATCAAAACATTGTTATTTTCGTTATAAACTTGTTGCTCGCAAGCAATATATGCAGCAGTTTTCCAAGAGCCTGATTAGATGACTCTATACGTCATGGTCAATACTGTCGTGAGTACACACTGTTGTGCTCGTTCCTGTACTGCTTGGCTAAAGTTTAGGAGTTGAGTAAGTGGAATAAGCGAAAATCAGGCACAACTCGGAAATGAAATGGCACTTTTAATTATGTGTTCTAGTCGATGGTTCAGCTAATACTGAGAGAATATGAAAGAAACGGAACACTTCGGGTGTGGAACGTGATTGTCACCCAGATTTTTATATTTTTTCATGAGTATCTCCTCTCTTTACTCCTCACTCTTCTTACCCACAAACGGCGACATAACAGCGTGAACAATCACCATCTAATCAGGGTTCATGCAAAACGAAATGAAGGAGAACAGTCCAAAAACATACTCATTTCAGTTACCTATCTAATTGTAGAAATCTAAACTAAATTTTATTTTCAACTGTACTTCCGCAGCACATACCCAATTTTACCCAACTGCGAATTCGCCGTTGAATCTTCGTCTTCCTTCAACTTCCAACTGTCAACTACACACCAAGAAACGTCAAACTCATACGGCCAGCCACCTACATTCGCAGATGAGTTACTTCCACTGTGATTGTGTGAGACAGGTTCTTGTTCTTTCTTTTGAGTTGCATTATTTCTATTTATTTCTCAATAAGTTTTCGCAAAGGAAAACTCTATAATTTCTGTGATTTTTCTTATTTTAAAAATACCTTACTCCTTTGTCGTGATTTTGTGTTGTGCGTGTATCCAATTCGAAGTCGATAGACGCAGTTTCCTGTTCTTTTTGGTAGAAAGGAAATTCTTACTAAAAGTGCCGTGCCGACGACTACGACGACGATATAAAAAGTTCTCGTCCAGACAGAAAATGGAGTTTTTGTTGTAAGTATACAAAAGACAAACAATATCATGAATTTAAAAATAAGTGATTACATCGCTAGGGGATTTGTTTTATTGCTAAGTGTTTGGGTTCAGTGTAAAACGTCTGTATGGACTGGCTCACAGTCCAGCTAACACTTTTTTTTTTCCTGTTCTGTTACGAGTGCACTGACCTCAACACACCACTTATGTCTATATCAACAAAATTATAAAAAAAAAAGAGAAGAAAAAAATTAACTTCAAACCAAAAAATCAGTAGTAGGGGTATAATGATATTGATTTATGGTTTATTTTCAGTGGATCACGCTCCAGTAAAACATTCAAACCGAAAAAAAATATTCCCGAAGGGACACATCAGTATGATCTCATGAAACATGCCGCGGCCACACTTGGCTCTGGCAATTTACGAAACGCAGTTGCTCTTCCCGATGGCGAGGATCTCAACGAATGGGTGGCTGTGAATAGTAAGTTTTTTTTTTTTTTTTTTGTTGTTAATTTTGATAAGCACTAGAAAAAATTGTATGCTGGGCAAGATTTGAAATATTGTGAAATATGCATTGCTGGGTTTTTTTTTTGTTTATTGTTATCAGTAAAACTTTTAGGTATCCGCCTACTATACGACATTTGTGTAGTATTGCACTTTCATTGAAATGATACCGAGCGCTTCGAGAAAAATACTTTAAATTGGGGGAACAAACGTAATGCTTGGGTCTTGGTCTGTACAAGCGACGAATTTCTTTGGATTATCTGGTTTCTAATAATTAGGAAATAGTAGATGGTTTCAATTAGTGTTGAGGATGTGAAAATATCACTTCTGCGAACTGTTATATAAAAACTACATCCTATTCCCCGTTATCAGTAAAGTTTATTCATTTTGAACGATGAGGCATACATTCTCTTATTGTCGATAAAGCCAAGATAGCGATGTCTTTAAAGTAGTTGGAGACGAATTATGTCGGTTTGTCATTTCTGCAAAACTTATCCAATGGTGCAAGGCGATGATGCAGCCCGAACAATGTCTGCAAGGCTAATAACTCTTGAAACGGCCCAAACCTAACCGATGTCGTAGAAAAAATGTGGAACAGAGTCGTTTTCTCAGATGGTCCAGATGGATAAAATCATTATATCCACGATTTATTTTTGTCTGAGAAAACGACTCTTTTCCACAAAATGAAGATATTTATGGTACGCCTTCTTTTTGTGCATACTTTCTAGAGAAAACTGATTCTGATTAAATCTCGCATGCATGTTACATTTATGTATGTATGTACATATGTACATCCGTTTAACATTTATATAAAGAAGTTATCATAGCAAGTCAGCCCTATCATGGTATCCGTTCCGAAAAAGTTACGAATCGTACGCAAATTCCGATTGTAACATGCATGACACCATCTCTGGTATCCGTTTTCGTTTAAAAATTGCCCCAACGCGTATGTAATTCCTTCGCGACAAATATCTGTCGGAAAACTTTGCAGAAAAAATCACAACAACTGACAGAAATGCAATACGTCGCAGGTAGACATTGTCTGTCATCCCCTTTCGGAGAATGTCTCCGATATGCTTGTCTGAACTTATACCATAATATGAAATTCTAAGATTTCCTACGAATCGGAGAAAATTCCGTTCCAACCGGATACCATGATAGGCTATTTTTTATTTCAAAAACAAACATTTCAATGTATTTAACCAACTCAATTTTGTTTACTCTTTTCAGCCGTAGACTTCTTTAATCAGATAAATATGCTGTACGGGACCATTACTGAATTTTGTACAGAAGAGAGCTGTGGCAATATGTCGGCTGGACCAAAATACGAATATCTATGGGCCGATGGTCAAGCGGTAAAAAAACCCATCAAATGCAGTGCACCCAAATACATTGATTACCTAATGACATGGGTACAAGATCAACTGGACGACGAAACCTTATTCCCTTCGAAAATTGGTATACCCTTTCCGAAGAATTTCCTATTAATTGCCAAGACAATACTAAAACGACTCTTTCGAGTGTATGCCCATATTTATCACCAGCATTTCTCCGAAGTAGTTACACTTGGTGAGGAGGCTCACTTAAATACCTCCTTTAAGCATTTCATATTTTTCGTGCAAGAGTTCGATTTAATCGAACGTAAGGAGTTGGCTCCGTTACAGGAGTTAATCAATAAACTAACAGCAAAGGACGAGCGGCAGATGTAGAAACTGACACGCCTCCCGAACATTTATATTGTATTTTGTATATTATATGTTAAACAAAGAAATAGATGAGAATGTTCTCTAGAAAGCAATTATTTTTGTAACAAGAAGAAACAAAAAAAAAAAAACAAACAAACGAAAACGTAATTAAAATTGTTTATAAGGAGAAACAAAACGAAAATTTTGACGCATTATGTAGTTTTGCAATTTTCTTTTCTTTTTAGTATTTGTTTTCCAACGCAAAATGTGTACTTTAAGTAATTTTAAATTAATTTAACGCTTATTTAGTTCTTTACGTTAGCTCTAAGATTGATTTTTACATTTATATGACACTATTATTATTTCACATTTATAGCAATTAAAAGAAAACAAATTTATTGACATGACAAATTGTATATATATTCTTTTAATTATTTAAATGACGAAAATATGTTCAGGTAATTATATACATACATATGTATGTATATTTATTTTCATTTCATTTATACATACGCATTTGTATATATCAACGTTGGAGTACATCTAAAACATCTTATTACACTTTGTCCCTCATCTTTTAACTCAATCCCAGTAAAATGGATGCATCATACAATTTTTGTTTTATAGCTATTTAGAGACTATTCTCCCAATTAGAAATGATCCTTTAGGAAATATTTTAATAGAACTTCTCGTTTTTTTTCCTTTCGAAGGAATAAAATATTCTCTGCTTTGGTTAAACTGACGAAGTTAGTTATCAACTTATCAACGTAGTTTTTATATATGTATGTAGGTCTTGCTGAAGACATGGACCAAACTAGATCGATAATTTGCTAAGCACCAAGACTGTGACTATCTTTGCCACTTTAGGAACATCATCTGGGTAATCAAAACTTGTCCCCAATAGGTGCTGTTGTTTTTCGATCCAGCGTCATGCACCACCTGTAACTAAAGTAATTCTGCCTTCTGTACTGTTTTTTAAAGTCAAATCCAAATCACAGAGCGTGTAATGCGGGTCTTAATACAACCAGGCATAAACCCTTCTTAAGGTTTAGGTTTGTATATTTATTTAATTCTTCTCTGAGTGCTTTTGTTGTGACGCTCAATTGCATTTTCGGAAATCCTTTTAAGCTTCCTTAAAAAAATCAAGTGTCTTAATAGTTTTCAATAAGATTATTACTGAATCAATGTGATACGAATCTCACAAATTAGATGCTGTTCGCTCAATTACCATCCAAAGGAAAAGTAAAAGTCCTCCTGATGCTTGGTCGACTTTGTCTCGCAGTTCAGTCATATTTCTTGCGCGTGTCCTTTTTTTGATAGGGTGTAGAAGATTTAAGTAATCTTCGAGTGGAAATACGAATGACTTTCCAGGCTTAGTGTAATATAGTTTTTCTTATGATCAATGCTTCCATCTGCTCTGTTTTAGAGACTGCCATATTTTAAGGCCATACGTTCCTACAGCTGATAATTTTGCATAAAACTAACAGGAAAAATGAAAATGAAAACGAAAAAAGACGGAAGGAGTCGCCATAAAAAGGTGATATTGAGTCAGTTTTATTTCATTAATCATTGTGTTTTAAACGGCATCTAAGATCATTGAAGTAAATTCCGATCGTGTTCAGATGATCTTCTCCACCTACATGTTTTAATTTTAGACATCTCTATCACTGTCCTTAACATTTGGTATGTATCCGAAATAAACGAATCTACGTGAATAATTCTTTTTAGTTAATACTGTGGTCTTTACTCATACCGTCATTTAACGATCTATTAACATGGTCTACGTGAAGTCTTCTTTAAAACTCTTCTAGTGCAATATGAACTTCGATTCACAATGAGAATTTGATTTGGTTTGTGCTATGCAGCAGAAAATTTATGTTTTATTTCATTTATTTCTACTAACAACGGACTTCCTTGTAGATTTAACATTTTGACGAACTTATTTCTTATGATTTCCATCGGAAACCTGATTTTTACCAATCCCTGAACTATAACAATAAAGTAGATCTAGAATAAACGATAGTTACTAAAACGGCATACAAAAAAAAAGCAACATTTTTGACATATGTGCAATCTGGTACATGAATAACACTTCTTTTCAAAATTAAAATAAAATTATACTCGAAATATTATCTAAAATGAAATTATTTTTGTAAGATAAAAAAATTAATAAAATATTGGTAGGAATTAAGCTTTTTATATGCACGTCCTTTGAAAAAAAAAAAAGCAAAGAGAAACAAAAATATAAAATTACGAGTTTGTATTTTTATTTAAAAATTGTTGCTAGCATTTTTGTTTGTATTTTTAATTATACAAAAAAATGAGGATCACTCTTGATGAATGTATGTTTTTATCAAAATAAAAATTTACTCAAAAATATTATTGCGTTATGGTTTTTAATTATAAACAAATGTTTAGATAATGGTTGCTTTTTCTTCTTCCGGATGTTCGAAATTCCGTCAATTCATTTCTTCATTTATGATTCTGTAATATTCTTCTGTGCACCCATTTTGGAGGCTTCTAATTGCTTTATTACGCTTTTTAGTGTTGCATGTTTCTGACCCATGTAATAGAACCGACCAAAGTGCATTTGATAAATCTTATCGTCTGTATTTTGCAGAAAATCTTAGATTTGTTTTTGATTCCCAGGTTAATTATTTTTCTCAAATAAAATAAAATATTCATGACGTAGTAGAGGTATTAGTAGGAGCCACAAACACTTCATAAAATTGTTGGCCACGTCGTACTTGTGCTAAATGTCTGTGGCGCTACAGTCCGGGGTGAACGTTGGCCTCCACTAAGAAGCCTCTAGAGTTAGCCCGGCCCTTAGCTAACTGCCTTCAGTTGCGCACTCCAAGTTTGTTGAGGTCCTCTTCTACTTGTGCGCGCCACCTAAGGCGAGGTCTTCCTTTACTGCGTTGTCTCTCCGGGTTGGATTCGAAGACTACGGGCCGGAGCATTTCTCTCTATCCTCTCTACATTTTCTAGCCATCTTAAACGACTGATGTGCAATTTTTTGACCAGGTCAATGTCGCTGTACAGCACGTATAGTTTGTCGTTGAATCTCTTCCTTCAAAGCCCGTCAACACAAGCGGGACAGACAATTTTACGAAGAATCTTTATCTCGAAGCGACCGAGGATATCTTCATCCGCCTTAGATAGAGTCCAAGTTTCAGCGCCATAAAGCAGGACTGGAATGATGAAGATCTTATACAGAATCTCCTTAGTTGTTCGTGGTAGGACTCTACTACTCAATTGCCTTCTCAGCCCAAAGAAACAGCGATTGACAAGAGTTATTCTTCGTTTAACTTCTGCTGAGATGTTGTCAGAGTTTATAACAGAGCCAAGGTAGACGAAGTCCCTTACTACCTCAAAGTTAAAGCTGTCGATTGTGACGTTCTGTCCAATTTGTGGATGTTGACTGTCCCTTCTTGTTGACAGAATATACTTGGTTTTGCCTTCGTTTACCGCTAAACCAATTTTGGCAGCCTTCGAACGCACCAGTGACAGCCCGCTGTGTTATATCAATCATATCAATGTACTTTTGAAATATTGCGTGACAGTGTTGGCTTGTGAGTTTCGCCCAATCCTTTCAAGTATGATATTGAAGAAATCACTTGACAGCGCATTTCTGTGTCCAAATCCTTTTTGACATCAAAGATCTCGGTGAGAACATTACCGACATTGATGCAGGTCCGAGCGTTCTCCATCGTGATCCTGCACAGGCGAACGAGTTTGGCAGGTATGCCAAAACTAGACATGGTTCTATATAGCACGTCTCTATGAATGCTGTCATATGCGGTCTTGAAATAGACAAAAAAAATGGTGGGTATCGATTTGGACTACCGGGGTATTTTCTGGGATCTGCTTAAGTGTGAAGATGTGATCGACTGTGGACTTTCCTGGTCTGAAACCACACCGATATGGGCCAAGCAGGTTGTTGACGAAGAGTTTCAGACGTTCACACAATATGGCAGATAGGATTTTGTACACGATGTTGAGGAGACTGATACCTCTGTAATTGGCGCAATTGATAGGGTCTTCTTTCTTGTGGATTGGCAAACGGTGCTGAGATTCCATTTATCAGGCATACAATCATCTGACTAAATTTTAGAAATGAGTTGGCGTATGCTCTCTACCAGGTCATTTCCAGCTGCTTTGCCGTCAAGTCCAGCAGTTTTATTGGACTTAAGCTTGGATATTTTTACCCTCAATTCGTTTTGGTCAGGTGGACGGAAGTTTAGGCGATGTTATGTAACGTGCATATGTGAATATCTTCCATCCGCATTCGTACCATGGCTGCAACAAGGTAATCATCCGAGTCGATGTTGGCTGCTCGGAAAGTTAGGACATCCAGAATACTGGAGGCATGCCTTACGTCGATCGCAATGTGATCAATTTGGTTGACCGTTTGATGATCAGGAGACCGCCATGTACCCTTGTGGATATTGAGATGAGGAAACCGTGTGCTTGCTATGGTGACGTTTCGCCCCGCAGAGAAGTCGATAAGCCTAAGTTCGTTTTCGGACGTGATCCTGGAGGCTGTGCTTGCCAATCGTATTACCAAAGATGTCCTCCTTTCTCATCTTGGCGTTTAAATCGTCCAGTACGATTTTAACGTCATATTTAGGATATTGCTCGTAAGTTTTGTCGAGGAGCTCGTAGAAACATTCTTTGGTGGCATTGTCCTTGTCTTCTGTGGGGGCATGAGCGCATATAAGGCTTATGTAGGCGAATTTAGCCTTGATGAGGATTATCGTATGTCATTCGCTCACGTATCGAAAACTTAAGACTTCTTGCCTAAACCTGCCGTTTATGACAAAGCCACATCCTAATAAATGCTGTTTCTGCTCTCTATAGCAATCACCGTAATAGATGTCACAGTTTTTCATCCTGTTTTTGTCCGGCCCATCCCATTGCACTTCCTGGATGCCGGTGATGTCTGCTTTATAGCATCTAGGGCGTCTGCTAATTCTTCGGCTGCACGCAGCCTGTTAAGGGTCCGTATATTCCACGTGCAGATCCGAACCTCGTTATCCGTATTTCAATTGCTGGGGTCGTCCTTATCCGTGGCCTGAGTGGGTTTTGGAACTAAATGGGTTTTCCGTGGTCAGGAAGTTACCCCTGTTGGCCCATTAAGGGTTTATCCGCTACGAAATCTTTTCCAACACCCTGACTCAGGGCTGGAGATCCCTACATAACTTGGATTCGAATAAGTCAAAGCAGCTCATATAGGGATGGAACTAGATAGTTCAGTCTGACTGGAACTATGGACGTCACCGTTGTTTCCTAGATAATTCATCCGCTGCCGTCTGGATCAAGAGGAAGTGCCTTAGTGAGAAAAACACTCACGCTAAATATCAGTCAATCAAAAAACTGATTCACATTTTTTGAACACTGTACTGTACTGCACTTTTAGTCGTGAAAACCCTACTTTAGCTATGCCAACCTGTGCTAGTTTAGCAATTCCGCATATTGTGTTACACTTCTCTACACGCTTTTGGTAAATAACATACATACTTCGAATTGGTGAGACAAATTATATCCAAGCCGATTCGACTAGAAAATGGAAACCGTTGTTGAAATAAATAAAACCAATTTTATTGCAATAAACCAGAAATATATTTATTTCTCTTAAATAATTGAGCAAATATGTCGTAAAACATAAAAATATTAAAACTTAAAAAGTACACAGATATAGCAATATTTGTTTCTAAAAAATGTTTATATACGAAAACCAATGTACTTATGTGCTATAAAATGCTTTGAGGACGTTCGATTAAAAAAAAATTTTAAATGTTAAGGAATGAGGTTTGCCAATATCAAATGACAAATGATCAATTTAACCAAGACCATGATCTTCAAAGAATCCTTGGGGAGTTTCATCCTGAAATTGAGAAAAAGCGAGAAGGTCATGATTGTAAATGAATGACAATTGCTGGAATTCATTTCTACGAACCAAAACAAGATACGTAAGATTTTTTTTTCTTTTTTTTTTTTTTTTTGTTAGGTAATTTCACTGTTACATACCTTGTTAAGGCTCCAAATCTACTTTTCAGCATTTTTTGCATCTTTTTTTTAATGATCAATTTACAGTTAATTGAAGATAGTGAAAGCTGAAACTCACATTTTAATAGTGCACTTCTACCGTGATAAAGACATATAGAGAAACATGTAATTTTAAAAGATATTAATGAATAAAATGCAAACTCTTTCAGTATACGTATTATGAAGTTACGATCGCAATTCAATTATGTTTTAATAAATCTGTAAAGAAATGTTATTTATTTTTGCCACTCTAAATTGATCGAAACGCAAAGGGTCGTAATTTGCATATTACAATTCTTTCCGTATGTAGGCTCTGGAGTATTTACCGCAGATCTGTCTGGTGTGTCCGCTCAATCTACCAAATGCAAACACAAGTACTCCATAATTATGTTCATATATGTATATACTTAGCTGCAGAATCATCATTTTTATTATTTACGTTGATAGATATGTATTGGATTTTAGAAACTATGCCAAACTATGCTCCATGTTTTTAGCATCCAACAAAAAAAATTAACAGCGGAACATTAAGAACGATACCCTATATAATATGTAGATCTGGGAAAATATACGGAAGAAGTTCCGTTTTTAGCAACAAGTTGTACTGTTTGATAAGAATAGTTACGTAGTTTAGAAATCCAAAGATTCAAATCTAACTCTATCTTACAGAAAAAACGATGATATAAATTCTGGCTTTACGCGAAGCTTCTAAAGAATAGCCCACCATCTTTAGCTCGTAACAAGATAGCTGCTTTCTGTCTGGTTTGTTTTTGGGAATAAAATGTGATTTCTGTATTATCGTGCGGATACAAATCGATCCAGAAGAAATCGACATCAACGGGCATTAAGTGACTCAAGCGCGGAGGTGATCTGCACCAATTTATTGTTCATACTAAAGAGTGTTTTCCGTTGCACATTTAAACCTCAACTTTTGTGTAATACATAGCATTATCACGCCACTGATTTGTCTGTTAATAAGGGTAAGATTATTTCCGAACGTTCGTAACAAAGTTAGTTCATCATACAGTAAATACAGAATAAATCAATCATCCGTACAAACAAGATCATAGCTGTACTCTACACGTCTATAGCGACAGTTTAGGTTAAATTCTTCTCGCTTTCGTTGAATAAAATAAGAATATAATTTAAAAAGTCTATTCATAGTCCGGTTTTCAAATGCTAAGTATGTACATAAGTACATCACTTGCATAACTAATTTTTATTTAACAAGAAAATATTTGATGATATCTATATTTACAACGATTACAATTATGCGTAAGTAGTTGCAAAATGTTACCTTTCAGTACTCTGGGACGGTTATAGAGGTTTCTATGCCCTTTTAAAAAGAAAAAT
Organism: Xylota sylvarum; assembly: GCA_905220385.1. Taxonomy (NCBI): domain Eukaryota; kingdom Metazoa; phylum Arthropoda; class Insecta; order Diptera; family Syrphidae; genus Xylota; species Xylota sylvarum. The sequence goes on from LR999958.1 coordinate 51,959,917, forward strand.
ACAAATGAAAAGAAAATTAAGTATCAATTACTTTTCAATGTACATATGTATGTATGATTACGACACAAAATGTGAAATAGCCAGAGTGTTAAAACACGTCGTTACGATACGAAAAACTTAACTCTCTCGATCAGCCTCTGGTCACATTACATTTAAGCCAAGTTTTGTTGCTTTCATATCCACATAACACATGTATAAAATCATGCAATAGCGTATAAGTCAAGTTGCGATTGAATTATTAACGTATTTTCACAATATCTGATTTAATATTAAGTACTATATACAACACATATTTATATGTTTACCAAACAGTCATTTTTGATCCATATTTTCCCTACTTAATTAATAATTAAAATATCCACCCTTCAGATACTATTTTTTTCACTTTATTTCATGAAAACGTATAATTTTTTCTTACACATTTTTATTTATTTTTATTTAAATTAATTACAAATTGTTGCATTTTATTATGTATTGATATTTGTCTAAGTTTCAATGAATATACTTATGTATAGCATGTGTATTAACAAGCTTCTTAAATAACATTTTATACTGCATTTAAAAAAAAAACAAATGTATTACACTTTGGCATTTACTAAAAACAACACACTTCGAAATGATATCATATAAGTGTGTGTGCATACATATACATATTTATGTTTAATTTTTAAATTTAAGTTTTGCATGAAAATGTATATATTTTGGATTTGTAGAAAAAAGTGAAAATTTGTGCATTTTTTAACTAAAGTTATACAACCCCAAGATACTTTACGATTTTTGTACTTTGTATTATTTTTGCTTTAAATTATATTTATGTACTTGTATATTAAAACATAAAATGAAAAATATGTATGTATTAAAAAGACGAAAAATAAAAGTAAGCAAATTTATTGAATGAAAACTAAAGGAAAAGTTTCTCATTGAAATAGATTTTGTTTTAGAGAAGTCCAATATCTCTTAATGTGCCCTCAACAGCTTCATCCTAGAGGTATATAAGAAAAATTAAGTTTTGTGTTTTTGTTTTGTTTGGAAGAAAACAAAAAAACAGAAATAAAAAACAGGCACCTGAAATCAATAGTGGGTCGCAACCACTTTTATTTTTATTTTTTTTTTGATGTATGGGATATGAACAAGTAGGTATATAATGACGAGCGGAAATGACAGTTAAAATGAGTGTTATGTACAACTATTGAAACATCTTACTTGGACAGTATCGTTGCTTGCGCGATGACAAATAAAAGCACATTAAATTGGTTTAAAGGACTGGGTGGTGGTATTGCTCCAATGACTATTTATTTATTTTTTTTTTTTTATTTGTAATTTTCTTTTCTTTTTCAGGATTTCCATGGTGCTGCTGAGGAGTGAACAACATACTTTTGGACAAGCTACATACACAAATATTTTGATTTATTTCTAAATCAATTTTATACAAAATGGTGAATGGGGTAAGTACGCACAGTTAACATCGTTATATCTTTATTTAAGGAAAACATTGATTCAACACAAAATAAATTACTGAAACACTGTAAACCTATGGTTATAAACATGTGTTATAACGTTAACATACAAATACGTACGAATATGGAATAAATTTTACTACATATGTATAATCTTTTAGATAAATCACTTCCGAAACGATTTAAATAACCCTATAGTAGTGGTTAAAAGAGCAAAAAACCACCTATTTGTTTTCCTTACATTAATATTCTAGTATACATATGTATTTCAACTCATATTAGGTTCAAGCGAAGACAGAAAAGTCTTTAGATTTTATTAAGACAATTTTTATGCAAACGGAAATGCACTTATCTATGAATTCTTTTGACTGGACACTATTGTCTGATACATATTCATCCTGATTCATGTTATCTCTTTCGTTGTTCGACAATTGTCTTAAACCGCTGTTAGCATAATAGTTCAAATTCAATTTTGAATGCAGGATTTCAGCGGAGATAACAAAAGTATCCCCTTTATCAACTTTGGTAGGTAATAAAGTGTTTTTCAATAGGGACATAACAATTTTATTTTATGCATGATTTGTCAATGTCAAAACGTCAGAAAAGGTTTACATATTAATCATTGTAAAGTACACGAACGAGCAACTGAAATTCTGAGTCGGTGGTCGCAACTTTAAGAGCGCTTACATCAATTTTCGGTCCTAATAATCGTTCCACTAGACAGACTGTGCGTGTTATAGTGGGAAAATTCGAGTCAACATATTCACTATTGAATGTTCCTGTGCCAGTGAGACAAGTGCTTCAGTTCCAAATGAGCCAAATCAGTCGATTTTACGCCGTTCACAGGAATTGGGAGTCTTTCAGTCCACATTGTGGCAAATTTTGCGTAGATCTTGGCCTTCTTAATTGAAGAACTGAAGCCTCTTGATCATTTAAAGGGCCGAAACTTCTCTGATTGGGCTCTGTAAAAGTTTAAAGAAAATTCTGAATTTTATCGAAAACTCTTCAGCGATGAAGCTCATTTTTGGCTTAATGGCTTTGTCGATAAGCAAAATATGCATTATTGAACAACAACAAACCCACATGTACTTCAAGATACTTCATTGCATCTACAAAAGGTGACCGTATGGTGTGGATTTCATGCCGGAGGTGTGATTGGAGCGTATTTTTCAGTCGATGACAATGATCGCCATATTACGGTCAATGAAGTTCGCTATCGTCTATCAAGATAGAAGACTATTATTGGCCAGAATTGGATGGACTTGACATCAGTGATATGTGGTTCCAAGAAGATGGTGCCACATGCCATACAGCTGGTGAAGTAGTTGCTCTATTGAAGGGGAAGATCGGTGATCGTGTAATCACAAGAAATAGTCCGGTCGACTGGGCACCGCGCTCATATGATTTAACGTCGATCAATTTCTTTGAATATGGTTACGTTAAGTCGTTGGTTTATACCAACAAGTCACCAACATTAGAGGAGCTCAGGAACAATATTGAACGTGAAACTGCAAAACGTTCTGGCTGATGTCTGTGGAAGAGTGATGGTGGCAAGCAAACGTGCTCGCAGTGGTCATGTAAACGAGATCGAATTCCATACTTAAATTTAACATGTGTACTACACCTGGAACGAATTTCCGATATCTCAATTATTCTGCGTTTTATTTAAATACAAAATTGTTTGTCTTTATTGAAAAACCCTTTACAAGCAAAAGTTACGTGACAATGGGTAATGTCTACCATTAATTACAATTTGACAGATGTGCCGAAGAACTTATGTGAAAGCGCATTATTGCATACGCCAGTTACTGGTACTTGGTTTCAGTAATAGATATTCTTTAGGGATGTACGTTTAAAAAATCGGCTGAATATAATCTCGTTCCATCATGCAGTGAAAGATGTACGCACATATACATACATATATGTGGATATGTATCACTACCTATGTGGATAGTATGTACGCTTTTCACTAGATTAAAATGGAATGCATTTCTTTTTATTGTTGGAAGGAAGCATTGCAGTAAAGTTTGTCTCCTTCTTATTGCTTACTAACGAATCTAAAAGCTTTTTTGTTGATCCAAGATGACCACATCATAACAGAAGTTATCTCAAATTGCATGTTATCATTATTATGTTAGCACTACCGCATGTAGCTTTCTAAATAAAATGTGCAGATTTTTTAATTTTTTGTACATATAAAAAAAAACAACTCGCCGAACATGACTCTTTTTACCATTCTATTAGACAACTTGTAACAGAGTTTCCTTCTTTTTTAGCTAAAACCATTCCTTCTTTAAAGTCCGTTTCAAACGTTGCTAGCGCTGCTATTAGTTTAATTGATCAAATAAAAAAAAGACTCTAATAACAATACATTTTGTTATTAAATACTTATATTCATACTGTTGCATGTTGCATTATTAAGGATGTGAAGGAAGTGAACGACAATAGGACTCATACATACATGCTAATATTGATGTCACTAAATTATTGTATTACACGTATAAATTAATTTCATTATTTCTATTTCATTCTATGAAATTCACTCGAGTACACTTTATTTGCATGTGCATTTGATTAATAAATTTGTGCATATTGTATCCTATTTGTTTTCAAATTAGATCTATTCAATAAATTTGGACCAAGAATGACTGCGATTTTGGTTAGGTTATCGCAAATAACAAATTCAATGAGTAGTTTGCATTTTATTCATTGTTTTTCTTTTTATTTTCGACAAAAATATGGTAGATTATTTTCCATGAAGCAAGTAAAAAGAGAAAATAAACTAAAAACACCGACATAACAACAAAAGCTTAAAAAGTTAAAAAGAGAAATTATCATCTGTGAATGCACAAAATATAGTAGAAAGTGTTAGTAGTTGTGTGTTCTTGTTTGAATTAATAAAACAGTAACGTTTTCACGTATTCTTTTTTTTTTTTTCATTTAATAATCTATTTTGTTTTTTTTCTTAGTTTTATTTAAAACACATATATAATTGCAAAGATTAGAAAGAAACATACACATACATAATTTTGCTAAAAGTTACGATATTTATATAAAAAGTCTGTTCCCTTCGTAAATGAATAAATTCACAAAAATTTGACTTATTCTGTTAATTAATATTGTTAAATAAATAAACAAAAAAATGTAGTAAATTTACAAACATACTGTGTTAGTTTTAGAACTATGAAAACAAAAATAGTGAAGTTTACATTTAAGGACCTGACAATGGCCAATTTTCTCATTCGTAGTGCTACTGATATATTTTTTTTATGATCATCTGTATGAATGAGTAAAAGGCTTTTTGATACATTTAGTGAGTTAGTATGTTAGCTTAAGACTAGAAAATTTCTACCCATAAAGAGAAATTATTCTGATGTACGCTCAAAAAAAAAGAAGAGCTCTTGGACTTGAATTATTATCGATTATATTTAAGTAGCTATATAATAGAATATTCACAAGCACAGTGAATGATTTTTTTTTTGTATTAATCAACTGTTTAATATAATTGGTACATCGGAATATTTTAATTTCGTAATTTTTTATTCTATTATGCGGCGCAAGAGTTATTCAAATATCAAAAAAAAAAGACCCAGGGTCTAGCTTCTTACAACCATTCGTGTTGTGCGTGTCCTTTAACCATTTGACGACACGGCGACCACACTCAAATTGCATTGGACATGTTTTTTTGGATGCGGCTGCTACAGACATATTATTCATAAAATAACGAAGCGTCGATTGATCTAAATGTGTAGCACAATGAAGAAATAACCATTCTGACACGAGAATTGTATGAATTGATTTATATGCATTCATGCACATAGTTTTCTACACACGTAGTTAGAGCATCAAGTTGTTGTTGACATTGGGATTTTGGAAAAGCTGATGTACATGAGAGTGTACCAAAATTTATTGCCCCAAGAAGTTGTAATTTCAATTTCCAATTATTATACGACCCAAATGGTCGAAATAGAATTAGTGAAATCGAATTCAAATATACATAAAACACTGAAGTGTTTACTAGAGCCATCTTCAAAGTAACATTTGTTTCTCAAAATATTTTGAAGGTCTATAGCTTACATTACGCTCGAAGCGTTTACAGTTTAAGACTAGAAGTAAGTGGGTCGGACGAGCCAAAATAAGAAACTCCTGCGCCACAGTCAGTATCTACATATATTGTTTGCAATTGAATTAGATGAATTTTTATGAAGTAATAATAGCCGTCTTGAAGGCCTCTTCAATTAGACAAAAAAAAAAAGTGGTGAATACATATTTATTCGCAACCTCCAACACAACTATTATGAATTTTATTTATCAACTGCACAAAAGCTAAATACATATAAAAACTAGAAACTGACTTACTTTTGTGCAATGCAATTTTGTGAACAAAAAATAAATTACAAATACCACAATTTCAAAACAAAAAAAAAAATAGTTTATAAAGCCAATTGATTGAGTGATCAAATAAGTTTTATTTTCGATTCAACACTTTTCTCTTCTAGGGGAATATCTAATCAATTGAGATACTCATTGAAGTCCTTGTTAATTTGGGATAGTGAGGATTATTTTTGTTGGTTTTTTATTTATCATATTGAAAGCGTAAAATAAACGAAAAATCATTGAATACAATTAGGAGGGTGTGTTGTACATAAAGAGGAATATTTAACTACAATACTATTTATATAGTGAATATTTTAATTAATGCAAACAAATTATTTAGTGCGCATGCAAGTGCAAATAATATTAAAATACGTGTACGTGGTTTTAAGTGATTCAAATTACTGAATTCAACAATTCATGCAAAACTTAATTCATTTGACACTATTTCATAAAAATCAACTTATTTATTATTGTTGTAAATTTTTCTAGTTATCTATTTTACTACGAGTTTAATTTGCTTTCGGACGTTTTGAAATACACCTATGTATGCCTTTTAACGATTTCAGTGCGAACAATTTAAGGGATTGATAGTTTTGGTTCGTAATATATTATGCATTGTCATGGGTTTGTATTTCTCCTGTTGTTATCTACTTGACATGGGTGTTGTTGAATTTATCACGTCATGACTTATTTTGTTGAAGAGTTTATATAAAAAACAATATTATACGAATTGCTAGGTTAATTTTTACGGAATGGAAATGGAATAACTTTGGTCAAGTACAATGACAAGGTTACTGTTTGGATATTAGGACAAGGCGCTGTGATTTTGTTCATAATGTGTATTTTAGACTATGTTTAGCGGAAACTACATATGTATTTCCATACTTTCTAAGTTGTAATTTATTTTGTAGTGCGGGAAACAATAGATGGAAGAGCTATGGGATACATTATGCAGACGATAACTTTAGTATGTCCAAACAATGTGACAGACAACACAATACCTTGGCACAAGACGCAATATAAAAAACGTATAAAATACTTTTTATTTGGTACTACAAGTAGAGCCTTTCAGTTGATGGACTCGTCAGCAGGGAATGGTGTTGTTTAATAGGTAGTACATACTAATTCAAAAGAAACTGAAATTGGTTACAAATAGAATATTTAGGAACAAGTTTCTGTATTAACTTGGGCAAACATGTGGAAGGTGTAATTAGTAGTGCCTTGTGAGCCTTTATGAGAAAACTTACGAAAACACCTGAAGATACATTTGCCCAGAAGAACCAGTTTGCATTCAAGTACAAAATATGAATATAAAGTTACACACATAATAAATGAAAACATTTGGGTATTCTACTCAAAGTCTTTTTAAGTAACTTATACAATTATAAGTCGGCGCAACTCCATCATAAAACGAACAAGAAAAACATTGTGATACTGATATACTATTTGTATTAATCAAATCAAATCAAATAATCAGATTCATACTTTAAACAACATCAACAAATATTTTTCTATGGAAGACAAGCTGACAGTATGAAGAAACCAATTTACATCGGCCTAATCGAAGCACTTACGCGGTAGGGGAAGATATATGTCATTTGAGACAAACTACGAAAAGAGTAGAAAACAAAGAAATCGCAACAGACGGCTGCGAATATTGGAAAGAAAATAAAAACAACTACATTTATGGCACTTCAAAAACTACACAATATCTCATGATTCAAAGTGCATAAGCCAATCTAAACAATTTGATCTCACTTATTACATTCATCAGACCTATTGACTTGTTGAGATATATAGAAAAAGAAAAAATTAGTTCACCTAAAGCACTTGAAATCGCATAACATTTTGGAAATAAACATCGGCGTTTATTATTATTAATAAAGTCTTTTACTGCTCTATTTATATTACTTCTTCTTAATAAACTGCCATACAGAATTGATGGCAAGATATATGGATAAATATTAAATAAATATATTAAATTTCAATATTTTCTTAATATTGCTAAATAAACAAAAAAAAAAAAGAGATAATAATAATAATAATAACGAAAACAAAAGTCAAAACTTAAGACATTTACAAAACTATGCAACATAACATTTCACATGCATTAACTGATGAGTTTTGGTTATTATAAAATTTAGTTGATTTTAATAATATTATTAATTGAAATAAGATATCCGAGGATATTTTATGATTATTTGGATGTAAAGCTTAAAGCATTCCAAAGAGAGACAAATTATTATTCTTTTATAGTTGTATGGATGCAAACGAATTGAATTAAAGAGAACAGAAACAATAAAACAAAATTATACAGCATTCGAAAGAATTATCAACAAAAAAACGTTTTCGTTTTTTTCTTTTGTGTTTTTTTTTTTTTTTTTTTACAACTCATACGCTTCTGGTGTACTGACCTCTTGGAGTAAATCCTGAGATGCAATTGCTTTGAGGACATTTTTCTTTGATGTCTCTTGCATCTCACCACCAATTAGCAATTCATCTAGTATGAAATAGGCTTTCTCAAAATTAAAGATAATGTCCAATTCACATACCTGAAACAAAAAAGAAAGACATAAATATTTATTTTTTACAAATGTAAAATTGTATTTAAAAGAAAATTAAAAAAAAAAGAAACAGCTATCGTATACCGATCTATATGAACAAAGAAGATGTTCGACTCTGTGGAAAACCTTAAAACTTATAGCACTCATATCAAATATGGGAACCAGTCATACATAAAAGGTTGCTGGCACTCACTAATATCACTGCAATTCAGTGCGGATTTGTACCAGGAAAATCTGGGACTGAAGCAATACATCCTTGTAGAAAAGTATCACAAAAATAAAAAGCACCTACATCCCGGTTTTGCAGACCTTTCAACAGGGTCCCTAGAGATCTTATATGGTACTCTATACGAGGCACAGCATGTTTCAGAGCACTACATAGACGTGATCAAAGATATATGTATATGACGACATCTCAACCCGTGTCAGTGGACGAGCAGGCACCAGCGAAAATTTCAAGATTGGGGTCGCGGTTCACCAAGGTTCAGTACGTGTTATATTCTTTACACGAATGGAAGGGGCCTGAGAAGTTTATTCTGTAATCCAACACACTAAATACTTGAGTCACGGCGCCCACTTTTCTCGTCTGCATTTGGTTTTAAAATAGGGATAGGTTAGGTTAGGTTAGGTACATGGGTAGCCGAGTGGAAGAATCTACAACGCCCCACTCAGGTCAATACAGATCCATTGTGATACCCATAGGGGAGAGATGTCCCTTGCCTGATTAACCCTAGTTTTACAAGTAGGTTTCATAAGAACTAGCACACCATCCAGTTGATTTGAGGTAGTTCAAGATGTCATTGACTGGTCTGCTGAATAATTCTTCTAGGTTACGGAACAAATATCGCTCTAGAAATTTAAATCTGAGGTGGATAAGAGCTGGACAGTGGCAGAGAAAGTGGGTTAAATTATCATTGATTTCCTCATCACATCCAGGACATACTTATGTATATCTTCTTCCGTACGTTTTAGTTTTATGTGGTACCGCAGTGTTATGCCTTCTATCAGGATAGAAAGGGATTTTCTATCCTTTTGCATAATTCTGTCGGTCCTACTCTTATCAAAACAAGGCCATATATGTACATATACATATATGCATGTCTGTACGTCTTGTGATGACATTGTCTAGGGATGACCAAGTGATGTTGCAGGGATTAGAGCCTCTACGCACCGCGTCCCTTCTGACATCGGATAACTGTACTGACTTTGTACATTTGTGGAATATGCTTTAATATGTCGTTATAGAGTTATAAAAGTCGTTTGCAGATCTGTAGATTTCTTTTAAGGTTATAATTAGCTGTAGTTCGGTTAGGACTGATGTGAGTTCTGAGTTGGTATTTTCTTTTTTCTAATTCTAAAACTGAATTGGAAGGATCATAGGAGAGAGGGTGAGTCATTGACTCTCACTTAAGCTTCTATCGGTTCACTCGTCGTCTCTATAAGAAATATATGTTTTTTGTTGAGTTGTGTTGCGTAAGATGAGGGTTGTTGGATCTATGCAGCCTTCATTGATTGGGAAATCGCTTTGTTTGTTTCGCGAACTTTATTATGTCACCGGTGCCTGTGTCTAAGGTGCGCTATTTCAGGCTTCAATGGTGGTCTCAGCACTTTGTGTCGCAGCTTCGCTGTTGTTGGGTAATGGTAGAGCAAGTGCTCTAGGTCTTCTTCCTCCTCTTCCCAGTTCGCCCAGATTGTTGTATTTATAAGACCGAGTCTGTGCGCAAGCTTATTGAGATTGATGTGTCCTGTTAGAAGACCCACCATCAGTCTCAATTGGGTTCTACTAAAACTTAAAACCCGCTTCGTTAGTTTGTTGTTTGGTCCCTCTACGATTGTTCTGGCCACTTTACACGTCGTTAATTCCGATCATTAGTAATTGAAGTTCTGGTGGATCTTCCCATTAATGGCTGTCTTGATAGCTGTTAGCGGAAGTCCAATCTGTCTTTCGGGAGTTGATTCCTAGTTGACGGCCCCTTCTTTTGCTAATTCGTCAGCCTGCTCATTTTCTGCTATACTTTCGTGTCCCGGTACCCAGATTAGGGATACTATGTTATGATTTTCAAAGATGTTAAGGTTCTTTTTGCACTCCTTTATCAAAAGTGAATTTTTGCCTTGCTATCAGAAGAGATTTTTATTTGCATACCATGTGTGCGGTGTACGATTAGTATTTCTGCTCCCCGAAGTAGGTATAGTAAAGACCTCTGCCTGAAACACGGTTACAATTGGTTCCAATTGTTGATTCAAAGTTAATTTGAATAGAAAATGTTTAAGTGCAACGAATTAGACTCTAACTAATGTACATATGTATACGACTGCATGTATTTTATCTGTCAACTACTGCCACTAAGATGAATACTTTTAGCGATGAAATAATATAATAACTTCGGCAATAGAATCAAAAATAGGTACTTTGGCTGACTCTTCCAATATGGAATGTGTCATAAATAGAACCAACCCCTTGATTCGTAGACAAATAAAAGAAACCTTATGTATGTACTTACACTTCCGAAATATTTATCCAACAACTCGACATAACGATGGATTATCTCTAGGGTCAGTAGCTCATTGTCGTTCTGCTCAATTGCACAACAGAAATACAAACTTGCATATCTACAAAAAAAAAACACAAATTGGTAAAAGAAAAATGTCAAAAACTAGTGATTTAACCCAACCCACCTTTTATATACAATTTTACAGTCTTTCCATTCCAGGAATGAACACATTTTCGGCTTCCTAGCCAAAATTGTTGTCACCAACTCTCTGGTGATCTTCTTCTTTACTTTGTCTGGATACGCGCCATACCATTTTTGTAGTCTTAATTTGCCTTGTCGGCTAAATAGTAGCATAAAAAGCATCTGGAAAAAATCACAATCATTAAAAATCCATTATTTGTAGCAGGTGGCATAGAATTAGGCCGATGAGTAATGTTTCAATTTGTGGAGCATTTTTATGGTCGAATCGTGATAATGTGTTATATTTGTTTGAATAGAGTGACTTTTACCATTTTGCAAATATATTAAATATTTCAAATTTTGTCTTAAGTTATACTAAAAATACTGTACAATTAGAAATCCACAAAATTTTCTTATCGTTTCCGAATGAAACACAGTGACTTACGGGTGCGTTTCAGGTTACGATATGTTAATTATTTGATGCTAACCGCTAGGGAAAGTAACTTGCCTTGTCTGGGTTTGTTTATTAATTATAAATCTTTAGAAAGCTTAAAGACAAATTTAAGATTTTTTTTATATTTAATTTTTATATTATTCTAGCATCCTAGTCATTCACTTAAATGACTCGAAATACATAGCAACTATAAACATAACTGAAATGCACATAGTAGAACATGGAACGCGCTTGTAGTGTACTGTCAAAGGGCGACCAAGGCTTTTCAAACTGAAAAATAAGTAATACCAAATTCTTAAACAGAAATGTAACGTGGATTTCAGTATACAGGAATTTCATTACATCTGACATCTCAAGAATCAAAGGCCAAGAAACATCACTAAAACGAATGATTACATGGTTATTAAACTTGGTGTGTAATAAATCGACTGTTGGACGGCTTGTGTGGCACGTAGTCTTATCTTGCTGGAACCGTAGCTCATACAAGTCCAAATTCTCCATTTCTGGCCATAAAAAATCGGTTATCATGCCTCGGTAGCGCTCGCCATTGAATGTAACATTCCTTCCGTAACGCCGCCACTTCAACAACCACACCAAAGAGTCAAACGTTCAGGAAGAGCTCACAGGACGAACACGGAAATATGTTCGGTTATCAATCGGCAAACTAGTCTCACGAACTTTCATCAAAAACAGCTGCAGTTGGTGCATTATTTCGACCAAAATTTCTTTTCAAAACTTGCAATATTTCGGCGACATAGTATCCACTTTGGAAGTAACTTTGCGATATCTCCCAACGTCTTCAAATGTAAATCGATTCACTTCGTATTGCGAAAGTATAGTTTTGAATTTCTGTCAATTGTTTGAGTGCATAAGAGCTGTCAGTGCCAAAATAATACATATATGATTCAAAAGGAAACCAACAGAGAAACCAATTTTCACGTTACAGTATGTTTGAAAAGGATACATTATTTGTATGTACATATGTACTTCCCTTAAATATGTTTTGACGTAAGGTAATTTACCGGCACAGTAAAAAATTTGTTTCATTTGTTTTCTAAACTAAAGTAAACATGATTTGGTGTCACTTTTGTTTATACGTCAATTTTCATATGACAGAAATCACTGACGTTGACCACTGTCTTTCAACCAACAAAAACACGGAAAGAAAAAACAAGAAAATTATCAAAATCGTAAATAAAGTGATAAAGAATAGCATAAATATATTACAACATAAGAACGTTCCTTTCACAAAAAACCTGCAAAAAATTAGCGCCATCTAAGTTATTCAATAATGCCAAATACAGATGCGATGATTGACTTGGACAGAGGTAAAATGCTCTTGACATACTTCTAGTTGACTTTAAATAATATTTACCTTTTTTTCAAGCTCGTACTAGTGGTGATGGCATGGAACAAGACGACCTTGGTAAGACCGAACACAAGCCAACATTCGCAAAATCTCAGCTACGACGAAAAGACAGTAACATTCGAGAGACCGTCCATCAAAAGAAACCTCCACCTCCGCCAAACACACTTCCTATCCCGGGTTTACATACGTTGTACAGACCATCGGAAACTTCCAGAAGTCTGCCTGCAGTCAAGCCCAGAGGTGAACTTCGTTTGCTCACACCAAGGTTGGTCGATGTCCGTGAGATACCCGAGCATAAGAAAACTAAACCACCTCGCTTCGTTCCATTCGAACCGTACACGGGTGCTGTGAATCCTATCATCCCTAACAAGAAGAAGATTCTTAAAACAGATCGCAATAATTTGGACATTGGCGTTTTGGTCAGCCATATGTCAACTATGCGGTGTCAAGAGTTACACGAAGCGTCTAATGAGGCGGAAAAGGAACCCGAAGTGAGATTGGCGGAAAATTCAGAAGTCACAGAGTTAAAGACTGAATTGGAGAAAATCCGAGAGGAGCGAGACTATTTGCAGAGTCAGCTAAAATTCCAAGTGCAGGTTAATTCGGAATTGAAGAACTTGCTTGTGGCGTCGGTTGGTGAAGATTTGCAAACTAGGGTCAATGTTCTGACTGAAGACAAACTGCAGCTAGCGAGGGCTTTGTTGGACACGGCTAATAACTTAACAACTCATTCGGTAAGTATAGAGGAGGAGATTAGATTTATCAGTCGATCTTGCTCTCATTGCATCGCAATGAAAAGGAACTTTGCCTCTAACTTCTGCTCTCTCATAGCGCTGTTTACCAAACTGAAGTTATTCTACGTGTTTAGTATTTATTTCGAAGGGCGTATGAATGGGAAGCAGTTGTGGGTGTATGTATGGAACTCCGAAGTTGCATCGCCCGAGTCTATTCAGTTTCTCGCACCATCTACAATTTCAGAATTAATCGCAAGCAGTCTCATATGATTGTCTAGCTATCGAAGCAGGCGTAAACCCGCCTTTACTCCCACTTCACGTCAATTCAATGCCGCGTACACATTACAGCTTAATTGCTTATGGATGGTCGTGTTTTTTCTGGGCTGTTACCCCTGTGTTTCGATAATGTTGTGATAAACAATTTACATCTTTGATAAGAAAGCTGTGTCAGAAATAATTTAGATCAGACACGTTGTTGTTTTAATTAAGATAACAAGTAGCATGTATTGACATCATGTCAATGGGAAGACACATGCAAGTAGTGCCGTGTCACTTATGCAAATAGACTTTTGATATGAAGCGCGTTACGGTAAGACTCGCATCTTATCGCTGCTAATCACTCATTACTTTATCAGAATCTTATACACAGCATTGAGCCGGGATATGCGTCGATAGTTGTCGCAAGATGTACGATTGCATTTTTTGTGTACGTGGCATATAAATCTTACAGATGTCAGCCATGCTTTCATCCTCGCATGATTTACTGATCTGATGCATGCATGGCAAATCATCAACAGTGGCGGCTTTGCTGTTCTTTAGCTTGGAAGATCGCTTCTTGCGGTGTCACTCTATTTGTCTGATGCCGATTAAGTAGTAGCTGAAAATAATGTTAAATTCCCTGTGCGTCGTTGACTAGGTAGCCTGCCCTCAGTTACTTAGGTTTTTTTTTTTGTAGAAATCTTGGATAAGGTCACGAGATTGCTTGATATCTTTGAGCGGATGCTGCATAGGCACTCTTTTTTCCTCCAGTCGTTTGGCTCTGTACTCATCCCGTAGTGGTCTTGTTTTCCACTGCATTTAAAATATAATTTGCTCAGATAGAAGAACGTTGTTATTTGTTTGCATAGCTACAGCTCATAAAACTCATTAAAGGAACAAATCGAATTTCTTGCGAGTCAATGTGAAGTCTGGCGCAGTAAATTTCTCGCCAGCAGCGTGATGGTGGAAGAACTCGCCCGTTGGAAGGCTGATCTCACACAAAAGAATGAAATGCTAACCGAATCAACAAAACGTTTGTTGCATCTCTCCGGCGAGACGCGGAAGGTGCAAATAGAAATGTTAAAGAATCTAAAATTCATGGCCAAGATCAAATATTTAAATTTACCAGCGACCGATGTAGTTAGTCTAGGATCCGAGTGTCTTAACATTATGCAACAAATCGTGCTACATTCCGGTGTTGGAATACCAGACAATCTGTACTTGAACAGCGACAATCAACTAACCGAAGCGGAACAGTTCGCCATACAGGTATACTAGACAAAAAATACAAAAAAGTTCTTTTAAAACATTTGTATTTTTTTTTCCAGGCTCTAGAATTTATAAGTCAACCTCTAATTGCTACTGACGATGCTATCAAGGCACTATTTGGGCAAACCCATCGGACGTATGCGATGGCGACTAGTGGAGATGCAGCCGATGAATCAACAAATTGATTTTAGGGGAATTTACTTGTCTTTAGTAAAAGTAACGTTAGCGAATATAAATGTATTTAAATGCATTTTATGCTGCCAATAAAGCAATAACAATATTTTCCTTAAATTCCTGATTAGGTTTTGTTTTCAGTTGAATACAGATCGGTCCTTCTTTGAAGGGAAATCGGAATCTGTTGACGTACTTGTTGAACTAGCGAGAAATCCACATCAGCGATCACGGTCTCTTCACCTTCCTTGGGACCGGCTAGTATTTTAGCCCATGGGTCTATAACCATTGAATTACCGTAAGCTACATACTTTGAGGTTTGATCTCGAGATGGCGATATGGTTGCTACAAACAATTGATTATCATTGGCCCTGGCCCTCTGCAACAGCTCCCAGTGCAGTGGTCCTGTTGTCATATTAAAAGCAGCCGGGTATACTAGCATTTCACAGCCTTAAAAGGAGAATATAAGGGTCATTTGTATTTTAAGTCATATTACAGTTCGGGTACCCTCATTCCTGTAGATTCTCGCCATTTCTTCAAAGCGAATATCATAGCAGATTCCAATTCCAATTTTGTGCCCATCTACCTCGATTATGGTGAATTTATTGCCAGCCGATAGAGTTTCGGATTCTTTAAAACGAATACCACCCGGAATGTCGATGTCAAAAAGATGGACCTACACACAAGGAATTACCGGCAAATCTACACAATTTGAATGACAACAAACCTTCCTGTGTTTGCCAATGAGATTACCAGAAGGGTCCCACACCGTGCATGTGTTGTAAATTGCATCTTCTTCTCCTTTCTCGGGAATAGTTCCACCGATTATGTAAATTCCGTGTTGCTTTGCACTTTCCGATAGTGCTTTACTTGTATAACCATCGGGTATGGTTTCAGAGTATTCACGAAAGTAATTCGTTCCATATGGACAGTTGAAACACTCGGAAAGAGCAACAACTCGCGGCTTAGATTCGTCGACCACTTGTTTGATCTTAGCGATGGCATTTTGAACGTTTTCAACTTTGTCTTTTGAGACTTTTAGCTGAAGCAGTGCAAACCGAAGAACTGAAAGATGAGAAATCAGAGAAGTATCGTATTTCTTTTAGACTTTTAATTCGTCTTACTGTTCGGAACTTTGCTCATTATTCAGAGAGTTTGGACGACAAGGTCAAGTGGAAACTGATAGAATAAAAACAAAATAACTATTTATCTACCGAGGTAGGTGATGAAAAGTTTTATTACGATTTTGAGTGATAACAGCTGACAGATTAATGGTTGGTGCAGATGGTGCTAGTCATAGAGGAGTTCGGAGTGGCGAAAATGCGAAGTTTTTTTTAAAATTTTTTATAGAATGCTAGAGGCACCTATTGGCTATAAGTACATATTGTGAGTAAAACCGTTGAAACCCAAATTGTTGCTCCCATCCCATACAACAGATGTCGCTGAAAAAATTTGAATAATAAGTTGTAATTTATGTGTTTTATTGCGTTAAAGACGGATGAATTGCATTACAAATTGCAACCAATTATATAGCACTTCATTTTTCATTATTTTTACTTCAAGTTTTCTCTTTTCTTCCAATTTTCGTACAATTGTAGTATGTCCTTTCTTACACATAACCTCAAACAAAGTGTGAGATTCTATATTTCTCTGCTCCGAACTCCGACCGCTAGTGCTAATGTTAGAACCAGTGCGACGTTGAGTACTAGCAGTCCATATGACAGTATGTCAATGGTGTTGGCAAGTCCAACTACTTCCGGCGAAAAGTGGTGAAGCGACTGAACGTAAGATGGCGGTCTAAAAGTTTGTGTTCATGGCTGCAATGAAGGTAGTAGATTTTTTGAAATGAAATGCTGAATGATGGCGTTATAATAGCCGTTTTTTTTTTAAAACTCGCCAGCCATTAGTTCATTTGGACGTTCCTCAGTAAGCTGTGGAATTTGTATACCCCTTGTTAAAAATTCAACTGGCTACAGCACTGTAAATTTTTATACCCCTTGTTAGTGGGTAAAAATCCTCGTCTTTGTTCCTCCCCGTTCCCGCCGGAAATGGCTACTCACCCTTCAGGTGTTTAGTGTCAGCCAAGGACTTACACGCATGTACTCAATCGTGAGCTGTGGTTCATTAAGACGTAGGTGTCAAGTAAACCCCTAAAAATCTCACTCAAGCCAAGGTGTGGAGGCAAAAAAAATAATATGGTTGCAGACAAGCTATTGGCCTTCAGTCAGGAGTCTTTAGCTCTCCTCTCAGCCGCAGCAAGTACAAGTAGTACTCCCTCTGACGCACAGAGGGCGACTCATCAGTTGACAACAGCCTTCACAAAAACGGCAACCAAAGGCACTAAGGTTAGTGACAATGGTTCGTCAGATTTAAATAAAACCGCGGCCGCTATCATGAAGAAAAAATACAAGTTGGCTCGGTTCGTTCTTGACAAGGTTGCTAAAAACGAAGCAGCTGGTACCAAGCTGTGTCCAAGTCCAAGTACCAAGCTGTGTCGATGAGTACATCGCACACCTTGAAAATCAACAACAAAAACAAAAACACAAGGAAAAGGCGTATAAGCGGAAGAGGTCTTCGGATGAAACCAACCGCGAGTCAAAGAAGTCAAATTCGCCAAGGCACCCATAACATCAACATCAGCACAACAACAATCGGGTACTTCTTTTACCTGCACTTCACAGACAACGCAACCCTTTTCCGACGTGGCTAGGGACCATCTGTAAGTCGCCCTGGTGGACGAGCGCTCTTCCGATGGCAAGACGGTCAGTGAAGCGTGGTGCAGCATCGAGGCCAGACTGTTGGAGATGGTCATGGACTACCTGCTTGGAAATCCTGGGGGACCTCTGCCATGGTTCGACTCCGCCAAGTTGGTCAGGGGTTATCGGGTAATCAGGTGCGAGGACCAGTTCTCCAATGTCTGAAACTCCACACTCCGGCGGTTCCGATGGATGACTGGGCAGTCATCAGGGCAGAGGAACCTCAGAAAAAAAACACTCCTCTTTCCTGCTGATGATCAACGAGGCTAGCCTAGTCAGCCTTTGATAGATAGTGCGCCGAGATACTACCCTTAAGGCCCGCAGCGGGACATTCACCTCCTCCGCGAGGGAACCATCAAGGGCAGAACCCCGCCTTGCAAGTTCATCAGCTCGCTCATTACCCTCAATGCCACTGTGATCCGGCACCCAAAGAAGACTAATCCTGAACCGATGACCCAGAGAGGCAAATTCCTCTTTGCACTGTTCTACGAGCTTCGAAGATGAAGTGACAGATGAAATAGCCTTGAAAGCGGCCTGGCTGTCGATGAGGATGGCTATGGTGTTACGGGGTGTGGTTGTTTGCTTGAGTAGGCGGCAAGCCTCACAGCAAAAACTTCAGCCTAGAAGACGCTCTACGAGTCAGCGTCCTATGACATAAGATGTGTATGTTCGTGAAGTACGTGAGTTTCGTAAAAATAATTGCGGATTGTAAATAACTCATGGATACGTAATTTTTTATTAATGCTATAATGCTAATTGGTTTCTTAATAGGGAGTCGACAATTTTACTTTAGATACTGCTTTCTAAACTTCAGTGAATTTGATTTGGTTGTTAATACCTTAATAATTGCGTCGCGGTACCGCATCGGTAAGGAATCCATTGATGTTTTAGTGGATATTCGTGTTTCCTGCTAGCCTCCCTGTTGCTGGGGCATCAAACTAAGAACACTTTCTCTTCATTGTGGACCGGCAACTCTCTACTGCAAAGCTACTGAAAAGCTTCTCTGAACCTTGCGCAGCTTTAATCTTTTTTAGAGCGCTGATGGCATCATACCTGTTGAAATTCAAAAATTTTAAGTCATAGTGCTTCCTTGATGCAAATGTAATCGCTTTTGCAGTCTCAGACAAATATCAAGATTCTCATAAGGACTCAACCTACAATACGCACGAAAGTTAATCCTCACTCCTCACAAAAAAAACTAGTTCTCTTCACGAGGAACTATTAAGATTCCGTCGATATCCGGGGTATTCGATTTTGAATCACGCGCTAGCTATACGTATATGGTATCAGGGCTGTCCAACTGTGCATGTATATTCACAGTGTATTAGGCGTGCACCAGAAATTGAGCATTAGATACAATGTTCTCTCTAATGTCCTTAGATGTATTTGCCCTTGTTTTAGTTGAAATGTAATGCAATATCTTTCAGGAATATACATATATAAGCGTCTTGATTGATAGTCAAACAGCAATCAAATTCCCGGAATTCTGCTCCTTTACTTTAAAGGCCGTTTTAAACTAGATGGCGTTTGTCTTCCACGGAAATGTCTTATAGACATTTTGGGAAACTGCAAGGTTCACACGAGCTTGGCATAAAGGGTGGGGTTCTAAGTATTCTGTAGAAATTGCGAGCCCTGGGTATGCCACTTGGCATGTGCATGTAAACGTCTACCATCAAGACAGATCCGATCTAGGCTGGATCTAAAAAGCAGCGTCGGGTTGGTTATGCTAAAGCGATAACATGCTAAAGGATTGGGCCTCTTTTCAAATTACCTTTACCTGAGGATAAAACCATCCTTCACTTTCTATGTAATTATTCGGGCCTGTACCAAAGAAAACTGCTTCATCTAGGGACTCTTTTCTTCGACCTACCACCTCAGCGAACTGGCGATCTATCAGACTTCTATTAGAGGAACCCAAGGTCATCCCTAGTCAGTTTGCAAAACCCAGATATGTCCATAAAATATGAGGTGCAGGGAAATAGAGAACGAAAAACCCATCCGTCTCGCACTAGGTTAATACCTCTTCAATGATCTGAGCGATCTTGACAACACCTGCACGGTTCAGATAAACGTATTCATTACTAGAAGCAAATGGTTCCAGAAATAGACGGTATGAACCACCCACATCTAATAAGTGATGGTCTGTTGTGGCTTAAAACCGCATTGGACACTTATTCCTCTAAAATTGGGGAAGTTCAGAGAGTGTTATTTCTTGATGATCTGGTAAACGGTGCTGAGGTTGTATTTATACGGCAAAATGTCATCCGACTCATAAATGAGTAGGTGCGTACCCCTCAGAATAAGTATTGCTATTTTTACCTAGTCCAGGACGGTCAGATGGATGTTGATTCGTTCACATTGAATGGTTCATTCTACCTGATACTGGAATTTTGGTCATTGTCGCCGTTATAAAGTATACACAAGTGACTTTTTCATATTTTCAAGATCAGCATGTTCTTTTTATTCTTCGAGCAAAAGGAAGCATATCAAAGGCGGCATCCCTGGCAGTTTTTGTTTTGAACAGGAGATCTCCAGTCCCTTTGCAAATATTGAGATAAGGGAGCCGCACCGTTATCGGAGGTGGCGTTGTGCAGGCTACACTTTCTGGCAGTATTACCAAAGGTGACCTCCATTCTTACCTTTGCGTAGGAACAATTTTAAAATCATACAGTATACAGGATACTCTGCCATCTCTTTTTCAAGACCCTGCCTCAGTCTTGAAAATAATCTTATTGACCTGAACTCAGAATTCCTAGAAGCAGCTGTAACCCAACACAGCAGTGGCAGAGTTGAGGAAGTTTTTTGACTTTTTGACGTTGCATCATCTCACAGTAGTTTTTCTCTTTTTCTTCGTCCATATGCAGCTTTTACAGAAGTCGATTCGGAGTTGGACATACATAAGTGTTTTCATTGAGCTTAAACAGCAATTTAATAGTAGGTATGTATGTACCCCTACTTAATTTCCATCTTCTATCGCCCATAGGCATTATATTCGCACTTTATGAGTTTCATTACCAGGAAATTTTTAATATCAAAAATCAATACCCTAACCATTGTAAAGCTCGTCCTTTGAAATTTAATGTATAATTGCCAAATACAAACAGCAATTTTGTTCAACTAAATCAAATAACAAAAACCAACAGATTTTAAATTAATGCTGATTAACAAACTATTTTAGGTGACAAATTGTCTACCCGTCGAGCAAAGAGTAAATAAAACTCTCCATTTGTATTCTCCTAAAATTTATGTCATTTGTAAGCTCCAACCATTCGAGACACTTCAGTGTTTGCTTAATTAAATTCAGCACTCACTGTCAGTGCCACTCAAACAAACAGAACCAAACGATGCAGGGACCAATTTGTGTACCATTTCCCATTGAACATACCTTACCGTTTCCCGTGCACTAATTATGACAATTTAATCTCCTCAAGCAATTAGGCTAACAAATTTTCATTCGAATGGATACGAAAATGTTCATTGCTTGATGAGTGCTTCTCCAATAAAATAACACCATCTTTTTTGGTGGACCTTGCGAGTTCTTTTTTTGCAAAATTATATTCCAATTAAATGAAGAAGAACTAACGAATAGGCCTCATTCTTCATTTAAAGATTCACCCAGATGTTACCTTTTATATTCTAGTCATTCAGAGTGTGGAGTGAATTGAGAAGAAGCGTTAAAAAGTTTAATTTGAAGTTTTAACTGAAGGTTGGAAAATTAATCGCAGTATTCCTGAAAATCGTACCACGTGTAAATAGTTTTAAAAAGTTCTTTGAAATACCAAAAACCAAATTCACAATAAATGATATCTCGTTTCCTTTTTCCTTTTCGATAATGTAATGTTTGTATGTATGTTTGTACTTACGGGTGTCACGGGATAATAATAATTTCAACTTTTCTATGTAAACCTTTGTATACCAAGAGCTATGCAATTGAAATGTTGCAATGACATCGATGGACATACTTTTAGGTGCAAAGGGGCATAGGCCGAAAATTACGGCAAGATCCAACCATTATAGCACCATGGACTATGCAATATATATATGTTTTGTGTAGAATTCTACAATGTAATTATCTTCTCTCTAATTACAGCAATCAAGATATCGTCGTTACTGACCAGGAATTGAAAAAGAAGGATTACTCATCAGTATCTACTTATTTGGGAGGTAATTAGGCTGTTCTATCCGGACAACTTGGGAAGCTTGATTGCAAAGTAAATGTCCTGGACGTTACCCTTGTTCTCGATCATATTCTTCATATGGTGAAAGAGTGAAAAGTTTCTGTAGATATGTTGTCAAATACATGCTAAAAATCCATAAATGGTTTGGAGACATCCAAAACATCTGCTCAACAAAATAAGAGAACTAGCATCCAACAGGTTATCGGAAGACGTCAGCAAATCACTCTGGTTCCAGCGACTTTCTACAAATGTGGTATTGATCTGCTCGTGGACACACAAATTGAAAGATGCATTCGAAAACTGTAATCAAGGGCTAGAAAAACACCAAAAGCTTTGATGCTAGATGCATCACATACTCCTGTCGCTTGAGCAGAACTTTTGAACCGATATCTAACAATGAAAAATTCGATTACATCTCTACTACCTGTGTCGCCATTTTGCTTGTTTAGTCTCACTGGTAATTTTCCTGCCTTCCGGTGCATTTTCACTTAGTGCAGTGGACTTTTTTGTTGTTGTTTTGGTTCCTCAACTTATGGCATTAATTTCGACAATGCCCCTACTGTTTCTGAGGTTCTCTCGCTTGCGTACATCAGGTGCTTAACTTTGAAGTGAAGCCTGTGGTCCATCATCATTCCCAGATACTTTTTGTGGGGGGACTCGACTAGATAGTTTGCTCACCAAACCATGTAGTAAGGAGTCGTGCTGCTAATTACCACTACTTTCTGTCGTATGGTCTGCCAGTTTCATACCTGGTGCTTGTAGCCATGCCCTCACGTTTCTGCTTATTTGACTGTGGCTTTTGGATACTTGTTCTAAAGTAGCCGATGATGTGTAGTCCGATCAGCTTTGTCGTTCTCAGTCATCATACATTATATTCCACGGGACTAGACCAGTTCTAACCCTTAAAGGAGCTCCTCCCGTGATTGTGATAATTTTAGGCTAATAGGATAATTTAGGTTTGTAGGTACATGCGAGTTGCTTAATGTGCTAATTATGCAGCTGCATGAATGCGTCTTTGACACCGAGCATTACGAAGGTATAACACTGTTTTTTTCCCTTTAAGTCATATTTGTGCTGCGATTGCTTCACACTGCCATTATGGTCCCTATGGTGCTTCGTTTTATTCTGAAGCCGTACTGCCGATTAGAGAGCTCCGAGTCTTGGTGCGGTCTACTTTCTCTACTAAACGTCTTCCTGGTTTAAGTCCCTACCATAATAGACAGGAAACTTAATTGGAAGCTTAATGTCATGAGTTAAAAAGGAAACGATCGCGATATACACTTGTAACCGAATTTTGGGCAGAACAATAATGCTGTGGATGTATACGGGAAGTATAAGACCAATACTTTCGTATGGGAACCAGGGTGAAATCAAGTCCAAGCTAGTACGACGCTGTTGCGAAGAATTTAAGGTCCTTGGCTTACAGAACAATATAAATCTCTACTTGGTCATTGGTCACAAGGATATAACGGGGAATGAGATAGCTAAGGAACTTGCAATAAGAGGGTCTACATTGGACCAACATCAAGCACTTTAATAGATCAAGACTCAACTCTCCAACCTCAGGGAGCGAATCGAACGTTAGATCCTAATGACAACCAACAGTACGTGGAAATCGCTTACTAAAGTCAGAACCAACAAACTCCTACAAAATGAGAGGAACACGTTGTCAATGTTGGTTGGTGCCCTCACTGGCCATAATCTTCTAAGGAACCACACAATGAAATTTAAAATCAACTATTACAACATGTGCAAAGGATGCGGTGCGGTGATATTATAATACTTCCAGGACTTACAAGAACTATCTGATGTCTCACTTTACAATCTTGCCAGGTTTCTGAGGACATCACGATGGTTGGAGACCCTATTCACCAACTAGCAGGAAGGAAGTAACTAGGAAAAACCCAGTATAGGAACTGTGGCTAAATCTCCCCATTTGGGTATCACAAGCCTTACTCTCCTAATCAACCCACCTACCTACCTATCTAAGTGCACTCCTATCGAGGGTCATTCCAAAGGAACCAAGTTTCTCCATCTAAATCTGCCTGGTAGTAAAGTAGACCAACTCTGAATCTGGGTGCTCTGTTCAACCCCTTATTATCCTCCATTGCCATATTGACACATTCAGAGTTATCCTATGCACGTTCCCACTTTACCACCTATATATTCTCTCAACAAATTTCAAACACCATTTCCTCTTGATGGGTTTTCAAGAAGCCCATAAGCCTCCTCCATTAAAGTTCTTATTTCAATTTCCCATTCCGGACGTATTTTCACGCCCAAGCACACACGCTAATTTCTTGTTAATTTCCAAGAAAATTATCCAACGTCCTTGGGCTCCACCAGGTGGAACAAATTAACTAATATTCTAACTTACTTTATGCCATCTGCCACCCATTTGCATTGGAATTTATGTAAATAATTACAGTGCTGGCCAACAAACACAGGGACACTGTGTCTCGCATCCGTTCTGTAACTATCTCCTGTTTCTAGCGCGCCCATAAAATCAATACACATTAACATTATTAACTCAGTGAACCACATATAATCAGGAAATTATTATTTTAACTTGCTGTCTCTCTTCGGTCGCATACACTACCCCATTGATGCCAAATGCGCGTAATGAAAGCGAAACTTGAACTGGTGAATATTCACTGTGACAACGCTGATGACAGCTTGAATGGATCCATTCTAAATACACTGGCAACTATGTACTGTTCGTGGAGGGAGGGTTACCTCTTTCCAAATTACCGCAATTCAAAGGACTACTTGGAGACAAACAACAATAGGGAATAATTAAGGCGGTTCATCTTTGGGCATTATTATGATGGTGGGCAGTGCTGCCGACTGCTTGGTTTGTGGATCCTTACTACAATTACACTCTCGTTTTACAGAGTGTGTCAAAAGTTGGCAAACTGTTAGAGGGATTTGTTGGAGTTTTTAACATCTTTTTAATTCACTTAGGGAGGGGAGTGGGACTAAGCCTCTGCTTCCAAGCAGATGACTTTATAGAGAAGTAAGACAGAGAAACCGAATATATCAGGCAGAAAGCTTAAGGGAGGCATTTAAAACTTTAAAGAATTAAGGTACTTCTAGAAATTCAGAAAGTGTTAACCAATTTTTATCTTATAAAGAAAGGCAAATGCGATGTTATTATTTCGGAGTTGTTCTTCAACTTTTGGCTATTGCGCCCCGACAAAGTTACGATTCTGAAAGGTGAAGCCACTCCCCGACTTGGGAAGTGAAGAACCTCATAATGCCAATTTCTTCTAACTCAAGCAAGAGTTAATGCGATGTAAGCTGGATATTTTGGGAATAAGCGAAATAAGACGTAAAAATCCCACCCTGTAACCTTAGACAAGCGATTGGGAACAAAATACTTGTAGCAGCAAATGAGAGATGGACCACGCTCGACTCCTGTCTCACAACTAGGAAAATGTGGCCACTCTACAACAAGCAAAAAACCGAGAGAATCTGTAAATGAGTAAAAAATGAGTAAAAAATCCTTGTCCTCTCTCTTGAGTATAATTACCGGACACAACATGCTGAAATATCACACAAAGAAGATGAGACTCAGCACGGACAACCTATGCAGAGACTGTGGTGACGAGGAGGTGCATGAGGATACTCCACACTTCCTCTGTCACTGCCCAGCACTCTGTCAAATCAGAAACAAAATTCTAGGAAGACATTTCTTCCAAGATTTAGAAGAACTTTTCAACAAGTCTTTAAAAGATTTGTATAAATTTATAATCGCCTCGGGATGGCTTGAAGAATCGCCTCTATAGTATGGGAGGTATAACCCCCAAGGGGCATTACAATGGATCTACATTGATCTAAGTGTGACGGGTGCAAGTTTCTCTTCTCCCGTTAACCCATTAACCTAACCTAACCTAATCTAGGTTCTTGTGGACCCATTGTGATGCCCAATAGAGGGTTGGTCCCACTTTATGTACTGGGTTTGTCCCTTACTGCTCGTGAGTTCAATAATCGCGATGTCCTCAGAAATCTGGTAAAATAGTTCTTGTAGGTCATGTAAGTAAGGTCTTCCTAGTGTACTGTCTCTTAAGTAACATATGCTTGGCAGGGTAACAGTGACATTATGGCCAGTGAGTGCACCTACAAACATTGACAGGGATTTCCTGTGATTCTGTAGAAGTTTGCTTTGTCGTATCGTGGAAGGAGCTTGTTTGATATATTTCAGGTGGTAAGCAAGTTCTACCAATTGTTGGCTATCATTAGGATCTCACGTTCAACTTGCTGCCTGAGATTATAAAGTGGAGACTTAATCCATTTAAATGGTAGATTTTGGATTATTTCAGACTCTTGTCTTGCAAGTTCTTCAGCTATCTCATTTCTGATTTTCTCTTTGTAACCAGGTATCCAGCAGAGAGAAGGGCTAATAGGAAGCATGAACTATCAATGCACTGCACGAGAATGTCCATTTCCAATGCGAACATACTTAATGTTCTCGAATTGCTATAATAATTAAGACACCATCCTTTCGCAAGATCTGGACACAATCAACAATTAACAAGACCATTGGTGTGTTCTGAAAAATATTTTTACTACTGGTACTGATAGAATAGTCGGGCGATCACAGAGAATACATATGGCGTGAGCTTTCCAGAATCGACGAGCGAAATCAGGAGCAGGTTAGAGTCGCTATAGAAGATGATCAGATGATATCAGAACCCTCTACAACATCACTAAAGAACTTACAGGTGGTTAGACCATAACAGGCTGAGATGCCCGATGGAAGAAAGGAATGATCGTCAATATTTCTAAGAAAGGAACTTAAAGGTAGTGCTACCTGTGGTAGCTAATGTAGTAGCAAAACATTCGATACCGAATAAGCAAGTTTTCGCTTTGGATCCTTTTATGCCAACCACATCAACGCTTTTCGGATCATTCTCGAACAGTGTGCTCAGTATCAATCGTTACTTCACCTGTTCTGTTCAAAGATTTTGACAAGGCGTTCGAAAGTCTCAAGGGAAAATTTATTTGGCTTGTCTTACGCATGAGTGGTATCCTCAATATATTAATTTCTATTTGTAAGGTTACAATCGATGACTAAAAATGTCATATTTAGCACAGAGAACGATTTTCTGAAGAATTCGAGATCCAAAGTGGTGTAACACAAGGCTGCATTCTTTCACCAATATTGTTCCTGGGGGCAAATTGAGTGGCAACAAGCATAGGACTAAGCGTAGCTTTATTGTTAGCGAACTGGT
Organism: Xylota sylvarum; assembly: GCA_905220385.1. Classification (NCBI taxonomy): domain Eukaryota; kingdom Metazoa; phylum Arthropoda; class Insecta; order Diptera; family Syrphidae; genus Xylota; species Xylota sylvarum. The sequence goes on from LR999958.1 coordinate 51,987,410, forward strand.
ATTTCCCTATTAGTGTGTTACAGATAGGTTTTTAATGTTCGCACAGTACGTCGGAAAGAATCTCATATGTATTTGGCATAAGACATAGGATTAGTTTTTTTTTGAGAAGGGACATGCCATTGGGCATGCTTTCGTCCACTCATACTTGGCTGATGAGTTTCTAAATAGCCATATCAACCACGTACCTCCACAGATCTTGCGTTGCAGCATTGAAACTAGCTGTCAGTTGCAATGAACCTGCCCTAGTAAATTTGTCCGCAAATTCGTTCCCTGCAATTCATTGGTGATCAAGGGACCCACCTTAATTCTACCTTGTTGTGTCTAGCGATGGATTGTAACGCATCACAGTACATGGAGCTAAGGGATTTGGACGACAGTGCTTTGAAAATGGTCCTGACTATCTCAAAAGATATTTATTCCAGCGCCCTGAATACCTTTTCAAAGGTTTACCTTACCGCAGATTTCAACAGCATTGACCTCAGCCGCGACACAATCCCACAATCCCTTAGGTACTGAGGCTCTTTGATGTTGAATTTAACTCAAGATTGCATCTTCAATCCGTCGGTGAACCAGACCAAACTTCCAACACACATTAGACTAGTTTTCACAGTCCAATATTGGGCGGAGAGCAGCGAGGAAGTACTGGAAACGTTAGTCGAAACTCAATTTTCAGACAGTAGTAGGTAGTGAATAGCGCATAGAAGAACTTGCGTTGGGCTATTATGTCATTCGCACCATTCAAAGCTCCAGGCCCGGACAGAAATCTGCCATATATGCTTCAGAAAGCCCCAATAAAAGTCAGGTACAGGCTTAGGGAAATCTTCCAACAATGTTGAAGGTTAGGCTACATACAAGCAGTGTGGAGGGTAGTGAGGGTTATCTTCATGCCTAAAAATACAAATACAAATTTTTGGCGCAACAGGTCCATGGGACCCAGGGCCTAGCTTCTCACAACCATTCGTGTTGTGCGTGTTATATTCTTCACATGAATGGAAGGGGCCTACTGTTTAATGCCGGATCCGAACGGCAATTTTGAGAAGCTTTTTCATGACAGTTTTACTCTCGGATGTTTGTCAGACGGTCGCGAGAGGTGGGGCCGTGAAAGAAATTTTAGGTGTTGTCTGGGGATTGAACCTGGAACCCCTTGCTTCGTAGTCCAACGCACTAACCACTTGAGTCACGGCGCCCACCATGCCTAAAGCAGGTAAATCAAGATACGCCCAAGCATAGGACTACCCAAGCAACAGACTACAGACAACATCATTCCTTCACAAGACACTAGAGAGGCTTCTATATATGTATACACCAGAGGCAAGTGTTGCATTGGCAATTTATGCAAAGCTCAACTGCATTAAATGAAGTGGTAGGGAAAATTAAAACTAGTCTTCATTACAAGGAATTCGCATCAGCTGCTTTCTTAGACATAGAAGGCTCTTTCAATAACGTAAGGGGGGAGGCAATCAAAAGGGACCTGGAATGTTTCAATGTCGAGCATAGCATTGCCAACTAGATTTGCAAAATGCTCAGCTCAAGAAATCAAGTTCAATTACGAAATTCCGCCACGGGGAGATTAGTAGTTTACGAGTGCTCCAATCCCCTAAGACGAAGATGTTCGGCTTTGCGGAACCTCCGTTCGAGTGGAGGCGCATTTTGACATAGCTTCAGCACTGCAGCTGACTCCGCGTATGCCTTAGGATCATACGTTGGTACGACGCCTCAGGGAGGCGTTATATCCCACCTTCTCAGAGTTCTAGTCATTGATGGTATAAGAAACTATATAACACAGCAATAGGCATCACTGATGACGTAGTAATTTTAGTTCAGGGAAAATTCATAGATATGTACATATATTAAGTGAAATGATGGAATCAGCTCTTAACAGTCTTAGGAAATGGGTTAAATTGTGAGATTGTGGACTTCACGTCAACCCGGACAAAAAAAAAGCTGGTACTGTTCAGTAGAAAATACAAGATACCAATCTTTAAAATGCCGGAATGGGGTGGAGTTGTTCCTTTTGGATCGCTCAAGATATCTTTGCATTGTACTGGATAGGAAACTCGACTGAAAACTTAATTATAGAAAAGAGTCCGCAAGACTTATACTGGTTTCTTCATTTGCAAGAGATAAACAGAGAAAACTGTGTAGTCAGATTAATTATCACATTTGGATCTCCGGTTTGGTGGAAAGTCACGATAAAGAAGAATACATGGGATACGTTGACCAAAGTACAAAGAACAGGCGGCTTTGCCATTACCGGTGTTCTGCGCACTATTCCCACGGCTGCACTCGAGATATTTCTGTATCTTTTACCAGTGGACCCACAAATAAAATTACAGGGTAATAGTGCGCTTCGGTTCACTAACGTAGGGCTCTTCACGTCCAACAATTAGGGACATAGCTCCATTCTTAGGGGATCTCTTCCCGACATTCATGATGAATCGGTACCCTCGACTTCGATACACAGTACAAAGTAATATACCCGGAAAGGGAGGATTGGGAGAGAAAAGTCGTCTCTCCACAAAATGAGATTGCAATATACACAGATGGTTCTAAAACCAGTGAGGGTACGGGCTATATACCTGATATAGTCAAAAATAAAAATACGGATAGATCCATATGGGAAAATACTTCTTCTACAACTTAAAGGAAGTTGAACCAAATTAATGAGATAGTAAAATTTTGTAGGAGGATCAAATGCATGTCTTACATGCTTTAGGGTTAGGTTTGTTATCTTAATGGTTTTTCAGGGACCGCGATGGGGCCACTATGGTGCCTACACCACACTTCCTAGCTACCTACATAACTAGGTTATTGTTTTCAGCATCTAGTCAGCTTATAATAATTACCTTTCATTACCATCTAAACTACAAACACGTGTAGTGTTCTCATATTGTAAAGGTTTTTTGATTGAATACCATAGATTTGGTCTCCACAAGCAGCTGATACCATCCATTCGTGGATATTCGGAACATCCATTACAGTAATCATCGTAGTACTTTCAAAAGACAATCATTCTTGATGGCTTCGTTAAAATAAGCTTAAGAGCTTTATCATGACAATGATGAGCCGCAGTATCATGGCCAACAGCCAATCCTCTGTTTTTCTTTTCAATTTTTCACAAAAGACTTAAATTCGCAAAATATCCACCTGCATTTCCCACCGAATCAATCAAAAGAACAAAGAACAAACAGCACCACTAGGACAAGGAGAAAATGGGTAATTTTTCATCGTCCTAAAAAGCCACAACACAGAAATGACTTCTTCCTTCCTATAAGTACTATGAACAATCTCCAGTATGAGGGTGGTGCCGTAGATACGATACTCGTACTTTGTAATCCAAGGGGGAGTAATAAGAAAAGCAAAACTCAACAACGTGTCCTGCTTTAACTTTTCCTCTTTCCATCTTATTGTTTTGTCTTTTGTTTTTTTGTTTTTTTTTTTTTTGTTTTTGTCTTATTTCACTTCTCTTACTTATCATCATAAAAAGTTATAAATCCTTGTTTAATCGCCGCATTATCCTCAAAGCGGAAATGGACAGGGAGGCGGAGAAACAATGCAGACAACGAACAAATACAATCGAGGTAATAATGGGAAAAAGCAGAAAAATGCGATACAAAAAGGAGAAGAAGTAGAAAAGGGGGAAAAAAAACAATACCAATCACCAAAATTATAATGATTTGCATAGGAAAGCTTAAAGGAAGAAAGAGTACAAAATAGTGGTGGAAAACTGCAAGAAAATGGCAATAATTTACAAGAATTACAAAAGAATCTGGAAAATTCTGCTCTTGCACATTCTGTGTGGTACACTTACAATTTAAAGCGAGACACGCAGGGTATCCTCTTCTTGTCACCTTTATCATTCCAGGAAAATAATGGTATCCTAGCTTAAGAACAAGGGTAGCACTCACATAAGCACAACATCCACTTTCCTTTCAATTAGCAGTTTCGACAATGTAGATTCTGTCAGAAGGATCTAAATGTCCTGTCGAATGGCCCTGAGATGTTGCAGTCTGATAGTAATTTGTATTCATGTTCATGATGCCTTTATGATTTATGTTTATTTTTTTTATACTGTGTTCTGCCAGCAGTTCTAAGATTTCGTGTAGAAAGTTTGGCATCACTCATTTGATAGTTCATTTAGCGTAACCTAGGATGCACCCCCTGGAGGCGAACTAAATGAGTTGCTTAAGAATGGCGAAAGCCTAGAATGGAACTGGTGGTATACAGATAGCTCGAGAAGGGATTTAGTTTGGCGCAGGTTTGTTTTGACTAAGAACATAACACTTCAAATGCTTTCTTAGGTAGATAGAAGGGTGACTGCCTATGCAGCTAGCACTCGGATCACCAAAGGATCCATTGTGGAGAAACATAAAAGAAAATGAAAAATGCCCTTGTGGCTTTGAGATAAGCAAGCGGCTTCTCTGAACGAACCCGAGATTGTTATATATCTTACGATGGTTAATGGTGGCTTTTCTGATAGATCTTCTAGGTCTCCTAAGAGGTATTCACCAGCGGTGGGGTCTAGAGTTTCAGTCTGCCCAAACTACATATATACATATGTTATCTAAGGTCTACAGGGGTCTGAAATACTGAGACAGGGTGTTGCAATAGAGATGGTGGCGGATGAACCCTGTTGAACCAGCGGCGGCGCCAATATCCCCGAAGCAGGTTACTGACTCCGAAAAACTCGGCCTCTCGTTCTAGAGGTACAGGTTGTGCGTCAGGGTATCTTCCCTATCACCGAAAAACACTCTAGTTTCGAAACAATCACAAGCCTCGTAAAAGGGCGGATTTACTGTTAACGACCCTGCAAAACGAAAAAAACAGGAACAAAATCTATTTGGGTACGAATTTGTTGTACGCGGCAGACTTCGGCATGAAGTCTTGAGCTTTAGATACGGTGAACTAAATTCGCCAACATTAACCTGATATGCGCTTACGTGCCCACAGAGTGTATTGAAGAGTATTTCTACGAGCTCCTTGACAAGACATATGAGCAATGTCCTAAGTATGACGTTAAAATCGTCCTAGGTGATTTTAAGGCCAAAATAGGAAAGGAGGACATTTGTGGTATCAGCATTGGATAGCATATCCTACATGACTAAAAGTCTGGAAATGGACTTGGGGTAATTGATTTTTCTATGGAACTTTATGTTACTATAGCTAGCACACGGTTTCTTCACCTCAACATTCATAAGGGAACATGGGGGTCACGAGATCATCAAAACGACAAACAAATGGATTATGTTGCGATCGAAGTAAGGCACTCCTCCAGTATTTTAGATGTTCGAACATTCCGAGCGGCCAATATAGACTCGGTTCACTATCTAGTTGCAGCCAAGGTACTTCTATGGATATCTCAGATGCCACAACGGAAAAATATTCTGAGGAGATTTATCGTTCAATGGCCGATCTTGTGTCCCTCAACCTTTTGAGAAGTTCTGTGCAGCCACCATCAAGTGCTGAAGACCAGTGGCACCGATGTCAAAAAGCCATCAGGAACGCCGCAACTAATGTGCTGGACCCGACCATGCCCAGCAAACCCTGCTTTGATGAAGAGTGCCGGCAAGCACATGTAACGAAACAACTTACAGAAGGACGAAAGCGGGTCGTCAGCTCTACGAACAAAAGAGAAGGGAAGAACATTGCCTTCTCCAGAGGAAAAAGAAAGAGTACGAGAAGCGCATGATCGAGGAATTAGAGAGGCGCTACTCCAGGAACAATGTTTGGAAATTTTATCAAAAGGTAGAAAGAACGTGTCAAGGCAACAAGACCCGAACAGAGATCTGTAGAGACGAACAAGGAAACATTCACAGTCGGTGTTGAGGATATGGAAAAACACTTTTGCAGACTGTTAAACGGCGACGACGACCCAAATTCTGCTGTCAGGCAGAATGAACCATTCAACCTGGATGTTGACAACCAATTTGTTCGTGTACCCGACCAAAATAAAGAGAGGATAGCAATATCCAAAATCAAGTTCAATAAGGCTGTTGGACCGATTGGCCTGCCAGCCGAGCTATTTAAGACAGTGGGTGACAATTTGGTGGAGAGCATACACCAACTAATTTTCCAAAATTTAGTCGGAGGAAAGTATTCCTGATGAATGGAACTGTGGCAGCATTGTTTGCCGATCCACAAGAAAAGAGACTCTCTAAACTGCGCCGACTATAGAGGCATCAGTCTCCTGAACATTTCATACAAGATCCCGTACGGTACGGTCACTCTGTGAGCGCCTGAAACTATTGGTCAACGAGCTATTTAGCCCCTATTAGTGCGGTTTCGCAACCGGTAAGTCCATAACCGACCAAATATTCAGGCTACGGCAGATCTTAGAGAAAACCCAAGAAGTTCAGATCGATATGCACCATCCTTTTATCGATTTTAAGGCCGAATATGAGAGCAGTTATAGGCCATATCTAATGTTGGCATCCCTGTCAGATTGTGCAGAATAACGATGAAGAATGGTCGCTGCTCCATAAAGGTTAGAAACAATCTCACCGTGACCTTTGATGTCAAAAAAAACATTCAGAGAAAGTGATGCCCTGTGATCCAACTTTTTCAACATCATACATGAGAAAATTGTGGGAAACTCGTAAGCCAACACCAGAGGCACAATTTTCCAAAAATCTGTGCAATTACTTGCATACGCTGATAACATTGACATCATCGGCAGAACACAGCGAGCTGTCACTGGTGCATTAGCAAATATTGGAACAGAAGTGGGGAAATGGATTTAGTTGTGAATGAGGACGTATCAGTCATATAAGATGGGTAGGACATGTAGAGCGAATGGACATTAACTCTTCGGCCTGAAGAATCTTCGGCTTCAATCCGGAGAGACACAAGTGTAAGAGGACCTTAACCGGCTTAGAGTGCTCTGTTAGAGGCAGTTAGCCAAAAACCGTGCTATTTGCAGAGCCTTGTTGGTTGAGTAAGTAAGTAAGCTAGTTAAATATTTTGTGTTAACAGAGCTTGGTGGGAAAAGTAAAAGATCCCAGGAATAGTTCGCGTTGAGCCTCATTTTTATACTTAGTCGTAACACATTGTAACTGAGTGGTCAAGGGGACTACTTAATTCGATGGAAGTTTAAAAACCTTGCAAATTACATTGTTTTATTGACATTCATGCCTGCAGTATTAAAGCCTTAATTTTCCTTTTCTTTTAATATTAAGTTATTTCCGTCTCATCCCTTAATCGTTAGCTCTCTAAAAACCCACCCTAACGCAAATACTTTAAACAACTTCAACAAGACTCAACTAAACTAAACTAAAAATATCATAAAATCACTAACAAAGCGACGATAAATGAAATACATTTTTCTGACAGTTTTCTCAAAAAACACATCCATCATATTACACTTAAGGATCAAGGCACCATCTAAATCAGTACATAAATAGTTCTAATCGACCGCTACTGCTACCCTCACTTCCAGGGTCTACTGCAGCAAGGAATCTCTCTACCAAAAGAATTTTTCGAAACCACTCGAAGGTTAAATAACCTCTTAAAAAATCGTTTGCAATTGACATCCATGAAAGAGTGAGCAATTGTACCCAGGACGAGAGTGGTGCACAGGCACACACATTCTATACCAACGGGGGGGGGGGGGACTCCATCGCTGAAATGAACCATCAATCAATCTATAGGACAAAGATGGAAAATGGGGAGAAGAAAATCCATTGTACGGTTCCGCTTCTATTCACAACGTATACAACGGAAAATTGCCTCCTAATAGCATGTCTTGCTTTTCATTCAATTAAAGTGAATTTAATGGGTGTGTGCCTGATAAAGAAAACCATGCAAGGTTCGACTGTTCAATCCTATTTGTTTGCAAATGGTTTTTCTATTGCCTAACCTTCAATTAATTAATCTTCGAAAAAAAAAAAATGGATTTATTCGAGCAGATGATAGTAAAAGTCTAGACATAATTTTTTAAAACAAGTTTTGTACGAGATGGGGACAAGTGAAATGAAGTCCAATACAGAATTTGGTGCAAAGTTATGTGATCTTAAATATTTTGAGACTTTGCCTCTAACAATGCATAGAGGTTGTCCTTGTTGCTTATATGAGAAGGACGACGTGGCCAAAGATTACTTCTTTAAAGCAGTCAGTACTTCTAGAAGCTTCGTATTACTAATCTTAGTCAAGAGAGGATGTACTATATACATACATTTCCTCTTCATCAACTTCAGCATACCTACAGACTCATCTGTACCAGCTAACTGAAACTATTGGAGGAAAAAAGGTAGTACTGTGTATACACATGAAGCAATTGTACAAGCTCTAGAAAGAAAAGGGGTAAACAACATAGTTCATACAAAGTGGATGTATGAACTTCTGAGCACAAGTTCAGCGGAGACTCATACACCAGAACGCAATATAGAGGTCAGAACAGCAAGAAGAAGCCCACAAATAGGAGTTCTATCACCTCGAATGTGGAGCCTTGTTGTTGATGTTGTTGATGAGCTACTTAAGAATTTGACAAACCATGGCATCAACTGTAAGGCTTATGAAGATGTTATTATTGCCAGAGGTAAATTTGAGGAAATCCTATGTGGTATTATACAAAGGAGACTCGGTAATGGCATTTGAAGGCTGGGCTGGGCTGAGCCTAAGCCCGACAAAATTACAACAATACCCTCCACGAGGAAAAGAAAACTTGAACGACTGAGGCCGATAAAGCTCTTGGGTACAATACTGATACCAGTTAAAGAAGTTAAATATCTGAGACTAGATCTAGACATTAAACTCATCTGGAAAAAAGACACATAAGAGATAACTAGGAAAGTCACGCGGGCTCTAATGATTTGCCGGAGCCTAGCGGTCAAATCTTGGAGCAATTGCAAGGGCAAAACGTAGCAATCCGGCCACCACGAGGGAGACAATCAAAAAGGTGCAAAGTTGTCATGCTTCTCTATTACAGGGGCCATGAGCACTTGCCCAACTGCAGCCATGGAGGTACTATTGTCTTCTTTCTACCTTGTGATGGAGGAATACACAAGTAAAACAGTTCTATGAATGGCCAAAAAAGGAATAGAAAGAGGTAAGTGCATTACATTGAAGCAATTCGATCTACTACTCAAAAACCTACCACTCCTGGCCTTTCCATGGGCCGGAGTCCATGGGCAAAAGTCAGGCTGAAATCTACACCATAGATAGATGTATTCAAATCAATCTTGACAAAAACCTCGCCAACTGTGTTAAAGCTATAATGTCGGATAGCCAGGCTGCTATCATAACACTTGATTCCTATGTCATTAAGTCTAAACTTGTACGGGAATGCCTGTAAAAACTTAATGAAATGGGTAGAAGAAACAATGTGACCCTTCATAGGTCCTGAACCATTCTGCAAAATAGGCATCATACCCTTAAAGAAGAGTTTAGAAAAGTAGAGATATAAACCAGGGCAAGAACCTAAAATAACGTTCAGGGCATAAGGGAAGTCTAAAAAATTAATATGTGGGCTCGAGGTTGATAAACTATTGTTTTAGGTTCAAGTCTCCACTGAACTGATCGGCCACGGTGTTGTGGTAATGACTTCGAAGGAAGGAAGGTCGCTACCCATTCGATACTCGTAGTATCAACTCCATTGTGCTTACTCAAAAAATAAAAATAAAATACGGTGAATTCTAAAAAATTCACAACAACATCCTTCGGACACCACCCATGAAGCAAATACTTCAACCTATCGTCAGCTGAGTTTGTAAACCACAAAAATCTATCGTATCTCTATATTCATTTCCGACTTACGCAGTGCTGTCTTAGTGTTAGGCCTAAAAGCCAACATCTTCCGCTCGCGCTATGCCTTAATATCTACTTTAAGGGTAATCACAGCTCCTTCAGCAAGCAAATCATAAAAAGGAAGTCTTGCGCTAGGCGAGGTAAACTCTTTAAGAATAATGTGTTTTGTAGTCTTGCTTGGCTACTTTTATCTTATGCAGATGCTATCTAAGTTGTCAATGCTCTAATAGGTAGCTTGGACCTTCTTTGTTGTGTTCACAAATAATTTGTTGGCCTTGCTTTGGACCTTAAAGGTTGTCTAAAGTCTACAGAGAGTTCATCGATCTTAGTGTTATTTTGGAGTGTGACCAACAAGTGGGCATACGACCTTTTCGTCAGACAGTCAGCTCGTTAATTTCCTCGAAACCTTCATATTCTGGCATCCAGGCTACAGTAATAATGATCGTGGATCAAGGATTATTTTCCAAGGCTTGAGACAAGACAAGAGAAGCTAAGACGCATATTCCTTCCAGTTTTCTCCGCAAGCATTTCCGTGCACAAGTTTAATAGCACTTTCAAGCGCTGTCTTACGTTCTTATATTTTTATGAGCTGTATGCGTGAAATCCTTTATGGATACTCCAAAGCCCGTGCTATCAGTTATGCCAGACACCATACTACTGCATGTTTAAGTGGGTGAAACACCCCCTAACCCTGTCCTGAACCGCCGGTCAAGGCATTCCTTCATAGGCAGGTTTTGACGTCGTCTTCTCCATTTTATGATCCAGAGTTTTCTCGCTCTTGGGCTCTTAAGGTTTGGTTTTCCACTGCATGATGCTTGCAAGGTTTCTCTTGGCAGTATTCCATGCTTGCTAGCATGAACAATACCAATCTCCTTGAGGTTAACGCATTGGCTATCTGTCGTCCTAGTATGGGTGCTGCTCCTTTTTTCTTGAAGCCGTATTGTCGATCGGAAAGTTCGTTGTACTGGTCAAGTCTGTCGCGAATATTTTTTTCCAGAACGTTCCCTACTGTGTTTACAATGCACAGTGCTCTGACGACGGTTAGTCTGGGGGCTTGTCTTTTGGGATTAATGCCAGCCTCTGTCTATTCCATTGCAGAGGGACGTTGTGTAGAGGATGTGTAGTTTTAATGGGCTCCTTTAAGGCGAAGGTTAGAATCCCGTTCATTCCATTGAGCCAAATGCTTCCTCAATTTATGCAGTTGTGACGGATAGCATTGTTTCCATAGCTTCTATTATTATGCGGGAAAGGTACACACTAGTATTCCTTGCGAATAGCCCGCTGACTATATTCATTATGTCCATAACTATCTTGTAGGACCTTCCCCACGGGTTATATTGTTATATGTATTGTCTTCTCTTAACGATTTGAAAGATTAGGCTTTACTAGTTTTTTTTTCGTTTCCTTAGGAATTTTTCCCGTATCTTTTCGGAGGCTTCTCTTCGTCTTTGCCTTGCTCACTGCTGGCGCCATCGTAGTTTGAGGCAGTCTGCTCTCAGCTTAGCTACCCAGCCGTTCCACCAGTACATCGATGTTCTCCCATTTTCCTTCCCTATACGCTGCATGGATGCGTTGCATCCTCGGGTGAGGAAGTTGTCAGCTTTTTACATTTTTCTTCAACTGTACCCCTGGGTAATTCCATCTTGCTCAGCCAATAATTCAGTATCTCTTCATCAATGTTCTTACTTTCCCAGCCCCAATTGTGTATCTTTTAGTGATTTTTTGGTATTGAAACCGTCTTGGCTTTATTATCGTAAATAGGTCCGATGATTACTGTTTGCATAGAGATCTTGTTTGACTTCCCATTTTGTTTTCCTAGCTATGCTTCTAATGGCGAAAATTAGGTGTTTCTTTGTTTCCTTGATTTAGTAGAAAAAAATCTAATTTAGTAAACGCATCCAGCAATGCTTCACCTCTGCGGTTGGTACTCATACTGCCCATGCATTAAAGTCTCCGCCTACAATCGGTGGTGATTTTTCTCGTATATCCACCACAAGTACATCAAACACACCTGGGTACGTTCTTAGTTGGGCCTAACTATATGCTCCAGCTCCCAATAAGGATTCATCTGTGCACTAGATAATTTGGTAATGTTAAGAGACCTTCATTCCTCCATTCGTGGTGGTCACGTATAATTGCTTGTAACTTTCTAGAGCATGGATCTGATATCTTAAGAATGTATTCCAGTATCCTTAAATAACATGAAAGGTTACAGGCATTGACACTCGATATAACTTCGTTCTGTATTGCACAGATGTAAAGATGTATTACCCGATAATACCCACATAGGCTAGAAGAAAGAGTCTATTCAAATGTTTCTGGAGAGTTCTTGGTCGCTACTTGTTTCATTGTCATTGAAGAAGATCGAAATTTACATTATTTGACTTAAACCGGACTTAGAGAGAAAAGTCCGGTTTAAGTCCACAGAAATTCAGGCCATTGGGCTTTCTACATATAGAAGGAACCTTCAATAATATCAAATCCGAATTCATAAAACTAGCACTGAATCAACAAAGCGTAGATCCTGTCATCGACTGGATTGAATGCATGCTCAAGACGACACTTCACATCAACTTAGAACTGGGAGACAGCCAATTAAATGCACGGGTCTTTAGAGGAACTCCGAAAGTAGGTTCTCCTCTACTGGTCGCGAACGATATTTTAAAGAAACTAGAACAAGGGTGTAATTTGTTGCATATGTGAACGATGTTGTCATAAAGGCGACAGACAAGTTTCTGCCCATCATCACCAAACTACTACAATCCATCCTCAATACTGTATACAAATAGGCGGAACCCTCAGAGAGCAACAAGAACTATCGGGCCACTGAGACTCAATGGTACGTAGCTCTAAATCTCAAATAAGGCGAGATACTTGGGTGGCATACTCTACCGAAAGTAAATTGGAAAGGTAATTCGTCAGAATTACAATAATCCCTTCTGTATACATATGTACACAGCATCGTTAGACTCATTCTATCCTCTCGATGCCGTACGTACTGATCCAAAGATTAGCATAGATAGGCACTACTAGTGCCATTAAAACTACGCCTACCACAACCCTTGAAACTATACTCGTACGAATACCATTAGACATGCACCTAAAGGTGGATGTGCAAGGGTACCCTCCGTTTGAATCAAACCAATTTTCGAAAAGAAGGCAAAACGGGCCACCGCACTATTGCGAGATGGGCATACCACACCCTGGCTTTGGCCTAAACGAGGAAGAAAAAAATCTCAATCCTCACAGTAGGGTTTGACAAAGGAGTGGGCTCTGGTATCTACAAGCACAAAACTTCCTCAGACTGGCTAATGTGAGATAGAGCGCACTTTCATCTTTTCGTTTCTCCAAAAAAATCTAGACGAAACTAGAACCAGCCAAAATCCTACCATTTAAAAGAATCCATTGAGCACTCTTCAGATAGCTCACTTCCTATTCGAGTGTCATAGCCTACACAGAACCAGAAAAACAGACTTAGACGACCTGTTAGGCTACCATTAACCATTCTAAAATTTATAACAATCTCGGGATGGTTCAGGGAGGCCACACAGTCAACTCAAAGCCCCTTTTTAATATGTCTTCTTTTCCCATTTAGGATTCTCCACGATAGAGGTACACAATGGTTCAATTGCCAATCCGAGTGTCAGCTGGGTATGAAGTTACCATTCCTACGTACCTACCTAAAGACTTGGTTCTATGCCCCCGATAAATAATGGGATTGAGCGGCTTGCTGGCACATATTAAGTTAGCTGATGGTCAGCAGTAGTAATAAAAAGTATTGGAAACCATTCAAAAATGTACTTATCTACTATTCCCCATGGATCCGGTGACCATTGGAACATGTACTGCTATTCAAATTTGCTATAAAAAAAAGTATTCACATTGTGCAACATACTCTCTTCCGCTATAAACGTAATCTGTTCAATAGAACTCGGTAATAAATCTTTTTAATATCCAATCCCGTATAATAAATATACAACGGATTAACGTAGCCCAACAAATGAACGAAAAAAAAAAAATAAAGAAAAACCCTTTTATGACATCATTTTTACGCCCCAAAGTTTGTTTGTTTTTGTTTTAGCTACCACTCACGATCGTAAAAATTGGCGAGTCCTTTCAATTGGAACTCAAAATCAGCATTTTAAATCGGCAATTTGAAGGAAATTCCAATCCTCTCTCAGTGGATTCTTCCTCACAACACCCCTACACACAATAATCCAACAAACCCGTTTAATTGGTGTCAATTATCCTGCTGAAGGCGAAGTACCTATTAAAAAAATAAATAAAATTACGCTTGTGTATCCTGGCAGTAGAATATTTATATCCTCCGCTTTGAACCCATTCTCCGGGTTCACTCATTCAAAATGAAGTATTATTTCGAATGTGTCGGAGAGAACGGAATTTCCTGCCAAAAAGGTATTTAAAAATTTTATTATGAAACATTTCCTTGTCAATTATTCATATACTCGTACAGACACGAAGGATGGGTACCGAGTTAATGAGCTTCGAATATGCTCTCCTCGAACTTGAATACAATTACGTACATGCAACGACAACCACTCAGATGTTTGTTTTTTTCTGTTTTTTTTTTTTTTTTTACGAAACACCCTGACAAGGACCATTTTCTACTTTTGTAATAGTTTTTCAGTCCTGGATTTAATTTTCTTTTTTGATCGATTTACGAAATCGAAAGCAGAATCGTTCAATACTGTGCATCTGGGTATAATATGGCAGGACCGGTCCGCAAACATGGTAGCCAGGGTACCTACTGGTAAAGTTGCCTGTATGTGTGTGTGTGTGTGTGTGTGTTGTGGATGGAAATCGTCAATTTGCATATTTTCACGGTTCTGGTGAGTTTTTTAATTGTTTTCTTGCCACCACCTTTTTGCTACTTCCCTGGTTCGTAGGAGGATTTTTATTCCAATTTTCTTTTATTGGCAATTTATCTCTTTTTCGAAAGTCAATTAATAGGGTATGCTTCACTGGGATGTAAGGGTTGTAACACAGTGGACATAACCGATCGATGGCAGTCTGTAATTTAATAATTCAAATAAAATTTATAAACTAATTGGTTTTGGCACTGTTACTAGACGAAGTAACGAAGTGAAGAAGTATTCAATTTACGACGTCTTATTGAAAAAAATGTTGGGACATCATAGATCCTATTGAAGCAGAAGAAGCAGCAGCAACAGTAGAACCGTTTATAGAGTCACCAAAGAGCTGATAGATTGCTGCAGGTCTACCCAACACTCAGTGAAATGGTTAGACGGTTCTTATGATGGAGAAGGATCAACTGAAGAGATGGAAGGAGTATTTTGCTAAAATTTTCAACCGAGTATTCGGTAGTTAGCAGATCCTGGAACAAACTCAGGAAATCCGAATCGATATCCAACATCTTTTCATCGATTTTAAGCTAACATAACAGCATCTATAGAAATGAACTATACAGAGTCATGTCTAGTTTTAGCATTCCAGCCAAACTCGTCCGTTTGTGGAGAATGACGATGGAGAACACTCGCTGCTTCATCAAGGTCGGTAACGACCCCACCGAGATCTTTTATTATGTGACAAGATGACGCGACGTGTTGTCATACTTACTTACTTACTTAACGGGCTCCCGACCCGTGAAGAGTCTCTGCCTGGGACACAGCAGACCTGCATTCTCTTCGATCCCGGGCACGCTGCTTCCAGTTATCTAGACCAAGCGCTCTGGCATCCGCGATAGCTCGATCCTTAAAACGGAGGTTTCTTGTCTTCTCGAACCTGGGGGCTGTGATTCGAAGATCCTCTTTGCTGGAGCATTATTGTCCATTCGCTCGATGTGGCCGAGCCAGTGTAGTCGACGTGTTTTGGCTTTTTGGACTACATCCACATCTTGGTACAGCTCATAGAGTTCGCGGTTGTATCTTCTTCTCCATTTGTCCTCTTCACATACGGGATCGAATATTTGACGAAGAATTTTTCTCTCGAAAGTGTTCAATATCTGCTCTGCTTTTCTCCTTATCGCCCAGCACTCGGCTCCATATAGCAGAACTGACAGGATCAATGTTTTGTAGAGGATGAATTTCGTCTTCCGTGACAGAAGTTTTGAACCCATTTGTTTCGATAAACCGAAGTAACAGCGGTTTCCTAGGTTAAGACTTCGCCGAATCTCCACTAATGTGTCATTCGTGGAATTGATATTTACTCCGAGGTAGGTGAACTGCGTAACCACTTCGAAGTTACTGTTGTCAATAGTGACGTTTTGTCATATGCGGTAAACAGATTCTTTTTTGTTTTTTAACAACAAACAACAAGGCTCATTTGGCCTGTTCTTCGATTGCTGTAAAAGCCATTAAAACTACCCGCTGGGAATGACCGATGATGTCGTTTGCGCATCACAGCAGCTGGACAGCCGTGTTAACACCTGCCCTTCGCACTATCTCTTTTAGCACGAGATTGAAGAAGTTGACAGCGCATCTCCTTGCCGAGATCCGGTATATGTTTGGAATTAATTGTTCGGAGGAAGTGTTTTTGAATTGTACATTGCATCGCGTATTTTCATAGAATCGCCTTTCTTGAAGATGGGGCATATAGAGCTGATAGTCCAGTCATCGGGCATGACTTCATCCACCCATACTTGGTTGATGACTTGGTGCATGCACCCTACCAAAGCATCACCACCATGTTTGAAAAGCTCTGCTGGTAGACCATCAGAGCCGGCGGCCTTGTTGTTCTTCAGCTTTTTGATAGCTGAGTCTTCAAAACCGGGAGGAGGCATTCTCTAGCTGCTGGAAATGCTGCTTAAACACATATACTATTCCCTCTACTTCGGTGACTAGATTTCCTCCACTGTTTCGAAGAACCTGCGTTCAGGGCGTAAAGCCAGTTTCCAGTTGCTTGGGTTTCCTAAAAAAAACTTCCGGATGTTGTTCCTATCGCGGGACTCTTTTATATCCTTGAGCTGGGAGACTGCGTGGCGTCTTTTCTTCTTACGCAGGATCTTCTTATCCTCCCTTCTTCTGGTTCGATATTCCTTTTTCGTTGTCACCTTTTTCCGATGCACGCTTTCATCATCATACCAAGGGCTCTTTTTGGGTGTGTGCCTGATAGCCTATGGTGGTCTCTGCTACCCTTTTGATGATGTCGCGATACTGGGTCCACAGATTGTAGGCGTTTGTAGATGGTGAATGCACAGGCTCTGGCTACTCCAGTCGTGATAAGGCTTCCAACGTTGAATTTTTTTTTCTGGTCGGTCTGCAGCTTCTTCTTGTTAGATAGTAGATCTCTGAATTTGGCTGCAACAAGAAATTGGTCAGAGTCTACGTTTGCCCATCTAAAAGTTTGAACATTCAGAATATTGGATGCATGCCTCGCAACTAATAGCACGTGGTCAATTTGGTTGGCTGTTCGACGATCTGGAGAGGGCCAGGTTGTTGTGTGGATTCGTAGTCCTGGAAATCGAATGCTACTTATTGCCGTATAACGAGCTGCTGCAAAATCGATTAGCTGGAAGCCGTTGCCTATTGTCGTGCCGTAGAGGCCGTGCTTTCCGACTAATCCGCCGAAGATGTTGTTCTTACTGATTTTTGTATTGAAGTCCTCGAGTATGATTTTGACATCATATTCCGGACAGGCTCCGTAGGCTTCGTCCAGAAGGTTATAAAACTCCTGCTTGATAGTGCCTTCACATTATCCTGATGTTTTTGAATATTGCCTTGATGCGGATCACAGCTAGGCGATCGCTGATCGTTATAGGTTTCCGGGGTTAAATGGACCCGAACTGTGGTCTAAGTGAGCAGAGACACTGTCACAAGGCAACTATCTACCTAGCCTAACCTAAGACCTTGATCACCCCAGTCCTGTATTATGCCACTAAAGCACGGACTCTATCGAAAACGGATGAAAATAGCCTGATACTTCGAAAGATATACATTTCCATTTCCGTTGACGGGCTTTGGAGCAGGAGATTCAACAACGAACTATACGAGCTATAAGCGACATCCGCCTAGTCTAAATACTGTCCATCAATCATCTTAGATGGCTAAGACGTGTAGAGCGCACAAAAAGCTGGGGATCCCAACCAACTTACGCAACTGAAGGTACATAGGTAGCTAAGGATCGGACTAAGTGGAGACGCTTGTTAGTGGAGGCCAAGTTTCATCACGAACTGTACCATCTAAATAAGTAAGTAAATAAGTTTTCGAGTATAACAATGGCATTGGGAATCCGAGGATTGTATGATAAGGATACAATCTCTTCGAGAGTGTCATCTGTTGATGTTATTGGTGTGACTTTTATTTTAATCACAGCCGAGTGATTGTTTATATTGGTTTGAAGTCAATGAAACATTCCTCATGGTAAGTCCACAGCTTAAGCTGTAATTATGTCGCAACTTGGTAATTTTGATATTCCTAATCGTATGTACGTTGTATGGTGTCATCCAAGAAGTGGTCTCGATTTAAATTTCGCGCCATTGTTGAACTGTCAATATTCAACATTCATTACGATGACTTTTGAGAGTAACAAACTAGAAGGTTATTAAATATGGTCCAATACATACTCGCACTACGTGTTGAAATAATGAAAATTCACTACAAAAGCTGTAAAAATATCGCACGACATTGCACACAGATGCTGAAATACCATGAGACTCAATTGCGTGACAAATTTCCTGGACGTGTTGTTTCTCGAAATGGAGACTACAATTGGCCGCCGAGATCGTGCAATTTAACACCATTAGACTTAGCCCTTTGGGGTTATGTTAAAGATAAAGTCTACGCCAATGCTCCACCAACGATTCATCCAAACAAAAATGAGCGAAAAGCACCCGTAATTTTGCAGAAAACATGAAGAAAAATTTCATTACAAGGATGGCTATTTATAGGCAGAGCCGAGGCAAACATTTGGTAGATATTACTAACCTCAGAGTTTGTAGTTTAGATTGAAACAAAAATATCCCGACATCTTACAAAAATGTTGCGTTTTCTATTGATTTAAAATGACATCTCTTGTTGGATGCACCACAGCAATGTTGGCAGATTCATATTTCTAAAAACCACTCCTTGTGTACAATGTACACACATTCCAGATATTGGTTGCCAGTGTTCGTTTGCTTCCACACCAGTGATTTATGTGCAGGCACATTTTGTGTCGACATTGTCGGCCATCATGCAGATGAGGAGGGATTCCATGACATGTATGTATATCTTGACAGGATTCTACCTTGAAGTTACAAAAATTGTATGATGGTGCCGCTAACAAATCAGTCTATCAAATAGCACAGATGTATGAAATTAATGATACGACCAGTTCCCATGTTGAACACAACACAATTTGAATTGAAACCAACAATCACGCCCACACATCCTACATATGTACCTACATATGTATGCAGCTTACAACAAATTCGATGAGTCAGATGATGATAATCGGTGACAAAGGACTACGCTCTTATTCCAATCCATCCCAGATAAGAGGAATGAACGAATAATTCCATCAACATCATCATCAACTTGATATCAAATTAATCCATTTGCATATCCATCATGCTGGGTTCTTTGTCTCCATTTATCTTTATCCCGCACTGCATCAGCAGCAACAGCAGCAGTATCGCCCATTCCAATGGCCAGACGTGAAAATCCCAGCGGGTTGTAACGAACGAACATGTAATGCTAACGCATCATTGAACAACAATTTATGGCCTTCAATCCGTCATCATAATCCCTGAATCCACGAGCACGAGGTTATAGAAATATCGATGTAGAGACATTCATTTCCACACCAATTACATTGGACATTTGCCTTTGCCCTCTGACGTTACTGCTCCAGTAACTTTACAATTGAGGATTATGTTATCATGCAGACAACTACTGCTGATGCTACCACCACCCGATATTGGCCCGCGTCAAGCACACGCAACAAAGTTCAATAGAGTACGCATTATCCTGCGGAGGTTCTGAGGACTGAGGATAGCAAAAATGCCAGAAAACAGTGTGTCTCTAAAGTTATCAATCAAAGCCTTGGCGACAAGTACCAGAGAGTTTGACGATTTTCGTTTTTTTTTTTTTTTTCAAATAGGATTTTGCCATATCCAACTGGGTCAGAAGGAAGAGGTTGACAAAAGGACTCGCAACAGCAAGCGATTTACTGAACTGAACTCAAGTGAATGGAATGAAGATAAGGGGCTTCATCAAAATTTATTAATTTGATGTCATGCTGCCAAAGGACACAGTTGAGTAGAACAAAAACTCAAAAACTGGAGACAAGTACTGAGAATGATAAGTAAATAAGGAGGAGCGCACCGCACAAAAAAAAAAGGAACTTCATAATAATGGATTACACTAGTCATCGGCTTGGTGGGGTGTGCAGCCGCCGGAAGGCTCTTGCTTTTGTCTTCGGCGACAGCGACCAAATCGCCATTTGCCAATGTCAAGTTTGACAAATTGAATCGGAATTTTTGACGACTTTTTATGTTTTCCCGTTTCTAGAAGTGGAAGTGTCCTGTTATGTGTTGAGGAAATAATTTTGGTATTTTGTTGATACAGAGCCACCGAGGATCTTTGGCAAACGAACTGACGGAGCACTTGTGGGCGAAAGAAGTAAAAGAAAAAAATAAACCAACTGCGAGAGAAATAAGTCAGCTTAATGGACCCCTTAGCTGATTATGGAGAACGTCTTGTTAATGTCATAATGTGTGGTCGGCCGTGATGAGGTTGTTTTGTGTCATTTTTTTGTGATCTGGTGTTCTACTCAAGTGAATTTATAAATACGTGTCTGAAGTTGGTTTTTTTTCGGTTTCTGGTAGAAGATTACAATATTAAATAGGGCATGCTTTAGATTAATTAAAACGAGGTACAGTGGGTTATAAGGCGGAATAAGTTAAATTCTAATAAAGACAACGTCTGTAATGAGCACTTGTTAGAGTAGTTAAGAGTAATTGCTTGCGAAAAATAAGTTCTTGGACCAGCAAGGCTGGATTAAGGATCCTGCCCTACTTTAAGGGATTCTTCGGTTTTCGGTTTGAAATGGATAGGGAAACTAGGAAAGGGAGCGCGACCTGTGTATAAAATACTCATAGAACAACTGGTATACCTTGTAGTTATCAGCTTGGCAAGAAGACTTTATTAATTCTTCAAGTTTACTGGAGATTATTTTTTATAAAGTGACAGAAAACAGCTGCTTTGAAACATTAAACATTCTACATAACATGGGTTCGAGATTTACCAGAGCTTACCTACTTCAATAGAAAAGTAAAATTCAATAGTAGCGTAGGATTACGGAATAAAGCTTTATGGTTGAAATTCTAGAAAATATTCAAAATTTCACGATATTAGCTTTCAACTATCTCCAAGATACACGAAAGAGTTTAATCGTCAATTCAGGTTCGATTCCCAAACAATAACAAAAAGTTTTTTTCTCGCTAGCGTTTGGCAAACATCAGAGAGTATAATTGGCATGAAAAAGCTTCGTTAATAAAAAATTAACCTTCGTACACGGCATTAAATTGTAGGTCCCTTCCTTGTAAAGAAAAAATAACACTCACAACACAAATGGTTTTTAGAAACTAGGCAAGGACCTATTGTATTTGTATTTTGGATACTTGAGTCGGCGAAGATCTCCTTCTATTTGTTCGTCTCACTTGCGTTGCCTCTAGGAACCAGATTCGATTTGTGGGTCTGGGTGCTCTGGCTGCTTAAGGACAGTTGAGAAGAAACAAGGAACAGGGAATATGGTAACCTATCGAAGCCTATCTCTAGAAACTTCGTCTGGGAACAGGAAAACAAAATCTCGACGGCTACGGAACCAAACACTTCGGAGATTCAAAGATCAGAAGAAGAAATGAAAGAGAACAGCTCCAATAGGGCCCAAGCTATAAGCAAACTCGAATCCATCCATACAGACCCCGCCGGTAAGATCACATTGGAGAACTGGCTATGATGGAAAACGAAATTTTACGAAAGCTCTTTAAAACTGCTAGTGAAAACATCAGGCGTCATAATTTTTGGTATCGGGGAGTTAAGAATCGAAATCCTAATTGATGACAACAGAAATGAGTCAGAAAACTGCTCGTGAAGCAAATTACTTCGTATCACCCCAAAGTAGGTACAGTGCTA
The DNA here is from genome assembly GCA_905220385.1 of Xylota sylvarum. Taxonomy (NCBI): domain Eukaryota; kingdom Metazoa; phylum Arthropoda; class Insecta; order Diptera; family Syrphidae; genus Xylota; species Xylota sylvarum. The sequence goes on from LR999958.1 coordinate 52,009,246, forward strand.
GAGGACGTTGTCACCCCCAAGAAAATAAAGTGAGCAGTGCACAGCTTCCTCCCATTCTAATCCCCTTGTCTCGATGGTATCTTACCAGTGGAATTACAGTAAGCTTTTGATACTTTAAGTCCTTGGGTCCACATTATCTTTAGGAGTAGCTTAAACTTCGGCTACACCCCGAGATCCTGGAGGAGGACAAAAGTAATCTTCATGCCGAAAGATGTTAAGACCTCCCACAAATCCTTAAAACTTCTGGCCTCTTAGCCTATCCTCCCTATCCTCCTTTCTGTTAAAAACGTTGGGAAGACTGATCGATGTCCACATTAGAACAAATTCATGTAGTAATATCCTATTGGTATTGAAACACGGGAATCGCAATGGAAAATCGGTAGAGATTGCCTTGCAATCTTTGGTAGGAATCATTAAGAAATCTTTTGAGAACAGGGATTTCACTATGGTGTCCTTCCTTGATATTAAAGAAGCTTTAACAATGTCAAAACAAAAGCTATATCTGCTGGACTTTTTGACTTGAAGGTTGACCACTATCTTTGCTATTATATCGAGCAAATACTAAAAAGTAGGCTTATCCATACTGAGCTGGGGTGCTGTCTGTCAGATGGTCGGTAGAGGGATACCCCCCAGGTCAGAGTATTATCACCCTTATTGTGACTCGTGGTAGTGAATGAGGTACTCCTTATCTTGGGTCAAGAGGGATTCAGTGTCATAGCCTATGCGAACGACATTACGATAGCGATATCAGGGAAGTTCATTCTTACAGTTTGAGACCTGATGGAGTCTGCTCTACTTAAAAAAACTCACAAGTGGACAGATAGTGTCCGTATCGGAGTTGATCCGTACAAGACTGAGCTAGTATTGCTAACAGGAAGGTATGAAATATCATATATCTCCTTTTTGTATAACTTCTCCAAAACTCAAGGGTATTGAATTGCAATTTGCAGATTACGCCAGATACTTGGGTGTTATTCACTATAAAAACTCAGCAGGAAACTGAATATTCTAGACTGTGCTAGGAACACCTTTATTCATGTAGGAAGGCGTTAGACCTAAATTGGGGTTTCAAGCGCCAGATTGCTGACTGGATATATACGACAGTCGTCAGACTCATCCTTATGTATGGAGTACTAGTTTGGTGGACGACACTCGTTAAGAAAAGCTACATTGCAATACTTGAGAACGTACAACGGCTATCTCGGAAACATCCTAAACGTTCATAACACTATTCCTAGTAATTCGGACTACATTGTCCTCTATTTGGACTTTAACGTCAAGTATAAAACCAGGATTCCTAGCAGAAGTGCTTGTGAATCCGGAGAAATTTTAAACGAATCTGCTACAGAGATTTACACAAACGGATCCAAGACAGCGTCTGGAACAGATGCCGGAGTCTACTTCAGTGGACTGGATATTTGTATCAAGACACGACTGCCGGACCACTGTAGTATATTTCAGGCAGATGTCACAGCACTCCGTGAAGTTGCGACCTAGCCTTCGACTCGATAGGGTATAGCGCTATTGTTTCCTACATAGTTAGTCAAGCTGCGATAAAAGCCTTGGAATCGCCAATAATTCCATCCAAGTTGGTAAAACAAAATCACGGATCTCTTAACGAGATCGCTGTCAGGTGCGACGTGTCGCTGTATTGGGTTCTAAGCCACATGGATATTCAGGCAATTGCAAAGCGGGAGCTAGCTAAAGAGGGTGTAGTTCGGAACCTCCCTGACAATAGGAGCACATATTAAATTGATAAAATTTCAATTAGATAACCAAACAGTTAGAATTTCAAACAGTAGATGAAACAGCATGTCTCTCTTCTAAACAGATCTAGCCAGAGCTGGATTGTAGGAAAACCAGTAGACTTATTTCTGCCAATAGGTCAAATCTAAGAAAGATAGTTAGCGCCTTCACAGGGGACTGTCTGGTAGGCAGACATGCCAGTAGGATTGCTGCTACCTTTAACGATTTCTGTAAAAGCTGTAAAGACGAGGAATAGGAGGAAACCATATCATACCTTCTTGGCTCTTGTGTTGCCTCGGGGAGTAATTCTTTGAAAATTTTAACGATCTAGCTAGACTTGACTTAAGCTAAAATAATGGCAAAAAGGCGAACCATATTTCTTCGGCACGGGTTCACCCCGAAACTGGTTGCCTTGCCTACTGTCCCATTTGGGATGTTACCATGAAGATTTCCTGTGCTGGTAGTCCGGTTTTTCCATAGTGGTATTACAATGAATCTTCTTTTGGTCTAAGAGTGTGCTTCGCATTAGTTGCATCATCGTTTTACATTCCCCAAGAATTTTTCTGTTTATAAAAACTTTCGCAAAAAAAACTATTACAGCTAGAAATACTAGATGTGGGTTACATTGCGCCCGTCCACGTCCACATTACTACTGCGCCCGATGGAAGGTTAAAGCTTATATCTATTAAACCATTCGTTTGCTATCAAAATACTAAAAAAATGCACTCTACAGCTAAAACTGAAATTTTCTAAAAATCGTATGGAGGCCCCTTTTTTTCTAAACATTTACCAAATGAGCAAATGCTCATCAAGTAGAAGGAGCAGCAAAGATATCAAAAAGAGGGCTGAGTCTATTTGTAACAGGGATAATCAACCTTCTTTTAAAATAAAATTGGGGAAAAGATTTCAGATCTCACCTTGTCAAGTAATAATTATCCAAAAACCCATCGGTCGCTAGATATCTCAAACTCCTGGACGGAATCGAGGTAAGAATCGTTAGAACTCCTAATGAACGTACGCTTTCCATTGTTTCTTGGAAAGAACAAGTAGGTATTTTGAAATCAGAGAACAATATTCTTTAGCTTTTATTTAATAATAAAAGAAAACAAGTACTCGATCGTTAGAACCCATCGGCTTTATCATAAATGCACAGTATTGAATTGAAACTGGTTTTATTCAATACTCCTATGAAATGATTAATGGGACAAAAGAAATTTATCGATTCATTGGGCGGATTTACAAGCTAAAAATAAATATTCAAAAGTTACATGGAACCTAACAGATATTTGTATTTCATGATTGCACATTGTCTGCACGAATATAAATTTTGAATTTGTTCAAAAGGGAATAATTCATCATGAACACAAAACTGTGGGAATGGGGGGATAGGTTGCTTGTAAATGGTTTTTGTAAAAGCTTTGTGTTTTTTGTTTCACAGTTGAATAAGCAATTTAGTTACAATTTTTATATACATACATACACTCGTATATGGATGTATTTTTCCTTTTATTTGTTTGGTTTGTGTGTGTATCATATATGAATGCGTAAGCGTACATTTTCGCTGTGAATGCGAATAATGGATTCAATGAATTATAGTTTAATTGTTGTGTTGGCTTTGTTCGTCAGTGGAAAATGAGTGTTCATTTTTGGAGTGGATGTTCATAATGTATACTTTTGAGGAAGGATTTAGTGTGTACCTGTGTACCATATCCCTAGATGGTTAATAGTTTATGTCATATGAATGTGATTATTATCAACAGCATCGTTGATTAAGTCACGTTTGTGTTTCACTTATTTATAATATTGAGCTATATGAACGAAAAGATGGTGATTAATAAAGCTATACGGTAACGAAGGGAGTCATGGAGGGACAATGAGGGATCTAGACAATGAGGACTCATCTCCGAATAGTCAGAAGATTTCAAAAGAACCAAGCTTCGAAAATTGGAATAATGTGTGATAGATGTCAGGAACTATGAATATAGAGAAAGAAGGCACTTTTTAGTTGAATAGGTAGCTTCAACTAAAAAGTGCTAGATCGACATTGTCCTGCTGAAAATAAACGTCGTCCACGTACATATCATCAATTTCAGGCAAAAAAATTCAGTCAAAAAAGTTCAGTAACGCAATCCATTCACTGAAACGGTCCAACCGGCATCATTTTCGAAAAAATAAAGCTCAATGACACCGCCAGCTCAATAACCGCACCAAACTGCCACTCATGGAGAGGTTGTTCCACTATTTCTATTGGGTTTTCGGAGTCCTATGTCCTATGATTATGTTCATTCATTTCCAGCGCCCAACAACCGAAAGCATGGCCTCAATTTTTGTGCCAAGTGGACCATATAAGAATGTAGCCCAAGAAATTTATGCAAAAGGAGGTGTAAAGCAGTTAGAAATGGACGCACCTAGGTTTTCAGTCACACTCTCAGCTACGGCGGCTATATTGTCACCTAACCTTGCGGTACAAAGACGAGTTGGATTCTTCACATCACTAACCTGTTCAAGACCTTAAAATTTATCGATTAAAATTACTATAACTGTGCGAGAACGCGCGAGAGGATGACCAAAAGTAGTACGAACTTTATGAAACGTTTTCGCGATATTTTCACCGTTTTTGTAGCTAATGTTCACTATTGCAGCATGTTGTGCGAATGTGTGTCGATCCATTTTTTGGAACCTCCTAGTTCTTACTCATTAAAAATCATCGCATTCACAGTTGAATATTGACAGTTTAACAATGGCGTTAAATTGATAATCACACCTCTTGTTGGAAACCCTTTAGGAAGTCATGGAAAGTGTGAGACTGATTGCAACATCGTGGGCTAAACGGGCTCAGGACCTAATGAAAAGGATTCAACATTATTTCGAATGCAAAAATATATAGCCCGAGTCTTTTTTGTCTAGCTAAAGAAGCAGTAAATTCGACTAAAGTGAGTAAAATTAAGCTACCGTACTTTTGTCGGGTCATCCCTAGAGATTGTCTATACTAATGGCAGTAGACATGATCTATAAATGATGCTCTAAGAGTGGCCTCTCGGTCAATCCTTTAATAAGTGAAGATATTTTAAGACGACCAGTCTAACTCAGGGCGCTTCTGTCCATATCTCTGATGAAGCTAAGCTTAGGTGTTATTCCCGATTAAAATAATTTCCATTGTTAAGGCGTGTCATATTGAAGACATCCGAGGTGCTCTCAGTTTTCTGTTTATAATGTTTTTGGCAAGACATCGCGCTAATCTCCGAAATAGGACATTGCACTGTTTTCATGGATATGGCTTATGAACCAATGGCACCGGAACTTGAACTGCTGTGGAAATTTTAAAGTCGCTTTCCTTGGATTTGGGGCTGGTTTCGATGAAAGTTGGAGTTTTCACGGATACATTAAAAAAAATTAAGGTTTCGGTGTTATTGTCCTCGTGGAGACCGTTAACACTAAAATTGAGTATGTTTCTGCTTACAAGTGGGTACTTATGCTATTAAAATGGCTGCAGACGTGTCGAAACATCTGCGTTTATTGCTCTACCCTTTAACAAGTTCCAAAATAGTTGGAGAATGCAAGCACTGTCTGAATTTTTGTTCGCAAGTCTGAAATCTTCTCACTTTTGCCTGGGATTCAGGTCTTGCTGGGCCAGTTCTCAGGTCAGACGACTTTCAATTACCATTGTTAAGCCCATTCTATGAAGACGGAAGCATTGATACACTTACACTAGCAACTCCTACTCTATCTAAACTGCAAACTGGGTTCTTACCCATTTGAAAAATTTCCGCGCTTTCAAGCGAGAAAGGAAAGAAAGGGTGTTTCCACAAATGGGCTCTTTCCTGCTTGCGGACGATAGCGGATGAACTTTCATAATGGTGTCAACGGGTATGTACGCTACTTGGTTAACACGTTGTACGAGCGTCTTCGGCATATTCGAAGTAGAGGTCCAGATTGAGCGAGAAACTCTTCACCAACCAGAATGAACATAGTCATCATCAAAAACTCGTGTATAGCCGAATTCACCGTAGGGAACGTCGGAAATATATGAGAAAAGTTGCATTTCTACAGGCGTTACCGCGGCAATTGAGAGCGAAAGACTGAATTAAAGAAATTCCTCTTAGCCTCTCAACTCATGGATATAGAAGCGTCTAGTAAGAAAACCCTAATCTGGAATGTTTACAAGAAAGTCAAGCAACTGGTCACAGCAACCGGGAACACATGCTCTTTGAAAAAATAGAGAAAAGCTTTTCACAGATGTGCACCGAGTAAGGAGTACTTCTAGTAGCGACATAGACAGTGACACCGGAAGAAGATATCTTACATCCAGTCGGTGAAGTAGTTCTCGCTTACAGTTTCAAAAAGGTTGGTATAGCTATTACGATGGCTTACCGTCGGATTTTTTTCAGATATGGAGGTGATATGTTTTGATTAGGAGCATTTATTAGATCATTAGTAAAGTATGGGAGGACAAAAATGCCCAACGGTAATGATATCAGTTTTACATACATATGTACATATATGCCCTCTCTACAAATATACTTTTCGCCAACTATTGAGCCATACCTATAGTTGCTTAATGTCGTATATAGAATGTGTGAACATCCTAGGCCATTATGCAGCACATTTATCAGCACGTATCAACGTGACTTGTGATCCAGCAGATCGACTATAATCAAATCTTCACACTAAGACAAATCCTGGAAGAGTTCAATGAATTTCAAGACGAAGGGTTGGGTTGGGTTGGGTGGTTGTCCACATTAGAAAACCCGGATTACCAACACCGGAGACCTACATGTAGACATCCCAAATGGGACAGGAAGCAGGGCAACCAGTTTTGGTGTAAACCCATTCCAAGAAGTATGGCTCGCCGTTAAGGCATTATACCAGTTTGATCCATAGATGAAGTTTTTCATTTCATTTAAGACTAGTCTAGCAAGATTGTTAAAATCTTATAGACAGGACGGGTATAGGTACACAAAAGGTGTGTTTTAGTTTGCTGCTATTTCTCGTCTTTCTAGCTTCTACTGAAATCATTGAAGGAGCACTAAGTCTTCTGGCACGTCTGTATACCAGACAATGCCCCGTGAGGGCGGCAACTATCTTTCTTAGATTTGTCTTATTAACGGAAATAAGTCTACTGGTTTTCCTAGAATCCAGCTCTGGCCAGATTTGTTTAGAAAACCGACATGTGCTGATATTGTTCCACCTACTGCTTGCCATTCTAATGGCTGTGGAATCTAATTGGAATTTTATCGATTTATTAGATGCTGACGATTCAGGGATGTTCTGGTCTGCACCCTCCTTAGCTAACTTGTTCGCTTTGCAATTGCCTGAAATATCCCTGTGGTCGGACGTTGCACCTGACAGCGATCTCGTTAAGAGATCTGTGGCATTGCTTTACCAACTTGGATCGAATTATTGACTATTCAAAGGTTCTTATCGCAGCTTGACTATCTATGTATATAGAAAACAACAGCGCACCATTCTATCGAGTAAATTGAAAGCCAGGTGGCGGCTTCACAGATTGCTATAATTTCTGCTTGAAATACCACACTACAGTGGTACAGCAGTCGTGTGCAGATACAAATACCCAGTGCATTGGAGTAAACTCCCGCACCTGTTCCAGACGCTGTCTTGGATCCATGTGTGTAAATCTCTGTCGCAAATTCGTTTAAAATTTCTTCCGATTCCCAAGCACTTCTGCTAGGAGTCCTGGTTTTATACTTAAAGTTGAAGTCCAGATGAGAAATAATAAAGCCTGAATTACTAGGAATAGTGTTATGGTTGTTTAAGATGGTTGCGTGGCCCATCCCTAAGCCATAATGCTGGTTTAGCTGCCATCAGCTTCCCAAAGATATCAACGGGAAGAAGGTGGAGCATATTTTCTAGTATGGGAGTTGTTTTTAGCGGGACCGTACTAGTACTCCGTACATAATCCGGCGGTGGAGACCACAGTTTGAGCCTTTATTCCTACATGAATAAAGGGCAGTCATGGCTTTCCTAGCACGGTCTTGAATATTCAGTTTCGTGATTGTAGTTATGCATGGTATTTTATACCTTTTTGTTAACAATACCAGTTCAGTCTTGGACAGATTAACTCCGAGACCGATACTATCTGTCCACTTTGCGAAGTTATTTAGAGCAGACTCTAGTAAGAAGGATCTTGCCTTGCCTTTCCAAAGTCTTTAATAGAAAGAAGGATAGGCTGATCGGACTTTAGTCTTTAGTGGATGCTGGGGAGGTCTTACCGGCTTTCGGTATGAAGACTACTTTGAACCTCCTCCAGGATCTAGAGGTGTAGCCGAAGTTTAAACAATTCCGAAAGATAATGTGCAATGTTTCAAGTCAAAACACAGTATCTGTTTCTGGAAGTAGTAGGGTTATTCACGGCAATTACAACCAAAGGCTACAGGTCTGAAGGTTAACGAAAACAAAATCAAATATTTGCTGTCAACAAACAAACAAACATTGGTCCTCTGCTTATAATAATATGTCAATATAGATAGTATGTCAACTTCGAGGTAGTTAAGGAGTTAACCTACATCGGAGTAAGTGTGGAGATCTGGCGAAGAATCCAGCAAACCGCTGCAATATCGGTTCCACAAAACAACTGCGTTCAAAATTGCTAACACGAAGAGTGAAAGTGATGATCTACTGAACAGTAATACTGCCGGTCTTACTATACTACATACTTCATCTACTATTCGGTCCCATCTGCGTGGTGGACGAATGGAGGAGAAGATTCAACCACATGGGGATGTTGGCCACATTCGAGAAAGAATGACAACACTTCCGCCAAGAGAGTCCTCCAATCGCAGCCTTCAGGTTCGAGATAACAAGAAAGATCGGATTCGTTTGGGGATCAAGCAATCAGGGATGTTCAATTGTTTCGTCTGGCAGATACTCTTCACCCGGTTAAGCAAGTAAGTATCTTTTTATCATACAACCTAGGCATCGATCTGGGCTCGAAAAAGTTAAGCCTGATACCCTTATATATTTGGCATCACTTAACAGAAGTATAAAGCTGTTTGCCATATGCGAGAAGGTCAGCCATTCCTTCAACAAAATGTTATTACCTACTTCTAATGCAAATTGAAAACCAAAAAAAAAAAAAAAAACTTAACCCCAAAATGAATTCAACTGTTACTCCCTCTCATATTGTTGCAAACGACGCGTCGTTAAATTAAGTTTGTTGCTTATAAAATGATTATATGTGCTTTTGTTGTAAAAATTAACAACTCTTATCGAGGTGTACATCAGCACATAATTAAATTGGTTCTCATTTTACAAATGAAACTTTGGACTTTGCGGGTGTATCCTTGTTTTGATTGCATCGTAAAATTTAGCACCCTGATTTACGTGTATGGAATATATTCTTGCCTGCGAGCTTATGTCGATGCTATAAGGACGAACGTAATGAATTGGGTTGTGGTGGTACTTTATGCCAAAAAGGGGGAACAAATGTAATATTACTTTAGGTCCACCAAAAAAGTAATTACCAGCCTTCTACGATTAAGCTCTTACATATGTATGCATGTTTCGGTTTTGACTTCAGCAATGGGAAAGCCGACACGTCAGATGGCAGACGATTGAATCATTTTGACATTTCTTCTGTCGATGACCCATCCTCGTGTCCCAAGTCCTAGTTTCGAATTAAAAATATATAAAAATGGTCACGTTAATCTGTTTTCCCAGACAAGGACCCTATTACGATTTTGGCAATTACCATCACCATCACATGGTCAACTTCTTGAATAATAAACCGCAGGTAAGTGGCCTGAGAATTGTGGTAGCACCTAAACCTCACGACAGCACCTCAGTCGTCGGGTGTCCTTCGTTTTTTTTTTTGTTTTTTTTTTTTTCGTATTTACGCGATTCCTTAACCGCACAACTGTCACGCGATGGTCAGGCAGACATAACAATTTTTTAAGGACTGTTTGTTTTTTTTTTTTTGACAGGGATAGTGGTAGGTGATTGCACTGTGGTGCTAGGGGCTGTAGACTGTCAACTCATCGGGAGGAGGTTGTTAAGCTATGTGAGTGGCACCTCCTTCAAATCACTTAATTTACTTCAATTTATGCGTCGAAGACAAGACAAGACAGACACTCTGAACGGGGCTGTTGACTTTGTGTCTTCTGTTTGTATATTTATTGTGTTCACATTATTTTGATTTGATTAGATATCGATTGATTGATGACAGGCCATGATTGGACACTTGTGATGGCAAACAAGAATGTATGAGAAAAATTAATTTGGAATTCAGAAAAAAATGTTTTCTTATTTTTTTTTACGATTTTCCATATGGCTGGTTTTATTGTGGCTTTCACATGCTTGTGTGGCAGCAAGGAGCGACATAAGTGGAGGTTATGAACAAATATGTATAATTGCGCCTATAAATTTGAAGACGGGCGTTGTAAGCTTAAGGCTGTTCACAAGTAGGATTTGCTATACAAAAAATGATGATAATGAGATCGAAGGTTGAACACCTTCAAGGTTCGCATATAATTGAAGTGGCATCCTGAGATAAATTTATAATTGTATCTTTATAAGAGTGGTATCCGGAACCCGTCAGGATACCCAAATTTGGCATCATCAGACATTGTTATTGCAATGATTGGCTTCAAAGCGAATGTAGGCAATAAGAACGTGGTCGATTGGGATGGAGTTTTAACTGATCGCTAAGTTTCTTCGATAGCGACGTGGATGACGCCAAAAATATGACCACAGATACCATTTGCTTTGGCATGTAATCTTTTATTCCTAAACCGAATTAAGAGTATCAAGCTAAAGGAAAATGCTTGGTATGATTTGAGTTGTAAAGATGCCAGCAGGTTGAGGGAGTTAAGTTCGATTACTCTGAGGAAAATCCGAAAAAATTTAAACGAACCAGAAGTGATTGCAAAACTCCCATTCGGCGCGTAAAGGTCTCCTTTGACCAAATATTGAGGCGAAAATCCTACAATTTTTCAAAAACAGTAGAATTTTTTTGTCGTTCATCGAAAACATAAACAATTGTGCCTCATCTTCCATCCCTACGGTTGTTCAGAATAACATTCAGCTGTCAGCTCTTTAGACAAAGCCAATTAGCTTCCAGCTCTTTTAGCTGCGAACTCCACATTCCAAGACTGTGCTTTGCCTTTCCCTGTGCTTGAGCTTGAGCGTTGAGTATTTTTCGGAACAAATCCACTGTTGCACTCGTCCAGTAGCAAGAGTTAAAGATCTTAACATAAACAAGTCTGCAGGTTCAGATGCCATCTTTCAGGCTGGCAAAACCACTGCGTAAGCTTTTTCATCTGTTCTACATTCCTGGACTTTTCCCGAGTAGATGGAAGAGATGGTGAATCTTCTTGCCCCCTCAATAGCCGACCCATTAAACTTCTTTCCAAGGTCATGGAAACGTTGATATATCGTTAGATTATGAAATATCTTGAAGAATCTTGAATCCTCTGGTAATTTGATGGTATATCTCACGGGAAAATGGAACTACTCTCTGCATTATTATGGTGGACGTCAGTTTATTGCACTTGATATCAAAGGCATTTGACAGAGTTTGGCATCAAGCTCTTTTGTCGAAAATGGCATCGATGAATCTCTTATTCAGTGGATTAGAAACTACCTTTCGGAACGTTCAATTCAAGTGGTTCTGGACGGTTCTAAGACTGCAATCCACCATATAAATGCTGGTGTCCCCCAAGGCTCCGTTTTGCCTCTGATTTTTTTTCTTATTTTCATAAATGATCTCGTCTGCTACTTCTAATCCAATACATTCTTTCGCTGACGACAGAATCTCAGTGTTTCATATTCGTTCCCACACTCACGTCCCTGCTCTTTGGCCGTGGAACTCGAATGTGAAGCTCATTAAATTCCGCTATGTCTTAACATTAAAAGTGTAAGAGTAAATAACGAGGATTATAAAAAAACACAGTCCCAAAGGATCTTCTTATCCGTATCTCCTTTACTGGAACGATAATGCTCGCTCTTGCAGTGGCGCCCGGTGTGGCTAAATTCTAAGCACCATTTCATTAGCCCTGTACGCACCCAAATGCGATAATTATTCACTCAGCCCTTCTTAATCCTGCCCGACTTCAGCATTATTTTTTCACTGCCTGAACACGGAGGTCTACATCGCAGATATCTCTCTTGCTGGTGACCTCATTGACGTCCTTAATTTTCGCTGTGGTTCGTAATCCTACGATTCGCCGATGACATTGCTGTCGTAACAGTAGCTAAATAGATTCGTTCAGTTGAATTAGCTACAAACGAAGCAATTGCCCAGATAAAAGATTGGCTAACAGCCGTTGGACTAGAACCACCCGTCCATAAAACAGAAGCGTTCCTCATAACCAGTCGAAAAACTGTAGAGTTTTCCAGGTTCCAGGTTGGTAACCAAACAATCAGGTCCAAAAAAGCGGTTAAACACCTTGTAGTAATGTTGGACAACAAACTCCAGTTTAAAACACATGCAGACCATTTAACCAAGAAAGCTTCGTAAATGCAGGGATCCCTCTTGTGCATTCTGCCAAATATCGGTGAGCCTGGATACGCTAAAAGGATCCTAGTTTCGAAAGTTATCACATGAGTTCTGTTATATACAGACTCTGTGCGTTACGAACAATCAGAACGCCTTTGTTATAGCTGGAATGGTCTCCATCGATATCCTTGCAGATGGAATATTGAGGTTTTATAACAAAAGAGCCAATAGTATCAAGAGGACCAAAATTGAAGAAAAGGCATTGTCAGCAGCTATGTGGCAAGCTCGTTAGGATAATATAATGAAAGGCAGATGGACATACAAACTTATACCGACAATCCAAGCTTGGATAAGTCGTACAGTCGTGGAGACTGTAACTACAACCTTACGCAGTTTCTGCCTGGCCACGGTGGTTACCGCAAGTATCTACACCGATTTGGACATGACAACTCACTATCCTGCCCCGAATGACCAAGATACGCAGCATGCAGTGTTCTATTGCAGATGCTTCACGGCATGGAGAATTACTCTGCCCAGTCCGCCATTAATTCTCGACCACATGCTGCAGTCGAAAACGAATTGGACGGTAACATGTGTTTTCATAACAACTCTACATAATGAGCTGCGGAGAATAGAGAGGCTAGGGAAAGCAGCAGAAGCGTTAGAAGTAGCAGAAGCCTCAGAAGAAGGTGACACAAGACGAATAGCTTGATTTGATAACCAATCCCCCGAGGAAATACCCAACGGCAGTCCCGTAACCGAAATGGTTGAAGTCTGTGTGCGGGGTTGAGGCTTAGTACGAAGGCATATTTTAGCTGACTCTTTGGCATATTTCAGCTGACTCTCTGATGTCAGGACCAGGTATATGAATCGTGAATGCTACTAGCGCGAGCTATTGGCATCTTTAGAAGATTACCCACCTCCCGGATGCGACCAGAAAAAAATTCTACAGATATGATTCCTATGAACTAGCAAACTATCCAGTTGATTTGATGAAGTTCACGATATCATTGACTGGCCTGCTTCTGGGTCATGTCGCTCGAGAAATTTAACTCTAAGATGGTTAAGACCTGGAGAGGAACAGAAAAAGTGGGTTTTATCCTCATTGACTTCCTTATCTCCACATCTACGATGGTACCGTGACATAAGGCCAAGCCACATAAGACTAAATATTAAAATTTGGGTGTATGACACTTTCAGAAAGTAACATAGGGGCAAATTCTAACATTTGGCTTTATGTCGCTTTCACAAAGCGACCGAAGCCCAATTTATCTTTATTTCACTTTTGAGTACATTCTAAAGGAAATTATTGTACTGCTGCGCTCCGTTGTTTTGTTTACTTTTCCCCACTTGGCATAGTGTCACAAATTCCTTCAGTCTTAAGTCACTTTATCAGAGTGTCAAAATGCTAGAATTTATATAAATCTATATACCACTGGAAGCTAGATAACCTAGTCCTTCAAACATTTTGGTTGAACTTTGTCTTTTTTTGTTTGTATCTGTTTAGTCTTTTAATTAGTGGTTATTTATATTGAAACAAAAGACTAGCTTCGATTCTAATATTGTGCATGGCCTTCCCACTTTTTCGAACTAAAACTAATTAATGCAGTAAAAAAAAAAATCCAATAAGGAGTGTCCTTGTACAAGTACCACTATATGTATTTGTAAATGTCATTAAGTTCCACAGACTAATGATCAATTTTTTTCTTCTCATCTTGTTCTAAAGCTTTCTTAATTAAATTATGTTTTATCTTCTTTTAATCCGGAAGAAATAAAGTAATTAAGCAGAATGTCTCCGAGTTTAACGTTTCGTGCCAAAATAAAAAGTTCCCTGGAGAGCGTAAGCATTCTTAGTCACGTAATGTGGGGAGTGTTTCTATAGTTCTTAGGGTGTAAACAACATCCTACAGCATCCCACAATATACTGCCCTTAATGTGTAAATGTATTAAATTAAGTAAACTTCAATGACTATGGTATGGTATGGTATGGAAGATAAAGTTCGCATCCTCTTTTGCATTATTCTTATGGCGTGCTATCGTTCTTTATTATCCTTCAAGCAAACTAATAGATTTCAAGATATTGTAGTTCCCATCTGTAAAATATATCGATGGCTTCGAATTAAAACATCGCTAATAAGAAAACCTTATTTTTGTGGGAAGTAATTTGTGTCTGCTGTTTTAATGAAGTTGTTGGCATTAAATCAAAGGAAATAGAAAATAAAGGCAATGGTTTGTATTTGAGACAATCAGTACAAGACTCTGTGGAAGACAGACGAGTATCTGTTAATGAGAGATCTGGGTAGTATGAGGTTATCCATTGCTGTGGTATAAGGACACTGACAAGGTTTCTTGGTACGAACAGCTTAAGCATCGCCGACTTGCTAAGTACCTTATCCTTTGTGATCAAAACACCTGGACTAAGTTCTTTTAAGCTTGGTATTTATTTTTTTTACTGAAGTCAATTGTGCTTGATTGTAAATCTAGAGCAGTGGACTGCTGTAATCCTGGATATGTGGTAAATATAATAAGAGGAATGGAACGACTAGGGCCGATGAAGCTATCGGGTACAATACTCATACCATTTAAAGAAGTTGTCTATCTGAGACTAAACGTAGATAACAAACTGAATTGGAAAAAATACACCGAAGACATAATCAGGTAAGCCACGCGGGTTCTAATGATTTAGCGGAGCATAGCAGGAAAATCCTAGGGATGTAGCCCCACCATCCTTAGATGGACGTATGTACATATATGGCTGTTGTGAGACCAATGATCACATATGGAGTGATTGCATAGGCAAAAAGTACCAATCTGGCCACCACTAGGGAGACACTCAATAAGGTGCAAAGACTGGCATGTCTCTGCATTAAAGGAGCCATGAGAACATGGCCAGCTGCAACCATGGAGATAGTATTGGAATTGATTACTTTCTAACTTGGGACTAATACGCAAGTGAAACGGTTTTAAGAATGGACAACGGAGAAATAGAAAGATATGAGTGCATTACATCGAAGCAATTCAATGTACTACTAAAAAAAATACCACTTCTGTCCCTGCCTAGAGATGATATATTCAGAAGGTTCAACTTCCGAAAGAACTTTGTTCCCAAACTTAGCAACACAAAGAGTTGAAGGAATGAATCCACAATCTTCAAACTGAGTAATCACACAACAAAGCGGTATACAGACGTGTCAAGAACTGACCAAGGAACTGGAACAGGAATATTCGGGTCTAGAACCAAATACTCTGAATCCATGGCCAAAAGTACCAGCATTTTTCAGGCTGAAATCTATGCCATAGATAGATGTCTCCAAATCAATCTTGGCAGAAATGATGGCATCTGTTATAGAGCTATAATGTCAGGTAGCCAAGCTGCCACTTGATTTCTATGTCACACTTGTGTAGGAATGCCTTCAAAAACTTAATGAACTGGATAATAGAAACAAGGTGACCATCTGTTGGATCTGGCCATGCGTGTATGTAATGAAATAGGCCGCGTCCCTAGCAAGAAAGGGAGCATAGATCCTGAATAATTTTGTGGAATAAGGTATCACACCCTCAAAGACGTAACTAGAAAGGGAAAACAGGGCTAAAACCTGGAATAACATTCAAGGCATGAGGCAAGTCAATAAACTTCTAGGGGAATATAACCGAAAATGATTCGAAGCATGAATCAGTATGAGCAAGAATAACCTTCGATGCCACAGGGGCCTTATATATATATATATTGTTCAAGAGATTACGAACCAGAGCACAGTATTGGGTCCCTTTTCGTCTCTCTTCCACGATCCATCTTAGCCGGAGAGTCCCTCTGGATTTCTCCACAGTTCCTCTCTGGTTTTGATTCCTTGTGTCAACGCTAGCATCTGTTTAACAGAAATCTGGTTCATCCTCTGGGTTTCTACCCAGTGGCTCCCCAGGACCTCCCTTCTTCTGCTAGCTAACGCCGGACATTGACAATATATGTGATGCCGTCCAGACTTCCTTCAGGCATAGTTCACAGGTGTAGTCCTCCAGAAGACCCATCTTCTTTAGGTGATACCCGAAATTCCCATGACCTGTAGATAACGCTACCACCCATTTCAGTTTTCTTCGCCCTAAGCTTAGAACCTCTCTGTGTATGGTGCCACCCGGCATTTTAATAGCCATTTTCGCCTGTCTGCAACCTTCTACGGTTGACCACCTTCTCTGGTGTTTCGCCGCTGCCCAGTTGCTAATCAGGTGTTCTACAATCCCTCTACCAATTGCAGCGAATGGTTCCGGACCGGAGGTTGACCCCTGCTTTGCCAGAGAGTCCGCCTTTTCGTTCCCCTCATACCCTACGTGCCTTCTCACCCAGAGCAGCGTCATCTCATTTCGAGATGAGCACTCATTGAGCTTATGAGCACATTCCAATGCCAGTGATGTATTGGTATCTGTTTGATGCATGCGTCTAATCACTGATAGATTGTCCAGTGCAATGGTAACGTTTTTACGTTCGACCTGACCCTCTTTCAGATGATCCAATGCATGCAACAGAGCAATCATCTCGGCTTGATAGACTCAGGTATATTTCCCCAGACTAATATGACAGGCTAGTTCCAGTTCTTCTGAGAAGATACCTGCCCCCGCTCTGCCATCCATCATGGACCCATCCGTAAAGATGATTATATCAGCAATCTTCTTTTCCGGAAGTGTTCCATCTCCAATAAGAGTTTTGTGATAACTTTCGGTAACACGCATTCTGTTTATTCCATCCATGGGCAT
Organism: Xylota sylvarum; assembly: GCA_905220385.1. NCBI lineage: Eukaryota > Metazoa > Arthropoda > Insecta > Diptera > Syrphidae > Xylota > Xylota sylvarum. The sequence continues at coordinate 52,026,191 of LR999958.1, forward strand.
ACTCCAATCCCTAATCTCGTTTTTCACGATATCCAGGATTTTCCTATGCCCATAGATAGTATCGCGCCAGTGCCAGTTGGCATCCCGGTGCAAACTAAGTGCCGTCGAGGCCGCCACTTTCTTAACACATAAGTCGAGCTGCAGAATACCTAGGATCACTTCCATTGCGCATGTTGATGTAGTTCGTATTGCACCCACGATCCCTAAACATGCTAGTCGTTGGACCCTATCTAATTGCTTCTTTACAGTTTTCTCGTTGGCTTTCTGCCACCAGACAACTGACGCATATGTGATAATCGGTCTAACTATCATCGTGTACATCCAGTATGCTGACCTCGGCGAGATTAGCCACCTTAGTCCACATACCCGTTTGCACTGATGAAGTACCCTTTTCGCCTTTCTAAACTTTTCTTCCACATGGAAGTTCCAAGTTAGTCCAGAATCTTAACCTTCCTGGTCACCTGCAGCTCCGATCCGAAAAGTGTCAAGGGCTGAAACTCCAGATCTCTCCTCTCCGTTGTGAAGATGATCAGATCTGTCTTTTCCGCATTATGATCTACTGGATAATTCTTCTAGGTCACGGAAGAAGTGTCGCCCGAGATATTTAAATATAAGATGGATAAGACCTGGGCAGTGGCAGAGAAAGTGGGTTGTATCCTCATTGACTTCCTCATCACCACATCCACGACATATGTCTTCTTCTGTTAATCTTAGTTTTTTCATATGATACCGCAGAGTGTTATGACCCGTGATAACTGCTATCAGGGTAAAAAGGGTTTTCCTTTTATATTTTCATGTCCGGGAAGCCAGCAGAGTGCAACCTTGTGCTGTGTTCCAAGAACCTTAAGTTCTTCTCGACAGCACTTCACAAGACTTGATTTTATCTCAGTAGCAGAAATTGCTTTTATTGCTGCCTGGCTGTCAATGAAAAAGGTGATACCTTCTGGTGGTATTGCCTTCAACGCAGTCTCGCGAGCAGCTATAGTCACTGCTAGGACCTCCGCTTGGAAAATACTGCTATAGTTCAGGAGACGGACTGATCTGGATATGCCCAGTGGTTCAGAAAAGATACCTGAGCTTACGCCTACATCCATATTTTTGCCATTCTCCTCTCCTCGGGAACGAGCTTGTGAAGGGTCTCTTGAAATCTAGGTACGGAGTTAGATAATCCGTGGTGGGGACATTTCCTAGATATTTATTCAGGATCGTGGAATGACCCGTTGTATTTTGCCTCCAGCTGTACGACTGGCTTATTCTCAGGGCGCTTATAGCTGCCGAGGCTTGAACGAAGATATCAAGCGGAAACAGGTTGAGGATAGCCTCCAGTCCTGCGGTTGGAGTGGTTCTCATGGCGCTCGTTGTGCCAATACAAGCCAATCTGCGTACCTTCGTAAGAGCCGCTAAGTTGGTGGTCTTGCTGGCGGACTGCCACCATACAAGACATCCATAAGTTAGAATAGGCCTTATAATAGCCGTATACATCCACAGTATAGTTTTGGGTTTTACTCCCCAGGTTTTCCCAAACAATCTGCTGAATGAATAGAATGCAATAGTGGCTTTCTTAATTCTTTCATTAATATTGGGTCACCAGTTCAATTTCTTATCGAGTATGAGGCCTAGATATCTGGCGCTTTCCGAGATACTAAGGGAACTGCCCCCTATGGAAGGTACTGTAAACTCAGGAATTTTCCTTTTGTTAGTAAATAATACCAGCTCGGTTTTTTGTGGATTGACCGCTAGTCCACATTTCTTGGTCTAGATGTCCAGAATCCTCAGCGCGCCTTCCAGTTGTTCACTAATGGTAGGGAGGAATTTGCCCGTAGACATCAAAATGACGTCATCTGCATAAGCGATGGTCTTGACCCCACTATACCTGAGTTTTTTAAGTACTTCATTTAGAACAATAACCCATAGTTCCCTCGTGTTCTGTTATGATATGTCTTTGCTCAAGAAATTCCACAATCCAATTAATGAGGGTATTATGGGTATTGAGGTTTGCGAGTGTTCTACGCACCGCTTCCGTTCTTACATTGTTAAATGCTCCTTCAATGTCTAGGAATGCAGCTAAAGTGTATTCCTTATCCTTTAACGATTTCTAGATTGAGCTAACCACTCAGTGCAGAGCTGTCTCAACACTTCTACCTTTAATGTAGGCATGTTTTGCTGTGGATAAATCCTCTGGGCGTAGCTTGCTGCGAATGTGGATGTCAGCTAGTCTCTCAAAAGTTTTCAGCATAAAGGAGGTGAGGCTGATTGGCCTGAAGTCTTTTGCGGTAGAATGACTTGCTTTACCAGCCTTGGGTATAAATACCACCTTGACCTCTCTCCATGTTCGAGGGATATGTCTACGTATGAGACTATTTGTAAATAGTTCCTTAAGCACCGGAGTAATCGTGCTCGCAGTCTTCTGTAGCATGATAGGAATAATTCCATCCAGTCCTGGCGATTTGTAGGGGGAGAATGATCTGATTGCCCACTCAATTCTCTCCTCAGACATCAGGTCCGCTGGTAGTTCATATTCCGAGTTTGTACTAACTCTGGTGCTATTGACAGATTGAGTACTGCTTCCTGGGAAGTGCGTACTTATCAGTAATTTTAGAGAGTCTGAACAAGATTCAGTCTAATTACCGTCGGGATTTTTGAGTGACCCTATAGTCACCTTTTGCCTGGAGAGGAATTTCCTTAACCTCGCAGATTCTGTCGTTCCCTTGATTTCGTCGCAAAAGTGCTGCCATGAGCGGCGTTTAGCTCTCTGTGTCTCGTTTTTAAATTTTCTTTGACTGCCCTTATACTGTTCCCAGTCTGTCTAATTTTGTCCTTTTGACCACATTGAGGAGGTTTCTGGTTTCTTTCCTAAAGTCTGCCAGCTCTTTGCTTCACCATGGAGGAGATTTTTTGTTCTTTCCTTTGGTCGCCGGACATGCTAGATTGAAAGCCTCATTGAAGACTGTAGTGATTTCCTCGGCTTTGCTATCGATATCCGATGGACTTTGCAAATCACATTCTTGAAGGCGTCCGCAACTCTTACTCACTGCTTTACTGAAGACTTTCCAATTAGTCTGCCTGGGATTCCTATATGGATTAGGAGAATCACAGGCACTGCTTAAGAGAAATTCAATAATTTTATGATCCGAGTACGATTCGACCCCCAAAACTTTCCAATTTTCTATGCTAAGAGTATTAGAATTACTGGCTAGGGTAATGTCTATAACTTATTCTCTATTTCTTACTACGAAAGTAAGTTCTCTACCCCTATTAGCTACAATAAGGTTAAACTCAAATATACATACAATATAAGGAATCTTTTTTATGAGTCTTTGTTGACTATACTAGTATTTTTTATTATAGGGTAAATAAATGAAAAACTAACTCTTCTATGAAGTACTTATGCATGGTTGTTAAAGGGGTATTTCACATTACATATACGACATGCAGATTAAGGAACGTCGCATCAAGATTGCATGTTTTTTTTTTATCCATACATCATTCCAGTCACTTTATAACTTTATAACCCACGCAATCGTTCTTTGTTAACCTGTTTTTATCTTAAGAAAAAAATCAACATCATTTCTCTTCAATTGAGTTATAAAAGTAGACGAATTAATTACCAACCAACCGTTGGGTAGTTCACATATTTCATTGCTGTTGTATAATTTATTCGGTTTGTCAAATGTTTGACATGCAAATGTCAAAGTCACGAATATTTCTTGCTCTTTTTTTTTGCGACTTAAACAAGGACATTTTGTATTATTAAATTTTTGTTTTAGTGATTTAAACAAGATAAGATAGAGGAATAAAATTCTTACGCCAGGCATTTTTGTTCAACATCCTTGTATAATTCGGAAACAAAGTGGCATGTGTACATGCACAATGTTAGCATTTGATGACTTTGAAAATTTATTATTGCATAATTCTAGGTTGGGTTTTATGAGTTCTGCTTACTAAGTATGCTACTTGGGAGTTAGTAGAAATTATTACTTTTATGACTGTGGAGTTTAAGGGCAATTTTAACAACCTTTCCATATAAAGGGTTTAGCGTTCATGTTGAAAAACAATGAAACAACCAAAATTTTTGGCTAATCCTAACGTAAGGTCCCTGAAGAAAGAACTTGTCTATCGATGACATTTGTAATTTGGAAATGCAAAGGGTAATTGAGTTCCAAAATGTATCAGATGAGGCTTAGTTGCAAAGTCAGAAGATCCAAAAGTCAAAAGAGAAAGTTTTGACAAAGTTACAGTTTCTAAACGCACTCCAAACGCTATCGATGCGCATCAACTGCGCAACTTTTCCGATAACATTAATTTGTTATTTGACATTTGACATTTATTTCAGAATGGCTTAGGTTTAAGTATGATATTATGAAGAACGGCACCTACTGGTAAACCAACTAGGCGAGGACTTAACCCCAGACAACGTCACCAGACAGATAATGAGCGGGGAAGTTGATTGTGAAGCAGCTAGCGACACTGTGACAAGCCTGAAAGACATGAGCGACAATGAAACACAGCGAAACAGGCTACCTTCGACAAAAAAAAAACCGTCCGCAGTTCTAGTAAAATTTCTTGGAAAAGTGGGTCAGTTGTGTCGCTGAGACAGACGGATGCGTTTGGTTGGAAAATGTCAAACATCATCAAGTTGCTGAAAATATACTTGTATTATGTATATTATGTATTACTTTTTAGTGATCAGACAGACAACATTAGCAATGTCTAGGTAGTGGGTTAGACGGCGGCCGATTTCTTTATGACGTTCCATGTAGCACTAGTGTTGCTCAAGCGTAGCGAACCACAGATGACCAAAGCGATACATTTATGCATTGCTGTATATACATATATTCCATGACTTTAGATTGGAAGTATTGATTGCCAACTCATTTAATAATTATTATGGACTTGTGGCCCACATCCTGCAAAAAATGGTGAAATTATGACAAACTTAGGTGGGTAATTTATCAACATTCAAATAATGGACTTATGACTCGTACGTTACGCCTCCTTTTGTGGGTTTTGTCATTAACGAAATACTTCTGTAACTGGAAAACAAGGAGGTATGGATAGTTGCCTATACAGACGAAGTAGAGCTGTTGGCAAGACGAAAATGTTTACCCATTATCAGTGAACTGTTAGAAAAATTATTAAAAATACTTAACACGTGGACAAAGCATTGTGAACTTGGGGTTAATTCCAATAAACCCGAACTAGTGCTATTCACTAATAAAAGAACGGTACCGCAATCCAAACTATCGGCTATTAAGAGAATACCCCTAAGGATATCTAATAGTGCAATGTACCTAGGAGTCATACTAAACAGAAAACTTAATTCGAAGCTTAATGTCAATGAAAGGGTTAAAAGCGAAGTGATTGCCTTCTACACTTCAGTGGAAGGTGGGGACCAAACTCTTGTACAATTCTATGAATGTATACGCGATTTATAAGTCCAATACTCAAGTGTAGGAACATAGTCTGGTGGCGAGCTGGAGATAACCCAACCAATCTTAAGGGAATGAATTCTCCGTGGAACTAAACATACACAGTTCGATCAGACTTATTGATCTTGATTACAGCAACGTTTTTCAAATGGAGGTCCTGGAAGTGCAAAAGGCGGCAATACCACGAGATGCTATCCCTATTTTTATTGAGAGTCAGATGCCGTGAAAAAAATGTTTGCTACAGAAATCAGGTCCAAGTTAGTCTGACACTGTCGCCAAAGATCTTAGGTCTCTGGCCTCACAGCACAATATAAATTTCTGCTGGGTCCGGATCCGGAAATGAGATAGCTGACGAGCTTGTAAAGAAAGGGTGTGCAATGGACCAAAATCAAGCACTTCAATGGATCCTTTCTCTAATCTTAGGCAGCAAGTCTAACGTAAGACCCTACTTACAGCCAACAATTGCAACTCCCTTACCACCTCTGATATATCAAAGAATCTCTGGTCACGATACAACAAAGCCAGAACCAACAAACTCCTATAAAATGGCAGGAAATCTCTGTCAATATTGGTAGGTCTACCTCCTGATCATAATCACTTAAGGAATCGCACAATGATATTTAAACACAACGATACAGAGGATGTATCGCCGAAGAGGTTTGAGAGAATACACCTCACTAACTGTGTCATTGTCCAAACCTTGAGGAACAGAACATTAGGAAGATACTACTTTTAGGACTTACACAAACTATATGATGTCTCACTTCACAATCTTTCCAGGTTTCTGAAGACATCACGATGATTGGAGACTGGCTAATCATATTTTTCGAAGTTAAAACTTCTTCCAGCCTCTGTGGCAGTACATGTCCTTCTCCTTCGTACCGAGAACAATAAAACACAATATGTCCAGCATCTTCAATTGTTTCAGAGGAGGTTGGGCAATCAGGATTGTCGTCGTGTAAACCTGTGAAGATATGTCCTAAAGCATCCGTGTCCTGTAAGAATCTGCGTCAGATAGAAGTTCAACTCCCCATGCTTCTTCATGCATCTTCACTTCGATGTTGGATATAATTTTATGCGTCCAGCATCCTTTTTCAGAACAGTCCAATAACTGTTGCCATTTCCTTAAGCTTTCCGCTCTTGGTGGAGTCTGGCTGTCGATTGGCATTATACCAGTCACAACGGTCGCTGCATCATAAGACGTAGTTCGGAAAGCGCTACTATTTGGCTCATATTTGAGACCCATACAGCATTATTGATGACGCGACTGTTACTAGCAGCAGTCTGTTCTTATATCGCCAACCAATCAATATTTGGCATCATCCTTGTCAGAGCAGCGGTTGTCTTTGCCGCCTTGCCTATAAGTACTACTTCCGTTTTTTCTTACGCGAGCTTCCAGGTCCATGCTTGTTAGCCAGTCTTGTACGGTGCCTATAGCTTCATTGCACTTGTGCTCCACTTCTTCTAGGAGTTTTGCCACTACGACGTTGGTTATGTCGTCAGCAAAGCCAATTATTTCTGATGATTTATGGATTCGCAGTCGTACACAAGGTTCCAAAGTAAGCGACCCAATACAGAGCCTTGAGGGATACCACCTGTCAGTATGTAGCGCTTTGTTCCATTGTCAGTGTTGTAAAATAGTACACTGTTGCCGAAGTATTCAATCAGAGTCTTTTGAAGGGATTCCGGAACTCTTATGGCGGTGCACGATATTCCTCCAGTTAGCAGTGTTAAACGCATTATTAACGCATCCATCGTGAACCTTGGATGACTTTTCTCGTTGTGCTGACAGTTTCATTAATAGCGTCGATTGTAGAGCACCATTTTCAAAAACTATATTGGTGGTTTGCAAGTCCTTTAGATGCAATAACCGGCTAGAGATGGGCTTATGAAGGTGATATCGACAGTGAATCCTCTTGCTCCCAGGCTTCACAATAAATATTAAATAAATAAATATAAATATATTAAATGTCGTCATTAACACTTACAACTTTTTAATGAAATTTAGTTATGGCAGTGGTAGGTTTGTTTTTTTAATTAACAACTACTTTTAGTAAATATTAATTTTTGCCAACACCAGACAATAGTAAATTAAACATTTCATACTGTTCTGTTTTTTTTTTTTTTTAACGACAAAATCCGATTACAGTTGTGAATGGAATTTATTTTAATTCATTAGATCGGATTAAATACAGGAAAAGCCACAACATATTACTTAGCTGCCGCCGCCGGGCAAGTTACGGATATACGAGTATGTTTAGTTTTTATTTATGGCTTTCACGAGTATATCCGAAATGGCGAGTATTTGAACATTAATTGATTTATTTATTGGAAATCCAGTTTAATTAATTCTTCTGTATCGTGTAATGATGTTCTATGGCTGGAGTATGCTTAAACAACTGCCATGACGTTTCAAACGAAACGAAAAGGGAAGAAGTGAAATTGAGTGCAAAGGTTTTTGATTGGAATTGTTTATTGATTTGTTCCGATTGATAAGTGTGATTATTTATTACCTACATAAGTGACATTTTGACCGATTGTTTGTGAATGCAAACGAGTGTGTTTCAAATACGTAATAAAATCGTTACTGGCTAATTATATCATTTGATATGATTTATTCAGTTTGTGGGTATATTTTCGAAACCACTTATAATTTGAGGAAAACAATCCATTGTTGAGGTGTAATTAGAAGGATAATTAAACCACACGTGAAGCCCTTATTTATTGTTGGAATTTTCGAATTCCATATGGAATTGTTAATGATTTATGCTATTGTGGGGACCAGCACTGACCTGGGTCTCAACTGTACACAAATAATGGTCTATTTCTAATTGCCGGGTAATCTATTGCTCTGTCGCCTTGTCTACTGGGGCAATCCTAAGACTCTGTATGTCGGGGAGATGGTATCCCTCTGCTTTGGCGTATTATGTATTCCAAGGCCAAATCCTCGTAATAGAAAAAGCTGCTAGATACATACATAGAAAACATTCACCTTCCCCCATCGGATATAACCATCTTGGTTGACAGTCAAGCAGCTCTAAAATCGAATTAATCTAAAACAACCAAATCAAAATCAGCTAGGAAATGCCGCGACGCACTGATCACCATTGGGCACCATTCGGTCAAACTCTGCTGGGTTCCCGGATATAGGAATATTGAAGGTAACGAGAAGGGGTATTCTCTGACAAGAATAGGGTAGGAAATGAGCATTAGTGAAGTCACCACTGAAGCTCACCACCGATTGAAAAATTATATAGAATAATTGATGGCATAATAGAGAAAGAGGCCAACTCGTCTTGGTTATCTAGGGAGGACTGTGCGATCTCTCGTACGTTATGGCCGAACTTAGATGAAAAGAAAACAAAGACCCTTCTTGCACTAAATCGATCTTCTATCCATATCTTCACTGGAATAATCACAGAGCACTACGTCATCGGAGTGATGTTCCGTAAACGGAGGGTAAAGCCCGACGACTTATGGAGAAGCTGTGGAGATGATGAGGAGGTAGAGTCAATCCAAGATCTGAGTGACGCATATGCACTCTATAATCTAGGTTCTTCCCAAGTCATAGGATCTGCTCCACTTCATTAAGTATACCAAATGGTTCCCAAGCCAGCCAGTAACGCGATTGGTTTTGGTTTATTTTTATTTTTAGAGCTCATTAACATTGAAGGGGCTTCACAATAGACTTTTAGATCTGCGAGTGGACGTGGTACTTCCTAAAGTACTAAAGTACTTCCTGTACTTTTCTACAGCAAGTGTTTCTCTTTCAAACCGCTCTATAGCTCCCTCTGCATAGCTATGCTAAGGAACTATCCCCTTTTTTAAGTGCACACAGTTACTGCTCTAATCTTTGCGCTATATTCCCGCATTGAAATTCCCAGGATCATAAGTCCACAGGTAATAAGTTCAAAATGGACTTATTTTAGTGAATCAAGATTCACTTGAATCTGGACTTATTAGCAATCTAAGTTACTCATAATTACTTACTTAGGTGGTGCTACAGTTCGGGGTGAACCTGGGCCTCCACTGATGAGTCCTTGATTCCTCAATTTATTGGAGGAAGTCGATCACAAGTCTATAATTGGTAATCTAATCTAAAGTCGGTAGTAAAGAAAGCTGCATCAAATTTGTATAAATTACGTGCAATACATAAACTAAAATGTATATTTGTACACTATTGCACCACTCTGCTCCGCTGTGCTTCACTTAGTTTCTCCGTTAATTTTCTTAAAAAATTTATAGCACCAGTAAAGTGTTGCATTAGTTTGTGTGATTTACATGTTCCATAAGCAAATCTATCCCTTTATATTATAAGTCGTTTCCTGAGGGTATTGAAACCTGGAACACATTTCACAAAATTGTGATAAAGTTCTGTGGAATTCTGCTCCAGCAAATAAATTACATTTCCAAAGTGAGCCATAGTTCCGCAATACAGCTTAGTTCGCTGGGCCTTAAGTCTACAATCATTTTATGTGGACTTATGATCCAATGAGGTGGGTTTTTGTACCTACATATGTATGTGTTATCAAAGTTGGTGATAAGGATAAACCAGAAATCCTTTTCTTTCAGTTTCAGTTTTTCGAAATCAGTCTTCTGAAGTCTTTAATTTCCAGAATCAATTATCGTCTTTTCTTGTCCCGAAACCAGGCTTGAATGAATGATTTAACAAATTATGGGGAATTAGGTGCATGGTATTGAGGTAACAGCTAAAGTTATTCTCGGCTAAGGTACTTCGTCTAATTGATTTCAGTTAGTAACCTCGATTGAATCTAAGAATGAAAGGGTTCTCAGATCTTAGTTTCTAAGTATGTTTTGTGGAGTTCGTTTGGCTTATTTGCTAATTCTAAAAAAATCAATTTTCTGAAACCTTGGCTACTTAGGTTGATATAGGTTTTAGGTTCACTTCAGTTGAAGTCTCCTAAAAGCGCCTTTGTCTTTTTTAGTTGTAAGAATTTTTTAAGGAATAAGGTCTTCGAATATTAGTGATTTTTTCATATACTCAGCTCTGACTGCGAACTTGCTACAATGTTTTCTCTCTGATAAAACCTTATAATATTATTTCTGCTACAGCACTTCTCACTCGAATAGCCATCGGTGTCCTTTCCCTTGCTCAAGCTCGTTTTAGGTTGGTACACTAATAAAATACGCCACTTCGCTTTTTGTAGCCTTTAACCTTCAAGTCTTAAATCGCCAATGGGATAACTCCTCAAGGTCGTCGAAAAAGGCTTTACCTAATGCACGTTGTCTGGTCGTTCCTAGGCGAGATATCTGCAAAAAAAGTGAATTCAAGATTCCTTTTCGTCATTATCTCTCCAGTTACTACAAAACTTGTTGTGATGGATACCTAGCTTGGCTGCATGCTCTATCGACCAGCCGCCTATGCTAATAGCTTTGATTCTCGCAAGATTTGATCTTTGTCTATTTAGTAGCTCATTTGGTTTTAAGTTGTTAAAGATGGGCTGTATTTGTCTTGATGTAACACAGTCAGTAAGCCTATTCCATCCGATTCTGGCCAGCTGTCAAAATCGATGTCAAATTAATTCGTCTACTCGTTTGCTTTCCCTAAAATTACTGTGTCTTGTGACCCATGATGGTCATTATAGATTGGATTGAGCTCATCAAAAATTGAGCCTTTTTGAATTTATAAATGGTGTCAGCTGCTGGTTTTCTTCTGGCGATGCTTGCCAGTTATGGTCCATGTATACAGATGAGATAAACAGGATCTTTCCGTCACCTTTGAATGTTTCTAAGCTAGGATATGTTTGTTGTCTCGTAATCCGTTCATAGTTTTAGTCGTTACACAGGGATCTTGGAGAATGCAATACTCAATGTTTTCTTCTCTGAAAAATATTCAGATTGTCTGCACTTCGAGTGCCGCAGATTAATGTGAATGATTTTCAGTATTTTGAGTTGTTGCGGTTATGATCCTTATGACCTTCAACAGTTTGTTAGTGTGGGCGACAGTGTCTTCGCTTGAGTTATGCCAAACCTCAATCTGTGGTTCGTCTTTTCCAGAACCTCTAAACTTTTCTTGTTACTGGGAAGTACGAAATATACTGTTTTTCAACGAATAAAACCGATCATCAGGTATAGAGTTTTGGTCTGGTGGCCGGCCCTGAAGAAGAAGTCTAACCTAACTATATTGGAAAAAACCCAACGAGTTGCGTGTCTCAGTAATACTGGTGCACTGAGAACCTCTCCCACTGCAGCGCTTCAAACCATGCTCTAGTTACTCCCAATCGATATCGTCAGCAAACAACTGGCCGTCTGCTTAGCAATAAGACTGAGAAGCTCTAAACAATGGAAGTAGTAATACAATGGACATGTCAGAATATTATTGATGCATCGTCATCTTCTACCTGTTCACTAAACACAACTTCAGCATGGGCTACAGTTTTTCAATACAAGACAGAACTCAATGGATACAACGGGATGTCCTGTACCACAAATAGCTGTCAATTTTTACGAACAGGTCTTAAACCGAGGATGGAGTCGATGCTGGAGTCTTCTCCGAAAACCTAGATATCCACCTCTCCTTTAACCTTACAAACTACTGCAGTGTTTTTCAAGCCGGAGTCACTGCCATTCATCAAGCAGCTGAGTGGCTGCCCATTAATGCAGTATCAGCATCGGATATCGTTATAAAATTCCTTGCATCAAGCACAATGCGATCCAAGGCAGTGAAAGACTGCCGCGTACCTCTTAACGAGATTAGTAGGACAGTAAAACCTCACCCTTTGTTGGGTACCAGGTCACTGTGGCATACCAGGCAACTGTGTGGCTGACGAGGCTCATCTGGTCTAAATAGCATAAACGTCACTGACATCAAGGCGCCTACGTCTTATGTGAAATACCTTATCAACGCCGACGCTGTGAATGAGGCCAATTATCGATGGCATCAACTCGATTTATGTCATATCGCCAGGCTGCTCTGACCGACTTTAAACAAAACTAGGTCCATCGGACTCCTAAAACATAAGAGAGGAACCCTTTCCAGGATAGTTAATACCCTCACTGGACACTGTGCTATTGGAACACATGCTCAAAGATTGGGCATCTTCTACAATCACTCCTGTAGAATCTGTAGGGATGAAGAGGAAGAGGAGACCATCAGTCACCTTCTGTGCACGTGACCTGCACTCGCCAACATCAGGAAGGCTACATTAGATGAATACCTTTTCAATGATCTAAACGATCTCAACAACGCCTGCACGGCTAAGATTAGCTCCTTCATACAAAGGAATGGATGGTTCAAAGAGTAAGAGATTGATCCACCCAACTTACACATCGGCAGCACAATGAATCTTCTCTGGTTTAAGTGTATTAACCAACCAACCAAACAATCAACCAGCCAACTAACCAAACAACCAACCAACCGGTCCCTCACCTTAATTTATCTTCTTCACGCCCAACCTACATATGTATATGCGTAGTTCATTCTCTTCGCGACCTTGGCATGTTGTGCCATTCCCTTATTGATAAGATAATTCTTAAAGCTAACTTATCACTTAGTTGTGTCAAACGGTGGTGGTCCAAAGAATTCGCCAACTCTTACGTGACTAAAGCCCTATACATTGCCTTCGTTTACATCCTCTTTAAGTATGCTAGGCTTCGTTCTCCTATCAGCGAATTAATGTGTCCAGAATTGAGAACATTCAACGTCGTTTTCTTCGATTTGCCCTTCGAGGTCTATCCTAGAACATCCCTCTTATCTTGCTTCCCTATCAAGACTGCCTCGACCTCATCAGCTTAAAAACCCTTGAGGATCACAGAGACGTAGCTGAAATTTTCTTCATCCATTGACTCCTCATAGGTCCCGTCGATTCCTCGTCCCTTTACAACGTTTACGTCTTCAACTGCAGCAATCCCACTCGGTCTCCTTTACCATTCTCCGTACCCTGAATACTCCTAGTTTGTAAGTTAGTTTCTAAGTCTCAGTTTTAGTTTGTATTAAGTCGAAATTCGCCCCAACCAAAGTTAGGTATTGTTATCCTTCAAACAGTACCTATGCCCCTGCTGAAGACCCATTTCATTTTTATTATAACTTAGTGATTCAATGCATGAAGATAAAAATGACTTCGCACTTACATACTATGTATGCACATTCTGCTAAAAGAGTCTTTAAATGAAACAACGCTGAATTCACTTTTTATTTTCAATAAATATCTCATCTCAGGGAAAAGTTACTTCATCGGATGCATTACTTTTCCCATCGGATATGTAATTGCTTTCGAAATGAAAAACAGTTAATAGCATGTGCTGCAACTGGAACAATTTCACTAATTGACCACCACCAGACAGCACTTCGATTAAAGTAAAATTAATTCCTTGTACAAATTGACTTTAAAATAAAATAATAAAAAAAAAAAACATTATCTCCATTAAAGGTAATAATTCTTTCATTAATAAATTGTTTCATGATGCGCAGTAAATTACAAAAAAAAAGCAAAAAACAAGGAAAAATATCAAAAAATTAATTCAACAATTTTTCGCGTGGCTTTTATCGTTTATAGCTTCCACAATTAATTTATCAAATAAAATAAGAAACAAGAAAAAAAAAAAAAGACGAAATTTCCCTGATATCTCACCAGTATTGAAAATAAAAACCAAATGGCTTTAATACGGATTAAATGACTGAATTACGTGCGTAAGAGTGTAGGCTGACAAATAAACCCTTCTTCCTGTGAATCGGTTGTTTGAGCAAAATTATTACGAATGAGATGTCAAAAAATATTTATCTTTTGATTAATTATTACAAGCTTCTGGGGAGTGGAGATACCACTATATTGGATTGCAGTTTTAAAGAGCGTTTTAAATTGTGTCTCTGCCTGCCTTTTCCTTTATTTGTCATTCTTCCTGAAAGACGGGCTATTATTCAATCCGCTTTATCAGTAACTGCTCCTTATAAAATTGTCTCGTGGCATTTGCTAAATACCTAATGACAAATGACCGGGTATGAGACATTTTCTCTGCTATTGCTGCTGTTGCAAGGTCTATGCCGACAGATTTAAGCTATCATTTGACTACTTGGACATTTTTTTTTCTGGTTAGGAACTACTCTCCTGGAGAACTCAGACGCAAATGGTTCATTGTACTACCAGGAAGCAAAACCCAGTATAAGCTATTTTACTGGAAATTCTTCGATTTTCGGACTGATTTACTAGTAATATTCCAAAAGAAGCGAAAAAGTATGGTTAGACCCGTTAAGCGGTTCGTTTCCCCACTTCTCACTGCAGACGTGAAAGGCCATTTCTTCACAAAGCTTAGTATGCTGCGAGACTTCGTCAAATCTTTTCCCTAACCCCGGACATCCAAAGCTAATGAGAAGGAGACTACTTTTTGATTCTCACGTTTCCACTTAAGATGTATATGTGTACTACGTTGATTGACTAGATAGCGAAGTCCCATATTACATTGGTCAGAGTAATCTATATCTAATAAGCTGATCTGTGACCTTTTCAATTCGTTCATAAAATTAAGGTAGATCTAGGTTAGCTAACACTCGGATCTCCAACGGATGCATTGTGTACCACTGTCGGTCGTACTTCTCCACTAAACCTAAATGGGAAAAGGAAGACCCTGAACCATTCCGATTTTTATAAATTTTAAGATGATGCCTCAAGAGCTACTTTCCAGGAAGTTCTGGATAGGAAGTGAGCTATGCTATCTTCTGCGTCAGTATCGTCACCTTAGTTCACGTTATTGAAGCCGTCTTCTATGTTTAGGAAGGGCGCTAGCGTGAGTTCTTTGTGATAGGTCTGTCTCAACTTCTGTATAAGACCTTGATCATCCCAGTCTTCCTTTATGGCGGTGAAGCTTGAACTTTATCTTATGCAGATGAAGACATCCTCAGTCGCTTTGAGAGAAAGATTCTTTGTAAAATGTTCGGTCCCGTTTGGGTTGATGGTCTTTGGAGGAAGAGATTCAACGACGAATTATACAAGCTATACAGCTGTCCCCTATCAAGGTTTTGTCAATGGATTGGCAGTCGTAGAAGCCCTTTACACCAGCATACTGGGAGCCACTAATGATGTCCATGTCATCTGCTTATCATAGCAGCTGTGGGGATTTGTTAAAAATATTGACATCCGTATTAACACTTGTGATACATCGCCTTGCCGAAATCCGGCGCATTTTTGCAAAAGTTCAGAAGAGCTGCTTCCAAACTGCAGTTACAATGCATGTTCGGTTCCGTTGAATAAAGCTAAATGCAAAAATTTGGCCTTATGTCATGGGACCTGTATATTTACCAGCGTTACGCGACATATTTGAATCAGTTTTACTAGGATTCCGAATTCAGCCAGACTATGACTGCTATCATATACGGCTTTAAAGTTGATAAAAACGTGGTGAATCTCAGCTTAGTCTTAGTTCTTTTAGAAGCCGATGCCTGTTGTCGATTCTTGAAGAGTGTAGGCCGTGGAAGCTCCTCGTAGGCATTATCTAGGAGGTCAAAGAATTGCACCTTCACAAACTGGTGATCTTATACGTAGAACGTGGCTCTAATGCGGATTATATCCAGGTGATCCTTTATCGGCTTAACGTCAATACCTCATAACCTTAGTCAATTTTTCGCGACAAATTCGCATCCTAAATTGTGCGGTCTTTTGTGGCATCTATACTCTGAATAGAATGACTGCATATATCTCCATCTTGAGGAATAATTAGAGCAGCTTTGTATCAAAAATTAGTGGATGAATACCAAAATAAAGGTCGTATACTACCTGTACACTACGGTTGTGACACCCATTCTAACATACGGTTCAATGGTCTGATGGAAAACGTTCGAGAAGAAAGGGAATCTTGACAGTGTCACAACAATCCAAAGGGTAGATTGCTTGGGATTGGGAGTGATGGGATCGATCAACTGAATCTTTTTTTACTAGACATACATACATATACTGCGAAAGACTGGCCACCAAAAGTGCACTCCGAATAAGGACACCTGGTCTCTGGACAAGGACCCGTAAGGGCTTTGTAATCAGCATCGATAAGATCCAAACTCATAAAATTCTATAAACAAAACCTGAACGAGATATACACATTCAACATGGTGCTACATACTCTGTTGGGTGGCGGGACATTTGGACGACTCGGGAAACAAAAGTGGGAACGAACTAGCCAGAGTACGGTCGAATGTGCACCTTTCCTATGCTGAGGCCAGTATACTGCTTAGTACACTATATAGACTCAGAGTTTCTCGAGAAAGCTAACAAACACTGGTGTCAATTAGACAAATGCGCTGCAACTCGATCGGTGTGGCCAGTCTACGATAAGAAGATATCTATCAAACTTAGGAAACTTAACCGGAAGGACATTCGAATAGTTGTCGACATCATGACGAGCATCATCATGAGCACTGCGAAATAGGCATACATTCATCCTGGGGAGGTCTATCTTACCATGCCTCTTGTAGAAGCTACAGGGATGCATAAGAAGGAGAATCTATATTCGCAAAGCTGTCCGGTATTATCCTTTAAAGAAACGTTACTCTTGCCAGTCACTTCTTTTTATAGCTACATATATGAGGTACGAAATACCGAGCTTAAAAAACTCCTGAGATTCATTTACGTATCTATTTGGTTTATTTAGAGCTTGACTTTAACATATAACCTATGTTTAGGTTCCCAAGGTTTTCTTATCTATTGTGTTAGCCACTGACGTCAGCAAGGGCACCCATATGGCTAACCTAACCTAAGCTAACCTAACCTAATCTAAATGTTTACGTGAGGAAAAAGTAGTCCATTGATATCTTAGAGGATACTCACTTTCGTAGGCATTTTCAACATTATTAGGCCGGCTCTTCAAAGGACAATGATACTTTCGTGGATGATAGTTCAATTCACTTCTACACAGATGACTCCAAGACTGATAGTAGCGTGGGTTAAGGTATCATCTCCGAAAAACTCAATCTGAGCATCCCTTTCTGTCTCCCAGATCACTGTAGTCTTTGTCTGGGGAAATTATGTCAATCAAGGAAGTATTGTCCTCGTTGAAATGCAATGCGATGTAAACATTTTAATCGACAGTCAAACGGTAAATAAATCCCTGAAATTGCGTTCTTTTAAGTAGCTCAGAGTCTGCTATAAACTGTTTGTTTCTCACGGAGAGTCTTCAATAATTACCAATGCTGGGTACCAGGTCATAGATATGTATGGGGTAACTGCAAGGCTGGAGATCGCCACAAAGGGTAGATAGACTATAAACTGGATCTTAGCTAGCTTATCTTAGCTGGATCTTAGCTAGACCTAAGCTAGATCAAAAATTCATAATATAGTGTTGAGTTGCTTATGTTAAACTGTTCGATAGGCCAATTCCATTTTTTATGTATCTATCCAATCTTGCCGCAAAGAAGACTGCTCCATCTAACATTAGACGTAATGAGCCTTCTTGACTTCATAAAAGTTAAGGTTGGTTTAATTAGTCGCTAGGTAGTCATAAATTTCATCTTCTGGTCCAAGTGCGTGTGCATCCTCGTACAAATAGCCAATTTAACTTAAATCTAAAACCCTGGAGGATATGATCAATGGAAAACTTCCACTACTACAGAACATCTGCAGGTTGTTAGATGCGCTATTTAAAAGACTACTTCTATCAAGGATAGAACAATATATATTTTCTTATTCAAGGCCTACTTGACACAAAACATAATAAGGAAGACCTAAGCTCTAAGTATGAACTCTATGCGACTTCTAAGGTAGGGAACGCATTCAATAAAGTATTGAAAGACGCAACCTGTGGTATTGTTGGAAAAGAAGACAGGAGAACACATAGGACGACGAGGTCCACCACGAAGTCTGGTTTATTGCTAACAGCTCGTCAAAGCATGATCAACTTAAAGGATGCTATTAGATTTAAAAAGCGTTCATGAGTGGTTTCCTTTCCAGCTTATCTTTGGATTTATGTATGTATGTATTTGTAAGATTGCCAATGGGCTTACAAGACTGTCAAACTCAGGAACTCAGCAATGGCCCGACAAATGTAAATACATGAATGTTCGTCCAAATGCACCACAAATGCCATAGACTGCCTAAATACCAATGGAATTTTGGGCGTTAGGGATATGTAAAACAAACATACACACGCACAGTGTGTGTACTAAAACATCCACTGATTGATGGACGGCCCAAGTGCATGCTGAAGATATTGAATGACAGGAGTAAGTTATGTGACAGTTTGTTATGACTAATCGTGATTTGCGGTCACCACGAATGGGATCACTCATGTAACCATTCGTTTTCCCGACATCGGCAACAGTATGCTGCCATTTAGAACATATGGTAGCTGCAGCTGCCAAGCGGATTTCCTTTTACAAAACCGAATAATAGCCCAAGGACAAACTGCCAAAAAGAGGTAGAGAGAGGGATGCGGGTGAATTCAACAAACACTACTGTGTCTCATGACAGGATGTGCTCTCTGATTTATATCAAATTTAGTTTTGCAAGTCGAATAAATCTGTTGCTATATGTCGTTATTCATTTAAATTCACATCCCGAAGAAAGGACAAAACAAAAACAAAAAAAAAAAAGGCTTTAAGCTTTCCAGACAGAGGCAAAAGGATTCTTTTTTTTTTAAACTTTATTCGCCTTAAGTCAAGGACAACCGCCACCGGAGTCCACACATGGTTAAGTGCATACGTGGGATAAAGGAAGAGCACGTCACCAGGAGCAATTGTTGAGTACCGGGTGTATGGTTTACCTTGATCCTCTTACCCAAAGACATTTTGCAAATTTAATACAACTTTGGGGTTTGACAATTGTAAGAGTTTCGTCTTTTCTTAGATTTGAGAGGCGAGCGGGCTCAGATACATTTTCTTTTTTCTTCGCTTTCCTGTGTTTCATTGTGTTAACATTCTCTGGGCTGGCGTGGACGTACATACGTACGTATGTGTTTGACTTTTTGATTTGAAGTTTTTTTTATTTTTGCAATTGTTGGTGTCCTGGTGAATAATAAATTCTTGTATCCTTCGTGACTTTGTTCTTTCTTCTCAATTTCATCGCATTTTTAACTTTACTTCGGAATTGTTTCCCCCACGTTTTTTTTTTTTGCGGCGAATTAAAATTTTATAAATTGAGTAAATTTTGTTCGTCGTGTCATCCTGAGCTTGAGGCGTAGAAACGAAGGATATGTACATACATACGTATGGTGGTATGTTTGTCGTCGAGTGAAAACATATCGATTGGGATAGTCTTGAGGTTAAACGCCTTTTGGAAGAGTCATGCTGAGGAGTGGGTAGGTACAATCTTTTCAGACTACATTAAGTTTAAAAATTTAAGGACAAAGTATTAGTCCTGTGAGTTACAGCTGCACATTTTTTTTTTTTTTTGGGGGGTAAATGAGAATTTATTGCGGAACTTTCCCTTTTGCGTTGAAACTCCGATGACGTGGATTTTGTACTTTTTTGAGTGTAGTGAAATATGGGCGTTTGTTTTGTTGTGCTAACTGACAGGTAACCATTTTTCATGCTCTTATTAGGGAATAAGCTGACGTTGCGTTAAGGGATGGTGCCGTCAAAATGTTTGGTAATTGAGGCTACGTCAACAATGCATTAACTCTAGGTGTTCCGGGTAGTAGTGATGGAACGGATAAGTGTTTGAAAGTTTCTGACAGACTGAGTGAAAACTTTTTTTCTTATACATTTTGCATATAAAAAATATAAGTGCCATCATTACGATAGATATTCAGGAAAACTACCTACTGACTGTTTAAATCGATTCAAAGCAAAACTTGAAAATAATTTTTTAACCAATGGAAGATAAATTGGGTCCTGTCGTAAGTTACTTATATTCCAGACTCTTTATAGTGATTTCTTGGGATTCCGAAAGAAATATGCGAGTTAGGTAGTAACAACTGTTCTGACGTGGGTCCAATGTGACTCGGCGACTAAGTTGTAAATAGTCGGATTCCAAGGTTGTAGGCGCCCTACCACTGGAGACTGTGGCCAGGTCGATTAGGGATGAGTCAAAATCAGGGCTGCTAGAGCGTAGGGTTCATGGGAAATTGAATAGGTAGTGGTTCGGGTGCCGTTTTGCAGCTTACTTCTTTGTGTTTGTTGTTTGTAGTTGAGTAGGGTTGGTAAGTTTCCGTCGCTGGTTCGCATATTTCTTCCTTTGTTGTAAAGGCATGATTTATTTAGAATCAGATTCCAAAATATTTACTATGTTGAGTGAAGATGAGGTTAGAAGCTCATGACTAGGTCATGAATGTACTGCAGGGAAATAAAACTTCAGTGGTTCATCGTCGTAATCTGACTGAGGCAATAGTGTCACAGTGAATTCAGATGACATTTCTATGTCAGGAGCCGGATTTTGAAAAGAAAGGTCATGCTTTAGCTCCAAAAAGTAGGACTAAGATGATCAAGGACTTATATGAAATCTACTCAGTTGTGCGGAATAGGGTCTTACTACTCAATTGCCTGCCCAGCCCAAAGACACAACGATTGGCAAGAGTTATTCTCCACTTTGATTCAGCTGTGATGTTGTCAGAATTGGTAGTAGAGCCATGGTAGGCAAAGTCACTTACTATCTCAAAGCTAAAGCTGTCGATTGCGTCCTTTTGCCCAATTAGTAGATTGTGTGTGTCCTTTCTTATTGACAGCATATAGCTAAACCGATTTTGGAAGCCTCCGTTTCAATACTAGAGAAAGCACCTGTGACAGCAAGCTGTGTTCTGCCAATCATTTCAATATCGTCAGCATTCGCTAGTAGTTGCGCAGACTTTTGAAAGATTGAGCCTCCGGTGTTGACTTGTGAGTTTCGCACAATTCATTCAAGTATGATGTTAAAGAAGTCATAGGAGAGCGCGTTATCTTGTTTAAAAACTTTTTTGATATCAAAGGTCTCGGTGAGTTCGTTTCCAACCTTGATGGATCAGCGAGCGATTACCAGGCGTACACTCGTCTGACCAAATCTTAAAAATGGGTTAGTGCATGCTCTTTACCAAGTCATTTGCACCTGTTTTTAGTAGCTCGGCTGGTAAGCCGTCACGTTCAGCAGTCTTGCTTGGATATTGCTATCTTCGCTTCGTTTTGGTTAGTTGGATGGAAGTCTTGGCTATCATCGTATAAGTTCCCTATGATATAATCATGTGAAATACTGAAAGAAGGACACATTCCGGAAAGCGAATTCAGATTTCAGGAACATTTCGAGAATGAACCCTTTGTTGGTCTGACGACGATGTTGAGTAGAAAGTCTGGTCAAGTGGGAATCTGCTGATTTCACTTCTTACATTTCTCAGGACAACTTGGTAGATAGGTACTTAGCTAACCTAAATAGGAAAGAAGACAAATTAATTAGTGGATATGAGTTGACTATGCCATGGTGGCCATGATGACTTTCCAGACAGGTCGCCAAGGTTTCCGAAGTGGTATTCGCCGAGAGCAGTTGCCCTGGTTCTGCATAGGCTAAGGTATTCACATAGAAGTCAGTTGTGCTTTCTTCTTCATCTATGCAGTCACAGACTCTGTAGAGGTCATATGTAATTAGTCGTATTTTTCTTACGAGGGCCGCAAGGATGTCGTTACCGATATTAATACCTGTGAGGGGATTTGTCAGGTTTTAGTATTGTCGTGACTCTCATTGACTAATCTTAGAAAATCTTGTTCTACGTTACATTCAACAAGTGCTAGGGGTAACAACTAATAGAGTCAGTGGCAGTATAGTTTTAAGGCTAGTAGACTAGACAATCAAAGGATAGAATGAATATGACGACGGCTGTGTACATCCAGTGGAACTCGTTTACCAAAGATTTTGCTGCTTGAGTATGAGGCTATCGATCCATTCTTTATCCCGTCTGATGCGTTCTCTTTCCAAGTCGCTTTCGGTCGAGTATATAGAGTTCGAGTATAGAGGGCCCGATTGTTCTTACTGTTCTCTTTTTGTCGAAGAGGACCCCCTTTGTAAGCGTTTAATCCATATCTTTCTGCTCATTTATGTAGGGTATGGAGAGCGGATTGCAGTAGTTTGGTGATGTTGGGTAGCAACTTGCCTCTCGCCATTATCACAACTGCGTTCGCAATGCAACAACTTAAAGTTTTATTTTCTTTTAAAATTACTTCCTGACCAGTGTCCAGAGCAGAGAAAATTGGACTCTATAGAGACCAGAGCATGTAGAGCATGAGACAAGAGCATGCACATACTTGGCTGTCTCCCAGTTCTGAGTTGATGTGTCTCATCGTGAGCATGCATCCAACGCAGTCTGAGATGACTGAGTTTTCGTTTTGTTAGTCCAGTGCTAGTCCTATGGATTTAGGTTTTATATTATTGAAGTGGTCTTCTATGTCTACCAAGGTCGTTAGCGTAAATTCTTTGTGTTGGAGTGAACTTTCGATAGTTGCGACTACTTCATGCAAACGACTTGATAAGCCCTTGGATACATACCTTGCATGTTGAAGATAAATGCAAGGTATGAAGATATACATAGAGAGAGTCAGACAGAAACTTCGTGAATCTATATAAAAGTGGGAATCACTATGATACACTTAGCTAACCATACAACCACTTAGTTATTGTAAAAACTCATACACTGCTCTGATTAGATCGATGTCACTGTAAATGTAACCTCCTTCTCCACTCACCAGCTATGCAAACGGGAACGAATATCACAGGAGATATGATCTTGACAAAGTCTAAGCCCTTGGAATTCTATGAGAAGGTGTTCTGGGTGTTTCTTTGTAGTACATCTACACCCAGTTTCTTGAGATACTCCTAAAGTCAACTGTTGCACGTTAAAATGACTGTTGCACGTGTAAATGATCCATTATCGGTTTTTGTTCAACTTAGCCAGATATTACTCCTTTTCTGATTGTACATATTTTACCAGAATTTCTTTGGTCTGTCTCAATTGAGTTATGTCATCTCAAAGCTCTTCTCGGCGAAAGGTTACGTATTTATGTGGTCCTGTGATTCCATGATTCGGAATCAGTTGTTCCTAGCATTTATTGAACTGATCCTTAATTCCGATCCCAGGTTAAAAATTAATCACTTAAGGTTTTAGCATATTATTGATTGGACTTTTGGTAGGTTTCGTGGCACTCTTCTCGATTCAATAAACGGCTGTACTTTGTCGCTTCCTTCAATTTTATTCTTTGCTGCTTGCTTGTCTCTTCTTACACTGCGCTGCAGTTCCATAATCTTCAAGTGCCACTGGGAATTGAAGCAATTTCTTTCTACTGTTAAACCTTTTGTGAATCGAGATTTTAGTGAAATACTTGCTACGATCTGTTCCAAGTTTCCTGACGAAAGCCAAGTACCATTAAAAGCCATCCTGCCCTAAAAACATTTTTTTTACCATATTCTAGTAGTCATCCAGATTTGATATTCTTTCTTCTCTTTATGGGTTAGATGGTCTTGACATTAGCAGGGCACTATGGAATTTCTTGGTCTGTCAATGTTGTACCTAGTTAAACGGAGCCTACTGAGGGAAGGTTTAAAAGACTAGAGAATCCTTCAGTGTAATAGCAATAACTGTGGCACGCAGCCACAAAAGATCAAAAGACTTTAGACTGATTAGTCTTACCTCGTTCCTTTTCATGGCATTTCAAAGGCTAATAGATCTACACACTCGCTCCAAACTAAATACGAGTTATATGTCCCCAGCCAAACACGCCTATACTAAAGGCCGATCTGTTGAGACAACCCTGCTTGAGGTGGTAACAAGGATCAAAAGTTCACTTCACCACAAAAAATTCACGCCAGTG
Organism: Xylota sylvarum; assembly: GCA_905220385.1. NCBI lineage: Eukaryota > Metazoa > Arthropoda > Insecta > Diptera > Syrphidae > Xylota > Xylota sylvarum. The sequence goes on from LR999958.1 coordinate 52,050,320, forward strand.
ACCTTCCTAGATATAGAAGGACTCTTCAATAATGTAAAATCCGAATCTATAACAATAGCATTGGACCAACAATGCGTAGATCCAGTAATCTCAAACTGGGTTGAATGCATGCTCATGACGAGGCACATCGTCAAGGTGGAGTCCTATCCCCTCTACTAGGGATGCAGCAGATAAGATTATGTACCGACCAGGATACGACGACTGCAGCCCTTGAAACCATACTGTCACTGATCCCATTAGGCCTGCACCTAATGGAAACAGCTGCAAAAAGAGTCCTATGCTTCAATCAATCCAATCTTTGGAAAGAGGGCGGTACGGGCTACCACACCATTGAACTATAGCCACCCTTAGGAACCAAGACAGATTACGCTTATATCACTATCCCACAACTTCAGTCTTAAGGTTAAAACAATCTTTCCCTTGGTTAAATAGTAGGGCCATCAACCCGAAGAAAATCTTGGGAAGATGGGACAAAAACTGACGAAGGAGTAGTCTCTGGCATATACTCATCTGAACCCGAAATTGCTCCTTTTGTGAGATTTCCAAACCACGGTAGTGTGTTCAAGTAAATATTAGCAATCGCAGAAGCGACACACAAGCAATGAGACTGCACTCCAGTAAGATGATCTACATATACATCGATAGTCAAGCCACCAAGAAGGTCATCTACTCCACAGTTATCAAATCCAAACTTCTGAAATGCTGCCGTGAAGAGCTCTCAGCAGTCACAGCAAATCACGACGTTACATTGCTTTGAGTTCCAAGACACTCCGGTATCCTAGAGAACGTTCTGGTGGACGAATTAGTAAGAAATGGGTCCAAACAGGACCTGCCAATGGCCGTTAACTTGATTCGACGGCCCCTAGCACTTGTTGAATCTACCATAGAATAAGACTAGCCAATGAGAGATGGAGCGCACTCTCATCCTGTCGTGTCTCCAGAAAACTCTGGACAAAACACGATGAAACAAAAGAGACCTGGGTGATCTGTTAAGAAATCCACCATTAATCATCCTGAAATTCATAACAATTTCGGGTTGGTTCAGGTTGGCTGCTTAGCTACACCAAAGTCATAATAGAACTTTCTGTCTTCTTTAAGCTAACTCCACGACAGTGGTTCACAATGGATCCATTGGTGATCCGAGTGCTAGCTGCATCCCTTCATCTACCTACCTACCATGTGCCTAGCTCAGCTGAGGATAAATAAAAGACTGTTTTAGTTGGCAAAATTCAGACATATAGTCATGTATTGGTTGGATCCCAGCGATGGTGGTACAATTTGAAAGCGATACGGTTTAAATCCGTCTACTATACTAAATACGAGTCTAAAAGGAGCACGCTTTACTTGCTAGATTGCTGTAATGTTAAAAATAGAAAGAAATAGGATCCAATCCTTATCAATGAAGGAAACCATATTTTACTGCCACTTTCAGTTGAAGAAAACCCAACTTTATGAAACAAGCACAACAATTGTAATCATATGAACAAGGAGAAGTACTTCAGACTTAGATACGGCAATTCCCTTTCCAATGAATTATCTACAAGTGCTTATCCAAAGTACAAGCTCTCATAGACCAAAGGTTACATAAATTAGTTACTTAACCACCGAATATCGTTTTTCATGTTACAGAACTCTCCACCCTGACCCAAGCAGACGTGTTTTACCATCCAAACATTTGTGCTGCAATAGTAACAAATCCTCTGCACACCATCACCGTGTACACATCACATGGTTAATATTAATTGACCTAGTTGTTCATTTCAAGTTAACATCCCAATTCATTAAATTGAACCCGAAGAGCATGTCTACCGCACAATAGCACCATAGCACTCTACACAGTGTATTCCCCAGAGCATTCGACGATGACCACTATCTTACCGATTCAGTCCTTTCAAATGGAAAATTTCTATCTAAATATTTATTGCAATTTTCCTTCGTTAATCCCGAACGGAAAGGTCCGTTACCCATTCCAAAACCATAATTAAAAATTCCTCTCATTTCCCGCAATCTACTTTATATTAATTTCTTAAGGAATAATAAGTGTTCCTTCCAAGAAACCCGGATTACTATTAACATTCCAGAACTCTTGTTGGTATCCTTTGAACTGATGAAGAGCGTGAACAAAAAACAAAAAACAAAAAAAAAAAAAAAGTGTTAATTAATTGAGCGGAAGCCACCCAAACGCTCCCACAAATCAGTTGATTCGGACTTCTTGCCGAGAACTTTCGAAAACTTCCCCGTCAATCAAAGCAGATAAGACACAGCCAGACAAGTAGGCAACCGAGCAACCAGGCAGGCAAAACGCACTTCCTTAAGAATAACGAAAAAGGACAGCGACGTTGTTTCACATTGCAAGCAACACAACGTTCAGCCCATTGGATACCTTGAGTTTGTGGTTCTCGCATCTGTAAATCAACAAAACCAAGGCAGCAAGTGCTAGATATTTGCATACCTAATGATCTTTTGAATATGCATGACAAGCAGGCACGCAAAATGTCCCGAGAAGTTGTTCCACAACTTGTTCGGAACAAAAGTTTTCACTGTCGCTCGTCGAGATACAAAGTGTCTAGTATGTATATGTACATAGTATGCCAGACTTAGTTTACCTTTGTGCCATGTTGCGTTAGCATAACTAAGCCTAAAGACCCTAAGCTACATATTTTGGATAATTTTTGGAATATTTCGTGGTGAAATTATGTCAGAGTCAGGATGGAATTAATCAGAATTAGGAGGCGTGGAATGGGAGTAAGGTGGCGCGTTAGAAGCAACTTATGCTCCTGTCAATCAGGATGTGCGGTTTGTACTTACATGGCATTCACCCGTAGCATGTTGCCGAAGAAGAAAACGGGTCGCGGTATGGGTGTGTGTGTGTGTGTGTGTGTGTGTCAGGATGAAAAGTTTATTTCGGTATGCGGTGGACTATAATGAGACTGATATGTATGTATGTGTGTGTTGGGAAAACAGAATGGGTGCTGAAAATTAAGGATGTTTTGCACTTTCACCGGATGTCGTCACAAAATTTTACTTTATAAATTATTAACATGTACAGACAGACATAAATATAGGCCAGGTGAATGGGATCAGGTCTCTGTTTGTTCTCTTCTCACGGGGCTAGATGTGTGAATAACATGTACATACACATGTACATATGTCTGTATATCGAAAGGATGTGCTTGGTGGGCCGTGGAGAATGATTTGATTTGTTGAGTCGAGAATAATCATTTCACAGTATGTCATAATTATTGTTTTTAGGGAGTGAATATATAATTTTGTAGTTAATCCTATTATTCGGGTGATGTTAGGTAGCATATTCGGCGACAAGGTTTTTCATGTCAATCGCTTGAAGGTATACATTTTATTATGGCAACGAGGCACAGACTACTTAAAGTCGAGAGTCTGATTGCTTGAAAAGCAAATAGGGTTGATAGGTACTCCTTTACGTTACCATTATTAATGCAACTGTGTTCTTGAAATGTATTGTCGGTTGTGAAACTGAAATATTAAGACCTACCAAATGGAGTTCAACAGAGACACATTTCTTTGATGTTACAGGTTAAAAATTTGGCGTAAAGAAATTGAATCATTGCGTCTAAGTCATAGACTGTTCACTTCATTGAGTACTGTTTTTTTTAATATGGAACATCGTACAAGGACTATTGCATACCTGCAAGAACGGAGAAGAAATTGATGAAGAACCATGTCAGATTTATATTGCTTACCAGGCTGGCTTTTGAAAAGCCATTCTTTCTTTACAGGATTTCATTGCTTATGGGCAAATAACCGATTCACTGCGACCGATGACAGATCCATTTTGTAATATGCAGCGGTCTTTCATCCCCTTCGATACCGGGGCGCCATGGCTTAAGCCCTTGAACATGTCGACTCGAACTTGAAGGCTGTGACTAGAGAATTCTCTTTGCTGGATGTTTGTTATCCATTCGCACAATGTGGCCAAGCCAGTGGAGTTGGCATTTTTTGACTTTTCAGACTACGTCCACATCTTGGTATAACTCATAGAGTTCGCAGATAAATCTTCTTCTCCATTGTCCTCCTCGCATATGGAATCAAATGTTTGACGAATTTTTATTCTCACTATTTTTCAATCACACCAGCAATCTGTTCCACATGTGAACTAGGTTCACATTTGGTGGGAACTAAATCCACATTTTTAAGGTGAAATTATTTCCCACTGATGAGAATAATAATTCTAATTTTGGTTGAAAACATCTCCACTGTCATGAAAGGTATTCCAATTCGAACCGAAAGAATACACATGCACATGTATACATAGGTACATATAACTTATTTTATTTATTTCCCTCTAAAGGTGGAATAAAATCCTATGTGGAGTAAATTCCCATGAGATTATTTCCCAGCACCAACAGTGATAATTGGGTTTATTAAAGATTGTGTTAAGTTGTAGGCTGTACAGTAAATTGTGCAACCCTACTCGGACTTCACTGCGTTCATTGTTTTCCATGGCATTGGATGCCAAAAGATAGAAGCTCCGAAGCACCCGGAATTAGGAATTTATGAATGGCTTTTGGTCGGCATCGCCTTTCCTCTATCCGGCACTGTTACTCGACATATAGCTCTGTAACATACCTCAAGGAGTTTATGACATTTTTGCAGGACTACCTTTTCACTGGCCATGAATATATGTACAATATGTATGTGTGAGCAACAGCTGGCAGGATACTTCCACGGATTATTCTTCGTTCGTAGCTTGATGATCATTTTACTTTAAGGACTCATCTGAGAAGGTCTGGGTAAAGTAGTTTTGTCGATATGTATCTTCTCCGGGGTTTCGTTATCTACCACGTCAAAGATTTTTCCGCGCTTTCTTTAGTATTGATCAATAGTGCAAGACATCGATCCTTCTTTCTTTTTTTTTTAAGACCCTCGTCCATATGGATGCCATTGTGACCTGAAAGATCTAGATGTCATAACCTACGTAGACGTCATTGTGATAACGATATCAGGGAAGTTCCTTCTTGCAGTTAGACCCCTGATGAAGTTTGCTCTAAATAATTTCGCAAAATGGACAGATAGTGTCGGTCTCGCAGTTAATCCGTCCACTGAACGGAACTAGTATTGTTCACAAGAAGGTATAGATACTTGGGGGTTATTCTCGCTAAAAAAAAAAACTCAATTGGGAACTGAATACTCAAGACCGTACTAGGAAGGTTTCAATTGCCCTCTATTCATGTAGGAACTCCTTAGATCCACACTGGGGTCTTCAGCCCCAGATTACAAATACAAATTTTTGGCGCGACAGGTCCATGGGACCCATGGCCTAGCTTCTCACAACCATTCATAGTGTGCAGGGCCCTACTGTTTATCGCCGTGTCCGAAGGGCGATTTGTTCTGTGAGAAGCTTTTCATGATAGTCGTACTCTTGGATATTTGTCAGACGCTCACGAAAGGTGGAACCGTGAAAGAACATTTAGGGATCGAACCTCGAACGTCTCGCTTCGTAGTTCAACGCACTAACCACTTGACCCATGGCGCCCACAGATTGTTTACTGGATAGATATACACGATATTCGCCATTCCCATCATAATGTACGGAGTACTAGTCTGGTGGACGGCCTTAGACAAGAAAAGCAACATTGCAGCATACTTGAGAAGGTTCAAAGATTGTCCTGCGTCTGAAATTATGCTGCATATTCTTTCTGCTGATATGTTTGGGAACCTAATGGCGACTATAGCAGCATTATACTTTAGGGAATCCTTGCAACTGGCTCGTGAAAATATGGGCCACTAATGCATTTTAAATGGCCATAACTCAATTCATAGTAATTCGGAATACATTACCCCCTATCTGGACCTTAACGTCAAGAATAAAACCAGAATTCCTTGTAGAAGTGCTTTCGAATCGGGAGATATCTTAAATGAGTCTGCGACAGAGATTTACACCAACGGATTCAAGATAGCATCTGAAACAGGTGCGAAAGTTTACTCCAGTCCACTGGATATTTTCATCACCACACGACTGCCGGACCACTATAGTGTATTTCAAACAGAAGTCACAGCAGTCCGTGAAACCTCGACCTGGCTTTCAATTAACTCGATTGAGTGCAGTGCTATTGTTCTCAACAAATATAGTCAAGCTGCGATAAAAGCCTTGGAACCGCCAATAATTAATTCGATCCAAGTTGGTAAATTAATGCAGTGGATCTCTTAACGAGATTGCTGTAAGGTGCGATGTATCCATGTGCCGGGTTCCAGTCCATAGGGATATTTCAGACAACAGCAAAGTGGACGAGCTAGCTGAAGAGGGTGCAGACCGGAACTTCCCTGACAAAGGGGCGAACCATCAGCACCTATAAATCGAAAAAATTCCAATTAGATACAGCACCAATAACATGTCTGTCAGGAAAACCAGTAGATATATTTCCGTCAATAGGATGAATCAGAAAAAGATAGTTGGGGCCCTCTAGCTCGACTTGACTTAAGCAAAATGAAAAGCTTTGTCTCTGGGTCAAACTGGTTTAGTGGCGAAGCATATTTCTTCGGCAAGGGTTTGTATCGAAACTGGTTACCCTGCCTCATGTCCCATTGGGACGTCTCTATATACATACGTCTCCGGTGCTTGTAATCCGGTTTTTCCATAGTGGTATGACAATTGGCATAAACTTAGACAAAAACCAGTCTTTTTTGTCTTTATTTGTCTTATTCTTCTCTGCTGGACCATTCTAAAACCTGTAGTAAAGCCACTTGCATTACGCTTGGTCGTGCTGTGTTTACTAATAAAAACATATGTATGTCCAAATCGTCCACATAACCAAACGCGATGTAGCACGATGTCTGTAGATTGACTAGAAGATCGTTGTTGACTTGTGACCACAGAGGGGGAGAACGGATTCCTCCTCTTGAGGACAACCCTTAACTGCGGTGACAGACACTAACACTCCTCTAGAGGAGAAAGTAAAAGTTCGACTTTCAAGCATGACCCTTACCCATTAGTTGGTCGATTTCTCGATAGCTTTGCTACTAATTGTTCTTGACTCGTGTGACCAGTGTTATCGAATGCACCTTCGATGCCAATGAAGGCACACAAAGCTATTACCTTGAAGCGAAGTGCTCCTTGTATCTTCTTTACAAGATAATGAAGAGCACCTTCATTTAATTTTACTTTTCGTGTATACAAACCGACAGAGGGGTAGACAAATCTAGACACTATCTAATATGTACGTCAATGAGTCTCTCGATCGTTTTGAGAACAAATGACGTTAGACTCATGGGTCTATAAGATTTAGGCAGCTTAAGATTAAGGTAGATGCATTACTAGTGTCGAGGTAAGACTCACAAATTCACAATTGCTTAAACCTTCTCCCATTACGTATGGAAACCACAAGAAAGTCATTACAAGATTGTTGTCAAACAGCTATTAACTATCCGTTCTGAGCAGTTGTCTCTGATACCTTTTTATTAAGCGTGTCAAGCGGCTACACCGGTCTCAGTCTCTTCAAGGTCTCTTCGGCTCTTAGGAAGCAGGTTTTTTTTTACAAAAAATGCCCATACTGGCTAAATCAGGATCCTATGACACAGAACAATAAGCCAACAAGTCAACAAATACTTGTTTAGCTATACCTGTTCAACAAGTGAAGATCATTTATGTAACATAACAAACACTGTAACAGTTGTTGAAAAAAAAAAAAACCCTCGACTTGTTGAAGTGACCCTTATCCGATGAGTCAGAGAAATAGCGACAACATTTCTTGTTTCCAAAACAATTATTGTAGTTCACGTAGACTTCTTGTTACGTGTTATATAAGTTTTCAACAGTTGTTGCAATTCACTTGTTTAATAAGCACTTCTTGTATTGTGTTATAAACCCCTGGTGTCCACTTACTGCTACGGACATCCTTACTGAATGCCTGCCTGTATTGCGCATATAACGATACTTACGAGTTGATAATCTAGTTGCTGTATAAATAAATTGACTTCATCACTCTCATATTAATACCAAAGAGTGCACTTTATATAGTTGCTGTCGCTGAGTATTCACCCAAAAAGGGATATAAATTGAATATCCTCTTCAATTTCTTAATTGAATACTCCAGCGTCATCTTCTCTACTCGAACAACGGATACAAATCAATTGAATGCTAAACTTGATCTCCATTATCGGCTTAAACCGATAAAAATTCAAATGAATCCATCCAATTATTTATTCATCGGTTCGCATTCATTACAATCATCACTTCAACACTTTGGCTCTCTTGTTCGAATCCGTTCAATCCGAATAATCTCCATTAGGATTATTTCCTTTAAAATGCTTCTACACTTTCGCCAGCCTAACCGCCTTGCACCTTCTCATTGTTTCGGACAGATTCAATTTGCCTCCGGGGTGGTAATGTCTCGATATCCTTCTTGGCTAAACTCCAGCATTCATGGAGAAATTTGTATTCCTTTCCTTTCATCTTGCCTCCTTATCCATGAATTTCCTGTTCATTCTACTGATTAAATCGTAAACTCAATCAGCTGCAAGTACCTTTAAGGGTCTCATGTTTAAATTTTTCCTCTTTATTTTTTTCGTCCTTCATCCGCAGGCTCTTTCAAATAATTCAGAGACCGGCCCTATCCTGGCCATGATATGAACAGCGCTGGAGTTGTAGTGGATGCATCTGATTTTTAATGCACAAACTTTGGATTTAATAAATCTTTCTCTCTTGGTAAATTCTCTCTCCACGCGAAATGAAAAAAAAAAAATAAAACGAAATGAGTTCCATCGTCCTGAATTGGAAGATAGCTTAGGTGGAATGAGTAAAAAAAAAAAAAAAAAAGTGGAAATCTGTTGGAAATTCACAAAGGACTCTCACTCGGACTAAAATTTCTCTTTTTCTGTGCACTCGGCCCGACATCGTCCTAGGAGCAATCCAATCTGTTGAGAAAATATTGTTTCCTTCCAACTGCACTTCGTACTGAACCCACAAAGGAACACGGCGATGATGTTGTATCTGCACACATTTGCTGTTAGGAATATATGGTATGGAGGTAAATTCTCATTTTTACGTACCCTACCTGTGTACATATGTATGTGTATGCTTACCGTGTTCAACACTACCCTACATGGTACACTGGCCGTGTTCAGCCAGAGGCGAGAAAAAAAAAAAAAAAAACAATCGTTTGACACCGCAGAAGGATCAGCTGGTATTAGGTTTGCATAGCCTCCCAAATCGTATCCTAGTGGAAATGAATGCCTGCCAACCATATCGTCGTGGTTGTCGTCATGTGTGGCTTGTCCCAGTCAAGAGCATGGAGGATTCCATAAATTTCTGACTGAGATGCTTGGTATCCGGAGCAAACCGGTGCGGTTGCAGTGGCCACTTATATTTGCATATTGGTGCAGGTGGATGTACGATGCTGACCGAGCTGTGTGCTGAACGAAATGAACTGGATTGTGGCCAGTTCTATCCGAGTATGGTACGTGTGTGGTGTGAGATAAGGAAGTAACAACTCTGCGGAGTGCTCTCTGAATTCGTTGTGTGATGTTAATTGGAAGGGATAAAGGGTGGGGTCAGTTCCTGTTGCTGAATTTCAATTGGAGCGCAGTCAACAATCAGCTAATTTTGTTTTCCTTTTTCTGTATAGTAATTTGAGGGAATAAAGTAAAATTTATTGTGTGAATTCTGGACGTCAGATAAGAAATGTTTTGCGCTGTAATTACTTTTGGCTATCTATCGAACCAGGGACATTAAATAAATTTAAGGGTTGCGAATGCATTAGTTTTTATTTCATGTTTCGCTAAGAAACCGTGGTGAAGTATTTTGTGGAGAGGTAACCTTATGGTGTTTTCTTGGTCCCACTGAGATTGGTTTTCATTTCAGTTTCTTTATTCAAAGACAGGATTTGGTCACCTTTCTAATCAAGTTTGTCATTCATTGAGTCTACCATGTCAGTAATATAGGGAAGGAATAGTGTTGGTCAAAGCATAGACTCCTAAGGTATTCCATAACTTAACAAAATTGTATCGTAAGGACTTTATCGACGAACATTTTTCATACCCGATAGATATGAAGGTAATCCCTATAAACTCAAAGGACGTGAGAGTTTTTTTGAGCTATGTAGTGTCCTAATAACGCAGACAATTTGTAGTTGGTGCCACAGATTCCGACTACTATTCCAAGGTTGGACATTTTCGAACCGTTAGGGTACCATTCAGATTGAGGTATCAATTGAACCATTTGTGGATTATTGGGATGATCATTTTGAAGTGGCGATAGAGATTGATTCTTTTCGGCATGAAGTCCTAGGTGCATACTACCGGTGAGCCTAGCAGCGGAATTCTTACAATAATCTGCATATATCCAATGTTAGTTAGTTAGTTAGTGTGGGCGCCGTGGCTCGAGGGGTTAGACTACGCAGCGAGGGATTCCAGGTTCAATCCCCAAACAACACCTAAAATCTCTTTCACGGCCCCCCTCCCGCGAGCGTCTGACAAACATCCGAGAGTAAAAGTTGTCATGAAAAAGTTTCTCAAAACAAAAAATTGCCGTTCGGATCCGGCATTAAACAGTAGGCCCCTTCCATTCGTGTAAAGAATATAACACGCACAACACGAATGGTTGTGAGAAACTAGGCCCTGGGTCCCATGCACCTGCCGCGCCAAAAATTTGTATTTTTTATTTTTTAGTTAGTTTTCCAGTTTTCTGACTCATTCTTCTGCGGTGACTCGGACTTTTTTCATCTTATCTTAGCCTGTCTGGATGCTCACATTACCCAGGACAATGCCACTACTGCTCGGGAGGCTTTTTCGCCTGCGCACATCATTCGTATTTGAATTATCAAATGTATAGCAAGGTTCTCTGCTTTTGTTCTTCTCCTTTCATCATGTGGTGTTCCAGTTTCAGGCCTGAAGGAAACTTCGTAATTGATCCACAGTCGGTGCGGAGAATATGGAAAAATCATTCTGCAGATTGTATAATGGCGACGAAGACCAACATCTAGCTGTTAGGCAGAATTGACCATTCAATCTAGTCTTCCATCCGCCAGACCTAAATTGATATTGCTCCAAGCTTAAATAAACAAGGGTGCTTGACCTGATGGCTTACCAGCCAAATTGTTTAAAACAGCTGGAAATTACCTGGTAGATAAATTTGGTTAGAGAAGTGTATGCCAGATGAATGGAATCTCAGTTTTCGCGAATCACAAGAAAGAAGAACCCTCAATTGCGCCAATTACAGCGGTATCTTATCTGCCATCCTTTGAGAACGTCTAAAACCCTTCGTCAACATCCTGATTGGCCCCTATAAGTGTGGTTTCAGACCAGGAAAGTCCACAATCGATCAAATCATCACACTTTGGCAGATCCTAGAGAAAACTCAAGAAGTCCAAATCAATACACCCGGCCTTGATAGCACTATGCCTATTATGCTACAGAAATTGCAAGACATAGCAATTCCCTGGCTACTACCGATCTCTAGCTTATTGTTAAACTATATCCCTCAGTCTTGGAGACGTGTCAAAGCTGAAAACTCTAGAACGAACCTTAACACCCGTGAAACGGTGGAGAGCCCTCTTTTATCGAAATCCCAACATGTCTACGTCAAAGGCCGATTTACTGAGACGGCTCTTCATGAGGTGGTACGTACCGTGGAAAAGGTTCTGCACTATAAAGAATATAATCTTGCTACCTTTCTGGACATAGAAGGAACCTTTAACAACATTCATACTGAAGCTATTCAAGAGGCTCTCACCAAGTTAGGTATAGAAGGTTTTCTTAAACAATGGATTGTATCCATGCTAAAAACCAAAATAATTCAGGGAATCTTAGGTAACAGCATTACAACTAAAATGGTCAGTAGAGGCACCCCACAGCGAGGTGTCATTTCTCCTTTGCTATGGCTTATCGCTAAGTAAAATCTTAGTGCGACGTGATAGGGAGGGGGTTAAGGCGGTTGCGTACGCAGATGACGTGGTTATACTAGTGTCAGGAAAGTTTCTCTCCACGATAAGTCAACTCATGGAGAATGCTCTGGATAGGGTACACTCATGGGCCACGAGCAGTGGCCTCAGTGTTAATCCGGAAAAGACCGAAATGATGGTCTTTACCACCAAAACTAAAGTACCAGAGTTCATTGATGTTGTCACTATATCCTTAAAACTGGCAGAGCAATGCTGGTTCGAAATAAATTTTTTAAGTATCCACTCAACAATTACACTCATCTGGGTTCCTAGGCACAGCAACTATGAGGGTAATGAGCGCCCTAGCGAGCTAGCCAGGCGAGGGTCAGCCCTTAATGGCTCTTTAGCAAAAAGAGTCGATATTCCGCTGAGTGTCGTTAAGGGCAAAATACATGATCACTTCCTCCAGTTTGCCAGCCAAGGGTGGAACAGTGTAATATCAAGAAAGACATGGCCTGATTACAACAAACCTAAGTCAAACGAGCTACTTGGCAAATCGAGACCAGATATTGCCAAAATCAAAGGCATCATTACAGGCCACTGGCCAGTAGGGGACAATGCGGCCAAGCTTAGTATCGCTTACAACACCTTTTGTAGAAGCTGCAAAGACACTGACGAGAAAGAATCTCTGCATTACTTCCTTTGCAGCTGTCCGGTCAAAGCGAGGACCAGGCTACATATCCTAGGAAAACCCCTCCTCGTGGATCTCGGCGAGATAGCCGAAAAAAGGATTGGAGAACTAATCCGTTATTTGAACTCCACTGGTTGGGTCTAATTCTTCGCACTCCTTTATACTTTTTCCGCACGGGTTTTGCTTGTGGTTACAAAACGGCGCACTCTAGCGCTAATTGGGTTCTCCCAAGAACCACCACTCTACCTACCTACCAAATCAATACCCACCAAAGTCTTAGAATCAAACCTGGAGGGACAAGGCAGTAGAGGAAGACTTCGCCTTAGGTGGTTCGCGCAAGTAGAAGGAACCTCAACCGATTTGGAATGCACATTTGGAGTTAGGTAAGGACTGGGCTACCTGGAGAGGCTTGTTGATTGAGTTCTAGGTTCATGCTGAACTGTAATGCAACCTAAGTAAGTCTCCAATGGAAAAGAGCCTGTTCCGTATATTCTTCCTGATTTCGGCAGTCCAAGCGAAAATGTGTGTGTATTGTGTACAAATTGGTGTAGATATTTGGGATAGTCATCGTGGCGGGACAAGAATTGCGTAAGAAGTCACTTTGGACTTATTTTGTCCAGATTAGGATAGTCCGAATCAACTTGTAGGTCCATATGTCTTTTGTAGTGTTGTCCCACCGAGCTTGTCACGCAGTCATTGAGGTTGATTTTTCTTTTTCCTTGATCCTATTGATTACTTTTGGGTCCAGCTGGTCCGAGGATGTCTATGGAGATCATTCCGGTTATGTTGAAAGCAGCTTCGTCCGAAATCGTTCGACAGACAATGTCTGTGCACTGACGATTATTTTCCTTTAGTTTCTTTTGTCGCTAGTACTGGAGAACCGTATAATAGGACTCAGCTGACTATTCTAGGTATAAAAAATTTCTAGGGTACCTAGGTCCTCCAATATTTGGCAATATTTGGGAGAGTGCTGCTTACATTACATACGACTTTTTACTCGAGTAGTTTAAATGCCTATAGCCTAGGCATTTTACTGCTTCCTTCGATCTATCATTTTAATTTTCAGACCTTATATTCACGTATCCTTCAGTTTTCGGATTAAGACAGCCTCTGTTTTGTGATCCGCTAATTCGTTGGTGGCTGTTTCTATCTCACTGTAACATTTTCGATATCGTCAGCAAAACCAAATATTCTAACTCCTTGTGGCCACAATAGTTGCAGGACTCCATCACACATGATATTCCATAAGAGAGTTCCTAGTAGCGATCCTTGTCGGATCCCTGCCCAGGCATTATAGTATTTTACTCCATCACTTGACAGAGCTTTAAAAACCAATAAGAGACATCCCTCACCATCTTTAGAATATCCCTAAATTCTGGTCAAAGTACAATAAATTTAACCAATGCCTTTCTACACTCTACTCAATTTTTAAAAAAATATTTTGGATAACAAATTTTTGGGTGAGTGAAACACGCGATTGTCATATAAAACGACTCGGTGGTCATGGTAGGATATTTAGAAGAAAATTCTGGAGATACGTGGCGCCATGCGAATAAATTTCTACAGAATTCCTTTAAGTTTCTCAACCACTAAACTTTTGCAGTGTCTGACTACTGCAAGACGACAATCATTGTCACTTGACTGCCATCATCTTGCCATTTATTTTCTATGTGGGTGCACAGTTGAAAATGTGTATCCTTCTGCATACAAATGGTAACATAAATAATTTCGACTTTGTTATAAATAGCTGTTGTTTAGCTATTCCCTTGGCTTCAAGGGAAGATGCAACCATAAGGCATGTCCATCTAGCTCAGGAAGGAATAATAAAAGTAAACCCTCCCACCACCAACTCAACAAACCCTAAACCAAAAGGGAGAATGTTGTAGTTTCTAGATAATGACCTTTAACCGAATACCCTTGCCACTGTACACCATTGAAAATACTCTTCTCTCTGCTAAAAGACCAGCTAAGACTGGAATTAACTCTAATGGGGGATAACTTGCCCATGCATCCATCGACCAAAGGAATGTATGCATGAGTTGGTCTTAATGTTCGAGCTACATACAACCGAGAAAAGGACAAAAAGGATGAAAGAAGAAAATGAAATAAAAAAAAAAGCATAACGCAACAAAACTGTCGTGAAAAACGCAACTAAAAGGAGCAACACCAGCTCAAGTGGCAGAAAATCGATCGGCTCAAAGGATAGTGTAACAAGTTCCGTATTCCGTGGGTATGTATGGTGGCAGGGTGTCCAACTGCTAGAAAGGAGAATAACATGGGATGGCCGATGTCATTGACAGCACTGGTCTTAATACCGTCACCTTAAGTGGCGTATACGTTTCTCCACATATACATATGTACAATGTGTGTATGCGCACTAGATCCTGAAGTGAACACTGCGGTTTGGGCCACCCAACGGCATCCATAACAAACGGGATGATGTTGTAATGCGAGATTTCTCGCATGCATGGTGTTATAATGTATCGCAGAGAAAAATAAAAATCACCAAGGACAACTAAAATTAGCAACGAGGGTTGATTAGATTAAAAGGAGTTTGATGGTGGGCGAGATGGTCAAACGCTTGATAGGGTGGAATACGTGAATAGTTATCAAGGACTTTGAGCAATCTGAGACGTAGTTGAGCTGAGATAAGCGGATAGTTTGGTTGTCATAATGGGACGCTATTAAGCGTGCGGTCTAGAAGCTAATGCTTGGGTTGTTAATTCAATGTAAATTACACTGCACTGGTGGTAGTTGGAGTTTTTTTTTTTTTGTAGAATGTATGTATGTGCTCGTATATGTGGATAGAAGTTTGGAGGATAATCTTATTACCGACGGACTAATTTGCATAGAGTCTTCTAACATCACTGTGGTAGGAAGGTTTGTAGGAATCACCACCATTTGAACGTTAAAACTCCATGCTATTCTAGTTTACATTTAAGTGATGAAGTTTTTCGCAAATCCAAATTTCTTTGTGGCGGAATATGGAGGATTTGACGAAGAAATTCCTACATTGGATTAGAAGTAGTAAAAGAATATACGCTTCACATCACATCTTGCATATGATTAAGAATGAGGTTGTAATCGATCTGTATAGTGACCGAAATCGGATGAAATTCTATAGAATCACGAAGAGCATTCAAATTTTCCTCGAAATTTATTGCCACCAAAGCAGAACAAGGATCAAAGCTAAATTTGATTGAGCTTAGACTCACGGAGGACAAAGATGACGATACCGAAGACGGCTTCCACGAGTTGCTGGGCAAGGCAGACGAGCAATGTTAAAATTCTCTTTTGTGATTTCAATGCAGTGCTAGGACGAGAGGACATCTTTCATCGTCGGATAGTATAACCTGCACGAAACCACACCCGATGACAAATTGAGACTAGTCGACGATGTGGTAAAATTTGCTCGTAGCTGGCATGTGGTTCCCATATTTACAACGGGACGTCAAGGTGTCCCGATTAGTCAACCATTAAACAGATTAACCGTTTGTTCAGGATGACGATGGAGAATGCACGCTGCTCCATCACGGTCGGGAAAGACTCAGGTAAGGCGACGTGCTGTCATGCGATTTCTTCAACATCGTTCTTGAAAGAATTATGCAGAACTAACACGCCAGCATTAGAGGCCTAATCTATCAATAGTCAGTCCAACTGCTTGCATATGCCGATGTGAACATTGAGTTGGAAGCTAAGATAAGCTGATCGGTTAACGAGGGTAAAACGAAGTGTATGCCGTCAACAAAAAAGGACGTGCAACACCGACTTCTCAGATAGAATGTCACCCTTAACAGATATAACTTTGAGGTAGTTAAGGACTTTGTCTACCCAGGATTCAATGTTCTGGGTTATTTCTGAAGGAAATTTTTTTAGGTGTTGTCTGGGGATTGAACTTTGAACTCCTCACTCCATAGTCCAATGCACTCACCACTTAAGCCACGGTGCTCACAGCAGTGCTTAAATTAAATAAAGATTATCTTTTACCCCCCGCTGCTGGCTAAGTAGCAAGGCGCTCTCTATATGTACATGGTTTTGTTTATACCAGTCCTGCTCTACCGCTCAGAGGCATGGACTATGTCAAGAGTGGATGATATTAAAAATTCTTAGGGTGACTTTTGGTCTCATCTGTAGATACAGTCAGTGGAAAAAAATGTACGAGCTATATGGGGCTAGTCAGATGGATACAAATACAATGACTAATATGACGGGGTCATACAGACACTCCCAATTCATCCTGGAGGGTCGTTACAGTAGAAAAAGATGACTTAGGATCCAGTTTGCTTGAGAGACTTGTTGGTCCAGGCCTAGATTCATAACTTATGTCGGGAGTTAATGAAGGTTGCCGTCTTGCGCCAACGTGAACTTAAAAATAATTTAAATTGTGTCTCAACAATAACTTGTACACGGACAAGACGGAAGTCTCGAATTTAAATTATCCTGTCTATTGAATGTACCTGTGTATAGATGGCATTCACCGATTTGTCGGAAAGTTATTCGATGTCCTGGGAATGTATTCCGAGAAATTTATTTCATAATTGGAATAGGATTGGGCAATGCCAGAGAAAGTTTTCATGCCCGGAGCCTTTAAAGAAGTCTTCATTGGTTAATCGTAATTTCTTCACATGATACCGCAGAGAATTATGACCCGTCCATGATCACTCCTATAAAGTTAAACAGAGATCTAGGGTAAGCGTAGACAGAGATTTCCTGTCTTTTTGTATAAGTTTGGCGTTTCGTCCTTTATTAAATAGAGGTCATACTTTTCTTGTTGAAGCACATGTGTTCAGGGTAGACTTGTAAATTTTTAGTTACAAGTACCATTCAATTACCCAGTGGCTTAGACTACTACTTAGAAAACACAATTATAATGTACTAATATTTGAAAATCAGCAAGTAAATACCAGTATTTTTTCAAGTCAATCTAAGTCCATTGACTGCCTACTGCAATGTTGACCAGTACACTTTCTTGTACTTTTTTAAGTACAAGTCCTTGAGAAACTCTGGATATGGACCTTGAGTTTGTTTACTATTATCATACATCATCTCTTTTATTCTGTGGTAAACCTTTATGACCAGGGATCCAGCAGAGTCTTACCTTATAGGAACACAGATTCATTAGCCTTGATCTCTTCTCGAAAGCACTTCACAACCTCCGACTTTATTTCTATAGCAGATATCGCTTTTATCGCTGCCGTGTTGTCGATGTGAAAGGTGATATCCGTCTTACGGGCGGCTGTTGTCATTACTAGGACATCAGTGTGGAAAACGATACTGTGGTTCGGGAGTTTGACAGATTTTGACATGCCCAATTTCGGTTATTACTACATTGCCTATATATTCCTGTAGCATCATAGTATTTTGCCTAATATGCTCAGCCTCTAGCTGTCTGATTGGCTGATTCTTAAGGATTCTTAGCCGTTCTTGTATAAAAAGCTCTAGGAACACTAGGTTGACCTTGGGTCGAGTCCTGGCGGTAATTTTGTTCTCATTGAAGTGGTGGGTCCAATACTTTGAGGTTTCCTGCCATAGATGAGTTTAGGGTTCAAAATAACCATAAAAGTATATCCACAGGATTGTTCTCGAACTTGGACCTCTGTATGAGTAGAAGGCTATCGTGACTTTCTTTTATTTTATTGACATTCATTTTTCAATTTAGTTCTTTATCGAGCATTAGTCCCAGGTATTTGGTGATGTAAGTAGGATGTTCTGAGGGGAATGCGTTCAACAGAAGGAGTTTTATTTCAGGTATCTTCCTCTTGCTTTTGAACAACACCAAATCTGCTTTTTTGGGGATTGACAGTTCTCATGGTTCAGGTGTCCAATGTCTAAAGTGCTTCTTTAAATTGCTCACTAAGAGTTGAAAGGAGCTTGTCTGTCGATCACATTAGCACATCATCTGATTCGGTTTCGTTAAGAACGTGAACCCATTGCATTGGGCAGATGACTCCGCTTTGCGGTGTATCTCTCGAGGTATACTTCTAAATGGGTTCCACTTAGCTTCGTTTTAATGCGACGCATTATACTTACTATCCAGTTGATTAGAATATGATCGAGATTGAGTTTTGTTAGCGTTTTAGATACTGCATCTGTTCTGACATTGCTCAAGGCTCCTAATCCATACCTTATTGTTCTAATTATTCTTATTTCTTCAGCATTTTTTTATCAATTAACCAGCACTGTCTCCATGCTTTTACGCTTTGCATAGGCATACTGTGCTGCAGATAGGTCACTAGCGCGAAGTTTGCTACGAATGTATGTCTATTACCTTTTCGAAAGTTTTCGGGACAAGGATAAAGGGATTGAAACTTATTAATCTAAAGTGTCTGGAGGTACTATGGCTTGCTTTACCCAATTTTGGTATAAAAACAACCTTAACCTCTCTCCATTAGCGTGGTATGTGTTCTTGTCTGAAACTAGGATACTTAGAAAGGATTCTGTAAGTGCACGAGTTATTGTATTAGTTACAGATCTTGTAACATGATCGAAAGAAAACAATCCAATCTTGGTGATTTAAATCCCACTCAATCCTGTTCTTTGTATCCATTTCCATTGGTGGCTCTGATTCCGTAGTACTTACTGTTATTTGTTATGGTATTAGTTCGCTGGGTAGTACACCCCGGAGACTGTGTATCTTACAAAAGCCTTAAAGACTCTGAACAGAACACAGTTTAGTTTCCGTTGGGGTCGTTGAGAGATCCTAGAACTTTTGGTTACCTAGACAAAACTTTCCTCGGTGTCGCAGATTTTGGTGCACCCTTGATTTTATTACAGAAATAATGTTGAGCGGTGTCTTGTTCTGACTGTCCTTGCAATCCCTGTTCATCGGAATTCCTTCCCTAGGCTGAATTGAGTTCTCATTTAGTTATTTTCCTAATACTAGGAAGTTCTTTAGTTCACCATGGAGGTGATACCTAAGTTCTAACTTTTGTGATTAAGCATGCCTTAAGGTAAGTCTTTTTCAAGATAAATATTAGGTCCTTGGCTCTACGATCAATGCCGCTAGCTCCTTTCTTTGCTACCTACTAGTTATATTTCCTCGAATTTTTTTGTGGTTGTAATAGGTTTCGGGTTCTTTAATTATCTTGTCGTTAGGGTAGTAACAGTTTGCTCTTCAAAACGTCTTCCAAACGTTTTTAAAAAGGGTACACATTTCGTAACAGTGGTTATATGACTGATATTTTATTTCATTCCAAATCTAAGCATCATTCATGGGGATGCATTAAATTTCCCACTTGTTGAAAGATTCCATAATAATAGTTATAGTATCCGCAGACTTAGTGTTACGTGTTACATACATTTTTGAGAGTTGTTGATATTCACTTTTTTAAAAAGCTCTATTGTATCACTAATCTACAATCCAAACCTTCAAAACATCACGTAGTCGAAAATAAGCTCCCTTCTACATAAACTTTGCACAGTTAAGATACTTTAAGTAACTCTAAGCATGTATATGGTATTACTTCCTGTTTTTCATTCTGCAGTGTAGATAGGGAATAGTCAATATTCTAGTTCCAAGAATACAAAGTGGTTAATTGAAAAAACAGGTGCAGCAGCATCCTAGTCATAACTCCCTGATACAGGTCATCGCAATTTTGCTCGTGTCGCCTGTAGAAAACTCCCTTAACGACATTTCGTTCTATGTGTATATAATTTTCTCCTTTCCTTTTTGGTCTTCTTTTAATTTTCTTCCATCGTCAGGCGCTTTCATGCCGTGCTAAAATTAATTCCTCCACATTAACACGGATGTGGTCGGTAAATGTCAGCTTGGGTATATTCATACATACATACATACTATTGCACACTAGCCCAACACAAGGACGAAGAAAGAGGATACTTTTAGGGTGAAACGACTACACACCACCAGCACCACAACTTCGAACAATGTGACTAAACGAACGAAGGATCGTGTTAATTGAGTGTTGGGTGCCCACTCAGACATGCCCTTTCCTACCAATTATAACCGTACTCCTATTTAGTAGGCTCTAATTTGAGTTCTCTGGGCCGGACTACTGGACTGAATGGAAAAGTCAGGGACGGGCCTTGGAAAACCACATCCGATCCCAGATGTCTGGGTGCAATGAATGAATTCATCTAGGCTAGGTAAGTCAGATATCGTAATTAGATTTTTGGTGAAATACAAAGTTGGCAGAAGAAACGTGAACTCGAACAATAGACTTTAAGAACTACCAGAATAACAGTGGTTAAATGAGATATGAATGAAGCGTAATTATACTATGGGTGTGTTGTTGAAGGGCGGTTTGTAAATCACATGCAGGACTTACAGGGTATGGTTGTGATGATGAACATCGACATTACATTTTATGGAGATACTGGGTATGGGCGATATTTAATTTCGAATTCCTTATTAGTTTTTCATTGATATCCTTTGGATATACGGAGTAATTGGATTTCGTTGCTTTGAAATAGATGTGAGATACTATTTGAATGAAACTGGGGAGTTAAATAAATTAGATTATTGTATAAAATTGTTCACTACATTACTTCGAAGTTTTGCAATTGAGCTATTTTACGTACATATGCAAATCCAAGTCAATTAAGTCATAGGAAATATATTCATATGTCATTAGTATTCTTCAGAAACCACACTTCATAGCGCTTTAATGGAAAGGATAACCACAACAAGAAGAAATGGAGGAACGAACGGAGAGGGAAAATACGACAGGGGCGTTACTAGTACCCCTCGTCATAGCAGGAGATGTCCTGCAAGCTTGTGCAAAAATTAAGGACCAAAAGGCGTCGATGGAATCTCTAGCATTGCCTTAACAATAGCAATCAATTGACGCTCACACATCTTCGCAAATACGAAGAAAGAGTATTTCCCGGACAGTGAAAGCACCAAAGACTGCTCCTTCTACCAAAAGGTAGAAAACCACCGCAGGATCCATCATCATATAGGCCTCTATACATACGTATATGTTAGACATCATGGGGAAAATACTGGAGCGCAACATTAGTGACAGATTGGAAAGTGTAATCAATGAGGCTGCGTAAGACACAATCTACGATCGACGCTATTGACTAAATCGTGTATACTGCGGAAAAACCCATCGAAGGAAGACAATGGAAGGAGTAAACAGTACTACATAATTAGTATCCATGAAGATGATGGAGCACTTACCGCCAAGAGAATACCAGAATACCTGGAAAAGATAATGACGGACTATTTTAGAAAAAAGGTTCTTCTATATGACACCGATGATGAAATGAACAGTATAATATGATGGGCGGCGTCCCTCACGGCTCGGTATTAGGCCCGCTACTGTGGGATCTAATGTACGATGACGTCCTTAGACTTGGAATCCCGAAGTTTTCGAAAATAATTGACGTCGCCGATGACATATAATCATTGTAGTGACCTAACTCCTTGAAGAGCTGGAGCATGACTGCAATGAAGCTATCGGAATGGTTTAAGACTGGCTAGTACGCATGGGCCTAGAACTTGCAGAAGAAATGACTGAAGTAGTGCTCATTAGTAACAGGCGAGTCATGGAGACTATAAGATATCACGTTGTAGTTTCCAAACCATAGCTTGGCATTAACATAGATTCAGGGCTAACTTATAAGCAGCACTTGCAGCATGCTGCTGAAAACAAAGGCAACGGCTGCACTGGCAAGGATTATGCCAAAAATCTGTGGACCAAAGCATTGGAAAATATTGCTCTTAGCAAGAGTTGCGGCATCGATAATGTTTTACGGCTTCCAAATATGGGCTGGTGCTATGAAGATGAAATTGTACAGGCAGTAGACTGAGACAGCTTACAGAACCAACGAGTTGAGAGTATGCAGCGCCTTCAAAACAAGTTTCTATGACGTAGCATGCATAGTGCTAAAAAAAACTGCAACAGAAATACTGTGCCAGCAGGACACCGGCAACAGCGACGAGTCAAAGTAATACTGAAGTACCACCAAGGACAAGTCTGGAAGAATGGCGGGAGAGATGGTATCACTCTGATAAAGGCAGGTGAACGCAGAGATTGATATCCAATATAGATGCCGGGTTTCATAGGAAGCTTGGGGAGCTGAATTTCTATCTGACCCAGATGCATACTGATAATGGATGAGCCGCTCATGGTAATATCATCTTCCATCAACAGTGATATTTACGAAGATTATCTCCATACAGGGACAGGATCACTCAATTATCCAGATGGTAATTGAATTGAATCTTGGTCTCATTTACGAGAGCTGGATCACAGAGGAGACACTTGAGCGGGCAATTCTTCTCACCTTTCAAATCGCAAGGACTCGACTAGGCATCATACTTAAGGAACTATACACATTCAGTCCCGTACGAAGGCATATTCTAAATAGGTATATGGAGAGAGGTCAAGGTGATATTCATACCCAAGAGCGGTGGTATTCACACTAAGGACTTTCCAATTGGCCTTACTTCATCTGCACTAAAAACATTTGAGGGACTATAACGGGAGGGACGACTTATTCACACGTTCGCTGTAGACTATACCCTGATGTCTTCAGCTAAGCATGTCTACACTTTGTTGTCAGTTCAATCGAGAAATGAAGTGCTACCACTAAGATCAAAAGGTCACTGAACTTAAGGATATACCAGATAATGAATAGACAGACCCACTGATTGGCTAGAACAAGTCAGCTCCTCTGTGAACACTCCGCCTTGTAAACTGAAGTTCGAAGCAGGGATTAAGGCTCTAAGGGAGACCACAAGGAGAATTTGGTTTTACTTCGACAAAATAAGGACCTACAGGTATATGCAAAAGTCATCACGGGGGATATCATTTTCCTGGACCACATGAGCAAAAATTACGACTACTCGAAGAAGACTATATATGTATATCGCGAATGTGGAGATGAGGAAGTCAACGGAGACACAACTGACTTTCTATGTCATGGTGGAATGAACCAAACGTAATTTTACGGCGCCCAAATTATTCTAGGACCTAATAGAAATAATTTGTAGACCATTGAACGATATTTTGAAGTATGAAGTTGGGACATCTCTCCTCTATGTTGTCTATCACTTCTATCTCGTTGACTCTCATCGCTAACCTAACCATTGTCAAGACAGTACTTCCTAAGAAAAAAATGTTCTCAAATTTCTTGACCTCTTGTCCTGCAATGTTAGATTGACTAGGCGCATTTGTGAGGCTGATAGCTTTAGTCTTGATCGTATCTATTTTCAGCCTTTTTATTCGCTTTAGCTTACAGTATGTAACCCATTTGATGGAGGTTCAGTTGTGAGAGAGCAAACACATGTCGTCAGGATTGTATGTCGATATTATTCGCCGCCAGTTATGCACGAAGAAAATCAATGATTACAAAAAAAAGAGGTGAAAGCATAGATCCTTGGCATACCCCGTTTTGGACTTCAAAGTTACTGGACAGACTTACATATTTCCTGGGAATACCTTATCTGCTTAGGTCATATCAGCTAAACTCTCTTTAAACTGCCTTTTCAGGATCGATAAAAGCAGATGAAACTGAGATTAACTTACATACACTTGAAGCATTGGTCTGTGATGATCCCGTAACGTGTTTATGTAGAAGCTGACCTTCATTCGAAGTTAGTAACGGACTGCTTAGTCTCCATGGTGTTGCTTCGAGCTCTGATGACCTGCATACTTGTTCCCTAGTGATCCTTTAAACGGTTCTGAAGTCACATCTATTTGCTACTTCCCCAGCTTTTAAATCCAGACGTTAAGACAAGTCCAGCCAGTCGCTTTGTTGAACTTTTTTCCGCTTCTAGCCAGGTGCTGCGGTGTTTCTGCCTTTCACCGACAAATTACTCGTCTGTGTTCGAATGGGTTGGTTTTTGAATGCATAATTTGTTGATAGGCTTGGTTTGAGAGGATGAGGGTTTTCTCATTAATTAGACCACTATTTGGATCTGTGAATTCCGTGAATGTAAAGTCCGGTAAATTCTCTAGGATTTTCCTCAAACTATAGCGTCTCTGATAACTCAGTCCGAGCAGGACGTTTTTTCTCTGGTATTTTCATCTTATTGTTCATAATGCAGGACATTCGCAGACGAAGTTTTTGAAACTTTTTTCTCTTCCTCGTATCTCGGGTAAGTGCGAGACGTCACCAGTCCCAGTCTGTAGGTATGTTCGACCAGGTTGATGTGTCCGTTGTACAGACCGGCCATTGAGTGCCCTCTTTATCTGGTAGATCAAGAGTTCTCAGTCATGACTGTAGTTTTGCCAAGTTGCTGTCCTTTCCTCATGTTTTCAGGGTATTTTGCAAACGAGCTTCTGTATGGTTGTAACCGTAGGTGGGTATTTCTCGCCTTCTTCCATTCTAGATCATCCGTGACCTCGTTCGCTGGTATATTGCAGAGACCAGGTGCCCAAAGCAGGTTGAACTCAGAGGAGGTTGCCTGGATGTTAAGTTTTGTTTTTCATTCCTTTGACAGTTTCGAGTTGGTTCTCGGGTTTGTTAATGACATGAGGTATTGTCTTTCTGAACAGATATTAATGTCCTTGGATTCCGCGTCCTTGAATATGGTAAAAGTCTATATTTGAAATGCATTCACAAACCATGTTAGATGGATGTACTGATTTAGGATATATGTATGTATGTCTATGGGCAGTTAGAAGGTCGCTCGAACCCTACAACTCCAGAGTACATTCAACGCAAGGTCTCGACTCTGAGAGCACCCATCACGGGGGATCGTTTCACATTTAATATTATAGGAGGTACTTACAAGATTATCTCTAGGTCTACTGTGGGGGGCTGGAATGGGATCTGGTAATTCACAGACAGATCTTCATTAGATGTTCGATAGTAGTGCAAGGGCATTTTGTTTTCTCCACTATCGGCTGGCATACAATCACTCCCTGAGGAATTCTAACACATGCGCTCGACAGAGCATCGCTAAACAGGAAGTCGATAAAGTGAATAACTTACTATATTTTCGAAGAGTGGTCTCGGCTTACCGTAGTGGCACCGGGTTCGGAGCTGTGTAGGAATCCTAACCAATGAAAACCAATGTTCTCAGCATAAGAACTAAGATGATACCGTCACGTTCTAATGTGGAATTAAAACTACTATATGGGCATTACTTGGAAGTACTTAAAGTGGTATCCATCACTAACACACGCAAGCTTCAACCTCCATAAATAGATGTCTAATAATCATCTTCAGGATTTTTTGGTCCAATCGAGTCTTCAACGAAAAATTTTACCAGAGAACGGGTCAACAACCTCAAGACATTATTATACGAAGGAGAAAGTGGGAGTGGATTGCAAACACTAATGCGCGAAGTTCCATAGTGAAATATGGCATGCAGTGGGATCGCCTTACCCAAGCAGGCAGAATTGAAGGATGCCATAGCCAAACATGGCGCTGAATAGTCGAAGAATAATCTTTGAGAATGAGTTGGAGGCAGCTGAAATATCACAAACAAGATGGCACCCAGGCGTTGTTGATGCCTTATGCCTCTCGAGGGATGAAATGATTTACATAAGTTAGTAATCGTCGGTTATCCTTGTATTATGCATCAGCATGGGTTATAATTTTTAAATTAGAAGAACTCTGTTGGGCTAATTCATGAGCTTCGCAATTTCTCGAATACAGCAATTGCCCAGAGTGTATAGTGCGATGTAAGGAATTTTATAGCTGCCTGGAGGAGTTCTTGCAGTGACCCCCTTAGTCTATCGTTGTGATAAGCGTCGAAATAATTGCATTCAATGGAAATCTGTCAGACACAGTGTATTGTATTCTACGAGTAGATACATTGCCTAGAGACTCTTAGGCTTACACCTGCAGATATACGATATAGGGGTAGAATGGGCTGCTTGGTTTGGTTTGGTTTCGTTGAGTTGCGACTTAAAATGTCTCTTTATGTTTGCCAGTCACCTGAGTATCGATCTTTCTACTGTACGGTACAGAGTGCAGTATGTTTGTCATGTAGAGTATAACGAGGGATTTTCTTTCTCCGAAGTCTAACAGCGGATGGACTTAGTTCGAAAAGAACGAAGTAGAAGATTTTATTTTTCTTAGTGAGCATGGTCAGGTTCATAAAAGAAGACCTAACACATGTCCTTGTGAGGCGCCAAAAGAAGGGTAAAACATGAATTTCCAATACGACTTGAGAAGGATTGTATGTATGTACATAGGTACATATGTATGTAAATCTACGATTCCCACTCGATTGCTAGTTCAGATAGAATGAAATGGATTGGCATAACGTAGGCTATCTACCTGATTAATTGTGGGGAGTGAGAATATTGTCAGACAAATCTATGTATCTATCGAATAGACTCATCAATTTGACTGACTAATTGCGTGATTCATTGGAATTTAATAACAAACAAATCATCGTGCTCATTCCGAATAGCCATTGGTGATCGACAGTTGTCGGCAACATTTCAATTCTTTTCAATCAAATTTAATTCATTTTTGTTTGCATTCACTGAACGCATGAAATAGTTATTACGAGCTCAGTTGATTGGCCAAATCCTGTTTAATGGAATGAAAGCGAACCAAACAAATAACAAATTCGCGTCCGGAGATTTAGCGCCACCGTACCTCCAGTCCGCAACAACGAAAATAGGCAAATCAACAAAACACCCACAGCGCACCCCAGTTCGACTTGAATTCTGAATAAATAAGCTTTCGAAACAAAACAATTAGCCTGGGGGAATAAAGGACCAAAAACCAAACAAATGAATTGGCCACTCTCAACCGTGCGCGCTTAGTGCAACGAGGAATTTTTCCGATGCTAGCCATCCGATCTTTTGCAGCAGGATTTGTAAATTAATTTTCAAATCCAGGGATGACTTTTTAGTTGCAGCAGCTCGCCGCTTCGGGACGTTAGAAGCATTTTGCAATAAACGAATTGATAGGGGAAGGGATTGTTTTTTTTTTGTTGTTTGTTCCCAGGATACATATAGATGCCGATGCCCATTGAAATACGAATGCGGAGGAAACAAAGGTATTTTCAAAGCGGGAAGCAACAAAAAAACAAAAAACCAATACCATTACAGAGTGGAAAAATAAATAAATGAATATGTAACTGGATTTAGGTTTTAATTTATCTCTGTTCAAGGAACAACGAATAGTATGCAGTTGGACAAAAAAAAAACAGTCTGTTGCAATTCCAACCTCACGTGCCACATTACTAATTGGATTAATCGAATGGATCGGAATGTAAACGTGAATTCGTATCTCTCTCGAATAGCACCGAAAACAATATGAGGATGAATGGAAAAGGATTGTTTGTTGCACAACACCGACGCTGCTGCCAATGTGGAGTACACAAAGGCAAAGGTGGTATAATCATGGGTTTGCTATGTGTGTGTGTGTGTTTGTGTGGTAATCTGAAGCTGAGCCGAAAATACATTTAAATGACAAACGCGTTTGGAGTAGTGCTGATGTGATGCAAACAGGATATTTTTAATCGATTGACTCTATGTTGAAGCATATAGAGAAAAAAATCAAAGACACCCAACAGGTTTCCGATTGCATGATGGTGGTTTTTTTTCGTTAGCTAACTATCAGAACTGAGAGGTGGTCTACAATTATCCTTATTGAATTAACTGAGCAAATTAGATTTATTAAAGCTGCTCTATGAGAGGTTCATTCAGCCCTAAATTTGTTAAAAATTCACGATCCACTTGCATCCTCTTTGCTTTTGGTTTGAGTGCAGGACATTGACAGAATATACACAAGTGCGGACGTCTCCAGGCAAAGCCATAACGATATCGATTGGAGGATCCATCTTTTTAAGGTGAGTCCTGGAGTTCACTTGGATCTTTATTCGTTATTGAATGTGAAAACATTCAGTTTAATTATGGCTTATCTACATTTATCCATAGTTGATAATATTTTATGGTGTCTAGACATGGTTGGGTACCGGAACACTTTAAGGGTGTGCCAATCCAACCTGTCTAGATGCATCTAAATGATGTTATGCTACTTTGCGGATGATACTGGAGGTATTTTAATCATCCTAGAATCGATCGTGGTTTCATTGCACTATGTGCGATTTTGAAGGCTTGTGAAGGGTCGCATGGTCTCACTGCTTCCAAGGACATCCATTGGATCCGTAAGTGACTACACATTCGAACATTGAGAGCGGATTTGAATGCGTTCCCAATAGAAATGTACAACAAATAAAGAAAAACAAAAGAAGAAGAAGGATAACTCCTTCGTTTTGAGTCTGGAAGTTGCTACATCACCAACAATACAGACGGCAACCATGTATGATGAAAAACATAACCAGGGAAACCTAGTCAAAATCAGTCCTATTGTCGCCAGAAGGAGAACGATCCAAACCGCATCTGATTT
The DNA here is from genome assembly GCA_905220385.1 of Xylota sylvarum. NCBI lineage: Eukaryota > Metazoa > Arthropoda > Insecta > Diptera > Syrphidae > Xylota > Xylota sylvarum. The sequence goes on from LR999958.1 coordinate 52,079,153, forward strand.
CCCACCAAACGAAATCCATAACGTCTTGGACAATCTACATATCCGTTTTGCACAATCTGGGAAAGCAAATAAAGATCCTGATGGATAAGATGGAAAAAGCGCTCAATCAACCAGTCGATGCAAGATAACATTGACAGCTCATACAAATCACTGTATGAGCTGTCAACAATCGATAGCGATAGTTAGCGATGTGACAGGACGTCATAAGGAAGAATAATGCCTCCCGAAGTTTGCCATTGCTGAAAGTGGCTTCGGACTTAAAGATATCGAGCTTAAAGTGCTAGCTAAAGTCTACAGCACACAGCGCACAGCAAATAAACAACAAGAAATTCGAAGAAGCGCAAAATGGACCTCAAAGATTTGTTAGAAAGGCTCAACAAAAATAGAAATAAAATGCAAATGGCAAAAAGAGAAGAGAAGACAACAGCAAAGAACAACTGCAGCAAAACCCGAAAGAAAGTGAAAAGGCCAGATGCCACCGTAATTGCAAAATCGGGAGAGACGCCCTACGCAAACATTCTCGGGCAGATGAGATCCAACCCTGATCTTCAGGAATTCGGTGTAAATAATAATACGAAGACAGACAAGGGTGAGTTGCTCATGGAGTTCAAAAGAGGTGGTGATGGACAAGGTGTCAAATAAAAGACATGCAAGACATCTAAAAGGGCTTCGATCTGCAGGCAATACACCCAGAGTGATCAGTCAGGCCGAAAAGGTAAACTACCCTCTCGTCATGGGTATCGACGCTAACGCTCATCATGTAGCATGAGGAGCGATACTAATATCCGCATTGAGTGTATATTTGATTACGTAATGGAAACTAACCTCGTTATTTGTAATAAGGGATTAGATCCCAAATTTATTACTAACAATAGGCAGGAAGTCATAGATGTGACCTTTGTCACGAATTCCCCTAAAATTATCGTCAAGAACTGGATGGTATCTAGAGATGTGTCGTTCTCTGACCACTGCTTTATACAGTTCGGTATTGACTTAAGGTGGACGCAATCACAGGAGCAATGAATGTAGCCTTAGGAAATGCTTACCCAATCAGTAGACACAAGATTGGAAGTAAGCCTCCGTGGTGAAATTCTGAAATAAGTAAGCTTCGACGTGAAGGTAGAAACCTTTCTAATCAAGCAAGGTACTCTAGTGACCCACTTGACTGGGATCTCTACAAAAGCAGTCTTAGGAAATTTAAATTAGAGGTTAGGAAATCACAAAGGGTCTCTTGGCATCTTTCCTGTGAAAATATAGAAAAGACTACTGATTCATCCCGGATTAAGAAGATCTTATCCAAATCTCCAATTTATCCTAGTTACATTAAAAAAAACTAAAAAAAACTAGATGGTAACTGGACTATGTCCAGCAAGGAAACCTTTGAGCTTCTTATGGGCACCCATTTTCCTGATACCAAGCAGAGACAGTACATTCTATAGAAAACCATAGAGCCCAATTTACAATGCTAGAGGACATTGTCACCCCCAAAAAAATACAGTGGGCTTCTACACAGCTTCTTCCCGTACAAATCTCTTGGTCTCCAGAATATCTTATCAATGAAATTACAGCAAGGTTTTGACATTTTAAGTCCTTGGCTCCACGCAATCTTTAGGAGTTGTTTAAACTTCGGCTACACCCCTAGATCCTCCTGGAGGCCAAAGTTATCTTTATACCGAAAGCCGGTAAGACGTCTCATGCTTTTCCTTAAAGACTTCCGTTCAATCAACATATCCTCCTTTCAACTGAAGACTCTGGAATGGCTAATCGATGTCCACATTAGAACTAAATTAGGTAGTAATCTCCAATCGATATCCCAACACGCGTACTACAAGGGAAAATCGGTAGAGCCTGCATTGCCCCTATCTGGACTTTAACGTCAAATATAGAACCAGGCTTTCTAGCAGAAGTGCTTGGGTATCGGGAGAAATTCTAAACGAATCTGCGAAAGAGATTTACACCGAAGGATCCAAGGCATCGTCTGGTACAGGTGCGGAAGTATGCTCCAGTGTACTAAACATTCGCATCGTCACTTGACTGCCGGACTACTGTAGTGTTTTTCAAGCAGAAGTTTCAGCAGTCCGTGAAGCCCCGCCCTGGCTTTCGATTAACTCGATAGAGTGCAGCCCTATTGTTTTCAACATACATACATAGATAGTCAAGCTGCGATAAAAGCCTTGGAATCGCGAATAATTCGATCCAAGTTAACCAAGTTTGTCACTAGGTCAAGTGAATCACACATTTTCGGCATGGGTTTACACCAAAACTGGTTGCCCTGCCTCCTGTCCCATCTGGAAAGTCTCCATATAGGTCTCTGATGCTGGTAATCCGGTCACAATGAACCTTTTGAATCTTTTGGTCTAAGTGCGTCCCTGCTAAGCGGGGATAACCACCCAACCCAACCCACCTAATCAAGGCATTGAAAGTCCTCCAAACGGAATTGAGTGTAAAAACACTGTATCAACAATCTACGGTTGATCTAGAAGACTGAGATGTAGCAGCGATACAAAAGAAGATATGCGCAGCCCTTCAAGAGCATGGGAGTGACACGGGATACAAATCCCACACATTAACATAATCTTAAATATGGCTATATCGGCAGGCACAGGCACTGCTTAAAAGCAGCGTATTCTGCAAGTACATCCCTACGCTTCGAAAGCAAGGAACATGTAGCTAAAAATGCACACCAGATTCCAACTGTGCCATATGAGATCCGAATAGTACAAGTGGAAAGAACCACGCAACGCATGAAAACTGGTAAAAAACAACTTTCTGAACCATTCCAAAGGACCAAACGACCTACTTATCCAGACGGTCAAAATGAAAAGGGCAAACCTTGTTCAGGACAAATTGTCCTTATATGCAAGCAGTAGAAAAAAAAACGGTATTGTGCCATCATAATGTGTTCAATGCCGCGAGCTGAAATAACACTCTAAGAGTGCTGAGCAACATGGAGGTACCAATGTATAACAGAAACATTGTGAGCCACTACCCGTACGAGAAAGTGTTACCATAGAATATGGAGAGTGAAGTGAAGGAATACCTGGTAACAGTAGAAGGGATTAGTATGCCATTCTTGACTATCGTCCGATTAGCATTTTACATTGTCTGTCGAATATCTTGGAGAAGATACTAGCAGGTCAAATTGTTCGGCATCTTAAATCAAATAGTCATCTATCACAACACCAGTCCGACTTTAGAGCCAATCGCAGCTGTTAAACTGTCATTGTGAAGATACTTGATGATAAGATACTTGATATAAGACTTTAATTTAACAGAGATTACCTGACATTTCTATGTCTTCTTAACTTTTCTAAGGCTTGTGACAGAATCAATCACAGGATGTTATGTAGAAAACTTGTCTCCTTCTTTCTATTTAGTACCAGGCCACCGCGTCTAATTCAAAATTACTTAGCATGCAGAACGCAAAGGAGTTCTTCAGGGCTCTGTCTTAGGTCCTATTCTGTTGTACAATGTAATGTACATTAATGACTTACCTAAATCTTATAGAAATGTGTCATTCCATTTATATGTAGACGATATTTAAATTTATTTATCCAAGCCAATAGACCTGATTGAAGACCTCGTCTGTAGAATGAATGAAGATCTCAAATCTATTCGTGGCTGGTCAGTAGCAAATGAACCACTACATATATAACAAAAACCTACCTTAGCTCTCTACTCATTTTCGACTTAAGCGGTGCAGTTTTTTCTGTTAAAATCTATTGCTATCATATTCATAATTCCTTGAGCTCGTACTAAACATTTTGAAGACTGACCCCTACATAGTCAAAAATACACTCTTGAAGAAAATTCTGTGAGTCCATTGAAAATATCAAAAACTCCTTAAGGTTTAGTACGAATTTGTCCAAAGATCGCATCAACACTTCTTTACGAAAAAGACGGATGGTATGTGGACAGATTCGGCTAGTACAGTCAATATAATTCTTACTTTAGACACACTTCTTATGGTATACGGACAACAGCGAGATTATACTCAGCCTTAACAATTAGTTCACTAGAGCGAGATTGATGCTATAATCATATATAAAATCCCTTGGGCCTGACTGCATTCTTTCCATAAGGCTTGCTAGTACCTATCAAAGATTCCTCGCGAAACGAATTCACATGAATTCCACTTGAATCTGCTAAAAGTTAACTATTCTTACATTTTCTACAAAAGGCTAACCAAATGATCCTACTAGATATAAGCATCATCTATAGAACGATAAGATTTACATAGAACTAAACTGGTATGTAGGAATCTGGAGTGGTCAACGGACAGCAAGACTAAGTTCGCTACAACAACCACAACGATGAAAACGCTACATAAATCATTGGCGACTTCCTTTGTAAATAATCAGTCTTCGTCATAAAGAGGCTTTGTACATTATGCAAACCTTTCTTTAATAAGATTAACGACCTCTCAACTATTTCTGATATGCTGACTTTTTTTAAGTCCACAGGCTGGATATAACAACCACCGAACCGCAACACCACACAGGTTTTTTTTTTTTAATAAATCAGGTGCCCAAGAGTCGTAGTAACCAAACCTCGCCAAATGCGCTCATTGGGTCTGAGGCATGCCATTTTAACCTATCTACGTACCTGATTCCTGCCACGCCAGTGTAGTCACGTTTTATTCCCTTTGAACGGTGGGTCTATGTACTTTCATTCTATTTAGCGTTTGAACTGCATTCAATCGCATTGGTTAATCCATGTGCCTCAACAGGATAATATTCTTTTTTCATAAGTTTAGTTCTACATGAAACGTAAGAGACTTATATACGAAGCTCGTTATACAAAATTCATCAAGTATACATTTGACAAGGCTTCCGACGTCATTTTTAGAGGTTCACATGAGCAAGCTAAGACAGCCTTTAAAGGATGGATTTACTAGGTTCACCAGCCAATTGGATTTATACGATTGAGATTTCGGCCATCCCATCCATTAGCTGATTTTCTCTTATCCCCCACCACCTACATAGATTCTTAATGATGCGCTAGTGCATGGTTCAACCGCCAAACTACTAAAGCTAATTGAATTTACTGCGAGACTGCTTATTCCGCACCTCCTACCTACATACCTTTTAATAAAATAAAAAAAAATAATAATATCAAAGTTCCTGACCTGCTTAAGATCTAAAAAGAAAAGCCAGATTGACAGTAAAGAACTTCTTATGGTTTGGCCAATTACTTTCAGGTCGTTGTAAGTCTTATCCAGTCGACGGCTACCGTAGTCACGTAAATGCAATCAAAAATTTGTCTACCATCATGAACACAATAGTACTACCGATGATGTCTATGATGCCATCACAGAGCTTCCAATTTCAATTCCTATCACATCTACTTAACAATGCCTTGGCCTTAGTCCTCTTGACCAACACCACTTGATGCCGATGTTAAATAAAATCAAAATTTTCCCCATTCCATGGACTTGATGATCTACTTAATGATTCAGCTGACAGAGTACTCGAGTGGCGCGTACATTTCGAAAGCCCAAAACAAAGAATCTCGTTGACAATGTCTGGTAGCTACCACCAGCAATGTTATGCGTCTCCCCTAAAGGAACCAGAGCTCCTCCAGGTAATGTTTTGTATTTGTCACTGTCACTATGGTTGTGATGGTACTTATCTCGCAATAAGATTACCTTCTTCTCTGCCAAGGCCATCAGCAGTAGCACTCAAGTAATTTTCCACCACACACACCGGTTAAAGGACACTCGTGCGATAGTCCTCCCTTACCCATTTTCTTGTTTTGACTTTGAGTTTCATCAGAAAAGGAGGAAATCGTAGCAATCTATCGTTCGAGTGATGACGACTATCATGACGAATCCCAATGCGTAGCTGGCAGCTGAGATAATAACCATCTGAACGTGTGCTGTAGTCCTGTGACAGATTGAGCTAATAATTAATGAAATAAGATAATGCCGTTGTGTCTTTTCCTCGCCCATTAAAGTCCTCACGAAGACGAGCCTAATCACAACTCTGTTCACAGTGGTGAACCAATGGACTGACTATCCTTGCGACACGTTTCTTATCTCGGTGATGTCTTTGTTGTTAATTTATCATGAAATTTTGTACACGGATTTATTTGATGAATGTCCGTGTGCATGTTTGGCGCGTCCTGTACAAGGATATCCTTGTGTAGATACACGTAAAACTGCCTAGAATAATCGAGAGTGAAGTAATTAGTTTGAACAATATATGATGAATGAATATTGTTTGAAATGTAATCGGAACAGGAGTAAATACATGGTAAGGATACTGATAAGGAATGCACATGTCAAATGTCTATTGAATGCAAATGGAGCTCACAATATATCAAGTCAAGCGATTGATAGGAGGACTATTTGATTTGGTTGTTGAGCTTGTGTATACATAGGTTAAAGCACATGACCTTGTGTCAGTGTAAAAGGATTTGAATGGGTAAACTTGTTGAAAGAGGAAACTAACCGGATTGAACTTTGATGCAACAAGGGGAGCTTGTTGTTAAATTCATATCGTATTGAATTGAATACTGCATTTAATCAAAGTAATAATTCTATTCCTTCTTTAGGTTATGAAGATGTGCTGAAGAAGTACAAATTCTTCTTTAAAGGAAGTCTCAACAGTAACAAATCTTCAGATCGAGAAGGGATCCATCGCTTTGTCTTGAAGAGGTGTTCTACTACCCTAGTTAAACCTCTAAGTAAACTCTTTTAATTGTCATACTCTACAGGCATGCTTCCGTACTGATCCCTAAAAACGGGAATAAAACCTCCCCTTCAAACTACCCACCCTTAGCTCTAACAGCAGTGCTCTCTAAGGTCATGGACATGCTAAGGAAGGTAAAAACCGATCCCTCATTAAAAGAGCTGGAGAAAATACGTCCGGAAGACCATGAAAGGAGAATTATTGCTGCAGCTGAGGAAAACAGCAGACGGCCAAACTTCAAACTTTTAACAACAAGTGGAAAAGATTCAGGAACCAAAAGCCGAAGCCAAAACGATGGCACGTGAGGTTAGAACAAAAGTGAAGGATGTTGATGAAATCACCACCAAGGAAAAAGTCACTCTAGCCCTCTCGGAGTAGTTCGAATTCCAAAAGCCGATACCTATGCCGCTACGCAGACCGCAATAGTAAGTCTGCTAACAAGGCGCCATTGGTCTGAAAAGTCGCGCTGAACGCTTTCAAGAAGCGAACATGAAGGTTATCCAACTAAACCTCAATTAATGCGAGGCAGCTCAGGACCTATTTCCACAGAAGGTCTCAGAGCACGATGCGGATATTGCAATACTTAGCGAGCCATACAAGCAGCTTTATGAGAGTATATGGTTGGCGGACACTCCAGGACAAGCAGCTCTTTCCACCGCAAGAGGAAAAATCCTCATCGTCATTGCGGGCAATAGAATAAGGTATACGTACCATAAATGCTAAAGAAAGAACACTCCTCGAGGCATTCGCATCGTTGGACATAGTTCTCGTGAATTCCAACGTCGGCTGACTTTCAGCGAAAACGGAAGAGGGTCAATAATAGATATCATACTCTTCCCACAATAACAAGAAATGAAGAAACAAACGGAGACGGTAAATACGGATGCGTTACCAATACTCCTCGGCATCGTAGAAGATGTCCTGCAAGTCTTTGGAAAGATGAAGGACCAAAAGCCGCCTAGTGTCGGTGGAATCCCTAACATTAACATTGCCTTAAACGCAGAAATCAATTAACACCCAGACATCTTTGCAGATGTATACAACACTTACCTCAAAGAAGGAGTATTCAACACCGCAAACTGGAGAAAAATCCTGCGAGCACTTACCGCCAAGAGAGTGCCAGAATATCTGTAGAAAGCAAAGAGGGGCTAGTTTAGAAATAGGATACTGCTCTACGACATCGACGATGAAACGGGGCTGTATAATGTCACAGGCGGCGTTCCTCAAGGCTCCGTATTAGGTCCGCGACTTTTGAATCTTATGTATGATGACGTTTTAGACTTGGAATCCCGAGGTCTTCGAAAATAATTGGCTTTACCGATGACATAGGAATAATTGTATTGAACAAACTCCTTGGGGAGTTGGAGTATGGCGGCGATGAAGCTATCTCAATGGTCCAGGACTGGCTAGTACGCATGGTCTTAAAACTTGTAGAATAAAAGACCGAAGTAGTGCTCATTAGCAGCTGCCGAGTCATGAAGACTATAAGATTCACCGTAGGCAATCACATCGCAGTTTCCAGACCAAAATTGAAGTAGCTTGGTATTACCATAGATGTAACGCTAACTTATAAACAGGACTTGCAGCATGCAGCTGAAAAGGCAGCAAAGTCAATGTTGTACTGGCAAGGATTATGTCAAATATCGGGGGACCGAAACACAAGAAGAGATTACTCCAAGCGAGAGTTGCCGCATCTATAATGCTCGACGGCTCCCAAATGTGGGCTGGTCCCATGAAGACGAAATCGTACGGGCAGAAGACTAAGATAGCTTACAAAATAAATGCGTTGAGAGTATGCAGCGCTTTCTGAACAATCTCCTACGACGCGGCATTTATAGGGGCTGCCATGGTACCAATAGATCGTCTTGCTAAAGCAACGCAACAGATACACCGTGCCAGCAGGAAAACAGAGACAGCGATGAGTTGAATACTGAATAGTGACGAATATTGAAGTACCTCCAAAGACAAGTCTAAAAGAATGACAGCAGAGATGATATCACTCTGATAAAGGTAGGTGACCGCAGATATTAATACCCAATATAGACGCCTGGATTCACAGGAAGCATGGGGAGCTGAATTTCTATTCGCGGAAGTAGTGGAGGATGCGAAATATGTCATGTTCCACTGCCCACGATATTACGAAGGACGGCATTTGTTGTTGAACAAACTGTGCGAGGACTTAATGCAAAACAACTTCACCAGATGATGAGCAAGGAAGAGACTAGGGAAGTAGCTAGCGACACTGTGACAAGCTTTATGAAAGAAGCGCGAAGTCAGGAGCGACAACGATATGTAGCGCAGCAGGCTGCCAACACGATACACTCGAGTACCTAAAGGGTCCCCCCTCGTGATCGATGAAATCCTTGATGGCAGTGCCGCGAGGACTAGGGATAGGAAGGAAGGTGGGTTTAGTGGGTAGAAATTCCAGACTGTTACTGATTACGGGCTCAGTTTCGTTTTTAAAAGATTACCACCTTCTTACGTTAAAACAATCTATGTACGTACTACCATCGCAATACTTGTTTTGAGTTTATACAATAGACATTGGTGTTATTTTCTTACTTAATGGGTTCCCGACCCGTAAAGAGTCTCTGCCTGAGACACGGCAGCCTTCCACTCTTTTCGATCCCGGGAGCGTTGTTTCCAGTTGTCTAGACCAAGCGCTCTGGCATCCGCGATAGCTTGATCCTTAAAATGGAGGTTGGGTCTTTCTTGTCATCTCGAACCTGGGGGTTATGATTTGATGATTTCAAGATCCTCTTTGCTGCCGCATTGTTGTCTATTCGTTCGATGTGGCCGAGCCAGTGTAATCGACGTGTTTTGGCTTTAAAATAAATTTCTCCAAATATACATCGTCCAGGATATCGTATGGAAGATAACTTGTTGTTTCTATTTATCGTAAAGTTAGTAGGACTAATGGTGCTCAGTAATATTTCTACTTGCTATCCCCTCAAACAGTTTTGCATTGATTAAAGAATAAGCGCTCCAAATTAAGTACGATTTGATTATTTTTTTTGATACTCTTGTTGCAATTTCAGCTATCTATGATACAGATCAATCTCTTTGCCTATGAAACCCAACTTGAGTCACTCATCAATCAAAATTGAACATACGCTCCTAGTTCTATTCTTACCAAATTAAAGCAATCTGCGATTACCTCTGATAATTACTCCCTTCAACTGCTTTAGAAGTAGAGAACAACAAACTGAACGTATTTTGCCTTCAATCTACTAAATCGCCAGTAAAACCGAAGAGTGTATCTTTCTTACTTCCTTGATGGACGAAAACCCTTTCCTGAAATAAACTTTGTTTTATGTTCTTAACCCAGATTTGAGTGCATCCGAATGTTTGCCACATAAAACATTTGTAGTTTCCTACAAGATTGTTCCACTATCAAAAACTGACCGTATCTTGACCAGTAAAACTAAATTTTAACATCCACACAGTAAAATGTGCAATTAAGTCCTACGAAGTAGTTTCTCCGAAACAAATACCCATGAATTTCAGAGCAGATAAGAAAATTGCTCTTTCCATAAGACCGTACATATAGCTCTGTCCTGCGCCACTTTAACGAGCAATCTAAGTCCTTGAGCGTATTATGTTTGTCTTAAGCTCCATCGAGTGTAACAGCGCTCAGCATGCAACATCAACGCAACAGTACCACGGCAATCAAACACTTATCTTAGGTTCTTCGTTGAAAATTAATTTCAACTCACTTTTCGATCGATTGTAGAACTTTCTCAAGAAGTCTCTAACTGTGTGTGTGTGTGTATGTATAAAATAACAAAAACAACATACTTTCAACAAGAATAACAATAAAAGTACAACAGTACAACAACTACTGAAGGATGACAGCGAAAAAACAAAACAATGAAATTACTTACTGATGTGATGTGTACAGGTGAAACCGGTGAAAGGATATATGGGTGCTTCCTTGTTCAGGTAGCGAAGAAAACGGAAACATTTCGCCACTAAACAGAAAACAATTTTCAATCACTATAAACTTCTATGATTCAACCTTCACCCGCCACAACGTCTGCTGTAACCAGTCTTCGAACGAGCTGTACCTCATCAAGGAAATACGTACTTGTTTCATCCATCCACACAGTAACGGTAGGTAACCATTATGATTGAGAAAATAACAGAACCGGAACGACATACAATACAGGGTGGTGCACTTGCAAAAAGGATCAATCGCTTGCAGGTTGACATTGATGGACTAATTATAATATCCGTAACTATTTGGGAATTGACATCCTTGTCCAAAAGTGAGTTAGCTCCTACTAGGCATACCGATTGCATTGGTTAGCGGTAAGTGGCCCAAGTAAAGGGGCAAACTAAGATGTAAATTGATTATTGGTTTCGAAAGGGATTGCTTTAAGGGCTTCAATGGAAGTCTGTGGTGACATTACTTCAATCAGTGATATCATCTGTAAAATATAACCTTATGTGGGTAGATTGGTAGAGTGGCTGTCCTTTGGAGAAGGAACCCAATTAGCGCTAGGATGTGCCATTTTGTTGTCACAAAACTCTTGCAAATCCTAAATGATGTTATTAGACCCAGCCCGTGGAGTTTAAATAATGGATTAGTCCTTTCCTTTCAGCTTACTTTACTTTACTTTAGGTGGCGCTACAGTCTGGGGTGGACCTGGGCCTCAACCAACAAGCCTCTCCAGTCAGCTCGATCTTTCGCTAGCTGCCTCCAGTTTTGCACACCAAGTTGGCTGAGGTCCCTTTCCACTTGAGCGCGTCACTTAAGGCGAGGTCTTCCTCTACTGCGTCGTCCCTCTGGGGTGGACTCTCCGGGCCGGAGCATTGTTGTCCATCCGCTCTACATGACCCAACCATCTTAGTCGTTGTATTAGAACTCTGACTAGGTCTATGTCGCTATATAGCTCGTACAGCTCCTGATTATATCTTCTTCTCCACTCTCCGTCTATGCAGACGGGACTAAAAATCACCCGAAGTATTTTTCTCTCATAACAACCGAGAGCGTCCTCATCCATTCTTGACATAGTCCATGCCTCTGCGCCATAGAGCAGGACTGGGATGATCAAGGTCTTATATAGGGATACTTTAGTTGTTCGAGAGAGGGCTTTGCTACACAATTGCCTTCTTAGCCGTTTCAGCTATATCGCAGATATCCACAAAAAAGGGTTTTCCTAGGGTGTGTTACCTGGTCCTCGCTAGGGCCGAACATCTGCGAAGGACGTGATGTAGAGATTATTCTCATTAGTATCCTTGTAGCTTCTACAAAATGTATTGTGAGTGATATCAAGCTTGGTCGCATGGTCCCCGATTGGCCAGTGGCCTGTGATAATGGCTACAATTGTGGAAATATATGGTCTTGATTTACTAAGTAGCTCATTTGACTTAGGTTTGTTGTGAACAGGTAATGTCTCTCTTATATGGCATAACTAGTCAGGCTGCTCCACCCATGATTGGCAAGCTGGAGGAAGTGAAGATGTATATTGCCCTTAATATTGATTCTTTGAGCCGCTAAGGGTCGACTCTCGCCTGGCCATCTCGTCAGCATCCTCACTACCCTCATAATTACTGTGCCATGCAACTCAGATGGGTGTAATTGTTGAGAGAACATTTAAGTGATGGATTTCGAACTAACATTGCTTTACCAGTTTTGGGGTTATGATGACCGCATCAATGGCTTTGATAGCAGTTTGGCTGTCTGAACAGATGGTAATATTGTGGTTCCATATTCCCAAATCGCAAGAAGCTCCACTTCGAAAACGTTACCAGAGTCTGGAAGTCGAAAAGACTTCGATATATTTACTTGGTCAGAAAAGATGCCTGCGCTGACTTCGTAATCCATATTCGAACAGTCTGTGGATATACCTCTGTCATTGTCGCTTCTGTTCTCCCATTCTTCTCTAGTACGTAGTTTAACTGAAAACGATTTAATAAAATTGAAGGTATACTATAGTCACTTGAAGATGACACCAATTCTCATGAAATCGTTTCCAAGATCCTATAGCGTCCATTAGTTTAGCAGTAGAGCACTCAGATTCCCTGAGCCTGATAGCACTACATGTACCTGAGTCTTTTATATAAAGATCGAGGGGGATCAGGTTCAGGATCTGTTGGACATGATCTCAAAGCTCCTGTAATGAATACACACGGCGATCTCTGTATTTTTATCGATATTGTGCTTCTAGGTCATGCCAGCCTACTACACGATGGCCCCATAGGTAAGAATTGGTGCGTCCTTAGGATCATCTTTGGCTGCGGTCCACATTTTTTACCGAACGTTTAAATACAGGCTATTTTATATTGATGTTTCGGACCTAGTATCGTATCAAGGTATATTGCAGTACAACATAAGGAAAGTGACTGACCATTTAGTTTGAAGGAAGTGAACTCCGATTTAGAGGAAGAAAGCACCATTTTGGTATTTTCTGAATTTACTCCGAGGCCACTGCTCGTGGCCCATGAGTGTACTTTATTTAGAGCTCTTTCCATGAGTTGGTTTATCGTGAAGAGAAACTTTCTTGATATCAGTATAACCATGTCATCTGAGTACGTAATCACCTTAACGGCCATGAGCCATGAAAGAGGAGAGATAACACCTCCCTGTGGGTGCATCTACTGACGGTCTTAGTTGCAAAGCTGTTGGCTAAAAAAAAATAAATATGCATATATCCACATTCAACTAAGATTAGCCTTATAGCGTGCTTCCTCAAAAGGCAGTCACAGTCGGTGTTCTTATACTTGTTCTACTCAATTTTATAATTTCTCCAGATTATTTCCGATCTAAAACAGGCCATAAGGCCTCTGGCCTTCTGAAACTTATAGCAAAGAAGCAGTCACAAGTCACAGATGCTGGACTTTTGTTGATCCTAGCAAACGAATTAAAGACAATAACCTTTGCGGCTGTACGTACGTAGAATATGGAAAATGATGCTTGAGAGGTCGCATATACCTACCGAAAATAATAATGGCCTTGGATTCTTACAATCGCCAAAGAAGGATGATCTTTATTAGGACAGTAAATAAGCATAGCCCATACAACACAATACCTGGTTACAGTTTTAGGCTATGTAACTTTGCTGCGTCTGGGAGCCGAAAAGTTGGTACAGTAAGCCCAGGGTTTCCCCATATCAATATTTACAATAGAATATGACGGTCTTCTGATCGTAAATCGAACATTCATAGGGACCAACATTTATTTTAAGCTATCCCATGAGACCATTGCAGTCTTCCTCGAAATAATACCCTGATATCTCTCAAGCCTCAATGAAGGTCATGTTGCCAGCATTAAATGATGAACACAATTTTCAATGTTCCCAACATATTCGATGTTAGTCGACTACTACTACTAAATCTCTCATTTGACGAGATATTTAGTAAATAGTACGCAGAATACAAGAGGGATTTAAAACGAAACTGCCAAAAAGGACCCGAGCCAGGACCATGTGATTTCTTTGACTTAAACGAGTTATTCAAAATTCGCAAGCTAACACCAGAGGCATAGTCTTTTAAAAATCTGTGGCAGAACTCCTGTCACTAGTGTTACTAGTGGATTGGCGAATATTATCCGATGAGTAGCCAAAATAGGTTTAGCCACGAAAGATGGCAAAATCAAGTAAAGGGTTTTTCAATTGGGACGCCCCATTTCTTTAGTATGGTTTCTCGGCTATGCATGAAGTTAGTTGCGGGTTTGTTTGATGTTTCAAGTTTTAACATCCTTAACTCTTTTTATCAAAGTTTTCGTTTGGTTGCTACAAATTTACGTTTAAAAAATCAAAGCAACCCGAAGTCATTCATGAACTCCTATTGTATCCACAAAAATTGACTGTTTTGTGTGGTCATTGACCCATGCTTCTTTTTCAATAATGATAGCAAGACAGTTACGTTCACTGGAGATCACTACCTGACCATGTTGTCTGACTATTTCCGTGATAAATTGGAAGAGAATGAATTTGAGAAAATGTGGTTTCAACAAGACGGAACCACACGCCACACAAAAATACAAAAATACAAATATGTATTTGGCATGACAGGTCTATGGGACTCAGGTTCTCACAACCATTCATGTTGTGCGTGTTATATTCTTTACATGAATCGAAGTGACCTACTGTTTAATTCCGTTTCCCAAGGGCAATTTGAGAACCTTTTCATGACAGTTATACTCTCAGATGTTTGTCAGACGTTCGCGAGAGGCTGTACCGTGAAAGAAATTGTTTAGGTGTTGTTTGGGGATTGAACCTAGAACCATTCGCTCCGTAGTCCAATGCACTAACCACTTGAGTCACGGCGCCTGCATGTCACACAACTGGTCAGAAATGGACTAGATCTGCAAAGATCCGCCCCGGCTCTGACTATTTGTAGGCGTTTAAGCGTCGTCTATGACCGCATAGCTTAGAGGAAGTTTTAAGCATGTCTAAGTTCTCATAGCTCAGGTAGGCATATTCAAATTAATGAAATTCACCCAATTCTTGTCTGACGTTTTTTTGGTGCTCATGTTCAAAAAAGTTACCAAATTGGGATAAAAAAATACAGAAAAGCTACAGTCCATCTGGAATGGATATGATACCCTATCCTCCTTCCGATGCAGGCCTTATAAAGTGGGCATGGCTATATTGCATTTTGTACTGAATTGTGACAATAACTTCGAACGTTTGAGGACGTTACGTGTAAAATTTCATCAAAATCGTTTTGTTTTTTATGAAAACGCCCCCAAAAAGTGGGCGCAGCCAAAACTGCTGTACGAGTAAATTGTAGACAAACTGAATATCTAAATATTTGGTCTTCATAAAATTTTTCCGTTTCATATAACATAGTAAAGTTATGTGGGTTTATTCACTTGTACTGTAACTGTTCTCAAAAGCCCAGATATGAAATTTAATCGTTTTAGATCAAAATTTAAGACCCAAAAGGTAGTGAGTGACATACGAATGGACGGATGGAAGGTCATAGCTCAATCGATTTTGCTATTGATACTGATCAGGAATGTATAGGGTGAACCATCTATTGGTTTGTTTTTAAAAGGCTATAAAAAAACAGAGTAAACCTTCCGATTAATTATGGAATATTATTTCACTCAAATGAGTCACTACTTCCAATACATTTTTTCGATGGTTTCGGTCTGTATTTCACGAAAAGCTTAACCAATATTGTTCTTGAGTGCCTGAATCATCTCTGGATTGTTTTTGAATGACACCCCACAAAAAAAATCCATTGGCGTCAAATAGCAGCTCCATCACCAAAATGACTGATTAAATGATTATTGAACTTAATGTGCAATAAATCGATTGTTGAACGGCTTGTGTGGCACGTGGTCCCATCTTGCTGGTACCATAGTTCGCCCAAGTCCAAGTAGTCAATTTCTGGCCATAAAAAATCGATTATCATGCCTTTGTAGCGCTTTTCATTGACCACCACTCCACCACCCACACAGTAGCTGCAATAATCTCCATTGAGTACACAGGACGAACACAGGAATATATTCGGTTCTCAATCAGCAACCCAGTCTCGCGAACTTTCATCACAAACTTGTGTACACTTGCTGCAGTTGGTGCATTATTTCAACTGAAATTTATTTTCAAAATTCGCATTGTTTCGGCAATACAGCATCCATTTTGGAAGTAATTTTGCAATATGTCTCAACGTTGATCGAGCATAAATCAATTCATTTCGTACCGCGAAAATATAAAACTGAGTTTCTGTCAATTTTTTGAGCGCATAAGGGCTGTCAGTGTCAAAATAACTTATGGTTCCAAAAGAAACCAACAGATGGCCCACTCTGTATACACTTTATAGGGTCTATTTCGATAATTTCTACTCGCATTTGTTACAAGCTATGTATCAAACGTAATGTACCCTTGGGATAGGGTATAATTACCAAAGCAAATGGGGCAATTTTGGACTAGTATCAAAATAAAGCTGAGCGTATCATACATATGTATGTGGGGGTTTTGACATTTTCTTGTGCGAAGTTCGTTCTGCGGATGGATCTTCTGATGATTTTTGTCCGTTTATAAGCATATAAAGTCATGTACATTTATGTACATATTTGGTATCATATGAAATGTGATTTCACTATCTTTCGTTAACTTTTAAAAATAGTTAATAAGTCCAACAATGTGTGCAAGATTCTACGTCTTATATTTAGCGCACCAAGTCCGTATAGGATCTTCTGTTGGGCCTTCTTACTACCAACCATTTTTGTTGCATATGTTATAGTCTCCGTACGAATGGAGGAACCTATATTTTTTATAATGTTTAGCCGTCTTTCATGATACTTGTACTTTTGAATGTTTATCAGACAGAGAAGATATTGTAAACTCAGTAGTCTTTAGTAGACACACGACTCATTCGGCAGTCAATTGAAGTCCTCATTTCGAGAAACAACACGTCCAGGAAAGTTGTCACGCAATGGAGCCATTGTGTCACCAATTGTATGGAACATGGCATGTGGTGCAGCCCTTCTGAAAATAAACATCGTCAACGTCCATATGATCAATTTCAGGCAAAAACAAATCAGTCAACATTGGTCGATAACGCAGTGCATTCACTGAAACTATGCCACAGGCATCATTTTTGAAAAAAAATATGGTCCAATGACAACGCCCCCGGCCAAAAATCTCACCAAACTGTCACTCGTTGTGGATGGAGCGACTGTTGCATTATTTCTCTTGGGTTTTCGGAGCCCCAGATATGTCAGTTTTGTTTGTTTACATACCCAGACAAATGGAAATCAGCGTCATCACTTAGAATAATTTTGTTAAAAACTATAATCTTGTTCGTTCACTTCTAGCGTGGTCTGGTGGCTTCAATTCACATACCAACTGGACCTTATAAGCATGTAGGCCAAGATGTTTATGAAAAAATTCGATGCAAAGTGGTGGGGGATCGTCTGTGATCGTCTCGAAATGGACACAGTCATACTCAATCCTACTCTCAGCTACGGAGGCGATATTTTCAGCTGGCATCTTCTATACATCACTAACCTCTTCAAGACGTTCAAATTTATCGATTAAATTCACTAGAAGAAGAGAAGGGGCTTGATGATGACCAAAAGCAGTACGAACTATATGAAATGTTTCCGTGATATGTTCATCGTTTTTGGAATGAATTTTCACTATTCCAACACGTTGTGAGTGTGTAGCGATCTATACCTAGTGATCCTCTAGTTTTTACTTGTCAAAAGTCTCCGGAATGTTATTTCAATGTTGACAGTTCAACAATAGTGCGCAATTTAAAATGACATCTCTTTTTGGATGAACTTTTATTTGGACGTACCATGTAGTAAAAAACGGAGTCTTTTTTCGAAAACGTTTCCAACAGTTTGTTTGAAAATTATGAAAACATGTTTCAGCAACACCCTGTTTAGGTTCTCGATAATTATGGGTTACCTACTCCATCATTTTTATGCTAGGTCCAAATGCACGTTCTAACTACTGTTGTGTTCGGCACTTTTATCGAAAGTATATAACTTTTCTTCACCATGAGTGCCCTGTAAATGTGTATGTCTATGAAAATATTTTACCACTTGAACGGCATGGCAAGTAGTAAAAGCTTCGATATAGTGTCCTTGAGAATTTTTTTTTTTTTTCTTAATTGAAATGCTTTTTCATTTTCCGTAAAAGGACCATGCTCCATTTAAGGAACGAAAAAAAAAAAATTAAAAAAAAAATCCTTCCTTAGAACTTGCTTGCACATTTTTGTTGACGAGACGTAGACGACAATGTCGACGATGATGCTGGTGATGATGATGATTCCGTGCGCTATTGATCATCGAAGATGACAATGATTATAATGAAAGGGTGCACAAAAGTTTCCCTTTTATAGGTGAGCATCGATAAAAGTCTTCTTTCTTATAAACTGTGTTTTTTTTTATCCTTGGCGGTGTCGTCCTTGTTGAAAATTGAAAATCAATGAGGGAAAGGTTGAAAAGTTTCCTTTTGTGTCATTTGCAATGAAAATGTGCGTTCGAGTTGAACTTCTTTGTGTTATTCAGGTGAAGAAAAGTCGAAGGTAATTTTCAAGTTGCACCTTGCTTTTCTTTTTTCTCTCTCCTGCTAACAAAAGTTTGTTTAATTACAGCGTGTTTTCGTTTTTGTGAGGTGTAGGACTGAGAAAAAAGTAAAGTGGAAGTTTTAGTTGTAGAGTTTGTAATTGGTCGGTGATTCAGCGCAGACTTACTAGCTTTTACCTTAAATAGGAAAAATTAAATTGCTTTGGTTTGAATGACTTTTCACAATTTTTAAACCTAAGTATTACTTAGTACCTTGATTTTAAAGAAAAACTTTGTGTATACACTGATAATGTTTGATGATAAATGGCTATTACTAAGGAGCTGAGTTACTTTGTTCTGATTAAGGATATGAGTTACCAAAAGAATACTCTTTAGATTCCGAATCTTGACGCACAAGTCAAGAATGGTATATTGATTGAAGGACCCTTGGGGAGTTTACGATTTGAAAACATGTTTTCGTAATACTGAGTAGAAAAATGCAACCCAGACACCTCACATGCCGAAGCATAGAGTTGCATAGACATGGGCATATGTATGTGTATGTCCATACGTCAATAGAGATTTTATTTAGATTGCTTTTCGCTGAAGACCGGTTCCAGATATACTTATAAGTACATATGTAGGTATTACGAGTACCAAGACAATCTACGATGAATCTAAGTGTTATGTGCTACAGGAAAATTGTCTGAAGAATACGAATTTCGGAGTGGAGTCAGGCAAGGATGCATCCTATCGCCAATATTTTTCTTATTAGTTTTAATTAGTAATGTACTTCACTATGCTCTGTCGCCGACAAGTGAATGAAATCTCACTTAAAATATCGTAAAACGAAAAAGAAGATACTTGATCTTGGAAGTAACTTTTTCCCTTAAATATACATTGCTGGATATTTGGTTGAAGGAGTTGAGAGTTTCAAATAATGTAAAGTAATGGCATTAGTTTGAGCTCTAAGCTTAGAGTTGGTGCAAGTCACAAAATAGCAATCGTTTGTGAATCAGTGTTTACGAAATATTCTAAGGATTTTCAAGCCGAGCAATATCTCAAATGAACAGATTTAACAAAGAACGGGCCAGGAACCTATAGGCACCACCATTTAATGATGAAAATGGTAGTGGATTGATCATAAACACGCGATGCCATGAATTCTTCTAATCCAAATAGTTGGTGCAGAACAGTGGATGAGGTATTGCGGCAACTAGCGAAAAGTTTCAAGGAGTCCCTGCATCTGCTTTTTGTCGTAGACAACTCTGCCTCATGGCGTATCCAACATTGCAGACGCAGAGCTCATAAATAGGCTAGATACGTAGAACAGAGGAATATTCTTCTCTTTCAGAGACACATGGGTGACTAAAAATAGATACTACTTTAGCAGGTATTCGTAAAGACTCAATGGAATGTTTCCACAGCTGACCAGCTCTCAATTCAACTACAGACTACCAGGGAAACACATTCAACAGGATTTTGCCGGTATGAGTTGCCTCTCTATTGCCATTGTCAAGGCAGTGCATTGGGGTGTGAACCTATAATGAAGGGTGAAAGAGGCTTGTGAACTTTACGTGTAAAAGGGACTTTCTCCGAAAGAAAAAAAAAGAGGACGAGAAACGCGTTATCGAAGGTATTGAGATGATATATTGCAGGAATAATGTAGAGATGAAGAAGGAAACCTCATAGTAGAGTCACAGTCGGTACTGAGAATATGGAAAATCTCCTTCTACAGACCGTATAACGATGACGAAAACGAACATCCCGCTGTCAGGAATAAAAATTTTCGTTCACCTGATCAAAGCGAAATAAGGATAACAATATCCATAAATCCAACAACACTGCTGGAACTGATGGGCTACAGGCCGAGCTATTCACTGGAAATGACTTGGTAGAGAGCATACACCAACTCATCTCTAAAATGCCTGATGAATGGCACTTTAGCATCGTTTCCCCCATCCACAAAAACGGAGTCTCCCGGCGCCAGTTACAGATCTTATCTGTCACATTGTGTGAACATCCGAAACTCTTCGTCAACAAATTGATTGGTTCTTATCAGTGAGGTTTCCTGCCAAAGTCGTCAGATTGTGCAGAATGACGAGGGAGAATTCTCGCTGCTTCATCAAGGTCCGTAACGATTTCACCGAGACCTTTGATGTCAAAAAAGGATGTCGACAAGTCTGTCATGTGACTTCTTTAATATCATACTTGAAAAAATTATGCGAAACTCACTAGCTAACACTGGAGATACAATCTTTCAAAAGTCTGTGCACATTACTAGCGTATGCCGACGATGTTGACATAGTTGATAGAAGTCTGCATGATATCATCGGTGCATTCGCTGCTTTTGAAACGAAAGCTGCCAAAATGGGTGAAGTTGTATACGAGGGCAAAACCAAGTATACATCGATGAATTGATCGATCGTCACAATAAGCCATTCTAGTTAGGACTGGACTAACTTAAATGGGTTGTTATTGGAGGGCCAGGTTCACCCGTAATAAGTATGGCTTGACAAAATTCCTGAGCTAACATGCCATGCCAACAACATCGGCTGAGCTATAACACCTACTCGTGGAGTGTCCTTGGCAGACTGAAATCTTTCCCGAAGAGTGAAATTTAATGCAGTGCTAAAACTGTAAATCCGTGTTACATATACAAGGTTTATATCGCCAGTATTGCTTTTATTGGTGATTAGTAAGGTTTTTCGTTCAGCTTTGTTATTGGGAAATGAAGAATTTGATTATGCTGATGACGCACGTGTGTCTACTTTTTCAAAGGATTATGGACTAAATGACAATCAAGGCAGAGAAGGAGGCAAACATTGTAGGGCTGAAAATTAACACATCGAAAATGAAGACACTCAGATATGGAAATAAATCTCTCGCATTGCTGCAAAAGCGGTTGAAAAAGTAGAGTATACATGGCAAAGAGGTGTCTCGGTAGCTGGGAGAGAGTTAGAAAGATCTTAAACTCATTGCCAGACACCAATATATGATACGAATATCAGTGAGTAATTAAGTAAGCAAGTCACTACTTCTAATTTGTCACTGATAGGGAGCAATAAGGTTAAAGGTTTCAGATGATCCCAGTAAATGGCCAGTAAGACATTTTATTCGATTAAACCTCTAATTGGGGTCATTTTTGTGAATCGGGCAAATGAACTCCATTAATCTGACAAAACCTTGGAAATGAAGTGCGGTATAGGGTCTACCAAGTAATCTCAGCTGCCTTAACTAACTCGAATAGTAAGTCTAAATGAACTTTGGTACAGTGTGTTGTTTGATCCCCTTTTACACCCAGTAGTCAAATTAACGCAGCAAACTCCTGACACACCAGAATATTGTTACACACTCTCTAGGCTTAGAGGAAAAAGAATATGTGAGAATATACTTCTCTTTCTCTCATACCTATTTGATAAATTTGACTCACTTTTCTATGAGTGTAATACCAAAACAAGCGTCATAGTTTCCATTCAGCAGAAAAGCTTTTATAACGACCCAATCAGTTCCAGGAACGTTTACATCCGGCAAAATAGCATTAATTCTTCTCGCATTTCTTCTTCTTTTTCTTCTTCCAAAATCGATTTCGTTGTTGCAATAATAATACTCCCAAATAGGTTTCTCTACATATGTATATGTATATTCTTTCAATCCAATCTATTGAATCAAATCAACTTGCTATCGATCCGATTTACCAAATAATTGACGCAGTTGACCCCCTTAACGATATTTCTTTTTTGTGACTTTAATCCACTGGACTCCATCTGATGACCACTCTTTTTCACCACTACAAATGCTAAGTCCTCTAAGGTATGTTTCTTCTTAGATCGCCGAACTCATTAAAATCTCTTCCAAGTAAGTGGCAGCACAAGTTAGTGGTTCATTCTATTAACTATTGATAACTACCACCCTCCCTTTCTCTTCGCATTCCAGGATAGTCCTCTCATCCTCCAGCTCTATCTTCTTACGACTTTCATTAAAAAATTTTTTCATAAAATTAGTGCCTACCTCAGTAGTTCTTGCTTTGTGTTTGACGATCATGATGTTTTTTGTTAATGAAATTAAATGAAGCCCTATCCATTTTTTATAGAAAAAGGAGATACGACAACCATCTTAATCCCCTTTTTTCATTCTAACTACAAACGATCTTGAGAGTGTCATTAAACACTTTCACGTCTCCCTCTACGCTGATGACGCCAAAATTGTTAAAACCATATCTTCACCACAAGACTCCATTCCCGTTCAACAAGATCTCGATAGTTTTTCGATCGGGGGTCTCAAAAATTGCTTAGATCTCAACATCGTCAAAAGCCAATCTATTACTTTTCACGTAAATGTAACCATGTTCTCCACGACTAACCAATATCCAAACTTAATTTTTTTCGCGATCTTGAAATATTGTACGACAGGGACCAAAGAAATTTCCAAATCTTACGTAACCAAATTCCTCTAAATTGCCATCGTTCACCCTCTTCTACATTAGGTCAGTTAGACCTCTTTCAGTGAGAGAACATCCAACATCATTTTCTTCCATTTGCCCTTCGAGTGCTATTCTGGAATAACCCCCTTATCTTGCCTCCCTATCATTATCGCCTCAACCTTATTAACTTATAATCCCTTGAGGATCGCAGAGACATTCTCTTTATCTATCGGCTTCTCTTAAGTTCCGTTGAAAGTTTTCCATGTTTTCCGTGAACTCGCCGAACTCATTGTAGAATCTGTAAAAGCCATCTATCATTCAGTGTTCGGTCATGAAGTGAAAAGGATTCATTTCCAGATGCACCCTCATGGTAGAGGCGGGACAGGTTCCCACGGTCTTAGTAATGGAGACTCATGCCAATATTTGCAATTTAGTGCCTATCTTATTGTGATTAAACGGCTCCTCTTAATAAAGTTTACTTTTCTCAATGTTTTGACAGAGCTGATGTTGAGTACAACCGTGTTGCAACATTCTTGGACAACGTTGTATCACCTTTGGATATACATATATCAGGATCTGTCTCATTCAACATTTAGCCCCTCAAATTTGACATCTTCGGTTAGACACCATTGCCGATGGCCTGCCAGAGCTCTGTTCTGGATGGGTACTATGTTGGAAGGTGCTAGTATTTGCAGTTAACATAAAGGAAGGATTTAGCAAACAAACCAGTCAGATGTATACCCATTAACCCAAACATGCTTGAAGGCAGCTTCGAGTAGGTTCTTTTTAATACAATTTTTGCAACAATATCAACTAATTGAATATAAATAGCTAGAAACCCCAAAAACCCCAGCACAAAGAGTTCAATACTGGCCTGTCGAATGTATTTAATTATTTGCCACAAAGTCCCTCAAAGGGATTCCCAATCGATGTTGTGTGCCCTAGAGAGCCCACTGCACGCTGCAACACGATTGGGGCAGTAAATATTTCATTAATATTAATGTAAGCAGCTTAACCTATTGTGCCGCTGGCAAAGTTGGCTGACACCAGAAGGGCGGAACTGGCCAATTTGTGCGGCGAATTACGAAACAAATCCCCTCCAGTGCGCCAGATGAGTTGTTGGAATTTTGCACTCAACCAATTGCAACTACTCGTATGTACTCGTAATTAGGTACAAAATTTCTCTGAATTATTCCGTCAAAGTCGATGGTGGAGGTCCTCTATTCATATTGACAGTGGTCACCTATTGCCAGCGGATAATACGCGCTTCATATCGACTACTGACACTCGGGGCTCATCAACTGAACCAATAAATTTATAATTCCTGTCAGAAGTGGGTCCTTTGAAATGTCTAATGTGCGGCATTAGTGGTTATGTGAAATTGGTTGCACTTATTGTCATATCATTGCGGTTTTTTGTTTTTTTTTGTGTTTTTATTGTTTTTCCCTTTTTAGGGGGTGAGTCTGTGTTGTACCAAACGAATTTATTGATGTAACAAATGGAATTTATACGCCCCAATTGGCAGATAGCGCATTCCTGAAGCCTATCTAGGTAATTTAATGACACGGTTAGAGCCGCCCTACACAATTTTTCACTGTGATTACTCCATAAAATTTTATTGGTTTTGTCTTTGACTGGGAGACGGGCGGAGGGGGTGAATGAGTGTAATTTGGCCCGGTTGTGTTCGATAACATTGCGGGCGTGGTGCTGCGGTAACAAAGACTTTTTTTTTTTTTTTACATGTAATGGGGGGGTGCCGGAAAAGTGATGAATAAGTTCATGTAAAATCCCTTTTTTTTGTGGCAAGGATTGAAGGAATTTGAAGAAAACGAATGAAGCGGCACGATGGGATTTGATATGTTACACCGGGGGTAATGTATGCCTATTTATGACCTATTCTCTTGGGGTACATTGATTTTAATTCATTGTTTGTGGTGTTATGTTAAATAATGAGCTCTAACCTAGACAGAGAGGAAGTTATGTTAGAATATGTTGTATCACGTTAGTTTTAGGTTTAGGTTAGGGTGGCTGACTGTGATGCCATAGATCCCACCATTTGGGTACCTGGGACTACTTAAACAAGTGCCTAAGGGGGCTGCTACTTGAAGTTGTCTTTTTTAGGACAGAGTTGGGCAAGTGCATAAGCAGTTGAGAATGGTTTCTTCATCCCCCTGATCCCTACAGCTTCTGCAGAAGTCATTTGTAAAGAGTAAGAGTAAGTATCCAGTAAGAACACCGATAACGTGGGTGATCTGTGACCGTTTCAACAAAACCAACCTGGCACTGCATTTCAGATCAAGATTAGACCAGATCTGCCTCGATATATTGCAAGTAGAGATATTTGTCCATCCACTGTTGGTTTTAATAAAAGCGTCCAACTTTAATAAGAGTTTAGAAGTAACGAGGGGCACACACACGGTTAGTTATTTCGGCAGGATCCTTTGGATCGTACCCTATCTGGCGAGTTTGACAGCCTTGCAATTTCCTGCAATGTTTCTGTGGCTTAGCACCCAGCATAGGTGAATGTTGTTCCAAAAAGACAAACGACAGTTTCAAGTAGCCTTTGAAGTGAAGGAGCATAATGCCAGCGATTTGATTTCCACTTGACTGTAAGTGAAAATGCTACTATCCCTGATAGATATTGCATTACATTTCAGCCAGGACAAGACTTCCTTGATGGCTATGATTTTCGCCTAAAAAACGTCAATGATGCTCAGATTTAGCTTGTCGGAGAAGACATCATCAGCCACCCCTTCGTCAGTCTTGGAGACATCCAAATAGAAGTGGACTGAACTGTCCTCAGGAAAGTGAGCAGTGACCCATTCACTACGGTCAGGGATGGTAGTACGGAAATTTCGATCAAGTAATAGAGTCGGCTGGGTTTAGTTGATGGCTTCTAGGGTAAAATTGCGAAGATCAATGATCGAAGAGTCGCTCTCATGATAGCTAGTTTACTGCCAAGGGACTTTGAGTTAGATGGTCGCATTAGTAGCTAAGTGCTTGCCAATAATATTTGAGGATGCAGGTGGAACACACTGTACAAAGCCGCTGAGGGAAAATTCTTAGTGCACCACTGATGTACATATGTATGTACATGAAGATCCAGCCACCAGACCACGCCGTACAGTAATTTAGGCCTGAGAACCTCAGCTCCCACCTATGGCCTATTTACAGAAGTATAGACCCACAGCTGCCTTTTTTACGCGTTAAAGTAGATTTACTTTCCAGTTTAATTTCCTATCCTTTAAAGGAGAAACTGATACAATTTATCGTTGGAGGGTCAATAAGGGTAACTTTATATTTCCTCGAGGAATAGTTCTGTTTTTGGGCGTCTAGTCCCAATTTTGAAGTCAATTTAGTAAGCCGTAGAAGAACACATTTGAGGATATCCCTGAGAGAATCAGAGTGTTTTTCGGAAGCGGCGATAGGAATTTCATCTGCATAGACAACAACTCTGCAACCAGTTCTTTCTATGTCCAACGTCCAGCCCGTTGACTACTACGTCCCACAGAAGAGAGGACAAGACACCATTCTGGAGAGTTCTGCAATTAACAAGTCTTCAGCTGCGTGCTGATAATCCTGGGTGTGAGCAATTGACTGATCAATACTCTAAGTGAAGAACCGAGTTTTAGACTTGCAAATAAACATGTAATTGCCGTAGATTTGACATTGTTAAAGCCTCGCTCAATGTCCAAGGACTCATGTCCTCATGGTAAATTTCTTGATGCTCAGTGATTTTTGAATGATCTGCACTAACGAATGCAAGGCAAGATTTGCCTTTGTTATGCGCATGTTGGGACATATAAATATCGATTAGTCTTTCTACTGTTTTTAATTGGAGATCCTATGGTTCGATGTGGAAGCATTTGATTGCTTTGTATATAAAAACAACTTTAACATCGGCCCACAGTTTGGGAATGTAGACCAGATTCAGACACCCAAACATGATGGTCTTAACGCAGGAATGTTACCACCCGGTTTTGGAAATTTGTTTGGTTTGAAATTGTGGATGGGTCAAAGAATATTTTTACTAGTAACTTTTTTTTATTATTATTATAACTTTATTGAGATATAAATAAATTACATTTCAATAACAAAAGTTAAGCTCTACCTACCAGGGCTTTGAGCTAAGTGGTTATAAAATAAGTTAAATAATTAATTGTAGTTTTACAATGATTTCATTTACATGTTTTATATTGGTGTAGGATATGACTGTTAGAAGTTGTTGAAGATCTTTACCCGAGGTGGTTTTGGAGATCGAGTTTATGTTTGCACACTGTAGCATGTGTGCTACAGTGAATGCTGGTCTTTCGTCGCAAAATTCGCAAAGGGGGGAAGGTTCTTTGGTGATTAAGTGCTTGTGGGTGGAGTTAGTGTGACCCATTCTCAGCCTAATATATGTTTTGATCATCGAACTTGGTAGGTTGATAGGAAATATTGCCTTCGCAGCGGTTGGATTAATCAATGAATAGATGTGTTGGTATTCTTGCCATGCATTTTTCAGCTTGGTGTTCATAAACGTTTTCAAGTAATTTGTTAAGTCTTTTTTGTTGAATTGGTAGAACGAGATTAAAGGTTCTTTAAATGCTAGTTTGGCTTCGGAGTCAGCATTTTCGTTTCCAATGATGCCTACGTGACCAGGTACCCATGCAATTCTTAAATTTCTTTTTTTTTCAATAAGTTTGTCGCGGATACATGCAACAATACTTGAAGAGTTGTTGATATTGTTAATAGCGTTTATTGATGAAAGGCTATCAGTAAAGATAATTGTTTTTTTTATTTTTCGCAGCTTCAATAGCTTTGAGAATTGCAAACGCTTCTGCCGTGAAGATTGATGAAGTGAAATGGAGTAGACCCTTACTGATAACAGATCCAGCTTCGTTGACAACAGCAAATGAGGTTCCGTCGTTTGTTTTCGAAGCGTCAGTAAATAAAAGTTGCCATTCCAGTCTTACATAATTTTCCTTTAACTCTAGGAACATTGTATGATAGATACTGCTGTGGGTGGTATCTTTATTAAATCCTTTAAGATTGGAAATTAGAGAGTTACTTGGCAGATTCCAGGGGGGGAAGTTAATTTTGGGTTTGTAGCCAACTGTGATTGGGATGTTCAGTGTTTCAGCCGATTCCAGTGATTTTTGTAGAGCAGAAGGATATTTTGGTGTTCTTTTCCGTTTCAACAATTTCTTGATGTCATCGTGAATAGGTGTTGCGAATGGTGATTTAGCTTTTATTATGATTTGCCAGGTTAGGAGTTCGATTCTGTCTGTTAAGTCAGGAAGGCCAGCTTCGGTAAGGATGTTCTTTATAGGTGTGGTGCGAAAAGCTCCTAGACAGGTTCTTGCAGCTGAATGGTATGGTGTTGAGATGAGTTGCCTTGCAGTTTTCGAGCATTTCCCATAAATTGGAAGCCCATAATCGATCTTAGATAGTATTATAGATTTGACGACATTAATAATGGTATTTACGTTACAATTGCTTTTCCTAGACGAGAGATACTTTACTAAGTTAACCCTGGTAGTCAGGCTCTTTTTAATATAAGAACAATGACCCTTAAAACTATATTTGGAGTCGAAAATAATACCTAGAATTTTTGAGCAGTTTACATTTTTGATACAAATAGTGTTAAAGTTGACTCCTTGAATACATTTTTGACATTTATGTTTTTTGCATATATGTAGAAGCTCACATTTAGAAAAGGATATTTTGGAGCCGGACATATCGCCCCATTCTGATAAGTTTGCAATTATACTTGAGAAAATTGTTGCTAAGGATACAAGATCTTTGAATTTAGTGAATAGAATAAGGTCGTCCGCATAAAGAACGTGGTTAATTTGTGGGTATCTACGTATTATACTACTTATTTGGTTCAAAGCTATTATGAACAAAGTTACTGATAATGGCGATCCTTGAGGGATGCCATTTTTTATGTTATGAATTGAAGAATATATATTGTTAGTTTTAATACGAAACTTGCGGTTGGAAAGAAAAGCTTTAACGTAGTTAAGAATTTTCGGACCAATTTTCCATTTTATAAGTTGATTTATGATGACATGGGGGCCAATTCTGTCGAAGGCTTGTTCAAAATCAATTGTGAAAATAGAAACGTGGTTTTTTTCTGAAAGAGCCGAGGATATAAACGTGTCAATGTGTAAAAGTGAGTCTTGAGTGCCTCTTCCCTTTTTGAAGGCAAGTTGGTTTTTCTCAATGAGTTTGTTTTTTTCTAGCCACCAAAATAAGCGGTTTGAAATAATTTTTTCTAAAATTTTTGAAGTGCAGGGAAGGAGAGAGATAGGTCTGTATCCTTTTATAGAGGTGAGGTCTTTGTTAGTCTTTGGGATAGGGACGATGGTCGCAACTTTCCACGTTTGAGGGATAATTCCGCTGTGGAGGATTTTGTTATATAGAGATAACAATCTAACCTTAAAAGAAGATGGAGAGTTTTTGAGCATTGTGTAAGGTATTCTATCAAAACCCGGAGTTTTGCTCTTTGCTGAACTCAAAACGCTTTCGAGCTCTAAAAGATTTATGGGGGATTCAATCAAATTTGCTGATTTTGAAGAAATGTACTGTGGTTTGGGCTTATTGAAACATGAGTTCTTTTCGTCAACGTAAATCTGATTAAAGTTTGAATCGTCTTGAGATTTTTCCCAGCATTTAGCAAAAAAATCATTGATTTCAGTTGGGCAAGTAAGGTTTTTAGAGTCTGTTTTGATTAGTTTTATTGTATGCGGAACAAAATTGCCTGTAAGGCTTTTAATGTCAGCCCACATTTTTTTGGGGGTTGAATTTGGATTAATTTCCCCTGTAAATTTATTGAAACAAGATGATTTTTCTATCCTTGCCGCTCTTTTGAATTGGGCATTAGCCTTACGATAACAAATTAAGTTGGAGTCGTTTGGTGATTTTTTGAATGCTTTAAAGGCGTCTAGCTTTTTTTGACGAAGGTTGGCAAGGTTTTGATTCCACCAAGGGACTGTTTTACGATGGGGTTTGTTTGTTGTCTGAGGGATTGACACATTTGCTGCAGAGCGAATTGCTTTAAGGACGCGGGCGGCTTCCTTATTGATGTTGCTATTAGTGGAAGTTGGTCTGGCTGAAATTTGTTTTGAGACTTCAGCTTGGAACAGTTCCCAGTTGGCTAGGTCTGTTAAGAATTTGGCTTGAGTCTTGGGTAGAGTTAGGTTGTTACCTAAAAATATCGTGGTAAGGATGGGGAAATGATCGCTCCCGAACAAGTCATCGGAGACCTTCCTAATTGATTTTTGGGTAAGGTGAGGGGATATGAGCGTGAGATCAACGTGGGTAAATGTTCCATGGGTCGAAAAGTGCGTGGGATTTCCGTCATTTAGTATGGCAAGACCGGTGTTAGCAATAAAGTTTTCAATTAGTGTTCCACGTGTGTTAATTGTGGGAGAACCCCACGAAGGAGACCAAGAATTAAAATCGCCTGTTAGCACTATAGGGGTAGAGATATTGGTTAATAGACTTTCAAGATCGCGAGTGTTAAATTTTTGATCTGGTGGTATATAAATTGACAAAATAGTTAGTTTAAAACTTAACTCGATTGCCACTGCGATAGCGGATATGTTGGAGTCAATGGCAATGAATCTGTGAGGGATCGATTTGTGAACAAAAAGACAGGTACCTTGTCTTGAAGATGTGTTACATGGTAAGTTATGAAAAAAAGATGAAAATTGTTTTGGGGAGAACGGTTGTAGGTTGTGTTTTATGTGCGTCTCTTGAAGAGAAATTATACTTGGGTTTAGATCTTTTATTAACAATTGGAGCGATTCATAGTTATTAAAATAACCATTGATGTTCCATTGGAGAACGTTGAGATCATTATAGGCGGCGGAACCTGTCTTCTTATCCATACAGTTTAATGTAATGACAGAAGCCAGGTTTCCACCTGGTGGTTCGGTATTCCCGCGCCCACATCGGCGATGGGCGCCCCCCCCAACAAGGCGGGGACTTCCATCGCCGATAGAGGCGCGGGATGTGGGATGGTTAGTTTTGCAACTAAGATGAGTCATGTTTATGATCAAAATTTCTGGAGAGATTTGTTTGCGTTAAGGAGGAAGGATTTTTAAGGGAATTGACTTGGTTAATGCTGTTTAGAGTAAAAGTGGATGTTGTTTGAGTGTGTTCAGTTAAATTAATTTTGCTTTCGCTTGTATTTTTATTCATATGTGGTCTTGGGTTTTTGTTAAGAGTTTGAGTTATCTCGTTATCAGTGTTTGCGTCTGAGTGCTTTTGAGGAATTTCTCTTTGAGTCGATCTGGATTTATCGCCATTTGAAATTTTAATGGAGTCAACATTTTCTGACTCTTGAGTTGTTTTTGAGTTATTATTTTGTAGTTTTAATGCAGTTTGATGATTGTAGGGGTTTGTTGCTTTTCCTTTATTTATAATATTTTGTTCTTGAGAAGAGGTGGAGGGATTGGATGTGGTTGTTTCACGAGAAGATTGTTTAAGTTTATCTGAGTAGGGATTAGAAGAGAAAGTGGAACGAATTGGATTCCGCTCTCTGTGGGTGCGCCTAGCTTCCGCTAAGGTGCATTTGTTTTTGATTTTTATTTCGAGTATTTCTTTGTTTTGAACATATTTTGGACAGGTTTTAGAGGAGGCGGCGTGAGGCCCGGAGCAATTGGCGCACAGAGTGCGAGTACAGTTACTGTCATTATGAGGGGGGAGATTACATGTTTCACATGATGCAGCACGTTTACACCATTTAATTGTATGACCAAGTAGTTGGCATTGCCGACAACGCATCGGATTAGGGATATATTCGGAAATTTTTGTTTTATACCAGCCAATTTCGATTGTGTTGGGGATTTGGAACGAGTCGAAGGTAAAAATCATGAGACCAGAGGGAGTAGGCACCTGTTTTCCTTTGTCTTGCATAAATTTTGTAAATTTGTATACATAAGTTACGTTTTGGCTCTTGAGTTCGGATATAATTTCTGCTTCAGGCACATTAATCAAACAAGGCGCATATGCTATGCCCTTGGAGAGGTTAAGGTTAGCATGAAGCTTAATATCAACCGGGCAGATGTTATCCAGGGCTTTCGATTGGATGAATTTGTCGGCTATGTTTTGATCTTTAGCTAAGATTAAAATTGAACCGTCTCTTAATTGAGAAATTTTTTCATATTGGGTGCTGATTGAGTCAATTGTTTTTTTCAAAATGAAAACACTTACTTTGGATAGGGGTTTGGACTCATCTTTTGATGTTATGTGCACAAAACGTGGATTCTTGAAGGATGATTTAGTTGGTAGGCCTGGGAATTCATCACTAAACACATTACTAGAGGTTTTAATCCTTTTTTGTGGGGGAGAGGGAGGGGGGTCAGGGGGATCCGAAAGCGCGTGCTCGTCGAGAATACCATATCGGTTGCCCGATAGGCGATTAGGCTTCGGGGCCACCCCGAAAGAAAGACAAACTTTATAGATCGTTAAGAGAGCGACTTTTTTATTATTTTTTTTTTTTTTTTAGTAAAGAAAGATATAAGAGAATCGATCGATGATCCGAAAAAATAAGAGAAACGCAAAAATCACACTGTACCTCGATAGCTAGTCTTTGCGGTTGGAAGGTCAGCCGATGACTCTACTAGTAACTATTTTCGAGGAATCGCTGCACGATGGATTGAAGGTGATTTCGAATTCAGATACAGCTACTAGAAAAATGCGTGTCCAGGAGGACGATGAATTCCTTACTACAGGTGGTCCCGTCCCCATCTGGTTGCATTAGGTGGGTGGGTACAGAAGGATTTTCGAAAGGATTTTCTGTATTCTTAATGAACCGGAGAACTTTTCCATGCTGTCGCAGAAAAATCGTCCGGAACGTAGTTTCTCCCTCTTCAGTGAAATTTTGTATTTTCTAAGAGGCAGCTTGTAGGCAGGCATCAGCCGTTTTACAAGAGCTTTTAGCTAGATTAATTAGGAATCTACTTTCCTTTCTAAAAACGCCGAGATAAGTATTGCACCAAGGTGGCTTTTTCTTTGGCTTGAAGCTTGCTCGGCTGGCTTAGCAGTAGACCATCGTGTCGACCTATTTTTCAATAAATTTTTTTTTTCAATCGATGGCTTCGGCTTACACAAATAGCTTAACCAAAATTGTTTTTGAATGCCTGAACCGTCTCTGGATTGTTCAGATATCATCGATCTTTAATGACAACTCATAAAAAGAAATGCAACAGCGTCAAATCGCAGCTTCGTGTCGGCCAAGCAACATCACCAAAATAACTAATTAAATGATTATTTAAGGTAGTGTGCACTAAATCGATTGTTGGACGACTTGTGTGGCATGTAGCCCAATCTTCCTGAAACTATAGATCGGACAAGTTCAAATCCACAACTGTTCATACAAATTCTGTTATCATGCCTCGATAGCAGTCTCCAGTGACTGCAACGTTTCTTCCTTTATAGTCTTGGAAGAAAAATGGGTCAATAATGCTGCCACTCCAAAAACTGCAAAAAGTTGCAATATGTTCCGTGGAGCGCAAAGGACGAGAACTTTCATCACAAACTTGCGTACGTCAGTTGCAGTTGATACGTAATTAGGACCAACATTTTTTTTCAAAATTCGCACTTTTTCGACAACACAGCATCCACTCTGGAAGTAGCTACGCAAATTTCCCAAAGTTGTTCAAGTGTAAATCGATCCATTTCGTACCGCGAAATTATAATACTGTGTTTCTGTCAATTCTTTGAGCTGTCAGTGTCAAAATAACATATGATTCAAAAGAAACCAACAGATGGCCCACCCTTTAGATGAAAATCATAGAGACCCCAGTGTGTCTTTTATTATTGAACCTTTGCATAATTTACAATAAATTAAAGAATAATATCTGTAATTTCTGCTATTGATGTCATAAAACCTCTAAGAGAACCGAGAACATTATTTAAGGTACGATTACACGGTCAACGGAATTAGTCAACGCCTAGAAAATTTGTCCCAAATCGGTCTCGTTGTGTGATCATCAACGTATAACCATGTCAATATGTTGACTGCTGCGCTGACAGCTGCATTGACTATTTTCGTTGATCGTGTAATTAGTCTATCAACGCTGTTGAGGTGCGTTGTGGATTTTGGTACATTCTTCTATCATCTACCTTCTGTTGTGTCATTCAATCCAGTTGACATGTCAAGACAATCACTCAGTTTCTCAGCACCCTATGTACGAATTTGGCTAGATATTGTCCAGCTTCACTAAACTCAGCAAATGTTCAAATTAAGCAGCCGACATATACAGAAAATTTCGATACAAATCTGGTTCTTCAGCACACAGTTCACGCAACAATTTAGCGCAAAGGCTTCCTTTTTGTGACGCACTAATCATTTCCAAATACGTTGCTGAAATTGCCATATCCGATTTTCTGTTTAACACTTTTATTTTTAAAAACAATGCAAATGTAACGAAAATCGCTTGATTTATTTATTCTTTTATTTATTTTGTTTTGCTTGAGAGACAAAATCCCATTGTCACAACCTCTCAATGACATGTGATCGTCAGCGAAAAAGTGACCGATTTCCGTTCCTATCAATGTGTCCTCAACGAAACGGTCAAAGTGTTCGGAAATTCGATTTCACACGTCAACGCATTTTGGGACAACAATGGCCATCTCATGTCATTCGTGTGATCATCTTCGTTTCAACGTTTCAACGTTTGAACGTATGTATAGCCAGAAGTTCACCCCTAAAATTAATTTCACAGCATACATAGCAGAGTACTGCATTTCATTGGTGAGGAAGGATGGATGCCAATGAAACAAAAGACTAAAGACTTTGAATCAATAGTGAGTCCTGCAAATGATTTTCGGAGCTGAAAGCACGTAAACAAAATCGGTGGATGACCACAATTATAGTGTTGGTTTGGGCAGGGATGTAATATAATTTGGATGAAAAACACATGACAAGACGTTAAAGAAGTCACTGACGTTTGCGACCAGAGATACGGAGTCGACATCAGGTTCATGAGCGTCTATAGTCCTGGAGCAAGCAAGTGGACTAACATAAATATAATAAAATAAATCTTGCTGATTTCACATGATATACACGTATGTACGTCACATAACTGCAAGTACCTACGACCCATTCGTGAACTTTATTGACAAACTAAACACTGGGGATCTTAAGAAAATATTCAATTATCCTTGTCATTCAACGACAAACCGAGCTCATCAAACCAACTAGTCATACTTCAGTAAAAAAAAAGAAAAGCTAAATAAACTGTAATTATTTATTCAAGGCAATCACACAAGAGGCCATTTGATTAATCTTATTAAAAGGTGACAGTCGCCTTCGGAGGATCTCAAGAGTCGTTTGTTGTTTTCTCTCGGCGGCGCCAAGTTTTTCTAGGCAACTTAAATTAATTACATTCAACTTGTCAATGAACGCCTCTCTACTATGATACCAAGTCCACACCAAGATAATGAGATAGGTAGAGTCGAACAGAAGCCAAACCAATGAAAGTCCAACGTTCTACGAGTGGCATTAAGCATTACCGAGGCGACAGAATTAATTAAATTTGGTGGATAGCTCATCCACTGCGTGGCCTTCAGAACTGCGTATGTACATGTCTGTTATGTGTAGATTGGCCAAGCGAAAAAATAAAAAACTTTAACAATTAAATCACATCCTTCTTATCGGTGTGGCGAAAATTACTTCCTGTCGGTGTTAATTTTTTTTTTTTTCGTCGTCCAGCACTACGCACCTGACCCTATCAACGAAACGATAATTACGCGTAACTTTAGTATGGCTTTGCTTCACTTAATTAAATTTCGGTCTCACTCGACTCCTCAAGGTTTAAGTTGGGACCAAACAGGAGGGTGGTGGGGAGGTTGGTATATAGTAAATCCGGCTTATCACTGAAAGTTAGTATGTATGTAAGTATGGTGAGGTGTTTTTTTTTTCTATGGTACTGTGACGCAGTTCATAGTCCTTAAGGCATTATGCAATATTTTTGTGTGTCCTGTTTTCATAACATTTTGACATGGATAATGAAGGACTTTCATATAGGCGAACACACAACGCATGGTGTGTCATATGAAAAACTAATTTCATATTTTTTTTCCTGGTCCTTCCCGTCTCGAATTAATCTTCTTATTAACAAAGCTATCCACACTCTGTGCCAGGACGATAGTCACATTTTTCTTTCATTGAAAGGTTTGGTTATTATAACCAAATTGGTCAGTAATATCCTTTCAATTTAAAGAGTTTCGAACTGAAGACTGCGTCTTCTAAGGGGAAGGTTCGAGGATTTCCAAACGATTTTTACACGATCCCACAGATTGACAGAATCTGATAAACAATCGAGAGTACTAAATGTTATGTCAAACGTTCTTAAACAAAAATTGCAGGCTATAACTGAAATATTACTCAATACCCACTAGAATTCAATGGGATCTTTGAATGTAGTTTGAAAGGTAGAATATATACAAGAACTACATAGGATTGCGTAATATATGGTCTGGAATAGTGGGAGCCACAGACAGCCTCAACATTTATTTGTTGCTCCCCAAGCAAGACCTTTGTAAACTGAGTGTTCAACAAGAAAACTAGAAGTATTTCTGAATGTTGCATGCAATGATGTTGCAAGATCTGAAAATGATCTACAAAGGACTTACTTATAATTCATATCACATTTATCATGACCACGTCCGAAAGGCTGTCTAGAATCTGTATGAACGTTCACAGGAATTGGAGGACTATACTAACGTTAGGCAGGCTGCCGGGATTATCACAACTAGTCTGTGGGAATCACAATAACCATCCAATCCCACTTGGCAAGCAAAAAACAGTAAGCCGACTCTTGGTAAGGAATGAAATACTTGTATAACAGTGAAAGGAATAATGGCCTTTGTATTGTAACTTTAGAGTTGCAAGGATCGATATTACTGTAGGAGCTATTGGTACGATATATCATCAAATCTAATGAGAACCATCCTTGTACATATTGACTGGTTTCTGTCACTGCTTAGCTGTATCCTGTAAAACACAGATTACCTGTATTCTGAAAGAAAATCCATGCAATTTAGCCAGGTAGAACACTAAGCTCAATAAACTCTGAATACTGGCTACGAGTGAGTGGGTCCAAGCAATACTTATTCCCAATTTTGGTTACGTGTGTCAATATGTATAGTACCAAAGCAACTTTTACTGGACTTAGCGACGTAACATCGGGATAAAAGAACGTAGAACAGAGATTCAGAACTGTGTTATGAAGAAAGTGTAAGCCCCTAGAATATGACTTAGGTACTAAGTGGTTTCTATGAAGCTACTTAACATAGTTGGAGGCTCATCTCCAAGGCAAAAGGAAAACCCATGGAGGACAAATCACTGACTGATTGCATGATAATTCCTGAAGAAACACAGGACCAACCAATGAGAGATATTTATAACTTCGTAGTATCCTCATAAGTACAGCAGACACGATTGAAAACGTATTGGAATGCAGTATCTGAAACAGATCCGCGCCAGCTATTGAGAAAGGATCACAGTTGAGGCAGCTAATTTACACAAATGATGGTTGAAGAGTATGTCATTGCAATATTGTAGAGCCTATTAGGCACAAGACAGAGCTAAATTATGGAACTTGTAGATGACATCGAAATATATACGACGATATTTTAAGGATGTGGATCATATGCTCTTTCATTGGCCGCAATTCCTGTTACGAAGAAATATATTCTTAGCAGAATGTGCAGAAAGTGCAGAGACAATACAGAGAATTAAGAAACGAAGCTGCAGTTTTAGCATGCAAGTAACCTCAGTGCTTGGAAATGAGTACGGCATTCTTCTGACAAATGGACAGAAAAGCAAGGAAAATCTTCGCGGCAAGGACAATCCAAAAACATGGAGCTGTCTAGACAGGAAAATTATATTATATCTAATTGCTACAGAATCGATCAAAAGGCATCAAGTAAAGAATACAGTGGGTATACAGGAGTACACATGCCTGTACTTCATGACCCTCTTTCCTCTCGGAGTCTTGATGGTCTTGCTAGTTCTCGATCCTCGTATTATAGATATAGGTACCATCCAATGCCATGTAACTAGATCGTAGAATGTTTCAGTGTAAATGACTTTTGATCAGGACTGGTTCTATTAAGATTAATTTTAAGGGTTTCTGCTTCAGACACGTCAGCCTTCCGCTCTCATCGATCCCAGGCAAGCTGCTTACACCAAGCTCCCGAACCGCTATAGCTTGATCCTTAAGACGGAGGTTCGATTTTCCTTGACGTCTTAAACCTGGGGGCTGTGATTCGCAGATCCTCTTTGCTGGAACATTATTGTCCATTCGCTCGATGTGGCCGAGCCAGTGTAGTCGACGTGCTTTAGCTCTTTGTACTACATCGCATACGGGACCGAATATTCGACGAAGAATTTGTCCCTCGAAAGTAGTCATAGTCAGCACTCGGGTCCTTAGCAAAACTGCCAGGATCAATGTTTTATAAAGCACATATTTCGTTTTCTGAGTCAGAAGTTTTGAATCCTATTGTTTCGCCAAACCGAAGTAGCAGCGGTTTCCTATGGTAGGATTGTGGAGCTGATATTAACTCCGAGGTAGGTAAACTTTTTAACCACTTAACTCCTTAAAAACTTTTCGAAGTCACTGTTGCCAATAGTCATGTTTTTTGTTTGTTCGGAACATGTACTTGGTTTTATCCTTATTCACTTCAAAGGTCAACTCGTTTCGCCTGTTGTTCAATTCAGATGACGTCAATGTCGTTTGCGCATCACAGCCGCTGGACAGATTTGTTGAAGACAGTGCCTTCCGTGTTAACAACTGCCCTGCGAATCTGTTCCAGCTTGAGATTGAAGATGTCACATGATAGCGCATCTCCTTGCCGAAATCCGGTACATGTTTGGAATAGTTCGGAGGAACTGTTTCCGCATTGCACGTTGCCGTGTATTTTCCAGCATCACGCGACACAGCTGGATCAGTTTAGCCGGAATCCCGAATTCAACCATACCGCCTTGTAGAGCTCAAGACGGTGAATGCTATGATATGCAGTCGATGAAATTGATGGTGAGTCTAGACTTGAAAATCATTAGTCTTTTCCAGGATCTGCCTTAGCGTGAAAATTTGATCGATCGTCAATTGGATAGAATCTTATATGCGACATTAGGAATGGATGTACCTCGATAGTTCTTACAAGACATAGTATCGCCTTTCTTGAAGATGGGGCATATAGAGCTGATAATCCAGTCATCGGGTATGGCTTCATACACCCATACTTGGTTCATTATTTGGTACATGCCAAAGCATTGGAAAGCTTTTCTGGTAGACCATCAGAGCCGGCGGCCTTGTTGTTTTTCAGCTTTTGGTAGCTAAGCCAATGTCTTCAAAACCGGGAGAGGGGTGACTTTTTCTCTGACAGGATGGGGGTTCTGTTCTCTTCTTGCCAAACTAATTAATCTTAGAATTTATTAAGCCCAAGAATATAAGGCTTCACACCTCCTCCTATGATTCATGTCATTTCCTTAAAAAAATATTCTTCTATGGCATTTATTTCCCGTCGCTGACTGTATGTTAAATATATGAAAGCATTTATGCACTAATGACAATAACCGAAAAAAAAAGTTCCTTGACAAGCACTAAGCCATATACTTGGTCCTTTCTCAAGCGCTGAGTATAACACTCAGACATGACGTAATTACTTGCGGTGGCATGTTACTCGTATATGCGTGTTTCCATGTGTATGTGGCTTTATGTGCGCCTCCATTATTTTATGACATAAGCAAAACATAATATAAGCCAACAACGATTAAGGAATATCTGGCAATGGATTTGTGTGGAGGCATTTCTGAATCAACCAGGATATAGTTGCTCAACTTTGCATATGGTGCTTGCTGTCGGTTTTGTGCATCAATTAGGCTTCGAGTTGTACATGACTTTGGCTAGTTTATCCTGTCGCCAGTTGGTGAGTCGGTATATTCTTGGTAGGATGTACCTGTGTTTCAAATTAATCCTTTAATTGGATTTAGGTGAATATATTGATGAAATAGTAATAACTTTTCCTATGAAGGAAGCCATATGGGTTAGCCCACTTGGAACGGATTGAACTAGGATATTTTATTCAGTGCACAAGGAAAGGAAATGAATCCAATTTAGAAAGAACCGTAAAATGAACTTGTCAGGATAGAACTCTTATGCCAATGCTTAAGTCCTTGACTCGTGCCTAATAATCTGAAACTAAGTTGGTCACCAAGACCCTTCTGCGTTGCTGTTCAATCACTTCAACTTATCGGGTTCCGCCTTGTTGTTAGTATTTACGTTCCACTCTGACGTGCTATTAAAATCAAATTAATTTCTAAAATAAATTCAGTATTAGACTTCATGTCACTGGTGGTAGTAGGTAGGTACTGGAGCTGTAAGCAATAAATTTGTTCATTGTCAGCACTTTGTATCCGCGTGTAGACTCCCTGGTACACTCCACTCTACTTCATTTGTTCCCTGGTTTCCTCCATTTAACTGGTTGAAAGCATTAATTAGCATTTGGATTAAATCCAAATGACAGTTCTGAGTTTACAAAACGGTAACTAAATTGTTCCTTGTTTTTGCACGAGTTGACATTCATTTGCGTTGTTCACATCCGTGCTGGGCGTCCTTAGTCCTTGAAGCTACTATGAATGCTTCGTTCGTGAAGACCGATGGTTTGTTGCTGGTTAAATCACACACACCTGGGCTACGTGGGTGGGGTGGAAAAATGTGTTCATGCCAAAGTAAACGATTGATAACCGATGTCGTGTTACTGTATCTGTAATTGGTGACTTTGATTATATCGTGACATATTAACAGAGTTGTGTGATAGATTGTAATTGGCGTATTGAATGGCGAGCTTTTTGGGGATAGTGAATGGGTTGGAATAAGTGTAAGGACATTATACAGGATTGGGAGTATCCCTTTGAATGTCTAATGGAAATAATCACGCAGTTTTATGAGGGAATATGTGTACATAACGCTTAGTAGACCACCAATTTGAATGTATTTAGCCTATTGAGTCCGCTCTCGTGATACTGGAGTGGTACATATTTGTATGCTTTCGGCAGCTGCCTATGAGAGGATTATTCTGGACCACATTAAAAATCTACTAGAAAATGCTATCGACAGAGAACAGACTACTTTCCGTAGTGCCTTGCGCAGGAGATGTCTATCAGGGAAATTGGTACATTCATAGATAGTATCAATGCTGCATAGAAGTAAGTTTTTAGAAGAATCTGAGGTCTAAAGCGGTGTCTGACAAGGCTGTTAACTATCTTAATTACTATTTTTAGGCGTCA
Organism: Xylota sylvarum; assembly: GCA_905220385.1. Taxonomy (NCBI): domain Eukaryota; kingdom Metazoa; phylum Arthropoda; class Insecta; order Diptera; family Syrphidae; genus Xylota; species Xylota sylvarum. The sequence continues at coordinate 52,120,534 of LR999958.1, forward strand.
TTATCATGTGTCTTGCTATGTTTTGTCGAAAAGAAACCTTACAACCTTAACGAAACTCTTGGATCATATTTGTATACTAACGCAACCTGACGTATTCCAAATGCCAACATGTTTGGTAAGAGAGACAACCATGGTAGACCTGAAAATAAACTTCTTTTAAAACAAATATCCTTAGCTTTCACAACTTCACAGATTTATATTACCGATCAAGATGTAGGTAGAAGCTATCTACTAAGATATCTTGGTAGCATTATATCCAGACTATCTCCCATAACCGCATACAATGGTGCGTAGGTAGGCTAGATGCCCATGATAAGGCAAATTGTATGTCCAATTCTATAGGGTCATTCAAATGCAGGTGTCATTTTATATTAATAGAAAAATTCAACATTTTTATGAAAAGTAGTGATATTTTTATTTCAGTCTAAAGTGCAAACTCTAATAGTGCATCTACTTCCGCCTATATCCAGGAAGGCAACCATCGTGTACTTCTTATGAAACAGGGAATATTTCTGGTGGCGAAAGAAGGCTCGTTGGACAGAATGATGTTTGTACTTAGACTGTAGTCAAAAGTGGAATGGATAGTAACTCCAGAAACGGTCAGTGGGGCGATAAAAACATTTTCTCCTTACGGGACCAGATGGTATATTCCCAGCTTTAATTCAGTGGGGTGCAGATCTCATTGTACCAAAGCTTAGGGGTATATACGTTACATGCCTAGCTATAGGCTACATACCGGTAACATGGAGAGAAACAAATGTGGTGTTTCTTCCAAAACCGGGAAAAAAGGACTACACCGAAGCGAAATCCTTCAGACCGGTCAGCCTAACATCATTTCTGTTGAAAACAATGGAAAGAATTGTGGTGGACCATATGGAGAGCGCGGCGCTGAAAGCGTATCCTTTGAGTAGTAGACAACATGCATACAGAGCTGGCAGGTCTACGGAAACAGCGCTACACCAGGTGGTACGCGTTGCGGAAGAGGAGATGAATACCGGAGGCATGGCAATGACCATAATAATGGACATTGAAGGTGCCTTCGATAAGATATGCTTCGAAAGTCTGAGAGTAGCCTTAGAAGACCGCAGGGTTAACCCATTGGTGGTGAGATGGGTGGACAATGTGCTGAAAAATAGGGCGATAAATATTCAGACGGGAACTTCAAGACTTAGAGGAAGTGTTAGCAGAGGTTGCCCGCAGGGAGGTGTTTTATCACCTACTCTGTGGAATATAACTGAGGACTCTCTCCTGAGAAGACTTGAAGAGACTGGCATCCACACTGTGGGATATGCCGATGATATAGCAATAATGGCAAGAGGTAAATTCATGAACATCACAGCAGATACCATGAGAAATGCTTTCAGAGTGGTGGAGCGGTGGTGTCAGGAACAAGGACTCTTCATTAATGCGGAAAAGACAGATCTGATCATCTTCACAAGGAAGAGGAGAGATCTGGAATTTCAGCCCTTGACACTTTTCGGATCGGAGCTGCAGGTGACCAGGAAGGTTAAGTATCTGGGTGTATACCTAGATGTTGGACTAACTTAGAACTTCCATGTGGAAGAGAAGATTAGAAAGGCGAAAAGGGTGCTTCATCAGTGCAAACGGGTATGTGGACTAAGGTGGGGAATCTCGCCGAGGTCAGCATACTGGATGTACACGATGATAGTTAGACCGATTATCACATATGCGTCAGTTGTATGGTGGCAGAAAGCCAACCAGAAAACTGTAAAGAAGCAATTAGATAGGGTCCAACGACTGGCATGTTTAGGGATCGTGGGTGCAATACGAACTACACCAACATGCGCAATGGAAGTGATCCTGGGTATTCTGCCGCTCGACTTATGTGTTATGAAAGTGGCGGCCTCGACGGCACTTAGTTTGCACCGGGATGCCAACTGGTACTGGCGCGGTACTATCTGTGGGCATAGGAAAATCCTGGATATCGTGAAAAACGAGATTAGGGATTGGAATATGCCCATGGATGGAATAAAAAGAATGCGTGTTACCGAAAGGTATCACAAAACTCTTACTGGAGATGGAACACTTCCGGAAAAGAAGATTGCTAATACGGATGGGTCCATGATGGATGGCAGAGCGGGGGCAGGTATCTTCTCAGAAGAATCGGAACTAGCCTGTCATATTAGTCTGGGGAAATATACCTGAGTCTATCAAGCCGAGATGATTGCTCTGTTGCATGCATTGGATCATCTGAAAGAGGGTCAGGTCGAACGTAAAAACGTTACCATTGCACTGGACAATCTATCAGTGATTAGACGCATGGATCAAACAGATATCAATACATCACTGGCATTGGAATGTGCTCATAAGCTCAATGAGTGCTCATCTCGAAAAGAGATGACGTGAGAGGGCACGTAGGGAATGAGGGGAACGAAAAGGCGGACTTTCTGGCAAAGCAGGGGTCAACCTCGGAGCTCTCCGGTCCGGAACAATCCGCTGCAATTGGTAGAGGGATGGTAAAACACCTGATTAGCATCTGGGCAGCGGCGGAACACCAGAGAAGTTGGGCAACCGTAGAAGGTTGCAGACAGGCGAAAATGGCTATTAAAATGCCGGGTGGCACCATACACAGAGGTTCTAAGCTTAGGGCGAAGAACACTGAAATGGGTGGTAGCGTTATCTACAGGTCATAGGAATTTCGGGTATCACCTAAAGAAGATGGGTCTTCTGGAGGACGACACCTGTGAACTATGCCTGGAGGAAGTCGGGACGGCATCACATATATTGTCAATGTCCGGCGTTAGCTAGCAGAAGAAGGGAGGTCCTGGGGAGCCACTGGGTAGAAACCCAGAGGATGAACCAGATTTCTGTTAAACAGATACTAGCGTTGACACGAGGAATCAAAACCAGAGAGGAACTGTGGAGAAATCCAGAGGGACTCTCCGGCTAAGATGGATCGTGGAAGAGAGACGAAAAGGCACCCAATACTGCGGCTTGGTTCGTAATCTCTCGAACAATATATATTTGTATAGACTGTAGTCAAAAAGTAACCCATCTCTTGTGTTGATATCAGAGCTTTCCATACAGTATTGCAAGTGTTAGGGTTACATCCTATAATGTTTTCTGCCCCCCTGCATCTGCAATCAAACTTTCCAGGTTATCCTCAAAAAGGGAATCCATGTTATCATGGGTAGTAGGAGCCGCTAGGTCGTTCGATCGCTGTAATTAGGGACTAAGGTTACTTTCAACCCGTATACACGATCTGATTCTTTGAGTAGGACGATATCTTCCTTGTCGACCGGTGGATATCGTAATGGAGTGGTGGAGATTAATCTGAACTAACTGCGGAATTGGGGCTACAATTAGGCAGGAAACCCCCTATTGCAGTGGGAATTTAGAGCATCCGAGTCTGAGGATGATTCCAACTGTTCCTCGTCTCTCAAAAGCGGCTGTAATTAGTCGAAGTTATAGTCCATCTCAATGTCCGACAATTTGTCTTCATCGACTAGAGACGGATTCTTGCTCTCCAAAGACTATCTCTTCTCCAGGGAAAGAGATTGATGGCTCGAGGTCATAAGATGGACGAGGAGAGTCCGAAGAACTCTTCGTCATTCTAATATACCTTAATGATTATAAGGTCAAAACGGGAATATACAACATCTCCAGTCTTTGCCAAAGGAGCCATAAATTCCTTATTGATGACAATAAGTGCACACCTCTTGATGAATGATGAAAAAATAAGTGTTTATAGAAAGATCTTTGTGCATAGGGAACGAAGGTCACTGCCCTAGCACTGTGCCAGGCTGGATAAATACGTCCCTAATTCTTCTGCCATCAACCATTTCATCGAGAGGAAGCTGTTATGTCCTTAACTCTCACATTTCAGATTTCCAAAGAGTTCCACTTTAGTTGTCATTCATTTATACTAGTCGACAATTGAATTCTTTTAATGTTCTGCTATAGTAGAATGCATGTTCACCATGCTTGTTATATCAAAGTTGACTTTGACGCCAAGATGTACATGATTGTATTTGGTGTGGTTCTTTGGAGATCTATTTTAGGTCGTGCTTCAATAGAAGTATTCGTTTGAGAAAGAATCTACTGACATTAATTATTTCTCCTACTAGAAGATGCACTAAGGATGGAGGAAGGTTGATCCTTGAAACTTTTCTGCCACAGCATTCAAAAGTCCCTTTTTTTAAGCGTGTCTAGGACCTCATAGATTAAAAGCAGTTTTAAGCGTGTCTTAATTTTTATAGCTCAAAGGCAGGTTTAAGCGTCAATGCCCTCATAGATCAAACGGAATTTTAAGCATGTTAGCTCGGCAACCGTACTTGCCAGTTGCGAAACACGAAAAAGTAGGGTCTTGTCCCATCTTTTCTGGAATCTAGTATTCAAAGAGGTACTTGTTGGCAAGTGATTTCCTATACTGATGGCATTGCTATTGCTCCTTGAGGCAAATACTCCTTCTCTTGGAGGAAATCCTCCAATATTCTCTCTTCCTGTTCGCTAGATGGGCCGCCAAATGTGAACTGGGGGTTAATCTATAACAAACTGAATGTGTCTCTATGGGGTAAAAAGATTCACCCCAACAACTAATGGCACCAGTCTCCTTTTATTAGGAAACTTACCTGGAGCTGGATTAAGGAAGGTCGAAGCACACGTTGGCTGTACGTATCCATTAACAGGCCTATACTACTGTACGGCGTGATCGTTTAGCGGCTAGGTCTCGAAAGGGCCATAGAACTCATTTAATCAGCAAAAGTGCAAAGATCTGCACGTTTGTGTATCAGCGGTGCGATAAGAACTACTCCTTTTGCACTTCATATTTCACCTACCGCCCTTTGCTGTATACTCCAAATAGATGACTGTCCATGTACGTATCCGTCCTAAAGCCTTCTCACAGTGGGCACTTTCGATCCTTGATCAAGTAAACTTTAACCACAAAATAACCATAAAATAACCATAAACTTAACTTAAATAACTCCGGAACAGAGATTTGACTGTATTTGCCGAAGGAACATTCCCACTCGTAGTGGGATAATACTGAGTAGTTAATAATAATAACGTTTCGTTCTAACTGGTGGAGAATAGCTTCATTTCTTGCTGATAACAGATTCTTGACTTTACTTTCGTTCACTTTAAGATCAACTTACTTCATAAAATGCTATACAACGTCACGCGGGAAGTGTGTCTTAAGAGATCAATTAAACGTCCTAAAAGTCTTTGGAAAAGATGCTCCTTCATTTTTGCATATCTATTAGCTCCTTTTTTGTGTTTTGTGCAACCTCGCTTTGCAGCAGTTAAGTGTAGACATCTGTTTAAAATATACTCTTGTGAAATTTTCGTATCCCAAATATTATCTTCCTTTGTCTGACATTTCATTTTAAGTTAAAATCATTTTTTATGCTCCTAGTGACAAGAAGAATAAACTTATGACTATCATGGTGTCCAGTTTGACGACGTGTACTTCTAATCATAAAATCCTACACAGTAACAATTCATAGTACATCTTGTCATACCCATGGCACGTTAAATGTCAAATAAATTCACTTGACAATTGTGTGACATTACACGATGTGGTACGCTCAGCTCAATTATCCTCACACAAGAAACATCCCGAATGCATTTAACATGACCGGCCCCCTTAGTGTCGAGACGCAAGTCTTCAGTCCAAGTCCATTAGATGACGCTTCATCACTTTATCAAATATAAACCGCAATGTGTGCCTCAATTACTTCTAATGACACCATGTCGGCCGAGCTGTCATCAGCACTCGGATAGAGAGCTAAAATTGTGTCAAAATGGCGAACATCCTACCAAAGTGTCGGCAATAAAATTTAATTGTGGTCCATCGCAGCGTAAGGATCAACAACCGCGTCGCCTCCGCCCCCACCACGATGACCGTTATACAAGTAGCATTGCCACTCACGATGGAACAATCGGAAAGTGCATTAAATATTATGTGAGTGTACCGGATTCATTTAAGGGGCAATATGGGATATACAGGGTCGACTTTTAAAAGGTCCGTTGCCGTTACCATGTGCAACATATTCGCCAGTCATTTGACAGTCATTCGTGGGCCACTTAAGTGTTTTGTCGCTTTGTCGTTGTCGTCCCTTAGAGTTGTCTTCAGAGTGCGCGTATTACTTCACAGAAAAAGCTAAATTTTTGTGTTTATTGCGCACACTAACGTCACGGCACGGTGTCCTTGTGTCTTGTAGGACCGTTAAGTGGGCAATACAAAATAGCTCGTTTGGTACATCCGTTCGTCGCACTTTTTTTTTTTTTTTTTTCTGTCGCATCATCGTCGTTAGCATCGTCGTCGAAATCCACATTTGCAGGTCGTAAATTCAATCCCAAGGCAATGGGGTCGTAAAAAAGAACCGCTCAGCCTCAACGCGTCGTCGTCGCCCCCATCAAGCGTTGGGGTAATAAACATCACACATACAGGAACAATGATCCCTTGTCTATGCGAAGCAATTAGACCATTTACGGGTCGTTCGTTAAGGGTGAATTATGTCATGACAAAATATTATTCCACCGTGAGATTGGTGTGCAATCGCTCCTACTTTTGAAGTCAACAGACAGTGGGGTCAAACGGGCGTGGCAGCGGAAAGTAATTTTACTGTTTTGTTGATAATTTAATTTTAATGTAAGTTAAGAGTAGAAGCTATTAAAGGGTGTAGAATGTTGATGTTGCTACCAATAATTGGAATCGAAAAACACGAATTGATAAAGGTTATGTTCAAAGGGTGGTTGCCATTAGTTTGGAAAGAGGAAAGAAAGTAAGGAATGGAGAAGGTCTGGTGATAGCAAGGTATCTAGCACGATACCACATAACGTAAAAATTGTCGTAGCATATGCAGAAATGTTTGTTTGGCATTTCATTATTATAATATTTTGAAGCTGTAATTCGTCCCGTGCTCATACATATGTTAGTATACGGTTCAAAGAAACGCATAGTAGTGAGTTTGTTGTTGTCTGAAACTTCTGCTGAAATTGAAATCTGATTAAAGTATGATATTAAGCGTTGTAATGTTCAAAACAGTATTGAAAAGTTTGTCAAAATTTATCATTTAATTCAAAGCAATCAGACTTTTATGATGTCCAAATATTGCAGTTGTAAGTTGTTAACTTAGCCATCAAGGCTGCATGAAAATCACGATTAAAAATAATTCCCGTGAAAGTACAGAACCTTCTATCTAGCTATCTATCTATCGCTTGTTCATAGAACATTATTTGATATGTTACAAATAAGGACAACCACTTTGGACTTTAATGCATATCTACAGATATCATTTACCCAGCATTATGAAAGTTTTTCTATGTCTTGGCAAAAGTCCTTTTGTAGGAATTTATTCTGGTGGACTTCCTCAGAGGTCTTCTTCAGTTATTTTTAGTTTCTTCTTCAGTGCAGAGTATTGTGTCTTGCATTCGTTTCAGTAAGGGTGGAGAGGTAAGACGGGTCCATACGGGACACAAGGCCTAGCTTCTCATATCCATTCGTGTTGTATATTTACACGAATTAAAAATGGTTACTGTTCAATGCTGTAGCGAAGGGCAGTGATACTCTTTTTTAACTTATCAGAAGCTCGCGAAATGTGTGACCGTGAAAGAAAACGTTGATGTTGTCTGCGAATCAAAAGCAACGACGCGCCCATATTTTTATAGAAGTAAGGCTACAATTTTGCTTTCAGTATACTGGTTCCATTAATCCATTTTTGGCAGTTAGCTTGCTACGCATTTAGAGCTGATATATTTTGTCCTGAATAGTAAACCTTCTCGTTCCATAGTACGGCTTCATGGCCAGGGATTCTGAAGAGTATAATTTAAGAGTCTTTTCTTGGAACACTGTCAATGTAACTTGAGCCCCTCTCGACTTCACATCACAAGTAACACGTTTCGGTTTCATTGCTTCTTTAGAATCGATGCGTAAGGTGATATCCTTTCGTGGTATTGACCTCAACGCAGTCCCAAGCTGGCTATTATCACTGTTAGGACATTTGCTTGCAAAACACTACTATGACTTGAAAGGGTGACTGATTTCCGGTATATGAGATAATGGCTCAATGCCAGTATCCATTGGGGACTCATCTTGGGATTGCGTAGTTGGTGTCTTCCCAAATACATATTCTTCTTAGATCAAGTAAAAAGTTTGGAAGGGCTCTTAGGTATATATGTAAGTAGGGTGTGGGGGGGGGGGGGGGGGGGGGGATGAAAGTAGTAAACAAGACAATTAGTCCATTACGTAGCGGCCTTTCTGAACCATCCCGTTTTCATAATGAATTTTAGGGTAGCGTGTTTGCTAGTTCGCTGAGGTTGTTATAAGATACTTCCCAGGGTTAAGTGTCTGGTTCTATTGGGCATTTGCAGAAGAAATGTGTTGCATCTTCTCTACCCTGTCGCCCAGCATCTGCATATGTCTGTGGTGCTGATTATCATTCTTCTAATATGCTCATCTTATTGAGTTGAGGCCTGTGGGAATACCTATAAGGAGAGTCAGCTATCTAGATGGCATGAGGAGAGTGCACTCCACCTTACGTTGGTCATGTTGTGAAAGTGCGGTGTGATTTTGGACATGAAAAAACTGATGGGCCGAATGATCTGCTATCAGGTCCTTTCATTCTGATCCTTTTCTCGCTAGCTTCTTGACCATTTCATTCCTATCAAAGCACATATGCCCCGGAATCCACCAGAGCGTGATGCTCTGTAGGAAGGGTCTTACAAAACCTAGACACAGTGCGGTGCAGTCAGTTGTAGCTATTTTGTATTTAAATATCGCAGCATGACGTATTTCATTATTTGGATTCGATATATATTAGTTCTCAGACTAACTGATTCTTAAGGTGCTAATAGCTGCCAACTTATGTATGAATAAGTTTCAGTGGAGCAGTGGCTCTGATGAACGCTAACAATTGTATCTTCGTAAGGTTTGTGGCTTCGCTGACCACTGTACTAGGTTATATATATACCTGCGTATATCCATAGAAAATTTTTCGGACTTGTTTCGAATTGGTTTTTTAAGAGCCGTCCGGTTTCCAATTGGGATAAGTGTTCAAACTAGCTGTCATTTTTGTAAGTGTTAATATTTTTTTGTTTTCAGTAAAGTCTCCGACTGATGATTGCAGGACAGTCGAGTAACAGATAATAGATAGATTCAAATACTTCCTCTACAGTTGCTGTAGCAATCGCACCCTGCTTACCCAAAAAAGTACTCTCTTCCTGTCATAGGCTGACCATAACCTTCTAGCCTTTGGGCATATGTATATCCAAATGGGTCTAGTGACTGCTGGTTTCACTGATGGCCACCTTATTTAAAGAGATTTTTTTAAGAAGACCACTGAGGTTTTTCTTGGTATTTCAACTACTCTTTTGTTACTGAAGATGTTTATATGTATGCCCTGATACCCAACATAACGTCATCATATTGGCGATAGATGTTTCACTAGCCTACTAGCCTCGATCTATTTAATGAAGAGTCTAATGTAAATTAATCTTCAGCTTGTGCAATGGCTGTAAATTTAGTTTGAAAAACACTACAGTCATCGTTTATTTTAAAAAAATGGCCGAAAGATCCAGCACCATGTAGTCAGTCTGCTTATTTGCAGCCTCTGATCTTTACTTCGTGAAAAGGATGATCTCTGTTCTTGGTTGCTTAGCCTACAGATCATGGCTGAGGGCATAATAGTTGCTTACTTTCTTACTTTGGTTTTTATTTAAAGGATAATCCGTTAGAGCAGCTTCCATCCACAGTTTTTCATACCGAACATCCTGGTATCCACGATTGACGTTTTGAACTTATTCCATGATCCTGCGTCAATATAGTCTTGGTACTACTTATGCACAGAGCTGGAGGTTGTATCTTTTCATCCAATTTTCCAAAATAGGACTAAATATTTAACAAATATTTTTGGGTCTTGCATTAACTTGTTTTGTCAAGGAAGCTCATTGTGGAGCTCATTCTTACGATTAAGTTACTGAACTTCTTATTCACCTCCTAGTCTTACTATGCCTTATCAATACCTACCCAATCTTTAAGTTTACATTTCCATTTAGAAGCTTGCCAGCCTTTACTAACATTTGGCACCACTGTGCAACATATGTAGAATAACTCTTAAGAGCTGTCAGGCAAGGAATTTTCAAAGACCACACGCTTACCCAACTCTGGCGGTAAACGTAACTGCATACCCATTTGATATGACACTTTGCCAGGCCGTTAACTCCCTCCAAAAGGAAAAGAAAAAAAAAAAAAAAAAACATCCCATCTAACAACCCCATAGCACAGCTACTTAAGACAGACAGGTCGTTGGAGCATAAGTTCCTTTTCCATTTATCCTATCGAACATACCCGTACAAGGGTGAGCAATTTACATGGCCTTTATCGTATGACCTTCGAAAACTTTTCGCCCAAAAACTTGCCTTGCCATATCGATGGAGAGACACAAAAAGCATCCGAAGGAAGCCCCAAAACACTTCCGCCCGTCCCACATCCGGTTCAACTTTTTGGCCAAAGGTTGATGTATCTCTATGGCTGTGTGCTGGCTGTTGAAATTAACTGCTCCCGCAACCCATAGAAATGTGTCCTTTCGGAGCGATTTCTTTTGGCCGTGCTTAACAGGCGACAGGAAAAAGTTTATCGCCCCGCAAAAGGTATCCGCTGGCGCATTCATACCTGCGATATCTACCCGAATGTATCGCCGACGAAACGAAATTAATGGTCGCTCGTACAATAAATCATGTTCAGTTCAACGGATACGAATAAGGATCCGAATTTTTGGTGAAACAGAGAACCGGTCCTGTTTTGTGGTAATGTTTGGTGTGGCAGGGGATACCCCCTGTCAGAGTATTTGGCTTTTTCCCCGTTTTATAATTGTGTCAAAACGTAAACAGCGAAAGTGGTGTGTTCCCTTCTGTTCCTGGAGTGTGGATTGGCTCCGGGCGGCGGGGGATTGTAAGGATTGAACCGGAAGCGGTAAGAAGATCTACTTGTGCAGAGAGAGAGGGAGAGTGCTGCGCTGCCTGGGTGTGGTGGGACATTTTATTACTTTCGAAAAGTGAAACGGGAATTAATTGCTTAGTAATGGGAATTTATTGTTGGGGGGGAATTTGTGCAAAGATTGCGAAATAATTTATTTCTTCGCGGGGCACGCGAAGCCGTAGTGGGGTAATTTTGCTAATATATTTTGACTTTGAAAGTTTTTCGACGTTTTCTTCCTTTTTTTTATGATTTTCTGGAGAAAAAGATGTTGAGAAATAAATTATTGCAGTACGACAAGTAAATTACCTTGTCAGCGAGAATATTTTTTTTTTATGGATTTTTGCAAGATGAATGAGTGGATTTTGTTGAGGTTTTAAGGAGGTAGAAGGCTTTTAAAGGTGATAATGTTTATGAGAGGTTTATAAAATTTAATTACTTAGTGTGCATGCATTCATAAGCAAGCGATCTGATCTGGAGGTTCATTAAAATATACATATAATCGAGTTTAAATCTATTTTATAGACTGGTGTACTTAGTTATGCATTTTAGGTACTTTGGTAAAGTCGTTAAAATTAAGCTTATACATAAAAAAAAAAATCTGATGGTAAGAAATTAATTTAATATAGCTAACTGAGGCACGTGAGTTTTTATTTCAGTAAGTAGGGATTTAAGGTGTGAAGACTTCCTTGCGTTAGATGTTTAAACGCTCCGAAATGTCGATGTTGAAACCCTGGTAAATATCCCACTTTTTAGTTAATATACAGGTAAACCATGAACCTCTTTCACATATCGTCAGCAACTTGTGAGCTACATGCATTTAACATCTTAAGATATGCACGTCAATGACTTTACATTTCCCGGCCGATCGTTCTAGGGTTATAAGAGGAAACTGGCCCTCCAGGTTGCGGGTGCGCGTCTTCCCTACCATGGAAAAAAATTACTAGTTACGAAAACACAAGCAACCTGTTGACGACCCCAGCAAACGTGATAAGGACAACGACTTTCGGATTTACACGTGGAATGTTAGGTCACTGAACAGACCACGTGCAGACGAACTATTAGCGGAAGCCCTGGAATGCTATAAAGCAAACATTACCGAGGTGCACACATCGACATGGACTACTACCTTGTTTTAGCTAAGGTACGGATGTGGGTATACAGAACATCGCGAAGACTTTCTAAACTGCGCCAGCAACTGTGTGAACGCTTTAAACCCTTTGTCAACAATTTGATTGGTACATATTCGTGTGGTTTAAGGCCAGGAAAGTCCACCATCGACCAAATTTTCACAATACGGCAGATCTTGGAAAAAAAACAGGAATTCCAAATCGATACTCACCACCATTTCATCGATTTCAAGGCCACCTATGACATCATCTATAGAGAAGAGCTGTAAAGAGCTATGTCTAGTTTTGGCATCATTGCCAAACTCGTCCTTTTGTGCAGGATGACGATGGAGAATGCACACTGCTCCATTAAGGTCGGAAAAACCTCTCCTAGATATTTGATGTCAAAAAAGCATTCAAACAAAACGACGCGATGTCATGCGATTTCTTCAACATCGTTCTTGAGAGAATTGTGTAGGACTCACACGCCATCAGAAGCACAATCTTTCAAAAATCCGTGCAATTCGGTGATATTGGCATGGTAAATCGGTAGGTAGGCACTGATAATGTGCAGCCTCACTCGGATCTCAACGAATCCATTGTGTTCTCCCGTATGAGATACCTGAAATAAAAGCAATGACTTTTATACCCAAATCTTAATCCATGTCAGAAGCGGCCCTCCTGAACCATCCGGTTTTCATGATGAATTTTAGGGTGGTTTAAGGTGGCGTATTAGCTAGTGCGCTGAGTTCGTTGAAAGATACTTTTCCCAGGGCTGAGTATCTTGTTCTGTTGAGGTTTGGGCATTCTCAGAGGAAATGTGTTGTATCTGCCTCTACTACTTGGTCGCCACAGCATTTGTATAGGGTTGTGATGCTAATTCTCATTCCTCTAAGATAGGCCGCCATCGAGTTGTAGGGATAGAAATTCGCTGGTTCTTTGTTGTCGTATTCGAACCAAATTTTTCTAGAGACGCAGCATGAGGAGAGTGCACTCCGCATAACGTTGGCCATGTTATGAAAGTTCGAGGTGATTTTGGACATGAGAAGACTGATGCGCATTAGGACTGAGCTCCTAGCTCCTTGGCCAATTCATTCCCGTGGAAGCTCATATGTCCCGGAATTCGGCAAAGCGTGATGCAGTGCCTCAAATTAAGGGATTTGAGATTCTCTGAAGATGTCTATAAGATTATTGCTGTTCAGAGTGGATAGGTCCCGCCAGGCCTCGGTTATTCTATGTATTTCTGCTTGGAACACACTTGTGTGGTTGGGAAATTTTATGGACTGGGAGATTGATGGTACCTCTGCAAATATTCCTGACCCCGTACATTCGTCAATTTTTAACCCATCCGTGACGATGGATATGGAGATGGGGTTAATGACCTCACCATTTCTCTAGCTCTCTCTAAAGGGAAATCTGGAGTAGAGGTTGAGGCTGAAGTCTGTGTGAGAGGTAGAAAACTTATACAGAGTCCTTATCAAAACCTTATTATCCGACCTTAATTTTTTTGTTTTGCCATTTTTTGTTTGAAGGAGCGTTTACATGACAATTGTACTCGCGAGAGGTGGAACCATGAAAAACTTTTTTGTGTTTTCTGAAAATTGAACTTCGAACCTCCCGCTCAGTAGTCGGACGCACTAACCACTGATCGACGGCGCCCTGCAGTCTAAGAGCAATGGTCTTAATTCTAACGAAAATTAAGTCGACCTGATCATTATGGATTCAGAATTACAAAGTTATATCATTTCCCTCTGATTCTTTCTGATTACGGTTTCTAATTTCTTCAAAATCATTTTTTTAAAGAAAACGCCTCGAAAAAAGGGAGTGGCTACATATTATGATGTACAGATGATTTGCAGTCAATTTGAATATCTAAATATTTGGTCTTAATAAAGCTTTTCGATTTCATGTAAAATAGTAAAGTTACGAAGAAATTGGCGTGGAAATACGCGGATTTTAAAAATTTCTACACTATACTCCACTTTTTCTCAAAACTCCAAATATCTCCAAAATCCAAAAACCCAAATATGAAATTTCTTCCTTCTATCTCAAAATTTAAGGCCCAAAAAGTAGTGACATATGTATGCATGTATGTACCTCTCAAAACCAGATCCACTCTTGGTTTACAACTGAGATAGTTAACCTACAAAATAAGCGCGCGACTCTGCTTTCGAAAGGTGGAAACGAATTCTTCAATACTTTTCATCTGTTAGGAAATCTAGTCACATTCAAAGTTCGTCAAGCCAAACGTAACTTTTATTCTCATCGGTGTAGTGATGACTTACTACCACAAGTATTGTGGAAAAATTTACGTGAAATAGGAGTAGGTAAGAATACTCAAACTAATCTAAAAAACCTTGACTCTGACACACTGAATAAGAAGTTTGTTAATGCTCAGACATCAATCATTTATCCATAGTGATACGCCAAACAGAATAAATCTATTTGAATTTTCGAATACCCAAAGAAGCGATATCGTGAAGGCAATCATGAGCATCAAATTAAAATTAGTAAGTATAGGTGAGATACATCCTTGTTTTGTGAAGATGAGTCCACCACATGTATGTATTTCCCACTCCAAGCAATTGTCTGTAATACAATTTTAATGACATCCTCCTTCCCTAGAGTCTGGAAACTTGCTAAAGTTCCTGTGTTAAAAAAGCAAGAAACAGCCCTTTTTCAGTTGAATATGGGCACATATCTGTTCTCCCCTTCCTGTCTAAAGTTATGAAGAAACTAATTCACCATCAGGTTTCCGACTTTTTGAAAGCTACTATTTGCTGTAACAAAAAATAGTTGCACCTCCCCGCTGTTGAAAGTAGTGGATGACATTAGACTGGGACTGAATACTGGGATTATTACTTTGTTGACTCTTTTAGATGTCCCCATGACCTTTGACATTGTAAATCACTTTCAACTTTTAGCAAAACTAAAAGATTTGTATGGCTTTTTAACATCTGCTGCACAACTTATAAAATCATACCTATCTGGTAGGAAACAAGCAGTTGTTCTAAAAAATTAAACCTAGAGTTCTATTGAAGTCACTTCAGGCGTACCTCAAGGATCCATTTTGGGTCCACTCTTATTTACAGTCTTTATAAATGAGCTGCTTAACTGGATATATGCACCAAAGTTAGACATAGCTTAGAATATTCTATTTCTACTATCATAAGAAGCTTTAAAATGAGTAAAAAGATGGTGGGTATCGTTTTGGAA
Source organism: Xylota sylvarum (assembly GCA_905220385.1). Taxonomy (NCBI): domain Eukaryota; kingdom Metazoa; phylum Arthropoda; class Insecta; order Diptera; family Syrphidae; genus Xylota; species Xylota sylvarum. The sequence goes on from LR999958.1 coordinate 52,135,798, forward strand.
TTCTTGGATTTTCTCGAGGATTTCTTAACCCTAGGACCACACTGATGATTCGCTTGACCGCATATATCATGGTTTCAGGCGTTTCAGTAGAACATCGGACAGGATCTTGTAAGCGTTGTTTAGTAGACTAATCCTTTGTAGTTCGAGCAGGAGAGGCGATTTCTTATGAATCGGGGATATGGTGCTGAGGTTCCAATCATACAAAGTCATTTCTTCTGCTGCTTTAGTCCTGTGGCTTTGTGGGACTTAAGCCTGGCTGCTTCAATTTCATTTTAGTAGTGCCTGGTTATCCCTCAGATTGGGCTTTTATCAATGATGAACGCAAGATAGAGATGTGGTTGCGAGAGATGGGACCATAGTCATTGGTGTTATGTGCAAATCGTACCTAGAACCTCACGGTAAGCAGTCCGATGCACGAATTACAGAGCCACAGGGCCCACAACAGATCCAGAAACTTAAGGTCTTTAACAGATTTTCACTTACATTATTCGCCGTAAAGGTGATAATAGCGCCTTTAGACTGTTGAACAAACACTCAGTAGAAAAGAAGGAATTAAAAGATACCACACATCTCCAATGTCACTTTTCAAGCATCACCAGAGTCAGCTAAATCTTATTTCGACGATTTGAACGAGAATTCATTCGTCAATCGTGAATTCCTTCAACAAAGGATAGATGGGCAATCTGTTTGTAAGAGGTGGAGAGGAATATACTTTAACAGCTAGATTGGGTAAAGCCAAGGCGTATGCGTCCCGTAAATCTTTACATCCTAACGTAAACCTAAACTAACCTGACTACATAATTCCGGTTCATGAAAGCTAAAAGATTGTTTTTTTATTGTGCAACATTTTAATAGGAACAACCCATCATACGTGAGTCATTTCCCTTCTTTAAGATGAAATTTAAAATTAATAGATACACTTGGCAAAGTATCATGTTTTTATTTCCAAATTCAGAATTCAATTGGACAATATTATAGAGTGCTTCACCCGCTTTATGGTGCATACGTGAAGTAGTAAACGACCAATCCGCATTTTATTGATAAGTATTGCACTCAATTTGTTCTATTGCATATCTAACTATCGACTAGATTTAGAACCGTGTATTTTGAAGAATATATCGCCGCTATAGAAACTGAAACTAGTGCCACTGAGGCCCCAAATTTATCGATCCATCACTCTGCACAGGAAATGGGGCGTTTTCCGTTCACAATGTGGAGGATTTTGCGAAATGATGAGAAAATAAATGAACATCAATGGGATTATTTTCACACAGATACTCAGTGACACCACAGTCAAATCCTCCTTCCTTCCTGGAGAAAAAAAAAAAGAAATTCTAGTATAGTCATGGTTGTCTATGGTAACCGTAAACGTGCTTAACTGAATTAAACACACAGGAGGATCAACTCCTATCAAAGCATGTAAGAAATTTCCTTGTAGTTTTACATGTGTCTAAATTAATCCAAGGTTACCCTGTGCCACTTGGAGAGTTCCATTAACCTTGGTCTACTTGTATCTGTTGTTGACTGAAGGAACTTTTTGTCTACGACGATTCTAATCATCATCTGGTTAATACCAACTTGATGGCCCTCTTACATATTATTGCTGTCACAATAGTTTCTCCTAAAACATCACATAATTTAGCAAAATGACCAGACTGGAAAAACACTGGCTTTCCTAATGTACCCTATACATTGCAGACATAAGTCCTCTTTTTTATTTCGAAAATAATAAAAAAAAGGGACCGTCGTACTCCATCCATAGAGCTCAATCTTTAAGTACAACTTCCTACGGCTCCGTCATTCGAGTAACCCTCATCAATCTTCTCGTGTCATTTACTACTACGAAATAGTTTTCTAGGAATTTTCCAGTAGCATTTGTTAATTTAAACTTTTTACATCCCTTTATTAGCCAGATACTTTAAATTCTCCGACAAGTGGTATACACATGGTACGCAAGGCGGAAAACCCTTCTCCCATTCCACGCGTACACTATACACATTAGAAAGAGCTCCACTTTATCAACGTCAAAATTTAATTACCTCCTCCAGATAGTGGGGAATATAAGCCAAGCCAAGCAACATAGCTACTGATAGCGAAGCGGTAGTGTGGTTTAGCATGAATCCTTTAATGGCTTAGTGGCAGAATAATTGCATTTTAATTGCCCACAAAAGTGAGCTGAATGTGCCAGAGGAAATTTTCTGCTAGGAATAGTGAAATTAACTACTAACCAACCACCGCCCTCCCATTGGGAGGTGCCGCAAGGGCAAAACAGCAACTGAGAGGTATGCAAAGCTGGAGATGGGTATTCCTTATATTATTCGGAGTCTCTCGGCTACGTTTTATGGTTGCACTCAAGACACGAAGCGAATGCATAAATCTTTCAGATTCTGCGCTCAGTACTTTATGGACAGAGTACGTTTGGTGTTTGATACTATGTATGTACGAGTATATGCCGAGAGTTCATTAAAAGAATCGCCGCGTACAAGCTCAGTTGGAATCCAAACGATGGCGTGCATCTCTGAAGCGAATGCAATGCTTCTGTAGCAATTCTTTGCGAAGGATTTGCAAAACTGCACTTTTATACTGAAATAGATGCGCAAATGTCCTTGAGAAAGGAAGTTCGTTAAAACTTTTACTAATTCGTAAAAGTTTAATTTAAATGAGTTTATTTCGAGTTTGACTCCATTTTATTTTTGCAAAGTGAATGGAATAGGGGATGTTATAGGAGTGTGCAGACGCATCATGAATTTTAAGAGCAGGAGACTGAGAGCAGAAAAACTAGTCAGGAGATAACTAGTCTCTTAGCCATTCAGAGGAATTGACGGTTTTTTTGAGATATGAGCAAAAAAGCTCGTAGTTTAAGATGATATTGCAGTTATGGAACATGTTGAGGAGGGTTGTGTTCGCCATCTTTTTATATATTGTCTTTTACCCTGATCAGAGCATGTCTGTATATGTAATACCATACCAGTTCTGTCGGAAAATTAGAAAAAGTTCATTCATCATTATGCTGAATATGGTCCCAAAGCTTTAAGAATGTCTTAGCTAATGGTATCACAAAAATCCTGCCTTGAGAGTGTATTCTTTTATAAATGAATGAAGTGGATAGTGTTGATGTATGTATGTTAAGGATGTTTAAAAATGTATGTACTATGAAGCTTATATCCAAATCTTAAAAATAATAAATTTGTTCAGGCAGGAGCTTTCGCAAAATATTTCTATCTTTTAAACTTGCACAGAGGATAGGACAAATAAAGAGCGACTCTGCGAGGTAGAAAAGGATAAGTTTCTATTGAGTTGTGAGCCATGAACTCATGATGAACTTCTAAAGCATCGAAATGCAAAACAATGACTCGGAAATGAAAGACTGTTTCTTTGGTGATCTTTCTTGGATGTCACTGTCTTGTTTTGCTCTGAAAAACCACCAAAAAGCATTCAGGAGATTGGTGGGGCTTGGTACTAACGTTAGTCATTTGAAAAAGAAGGGAATAGGACAGAATCCCGTAAACCGAAATCCAGAAAACCCAAAATCTTAAAAATTAAACTAAAAATGTTTGCATGGACTTAAAGAAACTTTGCATATACCCAACCTCGCACCTACTCCAAATCCAACAGTGACTCCAAGCAGGGGGGTTGTGAGAGGGCAGCATGCCCCACATATATATTCCACTGTTTATGCACAAATCGAATTGTGGATTTATGACCCTGCGCCGAAAAGGATTAGATACTTTGTTTGTTACATTGTTATACGCAACCCAATTTTTCGGGATTTCGGGAACTCATCATTTCATCATCTTATGGTGACATTTATAAATCTTCGTACTGTATTTTTGAACAGGAGATACAAGCCTATCATTAGAAACCTGAAAACCTCGAATCCTAATGAAAGGATATAAAAAAAAAAACTCTCAAAAAAAAAGTTTAAGTCAGAGACACATGAATTTCGGATAGAGTTAAAGGATCTAGATGAGATTACGACCAATAGACATTCAACAGCTATACGCTTTATGACGAAAATCTATTCCATAACGCTAACAGCAGTGGTTAGCCTGCCCTAAATATATACAACAAAGGGCTGGACTTTGTTTTCGCAAATTCTGGAAACAACTGGACTTCCACTAGAAATGTTGGAGGATACGAAATCATTATAAAATTAGTGATCGGGGATCGAGCTCGATCGCTCAGCCATATCGCAAACCCAGGAACACCGATAAGATGCCGGTTCAGGTATATCACATCCCAATTATAATGACAAGAACCTGCTACATATTATAAGGAGAGCGCCAGACTGCGCTCACTGTTCTATCGGTCAAAATGTTTGATTAGTACCAGAGAGCAAAAACTTTACAGGACTTAAGACTGCCCGGAGAAGTCGTTACACATCTTATTTCCTAAAGCAATCAAATATAAAATTGTGTGAATATGAAAGTGAAACAAATTTTAAAAAAATTTTAAAAGAGGATGATCAAACTAAAACTATTCAAACTCCTTGTAAGTTCTCCTGAAAATTGGACAGGAATAATCTTCTCCGTTTACTCTGCTCAGTTGTTGCTTGATTTGTCTTTTATACGTAATTCGTCCGTCGTATGCGTTGTTTTTGGCTATTAGTGGTTCTGTCCTTAGAATTTCACTTGGTTCGGCGATTTCTATGAAGTCATCTCAGCGTTCTCGCCATATTTTAGAATTTCACTATTTGAACCTATTTGGGTAAACAAAGTCCTATTATGCCGTTGTACATGATATTCTACAGAAGTGGGGTGAGAACAGAACCTTGTGGTTAAATTGTATTCCTTAGGATCGTTGGTGGTATTGTATATTAGGATCCTACGACTGAAGTAATCTGCTACAATCCCAATAACATGTATTGGTACTAGCATGTGATTGTTGAATATGACTCTGTTCGAAAGTGGAATGCATTTTTAATGTCTGGTATTCTAAATATGACTTTTGTTACAATTTGAGCCTTTTTGAATACAAAGAGACTACAACCGGACTTTTTAATTTTTTTGAGATTTCTGGAGACTTTTTCGTATAATGCCGCATACACACTCACTCATAATATGTAGGTACCTATACATGGCACGGAGACTCGTAGGCTAATATGCAAGCGCGTGTATTTGAATGGCAAACTAACTGGACGTTTAAGTGTTTTGAACTTACGAGAGCAATCTCCTTAGTTATGTATACTCGCTGTGTCTTAGCATACTTTCGACCGAACACTATTCGCTTGGTCCTAAAATATTTATTGTACGTCTAGTAGTAAAGGAAGACCATTTGGATAAGGATCTGCCCGACTGGGGAGCATCCTTCTTTGAGGCACATCTATGCACAGTCTATGTATGTCAAAATATGCGCTAAATGTACATTGATTGATAAAGAACTTTGCAGATTCTGCAATGGGCCTACCACCGCACGCCAAAAAACAGGAATATCTATGTTCAAATCCAAAGAAAGTACTGGAGCCAAGGTGTTAATGTGGAAGAAGAAGAAAGATGAAACCGGCGCTTGCTCGCAGATTTGGGAGTGAGTATGTTCGTCAGGCAAAAGTAAACTCGGGTATTATGACAAAGTTGTGTCTTATCCTTGGTTTTCGCATTATTTATTATTGCTGCGACTTTTTCTTGCTCCGTGATCCTTTTTTGCGACTTTCTGAAATATTTTAGCGGTAACTTTGAGCCATTAGAACCCTAATGGAGTCTGCTCTAAATAAACTAGCAAAGTGAACGGATAGTGTCAGTCTAGGAGTTAATCCGTCAAAGACTGAACTAGTATTGTTCACAAAAAAGTATAAAATACCACATATAACTCCTCAAAAACTCAAGGGTATTGAATTGTTATTTGCAGATCACGCCAGATACTTGAATATACAGGACCGTGCTAGGAAGGCCTCGATTGCCCTCTATTAACTGGGGTCTCTAGCCCGAGTCGTTCACTGAGTACTAGTCTGGTGGAGGGCAATGGACAAGAAAAGCAACATTGCAATACTTGAGAAAGTTCAACGGTTATCCTGCGTCTGCATAACGGCCGCCCTTAGAACTACTCCTACAGCTGCACTAGAAACTATGCTCCATCTTCTTCCCGTTGATATATTTGGGAGGCTGATGGCGGTTAAAGCTGCACTATGGCTTAGAGAATCCCTGCAATTGGCTTGTGGATGGCTCGCGGAAGCATCCTAAACGGCTATAATACGATTTCTAGTAATTCGGACTATATAGTCCCGTATCTGGACTTCAACGTCAATTATAGACCAGGATTCCTAGTAGAAGTGCTTAGGAATCGGGAGGAATTTTAAGCGAATCTGCGACAGAAATTTACACAGACGGATCCAAGACAGCGTCTGGCATAGGTGCGGGAGTTTACTCCAGTGTTTTGGACATTCGCATCGCCACTCGACTGCCGGATCCCTGCCGTGTTTTTCAACCAGAAGTCTCAGCAGTCGGTCAAACCGCGACCTGGCTTTCTATTAACTTGATAGAGTGCAGCGCTATTATTTTCTATATAGGTAGTCAAGTTGCGATAAAAGCCTTGGAATCGCCAATAATTCGATCCAAGTTGGTAAAGCAATGCCGCGGATCTCTTAACGAGATCGCTGTCAGGTGCGATGTATCCCTGTGCTGGGTTCCAGGCCATAGGGATATTCCAGCCAATTACAAAGCGGACAAGCGAGCTAAGGAGTGTGCCGACCGGGACCTCCTGACAATAGGAAATTACTGTCAGCGCCTATAAAATAGATAAAATTCCAATTAGGTAGAGCAAACATGAGTATGACAAACAGTAGGTGGAACAATATCAGTACAGGTCTCACTTCTAAAAAAATCTGGCCAGAGCTGGATTGTAGGAAACCAGTAGACTTATTTCCGGCAATAGGATACATCTTAGAAAAATAGTTGGCGTCCTCAGAAGACACGGTCTGGTAGGCAGACATTCTAAAAGACTTAGTGCCCCTTTAACGAATACTGGTTTAATGACTAAACAACGAACCACACATCTTCGGCATGGGTCTACACCGAAAATGGTTACCCTGCTTTTTGTCCCATCCGGTGCGGGTAATTCGGTATTTCCATAGTGGTATCACAATGAGCCTCCCTTTTGGTCAACCCAACCCAACCCTGAGCCAGTCATATCCGGCATGCAGAGCGGAAGATATGATGAGGGATCGTCAAGTGTTTAAGCACAAGTTATACAACTCTATGGCAAACATGACTGGTTGTGCTTTGATTGCCATCTTGAGTGCTATGTTTGTCATGTCAACAGATTTCGGTAATTTGATATTTCCAATCTTTTGCATACGTAAAATAATTTCTCAGGCGCCTTCATCTACACATGACTTGTTCCATTGATGCAGGAACAAATAATTATGTCTTGTATTAATTTTGGGCAAGTTGCAATTGGGGGGTCTCCCTATTTTTGTTGATGGCAGCCTTCAAATTCTAACGCGCTGTCTTGCAACGTTATTTAGTCGGAGGTGACTTTTGAACTGGATTTGATGGAACTTAAGGTAAAGACCACCAGTAAAGCAATGAGTAGTACATATTCCGTAGATTCATTTATGGTTTGTATAACCTTAGTGTCTGCAGGTCCTGCCAATACAGCATCTCTAGACAATGCACAGGAAAATGTATTTTTTTAAGGGACTTGATTTTTTTTTGGATTTATTTTACTGATGCCTTTCTAGTGCGCTATGTATGGACATGTGTACTGCCCATTTGCATTCGCCTTGGCAGCTCTAGGAGTTTTTGTCCTCTTTTAAAGGCCACGCTTTCTTGAAGTTCATATAGCATCTATTCATTACATACTCGCACAAATTGTTGAAATAGTAAAAATTTATTAGAAAAAGTTTGAAAATATCGCGGAAACGTTTTGTAAAGATTATTCTGCTTCATCATCAAGCGTCTTTTCGCACAGATATAGTGAATTTAATCTATAAATTTGAACGTCCCGGACAGGTTAAGGATGTCTCCAATTCGTGCGGCAAGGTCAACTGAAGAGGTTCAACTCCTTATTGGATGATCCTATATGTATCTTGATATTCTTCTAAGGCTTTAGTAAATAGATCTCCTCACTTTGGTTTCTGTGTATCAAACAAAATGTATGCAGGTAAATTTTTTCTAAAATCAAATCATGCAATAAAATGTCAAACTGACACGTTAAGCACCAATGCCAACAAACTAGCTATTACCAAAGTAAATCTGTGTTTCAACGAAATCCAAATCTGTGAATAAAAAATTACATTCTCTAAGCACTTTTGAGCTATCGACCGTAACCTCATAATGAAAAATGAGCAAAAAAAAAAAACTCCTAATTAAAGATTCCTTCACCATCAGGATATTTATTGTTAGCGCCTCGACATTGTCGTTCGCCATCTAATTTATATGACTTATCGATTGTTTGGCAGTGTGGTATAGTAGATGTGTCGATGGCTGATAATGCCAATTTTTTTTCTTCTTAGCTAAAGATTAAGTATTCACACCTCCCTGGTTTTATGGGAAAGCATTATTCAAAGTGAAGGACGATTGGCAAATACGAGCTGATGAAGATTCATAGAATTGGGATTCCGCTTGAATTGGTTGCGAAATTACTGGTGTGCTCTTAGTTTTTTTTTTTTTTTTTTTACTTTGTGGTGAACTTTTGATGGCACAAGTTTATAAGTATGTCCACGTGCTCATAATTTTTGTTCCAGAAAGTAATTAAAAGTAGAAAATCAATTTTATTACGTAAGCTTGGCTTAATGGCAACAAAAGTTATTTATTTAATAGTAACATACTATGGAAAGTGGTGGAATATGAAAGAAAAAAAAAAGGATCTGGTTACAAGGAAGTTTGTTTGAAGACTAAAAGGTAATGGAGAATCTTAAGAGTAGTACTTACATACTTACTTATAGATTAGTAAATTTGTAAGTACCAGTAGAAGTCAAAGTTATAGTACCTTGCACTTGTACTTGTAGAAATAAGTACTTAGCTTCGTCTAGTCAAGTTAGGGAGGCCGTATACTGTATGAGCCCTTTTTTTTTACTTATCCTTTCAATTTCCTCAATGTGCTCTATAAATTAGTGAAGCTGCATATCCCGACGACGATTTGGCCTTACTTATCTTCCGGCTTTCAAAAGGATTGTTTCATTCCACAATTAAATATTTGACTATCTGCAACTCACATTAATCCTTCAAACATCATGCCTGTTAACCAATAAATATGTCATTTTACATTTAAACGTCATTTCCTGTACAATTAATCGAATTCCTATTTAATTTGATGTCAGACATTGCTTAACCATCCAATAGCTGATTGCTATATCCGTCCATTTAATTAAATTACTTTAATAAAACAACGCATTTCAGATAGGAGTACGACTACCAAACCGGTGCCTTGCAGCGGCAACAAAAGTCTCATTAATGTTTGCATTGCCGCATGAAATTTAATATCCTGGCAGATTGCGACAATACTTACTTCTCGGCCTCATACCATTCGGAATTCATTAGACTGAGCCTTGCAGCTCTATAGACAGTGTAACCTGACACTACTGCACAGCAGATCCATCTGTGCAACGTATACAATAGCACTTGTGTTTAATTAAATCTCTTATCTGGATCATTACATCGTTTTGCATTTGTGCCACCTTATCCCCTTTTGGGTGCATCTGGGAACCCATTTTCGATTCAGCTTAAATTGCAAAGGGAAATAAAAAACAACCAGACATAAAATATAAACAGTTGTTAACTAGGTAATTATAGTGGAACAACACTCTGCAGGAGATGTTAATGAATTCAAATTAAATTGCTTTGTATCTGCCAAACGAACTGACAAAAATAAGGAGTAGGTATCTACCTACTGGGATGTTTTTTTCGCATCTACTGCATAAGTGTATGTCTAGACGTAGGGTACCTACGGGTAATTACTTTGAATAGACTATGTAGACAATACAAATATTTTTTAAATGAAGTTCCATAGTGTTTGTATAGCTAAATGCACAATGGGGGGTAGTAGTTATACGGGGAGTATCTGCGAGATGCATAATACATTTACATCGTACGTACGTTCATTGTTCATTGTGAGTGGAAGGCAAATTTCGATATTGTAAAAGGGAATTAAGAATCTAAAGTAAGTTGATTATGGTTGTGCAGCTATGCACTTAATTCTGGACAACCAAAGCTTTCAGATAACAAACCAGTATGGATGTGACCAAACATCACCAATCAAAGGTCGTAGAAGCCAGTCATTTAAGTCATCTTAAATGCTATTTTAAATAAATACTATCAGCTACAGAAGAAACTACATAAGACTTTGAAACATCACTAAGAGTACAAGTACAACAGCAGTACTGACAGTGCGCCAGCAATTAGGGGTACATCTATCGCGCCTAGTGCCATTAAACATCGAAGGACATGCTACGAAGTATGTGTTTAGCTCTGTAGCGGAAAATATTGTCGGAATCTCGTAAGGAAGCCAGACCAAGTCGCTTTCTGAAGATACTTGGAAACAGTTTGGGAAACAAAAGCTTAAAGAGGTCTTATTGCAGCAATTATTGTAGCAGGTTTATAACGAGGAAGTGTCAAACACAGTTACATCAACGCATTGGTCGCAGAACCGAAAGCAGCAGTAGATAATGCAATTTTGAAATCTGGCCAAAACACACATTATGAACGGCTTAATGTAAGGATCAAGCAATACGTCAGTATAACTCAGAGGACTACCATCTTTCTTGTTGAAAACCTTCGAAAAACTAATGAACATCTACACTCGCAGCAGACTTGACCACGATGTCATCAGCCCAACACGCGTATATTAAAAAGTGTGGAAACTGCATTACACGAAGTCGTCAACAGAACAAAAAGGTTTAAAGGACAAAAAGAAACACACAGCATTCAACAATGTTTATTATAATAAATATGATCGTAAGTCGCTGAACAAAAAGAATATTAATGCGAAACTGGGTGACAGCCATTTGAAGGTCATTGCCTCCAGAGGCACTCCACAAGGAGGAGTCGTCTCTCAGTTGCTATGGATTCTAGTCATCAACGAAATACTTGTGAAACTGGAAAACATGAGTGTAGACGATGTAGTGCTGCTGGCAAAAAGAAAATACTTACCCACTATTAGCGAATTCATTAAAGACACTTAACATGTGGTCAAAGCATTGCAGACTTGGAGTTAATTTCAGTAAATTCCTTGGGGTGCTATTTACTAATAAAATGAGTACATTTCATTCAAACTACCAGCTATTGAGGGTGTACCACTAAGGATATCGGATAGTTCAAGGTATGTAGGAACCATAATAGAGAGGAAACTTAATTGAAAGCTTAATGTCAATGAAGGAGTTTAAAAGACAGTGATTCTGCAACCAAATCTTCGGCAGAAGGTGCGGACCAAACCATAGGATAATTCTGTGGATGATGATTACTATCATACAGACGCTAGCATATGCAGGCAAAAGAACGCTTACAGCTGGGTTGGAAACAATCCTTAACATGCTACCGCTAGACTTGTACATGCAGGAATCTGCCGCTAAGAGTGCCTTGAGTATTAGCCGGCTTGAATTCGGACCTCGAAGGGCATACACAAATCTTAAAGGAACTCGTAGGAGAAGAAGTAAAGAGCTACTACAGGTCACCATAGAGAAGAAACCAAAAAACCAACAAAAGACAAATCTATATCCATCTACACAGACGGGTCGAAGCGGGATATAAGAACGGGAGTCGGTATATTCCCCATGGAACTAAACATACGCTGCTCAATCAGACTTCCTGACTACAGTAGTGTCTCCCAAGCGGAGGTTCTGTCAGAGACAAAAACAGCCAATATGATATTAATGACAGCAATACCACCGGATGATATCACCATTTTTATTGTCAGTCAGATGGTCATTAAAGCAATTTTTATCACTGATTTCAAGTTCAAGTTAGTTTCTACTGAGTCCCTGGTCACAAAAATATAACCGGGAATGAGGTAGCTGATGAATTTGTAAGATAAGGGACTGCAATGGATCAAATTTGGGCACTTCAATAGATCAAACTTTCTCTCTTCAACCTCAGGAAATGTATCGAACGTAAGATCTTAATGATAGCCAACAGTAGGTGGAAATCGCTTACTACATGTGACATATCAAGGAAGCTCTGGCCACGATACGATAAAGGCAGAACCAACAAACTCCTACAAAACGGTAGGAAGACGCTGTTAATGTTGGTACATTACACAATGAAACTTAAACTCAACGTAGACAACATGTGGAGAGGATGCTGTAACGAAAATGTTCACAAGGATACACCTCACTAACTGTGTCACTGCCACAGCACGTCAATTGAGTAACAGGACACTAGGAAAATATTACTTCCAGGACTTACAAGAACTATCTGATGTCGCATTTCAAAATCTTTCCGGGTTTCTAAGGACATCACCATGGCTGGAGATCCTATTCACCAACGAGCAGTAAGGAAGCAAATAGGAAAAACCGAGCATAGGAAGGTCGATCCTTACTTCCCTCATCAACCCACCCACCTACCTACCTAACCCCGATGAAAGTACATAAAAATTTCGTGACTATAGTCGACATTTACCTCTTATTGCTTTCTTACAGCAGTATAGAGCTGTGGTAGCTTTTTTCACGTTTTAAATGGGATCCAAATATTTAGCTTTATCTGTAAGTATCAGACTGGTACCCAGGTTGTTGTGGAGGACCGAATTGCGGGTTTTTGTATTAGTTGTACTTCTTGAGCGTTGACATCGAAACCATAATATTTAGTCCATTTAGATAGCTTAGAGGGAGCATTCTAAAAAAGATCTCTGACTGAGACCAAGAATGGTGCGACTTGTCCACGGGAATATATATACTCTCGACTGTTTCTTAGACGCTCGCGACAGGTGTTGCTGTGAAAGAAATTTTAGGTGTTGTCTGAGGATTGAATCCGAAACCCTCGTTCCGTAGTGCAATCCACTAACCACTTGAGCCACGGCGCTCTCTGAGACCGAAGGCTCTAATATTGATCTACCAAAAAGCATACGTTTGCTCCACCTTATTAATCACAAAAGGACTTTGGGGTCTTCAGATAAACTACGAGTATATTGACGTTGGGATCGGCACAATATGCTCTTCTAATATTTTGGAGGTACCAATGTTTGGAAGATCCAACATAGATTCGGACCAGTACCTAGTAAGTTTCGCATGGGGATTTCTCCGACATCGCATATCCAAATCAACACTGTGATAAAATTTACCATCAAAAAATTATAAACCAATCGAATGTTCATATGTTAATCTCTTGTCATGGAGCAAAGTAAATGGAGCTACTTATAATGACTTTAACCCATTTCTTTATTTGTTGTGTTAAAAAACAACTAGGAGTCAAAGTTTTACCATGAGCAGCTAAAAAGGCTTTCCCAAGAAATTTAAGCGGCTCTTTGCTACTCTATGGCATTGGAGGACATATTCTAAGAGAGACGGATGAAAGTGTTACTAAATGAACCATACTAAGCTACGACTGTCATATGGCAGCATCACTTTCATTAAGTGTCTCTACGTCTCTCCAAAGCAATAAACATTCTTTAAGGTGTGCCTTTGAATATCCTGAGGATTTCTTTGTCCAACTATATACATATATACCAACCAACAGATTCAACCATCCAATGATATAAGTGATAGTCGTAATTGGTCATACATTTCGATAATATGGCAACTGTCTATTCCATGCAATAGAACCCGTAAACTTAGGATAACCAAGAAGTGAATCAACAAAGAAATATCGCTTATGATACAAAATAGTCGAAGGAATGTAATGTCAAGTAGGACAAATTTGGAGCTGAGATATGCATATTGCCAGAACCACAATAAGGAGAAGCAGGGCTTAAGTTAATAAATAAGAACAACTTTGACTGACGACCAAATGGAGTCTACATTCAATTTCTATTACGATGCAAAGAATCATCAGCCTCTGATCTCTTAAATTACTTTCTTTAAGACCGTCTTGGGATAATTTTAGATAAATAAAAAATAAAATAAAATAAAAAATCTGCAAGGCAGCAAAGAAAGGAACAGAATGTTAGGATAGGAAAAAAATCTTAATCGCATCTGATTGTTCTCTATAAATCATACTTCCTAAATCATACTACTAAACTTTTCCAAGAGTTGGTAGTGATCCGCACATGAATCTTTCCTGGATATCCGGCGATCGTTTCAGTAGACAAAATCGTGGATCAATTTTCGCGACCAGAATCTCAATCTGGTTGGCCCTAAAAATCTATCTCTGCATATGGCACAACCGAATAAAGGTTACAGCTCAGAGAGTTTCAATAAAACCTTAACGTATGAAAGAAACTTTTTCCCTTAAATACAAGTCTTTGTGAACTTTTTTTCATAATAGTTCCACAGTAATACATATGCATGCAGACTCTGAGTTTGAGTGAAACATTTCTAATCTGACATGTCTATCATGTCTCTCCAAAAGGAAATAAAAAAACACGACATAAGTAGTACAATGCCATCAACTCTGTGTACAAACTGACTTCATATATTCATTCAAGTAGGAGATGATTCTCTTCCTTAATCCTCACCGTAGATAGTTCTGATTTCTGATTTATCTTTTTGAATACTGGTAATATCTACTTCCCATTAAATTTTAAATTGTAGACTGTTACCACGGCTAATTCTAATATCCTGATTTAGTCCTGAACATTTTTAGAGACCACTAACTTCAAGCACAATAAGATAATTGTTTTAAGGTTATATTCATTTTACCAAGCTTTAGTCATATTTTTGACCTAAACTTGCGACAGTTAAGAGGTCAGCCACCCAAAGTGTAGCATGTGATTCTTGCATGGAAAAGTTTATTTTTATATGCAAAGGAAGTGCACACCTGTATGCTGATCTAACTACACCCTCACTTATAAAAGTTGTCTGCATTAAAATAAACACATCCCCCTAATATAAGACACAAAATGTTACCCTAATGTAACGAGTACGTTGAACATTTACATGGAGCACCCCCCATGTCTAGTTCATAAAGTTTTCAAATTTCTAACCGCATAGCACTTTGCTCCTGTTTTTCCTCAGAAATTACGTACGTACCTGCACAACGTTGCAATCGTTGAATTTAAAATAAAGCGACTAACACTTGAAAAGTCTGCGCAATTTTAATGCATGTTCACAAGGACCATGAATTCGCCATCATGCATAACCGACTAGCTATGTATGCCGCAGAGATGCGCTGCGACGCAGTATTACAGCCAAATGTGCATTTTCTCAAAATGGGTCTATAATTTGCCGACACATTCAGGAGATTTCCTTTTGGCAAATGGAAACGATTTTGAAATGCTAATTTAAAAGTTTGCTGAGCTCCATCGAGAATCCACTTCACCTTCTTATGAATGACTCGGCATCTTGGCATTTTAGCCGCACTCGCATATAAGCGAACGTTCAAGCCAATTTTCCACTTCATTGTGGTGGCGAATGGTATTTGGAAACGGATGGGGGAAGGTATTCGAATGAAAGATGAATTATTGGAAAATGTTCAACGCATTACACTTATCTGCATAAGAATAACGAGGAAAGTGCTTTCAATTAGAATTGACGATGTGCATCGTCTTGGTGAGGATTATTGCTTTAGTTTTTTTTTTCTTCCCTCCTTTGGTTTGGAATTCTAATGTGTAAGGGGTTGAGAGTAAATCCGATTTATAAGCTGAGGGTACCTCTACATATATGTATGCATTTTGTAATCCTTTTCTGTAGAACGCTCAGTGATTCGATTTTGTACTTTCCTTGTAAGCAAGTTACGAAAACTATGCAAGTTTTCTTTGAATTCAAAGAAGAAGGTACTGACTGGCCCAAGGATGATCTATATTTTAATAGGAGTTTAAAATGGCTATTATGCCTTATTAGTTTTGGCTTGATAGTCAACAGGTCAGGAGTTTGTGGACAAGGATTTATTATTTATTTTTTTGGAGAATCATTTATCTTTGGGTCTGCTTTGATCTGCTTTTGTTTCAACCAACTTGTGAGGATCGCACTGTATAACGCTTGCGGTTTTTTTAGTACATATACGCAACTCTAGAAACCTTTGTTGAATCCTTTTAAGTATTTATGCTTTCAGTTATAAATTAATGTATTTTATCTAGAGCATCGGAGAGAAAAGGATCGATGTTCAGTAGGCCAATTTAAACATTAACTAAAGTAGAGCTGCATAATTCAAGGTTCCCTCGATATCCAGGAACCCTGCTCTTGTAGTATGGATATTTTTGGATCGTATTACATTTCATAAGGGTGACATGGTCTAGTGAAAATTCCATTGGATTAAGTTTTGAAGGTATGGGGATGCCTATTAACATTTCTTTTGTTTTAAAAGGAAATACCTAAAATCTACATAACATACGTCATACGTTATGTGATTTATCTACTTTTGGTATGAACATCTCTCATTACTCGCGGTATATATTTATGAGAAGGCAGAGTTAACAAGAGTTTACGAAGTTCGATGGCGTATACGTACTATTTTTTTTTTCATACGCATTTTGGTTTTGAAATTTTCTATTTTCTCAATACACAACGAGACAGTAGCTAAGTAGATTCGCGTCCAGAAACTGAATCACTGAATCGATTTATCTCAGCAGTATAGAATATAGAACTAAGAATAATATAAAGGGTGACCTACCAGAGTTGTCATTTTAAATTTGTTCAACCATTGTTAACCTGTAATCGACGATTATTGCGATGACTATTGATAAGTAAAAACTATGAGGTTATTAAATATGGATCGATACTTACTCGCACAATGTACTAAAATAGTGAAACGTTTCGTAAAGTTCATACCGCTTGTGGTCATCATCAAGCGCCTTCTCGCACAGCTATAGTACATTTAATCGATAAATTTGAACGTCAACGTCTGGTGAATGATGTGAAGAATGTAACTCGTGCTCGTCGATCATAGGAATTGGGCCTATCAGAAACCACTTTTCACTCCATTTTGCATAATCTAGGTCTGCATGGTTTTAAAGTCCAGTTGGTACAAGAATTGTATGCCGGCATACCACGTACAACGCCGTACTTTCGCTGATTGGGTGCTGGAAATGAAGGAACAAGACAATGATTTTTTACTTTCTTACTTACTTAGGTGATGCTACACTCTGTTGTTGGCTTGGGCCTCAATTAACAAGCCTTTTCAGTAAGCTGTCTTCAGTTTCTCATACCAATTTCGTTAAAGTCCCTTTCCACTTGAGCGCGTCACTTTAAGCGAGGTATTCCTCTACTGCGTCGTCGTGAATTCGAAGACGTTTCGGCCCGGAACATTATTGTCCATTCGCTCTACATACCCCACCATCTCAGTCATTATATTCGAACTCTTCTGCTATGTCAATGTCCCTATATAGCTCGTACAGCTCATGATTGTATCTTCCTTCCCACTTTTCGTCTATGCAGACTGGGCCAAAAATCACCCTAAGTATAAACCAAGAGCGGCCTCATTTATTCTTAACATATAACATAGTCCATGCCTCTGCACTGTAGAGCAGGACTGGGATGATAAGGGTCTTACTTTAGTTGTTCCGGAGAAGTCTTTGCTACACAAATGTCATCTTATCTCAAAGAAGTAGTGATTGGCAAGAGTTAATCTTCATTTAATCTAAGTGTTGGTGTCATTGTCTGAATTTATAGTGGATCCTAGGTAAACAAAGTCCTTAACTACCTCAAAGTTATATCTGTCGATGGTGACATTCTGTCCAAAACGTCGGTGTTGTATGTCCTTAGGCACTTCCCTCTCAATGTTCATAAAAGCACTACTGAAATCACACTTTGTTCTTCCGATTATGTCAATATCTTCGGCATATGGAAGCAGTAGTTGCATGGACTTTTGAATGATTGTGCCTCTGACGTTGGAATGTGAGTTCTGCACAATTCTTTCAAGAACGATGTTGAAGAAATCGCATGACAGCGCGTCGCCTTGTATGAATCCTTTTTTGATATCAAAGGTCTCGGTGAGGTTTTTTCGACCTTAATGGAGCAGCAGGCAGTCTCCCCATCGTCATTCTGAACAATCAGATGAGGCATGAATGCCAAAACTAGCTCTATATAGCACCTCTCGATATATGCCGTCAGAGGCGGCCTTAAAATAAATAAAAAGGAGGTGAGTATCGATTTGAAATTCCTGGGTTTATGCCAAGATCTGCCGTAGTGTGAAAATTTGGTCGATGGTGGACTTTTCTTGTCTTAAACCACACTGATATGGACCAATCAGATTGCTGACAAAAGGTTTTAAGCGTTCATGCAGAATAGAAGAAAAGATCTTGTAGGCGACGTTGATGGGACTTATTCCTCTATAGTTGGTGCAGTTTAGAGGGTCTCCTTTCTTGATAATCGGACAAACAATGCGGAGGTTCCATTTATCGGGCATACTTTCGTCCGACCATATTTTGCAAATGAGTTGGTGTTTGGGCCTTACCAAGTCATCCTCTGCTGCTTTGAATAGCTCGGCAGTTAGGCCACCAGCTAAAACAATTTTATTGGTTTTCAACTTAGGTATCCCTATCTTAACTTCATTCAGGTCGGGTGGACGGAAATGTTTATCATCGTCCAGATTGAATTGCTCATCTGCATGACAGAAATTTTGGTCATTGTCGCCGTTATACAGTCCTTCCATATTCTCAACGTCGACAGTCATTCTACTACTAGGCTTCCTTGTTTGTCCCTGCAGGCTTCGGATTTTGGCTTTGTAGCCTTGACATGTTCTTTTTACCTTTTAGTAAACCTTCCAAATTTCATTCTTGCAATAGCATCACTCTATTTTGAATCGTGCGCTTCTCATGCTCCTTCTCTGGTGATCTCTTGCGATTGTAGCTTCCCGACGTCAAACTTCCTCACAGTATTTCCTTTTCTTCGCGATGTACTGGATATCCGCATACTTATCTTGGCTACAATAAGGTAGTGGTTTGAGTCGATGTTTGTGCCTCGGAAGGTTCGAACATCTATCATACTGGAAGAGTGCCTTCCGTCGATCTCCTTGTTCCTTTGTGTATATTGAGATGTGGGAATCACGTGCAAGCTACTAAAAGATTTTGCCCCACTGAAAAGTCGATTAGCCTGAATCTGTTATCGGAGGTGCTGTTGTGCAGGCTATGCTTTCCGAAAGTACTACCAAAGATGCCCTCGCTTCCTAACTTTGCACTGTTCATATGTTTCGTCTAAGAACTCGTAGAATCTATCTTTGGTATCGTCATCTTTCTCCTCTTTCGTTGAATGAGCGCATATCAACTTAATGTTAGCGAACTTAGCCTTGATGCGAATTGTTACGATACGCTCGTTCACATGCCAGAAACTCAAGACTTCTTGCTTAAGTCTGCCAATAAAAAACCCGCATCCAAATAGGCACTGCTTCTGTTTTTCATCCTTTTTTTTATCCGATCCTGTTCTATCGCAGTTTTTGAATGGCGGCCTTTACTAATTGTTCGGCTGCACGTGGTGTGTTAAGGGACCTATCAATCTACGTGCAAATCCGAAAATTGTTGTCCTTATAACGTTTGCTGTGGTCGTCAACAGTTGAATCCTTATTCTAGGCTGAGTAACTAGTAAGTTTTTCCATGGTAGAGAACCACAACCACCAACCTGGAGGACAAATTTCCGTTTATATTCCTATGACGATGGGCTGGGTTTTCTCGGAATTAGTAATCCGCTTCGGGAATATGAGCGCTGCCGTTGGCCCATTAAGGGTTTACCCCCCGCAAATTCTTTTCCAACACACTAACTCAGTATTGGAGATTCGAATATGTCGAAGCAGCTCATGTAGGGATAACATTAACACTTCGAACTGTCTGGAACTAGTAGACGCCACAGTTGATTCTATTTAGGGAATTCGTCCACTGCGGACTGGACCACGAAGAGGTGCCTTAGTGAGCAAGCACTCCTCTCCCCTCTCTCGTCCGCTACCACCAACAACCTTTCAAAGAATTGGTTACACAATCTTCAGTCGAGGTACTAGGCTCACCACCAGCAGCCACCATCGTGGAGGTGTAGGGTGGGAGTTGATAGTGAAAGGTTAGCGTGTGAACGTTTGTGCTCTAATATATTTGCATCACTACCCTGTTGCTGCTAATGATTTTTTACACAAAATTATTCTGAGCCTTCACTTCATTTCCATTTGTCTCCGCACGTAACTGTGGCATCTGATGCTTCAAAAACCAAAGAGATATAGTGGAAGAACCTCTCCATTCACAACGAGTGACAGTTTGGTGCGGTATTTGGGCTGGCGGTGTCATTGCGTCATTTGTTTTTTTTTTTTGAAAATGATGCTGGTCTGACCGTTTCAGTGAATGGATTGCGTTACCGAACTATGTTGACTGACATTTTTGCCTGAAATTGATGCTATGGACGTGGGTGACGTTTATTTTCAACAGGACGGTGCCAAATCTTACACAGCTGGTAAAACACTGGCTCTATTGCGTGAGAGATTTCCTGGGCGTGTGATTTTTCGAAATAGTGACTTCAATATCGTGAAACTTAATACCATTAGACTTGAGGGTATGTTAAAGATAAAGTCTACGCCAATTCTTTACTAATAATTGATCCACTAAAAGAATAATTTAGAATTTAGCGTGATATAGATGCGATTATGCGATGACGCACGCAATGAAAAATTTCATCAAAAAACTGACTATTGGTAGGTAGAGCCAAAGCGAATATTTGGCCATAAAACCATTTTTCTTAAAAATGTTGCGTTTTTCTATTAATTTAAAGTGGCACCTCTTGTTGGATGGGCCTGAACATGTTTCGGTGGCGTATACGTATCATTTTTATTTTTTTGAATTTATGGTTTTAAAATTGGAAATTTATTTTATACATACCGAGACAGATAAGCAGATTCTGAATGGCTGAATTAAAGTGTCTCAGCAAAAGATAGAGCTACCTAGATAGAATATACCTAGTTCGGTGGCGTATACGAGTATAAATGTTTGGTGTCAACACGAAGGTTACTACCTCTCATAAATCAAACCAAACAAACTTACATCTTTCCAAGGAAACGTGTGTCGCAGCCCGTAACTTTTCACTGGGTCGGGCGCTCGACAAGTAGGTAAGTAAAGGAAGATAGAAGTACTTGTTGGTGGTTTGCAACAATATTATGGTCCTCGCTACTTTCTCACAATGTAGTACACCAAATCGTTCACACTACCAATAAGTGCTGATCCATCAATCCTTAAAATACAATCGGGAATAAGTTTGTTCTATTAGCTATGCATATATGTATATACTTTGAAATGGCAATATCGATGGAAAAGGTGTTTTGTTTTCAGCTTCTGGAATTATTTATTATTTCTTGAAACTTCTCTTTCCATTCTTCTAGCAGTTCCAGTCGTTGAGATCCTCTTTTCTTAATGACCTATTATATGTACAGCATTGTACATCCAGACTATGATGATGACGTTCTAAACTAAGTATCTTTGATTACACTGGATTAAGTTTTAACTAACTAACAAATTTGTTAGTTCTCAATTGTTTTTTGCATTGATGTCGTTTCTATAATTCACAGGAAGGCCTATTAAAAGTTAACACGTTTGTGTAATAATACCAATAATAATTTGTCACGATAATAAAACCAATAATAATTTGTATAAAATGTTGTAATTAAGGTAATATTTCTCATACTATTTGCCTTGCATTATTGTACAAAACACAACGGACACGAATCTCATCAGTCAGCAGGATATTCGCAGACCCACACCAGGTGTAAATTTAAATGGGCTTACCTTTTAAATCCTATCTGCCTGACAACAGCAATGCATTTTTAACGATTCTAGCCATTTATGTTTTCTATATGGGTATATTGTTCTTTGTACATGCATTCAACTTTGATGGGATGTAGTTGTCCTCTGCAGCTACTAGTAATTTCGAAAAACTGTTTTTCCACAAACAAGTTTAAATGTATACATACATGCGTATGTTGTTAATATTCGTCCTATAATTCTACGACTATCTTGTTATGAATCCCATTTCATTGTTGTTTAATTTTTGAAAGCACATCGTTTCCATTATCCTTGCATATCCATGTGCCTTTAAGCACTTTTGTTTCAACGTTAATGAAATCCAAACAAGAGAACTGTTATAAAGTGTTTTAATGTTACACCTCTGCTTTGTTACATTAAATTGTATATTTTCTTTATAAATACTACAAAATTGTGTTTCATTTATGTTCAACATCATTGCACTATAAAAGTGTGAAAATATTTACTTTAATTATTTTACAAATTTCTTCAAAAAATAGGGAAAAATGGTTGTAAGTTTGTGTATTTTTTTTTTAAATGTGAAAATATTATCTTTCTATTTTTAAGGACATGTAATTCCTTCCTGTGAATATAAGCTTATTAAAAGTTAATGTTTTAGATAAATTGAATTCGTGGT
The DNA here is from genome assembly GCA_905220385.1 of Xylota sylvarum. NCBI lineage: Eukaryota > Metazoa > Arthropoda > Insecta > Diptera > Syrphidae > Xylota > Xylota sylvarum. The sequence continues at coordinate 52,158,158 of LR999958.1, forward strand.
ACCTATTCGTAATTGTAATAGCTTCGGCTCAGTGTTTCCGCGAAACATTGTTGATTCGGAAGTTTAGAGAGGTGAACCAACAACTCTAAATCTTTCGCCGAAATACTGAGCTGAAACTGAATTCAATTACGAATACCACGAATTGAATTTACCTAGGCCTTTAACTTTTATAGGGAAGTTTAGGGCAGGTTATGGAATAGTATGTGATAGACTCATCACGTTAAGTTGGAGTTAATGGTCCACTGTGAATACTTTCTTTTGTGTGGAAACAGACTTAAATAGATAGAAACAAACTGATTCTATTACTGGCCGACTTAAGTGCCAGTACTTTATTTAAAGCAGAAAAAATCGGACATTTGAATCTACTCTCGATTTTTGGAGCAAGAAAATGGCACATTGTCCTGTGATTACTCCAGTTAATATGCGAAGACGATCAGTCTATGACAGAATGCACGATGTTCTAGTTTAATGTAATTCCGACCATTACGTACGAGAGGTGTGATAGTCTTGGCTGAATAAACAGGATGAGATATCCTTATTAAGTATCATGTCGTCTATTATGACATACAATTTGATGTTCTTTGCCTACCCCATTCTTGTTAAAGCATCCAGTTTTTCATTACCTTCTACATCTACTAAAAGATTTCTGATATTGCTGTGCCTCCGAGTAAAAATCTGCTTTCATATCTTTCTCCAATATCGGGAAATATCGGGAAAACAAAGGCACTAAAAAGAAAAAGATCTTTTCTTAGTAGCCGAAGGGTAGTGATGCAAATATATGAGAGCACAAGCGTTCTCACGATATCCTCTTACTATCAACTCTTATTCCACACCTCTATGATAGTGGCTGCTGGGTGTCTAGTACCTCGACTGGAGATTGGGTAACCAACCCGTTTGGAAGGGGAGAGCGAGGGGAGGAGTGTTTTTTCACTAAGGCACCTCCTCTTGAAGGCGGACGAATTCCGTAGATGGAATCAACGGTGGCGTCTACCAGTTTCAGTTAGGCCGAACTATTAGTGTTATCTATAGAGATCTTCAATATTGAATAAAGGTGTTGGAAAAGAGTTGGTGGCCCCGAAGCGGGTTACTGATTCAAGAAAACCCGGTTTTTCGTGATACGGCAACGACTTGCGGTCCTTAAGTCCCTTAACATACCACGTGCAGTTGAGCAATTACCGGAGGCTATGCACTTTTATAAAGCAGTCATTACCACCATCCAAGAAGTGCGATGGAGTACGGGCCGAGCAAAAGAAAGATGAAACGACGCCTCGGATAGAACGTCACATTCGACAGATAAAACTTTGAGGTAGTTAAGGATTTTGTTTACCTAGGATCCACTATAAATTCAGACAAAGACACCAGCGCTGAGATCAAACGAAAATTTCGGATGATTTTTGGCCCCGTCTGCATAGACGAAGACTGGAGAAGAAGATACAATCATGAGCTGTACGAGTTATATAGCGACATCGACTTAGTCAGAAAAGTTCGAATATAATGATTAAGATGGTTGGGTCATGTAGAGCGAATGGTCAACAATGCTCCGGTCTGGAAAGTCTTCAAATGCAGCCCAAGGGGGCGACGCAGTATAAGAAGATCTCGCCTAATATGGTGCGCTCAAATTGAAAGGGACCTCAACCAACTTGGTGTATGAAACTGGAGGCAGCTGGCTAGACAGGCTTGTCGGTTGAGGCCCAGTTCCACTCCAGACTATAGCGCCACCGATGGAAGTAAATATGTAACCGAAGCATCAATCCTTCTGTCGATTCCTTAATAGTTCGAAGATTCAAAAAAAAAAACTCTCTGAATTTGTTCAGAAGGCTTAACTCATTGACTTTAGGTCTCACTGGGATGACGGACAATGAGTTTGATTGGTTTCTGAACTTGCATTGGGCTTTCAGCTTGGTCAGGACCTACATTGATGACTAGTATTTTTATGTCTTTCTAAATTTTTCTTTTTAAAATCTGGCCTCTATTTAATATAAAAAGATCCAACAGACTAATATAAAAGAAAGAAAATCCCCATCTACCCGCAAAGGAGTGAAGTACTCTGCAGTACCACATGTGGAAATTATGATTGACCAATGAAGATAATGCAAAGGCTGCGGTGATGAGGACTCCTAGAAGATACTACCTACTTTCTGTGTCACTGCCCAAGCATCTGTCACCTAAGAAACAAATTCCAAAAGGATACTTCCGCCAGAACATCAAAGAACTGAACGACATCTGTACCTACCTATATTAAATCGACAGGATGGTTTGTATACCAAACGCAGTAAGTAGCATTCATTTACCTATTATTGGTTAGGTAATGCTTCACGAGCTAAGTGATACACCTCTTTCCCATATGGGCTATACTGCCTTGAGTGCGACAACAAGTTTCTCTTCTCTTAGCCAACCCACCTGCATACCGACTTATTTTTTTCCGGCATTGCTCTTAAGAGTGCAAATGGACTAAATGAATGCTCCTGGGAATTTTTCACAATTAAGTGGTCCTCTTGTAGTCTCTCTTGGTACTCGAAAAGGTCTCCTTGCTTTTGCTAAACACCTCAAACTGTTAGGCGTTAGTAACTCTATAGTTTGTGATGTTTGTAAAGAAGCTGACAATATGCTCGCACCAGGTTGCAGATCTTTGGTGCTTTTATGGTAAGGACTGATACTTACTGGACTTTCTACGGAATTATGCATTCAGCGAAGCATGTTTTAACAGCTAGACTTAACCCAATCCTTTAATTCCTTCTAAAATACATGGTGGAAGAATGCGGGAACTATCGGAAATTGGTTTCAGTGAGGTGCACACAGAGGTATACTTACTTCTTTGTCGATTTATATCTTGACTGTAAAAATATTATACACAATATAAAAAATAAAAACAAACTAAATATATTTAGGACATAATTTTTATTTTATTTTAGTAATAAGAGCAATTTTAAAACGTTTGTATTAATTTCTTTCATGTTTTTTTTTTGTTGTTTGTGTCTTCAGAAGACATCCTAACATATTGTAAATATCTAAAAATTTCTTATAATAATTTTATTCTCTTTTTTTTTTTGCTTTTTTACTTTATCTTCAATTTAATTTTCCTTTTTGTTTTATTTGCTAACGAAATTTACTTAAGTCATACTTAGAACCGTATAAGGAAAACTATTCATAAGTTTCAATTGAATTTAAACAATTTCTAGTGTTTTCATATTAAATCTCTTTATATATATATATATATATTTTTTTTTTTTTTTAATTCCTTTGACATTGTAATAATGTTAAATATAAATTTTACTTTTGAAAACATTGATTTCAATTGGTTGCTTCGCAATGTCATTACATTTTTGTTTTTTTATTTTTCTAAAATACATTCTCGATTAATTTTTAGTTATATGTACGTCTCTCTTTTTCAATCAGATTCGGGCTATACAAGAATTTACAATATTTACATAGTATATTTATAGAAAAAAAAGTTATCTACTAATACAATAAATTACAAGTTAGTTTTTGTTTGCCTAGACAGTAGTTAACATTTAAATGTAATGTGTTATACAGAAAATATTTTTTACTAGCTTATTGTGTACCATTTATATATGAAACTATTTTTCTATAGAGAATATGTATTTAACTATTTTAATTTACACCGTTAGATATAAATGATTTTTGTAGGTTTTTTTTTATGTTTTAGAAAAAAATTGCTGTTGTTCATTTTTTTAGAATATGGTTTTTTTTTTTGTTTAAGTATTATTACACTACGATTCATTTGTTACAGTTTTTATTTTTAGTTTAATGAAAATATACCTCTGTAATGAATTTTTTAGTATTTACATTGAGTTTTGTTTATCCTATTAAACAGAGATGTATTTCAATTCTTCTTAGATGTTTTGAAGTCTCACTGAATTTTGAAGTGAGACATCAAAACCACTTTTAAATATATAACAAAACTATATATAAAACCTGTTTGATTTCACTTAACAAACCGATAATCGGGCTCAAGATTATCGATTCAAAAAAGTGAATCAGAATGTTCTATGTTAACTGTTTTAGTATAAAATAATATGTGGAACTTATGTATGTTATGGAAAGGTTAAACTTTTTTTTTTTTTTTTGTGTTACCATCAGAAAGCTGTAATATTATAAAAAATTAAATTTATTTATTAGTATTTTTCAATAAAGGGAAACCTTTTATTTTAAATTTTAAAATGGTATTTCAAAAAACGTAGCACCATGAATTCGTTGTTGCATTTTATCCGAAACCAAAAGAAAAACTTAAGTAAAAATGTTAAGTCTTAAGGATACCGATTAAAAATTAAATTTTGTTTTGTGCAAAATTTATACCACATTTTGTGCAATTAGAGACAGTAAGGTTTTCCATATTTTAATTTATTTCTTCAAGTCTATCCATAATTATAACCTTCGAATAACCTTCGAAGAGAAATTTGGTGCATGATTGATCGATCATATGTAGCTTCTAAAACTTCAGAAACAACCATACTCCTCATAGTAAGAAGCATCTGGAAATTAATACAAATGTGTATAAATGAATTATTTGTCATTCTGTTACGTACAAATTTTTATAAGAAAAATGTAGTTAGTTATATTTGCACTAGAAGGCGTTTTATTTTGCTGAATAATGAGGTAAGTGTAACTGAACACAAGTCATGAAGGATTCCCAAAGTAGTAAATACCTATACTTTAGTGTAAAGTTTTCAACGTTTAAATATTTTTTAGAACACGTAAGCAATATAAGATACGATTACCACTGATAGGGAAGGAGTCAAAACCTCAAAACACTCCTACTCTGAATAACACATGGGTTTAGTTAAGGACTCGACATTTGGTTAGTAATATTCAAATTGTATCGCTTATCTAACTACCAATTTGAAACGGGTCAAAATATTATGTTTATAAGTAGTTACCTAACTCTACATCAGATCAACAATTTGTCAAGAAAATAGGAGAGTGATATTTCACATTTTCTAAAATTTAAAATACGCTTTTCCTGGTTCTCTCTCACACCATTTGGTGCCTGGTTAAGCGTGACTAATGAACAAATTTTAATTTTATACATTTTTTGGACACTTGACAACTGCAATGTGGAAAATGAGGAACCAAGGATTTAGATGTGTCAACAGCATAAATATTTTTTTCTTTCATAATAGACTTTATGGCTATGGTTGGACATAAAATTGTCAAGAAAATCTGGTGGTTTTTTTCTTTTCTGTCAGATGCACCTATGTTTACGATTCCTTAATAAAAATGGGGAAAAAATAAGGATACCTACCTATGATGTTCATATTGTGGCTGAACTAGTAGCGCTTGAATTGAAGTTCCTCCTCAAATAATTTGTGTACTTTTTAGTTGAATCACTGATGGTCAGTTGATTCAATTAAATATATTTGTGTTTAGAATTCTACCAAATAATTAGTCACTTGTAGAAGTAAAAAAAAATTGTATAGTAAGTAATTTCTCAAAGCAAAAGTGGTCCATACTAATTAACATTATTTCTTTATCTTAAATTTAGTGAAGCCTCTAATTTATTTTCTGAAGAATTAATTTAAGCGGCTTCACATATATTCTTCTATAGTTCATCTTATTTGTACCTGCCTAGCTCTTTCTATCAGAAGAATACTTTACTTAGGAGCTTTTCTTTTCCACGATTCAGATGACCTAGCAAATACAAACATCAGGAATCTTTATGGCTTCATAAGAAATTTTCTATTATTCTTAAGAGGACGACCTAAGCTGGTTCGTGCTAAGCCTTGAATAATTCTCGGCTGGAATTTAATTATCGACAAGTCGAACTCAAAATATATGGCTATTTCAGCCTGAATATGATTATGTACGTATTTCCAAAATAAATTATTTGTTATTAGAGTAAAGGAGTAAATGCAGACACTGTTGAGCAGTGAATGATATGATGCCAACATGAGTAGTTCAATGTCCACGGATACGAATCCTGTCTCTTAGGGCTTTGCGGAAATCTAGTATGTAGTTATTAAAATATGGCTAAAATATTCTGGTATGGTATGGCTATGGATAAGATACTCTGGTAATGCCTAAATTATAATATCTGATGAAATACTTATGATTTTTGGGAGAGTTTCTTCACTGTTTTTCCCAGCAAGGATCTCTGTCTTAGAAGATCTGGTAAGTGGATTGAAGTATACCTTAAAATGCATAAATTTGGCTGATAGTACTTTTGGGGTCAGAGATCAGGCAAATATTGTCCAAGCAAATTTGGATTGAATTGAATCGTCAAATTTGGAACAACTATATACATCCTGCCAAACAAAGTAAGCTTAGGTACACCAATCGCTACTTGCAAATTAAAATTCAAGTTGGATTCTAATGCGAGTACAAATCTTAGATGGACTAGTGGAGAAAGATGTCTAGCGATAAAATAAATTTGACCAAAGATCACTGGACGCTGCCTAATAGGTAAGCATGTTACAAGAGGGGGCCATTTTCGGAAACGACTTTTTTAGAAGCTTCATGGATGAAGAAGAGGAAGAAACTATTCCTCACCTCTTTAGTTTCTGCCGAGCTCTCTCCCATAGGAGGAAGGTTCACTTAGGAGCCTTCTATAAGAGCGATATAGGCGATCTTTACGCTTCATCAGAAGTTTAAAATGGTTTAACCAGTAGGTAGAGAGAATCTTTCTCCTAAGATCCAAGTGGTAATGGATCTATTGTTGACATTTAAGCTGGGAGCCTTGTAAAGAATATGCATATGATCAGGTTATCTCGGAAACAGGAGGAAGTATAAATAGTCGTAAGTCTGATTATTTGTAAAGTATAGTAGAGTGATGAGAACAAAAATTGGAAGGTAGGCACATACATACATATAAAGGGTGTTTTTTTTAAAGGCGGAGAATTTTAAATTAGCAACAATTCTGTGATAGCCGATTTGACAGTTCTCGGTTGTTTTGAGTTTGCAATTGTTCAAAATTATTTTGAAAAACATGTTTCAATTCGAGAAACTCATCGGGCGTTACGTGCATTTTATGGTGCACATAATCGTCCATCATAGCGATTAATTCGAGAAACTAAGGATCGTTTTCGTAATACGACTACTCTAAACGATAACACGCCATTGTTAAAACATCAAAAGATTCAGAAAATGTCAACATTTGGTGCGATTTATGGGCCGGTGGAGTCATTGGTTCATATGTCTTCAACAATGATTATGGTTGGAAAGTTATAGTCAACGGTGAGCGGTACAGAGACATGATTACTAACTTGTCTCAATTGAAAAGCATAAATGTTGCAGACATGTGGTTTCAGTAGGATGGCGCCACATGTCACATAGCGTGCAATACAATTAATTTACTGAAAGAAACATTTAACAAATGATTGAATGATCGTTCGTACCATTTTACGCCATTAGATTATTTTCTTTCAGGATATGTAAACTCGCATGCATATGCCGATAAGCTAGAAACAATTGAGCACTTGGAAGTCAACATTCGACTCGTTGAGGCCTAAATACAACCTGATGTACTGCGAAGAGTGTGTGGAAATTGAACCTGCCACATGTGGGTGAATTGTTGAATTTCTATCAATTCTGAATGTACTGGAGAATGTACGGAGAAATGCTTATCATGCTTCAAAAGAAAGGCAATAGAATAGAGTTTCAAAATTTGAGAGACATCCCATGGACTTGTTGCGCCAAAAATTTGTATTTTTCTTTTTTTTGCATTCTCGTAGTACCTACAAAAATATTTCGAGCTTTCACATTGTACACATTTACATGTATATTTACAACACCTACGTAAGGTTTCTGATAGAAGAAGAATAGTTTTTCAACACACCGAGACTAAACATTTTTTTTCTGGTAATTCGGACTGCAATACTATTACATAAACTTTCTTAATTTTTAGGCCTCTCTGAACGACCCGGATACCTATAAAAGTTCCAAACCACGGAAAAGATAAATATTTTCAGGAACATGATTCGTATCGTAAATGGTTGGCAATTTGTGCTGGAAGTGTTCAAGGTCTTAGCTTGAACCAGACGAAAGATGTCCAATTTAAATTAGAATTGTCTTTTTACAGTATTCGAGTGCAAAATCATGAACTTTTTTTTGTAAATAATTTTGTGTGTTGAAGTTTAAGAAATAAGGAAGTGAACCTATTCGCTGCGCATTTAATTTTAAGCTCATTCATCACTTCTATTCGCTCCTTCTCCTGGAGGAAGCACAAAAGTTCCCACCTAGTTGTAGTTGTTCAGTGAATCAAAACGTGTTACTTAAATTATCTTATCCAAGTCTAAGTCCAAAACTGAAAATATTTTTTTAGGGCATCTACATGAAATCAAAAATTAAAGCTTTTCCTTCTATAAGGATCATTGGTGCTAACTATTTTATGCTAGGTAAAGGTAAAGAAAATGTGTTTATATCAGACAGGATAATCCCTGAAGGAGAAACCACCACGCGTAGTACTGCCATTCGCTTATATTCTAAGTATTACTGTAATCATAATAAAACGATGTAAATTCTTCACTTCTTCATCTCAAAGGATTCCAGTGAATCCTTGTAAATTGCTTCGGTTCATTTTCTGCTTTTCATCGCAGCTTAGTGAATTATCATTACTAATTACACCTGAGGAAAAAGATAGTTTATTTCTATTATATAGTAAGTGCTTGGAAAAAGGATTGTTTTTTTATGTTAGCTATAAAATCTTATCTCCTGCTTTGTACTGAAGTTTGAAAGTCAAGTTTCTTATTATTCTTTCGTTTCAAACTGGTTCTGGAAATACAGAGAATATTCTAGTAGAGTTACGACTTTCGAAGTTTGTATGAAATGATCGCAAGGTATGGTATATTAAACAGTTCTTGTCATTTATATTCTTCTGTGTGTTTCTTCAACTCAAATACATATGTACTTGAATTCGATAGTCTCATTCTGTTTCTTTTTTTATGACGAAAGTTGCTCGCTCATTACAGACTGCAAATGGCACGAGTCTCTCCATCGGGAGTAGGAATATTAACTCTATGTAAGCTACAAAATGCACACATCAAATTTTTTGCAAATTTTAGTTTTCAACAGTTCTGTTGAACTGTTAAGGACTACCTAAGTACATACTTTTAAATTTTGGAGTGTAGGCAATGGATTTTTTTAATTAATGATGAGAGATACATCAATATATGAAGAGGTCTTATCATGACTCCTGTCGCACAAAATTTTCCATATTTAACGTCCTCGAGAGGATTTTAATATAGACAGATGAATTCGTGTAATTCTTGAAAATAAATCAAAAATGAAAAGCAGTGGAGACTTTAGTTTTAGTAATATTTTTTGGAAGCGACGAATGATAGGTGCAGGATACTTAGGCCAAAAAAAGAATAGGGATCATATCTACTGCTTTGAATTTAATGTTCTATCTGTACATATTCATTGACGACTATCATAAAATGTCTGTCACTTCGATATCCGTAGACACAATGTGTGAACTATTCATTTTTCAGTGATGTTGAGATTAAAACAAGGCTTCAAGACACAAATCTTAATTTAATAACATGCATATGTAAGTTAAAACATATTTCTTTGAAATATTTTTGCGCTTGTTAGTTTACGATAAATGATTGATTACGAAATGATTGTGGAGGCTTACATAAGTTACTTTAAATATACATAAGTGCTTTCAAATTCATACGGTTCAATTTTAAATATTCCATGAAAAGAGGCGAGGTAGACGTAATGGGCTGTATCTAGTAATTATTAAAATCTATGTATAGTGCACAAAATTTCCAACACTGCATTAATCGATAGGTGATCAATAATAATTATTTAATAACTTTCGACGTTTTCCTTCGAATGGAAACAATTTTAAAACACCAACTCTTAGCATTCTAATTGCACAAACATACGGTAAAAATATTTTATAATTGTTGAATAGTAAAAAAAAAAATAGAAATAAAAATCAATAAACTATACTGATGGTACTTACATATTTAAATTTTTTTTTTTTCTAATTTCACTAATGGAAGTTTATAAAAAAGTTTTATTCAATATCATTGATGTCTAAATTTAGTACGCGCTAATATATATCTTCAATATAACTATGTATTTGATTCATTTACACTATTTTACTAAATATGAAAACAAATAAACCGATCTATTACCACATAACACGAAGAGTTTCATTTTCCTATTAAAAAATATGTTTTCATTTGATATTTATATATATTTACAATAATTTTTACTAACGTTTTAGTTGTTATTTGTTTACAATAACCTATATGCACATTCTTATTATTTTTTTTTTTTTGTTTAAGATTTTATTTGCCTATAGCGAGCGAAACCTATTCTTATACAAGATAATACAAATCAATTTCATTTATATTTTATATAACCGTCATACAACAAACCCAGGATATTTTAAATAATATTTTCTATAAGTTTTTTTTTGCGTTTTTAATATTTTTTTTTTTTTACTTAAATTTAAATTTAATTTAGTTGATTTTTACTATTATAGTATAACAATAGTGGAAGACTTCCGCTTATAATTAAGAAATAATTTATAAACAAACGTTTCTTAGTTTTAACTTTAGTTAAAATTTTCGTATTTTTATCTCTGTTAACGGAAATAATATTATTAAATAAAATGCTTAAAGTTTAAGTATGTTTTTTTTTTTTGTATTTATACAATTTAATTTTTACAAAGCGAATTTTACAGAAAGTTTGTTTTTTTTTTTGTTTTTATTTATTACGTAATTTTTTTTATAGAAATAGAAAATTTGTCGTTTTTATTTAAATTTATCATAATTCAAATCATTTTCAGTCAGATAAGATTTATTTTTTTCTTTCTTTCAAATTGTTTTAGCATTTTTTTTTGTTCTAACTACGGAAGTTGATTTAGAAACGAAGTAATTTTTGTTTTTTGTATTAATTTTCTTTACAGTCAACAATTAGTGAATTTATTAGTGTCTCGTTTAATTTTATGTTTTTTTTTTTTTCATTTTGTATCGATGGGATTCGGTGCTGCTTAGTTAATAATTTTGTTGGCGTTGAAATTGGAAGATACAGTTTTGAGTGAAGTGAATGCGCGGTTAATTTACAATTTTTATCTGAAAATAGATAAAGTTATAAAATGTATAAGATTTATTTTTACATGAAAATTCCTGTCTGAACCAAATAACTTAAAACTAATTACAACCCAATTTTCGCAACGACCCCTTTGGGTTATTAATGTCATTACTAAAATTTGGCCAGAAGCGTTAAGGTGTGTAGGTTGGCGAGGTCGTGAGATCCTTTTCTGAAAATTGTATTATAATCGTTGATGGAAGAAAATGAATGTGTTGAGTGGAGCGCATAATGCAGTTTATTTGAGTTTGAAGTTGCTTGTTTTTTTTCTGTTTGCTGTGCCTTTTTTCACTGTTGCCTCTAGGCTTTAATGGACTTAAGAAATCCCGGCTCTTCGGAGCAGAAAACAAATCAGCAGGGTGAAACAAAACGAATAAAGGATGCAAATTACAAGTTAAGTGCATTAGGGAGTTGGATTGCTTCCACAGTGCAGCATCCAAACGCATTTACATAGAAATACAATTAAATTCTGTAGAGGAATTCCGAAAAAAGTGCCTAAGATTAGAAAAAGAATTGAAAAGGAAATTTTCGGGAAATCACTCCAGGGAAAAAGTTTCATTTAAAATTGGGAGTGGAAATAGTTAAAACTATTTACTTAGTACTACATGTGGAAGCTCCACCGCATTACATGCATAGAGAGAAGAAAAACTTAAATGTACAGATGTATATTGAAATGATGCAGAGAGGGAGGAGATACTCTTGTTGAAAATGCAGAAATTGTATTAATTTCTTTGGAACGGAGTCATCCACATTTTTAAAGGAGCTACTTCAGAAAATGTATGGAAAGGAAAGTAGAAGGGGAAAGAACCTTATTCTAAGAATGGTGGCGGCTCTGTGTAATGGACCTTGTTGAATGAAAGAACTGAAGAAACTCTTCTAGATACTTACCTTTCAAGTGATTAAGTAGAATTCATAATAATTTGTAAATTTGTTACTAGTTATAATATTACGTCCGTAAAACTACTTTGGAACAAGGATTGAAGAAGTCCTTAAGAGCACTCTGACTACTACTACAGTCACAGATACTCCGACATCTCTACATATTCTTTACAATATTGTCCTTGACGATTGGAATAACATAGGTAGGGTTATTCCACGCCCCCAAAAAATGGGCGTGGCTAAAGACAATGTATGGGAGAATTGTAGACAATATAAGTGTCTAAATATTTGGTCTTAAAAAAATTTTTCGATTTCATATAAAATAGTGAAGTTATGAAAAAGTAGACTGGCAGTGGGCCGATTTCAAAAAATTTTACACTTGTACTGCTTCTTTTTCTCACAAGCCCAGATAGCTCTTTGCAGTAGGCCTTCCTCTCAACCTAATTTTTCAATAAATGTATTTTTCATGGTTTCGGCCCCAATAGCTTGACCAAACTTGTTCTTGAGTGTCTGAATCGTCTCTGGATTGTTCCCATAGTATCGATCTTTAACGGCATCCTACAAAAAGAGTCCAACGACGACGTCAAATTGCAGCTCTGTGTCGGCCAAGCAACATGACCAAAACGACTTACTTTACTTTACTTTAGGTGGCGCTACAGTCTGGGGTGGACTTGGGCCTCAACCAACAAGCCTCTCCAGCCAGCTCGATCTTTAGCTAGGTGCCTCCAGTTTCGCACACCAAGTTGGTTGAGGTCCCTTTCCACTTGAGCGCGCCACCTAAGGCTAGGTCTTCCTCTACTGCGTTGTCCCTCTGGGGTGGATTCGAAGACTCTCCGGGCCGGAGCATTGTTGTCCATCCGCTCTACATGACCCAATCATCTTAGTCGTTGTATTCGAACTCTTCTGACTAGGTCGATGTCGCTGTATAGCTCGTACAGCTCCTGATTGTATCTTCTTCTCCACTCTCCGTCTATGCAGACTGGACCAAAAATCACCCGAAGTATTTTTTTCTCATAAAAACCGAGAGCGTCCTAATCCATTCTTGACAAAGTCCATGCTTCTGCGCCGTAGAGCAGGACTGGGATGATCAAGGTCTTATATAGGGATACTTTAGTTGTTCGAGAGAGCACTTTGCTACACAATTGACTTCTTGGCCCATGGATTGGAAAGAGTTAATCTTCGTTTGATCTCAGCGCTGGTGTCATTGTTTGAATTTATAGCGGATGCTAGGTAAACAAAGTCCTTAACTACCTCAAAGTTCTATCTGTCGAGGGTGACGTTCTGTCCGAGGCGTCGGTGTTGACTGATTACACGATTATTGAACTTAATGTGCAGTATATTGATTGTTGGATGGGTTGTGCGACACATAGCCCTATCTTGCTGGAGCCATAGCTCGTTCAAGAATCACGCCTCGGTAGTGCTCTCCATTGACTGTAACGTTTCTTCCATTTTCGTCTTGGAAGCAAAATGAGGTTCATTGGAGATTTTGATATTGATGTCCATTAGGACTAACTAAGTCAAACCAATCACCAATCACCATTCATCGATCGTGTGTAAGACTATCTGCGCATTAGTACGTTCCCTAGGCATGACCCGATAGAAAGTATAGTAATATTATGGATACATGCTTGAGCAAAAAGAGGGTGCATTGTCAGAACAATCTTGGACAGGCAGACTTATAGATCTGAACCTCTTTTCGAGACAGTAGTCCTATTTACCTATTTACCACTCTAAGATACATGTCAATGACAAGCATACTCTCTTACAGCAAGATTGTGTACCCTTCATTGGTACTAATCGCAAACGATACCACAACATTGTCCTCATACTACAGCTAAGTTCGTCAAGTTTTGAAGTTTAGACTCAAATTTTGAAAGCGGATCAAGTAGTGACGTTTTCTGGTTACCTGGAAGTAGTATTGTTTTCTGGTTACCTGAAAAATAAGTTTCAAGGAGAAAAAAGAAGGTCTCTACCTTTGGCTCAATGATGGTGACATTAAATTTTCTAAGTGACTCCGGTTTGGTTGGTTCGTTCCACTAAACATCTGATGAGGGTACTAGTCATATTTTGAGCAGCATCCTCAATTTCATCTTGTTCTGAGTTTAGGACGATTTTCGACAGTCTTATCTAGTTCTTCTAAAAAGCGCATCAATTTAGTTTTGATTAGGAAAGTAATATATCTATGATCTGATATCACTTCCTCCAGGACTCTCCTGCAATCAGTTTCAAGTACCAGGTAGATAAAGTAAAAACAATAACCTCCTTTATTCCTACCATAACGAAGTTTGGATGCAAGCCATCATTATAAATGGCCACATAGATGATATTATAAAACTAGGAGATGGTTTGCTCGTACATCGAATGTACTTTTACCCCACACTGTGTTTTAAATAATATCATCGAAAGTCACAGTACTACTCTAAGAGGAGGCATTATCGAATTGTGAGGAAAGTGAGATGATGAAGGTTCTTCATTCATCATTTGTTTTGTGGCTTACAGCTACAGAAACTAAATCCTGGACACAGAAATGTCCTAGCTTAGTTATGAGAGCATTCGATAAACTTCGATAAGCTCTTGGACTATCAGCTCGCTCGGCACAGAATACCATGTCTCTTGTAGAGCTGTAATAATTTGGTCCTTAGTCCTTTACAAAAAATCACGATCTCTTCATATCTCATTTATTTTCCATTAATGGAAATTTAGCAGCTGCTTAAAATAAATCTTCCATTCACTGAAGATTGATGACTCAGTCTTACTCTTATTTACAAGAATATAAGTTCCAAATTGGTCCTACTTTTATAATTGGGTCAAAGTTACAAAATGCTTTTTACATTCAAAATGACATTTGTATTCAGTAGGTACACTGTGAAAAATTATGTAAAGACTTAAAACACAACAACGCTTTCAAATTCTGGAAATCAAGGCTCAATTCGACAATGTAACAGAAAGCTTGCTCCATCTGACACATTTGACAGTTTGTCCGATTGGCAATTTAAAAAAAAACACGCTTTATATTCGTTACCATGAATTCGTAGCTAAAAACTACAACTCGCGGTGATCAAGAGCATTAGACATGAATTACAGAAAGATTGAACATTTTGTAAAGCCGCAGCTAAGTTTGTTCACCGAGTCTTTGTCATTATTTGTTTCTATAAGACAGGATATATTTTGTACTAAGACAGGATATATTTTTTTTCGTCAAGAAATTTTTAACTGAGTTTTTAAAAAGTAGCTAGGACCCCCCTAACCTTGTGGAAATACATAGATAGTGACGGCTCTTACTCTAAAAAAAGATTAACTTAAAACCATATTGTTGTTCTGACTTGCCTTGAGCTTGTTTTTCAATAATTACATATTTTCGCTTTGAATATTGTGATCCAGGGGCCTATTTCACAAAACTACAAGTATTGTACTTGTAAACTTTTGACTACAAGCGCAAATAAAGTATAGGGTTGTAGTATTGTGCTCCGTAAATATTTCCAGCAATTGTAGCCCGCTAGACTCAAATTATAAATGTAGCGAATAAAGTGCTTCAAGTTTACAAGTCTGTAACTACAAGTGTAACTACAAGTATACAATCATTTGTGAAAAACTACAAGTTTACAGCTATACTACTTAATTGAAGGAATTTAATTTTGTAAAGACTATTTCTTAACCCGAATCAGGCCAGAATGCATTTTTCGAAAACCGTATCCGTTGATTAACCCGCTGACAGAAAATTATAGTTAAATAACGATCGGAAGTGTGATCATATGGACACGCTTGGCTGATTTGGGTTAAATGAGTTAATTATTGCTTGTTTACTTGTTATTCCACTTTATATGTTAAATACAATGTCTTCTTTTAATTAATTTTTTTCATGGTCATTTCCGCGAATAGTACGTAAAGTAAGTTATTTTCTGCTTCTACTCGAACGGTTGAACCCCTACAACTAGAATTCATCCTGGAATGTAGCACACTGTTCCATAGTAGCATTGCATTAAGAACTTTTCCTGGCTATCTAGCACTGACTTAGTAAACGCGCAAGTCCGGGCCATGTACGAGCGTATAAATAATTGGGTTGTCTCCATGTTGTTCTACGAAGCGGTCTTGATACCTATTTGCAACACCTATTCTTATCAGCGTTCCATGAATGCATCTAGCAACATTCGGAATGCCAGTAACAGAATAAAATTTTTCGATCACTTCCGAAGTGTTTGTTGTCTCCTTTAGTTTATTAGGGAACACTCTTGGGTTGACATTAATAACAACCCTTTTAAAAACACGAAAAAACTTTGGATTTTGAAATCCCATACATATCAGCAATACCATGATATTGAGAACCTAGCCAATACAAGGTTAGTTAAATTTGGTGTTTGACTGATAGAGCATGGTTACGGTTAGTTTCGTGTTGCAGTGATGGATTGGACCACCAGTTTCTTAACTATTTCGAAAATCATCACTGCTTTTTATCTATTCTTGCAAAAGGCATTAAGTAACACATGGGGTTTTAAGCCAGCTGTGGTGTACTGGATATGGGTCGTAGGACCCATTCTTACATATGATTCACTGGTATGGCGAACGGTACTGGAGAAGCAATACCAGCTTTCTAATCTCACCAAAATACAGAGGGCAGCGTGCATCGGAGTCATGGGCTCAATGAAGACAACACCAACAGCGGCAATGGAAACCATGTTTAGTTTCATTCCGCTTGATATATACTGTGGCAGTCTGGCGGCTAAAACCGCTGTAAGACTGAGGGAAGGCCGAATGTTGTCATCGAGCCTGTACGGCCATGCCTCAATTTTGTCCCGATGGGGAACTACCAGCTGTTTGTCAGAAACTGATCACATGACCCCCACGCTAGCATTTGAAAGGAGATTCGCTATAAGAATTCCTGACAGAATGTACTGGAATCACCGAAGGACCATGAAGAAGAAGGAGCTGGCGTTCTATACCTACGGTTCTTAGATGGACGTTGGCACGGGAGCAAGAGTTTATTGTGAAGCCCTAGGAATAAACAACTCCTTTAGAATAAATGATGATTGCAGCGTCTTTCAGGCCGAAGTCACAGCCATCATACAGGCTGCTAAGATTATAAGTGAGAGCAATATCGTTGGCAGTAAGATTACCGTGTATATAGACAGCCAGGCAGTCGGTAAGGCTCTGGACTCCGCTATAATCAGATCAAGGCTTGTGAAGATCTGCAAATCGCTCTTGAATGAGATATCTAGAGCTAATGCGGTGACCATCTGTTGGGTGCCAGGGCATATGGATATCGTAGGAAACGAAAGGCCTGACGAACTTGCTAGGAGCTGCACTTATAGCGGGCCCTCCCTTTTGTAGTAACCCCAATCAGTTCCTTACGGAAGAAAATAGAGAATGAAGCCATCGGTCGAGCAAATAGTCGCTGGGTTCATCTGGAAACATGCGCAACAGCCAGGACCCTATAGCCGGGCATCAGCAAGAAGAGATCAACTTCTCTGGTGAAACTGAGTCGTTATAAAGCATGGGTCGTTTCAGGGATAATTACTGGTCATTGTTCCATTCGCGTCCATGCGGAGCGACTCGGTGTACTACATAATGACTTCTGTAGAAGTTGCAGGGACGAAGAAGAAATTGAGTCAGTTCGTCACCTGCTGAGCGACTGTCCTCCCCTATCCGTCAGAAGAATGAGGACTCTTGGCAGTTACTTCTTCTTGGATTTGGAGGACTTGGGTAATGTAGAGCTGACGGACCTCCTGAGATTCATATCATTATCTGGGTGGTTCCAATAGCGGACTTGATAGATTTTCAGGGTTAAATGATTGGGCACAATGGACCCGAACTGTGGTCTAAGTGAACAGTGACACTATCACAAGCTACCCATTTACCTAACCTAACCTAACGTATCATCAGTGCTTGAGATAATTGTTTTTTTTAGCTCTTTTAAGGACACTTGCTTAAATAAGTAAGCTAATTTCGATTTTATTAGTCTCTTTGCTCCACAACTCGTTTATAGTTATAATTTTTTACCCAAATACATTTATCACCGTAAATTCACTTGTAACTACAAGCATGGCACGCTAGTACTTATTAGTCAGTTACCAGTTCTTTTGAAACAAAAATTCACTTCTAATTAACTAGTTGCAAGTGAATTCACAACTAATTATTAGTGTTGTAGTTTTACGAAATAGGTCCCTGGATGTACGACTATATTCGTCACAATCGTCTGGAAAAATACTCACACACACATCAAATTAGATTCCATTGTTAGAATTACTTTTAAATTTGCTAACAATCTCAAAATTTATGCATTAATTTTGGACTAGGTAAATGAATTATCCTACATAAACTTCGTAGTATTCAAAAATTAATTAAGTGTATAGATACGTGTTCAAAATTTATACAACGTTAGATATGCTGGAGGCTACAGACATTTGGTGTGTTACTGTGAATACATAATTTCACAATAACTATCCAGCAAACGAACAACATACCCAGATTCCGGACATGACAGAAGTTGAATTGTTCTCATTAATATAGAATACATGTGCATATAAAGGAGTCTGGCTTCCCTGCCATGCACTTCTAATGTCACAATCGTACTCAAGTCCTGTGCTTGACTGTATCTCTTTCGAAAAAAAAAAAACGCAATCGATTTTTTAAAGTTTTTCAAAAACCATTGTCTGCAAGACCACTTCCGTTTGAAACAATTAAAATCCGTTGCGATATTTTCCAAAAAGCGGATAATAAACTTTTTCTTTATTCTTGTCGACTTTCTTTGTGTCCATGTTGTATCCAAAATGAACGATAAAATCGAAAACTTGCCAGGTGTACTCAGTAGCAGAACTTGTTCCTGAACAAAGATGGGAATTCCCTCCACCCCAGGATTATGGCCACCATTAATCAGTACCTAAGAGTATAAGGATTTTTTTTTTTTTTTTTTTGAATTTTTCCCATTCTATATACGGTATTTTCCCGAGTCATCAAATTAGTTGCAAAGTTTTTAGAAAACACGTGCCAATCCATTACCTGTCTAAAAAGTTTCTGTTTCCATCATTTTTCTTCTTTTATCCCACGTTTGCCCGGTTTCGTCTCCAAACAGGATAATGGACCCGGCAAAGGTAAAGTCGACGACGACAAGAGACGGGTTGGTATTAAATTTGTCAACTTTGTTTTTTTTTTTTTCTTTTTCTTTCTTGTTTTCTTCATCTCCCTGTCGAAAAACGTAAAAAGCAGAAACGGAAAATGTAATTTGTCGGCGCGGATGTTTACGGATGTTTGAATATTTCTTAACCAAACAACATACGCTAAAAGCCGAACTTTGTTTGTAGAAAAAATAAATGAAAACAAAAAAAAAAAAATGGAAAAATGTGGGCTTTTAAGAACAGAAACTTCTTTGAAAAAATATTCTAAGGAAAAATATACAAAAAAAAAAAAAATAAAGTTTCGAGAGAATTTTGTAATCTTCCAGTCTTCCAAAAGAACACAAGATTCATGCTTTGAGCGGTGAAAAGCATTCGAATGTGTGATGTATACAAATTGGCCATCGGCGGCGGGGCAGTAACACTTGTAGTCATTGAATTATTTTGACTTGAAAAGGACCATTCAACTTATTTGCAATAAATAAACCAAATCGAAAGTGTTATTATGCAATTTTCAAATATTGAGGCGCGTATTTATTTAACTTGGCGGAAAGTAGATCAAACAAATCAGACGAATCACACACTTGGAGAACGTAAACTTTTCAATCGAAGATTGCAGTGTAAACATTTTGTGTTGGCCATGGTCTCATGCCAAATTGATTTCGAATTAGGAAAATGATAATTTATCATTCGGGATTCCAATGAAACTACTACAACTACTATACTACATAGTGTAGGGCGATTTATATTGCCTGAGTTAATAGGAAACGACAGGTGGTGTGAATGGTTGTACGCACACAGAGAGATCTTATGGTTTGTTTGCAAATGGGACGTGTAATCAATCATTTGTAATTGATAGGCGGGTTCTTTGATGAGTTTCAGGAAAACATAATTAATTTGGATGTTACTCCAGACGAATGGCCTGAAGGGATGCTTATTGATTGTTTGGGCGACAGAAGGACGAAGAGCAAACATAAGTGAAGCATGTGTTACAAATCGACTTTTGTGGCCCTCAAATAAATCCATTTGGGTTATATATTTTCGATTAAGATGCCCTGATCCATCCAGGGATTATAAAATCAAAATCACTACAAATAAGGAGATAGGTTCTGTTATTCAGTTGGAAGATTTGAGATACACCATTAACCATTGGCGAACCTTCATACAAACATAAATGTAGAATTTATACATGTATATACTTATTTATAAGGAAAATGATATATTTGATTCCTTATGATCCTCACCCTTCAAGTTCAAGGCAATCTCAAGGTTAAAATTAAACATTAAATATTAATGGAGCGGTGTGAAAAGGTTAAAGATAGATTTGTCTAAGATTGCGACCTGAAATACTCTTTGTATTATCCTTGATTTGGTTTGAGTGATCCGGGCTGTGAATGCTGGAAGTTGAATGATTGAAAATGTCGAAGGGAG
Organism: Xylota sylvarum; assembly: GCA_905220385.1. NCBI lineage: Eukaryota > Metazoa > Arthropoda > Insecta > Diptera > Syrphidae > Xylota > Xylota sylvarum. The sequence continues at coordinate 52,178,638 of LR999958.1, forward strand.
AAGTAGTATTATGAGTCTACACAATGCCACGGCACCCATGTAGAATGTGTTATGCAGGTAGCTAGATACATATGAAGAATGGGTGACAAGCAGCCAGCACTCGGACCGCCAATGGATCCCTTGTGAACCTCTGTTTTGGATGACCTAAAACGAAGACAAAAGTTGGTTTGTAGCGGGATAGAAACGCGGCCTCCTTCAACCATCCCGATATTGTTATAAATTTCAGGATGGTTAATGGTGACTTTCCTGACAGGCCGCCCTATCTTCGAAGTGGTATTTACTGTGTGCCGTTTTCCTAGTTCTGCATAGGCTTGGGCATTCGCATAGGAAGTGAGATGTGTTCTCTTCTGCGTCCGTGTCGCCGCATCCTCGGCAGAGGCCATCAATGTCTAGTCGCATTCTTCTTCGGTGGGCCGCCAGGATGTTGTGGCGGGTAATAATCATCGTAAAGAGCGCTAGGTTAGGTTAGGTTAATGGGTTGACGAGAGAAGAGAAACTTGCACCCATCACACTTAGATCACTGTAGATCCATTGTGATGCCCCTAGGGGTTATACCTTTCATACTATAGAACCTATGAAAAACCTATGGATCTTCAAGCCATCCCGAGGCGATTATGAATTTATGCGAATAATGCAAGACTTGTCGAAAAGTTCTTCTAAATTTTGTCTTCCCAGAATTTTGTTTCTAATTTGACAGTTTACTGGGCAGTGAGAGAGGAAGTGTGGAGTATCCTTATGCACCTCCTCGTCACCACAGTCTCTGCATAGGTAGTCCGTGCTAAGTCTCATCTTCTTTGTGTGATATTTCAGCATGTTATGTCCGGTAATTACACTCTTTTTTACTCATTTGTAAGATTCTCTCCGTTTTTTGTTTGTTGTAGAATGGCCACACTACATCTCTCATTTGCTGCTACTAGTGTTTTGTTCTCAGTTGCTTGCTTAAGATTACAGGCTGGGATTTTTACTGTAGTGTCTGTCTCGTTTAGTTCAAGTGATGATCTTTTCTTGCCAGTTCATCAGCTCTTTCATTTCCACACCTTTGTGTCCAGGAACCCGGCAAAGTCTTACGTTGTGCTGCGTGCCAAGAACCCGTAGCTCTTCGCGACAGCGACTTACAAGCTTCGATTTTATTTCAATGGCAGAAATCGCTTTTATTTCCACTTGGCTGTCAATGAAGAAGGTAATATCAGCCCTCATTGCAACCTGTTTAACAGCTGTCAGGGAGTCAGGGAGTCTGTTCGAACTGGAAATTCTGAGAATTTCGGAAAATAAACCTGCACCAACGCCGGTGTCCATCTAGGAGCCATCCGTGTACATGAGTATCGTTGATCCATTAACTGGTGGTTGGTTTTTTGCCATTCTTCTCTACTGGGAAGTTAAGTGACAAATGTCGTGCTATATCAGACTGGGTTTCCAGCTTCCAGGTTGGCTTTTCGAATAGCGCTACTTGCGGCGGATTGTACAAAAAGGTGTAGTGGTTTAAGGTTGTGTATTGTTTCCAGCCTAATTGTTGGAGTTGTTTGCCCCAGTGGTGCCAATGTTGACTATTCTTTGCATTTTTGGTTGGTGGTTTTTGTCGTCGCTTACCACCAGACCAAGTTGCCATACGTCTATATCGTTCTTACTACGGCCATGATGATTTTAGGGCTTGGACCCCAGGTTTTGATAAGTTGGGTCTGTTAAGTGCTAAAATTTGCTTGGTCTTGGAATTGTCATGTTTTGTCCAGAGTTTTCTGCAGGCACGATAAAATGAGAGTGCACTCCATCTCTCATTAGATAGTCTCGCAAAGGCTTGCTCCATATTGCATTGTACAAGAGTTAGGGGCGGTAGAATGGAGCTAACGACTATTGTCAGGTTCTGTCCGGACCCCTTTCTTGCTAAATCGTCCGCCCGTTCGTTTCCCTGAATGCCGGGAACCCAAGGGAATGTAACTTCGTGATTTGCTGTGAGTGGTATGAGTTCTTCCACCGCCTAGGACAAAACGTCACTGTTGGCAACAGTAACTTCGAAGTGGTTAAGGAGTTTACCTACCTCGGAGTAAATATCAACTCCACGAATGACAACTTAGTGGAGATTCGACGAAGACTTACCCTAGGAAACCGCTGCTACTTCGGTTTGGCGAAACAAATGGGGTCAAAACTCCTAACTCGAAAGACGAAATGTATGCTCTACAAAACTTTGATCCTGCCAGTTCTGCTGTATGGAGCCGAGTGCTGGACGATAAGCAGGAAAGCAGAGCAAATACTGAACACTTTCGAAAGAAAAATTCTTCGTCGGATATTCGGTCCCGTATGCGAGGAGGGCGAATGGAGGAGAAGATATAACCGCGAACTCTATGAGCTGTACCAGGATGTGGATGTAGTCCAAAAAGCCAAAACACGTCGACTACACTGGCTCGGCCACATCGAGCGAATGGACAATAATGCTCCAGCAAAGAGGATCTTCGAATCACAGCCCCCAGGTTCGAGAAGACAAGGAAGACCGAACCTCCGTTTTAAGGATCAAGCTATCGCGGATGCCAGAGCGCTTGGTCTAGATAACTGGAAGCAGCGTGCCCGGGATCGAAGAGAGTGGAAGGCTGCTGTGTCTCAGGCAGAGACTCTTCACGGGTCGGGAGCCCGTTAAGTAAGTAAGTAAGTATGAGTTCTTCACGGCATCGTTTCACAAGTTTGGATTTAACGACTGTGGATGAGATGGCCTTCATAGCGGCTTATGTGTTATGTAAATTCTTGTTCCTCAAGCATAGTAGGCATACGACCTCAATACTTTTACTTATCTTTTCATAGGTAATTGTTAGTTTTTTTTTTGTGTTAAAGATGGTAGCCAATAGGACCATTTTCCCAATATACATATATGTCCTATACAAATTATCCCAATTTGTTTTATCCAAGTTTGCGTTCGATTTCTGGCTCAATGGCTACGTTAATAAGCAAAATTGTCTCCTTTGGAGAAGTCAGACATTTTAAGGCATTTACAATATGGGTAATAATACCCACAAAAAAATTGTGTGGGTTTTCTTTATCCAAAGTGATACACAGAAGGTGCGTCATGATTTTTCTTCTTAATCGTCTCTACAAATTCAAATCCAAATATTTGGCCCTACAGGTCCAGGGCCTAACTTCTTATGCATTTTTCGCATTGTGCGTGTTACATTCTTGGAAAGGGCTTACTGTTTAATGCCGTGTCCGAGGGCCAATTTTTGTTTTGAGAACGTTTTTATGACAGTTTTACTCTCTGATGTTTGTGAGACGCTCGCTAAAAGTGGCGCCGTGTAATATGTTTGGTGTTGTCTGGGATTTGAACATATAACCTTCAGCTCAGATGCTCGATGCACTCACCACTGAGCCACGAAGCCCACATCGTCTCCACAACTTTTACAGAAATCGTTGAAGGGGACACCAAGCCTTCTGACATGTGTGTCTGTCAGACAATGCCTCGTGACTATCCTTACGCCCCAACTATCTTTCTTAGATTTGCCTTATTAACAGAGATATGTCTTCTGGTTTTCATACAAACCAGTCCTGGCCAGATTTGTTTAGAAGGAAAATACGTGTTGATGGTATTCCACCTACTGATGGCTGCGGTATCTAATTGGAATTGTATCGATTTCAGAAGTGCTGACGGTCCCTCCTCTATTGTTAGGGAAATTATGGTCTGCACCTTCTTTAGCTAGCGCATCGACTTTGCAATCGCCTGAAATTTCCCTGCGGCTTAGAATCCAACAGATGGCTAGTTTCTATCTATCATCTCGTAATAGATCCGTGGCATTGATTTACCAATTTGGATCGTATTATTGACGATTCCAAGCCGTTCATCGCTGCTTGAATTTCTAATAAAAGAAAGAACAGTCTTCAAAGGGTCTGTTCCCTCTTATACAAGACTAAAATTTATAAAATCGGTAACACCATCTGTAGATATTTGGATTACGAGTTTTTTCTAAGAAGTACGTCAATCCTGGTGTGCTAATCCTGGTGTGCCCTAGGGCTCAGTTCTTTCTCCAATACTGTTTCTTACATTCATTAATGACCTTATCTCTCTCTCATCCGCCACCCAATACATTCATTTATTGTCTTCATGGCATGGACACCAAACTGTGAGGTCACACCGGGAGCAAATGACTACTCAGCTCAGCTCCGATAGTGATGCAATTATCAATTGTTGTGCGAAAAAACCTAGTTGAGTCCAATTCGTCAAAAACTCAGTGCTGTCTCCTATCTCTGAAGCGGGATACAAGCGTAGCCAAATTAAAAATTAATTGAGTCCAGGATAGACAACTTACACCTGATCTTCGTTGGACTAATGATGCTGCGAAAAATGGTGGTAGATGGGTTGAGTCTCTCAAGAGATGCAAATGTAGTGCTAGATGGCTCGAGTGCCTCAAAAGATGCAAATATGTTTTCACTCTTACAGCCATGGCTACAATCTATAAAACTTACATTCATTCGAAATTTGAATGGAATTCACTTGTTTGCTTGTTTATTTGAGTTTATTAGATCGTGGACGGTGAGTCCAGCTTCTAGTCAATTTGCAGTCAAATCCCTTCACTAAAACTTCCCCATAGTATGGAATGCTTTGTGATTCTGTTTAGTAGTTTCCACCACGATAGTTCAATTGTAATACATAAGCATCCTTTTCCGTCACCCCTACAAATTCAAGTCGGCTTTAAGCCGCTCAATGCGTATGTGAAACCTGCCCTATACATTATTTACATTAAATTATAATTTGGAAAGATTAAGGGTAAACGGGTCTTATTCTTAACTCTTCTTTATATTTCACATTTCACTTCATCATTGCATGATGAAGCATAAGTGATGCTGAGTTTTCCTTTCAAAGGACTTCAATAACTTGACAAACATTTCAAACAAATCTTATTTACTTTCTTCAGATGCTATCAGGATCAGGTTGATTCCTTTTATCTCCAAACATGTTGCAGTTCTGAATTACATATCCACATTGCTATTCCAACGTACATATATGTAGTAACGAAACTAAGGATAAACTATGCATGTAGCTAGATACTTAATTCACCTACTCTCTGTAAATATTCAATACAGCTTTTAAGTAATCACTTTAAACGTCCTTCAAAACTAAAATGAATTACATTTACATTACAAACAATAAACAAATTGTCGAATACACTTCCATTAAATTTTCGGAATCCCAATTGAATTGTTTGCAACAATAATAATTCATTTCTGAACGATTAAAGCTTTCGTATACATATGTGTATGTCGTTCTACTAGTATTAAATGTGGATTTCCCAAATGATGTTCCATCCGCAAATTGTAATAAATTTCATCTCACTCATCCGAGAAGACTGAAATGTAATTTATCACCTGTCCCCTGCCTGTCCAACATTCGACCCTTATTTGACTTTAAAATGCAAGCGTGTGGCCAAAAAATGAATGACAAATAATATAAAATTTTAATATTTGCAATATTTTTAATTGCGTGCTGGTTCCTCTGCCCGAACGGAATTGATAAAACCTTGCAGATGGTGTTTACAACTGTCACAAGTATCTCAACCCCTTTTTTTTTTAAAGGAATATAAATATACCTATATGTATGTACCCACACATATTGGCGAATCATTTATATCAGAGGAGTTTAATTAAAACTCATACAATGGTTAAAAACAAAAAATTTAAAAAAAAAAATTAAGTTTATATATAATTTTAAAATAAAATTGCAATTGATGGTTTTCTTTGTTGTGATATTTTTAGATGAATGAAACCAATAATAAATTAATCAATTCTAAGGCTCTATCGAGATATTATTCGGGAATTCTAAGTTTTTAAAAAGTAAGTTCGACGAAAAAGAAATACCGCACTCAAGACAATATGCACCCATTTGGGAGGCAATGTATTTCTTGCTCATGAACTAATTAATGTCCGGATCAATAAATAGAAATATTATCTTTTCAATCAGTGCCCAGCTCCGTCAGCCAGGTTCTCCAGATGCGGATGTATTTTTTCTAAATCCCAGGAGTTCTTGTTGCTCCGGATAGTTAGTTGGGTTGAGTTGGGTATCATGTCTGTCCTCATTCAGCAAGGACACACTTTGACCCAGAGACCAAATTTTTTATTTAGCTTAAGTCAAGTCTGGCTGGATTGTTAAGAATTTAATCTCTATTTGCTGCAGGATCTTTTGTGACTCTCTGTAACAACGTTGAACGTCCTAAACAGCTGGGCCAAACACTGTGGACTTGCTCTTAACGAACAAAAAACTGAACTAGTTCTTTTCACAAATAAGAGAAATATACTACCTATAATATATGTATATTCGAGCCACCTAGATTGAATCGGGCCCAACTCTAAATATCAGAAAAGGCAAGTTACCTAGGGTGCATACTAGATCGCAAATTGAACTGGAAAGACAATACACTCGAACGTACAAAGAAAACCTCGATTGCTTTTTATATATGCAATAGAATCTTTAGAAAAAAGTGGGGGCCAAAACCAGCCACAATCCACTGGATGTACACTGCCATCGATAGATCTATACTTACGTACGATTGTTTGGTCTGGTGGCTCGCAGCCGCAAAAGCCACAAACGTAAACACCCTCACAAGGATCCAACGTATAGCATGTGTGGGTACCACAAGCGCAATTAGAAAAACACCCACTGCTGCGCTTGAAACCATGCTAGGGCTTTGCCCATTGGAATTCTTCGCCAAGGAAATAGCGGATAAGAGCGTTTTACGCCTCCGACAAACCTGGATGTGGAAAGACAATCAATTCGGACACAACACCATCACCAAGTGGTCAAATGTCAATATACCTTCTGATTATATTTTTCCCCACACGGACTTCAGCCTCAACTTCGACTCCAAATTTCCCTCTAAAGAGAGCTGGACAAATGGGAATATCATTAATCCGGACTTCATATCCATTTTCACGAATGGGTCAAAAATGGGAGAAGGTACGGGCTCAGGAGTTTTCTCAGACGCCCCACCAATGAACCACGCAAGTGTGTTTCAAGCGGAAATATATAGTATGACCTAGGCCTGCCGGGACCTATCCACTCTGAATAACAACGAACACATCGACACCTATATAGATAACTAAGCAACCATCAAAGCCTCACCTCCATCTCAACTAACTCCAAATCGGTCAAGAGATGTAAAGAGGAACTCAAATCCCTCAGCTCAAGGCAAAACATGACACTCTACTGAATTCTGGGACACATGGGCTTCCACGGGAATGAAATGGCCGATGGGCTAGCGAGAAAAGGATCAGAATCAAAAGACATAACATCAGATCACTCAGTCCTAACGCCCATTAGTCTCCTTATCCGTATGTCCTCGGACTTTTTCAACATGGGTAATAAGGTGGAGAACACTCTACTCATGCTGCGTCTCGAGAAAACTTTAGGCCCAGTACAACAGAAGAAGGACTAGAGAACGTAGATCGCTGAATAGACCACAACCTCAACGAACTAGCTAATACGGAACCTAAAACCACCCTAACATTCATCACGAAAACCAGATGGTTTAGGAGGGCGATTCCGACATGGATTAAGTTTTAGGTATAAGAGTCATTGTTTTTATTGCACGTATCTAACACCGGGGAACACAATGGATCCATTGAGATCCGAGTGAGGCTGCACATTATCAGTGCTGTCACTCTAGCAGAAATATTGCTGATGATAGAATAGAACCTTGTGGTACTCTAATAATTACAAAATACGTACATACATATGTGTCAATTAATACACCATCGACCGAGATTTCAATTGAACTAACTCTGAATAAAACTTTCCGTTTTATACACCTTGCAAACACAATATACAGGTTTGAGTTAACTAGGACATTGGCCTTTGATTCTGTATGTAGTTCTAAGGTCTGATAGTGGCAATTTTTGTTGGTTGCGTGAGAAAGGATGGGTGGAGACAAAAATACTTGAGTGATGGAGCTCACCCAAAAAGTTGCAAATAGAGAGAAAGTATCTGATGGATTGAATTTAGTTAGAAAAGAGTAGGGTATAACATCCACAATGCGATTAAGAATGGAAGAATATTGTCCTGCATTACGTTTAGTGCCGCAGGGAGACCAAGAAAGCAGGTACGGATAGCTATCAACCGGGAAAACAGATTATGTGTGTATGTTCAAATCGCGTGATCTCAAGGCTACTCTGAAAAGGTGCTACTTACCATTACTGGGAGGTAGAGAATGTACAAGGAACGTTAGAAAGCATCGCACAGAGAAAAGAGCTCGGTCGGCAGGCAACCGGCTATATCTGTTATAGTCCATCGTCCTGAATTGACTTTGGAGGGATATATTGCGGAAGCATTACTGGGGCATTAGTTCTGCCCAACAAACTAATGAAAGCTAGGTGCTATTTGATGTTATCACGTCTAACTATTTTCTAATTTGTCTTTAGACATTCCAGCTGATGGAAAAAGTTTGAACATGTCATCTAGCGTTACTTTATATGTGCTTTTGTAAGTACATCTGTATTGGTGTAAGGCCATAGGTATTGTGCTGGTATCTTAAAAAAAGTATTATGGAGTATTCCAGTAAAATGGATCAAACCTAGTGAAACAATGGATCAGTTTTGTATACGCGCTCCAGTGAAGTTCTTTCTATCCTGAAAGTAAAAGGAATTGTATACCTTGCAATCGCCAAAGATGATTAGTTCTTGGTTTCGCAATAGATGTCGAAATAATCTGGCCGGTTAGTCATCATTAGACGTTACATATCAATTAGCATCAGTAGTATCAATGGTAGGAACCGGAGCATATGAGTATAGCATTATAAGGACTGTTCCAGGGACCGACAAGTTTGGTATTGTGTACTTGAAATCGCAGAGTGAGGAAGGCCACAGTGTCTCAAGCAGAGACTGATTATGGGTCGGGAGTTCTATAAATAAGCAAGAAAGTTCTACCACAAAAATTGTATTTACTGTTTGTATACATGCATACATACGTATGTATATATGTACGTCTTTGGTTGTGAAGACCCATAATCTTGTATTATCTTGTAGCATCTCGAGTAAGCAATGTCCATAGAAGAAAATGATTTAAATCCAACATATTTATCGTGCTAGACTTTTGTATCCTTAGAGATTCAGATACAGCTTTGAGTCTATAAAAACTGCTAGACTCATTCAACCAAAAAATACAAATATTTGATCCAACAGGTCTATGTGACCCAGGACCTATCTTCTCACAAACATTCTTGTTGTGCGTGTTATATTATTTACACGAATTTAAGGATCCTATTAATTAATGCCGTGTCCGAAGGGAAACATTTTATTTTAGGAGTTCTTTCATATCAGACGCTCAACAGAGGTGAGGCCATGAAAGAGTTTTTTTAGGTCTTATCTGGAGATCGAACCTAGAACATCTCCATCCGTAGTCCAACGCACTAACCACTTGAGTCCACATTCAGCCATGGTCTATATAGATTTTGGGAAAAAGCTAGATCCATTTCAGCTCTTTTCATAAATATATACATACACACATATGTATGTAAGTCAGAAGCATGAACGATTTTCTTAGAAATTGCTCACGCAAACATTAAGGATTACCTTATTCAGGTATACCTGGTACCAAGTCTACAATTTCCTTTTGCTGAAAACATTTTTAAAACCTTATCTTTGTATAAATAGAATTCGAGTCATGTGGAAAACCCTCTCAATAGGAAAGTTAAACAATCAAAATGAAAACTTTTACTTTAACCGAATTAATCTACCGCACGTACACACTCAAACCTGTCGCGCTCAAAATAAAACACAAAACGAAAAAAAAAAAAAGTTAATTAGCAACTTTCTACGTTTTGTTTCTGCTTCCCTAATCCAGATATATGTAGTCTTGATTTTCAGTTAATTAATGCTATTTAAGGGAAACAAACAAAAAACCAGCCGTCAAATGTCAGTGTTCCTTTTCACCCATGAAAACACAACCACAAGGAATTTTGAGACGGTTTTTTTTTTTCCGTTTTTCCTGTTGTGTGTGTTCCTTTTATTTGAAAAATAGATACCCTCCCAGCCACGAGTAATGCGATAACAAAGGGAGACTACTTTGATTAGAGCCAGCAGCCTACTGGCGAGTAATTAAATTATTTTTAGATACATAGCTATGTATCTTCCGAATTCGCGGAACTGGAAACAAAAAAAGAAAAAAAATAAAAAATAGAAAACCAAAATGAATACAAAACCTCTTGCGGTAGGTGACCTTGCCTGGGAATGCCAAGCAACAAAAGTTAACGAGAATAAATGTCAATGAAACAAGAGGAAAACTCCTGAAGGATTTATGAGCCAGAGAGAGAGAGGAAACTCCCTGCTCCGGATAAAGAATGGAAACGTAAAGAAAATTCAAAATATGAGCATAATTATGATGACAGGTACATGGTATCCACCAAAGTCGTCAGTCGTCGTGTCGGCAACATTTCGGGTTTTACTCTTATTCCTTCGTTTTGTAATCAGTTTCGTTTGGTGCCATTCACAAAATTGTGCAAAACCTTGCAACGTGCTAACGTGGTAATCTAAACAGATTCTATGATTATGGAAGGAAGATTTGAACAAGAGAAAAAAAAAACAGAATTAAATATTCAGCACATTTGCAAGTGTTTTAGTAATTTCTCAACGACACAGGGTGGTGCAAAGGTTCATAAGCCAGTAAATTTTACTTTACTACGTATGTAGGCACATCTGAATCAAAGAAGGGATCACATTTAGTTTATAAAGAAGCTAAGTCTTCTGTTCATCGCCTGACATCGGAAATCTATTTAAAAAATGAGTTGACACGATGGTCTACTGCCAAGCCAGCCGAAGCAGTCATTTGAATGAAATAATATTCCTTAATTAATCGGAAGTTTCACTCTAGGTTCAATGAAGCAACAATTGTTAATAAAATACTAAACAGTGTGTTTTTATAGCCTTTTTGAAAACGAAACCAACCCTATATTAAAAAATAAAAAAAATTATAAAGAAATGAATCCGGAGTAAAGATTTTCCTCTACTGACTGCCATCATCGTCACGTGTAGGAGCAAAGTAACGTAAAACTGGAACCAATGTAAGTCAATCCCTTCCATTACGATGTCCATCTCCGACCTCCTACAAGTCCTATGGGACAATCCCGGTTCCGCAACCCCCAGCGGGAGTTGTGACTGATATCAAGGGCATGTTATGCTCTTCGATCTATACGAAACCGCTGTCTCCGGCTTTGGACAGGTGTTGGCAGGTCCACGGTTGGAGGTCGTTGAAAAGGACAGAATTTCTAACCGATTACGGACCCGTGCCATGATTTCGGCTGAGCCTGCTAATCCCAAGGCTATTCTGGGGATCTTGAAAGTTAACAAAACCCACTTACCCACCCATAATTGAAAAATTGCCAAGATGGGCGAGCAGAGAGGAGACAACCTCAGTGTCTTCATTGCTTTTAATGAGGAGTCTCAGCCCCACGGACATTCTATAAAGGTGTAATAAACTATGGCCTAAGAAGGCCTCGATTGCTCTCTATTCATGTAGGAAAGCCCTGGGCCCAAAATAGGGTCTCCAGCTTAGGGAATCTTTGCAACTGGCTCGTGGAAATATGGGCCACGCAAGCATTCTAAACGGCCATAATACTATTCCTAGTAATTCGGACTATATAGTCCCCTATCTGGACTTCAACGTCAAATATAGAACCAGGATTCCTAGTAGAAGTGCTTGGGAGTCGAGAGAAATGTTAAACGAATCTGCGATAGAGATTTACACAGACGAATCAAAGACAGCGTCTGGCATAGTCCAGTGTTTTGGACATTCGCATCGCCACTCGATTGCCGGACCACTGTAGTGTTTTTCAAGCAGAAGTCTCAGCAGTCCGTGAAGCCGCAACCTGGCTTTCGATTAACTCGATAGAGTGCAGCGCTATTGTTTTCTATATAGATAGTAAAGCTGCGATAAAAGCCTTGGAATCGCCAATAATTCGATCCAAGTTGGTAAAGCAATGCCGAGGATCTCTTAACGAGATCGCTGTCAGGTGCGACGTATCCCTGTGCTAGGTTCCAGGCCTTAGGGATATTCCAGGCAATTGCAGAGTGGACGAGCTAGCTAAGGAGTGTGCAGACCAGGACCTCCCTGACAATATGAAGGAACCGTCAGCGATAAAATTCCAATTAGATACCGCAGCCATGAGTATGGCAAACAGTAGGTGGAACAATATCAGCACATGTCGCTCTTTTAAACATAAACCAGAACTGGATTGTAGGAAAACCAGAAGACTTATTTCCAGTAATAGGATAAATCTTAAAAAGATAGTTGGCGTCCTCACAGGACACTGTCTGGTAGGCAGACATGCTAGAAGACTTAGTGCCCCCTTCAACGATTTCTGTAGGAACTGTTGAGACGAGGAAGATGAGGAAACCATGACACATCTACTGTGCACCTGTCCTGCGCTATCGGTCTTGAGAAGCAAAACCTTAGATGAATACTTCTTTGAAGATCTAAACGATCTAGCCAGACTAGAATTTGGCAAGATTAGGAGTTTTGTCACCAGGTCAAACTGGTTTAATGATTAAACAATGAACTATACATCTTCGGCATAGGTCTACACCGAAAATGATTGCTTTGCCTTCTATCCCATGCGGGAAGTCTCAATATAGGTCTCCGGTGCTGGTAATCCGGTTTTTCTATAGTGGTATCACAATGGACCTCCCTTTTGGTCTAAGTGCATCCCTGCTAAGTGGGGACAACCACCTAACCCAACCCAACCCAACTATGGCTTCGATTCAATTATCCTAAAATTAGAACAGTCTTCTGAATCCTCAAGGCTACGGAAAATTGTCTATAAAAATCCCTCTATACCCAGCCACCTAATATAGTCAGATGGCCACTGGACCACATCTAGCAAGGAGTCCATAAACCTACTACAGCCACGTTATCGGCCTTCTTACTGGACACTGTCTGATAGGCCAACATGCTAAGAAGTTTTTCACACGACTTCACAACTCTGTCCCAAAAAAAACTACCCCATCTAGGAGTTCCCTTCTTTGACAACTTAGGCGAATTGGAGTCATGAGTCTCCTTCGCTTTATCAAAAGCTCCCTTTGGTTTAATAAGTTACTGGAAGCCGAATGGTGGGATCCATGGTATAAAAATGGACCTTTATTGGTCTAAGTTTGTCTCCACACTTGTGTACACAGCCACTCTAACCTAAACCTAAACCTAAATAACTCTAACTACGTAAATGGTACTAACAAAAGCACAGGAAGGCAAAAGAAATAACGATGCAGAGAGAGCTATGCGGAGGTAAAAGCTACAGCGTGGCCTATTACTGCTCTGAATGTCCTGAGAAGCCATTTTTTTTGCCTTGCTAAAGGCTAGTTAAGTTGATCATGACTTGAATTGATCATAAACACTATTTAGTCATTGCTGGTCATGTAGCCAATGACTGGTGGAATTGTTTTTTTTTTTCTATGTATATGTTAGAACTAGCCTCTGTGGTTGTGTTTCTGAAGGTCTATCCATGGACGTTCTGTAGGCAGCATATTCACCGATCAATAGTTGCCTTTAATAGTTAATCAGTTCTGTAAAGTAGAATTGAACCAAAAGATCCACAGCTTTAACAAAAGGACGAGGGACTTATTTACATGTTTGCAGTCTTTGGTTGTGAAATGGCAGGCCTTCCTAAATTTGAGATCGCTTACCCCGAAATAAAACACTAAGATCTTTGAAGAAGTATTCGTCAAGGGTTTTCTATCTCAAAACCTCTGTAATGTAAAGTTGCTCTTCTTACCAAGTACTTTCCACAAGACTAGTACTCTTGACAACAAGTTGAGTCTGATCAGTACAGTGTATATCTAATGACCACAAGAGGGTGAAACCTCATTTCGGTCCCAAGACCCTTATGGCACGCTCTTGAGTACCCAGTTTTATTTCTTTTTTTTCGAGGATAACTTCTGGCGTGGTTTGTGAATTGCAGTTCAATGCTTCTGAGCTTTGGAGCAGTAGTACACGGTAATTTATTGCTAGGTGGATTGATGTCAAGACCAACACTATCTGTACACTTTGCAAGTTTTTAGGAACAGATTCCATCAGGAAGGAACTTTACTGATATCGATATCATAATGGTATCCACATTGGCTATGACCCAAGTTTAGTAGAGACAGTACTCCCACCTTGCGAGTACCCTTTTACACCGACCTTTCTCTTACACAGCACCTACGGGTTAAGACGTTAAGTAGTGCAGTAGATAAGGGTTCTCTTTGCCATTGCTGAAAGCTTCCTCAGTACTTAATATTTCCAAAAGATCTTTTAATGATTATTACCAAAAAATTAAGGGCAGTCTCTTCATATGCCCATGTTGGCATACCGATAACAGTTCATTGTCCAAATTTCTTCTTAAAAGAAAAGAGTATAGACTAATTGTACGGAAGTTCTGAAGTCCTTAGGGCATGTGTGGAATTCTCACCAGCTTTCCAAATGAAGACTACTTTGACCATTCTTCAGGATCTAGGAGGTGTCGCCAATATTTTGAGAGCTCCTACAGACAGTTTGGAGCTAAGGTTGGTTGGTTATAATACACTTTCGATTAATTGTATACCTGCGTCTCAAATGAGCCCCTTGAAGTCTCCTAGATTTGATAGATATACGATTCCTTGATGTGTGGTTATTAGGATCATGAGGAAATGAGAGAGTTTTTTGAGAAAGTCAACCATGTCTTCCTTCTGCTCCTCATTATTGGGGTGGATAATCGTTTCCAATAGATGTAACCATTATATCTGTTTTTCATCGAGTTCGCAAAGCCTTTTGACAGTATGATTCGAGATTTTATTTGGTCGGCCTTGAGAAGGTGGGTGATCCTGATGGCTACTTATGAAGGCGCTAGGTATTATGTTTTACACAATGGTAAAGTATAAGGTATCAGAAGAATTTGAAGACCAAATGGGGGAAGAGACAAGACTGCATACTTTCACCACTGCTATTTCTTCAAGAAATTCAATAGAAAAGGATTGACTACTCTGATGATATCGGTCTGTTATTGCACAGAACAGGTTAACAAACTGGAAACCGAAGTAAACATAGTCGGGCATATAAATACGGCCAAGACAATAGCCCTGAGCCTTTCATATTAGGTAGACGGTCAAAAAATTTGACAACTTCCTTTATTTAGAAGAATTAATGCTCTCAGTCAATGGTGATAGTAGGCACCAGAATCGGAAAAGCAAAAGTTGCATTCGGTATGCTGTTCAAAATCTAAACGAGTACTGATACCAAACTGCGACTGTTGTGCTCCAACATGAAGTGGCAGACTATACCACATCTGCCACTCTTCGTAAATACTACAGATATCCACGTATTGTGCCCAAGGATCACCCAAGGTAAAGGTGGCGCAGAAGAGTTGGTCATATGGGATGAGTTGGAAAGAGTTTGTTTTTTTAAAGGCATCACCTTGAAACATTACATTTTAACGAGTGGTTCCGAATGGGTAAAAACTTTAGTGGACGGGTCGGAACAGAAGGACTTAGTCCCTATGGTTCTTTTCTCTTCTATGTGCACTGATGAGCTGTTTAGTAATCTTTGAGTATAGCTGCAGTTGATTTTAATGCTTCAGAGATTGTAGAGGCTAGGTAAACCATTCGTTTTATGTTTATTAATAGGTCTTCAGCTTATAAAAATTGTACGTACACTGTTCTTAAAAATTTCAATGTCCTTTCAGTTAATATTTGAATGCACTTTCAGTTTAGAATTGAAAGCGACACTCTATGACTTTTGAGTCATCCTGTTAAAATAATTTGCTTCAAGTTTTGCTAACTTGAAGGATCTACCTTCCACTAAGAAAATGTATCTAACGGGGCAGGAAAAAGAAAGAAATACATTTTTCTACTCTACATGTGTGTGTGTTAGAATAAAATTAGATTACATACAAAAGAATATACAATCGCGTTAATTTCAGCTCTCTCTAACTTGCATGCAAGCCCTTTTTATAACCGAGCCAGGCAGTCCTGCAGCACACTAATAAAGAAGTAATTTAGCTCCTTCTGTCCAATGAAATATTCATGTAATTTTTGGCACAAAGTTTAATTTGACTCCCTTGTACCGAGTGTGGCTGCTTTAGAATTACAAAGCAGAACGCTGTAGGGCAAAGCGGCTGTTAAGAGTATACATTCCACTCTGTACGAACTGACGCATACAGTTACCCAAAGGGATAGGACTTGAATGAAAGGACATATTTTTTACCGACGAAGAAAAGGATAAAGTTTCGTTCGTTATTTTCTTTTTTTTTTTTATTTTTCTCGACTGGAAAATACTATGTGCACTCGAATTTTGATGAAAATTGGTTTAGAATTGTAAATTTTATTTTTTCTACTACGAATATTTTTTGTGAGTCGGTGTACTTTTGGTGGGACGGGACAGAAAGAATGAAGTTTTACTGCAATTTATTCCTTTGAGTGTAACTTTAAGTTAAACTAAAATCCTTTGGAGAAAACTTGGTAAAGTATGCTAATGGAGTTACAAATTTATTTGCGTTTCTAATGAGACTGACCTTTTGGTGTGTATGCTATGCGAACAGCTGGATGTTGGTGACTGCAGAACTATAATAGTAGTCAACTTGATTTAGTTTATTTATTTGCACACAGAAAAGAATTCTCAATTGGGTACTAATGATAAATAAAAGCATGAAACTTAAGTAGGTACTTGAATCGTGATTAGGTAGATTTTTAATTTTTTTTTTAAAAGAAATGAATAATGTTACAGTCAGCGTCTACTCAATAACAAGGAGCGCAATTAAACTTATTTGTTTTCACAATAATCTGGATCGATATGCATGTGTCAGAGATGGTACTTTTGAAATTATTGAATTGTGAGCTCTGTATACCTCAACATTAAAAAAAAGGAGACCCTATGTCTCGTGCCAACTATCGCATAAAGTCCTGTCCAGTGTAATGTATGAACAATTTTACACTATATGTATCGACACGTACCAAGTTGGCTTCCGGCCGGGCAGGTCGACTATAGATGGAATTTTCAAACAGAGACAAATCTTTGAACAGGTACAAATCTTAAAAGAATTTCAAGACGAAGCCCTATTATCTGTTTAACGACTTTAAGGCCACGTACGACAGAATTCATCGCTTAAAGCCCTACAAGGTGTTGACCGGATTCGTAATTCTAAGAAAATTTATCCAGCTATGCTGAAACACACACATTGTGTAATGCAATTTGGAAGTTTCACTTTGGAACATTTTCGAACATGCACCTGATTTAAGCAAGGTGGTGCGACATGCGATTACTTCAATTGTATGATGAAGCAGATAGTACGGAGAGCTGGTGTCAATACGGAGGGTAAGCTCTTTCAGGAGTAAATCCAACTGCTGGGATAGACAGGCTACGACTCAATAGCAAGAGCAATTAGTAGCAGGGGTATCGAGGATTCGACCAACCAATGGATACGGGCCATGCTGGTGTAAGTGTCTGTGACCGCAGTTAAGGGCTGTCCCCCGGGCGGGTCCCCTTCTATGGTCAATAGTCATCGACAATCTTTTAGTCGATCTTCAGAGATTAGGCTACATCGCCATTGGTTACGTAGATGACTTGGCGATTTTTATCAGTGGTAAACATAGCACGACCATTTCTAGTGTCATGCAGTGTTCTTTACTATACGTGTTAGATTGGTGCAACAGAGAAGGACTATCCATCAGTCCTTGCAAAACCATTCTAGTGCCTTTTACAAAAAGAAGACTGATCAATCTAGGACGTATTACGATCAAAGGCACCACTTTAGTTTATTCCAGTGAGGTTAAATATCTCGGTTGCATCCTTGACAAACGTCTTAGCTAGAATTCTCATATCAAGTCCGCCATTGAGCGCACCACTAGGGTCATTTAGGCCAGTAGACGCCTATACGACAGAACTTGAGGTCCAAGTCCAAAAATGATACATTGGTTGTATACAATGATGGTGAGACCCATTCTCACGTACGCGGCCAACGTTTGGTGGCCGAAAGTTCTTGAACGGACAACGGCAACGAAGCTTCAAAGAATTGCATGTCTCGGTATTACTGCCCCACGCCAGCATTAGAAGCTGTTGTTGGGCTCTCTCCCCTACAAATTTTCATTAGGAAGATGGCCGCTAGATGCGCTATTAAGCTGCAATTAGAATACAAGTATAAATCAGGCGACCAAGTGGGACCCCTGAAAATTCTTGACTCCCAAAAAGGACATGTTTTGACATCATGGTCAGGGAGTACTGTTTCGGTAGACTATTTGAGGTAGAAATATTGGACCATGCAAATTGGTCTAATGGTGTTCCGGCACTGGATCCTAGAGGTCTGATACACAGATGGATCAAAGGTGGAAACTGGAGTTGATGTTGGTGTTTTTGGACCCAACACCAAGGTTTCGATACCTATGGCAACGTGTCCCACGGGTTTCCAGGCTGAACTTCATGCCATTGAGATCTGCGTTAGGATAAACCTTGATAACGGTATTAAGGGTGCTAGGATATATATCTTTTCAGATAGCCAGGGAGCACTGTCGTCCAATTTAATGGACTATATCTACAATCTCTTGGCAGACACAACAGGGTAAAACTCGGTTGGGTCCCTGGTCATCAAGGAATTACAGGCAATGACTCTGCAGATGAACTAGCTAGGGTTGGCTCAGAATCTGCGTTCATAAGGCCTGAACTGATTAATAATTGCGACAACAAACTTCATCTGGCCCACTGGAAAAATGTAGATTAATTAGGCCTTTTCCTACAAGGAATTCCTTAGTCTAGATAAGGAAAGTATCAGAAAGCTAGTGAGCTTTCCCACAGGTAACTGTGACCTTAACAAACGTAATCTGTGCCCACAAACGGAATGTAGGTTCTGCTTAGAAGATGACGAATCCTCTGAGCACATTCTCTGTGAATGCCCAGCATTACAAAGAAATGTGTTCAGCAGCGGAGTTGAGAAACTCTGCTGCTAAGGACGTATTATCCTTCAAAAGAGAGGTGGAACGTCTTTTGGCGTAGTAATACCCTTTCCATGGGACCCAGGGCCTAGCTTCTCACAACCACTCGTGCTGTGCGTATTATATTCTTCACGCGAATGGAAGGGGCCTACTGTTTAATGCCGGATCCGAACGGCAATTTTGGGAAGCTTTTTCATGACAGTTTTACTCTCGGATGTTTGTCAGACGCTCGCGAGAGGTGGGGCCGTGAAAAACATTTTAGGTGTTGTTTGGGGATTGAGCCTGGAACCCCTCGCTCCGTAGTCCAACGCACTAACCACTTGAGCCACGGCGCCCACAATTGTCCATCTATACCTAGGTTTATTTAGCGGATCGGCTCTCTTATGTGCATATATAAGTACAAGCTATTGGATTCATTCAAATCCAAGTGACAGCCTGATGAATACCACTGACTTCGGCTTGGAATACACTGCGATGGGTTAGTATGTCCAAAGATAAGTGTAACTTCAAGTCTGCCGAGAAGGCGCCTCTATCAATTCCTTTTTTTATTTAAGAGCCATCAGTGAAGATAGATATTGAGTCGGTATGAAGGATGTCTTGGGGGGTTTTAAGATGATGAGAAAGTGATGATTTAGAGGACAATGACCCTACCAGTGTTGGACCAAAACTAGGAAAGCAGAGAAGATCTTGAGCTTCGTCCAAAGAAAACTTCCTCCTTCGAATATTCGGTCCTATCCCATATGCAAGGAGAACTCTATGAGGTGTACCAAGATGTGAATGGAGTTCAGAAGACCAAAACACGTCGACTACATTGGCGCAGAATCCTATTCTTAATGTTCCAGAAGAGAAGGAAGACCGAACCTCTTTTGTAAAGATCAAGCAATCGTGAATGCCAAGGTGCTTGGTATAATGAACTGGGAGCAGTGCGCTTAGGCAAGGACTCTTCACGAATCGGACGCCCAATAACTATGTGCGTAGAAAACGTATAGGGTAACCGAGTGGCGCACCCTCTCGTGGTACATGTCGTTGATGAAGTAAGTCCCAAAGATCGAATCACCTACACCAGGAAATGATCCACTCTGATGAGATTCGCTTTGTTAAGAAGGACTTCATTGGAAAATAAGTTTTTGTACTCAGATTCCTCAAACACCCGAACACCCCTTAATCACTTGAATTCTTTCCATTAAACTTGGTTCCACGTTGAACCACACACCACATCCATAGGTGAGCATTGATCGTATAAGGGGCTATGTAGCAGATTACTTTCACCCTTGCATCGAGTTGGCCGCTATAAAAGATTCTCCTTGTAAGGGGAAAAGCAACTTTGGTTTTGGCCAGAGCAGCATCTATATGTTTGTTAAGCTATAGATACCGATCTAGCCAGATTCGAAAGTATCTAATTACACTTCTATTCGCCAGTAGCTGTCCGTGCAGTCCAACGTTAGAGAACTTTCGCCAATTCTTTCTGGTGTCCCTAGAGTAATGGCTTTCTGAACAGGTTCGTTTCCGACTTCTGGAAGTTGATCTTCAGTTTCAAAAAAAAAGTCAGTCAACCCAATATCACGTTGCAAGAGTAGTGCAATGACCTCGATTTTTGACAGAACTTGTAAGCAAGTCGTTTTTGACAACAAACTGTCTACTAGTGAGCATATTATAAATAAAGTTGGTGCAGGAGTATTTTGCTTATAGCTAGCCTGCTCAACTATTTAAAGAGTCCATCTAACCATACAGTATCGAAGGTCTTCTCTAACTCAAGCAGGCAGGCACCCGTACACTGGTTTATGCTTCTATTCCATTCCATATCCGATATTTTTTATGATCGCCTTTAGCTATATAGCCCAATACTATGCTACAGAGTCGACATTTATCGATACATGAGGCGTTAAGAGTCTTCTTTCATAATCGATACATCTCTCCCATCCCTAATTGAAATAAATGTAAACCTTAAAGCAATGGACATACAAACATAGTTTTCGGCTTTTGGTGTCATTGTTAAAGTTATGTCGTTCGCCAAAGTGCTACCCTTGTTCGTCCGGGGAAAACAACACAAAACTCCCATCCAGCCTTACGGATATACACGAAAGAGGCGCTACCATCATCGAGATAAATGGGAATTTTATTCTGTTGTATATCCTTGTTTTTTTCTCTTTTTTTTTTTATTTGACTGAACATCCCAACCAGCAGCATAACGACACGCACATTATTTTGCCAAACGATTTCGATCCTTAAAACGGCCGAAAAGGTTCTGTCTGGTTTCATCAGTAAACTAAGGTTTTACAAACCACCAAACACTAGTATGTCACCCGGATGGTCCGCCATAACTAGTCATACTGGCAAAGGACTGCAAAGTGTATGTAAACGCAAATTGTTTTGCCATCATCCATTCGATATAATTTGCAAGGCGTCAACATTAATTTTCTACGCTAAATATGACCAACTTACATGCAACTGTGTAGTTGGTTGCTACCGGGATGAGAATACGGTGAGGACATCGCACTGTCATACTCGTATCTGCTCACACATATGTATGAGTGGGGCAAACGGCATAGATGAAGTTTATTTGCCTAAAAGCGATAAAGTGCTGGTGACATGGTTTCTCTGGCATGTCTCTCTCTCTTTTGTCGGAAGTCATTACCACTTTAAAGTTTAGAGGACCCCAAACCACATGAATGTAGTACCAGCCATAGGCGTTTCCACGCAGAGAAGGTGACATTTTGAATGTTTTCAGCAATTGTTGTGGGAGATGAGTTGAAAAGGACACTAACCGAAATGTGTGGTCTTTTTGTTGAAAGCCAACATACTCGTACATAGTTTCGAGTGGAGTGTTGATTTAAAATTTGTCAAGCAAGTCTCCACTCCATGCTCAGGAACGTTTAAGGCTAGTTCGAAAGTTTGGAAGGACTCTGCCTTGCCTCTGTGACTTCACTAAATTCTGGCCAAGGTAAACACATTCATATCTTCTGACATATTGATTTGAATTCTTTCAAATAAATACCAAAAGGACTCATAACAACCCAGGACTCCATTGGATGCAGTTACAGAATTTTTGTATTGAGAAATATTTGTTTTTTTTTTTTTTCTTATTTTGAACTGAAGGCCGAGACATCCTTACGGAAAATGAATGCTTCCATTGAATTTACATTATGCTTTCGGGAAATTTTATGTATCATCCGAACGAGGTAGGAATTTCATTTGCATTTTGTATTATTTTGCTGATGTTGTACACGCAGTCAGATGATACTATACTGTGCTGTTCTGTGTATGTGTATGTTACTATGTTGTGTCGACATCTTGCGCCAAAAAGGAATATATACGTTGACTTGTAGTGGTATAGTGTATGTAGTGTATGTAAGGTACGAGTTACATCAACATCAAATATTGAATTTAATATCTCGGAGCGGTTGTTAGGAGCCCAGCATGCTGTCAAAAGGACATAGGATCTATGTGTACAGTATGTGTACACAGTACAAAAGCTGCGGCGTTGAGGCTTACATGGAAAGTTAAATATCGGTTTTTAGGTTTCTCGTAGATTGTTGTATGTTTCATATGAAATTTATTCAGAAATAAAATGTTGTTCTCCTGTTTGTCCTGCCAAAAGGAACATTATGCAAATAAAGTTTGGTTTGGTTACGTTTTTTTTCTTTTTTTTTGTTTTTGTATTTTTTTTTTTTCGTGTCGGTTTATTCTAAAGTTTTGAGATATTTACATTAGCCATGGAATAAAATAAGGACAAACCGTATCGTAGCGAAGTCTTTGGTTCGTTGAGGTTTTTTTTTTGTTGTTTGAGGGGTTTGAGTTCGTGGTTGAGTGTGACTAAACTGTTGACCAGAAAAGGCAGTGATGATATCCTTGAAGTAAAGGTCGCTGTAGTCCATGAGTTCTCTATTGCAAGGACCTAGGATATCTTAAGACCTGTCACAATTTCTTTGGTTGAATCATTAACGAGTAATTCACTTTATTTGATTAGGTGTTGGTGTAGCATAGTGGCCACTTCATTTAGCTTATAATAGATTCATAATTGCTTACTTTATGTGGCGAGAAGTACAAGTTCTTAATGTAAGGAAATGAATAAGATAAAATATGTACATATGTGTGGGGTTGACTTGGTTCGATTGGCGTTGCCTTTCCAAGACCAGTGCAAATCCATTATGATGCCATAGGGTCATGGGAAACACCACTCCTGCCTTCGAACCAGTGAGAGCATCTAATGAATCGCTGGAACTTTTTGACATTTGTTTTCGCGATCTGACCTCAAGTTCCTAAAGAAGAATTGTCTTTTCCTCGTCCTTGAAATAAAGCCAAGGTACTTCACTTTATTCACATATGGAATAACTTGATCATTAAGAATAATGCGGGGAAATTTTGTGGGTCTCACTTCACTCCTTGAACATAACATCGCCAGAGTCTTAGAGGGATTAAGTTTAAGCTTATTGATATCCGACCAGTGTTGAATTCTTGTCAGATCTTCATTCATCCTACCTACTAAGTCCTCCATCAGGCCTAGTGAACGACATATGTAAATCAAGTCATCGTCCGCATACATAGGTATGTATATTGCAAGAGGCTACAGAATCCGGGAGATCATTAATATATAGTGAAAATAATAGCGGTCCCAATACCGATCCCTGTGGAACTCCTAAATTTACAGTAACTGGTCTGGATGACCATCGGTATTGACTGTTTGAACTCTGTCTCTAAGATAGTTATGTACCAAACGAAGTGCAGTACTTGAAAAGTTAAAATTATTTCTCAGTTTTGACATTAAGATCGAATGATCAATGCAGTCGAAAGCTTTTGAAAAGTCTAAGAGTAACAATAGACCGATTTTGTCCAGTTCCATACACAAATCTGATGAGAATTTAATAACTACTAATTCACAGCTATACTTTATGCGAAATCCAGATTGCCAGGCAGAGATCACATTGTAGCTATTCAAGTACGTAAGCATTTGACTTTGAATGATTTTTTCAAAAACCTTCGATAGATAGGGCAACAAGCTTATTGGTCTGAAATCCGCAGGGTTACAGGGATAATCTTAGCTGCCTTCCACTGTGTCGGAAAAGTACTACTAAAAATGCAAATATTAAAAATATGAAGTACATACCTTACAATTATAGGCAGAATGAGTTTTATAACCTTAAAAAATAATTAGGTGCAATATTGTCAAGGCCTACAGCATCAGACTTGATAGAACGAATGGCATTACAACTATACAACTTTAGTAGAAATCATAGTAAAAGTTATCATGCTGCTTTGTATGTCGGACAATGAGGCAGTGTCCTGTGATAATATAACTTTTTTTATGCTAATATGTAATCTGTTTATAGAAAGGACATATATACATGCATACATACATAACTAAAGCATTTGATCCAGCTTAGGTCAAATCTGTCTAGTAACTTGACATTTGCTACCATTTTCCATCCAATTTTGGTATCTTTTACGTTAAGCTTAAGTAATTTTTTGAATATAACAAGAAAATGCTAAGATATCCTTTTCCGCAGAAATTTTATAGAATATCTCTGAGCTCCTTCGCCTATTGCAGATAAGTATTAAGTTATTCAACCATTTTGTCAAGAAATGTGTGTGGAAAATATTTCAAAGCATTCTGACTATTGCTGAATAAGTATTGCCAACGTTAGCAGATATTACCTCCTTGATCGCCATTAAATTTTTTTGAAATACGCTGCAGTAGCCTGGAAGACGAAACAATGGTTAGTCTGCCGGAGAAAATACATCTACCAACCCTTCCAGGAATCTTGGGCTTGTCAACATACAAATGTTTAGCTTTGTCATGTCTACCTCACAGAAAATCCAAAGCCAAACTATCAAATTACTTAACCAAGAAATTTTGAAAGTGAAAGACATTGGAAGCGCCGCTGACCTCACGCAGAAACCACCCAAAGTAGTTATGAAAACCCTCTGGAGCGTCTCTGCAACCGTGCGTTCGGCCCCGCCGGGTATGCATACGGGAGTTCGGCTATACGCCCACAATTCTAAGTCTACCAGAGAAATTACTGGGGGGGGAAGCCAAGAGTGTGACGGATGCCACTGAGCAGATCTGCAAACACTGAAAAAACGTTTCTAGCGATCAATGTTCAGCCACGTGCCATCACAGACAGAGGACCCACACATCCTGTATGCGCTAACGCGCAGATAGCCTTAGATGAATGGTGAACTAGGAATGGGCTTTCGGTCAATCCTTTGAAGACTGAGGTTGTTCTCTTTACGAGAAGGGGGATTGTGACCGGTCTGACTCAGCCAGTGCTAAAAGGCGTCAACATCCAGATCTCCGATGAAGCGAAATATCTGGGAGTGATCCTGGATAAGAAACTTCTTTGGGCAAAGCATGTCAAGTCGAAGACATGCAAGGCCTTCTCAGTTTTCTGGCAGTGTAAGGGTGCTTTTGGCAAGACATGGGGTTTATCACCGAAAGGTTTTTTACGGCTATGGTAAAACCTTTTCTAGCTTATGCGTCGGTTGTTTGGTGGAGAGGGCTTTCGCGTAAGCATGTGACTGCCTTCTGCACCAAACTCCAACGAACGGCCTGTCTCGGCTGCACGGGTGCTTTCCAGAGTACGCCTGGCTCTGCTTCATTTACCTCCCCTTGATACTTTTATCATGGGCTGTGCTATCAAAGCAATCTATCGTCTTAGACGGGGTGGCTTTTGGTATCATCCGCACTGGAGTTTCGATGACCTTGCGCGACACTTATCCTATGACCCTAGTTCCATGGATATGCCATCTGATGCAATGACACCGGAACTTCAGCTGCTGTGTAAATTTCGAGTCGACTTTCCTTGAGTTCAAGACTGGCTTCGGCCAGAGTCTGAGCCTGGACTGAGCTGTAATCGAATCTTCACGAATGGCTCTAAAACTAGTCAAGGGACCGGTGCTGGTGTCTTCGTGGAGACCCACAACACTAGACTTCACTATTCGTTAGGCAAGCATACCTCTGTTTTCCAAGCGGAGATCTATGCTATCCTAATGGCTGCCGACTACATATATTGTTAAGAATAGGTGGCGGGGTCGGAGTATCTGCGTCTGTAGTGACAGTCAGGCTGCGCTTAAGGCCTTGCTCAACCCTGTAATCCGTTCCAAGATAGTTCGAGAATGCAAGAATTCTTTGAATTTGGTCGCAAGGCTGAACTCATTGACTCTTTTCTGGGTCCCAGGTCACACTGAGATTGCGGGAAATGAGATCTCCGATGAGATTGCTAAGCTAGGCTCAGAAGATGATTTCTCAGGACCTGAACCTGCGTTGGGTCTTCCCGCGCCCTCGGTCAGGGCTTCCATTGACGATTGGGTCTCCTACGAGCACAATTGTTTGTGGCATGGCTCTCCAGAATGCAGGCAGACTAAACGTATGCTCCCGAACGTCTGCAAGAAATCAGCGGCATTCTTGCTGTCTCTCAGCAGAAAAGACTGCAGACAACTTATTGGCGTTCTTACGGGACACTTTCCTTTTGCTAAACATCTTAGTGTGCTAGGCTTAAGAGATACCTTTGTCTGCGACGCTTGTGGAGAAGGCGACGATACTTCGGATCATTTCCTTTGTTATTGCCCTGCCTTTGCTCGGATCAGGTGGCAGATCTTCGGTGCTGATGTGGTGAGTGCTGATACTGTAAGCTCCTTATCACTGAAGTGCATTCTCGGTTTTCTCCGAAAGTCGAAGAAATTCCAGTAAAATGGGTAATACTGGATATTGCTTCCTGGTATTACAATGGACCAGTTGTGTATGAGTGCTCCAGTGAAGTGTTTCCTAACCCGACAAAAAAAAAGTCTACCTCACAGTCCTGTCTGATTAAGCTAGTGTTCTAGATTTTTTCCTTAAAGGACCATTTGGGTAAAGTACTAAGAGTACTGAGAATTATGGAGTGTCTGTACATGCATATACTAGACCAATACCAGGTGACTTTGAGTCGAAAGGCTGCGCTAGGTGTCATTTCTTTACTTGGAAGGTTACCCTTACACTCAAGTGAAAGAAGCTATCAAAAATGTATGTCTGAGGGAATAGATTCGAATGCAAGACTAATGGACAGACACCCTGATCATTGTACCTTGCCTGGATGTTCGCAGTGTATAGTTTTAGATAGAGCCGTCTATTAGATGATGATGAAGGATAGGGCTGAATGGATTCAAAAAGCCTGTACTCTTATTTTCCTGTTATATACATATGTACATGTGACTAGTTTGGTTTCCTGAATACTTAAGAATCGACATACATGCGTACATGTATGAGCCCAGTTATTCTTTTTTGCATCTTTTTGGTGTTTTTCAACGTTTATAGCTTTAAACTTTGTTGGCAATACCTTATTTCGTTTGGTAACTTGTTTTTCAATTCTGGTTGCAAATTTTGTCATCAAGTGCTAACCATGGATAAATCGTAGATTGAATACTTATAAATACTGACCTGATTGTACTTTAAAAGTACTTTAAGTCAAACCGTCAAAATCTATTTCAAGCCATTATGTACGCCAATATTTTTTTTATTCCAACTTATCAGCTGGCTGCAGTAAAAGGGTTGAAATGAGAAGAAGGGGTTGATGAGAAACGTGCTATGAATTTGTGTTAAATTCTGGTGTCGACATAGTTCATTTAGAAATATGTTTCTGATGAACGCAGGTGCTCAGTTGTTGATTCACCTATTTGAAATGCGATATGCACACAGCTTTCCAATTTGTTTGTTTTCAGTTGTTTTCTTTTTTCTAAAGAAAGTAAATTTGTTGAGCAACAAGAGCAACTCACTTCTGGTAACATTAGTTCCAACACACGAATCTGAGTCTCTGGTCTTTACAATGGTGTCCATAAAAATTGTTTTATTCTGTGTGATTGGATTTTTTTTGCTTTTCCAGCAATCTAAAGGTCAATTGTTTCTCAGAAGAGTAAATAGTCTACGTGTTCAATCCAAGCTGTGTGGTGTAAGTTCCCCACTGTGTACAACAACAACTACTACAACAACCAAAGCACCAACTCCAGCTGTTCGCTGAAGTAACTACTCCTCCAGCTTCTCAAAAACCTATGAACAATAGATTTACTTAGAAGAATGTAGATAATAACCTTTTTTTTTAAATAAAATTAATAAAACTTAAATAAAAATAAATATATATCTGCCTTATTTTGTAAAAAAAAAAATAAAATAATTTGCTTTGCACGTTTGTGGATATAAAGTGATTTGTGAACACTTTTGCATTTCACGTAATCCTTGGCAAACCTGGAGGCTTACCGGCTGAGCTATCTAAGGCAGATGGAGTTGACTTTGTTGAGAGCATACACCAACTCATTTCAAAATGAAGTTGATCATGACCCAATGGGCAAAGCCCATCAAGATATGCAAAATGCAAAAACATCATGCAAAACCTAAAGGCCAGCTATAGACCCCTTCCCATGCTCTCAAAGTTCCTGAAGAACGTAGTATCAATTTTAATCCCACGCGAATAGGGACTGATTAAAAAGCTTCAAAAATAATGAAACCAAGTCTCCACGTCATATCCGAAGGACCAAAAAGAATCTAGGACTAGAAAGCACCTGGTATCGCTGGCATATCCAATGTCCCATTAAAAGCAAAAATCTATTCACATTTTATTTATTTATTTAGGACTATAGATACTGAACGAAAAATGAAAGTGATACTCATCAGCGGTATAAGGATAGTGAACACCGTAACCGTAGTATTGGGTAACCATACAGAAGTCTGAAAGGCAGAGTTACAGTGCTTTGGGGTAATCAGAGATGCAAGGGTAACTTTCCGACAAGATCTACAACATACCGCCGCTAAGACGGCAAAGGATACAAAATGCCAAATATCGGTGGACTATAATACGATAGAAGATAGTTCCTTACAAGAGCGGCTACGGATTCGAAATATTGACGGAGGCCATGAAATTTACAACCTACAGACAAAAGACGGTGACGATATTCAGGACCAATGCACTGAGAGCAATCAGTACATTTCAAACAATATGAACATCAGACTATAGGGAGCCATAAAAGAAGTTGACCAGTCTAATCGAATGGCAACGAAGATGAGACTATTCTGAAAAAGTCAGATGGACATACGATATCATAACCAACATCGATAGGTGGTAAAACCGACAATGTGGAAAACTGAATTTTTAGATAACCCAGATGCCACAAACGGCATTGTGGATTATTGCGTGCCCGAACTGCATATTGAAGACTTGGAGAACCGAACTATATGAGGACGTTACAGAACCGAAAGATTTCATCTGGAGGAAAAATTAGGCGGTCATCATCCCGGAGAAGATAACCACAAAGATGGTGAGGTCTTTTGTAAGCTGGAACGCAATTAGTGATACTGTTGCTATAATAATAAAGAAACAGCGTCATGAAGAAAGACAAAAAGCAGAGCTGCAGCAAAAAGCAAATATGAGCAAACCAATGATATAAGGCAGGTATCTTAGTGTATGCTTGATGGCAGTACCGGAAGCAATAGAGGCTGAAGTGGAGGTGGTTTTATTGATTGGAAATCTCACACTTTCGTCGTTAAATGATTCCCAACTTCCAACGAAAAAACTATGTATTTGCATCAACATTAAGACAAGGTGAAGCACTGTTACGTGGCTTCTTCCTCTTCACAATTATAAACCGGACTCAGTGGGTTGTCATCAGGGCGTTCGCAATAATTGTGACAAAGTTTTTACTAAAAGGGGCACCCAAAATCGACGATGCAGACAGAAAGTCATAGTAGACAGCTATAACTGCAAGTCAGAAAATTATGCCACTTTGGTTCTTTTAGAACTCAAACAAGGAATGATCCTACTTCTCAGGACTGAGCAAGGCCCTATTTCCAATAACTACGGAGACTGTATACAAATAAGGTATTAATCTTTCAAGTCCTATTTTTAGAGCCTTTGACTATATTGAACGATGAAGGTGTATATTCGATCCCATTTGCTTTAATTAGCTTTGGTGGGGCATATTCATCGACAAACTATACTAGATTTGCATATAGCGCCATCGACCTAGTCCAAAAACTAAGCAATAGTCGGTTAAGATGACTAAAGATGTAGAACTAATCGACAGCAACACGCAGCAACGGAAACGGTTCTCTTCTTGAAATTGACTTAGTTACTTCAGTGTTTAGCTATTGGTAACAAATGCGGCTTGTAATCTCGTATAAGTCACTTACTCTACATCTTTGTCATAAGACCGATACTTACGTATGGGATTGTTGTCTAGTGGACTGTTTTAGATAAAGCCATAAACCGTAATTATACAAGCAAAGTCCAACGATCAGCTTATGGACATAAGCGGACACTCTCTGCAATACTGGATAATTTGTTTCACTTGACACCCCTTCGGGGCATAATGGATGGAGTGGTTAGTGCATTGGATTACGGAGCAAGGAGTTCGAGGTTAAATCCTCAGACAAGACCTGAAATTTCTTTAATAGCCTCACCTCTCGCGAGCTTCTGACAGTATATGTAACTGTCATGAGAGTATAACTGTCATGAAAACACTTCTCAAATTCCCCTTCGGAAACGACATTAAACAGTAGGTCCCTTCTATTCGTGTAAAGAATATAACACGCACAACATGAATGATTGTGAGAACCTAGGCCTTGGGTCCCATACCTGTCGCGCCAAATATTTGTATTTTTTTTGTTTTTTCGACACGCTTTGACATTTTTGGTAGGCGTTCGTCTTAAAGCAATATCGCTTTGGTCCAATAAAAAATTTGGCCATGCTTCCATTCTGAATAATTTAGGAATCGCTTTCTGCAAGTATCTGACGGATCTAAAACTGGCGATGGGGTGAGTGGAGGTGTTTTTTCTGATTAGTTTCAGCTTAACCTTCGGTCTTCCGATCATTGCAGCGTGTTCCAGTGGCTCAAGAAAAACGTGATATCCACTACAGATATCCGCATCTTTTCAAATAGCCACGCAGCTATCAAATCCTTGGACCCTTTCTGTAATTATTCGAAGCTCTAGACTGCCGATTGTCTGTCTTAGAGATGACAGATCGATTCCATATTCACCTTTGTTGTGTGCCGGGGCATAGGGATATTCCAGGGAATTGTAGGGCCAATCCCTCGCTAGACATGGAACAACAGTACCTATTTTACTAGGTAAAGCTACCTTAGGTACACCAATCGCCACATGCAAACTTGAATTGAAAAAAACTTGTTTTATTGAAAAAAAACAATATTATACACAAAAACCAATATGCCTTTCAAAGAAACAAGAGCACAAACAAACTTCTGTAAGGATTTGCAAACATTATGAATGACAGCCTAAATAGGAATCATTATATTCTAGTTGCATTCATTGACTTTAGCAAAGCCTTTGACACTCTTAATCACGCCAAAATGGAAGATGCGCTATCGAGAGCTGGAATTAGAGGACTGATGTTAAAGTGGGTAACAAATTACTTGCATGACAGAACCTTCAGAGTAAAGCTGAATAATATAAACAGTGAAAAAAAAATCAGTTGAATATGGAGTACCTCAAGGATCGAAACTAGGCCCGCTTCTATTTGTACTATACATGAATGAATTACTGCGCGCATTCCAAATAGCCATTCCATTCGCGTATGCAGACGACATCGCCCTAGTTGTGCGCCACCATAATCTATACACCGCGACAGACTATATGCAGGCTGAACTACACAAGACAACACAATGGTGTCAGGACCACACCATAGAACAGTAAAGCCCAAAATATATATAGAAAGCGAATGTCCACATGTACAAGCCAAGCAGCGTTTAGATCAAGTGGACTACTTTAAATATCTCTTGCTATCTCTTACAAAAAAAAACTTCTTTCAGGAGCGTTCTACTTTAATGATCTTATTTACTTATTTAGGTGCTACAATTCGGGATGAACGTGGGCTTCCACTAACAAGCATATCCAGGTAGCCCTGTCCTTCGTTAACTGTCAGTTGGGCACTCCAAGCTTGTTGAGGTACCCTTCTACGTTAATGATCTTGGTGATCTTATTAATACCGACTTTAGGAGTATATTACGCTTCAGTTGGTTTTACGATTAGGCATGGAGGATTTATCATCCATGTGGTATAACAACGGACCTATTACTGGTCTAAGTGTGCTGGGGTTAGCTGACAGGCACTTTAACCTAATCTTACCGAACCTACTTTAGTGTCTAATCTGCGAAGCAAATGGTCAGTTGGCCTCAGAATCGGCTGTATTTAGTATCAACTCAAAGGGAAAAGTTAAAGTTAGAAATTCAAACGTCAAATGTTGCTCTTTATACTGAAACTACTCTCATAGTTGCACAATTAAAAAAATTGCACAAAACAACAATTATGAGTCTTAAGAGAAAATTTGGGTCAATTAGCGCTCCTTGTATGTAGGTACTATTCACCGGACTAAGTCTAAATTTATTCAAATAATGTTTCCACTTCGGCAAACTAGCGAAAAGTTAGATAAAGGCTAAGTTATGTTAGCCATGCTTTTTTAAAGTTTCTACATCTAATAGAATTCCAAACAAACTCAAAAAATATAAAAAATTCTCCCATTATTCGGATGAAATAACTCGACACTAATCGTGGTTTCACTTTAACTTTTATTTATTTTAGGAAAAAGTTTTAAACACAGATATTTATATGTATTTCATCATGAGACTTCCATCCTAAAATGTTCGTCAAAAGTTTCAAAACTAATAACTACTTTGGCTATCCCCTTCTAATATCACACCTCACTTACCATTTGTCCAAACGAAACTATCCCATCGGACGCATACATTCTTTAGATACTCATTAATCTCCAAAAGTTTTCAACTATCCTGTCGAGTAGCTTCCATCTTCTCTAATCAGGAGTTCTTTCCTTTTTGTGGAAAATTCCAAAGAAATATTCTTTGCGAACGACTCGTTGTGGGATCAAAACATTTTTCATTAAGGACCTCAAATTTTCTAATTTGGTGTCGATAAACCTATACATTCACACATTGCACTATGATAGTACATAGCATTACTCACAGAATCCTCCCAACAACTGGCATGTTCCCAAGAATACTCCTTGATTTCTAGTTTTTTTTTTTGCTGAAAAGGTTCCTGTTGATGGAAATACAAAATGTAGGTAATATGGAACGGAATAAAAAATCCCCTCATCCATTGGGTGCTTTCAAATGCAATCAGCTCTTACCCCACTCTGTCCTGCCGCAGCGCATTCATCTTCGTCTCCATCTCGTTCACGCATTGTACCATTTACAACCAGCGCCTAGAATTTCAATAGGTACCTTACCTACTGCCTGTGCCTTGTAATGGGTGAACAGCAGCAGCTGTTCTGAATACACTTATACTCGCAGACAATGTAAATTTTCTACAATTGTGCGGCGAACTGTTCAGCATCGCATCCTGCTTACCTACAGCAGTACAAACTTGGTCAAAAATTTTTCCACCAACCTTCAACCTGATGCCAGAATGCGACCCCCTTCACTAGGTTGAAGTATGGTCAAAAAAAAAAAAAAAAAAAACTCAAATCGGATAGAAAAAAATAAAAAAAACTTCCTGGCATTTATCCTATTTTTATTTTTTTTTTTAATATTTCATACAACGAAAAATAAAATCCCACAGATACTGTACTATATTATGTTCGAAATAATAGATTGGGTCAACTGTGTGGCGTATGGTGCACAAAGCCTGCAGAGGTGAGGGTTGATAGAGCCTGCTCGGGCGGAAGCTACAAAAAAAAAAAAAAAAACAAAAAGAGGTCGACTCCACTATAAAAGCATTCGACTACGATGGCGACTACGACACAACGACGACGAGGACGACGACGACGACGATGACGACGAATACGAATGCGGTAGGATGCCATTTATGCAACATTTCACAATAACTATTGAACTTAAAATAGTCCGGCATGGATGTGTGCGCAGCATTGTATTTTGGGAATTGAATGCGAGCTTCTTTAGGTAGGTATGCGGAGAATGTCGGAAGATGTCGAATGTGTCCTTTGTGATAATTTTTTTTTTATGACCCAATTCATAACGATGCCTAGGCTGAGCTTGTCAATGTTTGGGGTCAGGTCAATAATGCATGCAGTAAAATAGAAATAAAATTGAATGGTAATGCCACAGGGAAATGTGAACAGATGGCTAGTTGGGAGATGTTAGGGTTTGGAAATTTCAAATCATCAGATCTAGGCGTTGGCTGGTCAACCGGAACAGATGATTATTACCAGGAAATACAAAGCCCTAAGGAATAAGGATTGGCAGGATGGTTTTTTGGTTGAACTTTGCGGTGATGACGCATTTCGACCATGAAGCAAAACTAGACAGAGTTCTCGACCACCGGTCTAACCACAGTCCATATCTAAAAACTCAATTTGAGGATCTCTTTCCACCTCCTATATCACTGGGGTGGATTCAGGTGTAAACTGTGGCTATCAATGTTCTCACACAAATCAAAAAAATTTCAGACCTATTAGTCTATCATCATTCTTTCATTAATATCGAATATACCCTGTTTCATAAGGAGCACACGATAGTAGCCTTCCTAGACATAGAAGGCGCCTTTAACAATGGCAATACATCAGCGATAGCGGATGAACTTTCAGACCAAAAGGTCGACAGCTGATTTTGTGAATTGATTAATCTGCTTATGGTCGGATTATCAATTCCAAGGTGGGTTAGACGTGTACTTGAAGGTCTGTTAGTAGGCGCACTCCACAAGGAGGTGTTCTATCCCCTTTTATTTTTGGAATTTTTGGTTAATGAACTATTGATAATCCTGGAAAGCGAGAGATGCAACGCAATTGCTTTTGCTGTCTCAGGTAAGCACCTAAATACTCTAAGAGAGCTTCTACAAAACGCTTTAAACAAGGTAACTAGCTGAGCGGTTCGGTGTGGTTTTGGCGTTAAGCCCCACAAAACTGAACTAGCACTCTTCTCTAGGAAATATAAAATCCCTTCCTCTCTCAATGGTATCAGTTTATCTTTCTCTGACAAAGCAAAATATTTTGGGTCTTATCCTGGATAGGAAGCTAATCCTAATGAAACCTTAAGAAAGCTACAGTAGGACATTTCTCGTGCAAAAAGCTATTGAAAATAGATGGAGTCTACAACCTCGAATAACCCACTGGCCCTACACACCACGGTCATTAAACCGATACTCACACTTGGCGTCTGGTGGACAGCTTTAGAAAAAGCTAGAAATCGCGACTATCTAAGCAAGGTCCAGCGTACAGCTTGTCTGTGCTGACGCACAACTTCCCTTTGCTGCACTGGACATCATGTTTCATTTGATACCCCTTGTCGTGTTTAGCAAGCAAATGTCAGTGAGTGCTGCCATTCGCTTAGTACATAGCTACCTTACAGTACAGGAAAAGAGTTTGTTCAAACTTCCATTCGGAATAATTTCAAAATCTCTCCTAAAAACACGGACTAAATCACCAATCGTCTAAATTTTGATAAGAACTTCGTCGTCGCCTCCTCTCCAGATTACTCTGGAAGAAAGGCACATTTTTAGAAGATGAGTCGATTCACTTCCACACTGAGCAACGACTCAGAGACCAAGGACGAGAGTTGCTGGAGGTGTTTTCTCGGATATTCTTAATCACAAGCTCTCCTTCCGTCTATCAAACCATTGTGTTCCAGTAAATCGAGAGGATTAAGGAAGTCTTATATTGACTTAATAATATATCTAATAGAGACATTGATATCTTTTCAGATAGCCAAGTAGCAAATAAATCCTTGGAATCGACCTTTATAAAATCTTTTGTAGCTGTAGACTGCCGATTGTTTCTCACGGAGATGACTGAGTAGTTCAATATTTATCTGTGTTGGATACCGGGGCATAGGGACATTCTAGGGAATTATAAGGCCGATTAACTAGCGAGAATAGGAACAACTATACCCATCCTGCTAGACAAAGGCACCTCAGGTATACCAATTGCTAGTTGCAAAAAAATTTAAGCTAGATGCTGTCAAGAGTACAAAACTTAGATGAACAAGGGGATCAAGATGTTTAGCGTTAAAACTGGATTCAAAAGAATTTGATTTCTCTCAGTTGATTGCATATCGGCACTACAATGAATGTCATCACTAGGCACTGTCTAATAGGCAAGCATACTACAATGCGAGGGCTTTTGCGAACGACTTATGTAGAAGCTGAATGGATGAAGAAGAGAATGGAACTATTCCTCACTTTCTTTGTTTCTGACAAGCTATCTCCCGTAGAAGGAAGCATCACTTAGGAGCCTTCTATAACAACGCCATAGGCGATTTGATAAACGTAGGTATAGAGAGCCTCTTACGCTTCATCAGAAGTTCAAAACGGTTTAACGAGTAGGCAGAGAGTTACGTTCCCCAAAGATCCACGTAGTATCACAATAGATCTATTGATAGTCTAAGTGTGTTGGTGTTTCTAAGTTGGTAGCCACTTCAGCCAACCAACCGACGATGGCTATCAAGGAAGCCTTGTCCGGGTTGACATGTATTGTAATATCTGTCAGGGATACTATCATATTTACTGCCAGTCAAATGCTAATTATGTCCCTCCAATCGTGTTTTTTCATGTCAAAGGTCACTTTAGAGTGCCTTTTAATTTTTGGGATATGGCGGGATACAGAGACATTCAAACCAACTACAAGGGCGACGAATTCCCCAGGAAGGCAAAACCTGGGTATGCTCCTCGTTACATTTGGACATCTACTGAAACTGGACTGTTTCAGCAGGTCCAACCACAGATAAGAAAATGGTTTGAAGAGTCATCTGTCAAGACAGATCCAGTCATAACTGGATCCGAAATGTAGCGGTTATGCTTAAGCAATCACACATCAGCTACGTAATCGGTGTCGTCACGGGATACTGTTTGATATGCAATATGCAAAAAGGGTGCACCTCTTTTCAAATGACTTCTGCAGCAGCTGCGGGGACGAAGAGTAAGAAGAAACCATCCTTCATCTCCTATGCACCTGTCTAGTGTCTGTATTTTGGTATAGACAATCAACCTAAAATCAAACCTGAAGGAATAGCTCAGCTTCATGCATATCATGGTACCATCGTTTAAAAAAAAATTGTGAATATCAACTCGGACTCCTCGAGTTTCTCTGGTATTTGACGAATTCTGAAAATTTTACCAATTGCCTTTGCTGGCCAATGAGGTTGTTGACGAAGGGATTCAGGCACTGTGGCAGATAAGATACATTGCGCGATGTTGACTGTAATTGGAGTCCTGCTTCTTGAAGATGGGACAAACGATGCTGAGATTCCTTAGCCAGAAGCATTACAGGATTTTGTTTAGATGGATAATAGTTTTGCCTGAAAGTGCGATATTGGTATTCGACGCCACTATGCGGTCTGCAGAAACACTATGTATTTTTTCTCAGCATTAACTATGACTCTATGACAAGGTCTTCTTTTTCAGCTCTACAGCTTTTTGTATGGGTTTTTCTCTTTTGACATGTCTGCTTGATTTGTATTTGGTTCCTGAATTAGCTGGAAAAATCCAGGATGAAATACTTACTTTACTTACATCATGTATGTCCTTGTGGATATTAGGGCCTACACTAAGTGTGATCGTGTTTTATTGTGGACAATTTCTAGCAAAGAGCTTCAGCTCTCTTCAACTTTTCCCTAGTTGCCGAGACCACGCATCCGCTGTACTGTACCGTACTGTACTATGTACTTCTCGGTTTACCGCTCTTTTACCGTCTTTGGATAGTGATAGAATAGGATACGGCTCGGCCAAAAAATCAGAAATAATGGCGGTCACTTTCCAAGTGCTGCACCCATATCACAGTACGGATTCAACATTGGAACAGAACAGCGGAGTAGCATTCCTTCTCTATATTGTGGAGAACATTTTATAAAGTGACTTCGGTATGCAACATCTTTCTTGTTTCAAGGATCAAGGTAATGGAAACTCTCTACTCTCACAACTGGTTGACCAGCAATGTCTATTTTAGCGACAGAGTAACTTCCATGGCTGAGTATCTTCGTCATCGATGTGGTTATTCTCAATATCATTGGAGATATCAGACGGAGGCTAAACTTCAAGAAATACCTAATAGATGGAGGTAAGAAAGCCTTCACCGTAGTACTTAGGTACATAGGTGGTTAGATTAGGGGTGGAATTCTCCACTTCATCACACTTAGTTCGTTGTGGACCCATTGTGATGGCCAATAGGAGTTTGGTTGCAGTTCCTGTACTGAATTATTTCCTAATTGTTTCCTTATTGGTCGTTGGTGAATGGGGTCTCAAAACATCGTGCTGTCCTCAGAAACCTGGAAATATTGTATAGTGAGACATCAGATAGTTCTTGTAAGCCCTAGAAGTAATATATCTAGGGACATAGGCTTGGACAGTGATACAGGTAGTGTTGTGAGGTGTATCTTCATGAACCTCTTTGTCTCCGTAATCTCTACATACATTCTCATCGTTGAGTTTAAATTTCATTGTATGGTTTCTTAGAAGATGATGATAGCCAGGGAGTGCACAAACCAACATGGACAGCGTTTTCCTGTCATTTTGTAGGAGTTTGTTGGTTCTGAGTTTGTCGCATCGTGGGCATATTACCATGTGGTAGCGAGTTTTACCTATATAGATCCCCATCAGAAATTAATATTGTACTGTGAGCCAAGAACCTTAAGGTTTTCACGACAGCGTCGGTCTACTATAAAAGCATAGT
Source organism: Xylota sylvarum (assembly GCA_905220385.1). Classification (NCBI taxonomy): domain Eukaryota; kingdom Metazoa; phylum Arthropoda; class Insecta; order Diptera; family Syrphidae; genus Xylota; species Xylota sylvarum. The sequence goes on from LR999958.1 coordinate 52,217,133, forward strand.
ATTCTTAATTCTTCCAATAAATTGAACATCTCAAAAAAAAAATGGCTGCATAGCAATGAATCTCGCTTTCTTTTAATAATTATTTACATATATCTAAGGATTGCAGAATTTTGAAGTGCAATAGAGCATTCGATACCATTCGTTCAAAAGAAGGCTTTCTATTAGTTACCAGTCAACTAGAGATAATCTGTCGTCCATCTATCTGTTTTACTTGAATGGAAATGACACATGACTACGATTAAAGTATTAAAACTCGCACCAGGAAAAGACAGAGCTATATAAATAAATAAATAAATGAGAATGAAGACTTCTTATTGTCAGCCTTATGACATCTTGTATGGCATTGCTATTTCAAATATTCAACAACGTACATTCAACTCTTTCCTTTTGATTGGTAAGTGGCTTTCAAAAACTCTTTAGATACAATCAAAATGATTGCCACTACGTTCATCCACCTACATCTTATTGAATGAAATCTCTCAGCGTATCTTTTCCATCCTCAGCATGGCATCGTTTTCTTGAATGATGTTAAGGCTTAACATTCATACTGTAAGTTTATTGCGTAGGATGGCATTCATAAGATTCGCGTGCTAAGATAAAATTAAGACACTTAACAATGATGGCGCTTATTGTCGATGAAAAGAACTTCATAATAAAGCATCACTGGCTGAGCTACCTATACATTTATAAATAGAAATTGAAATAAAACTGAAAAGATTTTTCTTCCACATCCATTCCATAATTCAGTTGAATTAACTCATCCACTGAGTGGATCTATCTATTTATGACTTTTGTATAAAAATGTAATTTTGTAAGACCTAAGGCTGTGTATTCGCAGCAGGAATGCGGTAATGGCAAACGCTTAACTATGTATATGAAAATGATGGATTTGTGCTACTATTTGTCAGAGAGGTATAACACGCGATACATACATTATCCCACGCAAGGGAATCTCAATTTCGGTCAGTCATCCACCACATACCTTTATTTTCTTTCTGATTGTCCTGCTTAAAAACCACTAATCATATTTTCATGTAACTTGATGCCATTTATCTTGCTTCTAAATTTACCTATTCAATAATGTGAGATTCCTTTTTGGGTCAATCGTCATCCACTTTGTACAAAAAAGAGGGTATGCTGAAAAGGGCACTCTGTCTTCCATAGTAAGGAGGGTAGTAGTATAGTTTGGGAATAAACTTTGGAGAACATACCAACGCTTTCTTGTCAATACCTTCTCGTCGGGCCCCAAAATTCTTGCAAACATTTTCGGTCACTTCTTTTGCCAGTTGTTTAATGACTACTTCTCTTATATGAACAACTGAATCCAAACGTCCTTAGTCTCGGTCCATAGGAAGGGCTGCCAGCAATTGTTCTAAGGAAATGCGTTCAACACTTGGCCCAACCCTTGCTTTTTCTTTTTCTTATCTTCATTTCCAAAGGACCTTTTCCCATCATTTGGAAGAAATTATTTTTCATACCAATTCACACTTTGCACCACAGCATAGGAACTACTTTCTTTGCAACGAACCTGTTCCTTCAGTGTCATCATTGCAGGATTTAGACGTCATCTGCGATAGGGAACTTAACTTCCGTGGGCATATTGACAACATAATAAGGAGGACCAATTCTGCGTTTGGCTTTGTGAAACATTGGCCTAAGGAATTTTCAGACTACTACGTTCCCAAATCACTTTATATCACATTCGTCAGATCCATCCTCGAATGCACTACCCAAACTTATTGAAGCCGTTCAACACAGGTTTATACTTTTCTTCCTTGGTTGATAGTTTCAATTCAGGATTTTCCTAAAATTTTTGCAGACCCCAATCGGAGAAGTTTCAATGAACAAGAGGCTACAGATCTTGAGTTAGTTTGATCTTCCATGGATGTAGGCCAAGATCTCTATGCAAAATTCGCCATAATGTGGACTGAAAGATTCACAATTCCTGTGAACACCATGAAATCGACTGAATTGGCTTATTTTGACCTGAAGCACTTACGGTTGCGATATTTTTGGTACTTCGACCAGTGTGTTGACTCACTGGCACAGGAACATTCACTAGTGTATATGTCGACTCGAATTTATCCACTACAGCACTCACAACCTGGTGCGACGATTAATACGATCGAAAATTGCAGTAAGCATTCTTAAACTTGCGACCATCGACGTTGCTCGTTTGTGAACTTCACCATAATAAAAATGTAAATCTTGATCAACGTTATGACATTGACAGATCATTAAAAAAGTTTAAGGGTGCGTTTATATTAAAATACAAAATAATTAGGTCCTTATTGAGAAATACTTTACAAGGTCCCTTAGTATGTTCTAAGCTAATAGACGATTGAATCTTCGGTACCTTTACAACTGAACACAAATTTTTTATGAAAATTAGTAATATTTTTATTTAAGTCTAAAGTGCAAACACTGAGGTTAGTAATGAAATACAATATCTGTCAAATGTCCGCCTTAACCCTACAAATAATCATTTTTTTGATTGATCATTTTTTCGCGAATAACAGCTCTGTTAATTTCGTTTAGTGCATGAATCGTTGGTCAAGTATTGGCGTAGATTTTATCTATTTATCTATTTATCTTGGTATTTATAATACCAAGGAAAAAAATTAAATGGTGTTAAATCGCATGATCTCGGCGGCCATTAGTAGCAATTTTCAAGCAAAAAAAAGTTAGTCAACATCGTTCGGCAACGCAATCTATTCACTGAAATCGTATTTCGAAAAAGTACAGTACAGTGACACCGCTAGGTTTGAGTTTTCGAAGCCCCAGATGGGACAGTTTCATTTGTCTACATAGCCGTACCCAGACAAATGGAAATGAGCCTCATCACTCAGAATAATTTTGTGTAAAAAATTATGATCTTCTTTTGAAAAATGGGGTTTCAAGTGGTTTTGGATATGCCCAATTCCTATGATCGTCTTGAATTGGATACCAAGGTTGCCACTGAAAAATTTCAAATAGTCGACAAAAAAGTCGCCCAGAGCATAAAAAGTGTCCGCACTATATTATTTGCAGAAGTAAAGATCGATATCATGAAAATATCGTTTTAAATCCTATTAACAAAAGCAATTAAACCAATACAAACTATTAAGATAGACATGAAGGCAGCACTACAAGTATTTATCCTTTTCTTAAGTAATTACTGATACGAAACAGATTTGGTACCCGGCGGCCACAAGAGCAAGTTCCGTCAAAGGAATTTCCAAATTATTGTCACTTTTTTACGAACATATATAAACTTTTGCTACTTGCTCGTCAAAAGCTATTGAATTTCCCAAACCAAAAGCAGAGTTATAAAAGAATGCATTCGCAGAATTCATAAAAAATTTAGATAAAAACTTTAATTCACTATTCTTTTGAAGTCAGTGATTAATGCATTCAATTTTGGCAATCACTGAAGTTGAAGTCAGTAGTGAATTCACATATTTCACTGAAGTTAGTAGTGAATTCAGTTGAAGTCTGTGAATTTAACTGCAATAATTTTAATTCACTTGATACCAGGTGGTGGATCATGTTGATGTTAATGTCTGATTATAAAGCATTTTTGGACGAGATTCAATTTTTGAGGTAGCAAAGATACTGTGATGTTTGAAACGTGAAGGAGGTGTTAAGACTTCAAAACAAAACAAAAGAGGGTAAAATTGCTTAACCAAAATGACGAGACTCAACATCGTCTAATAATTTACATAAACTTTATTTTTTGCGAAAATTTTTCAAGGTTTTGAAACAGATACATTCATATTAACAGATACATATTAATGAATTCCAAAAATTTCAATTGAGTTCACTGACTTCAACTGATTTCAGGGAAATTCACTACTGACTTCAACGAAATATGTGAATTCGATTGACTTCCATAATGATTTCAATTCAGTGTTTGTTAAATGCATTAATCACTGACTTACGTTTTTTAAATGGACTTCAAATCATTTCTAGATGAATTCAATTGAGTTAACCCCTCAAAAGATTTGATTCTTTTACAACTCTGGCCCAGTAGCCAAGCAAGTAACTTGGCGGCATAATTTATAAATAAATCCTGAGAAAAGTGTCCCAAAAGTCGCCAAGATTTTAAAAAAGTGTTCAATTTTGACATTTTTCAAAAAAGTAGTCGCCTGGTGTACCCTGATGGATACATCTGAGTTTTAATCACACTCTCAGCTGCGACATCACTACCCTGTCCGAGACTTTCAAATTTATCGATTAAATTCACTATATCTGTGCGAGAAGGTGCTTGATGATGACCAAAATCAATATGAACTTTACGAAACATTTCCGCAATATTTTTACCGTTTTTGTAGTGAATTTCCTCTATTTTAACATGTTGTGTGAGTATGTATCGATCGATATTTAATAACCTCCTGGTTCTTTCTTTACCAAAGTCATCGCAATAATAGTTGAGTGTTGACTGTTCAACAATGGCGCAAAATTTAAAATGACACATCTTGTTGGATCACCCTTCGAGTCATCTAGTAGACTTCATATGTATGGTATCGCGTCATGGCTCACAACATCCAACATTTCTTATTTCGAAAATACTGATTTAATCTTAAAAGAATGGAAATTCTTCAGGACGACAATATATCTTAGATTGTCGTTTAAAAAATTGTTGAAACTCATTGTCGATGTACTAAGTACAAGTGAGGAGCACTTCCTCCGCCTTGTTATTGAATAAAAAATAAAGTCATTTATGAATGGTTTTTATTTTTTAATTTTTTCCTTAAAAAGACTCTTAACTTACCTCATTAAGAAGTACTTAAAAGTTCACCCATCAATTTTGTACAATAGGGTAAAATTGGCATTTGCAAATCCCTTATAATTGGTCCACGAAAAGCCCTTTTAAGATAATTACGTTATCTACTTTGTATGCATATACAAACATATGTATGTACGTAGCAAATATAATTCCTTAATGAATAATGGAGTCTTTGGATCAACAAAGCGTCTATTGGTGTATTTGATGTTCATGCATACCTACGCATGTGTCAATATTCTCGTCAATTAATCTCATCACTAATCTCCGAAGTCGTAATTTGGATTAAAATTGCATTATGCCATTAATTTGAACGTATAATTTTGTCTCATGAGATATCCAGTAATATTCATCCCTCTAAGGTTTATGATTCCTCTAAGATTTATGATTCCATCGCATCTAACACATTTTAGGGAAGTATACCTATTGTGCTATATTTAAGCTCCTTTTCGGAACAATAGAGGGACTTAACCATAACGTCATTGCTATATATTCCTGCAGTTAATACTTTACATTGTTTTTAATTCGCTAAAGCGCAAAAGATTTAACACTTTATCGCATGACCATAATAAAATCTGATTTTCTCATTTAATTTAATATTTAATTATATGGAAGAATATTTCCCTTAATTGTTTCCCCTTCCGTGTAAATATGTATGAATGTAACTTGCCGCAAATTACCCACAAATTTATCGGGCCATAAAATTATCCAACTGCCTCTTTTCAGAGAAAAAAAAAAAAAAAGACTATGACCTTTTAAATTTACAACATTTGTAGCGGAAGTCCTGGTAACCGTTAACAATCGAATTAAGCCTTATTAAGTACGTGCATTGTGGCATTGTATAATTCCTCTTTAATTGTTGTAGTAACTCATTTCGTTTTCCGGTGAAAGGTTTTATGAATTTCCTGTGATAAAAATTAATACATACATACATGTGTATGTATGTTCGAAGGACATGTAGTATAACCCAAAATCAGAAGCAACTAAGGCGCGTAAATAGACTGTGCAATTATAGGGAGGTTACGTCATGATCTGATGGGCCATTCAATTAGAAATAATCCTTATTTTATTCGTTCAGTTTGAATGTCTTATTGGACCGATTTCCACCTAAATCACTATGACTACGAATGAAGGAATAACCTTAGATTTAAGTATCACCATTGCGGCATTTATAACTAACTTCGTTAACCCTTTCTTACAAGATTAATAATTTTCCATCATCCTAGTAAATTTAACTTGATATATTAGTAGTATACGAGTATGTAGCTAGATTTGGTTAGAGCCTTGTTATTAGGTACTGACTGTAGTTAGTGTTCGTGCGGCAACTAGGACGGTAAAGTCTATTAAAAAAATGTAGTTAGGCAAAAATCTGTACGTTGAATGTATGTTGAAGCTTTTCATGACAGTTCTACTCTTGGACCATCGCAAACTTTAAGGTAGACTTCCGTAGACTTAATATTTTTTTAACCTTATTCTAAAGTTCCAGTGCCAACGGGAATGTATCTTAGTATCATTCATACTATATGTATCTAAATATCCTTTGTGATAGTAAGGAAATGCTCATAGCACCTACTAAGGTTCCACTCAGTAAGTTCCATACAGTTTTGTACTGCTTTGATTCAATACATAACAAACTTAAACTTGATTTTGTGTCCTGTTATCATGGAATGGTAACCAAATAGTCTGTGGATACTCCATTGGCTGTGACGTCAATTAGGCAACAGCCATAGCGTTAAAAAACAATTGGAGACACCAACCTTACCTAAAATCTGATGGAAAAATATTTCGGCAATCTAAAAGGTTTATCAAGCATTATTCTATAAGGAAATCCTTAATCTATAACAGCCAAGTGAAGTATTTAGTCTACAGAGTAAAGCCATAATAATGATAACACAATATGATACTCACTTAATACCAAAGTAACGAGTTTCACAAACTATCGATTGCCCGAGGTAAATCTGCTGGTGAAGAAATTTGGACTTACCCCAGATAGCATTACAAAAATGTAGTTGTCGATCTACACATCACTATCACGGGGTTGACAACCAAAACTGTACAGGAGAGTGCAAACATTAGCGAACAAACAGCTAAGTTTTGAGAAAGTCTTGCCACGAAACAGGATAGGATATGAGAAGCGATTAAAGTCAATGAATCTTTGTCCTAACTATTTGTCCTCAGCACAGTAGATCTTTAAGATCGCAAAGTCAGCATGTGAGCAGGGATCAATTAGGACCTAAGTCTACTTTACAAAATCACTTGAATACATTCTTGTAGTATGGTTTAGCACAATAGTTATAACCATAAGCCCAATACTTTCTTTGTCGGATACGGAAACACTCCATTCAAGTTGTACCACCAGGATACAAGACCCAGTTTTACCCATTTTATCAATCACTGAGTTTAGTCATGAATAATTTAAAGTATAAGCACTCACCACATCAGCAACGTAGATCTACTACCTGATAAGAGCATTTTGGAACTTAAATATAAATAAAGGGTTTTACTTTTTTTATGATCCGTCAATGTCAAAAGGTCCAAATCTTCACACTACGGCAGATCTTGGAAAAAACCCAGGAATTTCAAATCGATACTCACCACCTTTTTATCGTTTTCAATGCCGCCTATGACAGCATCTATAGAGAAGAGTTATATAGATCTATGTCTAGTTTTGGCATTCCTGCCAAACTCGTCCGGTTGTGCAGGATGACGATGGGAAAGACCTTACCGAGACCTTTGATGTCAAAAAAGGATTCAGACAGGGCGACGCGTCCGATTTCTTCAACATCGTTCTTGAAAGAATTGTGCAGAACTCACACGCCAACATCAGAGGCACAATTTTTCAAAAGTCCGTACAACTGCTCGCATATGACGATGATATTGACATAAGCGTGATATTAACAAAGCGTGATGTCAGTAGTGCTTTTGTGACCATTGAGACGGAAGGGGCTAAGATGGGTTTAACGGTTAATGAGGGCAAAACAAAGTATATGCTGTCAACAAAAAGGACACACAACACCGACGACTCGGACAGAACGTCACCCTCGACAGATGGAACTTTGAGGTAGTTAAGGACTTTGTTTATCTAGGATCCGCTATAAATTCAGACAATGACTAGCGCTGAGATCAAACGAAGATTAACTCTTGCCAAATCGCTGCTTCTTTGGGCCAGTAAGTCAATTGTGTAGCAAAGCCCTCTCTCGAACAACTAAAGTATCCCTATATAAGACCTTGATCATCCCAATCCTGCTCTATGGTCCAGAGGCATGGACTATGTCAAGAATGGATGAGGACGGTCTCGGTTGTTATGAGAGAAAAGTATTTCGGGTGATTTTTGGTCCCGTCTGCATAGACGGAGAGTGGAGAAGAAGATACAATCAGGAGCTGTACGAGCTATACAGCGGCATCGACCTAGTCAGAAGAGTTCGAATACAACGAGTAAGATGGTTGAGTCATGCACAACGGATGGACAACAATGCTCCGGCCCTGAGAGCCTTCGAATCCACCCCAGAGGGACGATGTAGTAGAGGAAGACCTCGCCTAAGGTCCTCAACCAACTTGGTGTGCGAAACTGGAGGCAGCTAGCTAAAGATCGAGCTGGCTGGAAAGGCTTGTTGGATGAAGCCCAGGTCCACCCCGGACTGTAGCGCCGCTTAAAAAAAAAATGTCAAAACGTTAGTCAAGTCTTACATTTTTATGATAAAGTTCAGGAACGAGCAACGTTTGAAAATTACTAAAAATTTCTACCGAAATTCTGAGTCGGTGGTCGCAAGTTTAAGAACGCTTACTCCAATTATCGTGCGTGCGTGCTGCAGTGGATAAATTCAAGTCAACATATTCACTATTGAATGGTCCTGTGCCAGTGAGATGACACCCCCGGTCGTAGTACTGAAAATATTGCAGCTGTAAGTGCTTCAGTTTTGGCTTCAGCCAAAATCAGTCGATTTCATCCCGTTTAAAGGAATTAGGAATATTTCAGTCCACATTGGGACGAATTTTGCGTAAAGATCTGGGCCTACACTCTTACAAGATCAAACTAACTCAAGAACTTAAGCCTCTGGATCATTTGAAGCCCCGAAACTTCTCCAATTGGGTTTTGCAAGAGTTTGAAGAAAATCCTGAATATCATCGAAATATAATCTCGCGACGATGTTCATTTTTAGCTTAAAGGTTTTGCCAATAAGCAAAATATGCGTTATTGGACAGAAACAAAAGTGACCGTGTGATGAGGATTTTATGTCAGAGGTTTGATTGGATAGTATTTTTTCGTCGATGAAAATGATAGCCATGTTACGATCAATGGAGTTCGCTATCGTGCCATGTTGACTAGATTATTTTTACCCAGAATTGGATAGACTTATAATCAGTGATATGTGGTTCCAATAAGATGGTGCCACACACCACACGGCTGGTCAAACAATTGATCTATTCAAAGGGAGGTTCGGTAATCGTTTAATCTTGAGAAATGGTGCAGTTGAATGGTCATCTAGTTCATGCGATTTAACGGCGTTAGATTTCTTTTTATGGAATAACATTAAGTAGTTGGTTTATGCCAATTAGCATAAGAGAAGTTCAGGAACTATATTAAACGCGAAATTGGCTACATTCCGGCGGATATGTGTGGAAGAGTGGTGGAAATTGGCTCCAAAGAATCCACCGCTGCAAACGTGCTCGCAGTGTTCATATGAACAAAATCGAATTCCATATTTAAATTTAAATTTGTGTACTATATCTGGAACAAATTTTAGCCCAGTATATCAATTACTTTGTGTTTTATGTAAATTTGGCGCGACTGGTCCATAGGACCCATGACCTAAGTTCCCATAACCATTCGCAATGCGCGTGTTGTATTTTTCACATAAAAGGAAGGGAGCTACTGTTTAATGCCGAGTCCGTAGGACAATTTTTGTTTTTGAGAATCTTTTTCATGACAGTTTTATTCTTGGATGCTTGTTGGACGGTCGAGATAGATGGGGCCGTGACAAAATTGTTGGCGTTGTCTAGGATTCCAACCTCGAACCTGCAGTTTAGTAGTCACTAACCACTGAGCCCACTTTTAGATGGAAATTGGATAACACCCCAGTCCAGGATCAGAGTGTGGCCGAAGCCAGTCATGAGGGCTACAATATGCGACTTCAAATGTGCACAGCAGCTGAATTTCCTACATCATTGTATCAGACGCTACAACCATGCAACCAAGTTCGTAAAACAATCTGAATGTCAAAGTCATCAAAACTCCAGTGAGAATAATTCAAAAACTGCCTTGTCTAAGGCGATATTTTGCTTTCATATTAAAAGAGCATCTAGAGCAGCAACCTCACTTCTAATCCACTTTCCTAGTCCTTATGTATAAGAAAATGGATGAAATTTCTTACCTATCGTTTCAGGGTATTGACTTTAACTATTTTGAGTACTTGAACTTCAATCTTGAATAACTTATAAACTTTTAGCATAAAGGTGCAAGTTCGTATGAGCCAGTCGTGCACTTTATTGCGGAAAATACGATATTAAGTCGTTTTCTCCCACTCGAATTTCGGAGAATCCTTTCATATCTTCCATCTACAGACAATTAAGAATTACTGTGCTGTAAATTTCAAGTTTCTATGTCTAGAGGTTTCGGAGAGAATGTTATTGTAACCTAAGCGTTTTCGGTTTTATAGTATTTAAGATAAAAATAAAAAATACAAAACCAAAAATCAATATAACGATACTATCGATAGTTTTAGTATGATCCATTATGGTTTTATCCATTAATAAAACCGAGAAAATAATTGACGTACTTTCGGCGTTTTTATTTTTTCAGAGAGAGAATACCAGACTAATTCATTGGTCGAAAATAACTATTCAAAGAACTGTGTAATAAATTTTAAGAAACTATAGTGTCAATGCACAGTAATTACACATCAAGTGTGACTACTTTTCTATGTCATTAACTCAACGACGCCAAAAAGGAGTACGAAGGATATGTTGGTAATTACTTTAAGTACTTACTTCCACATCTGCTTATTACATGGGAAGTCTGAATATTGAATAATAATTGAATATTTATGACAAAATATCAATATCGTAAAAGTGTTGGTGTTTCCTGCTTCCATACGTGCCAAGGAAAAAAAAAAAACAGAAAGGAATAAAAGGAAAACATATGGAAATTAATGTGACCGCAATCGGAAAATCTTCTTTTAGGTTTTAAACTTCTGTGTGTGTGGTGTGTACATTAAGTATGATCCCATTTATTCCAGATCCCACCCAAACATCATCATTTTGTTCCTTATTTACCGCATCTCTTCGGGCCAAAATGCAAATTAATTTATCGATTACGAACGTTCATCTGGAAGAACGAAGCAGAGAGCACAGGAATGCTTAAAGCATACATACATACATATGTATGTACATATGTATGTATATGCATACCAATTGATTTTTGTCTGTAATTTGAAAAGATATCTCAGGAGAGCGTTCTCCCAGCTTTAGATTGAACAAAGGATGGGAAATTGGGAGTTGGCTCCTTTGCCTGATAGGTGCTGTTAGCGTTAGTTCGATGTGGAATTTTCAATTAATGTGGAACACAACGTATGTACAAATATAAATTGTACGATTTTATAATTGCCAATTAAAACTTGAAATTATACACGCAATTTCATGGTTTTGGTATTGGCATGAAGTGCTATTAGTATGATTTAATTTACGACTTTATTATTTGATAGTTATCATAGTTATCTTTGGGTTAATTCCTACATTTATGAGGAATAACTTTTGCTTTTGGTATTACACTCTAGTCGTTTAGACATTCACTTGTAGGTGTACTTATAGCATCTATAACAACGAATACGTTCATCACAAAGTACACAGGACTTTTTAAAAATAGATATTTTTAATGCGGCCATCTATTGGCAATTATGTACATCGTGGTCGGGAAGGTAGTTCCTTCACTGATGTACTGTCAATATTTCATCGGAATAAAAAAAGAGCGATTTGAAAGACCGAAAGCTTGTCTTATGGTACCAAACTTTCTCTCAGTGACCAAATGGCCAGGATTTGGTAGCTGCATCTAAAGGGTTTTCCTCTTTCACTAATCATCAAACTGTCACTGTCAATTTATTCAGTAAACTCAAAATTTTCATCATGGTAAAGTACACGAACGAGCAACGTCTGCAAATTATAAAAATTTTCTACCGAAATTTGGAGTCGGTGACTGCAACTTTAAGAGCGTTAACTCCAATTTTCGGTCGTAATTCTCGCCCTAGTAGACAGGCAATAACAAGTTTAGTGCAAAAATTTGAGTCTACATATTCGTTGTGTGATGTTGCCGTGTCAGTGAGACAACGGGTTGGTCGAAGTGTCGAAAATATCGCTGCATATCAGTCAATTTCACGGCGTTCTCAAGAATTGTGTATCGCTCATGGTTATCGCGCTATGATCAGCGATTATTTTTGGCCCGAATTGGAAGATATGGACTTAGACGACATGTGGTTTCAACAGGATGGTGCCACAAGCCACATAGCACACGTTGCAATCGATTTATTGAAGAGTAAGTATGGTGAGTGTGTTATCTCAAGAAATGGGCCAGTCGATTGGCCGCCTCGTTCGTGCGATTAAACGCCGCTTGACTATTTTCTGTGGGGCTACGTTAAGTCATTGGCTTATGCCAACAAGCCGACGACGTTGGAAGAGCTCAGAGTCAACATTGAATGCAAAATAGCGGCCGTTTCGGCCGAAATGTGTGGCCGAGTCGTTGCAAATTGGGTCCAACAAATCGACCGCTGCAAACGTGCCGGCGGTGGCCATATGAACGAAGTCGAGTTCCATTCATAAATGTTTTGATTGTACATCAAGCCGATAATAAAGTTTTTGAAATATCTCAAATGGTTTGCGTTTTATTTAAAAAAAAAGTTGTCAAGTCCTTATTGGAAAACCCTTTATAAGATACGAAGAGACCGGAAAATGGAAAACATTTGTTGTTACGTCATTCTACTTATACTATGATTCGATAATACTTCCGCCCCCGAAGGTTTTTATTGAACTCATAGAGTATTGTAATTCTCGGGAAATAGGACTACTCATATGCACGGATGCTAATATTCAGATTATAGTCTGGTGCAGCAGCAAATGCAATGTACGAAGAAGCCACTTCCTACACTTCCTACTATCGTCTGCTATGGTAATCAAGAATGTTGGTTCTCAGCCGACCTTTGTTACAACAAAAAGAAAGGAGGTGATTGAGTTCACGTTATCTAACTTTGTTACAACAAAAAAAAGGAGGTGATTGAGTTCACGTTATCTAACCAATACTTCAAGTCGATTATAAACTGGAGAGTTCTGTCGGAGGTGTCCATGTCGGATCATAGGTACATCGCCTTCCAAACCAAACGCGAAACGCCATTCCTTTGCAGGAGAGGAGGAATCTAAGACAAATCTGTCAAAACTCCTCCTAAACTCAGAACAAGACGGAAGATCGATGTAGCTGCTCAAAATCTGACTAGTATCATCACCAGATGTTTCGATCTGATGTGCCCGGTTATGAAAACCTCCTAGCCAGTTTCCTGGTGGAACCTAGTAGAGGAGAAGCCAGAAAACTTGTAAATTGGTCACTCAAGTCAAATTTAGATGGAGACTGGAACGTTTTTCCGATTCAAATACAAAGATAAAGATTTTCGTGAAAAGATCGAAACTCTAGCTGTAACCAATCGGTTGGTTAAAGTTAACAAAAAAGGCAAACAAATCACACTGAAGTCGCTTAGAAAACCCGACGGTACCTAGACCTACACTCAGACGAAAGTGATTGGGTCACAGCTTAGCCCGCCTGTGCACGATGAGCTTGATCGTAGCTCGAAACTTGGGTTAGCTGGTATACTGCATTCGCCGTGGCAATAAATGAGGCTATCAAATATGCTGTAGCACTATTTGACAAAAGAGTCTAGTACCGATCGAGCGTATCCAGCCTTGCTGCAACAAGGTATAAACCAGCGGCTGCCAACTCTGAAGAGAATCTTCATTGCGTGTCTGGCATATATTCCTATATCTTGGCGTATGGTTCGAGTGGCTTTTATACCAAAACTCGCTAACAGTTTCAGACCTATAAGTGTGTCTTCCTTCTGCTGGCATACCACAAGGCTCTGTACTCAGTTTGTATTTTTGTTACACTATCTACGATGACATACTGTGCTTTCTCTACTCGAATAGGCGAAAATAATCGGATTCCATCATGATAGCGTCAGTACTATGTACTAAACTGTTGAGGAAGTGAAGCAGATGAGCAGATGAGATTGCGATAATAAGAATCATTTGGCTAGCCTTGCAGATAGTAAGACAGAATCAGTTCTCTTTCAGATCATAAAGAATGTGGTTCCTGCCACTGGGACACATGTGAAAGGATACCCTTCTCCATAGCTGATACAAGATGAAATTAATATTGTGGTCGGGATTTGGAGAGTGGAAGTCCTTAGTCGTTGCGTCAGTTATAAGCATTGTTAGGCGGTATTGTATAATAAATGATAAATAAAGAGCTACTAACAGAATAATTCGAAGCTACAGAGCTTAGTGAATCATTGACTGAGTGTCTGAAACAAGCTACTTTTAAAGAGTCTTGGGAAGGAACTGAAGTAACTGGATGAGCTTATTCTTTATAATACTATTTTTATTTAATTCACTTATATACTTCAGAATTCATCTAAATATATTAACATTATAATTTAGTGCAAATGATAAAGTTACACAGAAGATGGCAAAATGTGCACGTTGGCGCGTTCGCAGCGGTGGTGTCTGAAGTTGTGAACGATGGCGCGGTCGCAGCGGTAGTCTGTGAAGTTGTACACGATGGCTGCTTGACACTTGGCTTTTTTATTAAGGTGTTACCACATGTATGATCACAACAGGAACAAATAGATTCTATTATTTTTCGGCGAAAATTGCATCCATATAGACAGTCAGGGTATGCAATAGAACACGCAAATCCAGTATGGAAAAATAATTTAAAGGGATTCAAGACCATAAGAAAAAACCTGGTTACAATCGAATCAAACGGGATCGGGATCAAACCAGCAATTATCATATTTGAAAGCTACTCCCCACTCTACTATCACATCCGCCAATTATTGAGTCACAATCTATTTTAGTACAATTACGTGAGTTTGTAACTTTTAATTCATACACAAACACCATACGTCGAGGTACATATAACGTAATGCAAAAATTACCATATATATGAATTAGTTCCACATTAGTTTCGTGCAACAACATAATTTTCGAATGCAATTTAAAATTCAAAACCAAATCCCATTTAAATTCCATACTTCTTGTGTACGTACATGCATATTTGGTTTATCTACCAATAATCTAATAATATCCGCTTTTCGAAAAGCAACCTCATTCATCTGCCGCCGGCCTGAGTTAACCCCGACAGCGACCCCTTTAACAAAAAAAAAAAAAAGCTTCTCGCAATTTATTCGGATTACAATAAACAAAACCCGATTAGTTATATTGAATTTCAAAATTGAAAATTCAATTAAAACAAACCACCGAAGGGACTATAATGGTTCCACTTACAATGGTTTCATCGCGCGTATACCACCATCATCGATGCCGACTCCAATTTGTTGCCATCCGTAACGTGAGCCCACTAATGCGATTCTCTTCCTGCTGCCAGTCGCCCTTTTTGAATTAATAAATCTGTTGAATCTGTAAACATGTCTTTCAATATGGAGGCTCCCCCCACAAGTAAACAAGGGACGGTGCCTTATTACATCGCCCGCCAGGAGGCATACGCAAAATTTAATTTCTATCACCATTATACTATAGAAGGCAGCTGCCCACCAACATCAATAAATTTCCTCATCGATGTAGAAAATGCAAAATTGGTAGTTTGAAATTCCACAACCAATACCGAAGTCCACCCGTTCCGTTCCGATCGATCACTTAAGCATAGCGCCCCATAATAATGGTGGCGTGAATCGAAAATTTTGAATATCTCCAAAGCATGCCCCCGCCTAAAAATAACCAAAAATATCTAACAAAGTTCAAATGCAGCTCGCGCAATTTTGCGGTCTAAAAATATACATAAATGAGAGGCATTCGCGTTTCATAATATTTGTGTGCAATTTTGTATCTAATGAATGATTTATGGCCAAATTGTGAGTATGGACGACGCAGCAAAGTGCAAAAGTAAATAAATTTGTCAGCGGCGTGCCTATAGAGAGGGGGCGAGGCGCTAATGGTTTTATTCAACCTCAAGACTCTGCGCGATGGAGGGTACTTAAGCTGTGTTGTGATATATATTTCACACTTTCGGATGCAGCCATGGCAAGTGGCCAATTTTTCAACCAACGCGAACGTCTGTTTACGAAGAGAATTGACGCGGATTCTCGCAGTAATTGACGATAATCATAATTGGTTAAATAACTTTTTTTTTTATCGCAAATCCATGAGACGAAGGAGTCGGCAAATCCTTTGTTGTCGGGTCCAAAAATATCGACGCAATGGCATTTCGAAATTGTAAATATTTTGGTGTTAGGAAAATCTCTATTGGGTGGGTATTTGGCGAATTTGGCATGCAAATGAATGAGTGGTTTTGTGAATTGATATTTTGACAGGTGTGATGTGAGATATTCGGGGTGTTTTTCTGAATTTTGAGGAGCATTTCGATAAATTCTTTATAGATGCTCGTATTTCATAAGTCATTTTGTCCTCCCAAATTGAGCTGGATGACAGCACTTTATCTGTAAGGATGTTCTCCCACTGAAAGTGACATAAATTTCATCTGACAAGCTTTTTCAGAAGCGCGCACTTGGAGAGTATATCCACGTGCATGACGGATAAATGTAAATGACTTGAAGAAAAGTTCAGCAGCGTTTCAGGAGAAGAAAAAAATGTACACATGTACACATTTTACCTACTCTGTCTGGAACTGGATAGTAGCTCTAACTCCAGTTGTCGTAATGAAAATTTTTAAATCTGAATCTGCTCGTCATAAGCAAGCGAAGACGTTTGGAAGGTTACAGCTTAGATTATAGATAAAGAATGCTTCCATGCAGACCTTTAACTGAAAAATTTCACAAATTGTCACAAAAAATCAATTAGTACAACTGGGAACATCTAAATAAAATCACTGGTGTTAATGAGCTCTACGAATAGTTTAGAACAACAATTACTAATTTAAGGACATCGTCAACTGCTATAAGAGGAAAAAATACAAGAAACAACGAACATGATTGGATGACTTATGAGCTAAGAAACGCATGCCTGGAGAGAGATGGACTATACAGGAGATACAAAAACAATAGAAGAAATCAGGATTATGAAAAGGAATTTAAACAATTTCGGAACGACCTGAACAAAAAAGTTAATACCACTAAATTAACGTACTATAAACAACAGTTCCAAAAAGCAAACAAAAATCCTAGAGAAACCTGGACAATACTAGGTAGGAAATCCAACAATCTCGACGATGTCTTAGCAAACAATTTTGCAAACGAGAAACCATTTGATGTCCTTGTTAACAAATTCGTTAACAAACTATTAATAGAAATCGAAAATACAATACACAGATGTGAACACAAAACTTTTCTTGGTATAGCGAAATTTGTATATCGCTCAATGTATCTGGAAGAAGCCACTGTAGTAGAAATAGAGAATATTCTTATCTCACTTAAGGAAAATAAGTCTGCTGGTTTAGATGGTATAAGACCCAAAGATCTTACATATAGTTCAAGGGTACTAGCCCCCATAATAACAAAAATATTTAATATGAGCTTAGAGCAATCAATTGTTCCACAATTGCTACAAACGACGTACGTCACTTCAAATGGTCCATCGGCTTCAATTCTTGAGTCAGCTTGATCTTGTATGGGTGTAAACCAAGATCCTTACGCAAAATACGCCATAATGTGGTCTACGCACATACGCCGTGGAATTGACTGATTTGGATCGTTTACTACGGTCGCCTGAACGACAGCGATATTTTTGACACTTCGACCAACCCGTTGTCTAACTGACACGGCAACATCACACAACGAATATGTAGACTCAAATTTTTGCACTAAACTTGTTATTGCCTGTCTACTAGGGCGAGAATTACGACCGAAAATTGGAGTTAACGCTCTTAAAGTTGCAGTCACCGACTCCAAATTTCGGTAGAAAATTTTTATAATTTGCAGACGTTGCTCGTTCCTGTACTTTATCGTGGTAAATGAAAATGTTGAGTTTACTGAATAAATTGACAGTGACAGTTTGATGATTAGTGAAAGAGTGCGTTCACAAATTAAATTCAAAGTTGTCAAGTCCCTATTGGAAAACCCTTTACAAGAATGGTAAGAAAAATTAAATTTCGAACTATAGACCAATCTCCATCCTTTCGGCTATAGATAAAGTGTTTAAAGTCAGTTGTACCTAGGAGGCTCCACCAATATGTTGAAAAATACAAACTCCTAGAAAACAAACAGTTTGGTTTTAGACAAAATAAAAGCATAAATCGATTACTTGGAGATTTTACGAATAGAATAAACAACAGTCTTGACAAGAACCACAATATAATTGTTCTATAGATTGATTTCAAAAAAGCTTTTGATACGCTGTGTCATAAAAACATTTTACTAACTTTAGACAAAATTGGTGCACGAGGACCCATATTGAGATGGTTTGAAAACTATCTGAAAGACAGAAAATATAAAGTAAAAATTATGGATACATATAGCGAGGAGGAGGATTCTAAGTATGGAGTTCCGCAAGGTTCGAAATTAGGTCCACTTATCTTTATAATATATATAAATGATTTGTTATCAGTTCTTAAAAAAAGGCAAGGATGATGCCTTTGCGGATGACACAGCCATCTTAGTCAGTCATAAAAACATCGAAACCGCGGAAACAATAATGCAGAGCGAATTTAACGCAGTTACGGCTAAAGACAAAAGTTATGCATATCCTCATATTATGAAGCACAAAATAAATATCAAAATGCACAACGCGGAGTGTTTACATATAGCAGAAAATCATCTGAAGCTAAACAAAGAAGATGGTTATTCAATATCTATTGATAAATGTATCGACGTATAAATATCTGGGAGTAATCGTGGATTATAATCTGAAATGGAGTTACAACATACAAATGGTAACAAATATAAAGTTAAAAATTAAAAGATGAACTTAAATACTTGTGAAAATAAGAACTCAAAATAAATTTTAATATTTTTGTAACCAATCTTCTGCAGACAAGCCCATAAGGTTTTGAAAATACTAATGATGAATGAATGTAAAAGTTTATAAATTTTTTTAACTAATAAAAATTTAATTGAATTGAAATCAGAAAGTCGCAAAAGGACATTTGAAATGTTTACCAATTGAAATGAAAAACTTCGAATTTGACAAAAAAAAGGTTTATTTCCCGCTCGGCCATAATGCCTGGGTATACCCTGCCCAGCGTACTCATTCACTTGCAAATCTGCGAGCAAGTGTCTTTTAATCTTTTTCATTAACTCCTAGGCTTCAGTACTTTTTTTCGATTTGAAGAGTAAACTTAAAGTTTTTCTACTCTAACTAATCCTGGACAAGAATACTCCATTTCAAACTCCCTGTAACTCCCAGTTTCTCAAAAAATTTAGAAATCAGATAATAAGGATAATAAGGTTTTGTGATCCACAATCACCAGAACTATTTGGAGATGAGTTCCAGTATCGTTATTTGGACGATTTGCACGATTATCTCTAGTTCACCAAATATAAACGGAAAAGCCATGTCATACATATACCTAAATAGTCTTTCTCTCTGAACCTTTAAAACCAGCGACTATCTTTTGCTTAGCCTTATCTAAGAGGCTTCAAAATATTCTAAGTGTAAGTATGATATATTGGTAAATACTAAACAATATGAAAGTTTTTCAGATCAACAGTATATAGGGTAGTGAAACCGACTCGTTTGGTGGGCATAACATAGTGTACTATCAGTCCAACGCAGTGTTCAAATTCTGATTTTCCTCTCACCTTACTTACCTGAAAAAGTAGAAAAATACCAAAGCAATGTTGCGACAGTGAAGGATCAGTAAAAAGTCCTAATAAAATAGAGCTAGTACCTAGCATCAGAAGGTAAAAACTAAGTCTTGGGATAGTCACTCTTAAGGGGACGCATATTATGCGGAATAATGAGGTAAGATGCATATAGGTATGTATGTACATATATAGTACATATTAGGTTAGTTAAACCATAATGATCAAGCCAATAGTAATACACGTATTTGTAGTGGAATGAATGAAGATAGGATATAATAGCCAAGCACTGACTTAAAAGGCTACTGTAGATATCTATAGATAGAAACTGTAGCATACGCAAGTCAAGCCCCTTTATAAAAAACCCCACAATTAAAAAACATATTCAAAAGTATCTATATATTGTGGGAAAAATTTCGTTCAATCTCAGGATTAACGACAAAGTTTCTCTACATTGATATAGACATACTGAATTTGAGAAAGCGGGAGAAGTAATCGACACTTTAGGAACTACCTGTAAAGTAATCAAGGAATTTGGGACTTAATTACAATTACCTAGTACTTATTTTTTTTAAGTACAAGTAAATTCCTTGGTAGTTGAACTTAAACATTTTTAAATACCAGTACCGGGACTTGTACTTGTATTTGCAATTCCTTCGAAGTACTTGAAAATATGATCTTAATTATTTACTTACTTTGGAATTGTACTTAAGTCTTTTTTTTAATTCCTTTTAATTACTTTCAATTCCTTTTAAGTACTTATTTATTGTACTTGTGCTGGTACTTGTACTTGAATTTTACAATGTGGCAAATCTACGTGAATCCAGGACTTACATTCACCAGGGAAGTACTGCTTGATAACAATCCTATGAAAACTAAGTTTAGGAATCAAAAGATTTTTGGTCACCTAATTAAAATGAGGAAATGGAGTTTTTATACACAATTTTGAAGCGTATCAGGAAAACAAATTTGTAAAAAGGCTAAAAATATTATTTAGGAGGCAGAGTGTGATCAAGTAACAAAACCATTAAAATCTCTCATTTCAGGTAAGTCGTAGGAGTACGTAGGAGTACACCAAAACGAATTGTGATCTCCCCCCTTCTTTGGAACATAGTGGTGAACGAGTTGTTTCTAATCCAGGGCTGATCCTTTTCACAAGAAGGTATAAAATTCCCAACTTTATTCCACCGAAAATAAACTAAACTTCCACAGTAAATTAAGCTATAAAACCAACATCCTTGAGCGAGTTAAGAACGCCACTACGGCTCTGTACTGCTGCAAAAAGGTCTTGGAAATAAATGGGGACTTCAGCCTCGAATTACATATTGGCTCTATCTATTCGTTATCAGGTCCATACTCGACCACGTACACCGTGATTGTCCGTTGGACAGCGCTGGTAAAGACGGCTGGTAAAGACGGCAGGCGTCTGCATTAGTAGACCCCTGAGGACTACTCCAACTATGGCAATGGACATGCTGTTCCATATGGTTGCGCTCAACATTTATTGCAAACAAGTGACAGCAAATGCGGCCATTCACATGAAAGCAATTGTTTTGTGGATTAGTCTGCGAACTAGAAGCCATCCCAAATGATACTGATTACTACCTTCCCCAGCTCCTTTTCAACAAAAATTTCGAACGTATATAGTCTTGTAGTTTATCCGTTCGCTTCTATACTGACGGGTCCAAAACGGAAACAGGTGTGGGGGGAGGCGTTTTTTCTTAAGATATAAATTGCAAAATCTCCTGCCCCCTTTTTAACCACTGTATTGTGTTCGAAGCGGAAATCATGACGATAAGGGAGGCCATGTCGTGCCTAAGGTACAATGTGGTCTCTGTGACGAATATCACCATTTTTACTAATAGTCAAGCCGCAATTAAATCCCTGGATTCGGTCACTTTTAATTCCAAAGTCGCCCTTTCTCCTTATTTGGGTGCCAGCCCATAGGGACACTTTAGGTAATTGCATGGTCGACGAACTCCCCAGGCATGGCTCAACTATGTCGATTCTTCCGGAGAAGGGTAATCTCAACATGCCTTTCGCCACTAAAGAACTCCTAACCAAACAACTCCTAACCAAAACAGCGATAAAAGCTACTAACCGAAGTCGGTCGACGTGCATCACGTGCTCCATCATGAAATAGATCTGGCCAAACCTGGATCTCATGCGCTCCAATAGTCTAATAGGACTAAAGAGATCCCTCTTCAGCACAACAGTATGTGTCATAAAGGCGCACTTCATTATTGCCCTCAGGGTGGGTCGCGAGAGTTTAACAAAAGAAAGCTAGCAGTCCGCTTCAGACCTAGACCTCAAGCTGTTCGAAAGAGTTCCGAAAATGTTGACAACGATGGGCAGGGAGCTACAAAAACTTTTATGTGGTACTTCTGCCAGTAGCTTGATGGGTAAGAGTTAGAGTTAGTTTACAGCAACTGAAGAACACCCTTCTTTAGTTAACTCCCCAAAATTTATGAAGAAGGTGCAAGCTCTAATGGTTTATCATGGTATGTCACATAGAGCATATGCCCAATCAATAACAGAAGTAAATCAACGAACTGCAAGTCGACATTCACATACTTTCTTTCTGCTTCAAAGTTTCGTACTACGTTCATTCATTAATCGTATGTGGCCACCACTTCGGTTTTGCCAAAAACTTAGTTTGAAACTACTGACCCGAAGAATTAAAGTTATTCGTATGTTGAACAAAATTGTTTTACAAGTGGAGCATATGCTATGTGTCTGTTAAAGCTTTTCCGTCTCGTATGAGGTAAGGCAAATTGAAAATAAGATTCAACCGCGATCTTCATGATCTGAAAGCTATAAAATGTCCATCGCTCATGCTTTAACCGAAAGAATCTTTAAATCACATCTCACGGTCGAGGA
The DNA here is from genome assembly GCA_905220385.1 of Xylota sylvarum. Classification (NCBI taxonomy): domain Eukaryota; kingdom Metazoa; phylum Arthropoda; class Insecta; order Diptera; family Syrphidae; genus Xylota; species Xylota sylvarum. The sequence continues at coordinate 52,239,744 of LR999958.1, forward strand.
CATGGAAAACGAAGAAATTTGGGATTCGATTTCGCAAATTAGGCGATCGTGAATCTCGAAAGGCTTGATGAAGCAGATTGGAGAATATAAACCAAGAAAATAAGTAAGTAAACTCTAAACTATTTAACTTAATCCTATGTGAAAAGTGTAACGGCTCTATCTCGACGACCAAATGATGTCTCCGCTATGCAAACTTAACATCCATAGGTACCTTTCTCTTCAACAAACTGAGGCCTTTGCCCTGATATTGCGAGCTCTACGAAGTTACGAGGTAGAGATAATAGGACTTTCTAGCTGAATCCAACAAACGTGAGAAGTAACATCGATTAACTGGAAGGAACTGTTTGAAATTTTGTAAAAATTCGACGTAATAATGGCATTTTAATTAGTGAAAGTATTTATCAAAGAATGATTGGCAACACTTTCAAAATGTGGCACCAATAGATGCGAAAGGACTTATCGCCCCTTTGGGTGCACTTTTGAGATATGAATAAGCAATACCAGATAACTTATATATAAATTGTTTTTATGATGAAAAATTCATCTGTAACAGCTCAGACCCAACTGCATCTACCCCAATGTATTCAAATGTAGCTCCATTCCTAGAAGCGCATTAAATACAAACATAGAAATGTAGTTTTACTTCGGATGTAATATCAATTTCTGTGTTTGTACTTAGGAAGCATTTCGATCCGACAAACAACTTAAGTACATACTTCAAGTAACTTCTTTCTCTTATGTACATACGTGATCAAGTCCGTTCTCTCCCCTACTCATAAAACTACCCCCTATTAATACTATTGCCAGTTTGAGTATCCTTCTTAGAAGTAGGTACCGACAAAATATCGATATCGATAATTGAACAGCTTGCCTACATCAACATTTGAGAGCACTTGAAGGTACTACGTACTTCATCGTAACTATGTACTTTCAGTGACTTCTCATATAAAATCCAGCACACACTATGCACTTGCATGCTTACTTCGAATAAAACTGTTACCTCCTGTGCATGTCAAATGACAATTCATGAATTTGTCAGAGATTTCTTGATGACTTTTCCAGAGTATTAAACCCTCCTAACAGAAAACGTTACAGAAATACTAAGATGTAATTCAATAATCGTTACATTCCCCTCCTGTGTGGCAGGATCAAACATTTAATCGAACATTTGTGTGTCCCACTCCATCTCCCAAAACTAACGTCAATTGTCATTTGTTGGTTTACCCAATAAGAGTTACTCAGTAGTCCTCCCATAACTGAGAAAAGGTTATCCTTTCATTCTGATCCGTCCATGTGAAACCATTTGATATCGGAAAAAAGTATCCATGAAATGTGTGCTTTCTATTAAAGATATTTTTTTCTTCGTCATTTATGATTTAAACTGGACGGAATGGGTTTCTATACATAGAACGATTCACAACCATAAAACATCCATTTCCGCCTCATCATCTATTTGCTGTTCCGTTTGCGTCTTATGAGCGAAGAAAGTATTTTCATTCTTGTCAATAAGTTTTTCTTTCCTTTATCCATCTTTTTTCTTTTCTTTTTTTTTTGCTTTATTTGTGGAAAATACGAATTGAGAATTGGAAATTTTAAGAACAAATCGAGCGAATGACATCAGATTGTACAATCACACGATAAAAGAAGAAATTCACGGTTAAATCTGGTAAGTAACAATAAAATGTTATATTTACGCGAGTGTCCTTGAAGAGACTCATTGAAAATGGTCTTATAAACCAAATAGAATTAACGGTTACGTCAACTGCCAGGCACGATGTACAGTGTATAGGTACTTAATAAGAGATGCTTGAACTAATTTGGAGCAAAGGACTATAGTGAGCAAATGACAGTGGGCATTGAATTATTTACGTTCTTTTCCGAAAATTTTTATACGAAGGACTTGGCTTGGGGTTTGTTAGTTCATTCTACAGACTGTAAGCGGTCATGCTGAGGACCTAGACTGTACTAAATGAATGTCCAAAACCTCTATTAGTTGAGGTGAGATGGAAAGGATAAAAGAAAGATATAAGTGATCAAAATGTTCTCTGTTCTAGATCTTTAGATAATCGCACCAATCAAGCTACAGATTCCTACTAAGAGGATACTGCCAACGATTCATCGTAGTATTCAACGACTTTCAGAATGCCACTTTATGTATACACAGTGTGCACCGTGGCTCAAGTGGTTAGTGCATTGGACTACGGAGCTTAGGGTAGAAGGTTCAATTCCCAGACAGCACTTAAAATTCCTTTCACGGCCCACCTCTCGCGATTTTCTTGCATTACTCAACTCAATTTGAAGGCACAATGGTAGGAAAGCGCTATTAAGACCCCAGTCGAGTCGGGACCTTCAGTCTCGAATTGATCAATTGGGATATACTTAGCAAAATAGACCATTGAACCAAACTCATATAACTTTTAGACCAAATGTAAAATTTGAATTCCAGGCAGAACTGACTTGGAATCTAGAAAAATTCTAGATAGCTCTGCACTCGAGTTTATACTGACGGATCCAAAATGAAATGTCGTTCTCTCTTCAGTTCGCCTGATCTGAAAACTATCACTAGAATATTTCAAGTGGAGATTACGACAATATTGAAAAGGGTGGTCAAAGTACAAAATAGAAAGTCTTACGAAAGTAATATGGAGTGAAAGCCAGATAGTCAAAAGTGCCTTAAAATCGTCAGCAATATCCTCCAACTTTGTACAGCAGTCGTGTGGATCTTTAATGAGATCCCATAGACGCATTCCACATAGACAATGACCTAAAAAAAAAAGTATGCCGTCGAGACTTAGCTGAAGATAGGGGTAGCCTTCTTTATTCCTATAGAAATCGCTAATACATGGTAGACAAATCTGTTAAGAAACTTAAATAGAAGGTATATGCTTGCACCAGAATCAAAAAGTACGAAATTTTCAGCAGAAAAATCAAGTTACACCAATTTTGGTTTAATGTTGAGTACATGCAATGAGACGTCACAGTCGAAAGCTATAACTTCGAGGTAGTAGGGGAAGTTTTTTATCTTGGTTCTGACAAGAACACTGCAGCAGAAGTAAAACGAAGATTACCTCTTGTCAATCGCTGACAGTGGAGGCACAAGTTCACCCCGAACTGTAGCGCCACCTAAGTAAGTAAGAATCGCTGACAAATTATACGTGCGTGGCTAGGACGTGCACAAACACAAAGGGGTTAACGCAGTGAAAGAAAACTTTGTCTTAGGTGGATGGTGAGCATAAGTAAAAGGGGACCTCAACCACGGTTAGCTACGAACCAGACGGCATGACAATTGATCGGGAAACTACTGATCGCTTAAAACATGGATTGGGCCAGTAGCGCAACAATCAAGTTCGTAATATAGTGTATGCTTCACCTCCTCGTGGTGGTCTCTGGCAACTGCATGTGTAAATCCTTGTACATGCAGGAAAAAATTGTAAGTGTTGTATTGTCTAGAATCATAAATCTAAACTATTAAACCTGGGGTAGCATTCCGCGTCACCGAAAAGATGGGTTTCTGGAATGTGAAGACGTTCCTCGACTCACAGAGTGAAGGGCCTCAGAACGCCAGATTCCTTCAACATGAGTTCATGCGTTATAGAGTGGATATATTGGGAGTAAGCGAGATAAGATGGTTAGATGCGGGTGAATACCAATCCCCAACGCGTAATAATATACCTACTGCTCTACTCCGGAAGAAGATCCGGAAGCCCTCGTGGATATGCGATTGGACTGTTTTTAACTGCACGCAGAAGCTTGATTTCTTGGCAGCCGCATGGTGAAAGGATTTTAACGGCCAGATTCTGGACTAGAGTACGACGCGTCACCATTATACAGTGTTACGCCCCAACGAATGGCTAATCTAAGGAAGAAAAGGAGGCATTCTACAATCAGTTTGGTGCCGTTTCTAATTCAACGCCCAACGGCGACATTATCATTGTGATGGGAGACCTGAAGGTAAGCAAAGATAACAAAGGGCTTAAACATGTTATTGGAAGACATGTCCTAGGCAACCACAACGAAAACGGTGAAAGATTTGTTGATTTTTGCAACGAAAAGCGCCATGTCATAGGTGGCACCATATTTGAGCACAAAGCCTGTCATAAAATTAGCTAGGTGTCAACTGACAGTGCAAGCGAACTCCAACCAAATTGACCATTCTACCATAAGTCGCTGATTTAGAAGTAGTCTCCTAGACGTTTAAAATAGACATGATCACCATCTTACGAAAGTGACTACCAGTCGCTGTTTTAGAAGTAGTCGCCCAGACGTTCGAAAGAGACATAATTACGTACCAAGATCACCATCTTACGACTGCTCAATTACGGACTGCTGCCGTTCGAAGATGAAACGACACAAGGATGTCCAGGTTCAATACCCACCGACTTAGTGATCCCTCAGTGCGACAAGAACTAAAGGATCATCTCTCAGGTCGTATAGAAACAATCAGCAGCTCACTGCCCGCCATCATACAAAACCATTGGTATGCTGAGAAAACGGTTCTCACATCAGAAACAACTGTCGGTCGATCGCAGGGAATGCATAGGGCGTGGCTTTCCGAAGTCACCTGGAGAAAGATCGACGAACGAAGACAACTAAGAATTCGAATTGCAGCAACTCCAGCAGCAGGGAGGACCGAGCTAAAGTCCCTATATCGCATGAAGGTGAGAGAAGTGTAGTGTAGCGTGCGGCAGGGTAAGCGTAAATACATCAATGCATTGGCTACTGAAGCAGAAGAAGCAGTAAGAAGGTGAGGCAGCAGAACCGTTTACAGAATCACAAAAGAGCTGGTCGCAGCTTTACCCAAAACCCGGTGAAAGGCTTCGACAGTTCTTTTCTTATGTCGGATGAGGATCAGCAAAAGAGATGGAAGGAGCACTTTGCTACGGTTTTAAACTGGGTATGCGCTAGCAATATGCCCCCAAATCAAACGGAGGTATCCGAAGCAAGTAATACCCGAATTTGGACCACATACCCCTGTAAGGATGAGCTCATTACCGCGATCAAAGCACTGAAAAACAACAAAGCGGTAGAATTTGACGGCATACCCGCGGAGCTGTTTCGTGCAGCGTCGATTGTATCGGCCGATCTACTACACCCACTTGTTGAGGGAGCCTGGAAGGCCGAGAGCTTTCCGGATGATTGGAAAAAGGGGATGATCGTCAAGCTCGCTAAAAGAGGCAATCAGAGTGGCTAAAATAATAGCTAGAATTATCCTTGACCACCTAGAAGATACGCTGTCGAACAAGAAGGTTTGCATTCTGGATCCTCCTGTGTCGACGCTTCGGATCATCGTCGAGCAGTGCGTTGAATATCGTCCACCACTTCACCTACTATTCATTGATTTTGAAAAGGCACTTGATAGTGTCAATCCGTAATTTATTTGGAGTGGCTTGCGGAGGAGAGGTATTCGAGATAAACTAATAGCAATTATCGAGGCTAGGTGCATACGATGGGTCTACATGTCACATTTTGCATAGAGGAAGACTGTCTCAGGAGTTAGAAGTCCAAAGTGGGGTTCGGAAAGGCTTTATCCTCTCACCAATATTGTTTTTATTGGCGACTAGCGATGTGCCAAATGCTGTTTTGTGAGCGGAAAATAGAGGAATTCGATGGACTCTTACATAAGGACTTAAACATCTCGACTACCCTGACAATGTATGCCTACTCTCTCACAGAAAAATGGACAAATGAATGAAGGAATGTTCATAGGGAAGCAGATGTCGTTGGGTTGAAAAATAATTCGTCAAAAACAATAATGAAGAGCCTGAGATCGAACTCATCAGCTCATACATATATGCATTGGTGGACAAACGGTTGATAGAATAGAGAGACTCCAATACCCTGGGAGTATTGCCTCAACCGATGGCGTATCGACACAGCAAAGTCTTCGTTTGGAATGCCAACCAGAATTTGGCGAAGTAATGCCAGCATAAACACCAAGCTATGATTGTTCCGTTTCAACGTTGAATCAGTGTTGCTATATGGATGTCGTACTTGGAGAGCAACCGCTAACATCACGAAAAAGTTGCAAATGTTCGTTAATAGGTACCTACGCAATATCTTAAGGATTTTCTGCTCAAACGGTATCTCTAACGAAAAGCTTTATCGAAGAATGGGTCATGAACCAATCAGTTTCCAAAAAAGTGACAGGTCCATAGCTAATCGCACGCACGATGCAACTTAAGATGGCAGGATACGCGGCGGTCGTAGATGCACATCCCGGAGGACAGTAGAGAAGGAAGCACGGCAACTGGTAAAAAACTGGGGAGAGTTAAGGCACATCGCAGAAGCCATAAGGGGATACAGGACATAAGTAAGTAAACAATTGTGAAAATATGAACGCATACTTTAGATGGTTTGCTTTCAAACTCTTTGCGGTGAGACTTGTAAACGTACAATTTTCAAAGAAACGAAATATGGGTGTCCTTAAAAAAGACTAAAAACACATCAGACGTGTTTTCCCATCTATGGTTTAAAAAAATCTATTTGAACAACATCACACAATTAATCTCTCTGGCAGATGCTGTAATAGTATTACAGCTCTCCTTTTAAACGCATACGAGGCCATTAAAACCCCTAATCCTTTCAACATTTCTAAGCAAATTGTTCCGATGACCACGAAAACTGTGTGACAAACCGCAATGGCTAAACGGTTTCTGCGGTTTACATCCATACATGGTCGACGAGTTTCACGATTATTTGTTGCATAAATAAAACGGCCACGAAACGGATGCTACTAGATTGATGGCATTTGTCCCACAATTTGACACAAAACCGACTTGGAAATAATTGGAATAGACAGTGAAACCAAAAAGGATGTGTTAGATAAAAAAGAGAAAAAAAAAAAATTGTTCTTACCATAAAAAAACAGCACACACTAAACCAACGGACCTTCGGGGCGGGTTCGGACCGGAAGCCAATCTATCGCCTATAGTTGTACATCCCATAGCCCATTGGTGTACTGCCCATGGCACGTTCGGTCGCCTTCTCGATGCTGGCGTGAACGCACCGATAGCAGCACACATAGGCCAAACATCACTTGAACAGTATACGACGAAATGCTCGCCGAAAGTCTTTATTGAATATCGTATAGATGGCAGGATTCAAGGCCGAGTTCATGTAGCCCAGCCAAAATGCTATTGCAAACGCCGAGTCCGGTATCGTACAATGTCGTTTGCATGCCGGCATCAGGATGTACAGGAAGAAGAATGGCAGCCAACAAGCGATGAAGCTGCCCATAATTAGGCCCAATATTAGAGTTGCACGTTTCTCTTTTTTCCGGGCTATTCTACGCTTCTCCTTCTCGGGATCACGTGGTTTCTGTACCTTGGGTATGGCCGGTTCTAGTTCAGCCGTTTCGGAGGGTTTATTCACTTTGACAGCCGCCGTTTTCGCTTCGTTGCGTCGCTGATTTTTACGACCGAATATCGGCTGACATAATCGGAACTTGAGCGGTTTAACAACCGCACATCGGCTCACCACTCCCGAGTCCGAGCTTGACGGGTCGAATTCGCTGACCATATCGGTGTCGATGCCAACTGAGAGCGCTCTACAGCGACCCGCTATCACTGGTGAAACTTTAAGTTCATTCGGTGACGATGATGATGGACCGTTGTTGTTCAACGTCACTGTCCCCACTTTTGTTGAATTGGACGTGGCTGTTGCCGATGATGGTGGCAGGGACGCACTCAACTGATTGAATGCATTGTGCGTCGTTGCTATTGTACTAACTTTAAGAGTCTCCTTTCCATTGGCATTGATCCCACTGTCAGTGCCATTCGAGTAGGGTTCAGGTGGCTGATGGGTTTCCACTTCGGCAGCCTCACTAGTCGATATATCTGAAGCTAGATCACATGTCACTGTTGGTATGGCCATGATAGCATTTGGCTGTGTTTCGATTGTTGCTATTTGCCGTTGGCTATTGTTATTCGCTGATGAGGTACCAGGCACACTTGGCATCGGAATTGTTCCCTTATTGGTGGATGTCGTGAAACTAGTCACCTGAAAAAAAAAAAAAAAAACATAAAAATATGAATAACTTCATACAGGTCAAGAGTAAGCAGAGCAGGCAATTCCTCCTTATATTCAAATTCACATTCAACAGTCTATCCATTCACATCAAAGAAAAAGAAGGCAAAAAGTGCTATATGTCATCAAGGACATCAACTAAAATTAAATCACAGGAAAGCATACTCCTCTGATGGTCCGCTTAGTACCACGTTTTGAATATCATTAAGGATTTTTGCAGCATCATTATCGTTATTATGCCTGCACACTCCCTCCGTACACTATCAAACTTTTGCTTTAAGGTGCATTGGGAGTGTAATGGATACCGGCTTGCTTGTCTGCACGATGTTAGTAGCTGTGGCGCTGAAGGGCCCACTGCCACTCTACCATTCCACTCACTCATGCCTGTCGACTTTTAGCTGTGTGGAGTGTTTGAAAGCCGATTAAATTACATCCAAAGTCGTCTGAGCTATCTGACGGATTAAATGAACTTTTGTGAGGAACTCAATAAATTTTAAATATTTCCGTTCGAGATGAATTTCTGTGTACGATGGCGAATCCTTCAGATGAAAGGGGCGTCCGGAAATCAAGTGTATATATATATATATATATATATATATATATATATGTATCTAGGGTGCATTTCGCATTTTGGCAGATAATAAAGTTAATTTTTGAAGAATCTAGGAAAACGATTTATTTTTTTCGCTGGAATGTATCGTTTAGCTCGCTGAAGGATGAACTTTTTAACTTTTACTTTAAATTTAATTTAATCTTTGATCTTGGCAGTCGTGTAGAGGTGTGGTAGTGGTGTGTTGTTTATTTTAGGACCAAATGGATTTTTTGTTCGTATCACTTAGGGGCGTAGATGTCTGTGGCATTGCTGTTTAAAATTTTGTAGGCGGTGGAAAGAGAAAGCTCAAGGATACACTTTACTTTATGTAAATGGAATATTCTGTTGATTCAATTAGACGTCATATTGAGATGCGGTGTTTTTTTTGTCTGCCTCAGTTCCAGCGTTATAATGAATGTAAGTACAGACTCAGAAAGGGTAGGGCTTTATACAGTGGTAGTTCGGGTCTACATAATCTAGTTTGAAATTATCGTTTAGTCTTGGTAATTCGGTTCGTATGTCTGCCTGTTCCTCGGACTGTATCATTAAAACTGTAGTACATATATATTTACTCGAAACTTTATGTCTGGCACTTGAGGACTCATACCCTGTAGTGAGATAAAATTTAAATGTTAACCCAACGGCAGTGTGCATTTGTGTTAATAGACAAGTTCATTAAATATTCGGATTTGCGTGGAATTTAGAGAAAATATGAAATCAACTCTGATTCGAAACCGTGTCTAAAATCAGTTTTGGGAAATCTCTGTCAAGCTGGGGCTGAAATATACGAGGCCTAGATACAGAAAAGTATCTAGTCCTTCATATTTGAAGCTCAATCCAAAAAGGATCCTTCAAGACGAATGATTCAACGTCAGTTCTCACATTCCCGAAATAAGTTACCAGGATTGCAATGTCTTGTTACTAGCGTTGGGTGCCGTAGGACTAATAAGTCAACAGATTGCTGTAATCTAGAAAAACTAAGACACAACACCACAGACAAAAAGATGACAGAAGAAAAGATGGCGATACTAAAGACAGCTTCTATGAGGCCCTATACAAAACATGCAGAGAATGGTGGTTATGGGGAGGAAGTGCCTCGGAACCATAGTTGGTGCAGTGAAGAACGAGACTAAGGAGAGTCACTTATCACGTGCTGAAGTACCCAAAAGTTGCAATGGTAGGTTTAGAAACTAAGACTCTAAAACGAATGTAATATTGTCGTTGGTGGGTTTGCGCACATGTCAGAATGTGTTGTTTTATGAAATACTATGAACAAATTTGATGTTTCCTATTGGATCGAGCATACGCTTAAAAGCAGGATTATCCATGCTGAGTTAGGGTGCTGTCTAACCAGAATGCCGGTGTACAGGGGTACCCTTCCAGGGTGAAGTATTATCACCACTATTGTGGCTTATAGTAGTGAATAAGATACTCCTAATCTTGGGTAAAGAGGGGTTCAGTGTTATAGCCTATGCTGACGACAGTGCCATAGCGATATCAGGGAAGTTCCTTCTTACAGTTAGAGACGTAATGGAGTCAGCTCTAAATAAACTCGCAAAGTGGATGGATAGTGTCGGTCTCGGAATTTATCCGTCGAAGTATTGTTCACAAAAAAGTATAAAATACCAAATATAACTCCGCCAAAACTCCGCACTTTGCACTTTGCAGATCACGCCAGATACTTGGGGGTTATTCTAGATAGAAAAATCAGTTGGAAACTGAATTTACAGGACCGTGCCAGGAAGGCCTCGATTGCCCTCTATTCATGTAGGAATGGGCCCAAAATGGGGTCTCCAGAACCGAGTCGTCTACTGGATATACAAGGCAATCGTTAGACCCATCCTTATGTACGTAGTACTAGTCTGGTAGACTGCATTGGACAAGAAAAACAACATTGCAATACTCGAGAAAGTTCAAAGCATAACGGGTGCCCTTAGAACTACTCCCACAAGAAACTATGCTCCATCTTCTTCTTGTTGATATCTTTGGGAGGCTGATGGCGGCTAAAGTAGCACTACGGCTTAGAGAATCCTTGCAATGGGCTTGTGGAAATATAGGCCACGCAAGCATCCTAAACGGCCAAAATACTATTCCTAGTAATTCGGACTATATAGTCCCCTATCTGGACTTCAACGTCAAATATAGAACGTCTACTAGAATAGGATTCCTAGTAGAAGTGCTTGGGAATCGGGAGAAATTTTAAACGAATTTGAAATAGAGATTTGCACAGATGGATCCAAGACAGCGTCTGGCACAGATGCGGGAGTTTACTCCAATGTTTTGGACATTCGCATTGCCACTCGAATGCCGGACAACTGTAGTGTTTTTCAAGCAGAAGTCTCAGCAGTCTTTGAAGCCGCGACCTGGCTTTCAATTAACTCGATAGAGTGCAGAGTGCTATTGTTTTCTATACAGATAGTCAAGCGGCAATAAAAGCCTTGGAATCGCCAATAATTCGATCCAAATTGGTAAAGCAATGCCGCGGATCTCTTAACAAAATCCCTGTCAGGTGCGACGTATCCCTGTGTTGGGTTCCAGGACATAGGGATATTCCAGGCAATTGCAGAGCGGATGAGCTAGCTATTATAAAATTCCAATTAGATACTGCAGCCAAACAACAGATGAAACAATATCAGTACATGTCTCACTTCTAGACAAATCTGGCCAGAGCTGGATTGTAGGAAAACCAGTACACTTATTTCCAGTAATAGGATAAATCTTAGAAAGATAGTTGGCGTCCTCACAGGACACTGTCTGGTAGGCAAACATGCTAGAAGACTTGGTGCTCCCTTCACCGATTTCTGTAGAAACTGTAGAGACGAGGAAGAGGAGGAAACCATGACACATCTTCTGTGCACCTGTCCTGCTCTATCGGTCTTGAGAAGGAAAACCCCTTAGATGAATACTTCTTCGAAAATCTAAACAATCTAGCCAGACTAGACATAGGCAAGATTAGGCGATTTGTCACCAGGTCAAACTGGTTTAATGATTAAACAACGAACCACACATTTTCGGCGTAGGTCTACACCAAAAATGGTTGCACTGCCTTCTGTCCCATCTGGGAAGTTTCAATGTAGGTCTCCGGTGCTACAGTGGTATCACAATGGACCTCCTTTTGGTCTAAGTACGTCCTTGCTAAGCGGGAACAACCACCCAACCCAACCAACCCTAGCTACAGTCGTAGGGGATCTAAAGTCTATTTTCGTATTTGTATTCGTTAATCCCTTAAGACATCTTTGCCTCGATATACTATAAGAAATCCAAGCACGAGGCACTAATCATCGATTTGGCGGCAGCATAATTGAGGCCACAGCAAGATTTTCGTCCTGTGGACGCAGATTCTGAGTCAACTCTAGCTAGTTCATCTGCAGATTCGCTGCCTATAACTGCCTCGGAACCAGCTGAATGATTTTGGTCTTGGGTCTACAGACGTCAGTTTCAACTTCAGACTCCATCTTCGATCCGCCGGTTAATAAAATTAGACTTGCAGGGTTTAGTATCGTAACGCCATTAGACCAGTTTTCACGCTCCAAAATTTTTGCCTCAAATGACCTTCCAAAATAGTATTCTCTGACCATGTTGTCGGGGATAGTGCAGAGCATCTTTCATTCACTTTCTAGGAATTGAGTGAAGTACAAATATTCAGGTGTCAAACAAGATCTCCTGGTTTGTACTTGTACTCTAGCTGCAATTTAATTGCATATCTGTACACGCTTATGAGATATAGGGCTGTTCCTTGAGTGTTATAACTACCTAAAGTCGTCTGAAGCTATTAGTGCTCTGGGCTTCAAGAGATCCTGATTATAAGACCACAAGGATGGCCAAAACCATTCTCTTTAGAGGTATCTGTACCTATGTATATTAATCTTCACCACATAGCCTCTGCTAATTTGTGACTTCATCTATATGAAGGTGGTGTGGATAATGGCCTCATCCGATTGTCCTCATCACAAACTAACAGTCAAAAAGTGGAAGATATCTAGAGTTGTTTCCTTTTATCCTTTGACCAGTGCTGTATAAAATTCATTATTGACTTTAAAATCTCCAAAAATTCCGAGTTACATTGACAAGCCAGGTCCGGAACCTAAACCGTGTCCAGCGGGGTAACTTTATATCTTCGCATGGACACCCACTTTCCTCGTTACAGAATAGAAAATTCTGTACAGAACAATAAGAGATTTGAATTTCGAATGCTGGAACTGCATATTTAGAACCATGTCAAGAGGACCTCGATTGCCCTATATTCATGTTGAAAGACTGTGGATCATAAATGGAGTTCAAACGGTTTCCTGCATATGTACAATGGCCGTGATTAGAATCCACCCTACAGCTCCTACCAAAACTATACTCCACTTGCTCCCCGTTGACATTTTTGGGAAACGGATGGTGAGGAAGGCAGCACTACGGCTTAAGGAATCCTCGCAGCAGCCTCGTGCTAACATGGGTCATTTTTGTATCCTAGCAAGCAGAACTATTTAGAATACCCCACAGAAGAGCTTGTTGAGGAGTGATCTAAAATGAGAATACGACAGAGGTGTACAAAGCTCAATTCAAGACAGCATTTGCCTGTGTACATGGGCTGCTCTATTGTTACCTAGAAGGAATACCCTCGCCGAGTATCAAGTGGTTTGATACCACAATCGGACCCATTCCTGTCTTGGTTCGATTCAGGTTCTCTTTTTATGTGGTCTCCTATAATGAACATTTTTTTGGTTGAAGTGCATTGTGACCTGACCTAACCTAATCCATATTTAAAGTCGCTTAGCATAACCAAGCCGACACTATTTTTATGATAATGCTTATCTTTGTCTGACAAACACTATATTGATCTGAGAGGCGGAAAAAGGTCTTCATATTGAGGCTATCAGAGAAGAAACCACAACCTACTTCGCTTTCGGTTTAAGGGACGTCTGTGTAAAGGTGAACTGAACTACTATCCAAAGGGCCGGCATTATCCTATTCACTACGGGTAGGGATGCTTCTTAAATCTCAGTTTCAACGGATGTAGTCGATATTTTCATGATATTTTCATGTTTAATTCATAGAAGTTTGGAGGAGTAGCCTGTATCATAGATAGATCACTGTGAGGAGTTTCTTAATCGAATGTCCCCACTGGTAGTCTTCATGTGAAACATGATGTCTAATGCTGCAAATGGATTAAAACTTTCCCATACCTTTTCTCAAAACTTTAACTTAAACCTGTGTATCTGCACTCCTATGACGTTATTATAGAACCACTCTATCTCTACGAGGGATACCTGAGAGTACCCAACTTCCTTATTTTAGTCACTTGGAAACATTCACATTTTTTTAACCCATATCATACCGATGAGACATTATAACCACATAATACGCTCAGCTACGTAAATATCCATTTTCATATCTCTTACTGGTTGCTAAGATACATATCTCAAATCAATTGTCTGACATATCCTTGAGAAAAAAAAGGAAAAAAAAAAGTTGTATAACCTATATTCACTCTCCACTTCACAGCCTTTACAGCTTCCGTCGAACATGATAAACAAAAGAAACAAGGAGTCCCTCGATAGTAACTTCTATTTAGACACAGGATTTAATGTACACAAAGGAGTCGTGGATGTTCATATGGCCTCTATAACCCTGTGGGTATTGTAGAACAAATTTATTGTTGTGATGTCTTCCAGCCTCTTCCAGTCAAACGAAATATTTTCCCTGGTGGTATGAGATACGAATTAGTCTCGCGCTTTAGTATTTTGAGTCCTTATGATACTTATGTGACACACTCTTGTATTGAGAGGAGTGACTACAAGATGTACAAAAACTTGAAACCACATCCATTAAAAAATCAAGGATGTGTCCTTGAAGAAGGATCTTAAAGACAACACCACATTAATTTAAATGAATTCGTTCCAAATTGAATATGTTTGTGCTATATAGTTCATTAACTTAACGAATGATACTAACTCTGATGTTGGTCATGGCCACGACCGACGGGGGTGGATACTGGATAGTTGTCGATTCGTTCATTATTAAGGATTTCGTTGTGGAACAGCAGATGGTGGGATTTTTATTGATTTTCGTTTCGTTTTCTTTTTCCTTATTTTTGTATTTTCTTTTTTTCTCATCATCCTACTTCTTGCTCTGTTCTGGTTCGTATTTAATCTCAGAGTGATTGAAGAAGGTTCCACCAATGGATGAGAGAGAGAGAGAGAGAAAAAAAAGGCTGACTGCCAGGAGGATATTTGCATTTTTATGAGTTTCTACATTGGCAGTGTTTTATTAATGGAGACTATGGAACTGGGTTGTGTGTTGGGTGCGAGGAGGATTCTTTTTCCTATAGCTTTTGATTTTTTCGATCTAAAGAAACTTATTGGCTTGAACTCGAGTTTTAGTCCTAGTAGTACTCCAGTGAGGCTTGTGGTTCTGTTAGCCAGTCTGTCCTTCCATCTGTTTTATATTTTGCAAGCAGCCCCATCGGGTTATACTTAAAGGTGCAATCGATAAGGAAATTGCTACGTACAGCAAAATTGTGACAAAGAGTAGAAAGAAAAAGAGATTAATTCGAGTATTTTCGGGATTTGGCAACAAAGTAGGCAGTAGGTACCTACATTACCTCAATTATGTACGGAAGAAAAATGGTAATGAAATTAATGGGGTTGGCTTATGTCAATTTTGATACTTATCCTACTAGACGGGAAAGGCATATAAGATAGTGATTGTTATTCTCCCTCAACAATAGGATTAGAACTGTAAATGTATCTACTTACAGACATACATACATTATGTATATCGATGTTGGGTTTAAGTCTTTTGTAGCTATGTGAAGCTGAGGTGAAGGAAAAAAATTTATGACCTTGCTCCATTCACCATGTATGTATGGAAATAACCAAATGTTGGCCCATGATGTTTGGTAGTTGTTTCGTTCTAAGCAATAATTCTATTCTAACCAGGACATACAGCATAAACAATATAATTGAAATTGAAGTCAGGATAGACCTCTCCTTTCATAGCTAGATTGGGTTAAGTTTAGACTCGACATAACAGCAATCATGTGCAAACCTTAAGATCACTTTGGCAGTCAGTTTTGTAATAGCTGTCATAGAAGTAAAACCATTACTAAAGTCCTTTGATCTACCTTGAGCGATACCAGTGCATTTAGAGCCTAACTTTTTATAAGCATTCGTTTTGAGTGCATTATATTTTTTCGAACTAATGGAATGGACATAGATTAAATAACCAAAGTTCTTCGGTTTTTATGGATGAGCTGAAATATTTACATAAGCGTGTACATACATGTGTATAGGGTCATCCTACAAAATCGATACAAAGAACCACGCAAACGACTTAAAACCACAATCCAAAGAGGCAAATGAAGAAGTTTTAATGAACTATGTAACGAGGCTGAGCAAAACCTTTGGGTAATGGCGTATAAGGTGGTAATGAAGAAACTAACAAACTACCATTCAATAGTTTCCCCTTCTCCCATTCCAAGAGAATGTGAAAATCAGCCATCGGAACTAGCACAGGCCCAGGAAATCCCTGGCTGAACTATACATATGCAAAAAGGAAATAGGCTCCACTTGGGGTCTACAACCAAACACCATGCACTGGCTATACACTACGGTAATAAAACCGATCATTATGTATTAAGTATTGGTCTGATGGCCCGCCCTGAAGAAGTCCAACGTAATAATGTTGGAAAAGATCCAACGAGTTGCATGTCTCAGTATTACTGGTTAACTGAGAACCTCTCCCACCGCAGCGCTTCAAACCATGATCCACTTACTCCCAATCGACATCGTCAGCAAACAACTGGCTGCCTGCTCAGCAATAAGGCTGGGAAGCTCTAAACAATGAAAGGTGCAACACATTGGACATGTCAGAATATCAATATCAATAATAAGTCACCGACCACCTGCCCAATGAATACAACTTCAACTTGGGCTATAATTTCTCAATACCAGACTGAACTGAATGGACACAACGGGATGTCCTTTACCACAAATCGCTTTCAATTTTCACTGATGGGCCCAAAACCGAGAACGGAGTCGGTGCTGGTCTTCTCCGAAGACCTAGATATTCACCTCTCCAAACTATTGCAGCGTTTTTCAAGCCGAAGTCACAGCCATTCGTCAAGCACCTGACTGGCTGGCGGTTAATGCAGTATTAGCATCGGATATTGTCATATATATCGACAGTCAGGCAGCCATCAAGTCCCTTGCATCCAGCACTACGAGATCCAAGGCAGTAAAAGAATGCCGCGCATCTCTTAACGAGATATCTGGACAGTATCACCTTACCCTTTGCTGGGTACCAGGTCACTGTGATATACCAGGGAACTGTGAGGCTGATAAACTAGCCAGACAAGGCTCCTCTAGTCTTAATAGCATAAGCGTCATCGGCATCAAGGCGCCCTCGTCTTACGTTAAATACTTTATCTACGCTGACGCGGAGAAACAGACCAATGTCACACCGCTAAGCTACTGTGGCCAATTTTAAATAAAACCAGGTCCATTGGACTCCTAAAACATAAGAGAGGAACCCTCTATAAGATAGTTAACACCCTCACTGGATACTGTAGTATAGGAAGACATGCCCAAAGATTGGGCATCCCCTACAACGACTTTTGTAGAAGCTGTATGGACGAAGAGGAAAAGGAGACTATAAGTGACCTACTGTGCATGTTGCGCTCGCCAACACTAAGAAAACTACATTAGGCGAATGTACTTTTTCAATGACCTAAATGATCTCAACAACCTCTGCACAGATAAGATTAACTCCTTCATATAAATGAGTGGATGGTTCCCAGAGTAAGAGGGTGACATACCGACCTTACACATCGGCAGCACAGTGGACCTCCTCTGGTCTAAGTGCATTTTCCCATCGAGGGCCGACCTTAACCAACCAATCAACCAAGTAGCACAGGTAATCCTTACGGTGACAGTGGAAGCAGTCATAAGAAAGCACTTGGCCAGACGAAATACCTAACCTAGTTCTTAAAACCAATTAAAAGCCGACAAGAAATGTTTGTTGACACATACAACTCATGTTTGAACAAAGGAGTGCTCCTAAATCCATGGAACAAACAAAATCTCGGTGGTGCGAGACGGTTCTATTCGGCCATCACGCTGGATGTCCAAAACGCATTCAACATGGCTAAATGGATGCACATTCGAAACCCTAACCTATGCCATGGATGAGGGTTCGAAGGAGTACAATGTTACGGGAGGAGTCCCCAAGGGCCGGTATTGGGCCCAAGCTGTAGAACATTATGCACTCTCCGTCTACCCATACCAGAAGAAGATTTTGCCTATGATACTGCAATCGTTTTGATTGACAAGCTCCTGGAAGAAGTTGTAAATCAGCAATGATACCATTGCAGTAGCTCGAATGCATGGGTTTAAAATTAGCTGAACATGAGATGGAAGTGGTCCTAATTAGTAGCAGAAAAAGAAAGGAAACAATCACTCTAACGATAAGAGGACACAGGATTACATCGAAACCAGCTTTAAGATACCAGGGTACAATGATTGATATGAGACTTTCGTACAAAAAACGTACATAGTATACGAGTGTACTCATGCGTATAATGCCAAATCGTAGGCGACCAAGATGCAGCCAAAGGCGGCTTTTGGAATGTGTAGTACCATCCAGTAATGCTCTATGGATCACCAATATGGGCCGATGCTTGACAAATAAAGACGTATAGGGCTAAAATTGAAACGACATACCGTCTATGTGCAGTAATAATATGCAGTGCATTTTGGACGATATCTAAAGATGCTGTAGGCGTCATCATGCGGTTGCTTCAGATAGATATTGTTTCTAGTGAGGTGCAAATATTTTACAAAACGTGGAGTCAACAAACGGACTTAAACTGGAGTGATGGCTCCTTAGAAAGAGCTAATTGTACGGAAATATGGCAACAGCGATGGAATGCTTCAAGTAAGGGACGGTGGACATATACCCTTATCTCGCTCATCAAAACATGGATACGGCGGAAGCATGGGAAGTGGACTTCTACACAGCACAATTGCTAAGTGAGCAAGGATACCTTCATAGATTTAAAGGCAACAATCCATCCTATTATCCATCATGTGGAGAAAATGAAGAAGACATGTGTTCATCCAATGTTGTCGTTGTGAATCGCAAAGAGAAACACTCCGATGTGAAGTTGATCAAACTCCAACTCCAGATAATATAGTGGAACACATGATCCAATGACAGGAAAAAAGGAACTAAGATGGCTGTAAAGAGAAAGGAGGCTTGTGGAGGAAATCTTAGAAATAATGTAGCGAAGAACTGATGCTGATGCCCCCCACGAGGAATAAGGGTCTAGGAAGAGAAAGTGATTTTAGAGGATGGAAATTCTACACTGTTGCTGAGTATGGGCTCAACTTCGTCTTTAAAAGATTTCCTGTTCCCAGCGAAAAAAAAGAAATATATGGAGTCATCCAAGAAGAGGTGTCATTTTAAATTAATAGAAAAATACAAGGTTTTTATAAAAAGTGGTAATATTTTAACTATAGCTTAAAGTACAGACCCTGAGATTATGAATAGAATACAATATCTGCCAAAAGTCTGTCTCGAATCTGTTTAAAAAATGTCATTCTTTTCATAAAATTATTCATCACGTCATTATCATCATTGCAGTCTACATTTCGAGAAATCTCACGTCTACAGAGCCATTGATTCACCAGCTGTTTGGCATGTATTTTCATCGTTTCTGTGGTGAATTTTTATCTATCCATACTTAATAACCTCCTAGTGCTTACTTATCAAAAGTTATCGAAATGATAATTGAGTGTTCACAGTTCAACATAAGCTCGAATTTGAAAAAGACCCTTTATATGTACGTGATGCGTTTTTATTAATTTTTTTGATATGTGATCAATGTACCGCAAGGGAAGGATAATTTCTATTGCACCATGACAGGAAATAGAATATTCCTCTTCTTGATTTACATAAAATGATGGAAGACGCCTTTTTCATACCCCTTCCGGAGATGCAAACCAATTAATTTCCACTTCCGTTTCTTAATAATAGTATCTATACGTTCGTGCCCATTTTCACTTGTTTATTTGAAATACAGTTGAAATATAGTTGGAAGTCAACGAAAAAATTACATGCAGCTTTCTTTGTGACACAGCAATACAGACTCCACGTTGCAAGGTGTAGACCTCATTGTCTTAGCTACATAGATAGTGTAGGATTATGAAGATATCATAAGATACTACGTATCATAGTGGGCCCATCGCGATCCCAAAAGAACCATTTCGGTAACAGACCTAAACCATTCTCTCATACATTTAATATCGCTACAAAATTTGAAGAACCCATCAATTTGGTTGGAAGACCCAACTTACCAAAGAAGTATTTTTCAAGGTGTCTTAGTCTACTCTGGACTATGAGTATGCCTTGGCATTCACAGAGTAGATGTTTACAAAAAAGAAATTCAAATCCCAGGAGAAACACCGAACTGTTTCATTATTTTTCCAGGTACATTCAAATTCTTGGTGCATTGGTTCGAGAATCCATTCGATTTTATTCGTTTTTCTCACATGATTTTGTGGCTATATTTTGCTATTTCCTGCCAGGGCTCGAACCTGCATATTTCGGGTACTAAGCAAATACATTATCCACTACACAATTGCCACCTTATCTACCTAGAATCTACATACATCCAAAAAACACAAATATTTGGCGCAATACTTTGGATTAATGCTGGACAACAAACTCCAGTTTAAAACACATGTAGACTACTTAACCAAGAAAGTTTCGGAAATGCAGGGAGCTCTCTTCCGCATACTGCCTAACATAGTGGACCTAGATAAGGTAAAAGTATCTTACTTTCGAGAGTTATCACATCAGTTCTGTTATACGCCGCCCCAGTTGGGCGCATGTATTAAGACCGAAAGAAACTAAAAGGAGATTGTCGTCAACATGTAGACTCTGCGCGCTACGAACAATCAGCGGCTTGCGAACCATTTCAGACGAGGCCACCTTTGTTATAGCTGGAATGGTCCCCATCGACATTCTTGCAGGTTTAAATTTTGAAGGTTTTTAACAGAAGAGTCTGAAGCGAACATGACGTCAATAGTATCAAGAGGATCAAAATTGAAGAAAAGACACTATCAGCAGCTATGTGGCTAGCTCGTAGGGATAATATAACGAAAGGCAGATGGACATACAAATTCATACCGACAATACAAGCTTAAATAAGTTGTAGACATGGATACTGCAACTACAACCTCACGCAGTTCCAGTCTGGCCACGGTAGTTACCACAAGTACTTCTACCGATTTTGACAAGACAGGTCACCATCTTGTTCCGAATGCTCAAATGAAGATGAAGATACGGAATATGGAGTATTTTATTGCAGACGCTTCACGGCATTGAGAATTACTCTGCCCAGTCGGTCGATAATCCTCGACCACACATATGTTTTCATAACAATTCTAAAAAATGAGCTTAGAGAGGCTAAGAAAAGCAGCAGAAGCAGCAGAAGTAGCAGAAGCAGCAGGAGTAGCAGAAAGTTCAGAAGAAGGTGATACAAGACGAATAATTAACCAACCCCGCGAAGTTCTACCTAACGGCAGTCCTGTGGAGGCAATGGTCGAAGTCTATGTGCGGGGTTGAGTTTTAGTACGTAGGCATATGTCGGCTGACAGTCTATGTCAGGACATGGTATATGTATCATGCATGCCACTAGTGTGGGCTATAGGGATCTTTAGAAGATTCTCCATTTCCCTGACCACGAAAAAACAGGTCCATGGGACTCACGGCCTAACTTCTCAATTCTGTGTTCGAGCGGCAATTTTTGTTTTGAGAACAATTTTTATGACAGTTTTATACTGGTCGTACACTACGTGCGCAATGCATAAATTTCGAGTTCAACCCATTCAATAATGTACGAGGCTCCCAACTCTATGCAGCTAACGCGTTGAGGATCCTTGCTCAAGGCGTTTGCTTAATTAGTGCACTGGTAGTGCACGAGCTCGAGATCCTTGTTGGATATCGTTGTACAACACATGAATATAATTCCGATGATCGGTTTTTAGGAGTATACAACATAAACTTTATTACATGGATCTACAGTGACTAAGTGTGTTATAGCGCGCTTCGCCTCAACCCGCTGACATAACTTAATCTAATGAATACCATGTTTAAACCTGCTACATAATTTATCTGCTGAAATCCGGTCAATCTATGAAATAATTCAGATGTTTCGGAAGATACAGTGTGTGTTTCCAGTTTGTTGCGACATACCTTGCATGTACATGTTACGTACCTATGACCGGTAACTCGAATTCAAAATTTTGCATAATTCATCTTTTGAAAGCTACTAATTGCAAATTGATACGAAAATACCAAATTTATAAATAACCTTTCAATTTCTTGATAATTCCATCAAATTGGATTCATAGTGCATCCTTCCATCAACTAAAACCATTCGAAGAACATGCATAATGAATTACAGCCAATTTTGAAATACATATGTATTTACATACAAATTTGCCAATGGGAGGAATAGCGTCACCAAATTTAATCCAATTTTTGAATCACTGTTACCCCCTACCCTTCCACCCACCTTTCTAGGAATTCCCACAATCAGACACACGAGTGAAATCCATTTTCAGAGCGTCTCAGTTAAGTTCATGATGTGTACTATGACTACCCTATTTCGCAATTTGCTTCAAATGCACATTGGTGCAATCTTCTGAAAATTGCGGAAATATCGGAAAACGACATCGAACCGTTTTGCAGATTGAATTTGGTATTTCTTTTTATGGTACCTACCATGGTGGATGCGGTTATTGAGTTTCCTGGTAGTGGATTGAATTTGGATTCTGTTTAGAACATGGGGTGCCGTCGTCGTCGTCTCGTAAACCTGAACAATGTCGATGATGGTGAAAGAGGTTGATTGGATGAATGGTTTTCATTTTTTTTTTTGACTTAGTTAAGTGTTTTCTAGATAGTGACGGGAAGAGTAAAAGATTATTAAGGTGTAGGTATGACAACAAAAAGCAATCACATAAATTATAGACTTTCTGCAGTTAAATAAAAAATCTCTGTTCTTTGCGTTGGGGCTTTAGATATATGATTTATTCATTGCAAGCGATGAAGCTATTGTTATACTTATGACTGCTACAGTTGCTTACAGTAAGGCTTTAGAGGATTCCAATCCATAGATATTCCTATGAAATTTTTTTGATTTCTACTGCGAATTTCGGCTTTTGTTTCGACGAAACTTTTTATCTGTATGCTCTACTGAAAAAATTAGATCACATGACTGAACCTATGGCCCTGATAGTAAATACTTTTTTTGATTCATAGATCTTGGTGTGGGAAAGGTTGTGTAGATAGTCCCCAAACGCCCTATTCATGCATGGTATGTATCTGAACCAATCACTGAATTTAATATGTCATCAAATGAAGAATACCTGTTGATCGTCCTAGACAGGACTCCTTATAATTAAATACGTGCGAGACAACAGCATAGGATTCAAGAATACAAATCCACACAGTAATCTGACGCTCTCCAGATGGTCGAACCACCAACCAAATCCACCACGTGCTAATAGATACGAGACACGCATCCAACATTCTGATTATCCAAACCTTCAGATGAGCAAACGTCGACTCTGATTACATTCTTCTTGCAGAGCTCGACCGTCCAACAACAAGAAGAAGTTGCGAATCACCCTGAAAAGTCGGAAGTCGTGGCACGATGGTAGTAGCCACAGCCTACAGAGAGAGCCTGACCGAGAGACTCTCCATTGTGAACTCACCATCCACAAACAGCAGCAATGTGCTGAACCAGTATCGCGATATCATCAAGGAGGTAGCAGAGACCATTATAGGATACTAGCTACCAACTAAAGAGATCATTTAGTATTATGATGACTGAATACTTACACCGGAAAATGGTGACAGAAAAATCACACCTATAAATGCTGCAGGACAATAAAAGGACAACAAGGGAAGAGTATCGAGTCAGAAGAAGGGAGGAGAAAAAGATCCTGGGAAAAAAAATAGCGTGAGCAGTCACCCAGCTCAACGATATCGAATAGTCCTGATGTAGAAACAGCAGCCAGATGATAGGAAAACCAAGCAACTGGCGGCTGGTTTAACCCACTTCGAAAAAGTAATGGAAACTTGGATGTAATGAAGGCAGAATGGATGTATTTAAGCACCATTTCCAGCAGCTACTTAATGGGCATAGGGTAGAGAGAGTGATAGGGCAAGAAGAGAACTTCCATCCGATCAATGTAGAAGCCATCCCCCCTCCCAGTGTTAAAGAGTTTGGCTCAGCTATAAAAAATCTGAAGAACAACAAGGCACCCGGCTGTGATGGCTTAATAGCAGAGCTTTTCAAGCATAGACGTTGTATTTTGGTAGTGTGCATGCACCATGTCAGAAACCAAGTACATATGTGTGTATAAAGCCATGCTCGATGACTGGACTGTAAGCTCTTTATGTCCAATATTTAAGAAGGGCGATCATATGTCTTGTAAGAACTATCTATAACCACATATAAGATCCTATCCAATATAATGTGTGAAGGTCTGAAGCCTTTCTACAACACATTAAACAGCACGTACATACCTGTGTGGGTTCCGACTTGGCAGATCGAAAAACGACCAAATTTTCACACAAATTTTCGCAAATCCTGAAAAAGGCGAACTTCGACTTCAAAGCCGCGTAGGATAGCGATCATCTCCTTGAGCTCATCTGCGCTCAATGACCGAACTTGGGATCTTTGTGAAACTGATCCATCTCTGCCGCTTGGTGGTGGAAAACATGGGTTGCAATGTGAAATTCGGAAACATATCCTTCAAACTATTCCAAACATGTACCGGATTTTGGCAAGAAGATGCGCTATCATGTGATTTCTTCAATCTCGTGCTTAGGCAGGTATTAACACGGAAGGCACTATCTTCAACAAATTGCCCAGCTGCTGGGTTACGCAAACAACATCGACATCATCGGTTGTTCCCAGCTTGGCATCATAGACTTGGCTTTGAAGTAAATCAAGTACAAGTTGTCAACAAATGAAGAAGCATCTATCTATTCACCACTTAGGACAATCGTCACTGTTGGCAATAGTAACTTCGAAGTGGTTAAGGAGTTTACCTACCTCGAAGTAAATATTAACTCCACGAATGACACTTCAGTGGAAATTCGGCGAAGACTTACCCTAGCAAACAGGTGCTACTTCGGTTTGGCGATACAAATGAGTTCAAAACTGCTTACTCTGAAGACGAAAAGCATGCTCTACAAATCTTTGATACTGCCAGTTCTGCTATGTGGAGAGCAGATATTGAACACTTTCGAGAGATAAAGTCTTTGTTGAATATTCGGTCCCGTATGCGGGAGGGCCGTATGCCAAAACAAGTCGACTACCCTGGCATAGCCACATCGAGCGAAAGTACAACAATACTCCACCAAAGAGGATCTTCGAATCACAGCCCTCTGGTTCGAGACGACAAGAAAGACCAAACCTCTGCTGAAAGGATCATGCTATCGCGGATGCCATAGTCCCTTGCCCTTGGAAGCAACGTCAATAAGAGTGGAAGGCTGCCGTGCTTCAGGCAGAGACACCTTACGGTTCGGTTTTCCTTATTTAAACCAACTTCTCTCACATCTAAAATAATACTACCGTCAGAGAAATTTCAAAACGAACTTGTAGGAGGAAAATCTTTCAACTTCTCAGCCGGTCATTTCATAAAGATATGCAGAGAGGTTCTATCACTCACTAAGCATATTCTGTAGGTAGAGTCCGGCGACAAAGTAAAGTCTGTAGAGATGTAAGGATTCTCTGATTCACACAAGGGGACGAGGTATCTGCTACTTTTCAGTCCAGGAGTAGTTTAAGTCTTTACCCTACTAATGTAAGGCTTTACTTACACCACGGAATGGTTTAGGATGAGTGAGTGTGGTCAATGCAGCCCAGCCTGGTTACCTAGTCAACATTACTCATCGTGACTGAGGATGAAATGTCATCGAGTTAAAAAATTTGAAAGTAGCCTGGCTGACAAGTAAAATGAAAGTAGTTTTGCCCCTGGTTGGTGTTTAGTATTAACCTAAGCTTACTGAGAGTTCAGGCTCATTATAAATTCAAATCCCTGATTTACTACCTATTTGGAAACCATCAACGTATCACAATAGGTTAAGCATTTCCATTTATCTGTCCGGAGAAGCGACGTGCTTTGTAGTAATCCTTGATAAAATGCTTACCTGGAACTTATACCTAAATAAGGTTACTAATCTGGCAACTAGAGCAGTGTTCATGCCATAATGGCAAACCCCTAGGATGTGAAACTCAAGTTGATTTATTGGTCGTAGAATGCCATACTCAAAACAATGATCATGCACGTAGCTGAACATTGATCACTAGAAATGTTTTTTCAGTGTTTGCAGATCAGCTAAGTGGCATCCGTCACACTATTAGCATTCCCCCAGTAATATCTCTGATAGGCTTTAGAATTGAGGGCGTATCGTCAAACTTCCGTATGCTTGAACGGCGGGAGCGAACGAACGTTTGCAGAGACGTCCCAGAGGTTTTTCATAACAACTTTCGGTGGATTCTGCGTGAGGTCAACGATGATCCCAAGGTCTATCACTTTCCAAATTTCTTAGTAAAGTACATAATTTGATAGCTTAGCTTCGGGATTTCATGATCACCTATACGATATGAGTATGGTGGTCAGCGTTGGCAGTTGTACGTTTTGTAGTTATGGCAGCTATAGTAGCAATGCTTAGCCTCACACCATTACATCTGGTGGTGCAGAAAGAAGCTACCCTTAGTGCTCTCAGGCTGCCTCAGATTTTGGACCTTAAAGATGGTAACTTTACAGTTCCTCTGAGAATATGAAAATATTTATCATTACCTAATTCTTAAGATTCCAGATACTATGCTGAAGAGATTTCGATTCTCCAGGAGTTTCGAAGTTGTTATAGGTGACCGAGAAAAAACAACAGACTGTTCGAAATGGTATGGCCACGTCATAAGAAAACTATCAGAGCGTAAAGCACACGGCATTTGAATGATTTGAAAGAAATTCGACTTCAAGACAATACTGCACAATAATCAGACCACTCTTCACTAGAAAAGTTGATCCCAAATAAGTGATGAAAGCTAAGATAAGGATATGTATAGAATTTCATGTTACTGTGAATCGAAATGTTATTACATCTATTCTTTGTTGTGTACACAAGGTTTCGTCCTTTCATGAAATCATTCAAGTTTGTTCCGTGAATTCTACTGGAAATCTCTTTGATCCTTATATGGATTTTTCGATATTGATATTGGACATAATACTACATGTTTAGAGCTCCTGAGTGACCGAGTTCGACGACTGTGAGTTGATTCTTTCCACTACTCTAGCCTTACTGACATTTCAGACTAAAGATCTAAGGAACACACTGTAAACTGTAAAGCGTACCCTGGTTAATCTTCGGAATATTAAAACATTGTGAAATTAAATGTAACCTATATAGGAACCGATCAAGTCATTGTATTATTTGGACTATGAGAACCCGCCCAATCTTAAGTGTAGAGCTGCTTCTGGAACTAACTTTTTCACACGACATTTGCAAGAGAAGGAATTGGAAGGCAGAGGTGCATTGGTAGTGGATAAGAATTGGGTATTGGGTAAGAAGTCAGACTTATTGCTTCGAAGCTCTTATTATTTCTGGTATAAGTTCTACTTAAACAAGAGTGTAGTAATGTCAGTGCCAATTCAGCAAAGAAGGCTTTCTTCACAGATGGCAGCAAATGGTTTTCTCTACATCAAATGCGGTAACAAAGCTTGGTATATCAGTCAGACAATTTGAAACAATCGAATGATACCGCAGAGTATTGGATAGCCCCACTACCAAGACCGAAGGAGTATGCCACCTTTGTATAATTTTTCGACTTAGATCAAGCTCGCGAACAGCTTATATACATGAGGTAAAACTATCTGTGATTATCAGTGAAGGTACCATCAATAGGTCAGCTCAGAACATTGGGTATAGTACTTATATGGTTTCGAGGAGCATTCTCTATCTTCCGATACTTTCTGAGTTTAGGATGACTTTTGGTAGATTTGTCAAGCTCTTCCTTAATGAAAATCCACTTTATTATACTCATGACTCATTGATATATGTTTTTGAAGTTGTCATGGACTTAGCATTTAACTTGGTAATCACCTTGGTTCTGTATTCATATGTCCGTTCAGCTTCGAAATCTCTCTGCTCGAAGTTTAATTGATAGTTTGTTGCTTTTATAAACAATTTATAGGTCTGTTCTATTATTCACATACATTAATACACACCTATGTATATATGTATGTACACGGAAGTTAGTTTTATTTATCACTTTTCATTTGCCGTTGCAAAATAATATCAAACCCAATCCAATCAATGCTCCCCCGACACACTGAGCGCTATGATGTAGTGTGTTCAGAATCCCCAAGCAATAATCATTCATACCTAATGTACACTGTTGCAGTTGGTTCGATTTATACACCAGGATCGGAAAAATCTCATCAAGTAGAAACAATGTTCGATAGCAGGACATACATTGATGTGCCATGACCATTGTCCTCTGATCAGGATAAACCAAACAGATTCAATTATTCATTTCTTCCCCTATGGTGTTCAATCGACCACGCAGTGTTCCACCATCCACCGCAAAAGCTGCAAAAAAAAAAAAACCAAAACAGTACCAGATTCATCTTGAGATGTAACAACCATGCATCGTTTCGAGAACGTACCAACCCGGGTTAAGCGTACTGCATTCTGTTGTACGAATACAAAATTGTGTAGTGACCTATAACAATTCGTATCTACAGCATGAGCTGCTATCGAAGTTATCCTCAAGATAAATAATTGAATTCCTTCGAATGTGAGATACGGGTACAATCATGCGGTGAAAGTCCTAAAACGAATAGAAGTAACAATTGCCACCCAGAGGATGAGGTCAATACCTACCTAAGGTTTTTGTGAGAACCGAAAAGAGGGTTAAATTACAAGGAAATGAATAAATAAAGGGTTTTTCGGTTTTTGTTTGCAAGGATAAGGGCTTAAGTGTGTTATGCCGTGAATAGAGTGATAAGGGAGGTCTATATTGAAGAAAACAGGTGGGCTCTTTGGAGTACATTTGGGATAAGGTTTGTTTTAAAATAAACACCTTAATGGGGTTGTTACAGTTGAGCTTGAATTAATGGAGAGGATGAAATGTTATCTAAAATATATGTGCTACATTAATAAAGCTCTTGGATATATATTCTTTATGTGACACCCTTCCACTGAGTGCAGTCATCGGAGCTCAAGTTTCTTGTCACATTACACCACTGGGTGCGTAGATACTTTCGGTGAACTCATTAAAAAAAAAAGAAGCAAACTTTTCTATTGAATTTTCTAAAATCTTTAAGGAGTTTGTTAGAAAAATCTTTCAGTCTGATGCAGGATTTTAGGTCAAATTTGAAAACTCTGAAAAGTTTTGCTGATCCATTGCAACTCTTTCCTTCGTATCGTATTTTCTATATGTTGCTTAAGGGTTATATTGAAAAGGATACTCCATTGTTTTAGGAAAATGAAAGGCACTGCATGCTTGTTAAACAACTTTAGCCTGTAGATGGGATATCCTTACGAAAATAATGCAACGATTATACACTGATACTTACATACATATGTACATATAATGGAATCTCGTTTCAATGCACATTACTAGATAAAGTTTGTTGTGTGCCTTCAGAGGACGACACGTGTGCTTGTATACGACTGGGAACAAAGCTGAGTATTCTGCAAAAAGCATATTGTCTTACACAGGACATCCAGAACAAAATAGTAGAGTATTTCTGGGAATTTATATACCTCTACGCAATGGGAATTAAAGATGAAAATTGTAATGCATTTATCGGTTCATACCAAAGATACATGGCAAATCTGCCCCCGGGGAGATAGACTTCTATCTTATTTTGTCGCATTAAGTCATTTGCCTTCTCCTAAAGCGGCATTGAGATTTTCTGTGAGAGGTGGGACAATGGGTAGTGGAATCACGAACCTGATGCTTACCAACTCAATATATTGACCACTGGCACGTGAAGTTTAATAAAGAAGTTCGTCCTTCGTTATGTGTAAATATGCAACTGCTCCATTCAGGCTGAGGATCTTATGATTTTACAACTTTAGTAGTATGACAGACACTATCCTCCCTCAAATAATGCCTCGCCTAAAATGGCAGAACAATATTCAGCAATCACAGACAACGACCCTAATGTACGAACGTTATATGCCCAGATTGCTACTCAAATGTTTAGCAGAATTAAGTTCATACATGGTCTGTCAAAACTAGACAAGACTGTCAAAACTTCTTCTAAACTTAGAACTAGATGGAAGGTGGAGGATGCTGCTCAAAATCTGACTAGTATCATATTTCAAACTGACGTGCCCTGTTACGAAAACCTCCTGTAGACCACCAGCTCCCTGGTGGAACCCAGAACAGCAGACAGTTGGAAAGGACGCCAGACAACTTCTTAATTTGTCCCTCAAGACAAATTTAGATTAATACTATAACGTTTTCCAATACAAACAAAAAGAATGTAAGAAGTTAATTCGTGAAAAGATCGGGAGTCTAGGTCAGACCAGTAGTTTGGTTAAAGTTCTCAAAAGAGCCAAACCAATCAAAACCTAACTGTACCTGTACTAAGATGAAAGGGGAGACATTGTCTTCTGCTGGAAACTCATTTTCCAGGTAATGATTGAGTGATGAATGATTGATCCTGGATAAGAAACTTCTTTGGGAAAAAGCATGTCAAGTTGAAGACATCCATGCTGCTCTCAGTTTTCTGTCAGCATAAGTGTGTTTTTGGAAGACAAGTGACTTTTCATCAAAAAAGGTCCATTGGATCTATAAGCCTATGATGTGATCTTTTCCAGTTTTGCATCGTTTGTTTGGTGGAGGGGGCTTTCGCATAAGAATGTGACTGTAGTATCCAAAGAGGTAACTATTTTCAACAGAGGAACAGAACCGACTTTTGTGGATGGAAGGCGAAGGGAAGTTATTGACGTAACTCTATGTAGTAATAGAATACTTGATGGAATATCAAATTGGAAAGTAATGGATGTCGAACCACAGAGCCATCTAATTTGATGTTCGATACGGATCTAAAAGGAAAAAAGATCAAAAATATGTATGTTAGGATTCCCAGAAACATGGACATAGTAAAATACCAGGAAGTGTTACGGGATAAACTGAATGGGAAGGTACTCCAAATTCCAAAACCACTTAGGATGTAGAGTCGCAGCTGAAGCATTTACAATCAGCTGTTGAAAATGCATACCAAGGGGAGTGTACACCTACTTTGGTAGGTGAAATGGACCCCACGCCTTTGTGGTATAGGGAACTTGAAAATCTAAAGAAGGAGGTGAGAAAAACCTTTAATCATGGCATGAGAAGGGATGATCCTGAATCATGGAATGAATATAAGGCAAAGAAGAAAGAGCTAAAAGCAACTCCGCGACGATGTAAGTCGTGCAGGTAATTTACAATTTACAGTTCCTCATGGAAATACACTTTCCGGGAAGCCTGAAGTCAGATCAGCCCTGGGCTCTGAGGAAACAAGGCGCAAATAGGATGGATAGGTCAGAAGCGGAAGAGATAGTAACGCCGGAAGCGGTCAGAGATAAGAGGGGCGTTTTCTCTCTACAACATGCTGAAAAATAGGCCGATAAATATTCAGAGGGGAACTTAAAGGCTTAGAGGAAGGGTTAGCAGAGGTTGCCCGCAAGGAGGAGTTTTGTCACCTACTCTGTGGAATATAACTGTGGACTCTCTCCTGAAAAGACTTGAAGAGATTGGCATCCACACTATGGGATATGCCGACGATATAGCAATAATGGCAAGTGGTAAATTCATGAACATCACATCAGATATCATGAGAAATGGTCTCAGAGTGGTGGAGCGGTGGTGTCAGGAACAAGGACTCTTTATTAATGCGGAAAAGACAGATCTAATCATCTTCACAAGGAAGAGGAAAGATCTGGAATTTCAGCTCTTGACATTTTTCGGATCGGAGCTACAGGTCACCAGGAAGGTTAAGTATCTGGGTGTATACCTAGATGCTGAACTAACTTGAAACTTCCATGTGGAAGAGGAGATCAGAAAGGCGAAAAGGGTGCTTCATATCTATGGTCATAGGAAAATTCTGGATCTCGTGAAAAACGATATTAAGGAGTTGAATATGTCTATGGATGCAATAAAGAAAATGCGTGTTACCGAAAGGTATCACAAAACTCTTATCGGAGATGGAACACTCTCATAAAAGAAGATTGGTGATATAATCATCTTTACGGATGGGTCCATAATGGAAGGCAGAACGGGGGCAGGTATTTTATCTGAAGAACTGGAACTAGCCTGTCATATTAGTCTGAATGAGGGTCAAATTGCGGGTAAAAACGTTACTATAGCACTGGACAATCAATTAGTGATTAGACGCATGGAGCAAACAGAACATAATCGGCACTGGTTGGGTTCGAAATCTCTCTTAAATATACACATATATATATATATATATGTACATACGTATCCGAATCAAGAATGTGTAGTGGTTTACGATCATGATCAATAACAGAAAATGTAGATGGCAACGTTTTTAAGAAATGTGATGATATTTTTATTTTAATCTAAAGTACGGACACTTAGATTAGTAATGGAATAGAATATCTGTCAAATATCCATGGCTATGGCTACAAATAGTCATTCTTTTGATGAAATTTTTTTATCTCGTTTTCACATAATTGCGGCAGTAATTTGCGAATAATAGCCTTAAATGCATGAATCGTGGATGGAGTGTTGGCATAGACTGCAGCTTTCACATAGGCCTTATGGTGTTAAATCGCATGATCTCGGCGGCTAATTGAAGTCTCCTTTCTGAAAAATAACACGTCGCAGAAATTTGTCACGCAATAGAGCCACTGTTGCAACTTTGTGGGATGTGGCTCGATATTTTCACTACATGTGTTTTGCGAGTATCTATGGATCCACATTTTAAGCTCTTAGTATTTACTTATCAAAAGTCCTTGCAGTGATAGTTGAATGTTCAACAATGACACTAAATTTAAAATGGTGAATGTAAATCAGTACTTAAAGGGCAGATGAACCATTTGATTGGTACTAAATACTCGTATAACGACATAGATGACCCGGCATTATGAAGTAGTCAACTTATATCTTTATCAGCTAATAATGCTTACTTAGGTGGGGCTACAGTTCGGTACATATATACCTGGGCCTACTAATAAGTATCAAAAATATTTTTACAGATTCGGAGATAAGGATCGCAGCACCCGGAGTTCTACACTTATGCTCGTATGGAACGTAGAAGCCTAAAAAACAGTGGTAATAAAAGACTTGGTACAACAGCTTTGCGGTTTCGAGATAATCGGAATGCATATTTCTATTCAATCTAACTTATAAGATACTATCTAAGATACATAGAAGGATTGACGATAGACCAAAAATGCCTAATGCGGCATATCTTGGAATATACCAATGAAGTCTAAGTTGCTTTGAAATCAGAAACAATCGAAAGCAAATTCTTTTCATGGGTGAGCAGTCTGTTATTTTATTCAACCATCTTCTGTATGATTAAAATAAAATCTGTAAAATCATTGGTGTCTTGCTTGGAACGTATGACATGTCTTATTTTTAAACTTAACTTCAATGTTTCCTGAGAGTCATCGTAATTAGGTACCTACTCTTGCTTATTCATAACCTAAGATATTCGGTTATAGAAAATATTTATTAAATCTTACCTGTTCGTTGGGCGGTTTCCTTGGTTGTTTTTTTATTCCACGTCTCGCTCTGGCTTTTGCCGCAAAATAAATTCGAATATACACGAACACCATTATACAACTAGGAATGTAGAATGATCCTAAAGCTGAATATAAAACATAACCAATGTCTTCGCTTAGCTGCAAATATATGAAACAAAGAGAAAAAAATATTTCATTAAAACTGAATATAATCGACAGGACATAGAAGATATCCTTTTTTTTATTATTGCTTTTTATGTAAATGCATATTCAGATTTGAGATGACTGACTTGACTGAATAGTTTTTGTAAGCTCATCAAAATATCGAACAGAAAAAAGAGAATGGTATTATAAAGTGGTACCATGTGGTGTATCATCAAGCGACAGGATATGGGAAATGTGCACACAGTACAGCACATGGTGTTGGGAATCCATATGCAAATGTATGTCATCTCGAGTTTTAACCGGACGCTTACCTGCATACATAACACATGTGTGCATGATCCCCATTGTGGCAAGGATAATTGAAAATTGAATTGAAAATCCTTTCGATTGTCCACTTGCACAATAATTTTTTTTTTTTTTTGTTCGATTGTGGTGTTTAATTTCTAGTTACTAGGTGGACAGTGAGTCGGTTTTTGAAGTGAAAATCATTTCAGTTCCATGCAAGTAGAGAGGGTATGGTGAGGGTATCTACATTTACACATTGGTTTTTGGAGAGGTGTTTTGTAATGGGTTTTCATTGTGCTGATTTGATGGGACTTTAGCATGAGCTTCTGTCGTATTTAATATCGAGATGATTGTTAAAATTAATTGATTTCTTACATGAGCTGCAGATGTAGATTTGACAGTAGAGTGGTAATCATTGTCTAATATTTGTTGGACAAATAGTGTGGGTCTATGTAATAGTAGTATATTAAATTGTAACTTATGCTATAGTTATAGGGAATGTCGGAAGTTACATTTAAATGCACAAATGAAGTGTCGAGTCAATACAATATATAAACAATTTCATAGAAAGACGAAGAACTTGTGACGAGTTCTATTGGCATAGGTACACTTGGACTCGGTTTGAGATCCTTGTCTGGTCATCCAGGAAAGAGACACTTTGTTGAAGCTTACAAGCTACTTCAAGGAGTTGGGACAGTTTCATTTTAGCTTCAGGTCAACGTAGTGAGGGAATAAATTACTGATGCAGCTTGAACGTACGGTCATTCTCCACTATCGACTGAGATAGTTTGGATACCCATTATCCATATTTCTTTGCGTGATGTCTAAGAAACTGGTCGCTTAGTCGGTCAGGAAAGGGATTCACACTGAGAACCAATATGTGTCCAGGTAGGTCATATGGTTTGAATTAGCAAGTGAAGTGGTCTACTCGAGTTGCAGATGCGCATGAGAACAAATACTGTCGACAGAGGAGAGTCTTTTAATGCTCAGTATTGCAAATTGGCTGAGATTTATGAATTTATTGGGATGACAGTAGTGAAGATCATTCTTAGGCTGGTCCTAAGCTAAGGGGCTTTGCGCATAGTTTTGTCCAATGCTAAGATATTTTCCATTTCCTCAGTAAAAGTTGCTTTTGATAATTACATATGTTTAGGTCAACTCTGTGTTTATGTAAATTGCTTGATCTGAGTCTTTAACCAAAGATCTGGTATTGCTCCAAATAGCTTGTTAGGTAAGGTTAGATGGGTACCCTAGTTGACTGCATGTCACTAACTCACTTGAACCGTATAGAACTTTTAAACTAAACATTAGTATCGATCGCCAACTCAAACCACCCAGATAGATATGTCGGAGGTCATCTAGCTCTGAAAATAATTACATAACTACCAAGAGTAACGAAGGGGAAGTGCAGGATGTTCACACAGAAGATGTGCGAATATATTCCCCTTCTAAAAAATCTTCATCCCTATACCTTCAGTTCAAGTTTTGTCTATTTTGTTACATAGTTTAGAAATAATTTGTTGGTTGGCTTAAGATGGCTGAGGGCAATGAAATGTCCGTTGGGGCCGCCGCCGTGGCTGAAGTGGTTAGTGCGTTGAACTACGGAGCAATGAATTCGAAGTACTATCCCCAGATAACATATAAAATTTATTTCACGACCCTAACTCTCGAGAGTATAAGAGTCATTAAAAACTTTCTCAAATAAAAAATTGCCTTTCCGGCAGTAGGCCCATTCTATCCGTGTAAAAGCTAGGTCTTGGGTCCCATGGATCTGTTGTAGTAATTTTTTTAGATGCAGTTGGATCTCACTGTCTACTCTTCAAAAGATTTATTTCAACTGATGAACTCTATAATGATTTATGTTGCCAAACTTGGTTCTAGTAACCCAAAGACTACTTGGAGGAGGAGTAATCTCGATCCAACACTTAGAACTTTGATTTCCAGACCTTATGCTAACAATGCGAAAAACCACACAAAACGTGGAAGAAACACCTTTCCGAAGTCCGATTTTGATGCTTTGGAGGCGCTAGGAAGTCCTACTTGAGGAGATATGGCTGGCCACTATTTTTCTGCAAATCATTAAGGACCATCTTAGTTTGAGTTGGTGGCAAATGACTAATTTCCTTCGGCGGGTGTTGGTTCTTTAAAAAATGAGAAAGAGCCTCTGCCACACCTTGTGGAGCTATCTGGGAGTCTCTTCGGAGATTGCGAAGTGGGGAGGACAAATGGCGAGCCTCATGCGCCACAAAGCAGAACAAGTTCCGACTGATCTGTAGTCCACGACGACGAATACTTTGTTGACGACCTTTGCCTATCGATTACGGACAACGATCGGATTATGGAACGTGAAAACGCTCCTCGATTCTCGAGAAGAAGGTCCTCAAAACTCAAGATTTCTCCAATTGGTGCGGGAGTTCACGCAGTACAAGTTAAACATCGACAGAGTGAAATAAGATGGTGGGAAGCAGGAGAATACCTTTCAAGAACCAACAACACCGCGCTCAGACAGATAATGGGTGCTCATGGTGTTGGATACCGAAATGACAATGGCGAGGGATTAGTCGATTTTTGCACCGCCAACCACCTAATTATTGGAGGCACTCTGTTTGAGCACCGGAGCTACGACAAGATCAGTTGGGTCTCATCTGATAGGCAGAGAATATCAAACCAGATAGACCACTATTAGCCAGCGAATTAGAAGCTGTCTTTATGACGTCCGTAACAGGCGTGGAGCCAACATCGGAATGGAGTGCGACCAACATCTTATGGTAGCTAAAATACGCCTTCGTACTAACAACCTAGCCAATATTCTCACTATATCCAGGTACAGGAAAAAATGTGAACAGTTCCTCATTTATAGCGTATGAGGATCAGCTCAGAAGATGGAGGGAGCAGTGCTTAACCATGTGAACGACAATAGTGTCCCGAACCATAATGAACCATTTGAAGTGGCAAACTTTCGAATTTGCACTGGTCCCCCTAGTAAAACAGAGATAGCAACCGCGATAAAGGACTAACTAATGCATGGGAAAATGAGCGTTTTCCGGAGGAGTGGAATCAGGAGATAATTGTCAAGCTTCCGAAAAACGGCAACCTGATGGATTGCGGAAATTGGTGGGGGATATGCGTTCTGCCGGCAGTGGCCAAAATAATAGCGCAGATAATTCTAGACAGGATCAAAACACTTTTCGATTCAACTCTCGATGTTGAACAAGCAGGCTTTCGCTCTTTATCCTCCTGCACCGATCATATAAACATCTTGTGGATCATCGTAGATCAATGCGTCTAGTATAGGTCTCCGCTCTACCTGCTTTTTATCGGTTTTGAGAAGGCTTGTGATAGAATGAACCAGGAGTTTATATGGAAATCCTTGCGCAGCAGTGATATTACTGCTAAAATCGTTGCTATTATAAAGGCTACCTACTAAGGTGCAGAATGTGGTATTCTACACAACGATAAGTTATCAGAAGCCTTTGAAGTATAAAGCGGAGTTCGGCAGGGTTGTATTTTAACGCCGCTTCTTTTCCTGGTGATAATATGCGATGTTATTCGTGCAGCTCTGTCGAAGGAAAGCAAAGGTGTTCAATGGATAATGACGACTTACCTAAAATATCTTGATTACGTTGACGATATCTGCTTGTTTGCCTACATGGTATTAGATCCAAACCAGACGGGTCAGAATCAGGAAGCTGAAGTTAATTGAGTGGGGCTTAAAATAAATGCAGCTAAAACCAAAGTCCTTGGCCTTTTAAGCTCTTTCTCTGAACTTAACATTGTTAGATAGGAGACCGAGAAAGTGCAGAGGTTTCCTTATCTGGGAGGCACCATCTCGACTGCCAGAGGCACCGATCTCCATGTTAGTAGCAGAATCGGGAAAGTAAAAGCTGCTTTCGGAATGTTGTTTAAGGTGTGGAAAAGCAGGGCAGGAGCCAAACCACATCACTATAAGAAGAAGGAAATGGTTGTGGATTGGTCACACCTTAAGGGCGTGAAAACCATTCCATTGTGAAGCGAGCCATGCAATTGAACCCGCTTACGCAGTCAGAAGAAAGAAATGGTCGCCCAAGGCAGACATGGCGCAGAACAGTTGAGGAGGAGTCGAGTACAATTGGAAAGAGTTAGAGAAAGCTCAAAAACGTTGCAGAAAACTGAACAAGATGGCGCGCAGGCATAGTTGACGGCGT
This sequence comes from Xylota sylvarum, assembly GCA_905220385.1. Taxonomy (NCBI): domain Eukaryota; kingdom Metazoa; phylum Arthropoda; class Insecta; order Diptera; family Syrphidae; genus Xylota; species Xylota sylvarum. The sequence continues at coordinate 52,277,781 of LR999958.1, forward strand.
ATGCCTCCCGAGGGGTAACAGTTTAATAACTAACTAAGTTTGAGTTATGATGGTGAACTGCATCAGGGCCATGTTAATCTTATTGAGTGCTCCGACCAAAGAGCTGCAATATCATGGTCACCGTAATGGATTCAAATGACCAGATGCCGGGTAGACCGAGGGTTCACGCCACGATCTCAACGGAATCGTATGATCACGATTCGATATTAAGATCATAAATATCATAAAACCTCAGCTTCCGACACTACTCAACAAAGAGTTTCAAGCTTATGTAACAAAGACCGTCTATAACTTTGAAGCTATTACTCTAAGGTATTATACAAAATATGCAGTGAAAGTATTGCATTGTACCTTCCTTCATAGAGTTGAGGTACCGATCTCGTCTTTGAGAAGCTATCTCTAAAGGAAAACGACTCAAGGTCCTTAGACTTGGATATATCTACTATACCCTTAGACTAGCTATCCATAGATGCCTTTCAACCGATAAGCACTATCTTTAAATATCAAGGTCTTCAATTTTGAAGACAGCTGGGTCTTATAGTTACTTTCTGAATCAGTTCCATCTCACTGTCTTAGACTTGAGAGATTCCAATATTTCCATTGAGGAGGTATTTATTTATAATAGCCCTAATGCTGAGATTCTAGATTAACTTCCATAGATACACAGTAGAATCTACGACCCTGATTCTTCATTTATCTTGTGAGCCTTATTTTCGTGAAATGAAATGGTCTGTAGATTGTGTATTAACTTTGGTTTTGGCTGGGACAGCCATCCTTATCTAATCATATCCGGCTCAGGACAGGACTTAAATAGCCTAGCTTGTTATACAAATGACTTTGAGATGTTCGTTTAAGGAGTTGAAACGGATAGCGAGGTCTTCTAAAGTCGTCAAGTTACAAATTTCAGAAAGAGCAGATACTCTGTCCTTCTTACTATTGGTCCATCTATCAGCCTCTTCAAATGTTTACGTGAACCAAGTTCTAAACTCTTTTCCTTAAAAGCTATTCAGGGATGTCAAGCGTTAAAAGATGGTCCTCGATTGGGACTCCTCCAAGGAGAAATTACCGGGGACTGATGTGATAATATTTGCTGAAGTTCATAAAACCTCGAAAACTACGTCTGAGGTATATGTATCCTCTGAGTTGAGACTGCTTGAAACTTGCTGCACATGCTGCACTGTCAAATTTAGCTTAACGTAAGTTGGAGTACAATTTCTCCTTCTTTTTAGTTTTGTGTCGAACGAAGTAAACTTATGTACTCTGATGTGAAAGTGTGATTAATGTGTGATTCTTCAAGTTAATCTCGAAAACGGAAGATGGGCTCCGAGGCTTTTCTTTTCAACAATCAGGATGAGTTCGTGAATGCAAACGAAGGAATTTTGCATCGATCATGTGGACCTCCACTAGTTTAAGTGTATCAATGCTTAGAGGACATGAACCTTCTTTTTGGTTACTTAATATCGCCATCATATGATGTAATCCTCACTATGCAACATTGTCAGTGTTCCCATAGTTTAATTTAAACAACTTGCGTCCTTTTATCTCAGTTCACCTACCCGACTGTTCCACTGCACTAAACTGACATCATTCACCTGACATGCTTTTGATTTCAATAGCAACAAAACGATGTCAAGCAACAGTTGTCTGTATACATCCCCGAATTGACTTGTTGATTTGACACTTCTAACAGAATTGGCTCCAGGTACTCTATCATTAAATTATATCGGGTTCATGTGCATGACATCCCCATTCGTACACTTAAATGGCTCGGTTTCGGTTCCAGAGTGAATTCAAACACAGGCACCAGTGTGCCCATAAATATGTACAAGGACAAGAGCCTTGACATGCCTCCAAACCGGTTGTTGTGTCAAAATCACCAACAGATAGCCATCGCCTCATTATACACGACAGTTAGTGGATATCCGATACCGATTGTATCTGTTGCAAGGCACACGGAAATGCAATAGCAATTTATTATCCTGCTGTCAGCGACGACAACATTATTTATCCGCAAGCACAGTGTACCGGAAAAGCCTTTTCACACTTTTCCATTCCAACATTCTTGGCAACGACGTTAGCCAGCTTTTCTGTTTGCGTGAATGTTCCTTTGACTAACTGAGTGATGTACACCTGGTGTAACTGTGTCCTTCGGTATGCCTATTGATTTCCCGTTAAATTAAATGCATCACGTTCAATAGGTTCTTTTCGTGTTTATCCTTTGATCGGCGTGTAACTTGCCTTTACTTCCGAACACGGTGAATAACATTTTCGTTTTGTTTTTTTTTTTTTTTTACTCGCAATTTGTCCTTTTAAAAGCGCAAAAAAGGACACCTACCGGGCGGAAGAGCAGCAGCAAACACAATTTCAGCACTTTCACGGGAAATGTGCAAAAAAAGAAGAAGAAAAGAAAAACATCATTATACAGGAAAAAAACATTTGCGAGGAGAGCACGTCGTTGGCGTCCTTAGTGCGTCCCTTGTAGCATACGTAAACACGTTCATTCGAAGCGGAAATTTCATTTCGCATCTCTTATTTGGTACTCCTAACAGGTAAATGGAGCACAGTTGCCAGTTGGGAAGGGATTGGGGGGGTGGGCGGCTTTATGCAGTAGCAGCTACAGTTCCCTACTATACCGCACATTACACATGGTTCCGGTCGGAGTCACTTCCGTTTATTAACATGGCCATGGTTATGGGCGCCCATTAGAGCACACTTCTACGGCGCGGCAAAGAGACTTTGACGACGATGATAATGTCCTTGCTGTGCCCGAGTGAGCCATTTTTTTTTTCTCATATGACTCTGTTCGTATGCTGCAGTGTTTCAGTAAAATTATCACGGTTACGGATTGATAACGAGAAGATTTACTGTGCCACACCATACTATGTTCCACTATATGATGCAACAGGATCTCGGAGAAATATAAAACGAAGAATGCGATGCATATATGTATGTATGTACGTATACATTTACATGGAACGCTATTTTTAACAGAAACAAGAGGGTCTTTTTATAAATGAGAACTTGGGGGGATATGGAACGTTAGGTTTTGTTCCAGGCTGAATTGTTTTTCCGCATGAAAAGTGGACAAAGGAGACACTGGCACTGGAACGATGGGTACAAGAAAAGCTTTGCCTAGCGGAAGTAACATCCTTGCTGAGGGAATTAATGAATGTTACTGAGTTAGTGAAAGGCGTTAAGCGAGATGTGATGTGGAGGAGGAACAGGTTGATAAATTCTGAGCAAATTCCCAGTCATCAAGCACAAATGGTATTCTGTCAAGATGAGGATATTCATGAGGTAGATTCTGACAGCTGGGGAAGGATGTGCTTTGAAGGAAATTAATTGATTCGATTTAATTGAAAGAGTGTAGCCATGATGCGAATATTGTAGCAGAAAGGAAAGGAGGAAAGTGAATGTGTCTTGACCTAAACTTTAGAAAAATCTACGCCAACTAAGGAGGAGCGAGATACGGTAGAAGTATTCTCCGTTTAAGAGGCAGTGAAAGAAGAAATGCCTGAGAACGGAGCTGAGAAAAGCATTTCTGTTGCATATCCTTCGAATAACTCAAACAGGGGTGAGCGATGAAAAAAGGGCATTCCTTGGAGGTTTACTGACAAAGCTATCTGGGGAACAGCTCCGAACTAAATAAGTGATTCAGTCAGTGTACGGAATTTAATCGTCACTGACAAAGCCGCACATAATTCAGGGAGTAAGTACTATGAAGCATAAAGGCGATTCATATTCTAATCATTGGTCCAATCACAGTCAGCAGGACACTGGTGAATACAACACCATAATTACCATCTATCTAAGAGCAGTGCATTTTGAGCAATCGTATTTCTGTTCTTGATGGACGACAGGTACTTTAAGATGACTGAACAACGAAAGAATTAATTCTGCAGTCTGTTGAATGCTGATAGAGAATAAAACTCTACCATTGGCCAGAAGGAACCTTTCAACGTGGATGATGACAGCTAAGATTTCTGTTCCACTGGCCAAAGGAAATTAAGGCAGAGCAGATAGATATGATTTAGTACACAGGACCTCAACTGTCAAATATGATCCGACTAAGAAAAAAAAAAGAAGAACTACCCCGTTCGTGCCATCTGAATTTTTTGTTTTGATGCGCTGGAGGGATGATATCCTTTATGGATATTCGGTTGCCTGTGCTACGAGTTGTGTCAGACTCCATGCTCCAGTTTACGTGATGTTTAGCCCTAACCCTGTCCTGATTCTCCCTACGGTATCACCTATCAAGGCATTCCTTTCTAGGGGCCGGTTTTGACATCATGCCTTCACCTTCTTATGATCCAGGGTTTTATTCTTCCTGTGCTCTCGGTTTTTGATTTTCCTACGTAGTTCCTGCATTATGCTTGCAATGATAGTGTTGGCGGTGGTCCATGCTTCCCTCGTTGATAGCATGAACGATATCAGTCTCCTTGTGGTTATTTAGTTGCCTATCTCTAGAAAATTTCTGGCTGGTTCGTATTGTTTGCACTCCAGCAGGACGTGCTCGGCGTTTTGAACTTTGCCTTCACAGTGATGGCAGAATGGGTCATCTGCGATGTCATACTTGTAAAAGAATTCCCGGAAGCTGCCCTGCCCCATTAGAAGTTGGGTTAGGTAGAAGTTTATTTCACAGCGTTTTCTTCTTGTCTACTCTTCTATGTTCGGCAGCAGATTATATGTGCTCCTGCCGTTTTGTGACGTGTTCTATCGACGTTGCCATTCTTTTTAGCAGCTGCTCTGATGGCTTTTTTCTCCGAGTTTTCGTCATTGTATATTGAGGCTGCTACATTGACCTCCAGCTCGATAGGCGTTCGCGCCGCTATCACACTTATTGCATATTCCGATACCGATGTACATATATGATGCGCATCATACTCTGAGTTTATACTTCTTATGTACGGCCTTGTCGCTGTTGACAGTATAGGGGCTGCGTACATGAGGATTGAATTACTCACTGTCGCAAGCAGATACCTTATTTGGCATTAGCCTGGACATTGCAGCAATAGCCGGTTAGCTTTCAGGCTTGTGTATGCAATATGTTCTCTGAAGTTGAGCCTATGGTCAAGCAGTACCCCTAGGTACTTTATGTAGGGCTTTGACTGAATAGACAGCTACGTGATGGGCATCAGGCAGAGAGAGTGATAGGGCAAGAAGTGAACCCGCATCCAATACTTGATACCGAAGAGGTCGGCTCAGCTATCAAAAAACTGAGGAACAACAAGGTCGCTAGTCTAACAGCACAGCGTTTCAAACATGGTGGTGATGCTTTGGTAGGGTGCATGCACCAAATCATCAATTACGTATGGGTGGATAAAGCCATGCCCGATGACTGGACTATTAGTTCTGTATGCGTCTTGTAAGAACTACCGAGGCATATACGTGCTTAATGTCGTATATAAGATCCTTTTTAACGTACTGCGTGAACGTCGACCACATTTTCCCACTTAGACTGATCCTTGAAAAGACCAACGAATTTCAAGCCGAGATTGTCAATCTCTTCATCGACTTCAAAGCCGCATATGATAGCATTCATCATCTTGAGCTCTACAAGCCGATGGCCGAATTCGGGATTCGAACTATTCCAGATATGCTGAGTGACGCTGGAAAACACGAGATGCAACGTGCAATACGGAAACAATTCCTCCGAACTATTCCAAAAATGCACCGTATTTCAGCAAGGAGATTCGCTATTATGTAACTTCTTCAATCTTGTGCTGAAACAGATAGTGCGCAGGGCAGGTGTGAACACGGAAGGCACTATCTTTAACAAATCTGTCCATCTGTTAGAATACGCAGACGATATCGACATCATCGGTCGCTCCCAGCCCGTCATTTTAGAGGCTTTTACGGCAACTGAGAAACAGAATGGAGGAGAAGATACAACAGAGAACTCTATGAGCTGTACCAAGATGTAGATATAGGCCAAAAAGCCAAAACGCGTCGACTACACTGGCTCGGCTACATCAAGTTCGAGACGAGTTTTAAGGATCAAGTTATAGCGGATGCCAGAGAGCTTGATCTAGACAACAGGAAGCAGCAGCTTGCCCAGGATCGAAGAGAGTGGACGGCTGGCGTGTCTCAGGCAGATACTCTTCATGGGTTGGGAGCCCGGTAAGTAAAGTAAGTAAGTTTGACTCGATAGAGTGTTCCTCTACTTGAATTACCAGGCGCTCAACTATCTTGTGGCTGCTTATGAGAACAGCTTCAGTTTTGCGGTCCGCTAATTCCAGACCTCTTGAGCGAAGCCATATCTTCACGTTTTTGATGGTGTTGTTGCAGATTAGCGTCACCTCTTCTAGGGCCTTAGCTATAACCATCGCGGCGATGTCATCAGCTTATCCGATTATGTCCACTCCTCTTGGCCTCCGCATAGATAGTACTCCATCATACATAAAGTTTCACAATGAAGGTCCTAGAACTGATCCCTGTGGAACTTCCTCTTGTAATTTTAAATTTTTTCGGCCCTTTGTCCGTGTCATAGAAGAGGGTTCTGTCCTCAAAATAATTTTTGAGTATTCGCAGCAGGTAGTTTGGCACTCGAATATTCCTAAGCGCTCTGATAATGAAGTTCCACCTGGCCGAGTTGAACGAAGTTTTTTCGTCGAGCGTAACTACAGCGCAGTACTGTTTTTTTCCTCCTTTCTATCTGGTTCCAGATATGGATTCGCGTGTAATTCCACATATTGCTTGAATCGCATGGGTAGTGCTTTCTTCCTGAATCTATATTGTTGGTTGGAAACCCCATTGTCTCTTTCGGTGTACTGGTCAAGTCTGTCGCCGATAACTTTCCACCACTTTCCTGACCGCGTCTAGCATGCACACGATGATGGTTGTCCTGGGGACTTGTCGCCTTTCGGGATTAATACCAGATTTCGTCGTTTCCAGAGGGAATTTTTCTTCAGTTAGGCATCTCGAAGAGAGGCTTGCAAACACCTCTAATTGGGTTGTAATGGCTTCCTTGAGGACGAGATTGAAATCGTGTCCATTCCTGAAGCCTTATTGCTGTCAATTAATCATCATAGTGGGGCATGTCAGTGCACCTGTTGTGCCACTTTTAAGTTTGTCCATAACTATCTTATAGGCCCTTCCCCATGGGTTTCGTTGAAGGTCTTTTCTTAGCGATTTGAAAGATTCAGTTTTACTCTTTGTAATGAGTTTCTGAAGTTAATTTCTTTTCCTCAAGAATTCTTCTCGTATCTATTCGGAGTCTTCTCTTTTAGACAGACGGCACTCAGCTAAGCAATACAATCGTTCCACCTATACATCGAAGTTCGTCCATTTCCATTGCCTTTGCGTGGTATGGATTCATCGCATCCTCGGCTGAGGGAAGTCATTAGTCATCGGACATTATACTTCATCTATTGCTCTTAGGTACATAAATCCTGTACACAGATGACTGCCAGTGTGGTCATCCATAAACTCATGAAAACATCAACTCTACTCCGCCAAAACTGAGATTTGACTGTAACTTTCGAACAAGCATCCCTGACCACAGTGAATGGGACAATAATATCATCTTGAATTTTTTTTACACATGCATGTATCTTCCCAGAAAACCTGAATCTGAGGATCTCCTTCCCAGATAACTGTAGCGTTTTCAGGTGGAAAATATGGCGATCAAGGAAACCTTGTCCTAGTTAAAACATAATTTAATAAAATTAGGAATATTATCATTTTCACTGACAGTCAAGTGGGAATCAAATCCCTGAAATCGTGTCCTTTTGCGACAAAGGGCGCTTTAAACTGCCGTGTGTCTCTTTCGGAGGTGACGGAGCAACTAAACTGCAAAGGTAATGAGCTCTCCAGAAAAAGTATGAGTATAGGGATTCTTGATTCATACCAAAACTTGGGTATGCCCCTTGCTAGATGTAAAAATCTACTGAAGCTAGACGGTTTCAATAGGTCCCACCACATACATACATATGCATATCAAGACAAACTGGCCAAAGATCAGCTATGAATTCTGTGTCCTCAAGGGACACTGTCTGAGAGGCGAATATGCTAAGAGACTAGGCCTTTTCAAATGATTTCTGCATGAGTTACAAAGATGAAGAGGAACAGGAAACCAGTATTCACCTCCTATTCACTTATCCGCCCCTGTCCCAAAGAAGATTGATCCATTTAGGGACACTTCCCTTCAAAAATCTTAGCGACCACCTTAACCGTGATGAGCATCCTTCTCTTCATAAGAATCTTTGGTTGGTTTGCTTAGTCCTTAGGTAGCCAATGTGAAAAGATCTATTGTATCACAAAGGACCTCTTCTGGTCTAAGTGTGTTTGTAACTTGATTTCAAAAATCTCCAACATCATTATTGCATCTGGTTAAAATAACAAGAGTTCTGGATTCTAAAAACCCTAACATTTAGATTATATGTCAGTCCGCCAATACTTTTAATAAATTAACTTTAGAATCCATTTCGTCAATCGAAAATAACAAGGTCATATGTCGAAAACATTAAATTTGGACATTTTGATGCAAAACAATTCAAATTCCTTCTAAAAAGCACTTCTTACTCATTTTTGAAGTATCTGCCAAAATATAAGAGCACTTTGAAAAAAAAGTGAAATTAAATTAACATGAAGAGGCTGTTTGTTTACCACGAGAAATATTGACCAGATTCATGAAAATCTTCTTCAAAAGCACTTCACTATTTCGATGCCAAACTCTTAACATCTTTCTATTCTCTCTATTAAGAAAAAAAAAAAACAGAAAAGAAAATAAATTTCAACAGATGTATTGTGGCACTTTGCATGCTTATTAGCAGTTACTCGAGTGCACAAAACAAACAAACTGATGGAGGTACAATCGACAGGGGGATGGAGTAAAGATAACCATCTGTCGGTACACCAGACGAACAGATTGAAGTTGAATCGAAATTAAATCAAGCCTCCTCATTACGATAATCATCATCATCGTCCTTTTGTGCCCCTCCCCATCAAACCCCAATTCGATGGTGATTTTGTGATCATCGTCACAGATTGGAGGGATGAGAGCATCCAATATGCCACCGAATAAGAATGTGTCCTAGATTTTCAAGATTTTCCGATTTTATGTTCTTCTCCTTCTACTCATTCTCTCTCGTCCTCCGGTGTCATGGCATGGTCTTCCTTATCATTATCGTCTACTTTAAATACACGAAGTGAATTGTTCTTAGAAACATTTGCCCAGAGCGGGGTGGTTGGTGGTAGTGGTACTGGTTTTCAGATTCAAATGAAGGATAATGGCATTGGCGCAGAATTTAATTGGAATATTTTCGAATCGAATTTCGTGAGGTGGGTCGATAATGATGGTTTTGTGTCGGGCCTGGTGTTTTTGTTTTTCTGTAATTGTTTGCAAATTATTAATTATTTCTCATCATTAAATTTCGAAAAACAGAAATTTCTATTTGAAGTTTTCGAAAGTTCTTGCTTAATCATCTTGGGTTACCGATATAATTTATGAATTGAAAATTTAAGTTGTTCATTGCTGCTGGGTGGTGGTTATGGAGGGTGATTTTTGTTTAATTTTTTTTCCAATCACGAGACTTTGTTTTTGATGCTATTTACATACATAGCCGGAGGTATGGAGAGGAAAGTTGCAATTCAAGTTACTTTGTAGGGAGTCTTGTTGTAGCTTCTTTTATTTTGAAATTTGAATGTTGCCCTGGGTATGGTATAAGGTCGTAGATAAATTTGAACTTAAGGGGGAGTATCTATCGAAGTCAATATTTCATGACTAGTGTTCTCTTCCGAAACTGGATGAATAAAAACACTACAAAGTATTTGAATCACTACTGTATCTCAGAAACGGATGGGTTTGGTTTTGTTATTTTCGAAAAAGAGAATTTAAAAAAAATTTTGAGGATTATGGTTATCTTTAAAAGAACTTGCAGATTTTAGAAAAAAAAACTGTGAACTTAGTACTGCAGAATGAGACAACACAATAGATTTTTGGTCCAAGATGTGGAGGAGATGTGGTGTGTATGGAGATATATACGATCTCACCCCAGATGAACATGGGATGTCCCACGCACTTAGAAATTAACTTCCATCACTTTGTTTTGCAAAAAGGGACTCAGTTGGCTATGGATCTAGCTTACAGACGAGGAATCTTGGCTTAAACGTAAAATTGTTGGCATCGTTCATATACATAGTTAGAAAGACTGACCACATCTATACTCAGCCTGCCTCATAAAGGTGTAAGGAGTAGCCTGTGTTGGCATTATTGTGTACCTTCTAGATCTCAAACCCTAGCACATAAGAGCCATGAAGATATCAGCTACCAACGTCTTAATGATTCACTATTATGCAGTAACAAAGCAACTAATTTAGATGAGCATATGAAGATCGTTTGGATGGCAAATGACTAACAAAGGCATCGCAGGAGCAACATCTTGATAGGTGCTGCTTCATTGTAGAATTGATAGTAAGATCTACTCTCTCCTCTACGTGGTGTCATCTGGAAATTTCTTTGGAAATTGTAAATAGTAGAGGACATATACCGAGGGTTTTGTGCGATAAAACAGGGTAAGTGTCTGTTTACCTGTGACCTGGACTACAATATTTTGGATGCGGACCGATTCTTTAATAACGACGCTGGGACGTTAAGACTATTCTAGACTCATGGGAAGAAGGTCACAAAAGTGCCAGATTCATGCAAATAGAATGTGAGTTCATGCAATATAAAATTGACATCTCGGGATTAAGCGAAATGAGATTCGATGAGAGAGATTACTAGTCCCGCAAAGATAACACTATCTTACTTTAGCTTAGTACGTATCTCCAATGTTTAGTATGTATGTTCAAATTCCAGAGTAAGCCAGATTTACAGCCAACTTAGTGCCGCCTATAATATATACAACAACCAACGTTGAAATTGTCACCTGAATGAGAGTCTTAAATGCCGAGGTAGGTAACGACAATAGCGGGGTTAAACATGTGATGGGACGATAGTTAAACGACCTCGAACAGCGGAATGACAACGGCGAGCGTTGTGTGAACTTCTGCAACAGCAATCGTCTAATTATTGGAAGAACCATGTTGGAGTGCAAGAACTGCCATAAGATTAATTAGATTTTAACGGATAGGCAACGCGCATTCAATCAGATCGACCACTTGACGAAACGAACTGAAATTGACAGCTACGACGACTGATGTCTGTTACCTGAGAAAGCAAGAGTAAAATCTTGTGGAAATGACATTCAGGCTAATGCTGCAAACGCCCCTTGACATGTCTCAAAGTACGTTTAATGTTTCGTCGGCATTAGGTTGGTGGTGTTGGTACAGATGTGGCATTCCTGTTCAGCATCGATCTCACTGAGCATACCCTCACTGCTTTTTAAGACAATCATGCGATAGCTAGGTGACTACACATCCAAACATTAATAGCGGCTTTGACTGGGGACATACTAGCAATGATTACAAACAACCAAAACAACAACAACAGCGGAGTCAAAGAGTTTGAACACAATCCTTTCCTCAGGAATTCGAGAGTACAAAGGCCACCAGTTGGCGAAACAGCCGCATCTCAGAAGATTTCGGGTGGAAGCGAACCATCTTTAACTAAGAAGGTGGCAATGGAAGAAACCACCCAGTCATCTGTCTTCCACAAATTGGGAGAATAAATAAGAAGTCTAGTACAAATGCTAGAAGATGGAAAAAGGTGCGCAAATAACCATAAGGGATGTGATTGTAAGCATAAAAGCGCTCTACGAACTGTAAGCAATCGAGCAACATGACGCGAAAGCAAATGAGGTGATTCGGAAATACAACACCTCACAACCCCTCTCTGGCTTAGACCAAATCCAAAGACGAAAAAAAGACAAGCTCCAGAAAACTAGACCTCGGATCTGAAGCGGTAACAAGAACTCAATCCAGCGAAGTTGGAGGCGGTTAGAGGAGCTGTATCCAGAATTAGCAGAACTCAGGAAGGATACCAACTAATTCAGTTTAAAGGAGCAGGGGACAAAACAACATAATTCAAAAGCATTATGTGCGCAGCCTTGGAGGAACAAGCAAACGTAAGGATTCTTACTCACCATTCTGCCATCGAATTGAAGGATGTCGAGGAAGTCACTACAAAGGAGGATATTTTCGAAATCATTAAAAAAATTCATCATTGAAAATATATCGCTCTTAGACGTTGTTTCACTGAGGCGAACCCAAATTGAAACTATCAGTCTTCCCGCAGATAACACGAAGTTGTTACTAGGAGCAGGGAAAATTAAAATTAAAAGGCATCCGCGAAAAAGTGCTTTAAATACCTAGAGTTTGGTCATCTAGCCAGACAATGCAAGAGCGAATGAAGACCGCTCCAAGCTATGTAGTAGATGTGGATCAGAAGGGCATATAGCGAAGAACTACGGCTAGGAACCATCCTGCATGTTCTGTAGAAAAACCATCCAAAAGACTCGAAGCACGTAGCTGGCAATAGCAGATGACCAGTCTTCCGGAGAGCTGTCACAAGCAAAGGGCCTTGAAGGTACTACAGATAAATCTTAATCACTGTAGAATAGCTCAGGACATCCTAGTGCAAACGGCCAAGGTTAAAAGTAGATGTCTTCATGATCAGCGAGCCTTATTCATGCTCCGACCAGAACAGTAACTGGATCTATGATAAAGCGGCAAAACAAGCGGCAATATGGATATGTAGGCGCTACCACTTCCAAGATACTAACGACCAAAGAGAAGGCTTTATGCGAACAAAAATAAATGGGATCCATTTTTATAGTTGCTATGCAAGACTCAGCTTGACGGCCAGCGAATACCAAGTACTGCTGGACAACCTAACCTTGGATGCACTTCAGAGAGCCCCAGCGGTTATTGGAGGTGATTTTAATGCATGGACAATAGAGTGGGCAGCAGAGTCACCAACACCAAAACTTACTAGAAAAGGTCGCTCCTCCAGCGATAAGCTTCGTTAATATCTAAGGATCGGGCAAATATTTTTGGAAGGCTGGAGTACTTACGTACTTAGGTGGCGCTACAGTTCAGGGTGAACCTCGGCCTCAACCAACAGGAAGGCTGGAGTAGACTCCATTATTGACAATACACTCATGAGCATCAAGCGTGTGAGTATATCGAACTGGTAGCTATTGAACGCATCCGCACTGCACCCGTTCGAAGTTACATCAACGTGCTTCAGATTTTCAAGTACAGTACAACATCCCATAGTGGACCAACATTTCAGGGAATACCTCATCGAAGGTATAAAAAAATGTTGTTTGAAATGCAGCATCTTTAGTAGTAGAGAGAGGCAAGCTTGAGGTCCAATATTCCAAGAAGTGTAAAGAATTGCAGTGCAGTTTGAGACGTGCCCATCGAAAACGCATCAATGTCCTTGTGTAATAGTCAGAGGAAGCAGATAGTTGTTGCGATAACAGGACTGTCTACATAATTACAAAGGAGCTAATGGGTGGTCAAAGCCCCGCTCAACATCCAGTGAAGAGTATGGATGGTACACTGCTAAATTTGGATGAGGATTAACTGAGGAGACGAAAAGAGCATTTCACCGCGGTACTTAACAGTTCGTACGATAGTGTCGTGGCTCTGGACGCAAATGAGTTATCTGTTGCAACAAATTTCCGATTATGCGTTGCAGAATAAAGATCTCAAGCGCAATAAAAATACCTACTCAAGATTACTAAGGCGGTAGGGTTTTAGGGTATTTCCGTCGAGCTCTATTTCAGCATCCACTCCTTACACAAATTTGTAAGGGAAACAGAAATCTTTCTACAAGACTGGAAGACGGGAATGATCAGCAAACTCCCAAAGAAAGACATCCGTACAGAGTGCCGAAATTGGAGAGTAGTGTGCATCTTATCTGGAGTTGCCAAGGTAGCGGATACAATATATTATAGCAATAACCCATTAGTTGTCAACTGAAGCAATATACCAAGGTCGAGAAAGTTGATAGTTTCCTCTATTTAGAAAGCATTGTCTGGGTCAAAGCAACGGCGGTACTGAACTCGATATGGGCAGCAAAATTGAGATAGCAAAATCAGTGTTTGGTCTGCTATCTAGGAAGAGCAATGTTATCAGCTTAAGAATAAAGCTACGACTGCCAAGGTATAGTCAGTACTGCTTTACGGGTGGAGTGCGCGGAATGTACTTACCACTGTCACCCATAAGGTGCAAATCTTTGTAAATAGATATATATGCACCTTCTTAAGTATCCGCAATGAACAGCTCGTAATAAAAACGGGACAGGAACCTATCGCCAGGAAGCGGGAGTGGATAGGTCACACCTAACATCGGGAAGAAAAGTACATTGCGAAATGCTAATATTCCATGCAATGAAATCCACCAACCTAATGGGATCCAGAGTAGGTAAGTCACCCTGATTAAGTTTAGCAGAGTACAGCAGAGTCTTCGAATGAGTTGGGGAGTGTTTAAGTAACCCGCACATAATGCCATGCAGTTGTTCTTGACGCCCTATTGCCCCACGAGGGGTTACATGAACTCAACAAAAGCCAGCATCTAGTCTTATTTAAAAAAAAAATTGCAAAACTTTGAATTACCTTTTCTTTTGCAGACTACTTACAAATAAAAGTAAAAAAAAAAAATGTAAACCTTCCTAAGTGGGTAAGAACACAAAAAAAAAAAATCATTTTAACACTTTAACAAGGTAAATAGATTTTCCGTTTAAAACTAAGACATACAACTGACCGTTTTAAACATTTCAAATTGAATACAAAACGAACGAGCCCAGTAACTTTCTAATTCCATTAAAAACTTCTTCAATTTCCGAATAAAGTAAAAGTTCCTTATTGTGTAAACAATTTTTTATTTTCATTCTTCCTTTTTCACTTACAGCTAACGTCGGATAATAAGATTTTCATGTTAAGATTCACAAACAGACAACAGGACAACAACTGAAAACGAGTTTCTCGAGGCCGAGATATAAACTTTACAAAAAGAAATTGAAAACAAATTTGTAAATAATAAGTAGCTAAACGTAGATGTCCTTGTCCATTCACTAGTACGGTGTGGGTGTGGGACGATTTGACAACTGAGGGGTTATAACCGAAAAGGTAATTTGCTGGAGGATTTTCACAATTTTCCACAGTTCCACAATCAAAAGAGATACGACAAAGAAATAATAATAAAAATATTAAGTTTATGGAGTTATTGACCAATCCCTTGGCACATGGGGTTGTTAGAGAATGGAAATTTATAGATATTGCTTCGATCCTTTTGGAATAGTTGCTGCCAGAAGTTTATCGGTTTGCATTTGCATTTGTAAACAATAAAGGTTATGAAGAAGTAGGTGCTCCTGCAGTCGATGTACATAGTTGATAATTTCGTACACATGTTGCTACACTATATGGGTACCTTAATGCGCTCTTTATTACAGGATACTCTAATACCACCTAGAACATATGGTATACTTGTGAACTCATGCCAAAATTCAAATACGTATTATAGATGAAATAGAATGGAGCACTGGTGATGTATACATATAATATAATCGTGTTTGTATATATATGTGGGAGGTATTTGTTTTGAAAAACCCAGGCATGGTCGGTATGGAACCCAATATGCGATCTTCGTTGTGGCAAGGTACCAATCAGTGACGCAAAAGACTATTTTACGTGGCACTGACGCTGACTCCAATGGCATGCTAAAGCTCCATATCATAGACACACCTAACTGATAGGAATTGACGGCAAAATTTCAGAGAAGGTCAAGAAAAATCACTATCGTTCCCAGTAAGACGAAAATATAGCTTTTATAGCGAATTAAGCGCTGTTCACAATTTGACACTCCATCATCATTTTAAGGTGATTTCAATACCAATGTATGAAATGACAACGCAACGCTCGAACGTGTAGTGGTACAATACGGCCTTGGTGACCAAAACGATAACGGACAACGTTTTGTGGATTTCTGCAAACGTCTATCGTCTCGTTATTGGAGGCACCTTGTCTGAGCATAAGGCTTGCCATAAATTCAGCTAAATGTCAATAGACAGGCGGCAAACATCTAAGCAGATCGACCACTTGGTGGTCAGCCAGCGTTTTAAGGATTGCCTTGAACACATCCGACATAAGGGAGTGGCCGAAATCGGATTGGTACGTGATGACCAGCTTATGATAGCTCTAATCATCTTCGTACTGCATTCTTTCGAACCAGCATGTTTAACATACACAAACGATGACTATAGGGTCACTCAAAGATCCCGACGGAAGTTGGACTGAATCTTGTTCGAACTCACTAAGATTACTGATAAGTACTCACTTTCCAGGAAGTGTAACCCAATCTGCCGATAGCACCAGAGTTAATACAACCATGGAATATAAACTACCAGCGGATTCGATCTCAGAGGAGAGAATTGAGTGGCAATCAGAACGTTCTCCCCTTACAAATCGCCAGGACTGGATGGTATTATTGCGATCATGCTACAGAGTAGGTTCTTCGAGCACGATTATTCCGGTGCTCGATGAACCATATACTAGTAGTCTCATACGAAGACATTTGCCACGAACTTGGAGAGAGGTCAAGGCGGTATTTATACCCAAGGCTGGTAAAATAAGTCATTCCACCGCAAAAGACTTCAGCCCAATCAGCATTACCTCCTTTATACTGAAAAGTTTTGAGAGACTAGCTGACATTCACATTCGCAGTGAACTACGCCTCGAGGATATATCCACAGCCCATCATGCCTACACCAAAGGCAAAAGTATTGATCCAGCTGAGTGCTTAGCTTAATCGAGAAATCGTTAAAGGATAAGGAATACCTTTTAGCTCCATTCTTAGACATTGAAGAAGCATTTAACAATGTCAGAACGGAAGCGGTGCATAGAATACTCACAAACATCAGTATCCATGATACCCTGATCAATTGGATAGTGGAATTCCTTGAGGAAAGACATATTATAAAGGAGCACAAAGGCACAAGGGTACGAAGTTGGAAGCTTATGTCTCTAAAGGTACCCCTCAAAGCGGAGTAATCTCCCCACTACTGTGGGTCATTGTACTAAATGAAGTACTCATGCAACTCAGGTATAATGGGGTTAAGACCATCGCCTATGAGGATGACGTCGTATTGATAGCTACGGACAAACAAATTCCTCCATACACTTAGTGAACAATTGGAAGGTGCGCTGAGGACTCTAGACTCCTGGACCAGGCAATGTGGACTAGCGGTCGATCCACAGAAAACCGAGCTGGTATTATTTACTTGCAAAAGGAAAATTGCTGAGTTTGCATTACCTTCCATAGGAGTCACTCTCCTTAGAATCTCGGACAGCTCCAGAACCCTAGGCCTTATACTTGACAAGAAACTGAACTAGAGACCTAATATTAATGAAAGAATCAAGAAGGCAATTATTGCGTTCTATACATGCAGCAAAATCCAGAACCCAAAATTATACTATAGATGAATACGGCTATATAAGACCTATTCTGACTTATGGCTGTCTTGTATGTTGGCAGTCCGCCAGTACGACCACCGACTTAGCGGCTCTTACGAAGGTACCGAAATTGGCTTGTATTGGCACCACAAGCGCCATCAGAACCACACCTACTGCAGGACTGGAGGCTATCCTCAATCTGCTTCCGCTGGATATGTCCGTTCAAGCCTCGGCAGCTATAAGCGACCTGAGAATAAGTCAGTCAAACAGCTGGGGACACAATACAACGGGTTATTATATGATCCTGAATAAATATCTAGGAAATGTTCCCATCTGACTCCGTACCTAGATTTCAAAAGACCCTTCACAAGCTTGTTCCCGAGCAAAGAAGAATGGAAGAGCGCACAGCCTACCAACACACGTTCCATCTCTGTCTTCACAGATGGATCAAAGATAGATGCAGGCGTAGACTCAGGTATCTTTTCTGTACCAATTGGGCATATCGAAATCAGTCCGTCTCTCGAACCACAGCAGTGTTTTCCAAGCGGAGGTCCTAGCAGTGAGACTGCGTTGAAGGCAATACCACCGGAAGGTATCACCTTTTTCATCGAGAGCCAGGCAGCAATAAAAGCGATTTCTGCTATCGAAATAAAATTCAAGCTTGTGAAGAACTGTCGTGAAGAGCTTAAGGTGCTTGGAACACAGCAAAAGGTCGCACTCTGCTAGGTCCCTGGACATGAAGAAAATATACCAGATAATGAGAAGGCCGATGAACTGGTCAGAAGAGGTTCAGAATCTACATCAGAACAGGTCGACACCTTGGTACGCATCCCACCTTGCTCAATGAAGCTCGAAGCAGGGATTGGGGATTAGAAGGGATGCTAACATTAGAGGGCCCTCCCTAGACACTTGTATCATTACAAGAAGTATATGGTCTTCCTTCGATAAAAGTAGGACCGACAAAATTATGCAAAAGTATAGGAAATCCCTTTCTACCCTGATAGGTGTTATCACGGGTCATAACACTCATGAAAAAACTAAGACTAACGAAGGAAGACATATATCGTGGATGTGGTGATGAGGAAGTCAATGAGGATACAACCCACTTTTCTGTCACTGTCCAGGTCTTATCCACTTTAGATTTAACTTTCTCGGGCCACACTACTTCCGTGGTCTAGAAGAATTATCCAGTAGACCAGTCAATGACATCTTGAACTACATTGAATCAACTGGATGGTTTGTCAGTTTACAGGAATCATATTCGTATTACTAGGGTTAGTCAATGGGCAAGGGACATCTCTCCCCTATGGGTATCATAATGGGTTTGTATTGACCTGAGTGTGGCGTTGTGGATTCCTCCACTCGCCTACCCACGTATATAACCTAACCTAACCTACATACACAGGTACAATAACGACAGGCTTTGGGACCCAGTTCTGCATCAACAATTTAGGAAACATCTTGTGGAATAATCCGAAACGATCAGAAGCTATACTGATCATCGACGAACGCTAGAGACCTGTGCAAAATGTTTTTGCAGGTGAAGGAGAACGGTATGCCGGTATAGGTTAGGAAATGAAAAAAAATATCTATGATAGTTATGCATTGAAGCAAAGGACACCGCGATTCCATTCTCAATGTATATGTATAACAAGCAGGTTTGCCCTTGAGCTTCTTCTGCATCGAGCACATTAAAATCATGCAGATCATCATAGAGCAATGTGTCTAGTATGGGTCTCCACTTTATCTGCTATTTATCGACTTCTTGAAGGCAATTGATAGACAAGTGTGCCTTACTCAGGGGAAATACGTATTTCAGAGATACTAATACCTAGTATCAAAGCTATCTGTGAAGGTGCTAGGAGTCTTATGATTTTGAAGTAAATGCAAAGCGGGATCCGACAAGGCTGTATGCTCTCACCACTGTTATTTTTAATAGTCATTACCGATGATACCTATGCAATCATGAAGGTATGTCTGGTATGTCCAGACATATGTATGTCGATGTCTGGACTGAGAATCAATAAGTCCAAGGCAAAAGCCGTCAGTCTTATGAATTCTGTCGTTGAAGTAAATATTTATAGCCAGGAGGTTGGGAAAGTTGACAGCTGTCCTTATTTAGGAAGTACTGTATCGGTCGTTAGAGGTACTGAAGTCGATGTGAGCAGCAGAAAATACATACTATCGAAATCTAGAACAGTATGTACATCGTACCAAAACTAGAATGCGAATGTTCAAAAACCTATTATATCCTACAGCGAGAAGAAAATTCACTTTTCAGAAGTAACGTGCAATGGTATCCACTTAACAATTCCAGAAGAGTGTGTCATCCTAGACAAACGTGGAACAGAACAATGCAAAGTACAAGACTCCAAATACGATGGCATGTATGCAGTATTGATGCCTTATGCCCCATGAGACGTATACGAATCTAGGTGAGCAAGTAAGTGAATTTATTTTCAACGATTTCGTGTAAAAGGATCTCTTGTCTGCTTCTTCTAATTCAATAAAATCCTCCCCTTACGACAGTGCAATAAGTTTCTCATATTCGTTTTCAGATTCTAGATATCCATCGGACTTTTCAATACCCAATATGCACATCAGTTTACCGTCAAGTCTGATTTCGGACGTATCGTCAAAAAAGAGGTCTCTTGAAAGAATATTGTTCCAAGATCTATTTATCCCTCACTCTATAGTCGATGAACATTCAAAACCAATGTAGATTGGATTCTCAAGTATAAGTCATTAAGTATATTAGTATGAGAGGAACTCCTGAACAAATCTGACCAAGGTACCAATAGACTACTAAGGCGCAGTGCAAAAAAACTTTTGAAGGAATCGAGTCCACGAAATGAAATACAATGAAGACTTTCGGCCAAAGGTAAGGACAAAATAGATCAAATCCTCGTTTCAAAGTCTTAATGATATCAGAAGTCGACAAGTTTGTGGATGTGTGGACGGTTTAGTTAAAGATGAATCCTGAGCCATTACAAATTTATCATATTTGTAAATAGTGTCTCATGACATCGCGTTTTTGACATTTGTAAATCGAATCGGTGACTGGACCAACATGGGATAGCAGCATATGTGGCTGGCACCATCCCTGCTGTGGGTGAAGATATCCTAGAAAACCCTCAAACATCAAGCAGTTGACGGGTCAATTTATTGGGCATCAGCAGGCGGTCTACAGAAAAGTTTGGTGGAAAACTTAAAGGTGTACCCATACAAAGTGCAAACAGTTGCCTGTAGACCGCCAATCGCATCAAGCTTTTCCCGAACGCTTAACCCCTTGATTAAACGATTTGTACAGATTTCTTCGAAAGTTTTGAAGCTACGTTTCTATATGCACAAGCCAAAGACCTTGGCAGCTGTAAAGGAGAACATCCAACAAGAAGTGTATAATTTAACGCCAGAAGTCTTGCGAAAAGTCATGGAACATGTGACTGTGGAACGAGCCCAAATGTCATCTATGGCGGGCGGTTGCTTGACCAATATTATCTTTGCGATTTAATAAAGATTTCTTTTATTTGCACAAAGTTATTATTTTTGGAAACATTGTTAACATTATTGTTATGCGTTTGAACGAATCTAATCCTTTGAAGGAGAGAGACATGGGCCACAGCGGTGACTATGGGCACACTTGACTACCGAGACAGACTATATACCAACATCACACGACTTTAGTCTAAACGTTAAAATCTTCTTCCCCTCAAGGAAATGACTGGATAAATGGTAGGGCCATCAACCACAGACGTGTCAAAATCTGATGAAAAAGATGGCTCTGGCATATACTCATCTAAGTCCAAGATTGGAGTGTGTTCCAAGCGGAAGTATTAGCAATCACAGAAGCGGCACGAGAAATATTCACGAAACTTCACTCCAGGAAAATGATTGACATATTCATCAACAGTTAAACCGACATGAAGGTCATCTCATCCACGGTCGTCAAATCAAAACTCGTAAAACGATGCCATGAAGAGCTCAACACTCTTACAGCAAATCATGAAGTTTCTCATACATTTCTTTGGATTCCAGGACACAGCGGTATTTAAGGGAACTAAGTGGAAAATGATTTAGCAAGAAAGAGGTTCGAACAGGACCTGACAATTGTTGCTAATGCTGTTCCACCGCACCTAGTTCTTCTTAAATCCAATAAAGGACACGCCTTCGTGAGACTTTCAAATGAGAGATGGTGCGCCGTGTCTCCAGAAAACTCTGGACAAAACACAAGAAGGCCAAAATTAAACAGTATCTAGCGCTGGATATATAGATCCAATTTAGACCTCTTTACGGGGGTTATTACCAGCTACAATTGGCGGCCCACCGAAAAATCTAGACACAGATGACATCTACAGAGCCTGTAAGACAGATGCAGTAGAGAGCACATCTCACGTCCTATGTGAATAAGCAAGCCCTCAGCAAATATCACATCGAAGACCTGGTCCACCTATCAGGAAAGCCACTATTAAATAACCTGAAATTTATAACAATCTCGGGTTTGTTCAGGGAGGCCTCTTATCTAGACCAACTTTTCTCTTCTTTTAAGGTTACTCCACGATAGGGGTTTCACAATGTATCTATTGGTGATCCCCATCTACCTACCTACCTATTGTTTTAGAAAAACGAGTGAGGACTTTTGTGCCACCACTCAGGCCACAGATTCTCAAATCCAATCCTACTGTACGTGAATGAAAGGATGTTTAAAGGGTAAACCAGAAGAGGAATTTGCATTTTTTTTTTACATTTACACTCTAGGACGTTTGTTATACGTTCGCGAGAAACACGTACACAAATAAAAAAACTTTTGTATTATCTAGGAATCGAATTGGAGTCAGTTGTGAGTTGAATTGTTTCATTGATTTTCAGGAGAACTTTCCAACAACCTTAACATTTTTTTTTTATGATAAATTTGGTACCTTGAAAGGGATGTTGTTTCAGTCAAAAATTTCAGATGAATAGTCTTCTCTTGTGTGCAATATTTTTTCAACTTAACAACTTCGGCAGAAGTACAATATTGTTGCATCAAAATGTTGGGCTATGCTTTAGAAGCACAATTCTTGGCAAGAGTACATACATCACTGGACGATGACCTGCTGGTAACCCAGTTTCTTTCCTCACGACAAAGAAAGATAAAAGTTGCATCCCGTGCGAAACAATCGGTTGTCATCTCATATCATTTCTTAAAAAAAAAAAGAAATTTGTCAGCACTTTCATCCTTCGTTTCGAGTAGGAAGGCACTACAATTGTTTGAACGAACTACTCGCATATGTATGGAAGTGTCATTCACTAGTTTGCGTATGCAGCACATCATTCGCATACCTGGATAGACCTTACACTTCCATTAAAAAATCACCTCCAACTCTAAGAATACACAATTTCCGCAAACAGAACATGTCACTTGTCAAAATTATTGTTACTATCAAAATTCCAAACCGCCCTAGGAGAGAACATGGTAAAAACATTCCCCGAACCACTTTCTAAAAAAACTAAGAAAAAAGCAACTAAAAAATACCAAATGTTGTTGTACTCGTTATTTGCAGATTTCGCACAACTGTTGGGTATTTTTTCCATCCCCCAGCATTTTGAATGTTTTTTTTTTTCATCCCCTTAGTGTACGGTAGTGATGCCACTCGGGCGTATGTGCACTTTCCTAATTGAGTCATATAACGCCATATACTTGCGCTCAGTTTCCCATTTGTGCTGTATCTCAGAGTGACATAATTTACCCTGGGAATGCATTTTATATTTATTCGCGTTTTCTAATAACGAGAATGGTGGAATTATGGAAATCCATACATATACTGGGCTTCACCGGGGAGGTCGTGCACTTTTGACTTGTATGTGAGATACTATGGGTTTGTGTGTGTATGTGTGTACGAATTCGGCCGTATTTTTTCTTATCGATTTGAGCTCGAATCCAACCAATCATAAACTAATTATAAACTATGTCCTGAGAGTGGCTGCATTAAGGGTGGAAAATTTTACTTGAAAACGCACACTGAACCAGAATTCCATTGAACCAAAATCCATTCACTTAATGCATCTAACCGTAAACGGGTCCATTCAGCAAACATAATTTTGATCTCTCAAAAGATTCCTCATGCGAACGACCTGAATGTGGGTGGGCACTGGAAAATTGGCGTCAAATGGGGGTTTCTGCCTACACACATACTCGTATGTATAGGTATGTTCTTGAGCCGACATCTTTAGATGTCATCTATCACACAAATGGGGGGGAATGGGGGGTTGGTCCAACAATGAAGTTGGTTTCGAAGGATATCAAAACTGGAAGGAAAATTGCAAATTGGTTTTACAAGGAAAAAAGAACTATACATATAGTATAATGGAAGTCCCATTTATCGATTTCGATTTTAAATGTGTGTTCTCTCGTTGGCATTTAGTCTGTGAAACGATTACCATTTTAAACACAGAAAACTATCTCGATATTGAATGGGAAGTAAATCGGATTAATGGAAATGGAAGGAGCCCTCTCGGTTAGAGGTGAAAAGAGCACTGAAGCACAGGGAGTACTCTCGAGGGATTTTTCAGCATAAGTTGGAAAGTCATTAAGATGTAGGTAAATGGATGTGGAACTTTATGTGGCTTAACGTCGGTAATGACAGTTCCGCAAGTGATTAAATATGGTAGAAGTGAAGAGAGAACTTATCCCTGTAGCAAATGATGATTCAACTAAAGTGGAATGGATGTGTGTATGTGTAAGAATTTTTATTTTTTTTTCTCATTTTTACTTTACGAAGAAAGTTTGCGCTTGAATTCATTAATCGACATTGTGAACTTTTCACGACAACGACAACGATGATGATGATGCTCTAAGATTCTTTCACACCGACTGAAATCGAATGGATCAGTGGTTTGGAAAGCGATTTTGTGGGTGTGAACCCGATTTGTAATGGTTTTGGCGACAAAATAATTTAGTTGTGTATACCTACATACATACGTGCAGTGTATGTTTAACTACATAGATGGGTTTGGCAAAAGTTTGCCTTTATATTTTATTAAAAGGACCACTCAATGGTATGTGGTAGCTGTAACATGCATTTTGTAAATATCAAGAAACTATAGAAATTTTATTATGAAATGGCAGTAAGGAGATGGAGTATAGTGCTGACCGACGCTGTCTAGTATTGTACATCTTTTGGACATATTGTACAACCCGTACTACCTTATTCCATTTGGTAATACTACTTCAAAATTCCTAACCATAGGTAAGGGTAGGAAGTAGTGGTGGTTCTCTTAAGAGAACCCAATTAGCACATTTGTGCCTTATTGATACCACGACTCATGTGACGTGGATATTGATGTGTGTTAATGAGCAGTATCTAAAGCTAACCTGTCGAGTTTAGTAAGATTATTAGCTTACTAATGTTCGTACCCGAGGTATCCTCAAGTGAGCTTCAGAAGCGTTTACCTAATGCTTCTTGTCTAGCCCTATTTAGAGCTGGACAAGTAGTGGATGATGGTTTCTTTTTCAGTAGCAATATTGGAAATATGACGGTGTGTTTTGTATGGGATACCTAGTTTGGCTGAGTGATATCCTGTTGGGCAGTGTCCCCTGGTTATAGCTGTTACTCTGGGAATATATTTGCACCTTCTATTAAATAGAGCGGTTGTTTTTATTTTCTTATAGCTAGGCCAAGTCTTTCTAGATATGACGCAGTTCGTCAACTTAGACCATTTAAGATTGACCTTTCTGAGGAAGATTAAGGAGATGTTTGCCTTAATTCAAGCGGGGTGTGAACTAGTTCCGCAAGTGAGCAGTGAAGGGCTTTGTTAGAGTATCTAACGGGGTTGATCATAGAGTGCCTGTGATAGCTATGCTCGTCGTACCTTCCTCAGTTTACCACCATACTATCGACCCATAGGTGAGTATTGGACGTACTACAGCTACATACATTTACAGGCTCAACTTGTATAGATAGTTTTCTATACCCAGGGACTCTAGAATTGCTTTAGTGTGTACATTCTTAAAAGCTCCTTATATGTATAGGAAAGTAGCTAAATTGTATTGCTTGTAGTGTATGAATTTTTCTATTAATCGCACTACTGAAATGCTGTCAGCACTCATACCTCCTTCGCGGTGTACGTACTGGTATTTGGAGAGAGATGAATCTATTGCATCTCGTAGATGGTTATCTAGAACGCGCTTGATGGTCTTCAATACGAAGGAGGTCAGACTAATTGGTCTGAAATCATAGGCATACCTCTAACCATAGGCATGAGTCGTACATGGAATTTTTGTAAAGTTAAAAAAAATTTAAAACACATCTCACCTTAGCAGAGGTTTAGGTTAGGTGGCTATCCTTCACAACATCTTCAAGTTCCTCGAAGAAGTATTCCCACAGAATCTGTTTTCTTACTGACGATACCAGAGGATAGCTGCCGAGAAAATGAACTAGTGATTCTTCTTTTTCTGCATTCATACAGCTATGACACAAGTCATTGGCCGGAATTCCAATCAAGACGTTCACAATGACATATCGATAGTCTGACGAAGGTACCTAAATGCATATGTGTGGTCTGCTGAAGAGTAGCAGACTTGTTGTCTTGCGTCAGCTTAACTGTGGCCACATCTGCCTAATATGGTTGAACGTATTAAGAATACGCCATCTAACATTTGCCTCATTTAGAGCTAATGTAGAGATACATACGTATCTTGCCTTTTTAATGGGTAAGTGAAGCCCTCTTCAGCAGTCGGGGTTCTTGTTTAGTGTCGCTTTTGGGTAGTTCGTCTGGTTCACAATTTACTAGGACGTCTGAGTGACCAGGAACCCAGTACAGAGTAAGATTACATTTATTCGATATCTCACTTTACTTGTTTTACTATTTTAGATCTTATTATTGGTGATTGGAGTGAATTTATAGCCGACAGGCTGTTGGTGTAAATGACGATATCCGCAGTCGATACCGATCTCATCAAATCAGCAGCTGCACTAACAGTCATAACCTGCGCTTGGAATATTCTGCAATAGTCTGGTGGTCTAAAAGATATGCTTACGCCAAGAGAGGAGAAAAAGAGTCCAGTTCATACACCCACCCCTGTCTTAGACTATTCAGTGTAGAATTATTAACAATCGTGTTCTCTGCCCAATTCTATCGACTGGAAAAGGTTTATAATATTGTGAAATTAGTGTCCAAGAACGGACTATTGACAGTGGCGTGCCCTGTCTCGCCATAATACCATGACTCCCTCAGTCACAACACCGATTTCATTCCAACCTCATAAATGTCCAGAAAAATGTTGTGCAGCATTTTGTTTAGTGCATCAGTGGGAGTTGTCTGGAAAACGCTGGTATCGGAAAAGCAAGTTGTTCTCTGAATTTTACGTATGAGAGAGAGGTAGCTAGTTTTACTAAGTGCTGTCCAAGGAGCTAGGATTCCATTTATGTTATGCTTCGATAGGTATATCGATAGAGTCCCTGAGAGGGATTTCTTTAGCAGCCAGAGAATTTTGGATTTGAACCAATCAATTGCAAATGGAATAAGGACATATTTCTTGATTGACTGTTTCATCCATTGTTTTTAGAACAAGAGAATTTCAAATTAATGTGGAGGTAATTTTAAGGTAATTGTATTGCAAACTCTGTCAATTTTAGCAATTTTTACCGAAAATAAATCTTTCATTCTCCCCACTCTGGAATAATAATGAAATATGCTCACTTTATAGCAAACTAAACAAGCTCTGGTACATTTACTTCAGATCATGTTTCAAAACTGATTTTTTTTACTTAGCTCTGTCAGTCTCTCTATCTCCATCTTAACTATTTAAACCTGATGTATTGCAGGTTTATTTTCGATTGATTCTTTCAATTCATCCCCCATCTTCTATTTATCTTCTCTCAAACTTTCGAATATATATTTCCTCGAATGATTCCTAAACAATTAGAAATCTATTTGCCAATTTCTTCAGCCTGTCGTTTGACAATCACGTCCAAAAGGCAACACTATTTTTTTTATTTAAACAACTGTCCACAAATAACGTTAGAATCGGTAGATATAATGTTGAAACAATAAAAACATAAAATAAGTAACCTTAATAATGGATATGCCAATCTTTTAAAAAAGAGTACAGATTACCTTGTTTAATCTTTTACTGCTTTCTTTCAGCTTTCCATCTCACAGGGAATATTCCCCACAACCTGAAAGAACTCTTACATAATTCTCATTTATAAAATGGTCAAAAAGCTGAAATCTCTAATTTAGCAACCCATAGCTAAGCGCTCCTGCATACCTTAGCTCTTTAAGAAGAGCATTATTTTCGACTCAATGTTATTCCACTACGAATCTATTTTCTTCCACAACCAACATGGATATCTAAACTAAATTCGTATCGACTACTTGGAGTGAATTAAAATGTGGAATGAAATCGATGTGATCACCCCGTATTTCAGCAAAGTCTTCGACAATACCTCGGACAAGATTCTTATTAGTAAAGGCTAATTAAAGGTTCTTGGCTTTCAGGTGGGGTATATTACGTAGATTGAATCCTATTTAGACTTTACGATATTCTGTTTAGGTCCATGATTTTCATCTCAATAAAAGCCTTCCCTGGAGTACCTCAAGGCAGCCATCTTGGTTCCTTACTATTTTGACACTAATGATGTTGTAAATTCACATTTATCTGTTCATGGAGATGATGTGAAGATTTCCAGGCATATATCGTCCTTCTTTGACTGTCTTCTACTGCAGAAAGACTTGGATAGATTTTCCACTTGCTGCCTTAGTAATTTCCTTCAACTCAATGTCATTAAGTGTCAAGCAATAACATACTCTCGTAGCGTGCTCTCTGATTTGCATTGAACCCGTTCCCTTGGTAACTGAAATGCGCGACCTACATAGGTGGTATCTGTGACAGAAAATTCAGTTTCCGTTCACATATCTATAACATTTAATTGAGTTTACCAGTCGCTGGTCTAATGAGTTCTACAATCCTAATGTCACTAAATCCCTTTACATAACCTTTGTTCTGCCTCTCCTTGAATATACCAGTCAAGTTTGGTAGCCTTATTACACCATGACATTCTTCGTGAAGAAGTTGTAGAGCGCTGGTTCGATGGTTCTACTGGTTCTACTGGTTCGATTCCCTTTAAGGGGACTTCCCTGAACTGACATGCTAAACTTACCCCCATACTCAGATCGACTGAAACTTATAAACCTACATCCCCTCTCTGTTCGCCGTGAAGTTGTCGACAACTTCTTTGTTCATCAACTTTTAGTTGGTAACATTGGAAGGTCCTCTCTACTTCAGCCTATCTCTATATACCCCTTTTTCGTGTCAAGATCTACCGAACAAATTACGGGTACCAGGAGCCAATATCTACAATGGTTTTTAATTTAATTTAATAAGATATAATTTCTTTTACCTTAATCTCCCCTCCCATTGCTCTGTACTCTACGTCAGTGCGGAATTTCCGCCCACTAAAATGCCATTCCATTCTGTCATGTGTTCTCCTTGGAACCACACTTTTAGTAAAACTACGGGGATCGGTATAAAAACTGAAGATATGCAAACTAATGTTCGATTTGCAAGAAGTTAGATATTTTTCATCAGCAAAGACATACAACCTTAAGATTTAGTTCATTTTTGGGTTTTTTAAAAAAAAACTTGGATTTTTGGTCAGTTTTAGTTGACCGATGTGTCAATCAGATAGACGTATGTATATAGGTATTTCAAAAAATGTTGCAGAATGTTTTGAACTGATAAATTGCTGTATACCCATTAAAATACGTTTTTAACAGGGGTTTATCCCTTTCCCGTCGCCATCATGAATACTGTTGACTTTCATTGAAATACAATTACGTTATATCGATAATTCTAGGCATTTGTCATTGAGCACCGTCTTTACGATATCCCCGCCCATCATTCAATTATACTTTCTTCTTACATATTAAAAACGTGTTTATTGCCACGGCAATGAATACCAACCTGAACACTTGGCGCTTTATCTCTTCCCAATAAAAAAAACCCGATTAACTCCATAAATCCCTCCCAACAAATATCGAAGGAGTATTACATTTGGAAAATCCAAAATCAACCTGCAGTCAGCAGCTATACGTAAGCCCTATGCAAAGACTGTGGATAATGCCTGGCCACACTGACACTCGCTTCTTTATGAAAATGAAGTTATTTATGACATTCCTCCTCTGACTTTACGATTTGACCCAACCAGCATACCACCAACCACCAAGAGTGTAGACACAATTTATGCACTTACTCTGGCTTTGCTGTATACAAGAGAACCTACAACCCACCCCCACCCCCCATTCAAGTACTTTGTATACGGATTGCCCTCGGGGCGTATACGTACTAAAAGACTACCTGACACTGACTCTCGTCGTCGTCGTTTCGTTTCTAGAGAATTGCACATCTGTGCTCCTACCCTTGTGGAGAGTAAAAAGAAAAACAAATATATTATGGAAGAAAAAAGAAAAGATGTCCATAAAAATAAAAAATTTATGGAGAATAAACCGTTGTCTTTAGTATTATTACATACCCACTCTAAGGGTGAAATATGTGGCAGCGAAAGAACGTTAAATCCTCAAAGGGACAAATTTGCGTTAAAATTTTCTTTTACTGTTTGTTTTTATATTTCCGTTTCTGTTGGTTGTGTTGGTATATACTTGCTCTGACTGTAATTGGTTGTTAAATTCATTTCATGTAAAGGAAAACGGAGCGAATAATATGAGGCGATCATCCATCCTAAGGATCCGCTACAACCGACAATGTCTTCGTCTTCATCGTCCTCATCGTCCTTGTCGTCCACGCAACAAAGACTCGGAAAGTTCAAGTTCATTTGTATAATTACATGTCTTCATTTGAATTTTATTTGCATTTTTCGAATAAGGTGTGGAGTAAGGGCTAGATATAATCTTTCCGCTTTGATCCGCAGTAGGAGCGATAAAACTCTCCAAAATGAAATTGAATGAAATTCCCGCCAAAGCGAGATAATTCCGCATAAATGATGGCGCGTTGTTATTAAACGGAAATGTACTGTTATTTGATTTTTTTTTTTTTTTTATTATTAAGAATCCTTAATAATATTTTCTTTTTTATTCCTTTTTGCATACTTGGTAAATTCCAGGGGGACACTGAGTCTAAGGCATAGTGCGTCTTGAGACGGTTTTTTATGTCTGGCCATTGTCTTGGTGTTTTTTTCTCGTTAGCACAGAATAAACAGGATGGCAGGGGGAGGATATCTCCAGATGGCTTGTAAATGAGTTTAATAGAAGGCATAGATGGTTTTACGGAGTTTTTAAAGCCAAATGACATTGTCTGCGAAAATCATAATAAACAAGGTTTTGGTGATTTTGCATTCGCTTATGCAGAGACTGACAGAAATACACTTACCACTGACGGGAAGAAGATAAAATATTCTCATACAATGTAGAAGGAAACACGTTTTGGTAGATCCTATAAAATCTACTGTACTCGAATATGACTAACGGGGTGGGGACATACTTACATACGTAGACTGAGTTAGATTACACTTTATGAATTTTGAACAAAGGCATTACAAATAACCTTGAATTCAGGCCAGAACTAAAATTGAATGTGATATCATCAAGGACAGGCTTCGTCAAATTTTCATAAAATTAATCGTGTTTAAGATTGTCTTCATTGGGGAAAGCGTTTAAAAAAATATTTTCCCTGCAGCAATTAGACAAAACATCATCATCGAACCGTATGAGATGATGGGTCTGATAATTGCTTTGTACATCCAGTGAATGCGCGGTTACAATCTCTACCTTCTCCCAAAGGCCATCCTACAGAGAGCATTCATTCCTTTCTTTGTCCTTTCTTCAGCATTTCTTTTCTAGGATATCTTGGAGTCTAGAATGATTCCGAGATATTTCACCTCAGATAACTTTGGTACTGTTAAGTCGGGTGTCTTTCTTCTCCTAGTGAACAGGACAAGTTCAGTTTTCTGAGGATTAACCCACAAACCATTCTATTTTGTCCACACAGAGAGCTACTGTTTATGAAGAAAGAATTTATCTTTCATCAGTATTACTACGTCGTCTACGTAAGATAAAATTTTGATTCTCTTTTCTCGGTGAAGATTCTTGGGATTCTGTTGAACGTAAGGAGCCAAAGCACTAGAATGAGGTCTTCGGATAGTACCTTCTGGAGCCTTGCGGCCTCGTTTTCGTACTCTATGGATTCGCAGAATTTTTGCCATGATCTTTGTTTAGTTGCTCTGATACCGTAATTATATTCGTTAGAACTGGATCTGTATAAATTCCTTCAGTTTTCAGTGTTCTTACTCGTTTTAGCCTTATTGAAAAGTTTCCTAGCTGTCGCAGCTCTGTGGTCTACCAGTCCACATTAGTTTTCCTTCGAGCTTAACTGATATGACACGAACTATACTTTCAGAGTATATACCAAGTAGTCTACCGCATACTCAATGTTAGCCGTGTTTGAAGGAGCTGTGGCTGACGGTTAGCGTCGTTGCCACTACGTTGACTTGTTACGAATTTTTGAAGGGTTTGGGCCTTAAATCAAGTTAAGAGTGAAGAGAATTCGGTTGTGACCCGAAAAGGAGCAGAGAGTTGGTGTTAGTATCTATGATTAGAGACAAATCGATAACTTCTTGTTATATGATGAAAAATTTCATCAAAAGTATCCTTATTTATATGTAGAGTCCAGTGCAGACATTTGGCAGATATTGTATTCCATTAATAACCTCAAAGTTTGTACATTTTTCATAAAAATGTTGGGTTGTTCTTTTGATTTAAAATGACACCTTTTGTTATAGGACCCTATACAACAATTCAATGTTTGACTTAGATCGTTGGATCGTTTTTACACAAAAGAATCAATAGAATTGATTTGATCTCTTAATCACCAAAACCTTCGACTAAAATGTATAGAAGGATCGGTTGATTTTTTTTACATAAAGGCGCTTTGGGATGGGATTTCTATCTTAGGTACAATGGTCGTATCAACTTGAAAAAATCCTGAGAGACTCTCCTCTGTACTGGTGTTCGCTGGGCGACGGTTTACTAAATCTTTTTGACATTTTAACATCTACTGGCTAGTCTACTCACTTGTGGTAGGTTTAATATTACGTGAATATCCGCAGGCCCTTGCTAAAGTACTGAAGGCTTTATATTCTGCTACCAATGATTGAGTCCCTTCTAAAAAGTAATCAATTGACTTCATCAATTGAGAGGATCCGCTTTTTAAATTTCCTAATTCATTTAGTATTAAGACTGGACTTGAACGAAAAATGTAGCTATGTCGAAAATCTTTGGTCGCATTTTACATTTGGTCAGCATTCAAACATATCGCAACCGCAGCTGGAGAGATTACCTGCCCCTTACCAGTTTACTGAGCAGAAACTAATGGATCTACCAACACTTAATATACATATATAGCGTCCTCATTCATAGTCAACACAAGTCAATTGACGTTAACAGAAGTAATAGGTTGCAAGATGGCACCGCGTGCCCTTTTATGACATTCTTCCTATCCTTTACGCCTTCCATATCTCCTTTACGCCCTCCTTAGTCTTAGTGTGTGAGTCCTTTTTGGATCCGGTATCAGATCTTCTCTCTTGACTACATGATTTGAACAGAAAATCTATGAACATGATCACTTTGAATGATCACCGTGGGCTAGACTTTCATACAGGCCTTGCCTTTCTGATTCGTTCAGCTTCACTCACTTGACATGAGTTGTAAGTAAGAAAGTTTTCTCAATTTAGACTTAATTGGCTAAAATTGTTTACAAACCTACACCTACCATATAGGTTTGTCCGTACGCAAATTATCCACTACTGTTTTATATATAGAAGCCTCAACTTAGACAGAAATTCTACTTGTAATGAGTTTCATAGTCTGTCTGACTCCATCTTAAGAATTGTTTCCCATTACCCTTATATTGAGGTCGTCATTGCGGGCGATGTCAATATACACAATTCTGGTTGGCTTCGACATTCTGGACACACAACATCCGAAGGAAGTTATGTTGAAATCTTTGCTGAGGTGAATAATGTGACCAGCTTGTAAATGAACCCACACAGCTACCCGACAGTGACAGTCACACCGCCAACACTCTGGACTTGTTCCTTAGCTCTCACCCCTATAAATTTACCATAAATGGATTATCGCCTCCAGGTTCGTCAGAAAACTGTTTCGTATCGGCTAATTTGTCGTACCTTAAGCACACTGTTAAGGAATAAGCTCATTAAGATCAAAGATTATTTTGTCAGTACGAGAAAGCCAACTGGGACGGTATGAACAGCTTGATAACTTCCTCTATAACGACGTGGATACCGCCGGCGATACGATTACAAACACTATCTTTCTCGGCATGAAATCCTTTATTCCTCACAGAATAAAGAGTATCAAGCCAAAGGAAAACCGTTGTACGACTCGAGCTGCAAAGAGACTATCAGGTTGAGGGAGCTAAGATTTCGGTCCTTTAAGTCCAACCCAACAGTGGAAAACCAAAAAATATTTAAACGAGCCAGATATGATTGCAATGCTCTAATTCGCCGTGTAAAATTCTCCTTCCCCCAAAAATTGAGCCAAAAGATTCTACACTAATCCCAAAGATAGAAGAACATTTTGGTCGTTCGTCAAAAACATAAAAAATTGTTCCTCATCATCCATCCCAACACTTGTTCACAATAACATTTCAGCTGTCAGCTCTTTAGACAAGGCCAATCTGCTTACAACCCTTTTCGCTGCGAACTCCACACTCCCAGATTGTGCTTTGCCTTCCCCTGTACTTGAGCGCGTCGAATATTCTATGGGAAAAATCTACTTTCGCACTCGTACAGTAGCAAGAGTCCTTAAAGATCTTAACATAAATAAATCCGCTGGTCCAGATGGTATTTCACCCATTATTCTGAAGAGGTATTCTTCCACGCTGGCAAAACCACTGCGTAAGCTTTTTCATCTATCTTACTCTTCTGGACTCTTCCCGAGTAGATGAAAAACAGCATTTGTCCAGCCCGTCCCTAAAAAAGCCTCCAACTATCGACCCATTGCACTTACGTGCTTTCTTTCCAAGGACATGGAAACGCTAATAAATCGTCAGCTTATGAAATATCTTGAATCACGAAAGCTCCTTAATGACCGTCAGTATGGCTTTCGTAGTAAAAGGTCCACTGGTGATTTGATGGTATACCTCACCGAAAAGTGGAACCACTCTCTGGCATTTGACAGAGTTTGGCATCAAACCCTTTTGTCGAAAATGCGTGCATTTGGCATCGATGAATCTCTTCTTCAATGGATTAGAAACTACCTTTCGGAACGTTCAATTCAAGTGGTTTTGGACGATTTCAAGGCCGCTATCCACCATATAAATGCTGGTGTTCCTCAAGGCTCCGTTTTGTCTCCGACTCTCTTTCTTATATTCATAAATGCTCTCTTGTCTGCTACTTCTAATCCAATACATTCCTTCGCTGACGACAGCACCTTCAGCTTCTTATATTCGTTCCCAGACTCACGTCCCTGCTCTTCGGCCGCGGAACTGGAACGGCAGCGTATGTTAAGCTCATTAAATTCCGATCTTGACAGCATAATTAAATGGGGTATTAACAAAAGAGTGGAATTTAATTCTTCAAAAACCTAAACCCTTTGGCATTATCAATGAATAGCACTTGCATCGTGCCAAACCGAAAAACTTTCCATTCTCGGTATGTGTGTTAACGACCATCTACTTTGGAATGACCACATATTCGAATCCGCCAAGAATGCTGCGAAATGTCTAGGATTCCTCAAACGATGCAAGAAGTTCTTTACCCCCTCTGATCTGGCTGCAATATATAAGGCATACATTCGCCCCAAGCTCGAGTATAATGCTCATGTCTGGTCAGGCGCTCCAAAGACCTCTTTGCATCTGCTGAATAGAATTCAAAATCGCGTGTTGAAACTAATAGGGAACAGAAGCATAGCGGAGTCTATTGACTCGCTCCAACATCGCAGAAAAGTCTCTCGCCTTTCCTTATTCTATCGCTTTTTTCACCAACAGCGCTCCAGCGAAGTAGCCAGTCTCCTATCTTCTCTTCCTAGTTTTCCTGTCGTACCAGCAAACAAATGTATACCTGCTCAACAATAATACCGGGAATGGAAAAAACATCACACTTATCTTCTTAAAATGTTGGGCACTGCAAGTGCTCCAAGACGAGGTCAACGCTCACCAAGCTAACTTATTATTTTATTGCAGTTCTCGCGAGCATCTGACAAACATTCGAGAGTAAAACTGTCTTGAAAAAGCTTCTCAAACAAAAAATTGTCCTTCGGACATGGCATTGATTATTTGTGTAAAGAATATAATACGCACAACACGAATGGTTATGAGAAGCTAGGCTCTGGGTCCCAAGGATCTGTCGCGCCAAATATTAATGTTAACGTGATATGTTGATAATATAACTTCATCCTCTGCTGAGTACCAAGATACTGCTGATGAAATTTTGCAATAAATTTATAATCAGTTTAGTATAACACTATGTCGGACCTACGAAACATGACAGAAACATATTCTCTTAACTGACGAACGTCATCACCGCACACTGTGCAACAGATACCTACCTCCCAGATACTGGAGGTGCAGAAATAATGGTCATTTTCAATGAACGTTCTCCACTCTTGATAATATCGGACTAAGTGAATATCTCTTCAAAAACCTGAGTATCTTGACAATACTGCATAGATTAGTAAAAGGCATCTATCAAGCAGATTGATTCAGGAAAAGGTGGTGTGAGCCACACACTTTTATATATATTTATACTTTAAACCAATCAAACTAGAAAAATAGGATTTAGGCTTTCGGTCAATCCTTTTTGGAATGTGGTTCTTTTCTTTGTAAGAAGGAAAATATTGTCCTTTATAATGACCCTATTTAACTTGTAAACTTTTTCGGAATTATTCTAACCTACACTGGACAAATAGAAGCGTTGTTATGTGTTTTTTTTAATCTGCTCCTGAAATAGGGTTGATACAACATCAAATGTTTTATATCTGAATTGCCAGTTCAGCTGCTGTAAAATCTTATATTATGAAGATGTAATGATGGATATCATCAACTCTATCATATCGATTTATGTTGGCATTCTAGGCGTTGGTAAAACAGTTGGCATTGAAGTAAACGGGTAGATGATTCAGTATACCTCGTCTAATAAAAGAACTATTATGTTTATTGCACATTATAAACCTCAAGGATTCAAGCAAATCCAAAACGATGAATGAACTCAGCCTGGTAACAATACATACACTTCTTCAAATAAAATTGCACACATGCAAGCATCCTTTCGTCCAACGTATGATCCGAAAAAGTTCTTTGTCTTAATATCACCTTGTCTAAAGGATTCAATATTATCCCAAAATGAATTATTTCACCTATATACATGCCAACAGCAACCAAACACATTGTTACCAAACTACAAAAACAAGGAATGTATCTTATTCAATGAGATAAAGGAATTGCTCTTCACCTTTATACCTACATAGTCTAGCAAAGTCATTGAGCTGAAGAATGTGTTTATATCTGGAATAGTGCCAAGTTTACAAGTGGAATATGAGGGTATTTCTTTGTGTTTCAAGAGCAATTTAAAGGTAATGTAAACATTTTGAAATATGTTTTGAAATAATTAATCTCAATGAACAGTGGGGAAGGAATAATTAAATATGCTTCTCAGTATGGAGTACATACTAGAATGTATATTCTTGAATGATTATTGAATATTGAAGAGATATTGAATTGATTTATTGAGTTGCATTCATAATTTAAGTATTGTTGTATACAATGAAAGGCGATGAGGTGAAAGTAATTTGTTTATTCAGTGATTTGTTGAAATTTAAGAAGTGTGAAGGAATGATTCCTTATACTGCACAAAATCTAATCAAATGAATAGTTATTGAAGTCAATACAATCGTACTTGATATAAAACTTACCAACTCGAGTGGATATTATGTATATATTGTGATTTTAACACTTACCTGAAAATAGAAAAATAAAATATAATTGTATTAAACTGTATTAAATAATTTATTATATTTTAATGAAAATTATAAATCGTTAAGTGAATTTCAGATATGTTTATGTCGACATATGTTAAAGGACCATGATGGACCTCATTCACAATAAAAGATGAAGTCCACTCTATTTCTACTTTTATTTAAAAAAATGACACAATTCAATGCTTTCAAACAATTAAAAATAATACAAGTGCTAGCTCATAGTAAATTTGGATCAAAATGAAGGCAATAAGCCAAATAAGATATGAAGATTGATGTCCTCTTAGTATTAGTCTATAGTTATAGAGTTGGCTAGAAGAGGTTTGGAATTTTCATCAGAATAAGCAGATACTTCAGTGTACATTCCGCCATGAACACTGAAGTAGGGGTTAAGGCCCTAAGGGAGGTTATGGAAAGGATTATGGAAAGGTATAGGAAATCCCTTTCAACCCTGATAGGATTAATCACGAAGCATAACACTCGGCGGTACCACATGAAAAAACTAAGACCAACGAAAGAAGACTAATGTTGTAGATTTGGAAATGGGGAAGTCAAAGAGGATACAATCCACTTTCTCTGTCACTGTCCAGATCTCATCCACCTCAGATAAAAATTTCTCGGCAACACTTCTTTCGTGACCTAGAACAAATATCCAGCGGACCAGTGAATGACAAGTTGAACTACATCAAATCCACTGGTTGGTTTGCTAGTTCACTGTAGTAAGAACCATATCAGTAGAACAAATATTAACCAATAGGGTAAGGGATATTTTTCCCCTTTGGGTATGAGAATGGGTCTGTATTGACCAGAGTTTCGCGTTGTGGATCACTTCCACAACCCCTACCCATGAACCTAACCTACAGAGTTTGGTAAAAAGTCGCTCAAGAGACTTACTGAGAACAAGAATACTTTTACAGTGAATTGTGTAACAAACGTCCATTCCTACTACAATAAACATTCTCACCCTTTAAATGGTTAAACTATAAAATCTTTGAACGTCAATATAGGGTTTTTTTTTGATTCCATCGACGAAAATAGTAGTCGTGTTACTATTAAACCTACCAATAATTGGCTCATTCAAACCCTTCTCAGGCTTTTCCTATCTCTTATCCATGATTACATCTTCCGCAGATTACCAGTATTATTTACATCAGTTGCTAGTTGGAATATATTCCACAAACTTGATAGGGTGCTGTTGCGTTTATCCCTAAGTTAGGCAAAAAATCCAATGAGCTGCCTAAATGCTACCATCCATTCAGCTTAACTTGATATTTCTTGAAAACCATGGAATGACTGCTAGATATATATAGATATTGTCACTGAGGGTAATTTTGATACTACCTACTCACTTACATAGCGGCTTTCGATCGTCCTTGTGGTCTTGGATTTCGAGGCGAATCATGCTCGCAGATCCTCTTGTTAGGAGCACTGTTGTCTATTTGCTCGATGTGGTTAAGACAATGAAGTCATCTTATTGTGGATTACTGAACTATACATATCTACATTTTGGTACAGTGCGTAGAGTTCGGGATTGTATTTCCTCCTCGATTCGCCCCCTCGCAAACAAGATCATAAATATTGGATAAACAATTTCTCAGAAACAATGTATAATTGTATACCTGTCTAACGGGAGTTATAGGGTTATTATTGGACTCACACCCCGCATATCAAGAATGTGGCAATGAGAATAGTCTCCATACGATGAACGAAGTGAAAATATTCCCAGTGGATATATATACCCTAATTTATATCACTGGAATACCACCCAAGAACTCCAACAAAGATAAGAATGATTCTACTTTCTTTACTGATCACTGTCAACTTAAGTACCACTTCCACAAATGCGAGTCCCTGAGGAAATCAAAAGCTAAAGAGGACAACACCGCTGAACACGTACATACATATGTATTTTTTTCGCTGTGAGTAGTATTAAGAGCATGATTTTCTAGAAAGAGTTCCTACAAACTTATAGAACTTCCCCTCTTCATCAGGTAATTGGAACTACTGCTGGCTTATAGCAACATTTCGCCTTTATCACACTGAACCTGAAAATTGCTTTCTAAACTGCGAACAGGAGCTACATCATTAGAGCACTCACAGTCAAAAAAGTGCTGGAATACCTGCAGAATATTATGACAGACTGCTTTAAAAATACAATACTGAAACACGATAGATATAGACAATATAAGCGGTAGTCCGCAAGGCTGAGTATTAGGCCCGCTACTTTAGAATCTGATATATGATGACATTGATGATTGAACCCGAGGAATTCTAAGAAAATTAACTTTTTAGGGTGAAGTTGGAGGCTGACATGCATACTCTGAAAATTGCAGAACAGAAAGCAGAAATAGTGTTTATAGATGACAACAGAGTCATTAACGAAAAACAATGTTTTACTTCGCCGACGATAATGCTTTTTTTATACCCTATCCTAAGGGTATATTAAGTTTGACACATAGTTTGTAACATAGAGAAATAATCGAGATAGACCCTATAAAGTATATATATTCGTGATCAGCATCAATAGCGTAATCGATTGAGTGATGACCGTCCGTCCGTCCGTCCGTATGTCACCGCTTTTTGGGCCTTAAATTTTGAGCTAGGACGATGAAATTTCATATCTGGGCTCCTGAGAAAAAGATACAGTACAAGTGTAAAAATTTTTGAAATCCGCCCACTGCCACGCCCACTTTTTCATAACTTCACTAAATTATATGAAACCGAAAAATTTTGTTAAGACCAAATATTTAGGCATTCAGATTCCCTACAATCCACCCATACAAAAGTTTTGGCCACGCCCACTTTTTGGGGGCGTTTTCATCACAAAACCGAGTTTTGGGCCTTAAATTATTAACTAGGACGCTGAAATTTCATATCTGGGCTTATGACGAAAAGATACAGTAGAAGTGTAAATTTTGTTTACATCCGCCCACTGCCACGCCTACTTTTTTATAACTTCACTAAATTATATGAAACCGAAAAATTTTGTTAAGACCAAATATTTAGGTATACAGATTCCCTACAATTCACCCATAGAACAGTTTTGGTCACGCCCACTTTTTGGGGGCGTTTTCATCAAAAAACCGATTTTCATGAAATTTTACATGTAACATCCTCAAACGTTCGACATTATAGCTATATTTGAGTACAAAATGCAATTTGGCCAGGCCCACTTTATAGAGAGGAGGATAGGGTATCATACGATCCGTTCCAGACGGATTGTAGCTTTTCTGTATGTTTTTTTTTTAGCACTGACAAACATCATGCCAAACATTGGCGGACCAAAAATGTTCTTAAAAAAAGTTTCGGTACGGACCCCAAACATGGGCATACTCGAACTCATTTCTAATATCATATCTCAAAATGATTTTCCCAATACAAACGAAAGGAGTCCCTTTTAACTACGACAATTGAAAGTAAGAACGGTACAGTCCAGAACGGGATCCCTCAAGAGGGAATTCTTTCCTCGTTGCTGTGGATATCTACTGGTATTGGATGAACCTCTGAAAACACTGGGTTCAAATGCAGTCAAGTCTGTACATAACGTAAAGTTGGGCGGACCCCTGCGGCCTGGGCGATCACGAGAAGATACAAATTGGAGGACTTTCGGTCCCCATTTTTACTGGACTTACTTTTGCATCGTCAGGCCTATACTATAGTGTGTTTATATGGTGGCCGATGGTAGAGAGAAAACACGCCTTTTCACTGCTATCGAACATCCAACGCATGGCTTGCTTAGGAATTATCTGATCCCAATCCAATACCCCCACAGAAGCCATGGAGACAATATTGAACTTAATCCCTTGTAGAACTAGAGGTGAAAAGAACCGCCAGACTGGCTACTTTTAGACTCAACACTTAAGGACATTTCAATGAACGGATTGCAATGCATCACAGGGCTATCTGGAAGGAAGTACATATGCGATCTGAATTCGTAAGGTATTCGAAAGATAAGTAAGGAATACCATCTCAACACAAGGTATACGGTTCGATACCCCGAACGCGAGGAATAGAACAAGGACTCTCCCGTTTCAAACAAGGATGGTATAGAAGTGTACGCAGATGGATCACAC
Organism: Xylota sylvarum; assembly: GCA_905220385.1. Classification (NCBI taxonomy): domain Eukaryota; kingdom Metazoa; phylum Arthropoda; class Insecta; order Diptera; family Syrphidae; genus Xylota; species Xylota sylvarum. Next base: position 52,319,182 of record LR999958.1, read on the forward strand.
ATCTTAGTAGAACCAGGGCTAGGATCTAGTGCTGGGCCCCACCTCTCCATCTGGAATAATTCATGACTGTCTTTCAGGAAAATATTTTGCTATGCTGAAGGTAGCGGAACTATTACTCCGAACCCAAGGTAACTGCATTGCATCTGCTCGAAAAGTCAAACAATCCTATTGGTAATAGCAAATCTAAGAACCAATTCGAAATTGGTGAAAAACTGCAAGGAAAAATTTTATATCTTGGCAACCTACTCACAGGTTAGCCTGATTTAAATGGACACTGCAATACACCAGGCAACAAAACTGTTGATGAACATGGATACGCCCATGGTTACAACCTTAGGAGTAGGCTTAAAGGTTGTGAAAACTGCATACAGAAGCTCAACCGCAAAACACCACGAAAATATGTTGAAATGAACTTGCAAAGCTGCCAAAGTCATGAGTAAATGGCCTTGCTACCGTCAGGCAAAGAGGCTCGAACTAAGCAGATGATTATTACAAATGGTCAGTCTATACACTAGACACATCAACTTGTAGAAATATACCTACAGACTGGGACTAGGGACATCTAGCATTTAGCCGGGATGTAACGCTCGAGAACTTCGTCTGCAAATGCCCTGGATTAGGGGCGCGAAGATACAAACTTTTGGGAAGATACGTACTGTCCGAGTAGGACTCTAACTACATTACTGAATCTGAACTAGTCAATAGTTGCCGCTCAATGCTCAGGACATTATGTTCGCAAAACCGAGTCAGATTAGGTTGGGTTCTTGGATTCTGTGATATAAAGAGTAAAGAGAGAGCGGCCGTACTGGCCGAAAAAGGAGCAGAGCTCCCGGTAAGTGATATACTTAAAGGCATTAGACCACCAATGGCCGTGGCTAAGAGAATTATTCGCGATAAAATCATCAATATGGCCGACCTAAGATTGTCAAACTTAGAAGGGCACAGGGTATCTAAGGCTTTATAGCCTAAGTTAAATCGAAAAAATCTAGAGAATTAATAAAACTCAGCAGATCAAAGTTAAGAATAGCGATAGGGATACTCTCTGGCCATTGCCTTCTGAGGAAGCACGCCGTGAGATTAGGTTTAACGAATACGGACACACGCAGGTATTGTGATGTTGCAGAGGATATTACTCATCTACTCTGTGAATGTCAAGCCATTGCTTCAACAATTTGGAGGAGTTTGGTTCACTGAACGAAATTGAGGACATATTTAGATTCTGTAGGGAAATTAAATGTAAATGCGAATTTGTTTAAGGTTTCTGACTGTGAAAGTTTCGTAGGGATCGCGATGGGCCTACTATGGTGCTTAGTGTTTTATAATTAACTCATAACCCTATACAACCTATAAACTACACGTCCTGGCCGGGCTGAGTTATCGTAGACGTTACAGTTTCAGAAAAATCCTGGATATCGTCAGAAATACAGAACGTTTCTCAGAATTCGAATTTTACCATCTGGCAACCATACCACTCTTTACTATTTGTCGTTGTGTATAGTGGTTAGCGGCTCATATTGGGGCCAGCAAATGTATATAGATGCCTATAGTATCACGGGTACTGGAATATTAAGTGTTTTGCATCTTCAATTGTAACCGGACAACATTGGCAATAGAGGTTAACGTCGTTTTTAAACAAGAAAACAGTTATGCCATGTAAATAGATCTGCATGTCGTTGGTCCAAGCGTCTAACTTTGACACCACTCTTGTGTATCTATCTTATTTTATCGGACTTATTATCCTTGGTGGTGATTGAATATAACTTTGTCCCGTCATTAGTACTACCATTTTTCTATTAGCGAGGTACTTCTTTTAGTTTTTTTCTCAGGAAAGGATCATGTCACCTACTACATGCGTCGCATTATACGAAGTTTTTCGCAAATCTGGTCATCTTCATTTTCTTTGAATAGCACGGGCGGTGCAATACCAAGAGATGACGAACATAATCCTGTTGATAGCTTTATGATTATAATAACCGACAATATCTACACAAAAATCTCACTTTACACTTTGTCAACAGTAAAAATTTATTTGTAAAGGAACATCGCTAAATGCTGCACTATGTCTTACTGGTAGTAAGAATTAAACATTTATGAAAGTCCTTACAATTTAAAGTTTGCTTTATTTTTCTTCTCATAAACACCTAATCTGAATCAGAATACCTGCTTAAAATCTCTAAAGGATGGATAGTTTTTGAATTCGTTCTACCAAACGAAAACTAAATAAATCCTTGGAAAAGATAGGGTACGTTTTTTTAATTCAACTCTTTACAATTGCATTCATTTAACTTAATCCTACTGATATTACCACTAAAAACGCTAGACTAATTAAGATTTACGTCCGAAAAAGGAATACGAGAAATCCTCTCTAAGAATAATCCTTTAAATCTCAACAGTGTAACGTCCTTGCAAGATAAAATGTATGATATCTGAAATCAAATTTCTAAAATTATGTAAAATCCTTTCGAAAGGAAAATTTTACCATCACCATTGCACTGCAAAAAGCTCCCTTCAAATCAAAGGAGATTGTAAATAGTAAAATTCAATTTAAAATCCTTGCTTTATCCTACTTTTAAACGTTCCTTCCCATTCCCAGTGTGTCTTGCCTTTGAAAAACATTTCAAAGTTCATTTTAAGACATTTCACCAAAAGGACCACACCGGCGAAGGATTACCTTTCAGTTTCCTCCTTTCTTTTCTTATCCTCGACACGACCTAGAACTTCCTGTGCACTTTCCCAATCTGCAATTACCATTTTACATATTTTCAATTGAAACTTTTGGTCAGCTTCAAGGTAAAAAAAAAAAACTTGGAGACGAAGTTTTCCGAAAACTTCACGTTGACTTCATTAGAAGATTCCTAGGAGTTTTCCATCTTTTGTTGATTTCGATAGAAAAGAACAGCAAAACAGCCGCCCGCCCCAGAAGACGTAAACAACGGAAACAGCAAACAAATTTTCTTAGTCCTTAAAAGCACAAAAACTTTATCCTGATATTATTTTTGGAGGGGCTTTATGAAATCCACTCGTTGTTGGCTCGTTATAAGGGAAAACTGATCCCCCTTCTGTGTGTGGGTGTGTGAGTGTGTGTTGTGTATCTAACATAACGAATCATGTAGAAAGTTTTCATCGAGTACGCTATAATGGGTTGAAGGAGATCCGACGACTTTAGGAACATATTTCTGTCAAAGTGCCTACGATGCGTGGCAGAGTGTGTTCTTGGACGGGGTAAAGACTCTAGCTCTCTATATCTCTCTGTGTGAGTGTGTACTGGATTGTTTGAATGCGGTACTACCTTGAAGAGGGTTTTCAAGTGATTTTGATCCTATATATAGAAGTGAGCCACATCTATGTGGATAAGTGCACTTGAGGGGCATACTCCTGAACAAATAAGAGTTCTTAAGTAAATAATTAGTTTAAAAAGCCAAGAAATTTCGTTAGCAGAGATAAAAGTAAGTTCGAACCATCTTTCGTGTGTGCACAGATAGCTAGCAAGGCGAAGTATTCAATTTAATTAATGAGTGAGTGAACTTGTTGTATGTATGTTGTTCTTATTTTTTTTTTTGTATTTTATTTTATTTTTGTTGCGGATTTTGGACGAACTTTCACTAATTAGTTTAAGTGTATTGTAAAGATAAATTAAATTAGAAGCTGAAACATTGAGTTAAAGTCGAATTAGGTTTGAGTTGAGATCTGTCGCAAAAATAACTGTATTTAAATCATCCCTTGCCATTGGTATTAGCAAACAGCTTAAGACTAAAGAACGACACAGTATCTTTGCCTTGTTTTCTAAATTTCTTGTGAATTTGTTTGACGTCATTAGAATGCTAAAATATCAGGAACGCCGTTCTATCGTATTATAAAAGAAAAATTACTTGACGTTAATGCTGCAAGTTATGGAATTAATTAAAAATACATGAACTTGTTGAGAAACAATAATACCCCGCAAGATATTTCAGTCCTTCCGAGAGTGAATACTTCCTTCCTCAATGGGAGGTGGCACGATATGTGCGTCATCGAAACGATGAATATGTGAACAGAAATATTAACAAAGAACCTAACTTTAGAGAGCTTGTGAAAGTTCACTTGAAATACACATATCTGGCCGGCAATTGATAGATACTGAGAGCTGGACACATGCCGATTTGAGCTAATATTTAGAATAGCAACCAACCTTGGCAATAACTTTAATAGGGTTATCCGACAAGAAGTATCATTTTAAATCAATAGAAAATCGCATATTTTTTTTTTTTTTAAATTGGTGATATTTTTATTTAAGTGTAAACGATGAGGATTTATAATAGAATACAATATGAGCCAAATATTCGCCTTGGCTTTGCCTACAAATAGTCATTCTTTGGATGACATCTTCATCTTCACATCAATAACCTGTGTTAAAATTTTTCGACTAAATTCACTATTCTACATTCAGACTCGTATATGTAGATACATATGTACATAGGCAAACATTGTACATCAGAACATGCGTATCAGAACTTTATCTTAGACTTAAGCAAAGGTAGATATATTGTCTAGATGAAATCGATGGCAACATCATTTGCCAAGTGAGCAACTTTCCTTAATTCTTAAAAATACTTAGAATAGTGGAACAGCCCTTGAAACATTTCGGATCGGAGCTGCATGTAACCAGGAAGGTTAAGTATCTGGGTGTATACCTAGACGATGGACTAACTTGGATCTTCCATATGGAAGTGAAGATTAGAAAGGCGAAAAGGGTGTTTCATCAGTGCAAACGGGTATGTGGACTAAGATGGGGAACCTCGCCGAGTTCAGCATACTGGACGTATATGATGATAGTTAGACTGATTATTAGCGTTGCTCTGTTGCATCAGTGATTAGATGCATGAAGAAAACAGATATCAATACTGGCACTAGCATTGGAATGAGTGCTCATCTTGAAATAAGATAACGCTGGTTTGGGTGAGAGACTACGTAGGGACTGAGGGCAACGAAAAGGCGGACTCTCTAGCAAAACAATTGTCAGAGGAATAGTAGAGCGCTTTGTAGAGCTCAAGACGATGATATCATATGCTGCTTTGAAGTCGACGAAGAGATGATGAGTCTCGACTTGAAATTCGTTGGTCTTTTCAAGGATCTGCCTTAGTGTGACAATTTGGTCGATCGTCGATCTGCTGAGCCGGAAGCCACAATGGTACGTGCCGATTAGTGTGCTGCAGAAAGGCTTCAAACTTTCACACAGTACGTTGGATAGAATCTTCTATGCGACATTAAACAGGGATATGCCTCGATAGTTTGGGACATAAAAAGCATCGGACATGGCATCATCCCCGATCCCACACTTGGTTGATGATTTGGTGCATGAACCTTACCAAAGCATCACCATCATGTTTAAAAAGCTCTGCTGGTAGACCATCAGAGCCGGGCGCCTTGTTGTTTTTCAGCTTTTTCATAGCTAAGCCGACCTCTTAAAAACTGGGAAGGGGAATGGTTTCTTCATTGACTGGATGCGGGTTCTCTTTTTGCCCTATCACTCTCTCTATCTGATGCCCATTAAGTAGCTGCCGGAAGTGCTGTTTAAAAATATCCACTTTTTCCTGTGCTTCGGTAATTAGATTACCTTCACTATTGGAGATTCTACGTTCTGGGCTTCAAACCAGTTGGCAGTTGTCCTAATCTTTTCCGTATGTTGTTCCTATCGCGGGACTTTTCCATATCATTGAGCTGGGTGACTACGTGGGCCCTTTTCTTCTTCTGGCTCGATACTCTTCTCTCGCTGCCCTTGTTTTGCGCTGTAGCGCCTGCATGTGTGCATTTTCTGTCACATTTTTAGGAGGCACGGATTCATCATACCAAGGGCTTTTTTTTGGATGGTGGCTGGTAGCCTATGGTTGTCTCTGTTACCCCTTTTATGATGTCGCGATACTGGTTCCACAGATTGTTGGCGTTTGTGGATGGTGAATGCACAGCGCTCTCTGTAGGATCTGGCTACTCCAGTCGTGCTAAGACTTCCAACGTTGACCTTCTTTTTCTGGGCGGTTTGCAGTTTCTTCTCGTTGGATAGTCAAGCTCTGAATTTAGCTGCAACAAGAAAATGGTCAGAGTCGACGTTTGCCCCTCTGGACGTCTGCACATTCAGAATGTTGGATGCGTGCCTCGCATCTATTAGCACGTGGTCGATTTGGTTGGCGGTTCGACCATCTAGAGAGCGCCAGATTGCTTGTGGTCTTGGGAACCTAGTGATAAATCGATTAGTCGGAAGCCTTTGTCTCGTGTCGTGTCGTGGAGGCTGTGCTTTCCAACTAATCCGTCGAATATGTTTTCCTTACCGATTTTGCCATTGAAATCCCCGAGTATGATTTTAATATCAGACTCCTGACAGTAAGCCCTATCCAGGAGGTCATAAAACGACTCCTTGATAGAGTCTTCAGCTTCGTTGGTAGGAGCGTGTGCACCTATTATGCTGATGTTTTGGAATGTTGCCTTGATGCAGATCACAACCATATTAAATACTCTTATATCATAATCCGTGGACGTTCCTGGTCGTGGTATTAAATGAGGGGATCCTAGAGGGCCAGTTCCATTTTTTTGAAGTCCCTAGGATGACGGCCCGTTTTTAAAACGATGTCAGTAACCCACTTCGGGGATGTGAGCGCTGCCGGTGGCCCAATAAGGGCTCATCCGCATCTCTTTTCCAAAAATCTTATTAAGCTGATTTGTTTAATTGGATTCCATAGTACGGCATGCTTCAAAACGGAATTTTCTTTACACCAGTAGAGTATGACGAATCCATGCCATTTTTTTCATTAGATTGTGATGTCAGTAGATTCCTGACTGTATAAAGCTGTTCGTTTGAGACATGATAATACCAGAAAATTCGAAGAATGAGCAGAATCCAGCTTATTTGACATTGAGAGTGGAATCACATTTATGTACATATATTGCAATAAAATTGCTGCACTTCACTGCCATAACTTCCAGAAATTTGGTTTCATTGGAGCTTCAAAAAGTGTACCCCTTCAGCATTGGCTGAGTCAAATCAACCACGATCTTCCTTCTCGTAAAGATACAACCTCAGTCTTAAAGGGATTAATCGAAAAGCCACTCGAAGCGTACTTATCATCAATCCTGCCTATCTATGTACTTGTAAGCGTATGTAATATCTACTGCCATAACATATCAATCGCAATCGTCATCTAAAATCAAGGCTCTATTGATAAGCCTCTTCTCTGATCCTGTTTTATTACATATTTCCTGGCTGCTACATTTTGAAACGCAGTTTAGTAGGATTTTTCACACTTCTATGTATGTTTGTTCCATCTCCTTTGGAGGGTTTACTCAACCGAATTTTTCTGTACGTTATCGAGTACTTGGAAAATTGGTTTCGACCAAGAGACTGAAAGCTTCTACTTCTTCTCAGTAAAGGTATCTGCAGATTTTTTGGGTGACCCAGGTTTTGTTGGTTTGTTCCTTTTGAACGTATAATATTAAAAGTAAACTCTTCCATCAACACTTACTTATTTTTTTATTGGAATTCCACAAGAGTCAATGTTAGTACCTCTTTTCTTTTGAATGTACTACATAATGTATAAAGATTCTAAGCATGCCTGAGTCATTGTGAGATAGTTATTGTATTTATATATGTATCTACTTATGGTGACGATAAGTATATTTTCTTTCCTAGTTCGCTAAAAATCACAAAAGACAATCAAAAACGACATATGTACGTCGGAGCTTAAAACCTTGACTGTGATGAGCATTTGAGTGACAAACATTTTGTAAAAATAATTCTGATTGAAGGCTTTTGTAATTCAGGGTTTTTTAAGTGCCAACTTTCTTAACATTAATGGATTCTTACTTTACATATTTAATTGTAAGTCTATACCATTTGATTATAATAGAAGGACACAGTTTTGAATACATATTGTACTAGGACTTAATTGGTTTTATTTTTTTTAATCAAGTTCTTAATTTATGGACATATTGTCGGATACTTTGTTGTGTATCAATACACTTCATTCTCCGTACACAAAGAGAATTTCCCCATCTTATAGCTTTATGCAAAAAGATACTCTATCCTTGCCAGTACCCAAATTTGGAATAAACCCAACATTATCGAGTGCTTGGGTAAACAGTATGTCTGAATCGAGTGCACCCACACTTCGAACCAGTACGACCGCATACATACATAAATAATTTATATCTGCTCAATCGCTTATCTCATCCAAACTGCAAAGCAAATCGATTTGAATAAATTAAAAACTCGTAACCAAACCGACATAGATATTAACTTTTTGATTGGAACGACGCACGAAGACAGTATTATATCCATACCATAGACATAGCCTCCTTAAATAACCCCCTCTGCATTAAGTCAGTCGGCACACAAAAAATCAAACGACGACTGGCTGTAAACTCTTCACCTCACAAGGCAGAGCTATAAACTCCCAGATACAGAGACGCTTAGGCAGTGTGAGCCCTCACACATCCCCACAAGACTTGCATGTCTAAGAGCTGACATAAATATCAAAAACATTGTTCTTCCTGCCATATCCTTTTGATATACTTTGCGCGCCATTCAAATTCGTCTCATTCGTTTCGTAGACATCATCCTCCCAATTTGATGAAGGTCGCTCTGTCGCTGACTGTATTCGTATATGCACGCATTTAAATCTTTTCAGATACAGACATACACACAGTCACACAGATGAATACTTTCACCAGCTTTTCGGATACAATGATTTGGAGCATCTACTCCTCCATAAAGGTATTAAAAAGGAGGAGAGAAAAAAAAAGTATCGATTTGCCTTTTGTTATTTCGGGCGAAAAGGATTTATTCCTTTTGATTTAATGACACAACATTACTTTGGCGAATATTTGTTTCCGAAACGGATTTCGGACTGTTTTATCTGAATTTTTTTTTGTTGCTCCTTTTTATGCTGTAATATCGCCGAGTGGATGTTGAGTTGATTTTGTACCATTTTTTGAGTATGCACATAATTTATAGCGCTTTCGAAGTGAGTATAATTTAGATAACGAAATTCGACAGTGAGAGAGAATAAAACTGGAAACATAAATCACGGATTTTCGTAGCTGGGTAGGTACCTACGTACATATAAGATTCGTTTCGATGGCATTTGCAAATTTTACATATTCAAATTTTGGAAAGCGGTGAGACGAGACACAGGACGGGCAATGATAGGAATCCGCTTTGAAAAACACAAGGAGTGCTCTGCGTCCATATTATCTAAATAAATTACACTGGACGGGCAGATGGCATTCTTTGGAATTGCTGAGGCAGAGGCCCTAAAACAACGATGTTGCCCATACTCCAATTGTCGCTGTCAAGTACACTATATATCAAATAAAGTGGGCGAATAATTTCTCGAGAGGATTCTAATAATTTTTATCGGAATTTTGACTTTGCTTTAAAATAAATTTTGTACTGATTTTGGTAAGTTTTCGCCTGGGACAGTGGATAGGTAAGCTATTAATTTATTGGTGCCTTGATGTCTTGGGGCATTATAATATCTTTCTGCATTTTGAGCTGTGATTAGAGGAGGAGGCGTAGCCATAGGATATTTATATATCTAGCCAGTAGAAGATAGGTATTGAGTTCAGACTAATAGGAGAACTTTGTAGAAAATTTCAGAATATCATCAGTTTAGAAATGACAATAAGTAAGGTATAACTGAATGTCCTTATCGCTATCTACCAATGTGATGGGCTAAAGATTCAGAGGAACCCTTTCAAGAGCCATCTTCCCTAACCCAATTGTTGCTGAGCCTCCGTTGGCCATTTCTTTCCCCTTTGGACATGTATAGTTTTCATTTTATTCAAAGTTCCAATACTATTGGTGATGATTTTAAACACCACATAGCTGCCAACACAACATAACCTACCTACCAACTCCTCTCAACTCCACGCGAGGAACTTCGAGTAGCTCGGCTAAAGCCTAGGTTCCAACATTTTGAAAGTTCGTAGGTGACGCCAAGCAAGAGAGTGCGAAGAATTTTCTGGATGGAACCATTGTGGCGGTGGGCGCCGTGGCTCAAGTGCTTAGTGCGTTGGACTACGGAGCGAGGGGTTCCAAGTTCAATCCCCGAACAACACCTAAAATTTCTTTCACGGCCCCACCTCTCGCGATCGTCTGACAAACATCCGAGAGTAAAACTGTCATGAAAAAGCTTCTCAATACAAAAAAAAACTGCCGTTCGGATCCGGCTTTAAACAGTAGGCCCCTTCCATTTGTGTGAAGAATATAACACACACAGCACGAGTGGTTGTGAGAAGCTAGACCCTGGGTCCCATAGACCTGTCGCGCCAAAAATTTGTATTTTTTTTTTTTGTAACCATTGTGGCGTCTATAGTTCTTGTTAGATTGAACTTCTTAATGAATAACTTATATGTGCTACTTTGACATATGTAGAGCTTAGGCTTATAAGAGTTTTGAGGAGTACGTCAAAGTATTTCAAGAAGAGATGATGGAGCCTGAGAACTTAATAAGCCAACGGCTTCGGTCGCATGTCCGAAGTGGGAGTTTAACCAAGGCTCTAGCCCTCTTAGTTTGTATTTGTGCATTGGGCTAACCTCCTTATCATTGAAATAATCTTTGGAAATAGATGACTCCAGAATATTTTAGAGTAGACTCTTCAGACTTTTAACAGGCCACGTTCAGAGTATCAGTGAACAGATGACGTAGACGATACGGATAGACGAGGTGGAAGCGATCTACAGCACCACACTCAGGTCAATACAGACCCGTTGTGATGGCATTTTAATTTACTTAGGCTGATTGCTAATACCCGCAGATACTGGCCTGCAGTCTGCTCTCAATAAACTAAAAAGTTGGACTGAAAGCTGTGGCCTCTCGGTTAAACTAAAGACTGTACTGGTCCTGTTCACAAGAAAATACAAACTCCCCGACTTTATTTTCTTAAAACTAGGAGGCACCCTCGTTATCCCCTCAAATAGTTACCTAGGCCTGAATGGACACAACAGGATGGGTCCAAAACCGAGGATGCAGTCGCTGCTGGAGTCTTCTCAAAAGACCTAGATATCCACCTCTCCCTTAAGCCTCTAAACTATTGCGCTGTTTTTGAAGCCGAAGTCTCTGCCATTCGTCAAGCAGCTGACAGGCTGCCGGTTAATGCAATATCAGGATCGGATATTGCTATATACATTGACAGTCTGCCATCAAATCCCTTACATGTAGTACAATGAGTCCCAAGAGATAGTTGGACAGTACAACCTTACCCTTTGCTGGGTACCAGGTCACTGTAATATAACAGGGAATTATGAACTCACGAACTGGTAAAACGAGGCTCCTTTGGTTTAAACACTATGAGCGTCACCGCCATCGAGGCGCCAACAATTCTTAATGATACCAGATCTAGCGGACTCCTGAAACATAAGAGAAGGTCCCTCTCTAAGATAGTTCATACCCTCACCGGACTCTCTGCTATAGGGAATACGCTATGATTTCTGTAGAACCTTTAGGAATGAAGAGGTAGATGAAGCCATTAGTCACCTCCTATACCGAGGACTGGGATCTCTACAAAAGCAGTCTTAGGAAATTTAAGTTAGAGATTAGGAAATCACAAAGGGCCTCTTGGTTTCTTTTCTATGGAAATATAGAAAAGACTAGTGATACATCACGGATTAGGAAGATCTTAGGACGTTGTTACCCACAAGAAAATTCAGTGGGCAGTGCAAAGCTTCCTCCCATATAAATCTGCTGGTCTCGATGGTATCTTTCCAGTGAAATTACAGCAAGGTTTTCATATTTTAAACCAGTGGCTGCACACTGTCTTTAGGAGTTGTTTAAACTTCGGCTACACCCCTAGATCCTGGAGGAGGGCCAAAGTTGTCTTTATACCGAAAGCCGGTAGGGACTCCCATGCATCCCCTAAAGACTTCCGTCCGATCAGCCTATCTTCCTTTCTACTGAAGACTCTAGAAAGGCTAATCGACGTTCACATTTGAACTAGATTAGATAGTAATCTCCTATTGATATCCCAACACGAGAAACATGAGACGGCTTTTCATTCGTTGGTAGGAATCATCTTTGTGCGGAGTACAAGTCGGATGGAAGGCACTGGACAAGGAAAGCAACATTGCAATACTCGAGAAAGTTCAAAGATTATCCTGCTTCTGCATAACCGGCGCCCTTAGAACTACTCCTAAAGCTGCACTAGAAACTATGCTCGATCTTCTTCCTGCTGATATCTTTCAACTGATGGCGTATCCCTGTGCTGGGTTCCAGGCCATAGGGATATTCCAGGCAATTGCAGAGGGGACGAGCTAGCTGAAGAGGGTGCAGACCGTCTATTTCTAGCACCGATTTCAGGTAAGTTGTAGATTGGAGCTGTCCAAGAACAAACAGGAGCAAAAGGACCTTCATCAAGCTTCAGAATCGGTATAAATTCAAGTGGAAGGAATTAAAAAAGGCTATTCAACATAGCGAACTTTGTAATAAAGCAGATGACAACCGCTGAATCCGGGCAATCCAGGTTGTAATGAAAAAATCTAGAGCTTTCCAATCAATATCTCCCACATGCCCCTGTTGCGGGGTATAATGGAACGCTTATTTGATCGTATGACACTATAGGAAGAAACTATAGAAGAGATTAATTGAGCATAATTGAAGTGTGCAACAGATTTTGGAACAGAAAGTGCCTGGGATCGATGGTTTGCTCAATATATCCCTGTAAGCAGCATTTAATGCTATAATGATCGGTTTTGTAAATATCTACAACACTTGTTTGAATGAAGGAGTATTCCCCAACGTATGTATGTAGGAAACAAGCACTTGTGCTACATCCCAAGCTGGGCGAATGCTTTAAAATGCAATTTACGGTGGCATCCTCCGGCCACCAAAGGTAAGACGAAGGAAAAGTCGCGGAATTTATAACTTACTGGAAGAGCTTATCAAAAAAAAAAAAGCACTCCTAGTGTGCTGATTTCGTTGAGGGTATTTCTTTAATCTACAGAATGCAGCTGCAGCAGAATACAGAAATGCACAGATTGAAATCTAAGGCTAAGAAAGGAATTTTTACTACTATTTAGTACTATTTAGTATCAAATTATCCTAAAAATCGGATCTGAGAAGGTTGAGGAGTTCAGGTTAAACCAATTCAAAGAACCTTGCTTATTTCCTTAAATCTACTGAGGAGATAGACAGTTGAAGCACCATTTGAGCAATTTTTAATGCTTTATGGTTTTTAGAGTCTTGGGGTTTTCAAGTGCTTCTTTTCTACCGATAAGGCGGTACAATTTATTTTGGAATCAAGGACTATATTGATGCTGATGTCAACGTTATATTTTGGCGGTAATAATAACTGCTAGATACCATCTACGACCAGAACATCCTCGCAAAGAAGGACCATTCCATTTAAGAATACGTATGATATGGAGCACTGTTGAAGGCCTACTACATGCTGAAGGCCTACTACATGCCTACTCTATGTTGAAAACCAAACATTCTATATACACAATGCGAGTACTATTTCGAAAAACAAATACGAAAAAGAAAATGTCAAAATCAATTATTCTTTTGTCAGTCAACGGCTAATGCAATTCTTATTCTGTTCACGTCTGCCATTTGACGTCCAAAGGTCCTTTCGAAAGCAATTACCACGAAAAACAACTTAACTATAGGACCGCTTTGGCCATTATTCAGTTGTCCTTCGTCAGCTTACTCAGCGCTTTTGAATCCCCTTTTACCTACCTACAGAATTGACCAAAAAAAAAAAGGCACCACTCTGCCTTACATTTAGATGTGTATACATTGAATTGAGCGACTCTCTTCCTCGCTTCGGCTGCAATCACGTAGCACTCGGAATGTTTAGCCCTTTCTCCGTGCATTTGACAAGTGATGCGAAAAAAAGAGCGATTCAACGGGCCAATTCAAAGGCAATCTAATGGTCCTCGTATCAGGTCAAGCAGCAGCATCAAGTAGTATTCACAGAATAGCCTCCCTACATCCTTCCATAGACGACGTGTCTGTCTACTCCACAAGGGATGTTGAATGTTCTTCTTTTTTTTTTTGACATGCCACATGTATACATAGGGATGTCACACATAGCCTAAGGTTCATACAAATTGGGAATGTTAATAAAGGGACTCTCGTCGTACTACTGTCCTTCAAAAAAAAAAACAAAAAAAAAAGGCCAACCGTCTACAGTACACCAATCTCGACTTCCCCCACCCACCCTCTAGTACGGTATATTAACCTTTAAAGTGGATAATGCAAAGTGATTTATCAATTAAATTTTGGGTAGGCAAGCCCTCTCCATTGGGGATGTTCACTGTCCCATTTAAGGGATGACTGCGCCAAGGATAATGGACGTGTTAAAGGAGAAATAGCCAAGTAATAAAGCATCCCTTGTGTCTCTTGTCTATAAATTAGGTAAATCTTTGGAAAATCTCTTAATAATTTATAGTCCGTCGCCGTTGACGGTAATTCTCGGATTCCTAGGCATTGTACGGGTTGGTTGGCAGGGGGGGGGGATGGACGACCTAAGTATATCTAATTCAGCAGCGCGCCAAGATGTGCTTTAAAAGCCCTAATAGCATTCGGATTTCGTTTTGCCACTGATGGTGTTAGTATTCCTAACGCCAACGTATTCTGTACAAGTCCAGGTAGTGTCGTACAACCAAATGAATTTATTCCATTACTTGGTGCTGTTTTATCCTTTCACACCCGCTGGACCCTTTCACTGGCTCTCACTGGGTCTCTTTGGTGTTTGGCCTCCTAAATGAAAGAAAGAAAAATGTAAAACAGAGAAGCTGTAGAGCTCAGAGACGGGTGGAGGAGACAAACTGTGTTGAAATTTATTTGCACTTTCGAAGTATTTTCTCGTGATGTCGACTGAAAAAGGACCTCTTTACCCTTCTCTACTGTTGTAGAGTATGCGAGAAAACCTCGCGCGTTCCGGGAGGGAAAAGGACGATAAAAAGATTATTAATATACATATATTTTGTGCCTTCCGTTAAGGAATTCTTTTTTTTTTCCTTTTTGTCGTTTTCTTTGCCGGGAAATTCATTCGTCGGTCATAAATCAATAAAGGAGTAGATGGAAATACGACGAAAAAAACCAGAGAGAGAACTCTGAGAAAAACGCTTGGAATTGATTTAATATTTGCCTTTTACGTTTCTTTGGAAAATGAAAAATGACTGATTTCGCCTCTGTGTGTTTTTTTTTGCTTCATTTTCCTTTACTGTTATTTGCAAAAGGATTCTTTGATTTAGTACTTTCGTTAGACAATAAAATTTTGTGAAGCATATTTTATATAAATCTTATGTAATGTATTTTTTCTTTATTAGACTAGCTTCATACCGGTATGGCATTGAAAACCGGTTAGCACGAAGGTCGCCTTTTAATATCCTTTTCTGCCTTGACTCGGTGGTAATAAAATACCTATAGGTTAGTCTTAAAAAAAAAACTGGATTTAGCCAGATCATGACTTATGGTGATCGCATAAAAATAAAAAAAATTAAATTATCGGCTTCAGGGTATTTTCAGTGCCTGAATGTACATATTTCCCTTTATAGGAAGCTAACGTGTTAACTTAACATCTCCCTGCGGTAATAGCCAGTAAATTTAAGAGGCATTCGCCGCGGGTTGTAATATTTGCATGAATGCTGTATATGGCACGTTAAAGATACTTTCTTTGGTTATATCTTGGAGTAATAAATCTTTAATGACCTTAGCAAATCAACTTTACGACGTGATCAAGGTTGTGTGCACTTGAAAAAAGGTTAATGATGGAATAGGCATTGTCAAATTTAGGCAGGAAATCTAGAGGCTTAGTATGCTCGCTGAGAAGCAACAATAAGCGACTATTGTTCTCAGAGAAATGTGTCTTGAACTAAATATCCACTCGAGCAACAATCATGATGAATAGCAAACTGCTTCTAGGGGCGTAGAACGCATTATTCAAGGTCATATCCAGCTTCTTACTCGTTCGGGGTTTTGGACGTTCCGTTCCATTTCGAAAGACTCCTCGGTCTGGAATATTGGCGCCAGATGCGAATGTTGCTAACAAGGTGGAAAAGAACTTGTGGACAAATATTTGTGGATCTATAGAATCAACAGCTACAGTTCCTCGTCTAACAAAAGTCTCAGCTAAGACACCAATAATGGCATCTATTATCAAGAAAAGCTAGGTATTCTCTAGGGTCATCCAACAAGAGGTGTCAATTTAAATTAATAGAAAATTGCAACATTTTTATGAAAAGTGATGATATTTTTATTTCAATCTAAAGTACACACTAAAAGTTAAAACATCTGCCAAATATCTGTCTTGGTTTTACTTATAAAGAAGGATACTTTAATGGAATTCTTCACCACATCTTCGCAGAATTGCGGCTGTATTTCGCTAATAACAACTTTGATATTTACTTTTAGTGCATGAATCGTTGGTGAAGCATTGGTTTAGATGTTATCTTTAACATACCCCCAAAGGAATAAGTCTAATGGTCTTATATCGCACTATCTCGGTGTCCAATTGGCGTCTACATTTCCAGTGACTTTCTCACGCAATAGAACCATTGTTTCACCAGCTGTTTGGTATATGTGGCCATCCTGCTGAAAATGAACGTCATCCACGTCCATAGCATCAATTTTAGGAAAAAAATCAGTTAACATGGTTCAGTAACACTATCCATTCACTCCAACCTTCGCACCGGCAACATTTTCGAAAAAATATGGCACAATGGCATCGCCAGCCTAAAAGCCGCACCAAACCCTCACTCGTTGTGGATGGAGGTGGTTCCACTATTTTTCTTGGGTTTTCGGAGCCAGACGAATAGGTAGAAGTGAGCCTCATCACTCAGAACTGCAGTAATTTCTAGGGATGATACCATCAGGAAATTTAGTTTTGAAAATGATTTGCTTACCCAGATACAACATATAGTATGAGTAGCCACACCATTAAATGGTGTACAGATGGATCAAGTATTGAGGAAGGAGCAGGTGCAGGACTGTTACGGTCAAGAAACAAATTACTTCCTATCCATGGGCAAAGTTATCCAAACTGAACCCCATAGACAGATGGATCCAAATAAATCTTGACAATAAATATAGCAACTGTGAGATACATAGCAATAACGCCAAATAGTTAGGCAAACATCAGAGCTCTCACTGCCCATATAGTTTGGTCTAAACTGGTGTCAGAATGGGTACTGAAACTAGATGAACTGAGTAGAAACAACAGTGGGACTTTCAATCGTATACCAGGCTATGTGGAAATAGACAAGTCCAAGAATCTTTGATAGGTTTTGTTCCATTCTCCGAAATATTGGAACACATCCTAAAAGAAGAACTCAGGAGACTAGAGAAAGAAAATTTTCAGTAGCATCTTTTGATAACTTCAAATCGCCTGGAATCGATGGAGTGTATCCAGCCTTGCAGCACAAGGGTATAAACTAGTTGCTGACAACTATGAAGAGAATCTGCACTGCGTGTCTGGCACCGGCATATATTCCTATACTTTGGTGTACGGTTGGAGTGGTTTTTATAACAAAAATTGGTAGAGATGACGTCTCCCTCCCTCGCTAAGAGTTTCAGACCTAAAAATCTGTCTTCGCTCATGCTGAAAAGTTTGTCCAGACTAGTATAGATTCACGTGCGCAGGTCTGTACCGAGGATGCATCCTCTATCTGAGATGCATACCAATGTGAAAAATCCTGCGAGACTGTGCTATAAATCTAATTACTAGAATTGAATGCTTTGAGGTAGTCTACTCTTGCCAATCGCTTTTTTTCTTTGGCTGAGAAGGCAATTGAGTAGTAGAGTCCTATCCTGAAAAACTAAGGAGATTCTGTGCAAGATCTTGATCATCCCAGTCCTTGCTTTATGGCGTTGTAGCTTGGACTCTGTCTAAAATAGATGAAGAGATTCTCGGTCGTTTCGAGAGAAAGATTCTTTGTAAAATGTTCGGTCCCGTTCATGTTGACGGGCTTTAGAGGAGGAGATTCAACGACAACTATCCGAGCTGTACAGTGTCTTCGATCTAGTCAAAAAATTACGCATCAGTCGTTTAAGATGGCTAGGACATATAGAGCCGATGCACACAAATGCTTCGGCCCATAGAGTCTTCGAACCAGCCCGGAGGGACAACCCATATAGGGCCCTTTTGACTTTTGATTGCATGTGTGACTCTGCTAGACAACACGGGGTAGATGAGATATTGGTATTGTGGATCAGTGCAATGCTGATGAATAGCACTTTCGTTGTAGATGCGGACTGTGGCCGTCATGTTATGGCAGGTGCTCATAGAGGCTGCCCGGATGGTGGTGTTCTGTCTCCACTTCTATGGTGCAATGATGCATGATTGTTGACTCTCAATTGCATACTCATAGTTCAAACGTCTACGCTCAGGCATATTTGGATACTTTCTGTCGAGTCATGCCTACAGACTGTCTGTGCTAACGCGCAGATAGTCTTCGATGAATGGTGCACTAGGAATGGGCTTTTGGTTAATCCTTTGAAAACTGAGGTTGTTCTCTTTACAAGAAGGTATGACTTAGGCAGTGTTAAAAGGCGTCACTTTCCAGATCTCCGATGAAGCGAAATATCTAGGCGTGATCTGGGAGGAGGAACTTCTTTAGGCAAAGCACGTCAAGTCAAAGACATCCAAGGAGCTCTTAGTCTTCTGGCAGTGTAAGGATGCTTTTGACAAGACATGGGGCTTAAAAGTCCTCTGGATCTATACGGCTATGGTAAGACCTTTTCTAGCTTAGCTTCATCGGTTGTTTGATGGAGTGGACTTTCGCGTAAGAATGTGACTGCCTTCTGTATGAAACGCCAAAGAACGGCCTGTTTTAGCTGCACGGGAGCTTTCCCGAGTACGCCTGGCTCTTCTCTAGCTGATCGGCTTTATTTACCTCCAATTGATACTTTCAACATGGGCTGTACTATCAAAGTAATCTATCATCTTAGATGGGGTGGCTTTTGGTATCATCTGCACTGGAGTTTCGATGACCTTATCCTACGACCCTGCTTCCATGGATATGTCGTCTAATGCAATGACACCGGAACTTCGGCTGTTGTGCAAATTTAGAGTCGACTTTCCTTACATTCAAGACTGGCTTCGGCTAGAATCGGAGCCTCATTTGGGCTATAGTTGAATTTTGACGGAGGGCTCCAAAACTAGTCAAGGGTCTGGTGCTGGAGACCGATTACACTAGATTTCACTACTCCTTAGGTTAGCATGTCTTTGTTTTTCATGCTATTCTAATGGCTGTCGACTATATTGTTAAGAATATGTGATGGGGTCGGAGTGTGTAGTGACCACTCAGGCTGCGTTTAAGACCTTGCTAAAAATTGTAACTTATTCCAAAATAATTCGAGAATGCAAGAACTCTTTGAATTCGGTCACAAGGCTGAACTCTTTGACTCATGTTTAGATTCCAGGTCACACAGCGATTGCGTGAAATGAAATTTCCGATAAGATTGCTAAGCACGGCTCACAGGGTAATTTCTCAGGATCTGAACCTGTGTTGGGTCCTAAATCAGGGCCTTCATTGACGATTGGGTTTCCTACAAACACAATTTTGTATGGCACGGGTCTTTAAGATACAGGCAGGCTGAATGTATGCTCCCGACCGTCTGTAAAACATAAGGAGCATGCTTGCTGTCCCTTAGCAGAACAGACTGTAGACAACTTATTGACGTTTTTACGGGGTCAAGCATCTTAGCTTGCTATGCTTAAGAGACACCTTTGTCTGCTACGACTGTGGAAAGGACGATGATACTCCGGATCATTTCGTTTGTTGTTATCCTGCCTTTGCTCGGATCAGGTGGCAGATTTTCTGTGCTGAGTGATGATATGGTGAGTGCTGATACTGTAAGCTCCTCATCGCTGAAGTGCATTCTCGGATTTCTCCGAGAGTCGAAGATATTCCAGTTAAATGGGTAATACTGGATTATCCTTCCTGGTAGTACAATGGATCAGTAGCGTTTGAGTGCTCCAAGAGGGTGTTTCCTATCCCGAATAAAATAAAGAAAGGTAAGTGTATCAAATGAGGCTTTTGAAAAACTGAAATTTTGGGGTACTGGAGAGAATAAAATACGCTGACCATAGAACCGCTTCTCATTCTCAGGTTCCTTAGAGAAACTGGATTGGAGAACATGCTTCAGCGTGCAGTATTCTTGCCGAATAGGACTCAAGTAAGGGATCAACCTCACCAAGGTACTACCAGGGGGCACAATAGACTATCAGGTCACAGTGCAAAATAAATGATAAATAGTATCTAGTATCTCTAACTTTCTCTAGCTCTAAAAAGAACAGAAAATGCATTTAGTAATGTTAGTTGCATATCGGCTCGACTGTGGTCAGAAATAGATGAATCTGAGAAGTTTGCATAAAGCAGGATTGCAGTCTTATTTATTTCCTTCCACTCTGGCACTTCTGGTAAATTGTAGCAGTCATCAAAAAGACTTTTCTTGGCGTCACTCTAAAGAACCATAGAAATGACAACAGTTGTTACATCCACTGATTTCGTCGCCCTTAATCTCAATTGCAGAAAGGATACCCGATCCTTCTACGAATCTTTTGAAAACGAAATCCTTTGAGACAAACTACTTTTTGTAAAGAAAGCGCAATTCTTTGGTTCCATTGTGCATCCTATTTTCGTGCTAATTAATCTTCCCTTTGCAAAAATATTCCAAGGATAAATAAGCCCTCACTTCCATACCTAATCACTGATTCTCCACAACAGCAATCCAATAACCATCCGTTACAGATTAGAGAAATGAATAAAAAACAAACACATACCTACATGCATATATTTGAAAATAGATACATAGATACATTGTATGTTCCCTGATGAAGTTTAAAAAAAAAAAAACACCCTCGCTACTGCTCCAAAATAAGGGTTAAGAGACAAAAAAGAAATTAAATTAGATACGAAACTTTGGTCGGTTAATTTAATTTCATCTTTTTTTTGGTTTACGTAATCTTATGGATACATCACTGCCTATGGCCTTTAAATGACTACGCAGGGTCGTTTCTGTCGCCTCTTTTCTAACGCTGCCCGTTAATTATCACATCCATTCGGCCATTTTTCGGGGGCAAAAGCTCTGTAATTACGGTATCTAAGTAACATAATCTTCTTTGGTGGCCGATATATGTCGACTGCTTTATAATTATAGTAATAACTAAGGGAATGAAGAACACAACAGCATCTCTCTGCATGTACGAGTACATATGTATGTAAATAGTATCGGCGCGCGTGTAAAACGACCTAACAGATACGAACTCGCTTGGAACCCGTATGAACAAGTAATTACCGCCGGCTCACCATTAAAATTCAACAAATATTTATGCTGCAAGACCATCACACACCGCCACAAGTAGAATGGTGTAACATCATCACAACAACAACTTTTGCCACTACACCGCCACCATAAACCACTGCCACCGCTACGAATAAATTACAATTTTGTCCCTTTGGTCCTTGTGTGTATTATTTGTTTGCTAGGATCTACAGGCAGAGAGTTGGCCTTTTTGTTTGTTTTTTTTGTTTTTTTTTGTTTTTTGTTTCGCCTTTGGTGTTTTATTTGGTTTAGAACGGGTCAGGGCGTGGATGACTAATCAAATTTAAAATACTGGACCGTAGTCAACAACAATGTGGTCATATGCTGATGTCCAAAAAAAAATCAATATACCGCAGACGGAATGATTAAACGTAGGCTTTGAATTACAGTCACGTCCCTTTTGGAACATACCAATTGACTTTGAAAATTAGGCTTGAAGACTGTAGATACTTTCATAAAAGACTTCAAGTACATTTAGTCGTTATTCAAATACTTGTATTACAAAGTGGACTTGTACAAACGCTGAATGCAGAACGCTCAAACTGAGTGTCATGAAAGACTTCTCCTTCAGTATAGATGACAGTAGTGACAAAGATATTCATTTCAAGAATTTACACAAATGGTTTAGATATCGATTTTAGGATGGTCTGGCGAGAGTAGTCCCGGAAACATTGAAAATTTCCAGTATTTCTTGTTGAAGTATCTTTCAGGAAGAAATACTGGGAATTCGAGAAGACTGTCGAATATGTGGAATGTAGAATCGCAGTTGGAACATTTACAATCAGCTGTTGAGAATGCATACCAAGAGGCATGTATACCTACTTTGGCAAAGTTAAATCCTTTGTGCGTGGAGTTAAATTGGTCCACCGTCTCAGAGCGCTTAGGGTCACCAGTGCGTTTCGAACTATGCTATACTCGTCGTGTCTTCAATGCTACCCATCGACCTACTCGCTGAAGAAATGGAAAGACTTAAAAACGAGCGAGTTCGGAATGGTTCGGTAGACGACGAAAAACGAAGATACGAAAGGAATCGCAGTATCGCAACCTGGCAACAACAGTGGAACGAATCCGTAAAGGGAAGATGGACGCATCGCCTTATACCAGTGTTTGATGTGTGGATGAATCGGGTCCATGGCAAACAGATTTTTATCTCACACAGTTTCTGACAGGACATGACTGTTTCAGAGAATATCTATTCAAACGCAGTCATGAAAATATCCCAAATTGTCCACATTGTGGGAATGCTTCGGAAAACGCTGAGCATGTGTTTTTTCATTGCCCCGCGATATGAAACCGAGAGGAGCTCCTATCGGGACCAATTTGGGGAGTGGCCCACTCCCGAGAATGTTGTAGACTACATGCTTTAGAATGATGAAAAATGGACCATCGTAAGTAACATGGCGGTTCGCATACTCAGCGATCTAAGGCGCCCTAAAGCGCCAACGTAACGTGAATAATAAAGCGTAGAGAAGAACATAGCCTTAAAGGCTAACCAGCCCCGCGAGGTAATACCTAACAGTCCCGCGGGGAGAGTGGTTCGACGTATGCAGGGTGTGGGTTAGTACGTAGGCGTATTCCTGACATCGATCATTCAGGTTTGCGAATCGTGCATGGTAGTAGCACGGGCTACTGGTATCCATAAAGATTACACATCATTTGGCGCATCCACACAAAAAAAAAAAAAAACCTACTTTGGTAGATAAAAAGGACCCCACGCCTTGGTGGTGTTGGGAACTTGAAATTTTAGAGAAGGAGGTGAGAAAACCCTTTAATCATGTCATGCGAAGGGATGATCCTGAATCATGGGATGAGTATGAGGCAAAGTGGAAAGAACTAAAAGCAACTCTGCGACGACGTAAAAGGCAGTTGTGGAGTGAATTTTGCTCGAATATGAGGAGCATATCTGAAGTCAATAGACTTCAGAAAATCGTCTCCAGGGTTCCAGTAACCAAAGTCGGACTCATTCGTGATAGACTGGCGGAGATTGTTGAGGCACTTAATCGTACAAATGAGATCTTCATGGAAATACGCTTTCGGGGAAGTCTTAATTCAGATCAGTCCTAGGCTCTGATGAAACAAGAAGCAAACAGGATGGATGGGGCAGAAGCTGCTGAACTTATTTATTAAGAAAGCGGCAGCTTAGACGGCACTTCATCTGCACCGGGATGCCAATTGGAACTGGCGCAGTACTATCTATGGTCATAGGAAAATCCTGGATCTTGTGGAAAATAAGACTAGGGACTTGAATATGCCCAAGGATGGAATAAAGAGAATGCGTGTTGCCCAAATGTATCACAAAACTCTTATCGGTGATGGAATAGAAGATTGGTGATATAATCATCTTTACGCATGGGTCCATGACGAATAGCAGAGCGGTGGCAGGTATCTGGGGAAATATACCTCAGTCTATTAAGCCGAGATGATTGCTCTGTTGCATTTGTGGGATCACCTGAAAGAGGGTTAAGTTGAGGGTACAAACGTTACCATAGCATTGGACAATCAATCAATGATTAGACGCAAGGAACAAATAGATATCAATTCATCATTGAGATTGGAATGTGTTCATAAACTCAATGAGTGCTCATCTCGAAATGAGATGACGCTCTCTAGCAAAGCAAGGGCCAACCTCGAAGCTCTCTGACCCGGAACCATTTGCTGCCATTGGCAAAGGGATGGTAGAGCACCTAATTAGCAACTGGGCTGCGGCGAAACACCAGAGAAGGTGGTCAACCCTGGTTGCAGGTAGACGAAAAAAGTTATTAAAATGCCGATAGAGAAGTTCTAAGCTTGAGATGAAATGGGTGGTAGCTTTATCTACAGGTCATGGAAATTTCAGGTATTATTTAAAAAAAGATGGGTCTTCTGGAGGATGACACCTGTGGACTATGCTGGAAAAAATCGGGACGGCAGATCATATATTGTGTCAATGTTCGGCACTAGTTAGCAGAAAAAGAGATGTCTTTGGGATGAACCAGATTTCTGCTAAACATATGCTAGCGTTGACACAGCGAATCAAAGTCAGATAGGAACTGTGGGGATATCCTGAGAGTCTCTCGGACTAAGATGGATTGTGGAAGAGAGACGAAAAGGGACCCAAGATTGTAGTCTGTGGTCTATATATTACACATCCATGCGTAACATATTTGGCTGTACCATCCTCAAAGCTAGTAATAGAGTAGATTTTAGAGACGATCTCGCATCAATAGGTGGTGGGATCAAAGTCAGTGTTATTTTAATGATAGAGCAACATAGCAACATAGAGGATAACGAGTGGGTTCGCCTAGGTGCACGTTCTAGTTGGAACAAAATTATCGCTATTGGACTACCTTACGCCCCACACCGACTTCAGCTGAGGAATATTCTCAGAGGAACCATCAATTCCTCAGTCTATAAAACTTTCCAACTACGCAAGTGTGTTCCAAGCGGTCATATATGAAATCTCTGCAGCATCCAGGGAACTATTCACTCTAAATTGTAATAAACATAAAAATATCTGCATAAGCAGCCAAGCAGCCATCAAAGTTATCACTTGCATCACAAACAAATTAAAACTGGTCAAGGGATGTACTTAAAGAGGTACCCTAATTCCTCAGCTCGAGGTACAGTACCACGCTCTGCTGGATTCCGAGACATATGGGCTTCCAAGGGAATGAAATGGCCGATGAGCTAGCTAGTAAAGGCTCAGAATCAACCGAACAACAAACAGATCACTAGGTCCTACTTTCGGAACCTGGTCAACATAAGATGGCTTACATTCATTTTAGGCCTCGTCTACAAAAAAAAAACTATGAGCCCAACAAAAAAGGACTAGAGGACTTCTGTCACTAAACAGACACCAGCTGACTTCCTAATAGGCATCCTCACAGGTCACAATTTTGGTGGCCCATCTTAAAAGAATGAGAATCAGCACCACAGACCTAATCATATGCTATGGCGACACAGAGGTATAGGAAGACTGAACACATTTCCTTTGCGAATGCCTAAACCTCAACAGAATCAGATACACAATGCTCAGGGAAGTATCTTTCAACAGCCTTAGCGAACCAACAAATACCATCCCTAAAACCACATGGAAATTCATTACGAAAACGGGTAAGTTCTGGAGGGCTGCTCCTACCATAAACTAATTGTAGGACTAATAGTATTGTTCATTGTTTGGGGTATCCCGGCAAACACAATGGATTTGTTGAGATCCAACTGAGGCTGTACTTCTGGGAGGTGTAATATAAAGTTTCGCGGAGGATCCGTTCGCATCTTTACAGACGGATTCAAAGTGGAAATAGGAGTGGGTGAGGCGTTGTCTCCCAAAATCTGAGTTGTAAGATCTTTTTCCCCCTACATAATCACTGTAGCGTGTTCCAGATGAAAATCATCGCGATAAAGGGGGTCATGTCGTGTCTAAGGCACACTGTGTTAGCCGCGAGGGATATCACCATTTATAGCGATAGTCCAGCCGCGATTAAATCTCTCTGTTCAGTCAGCTTCAATTCCAAAGCTGTTCTTAATTGCCGCTTATCTCTTAGCGATATGGAGAAACAATTCACCTTATTTGGTTGCCGTGCCATAGGTACATTCCAGGTAATTCCACGGCCGAAAAACTCACCAGGCATGATAGAACTCTGTCGATTCTACCGGAGAAGGAGAATCTAAACATGTATCTTGTTAATTGCAAACTACACCACCAGCTTTATCACGAAAAAAATTTGGCCCAAACTGGATCTCAAGCGATTCAACAGTCTAAGAAGACTAAAGAGATACGTCATCAGTAGAGTAGTATGTATCATTTCAGGGCACTGCATCATTGGGAGGCATTCCCTCAGGTGTAGCCTTCCGGCAAACGATTTCTGCAGAGGCTGCATGGACAAGGAAGAGAAGAAACTATTCTTCACCTTCTATGCACCTACCAAGCTCTCTCAACTCGAAGAAAACTATATCTAGGCAACAACCTAGGCAAACCCGCTAGCCGTCTCCAACGCTTTATATTCAGCTTCTGCTGGTGAAAGGGGTAGATTTAGAGCAGTAGACGCAATATATAATTAGTATCCCAATATCCTAAATGTGGCTGAGATGCCTGCAGCTTGCCAATGGAACGTAATCTAACTTTGTATAGAAATAAAGTACAGTAGCATCCTTTTGCATTCCTACGTATGTTTCTTGACATCATTAGACGGTGCTTAAGTCCGGGATGCATCCAGACCTGTATCGACTAGCCCTTGAATTAGCTTGATTGTGATCTAGCGGCCTCTAGTTTCTCCATATCAAGTTGGTTGAGTACCATTTCCACTTACGCAGCACGGACCCTAAGATAAACTCTCCCTCTATCGCAAAGAGCTTGTATCTATCTGTTTTAAGATCCAAGCCATTTTTCTTGATACATTTGGATAATGTTATTATATAGCTAGTACAGCTTATAGGTCCATCGTTTTATACCCTCACAGTGTATGTCGAGAAAATGGAATATTTCCTTCAAAACAAACAAATCCGACCTAATCGACCCTTGCCTAATCAGTTACATATTTTATTCAAGCGGTGACCTTAAAACTTAATTGCTTTCCTGCTCAAACCAAACAACCATTGTCAAGGACACGTTTCCATTGACTCGCTACTTTGCGGACAAGCAAAAGTCATAAAGAAATGATTATCAATGAGGTGTACTAACAATACCTCCTAAAAATTGATCTCTACCAAGTAAACAAGTCCGTCCCAATACAAAGGACCTTCAGAAGAGGATTTGTCTTTTTTTTAAGTCACCAACCACACAAAACTAATTAAAATTTCATCTCAACCAATGAATAAATTAAGAAGCGCGCATTAATGCAGACAAGCTGGTTTCGTCGAATTTCATAGAATTTCGGTATCACCATCTAAATAGCTAAGCGGTATCCATAAGAAAATTCGATTTAATAAAGAATTACACTCATTACCTATTCACCGGATATTGCGCGCTCTACCCCAATCCCGAATGGCGCAGCCAGCATCGCCATAAAAAGTCGTCCTTGCAATGAGCAACAAAATAAAACAGGCATTAAAAGTGCCCTGGTGATTTTACGACCTGCCATAACCTCTGATTTAGATTAATATTTATTACTATGTATATTCCGAAACAAGGAAATCCCGTATTCTATGTATCTCCCCTCCGTGTTCTATGGCGTATACGTAACTAAATCTAATTTCCTAGGAAAAATAAACATTCAAGGTTTCATGTCTTTTTGGTTTGTCTCCCTACTCCGTATGCCCAACGGCACAAAGTCTCATCTTCTTTTTGTGCAAATAAAAGGAGTTTAAGGGATCTAACTACCGAATCCTTGATTGCATTTAACCTTCCATCTCTGACATCCACCAGTCTTGGGCAAAAAAAAAACAAAGGAATAAATCTGTGACAGGACTTTCGTCCTAATCGTAGTCTGTTCTGTTGAATATCATGCATCTATTTTCTTTTCCTGGCCATATGTGGTTCAGTTATCATTTTAATCGATTCTCCTTCACTACTTCTGTTATGCATGGATCCCATTTCTTCAGGATATACAACAAGGACTCTACTAGGAACCCGAAAACTTAATAAGGGGAAAAAAAAAATAGAATACAGCAAACATTCTTTTCTCCCTTGGAAAGATTTAATGAAATTTTCTCGGCCTATGCCTACGGGCCAGAGCGAATGGAAACATATTGTCCTGCCCAACACATGTACTGTATTACAAAAGAGGCCGGAACTCCGTTAAAGTAGCTAGCGTTCGGCTACATTAAACGTTTCTTTTTGTGTACACTCTCTGTGTGCGCTTGTCGTCATTTCCCAGAAATCCCCATAATGGACAAGGAGACGTAAGTCGACATAAACCTGACGGCCAGCCGGACTATTGCAATAACTCTTTATTAGGGTACAATAGACCATGTGCTATTATTCAGCTTTTTCTGTTTTCATTTGTTGGTGCTGTTTTGTGTTTTTTTTTTTTGGCAACTGCGTAGACTTGTCTCTAACGTAGTATATCGGGACGTGCTAGGACTCTTAAGGCTAACGATACTTAATGACAACAAAGAGGATGTTATCGTGGAATTGGATGGTAGGGCTTGGTGACGGTTTCAATAAAATGTCGCCCCGTCATCCTACTTTTCCTTATTATTTTGTTTTGGGTGAAGCGGAAATTTGCTTTTTCGGTCATTGATCGATAATCCACATGCATCTTGGAATATTTATCTATGGACCTCCATTTCCTGGAATCAGGGACGGGGTTTATTTTTATCTCTCTCTCTTCCTACTAGGATTGCGTAAGGAAGCTGCGATATTAAAATTGTGTTAACAGATGCATCACGGACCAAAATGGCGCAACAACACGAACAACTTTATACAACAAATGGAGGGAAAATTGTTTTTTTTTTGTTTCCTTTTAACTGTTGGGGATGATGAAAAGTTGGCCTAGGGATGGAAATGAGAAAAGTTTCGAACGCGCGCCCTGTTGCCGTTGTCGTCGTTTGTATTAATTCAACTAATGTACTTTAGGGAGATCATAATGCAATGGCACTCTGGTTGCTGTGCTATATGTTAAAGTGTGGTGATGCGGCAACGGTCGTAATGAATATTAAATAATTTGAAGTTGTGAAGCTATTTGACATCGGGGATGGAACTTGGTTTGAGCTGATAAATCTTTAACACATGCATTCTCAGGAGATAGAGGGAAGCTTGAATGTGCCTTGATGGAGCAATATTATATGTTATCTATTAGATAGAAGAATAAGGAGTAAACGGAAATGTAGGATACAGAGTAGGGATTCCTAAAAGCATACACCGCACATGCGGTTCAGATTAAGTTCAGTTCAGATTAAGGCAATGCAAAGTTTAACCCAATGCGATGCGATGCTGCAAAGGGCACATATCACTTACACTAAGTCACGAGGTTACACTGATGGACGAACTGGCAAACGAATTATCAAGAAAAAGGTATGAACAGGATTCGACAATGGTCGTTAACTTTGTTCTACCTCAACTGACTTACTTAGTTGCCGCTACAGTTCGGGGTGAACCTGGGCCTACACTAAAAAGCCCGATCCTTAGCTAATTGCCTCCAGTCGCGCACTCCAAGTCGGTTGAGGTCCCCTTCTACTTGTGCGCGCCACCTAAGGCTAGGTCTTCCTCTGCTGTGTTGCCCTTCCGGGTTTGACATGAAGACTCTCCGGTCGATTGTGATGATGTTGAAAAAATCGCAGGACAGCGCGTCACCTTTTGAAATCAAAGGTCTCAGTGAGATCGTTACCGACCTTGATGGAGCAGCGAGAATTCTCTATATTCATTCTGCACAATCTGACGAGTTTGGTAGGGATGCCAAAACTAGACATGGCTCTGTATAGCTCGTCTCTATACATGCAGTCATATGTAAATCGATGAAAAGATTGCGGATCTAAATTTGGACGTCTTGACTTTTTTCCAGGATCTGCCGAAGTGTGAAGATTTAATCGATTGCGGACTTTACTGGTCTGAAACCACACTGATAAGGGACAATCAGGTTTTCGACAAAGGGTTTCAGACACTCACATAATATAGCAGATAGGATCTTGTACGCGATATTCAGGAGACTGATACCTCTGTATTTGGCGCAATTGAGGGGGTCGATTGGGCAAACCATGCTGAGATTTCCTTCATCAAGCATACACTCGTCTCGCCAAATCTAAGAAATGAGTTAGTGTATGCTCTCTACTAGATCATTTCCAGCTGCTTTGAATAACTCAGCTCGCCGAGGCTCGCCGTCCAGCAGTCTTGTTGGACTTAAATTTGGATATTGCTATCCTCACTTCATTTTGGTCAGTTGGACGGCAGTTGTGACTATATTCGTCCAGATTGAATGGTTCATTCTTCCTTACAGCAGGATGTAGGTCTTCGTCGCCGTTATACAGTCTGCAGAAGAAGTTTTCCATATTCTCAGCACCGACTGTGGCTCTACTGCGAGGTTTCCTTCCTCATCTCTACAGGCTTCAGTGCGGGTCTTGTTGGCTTGACTCGTTCATTTTACCTCTTGGTAAAACTTCCGTACATTTTCCTAAAGCATAATCTCTCAATATCTTCGATTGCGCGCTTCTCATGTTCTTTTTTCTTCTTTTGGAGAAGCCCATGTTCTTCCCGTCTCTTCTGGTGGTAGAGCTCACGAGCAGCCCTCGTCCTTTTTTGCAGCGCCGCATTGTAAGCCTCTTGTTTAGTTGCATTTGCTTGCGGGCACTCTTCGTCAAACCAAGGGTTTCTTAGTGGTGGTCGAGTGAAACCCAGCACATCAGTTGTGGCATTTCTGATGGCATGTTGGCAGCGTTGCCATTGGTCCTCGGCATTTGAATCTGGCGGTACAGGAGTCGTAGCGAGATTTAGGGATACGCGTTCGGCAAAGATTCTGGCGATCTCTTGCGATTGCAGCTTTTCAACGTTATATCTTCGGTACAGTATTTCTTCTTTGTTATGGCGTTTGGTATATCCGCATTCGTACCTTGCCTGCAACAAGGACGATTTTAACGTCATACTTAGGACATTGCTCATATGTTTTGTTGAGGAGCTCATAGGAAGATTCTTTGCTGGCATCGTCCTTGTCCTCTGTGGGGGCTAGTTGTTCGGCTGCACGCTGTCTCTTAAGGGTTCGAACATTTTTTACGTGGTAGGGAAGTTATCCCGATTCCTCCCCGTTCTCTCGTTCGTTGCCACCAACAACCTTCCAAGGGGGTTGGTTACCCAATCTCCCAGCAACCAGCAGCCACCATCGTAGAGGTGTAGAGTAGGAGTTGATAGTGAGAGGCTAGTGTGAGAGCGCTTGTGCTGACATATATGCGCATCACTACCCTTTGGCTACCGTAAATGCAAATAAAACCAAAAAATCAACTCTAATTGATTAAGTAAGGGTTCAAATATGCTTCTGGTATTATAATGGAAATATTACGTAAACCAAGGTTCTTCCATCCAAGAAGAAATATCTCGGTAAAGACGTACAAACATTAATATGATAACTCGTAAATATGATACGAACAAACTCCGTAGCTTTCCCGATTTAAACAACCTGAAATTTCAGCCAGGCAATGGTGATTTTGATGTCCTGCCATTGGTCCTCCTAGTGGGTGTACCAAATGCTTGTTTTGAATTTTTTAAAATCTATTTCAGATATACTTAACCAATATGGTCTAACCAGTTCACTGTCATGTAATTTTAGACATGTAATATCAAAAGCAAGTCAAATTCGTTATGAGATCTTGTGCATACAGTGTATCTGTAAATATTCAACAACTTAATTGCGCCCTCAACATCAAAGATACATGTACATATTACATTCTGTTTCAGGCAGAATAATTTATTCTGCAATAGGGCATCTAAGATGGCATTACTTGATTCAATTTTCGATTTTTTTTCCAAAGACGAATGTTTAATCTGAAGGTTGTCTAGACACAAGAAGGTTGTTGGAAAATTTTCGCGAATTGAATACCAAATATATGTGTGTACATACATATCTTACAGAG
This sequence comes from Xylota sylvarum, assembly GCA_905220385.1. NCBI lineage: Eukaryota > Metazoa > Arthropoda > Insecta > Diptera > Syrphidae > Xylota > Xylota sylvarum. The sequence continues at coordinate 52,350,956 of LR999958.1, forward strand.
GGTGTCTGATTCACATGTATTGTCTTGAGGGAATAATGTATGTATTTACCTACCCTTTAACTCATCTCGTTGCGGTGAGCAATAGGTAGCCTCTTATCACACCCGTATAATGTTCCTCACATCAAACTGCATTACTATACTCACTGTTATACTCACCTTGGTCACAGTAAACCTATATGTACACCCTTATATTCCCTAGAAAGCCATCTTGAAAAAAAAAAAAACGTAATCTTAATCACCAACATAACAATCTGAAACTATCTCCCAGGAGGATGCTTAAATTAGTCTAATTATCCATTCGCCATATGAAACTCTCGAACATATAACAAGAACCCTTTTATTGCGAAACAAGAAATACAAAACACCCATCATCATCAGAATCCCTTCATAACAGTTCCACACCCAGCAGGTGTGCGCTACTGCGTTGCCAATGTACCACTTAAAACTTCAAACGATGCCACTTTAACTTCAAAAAATCTCATCTTCCAGATATGCGGATGCTTGGCATACATTCACAGCGCTTTAAAATGAAACATTTTATTGTTTCACCAAGCAACCCTCGAACCGGAGGGGGCGGAAAAAACCCCCCTCCTCTTGATATAACAGATTATCTGGCACGAGAATGCCATTCCATTAACACCATCATATCCGGTGAGTGTACTTTAGCACCTTCCCAGTTTGCCTATACCCACTCGGCGCACCCTTAATAGACATAACTGAACCATCATCTTTGCCATAATTACCGGCAAACATTTAAATGTACGAGACGGAAGCACGGGGATGCCTTTAACCGAGTGTCTTTAAATATCGAGTGTCGGTATGTAGGTAAACTGAAATTCCTTGGTGTGCTAAGGATCAAATGCGTTCGTCGTACTAACCGACACCTCCTTCTGTGTGGAATTTCCGTTTCTGAAACGATTGGGTGATGTGAGGCGGGTGGGTCGCATCGTAGTTGTAGCGGTGAAAGTGTAGTTCGGTTAAGGCATATGCAAATGTCCTTCCATCCCTGCGGAAAAATGTATAATAATCAATAAGAAAATTCCATAAAGGACATTATTCAAAAGAATTGCAAAGAAAAGCGTTGAAGTATGCCAACTGGAATTTGCACACGCACAAGGACACTCTACTTCAGTTTAAGACACGAAAGACTTAAAAGAGGAAAGTAAGGATATGGATTTTTTTTTTTTCACTTTCTTTACGTTCATCGTGTGTATGTATGTATTTTGGAAAAAGCTCCTTCGTTAAGACTTCTTTTTTTTTGCCTCTGCCTTGTTGTCTGAAGAAGTGTGTTTGCCACTCTTAAGGATGTCTGCAATTCCTTAAGTCGGTGTATTGTATAAGGACACTAAAATGGCCATCTAACAGACAACAACAACAACAACAACAATGTTGGGTTGTTTTCATCACTCAGCTTGGTGTAGGTGGTGCAGTGACTGTGGAATGAGAGTGTCAAGAGTTTTTCGTCCTTATTTTCTTTATTTTCCCATCGAGATGGCGCATGGAATTTCCGTATTAAAATTCCTTTACTCAAAATTCCATTTTAACTGCCACGATATGTGTACAGTGCGCTTGGTTTTCTTTTTTTTTTTTTTTTCCTTTTCCTTTTTTTTATATTCTTTTTATTTACCATGATATAGATGGATAGAGTGGTTGAAGGAATAGCGAACGATGTATGAACTCATGAAATTGCTCAAGGCACTATGCTGTGCCGTACAATAATGGAAGCATTAAAGCATTTCCAACGCGTACAAATTTTTTTTCTCTGTTCTTTTTGTAGTACATAATGTACTTATGCGCATAAATCCTTGCGCTTGTGCTCTAACGGACGAGAAATTGAAATAACATTAACATAACGTTACGTTATTGAAGTTGTACTTAAATACTTAGCCTCCAAGGAAATATGAATATAATTAGAGGAAGGTGCTACATTTTTTTTTAATAAGGATACAATCAGGATATCAAGCGTAAATGGTTGTTTTAAATTATGGTTTCAGACTTGAAAAAGGTTTAGAATTCTAATATGTTTACAAGTATTCCGAGTACCTACTTGACAGTGTTGCTACTTGAAAAGCAAAGGATTTATTTTTTTACACGGATAGGAATGTGAAATGTTACTTTTTCACTCAGAATAGTTTCATTACCAAGCAACATTAAACTCCAATGACCAAACTAATTAAAATTTTCGATCCGTTTTCGGGTTAATCGATTTTTATTGAAGTTGGTTCTTTGTGCAGTACCCTTAATTTCTAGATTAGAATGAAAATTCCAATTTTGCTTCGAATCGTGACCTAACAGACTTCAGATATGAAGTTTGAAGAACATCCATCCAGCCGTTTAGACTGTAGCAAATTACCGAAATTAGCTTGAAGCTGTCCTATTTGGATCGCTCGAGATATCATGGCATTGTACTAGATAACAAACTAGAATGGAAACTTAACATACAAGCAAGAGTCCGAAGGGCTTTTAATGCTTGCTTCATTGACAAGAGGACAAAAATGGTGCCTGAAACCAGCAATGAATAGATATATCATGAAAATGATAATCAGACTTATCCTTACACATGTGGCTGTGTGACGATAAAGAAGCATACATGGGACATGTTAACAGTGATACAAAAAAACAGCCTGCACTGGCATCACCGGTACTCAGAGCACTATGCCCACGGTTGACCTTTAGACCTACAAATAAAATTACAGGCGGGTAAGAGTGCGGTTCGGCTCACTGACGTAGAGCTCTTTGAAACCAACAATGTGGGGCTAGTGCCATTATTAGGGAATCACTTCCTTATATCTCTGACGATTTGGATAAAATCTTTAATAAACTTGACTTCGATATACCATACGAAGTAATGTACACTGAAAGGGAGGGTTTTGAAAGGAAGATGGTCTCTCTACAAAATAAGATTGCATTACATACAAATGGTTTCAAACCCAGTGCGGGTACGGGATCAGATATACATATGCATATATACTTCCAGACATATGCAGTGTGTTCTAAACATAGGTTCTAGCTGGGGAATTAGTTAGGTCAATATCCTAAAGGAATATCGCCATCCACATTGATAGTTAGCCTGGGCTAAATGGGCTAGTATCATACATCACAAAATTTGAAATAGTCGGAAATTGCCGAACAATGCTCAGGGCATTAAGTTTGCACAACCATATCAGATTATGCTGGGTACCCGAATACTGCGATATTGAGGGTAACAAAAGGGTCGATATAGTGTACTAACAAGAAGGGAGCAGAGCCACAAAGAGGTCAAGAGGATTATTCTCGATAGGATCATCAATATGTCTGGCCCAAGATAGTCCAACTTAGGAGGGCATAGTGTGTCTAAGGCCTTGTGACTAGTGCTAGATGATAAACTCATGATAAACTCATAACTTAACTTAATATTTGCAGGGGTAACTTCCCTACCACTGAAAAAATACGTTGTTCCGAAAACTACTAAAGCCTCGGATAAGGATGACTTTATTGTTAACGACCCTAGCAACCGAAACAAGGACAATGACTTTCGGAACTGCACGTGGAATGTTGAAACCCTCAACAGACCACAAAGATTGACGAGAGCGGCTCGCGAGCTCTACAAGCAATAGAAACGGCAAAAACATCGGCTTCTCCGAAACAAGAAAAAGGTGCATGATAAGCTCGCGGTCGAGGATATTGAGAAATTATACTCCAGGAATTATGTACGGAAGATTTACCAACAGGTAAAATGAACGTGTCAAGCCAACAAGACCCGTCCACAAGCCTGTAGAGATGAGGAATGAAACTTCGTAGTAGAGTCACAGTCAGTACTGAGAATATTGAAAAATTTCTCTGCAGACTTTATAACAGCGAGGAAGATCAACATCGCGCTGTCAGGCAGAATTCAAATCATTCATAGACGATGACAGCCAAAATTACCGTCCACGTGATCAAAACGAAGTTAGGATAGCAATATCCAAACTTTGGTCCAACAAGGCTGCTGGACCTGATAGCCTACAGGCCGAGTTGTTCAAAGCTCGAAAATTTGGTCAGACGCGAGAGTATGTCTGATAAATGGAATCTCAGCACCGTTTGCCAGATCCACAAAAAAGGAGACCCACGCGTCATTGCGTCAATTACAGAGGTATCAGTCTCCTCAACACAACACGTACAAGATCGTATCTGCCATATTGTGTGAACGTCTGAAACCCTTCTTCAACACCCTGATCGGCCCCTATCAGTGCAGTTTCAGACCAGGAAAGTCCACAATCGATCAAATCTTCACATTTCGGTAGATCTCAGAAAACTCAATATGTCCAAATCGATATCCACCATCTCTTCATCGATTTTAAGGCCGCATATGACAGCATTTATAGAGACGAGCTATACAGAACCATGTCTAGTTTTGACGATGGAGAATTCTCGCTACTCCATCAAGGTCGGCAATGATCTCACCGATACCTTTGATATCAAAAAAGAATTTAGATAAGGTGACGCGCTGTCATGTGATTTTTTCAACATCACCCTTGAAAGGTTGGTGCAAAACTCACAAGTCAACACCGGAGGTAGAATCTTTCAAAAGTCTGTGCAACTAATAGCGTATGCCGACGATATTGGCAGAACACAGCGAGCTGTCACCGATACGTTTGCTTGTATTCACACAGAGCTGCAAAATTGGTCTAGCGATAAATGAGGGCAACACCAATTATTTGCTGTCAACAAGAAGGAACACACAACATCGACGAATTGGACAGAACATCACAATCGACAGCTACAACTTTGAGGTAGTAAGGGACTTTGTCTACCTCGGCTCTGCTATAAACTTTGACAACAACACCTCAGCAGAAATTAAACGAAGAATAATTCTTGCTAATCGCTGTTTCTTTGGTCTGAGGAGGCATTTGAGTAGTAGAGCCCTATCCTGAACAACTAAAGAGACTCTGTATACGACCTTGATCATCCCAGTCCTCCTTTATGGCGCTGAAGATTGGACTCTATCTAAAGTGGATAAAGATATCCTCGGTCGCTTCGAAAGAAAGATTCTTCGTAAAATTTTTGATCCCGTTTGCGTTGACGGGCTATGGAGAAGGAGATTCAATGACGAACTATACAAGCTGTACAGCGACATCGGCCTAGTCAAAGAATGCCTGGAGGAAATAGAGACGGCAGCACATATGTACATATAATATTATGCCAATGTCCAACACTAGCTAGCAGAAGGTTGCCCTGCAGTTCTTAATAGTAGATGCAGTAGCTTAATAGGGCATCTAGCGGCTGACTTCCTTATGAAGATTAGTAAGGGAAAAAGTCCAAAAATAGCTTCTAATGCTGCCGTAGGGCAGGTACGCATGGCACCCGTAATACCGAGACAGGCAATTGTTTGAAACTTTTGCAACTTCGTTGCTCGGTTCCGTTCAAGAACTTTAGGCCATCAAAACGATGGCCGGGTACGTGATAATGTGTCTCCCCATCATTTTACACATCCAATGTATCATTTTTGAACTTAGAACCCAAGTTCTGCCACAAAGGCGTCTACTGGCCCACATGACTCTAGTGGCGCACTCGATGGCGGACTTGATATGAGAATTCCACCTAAGCCATTTATCAAAGGTGATACCGATATATTTAACCTCACTGGAATAAGCTAACGTGGTGCTTGTGATGGTGATAGGTACTAGACTGACCAGTCTTCTTTTTGAAAAAGGGACTAGAACTAGAACTAGCAAGGATTATCTGCTGTACCATTCTAATATGTGGAGTAAAGCACCTTTCATGATGATAGAGATGGTCGTGCTGAGTTTATCACTAATAAAAATCGCCAAGTCATCCACATAACCAATGGCGATGTAGCCTGTTCTCTGTAGATCGACTAGAAGATTCTTCTAGACTTCTTTTTGGGGATAATCCTTAACTGCGGTACAGACACCGATACTCCTCCAGAGGAGGAAGTAATAATTCGACTTTCAAGCACGTTTCTTATCCATTGATTGGTCGAATCTTAGATACTTCTGCTACTAATTGCTTTTGCTATTGAGTCGTAGTCACTGTTATCGAATGCGAACTAAATGTCAAGGAATGCACACAGAGCTATTTTCTTGGAATGTAAAGTTCCTCCTATCTGCGTCAGAAGATAGTGAAGAGCACCTTATGTGGATTTACCAGCGTAATTAAGTTTATTGAGGTGCATTAGACCGAGAAGGATAATGGATCTATTTAAAATCCAATTCAAAGATTTCAAAACCAAGAGATTGCACTGTCCATTCCACTGATTCCTAGAACCTCCTTTGATCTAGGCATTGAAGTGACGGTATTAAAAGTATGTTTACATTCGAGGATATCGCAGTGAAAAATGCGAGTTTCTATAAAATCCTTTTTAGGTCGAAAAAGTTCGTTTAACTATCAATGTTGATACTAATTCGATACCATAATCCAAGATAGCCTAATTAACTTACAAGTATAATTATTATTTTATTATTGCTTATATGTATGTACATATACATATGTACGTGTAAATCGACCCATTGACCCCACCCAGCTTAAACATTAGCTTGTACGTACGTTAGAGTCCGCCGCGCCACAGCGAACAATTCCTCCACGGGAACATCTCTATTTTAGGGATGAAAAACCTGCTGAAATCATGCTCGTCGTACAAACAGGAAATGAGTATAAATCACCTTTCAGGGTAGGTATTGGTTCCCCCTTCGGGCTAAGTAAGGATACGCGCAATCGAAAATAGATTCTCTCTAACCGAAGGCATTATTCGGGGCGTGAATAGGGTTGGGCAGCAAGTGGTCTGCGTGATTATTACATTTCCATTTAGTTTGCCGCATCGATTTTCGTGTAAAAGTGCAGGGAAAACAAATATGCGCAATCGAACAACAACACAACACGGCCACAGACCACAGGACCCAATAAAAGCTTTTTCTGATTGCGGAATGGGGGAGGTGGTGCGTGGTGGTGCTGGTGGTGGTGCTGGTTTTATGCTTGTACTCGCATCGGGTCATTAAAAATAGACGAATACTTGGTACTGCTGGCACATTTTGAATGAGATAAATTGCTCGCTCTGTGGACATACTAAGAGACCGTATGTATGTATTTACTTCTTTACCCCATTTTATTTTAGGACGGTTTTTTTTCGCTTCTTTCTCTTATTTTTGGTTTTAAATTTTGTATTCATTTAACGGTTTATCGATTCGACGATGACCTGACCAGCATACCAGCAAGGGCGGAACACACAACATAAAGGGTAGTAGTTGGCTGCCAACGAGGTATGGGTCATGCTTATACATAAAATAAATTGCTCCTTCATTTATTCTATACTATATTTCGAATGTATGCGGATACACAGGTTTGTACTATGTGGTGTGGTTGTTTGTATAGACAGGATATTCTCACATGAAGGATGAGACATTTTCAATGCTGAGTTCACAATTATAGCGAATGCTTTATGTGCGAAAAGAAGTGGGTGGTTATGTTGTACAACATTACGAGTTTGCCTTCTATTTGTTGGTTTCAGTTTGTGCTTCATTCTCGAGTGACCTTGACAAGATAGAAGATGATGCTGAATTGAAAGGGAAAGAGGTCAGAGCTAGCTAGATAAAGAGGAGAAATATTCTGTAAAAGTGGCGTAACTCTTACCGCAAAAAGCCTTTAAATGTGAAGTTTATTTGATGCTCTTTGCTCATTCAGCACAACGTGAACTTGAGAAGGTCAAAGCAGTGGTGTAATGAATATATAGTTGGAATTTTCATTTAAGTTATGTGTGTAGTTGATTTTCTGGAAAATACATAGTATTCAAACGTTTTAAATTTTCTAGCAGAAATAAATGGTGAGTCAATGTTTGCACAGAGACACCCGGTGTTGGTAGCAAGAATTGGTTGCAATAGGGCTGTAAGGGGTTTGTGTTATGATTACATTTTACTGAGATGGGTGCATAAGACTGTATCTTATTTTGCAGCTTCTATTTCGGCTTTGGCTCGAGAAATCAATCTATTCGATCGCATTCGCTTGAAATTTTTCAATTTACAAATGAATCCTTAGTCACAGCTTTCACAATTTCCTCGTGATCATAAATTGGTTTTCAGATTCACACAACTCATTTCTTTCGACATTACATACGAATTAACAGGAGAATGTAGACGATGCCTTTGATAAAGTGGCCAGCTAAATGATAGTGAATTAACGAGAGGTGTACATATACTGAATCTGAATACACACGTGGAGGTAAATTCTTTCACCTGCGGAACCATAGCTGGATTAGCTTCAGCATGTGCCAGACGGAGCATCTCTCATGTGAGATGATTAGAAAAAGGTCCTTAGATGAAGGAATGGTATCAGAAGAGTTCCCTCGATTGAATCAGCTGTGATGTTCCGAGTCAGACTGGCAAATACTTTATTGAGATACTTCGACATATTCGGAGCTCAGGTTAATAAGGATCTGTCCAGATTTAGCAAGAAAAAAATGTTGGAGGAGTCCTTAATAGGCGAAAGGCAGTGCTCGCATCCCCAAAGGGGTTTACTGACATCGGTATATCCGGTGTCAGATCCGGGAATTCTCACTAATGCCCTGGCTCTTCAGTTTGGGTATTATGCGTTAATGTAGTTTCTTTTTCTTCTTTTTACTTGGCGCTGCAGTTTGGGGTGAACCTGGGCACAATATACATATATGTTGATGTCCCGATTTGCTCCAGGCATAGTTCACAGGTGTCATCCTCCACAAGACCCAACTTCTTTAGGTGAGAACCGGAAATTTCTAGTAGATAACGCTACCATGCATTTCAGTGTTCTTCGCCCTAAGCTTAGAACTTCTCTATGAGTGGTGCCAATCAGCATTTTAATAGCCATTTTCGCCTGCGTGCAACCTTACACGATTGACGACCATCTCTGATGTTCCGCCGCGGCCCAGTTGCTAATTAGGTCCTCTACCATTCGTCTCTCGGGATTAGATTCGAAGAGTCTACGGGCCGGAGCATTTACACAGTACAGCTCCTTTACAGTACAATTCGTATAGTTCTTCGTTGAATCTCCTCCTTCTCATCAATGCAAACGGGACCGAAAATTTTACAAAAAAAATCTTTCTCTCAAAGCGACCGAGGATATGTTCATCCACTTTAGATCAACTTTAAACCCATGCTTGGGTAATCCTGGATATATTCCGAGACAGTTGTGACTCCTTTTCTATCCATAACTGGATGATTTTTTTTTTCAAAAGCCGTAATTAGTTATGTTGACAATGCTAGGAGACAATAACAAACCACCAATTCTTTCTCTTTTATGCAACTTTCCTTTTCTGTGGACAGGGCGAAGGTCTATGCCTATGTAAAATTAGAATTTCCTGGTCCCACTTCTTCTATACCATATTTCCTGGGGGTCAATGGGCATAGAAATGGACAGTAATCAAATTGGATTCTCTACTGATGATGACCTTCTGTCATTGGACAACAATATCCTAGTAATGGTATCTGTCCCTGAATCTAGTCTAGATGGAAAGAACAGGATTCAGAGTGATTGTCTATGCAGATGACATTGCTATTCCTCCAATGTGCTCTCCTCCTGCTCACTTGATGGACTTCAAAAAGCGAACTGTAGGGTAATCACCACATATATAACTAAATTAGTTCTCTTTATTAGGAAGTACAAGATTCCCCTTATAAACGCTCGTACTATTAATAGTACCAGTCTCTGCTTCACAAAAAAATGCAAAATTCATACCTAAGTTTTTTAGACGGAAAACTAAACCAGAAAACCAACCTTTTATATCAAAAGCGCTTTGAATCCCGCCCTTAGCAAGTCCTACTTGAGCACTTCTATTGCAAAAACGAAGCAAAATAGGAAAACCCACTCACCTCCCACTATAACAACATCATTTACGTGGACCACGTTCATTCAATTACCTGATTCTTAATGGAAGGCCGAGATCGGGAGCGTGATAGGAACTAGAACTTACATCCCCCTTCGACTGTTTTTGGAGTTTCGAAAATAAAGTGATTACAGCCTTATACCGAGTAGAAGCAGCACCAGTAGCGACCGGAAATGGTACCTTCATTTATCTTTTTTTGTTTCCAGCAAACTCATCTTTGCAGCATCAAACTAATTCACATAATGCCAATGGTTTCCCATTACTCAGGCGATACTATTCCATTACGTGAATTTCCATTCTATGCAAGTATCTGTGCCTATCTTCGTCTGTTTTGTTCAACCCCTTTCGTGTATCCTTGTTTCTCTTTCTGCCGAGCGGGCGTAAAGGTGATTCGGTCGGTGTCAGTTGTTTTTGTTTTCTTCACGAACGATTTACTCTTTGTTCGCTTTGTTCCACCGGATGTTGTGGCCATTAAGCGTGCTCAACCCGTTTTTGTTTATATCGTGCAGCTGCCAATATATGTGTAAGGGTTCGACAATTCGCAACCCTTACACCCGTTACTGGTTAAATGATTAATTAGAACCTTCTCAGCTTTTGCTCATTACCAATTCGCTAAGAGCACCTCCTGGTGCTGTGCCAGTTCAGTGGCTCTGGCTTGTGATGTAAGGTAAGGCTACTTATTTATTTACTTCGTTGGGTGCCTCTGAAAGTCTCTACCGAAAAACCATAGCAAATCGAACGTGTCTGGCAGCTAATGGCTTCGAAATATTGGAAGGATGCACGCGAAAGGAACATTTCGTCGCTGACTGATGATAGTGGTGAGCGGATTGTCACAGATTGTGCGTTTGGCTCCAATCTCACCAGCCTAGGGTTGTATAGTGGATAATGTAACTAATGAATTGGAAATGAAACATCTCCCTTGATGTGGTCTAGTTCCGTACAAATTTAATGGCGCGGTGATGAGTTTAGGAGGCTGTGTTAGAGTGCTAGTGAAAATATCGGTTAGTACGTGGCTTGTGATGTGTCAAACGTGAAACTACGTTTGTTGGTGCGCACCGTGAATTTCGTTTTATCGTATCTAATGTGTACGTGATTGAAGTTTGATTATCCGGATTTTGTGGCTGTCGGAAGATGCGAAAAGTAATCGTTTCTGAAGGATGCTTTCACTTAGTGTAGTAATGCCATGAAGGGAAGTTACTTTGATGTATTTATATTTAATCAAAACCTTTCCGTATTGTTTGCTTAAAATTTGGTAGAGAAAAGTCAACGCACATGTGATGGCTCTAAATGCTTTCACAAAAGTCGTGCTGGCAGGTATTAGATGGTACTAAGTACCTATTACATATTCTCGTATTTTGTGTAGGAAGTAGGTACATGAGTCTTACTAATTTCACATAAAAATTGCATGACATTGTGAGATACATAATTTATTTGTTAAATGACAAAGGATCTGGTAATAGGCAATGCACGCTCTTAGGCCTATAGACCCACCATTACAGAAGGGTATCACCCCAATACTGTGATAGCTTAGAATTATATTAAAATTAGATCAGTCTTGAATATGACAATGGCGTTGTCATACTGACCAGATTGTGATCAGGTCAAAATGTTTCGAATGAAGAATATCTCAGCCAGTGGTATTTTTCTTTGATTGAGTATGTAATTCAGAACTATGCAATTCATAAAGACACTATGAAGGCTTAATCATCACAGTTCTACTCAATTACTCTGAAGACGGGTTAATACATTTTTGGTTGTTTCGAGCAAAAATTATTATTTACCTTTGGATCCACCATCCATTTGACCATTAAAGTCTTCAAACCCATTTAGAAGGGGCAATGAGTAGAAGAAAGCCTAGTTTTAGGTAAATAGAAAGACATCAAGTGGCAGTAAGCGAAAGAGGACAATGAAGCGGTTTTCTTAGCGTCAATACCCACGGCTCTATAAGCCAAAGTCATAATTTTAAATCTTAGAACATTGTATAAATATGTAAGGTCTATTCTCGCAACATGCTGAAGAAGGAAGAGTCTTTAGCGATATGGTGAAAATACCTACCCTACGGGGAAGACCCAACATTTTTAGGACTTTACCGAAGCTTTTCGATAACTAAATGGGACCTGTATGATTAGAATCAGATCAGACTTTTGCATAGGTGTGTATCTGGTGAAAAAATGCTGCGAATTATTTTATTACCATCTTACATGTGCAATCAACGCACTTACCGAAGAAGTAAAATTATAGACACTTACCTGAAAGAAAAGAAAAAGAAACAAAATTAGTATTATGTATATGTTACTGTAATAATTGTTTATTAATATTTTCTTTCTATCTTAAATAAAAATTATTGGACCCGTGGGTCAGGGCATGAGGATCAGAGTAATGGGTGGTAATTCCATTGCCAGTTCTTTTTTTTTTTTTACTATTTCACCTCTCGCGAACATTTAACAAACAACCGGGAGTACAACAGTTACGAAACGGCTTCTTTAACGAACAAAATACTCCCTCTGGATCTTGTCCCCTTCCATTCGTGTGAAGGATACAACACTTACAATACAAATGATTACGAGAAGTTAGACCATGGATCTCATAAATACATCATTATATGGCCACGTCTGCTCTTTGGCGGATTTTCATTAAAAAAAAAAATATTTTATTTTGTAACTACCATCCACATAAGGTATGTTCGAAGTTATCATTGTATCTCAATCCAGAAATGTATTATTTCACTTAGAACTGTCACGAAAAATGAACCAGTATCATGGGAGTGTAGCCACACAAATCAGTGAAGCAAGGCCTGTATCCGAAATGTTGTTCAAAATTAGACGAAGGAAGGTAATTAGCTAAACACCAAGCTAAGAGTTACGGTCACACATCGCTACTTTTGATATTGGAGGTTGCAAGAGCTGTTTGTTGAATCGGTATAATGGGATCACTACGAACAACGCCGACTGCGGCAATGTACTGTACTGTAGCAGTCTAGCAGGCTAACAGCTAAAAAGCTGTAAAACTGAAGGCAGTATGATCATGGTCATCGAACTCTCATGCCCATGCATCGAAAGTTTCTCGATGGAAGGCCACCAACGAGACGAAGGTAACTGATCACATGAACTCGATGCTTCTATGTAAAAGAAGATTTGCTATACGAATTCTGGACAGAGCCTACTGGAAACATCATGGAACCGAGTATAAAAATGAACTAGCCTTCTACACCGACGGTTCAAAGATGGACATTGGCACAAGGGCTGGGCTCTATTACGAAATTCTAAAAATAGGCCGTTTCTTTAGAATAAATGACGATTGTAGTGTCTTTCAAGTCGAAATCACGGCTATTCCTCTGGCTGTTGAAATTTTACGAGAGAGTAGTATTGTTGGCAAAGCGATAACTACCTATACAGATAGCCAATCAGCTACTAAGACTACGGGCTCTGCGGTAATTAGATTGAAGTTGTGAGCATCTGCAAATCACTCCTGCACCTATCGAGAGCCAATAAGGTGACAATCTGCACATGAATATCTTAGGAAACGAAAGAGCTAACGAGCTTGCAAGAAGCTTGCGATATGCTCCTTAAAGACAAAATTAGAGGATGAAGCCACTGGTCGAGTCAATCAATGAAGGACTCATTTAGGCACAAATGCAACGGTCAGGGTGCTATGGACGGCCCTAAACAAGAAGAGAACTGTTTCTCTGGTGAAGGCAGTCCCATACTAGTTTTGATTTGATTTCATATGCCTTAATGGCTAGAAGCGCAGCTTTGCTGTCAGAGCTGTGTAAAGAATTCAGAAATTTTGGAGCCTAGTAGGATGTCAAAACGAATTTGACGATGATCAGACATGGGTGTTTCAGATGAAACATGCCAGTTCCTAATAAAGTTTTTTATAAATGGTGTACATAGGGTGAGGTCAAGGACTTCTTCCCTAATTCTGTGTATATATGTGCTTCGATCCTAAGCACAATACTTTAAATTTTCTAGACCAAGCGCTCTGGCATTCGCGATGGCTTGATCCTTAAAACGGAGGTTCGTCTTCCTTGTGGTCTCGAACCTCGTGCCAGTGTAGTCGAGGTGTTTTGGATTCACTCTGTGCTTGGATTTGTCCTCATTCACCTCAATGCTAACTCCTTTCGCCTCAATCAACTCAATCTGTGCTTCGGTGACTAGGTTTTCTTCACTGTTTCGAAGAGCCAGCATTTCGGGCTTGAAGTCAGCTGCTAGTTGCTTGACTGTCCTGGAAACATCCGGATGTTGTTCCTATTGCGGGACTCTTCAATATGCTTGAGCTGCGAGACTGCGCAGGCCCTTTTCTTTTTACAGATGATCTTCTTCCCCTTCCTTCTTCTAGCGCGAACTCTTCTCTCGCTGCTCTTGTTTTGCCCTGCAACGCTTACATGTGTGCAATTTCTGTCATCTTTTCTTGGCACACATTCATCATCATACCAAGGGTTATTTTTGTGTGGTGACATATCACTGTCGGGATGATTTCAATACAGCGGTTTTCTTTTCAGCGTTTTCGGAGTCAAATAAATGGCCACAATGGACGCAGTCCTGTTGGTCTAAGAAGCAATTATTTTGGGAGTACCTACGGAAACTGGGAACAATATTTTTCATCCTTTTTACCAACGAGCTGCTTGGCGTTTTCAAAAACAGTCGCAGATCACAACATTCTAGTCGGCTAACATATGTAAGTATATTGATATTGCGACGAGAATAATGCAAGATGAGTTTGCGAAAATTGTGGAATGGTGTCACGATAATGGACTTATATTGAACCTCTCCAAAACCAAGAGGATGCATATTGACGGGCCACATCATAGATTAACTCAACAGAGGATCAGTTTCCCTAGCAGTATCTGTCAAAGTACACTTCCGGATCAGACCATAGAAGTTGTCGAAAGTTATACATAAAGGTGACTAGAAGTCACCATCCCCAGCCGTTTCATTTGGGACAAGCACATCGACAACGTTCGCTTAGATTTCAAAAAGATGCTGTTCGCTGAAGGTCGCTAAAAATCCAATCCGTGGTGAAATGACTAAAATTTTCACCGCAAAGATGTTATATAGGAAATCTAAAGGAATACTGTGCTCTTTGCAATACAAATTCTGATGAATAGGGAATTGATCTTATGGCTTGTAAGTGGGCAAGAATGTAGTCCTTAGGAATTTTTTTCGATTGTTGCACCAGTAATCAAACCATAACTGGTCAAATGTTATCACGGCAAACTTAGACCTCCAATCAAAACCATAATTTCACACTCTGTTGTGCCTCAGGACATAAGTGCATAATTGTAAGTTCAACAATACGTTGCACAGGCTGTGGCGACTTAAGTGTAGAAAATAGGACGCTTTCCTATGTCAATCCATAACCTTAAGCCGAAACAGAAACAGAACTCACGGATAGCTTGTTCTGCAGATGTCATCTACCTACTTTTAAATTTATTCTTATCACTGTTTTATCCATTCTACTACACCAGCATCACCTTTATAAAAGAAACTAACCACTCGCCTATGCTGCTTACAGGTTTATGAAAAAAAAAAATCGATTGAAAAATGACTCAGCTTTCATAAATGATTACATGACTTCCTCTTATCCTTTAGTTTTCCTTACCAAACACCAAGACAAGATGACTTCATCGGTGTACTATATTTAAAATGGTTAAGGCGGCATCAAGTCCCTATAGTAATGGCTAATGGCAACAATTCCTATCCATTTACCTAGTCAAGAATGGGGTTTTAAGTACCCTTTACCTAAGAGTGCTAGGTGAATTATGAGCGGAAGGGACACCGTAAACCCATTGCCATTAATTCACCCTTTCTACATCCGTGCCACACTAACGCCACTTTCAACTACTTCACATGTGTAATTGTGACAAAACGCCCACATAATGGGGTGTTGCCCCCATAACGGTCTACTCCCTCAACATCCGCGCCCCAATATTGTGATTTACAATAGCT
Organism: Xylota sylvarum; assembly: GCA_905220385.1. Taxonomy (NCBI): domain Eukaryota; kingdom Metazoa; phylum Arthropoda; class Insecta; order Diptera; family Syrphidae; genus Xylota; species Xylota sylvarum. The sequence goes on from LR999958.1 coordinate 52,366,730, forward strand.
GAGGGATGAATTCGATGGTGATTAACTACTGCTTTGTCACACATTCTTTCTGCCGCGACGACGAACGTATGACTTCGCATAGTAAACCCCTAGCAGGCTCCATCAAGCACGCACTTATCAAGCTCACACGCCAACACCATTGCCAGAAAAAGCCGCATATGTGCGTATGTAAACGCTGAAGGGTGGATGCTGGCTTCGGGGAAATATGTACATCGATTCCACAACTCTTCCGTTTGCTGGCTGGCTGGCTTGGCTAATGTGAAAAATGCCGCTTTACGGACTACCGGCGATTTATAATCAGCTGCCATGAGAGTCCTTCGTTCTCTATACCCGTGCAGTGTATTGTTTCTGTTTCGCTCTTCTTTCTTATTTTTTATTTTTTTTTTTTTTGTTGTTGGGGTAGAATTTAGAGACCGTAAACTTGCTGGAAATGCTAAAGCTGTCAGCTTTCAAATTTGATAATAAATTTCCAAAAGTATTTGTTTGTATGTTCGTAATGGGAGAGGCACACAACGCTAAGGGGGGGATGTGTAGGGGGAGCACTCCGGCTCCTTTTTGTTATTCATAGCATGCTGCTTTTTCATTCAAACAGCCATCTACCCCCCATCTAATTCCACTTTAGTTGGATCCCATTCCCTGCCAAGCAGCTTCCGTTGTCCTTCATTTAGCCATTGTAGGACAAAGGGCGACCAAGTCCATTGAGCACTCACATACATACATACATACTCTCTCTCTCTCTGTGTGGTGGGTACTTTAGTAACATGCTGTGTGTGGATGATGATTTAGGGGGTTGGGGTTGGGGGTGGGTGCCAAATATACGCGAAGACGTACCATTCGCATTTTCTCCGGAAAATATGTCGTTATGGTCGACTTGCGTATCGGAAATGAGGCCTATCCTTCTCGGGAGTCCTCAACGTAAGCGACATATCCTTCAGAAATTGAATGAAGGACGAGCTAGAAAATTACGCTCAGCAAACCTGGTGACGACAACGACACAACGACAACGATAGAGGGAAATGTCCTAGTCATAATGACCTCATAAATATCTCTAGGTACCTGCGCCGCCACTGATGCTGGTGTTTGCTTCCTCATCGTTGTCGTTCGTTGCCCTCCTCCATCTCATACATACTAATACATATACATATATATGTATTTATAAGAAAATGACGAGTTTGGGGTGTCCGGAAATTGAAAATGAATTGGAACACGTATCATGTGACTTTAATACAAAGCACGAAGGGCGATTTTTCCTCGCTTAACACGCGCCGACGACGACACGGCCGATGTAGTGTGCATGAATGATAAGCGTTAGCCTATAGGTGAATAGTAGTAAGCTGAGTTGTGATTTTCGTTTTCGTTTTCGTTTTTTTTTTTTTTTCTATGACGTGAGACGTGGAAGGAATAAAGCGAAGCCGATTTACAGGAAGAGCAGAGGGAGTCTCTGGCATTTCAATGGGGCGATACTTCATTAACTTGATCACTATTAAAGTCTAGCACCGGCGCGGTGGCGGAGGAATACGTAACTCAATGATTATTACCCAATAAATGAATGTTTAACAATGTGAACAAATTTTTTCATCAAATAATAATGGAAATAGGAAAGTGTGCCAATTTTCTTTATATTGCTCTGAAGACGACGACGACGACAACGATGACGGGTAAAACGTAAGCGAATTTACGCACATAAAAGGGAAAATAGTATTTGTACAGCTTACCTGTAGGTACCTACGTGGCAGGGGTCCTTATGACTACACTAATACACAGTGATGAGGATATAAAACGGAGTGCTGACCCAGTACTTTATTTTGTAATTAAAACTATTTCCCTTTTGGCAGACTAACACTTTCGGGAAGTTTCTTATCGACGAATAAAAAAGTTTCTTTAAACTTTAAGTATCTACGCTGAGCTGCTTTGAAGCCACTCTTCTTGGAGTAATACCATGATTTCCATGCTGATATTCACATAAGTAAAGCCGATTAGCTGGATTAGACGTTGGCAGTATCGTGTATACGTAGTTTTTGATGTTAAAACTCATTCACGTCTCCTGAACTAAGTCGTAAAAAAGTTTTATTACATCGCATCGCTTTTATTGTCTGTACGGACGTGCATTCTTCAGTGCTCCGTTGTGGAAGGTGAAGCGGAATACCTATGGATTCCATATACTCATCCATACCTTGTGCGCTTGTATCCTCTGAAACATTTACGATAGAGAGCTGAAATTCCAGGAATATTGTTTTATGTGAACCGGAAATAAAATTGGCACGTAATTGGGTTCAGTTCGATGTTGAGAGAATTTTTTTTTTAAGTGCAGCTATGAAAAATTTAATCGCTATGTTGTTGAATTGTGAAATGCTTCTACCCCTCTTCGTAGTAATTATCGTCTTCTTATTTGTCAAAACAGGGGTTGCTCTGAAAATGTGAAAAGATATCGGGATGAGTTTGAATCAGCCCGTAGATACTCACCTCTTTAAATATTTGGAAGTGATCCTGAATAAATAGTTTATGTGGTAAAAGTATGTGAAGTTGAAGATATCGAAGATACTTTTAGTTCTCTGACCATATCAAAGTGATTTTGTCAAATCATTGGGTTAATCACTGAACAAGGATTTATAAGGCTGGTTAGGTCTTAAATTATAACAACAATTTTCAGAGTACCTACTCTGAAGTTCGCATGTGGAACCTTATGAGATATCCATCTGTGCCAGAGCATCAATCTGTCTACGATCCGATAAGCAAAACCAGAACAAGAACAAAATACTTCTGACGCAAGACACTCCTGGAGTCTCTGCAATCGACGGAAAGCCTACCATAAAGACTCTTGGATGGCAATTGGCTTAGGATATATGATACCACCGCGGAAGGATCCTTAAATTTGGACGACATCGGGACTCAACGATGTGGTCTGCAGATTGGCAACGCTATTGACGATAAATCTCTGGCTTTATCACAGCTCAACCACACCATGAATATGGACACCGAAACCGAGGTTTGATTGTTGGAAGAAGATAGAAAACCAGAAGCCACCGGTACCCGGAATGCGAAGCAAAAAGAAAAGTGCAAGAGGAGCCAGAGGAAACATCGAAGAATGAGAAACGAAGGTCTTTGCAATATCTCATGCTCATGAACAGTCATCGAAAATAGACTGCCAAATTCGAGTGGAAAATGAATCTCGACAAAAAAGTTCATCAACTTCCTGTTAACAAGGCCATATGCTCACCACAACGCCAACAAATGAACGATATGAAGCAACCGTTGTCCACCATGTCCACCATAAGCACTGCCAAATTGATTGTCCAAAGGACAGATAAATCGCTTTCAAGTAGAGCCACTTGCCCCGACCCACAGTCAAAATTGACCAACGGAACGTCATCCCTTCCAGCCGTGGCAGTGCCAGCAGTATTCAATTCAGCCTCATCCTTAAAATGATAAGGTCTGAAGAGGAAACACAAAGGGAACCGAAGAAACTGAAGCTTTCAGCTAGCTTCAAGACCCTGACGGACCTACAGAAAGTCCGCTGCGTCTCCGTATAAATCTAGAGGATTGACGGCACATGGGCAGAATCCAGCTAGGAATCTCTGGAACTGCTAATAGAAACTCACTTCTCCGGTTATATAGAAATTGTTCCTATAGAACATGCATAATAGGAAGTGATATCCAAAATCGATAGAAAAAGTCTTGGAAGGTTTGACCGTAAACATAAACAAGGTTAAAACATACTTAACTGCAGGATCATCAATTCAGCTATCGGGCCTAGTTCTGTAAGGAAAATGACAACAAGGGCCACACCACAAGGAGGAGTAATCTCTCCACTGCTTTGGATCCTAAAAATCTTCACAGATAAGAGATTTAAATTGTATCTTATGTACACGATTCAGTAATACTGATTAAAGGTACGTTCTTGCCAACAATCAGTGAACTAATGGAATCTGCGCTCAAAGAGCTCTCTTTGTGGCCAAAACAGAACAGTTTGGGGGTTAATCCTCAGAAAACTGAACATGTTCTGTTCACTAGGAGAAGAAAGGTGCCCAAATTCAAACTACCAAAGCTAGATTGCACTAAAATAGATCCATCAGCTGAGGTGAAATATCTCGGCGTCGTCCTAGACTCCAAGTCATCTTGGAAAAGAAATGTTGAAAGAAGGACAAAGAAAGGAATGAATGCTCTCTATGCCTGTAAGAGGGGCTTTGAGAGAAGGTGAGTGTATTCACTGGATGCACAATGCAATTTTCAGACCCATCATCTTCTATGGTTTCTTAGGCTGGTGGACAGCAACGGGTATAAAGAGCTATACGAAAGAACTCTACAAAGTGCAAAGGCGGGCAATAGAAAAGCCACTAGATGTACAGAGGGCACTCACCTTCCCCCGTCGGACATAACCATCTTCGTTGACAGTCAAACAGCTCTAAAATCGATTAAATCTAATGCAATCAAATCAAAGGCAGTTAGGAAATGCTACGACTGACTGATCGCGATTGGGCACCATTAGGTCAATCACTGCTGGGTTCCCGGACATAGCAATATAGAGAAAGAGGCCAACCCTGGTTATCTAAGGAGGTCTGTGTCACCTCTCGCACGTTATGGCCGAAATTAGATAAAAAGAAAACAAAGAGCCTTCTGGCACTAAATCGATCTTCTATCCGTATCCTAACTGGCATAATCATAGGACACTGCGTCATGGGAGTCAAAATACAAATACAATGTTTTGACGTGACAGGCTCATGGGACTCAGGGCCTAGCTTCTCACAACCATTCGTGTTGTACGTGTTATATTTTTTACACTAATGGAAGGGGCCTACTGTTCAATGCTGTATGTAAAGGCAATTTTTGTTTTGAGAAGCTTTTTCATTACAGTTTTACTCTCGGATGTTAGTCAGACGCTCGCGAAAGGTGGGACCGTGAAAGAAATTTTAGGTGTTGTTTGCGGATTGAACCTAAAATCCCTCACTCCGTAGTCTAACGCACTAACCACTTGAGTCACTGCGGCATGGGAGTCATGCTCTGTAAATAGAGGATAGAGTAAGACGACTTATACAAAGGATGCGGAGACGAGGAAGAGGTGGAGTCAATCTAACATCTGCTTTGTCACTGTCCTATAGATTTCAAGTTCTTCGCAAGCACCACAGAGTTAGCAGGCTTCTAGTTATCGGATCTCCTTCATTTCATCAAGAACACCAACCAGTAACGCGATAGTTTTCGGTTTATTCTTATTTCTGTAAAAATTTCAGAATGGACCTTTAGGTCTCCGAGTGGATGTGATGAGTTTTTACGTTACACCTCTTCATAACCTAACCTAAACTATGATCCCTGCATTCCAATATGCGTCCGGAAAAGCCAAATTAGTCGAAACTACCTTACATTCGCTTTTGCGCATCATGGGAATATCTCCGGTCATTTAGGAATCTTGGTAATATTGAAGGAAAACGGCTTTAACGTGACGGCCTATGCCGACGACGTGGTTATCCTGGTTTCGGGGAAATTCCCTTCAGTCCTAAGCGAAAGACTCAATCTCGCACTACAACTAGTGGAGAATTGGGTTAGCAGCAAAGGGCTAGGAGTGAACCTTTCAAAGACGGAGGTAGTTCTCTTCACTAGGAAGAGATCAATTCCTGCCTTCAGACCCCCAAGTATTAGTGGTACTAAACTAAGTGTCTCAAATTCAGCGCGATACCTGGGTGTAATTCTACATTCCAAACTAAATTGGAAGGGTAACACTGCTGAACGCGTCAAAAAAGCAAGCGTAGCTTTCTATTCTTGCAAAAATGCATTCCGTAACACGTGGAGTTTTAAGCCAGCTGTGTATTGGAAACACGGCGGTCGTAAGACCCATTCTTACATATGGTTCACTGGTATGGTGGATGGGGAACTACCGGTTGTTTGTTAGAAACTGATCACATGACCCCCACGCTAGCATTTGAAAGGAGATTCGCTATAAGAATTCCTGACAGAATGTACTGGAAGCGCCGAAGAACCATGAAGAAGAAGGAAGCCCTAGGAATAAACAACTCCTTTAGAATAAACGATGATTGCAGCGTCTTTCAGGCCGAAGTCACAGCCATCATACAGGCTGCTAAAGATTATAAGTGAGAGCAATATCGTTGGCAGAACGATTACTGTGTATTTAGACAGCCAGGCAGCCGTGAAGGCTCTGGACTCCGCTATAATCAGATCAAGGCTTCTGAAGATCTGCAAATCGCTCTTGAATGAGATATCTAGAGCTAATGCGGTGACCATCTGTTGGGTGCCAGGGCATATGGATATCGTAGGAAACGAAAGGGCTGACGAACTTGCTAGGAAAGGGTCGGCACGGGCCCTCCCTTTTGTAGTAACCCCAATCAGTTCCTTACGAAAGAAAATAGCGGATGAAGCCATCGGTCGAGCAAATAGTCGCTGAGTTTATCTGGAAACATGCGCAACAGCAAGGCAGGGTTAAATGATTAAGCAGAATGGACCCGAACTGTGGTCTAAGTGAGCAGTGACACTATCACAAGGCACCCATTTACCTAACCTAACCTATGGATGTATGTATCTTTTTACAGACAACCACCTGACCTGAATCTAAGGTCAGTTATATTTACTTACCTAGAGATGCAAGACAGTTCCATTATCTTTGACTTTTTATAGCACGTAGGTACTTGGGAAATAACAAGCAGGAAGATGATTCTGCCCTTCGGTATGCTCTTATAAGCATAGATTTCTGATTTTTTTTGACTCAGTTCGTAGTGTAATTTGTAGTGTGGTATTAACTTCACGATAGAGGATGTAAAACATCACCTTGCGGACTGCCTCTAAAGCCCAGCGCATGTACTTGGATCTCTCCCAGTTCTCAGTTGATGTGTCTCGTTTTAAGCAATCATTCAACTCAGTCTGAGATTACTGGGTCTACGTTTTGTCGGTCGACTGCTAGTCTTATGGATTCAGACTGTTCTGAATCTGTTAAAGGATCCTTTTATATCTTGAAAGGTCGCCAGCTAGGTTTTTTTTTGTTTTAGAGCGAACTTTCGATTTTTGCTACCACTTTATGCAGGGCGGCCATCAGTATAAGAATGTTGGGCTGGGGACACATCCCTAGGATTTAGTTTAGTGAGAATGTGTGAATCTATTAACTTTTTAAATGTCTTAAGTAGAAACCTCTATCGGCTTAAAGACTTTTGAGCTCGTGTGCGAAGATTTACCGGCTTTGCGTATGAAAACCTTGACCTTGACTTGACTTATTCTTTCTTACAGCATCATGGAGAAAATTTTGTCAGAAACGTGTCCCTTAAAAGGGTTGAAGGAGTCAATTGCCAAGTTGATTTTATTTTCGTCAACAATCTGACTGCCCAGAGATGATATGTGATTTATTTAAAAAAAACGCTTCCAACGCTCTTAAGAAAACACCCTTTATATGTAGGTATTCATAAGTGGGCGTATGAATAGACGCCATGAAAAAAAAAAAAACATATTAACATCTGACAGATGGGTTCAACTATATTCAGAAATACAGCTCATCTCCTTTTTATATCAACGCAACTGCTTAAAACTTTCACACCATGAAAGTGTGTGTCACACATAAACAGCCTAACCACCCACTATACTACATATATTGGACAGAATGACAGTCCTGTTAAAGAATTTCATTCAAAACACACCCACACCCACACACCAAATGTGTCTTTGAATAGTAATACCGTACAAAGGTTACATAATATTTTCTAAACCTCAGCAAGCCCTTTGACACATTAAGAAGCGAAGTTATATATTTGTTTTTTTCTCTTTCATCTGCCACCATCTCCTATTTCAAGTTCCTGACACATTCAGTGACACCTGAAAATCTAACCTAAACCCCGGTGTCAAGTGGCATGCAATATGATGTTCCACTGTTTATTTCATTGTACAGCAACCCTAAGTGAACACGTACCATTACGTCTGCCTTGTCAAAACTTCACGCTATAATTCTCATAGAAATATGAAAACTATACACTCAAAGATAATATTAATAGATTCGAATGTTTTTGTTCCTTTTTTTTTATTCCTGCTTTCGGCATCAATAAGACCATGGCGAAAAGTTCGTGGGGGAGTTCCTTCCATTCTCAAGGAATATAAATAAAATCTATGAATGCGCAAACTTTAGATGTTCAATTCAAAAGTTTTGCCCAACCCTTGGTGGCTCGTCTGCTCGAATGAGTTCTCCAATATAGATTGATAGATATTGTATCTGTTCGGTAGTCAGAAGTGTTGATCATAAGAGATACTTTTCGTATTGATTTTTCAATCATAACACCCCCACCAGACTGGGTTGAATTCAATACGAGAGCTGGAAAAAGTTTTAACGGTCAGAAAGTATCCGCGGCGCTAAAGGACGAGGAGGAGTGAGAAAAAAACTTTTTAATTCCACAATGGGAATGGGTAAATTTTATTACCATTACTAGGGTAATATTCTATCGATCCTTTTACGCTGCTGTCTTTGTATAATTTCGATTTTCCATTGAAAAATTGTATCGCCAACGGTGGACAGAGGGACACCGCCCGCTACGTAGAAGCTTCACGGAAAAGTGTGCGTAATTGAAAAGTATATTTTTCATGCAAGATTTTCATACAAAGTGGTGTTTTATTTTAATTAATTGGTTCGAAAGCACTTTTGTTTGATTGATTTTTTTTTTACGAAAAGAAAACAGAAACAAGGTTACTCAGGCATGACCTAGTCTAAGAAAAAATTGCTCCAAGTTATAATTGGTAAATGGAGTAAATTGAAGTTTGAAAAGTTTGTGTATTGACAGACATCTTTCGGAGGTGTTTTGTGAAATGTTTGAATTTGTTTTGTCAGTTATTGACGGAGCTGTTATGAAAATATTTAGACTGGATTCTATAGGAATGCAATTAGTTAAGGCAATACTCAAGAGAGAGGTAGGAAACCCACTTCATAGACAATATGCCATCTTTTCAATGAAAACTTAGTTTACAGGAAGCCAAAAGTACTTGGGAAACAGTCTTAAAATGTAACATCCTGTCTAAAACTTTTACACCATTCCATTGACTATCGATTTTAATAGTTTACGTACGTATGTACCTACATATATTTTTAAATGTTACAAACGAATTGGAACGGAAAGAACTTTGCAGGTGTATCTCGTGAATGCCGTACTAAGTTGGAATAATTGGATTTAAGGGCAGATCTATGTATACAGTCAAGGGATATTACAATGGGAATATCATTTAGTAGCTGTAGATGTGGGTAAAGGTTGATATTTTTTCGGAATAAATTCGTCACCAAGGAACTTTTTTCTTGAGTTATAAAGTAGTCTCAAGAAGCACTACGACCTAGAGAGAGAACGCGGTAGTTTCAGTGTTCTCAAGGCATTGTTGGTACATGTCCGATTAATTAATATGTCCGATTAATCAATATGTCCGATTGGATTATATTAATTTTCTGGAGAGGCTATGGATGCCTATCTGGAACCAATGTTATTAATTTGATTTTTATATTTAAAAGCGATTTTCTAATAATTTTTTTAAGTGCACAGATAGTTCCAAAACGTTCCTTTTATAGGACGGAGTGGGTGTATAGGCTTGATAAGTCTTTTCTCATTATATGATCGATGCGAAAGTGATTTATGGGGATGGATGATTAGCTACATAGGCATAGTGGATTATCTTTGGTTTGAATGCCCATTTTCCCCAAAAGTTTAAGGCAGGCCCAGAAGGCTTTGTGGCCTTTTCAGTGGTGAACTCTGGTACTTTAGTTTGGGTGGTAAATACCATCATTTCGGTTTTTTCCGGATTAACACCGAGGCCACTGCTCGTGGCCCATGAGTGTACCTTATCGAGAGCATTTCCTGACACTAGTATAACCACGTCACCTGCGTACGCAACCACCTTAACCCCCTCCCTATCAAGTCGCACTAAAATCTTATTTATTGCCATGAGCCATAGCAAAGGGGAAATGACACCTTTCTGTGGGTTGCCTTTACAGCATGGATACAATCCATTGTTTAAGAAAACCTTATATATCTAACTCGGTGAGAGCCTCTTGAATAGCTTCAGTATGAATGTTGTTAAAGGCTCCTTCTATATCCAGAAATGTAGCAAAAGTATATTCTTTATAGTGGAGAGCCTTTTCCACCATACGTACCACCTCATGAAGAGCCGGGTCAGTAGATCGGCCTTTGAGGTAGGCATGTTGGGATTTCGATAAAGCTCTTCACCTTTTCACTGTTGTTAGGGTCTAGGTTTCGTTCTAGAGTTTTCAGTACAAAGGAAGATAGGCTAATAGTCCTGAAATCCTTCGGGGATTCATGCCCTCGCCGGCCCACCTTAGCAGTCAGTCTAGTTTCCGTCCGACTTTTTCAAGAAGGACGGATTGCTGTGTTCCTTTGGACAGAATTTTACTGAGCCGAGAGGATTCCTTCAGGGACTCAATGGATTGACAATAGTCCATCCAGCCCCGTTTCTTCGCTGTTCTAATGGACTTCTTATATATTTTTAGACAATCCTTATAGGGCTGCCAGAAGTTATGATTGTAGCAGATATTGAAGATCGCTCTAGTTAACTTCCTGAGCTTTGACAGATCCTCGTTCCACCACATTGGGACTTTATTTTTATTGTAGCTGACTGGACACGAAACTTTAAAAGCAACATTGATTGCTTCCTCCAAGGTTTTAACCTTTGAATCCAGTTCCGAGGTCGAGTCGATTCTATAATTTGGCGTACCACGCAGTTTTGACTTAACTATATGATTAAACTTTGTCCAGTTTATACGCTTTGGATTTCTATAGGCTTTAGGAGTCTTTTCTTAAGACTGACATCGAACAGTATCCATTTATGAATGTTTAGGTTAGGTTAGTTGGGTTAACTTTTAACTCTTCTGATTGGCATTAGTCATTAATTTTGTTAATAACATTTTGCATTTGTGCAATTATACTATGATTCTTTGCCTCTTACTATTATGACTAACTTGTCTGCATAGTGTTGAGCTAAACATCCGGAATTGTGTAGTTGGTTGAGAAGTCTATCTACTACTATGGAGAAGATACGTCCAAAGTAGAGGTATACGTCCACCAAAACGGCGTAGTAAAAAGTAGTAACACATAGCAAAGTAAGCGCTTATTTGAATGTGGATTTGGCATATGCGGCAAACTTGGGCAAGAAGTCTTGAGCTACATTTGTGTAAGTGAGCGTTTTATAACAACCCACCCCAAGGGCATAACCGCCAACATTAATTAAATGAAGGATGGGGCATCTGTTGGTTTCTTTTTGACTCATATGTTAATTTAACACTGACATCTCTTATGTGTTCAAAGATGTATGCTTATGCGTCAAAAAAATTGACGGAAACTCAGTATTATATTTTCTCTTTACGAAACAAATCGATTTGTGCTTGAAGAACGTTGGGAAATATTGCAAAGTTACGTCAAAAGTGGAGCCTGTGTTGTGGAAATAGTGCAAGTTTTGAAAATAAATTTTGGTCGAAATAATGTACTACGTGGCATTCCAGCCGTCCAACAATCGATATTTTGCACATTAGGTTCAATAATCATATAATTAGTCGTTTTGGTGATATAGTTTGGCCGGCACGGATCTGCGATGTGGCACCGTTGGACTTACAATCGCCCTCAGAATTTTCGCCGGAATCTCTCGTGCTACTACACCGAGAATATCTATACCAAGACTATACTATACCGAGTGCCAAAGATCAGTGTTAAGGCTACGAACATGCCATCAGAAGCATCGCATCTGATTTGATGGGTTTGACCCAACCACCAGGAGGAAACCCTCGGTTTGACGAAAAATGCCGGCAAGGGCACGCAGATACGTTAAACTTTGTAGTAGAGTCATAGTCTTAGCAGAGAAAATGGATAAACTTCTTCGGCAGACTGTTTAAAGGCGGCAAAGACTAACAACCCGCTGTCAGCCAAAATCAACCAAATGTCAACCTAGACGATGAGAGCCTTGATCCTTAAAACAAAGGTTTGCTGTCATCTCGAACCTGGGGGCTGTGATTCGAAGATCCTCTTACTGGAGCACTATTGTCCATTCGCTCTATGTGGCCGAGGCAGTGTAGTGGTAGAAAATATACACCAACTTATTTCTAAGGTTTGATCAGAAGAGACCACTTCCTCAACTGTGCCAAGGCCAGGATCTAGCTTCCTACGACCATTCGTGTTGTGCATGTTATAATTTTAACAGGATTTGAGAAGGTTTTTCATGACAGTAATACTCTCGGATGTTTGTCAGAGGTGGGACCGTGAAAGAACTTTTGGTTATATCTGAGACTTCAACCACGAACCCCTCCCACAGTAGTCCAACCCAATAACCACTGAGCCACGGCGCCAACCAAGATAGTCCACAATCGATAAAATTTTCAGACTTCAGCAAATCCTGGAGAAAACTCAAGAAGTCCATATCGATACAGACCATATTCTCATCGCTTTTATGGCATCGTGTAACGTCATTTATAGAGAGAAGCTATACAGCATCATTTCTTATTTTGGCATCCCTGTTAAATTCGTCAATTTGTGCAGAATGGCTAGGCTATGAAATGTAGAGCGAATGAACACCAGCGCTCCGACCCACAGAGTCTTCGAATCCAACCCAGAGGGACAATTCAGTAGAGAAAGATCTCGCCTCGGGTGAGATACGTGGGTAGGCGAGTGGAAGATTCCATGGGGGAGAAACGTTCCTTGCCATTTGGTTCACCCTAGTTCTATAAATATCGTTCCTATAAACCAGCAAACCATCCTCTTGCTTTGAGGTTCATAGTTTAAAATGTAATTAACAGGTTTGCTATATAATTCGGGTTGGGCACAATTCCGAAAACCAAAATTCCGAAAACCCAAAATCCCAAAAATTCAAAATCCCGAAAAATTGGGTTGGGTACGAAAAATAACAATATAACAATGTAACAAACAAAGTATCTAATCCTTTTCGGCGCAGGGTCATAAGTCCACAATTTGTGCATAAACAGTGGAATATGTATAGGGGGCATACTGCACCCCTGCAATCCCCCTGCTTGGAGTCACTGTTTGATTTGGAGTAGGTGCAAGGTGGGGTATATACTTCTATCCTCATCGACTTCCACATCACCACATCCATTTCATGTGGTACCGCAGAGTGTTATGCCTCGTGATGACACCTATTAGGGTAGAAAGGGGCTTTTTATTCTCTTGCATAATTCTGTTGGTCTTATTCTTATCGAAACAAGGCCATATACTCTTTGTGATGACACAAGTGTCTAGTATCATCTAGTCTAATATTATGGGCCCTAATCCTTGCTTCGAGCAATAGTAAGCAAGGATGCTCACCAATGTGTCGACCTGTTCTGATGTAGATTCTGAACATCATCTGGCCAATTCGTCTGCCTTCTCAGTATCCTTTATATTTTCATGTCCAGGGACCCTGTAGAGCGGAAGCTTGTGCTGTATTTCAAGAACATTAAGCTCTTTATAACAACACTTCACAATCGATAGCAGAAATCGCTTTCATTGCCGCCTGGCTGTCGATGAAAAATGTGATACCTTCCTGTGGTATTGCCTTCACGGGTGGCTATTGTCACTGATATGACCACCACTTGGAAAACACTGTTATGGTTTGGGAGGCGGGCTGATTTGGATATACAAAGTGGTTCAGAGCCTAGATCTCGCTTTAAGTGGCACGACAAATAGAAGGAGACCTCAACCGACTTTGAGTGCGCAACTGAAAGTAACTAGCTGTTGGGACTAGCTGGAAGACTATAGTCTCACCCAAGTAAGTATATTTCGAATGTCTACATCGTACCATGTAGGGACGCAGAGTTCTTTTAATAGAAGATCCCGAGCCAATATGAAGTCTTCAACTATTGGTTCATCGAAGGCTAGTAGCAGACTCTTCATGCACCAAAGACCTCAACCAAACAAGCCACTGAACTGCATCACCCCCATGTCCATGACTACCGTACTAACATCTCTTCAGCAAAATTATTTCTTACTACAAATCGAGAAATCTTTGAAACAAACCCCCAGGATGCTAGGAAATATATTTCCAAAAGCTTTTAATGTCAAAGAATAGGTAGAATCAACAATCATCTACAGACGGTTTGGAGCACTTAAATTTTAAACTTCGCATTGAATAAAAGAAATTTTCTGTAGAACTCTTCCGCTTCCGTTTAGAGACAAAATAATATTCCCTGTAAGGAAACACATGTCCTTGTCCTTTCCTTTTGAATAAGGATTCAAAAATCATAAAACAATTTCATGAAGTCGTATCTATTTATAGAAAGATACTTTATGAATGTTTTCCGTAATATTTTAATCCACTTATCTGCAGCACACGCAATTATAACAGTAAATATCACAATATCGCAATTCATTTCCCCCACACAAAAGTAAAATAATTTTAATTACACTTAACCTAACGATATAAATAAATCATCCTCAATATTAAAATTTTCCAATTCCAATAAATCGTAAAAGCCCCATCATCTCATTTACTGATAAAAAGATAAAGCGAATCAGAGCGTAGGATGACTTTAAAAATAAAAAATAAAAAATCGAAAATCCATTCAATAAATTATCCAAATTAAAAAACCAAACATAAAAAGTAAACAAAAAGAAGAAGAAAAAGATAAAAGCCAAAGCTAAATATTTTCATAGCTCAGGGCGTAATTAGAACAACAGCCATTGAAGGGCGACCACCTAGAACTAATTCGTTTTCGAAACGACTTCAAATTAAAGTCAATTCCGAGATAGAAATTGAGATAGAAAGAGAGAGAGAGAGACAGAGAAGAAAATAGAAAACGAAAGGAACAATGAAAAGAAATCCTTAAGTTTGGTACTCAGGAGAAATGAGATCCAACATCGGAAAAGGATAATATCAGTTCGTTTTGGCCATTGTGGCCTCTTCTTTGTTTCCTATCTATAGCTACGTACATAGCTATTCGATTTTGGTGCTCTCTAATGACATCCACTTTTGGATGAGTGCCAAAAATAGTACAATCCAATTGAGATGAAATCACCGTTGGTTTTCTTTGTCATGAAGAGATTTAAGGCGGCTCAAGGTAAAGGTGATGGTAAATAGACATGAGGGCGTTTTATTGGTTTGTGCCTTGGCAGTAAATGACATTTGAATTGCGAATTACTTTGGGGAGATGTTTTTCGGTTTTTTTACTTTCTCTCTTTGTGTGTTTGGTTACCTACATTCTCTAAGTTGAGTGTAGGGACAATAGAGATTTAGAAAAGGGCAGAATTTAAAATTGGCGAAGGGATATAGGTATTATGGTAGCAATATGTGGGGAAATGGTTAGTCGTAATTTTAAACAACAGGATATACTTGTTGAATAATTTTTTTCTGTTAGAAAGGACTATAGATTATTAAATGTTTAAGCAATTGTCAAAGTGTTGAAAATGTATCCTAAGCCACCGAAAAATAGGTACTTTCCGAAACAGCAACCGGACATAGTGCCTTAATGAATCCTGGGTAGAATTTAACGAAGCATATCTCGTCCTGATAATAAGAACTTACTCGCCGGGGTGTACATTTATTCCTTATAATAATCATAGGCAATAGTATGGTGTACACCCACTAATCTCTTATGACCCGATCATTCGAACCATTCAAATTTGCAGGAGTGGATGACATTTATCTGACGTATCTATGGCCAGGTTTTGGAAGAAATGATAAAATTTGTTCCCTGTTTTCAAAGGCTACGTATCACCAGAGTTGTTCGAATTTTTCATTTTACGTTTTTTACTTGATTTTTTAGCTATAAACTCGCGTTCAAAACGGATCATTGCCTTAGTCCTGACGGAGATTACAACCATTTTGATACTATCGCACCATTCCATATAGCTCATACAGCTCCTTTAGTATCAGGATTATGTATGTACATTGTTTGGATAGCCCGTTCAAACTTGTACACCATATCCATACCACTCCCTTAAAATAAACGAAGAATTCATATAGTACATTTTTTCATACCAGAAATGACTCAACAACACTCTTAACTATACACACGTGATCAACATTGGAATAAGCTGGCCTGAATCCCACTTGACACTCTTACAAAGATTATTGACGCCTACCCATGCTGTAAGTCGATTGTGTATAACCTTCATAAGGATTTCCTAAGATGTATGTATTAAGAAATGAGGTACCTCGATCGTTAGCTGAGTCAGCCGTACACCCTCTCATGTGAATCGGAAAGTTCAGCACTTAATCCGGTGTGGAAATATTATAGTATCCAAAACGTTGTACGTTAATTTGTTGTTAGGCTCATTAGTGACATACTTGTCAAATTTGGAATTATTCCTGCTGCTTTGCCATTCTTCAGCCTCAGTATCCTTAATACCCAATGGAGGGTTATGGGTATGTCCAGTATATCATTCTGAAAGCCAGATGTATCGTTTTGATAGCTTATTCTATTACCCGCCGTATTTCACACCATATACTTCTGGAAATGGGTTTGGAGGATGATTGGACTTAACTCTCTGTGGATTCCGTACCTTCCATCTTTTAGACTTCTTGTTTTGTTTTCAAAATTACGATGAGCAGTGTGCATATGTACCTAGATATATTTCTAACAACTATTTTTTAAACCTAGAAAGTTCTGGAGGCAGACTTGGTCTATCAGTACCTTTTTTCGGAATCGGATCACCAGGCATATTACTTATACTCATAATCTACAGTGATCCGATCATATCCTTGCATCCTTCCTATATTGAAAATTTAGAATTGCTTGCTTTATACCTTCTGACCTGAGAGGATCCATCTTCTCTCGAAGAGCAATGGGTATATTTGATAGAGACATCTTCCGGATAGGATGGAGGATATTTTAAGAGTGGTCTGATTGCGCAATACACTTGCGAAACGGCATTTAGCTCCAAGAGTAGCTTGGAATCAAGTAGTTGTATGCTTCGGTAATCAGATTATTACTCGACGAAGAGTCATAATAATGTAGAAGGCACCTATTTTTTTCTTTTGAACGTGAGTGACCACCTGATTGCTGAATTAGAATCTGAGTGTACAGAGTTAATGCACCATTGAACGTATTGTCTGCAATGAATTCCTGTTCAGATTTACATCTGGGTCGAAGAAGGAAATGGGTGCAGGGCAGGTATTATCTTTTGGTAAACACTGTGATCGGTCGATGGAATCAAGTGCAGGTCTGTTTCGATCAATAGTGGAACCTGAAAACTGAATATACCCAACCGAACCGGATGAGCAAAGTGTGTATTCGGAATGCTGTTCAACATTTACTGAAGCAATGCAATTAGCGGAAACATTGTTCCACTTTAACATTGAGTCCGTGCTGTTATATTAATGCAGCACGTGTGTGATGAGGAATGCTCCCTTATAAACAATAGTATGTCCTTACCAGAAGAGTTTCTCAACTCTGCTGACGAACATATTTCTTTATGGAAAATACGCCTCCTTAACAATTGTAATGCTGTGCATTCACAGAAAATATGCTCTAAAGATTCATCATCTTCCAAGCTGAATCTACATTCCGTTTCTGGATACAGATTGAATTTATTAAGGTGATATCGCAGTTCACAGTGACCTGTGATTAAGCTCACCAACTTTCTAATACTTTCCTAGACTAAGGACTTCCTTGTAGGAATAAGGCGTGATTAATCACTTGGATTGTCTCAGCCCCGACACATTTTCCCAGTGGGCCAGACAAAGTTTGTATTCCCAGTTGTTAATCAGCGCTATGGCGGTAGCGCAGTTGACACCACAGTATAGTTCATGTCCTACGAACGCAGATTCTGAAACAGCCCTAGCTAGTTCATCTGCAGATTCGTTGTCTGCAATTCCTTGATGACCAGAGTCCCAACCGAGTTTCACCCTGTTATGCCTGGCAAGGGATTGTAGTGCATCGTACCAGCAGTTAACTGATATAGAGTCCATTAAATTGGACGACCGCGCTTTGAGTGCTACCTGGCTATCTGAAAAGATATGTATCCTAACGTCCTTAATACCTTTACCAAGGTTTATCCTAGCGCAGATCTCAATGGCATAGATTTCATCCTCAAAAACCGTGGACAAATTCTCATAGGTATGGAGACCTTGGTGTTGGGTCCAAAGACGACAGCTCCCATTCCAGTTTCCGTCTTCGATACGTCTGTGAACCAGTCGAAACCTCTAAGATCCAGTGCCGGAACACCATAAGACTAGTTTGTACGGTTCAATATTTCTGCCTCAAATAACTTACCGAAATAGTACTCCCTGACCATGATGTCGGGGATAGTACAAAACATGTCCTTTTTGGAAATCGAACCAAGAATTTTCAGGTGTCCCACATGGTCGCCTGATTTATACTTGTATTCTAGTTGCTTAATAGCGCATCTAGGGGCCGTCTTCCCTATAAAGATTTGTAGGGAAGAAAGCGCAACAACAGATTCTAATGCTGCCATAAGCCAGCTGCGCTTGCACCCGTAATACCGAGACAGACAATTCTTTAAAGCTTCTGAAGCTGCGTTGCCCGGTTCCGGTTAAGAATTTTCATTTTATACATCCAATGTATCATTTTTGGACATTTGGACGCCAAATTCTCCCGTAAAGGCGTCTACTGGTCCATATGGCCTTAGTGGCGCGCTCGATGCTATGAGATATGAGAATTCCTACTAAGCCATTTGTCAAGGATGACATCGAGATATAGTGCCTTTGATGGTCTTCTTTTTGTAGAAGGCACTAGAACGGATTTGCAAGGATTGATGGATAGTCCTTCTCTACTGTACCATTCTAATATGTGTAGTAAAGCACCTTTTATGATGATAGAGATGGTCGTGCTGAGTTTATCACTAGTAAAAATCGCCAAGTCATCCGCATAACCAATGGCGATGTAGCCTAATATCTGTAGATCGACTAGAAGATTGTCGATGACAAGTGACCACAGAAGGGGAGAAAGGACTTCTCCCTGCGAACAGCCCTTAACTGCGGTCACAGACACTGACACTCCTCCAGAGGAGGCAGTTATATTTCGATGTTCAAGCATGGCCTCTATTCATTGGTTGGTCAAATCCTCAATACCTCTGCTACTAATTGTTCTTGCTATTGAGTGGTAGCCAGTGTTATCGAACGCGCCTTCACTGTTAAGGAATGCACACAGAGCTATTTCCTTGGAACGTAAAGTTCTTTCTATCTTCTTCACAAGGTAGGAAAGAATAGCTTCTGTGGGTTTACCTATCTTGTATGCAGACTGACTTGATTGCAGAAGAATTGACAAATCTAGCCGACCTCTAATATGAACCTCAATGAGTCTGTCCATAGTTTTGATAAAAAATTATGTTAGACTTATAGGTCTATAAGATTTAGGCTATTTACTAGGCCTATTGCCTGGTTTGGGGATAAAGATTACATTTACCGCTCTCCAGGTTATCGGGAAGTAACCCCAATTGTAGCTGGCTCTTAATAAAGCAATCGTACCCAACAAGATGAGATCAATTACCGAGAATATACCATCATATATGTACCATCACTGTCGGGGACTTTAAATGGTTGGAACCTACAGCTCAATTAAACTTATCCGGACTGAAAATTTTACCGGGTAAACTATTTACTCTACTAGCAATGGTCAGCTACGTTAGACGAATATGGAAAATGAATCTGAAGTAAGGTTCTAATAGTATCCATACGATCCGCCGTATGGGTACCATCTATCTTTTTTAGTAAGCCTACACAACTAACATGATCTTTTACGAGTGCCTTGTGGATTCGAGCCGCTACTGTCATGTCAGCAATGTTTTTGCAGCATAGATCGCATCAATTGTAAATTATGTTCTGTAAAAGCGAACCTGTATTCGTCCCAGCTCTTCATGTGTTTAACGTTGAAGGGTTTTCTAACTTTTTTCCTAAGTTTGGCAAGTTGGTCATTCCACTAGGGAACCTTACGTTTACACAGACTGGTTTTATGGACACAACTGTCGTGATCAAAAGTGAGCAACTCATCATTCAATTGGTATACTGCTTCATCTAGGTCCCCTGTGGACTTGATAGATGCAGCAAGCATATCTACTTTAGAGAGGACAAGTCCCCTATAAAGATTACAGTTCTTGGATTTGGTATCATATTTAGAAGAAGCATGTGACAATTTGGCGGGAATGTCGAACCTGATGAGTTGATGGTCAGACAACTAGTCAGTTAGTTAGACCCTGTTACTCCTCATGGGGAGTATGAAGTCCTGCAATGTGATGCTTTACAGAACATTAATCCTGCCAGTACTACTACATGGCGCCTAGTGAATGATAAGCAAGAAAGTGGAGCAGATCTTGAGCTGATTGGAAAGAAAAATATTTCGTCGATTTGTAAGGACACCATTCAAAAAGAATTTTTTAATATAATAATACATACGTAAGTATGTATGTATATATACATATGTATATACCGGATGAAATAATATTAATATCTTCCAAATTAGCGTTAATATTCATTGGCAGCCGCGGTTAAGAGTGAATGATGTGTTATGACGATATCCTATTCGATTGAGTGGTTTCCTTTACCACAAATCCTTGCCCCAAGCTTTGCACAAGGAAGGATGTATGTAAAGTAACATAACTGCCAAAATAGCATAAATAGCAACGCTGACTCGCTTCTCATTATTCAATATCCGTCGCGTTACACATTCAAGTTCAAAATGCTAATTAATGCACACCTCAATCGCCAGAAGCGTTCTGCCTTCATTTACAGTACCGTTCACTTAACACCACAACGAATAAGGAACAAGGAACAAGGAAATCAACTTGTAAATTTCGTAAAAACCAACCTTTCGAAATGCAAATAAGGCGAAATAAACGAAACAGCTCCATCGCAATAAATTAGTACACTGTTACACTCGATCCTGACAAAACCCACAAATTGAAACAAAGTTTCGTTCAGTTAATTGAAGTGATTAAAAAGTTCCACTCTAGCCTGCCGTTCACAGCAGGTAGGTACAGATCGACATAGCCTTAGTAAGCAAACATAATTTCAATTCGCAACCACCAGGAAATTGCCATGATTATAATGTTGTGTTGCAAAAAGCAGGAAATAACACTACTACACATGTACTGCAAAGGTACTACCTCCTCCAAGGATGTGCCGAAAAGTAGTGTAGTGCTCAAACGGAAGTGACAGCAATGTATGCTGGTATTTCCGCACAGCGGAAATCTCACTCGACACGATGAGAAATGTTTACTCGGTCGGAGTGGCGGCAGCGTGTGCAAAGCCACAAACCCCAATATTATCTCCATGGCATGCCTATTGCATGCGCGGCTGCAATGAAGGAGCAACTCGAGCACAAATCAGCACCTGGAACCACTTTCCTAATCAGTGGGATCATTACGTGAAATTTGTGAGTGTGCTTCTCAATTTACATGTCGCGGTCTGGGGCGTATATCTGCTTTTACCATGTAATTAGAGGCACTTTATCATGCATCTTGTAGATAAGGGCATCGCTTATGCCTATGGTTGTTGTGCTGTAGTCTTCCGAGAATCTGACTAGTAATATCGAAATGGAAGGGTGTGGAGTTAGCCCCATGGGTGGGGTGTGTGTTCTCTACGAATTGTTAATTAATTTTAATGCAAATTGAAAACTACACTGCATCGTTAAGGACAACATATTAATTGATTTATGACCCTACAAGGCGAAGGCACTAAACAATGTCCCATAAGAACATCTCGCCCTTCTTGATGTGTGTCCAATGAATGTGTCATATTTCCTCGGTTATGGTTGACTTTCCTATTTCCCAGAACTCAAGCGACACACAAAGCAGTCTCCGAAAAGTTATCGCTGACAATCAAAATCCATTAGGGCAGGAAATGGCTGGCTATTCACTGGTTCCGGATCGGGATTCCTATGACGTAGTGTCGCAAATGCATACAGTTGTACATACGTTTCTACATATACCCCTCGTATAGGTACATTTATATATGATTATTTTATGGGCAAAGGTATAAATTAAGCACAAGGACTCTGAGGGTAAAGACGACGAATATGCTTCATAAATGACATCCGACCTTGAGTGATTCCATTGTATTAGTTAAGCGAGGAGAGTGAGTGTATGTGTGTGTAAGCAACATTACCGTCCATTAAGCATTGATGTGGAAATAAAGTCCACCATTGATCATCGGTATTCACTGAGTCGTTCAATTTGGCCTTCGATTGGTGTACATATATTCCCATTTTATAAATCAATGAAATAGCTTTGGCAATTATTTTACTTTTTTTACTGTGTAGGTACATATGTACGTATATGTACGTATTTAACTCGTGCATTAGACTTTGAAAAATGCCTAAAACAAACAATAGATACAATTGTCTTGAAAGCTTAGATTCGAATAGATTATATTTGTATCTACGTTCTTTGCATTTAGATCTATTTTTGTGGATGCATGACTTACAGGTAACATCGACTGTCCTCGGTATTTTAGTAAACAGTTATAAGATTCCTAACTGGTTTAGTTAACACCAAAATTGAGTGGACGTAGTCCTCTCTATAAACTCTGGACTAAGTTGTGTATTATTTGTGTTGTAACACACTTAGTTCCACCTTTGAAACAAGTCCCATTCAGCACTCCTGTGACTAAAAATTATAACCAATGGTGTCCATTGATGGGGTCATCATCTTAGCTTGCCTTTGAAATACATACAAATGGGTAAGCATTCGTTACTTTTAATCTAAAGGTCTTTGTATCTCCAACGGTCTGGCTAATAATCCTTTTATGGTTGGTTGCTCCACTCTAGCAATGCGGTTTCTCGAAGACTCCTGAGAGGTATAATAGCTGGCCAGAGGGTTCTAGAATAAGGAATTTACTCGAGACTTAGTCAGAGAGTTAAATAAATTCTGGGGTATATTGCAGCTAGGAAGGGGTTAAGAAGAGCGAGACATTCTGTAAAGACGTTCAATGAAGTATCATCATTCTCTAGATACTATCTTTAGCTGGGCTCCGTTGTTATATGAAGTTTGTAGAGAGTCCCTTTTAAAAGGCTTTTATCAGACTAATTAAGGTTCTAGTGTGATAATGCAGGGAAGAAATATTAGTTGTAGAAGTGTCCAGATGACAATGAATTAAGCTTAGGGCAGAGCCAAGTTTAGGTTTTTAAAAAGGGACTTGATTACTGCACTAAAGTGCTCAGATACATTAAGTGGCGATGTCATACCAATTTTGGCAAACGAGCTGGCGATTTCTTTCTCCATGTGGCCTTAGTGGGTAAGGATATAATGTACTATGACCAAGTTTTTTATTGCTAGTACTAAAAGGATTTTAGCTCGTTTTGATTTCATCGTTACTGAGCTTAATGCCTTAAAGCGGCTTGGCTATTAGAGAAGGTGAAGATGGTTTTGTAATGGATGTTCAGTTTTAGATTAAGGCTAACATCTGCCTGGAAGATTGTTGAGTATTTTGTCTAGACCAGCCGAAAATTTGGTACCAGATGACTCACCAAAAATTCCAGACTCTGATCCACTGAATTGCAGTCCATCTAATGCATGTGGCATCAATTGGGGGCAAAGTAGTGACTATTAAGTCTTACTCAAGAAGATTATGTGAGCTCAGGGTGTGGTGTGCGTTTCGGAAGATGCCAGATGATTGTATATGTGTCATGAAGGGCATGCAACCAGCAGATACATATGTACATATGTAAGCTAGTGAACTGCCGGCGATCGTAGATACCAAAATTCAGAAGTTTAATTCAAAGATGTTAAGCTGGAAAAAAAAACGAAATATGAGAGAATGGGAGGAGAGAGAAGATGGACTCATCAACTCACACCGAATAGAAAAAAAAATGGATAGATATTGATTTCTACCTCAACCAGCTTTTAGTCGCATATCTTTGATCTGTTTAAAATGCGAAGATGCCAGAGGAGATGCACAGATGGAGGAAAAAAATTTAGGAAAAATTGGAGAAATATTAACTCCTGAGAGGTTGTAGATTCTCCAACAAAAAAAGGATCTGTGATAGGTGCTAGAGCTCTAAATCTACAAAGAGCAAATCAAGAGCTGAACGCCCTGACACAGGTGTAAATTTTTAATTGTGTGCCTGATGCTTGAAAAGTTCCTCACCTAACTTGATAGTTTGAACACAGCAGTGGAGTTCTCCAATCCTTTTGTAGATATCTTTAAGATTATCGCAAAAGGGTTTACTTAATGCATGATGAAGACGTCTCTAGAGAAAGTGAATTGACCACTAGCCTGTTCTTATGTCTACACTTTTTGCTCTGTTTTTGATTTTTTATAGACGCACATGTCTTCTTTGATACATTTATTTGATATTAGCGAGTTTACGCACCAGATCACAATATTGGGTCCCTTTTCGTCTCTCCTGCACGATCCATCTTAGTCGGAGAGTCTCTCTAGATTTCTCCACAGTTCCTCTCTGGCTTTGATTCCTCGTACCAACACTAGCATCTATTTAACAGAAATCTGGATCATTCTCTGGGTTTCTACCCAGTGGCTCCTCAGGATCTCCCTTTTTCCAGCGTCGGACATTGACATAATACATATATGCGCTGCCGTCCCGACTTTCTATAGACATAGTTCACAGGTGTCGTCCTACAGAAGACCTATGTTCTTAAGGTGATACCCGAAATTCCCATGATCTGTAGATAACGCTCTGTGAGTGGTGCCAATCTGCATTGTAATAGTCAATTTCACCTGCCTGCAACCTTCCACGGTTGACCTTCTCTGGTGTTCCGCAGCGGCCCAGTTGCTAGTCAGGTATTATACCATCCCGATGCCAATTGCAGCGAATAGTTCCGGACCAGAGAGCTGACCTGACCCTCTTTCAGGTGATCCAACGCATGCAACAGCGCAACCATCTCGGCTTGATAGACTGAGGTATATTTCCCCAGATACCTGCCACCGCTCTGCCATCCACCATGGACCCATCCGTAAAGATGATTATATCACCAATCTTCTTTTCCGGAAGTGCTCCATCTCCAATAAGAGTTTTGTGATACTTTTAGGTAACATGCATTCTCTTTATTCTATACATGGGCATATTTAACTCCCTAATCTCGTTTTTCACGAGATCCAGGATTTTCCTATGACCACAGATAGTCCCGCGACAGTGCCAGTTGGCATCCCGGTGCAGACGAAGTGTCGTCGAAGCCGCCGCTTTCTTAATAAATAAGTCGAGCGGCAGAATACCTAGGATCACTTAAATTGCGCAAGTTGGTGTCGTTCGTATTGCACCCGCGATCCCTTAATATGCCAGACGTTGGACCCTATCTAATTACTTCTTTACAGTTTTCTGAGTTGCTTTTACCACCATACAACTGACGCATATGTATGTGATAATCGGTCTGACTATCATCGTGTACATCCAGTATGCAGACCTCGGCGAGATTCCCTATCTTAGTCCACATACCCGTCTGCACTGATGAAGCACCCTCTTCACTTTTCTGACCTTCTCCTCCGCATGGAAGTTCCAAGTTAGTACAGCATCTAGGTATACACCCAGATACTCAACCTTCAAGGGCTGAAGTTTGGAGAGAGAGCATTAATGGAGAACCCTTATTTCTGATACCACCGCTCCACCACTCGGAGAGTATCTCTCATGGTATCTGCTGTGATGTTCATGAATTTACCTCTTCCCATTATTGCTATATCATCGGCATATCCCACAGTGTGGATGCCACTTTCTTCAAGTCTTCTCAGGAGAGAGTCCACAGGGCAACTCAGCTCTATATGCATGTTGTCTACTACTCAAAGCACACGTTTTCAGCGCCGTGCTTTCTACATGGTCCACCACAATTCTTTGCATTGTTTTCAACAGAAATGATGTTAGGTTGACTGGTCTGAAGGACTTCCCTTCGGTGTAGTCCTTTTCTAATACAGCATAGTTAGTAAGCCTGTTCAATACATTTACATTACCATTAACCACTTCTATCTGGACATCGATTCTTTCGGATTCAAACCCATTAAGGGCTGACCATAGCTTGTCCAAATCATCAGTTCGTTCGTTTCCCTCAAAATTACTGTGGCCTGGGATCCAGATAAGGGTCGTTTTTGATTGGAATTGATTGAGTTCCTTCTGGCATTGCTCTATGTTTTTAGTTTTGGTGAAGTGGTAAACGAATTATTGGCTTTACTTGTGGTTTAGCTATTAGTCAACATAGGGTGGTAGGAAGCGACAAGCCTTACGAATGGCAAGAAGTTTTGCCTAAAAGACAATACATAGACCGGTAGATGTAACGAAGTTCACTCATTTAGTTTATCTAAAAAAAAAAACCTACACTAACTCCGAAGACCATTTTTGAGCCGTCCGTATAAATAGTTGCGTCATAGTCCTTGATGTCCTTGATCACTTTTCCATTTTGCCAATTCTCTCTGGTGAGGGGCTTTATTGGAATGGGTTTAGTGAGGGGGTTTCGTAGTCAGTTGGAGACCCAATAACTCATTGGGACTGTATTTTGACCATACGATTGCACTGCTAATAGCTATGTTTTTTTAAATGTGTATGACAGGTTCTCAGTGCGTCAATAGTGCCCACACATGTTGCTTTTTGGATTATTTTGCTTCGATCGATTCTATAGCTCCTACTTGAAGTGGGCCACCAGTTCACAGCGCTGTAAGTTTCCAACTGGACGGTCATTCTTGGCTGAAGTCTCTAGTTTTTACCAAAAGTCTTAGTTATTACTAATTTTCTTAGTTCGTTGTTCAATATTTAGTTTCCAACAAAGTTTGGTTTTTCTAGTAAAATGCTTCATTTCAGTTTTGGCTCGTGGCCCGTGAGTGAACCTTATTCAAAGCGTTCTGCATGTAATGAACAGGTGTCCAAGGATTCCACGGTAGAAGCTGTCCACGTTTCATCTATCCTTCTCAACAGACATGTCATTTCGACGGAGTTTCACTGAGCCTGGCGGATTTCTTGAGAGTTTCTAGAAATTTACTGTATTCCATCCAGGCCTAGGGTCTTATATGAGTCTATTGCGACAATTATTTGATTATTTTTCGTTTTTTTTTTATGATTGTGTGTATGATAATGTCTATAGGCTAAACCATTTAAAAGAATTTAAAAAAAAAAACTTAATGGCTCGAGGTAGAAAGACCACTTTAACTACGTTATAGGCACGATTTCAAGAGCCAAACGGACTTTGAACATCCCTTCTATAAGTATAAATCTAAATCATTTTACTTGATTTATTTATAGAGCAAGCATTAACCATAATCAAAAGAGACTTACCAAAGTTTAAGTCCCCTAACACGAGCCAAGTCAGTGACCCCAAAAATAAAACATAGAAGTACTACTATCGATTATTTTGAGCACACCGGATTTTAAAGGACTTCAAATCAGTATTTTTCATTAAGAATTTGGAACGCTCACAACCTTCCATGAATGAACTGTGTGTCCTAGTCATGATTTCTACTGAAATTATTCGCATGGCTGGTACTTTTGTTTTCTTAAACCCTTCTATGTGCAAAGCTGTTTTGTATGTGTGTTTTCAAAACACCACCATTGACTGAGCTCAACGAAGAAAAATCCCTCCACTTAAAGCCCTTAATATCGTAATGATACCCACTAGCTCCCAGCTGCAAATACATACTCATGTACATATATTCTTTGCATCCAGCCACAAGCAATTGTCCTTGCTCTGCTGTTTCAATCGTGTACTCCGCGTTGAACCTCAATTCATATTCTTAGCTCTTACTTGAGTGTGCCATTAGGTTTTGTTTACCAAATCTTTCGCCCTATTTATCTAGTAATACAGAAAAAAGGCTTCAACTCAGCCATTAGAGCCTTTCCACCCAATCCATTGAAAAGCATTTGTCGTGATCGTTGTCGTATCACGAAAGCGCGCTAATCCCATTAACTAAATAAATTCATAAATAATTCACCAAACAATAATTTCCAATGTATGCCGCAATACATGCCTTCTGCGGATTATCGTTTGGGATATTTATCTTTCCTCTAAGGGCCTGGCTACATCAGCCTCATAACTGTTTACACATGTATGTAACATGCAAATAAACAAACTCAACCATATGTCGTTTGTTCGTCCAAATAACCTCCAGCAATCGCTGAACACACACCGAAGAGGGAAACAACTAAACAAATGGCTTCATGACGTTCACTTTGCGAGAGGCAATCCTTTTTTTTTTTTTTGGAAAAAAGATTCAACATTTGACAAGTGTACAAATGGGAACTACTGCCTGTGTCTCCGTTTCATAGTCGTCCTTCCTTTCTTTTTTTCTCGACACATGTGCGTATGTACATGTATGTATTTCTTCTTAACAATGTCTGTGACATTTTGGATCTCTCATTCTTTTCGACTCCTTATGCCGACCTGTTTATCGAGTTTGAAGAATAGATACTCAGAACAACCACCACCCACAGGGGGTTTCATTTGACAAATGGACCCCAAAACCACTGGTTTATAAAATTTACCTACCTGACATATGAGCACATATGTCCTGGATTGAGAATAGCTATATGTACATACATGGTAAGCAAAGACTAACGAGTTTTTGCTGAAATCAGGATATATACCCCCTTGCTTACCTCTGACCTCTGGAAGGCAGAAAACTCATAACAAACCATCAAACTGTAAAGAATCCTTGAATGAGTTGGATTGGTATGAGGGGCATTTCGACAAATCCACACAGTATGCGACAAAACTTTGTGATGTCACAAGTTTAAATTTTCTCTTCATGAAAGTCGATGGAAAATTTTCATGAAAGTCTAACAGAGTGTATTAAATTAATAGTCGCTTAGTGTAACGCCCCATACTCAGAAGTCATTTCAAGTGAATAACTGGATTAAGTGACGTCTGTTCATTTTGATAAATACACACACACCCAGCTAGGCACACTGATAAAATATGAGAGCCTAGAATATAAAGGATCAAGGAGGATAATTCAACACAATGGATGATGGAAGGAGTCTTGCCTAAGAAATGAAAGCGGTTTTTCGGTTAAGGATTTGCTCTTCTCCAGGGAAACCAAATAAAAGCAAAAGAAATGGCATAAAAATTAATTCTTCGCAAGGAGCAAACTCTAAGACGGCAAAAGGAACAAAAAAAAAAAAAAAATGAAACAAATTTTGAAAATTAGATTTGTCTTCCACAAATGGATATTCAGTGAAAAGGAAGCGACGACATCTTTAATAATAAAGCATTCCATACGGTATGTACACATGTAGGTACATACGTGTATGCCAAATGTGAGAAGAGAAGGAGAAGTATTTCCTTTTTTTTTTTCATTTCCCTTTTCTTTATATATTTTCTGAAGTTTACTTTTCGTTTGTTCAATAAGGGACAAAGGATGTGTGTATACGTTCTTTGGGGGCGCGCGTTTAAACATATCCTTGTGCTTGCATGCGTTCCTTGTCTGGGGAGTTACAAAATATTCGCCAAGAACTTATGGAAACAGCTTAGATTCGTCGTCTTCACAAATTGGATCAACAATAATAAATTCGAAGGATACTACTAGAACGGAGTTGGTGAAATGCATTCGTTCCTTTATTATTTTTGGGTGAGCACAGGACAGGATGGCTTGCATGGAGGGTAACTGGTTAGGTACTGTGTGTTGAATTCAGTCTGATCAAAGTATATCGATAACATTTCGTTTGAGAGTTGAGCATCTTGGGACGGTTACAGGATTCCAAGTACACTGCAGGAGCAATGGATTTATAGGAAAATGTAATTTATTCCTTGACATATTGCTGAAACGTTTGAGATAAAAGTATTTGAATGGAGAAATCGCAAAGGATGCGAATCCTTAAATGGATAGCAATCAGATTTGCGTCATTTATGTCATGCCTGGAATTTTATTTCAAACGTGATGCAGGATGTGATGCGAATAAAGGGACTAAGGTTACTGCATCAAGCAGGGACATGCATTGGAAGGTTTGGATTTCAATACTAGGGTAGAAATTCTATTTAAAAATAGACCTGGAGAAGATTGAAAAGTGAGCAGAAAACAGCCCTCATTTCGCACAGCTGCCTTCTGCGAATCAGATATGTTTGATAAATTTGAGCTATCTACCCTTTACGTAATATTAGTGCATGTGTATTGGTTTTTTCGTTTTGTTTTCTGAGCTATTACAAAACATGCTACTGCATTGGTTTTATAGAAGATGGGAGTTTTTTTTTAAACGTTATCCCAGTTAATAGTAGGGGGTCGATTTACAGAGGGTGGTTTTATTTCACCTTACCGGTTTAAATAGACTACGTTTTGGGTCTTCCTTGATACAAAGGGTGCTTTTGACAACACCAGTTGAGAAATTAACCCAATATACAGGTAGGTTTGAATGATTTTCAAAATTTGTGAAATCACATCTTTGTTTGAAGGGTTCTCTGCGATAGTCAAAGGTTGTTTGTCGTAGACGATCTTTGAAAATATTAGGCCATTTGGACATTACGTGAAACTGGTAACCGCACTTAGGTATAAGCTAGAAAGCAATGCGTGTGAATTTAAGGGAAATGCCTTTCTCGAAAGTGGACCATTTTATTGCCTTAAGATTCGAGATGAACAGATACTAGACATTTATGAGTTTGACGTCGAACGTATGGCAAAATTTAAAGTTTATCGCTAGTTATACTCTATGATGGTCAAAGCAATCCCATTATATGTTGCCTGGTAGATCGGAGTTAAACAAATTACAATCGTAAGTAAGCTGCAATGGTCCCAATGATTAGCTTCCCTTAGTTCCGAAAAGACTATAGTCTGCCTAAGTACATTGTACCTTTCTATCAAAATCGGACAATTTCTGGAGATAAGTCTACAACGGCAAGATGACCACATGTAAGTGGATTACATGATTCTATTCTCCGACTTTCTTTAGGTGGATATACCTACCAAGCGTAGCTCTTTACTTAATGCCTGATTGTGTGTCAAAAGGTTTGAGACTAAAATCCCAAGCCGTGATACATAAACTACTGGCGGACCGTTGGTTGATCATGAACCTATATGAACTCAATCACAAAGTTTCGAAACTAATTGAATAAATTGTGATCCATGGCATCGATGAAGTTGTCAGTATGAAGGGAAGAGCTATTGAGGGAAGAATAGAAGGGTGGGAGTAAGCTTTTGTTTCTGATCATTACATTGAACATCAAAAATCGAAAAAAAATCGGAATAAGTCGAACTTCGACTCAATGGTTAGGTTGACTAAGAAGGGGTTTGTGACGGAAAAACTCATCACGTCCACTCGGAGACCTAAAGGTCCATAGTGAATTCCCTATTAAAGTATGGATGGAGTAAGATCAATAAAACCAAAAACCTAGCGCATCACTGGTTGGGTTGGGAACCAATTGGTGTTTTTGATAAAGTGGAGAAGATCCAATGTCTGAAAGCCTGCTAACTCTGTGGTGCTTGCGAAGAACCTAGAACCTGGAGTGCGAAGGCGAAGTTCTTGCAAAGCGGGACAGTAGCAAAGCAGATGTTGGGTTGACTCCATCTCTTCCTTATCTAGGTCGTTGTACCATACCCTCCATTTACGGAGCATGACTCCGATGGTGTAGTGTCTTGTGCAGCTGTTTCTCTTGTTACTGGTAATCTGAAAGATTCCTGTTTTTGTAGTGCTTCCAAGTAAAATCCTGCTCCCGTACCTATCTCCATTTCTGAGTCATCCGTGTAGACTGTGATCCCTAGATCGTTGTCTATACTGTTCAACTCCCACTCTTCTCGGCTTGAGAATAGGTTTGGGATATCAAAATTAAAGCCGTTGTAGAGGACTATATAATCCGATTTGGCTGTGAAGCATTCGGAGTTATATTTCCTACCCACTGTCTTTGTTGGGTTTAATATTACCGCATGTCCATAGGTGGTCTTTTTCCATAGGTTAGATTCTCTCAATCTGAGCGCTCCTATCGTGGCAGAATCTTCGATGAACAAGTCCATGAGAAGAATATGGAGAATCATATCTAAACCTGCTTGGGGCGCGCTTTTCACAACTCCAGTGGTGCAGAATGCTGCGAGCCTTTGCACTTTGTAGATTTTCTTCATATAGCTCGTTGCTGTCCACCAGAGTATGGACCCATAGGAGATGATGGGCCTGATAATTGCTTTGTACATCCAGTGCTACAATTTTGATTCTCTTCTCTGTGAAGATTCTTAGGATTTTGTTGACGGTAGGGAGCCAAAGCGGTGGAGAAAGGACTCCTCCTTGTAGCGTGCCCCTTGTTGTCATGCCCGATGACTGAGTTGATGATCCTATAGTTAAGCATATTTTCCAGTTTACGACGAGCCTTGTTACTGTCAAATTTGCAAAGGCTTTCACTATTGAGTTCGTTTTTACATTATTAAAAGCGTCCTTAATGTCAAGGAACGCTGCTATAGTGTATTCTTTCGCATCTAGAGAGTGCTCAATTTCTCTGACCACTCTATGGGGAGCGCTATCCACCGATTCAGCTTTAAGGTAGGTGCGTTGCGTTCAGATAGATGTAGGACTTTCGGCAGACGACGGTCTACTATATGGCAGTGGTACTTTCTATCGCTTCCTATGGGTCATTTGTTTGGAGGGCAGCGTTGAGGGAAGTCTATGAAATGCATTTACTAAACAAAGTACAAGGAATATCAGCTATAGGTACTACGGGGGCAATTCGTTCATGTCATAATTGAACTTTAAGACAACTTTATAGGATAAACGGTTAAACAATGAAGGATTATGGATCAACAACAATCTACACAGACGGTTCCAAAAAGGGGTTTTCTGCTGAACCACTATAGATATCGAAATATACTACAACCTAGAGTTATCTCATGTTTTCAGCCAGGATGCCGTCGTTTGTCCATTCGAAACATCGTCAAAGTCATTGAATGCCAAGCTGACATAGCCATGGCCATGGGACGTCCTCCAGGTTGTGAAAGAGTATTAAGTGGAACTACTTAGCTTTGCTAAGACATTGGTTCAAGATAAATCTCCTCTGAATGAACGGGCTGATGGACTGGCGAGAATGTAATCAACTTTGATAGACATTGAGTTTGTCAAACGTTCGTCGATCTTCTCAAATTTTCTATCAAAGACCAAAAATATGACTTAGGCAATTCTATCACAAAAGGCAGATTTGTTCTTACTTCAATTTATCCAGAACCTAAGATCTATAGAACAGGACCTGGTACAGATATTGTTAGAATTATGACAATTAATGCAGGCGTTCAGTTTAAGTGTCCCTTTTGTCGCCGATGCAATAATGAAAAGAAAAGACTTCAACCTACTTAGCTTCGTATATGATTAACTTAACTATACCTATGTATGTCAAGTCACACACAAAACGGTTATCATAGAGAATGGGATAATAGCAGGTTGACCAATACGTATATGGCACAGAACAGTAGACGAGGAGCCTCGAGGAACTGAAAACATAAACTATGGCTCGTGAGCATAGTAAAAGCTGTAAGATTTAAGAATTCATTATACGGATGCATACTACCTATACACTGCGGTGGTAAGACCCATTTTGACTGTTTGATTGTTTGGTGGAAGGTGCTCGATAAGCAATATCATCTTGAAATCGTCACAAGGATTCAACGAGCAGGTTGTCTGGGGGTAAAGGGATCGATTAGATCAACGTCAACAGCAGCACTGGAAACAATGCTAAACCTTCTTGACATTTACTGCCGCAGTTCGGCAAGTAAAATGGCGCTAAAGTTAAAAGGAAACCGGACTATGGCTATCTAAGCCCTATAGTCATGCCTCAATTCTCCGGTGGAGACTCCGGACGGAAACTGTAGTCGGAGATTCGCTACAAGAATTCCTAGCAGGGAGGACTAATGAATGATGGTATAGTGTGTATCTAGAATGAGCTAGTTCCGATGGATCCAAATTGGATGTAGGTACTAGTGCTGGCGTCTACTGCGAGTCTTGAAAGCCTTACCGGTTTTTCAGATGTAAGGACGATTGCAACGTTTTTCAAATCGAAGTCACTCCCATGAAACAAGCTGCGAGCATGATTATCGAGGAAAATATTTCTGGTGAGATAATCAGTATCTATGTTGACAGTTAAGCAGCCATTGCAGCGTTACAGCATCGGGAAGGTCCAAACTCGTTAAAATATGCATCAAAACTGGAGAATATCTCAGTGGCCAATAAGGAGACCGTCTGTTGGCTGTCGGGTCACATTGATATCCCAGGTAACGAAAAACCGGATAAACTAGCCAACAGAGGGTCACATCTAAGCTCCTCGCAGGCCCTTTCTGAGGCTTAGCACTTTGAACAGGGAAATAGATAATCGCATCCATCGACAAACGAGGAGACTAACAGGTGATGTTTTTTTATACATACGAGTACATGTGCTATAGCCAAGTCGTTATGGAGAGTCTATGAGAAAAAAAGATCGGCAGATCTCATGGAACTCAGTCGCAGGGATAGTCGGACAGGTGTTGGTGTTATGACAGGAAATTGCGTAATAGGCAATCATGCAGCACGGCTAGGACTACCTTATAACGACTTCTATATAAACTATAGGAACAAGGAGGAAATATAATCTATTCGTCACTTACTGTGTGACTGTCCAATCAAAAGGAAAGACACTCTTGGCAGCTATTTCCTCCTTGGAAATGGATGATCTAGGAAATATTTAGCTAAACTAACTCCTGAAATTCATACACGTATCTGACTGAAATTAGAATCTCACGGGTGTTACACATAATTGAGCACAATGTACTCATTGATAGGCTAAGTGAGCCGTTGACAACTTCCTGTCAACAAAGGCACCCATTTATCGAACCTACTCCCAGAAAATGTGGCTACTGTCTTCAGCACACGAATAGCAATCTACTTGCACTTAGTACTTCATATTATTTTTATCTAAACAGAAACTTTTTTCTCTTTTGTCTACTTCCTTCTTTTTGTTCGCTAATTGAGTAATTAGTGAAAGTGGAATATTCTTTTGCGTAAATGATGTATTGCCTCATTGACCATATGACCCACTTCTACTACAAGTTCAAGTTATTTTTATGATGCCTCGTCATCTTGTTCCCAGAATAATAACAATTTGTCTGACCTAAATAGGTATGTAACTATTTTCTAGAAAACTATCAATCAAGACAATAACTCGATAGTTATTACATGATTGTCCCTTAGATGTATCTTTTGCGATAAAAACAAGCGGGAAGCAAATAAATACATTAAACTTAATTGGTACCATTGGTAGTTTATTATACTCCCTATCATACATACATATGTACATTTATTCTCTTTGCAATTACGTAAGTGAAATATATCTTTCCAGGAAAAATCCAATCCTCATGAATGCCTCAAATTTCATACACACGTCGCGGTCGTCGTGATATCAGTTAATCCTAAGGCGATTCCTAATGCGAGAAATGAAACGTAATCGTGTCAAGATTTTATGGTCTACGGTTTATTAATATTAAGCAGATGATTAAATTTCATTAGTTACGTTATGTGGGCGCATATAAATGACCACAATAATTTTTTAATCCACATACCAATATTTTCAGGAAATAAATCGGACACGTGTATCTACGAGTACGTCAGAGCTATCCATGCCTCTGACATCATCGTATTCGTATACGAAAGTTTCTCGCTTATGCTGATTGACTTTGTTGACTACAATTCGCTTTTATGACTTTTATTCCCAATGAGTTTAGTTTTCGAATTTGGTGGTTTCATTAACAGAAATGAAATGAAAAGTTTTTGTCACCAAATATCTAAGATTATAGTGATAGTGGGCTGGCTGTAGGGGGCTGTATTGGTGGTTTCTAATGGAGTGGAGGGTGCTAGATTCTAAGATAAGAAAGTTAAACATTTTAACTCAATTTATGAACACGAGTATTAAGTTTTGATATTCTATTCAGTTCAGGCAAATTAACTCGATTTAAAGTAAGAGCTACGCATTTGAAGAATTAAATTGTAATTGGAAACAAGGATCGGGAGGAGATCGAATCAATTATGGTGCCTACAGCTCCTGTGAAGGTGAAATAGTTTAAGCTTTGACTGTAGGCTGTTGACGGTCCCCAAATTGGAAAATGACAGCATAGCCGGGGTATACGTTCCCAGTTTGCAAAACGTGACAGCACTTGGAATATCACTAATATTTTTTTCAAACAGAAGTACATGCCATTGAACTACATATGTACATATGTTTACGGATCTTTTCAGGCAGTCAAGGATCAGTACTAACCCTTAAATCCTATACGGTAAGATCGTTGCTGGTCGGAGACTATCTCGATCTCCTCAAAAATATTGCACCTATGAAGAAGCCACCACCCTCCCAGTTTTGAAGAGATGGCTTAGCTATCGATGGCATATTTACCAAAGGGTTTAGTAGGGTGCATGTAGGGTGCAAATCATCAACCAAGTATGGGTGAATGAAGCCATGCCTGATGACTGCACTATCAGCTCTATATGGCCCATCTTCAAGAAAGGCGATCCTATGTCTTGTAAGAACTTATGAGGCATATTCCTGCTTAATGTCGCATATAAGATCCTATCCAATGCACTATGTGAACATCTGAATTGTGGCTTCCGGCCCGGCAGATTGATGATCGACCATATTTTTGCACTAAGGCACATCTTGAAAAAAATCAACGAATTTCATGACAAGGCTCATCAACTCTTCATCGACTTCAAAGCCGAATATAATACCATTCATGGTCTTGAGCTTGAGCGTCTAAGGAGCGAATCGGAGATCCCGGCAAATCTGATCCAGCTGGATCACGGTGCAACGTACAATTTGGAAATAGCTCATCCGAACTATTCCAAATATGTTCCGGATTTCGGCAAGGAGATGTGTTATTATGCGACTTCTTCAATCTCGTGCTAAAATAAATAGTGCGCAGGGCAAGTATTAACACGCAATTCACCATCTTCAACCAATCAGTCTAGCTGCTGGGATAAGCGCAGCTGCAAACGGATTCAAAACTTCTAACTCGAAAGACGAAATGCATGCTCTACAAAACTTTGATCCTGCCAGTTCTGCTATATGGAGACGAGTGCTGGACGATAAGCAGGAAAGCAGAGCAGATATTGAACACTTACGACAGAAAAATTCTTCGTCGAATATTCGGTCCCATATGCGAGGAGGGCGAATGGAGGAGAGGATACAACCGCGAACTCTATGAGCTGTACCAAGATGTAGATGTAGTCCAAAAAGCCAAATCACATCCACTACACTAGCTCGGCCACATCGAGCGAATGGACAATATAGCTCCAGCAAATAGGCTCTTCGATTCACAGCCCCCAGGTTCGAGATGACAAGAGAGATTGAACCTCCATTTTAAGGATCAAGCTTTCGCGGATGCCAGAGCGCTTGGTCTAGACAACTGGAAGTAGAGTGCCCGAGTTCGAAAAAAGTGGAAAGCTAGCGTGACAGAAACTCTTCACGGGTCGGGAACCGGTTAAGTTAGTTAGTAAGTATGAACAAATTAATGTAGCATGGGTTCCATAACATGAAGTTTTCGAAGGTAAAGAATGGTCTAACTGCCTAACGGGAAGAGTTTGTCCACTAGTTGGTCCTGAGCCCTGGTTTGGGTTACCACCTTATAATGCCTACTCCGAGATAACACAATGGGAGATCAACTATTTCAGGGAATTCATCAAAACCTGGCTCTAGCAATAGACTACTTTTTTAAATCTCAGAATTATACAACCTGAGGATTGGAATATTGTCATCAAAAATTGCTGCTACGGGCTTTTCGACAAAAATTGGTGAATTTAGCATAAAAGATGGACCAAACGTGTTCTTGGATACGTCCATGTATATCTCTGTCTCGTTTAAAACTGCTCTCAACTTCCAAGCACTTCTGCTATGAACGTTAAAGTCCATATACGGGACAATATAGTCCGAATTACTAGGAATAGTCTTATGGCAGTTTCGGAATCTTCCATGGCTCATATCTAATCTATGTACATATATCTAAAACGTAATGTTGCTTTAGCTGCCATCAGCTTTTTCAAAGATATCAACAGGAAGTAGTTGGAGCATAGTTTCTAGTGCAGTTGTAGGAGTAGTTCTAAGGACTAAACTAGTCCAGTGCCGTCCACCAGATTAATACTCCGTACATGAGGATGGGGCTGTAGACCCCCGGTTCGGTCTTTTAGGATTAAGATTAGGATTAACATATGAGGCGGGATCTAGTCACCATATCACTGCGGTCACCATATCACTGTTTCGTTCTTGTAAGGGAAATGTTTGGCATGAACATTTTGGCTTGTCTGTTACCTTCAGTATTCGTCCAGTAATGGTTAGCTTTATTTTTCAGCCAATTTTTAATGCAGTGTTTCGCAGTGTTAATGGGTAGTCCACAGAATGGTCTTGGCATCATGAAGGTTGATGCCAATCCTTTTCTGGCTAGTATATCTGCCATTTTATTGCCATTTTATATCCACTGTGTCCTGGCACCCAAATGAGATGAACTCTGTTTGTGCTGGCTAATGACATAAGTAGTTGAATGCAGTCCCATACTAGTTTTGATTTGATTTCATATGCCTTAATGGCTAGAAGCGCAGCAAAGCCAGAGAGAATAAGAATGTTCTTATTTGTTATAGATCTGTTGATATTTTCTCTGAGACATAGTTCTATAGCAAAGATTTCCGCTTCAAATACGGAGTTACATTTGTCCATGCTTGTGTAGATGAATGTTTTTGTATTGACACCGTATACTCCAGCCCCAACTCCTTCATCTGTTTTTGATCCATCTGTGTACCATACAAGGGAATCGCTAGCAAATGTGGGTTTATTCTGTTCCCAGTTATGGCTGTCTGGGAATATAACCTTGAAGTTATGGCTGAAGTTAAATTTTGGTAGACAATTATCTGTTGAGGTAATTCCAAGTAATTCTTTGCTTAATTCTGCGACAATGTCTGGATGGGCTAGCTTGGATTTGTTGTCATTTTCAGATATGAGCATAAAGATGTTAATCAGAGCTTCTCTCTGTATCTGAAGATGTAAGGGTGGGAGATTAAGAAAAACTTTCAGCGCTGCAGTAGAGGTTGTTCTCATAGCGCCCGTAGTGCATACACAAGCTAGTCTTTGAAGTTTATTGAGTCTGTCCTGCGTAGACCTCTGCTTTGTTTTTTGCCACCATACCGGTGCTGCATAAGTGACGATTGGTCTAGTTATGGCTATGTAAAGCCACAACATAATTTTGGGTTTATACCCCAGCTCTTACCTATTAGACTTCTGCTAGTCCATAAGGAGATCCTGGCTTTGTCTATGGTTTTTGTGAGGTGAGAGTTCCTTGTGAGTTTTTCATCAGCTCTATTGCTTCACCAAATAGAGTGGGTTTTTGTAGTTTGGCTTTATTTTTTATTTTTCTTTATGAAAGCAACTATGGTGCTTTTTTTGGGATTGTCGTCTAGGCCAACTTTTTTATGCCAGTCAGCAACTAGGTTGAGTGCCCCCTGGAGGGGTTCCGAGATTGTTTTTTCGATTGTTTTAGAAACCGTCATTGCTGAGTATGTTGAGCAGTTCATTTACTACGATGGACCATAATAGGGGGGAGAGAACACCACCGTTCGCAAGCATGACTCTAATTCTGTCACTACCTAGCGTAGCAGCAATCGAGTCTTTCTTATCACAATCTTGGATGTTCAGTTTTTTTATATCAGAATTAACCCCTAAATATGATTTGCAAATTGGAATTTAATGTCCTTGAGTTTTGGAGGAGTTATACATGATATTTTATACCTTCTTGTGAATAATACTAATTTAGTTTTGAATGGATTAGGTATGAGACCAATACAATACGTCAACTTTCAGAGTTTATTTAGAGCAGTCTCCATCAAGTCTCTAGCTGTAAGAAGGAAATCTCCTTATATATGATGCAATGTCGTCTACATAGGCTATGCCACTGAACCTCTCTTTACCCAAGATTAGGAGCATCTCATTCACCACCATGAGCCGCAGCAGTGAACATAATACATCGTACCTCTGTACACCGACTTTCTGGTTAAACAGCACCCCAACTCAGCATGGATAGGCCTGCTTGTAAGACTTTCCTTGATCCAATAGCAATGATTGTTCTAAACCTTTAAGTTAAGAAATACAACAGATATAGCTTCTGTTTGGACTTTGTTGAAGGTTCCTTTAATATGGTGTCTATAGTGAAATCCTTTTTCTCAAAAGATTTCTCAATGATTCCTATCAGCGGTCTCTCTAAATACCTTGTTTAGGAGAAAATTAGGACATGCACCGAGTAATTCCATTAAGATATCTTGTATAAAAATAAACTCGGTATGTACATACTCGAACTGATTACTCGGTAAAGTACTACGTGTCTACCAATCCATATCCATACCCAGAGCGAACAAAAATAAATGGTCCCCTGCGTCCAATCATTCATCAGCTTAACATTAAACTCCTAATCGTTACCATTCTTCACGTTAAACGCAACACGTGCCACTTAACTTACCTCAAATTCGGCATTTTATTTGCTGTGTTTGCTGGTGAAGCCATTTTTCACCCGACATCTCAAGAGCGAAATTGAGTAAATTGTCATCAAACCATTGCTCCGGCCGTTATTTATGATTTATGATTTCATGGCTCATGAAACCCTATATACCGTATCGATGATGCCTTGACATTCCGCCGCTAAAATATTTCATCAATTTTAATATCTCACGAAAAAAAAATTCACGCCATTCAATACATATACTCGTATACCACTTCCACTTAACGATCCACTGCCACCGCAGCAGGATGGAGTTTCATCCCCAATTTCCTCCGAAACACTCCATTCAAATAGCGGAAAATCTCAAGTCCCACTTTCCAGCACTCCATATTGCCGGGGAAATTTCCATTTAAATACCAGCGCAAATAATTGTCGTGTATACACATATTCATGTCTATTGAATTTTCGAGGTCAACTCAATTTCGTGCCACACACAATGGAATGGGAGCTAGGGAAACAACATTACAGCATATAAATCACTTAAGTCACACCCCACACCGTGACACCCCACCAAAATGATTTGCTCGTCGTCGTCGTCGTCGTCGTCCTCGTACATCCACTCTCTTCATCAAAATCTTTAAATGAATTTACTCGAACGGGAGGGGAGCAACACAACAACAAAAAAGAAAAAGTCCCCAAGTGCTCTTTCACTTATTCACGTCAACGCAATTGAATCACCTCAAAGGCAGCAACGGCAGCACTAGTGGCACAGCACCCATGTATCGAATGACACCAAGGGGTCGACTACGTTGCGCCTCCGACGAGGAGGAGCACATGAATAGTATCCTATCCTCCCCCAAAACATACGCATATCAATCACTTAGCGGCTACATAAAAATTTCACTCGAATGCGACAATCACTATCGATATATCCAACAGTAACCCACACCCTGATGACTGAATGGGAGGATGTGCACGCAAATCCTTTTCGATTTTGTTCGCTTTCTTTTCATCCTTGGCAATGTCGCGTCGTCATCGCAGAGCTCGTCCTGTCTAGAGCTGCCGTTCGCTATTGAAAATTCAAATTCTACTCGTTTCTTCGGGTGATGTGATTTCGCTTGTGGGTGGCTCGGGGGGGTCAGGTGCGGCAAAACGGTTGGTTAAGGCGTTCGGTCTCGGAAAATTATTTCACTTGACGTGCAATTTTCCACCCCCAAAATATTATGCTATCGATAAATTGACACAGATTCCTTGAAGTTATCCCGATGTGAACTGAAGCTGCCAATGTGAAAGTGGGCGCATACGGGAAGATGGAATTTTTTTTTTTTTTTTTTTCGAGAATCTGAATCTGGAATCGAGAAACGATGATGTTGATGATTTTCGTTTGTGCTTGCCATTGTTACTTATGTAGGGTAAAAAGTGTGTGTTACAAGAAAGAAGTACGAGTATGTTGTATAAATCGTAGGTTTGGATATTTTTGTGTTGTTTTCTGCCTACTTTTACTGATCCCATATCAGTGAGAAATATAACACTGACTCCCTAGACTATCCTTTTCAGGTTTTGCACTTATTTACTTAGGTATGTCAAGCCATTGCTCGGAGTAGAATAAAATACCATACTTTTCCAATAATTTAGAAGAAGTTGGTTACTTGACAACAAAACAAAATTGAGGCCATATTTAGGTTCTGTAGGGAAATTATGTGTAAGGGCTTGGTTTAGGTTTCGGATTCTGAAGATTCCATAGGGATTGCGATGGGCAAACTATGGTGCCTAGTGCTTTTGACGAACTCATAACCCTGCATAGGCTAACACAACTTAATCTAACCTAACCTAACCTAACCCAACCTAACCTAACCTAACCTTAGCTACTTACTTATGTAGGAAAATGTTCAATATTCTGCAACCGCACTAGAGGGTGAACACATAGTCCTGCGCAAATATAGCTGGGTGTACTGCAGACGTTAAAAAAATCAGAAGATGTATGAGCTTCTACACAACAGAGTGCCCAAGCTAGTCTTGAATTTAGCCGTGAATAGGAACTCATGGTTGGGTTGATCGTCTTAAATGCGTTTCTGAAGTCATACCAATTAATTCTTATAATAAGGTAAAACCGGATAATTATCAAACTCTACACAACATAATTCTGTAACTCCATGTCCTACAAGGGTTACCTATCATTTACGTTATAAAAGATGTCCATGCCGAAATGTAAACAAGCCTTGGATAAGAATGATTTCATGGTTGATGACCAATGAATTCGAAAAAAACTTGCATTTTGAGTGTTCGAACTCTGAACTACCCACGTACACCAACTGGTAGAGCAGACTTTGTTTTAAAGCATACATCACCGTAGTTCAGAAACTTCGAAATTGATCCTCGTCATCTGTCCTTTGCAGTTTTTCCGTCACTTCCTTTATTGTCTTACTGACACCAACAAAAGCACTCTGTAAATATGATAACAGTACCTAGTTTGCTCATTTTGTAGTAGGTCGTTTGTATATAAAAGAAACAAAATGGGTCTTAATGCACTATGTTGAGGTACGCCAACTTTTTTATGCTTAAGGCGGAGTAC
The DNA here is from genome assembly GCA_905220385.1 of Xylota sylvarum. NCBI lineage: Eukaryota > Metazoa > Arthropoda > Insecta > Diptera > Syrphidae > Xylota > Xylota sylvarum. The sequence goes on from LR999958.1 coordinate 52,409,532, forward strand.
TCATCTTTTTGTTTTTTTCTAAATGATCGCTGCATTATGTAAAACTGTAGAATTAATGAGTATTGTTTTGCAAAATATTTTTACAGCTTATGTACTAATCCTTTGTGCCAAATTTTATTAAATTTGTTTTTGTTTTTTTTTTGCAGGGGAATATGTTTGGTTATCACTCAGTAAACCAGTCTCATGAACTTTCATCACAAACTTGCATACACCGGCTGCAGTTGGTGCATTATTTCGATGGAAATTTCTTTTCAAATTCGCACTGTTTAGGCCACACTGCATCCACTGCAATATTTCGCAACGTTGTTCAAGCATTAATTAGTCCATTTCACATCGCGAAAATATAATACAAAGTTTCTGTCAACTTTTCTAGCGCATAAGAGCTGTCAGTGTCAAAATAAAATTCGATTCAAAAAGAAACCAACAGATGACCCACCCTTTATTTTATACGATTAATATTTCTCGTCTTCCCGTTGTTAAATGGTTTTGTGAATTAGAACTGCATTCCTCCTTTTGCTGTATTATAAGGATGCGGGGTACGGTATATGTAATATCCGTGCGTCTCGGACACAGGATATATGTCTTTTTTTTTTAATCCAGAGAGCCACTTTCAATTCTTCCTTGCGCTTTTCGAAACCATTAGCATTCCATTCCATGATTTGTGCGTTTTTAGTCATTATGATCATTAAATGAAGATTTAATGATGTTTTTGTATTTTTCAGGTATTAAAACCTAGGAGTTTTAAGTTCAGTGCGATTAACTTAATACCACATCATATTGGCATTTCTTCCATTAACGAACTTGAAAAGGAAAAGAATAACTTGTAATATACATTTGTACATCTTTTCCTTCTATTTTTCATAGTTCACTTGGAACTATATATGTATGTGAGTTCTTGTGCGTTGCCCGCCTTCATTTAAGCTACTCCAACTTTACTTTACAAAATATTCAGAATTAATCCTTGGGTAGTGTATGTAGAGTTCACCATTGAATAGATTATGGGAACAGTTTAGTCATCTTACATCTACATACATCGTCCTTTGAAGTTTAAACTTTGTTTATTATTTTTTTTTTTCATATATGTACAAAGATATAAACTTTTGCTTTTGACTTTACTGCTTAAAAATTTTGTAGATTTTATTTTCATCCTTTTTGATTCTCGTATATAGCAATGCATTCAGAGATATGAATGAGTAACTAATAATGTTATGATATTTGTTTGGATGCTTGTCCAACGTCCCCAAGAGAAAATCTTTATTAGCATAGTCGAGAAGGACAGAGTATAACAAAATACATCCAAGTACAGACTTAGCTTGATAGGTTTTGTGGGAGAACGAAATTCATACCTTCATGAACGTTCCAAGGAGCCAAAATAGATTCGGATAATTAGCTACTTGTAGTGAGGATTCGAATGCTGATTTCCGAGTTCTACCATTTCAATAGAAGACCAGTTGCAGCATTTGCTAGAAAGTTGTCAGCGATACTTGATCAGAAAAAGAGTTTCCGATGGCTAGCTCCTGAATTGATGAAGGGCGCTGTTATAGTAGAACGCATACTCGACAGTTTCTGCCGAAGAAGATGATTAGAAGTTATATGAATAACAGCAGCTTCTAAGACGAAAAATGAAAGAACACAAAAATCATAGAGTCAATTGAGAGGTGCGAATGGCAATACGAAAATGTTAGCTTCACGTCGCACCAAAAGATGCAAAGTCGAAGAGCATTGAGTAGGATCACTTCTGTTTCAGTCTACTGATAATTATGGTGATAACTAACAAAATAACGCTGTTAGGCAAAATGAAACATTCATTTAAGATGAGGTTCGACAAGACACCCGCCGAACCGCCGAAATCTTCAAAGTCGTAGGCTGTAAAACACTTTCGTTAACACTACTGGTATAATCTTTAAATGTCAATTCGACTCCTTATGTACATATGTACATAAATATAAGTCTGTAAATATATTCAGATTGAAAAAAAAATTTACTTTTTAAAAACTCTAAAAAAGTGTTTATAAAGTTGAGGGCAATTATAGGGTGGTTATCTGTTGGTTACTTTTTGAATCATATGTTATGTTGACACTGACTCTTATGCACCCAAAAAAATTGACGGAAACTCAGCATTATATTAAATGGATAGGTTTAGGATTGAACATCGTTGGGAAACATTGCAAAGTTACTTCCAAAGTGGATGCTGTCTTACCGAAACAGTGCGAAGTTTGAAAAGAAATTTCGGTCGAAATAATACACCAACTGCAGCTGGCGTACGCAAGTTTGTGATGGAAGTTCGTGAGACTAGTTTGCTGATTGATTACTGAACATATTTCCGTGTTCGACCTGTGTTCGCCAACTTTGGTTAAAATTTGATGTTCGAATTTTTTTCTGCTGGTATAGGTACACATGTATGTATGCACATGTATGTGCAAGTAAATCATCCGGTATCAACTGGCATAATCTTATTGATGTCGGCTCTTTCCACTATGGCTCGGTTTTAAAAGTATTAGGTATATACATACATATGTATGTATGTAGGTACAGATCTGCTAAGGACACAAAAAGACAGTTACCATTTATGATTTCATCTTCGCAATCGTAACTTGTCGAAGAATACTCGACTTGATTCTTTGTACCCTAAATCTGGTAATTTATTTTATTTTTTTAAATAAAAATGGAGGCTCAAAAATGGATTAACGTTTGGTCTTAAAATTCCGATGTCGCCCCTACACATCCATACATACCTACATATGCAAGTGGGTCATAAGAATATTTTAGACCCGTATGAGCCATAAGCCCTTGTGAATACATACGCATATATGTATGTACATGTGGATAGATGCATATGTAGTTTTAGAAATGCTAAGGAACTTAGCGTCGACCTTTAAAAAATAATATAGGGTCATCCAACAAGATGTGTCATTTTAAATCTATAGGAACACACAGAATTTTTATGAAAAGTGGTGACATTTGAATTTACTCACATTGGCGTAGACTTAAACTTTAACATAGCCTCAAAGAAAAAAGTCTAATGGTGTTAAATAGCACAATCTTGGCGGCTGATTGAAGCCTCCATTGAAATAAAGAAACATGAAACACTCAGGAAATTTTTGTCACGGTCTGTCAACTTATTAAACCGAATCGCGATATTTTCATAGCCTCTGTAGTGAATTTTTAATATTTAAACACATTCTACCAGCCTGTATCGATCCATATTTAATAACCTCCTAGTTTTTGCTTTTCAAAAATCATAGCAATTGTTGTTGAATGTTGACAGTCCAACGAACGGCACGAAATTAAAATGTCACCTTGTGTTAGATAACACTTTTTTAACAAAAATTAACAGTGTAGAGTTATTACTGTCTAAATTTTCAAAAGCTTACCATTGATAAATTTATTAAATACACTTACCTGAAAAGAGAAGAAAAAATGTAATTATTGTATATTCATCTAGTTTGTTTTTTTAATAATTTTTTTTTTTTAATTATTAGCTTTTCACTTTGTGTATAAATTACTTAAATTCAACCTCACATACGTATTTACTGATTTATTGAGACAGAAACATGAAATTAGAGAAATATTCCTGCATACTTAATTAAAACTCACACATCCCTATCATGATCCAATCCCTCACCTTAACCTTAATCTATCACTTTTCTCAGATAATATTATATATCATCTGCTACATAAGATATAACTGCAACGGGGAGGGAAAAAAATAAAATCATTAAGGAACGGATTTGAGACAGAGCTAGTCAGAAAAAATCGCCCTAAAAATTTACTTTGAAAAATACTGTCTATCGGAAAACGATCTTTTGTAGTACTCTTTAATCTGAAGAGTTATTTTCTACTAATTTCCGGACCAGATTAACCAAATCATCATCAGTTTTGTTAATCATATCTATAGCTGAACCCCATCAATTGTCTGACCAAGGTAATCTCTGGACTCATAAACAATAAAATGTAGCGATGTACTGGAGATTTCCAATAAGATTCTAGAACTAGCGACGAAACTATATGTACCCTGTTTACACAAACTACATAAATACATTGACATTGAATTATCCACACAGGTGCTAGGATTCTTTATTAATATAACCAAGACGCTTTTCGAAATTCTAAATATGCACTTAGATAAGAGACACAAACCAAATTAAGTGTAATCTGAACAAACAGTCCTAAAGAAAGACACAATAAGTACATTACCCCTGAACTATCAAACGGACACTGCAATATCCTTTTGAATATGAACAAAAATTACCTATGAACTCTAAACTGAGCCAAAAATGCCCGTTTTCAATTAGAGCACGCTTTTGTGGCCTATCCTCATACAGTCAAGAAATCAGTTTTCATGTCTTCACAAATTTTTGACACCGAGTTTGTATGCTTATCCTGTTCCTGTTCCTCCTCGTGGAGAATACAGCAATTTTTCAACATTTTTTCTAAATAAAAAAAAAAAACCTACAACTCTGTACTCTAATTTACTTAGTCCTGACTTTTGTTCCTTTTCTTTCAAATCCTACTGTAATATCCTTGAAATCTCCACTTTGTGATAAATTTTTTTTTTTTCAACTATAAACAGATTTTCTTTTACAATTTTTCAAATCCTTCGATTTCTGTTTCTCGGGTTGCGGGAACTCCATTATCCTGTAACTCAAGCGAGCTTGTGGGGGATGTTTTCAAAGGCAAAATTGTTTGTTAAACCAATTGAATGTGTATGTGTGTGTGTGTACGTACCATGAAGAGTGACAATATTGTACATTATACTGCTACTCGTTACCGATAGGGATGTTTTCACAGAAGGAGAATATTCTTCCAATAAAGGGTGTCAAAGGTAGACAGGAACGAAAAAAAAAAAAAAAAAATATATGTTTTGTGTTCGAATTTCAATTGACTTTGAATTACGTTCGTCGTTTAGTCGTGACACTCAAGTGGTATAGGGAAATTTAAAAAAAAAACGAATTCGTGGAATCACATAGAACGATTCTTGGAACATTCTTGTCTGCCTTTCTTCTCAATAATTTCAATGAATAACGACAATTGTCAGAAATACGCTCATATATCACTTTCGACAGACACGGCTAGAAGCCATAATATTACGATTCAGATTGTAATGAATAATGACAGGAAACACGTTGACAATCGATATGCAGTCAATTTAATTTACTTTTTCAGGATGAATTGAGGAAATATAAGAGCTGTCTAGTTGTTGAGGGATTTCTGATACATAAGATCCACGGTATCGCTACAAAGTAGTTTAATATTCCGTGGAATACTATATATGTATGCTGTTGACCATTAATCAATATACAGACTGGAATGTAGTGCAAACAGAGAGTATCTTTCAATAAATACGAATGTCAAATATTAGTTTTACGTATACAATACGATGGATCTAAAGTACTAGGTATTCCATGGATGACAGTCGGAGGGGAGAAAATAAAAATAACACAATGTTAGCAATTTTACGGAGAGAAGGACGAGTTTATCGACATTTGGGGTTTCAAGGATGACATTATTGCGTTGGGCGTGAAGGTCAATCTATTTGAGTGATGTTGCTTGGAACAATACATTGTGTTGAACATCTGTTTGCATTATATCCAATTCGGGTTAATTGATGTGATTTGAATTGGATGGTTGGTGATAGTATTTGACACACAATGCAACCCCCTACTGGTATTGACTTGGTTGGATGTATTTGTCTTTGACAGATATCTTATGGCATTTACTTTGTTTTCTCGGAAATACATACATAGGTACATACATTCGTATATCATATTGGTATGTTTTGGTTAATATAGATGTTTGTATTAATCGGAAACACACTTAAGTTCAGTAAACGTGACGGAATCTAGGTAGGAAGTTGAAGGGATTTTGTGATTAATATAGCTTATATATTCGTTTGCTCTCCAGTTTTACAAGAATGTCATACAACAAACGTGTCAAAAAGACAGTCAATAGGCACTTAAGATAATCCCACATCAAAGAATCAAGAAAGGTTTTATTTTCGGTTTTCTTAGGAACCAAGTTCAGGTATGTCTATCGATCTATAGCTGGTGAGAAAAAAGGGAGTTCATAGTTTAGAGTAGAGTATAAATCAATTGGGGTATCCAGCTAGATTAATCCCTACATTGGTACGATTGTAGATCAAGATGACGCAATTCGAACGCCAGCGATCATGGGCTCCTGATGTTGCTTTCATAGATTAAGATCAAGCTCACTCCTCCAAACCTTGGTACCTCGTTTATTTGTTTCCATCTGGGTCTTTTCCTAACCAGTTTGGAATGGGTTGTTTTAAAACATTTGCTGTCACATATTTAACCTTGAAGTACACCAGGGCAAAATGCTTACATGATGAGGCTTTAATTATCGAGAGATCGCTTTAATATTAAGAATTTTTGCTAGTATTCTGGACATGGAGGATTCCTTTAAAAACTGTGCAAACCGAATCAATTGGATAAGCTCTGAATCACCTAGAAATATATTGTGTCCTAACGGACTGGACGGAGAACATTCTCAACTCTCAAAACTAGTAAGGAACCAAATACATATGTACTTTAGTCTTACAGTATTCCAAAAAGGATGACTGCTATTCCCATTACTATGAATAGTATATGGCAAATGGTATATTATTAAAAAGTCATAATATCAGTGTTTTTACCTATGGTGACAACATAGTCCAGTTTGCACACTATTTCTGAATAATTCAGCCAATCCTACACTTCTTGAATAATTGGGCCAAAATATGTGAACTAATCGCGAAGTTCCTGAGGATAAAGGGTTGCCCCTGCAAATTTTAGAAAAGCTTTGGTAAAGCTACGTTTTACAAATCCAACAGGAAATGGGGATCAAAACTCATAATGTATACAGCATTAGTTTGAACTATTTCATTATGGCGGCGTACAGCTACTGGAAGTACATAAGATTCAACAATTAGTTTGTCTAGGCACGACTCACTTTCGGCACTTCACTTTATCTTGGGTACTTCGACATATTCCGAACTCAGGACGATAAAGATTTCCAAGAAAGAGACGCTGTTATGATGATGAATGCGTGCGATGGAAAATGGTGACAGCAAATGCACACAGGCAAGCGTTGCACCGCAAAACAAGGAGAGCAAGACAAGAGTAGCAAGTAAGAAGAAGGGAGGAAAAGAAGATCCAGCGTAAAAAAGGGCCCACGCGGTCTTACAGCTCAAGGGTATCGAAGATTCTCACAATAGAAATAACTTCGGGATGGTTTTTAGGAAAACCGATCAACTGGAAGTCGGGTTCAAGCCCAGAATGCAGGCTCTTCAAAACAGTGAAGGAAATCTAGTCACCGAAGCACAGGGAGTAGATGTATTTAAGCAGCACTTCCAGCAGCTACTTAATGGGCATCAGGTAGAGGGCGTGATAGGACAAGAAGAGAACCCGCATCTAGTCAATGAAGAATCCATCCCCACTCCTAGTTTTGGAGAGGTCGGCTCAGCTATTCAAAATATGAAGAATAACAAGGCCGCCCCGGCTCTGATGGTCTACCAGCAGAGCTTTTCAAACATGGTGGCGATACTTTAATAGGGTGCATGCACCAAATCATCAACCAAGTATGTAATCGGGGATATAGCCATGCCAATGACCGGACTAACTAGCTCTATATGCCCCATCTTTAAGAAAGGCGATCCTATGTCGTGCAAGATTATCGAGGTATATCCCTGCTTAATGTCGCATATAAGATCCTATCCAACATACTGTGTGAACGTCTGAAGCCTCTCTGCAGCATACTAATCGGCGCGTATCAGTGTGGTTTCCGGCCCGGCAGATCGATGATTGACCAAATTTTCACACTAAGGCAGATCCGGGAAAAAACCAACGAATTTCAAGTCGAGACTGACGATCTCTTCATCGACTTCAAAGCCGCATATGACAGCATTTATCGTCTTGAACTCTACAAGGTGATGGCGGAATCCAGGAATCCCGACAAATTGATCCGGCTGTGCCGCGTGACGCTGAAAAACACGCGGTGAAAGGTGCAATTTGGAAACAGTTCCACTAATCAATCTATTACAAACATGTACTCGATTTCTTGAAGGAGATGCAATCATGTTACTTATTCAATCTCGTGCGGAATCAGATAGTGCGCAAGGCACTATCATCAACAAATCAGTCCAGGTGCTGAGATACGCAGACGACTTCGACATCATCGGCTGCTTCCACCGCGCTGTCTTAGAGGTTTTGACGGTAATTGAAGAACAGGCAAAACGAGTTGGCATAGAAGTGAATAAGGACAAAACCAAGTCCTCATGTTGTCAGCAAACAAAGAAGCTTCTGGCCACCGCCAAGGCAAAATTATCCTAGGAAACCGTTGCTATTTCGGTTTGGCGAAACAAATGGATTCACAACTCTTAACTCGGAAGACGAAATACATGCTCTACAAAACTTTGATCCTGCCAGTTCTGCTATATGGAGTCGAGTGTTGGACTTAGCAGGAAAGCAGATCGGATATTGAACACTTTCGAGAGAAAAATTCTTTGTCGAATATTCGTCTCGTATGCGAAGAGGGCGAATGGAAGAGAAGATACAGCGATACAGCAGCATGCCTGGAATCGAGTAGAGTGGAACTCAGATCCATCATATTTCGTTGGTCCAATGGGTGATGTCTCAACTAGTAAGCGAGATTTTGTAATGAATTTTTGTATTCGGTTAGGTTAGGTTAGGTGAGGTACGTGGGTCGGCGAGTGGAGGAATCTACAACGCCACACTCAGGTCAATATAGACCCATTGTGATACCCATAGGCGAGAAATGTGCGTTGCCCATTGGTTAACACTAGTTCTATAAATATGGTTCCTATGAATTAGCAAACCATCCAGTTGATTTCATGTATAGGTAGTTCAAAATGTCATTGACTGGTCTACTGGATAACTTTAGATCACGGAAGAAGTGTCTCCCGAGATATTTAAATCTAAGGTAGACAAGACCTGGACAGTGACAGGGAAAGTGGGTTGTATCCTCATTGACTTCCTCATCACCACATCCGCGATATATGTCTTCTTCTGTTAGTCTCAGTTTTTTCATATAATACCGCAGAGTGTAACGACCCGTGATAACTCTTGTCAAGGTAGAATCGCATTACCTATCCTTTTGCATAATTCTGTCGGTCCTACTCTTGTCGAAGCGAGGCCATATACTTCTTGTGATGACACAAGTGTCTAGGGAGGAACATCTAATGTTAGCCTCCCTCTGGGACCTAATCCCGTTTCGAACTTCAGTGAGCAAGGCAGGATACCCACCGAGGTGTCGACCTATTCTGATAAAGATTCTAAACCTCTTGTGGCCAGCTTATCGGCCTTCTCATTGCCTGGTATATTTGCATTTTCAGGGACCTAGCAGAGTGCGACCTTATGCTATGTTCCAAGAACATTGAGCTCTTCATGACAGTTCTTCACAAGCTTGGATTTTATTTCAATAGCAGGAATCGCTTTTATTGCTACTGGCTGTTGATGAAAAAGGTGATCTAGAGTCCGAGATTCTAAGGGCAGTGCCACCTATGGAAGGTAATGTAAACTCAGGTATTTTCATTTTGTTAATAAATAATACTAGCTCGGTTTTCTCGGATTGATCGCTAGTCCACATTTCTTGGTCCAGGTGTCTAGAGTCCACAGCGTATCTTCCACTTGTTCACTAAGGGTAGGGAGGAATTTGTCCGTAGCGGTCAATATGACGTCATCCGCATAAGCGATGATCTTGACCCCACTATACCTGAGTTGTCTGAGTACTTAATTTAGAATAATGACCCATAGTAGTGGGGAGATTACTCTGCTTTGAGGAGTACATCTAGAGGAATAAGCTTCCAACTTCATACCCTCGTGCTCCGATATATCTTTCCTCAAGAAATTCCACAATCCAATTGATCAAGGTATTGTGGATATTGAGATTTGTGAGTGTTCAACACACCGCTTCCGTTCTGAGATTGTTAAATGCTGCTAAAGTGTATTCCTTATCCTTTCACAATTTTTCGGTTTAGCTAACCACACAGTGCAGAGTCATCTCAACAGTTTTACCTTTGGTGTGGGTATGTTGGGCTGTGGATGGTAGCATGTCTGGTAGTTCATATTCCGTGGTTGTAATTACTCTGTTGCTATCGACAGATTGGGTTACACTTCCTGGAAAGTGCATATTAATCAGTAATCTTAGTGAGTCTGAAAAAGATTCAGTCCAATTACCGTCGGGATCCGTGAGTGACCCTATAGTCGTCGTTTGTCTGGAGAGGATTTTCCTTAGCCTCGCAGATTCAGTCGTTCCCTTGATGTCGTCGCAAACGTGCTGCCATGAGCGGTGTTTAGCTCTCTGTGTCTCATTTTTAAATTTTCTCTGACTTGCCTTGTACTGATCCCAGTCTATGTCTGATTTTGTCCTCTTGGCCACGTTAAGGAGGTTTCTGGTTTCTCTCCTAATGTCTGCCAGCTCTTTACTCCACCATGGAAGTGATTTTTTGTTCTTCCTTTTGGTCGCCGGACATGCTAAGTTGAAAGCCTCTTTGAAGACCGTAGTGATTTCCTCGGCTTTGTGTTCGTAACTATACACTATAGGTGAAGGTCTTTTCTTTTTTAACCAAAAAATTAACAGGTTATGATTGAAACTTTAACCATCAACCTACCACCCCACAACCGAACATCAAATATTCAATTTAGAGAAATATTTTCACCTGAATAAAAAAAAAGCCCTTTGAAACACTTACCTTATTTCCTATTCCATTTCCAGCTAACCACACCTTTTAAGTTTTGTGGTTCATAAAGCGCTATCACCTAAAAACTGTTTATAAGTACCCTCCGACTTGATTAAATGAAAATACTTTTTTCCAAAGCAATGTAATAAACGAAACCCTCTTCCTACAAAAGTAAAAAAAAAAAAATTCAAAAAAGAATATTCATAAAGCGAGAACCGTAGAGTTGAGCAAAACAAAATTAATTAACAAAATTTATTCAGCGGCTTCATGCAAACCCTTTCTCTAATCATAATACAATACGTATTGGTGGGGCCTAACTCTCTCTCTCTGCGTGGCACATACATACATACAAAGTAGGGTCCGCTGCCGCTCTTCAAAAGGGTGACCTTTTTCTCTTCTCCTCTCCTATTAATAAAAAGGTCTCTCACGCGTACGTAATTATATTTTAAACAAAAATGAAAGGATTTTTGCTTCTTCACTTTTTCTGTGTCCCGATCCAATTCCTTTTTTTAGATAAAATTTAATTTATTATTATTAATAAGGTAAGACACAGAAGAGAACCCTTTCAATATGAGGTATGAGGGTGCTTGGAATTTTAATGGCCATAGAGACCGTTTTCATTGCTCGACATGAAATTTTTGTGTAAAGCCAGTTAAAATTAAATATTAGAGCAATTCTCGTCTATGAGAAGGAGGTCGAGATGTTTTAGAGATTTTTTTTTCATTCCTCCCACTTTGTCCTTTTTTTTTCGGTTTTTGAGAAATGCGGTTTGATTCATCGTGTTCATTATTCTGGAAACATAGAGAATTTAGAAACCATAGAAAGTTTTTTATTGGACTTTTTTTTTTTTTTTTTTAAACAAGGTGCGTAGGACTCTATTGACGTTAAATGGTTGTGTGTGTGTTTTGAAACCATGCGAAAAATAATTGGGTTTAAACTTTGGCCATTAAGGATGTAAGGAAAAAAAAAAAGGTTAAACAGGGTGGAGTTCTGGTCATTATAATTTATATCAATTTTAGTCGTTAAATCTATTTTATAGTAATTAATAGACTTTAACATTGATTTGATAAGCAGGGTTTTAGACCTTAAGTGTGTACAGTTTTATGTCCGAGGATGATCTTAGCTGACACTAGTTTAGTTAAGGGTAAAGGTAAAGGTTGTACTCATTTACACGTACAACAATATAATGCCTAGAATATTACTTGTTCTGTGGCAACATGTAGTATCACATCAAAGCAAGCAGTAGTAAATGGCTATCTTGCGTTGCACGATTCTAGCGCACTCTAGCTACTTTTCAAAATAAGGATGACTTTGTTCTCTACTTTTAGTTTAAAGTTACATAGTGCCTCTTAAATAAGAAAATAGCTAGTTTGGGATATATATAGCTCTAACCCTTGGCATCAGCAATTGCTTGGTCTTTGAACTGGAATTTTCGTTTTACTTGTCGTCTCGAACCTTGAGGCTTGTATTTCATTTCAAGATACTCTTGGTTGGAGTATTGTTGTGCATTCGCTCGATGTGGATGAACCAATGAAGTCATATATACCGGAATTTTAGACTGCATACATATTTTGGTACAGATCGTAGAGATTGCGGTTTATATTCTCCTTTATTTTTCGTTCGAAAATTCCATACACCTACTCTGTTTTTCTGCTTATCATCTAGAACTCAGGTTTGATAATGCCTGCTTATCATCAAAGGTTTTCCTTCTCTTATTCTATACGGTAGAACAGGTATACAGACGGTGCCTCTTCCTTGTCTCTTCAGCTTCTACAGAAATCAATGAATGTCTGCTTACCCGACAATGCCCAATGCGGGCCCCGACTATTGTTTAGATTTATCAGGGAGCTACCGGTCTGCACCTTCCTTAGCTAGCTTATCCACTCTGCAATTACTTGTAATATCCGTTTAGCCTGCAACCCACCACAGGAATAAATCACTTTAAGTGATCCGCGGCATTGCTTTACCACCTTGGATCGTATTATTGGCGATTCCAAGGATTTTATCGCTGCTTGATTGTTTATGTAAAAAATAATATCGCTACACTCTGCTTAGTTTATTGAAAGCCACAACTAGGCTTCTCGGACTGCTGTGACTTCTGCTTGAAATTCACTACAGTATTTTGGCAGTCGTGTAGTGATACGGATATCCAGTGCAATGGAGTATACTCCCGCACCTGTTTCAGATGCCATCTTGGATCCGTCTGTGTTAAACTCTGTGGCAGATTCATTTAAAATATTTCCAGCTTCCATATGAATACTAGTTTTATAGTTGACGATAATGTCCAGATACCAGACCGAATTACTAGAAATGGTGTTACAGCCGTTTAGGATGCATCGTATCGCAAATTTCCACGATGAAGTTGGAAGAATTCCCTACGCCATTACATATGATTCTTTAGCCCCCAAATTGCAGTTCAATACCCTTGAGTTTTGGAGGAGGTACATATAGTCATTTATACCTTCTTGGGAATAATACTCATTTAATCTTGGGCGGATTTGCTTAAAAACCGACATTATCCGTCCACTCTCCGAATTTATTTAGAATAGTTTCCATATACGATGACGTTCTCAGACTTGATATCTTTCAAAATAATTGGCTTCGTCGACCACATAGCAGTTGTTGTAGTAATCAAACTCCTTGAGGAGTCGGAGCATGACTGCACTGAAGCTATCAAAATAGTCCAGGACTGGGTAGTACTCATGGATCTACAAATTGCAGAAGGAAAAACAGAAGTAATGCTCATTAGCACCAGGCGAGTCATGGAGACTATAAGGTAACCGTAGGCGATCACGCTAGAGTTTCCGAAACAAAATTGAAGTAACTTGGTATTTAAACGCAAGGCTAATCTTTAAGCAATGCCTGCAGTAAACAGCTGTAAAAGGAGTAACGACAAAGCCTGCTTAGGCAAGGATCGTGCCAAATATCGGCTGACCAAAGCGCAGGAAGAGATGAGGGCTGGTCCTATGAAGACGAAATCGTACCGGAAGAAGACTGAGGTAGCTTACAGAATCAACGCCTTCCGAACAACCTCCTACGACGCGGCATGTATAGTGGCTGGCATGGTACGAATAGACCTTCTTGCTAAAGAAGCGCCACGAAGAAACGACTTCAGTCACGAGTCGAAGTGATACTGAAGTACCACCAAGGACAATTCTGGAAGAATGGCATGAGAGAGAGTATTACTGTGATAAATGCAGGTGCATGTGGAGAATGATCTCCAATATAGAAGCTTGGATTAATAGGAAGCAAGGGGACCAGAATTTCTAATTGACAACGATACTGGCCATGGATGCTTTAGAACCTGCCTGCATAGGTTTAGACACAACGACTACCCCTATTACCCAGCACGCACGGAAGCAGTGGAAGATGCGGAACACATTGTTTCATTATCCATGATATCATGAAGAGCAACACAGGTCCATGGGATCCAGTGCCTGACTTCTTACAACCATTCGTGTTGTGTCCAAAGCCGAAGAACGATACCTGCTTCTGAATAAACTGGGTGAGAACATAGCCTGAGACAACATCACCAGATAGATGATGAGCAGAGAAGGGCGTTGGGAAGCAGTTAGAGACACTGTGACTGACTTTATGATGGAACAGCGAAAATAACGTAACGCAGCGCACCAGCCTGCCAACAGGAATGAGTGCCGACAGCAGAAGCTCCTCCTCGCGATGAAATGCTTGATGGCAGTGCAGCGAGTTCTAGGGGTAGGAGGGGTGGTGGGTTTTGAGGGTGGAAATCCCACACCGTTACTGAGTAAGGGCTCAGTTTCGTCTTTAAAAAAATCCCACCTTCCAACCCAAAAAAAAAGAGAAGAATCTCCATCAGCTGTCTAAAGTTGAAGGTATCAACAGTGACATTTTGTTTCACCACTGGACTGATGGTACTTTCTGTGTTGACAGCCTATACATATTTTGTCGTGGTCTCATCCAATTTAAGACCAACGCACTTCGCCAGTTCATCAATTGCCGTGAAGCCACCTAAAACGGCATGTAGGGAGCGACCGATGATGTCCATGTCGTCTGCGTATTCCAGTAGTTGAATGGATTTGTTAAATATAGTGCCGTTCATGTTTTCACCTGCCCTATACAATACCTGCTTCAGTACAGGATTGAAGGAGTCACATAGTGCATCTAAGTGCCGATCCCGGTGCATGATTCGAAAAGTTCGCGTCTTTTGTAGAGTCGATGAAACTGTGATGACCAAAATATCACCTCCGTATTTGAAAAGCTCTACTGATAAGCCATCTGAGCCGGTAGTCCTGGTTTTCTTTAGGTTGATGATGATGATCCATTCAATATCAGCATTTAAAGAACAAAACTTAGTGTATTGCTTACCCATATTCTGTACCAAGCTCAGATAAGTGTGAACATTTTTTTCCCATTTTCATACCCGTCCTTATGAGGTGCTTAATATTCATTTATTATTTGGAAGTAAAGTCTAATCCGAAATTCAGCCGACATTAGTCTTCTAATAAAAGGCCGATAAAGGTTGTGCATCTGTTATACTATCATGACGTCGTTTTTCCACCAAATTTTTCTGTTAATCGTTGTGACCGTTTCGTGAATAATAGCACCAAAGATCGACTTGGTGGTGTAATTATCGCTGTGAAAGATGTCCTAATGCCAAAAGAAATCGAATTGACTAATTTCTCCGATATTGAAATATGCTGTAGCAGAATTAACCTTACAACCTCTTCAAAGTTATATGTTGTATGCGTCTACATTCCACCGAGATCCCAGTCATCTGTAGTGACTAGGTATTTGGATGCCTTTCATTTCATTGAAAGCCTTCTTACTGTCTCGGATAAAATATACATATTTGGTGATTTCAACCATCCTAAAATAAAATGGGCTTCAGGAGATGCGGACTGCACATTTCTAAGCCCAAGTAATTCTTTATCAGGATCTGGAGCTGATATTGTGGATACGCTACAATCTTTGGGTCTACTTCAAGTTAATCATATAACTAATCATCAAAATCGTACCTTAGACCTCATTTTTACAAACAACAGTAACGATAGCTTCGTCTCTAGAAGTCTTACACCAATGGTCTCGGAAGATATGTATCATCCATCTTTATATTTATTTTCAAATTTGTATACTAATAAGCCTTACCTTCATGATTCTTTTAAATTTAATTTTAAAAAAGCTGATTATGCTTATATTTGTGATCAACTTGAGAACTATGACTGGCAACACTTTTATTCGCTAGAAATTAATGCTTTATGCTCCGAATTTTATCGGGTTATCAAGGAAATTATCTTTAAATATGTTCCTGTAGTCCGCGTACGTAACTCTTCGGTCAACTCTTGTCCCTGGGATAATGAAATTACTTGTTTCTTAAAAACCCAAAAGAATAGAGCTTATAGAAGATGGCGTAATAGTTTATTATAAGAGGACTACATGTCGTACATAAAACTTAAATCCGAATTTAAATTAGCTCTGTATCATGCTTACCTTATATATATCAAAAACATTGAAAATAATATTAGATCTAAGCCGAATCAATTCTGGAACTTCATTAATACAAAAAATAAATGTGATGGTTAGCCATCCACACTTTCCTACAATGGTCATTCCTCAGATTCCTCAAAAACCATTTGTAATAACTTTCGTAGTTTTTTCCAATCTGTATATTCAAACAGTGATTCTAACATTGACGTGAATTTCTTCTGCTACATTCAGGAATCGTGCAATCCTATTTTCAACAACGTTGAAATTACTGAAGATAGTACGTTAGGGTCTCTATTGGAGTTAGAATCTAATTTTTCTTCCGGCCCGGACGGTCTGCCCCCAGCCTTTCTAAAAAAATGTGCTCGTCCATTACACAAAATTCTTTGTTACATTTTTAATTTTATCTTTAAAAACGTCAACATTTCCATCAATATGGAAAAATTCATTTATAATACCCATTTTTAAGTCCGGTAGGAGAAACAAAATTGAAAACTACCGAGGTATATGCAAACAATCTGCAATTCCTAAATTATTTGATAAATTGGTAACTGAACGATTAAGCTTTTTTTGTAATTCCCTAATTTATAACAATCAGCATGGTTTTGTGAAACAGCGTTCGACTGTAACAAACCTAATACTTTTCACTAATTTCATTGCTTCGGAAATAAGTAAAGGTAATCAAGTTGATGCCATCTACACAGATTTTAGTAAAGCATTTGACCGTGTAAATCATAGCTTATTACTATTCAAGCTGAAGCGATTAGGTTTTCCAGCTTCCTTTTTACATTGGTTATCTTCTTATCTGTGTAATAGATACCAATTTGTAAATTTTAGAAATACATTTTCAAATAAAATTAATGTAACTTCTGGCGTTCCGCAAGGAAGTCACATTGGTCCTCTCCTGTTTATTTTGTTTGTTAACGATATTGTTAAATTTCTACCTAATTGTAATATTTTAATGTTTGCGGATGACTTTAAAATATTTGCATCTGGCAAAGACATTCAAAGCTTTGAAATGCTTAATTCAAATATGCAAAAACTTTGTCTATGGTGTTCAAAAAACTACTTGTCTTTAAATGTTAATAAATGCTCTGTCATATCCTTCTCACGTCGCAAATCAATTCTTATATACAATTATGTCCTTGATAATAACGTCATTCCTCGTGTCTCTACAATAAAAGATTTGGGTGTTTTTCTTGACACAAAACTATCATATATTAGCCACATTGAATATATTTCGAATAAGGCTAATAGGGCATGGGGAATCATAAGGCGTTATGCCTGTGAATTTTCTGATCCATATGTCATAAAAATGCTATATGTATCTTTTGTTAGATCTATTTTGGAATATGCGTCAATTGTCTGGTATCCCTACTACGCAATTCATATTTCCAAAATTGAAGCCATCCAAAAGAGGTTTTTGAGATTTACCCTTAGAGGACTTCCTTGGGTTGACGCCAACAGCTTACCCGCCTACCAATCCAGACTTAAACTGATAAGCTTAGAATCTCTTGATGTTAGAAGAACGGTGGCCAGAGCTATTTTCCTTCATAGGTTACTTATTGGAGAGATTGATTCCCCTGAAATCCTAAGTCTACTAAATATTAATATTCCAACTAGTGGTTTACGGAATCAAAGATTTTTCAAAATATCTCACTCACGAACCAATTACGGCCATTCATCTTCTATAAACGGTTACATGACAATTTATAATGCAAATGCCCATTTAATTGATTTTAACTCGTCGGTTGATGTTATAAAAAAGAAATTGTTTGAAGCTATTTCGCAGTCATAATTCTTATGTCTTTAATTTGGTTTTTTGGTTTTTTTTCTTTATCAATTTATTTTACTGCTTCATTATTAAATTTCTTGTTTTTTTTTTTTCTTATTGTAATTTCTATAATATTCATTGTGCTTGTATATTACCTTTGTCTAAGAAAGTCTTGAACTTTGATGATGATAACAAATAAATAAATAAATAAATAAATCATTGACTATGAATAAACAAAAGATATCGTGGAATATATCCCACGAAAGCAGGAAATACTTCTACAATGAATCTAGATTTAGGTTTGCTTAGAATGTTCACCAGGGTAGAAAAAAGGTTGAGGTAGACAAAAAAATATATCAAAGCACAATTTATATAATGAAGATGCAAAACCAATAGAGAAGCTAACAATTCAATACATGTATTTGATTTTTTTGCCTTTAGTACGTATAGCTATTCACTGCATCCTTAACCTTTTTTTATGCCAACGTCCACCAAATACCATTTTCAATTGATATGTCATGAATTCCTTTCAAAGTTTACACATACCGATTTAAATGCATTTTACATCGAAATGTGATATGTACACATATTGAAAATATTAAAATTCTTTGATATACTCGTACATACCTACATACTTATGTAGGTAAAAAAATATCAATATTTGAGTTTTTCAGAACCAACTGTTAGAAAAGAGTCCATATTTTGGAGCAGATCTGTGTGTAATATAGATTTGAAATTATGATGAGTTGGTTCAAATACTATTACAAATCGTTTGCAGGGCATCTCTCTGGATTTGCTGGACGAACTTGAATTTGAACTTGAAAAACCTGAATTATAACATGGATCAGTGAACTCAGGTATATTATTTGTGGCCCGCGGTTAAGCCCAGAATCGATTTCGTATGCTACGGTCCTGTTCAATAGAATAGCTTCATACTTTGTTTGGAAATAAAAACTTATTCTCGTCAAAAAGGTTCGAAAGAGCTGTTTATTGTTATTTTTCATATAAAAGTCTAATTGTTTATTTATTTAGAAGGTCATCCAAAAATTATCGTTATATAATTTTTTTATGTTCTTTACGTCCATTGAAAGAAATATGTATTTTCACTTCATCATTAGAAGAGGTTCATTCACTCCAGTTTCAAAAAATTGAGAAATAGCTAAACTTACCATATAAGTATTTTTGAAAATATTTTGATTGTTTAGTAGCAAGTACTACCACTTTTATATGATGGTAACTCGAAAAGTCGGTTCAAAATGGAATCATACAGTTTTTTTTTTTTTAAATAGTTTTCGGAGATTTCGTATAAGGCTATTTTAATAATAGTAATGAGCATATCTATGTCCTCAAATTATTGCCTGGTATCATACACATTGAAACTAGTGAGCATACATTAAGATTCGGTGAGTAAAGAGACTTTTCCAATAACCTCACATTTTCCTCATTTATCCAATTACAATCCGTGCGATATTAATTGGGACTTTTCCTTATTGATTTTTATACGTCCAAAAATTTCAGAAATCTTCGACGTAGCCCGCTGCAGTACTCCTTTGTAAGCATTTGCCGTCATTCTTGGCATTGGAATCTCTAGCCCAATAATTCTAAAATAGAACATAGCACCTCAAACAGTACGCGCCTATTATGACATTATGAAAGGGCTTTTATTTTCTAAGATCAGAGGAGAAATGACAAAATTCATCCGGCCCATCTACGAGTATATTGAACTTCTTTCCATTCGAGAAACCCACAAACTACCATTCTCTCTTTCAAGTAATATTGCGCTTGCTGAAATACAACTGATTTTCCTTTCGTTTTGAATCTTGAGGATGTTTTTTAAGTTCAAGATGTTTTAAGTGCGGGCACTTAATTATTAACCAAACCGTAGAGAAGCTTGTAGGATTTTGAGAAAGTAGAGAGTTTCTAATACCTTTGGAGTATTTTTTCAACTGATGGCGGAACCGAACTGGATATAGCCAGCCGCATAGGGAAAGCAAAATCTGCGTTTGGGATGCTATCCACAATTTGACGTAGTAATGCAATTAGCTTAAACACCAAGCTACGACTGTTCCGTTCCAACGTTAAATCCGTGCTGCTATATGGATGTGGTACCTGGAGAGTGACCGCTACTATCACGAGGTAGCTGCAAACATTCGTTAATAGGTGCAACATCTTAAGGATTTTCTGGCCACACCGTATCTCCAACGAACAGCTTTATCAGAGAACGGGTCATTAACCTATAGGCACAACCATACAACAACGAAAGTGGTAGTGGATTGGTCACACTCTCTGAAAAGGTGACAGGTGCATAGCTAACCATGCGGTGCAATGGAACCCGCTTACTCAGGATGGCAGAATACGCGGCGGTCCCAGAAGTACATGGCGCAGAACAGTCGAGAAAGAAGCACGGCAATTGGGAAAGAGTTGGGGAGAGCTGCGGCACATTACCAGAAACCGCACACGATGGCGCGTAGGCGTAGGCCCTAGGACCCACAAGGGGATACAGGACATAAGTTAAGTAAAGTTCTACATGTCCTTCTGGTAGAACTTTATTAAGTACTTCTTTCACGGATTGCCATTTGAGAATGTAAATTTAATTTTGAAGTAAATGACGAAGTAGACAGGTGTGTCCCACTGTTTAAGTGATCCCAGAATAGTTCATATTGTTTTCAAGTGGAATTTTGTAATTTAGGTAACTGATTCTAATGTGCCAAGTGTTTGAAAAACTCAGAATAATGACAAACTATCTATGCCCGCTACTTAGTACGCACAGACCACTGAAATATGCACCAAAGCCTTTTTTATAAATATACTCCTAGCCTTGGACCTTACTCAAAACAAAATAAAAAAAAAAACCAAGACAACAACACTTAAAAGTATGTAGTTTCATTTTTATAATTACCAACAAAACTTCTCTATAAACAATGTTAGCAGTAGAACCAACGGGAAAGTGCACATAAAATCTCCTGTTGTTCCATTTTAAGCCCTATGTGTTTCTGAGAAATCCATACGGATTGGGTAAGTAGTTTTAACGTCTCCGACAATCCTGGATATGGAAAAGTCGGACAGGGTACTAACACCAAGTGGTCAAACGTCAACACGCCTTAGTACTAACTTACCCTCCCTAGATGGTGATGATCATTAATCCAACCTCCATATCCATCCTAACGAATGAATCAAAAATGTTCGAAGGTACGGGCTCATGATTCAGGAATATTCTCAGAGGAACCATTAATCGCCCGGTTCATAAATCTTTCCAACCAGTGTGTTCCAAGCGGAAATGTATGGAATAACCGAGGCCTGCCGGGACAAATTCACTCTGAACAGCAGCAATTTTATAAACATCTACCAACATCTACATCTAGGTACAACCAACTTAAAACTGATCAAGGGTTGTGAAGAAGAAATCCCTTAGCTCGAGGCAAAGCATCACGTACTGCTAGATTCCGGGACATATGGGCAATGAAATGACCGATGAACTTGCGAGAAAAAGCTCAGAATCAACGGACCGACCAAGTCGGTTTTAACGCCCAAGATCAAAATAACCTCGAACTTTCACAACATGGCCAACGTAAGGTGGAACACACTTTCCTTATACCGCATCTGTTGAAAACTTTGGGCTCTATACAACAAAAAAAGAACTACACATCTTTTATCGCTAAATAGACCACAGCTGACTATCCTCATAGGTATCCTCATAGGCCACAACTCAATGGCGGCCCATTTCAGAAGAATAAAAATCAGTAGAAGCTATGGTGATACAATGTTAGAGGAAGACGTAATACATTTCCTCTGTGAATGCCCAATCCTCAACAGAACTAAATACTTAACTTTTTGGAAAAGTGTCTTTCAGCAACCTCAGCGACCTCAGCGACCTCAGCGAACTAGCAAACTTGCCACCTAAAACTTCCCTAAAATTCATTATGAAAATAGGATGGTTCAGGATTAATTATTATTATGGGACCAATCGTTTTGTTCATTATTCTTTGGTATCCCACACCGGGAAACAGAATGGATCCTTTGTGATCCAAGTGAAGCTGCACCTCCGTAAGAAGTTGTAGTCTCCCCCCAAACTTCCTATCTTTTGACAGGAACAAAACAATTCCTTAATACGACAATTTTCCAAATAAATTCATCAAAAGCAGTTGCACTTTCAAATAGATGGTGACGTAGATGAGACCATGAGAAAGGGATCCTTCCTCGATGAGCAGCAATGTGTATTCGATGATATTTGTATCGGAAATGCAATAACCATCAACCGTCGACTCAACATATCACGTTGCAAGGAAATCAATTCAGTTGTTGCGATGACAACTTCCTAGCTGCGTCAGGAGCCGATATCAATTCGTCAACAAGATTGTACAGCGGTATGCCACCTTCTGTTCGTTTTAATATTTATACCAATAAACCACAAATTGGCTAAATAATAGCTTGGCTTCTCCTCAGTAAAATAAAAATATCGATCACAGTTTGGTTTGGATATGAAGGTGCATCTATCTAAACGAAATTCCATTCATTTTGTAGATATACCTTCATATCTGTAGTATCTATACAAACATATTATAATTATTTAAACCTCATCTACATCATGCAACAAGAACATTCAAATATCTCTCAATTAGATGTCATCAGTAAAGGCCAGAATTTGATAGTTTTAAGATAATACACAAACTATACATTGTTCCAAGATGAAACTATGCTTTAGGTAAGCAAAAGCATACCCAAAATCATTTAAAATATGTTCACATGAATCGTCGCTCTTGTCACATACATAATCAAAGGAATAACACTAACATCAAATACAACATGCTTTAGATTGTTTTCGTAGTGTTTTCTTTTGTATTCCTGTATCATAATTGCCCTGCAGTCCTTGACAAAATATGATTAAACTAAAAGTCAAAGCCATGTGCAATACCATGTGCCCTCACTCGCACATATATTCTATAAATTATATTTTACCATTTCTGGCCGAAAGGATATTTATACAACCATTCCTTAAAATGTTTGACAAGTATATGTTCTGGTTCTGAATTTTCGGTACGCCCCCCCTCTCGGTACGTACATATGTATGTATATATGTATGACTAAGAAAGGTTATGTCCTTATATCCTTACCGACTTTGTCAATGCTTCGGGCCAAGAATCTCTTGCATAAGGAGTGTTTGCTTCAAGCTATTGCATGTTATTCGATTATAATTATTACATTGTGCACAGAAGATATTTTTGTGGCCAGAAGGGATTTGTAGCATGCAATTTGAGATAAAAGGGGATACTGTTTGTGATAGGTTGCTGTGAGTGATAGTCGAGGGACATGCATTTCTGGCATTTGTAACAATAAAATGAAAAATAAAATTTTTTATTGAAGATGATACGAAAAGAGGGAGTAGGGTAAATTGGATTTTTTTTTTTAAATTTATTGATATCTGATGGGGTGGCGTATACGTAACGTTTTTTTCTTTTTTTACATTTTTGTTTTCAATTTAAATAGCAATGTGTATATAAATGAGAACATTATTTACACGTGTTTTACATTCTACTCCCAGATTCTAAAACTCTTAGTACGCCGTCAATAAAGAAAGTTGTAACCTTGTAGAAAACGCCCAACGGCGCGGTTGTAGGATGAAGGCTGGAGTTTATAAAAAAAAGTTTGTAAAGTTTGTTGATGACCAAAAATAAAAGTGTGGAAAGAATCCAGCATTGCGTTACCCTACTTGCGCTACACTACCTTTAACTTCAAAACTATGAAATAGTTCTGAGTTTATTGGTAATGATTCCACTATCGAAAATCGTTCTTGAGGTATGGGACTAGTTGTATCTTCCAATGCTTATGGTCAGACACTAATTAGAGATCAGCAGCACATGGAAAATACAAGGACACCATCTCACATACTTTACAATATTGTCTGAAATGGTCATTAACAATGTTGGGTGTCTTTTGTTGCAACTGTTGAATCAGTCACTCAAAATAAGTTTAGAAAACGCATTTTGTAAATGAAAGCAAAAGTGTTATAGAGACCTAAATAGCTTGTCGTAAAAGGATTTTCTATGCAGATATTTGTACCAATCAAACCTAAGTCACACAGAAAATCTGATGGTACCTGCTTTGGCAGAAAAGTGGAAACTCCTTGTGCTGAGTATAAGATTGCACTGTAAATGGAGCATGCATACCAACGTGGAAGTCCTTCAAGATTCTACTTAGTAAATCAGTTGGTATAACTGATTATATTATCGAATTCTTATCGATATAGTGTGGGCCTTCGAAAATGCAACCTTTGCCTGCATATGTGGCTCTATTAGACAATAAGCAATCGATCAGGCGTTAGTATTGTAGAGCAAGACAATGGACGTTTTTCGTAAATATGTAACTGCATTCTACACTAACCTACAAAGAAGGACGAAAAAGACGAGCATCTGCTGGTCTAAAAGCACTGATTGTATCTATTTCACTTTAATACATTTCGATGTCTTAAATGGAGTGGTTATTTTAGTTTAGCACTGACCACGTGCGACAGGTACTTATTCTGGTCCGAATAATATGCCATTTGATGAAGTGACATTATAACCTCGGTTGTTTTGTAGAGTCGAATTCCGTGCTGGCTTCGGAAACAGTCTGAGTAGTATAGGACTTTAGTTGAAGTTTCAAATATGGCTTCAAAATCACTCATTTTTGTGTATGGCATTGCTGTCCAGAATACAGCAGTTTATCTATATCTATTCTTAGTATATCCAACAAGCAAGAGTTTTTATTGTTTGCTTCCATGAGTATCACAATAGATCTAAACTCACCTGCACATGGTAAGAAGAAGACTTCTTACATCACATTAACAGGAAAAATTATCAATAGTTTCATATAAGAGATTTTATCGGAGAGCCAAGAACAGCTTTCCATCAAAGCATTCCTTTCGTAAAAAGACAATAAAGAGACTGCTAGTCTGGTAAAAAAGAAGAAGGATGTGTATTTACATAACTTAAGAAAATTCACGAAGAAAAGGAAAGGTTAGGAGCAAAATTGTTTAGAAAACTTTTAAGCCCAAGTGATATTTTCAAAGAAACCACGCTATGAATATTGGAGTCATCCATTTAAAAGGAATTAAACTTCTCTCAATAGCGAATTATTCCACTATTTAAGGGCTAGGGTATTCGTCCGGAAGTTCAAGTTAAATTTCAATTTCGGCTTCGTGCACTCTTTTTCGATGTTTTCTTGAGTAAAGCTTAGTTGATCAAGAATTTTCATATCTAAACCACTGCAAAGTGGTCTTTAATTGAATGGTCACCTGTTTGCTGGATATACGTATCTAATAGAATCTGGATATACGTATAAAAGAATAGCTCTAATTAATTGCTGGCTGATACAAATACGTGCAAACCTGTGCACCTTTGCTAATTGAGTTAAGTGCACGGCCTTTTCAAGAGCCGGCCTTAAAAGTAAAAGTACTAACGCTTCAGCAGATTGGTTTTCCTGCTTAGTTTCTTATCCTAAATTAGACCCATATACCTTCACGCATTTTCTGTGAAAGAGGGAATGGTCCCATTAACCAAGTGTTTCCTTGTAAATAAGTTAAACTCAGTTTTTAACTTCCCTACAATGGAAAAAAGAAATAGATGCGAAGCCACCAATGGCTTCGGAAAAACATGATCTTACTCCAGAGACTCCTCGACTAGGCCTATGAGCAATGTCCTAAGCATGACATTAAAACAGTCCTAGATGTTTTTAACGCCAAGATAGGAAAGGAGGACATCTTTGGTAGGACGATTGGTAAGCACAGCCACGTCTGGCACCACGTCTGGCATCGGACTGAGGCTTATTGTCTTTGTCACTATAGCAACCACACGGTGTCCTCATCCTAATATCCGCAAGAAGACATGGCGGTCTCCTGATCATCAATCGGTCAACTAAATTGATGACATTGCGATCGACGCAAGTCATGCCTCCAGTATACTGGATGTCCGAAACTTCCGAGTAGCCAACATGGACTCGGATCACAAAATTTTTGCAGCCAAGGATATCCCAAAAGCCATCAGATGAGTCAAACTGATGTGCTGGGTTTCACCCGACCACCACCACGAAACCCCTGGTTTGACGAAAAGTGGCGGCAAGCACATGCAGCTCGGCGTGAACATCGGATTCTCCAAAAGAAGAAAAAAGAGCATGAGAAGCGCGCGATCGAAGATATTGAGAGATTATACTCCAGGAACAATGTACCAACAGGTCTGTAGAGATGAGGAAGGAAACCTCGTAGTAGTAGTAGTCGGTGCTAAGAATATGGAAAAAACTTCTTCTGCAGACTGCATAACGGCGACGAAGACCAACATCCCGCTGTCAGGCAAAATGAACCATTCAATCTAAACGATGATAGCTAAAACTTCCGTCCACCTGACCAAACCGAAGTGATGGTGGCATTATCCAAACTTAAGTCCAACAAGGCTGCTGGACCTGACGGCTTACCAGCCGAGCTGTTCAACGCAGCTGGAAATGCCCTGGTAGAGAGCATACACCAACTCATTTCTAAAATTTGGTGAGATGAGTGTATGCCTGATGGAATTTCAGCATCGTTTGACCGATCCACAAAAAAGGAGTTCCCCTAAACTGCGCCAATTACAGAGGTATCCTCAACATCGCGTACAAGATCCTGTCTGCCATATTGTGTGAACGTCTGAAACCCTTCGTCAATAACCTGATTGGGCCCTATCAGTGTGGTTTCCGACCAGGAAAGTCCACAATCGATCAAATCTTCACACTTCGGCAGATCCTGGAAAAAGCCATCTTTTCATCGATGAATGCTGGATTTCTCTTTATCCTCACTGTAAGGTTATCCACTATAAAACTCAAGCTTAAGCGCATCAATTAGCTTAAGGCAATAAGGTTTGTGTGCATTAGTGAAGAAATGTTTGCTATCCTTAGCTAAATCCTTAGTTTCCTTACATATCTATGATATCGCATTGATTTTCTGTTATTGTTGCGTTTTCGGCAATCTTGGTCATACATATAATGGTCGCGACTAAACTATACCGGAATACCATCGCCCTAACGAGATCGTTAAATCGGATTTAAGAAGCCCTTGTTCATTTTAGTTGCTTCAACTTCATTTTGCAAACTTTTCAAAATGAGTTCCTGGGTGGGTATGTATTTTTTCATAGACTATGGCTATATTCCATCCATCACACTTTGTATCCATTCCAAGTATGTTGGTACTATGGTGTCAAGCTTCTGCTTCGGAGTGTAATCATTTTAGTAACGATTGCTTTCCAAGTATGTATGTAGATTGATTCTTAAATAAAATGAAGACGTGAGCAAATACTTTGAAGATTATCCTTATTACATGCAAACCAGGCGTTTAAAAACAAACAAGAAAGAAAAAAAAACGAAAAAGAAAAATCGAAAGAAACATCCATTAACTTCTTTTATTTGGCGATCATCTTAAAAGCCACCATGTGGTTCCAGATAAAAACATGCCTCGCGCAATTTAATTTCATCCAGAAGGGAAAATTCTATATTTTCCGCAATATTTGTCAACATCATCACAGTCCCTCCCACACACATAAAGTGATTCATCTCAGTGTTTACACGACTTCCTATGTCATCAAAGTCAAGGCGAAATGAAGGTGAAATGAGCTGTTACATTCACACCCCCATTCCCCCGCAAGACAAATCCATTATTACAAGCATTATGAAAATATGTTTTGGTAGCAGCGATATTTTTCGTGTGATGAAAAAGGAAGACCTTCTCAGAAATGCCAACGCTCAATGTTTACCATGTTCCTGTTGAGTTACTGTAGCCGGAACCTGCCGCGTATACGGTGGGGAGAGATCCTTCTGCACTCTGAATGCCTAAGAAATGTAATTCCACATCAAAAACTCGTACGAAAATATAATTTACGATCCGCATTTTATTGAATTTTTTACCAGATGAGTCCTTTTATCATTTTCATTTTATTTTTATTTTTTTATTTTATTTTTTTTTTTATGTCACTCCTTTGGTGTGTGTGGTCCTGTTGTGTCATCTCTCGATTTTGCCGCGCGTACAATGCAATGTGGGAATCATGTTTCAAGGATATTTTTTTTTATTTTTTAGGCAATGGAATGGGATATGTTTTGTTATGTAATAACTTCAATACCAACTCACCAAAAAAAAAAAAATAAAAAAGAAAGGAGGGAACAATGTCCTTCTTGTAGGCACATACCCAACCAGTGATTGTTGTACTGTATTCTAGTTGGCATTTTTTCACTTTATTCCCCTTTTTTTTTTTTTTGTAAAATTGTTGGAGTAGGTACTCCTGTCAAGGAGTACAATACTCGTACTTATGCTTGAGAAATAATTTATTCCGGGCATGTTTTCAATTATTTTTTGGTTTTCTTGTTGAGTTTTCGGTTTTATTTTTTTTTTATGGAAGCAGAATAGCGTGGTAGTTATTTATCAGAGACTAACATCGATTATTTAAATTTTTGGGGTTTTCGTTAAACGGAATAAACTTTGGCTTCCCCAGTACCCCTGGCGATTGTGGTTGAACTTCCTTTGAGTGCAGGAAACGAAATTATTATTGGGGCCTACCGCCCCATGGTAAAGAGTAAACAAAAATAGCAATTTTCTTCATTTAAATTTTATAAATAGGGTCTTTTAATTTGACTTCTCACACTTGAGTTGGCAATGCTTTGATTGTTGTGAAATTATTTCTTGAGGGTGAAATTCCATAAGGGAGGCCATTGGTTGGGGTCAGTGTGGTTCACTGGAAATTCAATATGGCTTATTTGTAATGAAGAACGTGTACAAATATTCAAAATGTTTGGTTTTGAAAGCGGACTATTAAAAATTTCAATACAAATCTGTTGCTGATCGACAGTTTCTAATGAAAATTATTTATTATCCTTATATTGGAAAAAATATTTTATTCTATAGGTCACGTGCAGTATTCGTCGTAACTTGTCAGACTGTTAGAGTAGGGTCAAAAGTCATGGTGTTAATAGTAATACCATGATAAATTATTTATATACTAGCTGTAGACTTGGCAACATCTTAAGTCAGATTTCCTTCTTTCCTTAAATGCAGAAAATCACAAACAAAATTTACAGGATTTTATAATACGTGGAATTTTGGAAGAAGCAGCAGGTAGAAGCAAAATGGTAGAATTATAGTGTCACTAGTAGTGACTAGGGAAACTATTTTTCAATCTTCCATCCGTTTAGTCCATTTCGAAATATCTTGTCAATATACCCATCAAGATACATATAAACTATAATCACTTTAACCTGCTAGCCTAATTTTTGAATGTGTGATTGTTAAAGTAGCGCCCCACTTTAGGAGAGAACCAAAGCTAAGTATACATAGGTGTCTACTCCAGTGAATATGAATCGAGGATGATTATAAGAGTTCAATGAAAAGGATCACTTTTTCACTCTCTGACTTATCATTTAGTTAATTTTTTTAACCAGTCAGAAGAGTGATTCTAATTACCCTAGTGTCTGACAATGAGACAATGGTATATAATATAGTGTGCACATATCAGATCCTACCTTCGACTATCTACCCGACGAATACTGGTATGGTTGCTAAAGCCTCAATTACCCCACGAATCCTTCCAATCTACATATGTATGTTGAAGCTTAAAATTTAAATTCCAGAAAATGCAAACATTTACACACTGGTGATTAATCACCAAAATACACTTGATTTGCCCATTGTCTTAGCTACAGATGCCTTTTCACATCGCTCATCTGGATCAGGAAAAAAATGAACTGCCCATTGGGTTTGCGTCAAAGACACTTGACGTATTCAACAAAATAACATTCAAATAGAACAGGAGACATTGTCAGTAATTTACGTAGTAAAGCAGTTTCACCAATATTTATAGGCCACACATAATTGATCATAAGCCACTGTTATCACTCTTTGCGCCCGACTTTCGAATTACCTATCATAACTGCTAACTGCCTTCAACGTTGCACTATCATCACACAGACATGCCATGGCCGATGCTATTTCTCGATATCCGATAGGATCCACAGTTTCACAAGAACGAAGCAGAGTATGCAGATACAATTGATTATTTTCTCATTGGAGCAGCAGATATTCTAACTGCTGTAAACCAGGATAAGGTTCTTAAGAAAGTTCGTAAGGGTGACCAAAAAAATTATCGGAAAAAGAATATATTGATGTTATTTCATTAGAAGGATCTCCTTATCTGAGTATCAAGTTATAATTTTACTCTAACTACTCTAACCTCTGAGTAGTTATATCACAGTCTCTTTAACCTTGAATTACAGATATGTTTGCACAGAGATACTGTTGGTGGCCAAAAATCGATCACACTATTGAAACTCAAGCTGCTACATGCAAAGTATGCCAATCATGTATATCGGACCTTCCTCCCTTGAGACTATGTCGGTCCATTTGTAGGGAAAATGTGGCTTATCTGAATTGGCGCATTTTCCGTGTTGTAGCGATGAAGAAGTCCACTCGAGGGCACTTTCGACAATGCCACTTTTGATTGCATGTATTGTGACTGGTCTGACACAGCCAGTGCTAAAAGGCTTCACTATCGAGATCTCCGATGAAGGGAAATATCTGAGAGTGACAATCAATAAGAAACTTCTTTGAGCAAAGCATGTCAAGTCGAAGACATCCAAGGCACTCTCAGTTTTCTGGCAGTGTAAGGCTGCTTTTGGAAAGACATATGTCTTATCACCGAAAAAGGTCTTCTGGAACCGTTTCTAGCTTATACGTTGGTTGTTTGGTGGAGGGGCCTTTAGCTTTTAGAACGGCCTGTCTCAATCGGACGGGAGCTTTCCGGAATACGGCTGGTTCTGCTTTACATGCTCTGCTTGATTTACCTCCCCTTGATAATTTCATCAAAGGCTATCTACTATCAAAGCAATGTACCGTCTTAGACGGGGAAGCTTTTGGTACCATCCGCACTGAAGTTTCGATGATCTTTCGCGACACCTATCCCACGACCCTGGTTCCCTGGATATGCCGTCTGATGCATTGACATCGGAACTTCGAATAATGTGCAAATTTATAGCCGACGTTTCTTGTAGTTAGAACTGGCTTCGGCCAAAGTCTGAGCTTGGACTAGGCTGCAGTCGAATCTTTACGTATAGCTCCAACACTAATTAAGGGTCCAGTACTGGTGTCTTCGTGGAGACCGATAACACTAGACTTCACTATTAGGCAGGCATAAATCTGTTTTTCAAGCGGAGATCTAGGCTGCCGACTATATTGTTAAGAATAGGTGGCGACATCAGAGTGTATGCTTCTTAAGGTATCTTAAGACCTCGCTCAACCCTGTAACCCGTTCTAAAATAGTGCAAAAATGCAAGAACGATGAACGATGCGAACGACGCTTGTGGAGAGAGCGACGATACTTCGGATCATTTCCTTTGTTATTGTCCTGCCTTTGCTCAAATTAGGTGGCAGATATTCGGTGCTGATGTGGTGATTGCGGATACTGTAAACTCCTCAACGCTAAAGTGCATTCTCGGTTTTCTCCGAAAGCCGAAGAATTTTCAGTAAAATGGGTAATAGTGGGCTTTGTTTTCTGCTAGTACAATGGCCCAGTTGCATCTGAGTGCTCCAGTGAAGTGTTTCCTAACCCGACAAAAGAAGACAAAAAAACTCCACTACTACTTACTTCTGTGAAGATCCAAGCATTGGGAATTTACACTAAAAGGATTTCCAGAAATTATCATGTCGGACAACGGTCCACAATTTACTGCCTCAGCCAAGTGGACTTCTGATCTCGAATTCTTTTGACATTCTCCCTCTCTGCGGAATATGACTATCAGTTTAGAGACATCTCTCGAGACAAGCTTAATAATCTCTCAAGACAAGCTTAATAATCTCTCTATTGATTCACTGTCAATGGTTTTTGAAAACTATCCAAAGTAGTGTAAGAGGCGTTCAATGTTCCACTACAATAACACGGTTAACGCAGGAGGATGCAATCGAAAACCTGAAAGTTCAGTCTAGAGCATGCCTTTAGGATTTTTCTTCATTCGATCTACTAATTGTTTATAGGTACTTATACTCATGATTGCCAGTAAAGAAAATCGTTGTAAAGAGGGCGTGGCATTTCACAGTGGCATGAGGGCAATACCGCGATAACTTTTAACGGAAATTATCTTCAAATTTTATTAAAAAAAATAAATATTTCTTGTAAGACACATCACCAAAATGAGGGTGTGACTCTATATGTTATATGATAAAAGGACTTATAGCGAATTTGAACGACTAAGTCTAAAATTAATTTGTTTTTCGGCCTTCCAAGCTCTTTCGTGTTTATACCAAAAAAGTGTGGTCCTGTCCGCTGTTTTTATTTCTTGTAACTCTATTTAATCATTACATCTAACTATTTTTGTTCACTCACTCCAAAGACGTTCAATTTTAATCGAACTTCAAACGATTATTAAAGTCAGCTACATATGAATTTCGAAATTCAAAATCATGATATGTTACTGAAAAAGCTAAAAGTCGTTATTGTGTCATCAATCTGAAGATCGCTAGTACAAGTCTATGATGAAAGAGCACTATCACTATCAGCTTGGGTGTTGTGCAACTAGGTCAATTCATGTTTTCACTGGTCAGCTAAAAAATGGAAATATTGATAAATTTCTATACCCTACCCTTCTGCGTACTGCAATGTTAACCCAACAAAGTTGTAATGTCGATTCGGTAGCACCCCAACCACCTTTTACAAAACAAAACGAAACATCTATGTATGTAAGTATCTACAATTTTGAATGTAACCACAAAAATTCAATTTTGTTGCACCCTGCTGCACAAATAAATCAACTTATAACCGGTTCCTCTTTTCGAGACCCATTTACACTTTCTTTTAATGGCAAACAAGTGTAAAACTTTACTTAAACTATAAATAAAACTACATGTAATAAAAATCCCTCTTCAGGCGAATTGCTGCACCAAGCTCCTCTTCATGAATGTCGCAATGGAAATGTTTGTATACAAAAAAAAAAAAAAAAAAAAACATTAACCGCAATGTTTTTTCTCCCCTAGAGCATTGCACTTCGCGTAGCTTTTAATTAAATTCCCACATCTAACGATGTTGCGAAATACTTGTTGTTCTCCATTGCGAATTCCTTAAATACAAGTTTCCTCATTATTATGGACATCAGCTATGCAGCTGCAATTTTTCAATTTCAAATTTTCCTTACACTTCTACCACCACCACCACACTCAACGAATAGGGTAGTATGCTTGGAGGGGTGGGCGAGAATAATAAATGAGAACAGGAAAATTCTCATCATGACTTTGCACTAAAATACTTGAACAACTATTTCCTTGTTTATTGTGTGCAATTTTTTAAGGTGCTTTCACTAGTTTTCTCCTTTTTTTTTTTTTTGGAAAGTTAGTAAAATAGTATGTAGGTACCTATTTTAATTTTCGAAAGGATAATGCACATAATACATATACACGCAAAAATTACGATGAAATTTTTAATTAAAAAATCACTTGAAGGTGAAGAGCATTTTACCAGAAGGCAAGTGACTTACGATAACTTCGTGGAACGAGTATCTTTCGATAGGTAGTGGTTCGTTAAGATGCAAGAAGTGCCACGACACCCGAATATTTTGTTAGTGATACCACATGGTGCCATCCGGGAATTTGTTCGACTTCAAAAAGGGGAAAGAAGTGAGAACTCCTTGGTAACTAAATGTACAAGTTTCGTTTTGGAATTAGAAATGGACTGTATCTGCGTTGGTAACCCCTTGCTATTGAGCTATAGCTGCGGTAGGAGACTGAAAACAAAAGACTCTGGAAATTGATGTTGTTGAGTCCTCAATATAAGATAGGCGACGTACTGGGCAAATGAAATGACAACGATAAGCGTATAGTGGATTTCTGCAACTTCAATCGCTTTGTTATTGGATTATTGGAAGCATCTTTTATAAGTTTAAAAACTTTCAAAAGAATAACTGGGTTCAATCGATTGAAAGCAAACTTCCAATTAGATTGACCCTTGCCTGCCAGTAGGCGATTGATCTAGTTAGGTCTAAGGTCCCTATACCAATATCATAGTGTGTATCAGGAAGTCGATCGTATTAAAATTCGATTTGTTATTAAAGTGGTGTCCTACCCTTGTCATTAAGCTATTAAAAGCAAATATCTCTACAGATAGTCAGATAGTGCTTATAGGATCTACTTCCCACTCCTTTGAATCTAAGTCAGTCAAATTCTAATTCAATACCTTGCCGTCAACTTAGTAAGGTATCTCCATATGCCATCTTAAGAGAAAAGTGTTAGTTGACCATTTGAAAAGTTGAAAAGCAAAGAAAAAGTCATTCACGACAACCGCCCTCACTTAAGTATGTAATCATGCGATTAAAACACTCAATCCAAACAAGGCGACAGGACTTTATGTTTCTACAGAGCTGTACAAGACTTTGTACGCAGTAATTGTAAACCTATTGCTTTTATTAGAGACGAAGGCTTGCGCAAGTGAATCCTTCCCGGAATAAGTGGCAAAAGGAGTACTTGTCGAGTCCTTAAAGAATGGTTATTTTACAGAGTGCTGAAACTTAGAGGAATTTGGGTACTTCCAAAAATTGCTGAACTTTAAAGAACATCTGCAAAATACTCTTGACAATGAGCAAGTAGGTTCTTGTTCTGGTGACTGCTGCATTTTCAACATTAATACCTTAAGTAGAGTCGACTAGTAAGTCCAATAATAATGAGTCGACCTGTATAGAACTCCGCTGCACCAATTCTCCACTGATTTCGAAAACGATTTCGGCAGTACAGTGTACACAGAATGGTTATATGGCAGGACTTATGCAGGAAATGCATTTCGAACAAATTGTTGGCTAGTTATGAAGGCGCAGAGTATCACGAGCTTTATAGGAAGCAGGATGTGATGATGAGCAAGGTTCCATAGTATTACCACTACTCTTTTTGGTAGTGATTAGTGATCTCTTTTTAGGCACTCTGTCGGCAAGAAGTGGTGGAATTTAATCAAGCTATCTCAAATATCTCGACTATGACAGAATCATGAAACTGTACCTAATGACTGTTAGTTTTCGCTGTTTAGCAACATATTACGAATGTTTTAGCCAAATCAGGGGCCTATTTCTTAAAACTACAAGTGTTGTACTTGTAAACTTGTAACTGCAAGCACAAATAAAGTACGGAGTTGTAATTTTGTGTTCCATAAACATTTTTCAACACTTATAGCGCGGCAAATTCAAATTATAGCTATAGCGATCAAAAAAATGCTACAAGTCTACAAGTCTGTAACTACAAGTTAAAAATTATTTGCAAAGAACTATGAGTCTGCGGCTATACTTCACAGTTAAGCGATCACAGTACGTGATTTTATTAGTCTCTCTACTCTTGTAAGAAATTCACTTGTAGTTACAAGTCCGTCGCTAATAATTTTTTGCGCAAATACTTTTATGAAACAGAAAAGGTCACCGCAGTTGTAAATTCACTTGTAGTTACAGGCTTGGCATACTTGTAGTTATTAGTGAATTGGCATTCTTTATGAAACAAAAAATTGCACATAATTTACAAGTTACAAGTGAATTCACAAATAATTTTTAGTGTTTTAGTTTTATGAAATAGGCCCCAGGCCCCTACAGCAGCACACACTGCTTCACAAGAAGTTTTTGAAAAGGCACCCTTAATGGATTTCTTTGGCGGGTAGTTTTTCTATATCTGGAAATCGTACAAAATATTAATTAAGTAACACCGGCTAATAAGAATCTTCTCCAGAAACTTGGTCTATGTATACTGGGAATTACATTGGATTAACAGCAGCTCTGTCATCCATTTATTTGAAATTCTCTGTGAAAGTTCCCTACTACTGAGAGTTACGTTATTAATGCACCGAAACGAATGATATTTGTAATGTTTCCAATTCTAAGTCTCAGGACACCATCGTTACAGAGGTCCTTGACCTGAACCCTGTGAAACGTAGCCCTTTGTTTCGTACTTAGATATTTCGCCACCATCGATAACTTTTTGTTTTTAAGGACACTATTCTCATACGATATTTCGCTACACTTTTGACCTTTGTAGTTCGTCATTTTTGTTGTCATGTGAATTCAAATCCTTGGATTGCCTAAAAGGGTTTTAGTTTTACCTATTATATGTACATATAAAATTCCAACCCACCTGCAACTGTATTTGAATCGTATCCTGCCTAAAAATAAATTCGCCACAAAATTGATATCGAAAAGGATGTGTAAAACCGCACGTAATACGAATCGGCGTTAATCACA
Source organism: Xylota sylvarum (assembly GCA_905220385.1). NCBI lineage: Eukaryota > Metazoa > Arthropoda > Insecta > Diptera > Syrphidae > Xylota > Xylota sylvarum. The sequence goes on from LR999958.1 coordinate 52,445,690, forward strand.
ATGTTTACTCTAACCCATAAGTCACATTTTTCCAATTCAATTCAAATTCGTCGATAACAAATCAGTCCTTAACCCCCCAATCGAAATCATCTTCAAGTTTTCACCTCCCACAAGTCTTACAAAAGCCTTTACATAATCCTCTGGCTTATATTATCGAAAGGGCACGATAACTAATTCCACGAAGAAAACCCCTTTTTTTAAAAAAAAATGTCTTACTCATGCACAACACGCGTAAGAGCAAGGGTCATCGATAACACATGCAAAGACATTCATATTCCTGACCCTTATCGAAGCACAAAATAAAAAGAAAGGAAAGAAATCATAAAAACCCGCATACAGATTTCCAATTCAAAAAATATTCAAAACCGCAAAACCACTGAAACTAAACTACTCTCTGGTATTCCCGAATGCCCAAAAGGACCCAATTGAAATACCAAGAACACACAACCCTTGTAAGCAAATACTGGAGAAAAAAAAAAAAACCGAAGAAGAAGAACCGGAAAAAAGTCCTTAATAAAGAGTCCTCTTTTTTACGCAAAAGACCTCTTCTCAACCGTATATTTGTTTGTTCTTCACGCACAATACACACAAAAAAAAACCAAAAAAAAAAGGGATGAGAGAAAAAATGTGATACTATATCAGGGAATATTTTTTTGAAGTACAATATCTGCTATTGAAATACTACTCGCATTTACATGTAAACGGCCTTGAACTTTTCCCATAAAATCCAGAAAATTATCCTTAAACCAGAGTCATTGGGCCGAAATCGAATTGAAAGCAATTTCCTTCTTTTTTTTTTTTTGGGGCTCAATCCACTCTATTTGTACATAAATCCGTTTTTTTTGGAGAAGAATAATCGATACAAGGAATAATTTCATTACAAATCGAATATCGGTTTTTCGTAAGCATGTACACGTGTGCGTGTATGCGTATACAAGGATATATAGACACAGTCATACAATTAATGTGCACGTACAAAACAATTTAATCACAACTGACATAGAGAGAGACCCATGAACTCGAGAAATTGTTTAGTACGTACGTAATGTATTGTATGTACTGGGTGGAAGGAAATCTAAGGACTTCTTCACTTGACTGGATAATTTTAAGTGAAAAATGTGGTCTCGATGTGGGTTTGACTCCTAATGGTTGCTGAGATACATGGCAGGCTTTTCTAAAGCATTTTACTCAGAATCAATATCATGGTTTGGTAATTGATGAACTCTTCCTCGGTATGATTAGGAGTAATCTTTGTTGAATTCGATTTCCTAGAATTTAATTGTGAATTAATATTACGATAGTAGGGATCGTATACTTAGTATTGAATGCATCTCTTGAAATCTTTAATAAACGTATGTACATCTTTCCACGTAGATCCTTAGCAACGTCATCCTTATTAAAAGATTTCTTTTTTTTTCAGATTAACAGAAGAAGCAAACGAGGATAGTCACCCATCCAAGATCTATTTAAAGGAAATAATTCTGAAATCAATAAAATATTGGCAAGCATGAAGGAGCACTGTCCTGTATTTTTCACAAATTGGAACATAGGGGGATGACATTGATGTCTATAAGCTCTGACATGTGAAGACATTTTTAATTTAACATCAATACAGCCAGCAATAAATCCGGTTACTCCCGATTGAATGCATCGTAAAAGCAATCTTGAAATCTGACAATAAGGAGCAGCCACTCCCACCATTTTTCCTGTAAATTTAAATTGCTGTAAAAAAAAACGTCACTTATATGGATGAATGATTCAAGGAGAAGTTTTCCTGTAAGAAATACATTTTTAAGTGATTAAAAGGGCGCAGCAAAAGTGTAGAAGAGATGACGTAGTCTAGGAATTATACAGGAAGTCCGCAAGGGTCTATACTAGCATGCATATTGTTGAATATTATGTACTATGTAGTATAGTGGCTGTCTGAGGCTTCAAATGGCAATTTTCTTATTGCCGGGTTAGGAAACATTTACCTGGAGCTGATTTCTTACAAACGTTCGGGAGCATACGTTTAATCTGCCTGGAGAGCCGTGTAGCACAGAATTAAGTTCGTAAGACACCCAATCGTCAATAGAGGACCTGACCAAGAATGCGGGAAGACCCAACGCTTGTTCAGGTCTTGAGAAATCATCCTGTTTTCGGAGATCTCATTTTCCGCAATCTCAGTGTGACCTGGAACCCAGACAAGAGTCAAAGAGTTTAGTTCTTGCATTCTCGAACTAAATATTTTGGAACTTGTGACGGGGTTGAGCAAGGCCTTAAGCGCAGCCTGACTGTTGCTACAGATGCTGATACTCCAACCCCGTCACCTATTCTTAACAATATAGTCGGCAGCCATTAGGATAGCATAGATCTCCGTTTAAAAAACAGAGGCATGTTTGCCTAGTGAAGTATAGTGTTATCGGTTTCCACGAAGACACCAGCACCGGACTCTTGACTAGTTTTGGAGCCATCCGTGAAGATTTAACTACAACCCAGTCCAGGTTCAGACTCTAGCCGAAGTCAGTCCTGAACACAAGGAAAGTTCTTTTTACTTTTGCATAGTAGGCGAAGTTCCGGTGTCATCAGACGGCATATCCATGGAACCAGGATCGTAGAATAAGTGTCATACTGATGATACCAAAAGCCACCCCGTCTATGATGCTACTTCGTCGAATAGATTCCAAACAATGTTAAGACAGCCGTTTGCGATATTCCACCAAGAGGACTGAAGATATCGGTCACATTCATTGGTAACTCCACTGCTATCCAAGAGCTGTTCAAGCGTATCTCCGAACAGTTTACCGCTTTGATGGTTACTCAAATGGGAAGTAAGTCAAGCAGAGCATCTAGAGCAAAGCCAGCCCTATTCGGGAAAGCTGCCGTCCAACCAAAAAAGACCGAGTTTCGTGCAGAAGGCAGTCACACCCTTACGCGAAAGCCCCATCCACTAAAAAGCCGTCCCATAAGCTAGAAAATGTCGTATCCTAGTCGCATAGATGCAGAGGACTTTTTTTTGGTGATAAGCCCCATGTCTTACCAAAAGCACCCTTACACTGCCAGAAAACTGAGAGCAACTTGGATGTCTTCAACTTAACATGATTTGCCCAAAGAAGGTTCTTATCAAGGACCACTCCCAGATATTTCGGTTCATCAGAGATCTTTATAGTGACGTGTTGTAGCACTGGCTGAGTCAGATCAGTCAGAATCCTCCTTCTCGTTCCTAGTGCAAAATTCATCGACTATGACTAAGGCTATCTGCGCGTTAGCACAGACAGTCTGTAGGCTTGACTCGACAGAAAGTATAGTAACATCATCCGCCTCAGCGTAGCCGTTTGAACTATTGAGAGTACGCAACAGAGAGTCAAGTACCATGCACCATAGCAGTGGAGACAGAACGCCACCTTGCCAAAAGCCTTTGTTAACAGCTGCCATAATATGGCCGCAACAGTCCGGATCTACAACCATAGTTCTATTCATCAGAATTGCCCTGATCAACCACACCAATGTCTCATTTACCCCGTGTTGTCTAGAGTCACTAATGCAATCAAACGTCGGATTGTCGAAAGCACCCCCTATGTCGATGAAAATGTCCATGGCCTATTCTTTCCTATCGAGCTTGTATTCAATTCTAGCAACTGGATTTAAAAGCGCAGTCTCACAGGATTTTCCTCGCTAGTATGCATGATGCATCTCAGATAGAGGGTGCATCCTCAGTGCAGACCTACGCACGTGAATCTCGACTAGTCTCTCCAAGCTTTTCAGCAAGAAGGAAGACAGGCTTATAGGTCTGAAACTCTTAGCGAGGGAGTAGTCATCTCTACCAATATTTGGTATAAAAGCCACCCGAACCGTATGCCAAGGTATAGAAATAGAAGCCAGTGACAAACACGTAATGAAGATTCTCTTCAAAGTTAGCAGCAACTGGTTTATACCCTGTTGCTGCAAGGCTGGGTACAATCCACCGATACTAGGCGATTTGAAGCTATCAAAGATGCTACAGTATACTTATTTGATAGCCTCATATGGTGTCACGGCCGATGCAATATAGCAGCTACGCCGAGGTTTGCGACTTAGATCAAGCTCAGCCTACAAAGGCGGGCTAGGCTGTGACCTAATAGGTATCTGGTTATACCAGAAAATTAGATTCCAGCAGAAGACTAAAAGTCTCCACGTCTCAGTGTAGGTACCGTCAGGTTTTCTAAGCGACTCCAATTAAGTGGTTTGCGACTCGACGATTAAGTGGTTTGCCGCTTTTGAGAACTTTGACCAATCTACTGGTTTCACCTAGAGTCTCGATCTTTAAACAAAGTGCTCTATAGTAAGCACTTTCGACAGGCGAATTAACTTCTTTCATTCCTTATGTATGGATTGGAGAAGGTTCCAGTTTCTATCTAAATTTGTCTTGTCTTAGTTTTTAACAATACAAGTCCACATGCCCAGATGGTATCATTCTGGCCAAGCTTCACCAATCAGAAGACATACTGCTCCCCTTGGCTTCAAGCTAACATGTTGTCTTAATATTATCTACATTCCCAAACTATGGACTGAGGTTGAACCTGTTTTTATACCCACAGTGGGAAACTGCTCGCACGTGGAACCAAAGGATCTATGACCTATTAGCCTTTTGTCCTAACACTAGAAAGATTGATGGATATCGTCCTACGCCAGAGCATGATTCCATCTGTATTCTCTGTGTCCCAACATGCGTTCTACAAAGACAAATCAGTCGAGACAGCCTTGCAGACGTTAGTGCTCATCATTGAAAAATCACTGAGCATCAATGAATTTAGCATATGGTCGCGTTCATAGACAATGTCAGATCTACGTCAATCATAGAAGCACTTGCAAGCCTGAAAGTGGATTCTTCGCTTGGAGTATGGATCAATCAATTGCTCCCACGCGGGATAATCAATTTGCAGCTGGGCGGCGCCTAGTCTAGAAGACTAATTAGTTGCGGAATCCCTCAGAGTGCCGTTTTTTCTCCTCTTCTGGGGAATCTAGTGGTCAACGGGATGTTATTGGACATAGAAAGGACTGGATGCAGAGTGCTTGCCTTTGCAGATGACATTGCTATCGCCGCCTTTGGAAAATATCCTGATACGCTCAAGGAAATCCTCCAATATGCTCTTTTACGGCTTACCAGATGGGCCTCAAAATGCGGACTAGGCCACCTCAAAACAGAACTTGTCCTGTTGTCAAAGAAATATAAAATCCCCTTATTGACCGTCCTACGATTAATGGCACCAGTCTCTCCCTTCAATCTATCATACTTGAACTAGTAAAGAAGGCAACTGTGGATGTATGTATTCTCCTGTTAAAAGGCCATAGGTAGGAACTTGGTTTTTTAACACTGGATGCACTTGTCCATTTTCAGGGCTGTACTACTGTGTGGCGTATTCGCCTAGTGGTCGGCTCTTAATAGGGCTACTCACCTCAATCTCCTATCTAAGGTGTAAAGATCTGCAGGTACAACTGATACAATAGTTATGCATTAAGAACTTCTCCTTCAGCGGCGCTGGATATTATGCCCCACCTGGTTCCCCTCGATAGTCCTGGCAAGCAATTTGTTTGGAGTGCTGCTATCTGAATTAAATCCTTCTCACAGTGGTCTAGCTATCATAAGAGCCACTCTTCGATCATTGATCTCCTCAATTTCACCCTAGAAGACATCGAGTACACCCCGCCGACCCTATTATTTGACCGAAACTTCCTCACAAGCATCTCTGTCCGAAGTGAATGGGTCACTGCTCCCTCCTCTGAGGACAGATTAGTCCACTTCTACACGGATGGCTCCAAGACTGACGAGCATCTCTTTCCCTAATATCAAAATACAGATTCACCTAAATAAGTGAGAGCTGTCCACATATATAAAAGATATCGAAATCCTTGGAATATTACTTACCAGGTAGTCATGAAGTAGTTTAAAAAACGCAGCTTCAATCCCCACTTGCCTAGGGTTTTTGCAAAATATTATTGTAGGGATATTTTCACATCAACAGAAAACCTCGTTTGGAAATAAAGATACTTGTAGAATCACCTAACATTCCTGCGCTGGCCACAGTGGAATTAGTAAAGCACCGAGCCAAACCATATCCCAAACATAGCACACAAGACAACAATGAACTCATGTTCAGATACGTTTAGTTAGTACAACAGACGCATGTTGTTTTGTTGACAAGAAACAACACAGTTGCCCTAAGGCTTACCCTTTAGTCACACTTAAAGTATCCCTTCTCTTTTTCTAAGGTCACGTACCGTATTTATTTCATTTTCGAAGATCGGATGTGTGATTTGAAAGGACACTAGTCTAACAAGACCGGGTTAAAAAAAAATATTTTTTTATGTACAAATATCGATTCTAGTTAACTCGGAATAAACAACATACCCTTTTTTAAAGTAGAAGTGTATCTGTGAGTAAATGGCTACCGATTTTTAAGCCAACACCATCATACATAGTAAACCCAAATTTTGTATATGCTAATCTTATCTAGTCCTTGCAATCAGAAAATTGACACTATTCCCAAAAGAGGATCAAAAATTATTCTCTCTATACAGACATACATACATAGATACATAGTTGACATACACAGCCTTTTGCCATAACACTTTTGAGTTACTCAAGATAATGAAAATAAGAATCATCTCCATGGAAAACAAAACAAAAGGATGGGGATCTCCCGAGTCATTAGAATAAAAAGGGTAAATGAATCCTCTAAAGGGAAAATATCTTTTCTGTCGCGCACTTTGCTAATGTGTTTGTAAAATTGCTGCGTGACATTCGAAAGGAAATCCTTCAAGGATATCGGATAAAGTGAGCCAAACAGAGACATTTTCAAGAAAGGTGGGTAAAATGAACGACTTCGAACGGATATCCTAATCTTTGCCTTAATTATCGCATCTCGTCATCTCATCAAGTTTTCCGGTTTTTCTTCTTTTTTTTCTTTCGCCTCCCCCCTTTCTTTCTACTTCTACTATCTGACAGATACGAATAGGTATACTCAACAACAGCATTCGTGATGATAGCACTAGAGGGAATATAACAAATTAAGAAATTGAGTGAAAGTGTTTCTAATGTCCGCTGTCATTCTTGTTTCCCTTTCCAATTGTTTTTTTTTTTTTTTTTTCTTTCCTCTGTATATTTCATTTGCAGAGATTTCCCGTGGAAATGAAAAGAAAACAAAATAGAAAATATCAGTAAACAAACCCTTGTAGGCACAAGGCACAATCTTGTGCCGAGATTAAAACTAAAAATAAACATACAGAAAAGCTACAATCCGTCTGGAACGGATCGTATGATACCCTATCCTCCTCTCTATAAAGTGGGCGTGGCCAAATTGCATTTTATACTCAAATATAGCTATAATGTCGAACGTTTGAGGATGTTACATATAAAATTTTATCAAAATAGGTTTTTTGATGATAACGCCCCCAAAAAGTGGGCGTGGCCAAAACTGTTCTATGGGTGAATTGTAGGGAATCTAAATACCCAAATATTTGGTCTTAACAAAATTTTTCGGTTTCATATAATTTAGTGAAGTTATAAAAAAGTAGGAGTGGCAGTGGGCGGATGTAAAAAAATTTTACACTAGTATTGTATCTTTTTCTCGGAAGCCCAGATATGAAATTTCAGCGTCCTAGTTAAAAATTGAAGGCCCAAAAATCGGTTTTGTGATGAAAACGCCCCCAAAAAGGGGGCGTGGCCAAAACTTTTGTATGGGTGGATTGTAGGGAATCTGAATGCCTAAATATTTGGTCTTAACAAAATTTTTCGGTTTCATATAATTTAGTGAAGTTATGAAAAAGTGGGCGTGGCAGTGGGCGGATTTCAAAAATTTTTACACTTGTACTGTATCTTTTTCTCGGAAGCCCAGGTATGAAATTTCATCGTCCTAGCTCAAAATTTAAGGCCCAAAAAGCGGTGACATACGGACGGACGGACGGACGGACGGACGGACGGACGGACGGACGGACGGACGGACGGACGGACGGACGGACGGACGGACGGACGGTCATCGCTCAATCGATTTCGCTATTGATGCTGATCACGAATATATATACTTTATATGGTCTATCTCGATTATTTCTCTATGTTACAAACTATGTGTCAAACTTAATATACCCTTAGGATAGGGTATAAAAACAAAACCATCAAGGGAAGGGAAAAATACCGGAAAGAAGGAAAATAAACAAAAACGCAGAAGGAAATCTAAATCATTGCATATTTAATTTGCACTTTCATTTAGTTTTAGTGGTTGTGTTGCAGCTCGAGGGTGGTAGTAGGGGAGGCACTCACCCCCTTTAACAGATAAACCAACAATGGGAGATGAACGCTTCCTTTGGCGTTGTTTGTAATGATGTTGCTGTGTGAATTAGAACGATGAAAGCGAAGAACAAATGGTTTCCTTCCGGTTTTCTTTTACTTTTCTCGCTTTGTTTTGTTTTGTGTTGCTTTTACTTTTTTTTTTTTTTTTTGTGTTGTCCTTGTTTCATTTCTCCTTTTTTCTTTTTTTTTTTTTGATGTCGATGTCTTTTGTTCATTCGTTTGTCCACAAGGGAAATCAGCATTCAAGGACTTTATGATATTCTTTTTATTTTCCCTATTTGTATAGTTAGGGAAGGGAATGGTAGGCGGGTCCTTATGACGGGTGACAAAAGGGTGGTGGGGGATAATGTTTATGTTTCATTTTCGAAATAACTGAGTAGCTTTTTAAATGGGACGCTAAATATTTGCAGCGCTTTTTTTATTCTCATTTTTTTTTTTCGTTCTCTTCCTTCATTCCCTTTTTTTTTTTTATTATTTTATCTCGCTTTTTGGGGTTTCTCGTAGTTTTGTGCTTTGTACGCTGATTTTGGCTCGAAGGATCAAATGTCAGTCTCATTTGTATAATGGCCGTAATCTTTGCGCTCCTATCTAGGGCAGCAGTTCTGTTATGTTGGTTAGAATTAATTTTTTTTTTGTTTGAAATTGAAATGCTTAGCTATTTGTATTGAAATTTATTGTCACTTTTTCATTAGTGGGATTTACGGGTAAGCCATCCGAGAGAGTTAGAAATCTCGTTGCGAAAAAAAAAAAAATTAAAAAATAAATTATATTACTGTGGGCCCAACAAAAAGGACAATGAAAATAAAAATCAATTTGTTTTGACTAGATAATACATTTTGGAAAGTTTTTGCCTTTTGCTCTGGTGTCGAGTTGGGAAGGAAATACAGCACATGTATCTGTATAGAGCAAGGACTTATTTCATAACATATAGAGTCATACCCATGTTTTCTCGTGATACATTCCCATTAACCCATACTAGACTCTTACTCTAATTTTGGAGAGATTTTGATTTAAATGCAAAGTTATACTCACTCAGAGGACATTTTCGTAACTAGTTGTGAAAACTTTGTATCGTAAACGAACAATTTTGTAAAAGCATTTCTAGAAACCGATAGCTGACATTCCTCTAATGTTCGGACCTTTGGAAACTCAATAAAAGAGTAAAACTGAATCTTTCAAATCGTTAAGGGAAGACAAAATTGGCAAACTAAAAATTGGCGCCGCAGCTGCACCAATACCATGATGAATATCACAGTCAGTGGCGTATACCCGAATACTAGTGTGCATCTTCACCGCATAATAACCAAAGTCCATAAAGGATTTCATACCTCCAGGGCAAAAGGGAACGGAAATAGGATCAGTAAACTTGATGTAGACAACAGAATCAGCAAAGCCAAAACTTCCTATCATAAATCTGGAAGAGTTTATGTTTATAGGCCCAACACTAAGCTGCGACTGTTCCACTTGCATTGGCGCCACTAGTGCTACGAGAATCACACCTACTGCAGCACTGGGGGCTATTCTCAATCTACTTCTATACTTAAGAATAAGTCAGTCAAATAGTTAGAGACAAAATACAACGCCTCATTCTATGATCCTGAATAAATACCCAGGAGATGTGCCCACCACGGATTACCTGACTCCGAAACTAGATTTCAAGAGACCGAATCTGCAACACTTGGTTCATTGAAGGCTGGTAGTTGATTTGTGCTCATACTACCGAGACTATCAAAGAAGATGTTCTGAAAAGCTTTGAAAATTTACTTTACCAGATAGGCTTAAAGAGCGTGCCATTACCTTACATACTGGTGTACTTTGCGAACATGAATATTTCCAGAAATATTTTTCTATCTGTTCAAGCGAAGATTATAAAAAACACATGTCTCCACACCAGATTCTGCAACATAGACAAGACAATATAAGGACCTTACCAGGCCTTTGTGATTCAGGAACAAGATTGTATACTGCCCCTACTGTTATCTTTAGTTGTTATCTACATTGTAAATCGAGAACAATAAACTGAGGGAAACTTGGGAATAAAATGGGACTATATCACCATCAATTACTTTCAAACTCCAACTGAATGGAGATACGGACTTATGGCGATAAATATGGGAAGCAGCATATTAAGTTAGATTAGGTATTTGGAAAGGTAAACGAAAGTAATCTATGATAGCCCTGGACAAGTGTCGTCTGAGAAGTATATTCCTGAGGAGGATGAAACTTACGCGGCCAAAGGCTAGTGATGAAAATACGTACATATATATATGAAAACACAGACGTTCCCAAGTTGGCCTCTCACTATCAACAACTACGTTGATGGGTGCATAGAACCTCGGCTGGTAACCAACCCCTTTGGAAGGTTGTTGGTGCTAACAGACGAGAGGGGGCAAGATTTTTTCAGTATAGCACTTCCTCTTGCTGTAGGAGGCAGCGGACGAATTCCCTAGATGAAATCAACGGTGGCCTCTACAGTTCGAATCAGATCGAACGAGCTATAGGGATCTCCAATACTGAGCCAAATACAAATACAAATTTTTGGCGCGACAGGTCCATGGGACCCAGGGCCTAGCTTCTCACAACCATTCGTGTTGTGCGTGTTATATTCTTTACATGAATGGAAGGGGCCTACTGTTTAATGCCGGATCCGAACGTCAGTTTTTGTTTTGAGAAGCTTTTTCATGACAGTTTTACTCTCGGATGTTTGTCAGACGCTCGCGAGAGGTGGGGCCGTGAAAGAAATTTTAGGTGTTCTTTGGGGATTGAACCTGGGATCCCTCACTCCGTAGTCCAATGCACTAACCACTTAAACCACGGCGCCAAATACTGAGCCAGGGTGTTGGAAAAGAGATCATGGCAGATGAACCCTTAATGGGCCAACGGCAGCGCTCATATCCCAAAGCAGATAACTGACTCCGGAAGACCAGACTCTTGTCGTATGGGTATAAAAGGGAAATGGCCCTCCAGGTTGGGGGTCATGCGTCTTGATAATTTCCTTACCATGGAAAAAATTATTAGTTCGGAAAAGGACGGATTAATTGTTGACGACCCTGTAAAACGGAAAAAAAGGACAACAACGTTCGAATCTACACGTGGAATGTTCGAAAAAAGAGCAGACCACGTGCAGTCGAACAATGAGCGGAAGCCCTAGACTACTATAAAGTAGATATCATCGTTGTCCAGGAAATGAGGTGGTATGAGCCGGGCAAAAGAAGAATGAAAAACTGTGACATATACTATGCTGATTACTATAGAGAACAGAAGCGATGTCTATTTGGGTCCGGATTTGTTGTAAGCAGCAAACTTCGGTATGAAGTCTTGAGCTTTAGACACGTCAGTCAACGCCTTATAACAATCCGCATCAAGACAAAATTCCTTAACATCAGCCTGATAAGTGGTCATGCCCCCACAGATGAAAGAGATAAGTATTTCTACGAGCTCCTCGATAAAATATATAAGCAATGTCTTAAGTATGACGTTCAAATCGCCCTAGGTAATTTTAAAGTCAAAATAGGAAAGGAGGATATCTTTGGTAGCACCATTGGAAAGTAGGTGTAGTCTACATGACACCACGTTTTGGAACGGATTTATGCTACTTGCCTTTGCTGCGGGACATAATGTAACTATAGCTAAAACCAGGTTTCCTCATCTCAACTGCCATAAGCGACAGCCAAATTGATCATGTTGCGATCGACTTAAGTCACTCATACAGTATTCTAGATGTCCGAACATTCCGGGGGGGCAACATAAACTCGGCTCACTAGAAGTAATCAGAAACGCCGCAACTGATGTGCTGCATTTCATTCGACAACTCCCATGGAAACCCTAGTTTGATGAAGAGCGCCGGTAAGTATAAGCAGTAAAATAACTCGCCTATGAAGCGGCGGTCCACAGAAGTACGAGAACGGCTTCCGTCCACCCGACCAGAATGAAGTAAGGGTAGCAATATCCAAATTCAGGCCCAACAATGCTTCTGGACCAACCTAACTTTTTAAGGCAGCGGGTGACTTGGTGGAGAGCATACACCAACTCATTTCCAAAATTTCGTCGAGGAAAAGGATGCCTGATGAATGGAAACTCAGCATCGTTTGCCCAATCCACAAGAAATCGGACAGAACGTCACAATAGACAACTATTACTTTGAAAGAGTAAGGAGCTTTATCTACCCCTGCTGCGCTGTAAATTCTGGCAAGAACACCGCATCAGACATCAAACGAAGAGTTACACTTAACAATCACTATTTCTTTGGCCTAAGAAGGCAATTGCGTAGCAAAGTCTTCATTCCGAGAATTTCGGAAAGGAAACCTGCACCAACGCCGGTGTCCATCTTGGAACCATCCGTGTATATGGGTACCGTTGATCCATTAACTGGTGGTTGTTTTTCTTGCCATTCTTCTCTACTGGGAAAGTAAGTGACGAATGGTCTTGTAAAGTCAAGACGGGGGGCTATGTAGTCTGCGCATACAATATTGCGCGCATATTTCTGTAGAAACTGTGCGTGCCATATCATACTGGGTTTCCAGCTTCCAGTTTGGCTTATTCGAAGGGCACTACTTGCGGCGGATTCTTGTACAAAGAGGTCTAGGGGTTTAAGGTTGAGTATTGTTTCCGGCCCCATTATAGGGGTGCTTTTCATTGCCCCAGTGGTGCCAATACACGTCATTCTTCGAATTTTTGTCATGATCTTAAGGTTGGTGGCTTTTTTCGTCGTTTATCACCAGACCAAGTTGCCATACGTTAGTATCGGTCTTACTACCGCCGTGTAAAGCCACATGATGATTTTAGGGCTTGGACCCCAGGTTTTGCCGAATATTCCGACACCACCTATTATGCTCCGTAATGACTTCTATCAGTATAAAAAGGGATTGCATTTCCGTTTGCAAAAGGCTCTCTGTCCTTCATTTGTCGAAGAAAGGTTTTATTCTTCTTGTGGTCACACAAATTTCTAGACAGGAACATCTGTTGTTTCTCTCCCTAAGGCTCTTATATTTTGTATAAAACTTCAGTGTGTAAGGCGGGATGATCACCGACGGGTCGGCTTGTTTTAAACTAAATTTCTTTCTTAAAATTGACTTGAATTCAAGGATTTCTCATTACTTGGTACATCCTCATGACAAGCTATCTAGCAAATTGTAACCATTTGCTGTGTTCTAAGAACCTTTAACTTAACGAGGCAAGTAGAATGGACAGATATTGATCTTATTTATCACAGGAAATGCGATTACGCTCTCGAGTGTTGTTGTGAGTGCTTCACCACAACGACTTAACCCATCAACAAAGAAGGGTTAATAAGAGGTCCTTTTCTTTTCCTTAAGGACCATTTAATTATCTCTTTAGTTCACTTCAGCTGATGTAGAGTAGGAACATAACAATATGTCTTCGACAGAGGCTTATTCTCAATCTTTCTCTTAATACTTGTATGGTCTTGCCAATATGGAAACTCATAGAGTAATGATACATCATGAGCATACGTTTCTTTTTGCAGGGCTTGAGTTCATTAAAACAAATGAAAAATCTGTCTTCACTTTTCAAATTACAACACATAATTTACAAATATTTATTTTTTTTTTTTTTGCTAAATGGGAGAAAAATAAATTCTCGAAATCCTTGAGCATTTTGTAAATTACTTTTTAAATAGAACACAACACCACCAGGTCGTAGACATATTATTACTCTGCACGTACTCATCAATCATTATAATTCACATTTAAGTCGCACGAAATTCATTTTCCTGCCAATAAACGCACATATCTACTACATAGGATCATGCCACACACATATACAATACGCATACGGAACCGCATTTGAATGGAAAAGGAAAATCATTTCAGCCATTCTTCAGCGGCCTTCTAACCCACCACCACCCACTGGTGCCACTCGCGCCACAATACTGGTATTCATTATGAACAACTTAACATACATTAGGATTCCTCATCATATCACTGCACGGGTGGAACAGAACACAAAAAAATATAAAATACAAGAAAATCATTTTGACAGGCCTTGCGCCTGGCTTGGGGTGGTACACCCCATAAATCGTAATAGAAAATGATTTTTCTCATTTTTTACGGATGGTACTGCTGAATCCGTTCACCCTAGCTCAGCTCCTCTCTGGCCCACTCCACATAAAGGATTTTTTATTTTTTTTTTAGGTAAAAACTGAGAGCACAAAAGAAGAATGAAAGCAAAAAAAAAAAAATACCAGCAAATGTACAAACGTTAACGGAGCTAGGAACAAAGAATAAATGTATTACCCACACTCTGACTGTTGTGTGGCGCCTTCAATAGCTGGGTGGTTACTTTTACTCCCATAGACACAAGCAAATCACGCAAAGGACGAAACAAATGCCTGTTCAGCAGCGCACCACCTCATTTCATGATGAATTACCAAAAAAAAAAAAAAAAATAACAGAAAAAAAGTAGGAAAACAGTAGAAAATCTTGCACACATACACTCCGATACACACGTGTAGAAAAGCCCTCGAAAGACCTATCTGTTCATGGTTGTTGCCAAAAGTGATTTCTCAAAGTTTTAGCCACTGCCAATAGGTGGTGGTTTCTAGGAAGGATGCAAAACAATAAGGAGTGGAAGAAAACAAACAATGGTATAGGAGCGGTTGGTGAACGGGAAATGCCAGCAAACCACTCAGGATTTCGGATATACAATGGTTTTTCTTTCGTCGTTAGTGTATGCAAGGATTCACAGCTTTCACAGTGGTGAGTGTGCAAATGGAAAAAAAAAAATCTGTACAGAGGTGTGCCCTCATATCCATTTGGCTGATGTTTTGAGTGTGTACGGTACTGGTAAGAACCTAAATCTATGCAGTTACATACATAGTTTCTATTTTCAAGTTCTTTTTTCATTTTTTCAGATCCTGCAAGGTAAAGTTTTGCATACTATTAAATGAAGTTCATATTTATGTACATAAATGTATTCACAGCAGTCTTTCAGTTTTTGTATTAAATGTATAATTTCTAGCCATGGAACATGACTGACCTTTTATCCGACTAACTCGCGTAAAGAGATGAAAACTGGACCAAGTCCAGCAAGGAGATCCTAGAGCTTCTTAAAAAAAAGGTAAACAGAGGTATTTTGTAGAAAACTATAAGAGATTCCAGTTTCTAGAAACAGATGATGTTGTTAACTCCCTAGAAACTACAGTGAGCAGTATATAGCTTCTGGTATCGATGGTATTTTTTCAGTTGAAGTCCAACAGAATTTTATTGTATTAAGAACCTGGCTCATCACTATCTTTACGGCTCAATCATGAGTGAAGAAAGTACCATATAAGCAAAATAATAAAGCACTCCAAAAGGATCTTGGAGCGTACAACCAATCCATGAGCACTCATACATTACACAGTCAGCGTTGCGAACAAATCTACACAAATAATGAACATTTTGAAAAACGACTGAAGTGGGAGATAACAAATTTTAAATGCGATTACAAATAACCAACGATCCTTTCCAAGATGAATATACATATACAAGTAGATAGCTGAATAGTCGAACATAAGGATACCATGGATGTTTTAGTGTCACGGACAACTTAGAAGAATCTATCGTGGCATGATCACGTATCCGACATCTTAAAGTTGATATTCTTGAAATTAGGATTCACATACATACCTATGCATATACATATGTAGTTAATTAATGATATGCTACAATAACACAATAACAAACAGGACTATAGTTTCGACTTTCACACATGAAGATAATAAAAAAGGTCTATCGACTTTGCATCGTAAACTGTGGAGAGAGCTAGTATTTGGACCAAAATTCACAAAACATATACAGACGCACCAGCACATTTCAGGCCGAAATATGCTATGTAGATAGTTACGTCCTAATTAGTCTTGGAAAAGAATGCAGGCCCAAGTTCTTAAATTTTGTATGGAAATGCCAATAGAAATAGGTCAGAAATAACAATGTAATAGTCTACTGGAGCCGGGAATCCACGGTTGCAACTTAAGGTACCGAAGAAACAATCAGGCAAGACGAAGGGCACCAGTATCCTTCATACAGAATAGGGAATTGTTGAAGGGAATTCAGAAGAATGGAGAAAAATAGGATCAGAACTTGAAAAATTCGAACCGGGCTAAGAAACCTTAAAAATAAATTCATAACAGACTGAAAGCATTCGATAGACTAAAAAAGAAGAAGCTACATATATATCCTAATACGTTTCTAAATGGGGCACTGCAAACTAAGGGAACTAGTTAACGCTTAGGAAGATTCCTAATTCCTAAGATTCCATGGGGTTTATCCTGGATTCAAAGATAATTTTGATGGGACCATCGAATTTCATTCGTTTGGTGTGGCTGAGCTAATGTAGTGGCCTTGGCTTTTTGGACTACATCCACATCTTGGTCCACCGCGTATTCTAAAATAAGCTATAGCTTTCCTTATAGGATCTGGATAGACTTACCATAGCGCAACAAAATTCAGTTCATCTAGGGAAAAGCTAAAAACGTGTTCTTCCTGACTCTCATTGCATCGCATTTTCTCCAGTACTGCCAAGACTGCAAATTCAGTCAGTACCTTGAGTTGATGAATACTGTCACACTCAATGAATATATGATGAGTCTCGACTTGAATATCATAAGTATTTTGCAGAATTTATTTGTCGCATACCAAAAGTCACACTTTTATTTCCAACTAGTCTGTTGCAGTACATTGGATATATCCTTGAGCAGGTCTATGACTCGATAATTGGCACATAACAGATATATAATTGGCTTGTCTGTATCATATGGAATTGATATTGCAGACAAGCTTTCAGAGGAGTATGCAGCCAGAGGAAGTTGAGAAAAACAGATTCTCGGTAGGTAAAGAGAATCCGAAAAGAAGCCAGTAGTACATACCGAAGGAGACCAAAACTGCAACAGATGCGTTTGTACACCAGTGAATGAAGGAAACCCCAGTTTTTACTCCATATTTACTCCAAGTCAAGTTTTGAAAGAGACAAACGAATCTTAAAGTCAAACCAAATCTTAATCGACTTCGAGGTGTTATATGGTACAAAACAGCGTCAGAATTTTCGAAGGGCTTATGACCCACCCGGATGTGTGGTATGTGTGCAAATTACACAAACTACTACACCGCTTCACTAGAGCATTCATTCGATAGTTAGGAGTCACCTAGAATTAGTCAAACTACTGGCGGCAGTAGTCTCTTCAAGGTAATGTGAACAAAGCGGTGAAGTGGAGCGAAGCGGTGCAATAGTGTACAATTATGTACCATTTACTCCTTTGAATGAAGGTGCAAATCTTAGCCGTGTAGGCATTGCTGAGATCGTTTAGATCATTAAATTATAGCCTTCCTAATGTTGGTGAGTGCAGGGCCAATGTATAAGAGATGACTAATGGCCTCATCTTCCTCTACGTCCCTATAACTTCTACAGAAGTCGTTATAGGGAATGCCCAATCTTTGAGCATGTCTTCCTATACCACAGTGTCTTTTATATTTGAGAGGGTTCCTCTCTTATGTTTTAGGATTCCGCTGGACCTGGTCTTATTTAGAGTTGGCCACAGCACCCTAGCGATATTGCATTGGTCGAGTTGATGCTATCGATGATTGCCCTTAATGACCACACCGGCGTTGATAAGATATTTGGTTAATACATCGATGCCGGTGACACTTAAACTATTTAAACCACAGGAGCCTCGTCGAGCCAGTTCGTCAGCCTCAGGAATCCCTGGTATGTCACATTGACCTGGTACCCAACAAAGGGTGAGGTTGTACTGTCCAACTTTCTCGCTAAGAGATATGCGGCAGTCTTTCACAGTCAAGGAATTTGATGGCTGCCTGCCTGTCAATGTATATGACAATATCCGATGCTGATGTAGTCAGTCAGCTGCTTGACGAATGGCAGTGACTTCAGTTGGAAAAATGCTGGAATTGTTTGGAATGTTAAAGCAGAGATGGAAAACCAGGTCTTCTGAGAACCTTCCAGCGCCGACTCCGTCCTCGGTTTTGGACCCATCCGTACAAATTGATAGCGATTCTTGGTGCAGGACATCCCTGTGTGTTCATTCAATTCTGTTTGGTATTGAGAATTTGTAGACCACATTAAAGTTGTATTCAGTGCGCAGGTGGTCGGTGACCTGTGGAAGATGTATTCTGGCATGTCCAGTGCGTTGCTCCTTCCATTGTTTGGAGCTTTTCAGTCTTATAGCTGAGCAGGCAGCAAGTTGTTTTCTGACGTTGTCATTTGGAAATAAGTGGAGCATTTGGAGCGCTGCTGTAGAAGAGGTTCTCAGTGCACCAGTAATACTGAGACAAGCGACTCGTTGAGACTTTGCTATTGTAGATAGGTTGGAATTCTTCTTCAGGGCAGGCCACCAAACCAGTACTCCATACAAGACTATCGGTTTTATTACCGAGATGCATAGCCAGTGCATAAGGTTTGGTTGTAGGCTCCCAGTACAACCTACTGTCTTTTTGCATATACATATATAGGGACTATCTTTCGACTATCTTTTCTCTTCAAAGAAGCTTGCAGTCAATCCTTAGGCCTAGGTAAGTGGCACTATTTGAGAGGATAAGGGGGTGATTCTTAGCTTTGATATATTAAAGTCAGGAAGTTTGTATTTTCTTGTGAACAGGACCAACTCAGTTTTCGTCGAATTAACAGAGAGAACACAGCTTTCAGTCCAGTTTGTAGTTTATTAAGAGCATACTGCATGACATCGGCCAGTGTTAGCGGGTATTATCCTGCAACCAATATAACGACGTCATCTGCGTAGGTGATAAATTTGCATCCAGTTTTTTCTATTTTCATAAGGACTTCGTTGAGCATTAGATTTCATAGTAGTGCAATACTGTCCCTTACTTCTTACAGGGTACTTCGGTGTGCAGGACCATGAATTTTGATTGACTCACGGAGTTCAGTCGGAACGCAGATTATCGCCTTCGGTCTGTGGGGGATCAGACTCCGGTCTACTGCCGTAAGCTTGCCCAGATTTAACCTATACCTACTACTGATACCAGTGGTGATGAAGAAATCTACCGAGTGGAGAGTTTGAATGTATTGTAGTTCGCTCGTAAAGGCAGCATACTTTTCTTTCATTCTCTATCATTTCTCGTAGTAGATACTTCGTTCATCGTCCGACAGATCGTGACGAACGAGGCTATCCTTAACTATCTCTGAAAGAGTTTTGGAGCTCGTTCAGTTCCTCGTCATCTTCGAGGAATTGGATTCCTTGTCTGTGGATATGCGCCTTTTGGGCTATGACTTTTGATAAGTAAAAACCAGGAGGTTATTAAATATGGACCGATACTTATTCGTACAATGTGTTGAAATAGTGAAAATTCACTACAAAAACGGTGAAAATATTACGAAAACGTTTCGCAAAGTTCGAACTGCTTTTGGTCATCATCAAGTGCCTTCTCGCACAACTATAGTGAATTTATTCGATAAATTTGAACCTATCGGACAGGGAAGTGATGTGAAGACTCCAACTCGTCTTCGTTTGGCAAGTTCAGATAAAAATATAGCCGCCATTACTGAGAGTGTAACTGAAAACCTAGGTGTGTCCATTTTGAGACAATCACAGGAATTTTGCATAAAGATCTTGGCCAACATTTGTATAAGGTCCAGTTCACACAAGAATTAAAGCGATGAATATGTGCGGGAAATGAATGAACTAGACCATGATTATTTACGCAAATTTATTCTGAGTGATGAGGCTCATTTCCATTTATCTGGGTACGTAACCCAACAAAACCGTCGCATCTGGGGCGATGAAACCCAACCGAAAACCGAAGAAAAATAGTGGAACAACCTCTCCACCCACATAGATTAAAACCAAGGCCGCTCCCAATCAGTACATCGATTTGTCTCAAAAAAAAACATGTTGTCGGGGTGCACTTAACCAAAACATCTATCACTTTACCAAACAATTCACCAACAACTGTCAGTGAGACTCAAAAAGGCATTTCTAAAGTTCTGTATCCCACAAATCGCTTTATCCAGAAACTTCAAACTTTACTACTCACATGTACATACATATGTGCCTTTCATATAACCTAGCTAAGAAAGTTAGCACTTCAATTCAATGTGGTACGAAATTGCTGGCAAAAAGTTTTCTCATCAATACGAATTCTTCACGAAAAATTCTACAATCATTCCCATTGCATCTCCATTCCCAAATCTTATCCGGAAAGTTCTCCCACTTACACCTACACTAGACACCCAATGGCGAAGCCATAGACACCTGTTCACTCTCGCCCATACATACTATAGCACAATCAATTAATCCAATCCATCCGACCGACAATGACGACGACGACGACGACGCAGAGAAATTCCATTCCAAGTATGTCAGTCTTCCCCACAACATGACTTACTGGTACTGGTGGACCGAAATACCTCGCCCAATCATCCGAAAGACCATCTTAATGAGAATTCAGCCCCAAGTGTAATTGATTGCATTGTTTGTGTTACTATTGTCGTTGCCATTTCTCACAAAAGTTAATAACCAATGTCGGCCCACTTCATCCAACGAACACAAATAAATTGTCCGCCTTCACAGCGTGTCGTGCAATCATGAAATCTCTCTCCGACACAATATTTGCAGTCACTAAGGCAGAAAATTGTCCCTAATTTCTTATGAATCCCACTCCCACGAAACACAGTTGAAAAAAAAAAAACAAAAATGCCAGAAAATAGAAATTACACTAACTACCCCTAATGCCAACCCCAACCGCCGCCGCCGACAAAACAAAAAAGCAAACCAAAAGACAAACGTAAAGCAAACATCAAGCAAAATGAAAAAGCAAAGAAGAAGCAGAAAATCCGAATAGAAAACAAAAAAACAAACGCACAGGACACACTGAAAATCGCTTCCATTAGATTCAACAGCGTATAAAGGACACCTCATCGCGTCCACCCCCACGCTCGGGGAATGCTCTCCTCAAATCCGTCATCAGCCAGCAAACAACAATTTCCAGAAAAACGCTCGCACACTCGACAACGACGACGACGACGACGTATAATTTGTGAGTTTCCACTCCGAGTAGCAATTAGTGGATATATCGGCCATTTGGCGCTGTTATTACCCGGATTTGCGTTCTGCGTTTTGCTTACCCATTTCCTTTCGGCCAGGACACTGGGACCTGCCAAGAAAGCCATTGGGACACAAATCGCTACCAGGGGAGATTCTGCTGCTGCTTGCTCCCGGGTAATGTCGGTGGCACATTTTCATTAATTGTACCACATCCGCTGATTTATAATGCGATTTACTTATTTGAGTACGAGATATTTAACTGCTGCTTTGTCCTTATGTTTGTGCGCGGAATAATGACAGCCAAAGGACTGGGAAGTAATGGTGGGGAATATAATTACGATTTCTGAGAATTTTCATACGCGCGCTGCAAAGCCATAAAGTCAATTTCTCAGGAATTACGTTTTCTTTGTTTACCCTCGGGAATATCTGGCGGGGTTTGTTGTCCACAAATCCATCGAATATAGTGTCTGCGTTGCGTATTGTTCTAAATAAATAATCTGCTTAGTGCGCACATGTGTGGCTGTTAGGCGATAGCAAATTAATTCAAAATTTTCTTTTTTTTTTTTAAAGCCGCAGGGGTTTTGCTTTATGCTTTCATCGATTTGTTGAATGCATCATTGCTCCTGTGCAATTTCATGGTTGAAGTATTGATTCCTAATGATGTGCATCGTTAATGCAATGCTGATGGCTTCTTGGCGCCACAAGCAGATGTTCGGATTACTCCATTGAATGTGGTAGTTTTACAATGATGGATAGTTTTTTAGCATGTACCTAGTTCGAACAGGAGTTAGAAAACAGTTCGTTTTCAAAAGGGATCGTAAATACTTTACGGAAACGTTAAAGCTCTCGGTCATTCGTCGTCCTTGTAACTTTTACACTATATGGTAGAAATACGCATCCAGACATATATAGATACGTATATTTTTAGAAAGGAACTTGAAGTTGTCGATCACAACTAAAGTAAACATATTTGTATAACACTCTCGGAATTTTTTTGTACAATTTTAAAATCTATAAAAGACCTTCATGCAATGCCCTGACAAGCCTCTTCTATTGAATATAAAGGATTTTTCAATTGGAACTCTCCATTTTGCCAATGGTGTTTCTCAGCTATACGGGTATACTTCCCATTGGAAAAGTAGGTACAGTCTTCAATAGCGAAATTTCGTGTTCGGATACGACAACTTTATGTGCGCGGTTGTCCGATGTTCATCTCAAAAACATTCTCAGTGAGCGCCCATTTCTGACTCAATACCTTGGTGAATAGGCAATATTGTCGCATTTGGGCAAAACAGCAACCCGAAGCCATTCACTAAACGTACATAGGTACAGTCCCATAATTTGACAGTTTGGAGCTGGTTTCCAACTGGAAGGGTCTTCTTCTTCAATGATATTGGAAACACAGTCAAAGTCAATAGAGATGGATATCGGACTATGATGACTGAATATATTTAGGATAAATTGGATGAGATGGAGTAAAGGCATATGCGGTTTCAATAAGACCTCACCACACATATGTGCAACTATTGTCATCAATAAGGAATCTTTGACTCATTTGGTGAAGACTAGAGGTATTGTTTACTATGGTTTTGACCCTATTACCATATATGTAAAGAAGGACGAAGAGTCTGATTTGAGCAAACTGACCCAATCCTTCGGATCCGATTCCTTCTTTAAAGAGCGATAACTCCCAAGCGTCATTTCTTGCGTAGAATCCGTCTCTGGTCGATGAAGACGAATTGGCGGACATGGAGAGGGACGGCAACTTTGACAAATTACAGACGCTTTTGATAGACGATGAACAGTTGGAATCATCCTCAGACTCAGAAGCTCTAAATTCCACTGTGGTGGAGGTCTAATTTGAGCTCCAATGCTGCATTTAGTTCAGACTAATCTCCGCCACTTCATTATGGCATACGCCGGCCTTCTTTTTCGTTTCTCAAAGGACGTTTCTCCTAGTACGTAGTCTGGTCCGGATCTCGGGGAAATTCCCTTCAGTCCTAAGCGAAAGACTTAATCTCGCACTACAACTAGTGGGGAATTGGGTTAGCAGCAAAGGGCTAGGAGTGAACCCTTCAAAGACGGAGGCAGTTCTCTTCACTAGGAAGAGATCAATTCCTGCCTTCAGACCTCCAAGCATCAGTGGTACTGAAGTAAGTATCTCAGGTTCAGCCCGATACCTGGGTGTAATTCTAGTTTCCAAACTAAATTGGAAGGATAACACTGCTCAAAAAAGCAAGCTTAGCTTTCTATTCTTGCAAAAAAGGCATTCAGTAACATGTGGGATTTTAAGCCAGCTGTGGTGTATTGGATATACACGGCGGTCGTAAGACCCATTCTTACATATGGTTCACTGGTATGGTGGACGGTACTGGAGAAGCAATACCAGCTTTCTAACCTCACCAAAATCCAGAGGGCAGCGTGCATCGGAGTCATGGGATCAATGAAGAGAACACCAACAGCGGCAATGGAAACAATGCTTAGTTTCATTCCGCTTGATACTGTGGCAGTCTGGCGGCTAAAACCGCTGTAAGAATGAGGGAAGGCCGAATGTGGTCATCGAGCCTGTATGACCATGCCTCAATTTTGTCCTGATGGGGAAGTACAAGCTGTTTGTCAGAAACTGATCACATAACCCCCCACGCTAGCATTAGAAAGGAGATTCGCTATAAGAATTCCTGACAGAATGTACTGCAAGCGCCGAAGAACCATGAAAAAGAAGGAGCTGGCGTTCTATACCGACGGTTCTAAGATGGACGTTGGGACGGGAGCCGAAGTTTATTGTGAAGCCCTAGGATGAACAACTCCTGTAGAATAAATGATGATTGCATCATACAGGCTGGTAAGATTATAAGTGAGAGCAATATCGTTGGCTCTGGACTCCGCTATAATCAGATCAAGGCTTGTGAAAATCTGCAAATTGCTCTTGAATGAGATATAGCTAATGCGGTAACCATCTGTTGGGTGCCAGGGCATATAGATATCGTAGGATACGAAAGGGCTGACGAACTTGCTAGGAAGGGATCGGCGCTGCACTTATCGCTGGCCCTCCATTTTCTAATAACACCAATCAGTTCCTTACGGAAGAAAAGAGAGGATGAAGCCATCGGTCGAGCAAATAGTCGCTGGGTTCATCTGGAAACATGCGCAACAGCCAGGGCCCTATGGCCGGGTATTAGCAAGAAGAGATCAACTTCTCTGGTGAAACTGAGTCGTTATAAAACACAGGTCGTTTCAGTTTAATTACTGGTCATTGTGCCATTGGCGTCCACATGGAGCGACTAGGTGTACTACATAATGACTTCTGTAGAAGTTGCAGGGACGATGAAGAAATTGAGATAGTTCGTCACCTGCTGTGCGACTGTCCTGCCCTATCCGTCAGAAGAATGAGGACTCTTGGCAGTTACTTCTTGAACTTGGGTAACGTAGAGCTGATGCACCTCCAGAGATTCATATTATCTGGGTGGTTCCAATAGCGGACTTTAGAGATTTCCAGGGTTAAATGATTGGGCACAATGGACCCGAACTGTGGTCTAAGTGAGCAGTGACAATGTTACAAGGCACCCATTTACCTAACCTAGAACAGAACACTGCAGAAGATTTGCTACCAACATGATTAGCTCCCTTAATTTGCAACAGATTGCCGGCCAAACTACTCAACCAAGTATGTAAATTCAGATTCCTTAATCTTCTGAGGAAGTGGTTACTCTCCATATCTAATGTACTGACTATAATGCAAGTAATTATATAATGTGAATTCATTACCTTGTCACTTGAGACATCGTTTCATATCGTTCAATTTCTTCTTACATAACGCATTTTGTTTTTTTGTGCAGCTCCATGATATCACTGAATACACTTGCCACTGGTTCCTTTAACCACAAAGTGTATGAAAGTCATTTCAATATACTTTTTGTCTTCATTCTATGTACAAACTTCATTCTGTGCAACATACGAGTAGTTAACAGCCTACTTTTGTCACCAGAAATAGACAAGAAGTGCTGGACATTACCCTTGCCTCCGATAACATCGGTCAACACATTAGGAAGGTATAAAGCGAACTCTCTTTCTAGAATTTCAGGTATCTCAAATTTTGCTTGTATCCGACCACCTTAACCCCCCCTCTGTAACCCACAAGAACTTGATCGCTTATTTAAAGATCTAACCTCAGCCCTCAATAAAGTGATGGTTTCCTCCTGTCCTTTGATTCAACCCCAAAGGGAAGAAAAAAGTCACATTGATGGCCTGCAGATTTAGGTCCTCTAAGAAATAATTGTAGGAAACTATTCAATAATGCGAAAAGTACAAGAGACGCCCAAGACTAGGACTTGTAAAAGGCATCCTTAAATATATACAAAGAATAATTAAGAAAAGCCAAACGTAATTCTTGGAGAGTCTTCTGTAAAAAATAGAAAAGCCTCTGAAGCTTCCACGTTTAGAAAAATTCTGAGGGACTGACGGCATAATACCAGCAGAGTTGCAGAAGGCATTGGACATAATCTTGCCGGTGCTCGAGAGCTATGTCTAAATATGGTGTATATCCAAAAGATATGAAGAGAAGTTAAAGTTGTCTTCGTCCCAAAAGCGGGAATATGTTCTAACACAGATCCAAAAGACTTCAGACCAATTAGTCTATCATCATTCCTCTTAAAAACCATAGTACGATTGATTGATTATTAATAAGAAACTATTGCCCAACATACGTACTGCAAAGGCAAATCAGTGGAGATAGCATTAGACTCGCGAGTGCGTAATATTGAATATTCCTTGTTTCATGATGTTACACGATGTATGCCTTCCTGTGTATAGAAGGCGCCCTTAACAACGTTAATACATTGGATATTGATTGAACTAGTACTCTTCTCCAGAAAATATAAAATTCCGTTAAGCGATCCCTCCTCCCTCAATGGTATCAACTTTATCCTGGATAGGAAGCTAAGCTGAAGACCCAACATTAAAGAAAGAGTCAAGAAAGCCGCAGTAGCACTTTTTTGTGCAAAAAATCTATTGGAGACGCTGTCTGCAACCTCAAATGTGGTTCTACATCTCAGTCATTAGACCGATACTTACATACGGGGTGATTGGTGAAGAGCCTTAGAAAAATTTATAAATTGCGACTATCTAAATATGGTCCAGCATACATGTGGTCTGTGCATAAGTGGTGCTATCCCGCAAGAAACACGGACTACACCACTCCACTCCACGCCCAAAATTTGATAAGAACTTCGTCGTCACCATCTCTTCCAGATCACTCTGGAATGAAGATGCACTTTTAGAAGATGAGACTATTCACTTCTACACTAACGGCTCTCTCTCCGATTCTCTCCGATATTCTTAATCTTAAGCTCTTCCAAATCATAGTAGCGTGTTCAAGATGTAAGTTATGAGGATCAAAGAAGTCTTATTTTGACTTAAGGAAAGCTTAATATCTGTTAGGGATATCCGCATCTTTTCGAACCGTCAAGCAGCTATCAAATCCTTGGAATCGATATCTATTAATTCTTTAGTACCTCTAGACTGTCGACCATCTCTCACGGAGATGGCTGAGTCGTTCAATATTCATCTTTGTTGCCTACCGAGGCATAGTGATATTTCAGGGAACTGTAAGGCCAGTGAACTCGCCAGAATAGAAACAACTTTACCTATTTTGAAGGACAAAGTTACCTTAATTATACCAATCGCTATTAGTAAACTAAAATTCGAGCTGGATGCTATCGAGAGTACAAATCTTGAACAAGTGGACCAACATGTCTTCAGTCAAAGCTGGATTTAAAAGGTTCTAAGAATTGGATTTCTCTCAAAAGGTTGCGTATCCGCACTAGAAAAGGTGTCATCACAGGACACTGTCTAATAGGCAAGGATGCTACAAGGCTTGTCCTTTTGCGAACGATGTATGAAGAAGAGGACAAAACCATTCCTCAACTTTTTTGTTTCTGCCCAGCTCTCTCTCGAACAAGGAGCCTTCTAACGAATAGGTAGATAGAAACTTTCTCCTATGATATATGTGGCATTACAATGGATTGCCGGTCTAAGTACGAAAAAATGTACCCTTAACGGAAGGATTGGATAAGAAATGTAGTTTCTTTCTAAATGAAGTTACGCAGTTGGTTTCAAAGTTAATGAGGATATGGAACAGGTATATACTCGAGAGATATAATCCTTCAGGTGGTTGTAAGACTTCAGGGCACATGCTGTGTGTTCCAAGCAGAGGTTCTATCTGTGTTTAAAACTACAGAATTACTTGAGATGGGATCAATATTCGACAAGAATATAGTCATCTAAATGTGAAATAGTTAGTATCAAGCAATACTCAAGGCATTATGTAAGCAGAACCATTATATGTCAGATTATGCTGATATGATATAGAGGGGAAGGTAGCTTCCGAAGTATTTGCCAAGAAAGGAGCAAACCTCCCACATGGCTGACCTAAGATGGTCCAATTTATGACGTTGTCTAAGGCCCTGTTGCCAGCATTAGATAGAAAAAAATATGAGGAAATAATAAAATTAAGCAATTTACGGATAAGAATGGTGGTATTGATACTCTCTGATCGTTCCTTTCTGAGGATCCACGCCATGAGTTTGGGATTGTCGAATATGGATCTATGCAGGTATTGCGATGACCTGCACATCTTAGAGGATGTTACACATCTATTTTATGAATGCCAAGATCTATTGAAGATACTTCTTTCATAACTAAGAGAAAGCTAGATTCTTGAACCAAATTTCAGGGTGAAGTGGTTAAGATTTCTTACCGTGAAGGTACGAAGGTAGGAATCACGATGGATCCACTATGGTGCTTAGTGAAAGGTGGGACCTTGAAAAAAACTTTGGTGTTATCTATACAAATCGAACCTCCCGTTCAGTACTCATAGGGATTCAAAATTTTTTGAGCTTCTTTCATAACTATACATAGAAGACGTACACATACGTGATATGTATGTTCAACAATTATGAGGATCCATTAGCGTGTAGGTATGTATATTTTAGGAACAAACAAAAAATTAAGATGTAAGTTTCTTTCAAAATAATTGTACATTTCGCTGGTAAAGTCCTGATATAAAGTCGAATTGAGAGACGGACAATCCTCAAGTCATTCGAAACATGAGCTCAATTTCAGAGAACTCCAGGAAAATGTTTTTTCTTTGAAATCAGGATTTCAAGGATTAAGTCAAATATTTTCATAAATTCCCTTCCTTTATAGTCTTAACAAATTTTGTTATGCCGTTTGGCTCTTTCATTGTACCGACTGATTCTACTTTTAAGCTCAATAAACAACTAATTATTTTTCATATCCTCATATCCAATGTAGTTGCAAGCCTTTAATATATCCTTTTGTTCAGCTGATGTGCTTAAATATTTAAACGTCCCTTTTATATACAATATACAACTACTAACTAGGATTTAAAATCACCAATTTATGATACAAAACGAATAGCTAATTTTGTACTCCAAACTTCGTTACATACATCTAATGTATAAAATAAAATCAGATAAAAGGAATAATTAAACTAGTTTTAACAAGTGCTACTATTAGTATAAAATGCAATTAAGCGCTCTAACTTTGTTTGAATAAAAATATCCTTTATATAAGCATAGACAACTTTTTTTTTCTCTCTTTGCTTTAAATTTCAAAAGAAAAGTACTCAGTAGCAAAAACAAGGTAATAACCCTAGCCAACTAAGTCCTCCGACAAAGATTGTGCAACGTAAGAGAGAAACAAGAAAATTATAATCCTTTATTTGTTCCTTACAAATACTTAGAGACGCCATGGCAATGAAAAGTACATGACAGAGAAAGAGAAAATGTTCCTCTACTTCTTCTTTTTCTTCTTCTTCTTCTTCAAAAAAAAAATCCTTTTAGTGTCTTCTTTCATTTTGTTAGAGCTCGTTAGAGAGGTGGTAGCTAGATGAATATCTGCAAAATAGCCCAGGTTAGAGCAGAAAAAAAACATAAATATAAGAGAACTCCCTCTGTTGGTATATTTATTTTTGAAGAAAATGCATAACGAGAAGAAAGGATATAATGGTACGGAAACAGCGAAATGAAGATTTCTTTTAATTAGGCTGATGGGATGTACGTACATATCCTTTGGTATTTCCAACAGAAAATGGTGATTCTTTACAGACGTTAACAACAGATACATATCTATGTTTGGTTACTGGAGGTATCGGTAGTAAGTACATACTGAATAAAGTGAATGGTGCACTTAGATCTTACTAATAAGCGCAACTGATGCTCTTTGGTTGATGTGCGAATTCAATACTTAAGACAGATGAGCATCCAAATAGCTTACGAAATAGATGGAAATATTAAAGCCAACGTACTCGTGGCAAAAAAAATATTTCCTTGAAGCTGTCTAATAGGAAAGCTAATAGGCAATGGTAGCCTGTAACAAGGAGACGTAAATGTCATGCAGAGTTTTCACTTGAACCATGCCTAGTAGGTAAAGTCATTAGAGATCTCCTGAATCGCATTTTTATCTGTTGGTATGAATATGGTTGCTTTATGAATACGTAGGTCAGTGGCCACTTGGATCAATTGTCCAGGTCCATTGTGCATATTTTAATTACTCAAGGATCCTGTGAGAATTGTTCAACTTCAGATCGAAGAGGTAGTATTTTAAAAATCTCCATTTTGGAGGTGATGCTAAACAAGGATGCTAAAGAAGTAATGCTAAAGAAGTAACGCTAAATAAAGCCCAATCCATCTGCTGTCACTACCGACACGAATTCTCTATCCTTGACTCCTGCGTTCCTAAGTCTATACTTATGTGAGAATGACTGCGCAAATTTAACAAACTGGGAAGAGGAATAAATGTGACCTTCTGTTGCATATATGGTCATGTGGGATAAAAGCGTAAAGAAACGGCAGACTCTCTAGCAAGAAAGGGAGCATCAAAAATCTTCATAGGTCTGCAAGCATTCTGCGGAATTGGGGATGGCACGCTCAAAGAAGAATTCAGAAGTCAAGTCAAGAAACTTATACAGAAATATAACCAGAAAAGATTTACAGTATGGATCAATATGAACAAGGATAGCCTACGTATCATAATGGGATTCTACAGACTTAAGAAGCTCAGGAAACTCAGGAAACTAGGCATAACTGAAGAAGATCTATTCTCTATGACCTTATATTTAGATTTAAGGCAGTTTTAAGCGTGTCGATAACCACATAGCTCCAAGTCAAAAAAGTTACCAAATCGAGATAGGTTTAGGTTAGGTTTAGACAGCCTATCTACTGTCTGCACAAGTGTGTCGACACATTAAGACCAATAAAGGTCTATTTTGATGAAATACATAGCACCATTTGGTCACCCGGGACTAATTAAAACCAACCGAAGCTAAAGTAAAGGAGGCTTGTGATGCCTAATGACGCCAGTTCACCTAGGTTGTCAAAGAAGTGGACTCCTAGATGGAGTAGTCTTTGTTTCTTTCTCGTCCCTACAGCTTCTGCAGAAGTCATGTTAGAAGGGCTCTGCCTTTTGGCATGTTGGATTATCAGACAGTGTCCAGTAAGAACACCGATTATGTAGCTGATCTGTGATCGCTTCAACAGAACAACTCAGCACTTCATTTCAGCCCAAGTCTGAGCCAGATGTGTCTCGAATTGTTGCAAGTAGAGATATTTTGCCATCTATAGGGTGTTTCGCTAAAAGCGTCCAGCTTTAAAAAGATTTTATAAATAGCGAGGGTCATACCTAGGTTCCACCACTTCGCGCCAGGATCCTATGGGTCGTACTGTATCTGGCGAGATCGTCAGGCTTGCAATTCCCTATAATGTCTCTGTGGCCTGACACCCAGCATAGGTGAATGTTGAACTACTCAGTCATTTCCAGAAGAAACAAACGGCAGTTTTAAGCGGCCTTTAAAGTGAAGGAGCAGGAATACAGGGATTTGATTGTTGCTTGACTGTCAGTGAAAATGCTAATACCCCTGAAAGATATTGCATTACATTTCACTCAAGACAAGGCTTCTGGGAGGCGGATAGAAATGCCCAGATTGAACTTATACGAGAAAACACCACAACCCACTCCTTCATCAGACTTGGAGCCATTCGTGTTGAAATATACTCAACTGTTCTTAGTAGTGCAGAGCAGTAATCCGTGCGAAAGTCCCGATCAAATAACAGGGTCTGCGGACTATCGGTGTCTTCTAGGGTAAAATTGAAGACATCAATAATGATCGATGAGTGGCCGTTATAATAGCTACACCACAGTAAGGAGGCTTTGAGTCGGATAGTCGCACTCGCAGCCAATTGCGTGCTAAGAATATCTAAGAGGAGCAGGTGAAGCATAATGTCCTGCGTCGCTGAGGGAGACGCTCTCAGTGCATCACTGATGCATATACATGCAGATCCTTGCACCTCAGATAGGAGATTGTGGTGAATAGCCATATTAAGAGTCGACCACCAGACGATCATGCCATACAGTATTATACGTTTAAAAATGGACACGTACATCAAGCGTATGATATGAGGTTGAAAATCCCAGCTCCTACCTATGGCCCTTTTACACAAGCATAGATCCATAGTAGATTGGCTTTCCAGTTTAGTTTCCTATTCAAAATGAAAGCCAAGGTAGAAACTGGTGCCATTAGTCCTAGGAGTGTCAATAAGGGGAACTCTATATTTCTTCGTAAACAGGACAAGTTCTGTTTTGCGAGGGCTTAGTCCGCATTTTGCGGCCCATCTGGTAAGCCATAGGAAAGGACATAGAATGATTTACCTGAGAATATCAGGGTGTTTTCCGGAGGCGGCAATGCAATGTTATCTGCATAGGCAACCACTCTGTATCCAGTTCTTTTTATGTCCACTAGCAACCCGTTGATCATTGGATTCTACCGAAGAGGCGACCAAACGGCACTCTGAAAAGTTCCGCCCATCTTGGAATTTATAATCCTGCTTGTAAGCTATTTATTGATCCAAACGAAGAATTGACTTTCATGCTTGCAAGTGCATCTAGGTATATCTGACATTGTTAAAGGCCCTCTCAATGTCCAGCAACATGACCATGGTAAATTCCTTGATGTTCAGTGATTTTTCAATGAAGAGCACAAGTGAGTGCAAAGCTGTCTCGATTGATTTGCTTTTGTGGAATCCATGTTGGGACACAGAGAGTTTAGATGGGCTGATGCTCTGGCGTAGATGAATATCAATCAGTCTTTTTAGTGTTAGGACGATAGGCTGATACGAGTAGCTCGGAGATCCTTCGGTTCCACGTGCAAATATTTTCTTACTTTGGGTATAAAAACTGGTTCAACTTCGGTCCATAGTTTGGGAATGTAGATGTGGCTGTTCAGGCACTTGACTCTTCATTTATTAAATCAAGTGTAGTGAGGATCAACTTGCCATCTTGATGAGATATCTAGAGCCAGTGCGGTGACCTAATACTGGGTCGTAGGGAATATGAATATTACATGCGACGAACGAGTAGATGAACTCGGAAGCAAAGTGTCTGTTTTACATAATTCACAAACTCTTCGATTTGTAAAAATTCTTCTCAGCTCCATTAAAAAGGCTATCGACAAAGAGATCATTGGGGATGCTAACGATTGCTGGACCCTCTTGGGTCCATGTGCAATAGCTTGGAACCTTTGGCCGGGATACAACGGGAGTAGAGCACTTTCTCTGGTTAAATTTATTCGCAGTGAAGCTCGGACCATCTATAGACACTGTATCGTTTGTAGGTACTGATCCTGAGCATGACCTCAACATGATTATTATAGAAGGTGCAGAGACGGAAAAGAAATTCAATCTGTTCTTCATCTGCATTGTGAACGTCTTCCACTATCCAACATAAGAATGAGGACTCTCGGCAGCCACTTCTTCATGGAATTGGACGTCCTCAGAAAAATTGATCTGAAGGAACTTCAAAGACTCTTATTCCTTTCTCGGCGGTTTCAAAATCAGCGCCAAATCAAACTTAAGCAAGCGGTACCTCAAAATCAAACTTCCGTCCCAACCTACCTTTCCATTCGTACCAAAAGTTGAAGTACCAAAAACTCAGGTCAGTCCTTTTCGAAATAGACGATCGCAGGAATTGGGCCTAGTCGCAACATCTTTTCTCAACATTTTTTGCACCTTGGATCTGGATCTTGGCCTACATGCTTATAAGGTCCAGTTGCCACAAGAATTAAAAGCAGCAAATCACGCATAACGCCATACTTCCGCTGATAGGGTGCTGGAGATGAATGAGCAAGATCATGATGTTTTACACAAAATTATTCTGAGTTATTAGGCTTATTTCCATTTATCAGGGTACGGGTATGTAAACAAATAAAACTGTCGTATCTGGGGCTCCAAAAAACGAGGTGAGGTTTTTGAGCTAACGGTGTCATTGTGCCATACTTTTCGAAAATGATGCTGATGTAACAAGTTTCCTGAACGTGTGATTCCTTGAAATGTAGTAATTTCTAGAGATAATACCGAGTTACCTAATTACGAATATTTTCCTAAAACTCTACTAAGTCTAAATTGAAAACTTAAAGTTTTATAAAAACCAGAATTTACTTCGTTAATTTAAAAATGACTTTCAAAACTAATCCTTCTTACTGTTCTACGACTTAAAGATACTTTCTAAATGTTACAAACTACCTACATACAATAGCAAACAAATAAGTGCACTTTAATACGAGGTGGAAGAAACTAAAAAAAAAAAAACTCTAAAACAAATAAAAGTAGCTACACATACCTACTGCAAGTAGAATGTATCTTTCAACGGTCCCCCCACAGGAAAAACTTACCCCTTTATTATTCGGCAGCAAGAATAAGGGTAGCAGAAAGAATTTTGTTGTTTGCTCCTTTTGTTGAAGTTTTTTTTTCTTTCTTTTCTTTTACATTTCTTTTATTCTCCAACTAATGGCACTAAATTACAATAAACCAGAAGAAAAACATAAAAACATTTTAAATACCTACAAATGGTTGGGGTGAAGGCAAGGACCTTGCAGAGATTTTTTTTTGTTTTTATTTCAAAAGGTAATTTAATTTCAAGACATAAATCTTTAAGGCTTACTTTGGTAGTAACTCATGTAGTATGTAGGTGGTAGTGGCGTAGACTGAGTAATCGGTATTTTGTTTTTGTAAATTATGCCTTTAGCGTTGGAACAATTTTGATATAAAAGTAAAGTCTGTAGATTTCTAACAAAACAGAAAGCAAACGGAATTCGATGGTATTTGTTTAATATTTTTGGAAATATTTTTGTGATTATGACTGGGTTTAGTTGTTTGTAAATAACGTAGATACTTAAAAATAATTTATACTGAGTGTGCAGAGTATAATATATTCATGTGCAAATAGTATATAAATAAACAGGGTTGTTCAAAGAGATAATCACAACATCGTCTGGACTTGTGATGAATTTTGATGGCAGATCTTACTAAATCTAGTGATTTGGATTTTTTGCTATATTTGTGTATTGTTTGCTTTTCTGACTTTTTTCATATGTTCATACATTTTTGGATTTTTTGCCATTGGTTGAATATCTGTTGAAAGTCGACTCTAACAATAGATATTGGATAGCAATTGCTGATAGCCTGAGAAGTCTTCAAACTCAACCCGGAGGAATGGCGAAGTAAACAAAGATCTCGCATAATGTGCAACGCTCAAATGGAAAAGGGCCTTAACCAACTTGGTGGGCGAAGCTGGAGGCAGCTGACCATCGATCGAGCTAACAACTTATGTACCTATACATATTTTTACTCGGTTCTGAACGCATAATATCTCAAGCATTGCTAGGCAGCTTTGAATAGGAGAGGGTCAGCAGCTTAGAGATACAATCCACCGTGCAAATAATTGACGAAAAGAAAGTAGCAATTGACACCTCCTCCTTCTACAAAGCGCCGAGACTTGACAGGGTTATTCCCAATGATGGTTCATGGCTCACGTGGCTCACACGAATTTTCATAGGCTGTTTGAGCTGCACCTATGTACCCCAATCATAGAGAGAAGTCATCGTAATTTTTATACACAAGGCGGGAAAGCCCAGCCACACCACAGCAAAGGATTTTAGACATCTTTTCTGCACAAAACGCTAGAAAGATTACTAGACATCTACATTCGCTCCAAAATTACCTCAAGGGACGTCTCAACTGCCCAGCATCGGCCTATCAGTTGAGACAGCGCTATACGAGGTGGTTAAAATAATCGAGAAGTTACTCTACCAAACAGAATACACACTACCAGCTTTCCTGGACATTGAAGTGGCCTTAAACAATGTAAACTTGAAATCAGTCAGATCAGCACTAGACCAGATGCACGTGAATCCTATCCTATCAGATTTAATAGAATGTATGCTCAATGCACGAAACATTAAATCTGAACTGGGCAGTAGCCAAGCTCATGCTGTGGCTTCGTGTGGAACCCTTCAAAGAGGAATCTTATCACCACTACTCTGGAACCTAGTGATTAAAGAAATATTTGTTAGATTAGACCAAAACGGGGTTAGGGCAGTCGCCTATGCTGATGATGTCATCA
Organism: Xylota sylvarum; assembly: GCA_905220385.1. Lineage (NCBI taxonomy): Eukaryota > Metazoa > Arthropoda > Insecta > Diptera > Syrphidae > Xylota > Xylota sylvarum. Next base: position 52,481,479 of record LR999958.1, read on the forward strand.
GATAAGTGACTGGTAAATTCCTGTCCATAATCGTCGACCTGCTACAAACAGCGTTGAGCGCCCTAAACAGCTGTGCCAAGCAATTTGGACTCGGTCTTAATGAACTGAAAGCCGAACTAGTTCCCTTCACAAATAAGAGGAAAATACCCTAATTGGAGCCACCTAGACTGAATGGAGCCCAACTCCAAATATCAGACAAGGAAAGATAACTAAAGTGTATATTAGATCGCAAATTAAACTGGAAAGACAATATACTCGAACGTACAAAGAAGGCCGTGATTACTAGAATCTTGGGTAACAAATGGGGGCCAAAAGTAGCCACAATCCACTGGATGTACACCGCCATCGTTTGACCTATTCTTACGTACGGCTCTCTGGTCTGGTGCCCTGTTGCCGCAAATGCCACAAACCTAAACACCCTCACAGAGCTCCAATGTCTAGTATATGAGGGTACCACAAGCGCAATTAGGACAACACCCACATAGGGCTATGACTTTGCCCATTGGACCTCTACTCTAAAGAAATAGCGGCTAAAAGCGCCTTACGCCTGGATGTGGAAAAACAATCAAAGCGGACACAACACCATCACCAACTAGTTAAACGTCAACTTGCCTTCTGACCACCTTGTCCCCCACATAGACTTCAGCCTCAAGCTCGACTCCAAATTTCCGTCTAGAGAGAACTGGACAAATGGGATTGTCAAACTCCATATCCATCTTCACAGATGGGTTAGAAATGGAAGAAGGTACGGAAGAAGTAATTTTCTCAGTGGCGCCACCAATTGCCCGGTCCGTGAAACTTCCCAACCACAGAAGTGTGTTTCAAGCGGAAGTATATGGAATCACCGAGGCCTGCCGGTATCTATTCACACCAAATAACAACGATCACATAGACATCTACATAGACAGCCAAGCAGCCATCACCTCTATCGGAACCAACTTTAAATTGGTCAAGAGATGTAAAGTGGAACTCAAATCTCTTAGCTCAAATCAAGCATCTCGCTCTGCTGAATTCCGGGACACAGGGGTGAAATGGCCGATGAGCTAGCGAGAAAAGGATCAGAATCAAAAGACCTTACAGCAGATCACCCAGTCCTAATGCCTATTAGTCTTCTTATGTCCAAAATCACCTCCGACTTTCTCAATAAGGCCAAGTTAAAGTGGAAACGACGTCTCTAGTAAACTTTGGATCCAATATGACAAAAGAAGGACTAGAGAAATTTTATTTTATACCACAATTCAATGGCAGCCCATCTTAGAAGAATGAGAGTCAGCACCATCTATGCAAAGACTGTGGCAATCCAGAAGTAAAGTTCATTATGAAATTCCGATGGTTCATAAGGGCCGCTTCTGACATGGATTAAGTTTTGGGAATAATAGTCATTTTATTTATTTTAAGTATCCCACACAATGGATCCGCTGAGATCCGAGTGAAGCTGCACATTATTAGTCCTGCTTACCCTTAAAATGTGAAGACATAGCGCGAGGTAAAGGTACGTCCACAGTGGTCACTAAACCAGCTTCTAGCTTTTCGGTTAAAAATAATGCCGACGATAAATAGGCGCGTCCAAAGAGAATTCGCTTCCTGCTTTAACAAACTTTAACCTGCTTTTACCAGCTTTTACCGGATTGAATTTTAAATTTTTGTTGATTCCGATAACCAGTTTTCAAGCACGTTTTTTCAGTTTTTAGTAAAGTAGCTCCTGAGGTCAGATGTGGGTGCCGCGGCGGAGCAAGGGGTTCGACACATCAAAAATTTCTTTCACGGCCCCACCTTTCGCCAGCATTTGACAAACATCCGAGAGTACAACTGTCATGAAAAATCTTCTCAAATAAAAAATTGCACTTCGGGCACGGCAGTAGTACGACCCTTCCATTCGTGTAAACGTACTATGACATCCACAATACGAATGGTTGTGAGAAGCGTCAAATATTTGTATTTGTTGTTCCTGAGGTAAAAGTTCCGTGATCTCGACTGAAAAAAAAAATCCGTCAATACTGGCATGATGTTCACTATAACTATCATCTGCTAGAAACACGCTGGCTCTGAGTACCTGCCTGAATCTAGTCGGGAAGCTGGTAAGCAGGAAAAAAGAAGCGACACCATGGAGAAACCGCAACACAGTACGGTGTAAGTCGGATATGTAGGGAGAGATAGGATAAATATTTGTGTAGTAGTGGTTTGAAACTCAGATGACGTTAGGTTTTAGTATTTTCTGTATGGATGGTGTTCCTAATGTGTTTCGAGCCAACAAGATAAAATAAAACCCAGAGTGCCGAGAATATTGCGACTGCAGTTTTGATGATTCCTCGTCAACCTCAAGAATTGGAGATCTTTGTGATTAGTTGGAGACGAATTGAAAAATTAAAACAGAACGACCATCAGCTGTGAGGTTACTTCAGTGTTTGCTTCCCAAACATGCATGAAAACGATCCCGATTTTCATCACAAAACCAGTTTCAGCGATGAAGCTCATTTCTGGCTCAATGGCTTCGTTCGTTCATAAATCGTAATCAACCCGAAACCATTCACAAAATTGAGATATAAATTGACTGTTTGGTGCGGGTTTCAATCTGAAGGAGTTATTAGCCCATACTTCTTCTTCAATGATGCTGGCAACACGGGTGCAGTTACTACCGAACCATGTTGATTAACTATTTATAGAATAAATTGGAAGCAGATGACTTGGAGCACATGTGGTTTCAATAAGTCGGAACCACCTCCCATATACATATGAAGTCTGCCAAATTATTGAAGTCGAAGTTCGGTGACTGTGTTATCTCCAGAAATGGATCAGTAAATTGGCCGCCTCGTTCATGTAATATGTTGGTCCTAGACTGTTTTCTTTAAGCTTATGTCAAGACCTTGTTCTATCCCAATAAGCTTAAGACCTTAGACCACCTCAGGACCGAAAAGTCGCAAAAAATTGGGTTCAGTGCATTCACTCGCACAAGCAGTTTCATGGAAGATCTTCGAATGAATGTTGTATTCTATAATAATTAATAGAATCAATAGTATGTTCTCAAAAGCTGTACTTTTTTATAAAAAGACAAAGTGCGCCCTTAACAAAAACCTTTTATAATCAAGCTTCATACATATTACCTACAAACGGAGACTAAAAACGTGGTGTTACCATTTAATGAAAAGCCAATTTCCAGGATATTATTTCCAAGGACATTATATGTACAATGTAGGTAGTAAAATGACATAAATTTAAAAAAACAAGAAATATCGTATCAAAAAGTTAATCAAGTTTTAAAACGTAACACGAGTGCTGTACGATATTACCTACTAATAACACCAGGACCCCGTTACCAAAAGAATACCAGCAATCAGGTCCTGAAATTCATAACGACATTGTTTCGTTTTGTTGGCCAGTATGCGCGTATATCAACATTCGAATTGTAAGGATGGACTTTTTTTTTCTGCTTTCGTTGTACTACATATTACATACGTTTGTGTCCTGCTATACGATGAAAACTGATACCATTCGTGTGGGTACCTATTAATATTATTATTGTTCAACGTACGAATTATTGTCTGCAAAATAATATTCATGTAGACCAAGGGAAATGCGTGGCCGTGATTGCAAGCCTTTACAAAAAATAATTGCAATTGTTTTGTTTTTCGTTTTTCGTTTTTCCAAAAAGTAATTAGCCTTTTATTGGAATTTTTTTTTTAATTTTTTGAATCGAATTCCCATCTTTTTTTCCAAGTATTAAAATGACAACATTGTCTTGCTGATGAATCCATTTATTTATGTATTTATGCTGTCTACCTTCGATTCTAATTGCTTTCAGCATTAGTCCCCCTGACACTATAATGATAGGTAATTGCAAAACCCCCCAAAAACCTTTCTCCTTAAAATATTCCTTCTTTCAAAAACGCCAACCTACAGAAAGAACGAACACAAATGCCCGCCTTCCTTCTAACTGACTTAAGTAATTTTTCATGACTTTCCCACTGACAATGCCAATTAAGATAATGAAACAAATGTTGTGTGAATAGAAAAAAAAATAAGAAAAGAATGTAATAAGCGATTTAAAATATTCATATCTCTCTCTCCCGAGAAGAACAAGAAGAAAAACCAACCGAAAACGTTCTCATTAAATGTGCTAAAACAAAAAAAAAAAAAAAAAATAAAATAAAAGAAAAAGCATCTCGCGGAAATGGATGACCGTTTCCTTCCTTGAACTCCTTTAATGAAAGAATTGTCAGCATAACGCAAAGAAAAGGAATTAATTCCTTTTCTTTTGCTCATTTCTCAATTTTTATCTATGTATATCATTCTGAGCGAAAGGAATGCACGGAAGAACAAGTCGAAGAAAAAATTAAAAAAAAATAAAAAAACAGACAAAAGGATGAAGGAACAATGTGATTCACTATTTGCGGTTTTATGCAAATTAATGTCCTGAAGGAGTTCTTTTTGTGCGCGCTCGAAGAATAGAAAATGGAATTTAACCATTAGTGCTGAGATCGATTCCATTGCAGCTACTATTACAATGCTGCTTATTTTGCTTCTCGTTGGCATTTTATGCAGCAAGAAAGTATCTTATATTAGCTTAGCTCTCGAATGTGATAGATTTTATGGTCAATCATAATGCAGTTCTTGGAATTGAACTGATTTTATAATCTGAAACTATCGGATAGGGATGAATGTCACTTGAAATCTAGGATTGCTTCCTTTGGGAATCAATGTTGAGGCAGTATTATGCTGAAGGTACTTATAGGGAATTCGATGAGAGAGTCACTTTATAGTCATAATGGCAAACTCCAGAAGTATCCACTTTACGTACCTAGATAGTACATATATATTCGATGTTGGCTGACGAAAAAACTGTATGTATTAAAAAAGCAGTTCGTAGCAGTAGGAAATACTTTAAGGTTCTCAAGCGAGTCGTGGTTTAAATATTCGCACTAAGCTTAAATAGGAGATACAATCTCCTAAGCACTATGTCTGATATTAAATTTGGAGCGAAACACAATTAGGTTTTGCAAAGTGATCTTCTGAAGATATACCCATGTTCGAGGAGAAAATGAAAACGCGGAATAAAAGCCAACAAATTTGGTTAGAATATTCCGATAAGAATCTTATATTAACGCGGCTTACATAATGCAAAACGTGATGCAAGGTTCTGAAACTCAGCAGAAAATTTACACATTTTATCAGCCAATAGATTCAATGTCCAACCATATTTGGCCTCGTGCTTCCAGTCCACAAGGCCAAATAAGCGGAGAACATTTCCGGAAATTCAAAAGCGATCAAGTTACTATACAAATTACAGCAACTGGCCTGTATTAGCTGCTTAAGGCATGCAGCAAGATAGGCGACCGGACCCGACGGCATCCCGAATAAGGTAATAAAGGCGGTTGTAAAAGAAGACTAGACCTCTTCGTAATGACGATGCAGAAATACATTGAAGAAGGAATCTTTCCCGAAAAATGGAGAATTCTGCATGTGGTCTTGCTACCAAAAGGAAAGAAGCCCGTAAAAGAACAATCGTCCTATCGCCGAATATGCCAACTGGACACCATGGGAACGATCTTCGAAAAGATAATCTACAATATATTACTCGCAGTAGCAGACGAGAAAACTAATTTGGCTTTAGAAATATACGATATACTGTTGATGCCATACGAATGGTAATTGATATCACGAAAGGTGCCATCGAAGGATAAAGATGGCTCTACGGCATAAACGAGTACTGTGCAGTAGTAAAGTTGGACGAAAAAATGCATTCAATTTTGCGAACTGGTCGTTCATTAGATGATCCCTTGCCAGAATGGATATTATCTACTGCATATAATGACAAACTATTTTAACAACAGGAATTTGAGATTCAATACAGATGAAGGGGTAAAGTACTACAACGTCTCTACGGGAGTTCCACAGGGATCGGTCCTAGGACCGTAATTGTGGATCATCGCCAATGACATTGCCGTCGTGACAGCGGCTAAACAGATTCGAGCAGTTGACAAAGAGAGCTACAAACGAAGCAATTGCTCGAATAAAAGATTGGCTAAGAGCCGCTAGACTAGAACTAGCTGACCATTAAACAGAAGCTGTTCTCATATACAGGCGAAAAATTGTAGAGTTTGACAACTTCCAGATTGATAACCAAACAATTAACGGTTGAATTCCTTGGAGTAATACTGGGTAACAAACTCCAGTTTAAAACACATGTAGACTACTTAATGAAGAAAGCTTCACAAATGCAGGGATCCCTCTTGCGCATACTGCCCAACATCGGTGGACCTGGACCTACTCTCTAGAGTTATCACATCAGTTCTATTATATGCCGACCCAGTTTGGGCGCATACATTAGGAACGAAAGAAACCAAAAGGAGATTGTCGTCAACATATAGACTCTGCGAGCTACGAAAAATCCGGGACTGTCGAACCATATCAAACGAGTCCGCCTTTGTTATAGCTGGAATTGACATCCTTGCAGATGAAATGTTGAGGGTTTATAACAGAAGAGCCCGGAGCCAACACGACGCCAATAGTATCAAGAGGATCAAAATTGAAGAAAAGGCAGTATGAGTAGCTATATACATTGTTGTATTGTCCCAACCAGCTTGCCAGGTAGGGACAATACAACGAAAGGCAGATGGATATACAAACTCATACCGACCGATGGTGAACATGGAGCCTGTAACTACAACCTCACGCAGTTCCTGTCTGGCCAAGGTGGGTACCGCAAGTATCTCCACCGATTTGGACACAACAGTTAACCATCTTCCCCCGAACGCCCAAATGAAGATGATACGGATCATGTAGTGTTTAATTACAGACGCTTCGCCGTATAGAGCATTACTCTGCCCAGTCCGTCGTTAATCTTCGACCACATACTGCATACCGAAGAGAATTGGATGGTAACATGTGTTTTCATAACAATTCTACAAAATGAACTGCGGAGAAGGCTAAGAAAAGTAGCAGAAGCAACAAAAGTACCAGAAGCCACAGAAGGTGACATTAGACGAATAACTTGATTTGCTAGCCAGTGCAGCGCTGCGAAATACCTAACCGAAGTCCCACGCGGGGATGGTTGAAGTCTGTGCTGGAGTGAGGCTTAGTACGTAAGCATATATCGGCTGATACTCTACGTCAGGACTAGGTATATGAACCGAGGGCTATTGGCATCTTTAGAAGATTCCTTACCTCCCTGGCTCAACCAAAGACAATAAAAAATAAACTAAAGCAACAGTTGGACGCCTCCTGGCTGTGGTCTCCACTGATGGAAAATTGTTGGTCTGATTTGAAGAATTGTTTTAAAGCTTTAAAACAACCCAGAAGGATGATTTATTGCCTAAATGAATCGGGCACGAATTTACTATAAATGCTTTATTCGTTTTCAAATTCGATTATCGAGTTAGGGTTGTCTAAACGCCTTTTAATGACGGGCAATTCGATACTAACCCATTTTTCCCACTTGAACCTCGAGTTTTGGTAAATATCTTCTCATCTTGCATCTACGTACCATAAGAAATTAGTTTGCAAAATTTCTATGTACGTCCAGGGGCTTTGAAGAAACTGTAATATCAACAACTTTTGTAGCCTAAGTGTTTTTGTTTTTATAGTATTTAAGATCTTAGAATAAAAAAAATTGTTTTTGATGTGGAGAAATCCCAAATAACACCAAAAAGTTTTTCACAGCCCTACCTTACAAAAATTTAAGAGTAAAACTGTCTTGAAAAAGCTTCTCAAAAACAAAAATTGTCCTTCTGATGCGGACATACATGTGAAGACGAAATGGTTATGAGAAGCTAAGCCCTGGGTCCCATGGACCTGTCGCCCCAACATATGTACATATGTATTGGATTCAGTGTGAAAGGACAAAAATTTCACATGGCGGGACTTGTTCTCTTGTCCTACTTATATATGCATGTTATGTAAAAAGGAATATATTTACGAAGTTCTTTAACAAAGCTCGATAAAGTTTAATATTCGTACCTAAGGGTCAGGCCAAAGGGACAGATCAAACTTTACAGGCATCCCATTTAGTTTTTCAGCAGTCAACTTTTCCAAATGCATACATAATTCACGTATAGCACAAGTTACAGAAAAATGAAAAAGACGAGATAGGGAGTAGGTACAAGTATGCATTGATCAAAAGTAATTGTTTACGGAGATAAAGAAATATGTAGTAGAAACATGTAGTTGGCACAGTGAAAGAGTTCCTATATTTCAACTTTCGTTTGAGATTGAAAACTTTTGTTCATGAACACTGTTTGGAAATGAACCAATACAGCGAGGGCACAAGAAACATTTATTCAATGTTCGAATGTGTACGGAAAGATACATATATACATTCTCTTGAAATTGCTATAATAATATAAGTGGTCTTTTCTAAGTCGCTTTAGCAAGGCCTTTAACTCGTATGTATTAACATACATACCTATATATAGCAAGGCCTAGACCGACTTCTCGATTACTATCTATTACTTTTTCAATGACATATTTTACATAAATTCTAGTATTTTGCATAAACCATAAATGGCATTTTGTTATATTCGTAACTACATTATAATATACACACTTCACTATTCAAAAGAGATAAAGGGTGGTTTATAACTCAGTACTAACTTCAGACAGTTATGTATATCTGTCAAACTGCAAATTATCAGTGTCATTTTTATTCAGTAGTCTTGGCAATTTTATCGTGATGACATACATATATGCATTCAACAACGTTATCCAATTTAGAAATTTGTAGTCCTGTGCGCCAAACTTATAGAACACTTGCACTATATTACACCCGAATCGACCATCCGTGACCGCTATTCGCCGTATTGTTGACCGTTTTCGGTTTTTTGACATTTTCTTTGCAAGATGCAGTGACACCGAGACGCATAAGAAGGTACTGAAGAGATTATTGCATCCGTTCAGGAGAGTGTTGAAGAAGATCCAAATTTATCGATCCGACATCGTTCACAACAGCTTGGTCTTTGTCCGCCCACTTTATAGAAAATTGTATGCAAAGATCTTGCTTTTAAGGCTTACAAAATTTAGTTCGTGCAAGAATTGAAGACGAATGACCATCGTTTGAGTCGAAATAGGCTGGGAATAGGCCCAAAATCAACTGGCATTAGGCCCGTTGTTTTATCGAAAAATTATGTTCAGCGATGAGGTTCATTTTTGCCTCAATGGTTATGTCAATAAGCAAAATTGTCGCATTTGGAGCGCAGATCTAAATGAGATTATCGAAACACCATTACGTCCTGAAAAATGCGGTAGCCGAATAGTGCTACGTGCCAAAGAGCAAACAAAACAATCAACTTATTAAAGGAAACATTCCAAGGACCCGTAATTTCGCGTAATGGACCTGTAAATTGGCCTCCAGGATCTTGGTGATGTGACGCCTTTTTATTATTTTCTTTGGGGATACGTAAAGTCGATAGTCCGCGTTGATAAACCAACCACAATCTACTCATTTGAAGCCAACATTATTCTTGTTATTGCAGACATACGGCCACTGATGCTTGAAAAAGTGGTCGAAAACTTTGTCTCTCGCATGATATTTATCAGATACATCCGTGTTAGGCATATGCCCGAAGTAGTATTCAAAAATTAATTGCAGAATGTATTCTCTCGATTGAATATAAATAAATGGTTATTTAATGAAATTTCATGTGTTTTGTTCATAATTAAAGTTAGTACTGACTTAAAAAACACCCTTTACATAGACACCTTAACCGTAAAAACATTAATACCTTTCCATGCCTATTGTTCTTTTTTTTCTGCTCTGCCGATCTCTTAAAAGGGTGATTCAACCTTTTCTTTAAACTACCGACCCATAGCACTGGCATTAGTGATCTCTAAAGTCATGAAAAGCATTGAGTTATGTTGGAAAAAACCGTATTAGTATTCACCATATTTTTGATTTTTATAAAGACCCTTTACCATATGACTGACACTGCGACCTGAGAAGATCTATTGTATCAAAGGGTATTACTAAGCCAAAAGACGTTCCAAATCCCTTATGAAGGATAGTACGTCCTTAGCAGCAGAGTTTCTTAACTCCGCTGATAAACATATTTCTTTGTGGAAAATACGCCTCCTTAACCAATGTAATGCTGGGCACTGACAGAGGATGTGCTCAGAAGATTAGTCATCTTCTAAGCAGAACCTACATTCTGTTTCTGGGCATAGATTGAGTTTGTGTTCGCAAGTATTAATCCACACTGTGGCGGTAGCCCAGTTGACACCACAGTAGGGTTCAGGTCCTATGAACGCAGAAAGTATTCACCATTACGATGTATGGCAAGTAGTCGCTCTTGATATCTTTAAAACTGTCGATATAGTGTAGCACAGTGTCCTTTTATTAAGCAAAATCCAAACTTACGGCGTCGGAAGCATTTTCTCATTATGGATTGCCAATTTTTTAAGTCATCGATCAATACAAGTTGCAGTGGATAGGTACTTCTACCTCATTCTCAACTAATGGTGGTGTACCCCAGGGCTCAGTCCTCTCTCCGACAATTTTACTTATATTTACTTATTAACAATCTTCTCCCTATCACTTGTATTCCAATCCATTCCTTCCCGGACGACAGAAGTCTTGATTTCGCTTATTCTTTAATTATTCTACGGCTTAGACCCCAAGCTGTAAAGTCTCACAGGCAGCGAAGGTCTACCGAGCTCATCTCCGATATATGTAGATGCAATCATCAATTGGGGTGCGAAAAACCGAGTTGAGTTCAATGCGTCAAAAACCCAGTAGTGCTTCCTGTCTCTGAAGCGGTCAAGCGATACTAGTGTAGCTAAACTAAAAATTAATGTCGCTCATTTAGAGGCACGGGTTGTCAAAGCTTGGCATGCAAGTTACCCCAGACCTTCGCTGGAATCATTAAATTACCGATGCTATGAGAAATAGGATTCCCTAAGCTGCGAAAAGGGCCGTTAAGTGGCTCGGAATCCTCAAGAGGTTTAAACGCTTTTTCAGTCTTCCAGACTTGGCTACTATCTATATTCGACCGAAAAACGAATACAACTCACATGTTTGGGCGGGAGCCACCGCAACTTGTTTGAGTTGAGTTCAGCGTCAGGCGTATTTGCCACCAAATGCCATCGCTTGAATATCGTCAGATTGTTAGAGGTTTATCGGTTTAATCATAATACACGAGCGAAATCTTCCGCACATCCTTATCTTTTAAAAGATTTTCTGTCACACAGTAAAACGCAGAAACTCGTTCTTTAGCCATTCAGCACATATCAATGACTTGCCTTATACTCAATATTTCTAGCAAATTATGATATGCATTAAAGTTAACGAGCTTCGTCACCTAACTTCCTTTTCTTTTCCAACTTCCTAATACTATTTGCTTTTACTCCATCCCTGCGCTTATACCTTTAAAAGATTTTAGTCCTGAGTGATGAATCTGGGGTCGGGTCTCTTAGATCATAGTCTACATCATTTTCGATACTGCGTTGTCTGGTCATTTATTGCGTTCTATCTCATATCACATTTGATTGTACATAGCCGAGTTGCTTTGGGTCGTCCTTTTGTCTTTCGTCTTCCTTTATTTTAAGAGCCTTTTGTATAACGTAAAAGTATTCTCTTCTTGACACATGGTCGTACTATGCTTATTTTCTTTTGAATTTTCTTTATTAGAACCTATTTCTATTTTTCCATCTCTAGTTATATACACATGCTTTTTTCCTTCAAGTAATATTTTCAAATATCGTTAAGAATCTTGACTTCCTTTTCTTTTCTTCAAGGCCTAGAGTTCCCGACCAGCTGTCTATTCAAAAACCCTAAGTTTACTCTTCTATGTTTCTATAATTCTATGTTTACTCTTCGGAATGTTAGTGCTGAACGAATATCTAATACAAGAAGAATACATCCCAACATTAACTGATCAGGAGAACTTTAGGACCATGCCATGTGGTTAAGATTTAGAAACCAATAAGTTCCCGATACATATACCTACCACCAAATCGATTAGATGGAAATCGTTGTCAGTTTTTCGCCGTTCGGAGTGTGCTCTCCTGCCATACTACCAAAAACTTTCGTCTTTCTTACTTCTAACTGGAATTCGCCGAGGACTATTTTAAAGTCATGCCTACAACCAAGTTCGCAAATTTTATAAAGAAGCTACATAAGGCTATCTTGAGTGCTAATGTTGCGTCTAATAGAGCGATATATGAAGATCCGCTTATTTACACATAAAGCCTACTGTAAATGTTTGAACTTTTGTACAATGTAAATAGACTTTGATCTATATCATACGTATGTCTAATTGGATGTGAACTACATCCTCTTTTTTCTGCAATATCCTAAAGCCTTTTTATTAGCCTCAATTCAAATAATTCTTTTCACAATAAACGCGTTTTTATTCTTTTCAATATCCAACTCATAACAAACTCCATCTCATAAAAATCCTTCTTAAATTTTTAGCAATCTACGTTTTTCCTTTAAAGTGTTATGACAAACGATATCCTTGTCAGCCAACTTGTTTCCTTCATCGAAATTGCAATTAATTTTCCAGAAATAAAAGGAGAAACAAAAGAAAAAACAAAATAATGTGTCACACAAGAAAAAAGAAAAAAAAAAAACTTTTCATTCATAAAATTTGAAAAATGTTTTGGGAAACGATATCGATTTGCAAGATGTCTTGTATTCCTTTCAGTTGTATATCCCTAGCGTGTATTTGTCATCTGGTTGACACCTATAAATAGCTTGGAAACGTATAAGCAAATACCTACATCCGTATGCCAATACTTCCTATATATGATTCCTGGTGCGGAAATGTGAGTGGCACTTTCGCGTCCAACAATCTGCTTTAAAAGAATTTTTCCAATATCCCATTACCCGGCATGAGAATGTCCTTTTATCCTTCGGTATGATGACATAAAAATCTTAAATAAGTGGCAATAGGATTGTTTTTTTTTTTACATTTCTATATTAGATATGGACAGGGCGAAAAAAAAGGACTCAAACTAAATAGGGCTTTAGACTTAAGTAAAATTTATTTCAAAACACACAGATTCGGTATCCGAAAGTCGCCCTCGTATGTAGTAGCTGGGCAAATAAATATGAACAAATATATGTATGTGTTGCCGACCTTTTTTTTCGGAATCATGTTATTCTTGGTAAATGGTTATCGATCCGTAATCCTGCGTTCTGGTCCTTGAAAAAGGATTAACAGGGAACGTCACAGTTATTGTGTTTAATTTAAGACTGGTAAAGGGGTAAAAGTTTTTTTATTCTGCTGAATTCGTTGGATTTTGAGATTCGGCATGAATTATTTCGCTTCGGGTGTCGCATCCCAGTGCGTGGGATGAAATGTTTGTCTGGAGGAGAAGAAAAAAGGGTTTTTTTTTGTTTTTTGCTAGGACCTTAAACCGACTGACGCATTATGTCGAATGGAATATTGGTTGTAAGGAGTGATGATTTTTTTATTTGAATGTCACGAAGCATATTTGATTTGGAAAATATTTGGGTCAGGTTAGACGGTTACTGTTTTTCGAGATTAGTTTGAGGTATTTGCTTACAAAGTGTCTGTCATAAATGTCAAAATTTTTAGGGACCTTTTTTCTCCGTTTTCTGTCCTATGAAGGAGTTGCAGACGAACAAGAAGGGATTGTTTCTTAGAAAAGCCTTTTTGCAAACATATTCGGTAGACGTTGAGTTGCTATAATTAGAAACATTCCACATAATTTATAAATAAAGGGTTAGGAAGCGTTGGTGCATGAAAACTTTGCTAATTCGGGCATAGCTGTGTTATTTTTAGAAATTACGTAGGAGTTGATTGAACTAATACAAATTCCAAAAATATGCTCAAAGTAGATAATGGAGATGTAACTTTTGGTTTTTGTTTCATGGGGGTGCTTACGACGCTTGCTCGAAGGAATAAATAACTTTGTCTCTAGTTTGGCAGTCGGAATAGAAATTGTAGGATTTAATGGGCACGTAACTCAGTTTAAGTTGATGAACATTGTGGTGCTTAGTCCTAAGTTGGTGATTGATGACAACTAAAGTATCAACTTGGTCGAAGGTTGTTGGGTAGGTACGGTTCTCTTTAAGAAGGGTTTGGACCTTATTTTGTGTACACTCGCAAATTGCGTCAATTAAATTTTTGAAATAGCAATATTTTTAAATAAATTCAATTGAATCGTTAGGGTAGGTTATATGGCTTACATTCCATTATTCGACTTCTCTCGGATGTCAATGAATTCAGAGTCATATTTCTGGGTTTGCTGAGGGTTGGACATTTGCAGAAAAAGTGGGCGGAGACGTTTTCTAAATACTGTTCGCTAAATCTTTTGGATACTTCTTTTGTATAAGTTAAAATTAACAAGAGACATATTATATTTAATAATTCTTATGTCTTCTAAAAAAATCATTTATTAATAACAAGGACAATATCGTTCGTCATCATAATAAAGATCGACGATCCTAAATGAATATTTTGTAGTACTTGTACGTTGGCTTTAGTTACGTATGTAGTGAATCCAAAAGGATTGGTGCTCCTTAAAATCTGAAGGTTGGTAGGTAGGTAGGTAGAAGTGGTGGTTCTGTTAACACAGAACCCAATTAGCACAGTTGTGCCGTTTTGATACCACGACTCATGTGACCTGGATGTTGGTGTGTGTTGGTGAGGAGAATCTAGAGCCAACCTGTGGAGTTTAAAAAGAGGATCAGTTCACTAATGCTCTTACCAGAGATCTCCTCGAGTGAATTAAAGAATGGTTTTCCTAGTGCTTGTTGTCTAGCCCTGGCTAGTGCTGGATAAGTGCATGTATAGTGGATGATGGTTTCATCTGAAGGTTGATTCAAGTTAAGTTTTATTTTTCATTTTTCTATCTTAGAATCTGGACTGCGATTGGTCGGAGAAATATTGACCGCCCGAAACAGATAGTGATTGTAGTAGTTATTGCAATCCAGTTGATATGTCAAGACAATCACTCAGTTTCTCAGCACCCTATGAACGAAATTGGTTAGATACTGCCCAGTTAGGTCAGGCAAGAAAGTAAAGAAAAAAAAAATTGGAAAAATGTTACGTATACGCCACCGAACTAGGTATGTATGTACATGTATTCTTCTACGATCTTCCTTCTACAGATAGTGCTACAACCTTGTTTTTGATCAAGTGCTTGCTTTACCTTCTCGTGGTGGTTCCCGGTAACTACTTTTGTAAATCCTTATGCATATAGACTAAAGCTGCAAGTGATGGCAATCTAGTCCACAATTCTGGATTAGGTATACTGGACTAGAACCCTATCGTAACCGGATAAAGATTGGTTTTTCGAATGGTTAAAGAACCTCCTAGACGGTTGCTTTAAACTCTAAACGCTCCCGAGGTCTCATAATCTGAAAATATTTTGCCAAAAGTATAGATACTGACGGACAAATTCTGGGCAAGACAAGCAACCGCCTGCAAATTGCCGCTGTTCCAGCAAATCAAGCAAATATCACTGTGTTTCGAGGAATCAGACTAAGGGATCCCGTAGTTTGCCAACAATGTAGGGTGCATATTGTTGTTAGTAGCGCCATTCTGCACTAAAATGCAGTGAAAAATGTACTATTGTAGTAAAAAATCTTATTGGAAGATCGGGGAAACGCCATACTATGTACGTGGTTATATGATGATACCTGGAAACGGATCGAATAACAGAAACAACTGTCACACTAGGAGCGTGCTAGAGTTCCCGTACCATATGAAAGTGAAGCAAGACCAAGACCAGTGTTGTGAGCGCCATGACAAACGATTGAAATTACCCAACTGGCTGAACAAGCTAAGGAAGCAGTAAGTAAGTGTGACAGTAGAACCTTGTACAAAAGCTGATATGCGGACACAGCTTGAGGCAACATCCGGTGATAAGTTTGGGTGGGAATCTGCTGATTTTTGATGAGTAGCAGCTGAGAAAATAAAGAAAGCATTTTTCTCTGCATTATATGGTATGATGAACAAAGGTCTGCCCCAAAATAAGGATACGTTGTCCAAATTTTAGCTCACTCCTACTTCAAAATACGAGATCTTTGTCATGAGTGAACTACTCAAAGCAAATAAGGTGGGTTTGATGGGTTTTCCGCAGAGTTCTGTAAGACCTAGCTTGCAGTAATTGCAGACACACTGCTTCTATTAGGGGACAAGATTTGGACAGTGAAACCTTCCGTAAAGATTGGCAGAAAGGAATGCTTAAGGAGACTTTTATGCGTACTTCCTGCAAATGTTAAAGGTTTGGTTAGGTTAGGTTCGATTAGCAGGCTACAGAAAGTGCATCCACACTTAGACCAGAATGGGCCCATTGTGATACCAAAGAATCTAGTGTTCTCAACTAGCCGTTAAGCCAGCATGAGATTATTATAAAGCGCTGGAGGCAGCTAATGCTTATATTAACTAGTTCACCAAGGTTGTCGAGTTGAGAGAGCTTGGCAGGTGCATAGGAGATGAAGAATAGTCTCTTGCTCTTCCTCATCCATGCAGCTTCTGCCGAAGTCGTTTGCCGGGAGACCCTCCCAATGCATAGGAGATGAAGAATAGTCTCTTGCTCTTCCTCATCCATGCAGTTTCTGCAGAAATCATTTGCCGGGAGACCCTCCCATTGACGTAGTGTCCCGTAATAACCCCTACTATTGTGCTGATGAAGGATGTCTTTAGTCTTATTAGACGATTGGAGCGCTTGAGGTCCAGCTTGAGATAGATATGTTTCGTGATAGAGTACGTGGTACAGTTCGACTACCTACGGTTAGTAGCATTAATTGCATTTTGCTTAATTAAGAGTTTACATGTAGCGAGAGGCATGTAGAAATTCTCCTAGAATCGACAGAGTTGTGCCATACCTGGCACCTTATGGTGCGCACCCAAATAAGGTGAATTTAAATTGTTCTGCTATCTCGTTAAGAGATAAGTCGCAATTAAGGGCAGCTTTAGAATTGAAGGTGACCGAATCCAGGGCTTTAATTGGGGCTTGACTATCATTAAAAATTGTGATATCCCTCGCGGATATTACATTGTACCTTAGCCATGACAAGGCCTCGTTGATCGCTATTATTTCCGCTACAGTGATTAGGAAAGCGGAAAGAGATCTTGGAAGAAAACACCCCCCCCTACACCTGCTTCGGTCTTGGACCCATCTGTATAGAGGCCAACGGATCCACTGCGAGACCCTATATCAGTCCTGGAGGGTATATTATTTTCGAAATTGTTGTTGAAAGAAGCTGAGGGAGTATGTAGTCAGTGTATTTTCGGATGCATTCTAGTTTATTTAGAATAGACGAGTGGTCTGTACGCAAACTGGTTCACAAAAGAATTGCTTTCATCCGAATAGCTGCATATGCTGCCACTTGTTTGCAATATACATATATCGAGCGGAAGCAAATGGAACAATGTATCCAAAGCCGCAGTTGGAGTGGTCGTCAGGGCTCCAGACAGACACATGCCGTTCTTTGCATACGACTGAGAAGGTTGTTGTGGATGGCTTTATCTAGCACAGTCCACCAGACGATCACGACATACGTAAGTATGGGCCTGATACCAGATACATAGAGACAATATGTAATTCGAGACTGAGGACTCCATTTACTTCCCAGAGCTTTCTTACACCAGTACAGAACCGTAGTGGCTGTCTTAACTTGCTCCAGGATGTTGGGTTTCCGTCCTAATTTACTGTCTGGGATTAGGCCTAAGTATTCCGCCGTACTTGCGAGCACCAGGGAGATGCCATTAAGTTTCGGTGGAAAAAAGTTGGGAATTTTATACTTCCTTGTGAGGAGGACCAGTTCGGTTTTCTGAGGATCTACCCCCAGACCGCATTTTTTAGTCCATTGTCAATGCTAAAGTAAATACCAAATACAATCCAAATTAATACTCGTACATCTAGCAAATACTTTTGGTAGTGAATAAAGAGGTTTTCGCTCTCCATCTACTTGCGTTAATTAATTAATTTAATAGCTTGGGAATCATTGTCGTACAATCCATCGACTATAAATCTTCGCTGCACCTGGTGTTCACTGATTTCAAAAAAATCGACAGTGTAAACAGAAAGTGCGAAGTGTCATGTATTGTACAGTGGATGGTTGTACAAAGCTAGGATGTTCCGAAGCAGCGTTCGGCAAGGTTACATACTATTACGACTATTTTTTTTGCTGATTTTATAGAGCCCATAAAATCTATAGAAAAGTCATAATTGACCATAATTGTAGACCACTGGTTTGATGGCGGAGATAAAATTGGTAGGACTGAGGATTAACACCCCCATCACTAAAGTCTTTAGTTTTGAATTTGAAGCCACATACCAAGAGTTAAGTCTGCATTCGGTATGTTTTCTGAAATATGATTCGGTATGAATGTGAAATATGGGGTAACAGCTCAGTCAGCCTAAATTCCAAACCGCGACTGTTCCGATCAAATTCAATGGAAAGCGAACGTTAATATCACATGTGAGACGCAAACTTTTGTAAGTTGCTGTGGAAAATACATCTCACAAGTGGTCTTGTCAAATCGTATCTCAAACAAACAGCTTTGGGTTCAACAAAGTCAGTACCTATAAAACTTTATGTCTCAGAGTTTAATTTTAATATATTTGAGGTCTTTGTATCCAGCAGTACAAAAATTCATCATTTTTGAACGTAGTGCAAACAGGCAAAAAGTATGTTACAAAACCATCCCTTAGTTGTGCTCTTTTCTTAGTATTACAATAAATTATGCACTATCCATGGAGAACACATAAGTTAAGAGATGATATTATTCTGCTTTGGCAGGACTGGCGGTATCCCTTCTCAAAACCAAGTTCTTCTGATGATCCTTGACCTAGTTATCTTGTCAAATTATCCACTCTTAACTTATTTTCCTTTCCATCTCTATAGAAAAGGTATACAAAAATACACAGCATCGCGGTTACAATCACAAAAATCATGAATTTTTCTTTCCATTTGTTGAGTGCAACTTATTTCGAAAAAAAAAAAAAAATTCTTTTCAACTCGGACGGCTGATTCAATAGCCATTCTACCTACTCAAGTTAAAAGGCGCACACAAAACTAAGCAAAAATAAGAAAATAAAAATAAAAATCTCCTAAGAGCTCATGGAAAAGAGATAAATTACACATAAGCACGGCGTAATAGAGAAGATTTCGTCCTCAGGACGAAAACGAATAAGAAATTTCTACTCTTCAGGAAGTAGGAAAAAATAAAAAAAAAAAAAAAAAACTTTTAATAATCCGAATTATCCAGTTCCGACTCATAGTCTATCTTTATCTGAATTTTTATATTCAAACCGCCTGCCTTACCCTTTTTTTTTTTATTTCGTTCCTCCAACCATGGCCAACTGGTGTGCTCGGTTGGTTTCTCATGAATTACGCTGTGTGTGCGCATTTAACCATCTAACTCGCTATGACGGCGAAAAGGAGCGCAAGGGATTCTTTAAGAATCCGCTGAAGACGAAAACTTTAAGAACTTTCTTCCAGCACTTTAACTTAATGCGTTTTAATCTAGCGTAAACGGTTTTTTTTTTTTCTCGCCCCGTCTTCACAACGTCTCTCTCTATCGGAGGAAACGGGGAGTGGTCCTTCTCCTTTTCATCATCTCCAGCTTGAAGCGTTCCTTTGGATTGCGATAAACTCCTTGCAAATGGTTGAGCATTTTCACGATGCAGTCAGGTGGCACTAATGTTAATATTTATTAACAATCCTTTGAGAGTAAATTTTATCTTACTAGCCTTCAGATTTGAATGGGTTGTATTCTATACCTGATTGCGATACTATGTCCAATATACAGACTTTAACACCCAAAAGTCTATTAAGAAGGATACTTTGGCTTTTCCCCTTTTGAGATAATATATTACTTCTATTTGAAGGACACTGAGTGTGGTGGTCTGATTCGGTGGTGGTGGAGTTATACTTGTGGGTTGAAGAGGTTGATATTTGATTTCGGTTTAGTTGATAAAATATCGCGTGCTGTGAGCCATGAACCAGCCAGCATAATCGTCCTCAATCTGAAGTAATTCCCCTGATTGTTTATACTAATTCGTGATTCTAGTAATTAACAGGAGGTACTTAGCGATACAACGATTTAGTGGAACAATGTCATGTACGATAATACTTCTCACTTGAGAAGGTTTGGCATAATTAAGATTTATTAAGCAATGATATATTTACTAGCATGTTAATTGCCCAACAGACCATTTGAACTAAATTTTTTTTTTTTAGGTTACTAACCTAATGGGATTGCTTTTAGTTTTTTTTTTTGGCAACTTAAGTGACTTGTGGGAACACGTGATTTTTATCAGTCCTAGATTTAATTGCCAACACACGAATTAGGACGAAAAAGTTATAATAATTATTTTGTATATTCCTTGACTTGTGCGTATGTTTGCACTATCGTAAGAAATAGTAAGTTTAGTAGACTGCCTATATTACTTCCTATACAATGCCAAAAAGGCAGAACAAATACTGTAACGAATGAGGAATATTATTGCTTTTTGCACTGAAATTGAAGTGTGTTTTCAAAGCACACAATAGTAACACTGAAACACAGGTTGTTGTCAAAATCAATGCGAAACAAAACTCAATATTTCGAAAATCAAATACATGCATATCAAGGTGAATTAAACTCAGTCTCTTAGTCTGTACTCCATACTATGTAACAACTTATGTAAATGTATGAATGTACATTGAGAAATTTAGAGAAATGAAAATAAGAACATGTTTTGTACATCATGTATTTGAAAGATGAAAAATATAGCCAGGTTCTCCTAACATCGTGTACATTTATCTGTCTGGCGCCCCCATCTTCTGCCTATTATGAAAGATTGGCCTTCAGTATCACAGTATCTACATATGTTTTATTGTATAAGTTGTGTCATTTTCAAAAATGGAAAATAATCTGCGCAGAGCTAAGTGAATTTTGTATTTTCATACTCAGTGCTATATTTTGGAGAACATACGTCATTTATATGTATGTTAGTTAGCTAACTCTTACAAGGTTGGCACTAGGTTAATTATTTGTTCCATACTTAAACTTTGTATGACTAGCTACTAGCTTGACATCTTTTTCTGCAGGTATCTAGCAGAACATTTTCATAGATCCACAGTCTGTGCATGGGTTTAAGTCCACTCATGTGCGCCAAGATACACAATTTGACTTATGAAAAACCTGCCTTCTAACAGCAAAGTATTATAACTTACTTACTTAGGTGGCGCTACAGTTCGGGATGAGCTTGAGCCTCCACAGCTATAATACAGTCAAGATTTTTACATCAAAGCTGGATCTTGTATTCAACAATTTTTTAAGCTGGAATATTCGCAGATATTCGCTTAATATAATCAATCTAATGCATTCGATGTGATTTAGCTTTCTGGACTTCAACCAACTCTGTATACTTCTATATACGGTATGCCATCTGTTGGTTTCTTTTTGAACCATATGTTATTTTGACACTGACAGCTGTTACACGCTCAAAAAATTGGTAGAAACTCAGTATTATATTTTCGCGATACGAAATGGATCGATTTATGCTGAAACAACGTTGGGAAATATTGCAAAGTTACTTCCAAAGTAGATGCTGTGTTACCGAAACAGTGCGAATTTTGAAAAGTAATTTCGGTCGAAATAATGCACCAACTCCAGCTGGAGTACAAAAATTTGTGATGAAAGTTCATGAAACTGGTTTCCTGATTGATAACCGTATGTCCTGTGTGCTCAACGTAGAATATTGTGACTGTTTGGTGTGGTTTTTGTAGTGGCGGCATTATTGTCTCATTTTTTTCCACGATGACAATGAAAAAAAAGTTACAGTCAATGGAGAGCGCTGCCGAGGCATGATAACCGATTTCTCGAAATCGAGGATTTTGAATTGGGCGAGCTATGATTCCAGCAATATGGGGCTATGTACTACTCAAGCCGTCCGGAAACGAATTTATTGCACACTAAATTCTATAATTGTATAATCAGTCCTTTTGATGATGTTGCTTGGGCGGCACGGATGTGCAATTTGACTTTTGGACCGTTGGACTTTTTTTTTGTGAGATGCTACAATTCGGAGCCAATTCAGGCACTCAAGAATAATATTGCTCAAACTATTCGTGAAAAAAAGGGCCGAAACCATCGAAAATGTATTGAAAAATTGAGTCGACAGGATGGCCTAATGCCAAGCTAGTCGAGGCAATCATTTGATTGAAATATTATTCTGTATTTAATCGGATTTACTCTTTTCAATAAAGCAACAATCGTTGAAAAATATTGAACAGTGTTTTTTTATAGCCTTTTTAAAAAGCCAACCAACAGATGGTCCACACTTTACTATGTTCAAATGGAGATTTAGATATTATTATAGAACATTTTTCAATAAGTACACAACAATTTTGGATTAAAATAAAACACAGAATTATTCAAATATCGGGCTGAAATTTATTGTAGGTGCAATACACATGTTATATTTAAAAATGGAATTCGATCTCGTTCATATGACCACCATGAGCATGTTTGCAGCAGTCGATTCCTTGGAGCTAATTTTTCATCACTCATCCACAGATATTGGCCGGAAAGTTAGCAATTTCGCGTTCAATATTGTTTCTGAGCTCCTATATAGTTGTTGGCTTGTTGGCATAAACCATCGAGTTAACATGATCCCATAAAAAGAAATCCAAAGGTGTTAAATCGCATGAGCTAAGTGGCCATTTGACCGGACCATTTCTCGAGATTACACGATTACTGAACTTCTCCTTCAGTATATCAATTTTTTCACCAGTTGTTGGCATATGGCACCATCTTGTTCGAACCACATATCACTGATGTCAAGTCCATCCAATTCTGGCTAAAAAATAGTCTTCCATCATGGCACGATAGAGAACTTCATTGACCATAACATAGCAATCATTTTCATCGACAAAAAATACAATCCAATCACACCTTCGCCATGAAATCCACACCATCCTCTTTTTGTGGATACAATGGAGTCTCTTCAAACACATGGGGGTTTGTTGCTGTCCAATTATTTTTTCTTATTGACAAAGCCTTTAATCCAAAAATGAGCTTCATGGCTGAAAATGATTTTTCGATGAAATTCAGGTGTTTCTTCAAACTTTTGGACAGCCCAATCGGAGAAGTTTCTACGCTTCAAATGATCAAGAGACTTCGGTTCTTGAATTAATTTGATCTTGTAAGGGTGTATGCCAAGATCTTTACCCAAAATTCATCACACAATAGACTGAGCGATTCCCAATTCCCAATTCCAAAACTGCGTGGAATCGACAGATTTGGCTCATTTTGAAATGAAGCACTTATGGCTTCGATATTTTCGCTACTTCGACCGGGGCGTTGTCTTACTGGAATAGGAACATTCAATAGTGAATACGCTGGCTCGAGTTTATCACAGCATGTCTAGTGGGACAAAAATTACGACCGAAAATTAGAGTAAGCACGTTGTTCGTTCGTGAAAACGAAAAACTTGGCAACCATTTTGACATTGACAGGTTGTATAAACTACAACATTGTTATGTCCCTATTGAAGAACCCTTTACAAACAATACTTTCTAAAGTCTAAATGAACGACCGATATTACTTCACTTAGGGACATACAGTAATACTTCCAGTTATGCATGAAATATAGGGAATACTTGACTCTGTAAGACAACGGTCAGTATCAAACTATGTCTTCCCAATGGGGAATACTCGGCATTAAATAGGATAAGTAAATGGAGTCTGTAGCAAGAACATGATAATCACTGCAATGTTGACGTTTTTTTTTACGCTGGCGTACGAATGTAGTATCTATCTTGGAATAAAAAATGGGACAACTTCCAGACAAGAAAATACAAACAACAAGCAAACTTAAACTAGCCAGCTTAAGGAATGCGAGTGAAACTTCTTTACTGTGATAACTACAACATTTGATAGAAATATAGAAAAACTACAATTCATCTGGAATGTTGCACCGTGGCTCAAATGGTTATTTCGTTAGACTTCGGAGCGAGGAGTTCGAAGTTCAATCCCCAGACAACACCTAAAATTTATTGCACGGTCCTACCTTTCTGCGTCTGCGTTTGACAAACATTCGAGTGTAAAATTGTCATGAAAAAGCTTCTGAAACCAAAAATTGTCCTTTGGATACGACAGTAGATCCCTTTCATTCGTGTACAAAAATATAACGCGCACAGACTGCACGAATAATTATGAGAAGCTAGGCCTGTCGTGCTAAAAATTTGTTTGTTTTTGTATCTGGAATAGATCGTATGATAATCTATCCTTCTTCCTTTGTATCAACTCAAATAAATGTCGCGTGGTGTACGACATTTTTAGATTGAAATACAATGACAACCTTAAACGTGGAAAATATCATCAAAATCGATTTTTAATGAAAACGCCCCTAAAAAGTGGGCGTAGTCACATATGATTCAAGAGTGAATTGTAGACAATTTGAATACCTATGTAAATATTTGAAGTAAAATAGTCTAGGTATGAAAAAATGGGGGAACCAGCAAGCGGATTTCAAAAAATTTCACACTTGTCCTGCATTTTTTTCTCAATAGCCCCATCTTCCTATTTCCAAATTTAAGACCCAAAAAGTGGTGACATATGTACGGACATATCTCGATCGTCTTCGCTATTGATACTGATCTAGAATATGGGGTCTATATCGGTTATTCCTCTATCTTAACCAATATGTATTTTAAGTATCAAACTTAATACGTATACCCTTAGGAGTGGGTTTTGGAGGAGATCAACTTCATACTTATGTCTTACAATGTCTAGAACGCGATAGAATATATGTTAAACAGATTCTATTCTTACATACTCATTGGAGTAATCACCAGAGTCCGAACCTTACTTGCATGTTCATGGCAAACTGAGTTCAATAAAATTTGCAGGAACTGTGGAGACAACGAAGAAGGAATGAATGCAATGTATACTAGAATATTGCTACACCTACTCTTGGTCTTTATTTTATTTTTACTTTTTTTGAAACATTGACGAGCTTACATGCTCTAAAACGTGAACTAGTTCATAAGGGCGTAAGATTTCCAAAACTTTTCATGTAGTAATGATTTCTTGTTCCACCAAAACACTTTTTTCACCTAACTCAACTAAATAAATGGAAAAGAAATGGTCAGCTTGCCATTCAGTAATATATTATGAATAAATTGAGAAATAGAAGCTATTGAGACGAGAATGCATATTCGAATACATCTTCGTCTTTTCTGTTGTTTTTTTTTTTTTTCATCTGAAAATAATTTTGGTTGGATTTCAATGCCCTTTACAATTTTACATGATCATCAACATCAAAGCTATTTTTAGTCCACTTACAGACGTGGTAGGTACGTAAATACTTTACTGACTCATCATTAATTTATCGGTTGCATTTTAATTGATTCTTTTAATTTTCAGTTAATTAAATACATAAATACTTCCTACAGTCAATTTGAGAAATTTAAACAAATCACACTTCATTTGATAATTTACCGCTAAATCATCATACCCACGAGAGATGAATAGTCATGATTGTTTGTTTATACTCTTAGAATAAAAGCTTTTATTACCCCTGAAGTCATAAAAATTTCTTTGAATTCAACTTGTGCCCCACTGAAAAAAATTTTATTTAAGTATTTAATATCCAAACAATTCTCAAAAAAAACAAAAAATATTTTTATCACTTTGAATACTATAATCTGAAGCTAAATCCACCCTCACTATGTATATATAGTATAAATAAGAAAGTATATGTATGTATTCTCTTTTAACTTACCGCACATTGTGGCAAATTCCCCTCGGGTCGTTTCGCCTTCCACCCCAACAACGGTGGTATACATATCAAACCCGACATTATCCATACCGATGCTATCATGAGTGCCGCTCTTGCCGGTGTCCTTGATTTCAAATACTCGACAGCTTTTGTTATACTCCAGTACCGATCTAACGATATTAAACACAAATTCATTATCGACGCCGTACACAGGAGCACATCCATTGCCGAATGTATATCACACCACCAACTACCAAATATCCAATAACCCATCAATTCATTCGCCAAGGAGAACGGCATAATGATTAAACCCAAAAAGAAATCCGCCACCGCTAACGACGCAATGAACCAATTCTGGATGTTCTTAAGCGATTTCTCAGTAGCAATTGCAATTATCACCAACATATTACCAACCACAATGATAATCATTAGTATCGTAACGATAATCGATGCGATTACGATATGCGTCAACGTATAACCACTTGGATAGGTGTCATTGTACTGGATCGTCGTCACATTGCCATTGAGTGTGTTGCTGTTCGTAAAGTAGTTACTATTACTATTGAAGTTGTTGTTGATAAAGAGGAGGGTGTCATTGAAGGATAACGTCGTCGTACCGAATATCGACGATGCCGAGGGTTCAGCACTAAGGCCATATGTCGAGGAAACTGTTGATGTTGATGTGTAATTGATGGAAGTGGATAAAGTGGTTGAGCTGTTGTTGTTTATTGCTGACGACGGCGATAACGCGGTTTGATTGCCAATTTGATAGTCCGTCGGACTTGGACTTGACGAGAATATTGCCAAAAAATCATCGGTACTGATGTTACCGGTGTTGATGTTACTATTGATATTCGATGCTGCAAATTGCAAGTAATCCATGTTTTTTTTTTTTAGTTTGAGTTTGAGATATCTAATCTCGAGAATTGTCGTTTTGATTTGTATGTGAATATTATATACGGTGGACGTTAATTGATTTTGAAATATATAATCTTTTTTTTTTTTTTTTACATATACTATATATGAAAATATTTTTTTATTATCTTTTTTTTCTACAGAGAGACAGATAGACAGGTGGGAGGGAGCGTTTAATAATTATTATTGCTTATCTGTTGGTTAACTTATTTGTTAGTTTTATTATCTTTATCTTGTTAGCTACTATAAAATATTTTTTTTAATTAATATTTTGAAACGCCTCCTCGACTTTCTCGATCTCTTGCTTCGATCTTTATACTTTGATTTTGGTCCCGACGAATTCAGTTTGATAATACAAAAAAAAAATCTTTAAGATATTTTTCCTAAATACATTTAGATATTTTTTTAATTTAAAGCGATAATTGGATTTTTTATTTTTAATTTTTAAATCTATTATAATTATGTATGTATAGTTAAATTTTGATTTTTCTTTACTTCCGTGAGTTAGGTAGATGAATCTCTGGTGCTTTATAGTGTTTGACAGACTGACCGAATAAACGTGACTTATATTTATTTTTGATTTAATTTCTGTTTTTTTTTTTTTGTTATATCTTACATTAAGGATTTTGTTTTTTTGTTAAGTGTTGGTTAAATCTTTACCCGTGTTTATCCGACTTTTCGATAGCTGTTTTGTGAACCACTTTTTCGGAAAAAAGATGGTTTAAAATAGCTTTATGTACATGTTTTCATATATTTAAATATATATTTACAAATTATTTATCTATTAAGGATTAAGTATCTAATTGTGTGTGTTCATAATGCATTAATGATGCAGATCGTCGATGATTGTTATGATTATTATGAGAATTATTGCAGCGGCAAGTACAATGGCAACTATGTACGACACGATGACAACGGAATACGGCGATGAATTGGAAGATGAATTCAATTTGGCACATTATTCTATAATAATTATCCGATAGAAAGCGAGAGCGAACGGCAGAGTGAGATAGATATCAAAGGAGAATGATGATATTTACGATATATTTAAATGCTTCTTCATTCATGTGATTTCTTTGGCTATTGCAATGCGGTTGCACTTGTCAAAAAAATAATATAGGTACTAAGTTCAGCATTGTTTGTTGGGCGCCACTTACAGTGGCCCATTATACTTTGTACGAAACCGAAATTGTTTTCACTATGATGTTGATATGGATGTGCTTATTTGGGTTGACCGTGAAATTATTCGATATCCTTGAGTGGTGTCACAGCATACGCACTCGCCAATGTTCACGGATACACGAATAGATACTTATTTTGTTTGCCTTCAGAAAATCACTTTTATTTGCATTTTATCTACTGCCATCCTTATACATTCGACACATAAACACTATTGCTTAGCCATTGGATTTTCTTTAATTTTTTTCTTTACTCAATTCAATTGCCATCCTTCAATAAAAGAACACACACTTTTTTTCTAATTTTTTTGAGGAACTTTTTTTTTTATTTTATAATATATCTCATCAGCTATAACACCGCGGCGCGTATCTTAACCGAACAAACTGTATATGAGTACATCAAAAAAGGCGAAATAAGATGGAACAGAAATCAAAGGGAAAATAATTTAATAAACAACATTTAACAACAAACAAATATATGTAGGTAGTATATCCTTTTTGTTTTTAATTAGAATTTCATTTTTGTTTTGTTATTGTTTGCTGAGAGAGATACAAGAAGAACACCACGTACCACGTCCGTATAGAAAGACATTCGAACCGGGCGAATAGTACATCTTAACTGAATCCGTAAGATTGGAAATGAAATTCATGCCCCAAAAGATAGATACTTGAGTTTGAGTATCATGTGTTGATCCACAATTTTGTTCGGATTTTCCTTGGGGTTTTTCACTTTTGTACTTGTGCACTGCAGTTAGGTATGGTGTTTTTCTTTTTTGATTCGCG
The DNA here is from genome assembly GCA_905220385.1 of Xylota sylvarum. NCBI lineage: Eukaryota > Metazoa > Arthropoda > Insecta > Diptera > Syrphidae > Xylota > Xylota sylvarum. Next base: position 52,510,038 of record LR999958.1, read on the forward strand.
TTGGAAAATAAATACGTTCCACAAGGGTATAAGAAAAGAAAGCTTCGTGGAAGAGCTTTCGCTCATAATTTTTGGAAAATTGCGATGTGCTCTCAGGATTATTTTTTTTTTCGAAAAATACTCTTCAATATGATAGGACTGATAGGATTTGTGAGAATCTGCAGAACGAGAATTGAAGAAAGAGAAAGTGCTGATGGCCTAGTGCCCTAGTACTATCAATGTGGTGTAAACAGAATAGAATGGTGGCCATGCGTGTGTGTGTATGGGTTTTGTTTACAATATTTACTGAGAAAAATACTCAAAATACTATGGAAGGTGGGCGTGTAGGTCAGTTGAGTGCGTGCATTCTCTGACCGGGTGTGATTGTGGTGGATTGTACTCGATTCTTGCCAGATTGAAATAAATTTCATACAAAAATGATTTCTAGTAATCTCTGCCATCTAAAGATACTTTTTTAAATATGTATCGAAGTTTCAGCATCATGATTAATTTTAAGCTTTCTAGTAATGGGCAGCCCTACCTAAACATTGCGTAACAACATTTATAATTTATTCGGAAAGTTTATAGTTGAAATGGCCCAAAATTAAGAACTAGTCCTTTTCTGTCTAAAAAAGGATAAACTAAGGCCGGTTGTGCTTAATTTTTATTGACTTTTGCGTATTTCACCAAGGCTATGTATAGTCATCCAACAAGAAGTGTCATTTTAAATTTCACTCCATTGTTGAACTGTCAACATTCAACTATCATTGCGATGTCTTTTGATAAGTAAAAACTAGGAGACTAAATATGGATCAACACACACTCGCACAAAGTACTGAAATAGTGAAAATTCAATACAAAAAGTAAGCAGGATGGCGCAAAATCCTTAGAAAAACAATGTCTCCAATTTCAAATTCCTTGGCGTGTGATTTCTCGAAATGGAGACTTCAATTGGCCGCCGAGGTCAAGCAATTCACCACCATTAGACTTTTTTCTTTGGGGCTTTGTTGAAAATTGATGGCTGGATGCTGTAGGAATAGAATAGACACTGACTGGCGTCAAACTGGCATCTACCTGGGATTGTCCATTGTTGTAACTGTTACTGCGCGTAAATTGTACTTATTTTACCTCCTAGTGGTAGCCAATTGCAGAACTTATAAGCGCGAATCTTGAACAAGAGAAAATAGCAGCACTATACATAAATACGACAGAGAAAGAGCTCTCGCGATGGAGTCAACGGTGGCGTCACAGCTTCAAACGGAAGCATAACACTTTATCTGGGCTACTTCGACATATTCGGAGCTCAGGCCGATAAAGATGTCCAAGGATAAGTCAGGTTTTTTGGAAAAGAGATGGTGGCGGATAAGCCCTTACTGGGTCAACGGCAGCTCTCACACCCCCGAAGCGGGTTACTGCCATCGATTTCTAGGGGTTTCCAAAAATGGAAATGGCCCTCCAGGCTGGGGGTGTGTAAGTCGGGGTAAGTACCTTACCACATAAAATAAAATAAGTTTTAAAAGAGACACCAGCCTCGGATAAAAACTGACTCGCTCATTTCATATCACGACCCGGATCGTTCACGGACTATGAATTAAGAGTATGCACATAGGACGTACGTACACTGTACACTCCTGATGCTACTCAAAAACTTGAATCTGTCCTCACGTGGTACAAGGCAGATAATACCGCGAGAAAATACGATGGATAGGATCAGGTATACAAAAACGGAAAAATTGCGACATTTATTACAGCTGTCACAAAAGACTGCATACCTACGTCAGGATGCGGACTCGTCGTGAGAAATCGGTTAAGCCCAATGATAATTGACTTTACGCCGATCAGCGAGCGACTGACAGTGATCCGCAGCAAGACAATATTGCAAAACATTAACATAATATATATGTGCGAAAAACAAGGGTGGCGAGAGAAGAGTATCGAGCAAGAAGAAGGGAGGACAAGAAGATCCTGTGTAAAAAGAAAAGAGCCCACACAGTCTCCTAGCTCAAGGATATCGAAGATTCCCGCGATAGGAATAACTACATAAAATTTCACATTAAGGCAAATCCTGGAAAAGACCAACGAATTTCAAGTCAAAACTCACCATCTCTCCATCGACTTCAAAGTCGCATATGAAAGCTTTCATCGTCGTTCTACAAGTCGATGGCCGAATTCGGGATCCTGGCTAGACTGATCCGCGTGACCATGGAAACCACGCGGTGCAACGTGGAATTCGGAAACAGTTCCTCCGAATTATTCGAATCATATACTGAAAAGATACATATTTTCCGACTATCTATTGACTAAATCAAAACATCTGTTAGTGGTGGTTAAGGAGTTTAGCTTCTTCGAAGTAAAAATCAGCTCCAGGAATGAAACCTTAGTGGAGATTCGAAGAAGACTTATCCTAGAAACAACGCAGAACTCATAACTTGGACAAAATGTATGCTCTACAAAACTTTGATCCTACCAGTTCTGCTAGATGGATATTGAACACCTTCGAGAAAAAAATTCTTCGTCGAATATTCGGTCTTCGAGAGAAGAACGAATGGAGGTGAAGATACAACCGCGAACTCTATGAGCTGTAGGAAGTTGTGGATATAGTCCAAAAATTTAAAACACGTCCACTACACTGGATCTGCCACAACGAGCGAATGGACAATAATGCTCCAGCAAAGAGGATCTTCGAATCTACAGTCCCCAGGTTCGAGACGACAAGGAAAACCGAACCTTCGTTTTAAGGATTAAACTATCGCGGATGCCAGAACAGTTGGTCTAGACAACTGAAAGCATCTTGCCGGAATCGAACAGAGTAGAAGGTGTCCCAGGCAGGAGCTCAATAAGTAAATAAGTACTATGTTAAGGATAAAGCCTATGCCAATGCTTCACGAATGATTCATACACCTAAGAAAAATATTGCAAAATACAGCCGCAATTATGCAAAAATTTCATCAAAAGCCTGACTATTTATAAAGTAATGGGGAATGGCGCCAACATAGAAGAGCTTTAACATCATTCAACAAATAACTTAGAAAAAACGTAAGATTTGGGGTAATCCTTACAGAAGAATTTACGGCAAGACCTAACTCCAAACATCTACATAATACGCCTTAAAAATACTAAATTTCGAATTCACTAGAAGCCTTCAGAAAACCTGCTAATTTTTACTGTAAACTTATTTGCTAAACTTAATCTCCATTTTATAAAGAAAGAAAACATTGGGCTCACATCCAAAAATTACGTAAATTTTGTATTTGGAAAATAAATGTTGAATATATTTTTTGAACTATCGAGAAACCTTGTTTCCAATCCAAAAAAAAGGGATTATATCTATTTTCAGCCTATTCAGATCAGCAAGAGTGGATAGCAAGTTTCCCTGGTTCCTACACCATGGACACGATTTATTGACACCGTCGTTCATATGGATCCAGTAATAGTAACATCAAGCTACATACGAATACGAAATACCTAGAAGGAGGTTAGATTAATTTTCATACCGGCAAAGGAGGTGAAAAAATAGCCTAAATTCTGCATTCCTATTAACCTAAGTTCTTCTCTCCTGAATATAGTGTAAAAAGTAGTCAAGCTCTGTATATTTATATACTCTTCACTCTATTGACGTATCCAGAGAAGCGAAGAAGTAATCGAATTCCTGGAATTCGCACCTGAACAAGATTACCAAGAAGACGGCTAAGCCAATACGCATGTCTCACACCTCCACTTGATAAACGCTTTCCTGGAACCGCACCTTAACAAGGATACCAAGAAAACGACAAGGCCAGTGTTCATGTCCCAATGCATTTACTGCAATATCTGGGGACTGAAGCCCACGATGGCTTACTCGTCGTACGACACCATTATCAAACCAATGGTAACATACACGTCGCGCTAGTACAGTGGCGCAAAGCTCTGCAAATTAAAATGCTGGAACAGCGCTACATCTGGCGTCCAGAACGGCTCAACTCTTTTGATTCTATATTATTATGCTCTAAAGAATTTTATTTTCTAAAAAACGGTGACTGCCGTAAATGGAGAAATGAATGTCTTTTAATAGTACCAGGTTATCAAATCTGGTTCCAAATAGAAACATGGCAGCACTGATGCCGGAGTCCTAGTTCTCAATAGGATAAAGTTAACAACAATTTTTAAAGTAGAACTATACGTTATTAAGCTGAGTATGTATGTACAACAGATTGTCAAATCTTATCATTGTAAAATAACCGGATTTATATCTTTTAAGATTGTCAAGGAGTACTACTTACAATTGCATCCTACACAAAAGGGTATAATCTTGTCTGAGACTTCCTCAACCTTATCAAACATCTTGGATCTATGAAAAATTTACTGCAGCCTCGTTTCTAGGTCACTAAGATTTCGGGGGAAATCAACAAGCGTTTCAGTGTGGATGATTTCCGTTTTAATTTCAAACACTATTTGTAAATACTTTGATACTAAGAATCCGTCAAAACATGCCAGTTGCTTATGATTTTTTTTGAATTTCATGTACTGGGTATGCGTACAAATACAAACTTCTTCTTCAACTCTGGTTATAAAAATGGGGTTCTTCTTTTTAAGTATGTACATATGTAGATTTACGGAAATCATATGAAGATCATTGGCGTCACATTTGAGGATTAATTGGAGGATTTTCTTGTCGTCAAATATAGTCCACGAATTCCATCAGTTATACAAAAGCAGAACTTTGAAGTCAGATAGTAGGTAATCTGAGCATATGACAGCATCTGTCGCACCTCTTTCAGCACTGTCGTTATGGCTCCTTTAGGAGCTTTTGGCTCCTTTGCAAAGCACTGGGCTCCCCATAAATCAAAAAGGCTCCCCAAATTTTACATAGAACAAAAATAATTTTTTTTTTTTTGCCGAGAGCAAGTGAAAATCTTCTATAGACACCATAACGCCCGACCGCGTGAGATTTTTACTCACTAAAAACACCTCTCTTCAAAATTAGTAATATGTACAACTAAGCCGACGCTTATCTAGCAAATTTTATTTTCGCTACGAAATTCGTGATGTTTGGAAAAGGATGTCTATGTAATTTAACAGGACAGGTCAAATTCTAATGAAAGTGCCTGCGTTTTTCACGACCGTCATGTACTATGACGCGAGGTCAAAAGGTTTTGTCCTTTGCAGACGGCGAATTGAATTGTTCGTGTCAAGTAGTTGAGTAACGGTACGGTTAAAAAGGCTACGGTTAAAGGTTAGAAGGACACTTGCTTGTGGGACTCCGGTCGCAATCTCCTTGAAGTCGGAGTAATGATTTCCGTGCTTAACACGAAAGAGTCCCTCGGTGAGGTAAGGTATTAAGAAGAGTTGCCTTGGCAGTAGTCGTTGCAATTTATACTCCAAGCCTTCGAGCCAAACCTTGTCGAAAGCTTGTGAGATGTCAAGAAATAAACCACAACAAATCTGTTTTTTCTTCTAGAGCTTTCTTAATCACGTCAGTTATTGTGTGGACTTAATCAATTGTAGAATGTTTGGTTCTAAATCTATACTGATGGTCAGGAATGAGACGTCTTTCGTCGATTACGGGTTAAAGTCGTTTAGAAAGTAGTTTTTCGAATATTTTTTGAGATAACCGGTAATAGGGAAATAGGCCGATATAATTTCTTCTCATTCAGAGGTTTGCCTGGTTTCGGGACCATTATAATCTCCGCGACTTTCCATTGTCTCGGAACGTAGAGCAATCTGAACGAAGCATTGATCAGATAGGATAGTTTGATAAGACTGATCTTATAGCTTCTAGCAGAAGTGTTTCTCCATGCCGCTCTTTGAATGGCTTCCACAAAACGATCAACTTCCTCCAGTTCACAAGATGTTTTAAGTGACATTTAAGGCGATATTTGTTTCGCAATCATTTCTAAAGTCGTCCCAGTTTGTTCTATTGCTACTTAGTAAGTCTAGGAGGTCCTTCTTTCTTGATCAACGCTTCACCAAGTAATAAAATTACCGGTGAAGAGAGATCAAAACTTTCTTCGACTCTAATAAACTTATCGTAAGTAAGTAACAAAAAAAATCGATAAATGATTTTTTTCTGAATTGGTTGGTCAGTTCTGCTGTCGAATAAAAACAACAACCGAACTCGTTTGCCACTTCATAGAGAATTTTTCCTTTAGACGATGTACATATATTTTGAACCCCAGAAGGTGTGCTTCGCATTGAAATCTACACCAATAAGTAAATTTGAACCAAGGGCATTGAAGACACGAAAGTAGTCATCTTTTTCTACCGAGCATTGCGGTGGACAGTAAACAGACGCTATATTATAGCTCAGCTGTTTATTTTTGAATAGTAGTATTATATATTGCTAACTGGAGAGGGTTGTTAGTTGAGGCCCAGGTTCACCCCGAACTGTAGCGCCACCTAAGTAAGTAAGTATTATATTATAAATAATAAGATACATTTTAATACCTATGCCAAACAATATTTGTATTTATTACAACTTCATAGTGAATATTCGTTGCATACACAATTTGGATATCTCTATATCAGGCACAAAAATGTCCTTCCTTAATCTTTTTCGCGTTTTTACAATACTTTTTCAGTGGCTCCTCTTTCACGGAAATGGCTTCCCAAAATCTTCAAATGGGCTCCTCTTCAAAATTAAAAAACGACAGCACTGCTCTTTTATTGTGCAGTTCATTTATTGTGGCTACTAGATTCTTATAAATAAATTCTGGAAAGGCTCTATACAAGTAAGCCGTAAAGAAGTGAATTCTATAGCTTTTTACTTGCACCTATACCTATAGGGCAAGTATTTTTTTTTTTTTTTTTTTTTTTCCTTTAGGGAAGGCGAAGAATGCATCATGCACCGTCAAGAGGTTTTGACTCTTGGTGTGTCAGACTCATACTGTGTGCTCGTACAGTACACCTATCTGATCCTCTCTACTATCCATCTACTGCAGGTGAAGAAGGTATGGTAAGCGTCGTCTTCCGGGCAGTCGCCGTATTGACAGGCTGCGCTCTCCACTTTTCCCATTTTGTAGAGGTATCGGTTAAAGTAACCGTGACCACTTAGGAACTGGGTGATGAAGTAGTTCACGTCACCGTGTTCTCGATCGGCCCACGTAGCCACGGCCCTTATGAGCCTCGCGGTCCATCTACCTCTTGTTTCAACGTCCCATCTGCTTTGCCACTTTTGTTTAGTAAGCTCCTTCGCCTCTGCAATTGCCGTTTCTGCCCCAACTTCTGTCTTCTTGTCGTGTACGTACTTCCTTTCCGCAGCCAGGAGATCAATGGGGGTCACTCCGGCTATTACGAGGACGGCTGGTTCAGACACTGTGCGGTAGGAGCTTGCGACACGAAGGGCTCCGCGCCTTTGCACTGCGCCCATCTGCTTTCTGTATCTTTCCTTGTTAAGTGCGTCGGCCCAGATCTCACAGCCATACAGGAGGATGCCGTGCGTGATCGGCATAAGGAGTCTTCGTTTACTCATAGTTGGCCCTCCTCCGTTTGCCATGATCCTACTAAGAGACGTTGTGATCTTAGCGGCTCGATCGGATGCTGACTTAATCTGCTGCCAGAAGGTGAGTTTGCAGTCCAGTGTCATTCCCAGGTATTTTACTGCATTCTTACTGGTGATCATATCTGGCCCAACATGAAACTCTAATTGTGTTGGAATTCGCTTCCGGGTCAGGAGCACGATTTCCGTCTTCTCCGTTGCTAGACTCAGTCCGTGGTCTGTTATCCAGGTAAGCACCCGTCTCATGACTTGGTTAAGTCTTCTCTCCGTTAGTTATCAGTTATCACCGCGCCGATGTCGTCTGCATACCCTACGAGGAATGTATCTTCTGGCATCTCCATACGAAGGATTTCATCGTAGGAGACGTTCCACAGGTCAGGTCCCAAAATTGAACCCTGCGCTGCTCCTGCTGTGATGACTTTTCTTAGAGATCCCTCTGTGGTGTCATATATCAGTGTCCGGTCTCGAAGGTAGTCCCTTATTATTCGTAAGAGATATTGCAGGATCTTGAAAGTATTTTCCAGAGAGCCTAGCATATCTTCCCACCGGGCTGAGTTAAAGGCATTTCTCACGTCTAGAGCTGCCAGTAGTACTATTTTTCTCGAGTAGTGATTGCCCTGTTGAGCGGTTTGGACTGTCTTAATCACTTCCTCGATTGCACCTATTGTAGAGCGGCCTTTCCTGAATCCGTATTGTCTTTCAGACAGGTCTCCTGCGCTCTGGACTGCTGCTGTGAGGCGTGGCTTTAACATCTTTTCCAGGAGTTTGCCTGCTGTGTCCAACATACACAGTGGTCTGTAGGCTGTTGGGGATTCCGGATCTCCTTACCCTTTGTTGATCAGAACCAAGCGCTGCGTCTTCCATTTCTTATGGAAAATCCCGTCCCTTAGGCAGCTGTTGTACATGCTCAGCAGTAGTTGAGGACATGTTCTAGCGATGATTTTCAGGGCTTCGGCTGGTATACCATCTGGTCCGGGTGCCTTCTTATTTTGCAGCGTACTTGCCGCCAAAATCAGCTCCTCTTCAGTGAACATAGGGGCGTCTTCCCGTTGGTCCGAAGTGGTGTCAGGGGGTCTGACAGGATGTATCGGAAACAATGTGTCCACTATGTGCCTCAACTTTTCTGGAGTCATTACTGGGCTTGTTGCTTGTGTGCCCAGCTTACGCATAACTAACTTATAGCCTAATCCCTAGGGGGCGTTGTTGACATTTTGCCGGAGTTCTTCCCACTTTAATTTCTTGCTCGTATTGATGGCCTTCTTGAGCGCTGACTTCGTGCTTCTGTATTGGGCTAAGACGTCTTCTGAGGTTTCTGACTGTCTTCTCCTTCCCCTGGTGACCTGGCGTCTCAAGTGTAGACACATTCTTCTGAGTGCAGCAATTTCATCAGTCCACCAGTATACTGGTTTTCTGCATCCAGCTGAGTTGCTGACCCGGGGCATTGAGGCGTCGTATGCGTGCTGAATAAGTCGCATTGTGGCTTCAACTTTTGGTTCGGCAGTGTCCGACATCTGCAGGACCGCGTTTTTCAGTTCCTCTATTGTTCGTGTAAGGGCCTCTTCGTTAAGTCCATCTACTTTCCATCTCGGCGCTCGCCTTTGATTTCTGTAAGGGACACGGCTGTCTGTCTGTAGATCAAAGGCGATGTATTGGTGGTCGCTGCCGGTGAAATCTTCGATGACCCTCCAGTTTTGGCAAGTATTGGTTTCGTGAAAAATTTCGAACTCGAGATTTTAATCAAACTTGACATTACTATGATGGAGAAGTCCAAAAAAGTGGGTCCGCCAATTCCGTCTGTCTGTCTGTCTGTCTGTCCGTCTGTCTGTCTGTCTGTCTGTCTGTCTGTCTGTCTGTCCGTCTGTATATTCGACTGGAGCCTAAACGGGTTGACGGATTTGCTTCAAACTTCATATCTGGGGTCTGTGGGATGATCCCTAGAGGCGAAATTGGAATTTTCGTTCTAACCTCAAAATTAAGGGTACTTTACTTAAGGCCGATTTCACTAAAAATGGATTTTCTCGAAAACGGCTCTAACGATTTTGATAAAATTTCATATGTGAGTTAGTTTGGGCATGTACTACTAGGTGGCATACCACGTTTTGCGCGAAAAATGCGTATAACGGTAATTTTACGAATTGGGTGTATATCGGCCATTTCTTCAGCAATTGGGCTTAAAATTAATATTTGAGGTGGGTATTCCAAAAATTTTACTTTTCAAAATTTTTACTAGAAATCAAAAAAAATTGTTAAAACATAGTTCATAGGCTTTGAAAATCTCTACAATTCACCTTAACATCATATATGGCCACGCCCACTTTAGGACGGCGTTTTTACAAAAAACTTGAATTTAAGTGCTTATACGATTATAAACTTATAGCATTAAGGTGCAAGTACGTACGACCCAGTCGTGCACTTTATTTATTTAGTCCTTACGAGAATGTACGTATGTGTATGTATGAATCCTACCTGAAAGTCATGTTCGAAATTTCGGGTTCCCAGTTAGCCTTATTTTGACGTCCAATGAGGTTTTAGAGTAAGTCATTTACTCCATATGTCATTAAGTTCCCAGGAGCTTGGATTATGCTTTATTACTTGTAAAAGACCACATTATTTTAAGAAGATATGAAGAGAGGCTAGGTAAGCTAGGTCTGTAGAGGTTGCAAGAGATGGCAAAGCTTCTTAGAGTATTCCTGTTAGAATTCTCAAAAAAATTAGATTTTTTGTATTAATGTACTTAAGTAGTATATGTCTGTCCAGGATTGTTTGCAATTTTCGCTCGTTCCTTAGTGAAATTTTTAAAAAGGCGTTTGAAGCCATTGAGTAGAGATAATGCATCAGTGTTGATTACCAAATCGACAATTTCATTGCTAATGTGGTCTGCATGAGCAGTGGATTCAATGTGATATTCTTTCTTATCTTTCCTTGTGATGAAAGTATTTTCGATGTATCGTTGCTTAGTTTGATGACTCTGAAGCAGCTTGGTTGTATTTCGTATTTCCTTGAACAAGGTCTAAATTGCTCCAAGCCCTCTCTTCTAGTGATGAGTATGTAGTAGATCCACTGAAGTAGGTATTGTAGATGGACGTGCTTGTAGTTCATATTTCTGATGTGAAAGAACCCAGTTTAGCCTCCTTGTATGATTAATTTGAGAAATGATGTAGAAGTCTAGCGCAGACAGTCCATCATACACAACTCGGCTTGACGTTGTACACACTTCAGTTTTCTTACCGTTCTGACTTCGAAAGCCTTATTTCAAAATCCAATGAAGATATAAGTTTGGAGTATATTTTTTTGACTCACGTAGTACGCAGTTTCTGTCATAATTGCATTGACAACATCCACAATGTTGAAATGGCTTCGCTATAGGTTTCTTATTTGAACTAAATGTACAAAAGTTGTTTTTTTAGTGTAAACAGAGAGTCCTTTACTAGAGCAATATTTCTGTCCTACAGAGCTTGTATACGGCTGTGCCTTTGAAGCGGAGTTTTCTGACTACGGAAGCTTTGTCTCTTATACAAATATCTTTAGCAATAATCCTTTCAACCATTGAAGAATGAATGGCGTTATTTGATGGAGAGAAAGGATTTGGAAAGATATTTGGCAGTGTCTACACGATTTAGCTAAATAGCTTTTAGCAGGACTTATGATTTAAGGACTTATGATGTCAACGATGTCAAAATATTCTACATTCCTCACTATTTTCCAAGCATCCCTATTCCATCCAAAATCTTCTTCCTGATGTGGTGATTTGTTTGAGAGAGGATCAACTTTTAGTAATATAGGAAAGTGGATGTATAAGTGAGTAAGAACTTCAAGATGTCTTTCCTAGTTTGGATCTCATCTACATCCTCTCAAGTTGATAACTTCATAAATTAACCCTTCAGAGACAATAATTTTGAGGCATCTTACTCTCTATATTGGCGTTCTAGATTTTTTGGTTATAGAAGGTTTTTCATTAAGTACACCCTATTTTTTTTAAATAAAATTGATCCTGAGGTCGTCTGAAGTCTCTCACTTATTGACATAGATCATGGACTTGACATAGCTTTAAAGAAAAAGTCCAGGTTCGTCAAAATACGAACGAGGTGGTCAATCGAGATTTCCGGAGATAATACGTTTACCGAACTTCGACTTCAACTAATCAATTATTTGATAGTTGTGTGGCATGCGGAACCATCTAGTTGAAACCACATTTGCTCTAAGTCATTCTCTTCCACTTTATCCTAAAAATAGTCCGTCAGCATTTTCCGGTAGTCATCTCCATTGACTGTAACTGTGTTGCCAGGGTCATTGAAAACAAGTATGGGCCCATGACCCCTTCGGTATAAAACCTGCACCAAACAGTAAATTTTTGTGGATGTAATGGCTTCGGGTTACGGACTTGCCCAAATGCGACAAATATGCTTATTAAGGAAGTAGATGGTCCTCGTCGCTGAATGTGATTGTGCGATGAAAATCGTATGTGAAGTTTTCGCAGTCGATCTCGAACTTTGACAAAATTTTTGATTACTTACAAACGTTGTTGAAGAGTATACTTTTTCATGATCAAATGACAAGAATAGGGGACCTTGAAACCCTTAAGGAGCTTCAGGTCTACTCGATCCATATCCCATAAGGTATCACATATGAAGTGTCCTACGATAGGCTTTTAACGTTAAGCAGTTGCGCTAAGAACTGTGTGTTACCAACTGTGGCTAGATAACTTCATATCCCAAACTTTTATTCGATTCTTGTTGTCTTTATCATTTGGTTTAACGTTTGAAGGTCATTCTAAAAAGCAAGCTTCTTTTAGAAGGAGTTCTTGGCATTCTTCACCAAAACAGTAGTTCTTTGTGCTGGTTGGGAAAAATACAGAAACACGTAGCTTTCTGAAAAAATGGCATTAGTCATTTGTACTTGATCCTCTGTAAGAGTTTAAGCAATTCTTTCTTGGCTAAAGCTCGGCAGTCTTGCAATTATAGCCCTTAATTGAAATCTTCTTCAAGCATAAAATAATGAACAGAGTCGTAGTTTTTTTTTTTTTTTTGTGGGTTGGTGTGAATCTTCAAGAAGACACTATGATACCCGTGTACTCATAGTAGTGTCAGATTTTTACTGACTAAACACACCCTTCCCTTTAGTTATTGTCGTTTACTACACCTAGGTTTCCCCATCCAGTAGTTTTGTTTACATTATATGTACGCGTGAGGCAGGTAGATTTTCGATCAAATCACCCACTAGAACCACTAAGAGTGGTTGGTACTCATTGCGCTAAATCGAACGGTTTCGTTCGTTGGAGTCGACGCACCAGGTTTCTCATGTCCAATGTTTGGAGTATGGCATGGTTGCAATGACCAACAAGTCGAGTTCGTAACTTCCTAGCAAAGTTTATTATTTCTTCGTCCACGGTTGGGATCAATAGATCTCTCTGTATATCATTATTTCGGAGATACCAGGGAGCATTCACAATAGCCCTAATGACTTTGTTTTGAAATGATTGTATGGGTTCTCTGTTACTTGCTTTAGTGCAGCCCCAGAGTTGTATGCCGTAAGTCCATATAGGTTTTAGCACTTGTTTATATAAAAGCAGTTTGTTGTATGTGCTTAACTTGGAATGTCGTCCGAGTAGCCAGTACATTTCTCGGTACCGGTTCTCAAGTTCGTCGCGTTTTTTTTTTGACATGCGCCTTCCACTTGAGCTTAGCATCTAACGTCATCCCGAGATATTTGGCTTCATTTGCGTACGGTATTAATGAAGACGGATATATTGTTTATGTTTCTATATGTAAAATTAGTATGCGTGGATTTGGTCTCATTGAGAGCAATACGCCAAAGTTTTGTCCAATCGCAAATTTTATTTAAAGCGCATTGAAGTTTTTCAGTAGCGGACTCGACTGTGCTTTCCGTAGACAGAATAGCCGTATGGTCCGCGAAGGTAGCTACTATTGTACCCTCAGTTTGCGGAATGTCACGAGTATATAACAGGAACAGAGTAGGACCAAGGACACTCCCTTGCGGAACCCCGGCGGCAATATCCTTAAATCCTAAGTAGTCCGTTCCGTGCTTAACTCTAAATATCCTATTTTTGAGGTAGGATTCTAAAATGCTGTATAACTTTTTCGGAAAGATCCTACTGAGTTTATATTTCAGGCCATCGTGCCAAACCTTGTCAAAGGCCTGGGACACGTCAAGTAAAACGCTAGAGCAAACCTGTTTTCCCTCTAGTGCTTTTTCGATTTCGTTAGTTATTTTAAATACCTGGTCAATTGTGGAGTGATTCTTTCTGAAACCAAATTGGTGATCAGGTATAAGGCGTCTTTCTTCTATAATTGGTTGGATTCGTTTCAATAAAAGTTTCTCGAATAGCTTCGATGTTATAGGTAACAGTGATATCGGTCTATACGATTTTTGTCGTTTGGCGGTTTACCCGGTGTCGGGATCATTATCACTTTTGCGACTTTCCACGAATCTGGAACGTGCAACAACCTAAACGAAGCGTTTATTATGTGTTGGAGAATTTGTCCGGTAATTAAGTCATAGCCAGGTGCTTTGTTATTTTTCAAAATTTTATTTTGCCTGACAGAGTTCAGTTAACGACACACGTTTTATTCTCAAATTGTCAGATGTCGGAGGCATATCACTTTGATCTCCTATCAACATTTGTCCATCAAAAGGTTTAAACGTTTGTTCGAGATGTTCAGCAAATACGTCTGCCTTTTCTTTGTCACTCTTTGCCCATTCACCATTTTTTTTTTCGGATTGGTGCCGAATGCATTTGAGGCTTCTTTATATTTTTCACTGCTTTCCAGAGTGAGTAATTTGAAGTTTTTTCGTTTGTTAAACCTTCGAGATAGACCGATGTTTCGTGATTTTTTAAGTCTTGAATTGCTTTTTTAAGTTTATTGCATAACAAGTTAAGGTATGCTTTTTGTTGGGGGTAGCGAGATTGTTGCCATACCCTGCACGCTTTCCTCTTTTTGCGAATAAGTTCTTTTATTTCCGGCGGGTAATTTGTTCGCTCTTCTTTGGCTACTTTCTTACTTCGAGTGTTTTTCCATGCGGCATTCTGAAGTCGAAATAAAATTTTCGAGTTCTATCTCTAGCGCAAGTGGTGTTTTCAGTGACACATTCAACGTAATTTTTGTTTCGCAATCGTGCCTGAAACCATCCCAGTTAGTTGTATTATTTGTTAGCCTCGGTACTCCTTCTGCTTTCATTAGCCTATCACTTATTGTTTAAACTATCGGTGCGTGGTCAGAGAACAGGTCAAAGCTTTCCTCTATTTTCGTGATATTGGTAGATACTCCTTTTGTAACGAAAAAGTCTACCAGGTCAGGTATTTTCGCTACGTCGGAGGGCCAGTAAGTCGGTTTTCCTGTCGAATGGAAGTCTACTCCGAAGTCCATACCGACTTTGTACAACAGTCTACGTCTGGTTGAGTTTTTTCTCGAAACCCAGAACGTGTGTTTGGCATTAAAGTTGCCGCCAATAATAAAATTCGTTCCAAGTGAGTCGAAGAGTTCTACAAGCTCGATACTTGTAAGCTTATAACGCGGAGGAAAATAAATAGATAATGTATTAATATCCATTGTCTTGTTCTTTACCCGAACTGAAGTTGCAAGCATATGTATATATGTGAACTGAGTCGTAGTGCAAGCATATTTTCAAAAATTTTCCAAATTAGTCATCTAAGTTCGGTCGAAAGGTTCAAAGAAGGAAGCTTTGGTCACACCGACATTATCTACTTCCAGTTACTATGGGCATACTACGTTCATGTTGTCGAATCTTGCCTTAAGACAATCGTTTTTATAGCTGAAGGTTGATGTCTTAATCCTTATTTTGTTTGTAAGATACGTAAATACAAGTGAATAATTTTTTCAATTTCTACAATTCTACTTTGTGTCCATTCGAAAACCTTAAAATTTGAAACCTCCTATTACGACTGAGTTGAATTTGAAGGCAAGAGGTTTATATTTCATAAAATGTAAGTATACCATACACTGCCAAGCAGGGAACTTCATAAATCACCAGAATTGAACTTCATACTGCATTCATCCATCTTTTACCATTACAAGACAAATTTTCATAAAAAAAAAAAAAAACTTTTCGACTCCTCCGACAACTCAGAGAAAATCGAAAGATGTTTTCCCTCAAGAATTATGCGTCAAAAATATTTTCTTTTTATCTATACGAGCAGGGAACTGCTCTGCTAACCTTTGCAATATTTCATATTTGAATAAAGTGGATTGGCGTCCCTTTACTCCTTAATGTATCCAGGAACTCAAAGCGGAACTTATGCATACGACAAAATGTCAAAGTTTAAGCACACACACAATCGAATCGGTCCCACCCTCAACGGAAATCTGTAAAATTGGCACTAAAATGATCATAAAACCCATAATGCCAAAGTATCTTTCAAACTATGAATGTTGATTTACATTTTTAGTCGTGAGGGATTGAACCTTTGCATACTGCCTTTTTGGTTACGGAAAAGTTTTTTTCCTTTTCCTTTCTTTTATAGCAATAGTCGTGCAATTCATATTTTATGTACCAATCCCAAAGACCGAGGAGATTGTCTTTGAACTCTTTCGCTTCGTCTTTATAGCCTATTTGGCAGGATACATTGCAGGCGTCTAGTAGTGAACGGATGAAGTAACAAACTTGAACATTAGCCAATCATTCGTTGGGTATTTTGTAGTAATGTTAGCACTTTGTAGGGAAAAGGAGTTTTATGGGGACGTTTATCTTGCTGCGACCTTGAACACTCAGCAGTTGGGTGATGTTATGTATTGCCCATTCCTGCGTTGTACCATTTTATGGGAAAGGACAATTGATGAGGTGCTCTGATTTATGATATGCTATTTGTGTGGGTGTTGATGTGGGAATGAGGGGTGGGTTAAACCTCTAGAATTTGTATAAGCAGATGGTGTATGCTTCATTAAAATCAGTATTAAAGAACATGGGATAGATATAACTTCTACACTATGGTTATCAATCGAAAAGATTTATGGTATCAAAAGTACTTCATTAAATTTACACACATAAGTATGTGAATACAGTAATTTGCCCATACACTTGAATTAAGTTTATGAAACAACATTTAGGTATTCACCAAATAGGTTCTATTTTACAAAGGATATTCCATTAGAATCTCATAGTTCAAGGAACCTTTTGGAAGTGCTATCAGAAGTGGTGAATCAAAATCAAAAGCAGCATGTCAGCTCTGAGGAAATTTTTGGCATACTGTGAGTAAATTCTGCCGTTGGCACTCTGCTTTCCAGCTCATTTATTAAAAGTCATTTGAATTAAATTCCTGAATCTATACAATTTTGTTCGATTCTAGTAGTAAATGCTTTCGGTTTCTTGCTGCTGTCGTTGAGCTAATGGTATGTCAATTGAACTTAGGCAGCAATTGACTGTTATTAACCCAAATATCGGTTAAAGCAATTTTATTGCTTATAGGCCGAAATCATTCAAAAATTATTATGCAAATACATTGACTGAAACGAGAGTAGAGGCCCTCTGTTTTCTGCAGGACACAGGAAATTAAGTCATAGTCCCACCACAATCAAGCTCTATTAGTAAGGCTATTAGCAGGCTGGAGGACTTGGCGTCGTTCGTGTGCTGTTTCAGTCCTGGTAATTGGCAAAACTGTGACAAACAGTCAGTAGTATTCAGCTACTGCTGATTGGGATGGGTTGAGTAGATTTGGCTTAGCAGGCACCAATTAAGACCAAAAGAAGGTCAATTGTAATACCACAATGGAAAACCCGGATTACCAGAACCCACATGGGACAAAAAGCAGGGATACCAGTTTTGATATGCACACGTCCGGAAGAAGTATAATTCGCCGTTTAGGCCAGACCCCGTGACAAAGCTTTTTATTTTGTTTAATTCAATTCTGGCGAAATTGTTAAGATCTTCGAAGAAATATTCGCCTTCTTTTCAAAGCAGAAGCACCAAGCCTTCTGGCATGTATACCTACCAAATAATACCCCATGAGCGCACCAACTATCTTTGTTAGATTTGTCCTATTGACGGAAGTAAGTCTACTAACTTTCCTATGGTCCAGGTCTGCCTAAATTTGTTTAGAAGAGAGACATGTTGTGATATTATTCCACCTACTGGTATCTAATTATAATTTTATTTAGGTGCTGCTCCTCCTATTGCCAGGGAGGTTACGTTCTGTACCCTCCTTAGCTAGATTGTTCTCTTTGGAATCCAGTACAAGAATATATACATGTACATAGCACCTGACCGCGATTTCGTCAAGAGATACGCGACATTGTTTTACCAACTTGGATCGTATTATTGACGATTCCAATGCTATTATCTCTCCTTGGCTGTCTGTATAGAAAACAATAGTATTGCACTCTACCGAGTTAATAGAATGTCAGGTTGCGGCTTCTCAGAGTGCTGTGACTTCTAGTTGAAATACACTAGCTATCGTATGGTGATACAAATGTCTGGTGCACTGGAGTAGACCCCAGCACCTATTCCAGCTGTCTTGGATCCGTCTGTGTAATCCTGGTCCGAGATTCGTTAATATTTCTTCCGATTCCCAAGCAAGATATCCTTTGAACATTCTCAAGTATCCCAACATTGCTGCTCTTGTCGAGTGCCGCCCACCAGACTAGTACTCCGTACAAAAGAATAGGTCCAGCGACACCCGTGTACATCCAGTAAAAAATCCGGGGTTGGAGACCTCAGTTTGGCCCCATAGCCTTCCTACATGAATAGAGGGTAATCGAGGCCATGCTAACATGAAGGAAGCTATTGCCAACTCTAAGGGAATTGTTAAAACTGGTTTGTCACTGACATGCGTATTAACTCTTGGAGAATACTCATACTAAAACCAGTCTAGTTGACCTCTCAAGAAATGCTTATGTCCTATCTATTTGACATCCTTCTTACTTGAAGGCCCAATATGCCTTTTAAGGTAAAAAATCTGCCTAGACTGCAATCAAACAACAATCCTCTCCAGCTAACCTGATCATACAAAGTTGGTTCAGGTCCCTTCTTCATTGAGCCATCCATCCAAGGTGGATTTAAAGACACTCCTGGTTAAAGCGTTAATGTTTTTTATAGCTTTCATGACCCAGCCGTCTTAGTCGTTATATTTGTATTCTTCTGACTATGTCCATGCCACTTTACAGCTCATGACTCAAGATGGGACTAAGAATCAGTCGTATCGTAAGTATCTTATTAGTCAAGGCAACCATAGAGTAGGGTTGGAATGACCAGATTCTTGTATAGGTTCACCTTAGTTGTTGGAGCGAGGGCTTTACTACTCTCGAAGACCATGTAGGCAGTAGATATTTTCATGAACATTAATGGTACTTTTGAAAATATGAATTTTGACCACATTTATATGTAGATCCCAAGCAACAGCGTCGTACGTAATAATATGTTTTATAGTTTAGAGCTATTCTGTTGACATAACGTTGGTTGTATTGTATTGTATTGGACTCACAGAGTTAATAGTTGCAACGTTGAACGTCGACGCTTAAGGATACATGTACATATATGATGATATATCTTCAATCCCTCTTGATAGTTATTACATTTTGAGATGATGCGATTTCTGACATAACTCGCATTAGAGTTTTGATAAACTTCACGTAGGAAGCATACTAAATTGAAGACTGTCAAGCATTGTAAGTCTGTTAACCTCAAGAAAGAGAGCTCACCATCAAGTAAAGTCCTTCGAATCTGTACCTTAATGATAAGAACTTTACTATCAGAGTGTAACACTGGAAAGGTATATAGTTGTCAGGCTTCCCTACTTATTCAATAACATGGATCTGCGTAGAAGGTAAATATAAAAAAAAAAAAACTTGTTGTTTTCCTTACGAGAAAGAGGATCAGATGCAGTCAGTGCTAAAAGGCGTCACTAACCAGATATCCGATGAAGCCAAATGTCTACGAGACATCTGGTCAGGTCGAAGACATCCGATGCGTAGTCTGGCAACGTACTTAAGGGTGCTTTTGACAAGACATGACGCTTACCACCGAAAAGGTATTCTGAATTTATACGTCTGTTGTGCAAGCTTCCTTGCGGTCAGGACTGACTTCGGCCGATGTCTAAGCCCAGTCCAGGGGCTGTAGTCGAGTTTTCACGGATGACTTCAAAATCAGACAAGGATTTGGTACTGGTGTCTTCGTATAGACTACCAACACAAGACTTCAGTTGTTCTTGGGCAATTATGCTTCTGTTTTCCATGTAGAGACCTATGCTGTCCTCATGGTCTTACTTAGGTGCCGCTACAGTTCGGGATGGACCTGAGCCTCAGCCAACAAGCCTTTCCAGTTAGTGCGATCTTTGGCTACCTGCCTCCAGTTATGCACTCCATGTTAGTTGAGGTCCTCTTCCACTTGTGCGCGGCACCTAAGGCGAGGTCGTCGTCTAGTACGTTGTTCCTCCGGGTTGGATTCGAAAACTCTTCGGGCCGGAGCGTTGATGTCCATTTGCTCTACATATCCTAACCATTTTAAACGATTGATACGTAGTTTTCTGAAAAGGTCTATCTCGCTGTACAAGTCGTAGAGTTCGCTGATAAATCTCCTCCGCCAAATCCCGTCAATGCAAACGGGACCGAAAATCGTCCGAAGAACTTAGCGTTCAAAACGACCAAGGATATCATCATCCGCCTTCATTAACGTACATGCCACTGCGTCATATCGCAGGACTGGGATAATTATTTCTAATTGCTTTCTTAGACCAAAGAAACAGCGATTGGCAAGTGTAACTCTTCGTATGATTTCTGATCGGATGTTGTTGTCAGAGTTTATAGCGGAGCAGAGGTAGACAAAGTCCCTAATTACCTTATCTGTTGTGACGTTTTTTCCGATTTGTCGATGTTGTGTGTCCCTTCTTGTTGACAGCATATACTTGGTTTTGCCCTCATTCACAACTAAATCCAATTTTGCCGTTGCAAACGCAACAGTGACAGCTCACTGTGTACTGCCGATGATGTCAATGTCATCAGCGTATGCAAGTATATTAGTTGCACAGACTTTTGGAAGACAGTTCACATTGGAACTTTTGTAACATTATTTGGTACCGATCCCTCCATTACTTTCCCTCATTACCATAAACATATGTATACCGAGAGGCACAATAAATTGGTCAAAGGTGGCCCAGTGGCTTCTAGTAAAATGACAAGCTACTCGGAGACTAACGGTAACTCCACTTGTTGTTTTGATGTATCATTGCATTTAAGCTAATAAGCGAACGGCTATAAGAACCTGTACAGAAACCGCCATTGGTTATTCTCTTTTTTCACATTCAACTACATATAGACATTGTTTCTAGTCCAATAGTAGTTCTTACTTCCTTTCGTACTGTTAGCCTTGCGACTTCCTGTTTACCTATAACCAGTAACCTCAAGGAAGAAATGTGAGCTTAATATAAAATATATATAAAATAAGACGTACATAGGTAGGTATATCTATTCAAAGACACCAACCATCAGATACCCTTATACCCTTAAATTACCGACCATTCTTATTCCATTTCATGACGGCTTTCCTACCATCTCCAGAGGACCATCACGATAAAAAAAGGAGAAATAACCACAAAGAAAATTAAAACGTCCTACCTCAAACGAGTCCAGTAATTAATCACTTACACATACTTTCCTTCCACAAAAACCATTACAAAAGTCCTTTCATTCAAATCGTAGATCCTTTTCAACCCTGACCCCTGCCAGACGCACGGACTATAACAGAGAAAAACATCATCATTCTGAGCGACTTCCGAGTGAGTTTCTTACGAACATAATCAAGATTCTATCTGTTGAACAACACAATAGCCCATGAGTTAAGGAGACGCGTGGGTGTACGCGTGTGTACGTACTCTATCGCCTTATAGCTTAGTACAATATTCAGAACCATTTAAAATGAATAAATTATCATCCTCGGGATAATAAATCTTTCTTGCACCGTTTAATCACCTGAACTACATACAATGGAAATTCCTCTGATGGACAACCATCATAAAGAAAGTTAATTTCTTCAAAGTTATTTCGCCAAAAAATGGTTCCACCCTCTTAAATTCCATACTACTGCCGCCGCCGCCGCCGCCGCCGCCGTGGCCGTCTAACACCCAACCCGGCTCAAACATTAACCATCATTAATCATAATTTAGATGAATATTGAGAATCATTTGTCTTATCTCTGGGATATCATAAAGGAATTATGCCAAAGGATGTGTTGGAATTTCTCAAAAAGGCTAACAAGTCAATTTTGTTCATTATTCAATGGCTGATTGCGCTAATGGGTCGCTGCCAGACAGTAGTGTATCCGGTGAGCTCTGAATTTGGCAAATGTAGACTTAAATTAATTAAAGTTGAGTTTGGGTTAAGGTGCATTGGCATTAGGCTTACCACCAGGATAATATTTTGTTTGTCTCCTTTACCAAATATCGCATACCTGCACAAATTCATGAATTCAAAATTATTTTATTACAACGAACTTTCAAGGGTCCTGGAAGTTTGCAATGGGATTCTTTACCCTCTAGTGAAAAAAAATTCATTAAAAAATATTTAATGGAATATGGTTTACATGTTCAAGCTAATACTTTCTCAAACGAGTTCTCGGAGAACCTCGTGTGCACTTCACTAAATCAGACCTATCATCAAAGGTAAGACATCCTTTTATATTAATCAAACATGTTAATCAACTCCTAGAACATACATGTTCTGCACTCTCTCCGGCATTACGGAGAATACTGTAAGAGTTGGTCTAATGGAGTTTTGGTACAACACCTTCGAAGTCTGATATGGCTCACCGATAGATCGAAGATGGAAACTGGACTTGGAATTGGCGTCGCTCGAACTAACACCTATGTCTCGGTACTTATGGGAACATGTCCCACAGTGCTCTAGGCTGAAATCCATGCTATTGAGAGCTGCGCTTAGTTAAACCTTGATAAAAGTATCAAGGACGCTAGAATACATATCTTTTCAGAGCTATCTTCCACTATCTTCCAATTCTGTGGATGCTGTCAGTCAAATGCTACTATGATGCACTACAATCTCCTTCCACATATATTTAAAAAAACAAAACTTAGTTGGCTCCTTGATCATCAGAGAATTGGAGGCTGCTAATATACAGACGCATTTAGACCAAAAGAGATCCTTTGAGATGTTTCCACTTTAGCTACCCAGAGATTAATAAAATCAGGCGGATCTTCTTATAAAGCGAAAGATGCTCATGTTACCGGCCAATTTGCTGAGGTCATTAAAGAAAAAACTCCCTAAATGCAGCAAACTTCTTTGGGTTAGCGACGTACAGGTGCATAGGAGGTGCAGTATGGTTTCCTCCTACTCTTTGTCATTACAACTTCTATAGAAGTAATTTTAGGAGGAGCCCAGCTTTTTAGCATGTTGGCCTATTAAACAGTGTCTCGTGAGGATACCAATTACGTAGGTGATCCCTTTAGCATAACCAATAAGGAACTACGTTTCTGATCCAACAAAGGCAAGATCTGTCTTGATATAAGGTACTCCAAGCCATTTTCCCATCTGTGGGTGATCCTGATAGACAATTCTATGTAGCGAGGACTATACCCAGGTTTTGGCATGCCGGCACAAGCCTTAAAGTCATGGACTTTGTGGTGAGCTTGTCAGCCCTGCAGTTTGCTGGAATATCTCTATGGCCTGCCTATATGGTTTAAAGCGGCCTTTGATGTGACTTCCAGGGACTTTATTGCCGCTTCAATGTATGGTGAAAATAGTAAAATATAACAGATATTGCATTATATTCTAACCATGACAAGGCCTCCTTCCCCAACGTTTTCCGATAAGATAACAATACACAGTTTCCTGCTTTCGTCCTTGGAGGCTTCTGTGTAGAAGTAAATTAGACACTGCGGGCAGGATCGTTCGGAAGGGCAGCAGATGAAACATGATGTGCTGACAAATATACATATGTACATTTATATGCAGATCTTTGCTCTTTTGCTACTAGTATGAGGTGGTTGGCTTTGTCAAGGACTAACAATCAATTGATAATGGATACGTACAGCTAGCGTGTGATTTAAGGTTGCATACCCCATTTTCTGGATACATACATATGTATATTCTTTTCTTACGCATTCTAGTGGATTTGGCTTTACAGTTTAATTTCCTATCTAAAATAAGACTGGACTAGTTTGCGTTTGCCGAAAAGGAGAGACTGGTGCCATTAATCGTAGGCAGGTCTATGAGTGAATATTATATTTTCGAGTGAAGAGATCAAGTTTGGTTTTAGGAGGGTTTGCGGCCGATCTGCATTCGAAGGCTCATCTAGTAGGCAGTAGGAGAGTATATTGATGGATTTCCCTGAGAGTGTCCTTGTGAAGGAAAGAAAATATTTTTACAGGAACTATTTTAACAGAAGAATGTGGTTTCTTAGTGAGAACTGACGTGACTAGTTTTTATATTTAATGAAAAAGAAAAATTAAATTAACTCAAAAAAAAAAAAAAAATGCAACCTAGATACACATGTGAGTATTTGCTTAAAAACTAGCTTTTTGGGTAAATAAATTACAATTCCAGCTTTAAACTTATGTATAATGACCATGATTGCTTTACAAACTTACTGAGTAAATCGAAAT
The DNA here is from genome assembly GCA_905220385.1 of Xylota sylvarum. NCBI lineage: Eukaryota > Metazoa > Arthropoda > Insecta > Diptera > Syrphidae > Xylota > Xylota sylvarum. The sequence continues at coordinate 52,534,070 of LR999958.1, forward strand.
TACATCATGGATAGTTACTTAACCTTTAAAACCTCAAAAGTGTTCAGTCATAAACAGAAATATTGACTCATTGAAACTTTTCAAGGTTTGATTTGTTTAAACAATTATTTTATATGAATTTGTAGAACATAGGCCTAGAAACGATTTATGATTTCACGCAAGAGTGGGGATGAATTCCGATCCAAATATCTCCGAGAGAGATTCTCGTTTACTGGAACCCTGGAAACCGATTGAGGGCCAACTAATAATTCATGAATTCGTTTGTTATTTACTCAAAAGTTTGCCACACCTTTACTTAAAACCTTCACTAAGGTTGAGATAGTATCCAATGGAGATCCGTGATGCATTTTTTTTTATATAAAAAGCGCAGCGTCTATGATATAACATCAGTTCTCACTTAGACATCACACCCTTCTGTTACAATGGTTTCTATTAAAATATTTGCATTCTTCTTCCTTGGACTCCTTTTGCTTTCTCAACAAGCTGATGCCCAATTATGGCTGAAGAAAGTCTACAGCCTACGTGTTCAGACCAGGTTATGTGCCGTGTCATCTCCACTGTGTACCACAACCACAACAGTTGCTCCAGGACGTTAAGGATAGAATTTACTTATACAAATATGTAAAATTAAATTCCGATGTAAAAACTAAAAAAAAAAATGTAATCGATGAATAAAGATGACCCAGTATCCCATGTACAACATATCATTTGACTTATTTATTTGAGCTACTGACCTGTAAAGTGTTTCTGCTTTAGACACGTCAGTCTTCCACTCCCTTCGATCCCGGGTACGCTGTTTTTAGTTTTGTAGAGGCCAAAGGCAAGTCTTCGTCGAATCTCCACTATGGTGTCATTTGTGGAGTGGATATTTACTCCGAGGTAGGCAAACTCCTTAATCACTTCGAAGTTACTATTGCCAACAGTGAAGTTTTGTCCCAAGCGGTGGACAGATGCTTTTTTCTTTGTTGACAACTTAGTTTTGTACTCATTTACTTCAAGCCTAATTCGTTCCACCTTCTCCTCGATTGCTGTAAGAGCCTCTATAATAGAGCGCTGGGAGCGACAAATGATGTTAACGTCGTTCGCTTATCCCAGCAGCTGAAAAGATTTGTTAAATATAGTGCCTTCTGTGTTAAACCCTGCCCTGTGCACTATCTGTTCTAGTGCAAGATTGAAGATGATACCCCATCCCTTTCCCAACATTCGGTACACGTTTGGAATAATTCGAAGGAATTGTTTCCAAAATGTGCATTGTACGGCGTGTTTTCCGGCATACCGGGATCCCGAACTCCGCCATGGTCTTGTAGAGTTCAAGAAGATGCATGCTTACATATGCGGCTTGGAAAGGTGATAGACAGAGAAGAAAATTCTGTGTAAAAAGACAAGGAAACATGGGGAATGGAAGAGAAGATACTACCGGCGCGACGGTTACTCCACCTCCTTGTCTTTCGAAAACAATGCATCAATCGAACCAAATGTTTTTGATGCCTTCTTTAAATAATCTTTTGCCGACAATTCCTTCTTACGGGACTCACTACTTCAGTTATCTATATAATTTCTCCACATACTCCTTGCTCTACCAAACTTTTGACTCGTCTCTAATTGATAACAAGTTAAAGAATCTTAATGATGAATTCTTACCCGATTCTGATGGTATTCCAGTTATATTTCTCAAAAATTGTTTCTCCAACCTCTCTCTCCCCTCTCCAAACTCTTTCGTCTTTTCACACGAAGAATTTCCTCCAGTTTAGAAGACTTCTTTTATACCACCGATAGGTATTAACGAATGAAGTTACTAATTACCGCACCATTGCCATACTTTCTCATATACCCAAACTCTTTGAATGTATTTTATTCGAAGCCTTATCGAATTTGTGTCCTATGCCCTTTCGGCTTTGAATCCATATTGTTAAAATGGATATCTTCTTAACTGGAAAAATGTTTTATTCTCCCCTCCTCTCGTCTCTTTTTGGCTACCTCTGGTGTCCCATAAGGCAGTCATCTAGGTCCCCTTTTATTCATCCTAGCTATAAACGATCTTAAGAGAGTCAAACACTCCCACGTCTCCCTGTACGCTGGAAACAACAAATTTTTTCATTTCTTCACCACAGAACTATACCAAAGAACTCTTCTTCAACAAGACCTCAATAATTTTTCGATCCTCTGCCTCAAAAATTGCTTAGATTTCAGCATCGCCAGATACCAATCTATTACCTTTTCACATAAGAAGAGCTCAATTTCCGGTCCCACATTTATTAAATAATTCTTAAACTAACTCATCACTTGGTTTTGTGAAACGGTGGTCCAAAGAATTCTCCAACTCTTACGTGACCAAGTTCCTCTATATTCCCTTTGTTTGCCCCTCTTTGAGTATGCCATTCAAACTTGGACCCCCTTTCAGCGAGTTCATGTGTCCAGAATTGAGAATATTCAATGTTGTTTTCATCGATTTGCCCATCGAGGTCTATCCTGGCACGACCCTTTTATCTTACCTCCATAGCAAGACCGCCTCAACCTCATCAACTTATAAACCCTTGAGGATCGCAGAGACGTAGCCAACGAATAGAATGGACGAATAGAATGTCCATCGGCTACTCCTAGCTTCCGTCGATTACGCGTTCAACAACTCTATTTTCTTCAACACTAACACGTACCTCTTCAACGTACCTCTAACGAATCAATTTTCCGAAAGTTAACTCAAACCATTGCGTTTTCGACTCTAACTGCAGCACTTCCCGCCTTAAACTCAATCGCCTTTACCATTCTCCATACCCTGAACAAGTCTTAGGTCCTAGTTAGTGTTTAAGTCTTAAAGTTTTAAACTAGCGTGAACTCTATAAGCTGTACCAAGATATGAGTGTAGTCCAAAAAGCCAAAACACGCTGACTACACTGGTTTGGTCACATCATGCGAATGAACAATAATGATCCAGCTAAAGGATCTTCAAAGCACAGCCCCAGGTTCGAGACGACAAGAAAGACCGAATCTCCGGTTCAATGATCAAGATATCGCGAATGCCACCACAGCGGTTGGTCTAAACAACTAAAAACAGCATGTCCGGGTAAAAGGAAGTTCCTTCCTGAAGCTTCCTTGTTTCAGGTAGAGACTCTTTACAAGTCAGTAGCCCGTTAAATAAGTAAGTAAGTCAAATGATATGTTGTACATGGGATACTGGATCTTCTTTATTCAATTAATCGGAATTTTGTTTCAGAATTACATATTTGTATGAGTAAGTTCTTTCCTTAACGTCCTGCAGCAACTGTTGTTGTTGTTGTTGTGGTACATAGTGGAGATGACACGGCGCATAACCTGGTCTGAACACGTAGGCTGTAGATTCTCCTCAGCCATAATTGGCCTTCAGCTTGTTGAGAAAGCAAAAGGAGTCCAAGGAAGAAGAATGCAAATATTTTAATAGAAACCATTGTAATAGAAGGGTGTGATGTCTAAGTGAGAACTGATGTTATTTCATAGACGCTGCGCTTTTATATAAAAAAAAATGCATCACGGATTTCCCTGGGATGCTTGCTCAACCTCAGTAAATGTTTCAACTATAGGTGTGGCAAACTTTTGAGTAAATAACAAACGAATTCATGAATTATTAGTTGGCCTTCAAACGTGCCAGTAAACGAGAAGAGACGGAGATATTTGGATCAGAATTCATCCCCACTCTTGCGTGAAAACATGAAAGGTAGGCTCTATGTTGTACATAAACATACAAAATATTTATTTAGACAGATTAAACCTTGAAAAGTTTCAATGTGTCAATACTTTTGTTGATATGACTGAACACCTTTGAGGTTTTAAAGGTTAAGTAACTATCCATGATGTTGTTTCAATCTACTCAGCAAGTTTGTGAAGCAATCATGGTCATATATATTTTAAGCTAGACTTGAAATTCATTTACCCGGAAAGCTAGTTTTTAAGCAAATACTAACATGTGTATCTAAGTCGCATTTTTTCTGATTTAATTTGATTTTTCTTTTACATTAAGTATAAAAACTATTTAGTCAAGTTAGTTCTCACTAAGAAACCACATTCTTCTGTCAAAATAGTTCCCAAAAAAATATTTTCTTTCCTTCACAAGGACACTCTCAGGGAAATTCTTCAATATACTTTCTTTCTGCTCACAAGATGAGCCTCCAAATGCAGACGGCCGGCGTAAGCCCTCCTAAAACTAAACGTGTTCTCTTCACGAGAATATATAATATTCTCTTATAGACCTGCCTACGATTAATGGCATCAGTCTCTCCTTTCCATAAAAGGCAAACTGTTTTGGACTTATTAACTAAACATAGCTAAACTCTGTTCCTGTAAGGAATATGTAGGCAGGAGCTGGGATATCCAACCTCGAATCAGTCGCTGGCTGTACGTGTTCATTATCGATTGGTTGTCTGTCCTTGACAAAGCAATCCACCTTTTTGGAAAAGAGCAAAGATTTGCATGTATCTGTATCAGCGGTGCACTAAGAACTGTCCATTCTTTTTACAACATTAGACTTTATGTTTCCTCTGCATTCAGCCGCAGTGAATAATTTCGTCTTAGAAACCATCCTTCACCTCCTATACATCTATTTGGGTGTCTTTTCGTCAATGACCTCGGCAAACTTGCATCCTTTGACAGCATGATCATCTTTCGTTTCATAAGAAGCTCCCTGGGTAGTCAAAGTGAAAAGACCCATGGTATCACAAAGGACCTCCGCTGGTCTAAGTGTGTCTGTATGTTGGTCGACCAAAACCTAAAAGATCTTATTAGTCTTATTTTAATGTCACAACAGGCTGTATATTAATTGTGGATCAAGAACGTCTAGAGCCTCCATATTCAAGCCAAGCATGGTGATTTATCATCTTCTCTAAATAAAAGACAAATTAAACTCCTTACATTCAAAGCTTAACAAAGTTGATTGTCCTTACCTTGCATACTGTACCTAAAAGCACCGATCACCTTGACCGCATGGTGAACACTTAAACATTTGCGCTCAATGACGCAATTTTGGTGACTTGTCAACCTCAAGGTGAACCTAAGGGATGCCAATAAAGTACCTTTCAAAAAAAAAAAACCTCACTGAGTAAATAGAAATACCAATCCTGGAGACCCTTCTGGGATAATAGTGAAAAGTCCTCAGAAGCTTGTAAGTTACAAAAGTCTTTTCCAAAAAGCCCTCATCTTTCAATCAGCTGATGAATAGAGATGGCCACTGGACGACATTTACTAAAGAGTCCAGTTCCCTTACTGGATACACACTTTTTTGATGACCCCTGTTGCTGTGCTACAAACTGGTAACACATCCGATTCATCGTGTAGCGAATCCCTGACAATAGTAACTACTTACAGAAAAGATCGTCTGGGCTACACGCGATTTCAAACCCTTTAAGTTCCCAGGACCTGACGGTATCATTGCTGTTGAGATTCAACAATTTGAAGACATAGTCCTTTTTGGGTTTAAAGCTATCATGTCGAATTGTCTGAATATGGTCTATCTTTCCAAACTGTGAACTGATGTTCAAGTCTTTCTCACATTTAATGAAGACAGATGTTTGCATGATTTTAGGGAGAGGCTTGTTAGTGAAGGTCCAGGTTCACCCTGAACTGTAGCGCCACCTAAGTAAGTAATTAAATGTTCGCATGTGGAACCTAAGGTTCTTCGACCTATCAGTCTATCTTCCTTTCTGCTGAATATATTGGTAAGGCTGATTGATTTTCATCTGCCACAGGGCATCAGATCATCTGTGATTCTAAGATGCTCCTGCAATGGCAAACATTTCGCTATAGGCAGCTATAGACATTCGCTACTGGGTTTCATTAAAAGACTTCTGAACATTAAGGATTAAATCTTGGTGACCTTGACATTGCAAGAACTTTTAATAATGTCAATCCAGATCCAGAATTAGGGGCGCACTTGCAAGTCTGAAAATATGGAAACATTGCAGATAACGTTGTTATTGGAGACTCTGGTAAACACCCGAACTCTCATCTACTGCCTTTAGATACACATATCCGGCAAACAGATGCCCGGTGTGGCCATCTGTCTTAATGCCTCTTCGAAGTGATTAAGTACCACACTTACAACTCCTCGGTTTATAAGACTTTACATATGGAAACATCAACCACAACCAATTGAAACTGAGATTTGACTGTATCTTCCGAACACCCACCCCACAGTGAATGGGGCAATGATGTCGCCTTGGATGTCAGTTTACTTTACACAGACGGCTCAAAAACCTAAAGCTAAGTAGCTCGTGGTGTATTCCTTAAAAAACGCTATCTAAGTATCTCTGATTGAAGTCTAAAGCAATATCTGACAGGAATATTTGCAATTCCACTGGAAGTCAAGCGCTAATGAAGTCCCCTCCAACATGCTCTTTCACGTCAAAAGCAGCTTTACACCACTTCTCACTTCGGAGAGGACGGACCAATTCAGCATTCACCTTCCTTAGTTGCCAGGTTATAAGGATATTATGGGAAACTAGCAAGGCTAACGAGTTCGCCAGGAAGGATGTGACTTTAAGGATTCTGCCTAAATGGAAAAAGATGGATATGACCCTCGCTACATGTAAGCATTTTGCAAATTGTCGGACCAACTACAGATAGGCAAATGGCTCGACTAGTCATATATGTATGTATCAAGACAGATCTGGCTTAAACTGGATCAGAGATATAGTAGACTACTTCGTATGGACTCTTTTTTTCAAAAACCTTGCACAACATAATTTTGGGTAGCTGCCATTACTTGTTGCCTCATAGGTAGAGGAACTCTAACAAGTGTTGCATTCTGAACTTTAAATATTGTGTGCTAGATACTACCTTCACATCTATAGGTACACAGCAGGTCGTGTATATCAAAGCGTAAACCAACAGAAATGATTGCAGCAACTGCATGTTGCCTGTAATAAGGTCAGATACTACCGTATTGAGAAATATTTATCCAAGTTGATCTTGAAATCTGGTTACGTAACACTAATATGAAACTCTTATTCAAATATTGACATGTTGCACTAATTTTGGATTTTTGTATAAAAAGAGCGACATGCGTTGGGTAGAACCAGTTCTCACTAACGAGTTGCTGTAGTCTGTTAAAATGATTTCTTTTAAAATCATTGCGTTCCTCCTTGGTGGATTCCTTTTGATGTTCCAACAAGCTGCAAGTCAATAAAGAAAGAACTTATAGCAATCGTAAAATGATACATACCTAATGTGTATCTACCTAAAAAATAAAGGATTTACATTACTTAAGGCTTGCGCTTTGATTTATCTTTCAAAATGTGGTTTTAAACATCCTGCCTTTCAAAATCCTGCATTTAAATTTTCGGGTTATACTACTCAGGACAGGATGTGTAAGATGAACGGCTCGTGAAGGAGTAGATGTAGAGGTAGCTGTGGTTGCAGTATTTAGGTTGAAGTATTAACTTCAATTTATAATGCTTGAACAAAAAAGTGCACAGGATCGTGAAGTACAACGATTTTTTGATCTGCCTAAGTAATTCACATAAGCGGCTTTCCTGTTCATTCAAGGAGCCCTTAACACCGTGGAAACGAAAGCTAGAAGACTAATAGATACTAGACTAGGGTGGAATGGATGTCCAAAATGAAACGTAGGGAGAAATGTAACCGTGCCTACAGTAGACTCTTTTTGAAGCGTCTTAGAATAGATACGGCCTATTTGCTCCTCCGCGAACAACATGTTAGGAGTTGCAGACCTTGGCTTTCGATTAACTTCACTTGTTGCACTCTTTCGCTGCTCAACGATCTTTCAACGAAGACTTAACTTTATTACTTTTAGGACATTTTGTAGATCCTTCAAGCTACTGGCCAGCCTGTGATGAATAGCCGTAGTTGAACAGCTGACTGTACCGAGTGTTGTAACGCTACTTAGCCATATAAGGATAGTCACACAATCACAAGGACTTGATGTTTTGAACGCAATCATCCAGGAGTACCAGGTACATTAGCTTTGTAGGGCTTTGTAGTTCAATGAAGCTATCTATTTACAACTGCCCTTAGAGGTCTAGCTGGAAGGAATTTACATAGTTTCAGTTTGCCAAGATCAGTGTTCTGTTAAGCATCAGTTATGTATTCATTTAGGCCATTGCCAATCTTGAGTACCAGCGCAATCCTTAAATTGACAGGACGGGTATAAGCGAATACGGAACACAATACGGAACACAAATTTTAGGTCCAGCTTTGGGTTAACTTGATAAAAGTGAAGATGAGGAAATGAAGGCAGTAGTCCAGACATGAAGGCTGACTAGACTCATGTACATATGTGCATGTTAAAGGTTGTGCACTCGACAAGATATTAAAGACATTAAAAACTCAGTGTGTTATACTTATTAGAAAATTCATTAAATTTTATAACGATTATGTATCTTATAATCTAAAAACATGATGTTGTCAAAGTTGGGGTTGAACCGGTTGGTGCTACCAAATGTTGGGTAGAGTACGTAGAAGGTGTGGTTGGTGTGGTCGAGAACGTTGACGAAGGATCTGAAATCGGTGAAATCCTTAAAGTCGGTGATGTTCTTGAAGGCGATAAAGTTCCTGAAGTTTCGCAAGTTGTTCAAGTTGCTAAAGTTGGTGAAGTGTGTGTTGGGGAGGATTACTGAAGTAATTGTAGCCCCGGAAGTAGGTGAAATCGATTGTGGGGTAGTTGGTGAAGTAGGGTCTAGGAGGTGGAATTCGTTGGTGTAGTTTATGAAGTTGGTGTAGGTGGAGTAGTTGGTGTAGTTGGAGTAGTTGGTGTAGTTGGTGTAGTTGGTGTTGTTGGTGTAGTTGGTGTAGTTGGTGTAGTTGGTGTAGTTGGTGTAGTTGGTGTAGTTGGTGTAGTTGGTGTAGTTGGTGTTGTTGGTGTAGTTGGTGTTCTTGGTGTAGTTGGTGTAGTTGGTGTAGTTGGTGTAGTGGGTGTTGTTGGTGTTGTTGGTGTACTTGGTGTAGTTGGTGTAGTTGGTGTAGTTGGTGTAGTTGGTGTAGTGGGTGTTGTTGGTGTTGTTGGTGTAGTTGGTGTAGTTGGAATTGGTAGTGGTAAAAGTGGTATTGTTGGTGTAGTTGGTATTATTGGTGTAGTTGGTGTAGTTGGTGTTGTTGGTATTCTTGGTATAGATGGTGTAGTTGGTGTAGTTGGTGTAGTTGGTGTAGTGGATGTTGTTGGTGTAGATGGTGTTCTTGGTGTAGTAGGTGTAGTGGGTGTTGTTGGTGTAGTTGGTGTAGTTGGTGTAGTTGGTGTAGTTGGTGTTGTTGGTGTAGTTGGTGTAGTGGGTGTTGTTGGTGTAGTTGGTGTAGTTGGTGTAGTTGGTGTTGTTGGTGTTGTTGGTGTTGTTGGTGTTGTTGGTGTAGTTGGAATAGTTGGTGGTGGTGGTGAAATTGGTATTATTGGTGTAGTTGGTATAGTTGGTGGTGGTGGTAAAGTTGGTATTATTGGTATAATTGATGTAGTTGGAATAGATGGTAGTGTTGGTAAAATTGGTGGTGTCAGTGTAGTTGGTGCAATCAGTGTAATTGGTGTAGTGGGTGTTGTTGGTGTAGTTGGTGTAGTTGGTGTTGTTGGTGTAGTTGGTGTAGTTGGTGTTGTTGGTGTTGTTGGTAGAATTTGTATTGTTGGTGTAGTTGGAATAGTTGGTGTTGTTGTTGAAATTGGTGGAATTGGTGGAATTGGTATTGTTGGTTTGGTTGGTTTAGTTGGAATAGATGGTAGTGTTGGTAAAATTGGTAGTGTCAGTGTAGTTGGTGCAATCAGTGTAATTGGTGTAGTGGGTGTGGTTGGTGTAGTTGGTGTAGTTGGAGTAGTTGGTGTAGTTGGTGTAGTTGGGATAATTGGTAAAATTCCTATTATCGCTGACGTTGGTGGCCGCGGTGGCGGTGCCTTTGTCAGTATGGGTGGTGTGATCGGTGCCTGGATATCACTTGATGATGGTAGACTTGCTGGAGGTAAGCAATGTGGTGTACCCACAACGCACGCACTTATACTTAAGTGTGGTTTTTCGATATTACCCAAAAGCGGTGCGCTCGCAGATTCTTTCCAAAATATAGTAAGAATACCAATCACTTTAAGTAGAAAAACTCCTTTTGACAGCATTTTTGCAGAAGAATTGAATTTCCAAACTGAATTCACTAGACGTTGTTTAGTTTTTTAATTGTATAAAATTTTTGTGGCTTAATTGAGAAAATTTTGATCACAGAACTTATAAAGGTATGTTCCTTGTAAGTATATGATATCTAGCTCGTCGATAGTACCTCGTTGCTTAAGAGCAATTAAAGTAAGTAAAGGCTCTGTAAACTCTTTTATAGCAGATGGCGGTAGTTATTGTCCACACACAAAACCTAAGAATTGTTATGAGAACGAAAATAACAAGTAAATAATACTTGATCTAAACCGGGTGGTTTAGATTTACTTCAAGGTTGTTACTTGTAAAATAAATAACAAATAACTCTAGTACGTAAAATATTTGTTAACGATGGATTAATCGGAAAACAAAAACAAGTAATGACCTTCAAGTAAAAAAAAACTTCCTCGTCTGGACTACTTTTTTAGAATATTCGAATCTTGCACAGGGTTTTGGTAATGACAAGTATTGTCAAATGATTTCCTTAAACTCGTATTAACGAAAATAGTGTAGATTTGAAAACAACAACTAGGCTACTATATTGTCATATCAGTCCTACTGCTGGGATACACAGTCAATATTGCTATAACGATAGGATCCCAGTTGTCATGGTGATTGAAGAATAGGCAAGGATAACCTTTAAGTAAATGAGGAAGACAAATAAATAGATATCTGCCCACAGACTAACTTAAGGGGTTACACCTGAAAACTACGTATAACCTTAAGATATTCAAAGAGCTAACGTACCCTAACTTTTGAAACTCCTGATCAGAAGGAGATGAAAGTTATGCTCTACAAAATCCTGATTAATTCTTTATTGATACTCTGCAGCCCATGCTACGATGTAACCTTAACTCTATTTTACGTACATATATCGTATATCTTTGACACTTCATCAGAACCTGTTCCAATTTCGGTTTTGCCTTCGCAATACGGGTGCACCGAATCATTCCCAAGCTTTTATTTGTAGATATACTTCCTAAAGCGTTCATACGCCGACAAAAAAATGTGTCAAGTATTAGTTTACCTTGGGGAGCACTTTACATGTCCATTTGGGGGAAGTGTTGCACCCATGTCGCTGTTTCACTTCTTATTGACATATATGTAGCTGCATTGGTGGTTTTCGAATTTTGTTTGCTTTAGTCTGGACTATTCCGCTACTGCCTAGGATTCTTTTTACCTGAGTATATCAGGAGTTTTTTGAAGTTTATGGTCCACCAATATACTTGTTCTAGTCTAGCTGCAACGAACACTACAATTTCGTTTCCATTCAACCGCGGCATTCTTAATATGAAATCAACAGTTACATGTTATAGAGGTTGGCTAAACATTGACCCTTGAGGTACTCCACAGCAAACAGACACATTGAAGCCGCAAGAAGAGTTCTCACAACCAATCGATGAAGTAGTTGTATCTCCTATTTGAAGGTGGTGGCTGGCATAACTATTATGAAGTTCAGGAACAACAAAGCCCATGTTCGGATGAGGATCAAATATTTGATCATTAGTAAGGAATGCGATGGCGAAAACATACCTGACGACTGGTTTCCTATCTCTATTTGCCCCATCCACAAAAAATGCAATCCCATGCCTCGCGCCAACTATCGCGGCATATCCTTGCTTATTGTTCTATAGATAATTCTATTCAGCATACTGTGGGAACGTCCTAAGGCCATTCCTCAGTACATTTATCGGCACGTACCAGTGTGCCTTCCATCCTGGCAGATCGACTATAGACCAAATCTTCACGCTAAGTTGTTCAAGAAGAAATATAAAATCTATTTATCGAGCATAATTATGCGACAGTAATCATTGCTTGGAGCTCTCAATGTATATTATTATACCTTATTTCACATTTTCTATCGACAATCAAACAAATAGCTGCTTAGGACAAAATTTCACAATTGGAAGCTACAACTTCAATGTTGTTGGCCTACAGAACATTGATCCTACCAACATCCAATATCCTACAACATATCAGATTAGCATTTAAATCTGTTGATGATTTCTTAGATAACGTCAGTTATTTATGTTTTTAACAGACAGCTGGCACCACACGTCATATTATGACGTCACCATTGTTAAACGAAACAGATATGTATGTACTTATTTTTATGGCAAAACAAGTTTTGGTGTATTTCTGGTATAAATGTGTTCTATAAAAATTGTTTCCGGTGTATACAGATGGGAAGGATAGACGAAATGTGTTTATGTGTTTAATGGGTCCACTCACTTAAATTTGTCAACAACCCGATATCACTTCGGCAATCAGCATCGATAAATGCCTGCACTCTATTTCCTTAGTGGACTTTGGGTCTGATACCAGGATCTAAAAGATCTATCAGGGTCTAAAGATAAGCACTAGGGATTCAAGAAGAGTGTCTATTCCATGTTCTATGAGGGTAGAGTAAATTCCGTCAAGCTAAATACATTCAAAGAAGAGGCTTTCGTCCTTATGATCGTGGATGCTACATGAAGGGTTCGGAAAATGAGAAGTCTGTACAACTGATTATCCACATACAATTTCAGAGGAAGATACAATTTCAACGAACTCCACCATCGGTATAAAGTAGCTCGAAAAGAGCTATAAATGACAATAAATACCAGCAAATGTCGAAGCCTCACCGAGGTATGAAATCCTTTGGGGAGACCATACTAAGTGGTGATAAAGAAGTTGAAAGTTTTTCGAGTCCCATCCGCAGATGTATTGGAGCAAATTATCGATGGATGAGTCATCTATAGACGGTCAACAAATGCCGAGCTTTACTTTACAAAAGATTTTTGAATCATGCACCATGTTTGGAAATAAAAAAGCCCCTGGACCGGATGGGATCTCAAATGTAGCGCTGAGAGTGGCGATTAAAATCAGAATGGACCTATTCGTGGACATTTATACTGCCTGCCTGAGTGATGCCATTGTGGTTGCCACAGCGAAAAGGGCCATAGAAGGAAGACTATGTGGATGAGGCGCAAAGCAGTACTGTTGCGTCATAACACTGGACGTTAAGAACGCGTTCAACACCGCGAGCTGCAAACATATCCTTGAAGAGCGCTTCGCAGTATGAGAGTATCAACAACGGCAAAGAGTGTTACTCTATGAAACAGATGATGGTATTAAGAAATACGCAGTCTCTAGAGGAGTCCCCCAACGCTCGGTCATTTGACCAATACTATAGAACCTCATGTACGATGGCGTCTTCTGTTCTAAAAAACCACCCCAGTATAAAATCGTTGGATTTGCGGATGACATCGCTATAGTCGTAAGGGCAAAACTACTAGAAGACGTTGTTCAAATTAGCAACGAAATCATCTCATTAGTTCGACGGTGGCTAGCATCAGTCGGCCTCACCACAGCTGAACATAAAAACGGAAGCGGTACTAGTTACCAGTAGTAAGGAACGAGAAACCAAAACGTTCACAGTAGTGGTGTTGGGGCATGAGATAGTATCCAAACCAGCTATTAAAAACCTTGGCGTTATGATTGACTCAAGGATTACATTTAAAAAGTATTTGAAGTACGTAAGCAACAAAGCCTCTTGTGACCTTGCGGATTGTGCCAAATATAGGTGGCCCGATGTACAGCCGAAGACTACTCTCAGGTAAAGTAGACACATCTATAGTTCTTTATATGTAGATCACCAGTTTGGGCTGGAGCTATGAAAGTGACTTCATACTAAAGACAAATCACAGCAATAATAGACTCTGTGCACTAAGAGTGAGTAGCGCACAACCTCGGACCACGCAGCGTGTATCGTCGCAGGAATGTTACCCATAGATGTATTTGCGGAAGAACTGTAGAAAAAGTTTCCAGAGAGCCGACACGAAGGGCAGATCACTTACAGTAAAGCGGACACATCAGAAAGATGCACAAGTTTGATAGAGTGGCAGCAATCCTGGAGCCTTACTCCCAAGCGCCCTGGGATTTATCGTCTTATCTCGATTATAGAGACTTGGATAAGCCGCAGACATGGTGAAGTTAACCCCCACCTAATGCGACTGCTTCCGGGACATGGTATGTCTGTACCAATGTAAGAACGATGACTTCACCACTTGTCCATCATGCAGTGATACCTCCGAAGATTCCAGCTAGAACGAGAAGCACTACAAGCAACAATGAAGGAAACACCAACTCCGGTGAATTTAGTACATCACATGGTATCGGAAAAGAGCTGGAACGGGTGACCTCTTATGTTATAGATGTACTCCAAGAGTTGAGGAGACTAGAAAACGCAAGAAGCAACAGAGTGAAGCAGGCACACGGCTTTATATCAAAATGTACATGCGCTCACAACGCCAAGCAAATGTGTAACCAAAAATTGCTGAGGCTACATCACGGAAATGCTGTTCAAGCAAAAGCTCACACAACAGGACCTACAAACCATGAACGTATACCAAAAACGGAATGACGTACACACGAACTAACCCATACATGAAACGAACGAAACTGGAAGTACACTCACATGTAGTAACACGGACAGAAACGAACAACACCATTCAGGACATTTCCAGATACATCGACAAATGCGTGTGAAGGTGAAGAAAAGTTTCAAGTTGTTACGTTTAGGCATCCTTTTGAAAGAGATTGGGTTACGTATAGTTTCAAAATCACACCTAATGTGACATTCAGATGTTGGTGTTTGAATCAAAGAGAGATGAGTTGTATTGAGATCTAGCATCTCTTGTCTGATTGAATTCATAAAGGCGGACTCATTGCCCCTATTAAATATTTCAAGATTCGTGGATATTAGGCAAGAGGCACATATGTATGCTGCTAAGAGGCTTAAGACGTTCATGAACCAGTACGCTGAGAAAGATTTTATATGCGATAGTAAGCAGGGAGAGTTGTCACTCCAGTACCTACATGGAAAGGAATTGACTCAGAAAAACTGAAAAACTCGAAAACCTTTTAGCTCCTAGATCCGTATAGCATCGTCTAAACGTGAATACTTGTTATTCGGAAGCCACCCAAAAAGCAAAAATATTGAATATTTAAATCGAGATCATATCTCCTTTCAATATCGACCGTCGAGTTTCCTTAGCCCCCTGATAGTAATGAAAAACCAGATGTAATAGCTCAGAATAGCAGAATAACGTTCAATACCTCACTGGAAACTCAAAATAAAGGATGAAGCTCCAGCTGGACTTCTGGTGTACGATTTATTTTTGAAAACAATGTTAACACCGTATTCCCCAAATCTTTCAAACCCTCTTGGCATTCATTTGTGAGGGTTACATCACCTTACGGATTAGGGTAACGAATAAGGAATCAATTTTAATCATAACAGTGTGTGGATTGTTACCAACCATTCAGTGTTTCAGAACACTCAATTAGAACGTTTCCGACTTCCAATTATCAACCCAACTCTTCCGTTATGGGTAAATGGTTAAAATTAAATTTGATTTTATCACAAATAAGTTGTGCTAGCTCGGCTAACAGCAAAAGCAAACAAATCTTCTTCAACTAATCTAATAGACTCTTTTTTAATCCTACCAGAATTCAGAGCCAAACCACAACACACAGTCGTGCCATTGTTCCAATAGGCAACCTAAGCAAACGAACAACAAGGGCAGGACAGGAATCTGCAACATCCACTCCACCTACATACTACATTCTACTGCAGAGTCTTCAAAGCACCATGCACCCGAAGAAGAAACCCAGTATCCAAGGGGTGTAGTATACGATTGCATAGCAAATCGGAATTAAGTACAAAAGCTATTCGGAGGCAGTCGTTAGAATAATTGTTGTTACCCATAAAGACAATTCTCCCGTGTGTAAAGCAAATTAAAATTTTCCATTTGCTTTGCGTTCATACAAACTCCTACCTCCCCTACTCTGTGCCCTATTTCACCATCTTTATACTCTCTCTGGAGAGATGTGTACAGATAGATACAAAGATACAACGATAAAACGGCAAATAGAGATACCGACACCATAGATACGACTACCTATTTCGTTGCAGCAATTTTGTTTTGCAATGTTTTTAAAGTCTTCAAACGTGTTTCAGCGAAGCATCCTTCTCACATCCCAGATAGTGGAGTAGGTATACAGAGGCAGCAAAGAACTCTAAAAAAAAAAAGAAAAAAAGACGCAGAATAGCTTTGACGTTCGAGTGTGTGCTCTTATGCTGCCTGCTGTTGCACAAACCCTCTGGTGCTTTCGAAAGGGTAACGTTATGCATTGTATATGCTCAAGTTACCATCTTGAAGGTGCACTTGTAGTGTAGTATCGCTCCGATCCGTTTTTCTGCTGTTTGTTGCTCCACTGTACAGGGCTATACTCTGTCATGTTTGCCATGTTGATTTAACGATGCTGACGTGTATATTGTTTGTTATAAAAATACTTCCCGTGGATTTTTCCCTCCGGTCTTGATGTTATACACTTCAGTGTCATGGATGGAGGAAATACAAGAATCACCACTATCAGCAGCTATAAAGGGGGGCGGGAGACGGTAACAATGCAAGTTACATACTATATGTATGTAACTCTATATCAGGGACGAGTTTATTTCCCCAGCGAAAAGGAGTACAACAATTCAAGCCGACCTCCAGCATATGGTTGCTTGAAGCTTAAGCATTTGACGGAACCAGCATAAAGCACTTTGCAATGTAAACGTTATCCTCGCTTAGATTGCACTACAAGAAGATTTCAAGCAAGTTTTTCCTATCCTCGTGTTTTTCTTCGCGCTCTCTACTGTCAAATTACTGATGCATGGTGTTTGTGAGTATCTTTTTCTGGTTTGAAGGATTCTTCCGTTCACATGGTTTCGGGATTTCAAAATCCTTTTTTGTTAGATGCACGGAAGTGAAGGGATATAGTGCATCATCAAGTTGAAGGAAGCAAGTTGATCCGCCACATGATAGCTGAACGATGATGGGTGATATATCCCGAAGCAATTTTCGGTTTTATACATTTTACATACACTTTTCGATTCAAAGAGAATGATATCGGGTATGGGAATTTTAGACGTTTTGTTCCAGTGAAGACGAGCTATGTATCTAAGCCGAAAGCAGCTTTAAAGATTCATTGCACTTAGATCAAGTTGAGCTATGAAAAGCGGATCAGTATACATCGAAATCCCATGGAGTTTTGAACTGATCCTAGCTCTGGTACTATTCCTTAAGCAGGAATACTTCTCGAATCAACTCATCAGCAGTAGAGCAGATGTGCCTTAGACTTAATGAAAAGTTGTTGTTTCTCAACTACAAAGCGTTGGTCTATTGGTTTTTGACTATTTAAAGCCATTGAAGCATGGTCATAATATAATTGGAAAGAGGGCACTGTAGACCAAGGCTCTTGAAGCAGCAATTTAAATAAGATTATCGACGCACATCACTGAAGTCGTTGCAAGCACAATTAATAACCAAGGAGGCCCAATCTTTGCTGAAGTGGTATGTATCTTTACTGAAGGGTGAGATAAATTCTACGTTTTAAGGCATCAGTCATGGTTGCATTTGGTTTATGGGGATGTTTTTCAACTCTATCCACCAGTTTTTCAGTTGCCAAAGATTACTTTTCAGCTATTTTGTGCCGGCACAGACGTGGACGATCAGTGGGACATAAGTATACAACTGATGTATGGACTTACATATGTTGCGCCCCATCGAAACATATGTACATATGTAAATGCATTTTTGTTTTGTCGAGGATGGGTGATCAGTCCACAATTTTTGGAAAGACAATCCAGCAAAATTTTTTCACCGATCACTCCCCTTCGCTGCGCCGATCGTCGTAAGAATCTGATAGACAAGCCCCTAATTCTTCGTTTTATTTCTGCCGATGTGTTATTGCCAGAAGTGATAGCAGAGTCAAAGTAGACAAAGTCCCTTACTACCTCAAAGTTATAGCTGTCGATTGTATAGTTCTGTCCAATTCGTCGATGTTGAGTGTCCCTCTTGTTGATAGCATATACTTGGTTTTGCCCTCGTTTACCCCTAAACCCATTTTGGCAGCTTCTGTTTCAATAGTAGCGAACGGGTGACAGCCCGCTGTATTCTCCCAATTATGTCGATATCGTCGGTTGGATATTGCTCTTCTCACTTCATTTTGGTCAGGTGGATGGAAGTTTTGGCTATCATCGTCTATGTTGAATGATTCATTCTGCCTGACAGCGGAATGTTGGTCTTCGTCGCCGTTATACAGTCTGCAGAAGAAATTTTTCCAAATTCTCAGCAACGACTGTGACTCTACTACGAAGTTTCATTCCTCATCTCTACAGGCTTGTGTATGGGTCTTGTTGGCTTGACACGTTCGTTTCACCTGTTGGTAAAACTTCCGTACATTGTTCCTGGAGTATAGTCTCTCAATATCTTCAATCGCGCGCTTCACATGCTCTTTTTTCTTCTTTTGGAGAAGCCGATGTTCTCCTCGTAGAGCTCACGAGCAGCCCTCGTCCTTTTTTGCAACGCCGCTTTGTACGATTCCTGTTTAGCTGGATATGCTTGCCGGCACTCTTCGTCAAACCAGGGGTTTCTTGGTTGTGGTCGGGTGTAACCCAGCACATCAGTTGCGGCACTTCTGATGGCTTGTTGGCAGCGTTGCCACTGGTCTTCGGCACTTGATGGTGGCGGCATAGGATTCATTGAGAGATTTTGGGATACGCTTTCGGCAAAGATTCTGGCGATCTCTTGCGATTGCAGCTTTTCGACGTCAAATCTTCTCACAGTAGTTCTTCTTAGCTGTTGGGATATCCGCATTCGTACCTTGGCTGCAACAAGGTAGTGATCCGAGTCCATGTTGGCTGCTCGAAAGGTGCGGACATCCAGAATACTGGAGGCATGCCTTGCGTCGATCGTAATGTGGTCAATTTGATTGACCGTTTGATGATCAGATTGCTATACTGACATTTCGCCCCGCCGCAAAGTCAATAAGCCTAACTCCGTTGCTAGGACGATTTTAACGTCATACTTAGGATATTGGCGGCGTCGTCCTTGTCTTCTGTGGGGGCATGAGCGCATATAAGGCTTATGTTGACGAATTTAGCCTTGATGCGGATTGTCATAAGTCGTTCGCTTACGTGTCGAAAGCTTAAGACTTCTTGCCTAAGTCTGCCGCTTATAACAAATCCACATCCGAATAAGCGCTGTTTCTGCTCTCTATAGCCTTTCCTTTTTTTGCCCGGCCCATCCCTTCGCACTTCCTGGATGGCGGTGATGTCTGCCTTATAGCAGACTAGGGCATCTGCTAGTTCTTCGGCTGCACGCGGTCTGTTAAGGGTCCGAATATTCCACGTGCAGATCCGAAGATCGTTGTAATTATTTCGATTGCTGGGGTCGTCAACAGTGAGTCCATCCATATCCGAGGCTTGTTTGTTTTTCGGAACTATATTAGTTTTCCGTGGTCGGGAAGTTACCCCTACGCACAAGCCCCAACCTGGAGGACCAGTTCCCTTTTGTACCCCTAGGACGAGGGGCCGGATTTTCCAGAGTCCGTAACCCATTTTGGGGATGTGAGTGCTGCCGTTTGCCCATTAAGTGCTCATCCGCCACTCTTTTCCAACACCCTGGCTCAGTGTTGAAGATCCCTATAGACCTGGGACCCAAATAAGTCAGAGCAGCTTATATAGGGATTACACTAGAAAGTTCGGCCTGACTGGAACTGTGGGCACCACCGTTGATTCCATCTTGAGAATTCGTCCGCTGCCGTCCAGATCAAAAGGAAGTGCCTTAGTGAGAAAACACCCCTCCCCCCTCTCTCGTTTGCTACAACCAACGACCTTTCAAAGGGGTTGGTTACCCAATCTCCAGCCGAGGTACTAGGCACCAAGTAGCCACCAACGCGGAGGTGTAGGTTGGGAGTTTATAGTGAGAGGCTAAGGTGAGAACGCTTGTGTTCCCATATATTCCGGCCACTTACTTAGAACTTAGTGCCGTTTTAATACCTGAACTCATGTGGTCTGGGTGTTGAAGTGTGTTTATAGGTCTTTAAATCTAACCTGTGAGATGAGACCTCCTCAAGTGAACCGAGAAAGGGTTTGCATAATAGTAATTGGCTGGGCTGGACAGGTGCTTAAATTGTGGATAGTGGGTTTCCTTTAAGTTATAGGCATGGTCGCCTATCGCCCATGTCCATGTCATGGTGATCGCTGTATTCATTAACGCATTCTGTTCATAAGGTCGTTTGATTTTATCTAGTTGTAGTTTGATCACATCTTCCTAGATGTGATACAGTTTGTCACCTTATCCATCTGAGGTTAGCTTTAGTCAGTGAGTTTGAGGAGATCTTTGGCTCGACTGCTCCCAGCGGAGTGTGGACTGATTCCACAAGTGAGCAGTGAGGCCAGTTCGTCGGCATGCTCATTTCAATAAAAGGTTATTGTGCCCTGGAACCCAAATCAAGATTACCTAGAATTGACCATCTATTGAGGCTAGCTCATTCCGGCATTCTAATACTAGTTTAAAGGATATAGTAACCGAGGCAATGGATGTGATAGCAGCTTGGGTATCAATCAGTATGGCTATCTGTTGCCTTCGAATTATATTTGTTGAAAAATGAAAGTGTTGATCGTAATGTTATTTTACACCCCACTGTAGTCAATCCAATTACATTATATTTATCTCTTTCATATCATTGTGTACTTATGACAAATCATTTTTTAATGTACCTACATATATTAATACTTATTATATACTCTTAATCACTCGATTAGATCTGTCATTTTATTTTTTCTGTGGAAAATCCAACAGGTTATGGGCCCAGTCTGTGTGAAGTTTGATCTGGCGACAGGACTCGCATATATGTAGCTTAGAAGTCCGCCTGAAAAACATTGGCAGTTCCGGCAGTCTATATGATGTTGAGATGTCTAAAGATTTTGAAAAAAACGTCCGCATCGACTCCACATTCCATCTTTGACCCGTCCGTGTAGATTGTTAGATCAAAATCCCTAGTCACCATTCTGATCTTGTACGTAACGAGTTCTCTTGGTGCAGAATCCAGAATATTACAATGACCGTACGATTTCGCAGTCCAGTGCCCAAACTCTTTGAGTTTGATGTAAGTCTAGAGGTAGATAAGAGATTCAGAAAGACCGTAAAAGCATCCGACGGAAACATTCTTGACACTAAAATCACCATGTCATCTGCATACCAAACTACTTTCATTCTTTCGTTATTTAGTTTTAGTATTATTTATGACTGTTAGCCATAGTAGAGGTGACATGACACCGCCCTGAGGTATTCCCCTATTGGCAAAAGTGGTTACGCTGCTATTTCCTAGTGTTGCCTGAATAAATCTAGTTCTATTTGTAAGAGACTCAAGCAATGCTTCAGTGTATACGTAGTTGAGATTTCCTTCTATTTTTCTTTTTGTGGACTTATGTATGTCCCTCCGACTTCTGCTCTCTCTATCATAGGGAATACAATTATTGTCCTTAAGTAGGATGTGGCCAATCCATCTATAAGTTTATGGACCATTCTTTCATAAAACTGTTTTGTTTGAGATACAATTTGGAAAGGAATACTCCCACTACGCTGGACCTTTTTTTTATCATTGTGCGATACAGGGAGGCACTTCTACCCTTTGCATTGGTGGTTCCAAATCGATCTTTAAGTAGTTTCGTAGACGTAGCATGGTGATCTTTCGACAAGACTCTCTGCTTCGGTACCGAGTACAACTTTCAAAGCATTCCAGTGCTCATTTATATTCCGTGGAATGACACTGCTGATTGTATATAACCCCTGAACAATATCGACCCTAAGTTGTTGGTGGATTAGGGGATTTCTTTGCCTGTCGGTAACATACATACATGGTTCCTAAAAGCGGAGTAATATTTACTGAATATGGAGCTTCATGTGAAATGCTTGGAACCTATATTTTTCACAACAAAGGGCGCTCTAGATTGTTGAGATTTCTTAACGAAATGAACTCTAGTTCGTAGCCAGTGGAACTATAATTGAATTTTAATACGTAAGTTCCTTGGCTTCATATTGTTTTTAAGAGTTGTTTGAATACACTCCTGGATCATGGAGGATTGTCAAATTAGTCTGTATACCAAAAGCTTATAAGACCGAACACGCAACCCCTAAGGACTTCCGTCCGATCAGCTAATGCTTCTTTCTATTAAAAATCTGCAAAGACTGATCGACGTCTATAGGTATTCCAACACGCATACATCAAGGAAAAATCTGAATAGACTTCCGTGCACTCATTGGTAAGAGTCCATGAGATAGCTTTTGAGAACAAAGATCACTATGATGTCCTTCCTTGATATTGAGGGAGCTTTCAACAGTGTCAAAACAGAAACTATATCTGCTGCACTTCTCCAACTGGACATGAATACAAATCTCCGTTAATAGCAAAAATTTAAGAAACGTAGTTGGAGTCTTAGCGGGTCATTATCTGGTTGGTAGATACAGATTGTAGCTAGGAGATAACTTTGGTTACCCATAAAGATTTAGAAACCATTTAACTTTCGGCTCTTTTTTACCCTTGTAAGCGATTTTATAAGGTTCACGGTATTTTTTGTCGCGCTAGGAAACACTTTCCTGGAGTACTCAGACGCAACTGGTCCATTGCAATTCCAGGAAGCAAAATCCAGTATTACCCATTTTACTTCGACCTTCGACGAAAGTCGAGATCCACTTCAGCGAGGAGGAATATCTGAGCAAAAGCAGGACAATAACAAAGGAAATGATCCGAAGTATCGTCGTCCTCTGTACAAACGTAGGAGACAGTGGTCTCTCTAGAGCCTAGTACATGAAGATGCACATAATAGTGTCCCGTAAGAACGCCAATAAGTTGTCTACTGTCTTTTCTGTTGAAAGACCCCAAGAATGCTTCTGATTTCTTACAGACTCTTTCCTGGAGAGCCTTCCCACACACAATTGTATTCTTAGGAAACCCAATCGTCAATGGAGGCCCTGATCAAAGACGGGAGAAGACCCAACGTAGGTTCGAATCCTGACAAATTTTTTTCTGAGCTTTGCTTTGCAGTCTCATTGGAGATCTCATTTCCCCCCATCCCAGTGTGACCAGGAACTAAGACAAGAGTCAAAGCATTCAACCTTGCGATCGAATTCAAAGTGTTCTTGCATTCTCGAACTATTTTGGAATGGGTTGCAGGGATGAGCAAGGCCTTAAGTGTACCCTGACTGTCGCTACAGATGTAGATACTCCGACCCCGACATCTATTCTTACCAATATAATCGGCAGCCATTAGGATAGCATAGATCTCAGCTTGCAAAATAGAGGCATGCTTGCCTCTGAAGTAGTGAAGTCTATTGTTGTCGGTCGCAACGAAGACACCAACACCGGACCCTTGACTACATTTGCATCCATCTGTGAAAATTCGACAAGTGGAGCGCAAGGTCATCGAAACTCCAGTGCGGATGATGCCAAGAGCCACCCCGTCTAAACGGTAGATTGCTTTGATAGTACAGCCCATGATGAAAGTATCAAAGGGAGGTAAATTAAGCAGACCATCTAAAGCAAAGCCAGGCGTAGGAGTCAGGAAAACTCCCGTGCAGCCGAGACAGGCCGGGTTTTGGAAGGCATACAAAAGCCCCCTCCACCAAACAACCAACAACAAAAACTAGAAAAGGTCGTATCATTGCCGTATAAATCCATAGGGCTTTTTCGGTGATAAGCCTCATGTCTTGCCAAAAGCACCCTTACACTGCGAGAAAACTGAGAGTGCTTTGAATAGCTTCGTTTTGACATGCTTTGACCAAAGAAGTTTCTTATTCAATACCACTTCACGATATTTTGCTTCGTCGGAGATCTGGATAGTGACACCTTTTAGCACTGACCGGTCACAATCCTCCTTTTCGTAAATAGAACAACCTTAGTTTTCAAAGGATTGACCGAAAGCCCTATAGTGCACCATTCATCAACCATGTCTAATACTATCTGCACCAGATTTTCAACAGCATCCTGGACCTCGTCTCTAAATCATATCCAATTAACACAACTTTATTTTTCCACATTTAGCTATTAACATATAAGAATACTTCATTTATTTGTATGAAATTATTATGAACATCATCTTAATACATTCAATGTCCTATTACATCCTTCAAATTTACCCAGTGGTTGGAGGAGTAGTTGCTGGAGGAGTAGCTGCTGGTGGTGTAGCTGCCGGAGGAGTAGCTGCTGGTGGTGTAGCTGCCGGAGGTGTCGCTGCTGGAGGAGTAGCTGCTGGAGGAGTAGCTGCCGGTGGTGTAGCTGCTGGTGGTGTAGCTGCTGGTGGTGTAGCTGCCGGAGGTGTAGCTGCTGGAGGTGTAGCTGGTGGAGGTGTAGCTGGTGGAGGTGTAGCTGGTGGAGGTGTAGCTGGTGGAGGAGTAACTGCTGGAGTTGGTGTCTTTTTCGTTGTTGTCGTCGTTGTAGTTGTACACAATGGTGATCCTAGAGCACATGCCATGACTTGAAAACGAGGACGATTAATTCTTCTTAAGAACAATTGTCCTTCAGATTGCTGAATAAGCATGAAGAGCCCAACTAGGCAGAACAGTAGAATCTTCACAGATACCATTTTTGAAACAAGATAGCGAGATTCTTTAGCTTTAATTGATTTAAATTGAACCGAGTAGCTCTTTTTATATAAAAAAATAATTGAAGAAAACACACAATGTACATATGAGCATAAATGACGTCAAGTAATAAACACACTATTTACTTTACAAGCCGTTGCTTACGTCTTAACGCAATTGCTTCTGACCATTTGTGTAAACTAGATAATATACCGTGACCGAAGGGTTCACAGGGGCAAAAATATATTCGAAGTAGGAATGCTTGTTGTAAGAAGCAACTGAAATCCAAATCCTGACTATGTTGCTGAAGATTCCTGCGGTTCACTCTTCGATTCTTTCGTGAGAATGAACTGGAAATACGTTGAAAGATGCTCTTTTATTTACAAGTCAAAGC
This sequence comes from Xylota sylvarum, assembly GCA_905220385.1. NCBI lineage: Eukaryota > Metazoa > Arthropoda > Insecta > Diptera > Syrphidae > Xylota > Xylota sylvarum. The sequence goes on from LR999958.1 coordinate 52,559,020, forward strand.
CAGTTTACTTCATAGATGGAATGAATCAATCACTTATTGGTTTATTGCTTCTGGTTGAAAAAACAATTACTAAACGCCTCAATCAAAGTCCTTTAGAAAATTTATTTTTCATTATTGGACAAAAAGGTGGCAACAACTATTAATCGTAAACAGATTTCATGACATCGACAGAGCTTTTGTCCGTACCCACAATAACAGCAAAACCTTCTTCATTCTATGGGAGTAGACTATCTATCCACTCGTGTCGAGGCCAGGATTCTGCGTGCGGAGATGCTCCAACACTTCCGCCGTCTTCATTAGTTCCCCCGAAATCCAGCAGAAGACGAACGTTTTATTTGGAGGCATAAAAACCATAAAGGGAGTGGCCCCTATGGGTGAAATTTTCGGCATTATTATGCCGAGCCATTCAATAGTTAGCTGCGAGGCGCACTTAAACACAAGGATTCCGTGCTTCAGCTCACAGAACTGCACTTTCATAAATACAAGCGTCTGCTGCCGCCGCTAGCTCCTATAGATGACTCTTGCATTGTTCGCACTCTGTATCGGTCATCTTGTGATCATCGCTAGCTTTCCCTATACATGACGTTAAGGAAACAGCAGCTTTTTTGTAGGAAGCCTTCTCTTTCCTTCCCTCGGATAGTTACGAGTACTTTCTTACCAGAAGTTTTATCCGTTAAAGCCAAATTTCGACCACTGGCACTGGGACCTGTAAGGGGTTCAGCAACTGTGTTAACCGGCTTTTGGGCGCAGTTTTGCTAGTAGAGCGTGCAATAAGTGCACACGCGCTTCCGCCAGGAGCGTACTGTCTGCTTCAGACAATCTCTCTCCACTGGTGCCAGAAACTTTAGAGGTCACAGTACCGGCTTCATTCAGAACTTGTGCGTAGACGATTCCGCACGTAGGAGAGCTCCCTATAGAAGCGTGCGCATCAGTTACGCACACATTTCGACTGACACAGACCCCATTTCTCACCAGCGATTGTATGGGGGATATGCGGAGACTTTAATGCATGGGCAATCGAATGGGGCAGTACGAGGACAAACAGCAGAGGTGAAGCATTGCTGGATGCGTTTGCTACTCTTGACCTTGTTCTGCTCAACCAAGGAAATAAAGAAACCTTCAATAATGGTAGAGCTGGCTCAATCATAGACCTAACTTTCGCCACCAGAAGCATAGCGAGGAAAACAAAATGGAAAGTCTCCGACCTCTATACAAATAGTGATCATCGGGCCATCATATTCGAGACAACAGAGCCAAGACGGTTCCAATACCAAAAAGCCACAAAAAAGGTAAAAAATTTGGGCTGGAATAGTAAGAACGTAGATAAAGAGATGCTCGACTATTGGCACCTTGGTTACCCATACAGCTCTTGGCAGTCAAGCAGGATGTGTTCCATAGTTTAACCGGTAACGCGACATGGGCAGGTCGAGTGAGTAGATTGACCCCATCTATGTAGCTAAGGTGCCATTGCATCTCCCAGTAGTAGTCCGTATATGGCCTAGGTTGTACCTTGCTTCCTCGTAGTTCAAATTCAGGTTCTCTCGGTCCGTTTCTAAATATTCAACTTTGTCTGCCAGAATTAGCCCATGAAGATGACCAGGATTTTTCAAGCGAAAATTTTTCAGTACTCAACTTTCTTGCGAGTTCTATTAGAGGGTGTCTTGAGCGTTGACTCAGGGTGTTGGTGTTATCCTCGGATTTTGTGGAATTCTGTAATCAAGATCTGCTTCCTTTTTAAGTCAGGTGGGACTGTTTTGCAGAGCATGGGGAGCCATTCAACTGGGACTGGTCTTAGGGTGCCAGATATTAGCCTCATGTTGGTTTTTAGTTGGGGGTCGATCTTGTTGGTGTGCCAACTGTTTAGCCAAACTGCGGCTCCATTATCTTTAGTTGAATAAACCACCGAGAAAGCACAGGTGCGTTTGACAGTTTGCAGAGGCATTCCAGGAAGTACCTGCCAGTTATTGGATTACGTTGTTCTTTGTCTATATTTTTTGCGTAGCTTTGGTTAGATGTAGCTTATATGTCAGAGTTCGGTCTAAGGTGATGCTCAGATATTTTGGAGTAAAGTTTTGTCTTAGGTACATATACACCGTTAAACAGCACTTGCCACAGAGCTCTTCGGGCCTCGTTGTGATTGAGGCGGAAGCAACGGATTTCAGTTTTGCCTCCCCTCGATTGTAGGCGCTAATTCTTGCAATATGCTGACAGATGGTTCAGGTCTGATGTCGCAACTTGTTCCAGAGTTCCAAAGGACTTGACGTAAACGCCATCTCGTCGGTGCAGTTAAATTTCTGGGAGGACGTGTCTGGTAGATCACAGGTGTAAATGTTTTAAACTATAGGGGCGAGCACCGACCCTTAGGGAAGGTCATTGTTGAAATTCCTAGTTTTGATATGCTTGTCATTGAGGGAGACTTTGGATGGCTTGTCACTGACAATCGTGCATATTATGTTGCAGATTTTTATGCAGGCGTATGATATGGAGAAGTTTTTAGGCCCTTAGATCCATGACGCATACACAGATTTTCATTTTGGAAACTGATTTCGATGAAGTTTGTTATGGTCATGGCTTGGTCGGTGTAGCTTCTGCATTTTCTGAAACCTGCTTGCTCGTCCTGGTAGCTTTTTCAATATCAGTGACTATTCGAATCAGGATCATGCGTTTGAGTTGTTTTAGCCCGAAAGAGAGGAGAGCAAATTAGATGTACTTTTGTGGGGCATCTGCAGGTTTACTTGGCTAGAGGATTTTTGAAAGGACGTAGGACGCAGAAGAATAGGATTGTGCCTTATTACTTTTAGACCGTTTTGCTTCAGAAATTCTGGATTTATTCCGTTTGCTCCGGCTGTAGTTTAGTAGAGAAGATGACAATATCAACATTGACTGTAGACAATGAAGATGAATAGGTGCCATGTAGTGTTGTGCTTCTTTGTAACTTTTTATACTCCTGGTTGGTGTGCTTTGTGAATGATTTATCTGGTTCCGCTTTTAATGGTTCAACTATATGAGCAGCTACACTATTGGGATCGATGTTTGATTTTGTAATAGGTGGCGGGTTTAACGTGCCTAATTTTCAAAGTAAGCCCCATGCTTTCTGGCTTGAGTGTTTAAAGTCGACTTTATTCAACAAGTCCATCCATTTCTGTTTCTGGTTTTCGTTCAGGCTTCTTGGTAAGCTCGTTCGCTGGATCAGAGTTTCCATTTGAACGGAATTTTTCATACAATCTATCGCTGTCTTCATTCCAGCAGCGGATGTATTCCTTGTGGAAGGCCCGTGGGATACACACGCAAGCAGACCAGTAAATCGACCAAAGTTGGATGGTGATTTGGAGGTGTGAATTAAACTGCAACATCGAATTTTTCCCAGTCCGTCTTCTGGAAATTCCATCTTCCCTTTGGGGTCGGGTCTACTATCGGAATCCCAAAGCTGACATCGATTTTGACGGGCGGGTGTTGGGTATTTGGGAACTCATCTTTGACTTTGCGAGATGGAGATCAATTTTGATAAAAAAGTGTTGACGTGTTGATTGTGGGAGCCAACTGCTTTGCATTCTGAAGGCCAAGACATTGATTTTCGAGAACAAACCCTAGGCGCAACCAATAAACTGAAGAACAGACTAATTTGTAGGTTCTACTGGGTCACTGATCCCCTAGGACTCAGAAATACTAATAATCCTCAACACAAAGCGGTAGAAACTCGCCCTCAGCTTTCGAGACCAGACATGAATATGAGTAGGTAGTGCAAAAGGCTTTATCTTGTCAAAGGACACAATTAATATGAATTTTCCACTCTTACTTGTCTCTGGGTATTCCATTACCTCAAAATGGCTGTGAATGTCAATTTTCCGGGTTCCCTTTATTTTTTTTTTTTTTTGCTATGCATTCAAAGCGGATTAGATCGTGTTGTGTAGGTTACGTATATTTGGATTTTTTTTTTCCTGCCAATCATATCGATGGCAGAACCTTTGAAGTTTGAAGTTTCGATGTGCGGATTATCCTTTATGCAAATTTTCCACATCTCCTCACCGGTGCGTCATATACAGAGACGGGTTGTTTGCAGTTTTTTTTTTTGTCTGTTCACTTCCTCTTTGAATGAGTTACCATAACAAGCGTTTTTAATACCCATTTCCTTTGTTCGATAATAACATCCAAAGTACTACACTAAAGGTAAAATTTAATGTTTAGTCATAAAAGGGACGACGTGTGAGTAAGAGGGTGTATGCAAAGAATCCTTTTCATGTACATACATGTATACGATTTCATGGATATAAGAGTCCATCTTTCTTTTGTGAAAGGATTCAATATGGGAACCCCAAACAAAAGTTTCTTTGGGGGAAATTTCACCAACACGCTTTCATCATTTATTTAACAAAGTCAGCTAAGGGAAAAGTTGATTCAAAGAAGTGATATACGGATACAAGAATGGATTTGTATGGAGAATTTCGCATTTTCGAATATCCTCCCATCCAATAACAATACGGTGTCCTATGCGCCGACCGCGGACAAATTTTCTTTCCAGGAAAACTAGCCCATAGCCAGGCTAACCGCAATCATTTACGCAGAAAACATGGACTCGCATTCATTCATGTGTGCATGAGGTTACAGTAGCAAATGTCCTGGAGACTCGTACCAGATTACCAATTGCGGGAATACCCCACAGGTCGAATTGATGGTCTTGTTGATGTAACATGCGTGGCCCAGTGGAAATCAGTATTGCATTTGCATCGACTGCTTTTGAGGCACGGAATATTTAATTATGTAGATATGTACGTGTGTTTGATTGCATTTCGTGGCAACCAACAGTCAAGTGGTGAGTCCTCGAGATTCGTGGAAACTTGCTTTCGGAGGATGGATATGCTCAATTCGGTTGGCAGCGATTGAATTAATGCGCTTTGGCCTCTAATTGGAAATCAAATCGGATTATTTGGTACCATATGGAGGTTTATGGTCGTTAATTCAGCCGTATCAAATCGCCAATTAAGTTGACTTTGGAATTTGCGATTCCAATTGTTGGTAACTTGAGGGTTGATGTTTGAACATAGCTATTGGGTACACGAAATGAAATTTGACTCCATGTAGGTATGCATGTGCTTGCTCATTGTGAATCCTTGACGGAATTCTTATAGACTCAATACACTGTTAGGGTCTCTTGAGTATTTTTGTGGATTGTTTCTCATGATATGGAACATCAAAGGAAAGCAGAAAAGTTATGGATTAGTTTGTATCCTTCCAATTCCTACACCTAAGGCTCTCTACCAGTACGAGTACTTATTAATCCTGTCGATTCGAGAAGACATCGACTACTATGGTGGCCTACTTAAATCTGCTAACCATTATAAAACATTTCTTGCTGGCAACGATTTTTTTGTTTAAGGTAATTGGGTTGATGGGCTTTGAAATAGCCTTAAGAAGCACTGCGACCTCATAGAGATCTTTTGTGGTATCCCCTTGTTTGGTTTTAGCTAGTACCTAGTATCTAGCTGAAATCAAGTTCATGAAAACAGTCTAAAATGGTTTGAGCTAAGGAGAAGGTGGCATCAGAAGGTGACATGTAAAGCCTATCTGGAAGTATTTGAGACTACTCCGAGCAATGGTGGGACACATACAATATTCTCGGCAGTTTCAGTGTCCTCAAGGTATAGACGGCAGATGGTTAACTAGGAAATGGATACTGGCCCCCGGATCTTGCAAGTTCGTCAGCACCCTCATTGCCAAAAATACATACATGCCTTGGAACCCATATTAATGTGATTTAATTGTATATAGCTAGCTGTGTGAGGGGTTTGAAGACAGTTCTAAACCAGCTCAACTCAAAGTCAAAAGACATGAGAGCTTGTACAGCTCCTTGGCTATCTGATAAAATGTATATCTGATCTTTGAAGGTTTATTTTGATGCACAAAACCTCTGCTTGTAAGATAGAAGTATGTTGTGCTAATGCCGCAATATAGGAAATTTGTAGTTGGGCCGGAACTTCCGACTCCTACCCGATTTGCCATATTTGAACCGTCAGCGCACCATTCAGATTGAGGTATCAATTGAAGGATTTGAGGATTATCCAACTGGGATTCGGAATAACAACTTTGAAGTGGTGATAAGGATTGATTCTTTTCGGCACGACGTTTAAGGTGCATACTGCCGGTGAGAATAAGAGTGAAATTCTTTCAAGGATCTTCATATGCATGTGCAATAGGTTGATGGTTTCGTTGTTGCATAGGACCTGAAGCCTTAGACAGTCTTCATAATACTTCTATATAGGAATGGAAGGTCTAGAAAGACTTTAATTAATACCTACACAGGCCAGTCTTTGCACCTTTAATAGTGCGCAGCGGGAGTAGGCTTGCCTTTTCCTACCTATACCACTATATGAGCGAAGCGTATTGGGGTGATGATGGTTAGATAAGAATTACATATCTTTGGTTTGAGTCCCAATTTTTCCCGAAAAGTCTGCAGCAGGCATAGAAGGGTTTAGTCACCTTTTGAGTGATTGTGTCTAGAAGAGATTTCCAATTAAGTTTGTGGTCTAGAGTTACCCCGACATATTTTGTTTCTTTTGAGAAATCGAGTTGTGCACCTTTGAGAGTTAGTGTCTGGAGGTTTAAGTCTCTCCTTTTGGTGAATGGTATGATGACTGTTGTAGTTGGGATTACCTTTTAGGCCATCTGATAGGTATCAGTGATCAATTTTGTTAATACTGGATTCTTCTGTGCCCCTTACTATGTATTATGACTAAATCCCCCGGATAACTTTGAATTAGAAAGCCAGCATCAAGTACTGAAGACCAGTAGCTACATTGCCAAAAAGCCATCAGGGAAGCCGCATCCGAAGTTTCTCTCGACCACCACAACGAAACCCTTAGTTCGACGAAGAATGTCGGCAAGCAAATACAGAAAAACAGATGACATACAAAGCGGTCCTGCATAGAAGGACCAGAGCTGCTCGCGAGCTCTACAAGCAGAAGAGAAGGGATGAGCACTGGCTTTTCAGAAGGAAAAAGAAGGAGCATGCGAAGCGCGCGATTGTGAAAATAGAGAGATGCTATTGGATGCAGGAATGAGGTTCGAAAATTTTACCAGAAGGTAAAAAGAACATATCAAGGCTACAAAGCCAGAACCGAAACCTGCAGGGACGAACAAGGAAACCTAGTAATAGAATCGCAGTCAATGTTGAGGACATGGAAAGATTACTTCTGCAGACTGTATAACGGCGATGATGACCAAAAATCCGCTGTCAGACAGAATGAACCATTCAATCTGGACGAGGATAACCAACATTTCTGTCCACCCGACCTGGATGAAGTTAAGATAGCGATATCTAAGCTGAAATTCAATAAGGCTGCTGAAGCTGATGGTCTAACTGCCGAGCTATTCAAAGCAGCGGGTACCTCAGAACCTCAGCGTTGTTTGCCCGATCCTCAAGAACCCTCTAAACTGTACCAACTACAGATGAATAACTCTCTTCAACGAGCGTCGCCTACAAGATCTTATCTGCTATTCTGGGTGAACGCTTAAATTCATGAAGAATGCATGCTCCTCCATCAAGGTCGGTAAAGACCTCACCAAGACCTTTGATATCAAAATGGGATTCAGACGCGCTGTCATGCGATTTCTTCAACATCGTTCTTGAAAGAATTGTTTAGAATTCACAGACTAATCTCGATGATATCGCCATAATCGGAAGAACAAAGCGCGATGTCAGTAGTGCTTTTCTGAGCATTGAGACGAAGGCGGCACAGATGGGTTTAACGATTAATGAGGGTAAAACAAATTATATGCTGTCAACAAAAAAGGACACACAATACCGACGCTTCGGACAGAACCCTTGACAGAAATAACTTTGAGGTAATTAAGGACTTTGTTTATCTAGGATCCGCTATAAACTTAGACAATAACACCAGTGCTGAGATCAAACGAAAGATTAACTCTTGCCAATCGCTGCTTCTTTGGGCTAAGAATAGGGTTGTGTAGCAAAGCCCTCTTTCGAACAACTAAAGTATCCCTATATAAGACCCTGATCATCCCAGTCCTGCTTTATGGCGCAGAGGCATGGAATGGATGAGGCCTCTCTCGATTGTTATGAGAGAAAAATACTTCGGGTGATATATGGCGACATCTACCTAGTCAGAAGAGTTTGAATAGAACGACTAAGATGGTTGGGTCATGTAAAGCAGATGGACAACAATGCTCCGGCTAGGAGAGTCTTCGAAACCACCCCAAAGGATCGATGCAGTAGAAGAAGACCTGGCTTAAGGTGACGCGCTTTAGTCACCCAACTTGGTGTGCGAAACTGGAGGCAGCCTGCTAAAGATCGAGCTGGCTGTAGGGGCTTGTTGGTTGAGGCCCAGGTCCACCTCGAACTGTAGCGCCACCTAAGTAACTAAGTAAGTAGTAGGCGTGTCTGTGTGCGGATTAAATTTCAACTTCATAGATTAAAATTTAAGGTACGTATGTGAAAATGTAAATTTTCTCATTATCTTTGAAAACAAGAACTTTGACGAATTCGCATGAATTCGAACATTCGAATCGAATGTGTCTTTCAGTTCTCCATAACGTTGCCTTTTTCAAGAAAACACGAAGAAATTGTTTTAAAGGAGTATCCTGTCTTCTAAGGCTTTGAACCTAGGATCTGTTGGTTTTTTTTTGAATTTGCTCCGATAAATATGTTGTCAACATCTTATAGTTGACAATTGACAAAGAAAACTTTAGCACACATCAAAAGAAACGTCAAAAACGAGAGATATCCTCGAAATTTGAATTTTTTTTTTATATATGATACACATTTAGCCAAAAAAGGATTTTCAGGTTCTTATTCATTTGACTGCATTTTTTGAAATTTCGTGTGCTAACTTGTGATTGTGTAACATATTGGTGTGGAAATAATTCCTGAAATCGTTTCAAATCTTGGATGTTTAAATAATTAGTTTATCAGCATAAGCTCGAAACACCACAGGACATGTCTATCAGCAAGGACCTGGACACTGATTAATTAGCGTTTCACTTTATTCTCTGTTCGCAGTTGCCTCAGTAATAGAAAATGTTAACTAAGAATCCCAATACCATGAGAACTGACAAACCCAATTGCCTTAACACCATTGCTTCACAAATCACAACCTAAGGAAGCAGCAAATAGATGCAACGGGAGAACCGTTTGTACATAGAAACTGTTAGGAACTTGTACGTTAGTAGAATTCCAGACACAACACTTCGGATGAAGATCAGCACAGAATGTGCAGGAATCATTTCGTCGCAGCGTTAAACCATCTAATCGATAGTGGCTCTTACCCAAGCGTCCTATCTAGGGGGACAAATACCCGAATTCCCATCGGTCCTTCTAGTAAATCGGAGACTATAATCGCAATCAAGGATGCAAAAAAATTAACGCGGGGAGACTTAATGATATTACGGCAGAACGAAATAGGGAATGGCTATCAAACTTTTAAAGAATGGAGTCCTAACCTATTGCGGAAATTGAACAGGAAGTCGGATTCTTTCCTCGATTTTCACATATAAACTATATTGGATTGAATCAACGACAGCCTTGATTCTTGATACCGAAAAGCAGGTTTTCATTAGGTATCGTCCTACTTTTTATTGACTTCGAGTAAGCCTTCGAAAGCATAAACACTGAATTGAACTGATGTATTCTTCATAGGAGAACAGTAGAAAGGGTTGGTTAAGTGAAACGTGACGCAGTACGATTGAAGAGGAATCTAGAATCTTGGAAACGAGGTGAAACACATTGCAGAATTCGATGCCCTTGAACAAGGGAACCAAAATCTAAGCAATTTATAAGCAATTCCTTGAAACTTAAGTTTTTTCGAATCACTGCTTAAAACCTGAATCTGCCTTGGTTTGGGAGGGTGAGGATATCCTCATCATGCAGGCCGTCGATTGTGCCTGAGACTATGTTATAGAGAAAGGTAAGATGGGGTGACATAAATGAAGGGTTGTTAGATTTGCTGATGAAGAGTTGGGTGGGGTTCGCTGTTCCGAAAAACGTACTGTATTTCTGACGAACTGCAGGATTTTTCCAAAACATTAACATCTAAGATAACTCTGTCAGGGCAGGACGTGCCTTTCCAGGTGTTTGTATCATAGTGCCCCTAATAGAGGGCAGTTGCAGAAGGAGTGCTCGAGGCTTTCTTCCTCTTCCTTGCATTCCGGGCAAGTGCTAAATGTCACCAGTCGCAATCTGTAGGCGCGTTTAATCATGTAAATGTATCCGGTATTGCGTATACATGCTTTACGGCACCTTCTTCCAAAGTTCATCTGCACCTTCGGTTCCTGGTGTATTGCAGTGACCAAGTACCCAAATCAGGTTGCCTTTAGTGGCGGTTGCCAAGATATTAAGTTTTTCCTTGCATTCCTTCACCAGTTTCAAGGTGTTCCTTGCATTTCCTAGTGTCTTTAGGGCTGGTTGACTATTTGAGTAGATGTTGATGTAGTCGCCTTGAGTTCCGGTACTGAGTAATAGTTCTGCGCCCTTCAGTATTGCAAAAATCTCTTTCTAAAAGACAGCCATAAAAATGTGTAAAATGTTCCAGTTGGACTGCGTGATTGAGAAATGGCGTTCGGCAGCCCCCGATTCTCCATCGATGTGTGATCCATCAGTGTATACTTCTATTCCATCCTCCTTTGAAATGGTTGACATATTATTCCTTTCAAATGGTCGCCCGGATGCCTTACGAATACAGAGGTCGCCTGTTCTTCCTTCCTGATAGCCATATGTCCCGTTGCGGTCTGTTCATTAAAATGTCCTGAAGTTTAAAAGCAGCCAGTCCTGCGGATCTATCACCCGGTACATACAAACAATTTAAATTAAAAATTTTAATAAATTCACGTAGATTATCTATCCATAGTAGAAAAACATATACAGACCCTTTTTTATATCTCAAAGCCACAACCTATGGTAACCCGTGTCGGTTATCCTGATTGAGAATAATCGGTTGCCCTTTAGTGTCATTTTAGAAATTTGATAAGCCTACTAAGTATGAGTGTCAACTCTGGGATAAATATAGTCTTCAATAAACTTGTATACACATATCCTAACCCTCTTCTGCTGGAGTGTTTATTTTTTTTTTCACAAACACAAAAAAATGACGCCGCAAAAATTAAACAAGAAAAAGTGAAATAAAATAACATCAGTTAGTAATACGATCTGGGTAAAGGTAAGTTTTTGCTCTGATTTTTCCTCTTTTCCGTTGAGCTCAATCAATCATAGAGTCAAAGGATGCCTTCATCCTTTTTCGACGTTTCTCATCCATTTTAGATATCTACTTTGGAGATAGTCACTTTTTTTTTTATGTGACTTTCCACAAGGGTTTGTATACCTATAGTGAGTGAGTGGGCGAATTAAGTAGGTGAGTGGGCAAGATACCAACGAAAGACGCTTCATTGGAGCTGTTAACATAAATATGGATTGGTGAAGCGGTTTTTTTTTCGAATGACTTTAGAGACTGCCAAAAAATGTGTTTTTTTTTTTGTACTCTGTAACCAGGTGATATTTCATCAATCTTCTTTCAGAGTAGATAGACGAAATATGTCACCTTTTGTTGTTTAATTTAAAATTCAAGCAGTTTGCATTGAGGTAGTCTGAGAGATGAGATTTATATTTTATTTTGAAATATGAATGTTACTTGATAAATATTAAAGCGTGCCTTGATTGTTATTTGAGATATGATACCAGTTAACATTTATTTGTTTCTTTTTGTCTAGGATGCATCTAATATGCAAACTTTTGTCTGGTTCATGTCATCTTATATAATAAAGATCATCAGTTTCAGATAATGTGGGCCACGAAATAAGAATGTTTTTTTTGTGTAGTTCCACATGCTGATGACCTCGTAATCCTTATTACGGGGAAGCATCTGAACACACTGGGTAAGCTCCCGCAGTCGGTACTGAACATTCGCGGCGGTCTAGATGTCAACCCTGGAAAGACCGACATGGTACTCTTCACAAAAAGATACAAACTAGAGGACTTCCACGGATTGTTTTTAGATGGCGTAAAATTGGAACTAAAAAACGAGGTAAAGTATCTTGGTGTCATCCTGGACAACAAGTTGACTTGGAAAAGAAATATAAAAACTGGGAAACAATCCGGTTCCCCACAGCAGCCATAGAAATAATCATGAACTTGCTTCCTATAGGACTAGAGTTAAATAAATCAGCCGGTACAGAGTTCTCCAAATGCGAAGAATGCCAACAGGGATCTACTGTTCCAAACGAGGATGGAATAGAAGTGTGGCTAGACCACACATCGATGGGGACGGTGATCTACTGCCGAATTCTATCCCTCAATCACGCAGTCCATGTGGAACAATTCGTGACTGTCTTTCAGGCAGAAATCTTTGCTTTACTGAAGGGCGTTGAACTATTCTTAGTACCGGAACATAATTAAACTGCATTAAAAATATTTGTTCGGACATTCAGACAGCCCTAAAGGCACTAGCGAAACAACTCGAAAGGAGTGCAAAGCTGCTAAAGTCATGCGTGAGCGCGCTTGCCATCATCAGGCAAAGAAGACGCTCGATCTAGGTAGGAAACAATTAAGACAAATGGTCGTTCTACACACCGGACACATCAACCTGAAAAAGCACGCATATAGACTGGGACTGCTGACATAAGCATCAAGCACTTTCTCTGCGCCTGTCCTGCATTAGGGGGCTAAAATACAAACATCTTTGAAGATAGATTCTGCTAGGGCTGAGTTATTTTAGACGTTACTGTTTCGGAAAATCTTTGAGTTCGTCAGGTATACAGGACATTTCCCGGAACAGTGAAACCACCCAACTCCCCAACTTTACCCCCAAAAATATTTTAGTGTTATTTAGAGTTCATCTCACTTATTGACTTCTTTCATCGGCTTTCGTACCGTCTCCAACCAAGGACCTGGTAAGAACTAAGTAATACAGGAGTAAGCGTCATTATATAAGCGGATACGGGGTGATTTTAGTTCAGGGAAATTTCCTAGACTAGACACATTAAAGCAAGTGATAGAATCAACTCTCAAAACTCTTAGAAAATGGGCGAGAGATTGCGAACTTCACGTACCTTCGCTGACACCTCCAAATTGCTGAAGCTAGATTGAGTGAAGCGTGCTCTTTTGCATCGCATAAGATATCGTGTGGTATTTCATTAAATACATACATATAAAGCAAAAATGAAACCTAGCATGCAGAAAAGAATCCGTAAGACTTGCAGTGGTCTCGCCATTTGGAAGAGAACACAGATGAAATCGGAAATGATGCTCTGAATATATGTGATATTCAAATCCATCCTTATGTATGGTATGCTGGAAGGTATCACCGGTACTCTGTGCCCTACGCTCACGGCTGTATTCGAGGTATGTATTTCTGAATCCCTTGCTGTTAGACCTAAAAATAAAATTACAGGCGAGAAAAAAAGCGCTATGTCATCCGTGATAGCTTGTTTCTTAAAACACAGGTTCTGTCTTCCTTGTCGTCTCGAACCTGGGGGCTGTTATTCGAAGATAGTCTTTGCTGGAGCATTGTTGTCCATTTGCTTGATGTGGCCGATCAAGTGTAGTCGACGTGTTTTGGCTTTTTCGACTACATCCACAACTTGGTACTGCCCATAGAGTTCAGTGTTGTATGTTCTCCTCCATTCGCCGTCCTCGCATACGGGTCTGAATATTCGACGAAGAATTTTTCTTTCGAAAGTGTTCAATATCTGCTCTGCTTTCGCGTATATCCGCAGCTGCACAGATTTGTTGAAGATAGTGCCTTCAGTGTTAACATCTGCCCTGCGCACTATCTGATTCAGCACCAGATTGAAGAAGTCACATGATAGCGCATCTCCTTGGCGAAATCCGGTACATGTTTGGAATAGTTGGGAGGAACTATTTCCAAATTACGCATATCAACTCCGTGTACTCCAGCGTCACGCGGCACATCTGGATCAGTTTTACCGGGATCCCGAAATCGGCCATCGCCTCAAGACAATGAATGCTATCAAAAGTGACTTTGAAGTCGATGGAGTGATGGTGAGTCTGAACTTGAAATTCGTGGGTTTTTTCCAGAATCTGCCTTAGTGTGAAAATTTGCTCGATCGTGGATCTGCCGGGTCTGCGTGATGCAGAAGGCGTTGACACAGTACAGTTGGATAGGATATTATATGCGACATTAAGCAGGGATCTTCTTGAAGATGGGGCATACAGAGGCGATAGTTCAGTCATCGGGCATGACTTCATTCATCCATACTTGGTTGATGTTTTGGTGCATGAACCCTACCAAGCATCACCACGATGTTTAAAAAGTTTCGCTGGCAGACCATCTGAGCCGGCGGCCTTGTTGTTCTTCAGCTTTTTGATAGTTGAGCGAACCTTTTCAAAACCAACAGAGCGGATGGCTTCTCCATTGACTAGATGAGGGTTCTCTTCTTGCTCCATCACTCTCTCTACCTGATGCCCATTAAGTAGCTGCTGGAAATACTGCTTAAACACATCTACTATTCCCTGTGCTACGGTGACTTGGTTTCCTTCACTGCTTCGAAGAGCCTGTGTTCCGGGCTTGAAACCAGCTGCCAGTTACATGGATTTCTTAAAAAAACCATCAGGATGTTGTTCCTATCGAGGAACTCTTCGATATCCTTGGACTGCGGGACTGCGTAGGCCCTTTTCTTTGTAGGCAGGATCTTCTTCTCCTCCCTTCTTCTGGTTCGATACTCTTCTCTCGCTGCCCTTGTTTTGCGTTGGAGCGCTTGCAAGTGTGCATTTTCTGTCACCTTTTTCCAACATAAGCATTCATCTTTATTCCAAGGGCTCATTTTGGGTGATGGCTGGTAGCTAATGGTGGTGCTATTTTTTTGATTATGTCGCGATACTGGTCTCACAAATTGTTGGCCTTTGTCGATGGTGGATACACAACAGGGAGTCTCTCCTTTAGATGAGGTTTCCAATGATGAAATTATTTTTCTGTGCGGTTTGCAGCTTCTTCTCGTTGGATAGTCGAGCTCTGAATTTGGCTGCAACAAAAAAATGGTCGGAGTTGACATTTGCACCTCTGAAGCTTTGAACACTCAATTCAGAATATTGGCTGCGTGCCTCGCAACTAGTAGCACATGGTCGATTTGGTTAGCGGGTCGACCATCTAGGGAGCGCCAGATTGCTGTGTGGATTCTTAGTCTTGGAAACCTAGTGTTAATTAAAATCGGTACACAAAGCATTAACCAAGTTGAGCTCAGACTAGTACAAAACGAAAGGTATATTAGAGCACAGGGGCGGACCTATCATCTATCAGATGTGAACAATAATCAATACCATGAAATTGCGAAGTATGGTATGTTTGGAAGGAAGGCTACCCCTCCACTTACAAACAAAAAAGAGTATTGGGCTAGTAGTAAACACTTTTTTGTTGAAGTTGATGATTATCACTTTATTACATTGGTAACTAGGAGAAACCAGTTTAACAACCATAAGTCTTTCAAAAACTTGCCATGTTCTTTTCGAACTTGTATGTTTCGTTTCAGCTGTTTCAAAGGCTCATGTAACTATGTTTCGTTCGGCTTAAACTCCATTGTCTTTGGCAATGCGTTCTTCAATATTTGCTTGAAGCTGATTCTGTAGTAGAGTGAGTACAGCTTCGACACAAACATTGACATATGTATCTACGTCAATTCCTCCCATCTTCACAGTTGATTGAGTTTATAATTAAAGACGGTTTCAGAGAAGATCGATGGAATGTAAAACGTGTTCATAAGGCCCGGAAACGGTCATGTTTGGACAGCTGAACAAGCACAGCATCAGCTTACAGTGTGTCATCAAATACCTCATTACGCAACATTATGTAAATTTTCTGCAACTTACAAAGGTACATCAAATAATTGTACTTTTCTATTGTTTTAATGTAAAATTTTCTGTATAAAAGAGGCCAACATTCGCCTGGTGAATTCAGTTAAAAAAATTCAGTATCGCTGTAAAAATGGTGTCGAAATCTGTCATTTTGTTTTGCATATTGGGAATATTTCTAATGTTGTGCCAAGTATCTTCAGGGACATTGCTGGAACAACGAGTTTTAAGCGATAGAGTCCAAAAACGCTTGTGCAAAAGAGGTTCAGTATTGTGCCAAACTCCATCAACTCCATCAACAACTCCATCTGGATTGACTACACCAACAACATAGGTTGCGAAGTGTTTTAAAAATAAAAAACAAATAAAAATATATATTAGCAAAATATTTAAAGTTTTATTTTATTAGTAGAAGTATTTGCAAACATTAGGATCTCCTAACAAAGAATGCGATTTGGAGCATTTTCATGTTGGTCCTGAAGCTGTCTAAAGTGTCTAGCTTATTGGCATAGAGCATGTACTGGCTATACACCAAAAAAAAGGTTCTGGGGCGTCAAATCATGCCGTCACCAAATTTCGACTTCAGTATCTCGTTTGTTTGGACAGTAGTAACATACATACATACCCAAGTTCTACGGAGATACCTCTTCAGGGTCCTGGACTGGCTACTACGCATGGATCTACAACTTGCCGAAGAAAAGACAGAAATAGTGCTCATTAGTAGCATTCGAGTCATAGAGACTATAAGAGTAACAGTGGGCGATCACGTCGCGGCTTCCAAATCAGAGCTTAAGTACCTTGGCATTACCATAGATGCAAGGCTAACTTATCAGCAGCACCGGCACCATCTAGCTGAAAAGGCATCAAAGGCAACGGTTGTAGTTGCAAGGATTATGCCAAATACAAGAAACACAAGAAGAGATTACTCTTAGCGAGAGATCCCGCATCAATAATACTTTACTGCTCTCAAATATGAACTGGTCCATGAAGACGGAATAATACAAAAAAAAAAAATACAAAAACAGCTTACAGCAGTGCCTTCCGAACAACTTTCTATGAATGACATGTAAAGCTGTTGGCATGGTAGCAGTACTCCTTCTTGCACAAGAAGTGCAACAGTAATACCATGCCAGCAGGGCAATGGCAACAGCGATGAGTCCAAGTAATACTGATGCACCACAACGAGCAAGTCTGGAAGAATGGCAGGAGAGATGGTGTCACTCTCATAAAGGCAGGTGGACGAAGAAATTGTTACCTAATATAGGCGCCTGGATTAATAGGAGACATGGGAGCCGTATTTCTACCTGACCAAGATGCTTATTGGCCATGGATGCTTCAGAGCCTACCTGTATAGGTTTAGATAGAACGACAACCTCTATTGTACAACGTGCACGGAACCAGTGGAGGGTGTGGAGCCGATCATGTTCCACTGCCCACGATATTACGTAGATCAGTACCGGCTGGTAAACCAACTAGGAGAGGTCTTCACGCCAGACAACTTCACCAGACAGATGATGAGCAGTGAAGAGGCTTGCGAAGCAGTAAGCTACACTGTGAAAAGCATTATGAAAGAGCAGCGGATAGAAGAGCAACACAGTTGGCTGCCAGCTTGAATGAGCGGAGTACCTAAGACTGAAGTCTCCCTCGCGATGAAATGCTTGATGGAACTTTTAACAATATATACACTGAAGCAATTCTGCACTCCCTCGCGGAGCTGGGTATAGAAAATTATCCTAGTCGCTGGATAGTCTCTGTGCTTCGCCATAGATCAGGGATTTCTGAGAACCAGTACCATAACCAAATTTGCCAGTAAAGGACTATCTGAAGGCGGTGTTATTTCACCTTTACTATTGCTAACAGTCGTGAATAAAATCTTTTTATGTTTTGACAGAGAAAGAATTGAAAGAATTAAGGTCGGGACTACTTCCTTCCGTAATAAGTGAAATCATGAAACGTACTCTGAGTAAAGTTACCGCCTGGCCCACAAAGTACGGTCTTGGAGTCAACCCGAATAAAACTGAACTCATGCTTTTCACCAGCAAAATGTAAATGTTCAGTAGCTCTACCTAAGAGTCATCCTAGATCCTAAACTTAACTGAAAACTAAACATAGCCCAACGTTTAAAGAAAGTATGCATAGCCTTCTATGCCTACAACAGAACCTTCGGCAAAAGATAGAGCCTGCAAACAAAATAAGAACTGTGGATGTATACAGTTGTAGTACATCTAATCCTCACCTATAGGTCGATAGTATGGTGGAATGCCTTTAAAAAAGCCTATAAGATACTGACTGCGTAAGGTACAAAGAGCGGTCAACATTGTCAAAAGTTCTAACAGTCTTCCTATACCATTTACTCCCAGATCTACATATTACAAACATTTCAGTGCACAGCACAATTAGACTCAGAGAGTCCAAATTCTGAACTGCGAAACCCTATGTACACAGTAATATTCTGGATTCTCTACCAGGAGAATACAATTCCCTACGAAAAAAAATAGCAAAATAGATGAATATCAATCTAACAATCTACACCGACTACTGTTCCCTAGACATCTCAAAATCTTATAGACTTCCAGACCCTGCCACCAAGTGCCAAATCAAGTCACACATAAAAATACTACCAAGGCAAAGCTTGGTAGCCAAGTTGGTATCAGAGGTATTGGCTCAGTGATGATAGCATCCAAACTAGTACTAGAATACCGAAAAGAACTGGCCTCGCTATTGTAATCCGCCAATTTATTATAATCCTTGTCTGGGTTCCAGACCACAGGAACGTTGTTTGCAACGAACACGCTGATGAACTGACATGGTGAAGCTCAGTTCTGCATTGCTCACTTCTGGAACTAGTTCACACCCCACTCGGAGCAAAGAATGCAAACATCTCTTCAATCTTTCTTCGAAGGGCCAAACTTAAATGGTCTACGATAACGAACTGCGTCATCCAGAAAGATGTAGCCTACCTATAACAAAATTGAAACAACTGCTCTTTAAACAAAACGCCCAAAGATATACGAGAAACCTTATTGGAAAGTGAGCCGTCCGTATTGAAAAACCTTTTATAAACAACTTCTAAATTTGACTCCTTAAATGAAATTAATCGGATTGACCTTTGCATCTAATCAACTGGAAGCTCTTTTCCATTCCCAGGATCACATTATGTCAAATTGTGGTTCACTTGCTTTGTACTCCCATTTTCGAATTGTTCTCAAATTCAATCTGCAAAATCAATGGTATCTACATAAATCACTTGTTGTAGAGTATAAACAAATTCACCTGGTGAATGATTCAAGACTCCATTTTCCATTGATATATGCTCACGATTGGGGTTCCTATTGTCATCTAGTAGAAGAATCGGTTTACTACAAGCAAATCCTGTTTACGAATCTTTGCCTTATAGCACCAAATCAATGTACCTCCAGAGGTATGTACATCATCTGGACTCCCTTATAGATGTGCATGTGCTCAAACCACGCAGATCTAACTACAAATCCATTTCTTGGCAAACAAGGATCCTCCCACTCCTTCAACCGCATCACTTTTACGACGTAAATTCAATTTCCCTCAATCCATCGATTTGAAATTCACTGCATCGTATGTGTACTGTGTGTGTGTATTTGTGTATTCGTGTATGAACCTCTCAATCACTTCTTCAATGTCCTTGGCATAGTGGGTATACATATGTATGTGTTGTCCTATCTGAGCGGGTTGATGGAAAATTCGATTTCG
The DNA here is from genome assembly GCA_905220385.1 of Xylota sylvarum. Taxonomy (NCBI): domain Eukaryota; kingdom Metazoa; phylum Arthropoda; class Insecta; order Diptera; family Syrphidae; genus Xylota; species Xylota sylvarum. The sequence goes on from LR999958.1 coordinate 52,578,551, forward strand.
AAAATCAAATTTATTGAGTGGGTACGAATTCACTGTAATGAATGCAACAGAAATTTCGATTGCCAAAGGTACCTACCAAGCTCCCCTATTGCCTTCTTGGAGAATTTTATTCCTTTCGTTTGATTAATGCCTTTGCTGCTATAGTGGCTGGATATACATACATATATGTGGGAGTGGGTGAATCTGTTGGTTCTGTTTATGTTGTTTCGTTTTATGAATCCGGTGTAATCGCACAGACAGACGGTAGGAGGCAACACACACACACCCACTGTGTACCACTATTGATTCCTTTTTGAATATCCGATGACATCTATGCTTAGGGGCCGTCGTGGGTTGTAGATACCTTCTGTTAAGCGGATTCCATGTTGTTTGATTTAATCGCTCGAAAACGGTAAGGGGCTTTAACCAGAGATGTTTTCTTTTTGTTGTGAACAGAAGCAAATGGAATCGGATTTGAAAGTACAATTCTTAGTTTCACTAGCTGTAGAGAGTAAGTACCTAAGTAGGTGTGATGAGAGTTTATTTTGACCTATTTTGTGGCCTTTAGTTAAGGCGTTCTTCTCTTTAGAGACGAAAGGCTCTGTGATCGGATTTAGACTTTAGCTAAACAGTCAAACGAAGCTATAGAGACAGTAGACTTGGTTTAAGATATCGATAGATATTTCAATTTGCAATATGATGTTGGAATGTGTGATCTATGTGATCTCAACTGCATTCCTTAAAATTTGGTACAAGTATAAAACGATGTGTCTAAGTACATATTATGAATTGGAGGCGATACTCGAGTTTTATGAATAATAAACATTTTTTTTAGGCTGTTAAGATACTCAACGCAACACGGTTTATCATTAGTGGTAACCTTACCGCAAAAATCTTATACAACTATATCAAGGACGTGCTAGCCCCGGTATTAAATAACTACGCTTTCTATTATGCTTCACCTTGATATCTCATCATAGATTCACCAAGTATGTTATGAAATCTCTAAATGGAATGAACTGAAATGTGAAAGCACCAGTTTCGGATTGGATACCGGTGGACCTGTATAAATATGGCACTACAGCATTGGTAAGGAACATCATCATTGTTTTTAATAAAATCTTTGAGAGTGGAATCATTCATCAACTATTCAAGGTTGCGGTAATCTTTCCAGTAAGTCTGAAAATTTTCACAACGGTCTTATAGAAAGGGCTTGTTGGGTGGATAAATATAGGGCATCTTTGAAAGACTATTGAGCAGGATTCATTGCAGACTATTCCAAGTTTGGCCAGATCATTGTACTGAAGAATGTCGCCAAACATTTTCTACACCAAGAACAGAAGTTGGGAACTGTTTTGTAGGAAAGAAGGGAAAGTATAGAAATGTTAGGAACCTCTGATGAAATCGATGCGACCATGGAGATGTTAAGCGAAAATCATACGAAAAGGCATGTGCTTTATGGACGATATAGAATAGAACATCTCCACCATAGTGGACCAAAGATCTCTTCGAGATGGGGAAGAAAACTAGGGCAATCTTTAACGCGGCAAAGTCCACCAATTCTCACAGTGAATAAAGCCGGTCAAAAGAAACTTCAAAGGTGCAATAAACAGTGCTTAATGCCCCTTCTGGGGTGCTTTCTGCACGTTCATAGAAAGTACAAAGGAATCCGCTAGACTTAGGAAAATCCTTTCTAAAGAACCAGGATATTTAAAGATATAAATGCGGTCTGGACACAGTCCTGCTTAGAAACCATGAGCCTTCTGTAACATACATACTTCCTGGGATGTACCCCTAATCAAAGTGACAACACAAGTGTGGATGTCGCTATTGTTACGAAAGGGATCATAACCGAAGAAAAAATAAACTGGGCGATAGACACCTTTTTTCAATTCAATTCCCCCGAAGATGATGGATTTTTTCCATTATGTTGCAGCTCACGAAGGATGTGATCACAACGATCCTCAAGATGCGGCCACATACCGTCGGCTTGGAGGAAGGTAAGCGTAATATCCATTCCAAAAGCTGGCAAGCCGAGCCACATCACTACGAAAGACATTAGACCTATTAGTCTAGCATCTTTCTTGTTGAACACCTTCGGAAACTAATGAACATCTACATTCGTAGCAGACTTGACCTCAATGTTATCTCCACAATGCAACATGCGTATATTCAAGGTAAAAGTGTGGAAACTGGATTATACGAGGTCGTCAGTACAATAGAAAGGTCTTTAAAGGACTAAGAATACACACTTGCTGCATTTTTAGACATTGAAGGACCCTTCAACAATATCAAAATATGCGCAGTGAGAAGAGCATTTGAAAATTCCAGCGTTGATCAATCAATCACCAATATGATCGTGAGTCAGCTGAACAAAAGGAATATTACTACGAAACTGGGTAACAGCCATTTGAAGGACGCCACAAGGAGAAGCCGTTTCTCCTTTGCCATGGATTCTAGTTATCAACGAAATACTTCTGAAACTGAGAAATAGGGGGTTAAGATAGTTGCCTATGCAGAAGATGTTGTGGTACTGGCGAGAGGAAAATTCTTACCCACTATCAACGAACTGTTAGAAAATGAAAACACTTAACATGCTGACAAAGTATTGTGGATTTGGGGTTAATACTAATAAAACCGAACTAGTGCTAACCAGTAATAACAGAACCATACCGCTATTCAAACTACCAGCTCTTCAGGGAGTACCCCTAAGAATATCTGATAGTGCAAGGTAATTGGAAGTTTAATGACAGTGAAAGAGTTAAAAAGGCAGTGATCGCATTCTATACTTGCTAACGCAAGAAAGTGAGAAGAATGAGAAACCAAGAAACCAACAAAAAACAAATCTATATCTATCTACACAGACGAGTCAAAGATGGATATAGGAACGGACGAGGGTATATTCTCCATGGAACAACATACACAGCTCGATCAAACTTCCTGACTACAGCAGTGTCTTCCATACTGAGGTCCTGGCGGTGACAAGTATGGTATCAATGATGGCAATACAACCGGATGATATTACCATTTATATTATAAGTCAAGCTATTGTGACGCTGTCGTAAAAAACTAAAGGTTTTTGGCTCACAGCACAATATAATCTCTGCTGGGTCCCTGGTCACAAGGATATATATATATAATGAGGTAGTTGATGAACTTGCAAGAAAAGAGTCTCTCTCCAATCTCAGGGTGTGTATCAAACATAAGATCCTAATGACAACCAACAGTAGGTGGAAATCACTTACCATATGTGTTATATCAAGGAAGCTCTGGCCACAATACGACAAAAGCAGAACCAACAAACTCCTACAAAACGACAGGAAAACGCAGTCAATGTTGGTTGGTGCACTCGCTGGCCATAATCTTCTAAGGAGCTACACAATGAAACTTAAAACTAAACAACTTCCAACGTAATGAGCAAAGTCTTTACGTTGAGTGACCAGAAATCTGCCTCTTATGAGAAAAATGTCACTCAAATCCTTATAGACAACAACTATTCCAAGGAAGTCGCACAAACATAAAACTCCCAGCGATAAGAAACTGAAAGACTAGAAATATGTTTACAGAAGTATGATGAACATATGTTTGTTCTACAACTGGTAAAAGGGCTAAGGACGTAATTACATCTAGCGTACAAATCCAACAAAATGCTTGCGTCACTCTTCACTACACTGAAAGTAAGAATGATCATGAATAAACGCACTAATGAAGTCGACAAAATCAACTGCCAAGGCAACAGCAATGATACATGCAAGCTCACCTATGTAAGGACAACTAAGTAGTTCCTAAGTCAAATGATGTTCAGCCATGAGTCGGACCTAAAATCCGGAAATAAGAGACAACTCTTGCTAGCCACCTAATTGAGGCAAACTATGCAGCGGACTTCGACAACGTTAAGTTTTTGCAGACGAAGAGGCATGCATGCGGTGCATGATACGTCACACACAATAAACGGCAGCTATGTATAACATGAACAGGAAAAATGACATTCAAAACATTTCAGCAATACACGGTTCCCTAGCGTCCACTATATAATACATACATAGGTATGGAGAATGGTTTCTTCCTCGTCATCGTCCCTACAGCTTCTACAGACCTTGTCTGAAAGGAGGCCCATCCTTTTGGCATATTGGCCTATCAGACAATGACCAGTAAGAACACCGATAACTGATCTGATCTGTGATCGGTTCAACAGGCCCAACTCAGTACTACGTTTCAGATCAAGCTAGGACCAGATCTGTCTCGAAATGTTGCAAGTCGAGAGGTTTCCCCATCTACAGGCATACCCATCCGCCACTTCGTCAGGAGCTTATGAGTCAAGCTCGTTGGTCTCCTACTTCCCTGCAATGTCTCTGTAACCTGGTACCCAGCAAAAGTGTATGCTGAACTGCTCACTCTTCTCCAGAAGAAACAAAAGCGGCCTTTAAAGAGAAGGAGCACAATTCCAGAGATTTTATTACCGCTTGACTGTCAGTGAGAATGCTAATATCCTTGAAAAATATTGCATTACAATTCAGCTAGGACAAGGCTTCCGTGCCATGATTTTTGCCTGAAAACCCCTACACTAATCTAGGAGACGCAAAGTGATGATATGTAGCCCTATTGAGCGCCGGCCCCCAGAAGATAACCCTAAACAGTAGTATAGCCCTGATAATGGACATGTATAGAGCCACAGTTGCTTTCTTCACGCGTTCAAGTAGATTGGGATTCCAGTTTAGCTTGCTATCCAAAATGAGATGCAAGTATTTTGTATTATCTGTAAAGGAGAGACTGGTGCGATTAACCGTAGAAGGGTCAATAAGGATGTCTTTATATTTCCTCGTAAACAGGACAGTTTTGTTTTGAGGGGATTAACTCCTAGTCCGCATTTTGAGGCCCATCTGGTAAGCCGTAATAGAGCATATTGGAGAATTTCTCTGAAAATATCAGGGTGTTTTCCGGAGGCGACGATAGCAATGTCATCTGCATATGCAACCATTCTACATCCAGTCAGTCTTCTAAGTATTTTCCATAGAAAGGACGATAGGCTGTTAGGTCAGAAATCCTAGTAATTCTTTTCGTATAGTGGCTTCACGGTGTAGAAAAGGTTGTTTGGAATTGAAGTTATATAACTGAGGAGTTACCAGGCAAATGTGTGTCCTGTAGAAGGTCGCTGGATTCCTTACTAGAGGTGGTCCAGTGACCATCTGGCTACATTAGGTGGCTGGATATAAAGGGAACAGTGCAACTTACGTCAGTACAAATTTTCTGCGAATCCATAGGAGACAAAAATTGGGATTTTGCGGCTTCTATCGGACTATTTAATGAACCCTGTGGATATATCCAAAGGATTGACGGCACCGGCATGGGCAATCAACATTCACTGGATGTGAAAGAATACACTATTGCAGAGTTCCTTGATACGGAGAATGGTTAAATAGTATAAAAACTGATTCAGTAATAAAATTCCTTGAAGATTTGACAATGACTAGTTTTTTATCATTCACTGGATTGAAAACATACTTAAATCCAGGGTCATCAACTCAGTCATTGAACGAAGTTCTGTAAGGAAAATAGCACCAAGAGGCAAGCCGCAAGGACCAGTCCTCTCCCCACTTATATTGAAGCTTATGCAAACGATTTATTAATATCTACTGATTAAATGCAAATTCTTGTCGACAATGTGAACAAAGTGAACTAATGGATTCAGAACGGTTTTGGCGGTTAATCCTTAGAAAACCGAACTTGACCTGTTCACTAGAAACAGATACTTGACTTCATATTACTAAAACTAGATGACATCACAATAAATCTCTCATCTGAGGCGAAATATTTCGGCGTCATTCTAGACTCCAAATTTATCATATAAAAGAAATGTTGAAGAAAGGATAATGAAAGCAATTCTTGTCTCTATGCCACACATATTTCCATAACCATCCATGCCCTAATTCCAGTATGTACATATGTGAGTGATTTTAATTTAAATATCAGACAAATTGAGTGGTGATTGGGTGATTGGGCACTACACCGTTGTCAACCAAAAAATTGCCTAGCTTTACCTGGAACTCAAATAAATGTCCATGAAAATTGGACGAGAGGACAATCCAGGTTTAGACTCTGGCCAAAGCCAGCTATCATTGTCATTCCACCACACTTCATATTCATGAGACCATGATCGTGGGATAAGTGTCACTCAAGTTCCGGATAACATCTAACGTCTAAGACTTTAGATTGCTTTATTAGTATAGTTTATGATATTTAGAAGGAGGTTAATCCAGAGGTGTACTCGGAAAAGCTCTTGTGCAGTGGTGAAAGGGCTTTTTTTGAAGTTGAGTCCAGAAAGCAGTCAATTACTGAAGCGGGAGTCCACTTTAGCATCCAATCGACCCATAAAGCAGGTATGGTATTATCGCAGCTATGCAGCGGTTGATTTGTGCCTTTGAGAATTTTGCCAACCTACTGGTTTCCCCGAGGGTTTCGATCCATTATCTACGCTTCGCAAAAAGTCAACCTGGTTAGAGTGAAGTTCTAGAACACCATTGATTAAAGAAAAATCGTCTCCAACGAATTCAAGGGGTTATTATTATGATCCCAGGACAGCGTTTACAAAGACTACAACTTACTGAGTAGACTACAAAGACTAGACTACAAAGTGAGTAAATTATGATGTACTTTAGATTTTTTGCAAACGTGAGAACAAGAATTAGAATTGCTATGACGAGTTCTCAATAAAAACAAATAAAATATTATCACAGGAAACGTCTTCTTTTTTTCGTCATCCCTTCCTCCCCAATGTTATTTATTCCGCATCAAATTTTCACAATGAAAACTTTTTTTTGGCAAATGTGTATAGAAACCAATTTTACATATTGCAATGGAAGACTTAATCAATTTACCAAGTACCCGGATGGTATATTCGGTCGACCAACTATTGTCCAACACGCAAAAAAACCTTAAAAAAAAAAAACTTCCGTGTTATCCTTCAGATACAGTATAAAGTTTCCTTGTTGTTCGCACATACAAACATTTCTCATAAAATAAAACCAACCCTTGGGAACAGCCAAGTCAAACTAAAGAAATCCCGCCGAAAGTTTTAAGACCACTTCCGACCTTTTATAAGCAGTAAACGTCCCTCTAATGGTTCCCCCGAACACAATAAACTTAAAATGAACCCAAGAACGGTTCTCAAGACACACATATCCCGGTACGGTGTATACCTTATTGTTCTGTGCACCCAACTGATGTAAATCCTGGAATCCTTCCCTTTTTTTTTTCCAGTAGCAATTTTCTTTTCCTCAAACCCCAAGCAAAACAACTCTTTCTCCCAGAATGCAAATATCCGCAAGAAAAAGGAAAGTGTTTTCATTGTGACAACCCCATCCGCACCCCTGCCTGTCGTAGGTCGTCCATTTGACGGGTTTTACTGCCCTTAGCCGGACCAGTATCAAATGTATTGTAACCGGTCATAAACTTAAATACTTGTCGGCAAGGGGCAAATAAATTAGAAAAAATTCCCTGATGCTGCAGGCCCTTTGAACACGGGACAAGGTCGTGGGATAAGCTCTTTAACGATGTAGGAGGCGGTTGATGTACGCCGCTTCCATCAATAATCTATACTGTTCGGGAATGGCCACCAGTAAGGAAGGCGGGCAGGCTGTATATTGTTGAAAGTACTCCAAGTCAGAATAATCGAGCCGCGTGGCAACTTATTGGTAAGTCGTTGGCCAGGTTTTTATGCGAGAATCATTTTTCCTTTTATGGAAGGTTATGATCGGAATTCGATTAATTTTTTTTTTTTTTTTTCAAAACGTAAATAATATTTGCATCTCTAGAAGGCGGGGGGGGGGGGGATATACGCAATATTTATGCCATAAATTATCACACACATACTCGTAGAAGGGAGCCGAGACTTTAATGTCCCGAAGCGAGGCAACTTCTCATGTCGAAAATGTTTAGTCAGCGTTACGTCTTGTGGAATCCTTTTCGGCTGTTTAAGCAATTTGAAAATTTACAGCATTTTTATGAATCGTCCTTGCTTACAGGCGACGGTTCTGTTTTATACTTTTTCAACATTAAGGCAAGCAGCCGGTAAGATCCTGTGGTACATCTAATAAGGTTTGATTAACGCAAAGCAATTCGATATTAATGCGGTTGTCAAAATCAAAACTGATTAATATCGGATCAAGAATGTCATTGTAATAAATTTTTAACGAGGACAATTTTAATTTGTTGCTTTTTTTTATCTTTACGAGACATGAAGTAGGTATTTGAGAAGACAAATTTGCAATGCAAGGTGTATGTACATCTGTGTATTGGCTATGAGATTAAATGCAACTACTTGTCTTAAAAAGAAATAGATCTGATTTGCACATTGTGAATTCACACCTCACAAGAGCAGGGCATCTACTACCTCAGTAGAGATTCTGAACTCATCGATGTACATAGATCCGATTCAGTCAGCCAATCGATGATCGGTTATCAAATCATGATCTTAAATTAGTTTAAAATGTTAGTTCAAGTTTAAGTATTTAGAAAATAGTACAATCAATGTCAGGAGAAGAAAAGATCTCCAGGTCAATGGAACAAGTAATGCTGTGCAGAAGAATCATCAAAATACCCAATTTGCATTCTAGATACCCTGAGGAAACAAGGCTATGCCGACAATGTTATCAACTACGTTAAAGGCAAAATTGGTTGACAGCATATCTGAACTGATGCAAAATGCCCTTAACCTAACTTCGGGGAGTCGCAGAACTAAGGGCCTGACAATGGTTTCCTGAATTCCACATTGATTTATCTACAAAAGACTTAGAACTTGCACTTAAATAATGCTACCAGCAAGTTGACTAAGGCAATGTTCATGGTTTATGCCTCTACGGTCTCTATGACCCAAATCCAAGTCGACTAATGGATCGTACAATGCCATAATTAAACCAATCATCACCTACATGTTATTTGTATTCTGCTCAGAAATATTTCAAATGAAAGCGCAGCATGGTAAGGCCTAAATAGAGTTTACAACGTAGAACTAGTGAAGAAAGTGCAGCCATGTTGAAGGGCAATGAACAAATCCTTTATATATTAGTTTTTCGATACAAAAACATTTAAAATAAATTGACTAATCTATATCTTAGGTAGATTGTCAAGTAAAAAAACAGTTTGTGACCGCAAACGGACCTATGAAACCGATGAGCTGTGTCGTAAGATGAACCTCTGTTAGTGCTATCTAGCGATGTGCCCATAATCTTTGCAGTCTTTAAGTAGTCCGAGATTCATTGCAATTGAAAATTTAATATTTAATCAACTCGAAAAAATCGCCCTTAAGAAGGTAAATCGAAAGATTTGCACAACGAAATAATTCTGGATCAGTAACCGATTCTGCAATAGTTTTGGTTTTAGCCAACGCCTCTACCAATTGAGCTATCCTCGGATATGAATAAATAAACAATTTGTTGTCTAACCACCCAAGAATACATTTTTCTTATTCTTATTCTAGTATTAATCTTTGTCTTGCATCTCCACAACAAATTCAGCCCCACCAAAACTTTTCACTTGTAAAACTTTTAAATGAACTGAAAGCCAATAAAGGGCTGAACTTCCTTCTTCTTAATTCTCATGAACTTGAGTGAGTATGTTCTTTCTTGTTTTCTATTTTATGTTATGTTCCCAAATTTTTTATAATTTTTGGAAGTGGATACAAATTGTATTGTACTCTGTTCGATGTCGCTGTACAGCTCGTATAGTTCATCGTTGAATGTCCTCCTCCAAAGCCTGTCAACGCAAATGGAACCGAAAATTTTACGAAGAATCTTTTCCTCATAGCGACTGAGGATATCTTCCTCCGCTTAAGAGTCCAAATTTAAGCGCCATAAACCAGGCCTGATATGATTAAGGTCTTATACAGAGTCGTCTTAGTTCTTCGGGATAGGGATCTACTACTCAATTGCCTTCTCAGCCAAAAGAAAAATTGACTAGCACGATTTTAACGTTAGGACATTGCTCGTAATAAGTTCTTTGGTGGCGTCGTCCTTGTCGTCTGTGGGGGTATGAGCGCATATTATTTTCTTATGTTCGCCAGATATGCGGATTCTCATAAGACGCTCGCTCACGTGTCGAAAGCTCAAGACTTCTTGCTCATATCCCAATTAGCGCTGCTTCTGCTCCCTATAACAATCACCATAGTATACGTTTTCCATCCTCCTTTTGCCCGGTCCATCCCATCGCACATGGCGATCCGTTTGCCGGCGTCATCAACAGTAAAATTATCCTTTTCCGAGTCCATTGGTTGCTTCGCAACTATTTGGTTTTTTTTGTGGTACGACACAACCCCTAACCTGGAGAACTAGTTCCCTTTTATACCCCTAGCCAGCTTCGGGGATACGAGAGCTGTCGTTGGCCCATTAAAGGTTCATCCTTCGGCCCCAACTATTTTTCAACACCCTGGCTCAGTATTTGAAATCCCTATAGACCTGGGATTTAAGTATGTCGAAGCAGCTCATATAGGGATAAAAATGATAAACACTCATTCCCCCTCTCTCGATCACTACTGCCTACGACCATCCAAAGGGGTTGGATACCCAATCTTCAGTAGGGGTACTAGGCACCCAGCAGCCACCATCGTGGAGGTGTAGAGTAGGAGTAAGTAAGAGACTACCGTGAGAGTGCTAGTGCTCTCATATGTATATTCAAATCACTACCCTTTGGTCACTGATATTTGACCCACGACGTTTAGCACCAGAAAAGTTGAAGTCTGTATTGGCGGAATTTCAATTTAAGGTCGAGCATGCGACGACATAGCTTCGTATTGTAAAAAATGAATCTAGTGTATGGACCGCGCGATAATTTCAGGCGTCTTAACGTTGTCACCGAGCCTAATCGACATCCAATCCCGCACATCCATGATTTCAGCCATTTCTTAGAGGAGAAACGCATTTTTTAAACAGTGGAAATCAAATGTGCATACAACCAGAACGCAGTTGAGCCCTGCGCTGGCAAAACAGCCATCACTACACCTTTTGGCATATTCCAATTTGTGCAAATGACCTCTGGGCTGAGGAATTCTGGACAAACCTTTTAGGGGTTTATGGACGACATTTTAAGTGATTTGAATTTGTTGCATTAAAAGATATAAAAAGAATATCATACTGTCATTGGAACGAGGAGGCTAAAAAGGCTTTTCGCATCCTCAAAAATGATCTTGGTAAGGCAGCGCTTTTAGCTTTCCCAAAGGGTGATGCCCGGTTGGGTTTAATGGTAAATGACTCGAATAAGGCAGTTAGGACAGCGTGGCACAGGTTCGTGCTAATCACTGGAACTCTATTCGGAAAAACTGAAGCCGGCGGCGGCGCAAACAGAATATAGTACGTGCAATCGAGAGTTTCTTGCCACATACAAGTGCCTAAAGAATTTTAAGCTCATACTGGAAGGTCCCGCTTTTACCATCCACACCGACCATAAGATTTTGACCTTTGCATTTGACCAAATATTAGACAAATCATCACCCAGACTGTTGCGGCAACTGGATTTTTCTGGGCCAACTCACAACGGACATACGCTACATCCGTGGATGTTAAAAAGTTTTAGCTGATGCCTTTTCAAGAGTTAACATGCTCGAAACATCAAACCTTCTTAAATACACGGAGCTGTCCAAAGAACAAGAGCACGATGAGACTTTAAAAAAGCTAGTAATATCTGATATACATTTGTGGCTTAAATCTTTTATCGTTTCAGATACTGCAACACATCTGTGTACATCAGATCTGCGACCTTTTCTTACAGAAAGTCTCTGAAAATCAGTCCAAGTGTACACAAGTTGAGTTCTCCTGGGATCAACAAAAGAATTGAGATAGATGCGGGAAGATTTTTTTGGTCAGGAATGAAAGCTGGCGGTCGGCCAAGTTATGGGTAGCATGCCAGAAGTCGAAGGAACAGCGCCACAATAAGTCGCCTATCAACTCTATTATTCTACCAAACCACAGATTCGAGCATATAAATGTGAATATCGCTGGTTCACTACCATCATCAAATCAAGATCCGTAGTACCTTACCTGTATTGACCGATTTACCTTTTGGCCAGAAGCGTACACAATGATGGACATTGCAGCAAAAACAATCGCATTTACACTATAGTCCTCATGGTTGTCGAGGTCCTCATGAGTCGCTGCTCTGTAAGAACTTGACGGGATTGGTGTGCGTAAAAAATAATAAAACGCTGGTGGTATCGCTTGTTAAAAACCATCAAGTTCGTTAACGCAGTCAAGTGCCATAGCACAGAATGTTCGACCGAACTCTCGTTTCTCTTATTTGACGCCGTCGGACCTTTTGCTTTCGGGATATGTCAAGTTCGTAGACTATGCCAGAGTCTTTAGACAACCTCAGGATCAACATAGCTAGGTCTTGTACTACCAAGTATATCCTTAGCACCGACAATAACTTGCCATCATAATAATACTAACACCATCGGTAGTTTTATTTAAGTTGGCCACCACCGTCTACCTAGACCCAACCACCCCACTGACCATTCCGTATTCAACAATAATAATAATTTCGTTTCATTCCACTTAACGAGCAAATTATGTTGCATTTTCTGCTACGGTTAGCATACATTACTCGTACTCATATTCGTATCTCCTCATGCCGGAATAAATTTCCATTTAATAACAATTTAAATTTACCCAAAATGCACACGAAGCCAACATCCATATCACGAACACTTACCGCTGAGAAAAGTTATGAGTTCCTCCATTAGCATACATTATTGTGTTTTATCGATTGCTTCCTGTATACCACAGTATACCACACAAAAACATGCACACAGTGCACACACATCGTCAGGCCGGGGGCCTTCCGCCAAATCCTTATCCAGACAAAAAGCCAACAAAAAAAAAACAGACCACCCAACTCGGATCAAACAAGTGTTCAGTTATAAGTCTCTTCATTTGTTATCAAACTACCCTTTGCTCTCTGTGTGTGTCTATGAAGAAATGTAGAAAAAAAAGGCATTTTTCGTCCTCCACCCGAAGGAATAATTCGCAAATATTCCAATCATTTCGAATGGAAGAGAGAAAAAAAAAAGAAGGAAAACAAAAATCCTCTCAATTCTTTCGGGCTTCTTTATTTCTCGGGCTCCTAGGGTAAAATATTCAAAGCAGTCCGTTGAATTAGAAATCCCAAAGAGCCAAAATAAAAGGCTGCGAAGGCAGATGAACCAAACAAATTTTCAATGAAAAATTCCACCCCCAGGCGTGATAGTGGGCTGCCTCTTTGCTTTGGTAGTCTATAGGCTATAGGGTCCTCTCCTAGTACCTACTATGTAGTTTGGAAAAAGAAAATGGAAGAACCGCTCTCGAATAAATAAACAAACTCGAGGGTCGGGGTATAAATTGCGAAACCAATAACCCAAACGGGGATATGGGTAAGCATTGGCTCCTTTTTCGATGGCCCGCTTTCTCAAAGCCAGTCGAACCCATACCGTCGCCGCCTGTCCGCCCATTGATGTCAAACTTTTGTTCGGTATGGCGGCGCGGCGCGGCGGTGTGTGTTATTATTTGTATTCCGCCTGAAAAGTTTGTAAATAGGTATGCGAAAGGATGTAAAACCGGGGATGTGGAACTTGTTGGGTGTGGTAATGCACACGTAATTTCGATGATAAGAGACGGACTCCAGAGGAGTCGCCGCCGCCGCTGCCGCCACGTCAGTATCAAGAGAACATCACCAAAAACAAATTTCAAAGTTTCAAATATTTGAGATATACATTTTTTTTTTCGTCTGTTGTTGGGCCTCTGCTGTGGAAACAAATCAAGGGTTGAATTGCGAAATAACTCCCCTGAGGGTAGGTTTCATGTCTCGGGAAATGTTTGCGAATATTGTTAGATGGGAATTTGGTTTTCTTTTTTTCTTTCTTTAGTCTTTTGTTTGGGGAAATCACATCAACGGTCGCCTTTGTTGTCTCTGGGATAACACGCCTTCACGCACGTACCCTTCTTCTGAGAGGGGGAGAGGCGATGTCAGCCTCATAAGGAGGAAGTTTTGGGAATTGATGCTTGAGTTGCGGTATTGTCAGATTAGAGATGACAGAGTTTTTTTTTTCTTTTTGGCAACATTGACGTTGCAGAAAGCGAAAATTGTTTTTTTTTTCTTCTCGTCCTTCGGAGCGCTACTCGTATCTAAGCCATGGTCGAAGGGGGGAGATTGAGCAAATAATTCACAGTTGTTAAATATGTGCGTTTTCGGAGGGGTAGACGACACTTATCAAGATAACATATGTTTTGAATAATTGGCCTGGATATTTGTTTTTTTTTTTATTGCAAAACACTTTAAATTGAATTTGAACGGATATGTGGGAGGATTCTATTAGGGAGTGCAAATAAGGGCGAGACGATTTGGTGAAATGTTTGTACAAGTTTTGTGCTTTGAATTACTTATTTCAATTCGATTAGAAGATACAAAGGCTTAAAATGCCATTAACGTCTGAGTCTAGGTACGCAGAATGCAGCACGTGCGTATAAGGATGCTCTTGTGGGTAGAATATGCGGCTAAAATAGGACGAATGTCATCCAACAAGAGGTATTTCATTTTACATTTGGCGTCATTGTTAACTGGTTAACATTCAACTATTATCGTGATGACTTTTGATAAGTGGAAACGGGAGCGCTCATATCCCCGAAGTGGGTTACTGACTCCGGAAGATCAGCGAAGTCTATTAGTGTGCTGATATGTTGTAAGCGGCGGACATCGGCATGAAGTCTTCAGCTTTAGACACGTCAGTGAACGCGTTATAGCAATCAGGATCAAGGTTAAATTTGCCAATATTAGCCTGATATGCACTCACGCCCCCACAGAGGAAAGAGATGCTGCTGTCTAACAATGTTTCTAGGAGCTCCTCGACAAGACATATGAGCAATGTCCTAAATGTGACGTTAAAATCTTAGGCGTTTGCAAGTATTGGAACAGAAGCGACAAAAATGGGTTTAGTTGTGAATGAGGGCAAAACCAAATATATGCTGTCAACAAGAAGGGACACACAACATCGATGTATAGATAGTTATAAATTTGAGGCTATTAGGGACTTTGGCTACTTCGGCACCGCTATAAACTCTGACAACACTATCACATCAGAAATGCAACGAAGAGTTCCACTTGCTATTCGCTGTTCCTTTGGCCTAAGAAAACCATTGAGTAACAAGGCCTTGTTAAGAAACACTAACGAGACCCAATATAAGACCTTTATCATGGTGCAGATGAATGGACATTAACGAAGGCAGTTAAAGATATCCTTGGTCGTTTTCAACGCAAAATTCTTCGGATAATTTTTGGTTTGTTTTGACGGGATTTGAAGGAGGAGATTTAACAGCGAACTCTACGATCTGTTCAGCGTCATTTACCTGGTCAGAAATGTACGCATCAGTCGCCTAAGATGGATAGGCCCGAAGTGTCTTCGAATCCTACCCGGAAGGACAACGCAGTAGAGGAAGACCCCGCTTTATGGTATAAGGCAAAGAAGAAAGAGCTAAAAGCAACTCTGCGATGACGTAAAAGGGAGTCGTGGAGGGAATTTTGCTCGAATATGAGAAACGCAGTTGAGGTCAATAGACTTCAGAAATTTGTCTCGAGGGATCCAGTTTCCAAAGTCGGACGTTCGCGATAGAACGGGGGAGATTGTTAAGACACTGAATAGTAAAAATGAGGTCCTTATAGAAATATACTTTCCGGATTGCCTGAAGTCAGATCAGCCCTAGGCTCTGAGGAAACAAAGAGCTAACAGGATGCATAGGGCAGAAGCGGAACGGATAGTAACTCCAGTAGCGGTCAGTGGGCCGATAAAAACGTTTTCCCCTTATAAGACCGCAGGTCCGGATGGTTTTTTCCCAGCTGGGGTGCAGACTTCATAGTACCAAGGCTTAGGGGTATACTTTATACCCCTAAAAGGGTAAAAGGCGAACTCTCTACAAAAGCAACCATGGAGTTCTCTGGTCCGAAACCATTCGCTGCAATTGGCAGAGGGATGTTAGAACAACCTAATTAGCAACTAGGCCGCCACGGAACACCAGAGAATGTGGTCAACCGTGGAAGGTGGCAGGCTATTTGTAAATGGCTATTAAAATGCCTATTAGCACCACTAATAGAGAAGTTCTACAGGTCGTGGAAAAAAAGATGGGTTTTCTGGAGGATGACATCTCTGAACTATGCCTGGAGGAATTCGGGACTGCAGCACATATGTATATTATGTCAATGTCCGGCGCTAGCTAGCAGAAGAAGGGAGGTCCTGTGGAGCCACTGGGTAGATACCTTGAGGATGAACCAGATTTCTATTAAACAGATGTTAGCTTTGACACGAGGAATAAAAGCCAACTGTGAAGAAATCCAAAAAGACTCTCGGGCTAATATGGATCGTGGAAGAGAGATGAAAAGGGACCTAACACTATGGTTTGGTTCGAAATCTCTTTAAAATATATACATATGTATATACATAGGCATCGTACCAGTACTTAACTGACGTAGAGTACACTGAGTTGGATGTTAGTGTTTTGATATGCTACCTGACTTTCTGAGAAGATACGTATGTATTCTTTTGATACCATTTTCAACTTTAGCTTGCAGCAGAGTGGGACAAGTTCCAATTCGTACCGAAACTTTGATGACGGTTTAAAGACTTCTAATGCCCAATATTCCATTGGTCTATTTCTACCTCAAATAGTCGCCAAAATAGTACTCCCTGACCTTAATGTCAAACACAGTACAAAACTTGTATCCGGTAGTGAACCAATAGCGAGTCGTCTGATGGGGGACTAGAAATCCCTCACCTGTAATACAAAAATACGCAAAGTGGTGAAGCTCTCAGCTTACTCATACAGCTAACTTTAGAGGATCCATCCATTAGATATGGTATGACAATATATGTTCATATAGTGTATCAGTGTACTACATTGAGACTTAGGTTTCAAGTTCTGCTGGTGGGAAGCCTTGTACCGTACCATAAGCCATTGGTTAAAGGATAAAAATGAGTTTTTATTTTTCAAAAAGATAGTAAATGTGCTGCAACCGTAGTTAAGTGGCAATCTAGCCAATACCTTTTCAATTCTATTAAAAATACCTTTCCTTGTTTGTATCAGTTTTCCTTCAGGAGGAATTACCCTCCTAATCCCTTTGATTTTAGCAACATATTCCAAAAAGTCAATACTTTTCGTAACCCGCATTTAGATGAAATAAGCTATTCTTTGTTCGCTTCAAGGATCACACATAACACAAAAGCCAATAACAAAATTTACGCCATAAGACAAAAACCTATAAAGGACCTGTCTCTGTGCCTCTGTGTCATAATAAATGACATCAAAAACGCTGTAAGTACAATCACGTACAACCAGAATAAACGAGAGCCAATTCCAGCGCACTGGGTTGTAACTCATTCACTCAGAGGCCAAATCAACCTGAATGGAACTGAGAGGTAAATCTGTGAAATTGAATTTAAATCCATTTGCCTCCCATATTGCTTCCGTGTCGTCGTGTCGTTCCAATTTGTACTGAAGGCTTCTCAATAGCACAAAGTAAATTGAAAGCCCATTTGATACAGGCGGGTAATGAAAATGCCTCCTCTCTATTCGCAACCAGAATTCTGTCCATTCACCGGATCAGATTTGACTGTCAAAGATAAAACTTTAATTAGGGAAGAGGTCGAATTATTAAAACTAGAACCATTAAATGCGAGTAGCACCCCATGTGCGGGTCGATAGGCCCAGCATATTGCCGCAAAGAGTGGTGGTTTGCCGAAAAGCCCTTCATTGCTGGCAAACAAAGAAATCCAAAGAGGAAATAGTCTCACCGAAAGGAGCCTCTGGAATTCGACGAGCATAGGGAAGCCACTGCCACTGCTGGTTTGACATTTTTATTCCACTGGATAATCCATTTGAAACTGTTGTTCGGTACGCTCCTGATGGTGTTCGTGGTAGGAAAATACATTTGCGTCTATTGTAGTCGGTTTATTGGATAGGGAACTCTCTTAAGTGGCTTGCTGCGGTTGGGGTTGAGATGTATAGTGTAGGGAAATACGAAATCACAGCGTTGGAAGAATGACGACGACAACGACAAGGACTTCGTGCTGGTTTTGCACAATGGTGATGCATTAAGAGAAATGATGTATCCGACGGGATTTTGTTGATTCATTTAGAAAAGCCTTTAGACCCGACAATGAAGGGGACACAATTGAATAGTGCCTGGGGAATGAATATTCATCCAACTCAGCGTGATACGCCTTAATGAAATGAGTGATAATTTCTTTTACACTTTACAGCACAAAGAAAGGCTTTTGGTTTATTTTATAAGTTGAAGGCATTTGCAGACTTTTAAGAAAATAAATCTATCCTTAGAAACTTAATTTTGGAACAGTGCATTGGGTTGAATCAGTTTTTATCAGATTAGTAAAGTAAGAAGTATTATCACTCAATCTGCCGACCAGTGATGGATGTAAAGCTGTGAAAAGAAGTCGGAGTACTGACCACAACGAGAAGTCCATTTCATCCAAGAAACTGTTAAAGCCTTCTGGACAAGACGACGTATCTCCTTATGTATTTTTAATACAACGTCAGCAAGTGGGTGTACTTGAGAAGTGCTTAACACTATCATATACTTTCCAAGTCTAGTTCAACTTCGAACTCTTACCTTGAATCCTTTTCTTCCACAAGTCTTAAATCACTTATCATTTAACGCATAGAGGCGATTTATAAAACCCAAGGTATCTCTTCCTAGGTACCCGTGGGGCGATGTGCATTAGCGCTGAGTAAGTCTACACCGGATGCCTAGTGCCTTCCTGTTTCGGATGGCAGCGGATGAAATTCCAAGGAAAAGTCAAGAGTATCGTCTATATTTCTAGTAGATACCTAAATACCTAGATTGAAAGCAGTTGGTAATTGCGAGCACCTGGTTTGATCGTCGCTACTTCTCAAATCTGATGACGGCACAAACGTACCACAGCACAAATCAATTTTTTGGTATGGGCTTCCAAGCGCCGATTGAATCACAGAAATACATTGCATCCCTGAACATGGTTGCTCTACACAACCAAAATAGCAAATCCACTTTATGTCTTCCATCGGCATTCCCCCTAATCTTATGGATCTTGTATTATAAAGAAAAAGATGGAAATTTGTTCATCGATCCCGAAGGCATCTTAGAGCAATTGGAGGTCCACTTGAATGAAATTCCCATGGACTGCTCATCTATATTTCTAGTAGATACCTAAATACCTAGATTGAAAGCAGTTGGTAATTGCGAGCACCTGGTTTGATCGTCGCTACTTCTCAAATCTGATGACGGCACAAACGTACCACAGCACAAATCAATTTTTTGGTATGGGCTTCCAAGCGCCGATTGAATCACAGAAATACATTGCATCCCTGAACATGGTTGCTCTACACAACCAAAATAGCAAATCCACTTTATGTCTTCCATCGGCATTCCCCCTAATCTTATGGATCTTGTATTATAAAGAAAAAGATGGAAATTTGTTCATCGATCCCGAAGGCATCTTAGAGCAATTGGAGGTCCACTTGAATGAAATTCCCATGGACTGCTCATCGAAGATTTGGAGACTCCACTATTTCCCATGCTACCGCCATTAAGCATGGAAGAGGTATAGAAGACCAGCTCGAACAGGACAGGTTGATCATGGTCAATATAATGAGCCATGTATGTAAGTATTCCCGAATTGCTATCAAAATCTATCAACATCTTCATCAAAAGGATGGTCTGACCTCCTTTCTCTTTGAAGGAAGTCATTATATCAGTGATAAAAAGACGAGCCATTATCACCAAGTCTAGCCAGCTTATGGAGACGATGTTGACATCATTGGCAGAACCCAATCAGCGCCACAAGATTCTGGGACTAGACACATCAAAGAAGGAAAAACAAAGTACATAACTAATTTGTCTATAAAGAGAAGCTCTAATATTGATCATATCATCAAGGTAATGGAGCACTAAAGTCAAGGCTCTTTCAATTCAGGAAGTTAAACATGAAATCCAAGTAGCCACTGGGTTAAGACTATACTCTTACCAGTACTACCGCATGCATCTGGGACTTGGGTGCTTAGTAGGCGGCACTCTGATCTTGTAGACTCATTGAAGAGGAAAATCTGAAAAGGCATTACTGTCATAGTTTCTATCACTCCCAGGCAGATTCTATTAACGAAATGAAGGTCGCTAGACTCCGGTGGTCTGAGCATCTAGCTTGGACGAGCGAGGAGAAGACTGACTGAAAGTTCATTATGGTTGGATTTATGGTGCACGACAGCGGGGCAAACCATTCCTTCACTGAATATATGGCAAGGACCAGGACGCGCAGCTCTTAGAAGTGTGGACTGGATGGCTTCGGCTTGCAATCGAAACGGGTGGAGAACCAGAGCCGTGCAGCTGCTTAGGAGGTGAGCGATGGTTTCATCCTCTTCTTCATTCTTGCAACCTCAACAGAAGTTATTTGAAAAGAGTCCCATGCCATTCAAATCCTTACACATTTTCTAATTGAGGAGGTGTTCTGTTTTATCAAGAGCTGACCAACAAACGATCATGCCATATAGTAGTATAGTCCTAATAATGGAGGCGAACAGCCAGTGAAGTTTTGTACCATATTTCACAACTGCTTTTCACGAATAGGATACTACAATTGTCGGGTAGACCCGAGTATTTTGCATGTTCTGTATAGGAGAGACTGTTTCCATTGATCATGTGAGGCAATTTGAAGACCATTTGTCATATCCTGAGGACTTGAAGGATTTGAAACTGTGTATGGACCAGTTTCCAGGATCGGCGTTGATCTTTCCTCAGTAGAGTTGTGGGTTTTTTGAGAGAAACATTATAGGCGTTCCAAACAGATCTCTTACAAGAACGGTCAACTAAATTAAAAAGGAGTCTACATACTTTTATTCTAAGAGCGTCGAAACTTGCATTCTACCAAGAGCTATTCTTCTTGTTGACAGAGGGGACAAGTCACCGACAAGGTGTTATTCAGTTTCTATATTAAAGTGTTTGTAATATAGTCAAGATCATCGGTGATTTTAGGTTCAATAGGCAAAGTTGGGTGAATCAATGCTGTCAACAGTTCGCTGTAGAGAGACCAACTCATTTTTTGGTAATTTCTGAAGACCTTTTGGAAGCCTTAGTTCATATTTTGTAACAAGTATCAAATTCTAGATAAAATTAATTATTTAAACAAAAGCTTACCAAGGTTATCAGCTTCCCAGTGACAGAAGCGTTCACCTTTCAAGTAGGTACTCCACATAATTTGTCATAAGAGTGAAACGGTTTTAAATTTTTGATAGCGCCATGAACACAACTTTATTTTTCCACATTTAGCTATTAACATATAAGAATACTTCATTTATTTGTATAAAATTATTATAAACATCATCTTAATACATTCAATATCCTATTACATCCTTCAAATTTAGCCAGTGGTTGGAGGAGTAGTTGCTGGTGGTGTAGCTGCCGGAGGAGTAGCTGCGGGAGGAGTAGCTGCTGGTGGTGTAGCTGCTGGTGGTGTAGCTGCTGGTGGAGTAGCTGCAGGAGGAGTAGCTGCTGGTGGTGTAGCTGCTGGAGGAGTAGCTGCTGGTGGTGTAGCTGCTGGAGGAGTAGCTGCTGGTGGTGTAGCTGGTGGAGGAGTAACTGCTGGAGTTGGTGTCTTCTTCGTTGTTGTCGTCGTCGTAGTTGTACACAATGGTGATCCTAGAGCACATGCCATGACTTGAAAACGAGGACGATTAATTCTTCTTAAGAACAATTGTCCTTCAGATTGCTGTATAAGCAAAAAGAGCCCAACCAGGCAGAACAGTAGAATTTTCACAGATGCCATTTTTAAAACAAGATAGTGAGATTCTTTAGTTTTAACTGATTTAAGTTGAACCGAGTAGCTCTTTTTATATAAAAAAATAATTTAAGAAAACACACAATGTACATATGAGCGTACATGACGTCAAGTAATAAACACACTATTTACTTTACAAGCCGTTGCTTACGTCTTAACTCGATTGCTTCTGACCATTTGTGTAAATTAGAGAATATATCGTGAACCCTTTGGGTACGGGTTACAATATATCCGAAGTAGGAATGCTTGTTGTAAGAAGCGACTGAAATCCACGTCCTGACTATGACGTAAATCTTGTCAAAAAAAAGTATGTCGGACAAACCAAACCCAGGTGGTACCTGGTTTTCCGTGGTCTTTTAAACTTATTCGCTGAGGATTCGGGCATATTATCGTTGCTGAAGATTCCAGCGGTTCACTCTCTGATTCGTTCGTGAGAATGAACTGGAAGGGACGGAAAGTGGGGGAAAGGTTTTGCCCTGTACGCTTAATCTTTCTTAACATAGCCGGGCAGCTGATCGTAGTGCTGTCGTTGCTGGGTCTATTCGGGAAGAGATAGGAAAAATGTTATCTTAATTTTTGATTAAATCGCAATACACAGGGAACTGCTATACATTATACAATCTACGATGGAATTTAGTAGATGCTTTTGAAGATTTGGGTTTTGTCGGAAATAAACAAATTGGAAAACTAGTTTGTGTTTTTATGATCAGCCTATTTCATAAAACTACAACACTAATAATTATTTGTGAATTCACTTGTAACTTGTAAATTATGTGCAAATTTTTGTTTCATAAAGAATGCCAATTCACTAATAACTACAAGTATGCCAGGGTTGTAACTACAAATGAATTTACAACTGCGGCGAGCTTTTCTGTTTCATAAAAGTATTTGCGTAAAAAATTTATTAGCGACGGACTTGTAACAACAAGTGAATTTCTTACAAGAGTAGAGAGACTAATAAAATCACGTACCTACTGGAAAAATTGGGCTTATTCGCGGTTAGAATTTAGTGCTTAGACAACGTGTGGTTAAGAAGTTTAAAATAAAAATGATCTCAAGCAGTGATGATAGCGACTACGAAGACAATCGGATAAGAGAACAACGAATTTTTAAAGAGCGTATCAATTTTTATATCATATCATAAATTTAATGAAAAATTTAGAATTAACTTTTCTGCTTTCAATGTCACAAAGAAAGAAAGAAAGAAAGAAGAAGAACGGGAAATGCTTAGATCGCTTAACTGTGAAGTATAGCCACGTACTCTATTTGTGCATGTAGTTACAAGTTTACAAGTACATCAATTGTAGTTTTATGAAATAGGCCAAAGGTGATTGATCAATAATTGCAAATACATACGTGATAAATTATTTTCGATCCAAAAGGGGTTTATCTGGAGAGACTTCAAGGAGAATAGTTAAAGAAAATATAAGCATTCTTTCTGACATTGGCATAAATGTCCTAGCTATTACTTGCGATCAAAATTCCTCGAACAGAAAATGCTTCCTGTTACTAGGAGTTTCCGCAATTCGCCCATATTTTACTTTGGGAGAAAGTAATTAATTGTTCGACTTTCCACATTCAATCAAGTCACTTAGAAATGGGTTATTAAAGTTGAGGAACAAAATGGTGTTCTTAGTTTTGAAATTGTTGAGGAGTTACATACATGAATTTTAAAAAGTGGAAGGATCGAAATATGCGTGAATCTAAAAATCATCACATTTCACTAAATAGTTTTGAAAAAAATTATTGCAAAACTGGGAAGATTTTAGTATTATAGAACAGTTCAAGCAGCAATAAGAACAATTATGAAAAATTGTGGTTTTAAGCAAAGTTTCGCGGATATTGCACTTGCAACAGCCAATTTTATCAGTCAAGTGGACCAAACTGTGTGAACAAGGGAGATAATTTGTATAGGTCAGCTATTCAGATGAACAATGTTTCGTATGATTTCATTAAAAGCTTTGCAAAATACGTTGAAAGATGGTCTTTTATTAACAAGTCGATGAAATGAATTTTCTTCTGGTTGAAAAAAAAAAATTACTAAACGCCTCAATCAAGATCCTCTAGAAAATTTATTGTTCATTGTTGGACAAAAAGGTGGCAACAACTATTAATCGTAAACAGATTTCATGACATCGACAGAGCTTTTATCCGTGCCCACAATAAGAGCAAAACCTTCTTCATTCTATGGGAGTAGACTACCTATCCACCCGTGTCGAGGCCAGGATTCTGCGTGCGGAGGTGCGCCAACACTTCCGTCGTCTTCATTAGTTCCCCTGAAAGCCAGCAGAAGACGCACGTTTTATTTGGACGCATAAAAATCACAAAGGGAGAGTGAGTTCAGCAACTGTGTTAACAGGCTTTTGGGCACAGACAACGCTACTAATATCAGTTTTGTTAGTACAGCGTGCAATACGTGCACACACGTTTCCGCCAGGAGCATACCTGCCAGCGGCTTTGTCTGCTTCAGACAATCTCTCTCCACTGGTGCCAGAAACTTTAGAGGTCACCGTACCGGCTTCATTCAGATTTTGTGCGTAGATGATTCCGCCTGTAGGAGAGCGCCCCAACAGAAGGGTGCGCATCAGTTACGCACACATTTCGCCTGACACAGAACCCACTTCTTCCGTTTTGCCCTGTTCGAGTTTAAGGAACAGGAGGCAGCGTCGGGTCCATGAAGTTAGTCGGTTCCAATTGGAATACTTTTCGCCGAGCTCATCCTGTTCCTCTTCGCCACCGAAAGCGGACTAGGTTTAGCGCATGCGCTTTTACCTGGTTGAGCATCCTTGCGCCACACAAACGCAACCTTCTTCCTTCTCCAGCAACGACAGCACTATGATCAGCTACCCAGCTTTGTTGAGAGAGATTAAGTGTATCTGGCAAAACTTTTCCGCCACTTTCTGCCCCTTCCAGTTCATTCTCAAGAAAGAATCGGAGAGTGAACCGCAGCAATGAGCACTGTGCCCGAATTTGTATCATCGCCTAAAGAAACGATGCCCTTAGTATGTTTGTTGGTTGGGGCCTCCAGAGACCTTGCTCCGACCGGAGTCCAAAAGACCACGGATGGATTTTCGCTTTCGGGGGTACCACCTGGGGTAACAAAATCCTTTGGATTGTCGGATACACTTTTGTTTGACTAGTTTTACGTCATAGTCAAAATGTGGATTTTAGTCTCCTCTTACAACAGACATGCCTACCTCGGATATATTATAACCCCCACCCGAAGGGTTCACGATATATTCTCTAATTTACACAAATGGTCAGAAGCAATCGAGTTAAGACGTCTTGTAAAGTAAATAGTGTGTTTATTACTTGACGTCATGTACGCTCATATGTACATTGTGTGTTTTCTTAAATTATTTTTTTATATAAAAAGAGCTACTCCGTTCAACTTAAATCAGTTAAAACTAAAGAATCTCACTATCTTGTTTTAAAAATGGTATCTGTGAAAATTTTTCTGTTCTGCCTGGTTGGGTTCTTTTTGCTTATACAGCAATCTGAAGGTCAATTGTTCTTAAGAAGAATTAATCGTCCTCGTTTTCAAGTCATGGCATGTGCTCTAGGATCACCATTGTGTAAAACTACGACGACGACAACAACAAAAAAGACACCAACTCCAGCAGTTACTCCTCCACCAGCTACACCACCACCAGCTACACCACCAGCAGTTACTCCTCCACCAGCTACACCACCACCAGCTACACCACCAGCAGCTACACCACCAGCAGCTACTCCTCCAGCAGCTACACCACCAGCAGCTACTCCTCCAGCAGCTACTCCTCCTGCAGCTACTCCTCCAGCAGCTACACCACCAGCAGCTACTCCTCCAGCAGCCACTCCTCCAGCAGCTACTCCTCCAGCAGCTACTCCTCCAGCAGCTACTCCTCCAGCAACTACTCCTCCAACCACTGGGTAAATTTGAAGGATGTAATAGGACATTGAATGTATTAAGATGATGTTCATAATAATTTTATACAAATAAATGAAGTATGGTTATATGTTAATAGCTAAAATAAAGTTGTGTTAATTGGATGTGCTTTAGAGACGAGCTGGACAAGTTTGTCAAAACTCCTCCTAAACTCAGAAGGAGACGAAAGGTCGAGGATGCTCTTCGAAATATGGTGCTGATAGTATTAGACATGGTTGATGAATGGTGCACTCTAGGGCTTTCGCTCAATCCTTTGAAAACGGAGGTTGTTCGAAAAGGAGGATTGTTTACGAAAAGGAGGATTGTGAACGGTCTGGCTAGGCCAGTGCTAAAAGGTATCGCTATCTAGATCTCCGATGAAGCAAAATATCATGAAGTGGTCCTGAATAAGAAACTTCTTTGAGCAAAGCATGTCAAATCGAAGATATCCAAGATGCTCTCAGTTTTCTCTCAGTGTAAAGGTGCTTTTAGCAAGACATGGGGCTTATCACCGAAAAAGTCATCTGGATTTATACGGCAATGATACGATATTTTCTAGTTTTTGTTGTTGGTTGTTTGGTGGAGGGGGCTTTTGTATGCCCTCCTTAGACCGGACTGTCTCGGCTGCACGGGAGCTTTCCTGGCTACTACGCCTGGCTCTGCTCTAGACGGTCTGCTTAATTTACCTGCCTTTGATACTTTCATCATGGGCTGTACTATCAAAGCAATCTACCGTTTAGACGGGGTGGCTCTTGGCATCATCAGCACTGGAGTTTCGATGACCCTGTGCGACACTTGTTCTACGATCCTGGTTCCATGGATATGCCGTCTCATGCAATGACACCGGAATTACAGCTATTGTGCAAATTTAGAGTCGACTTTCTTGTATTGAGGACAGGAATCGGCCAGAGTCTGAGCCTTGACTGGGCTGTTGTCTAATTTTCACAGATGGCTCCAAAAGTAGTCAAGGGTCCGGTGCTGGTGTCGTCGTTGAGACCGACAACAATTGACTTTACTGCTTCAGAGGCAAGCATGCCTCTATTTTGCAAGCTGAGATCTATGCTATCCTAATGGCTGCCGACTGTAAGTATTGGGATGGGGGGAAATGAGATCTCCGATGAGACTGCAAAGCAAGGCTCAGAAGATAATTTCTCAGGATTTAAACCTGCGTTGGGTCTTCTCCCGTCTTTGATCAGGGCCTCCATTGACGATTGGTTTTCCTACGAATACAATTGTGTGTGGGAAGGCTCTCCAGGATGCAGGTAGGTTAAAGGTCTGTAAGAAATCAGAGGCATTCTTGCTGTCTCTCAACAGAAAAGACAGTAGACAACTTATTGGCGTTCTTACGGAACACTATCCTTTTGTGCATCTTCATGTGCTAGGCTTAAGAGTGACTACTGTCTCCGATGCTTGTGGAGAGAGCGACGATACTTCGGATGATTTCCTTTGTTATTGTCCTGCCTTTGCTCGGATCAGGTGGCAGATCTTTGGTGCTGATGTGGTGAGTGCTGATACTCCTTCTTGCTGAAGTGGATCTCGACTTTCGTCGAAAGTCGAAATAAAATAGGTAATACTGGATTTTGCTTCCTGGTAGTGCAATGGACCAGTTGCGTCAGAGTACTCCAGGTGAGTGTTTCCTAGCGCGACAAAAAAAATACCGTGAACCTTAAAAAACCGCTTACAAGGGTAAAAAAGGGCCGAAAGTTAAATGGTTTCTAAATCTTTCCAAATGGGATAGATATGTATCTTAATTTTTCTTCTGCAAGCTAAGAGTCACCTTGGGAAAAAGAAGTGAAGAGACTTATTGATCTTTTTGTGATTTCTAAAGACCTTTTGAATATAGGACTAAGACTAAGTTGGACGTACCGATGGTCTGAGCACTCCTTCTCTTGGAGACCCTTCACTGCTTTACCATATTAAATGTAAGACCGGATATAAAGGTCATGTTTGTTCAAGACTACTTCGGTTATGAGTAATGAAAGTCGATTTGGATCTCAGGTAACAGATTGAAGTTAGTACTTAGGATACGATCAAACATTTCTGACCTCTTTCGCTAATGTCGGAACTGCCTCAGATTGGTTGCACGCAATAAGTCGTGGCTCTACAAAGACTAAATATACTTTATGTATATCTTTCAGTGCAAAAATAATCTCATGCACAGCTGTCGTTTTGGCAAAATAAAGCCAGTCATGTCGAGATTTTTATACTAAACAAAACCAATACAATTAATTCGAAAATTTTCCAAAGATCCACTGCAAAACGTGCGTCGTTTAAACATCGATTGGTGCCTTCTCCTTCCGCCATCTGCCGACTTATCATTACACTGGAATCACAATTTACCACGCCACAATTTTAGGTGCCTAATGTTTTAATTTCCAAGTACCCAATACCACTCATTGTGGTGTTCTCCACGGCCCCTTTTTATAACAATAATAATTTGGACTCGTAACCTAATGTTTTAACCGCTCGCAATCAAAAATAAAGTAGCTAGCTACCCGGCTCATTATAAGTGCCTCTCATTTAATGGGAATATGCTAATTTTATACAATTTACGCTGTGGCCCGAAACAAAGCACCTTCCACCTCAGAGCCGCAGCACAACGAAAGCACTGCCATTGTGAAAAACCAACCCCCTGCCCCCAGGACAAATAAATAATAAATTTTAAAATGGAAAAGTATATTTCCCTTATTTATGTGCGCCTTATAAAAGCGCGCCAACCCTTTCTGCAGTAGTAGTAGGTACTTGCTCAAGGGATACTTGCTTAGAGATAGCATCCACCAGAACCTCCTCCACTTTCGTCTATTTGCCTTCGATTCGATTTCGCCGCACCATATCTGGGAGAGTAATGTACTATCTCTCAGACCTCAAACCCCTTTTATGCAGACATTATTTACATAAAATTATATCGTCTTGAAAGATTTATGATCGATTCTAAGGACTTTTTGGTATCTCACAGCAAATCTGATGACAACAACTAATACCAGGGCGTAGCTTATATTCGCCCCGCCACACTTGCAAAAACCCTACGACCAGGAAGGGATGTGGATTCGTCGTGTGTGCTCCCTCCACACTACGAGTAGCTCTATTGATGGAGAGAACCAGGAACGTGCTGATTTTTGAAACGTGCGAATTTCAACCCTACTTCAAACGAATAACAATGGCGATGAATATGCATTTAAACAGTTAAAATGTGATTTATAGTAATTCGTGTACATAAAAAAGGACTTAAGGAATCACAGTGGGACGGATGGGGGTACACACCAATGATTGTGGTGATTTACCCTCTTTAAATAGTGTTCGCCGAATATGTTTGCAGCTGAATGTGATACTTGGACCGTAATCGGCTTTAAATAGAGATTCTGATTCAATCACTGGAATGGAGTACCTACCTACTTTTTCGATCAAGGTTTATGTATTCTGGAAACATTAGCCAGATTATCGTATTTCTTTTCAGTAAACTGGAGATCAAGGGAATATTGATATTCTTGTGATGTGTAGCATACAGTGGTTTGGGGGCATTTATGTGTTGGACGGGAAAAATAGGTACAATTTGCTCTGTGATAATAAAAATTGTATTTTCCTGACTATAGCAACACCAATGTTATAGAACTTCTTCCAGTTATATGATATTTGTAAATAAAATTGGTTTATTCAGGATCTACCACAACTTGCATGTGCATCTGAAACACCAAACAAAATTCGGTATTTCCGATATACGAACCTTCATGTCCTGGAATCCATGCCAGGAAATTGAGACAATCCCAGATTATCCTAGACCGTACCGTGTAGGATCTAAGGGCTAATAGAGGTACTTGACTGTTTGAAAAGATGTATGTAAATACAGGTTACTCTAATTCCTCTCTGCAGGCCTTATGTGGCGCTACAGTCCTGGGCTTCAACCAAAAAGCCTCTACAGACCGGTTAATCGCTAAATAATTGCCTCCAGTTGGATTAAAGCCCTTTGTTGAAAAATTTCATATATCTGCGCTTTCGAGCAGGATTGCGACGATCAGGACTTTGTATGTACCTAGGTGTCTTTAATAATGCAGTCGACATCGTTGGTGGTAAGGAAGAAAATTAAAGGACCCAGGTGACTGCCTTGAGGGACGCCTGATGTGGAAATAAAGAGGTTAGAGATAGAAGATCTAAATATGTGTAACCTCATACTGTCGAATTTCAAGGTAAGATTGGATCCATTTCATAAAACCGGGTTTAAAACCGATAGTTTTCAGGTTGAGAGTAATAATTTTTAATTTCAAATTATATTGTAAGAGGGCATACCTGCAGTAAAACATGTGCGCTCAAACCAGTGGTTGTGCTCTAGCTATACATAGTGGCGGATTATGGTATATGGGTCTATAGTAAGGTGGAAAGTAATCAAAAAGAAATATTATCATTTAAGATTCACGAAAATCCAGAGGACAGCTGGCTTCGGGGTCCTGGAATGCATGAAACTACACCTCTTGCTACAATAGAAACCATGGTTTGTCTCAATCCACTGGTTCTCTTCACCATTTGGATTGAAGGAATCAGAATTCTAGTTATCCCTCCGTATTTCATCGATGGGCGGCTTCATACAAGCAGACTCAAACTGGCTGTTCGATCCCGGTACTGAACCTAATAAGTTTCAGTACCATGATCGTACAGTACAGGTTCAAAATCAGAACTTTTGACAGACTTCAATGATTGAATCGACGGGTCACTAATGGCGGAGAGCTGTCATTCTACACTGACCCTTAAACAGTGGATGGATGTTATTGTGAAAGTCGAAGAAGTCTACCATTTTTCTAGTATACGTAACGAATGAAGTGTCTTTCAAGATGACATTATTGCTATTACTTTACAAGCTCCAAACTTCATCCATCTTGAAAAGCAACATTGTCGGTTGACTAATTCTTGTTGTTCCACCTACAAGAAGGTGGACAAAATATTGCCCTCATCCAAGAACCATGATTCCTAAGAGACAACAGTATAGCGGGATTCAGGGCAAAAATTACACAATTTTCTTTGGTAAGGAACTAGATAAACCCAGAGCCTGTATTTTTGCCAAGGACAACCTTAATCTGTTTCTGCTATCCAACGTCAGTGACTCTGACCACGTTTGCGTTAGTTTGGAACTCGGCAAGGAGAAACCAGTCAGGATCAGAGAGTGTAAAACAGAATCTCCCTGACAATAGGGACGAACTGTCAGCATTAAATCGATAAAATCCCAATTAGATATCACATCCATTAGAATGGCAAACAGTAGGTGGAACAATATCAGCACGTGTCTAAACGTGGCTAGACTTAACGACCCAGCTAGACTATCTTAACGATCTAGCTAGACTTGACTTAAGCTAAATAAAAGTTTTGTTACCGGGTCAAACTGGTTTAATGTCCAAACGGTGAACCATACTTCTTCGGCATGGATTTACACCGAAACTGGTTGTCCTACCTCCTGTCTCATTTGGGACGTTTCCATGTAGGTCTCCGGTGCTGGGTTTTCCATAGTGGAAAAAAGTCTAAGTGTGTCTCTCTTGAGCGGGAGGACAACCCAAATATTGTTTACGTTAACTATACTAGACTCTGTATTAATTAAATCTAGGCCTGTCTAGATGGAGTAACCTCTGGGGCATATTGATATCGTATAAGACAAAAGAGTAGGAGAACTTGCACGTAAAGGGCCGTTGCTACATATTTCATAGACTCTCCCTTTAATGAAAATTCCTACCATGTTCCAAAAATGTTAACTCACATGAAGACCATCTGGAAACCCAACAATCGCTATATACCAACCTATCGAGAGATAATGATGCCAATGGATAAACTGCTTCCCATAATCTAATTAATGCCAATAGCCGCTTGGACCCAAGAGCGTCCACAACACGCTTCAAATGCATCCTCGGTCCAAGCACGGTCCCTCGTGGACCAGTCGTAGCAATAATTCAGAACACTATATGGTTAGCCGCATTATTCAGCACTTCGGAGGTATTCCGAGGAACTGTACAGCAGATGAACTCGTCAGATATGATATAACTTTACCCTTCCTTTCAGAACAAGATAAGGCATACCGATCGTTATACGTTGATAAGTGGTGCAACGTGTCAAGGAATTGAACAGATTTGGTCAAAACTGGATCTAAAATGTTATCAGATGGTGATCTTTCTCAACTGACTGCTTGTTAGGGCTACAATAGGTCACATCCTCTACTAGACAAGTACGTAAGAAGGCTTGGCGTACGCTCGAACAATTTCTGTAGAAGCTGGACGACATTCTTTGTACTGCCCAGCTCTCTCATACAAAAGAAAACTTTAGTTTAGAGCTTACTACTGTAACGATCTAGTTCATCTCATAAATACAGATATTAGAATGCTGCTCTTCTTCAGTAGAAGCTCCAATTGGTTAAACGAGTATGCAAAGGGAATTTTCCTAAGATTGGTGTCACAATGGACCTAACATTGGTTTAATTGTGTTGACTATAGACGGCAGTCACTTCAACCTACCCATCCACAAGGTGAACTTACATAAAGATCTGTTGCAGTGCAAATATTTATGTAGATACAATTTACGGTATCAAAAATATGGTAGATTGAATACCTATGAATAAATGAATAAAAAAAACTAAAGACATTAAAATTGCATGCACCTGATTGTGGTTAAGAACTACCAAATACAAATTTTTCGCGCGACAGGTCCTTGGAACCCATGGCCTAGCTTCTCACAACCATTCGTATTGTGCGTTTTATATTCTTTACATGAATGGAGGAGACCTACTGTTTAATGCCGTATCGGAAGGGCAACTTGTGTTTTTGAGAAGCTTTTTCATGACAATTTTACTCTCGGATATTTGTCAGACGCTCGCGAGAGGTGGGACCGTGAAAGAAATTTCAGGTGTTGTCTGGGGATTGAAACTCAAACTCCTCGCTCCATAGTCCAACGAACCACGATACCCACGATAGTTAAGAAGTACTCTTCTATAAATCCAGACTGGGTCACTTACCCGCTAGTCATAAATCCATTGTGAACTTACGAGCGACTGATGCCCGTGTGTCTAAAGAATGATTTTTAAAACAATGCTAAGCCAAACAATCAAAATTTACTTCAAGCCAGTATGAATGCCAAAAAAAATTGTATTCAGACTTATTATTTGGTTGCAGTAGAAGGGGTTGATGAGAAACGTGCTACAAATTTGTGTTAAATTCTGATGCCGACATAGTTCGTTTAGAAATATGCTTATGATGGATACGCAGGTGCTCAGTTGTTGATTCATCTATCCGAAATCCGATATGTACACAGCTTTCCAATTTGTTTGTTTTCAGTTGTTTTCTTTTTTTCTAAAGAAAGTAAATTTCTTGAATAGATTCGTAAACAGATGTCTATAATCTGAAAACGTAGAAAATTAAGAAAAAAAAATACAAAACCATTTCGTCGTTGCTAGTGTTTAATCATTCCATTTGGAGTATCAACGTTGAAGTTTTAAGGTTCATATTTACTTTTGTAGGTACTCGTGCATATAATGTGTTTGTAAATAATTAATTTGGAAGTCTACAAAATATTTTAAAATTTTTTCAACTAATCAGGAGCAAGCGTGTGTATAAAGATTGACGTCAATGGAGACCTTTTGTAAAGCAAATAAAGTACTTATTAGTTTACGTTATTAACATATGAACGTATTTACATATAATATTTGGACATATTTTAAAAAAAACTGCCTAAAAATTTGCTAACGTCAAACTTAACTAAACAAATGTATCTTTTTTGCATATCTAAGCACGTTTCGTACAAATTTGTTTTATAAATATAGAAAGAGCAACGCAGTTCTGGTAACATTAGTTCCAACACACGAATCTGAGTCTCTGGTCCTTACAATGGTGTCCATAAAAATTATTCTATTCTATGTGATTGGATTTTGTTTGCTATTTCAGCAATCCGTAGGTCAATTGTTTCTCAGAAGAGTAAATAGTCAAGTTGTGTCGTGTTAGTTCCCCATTGTGTACAACTACAACCACCAAAGTACCAACTCCAGCTACTCCTTGAGCTACTCCTCCAGCTTCTTAAATACCTATGAAGAATAGATTTACTAATAAAAAGAATTTTATTTTAAAAAATTAATAATATTTTAGTAAAAATTAACATGAATCTGCCTTATTTTGTAAAAAAAGAAAATAGTTGCACTGCACGTTTGTAGGTATAATGTGATCTGTGATCACTTTTGTATTTCAAGTAATCCTTGACATTAGGTTATACAAGCTTTGAGATATCCTTGAAGGAAAATAGAGCCATATAAGTTTATGGCATCTAGCCCGATCTTTTTGGTTCAGGGTCAAGTACATTTTAAGAGTGACTCATTGATCATTAAAACTGCAGGGCCAAAATAATAGTTTTTATCTGTATAAAATAATACTAAAGATGTGTCTCTAACAAACAAGTATCCTAGCGACATGGTCCTTCATTGTACCTTATAAACTCCAAATAGTTAGTTAGTTCAGACTTTTATTTGATAAAAAGCTTGATACATTAATATACATAGTTTTCAAGTCTATTTTAGTTATACAACGCGTTCCATCAATAGCTTCCATTTTAAATATTGAGCGGTCTCTCCTCATCCAGAACAGTCGCACCAAAGTATTTCAGGCGGTATTCTATCAATATAGGGCATATATGTAGCTAAAAAGTCGAAAACGTCCTCTCTCGTATTGTTGTTATACAGATCGCAAAGACTTGTCAGCTCTGGACGATGTGGAACAAAATTAAGTGCGATCAGCTTCTCTCTTACTTTCAATAGTAGGCTTATTTTGTCTGTTGAGTTGCTGTTTAAAAAGTATGTTTCATCCTGTAGATCATATCTCAGTCGCGAGTAGTACATTCTATGTTCGGAACTCCGAGCATCGGTTGCGTATCTTTCGTATCTATATCGTCCAACATTAGCGCGTTGAATTTAGATCTTAAGGCTGTAGCCTGATCTGTCGTTGTTAAACTAAGATTGAAGCCGCATTCAGATGTTAAACGTTCCCAATTCTGATAAAGATGACCTGTTCTTGAAATAATATGATTGAGCACTAGCTTAATCCATTTCGGATACTTTAACTGTATACTCAAAGTGCAGTCGTAGAGCATCCAGGAAAAGAGGAGGTACCCCAGTCTTCAAATACAACATATAATTATGCGTTTTAAGAAATATCGAAAAAACCTTACTGACCAAATATTGATTTTGACGTTCCAGAAAATATTTTCTGTTTCGAGCTCTGACTTATACTTTTATTAGAAATACAACGATTCCAAACTAAAGATATTGCGCGTTTTGCTTCCGCAGTTTTGCGTTGAGGTGTCTTTTCATATTGAGATGTGCGGTTATCAGAACGCTTAGATATTTGTATTCTTTCACTGTTTCAATACGAATATCTACCGCTTCCACCTCTGAATATCATCATTTTTGACTTTTCAAGGTTAACTGTTAGGTTCCATAACTTGCAGTACCTACTCAGCTTGTCTGGTTATCATCAACTGCATCCCATTGATTGTATCTGAGAGGAAGACGATGTCGTCTGCATACGTAAGCGCAGGGATCTTTACTTGGTTCAGTTCTATTCCTCCTTTGAAACTACTAGGGACATCCGCTGTTTCGAAAATTTTGTTGAATTCCTCTGTAAGTGCTACAAATAATTCATTCGTACAGTTCTTAAAGAACTGGAAGGGGATGCGGTCATCTCCCTGAGCTTTTTGAACTTTCGAATCCTTGATGACTTATGGCACATCAGAAAGAGAAAAAGGTGCGTCCAGAAAGACATCGTCAACCGAAACGGGCCCGTATAATGAATAGCTGGCGAAATTCGGACGAGATTTAGAAGTTTGCTGAAATTTTCCCTCAACTGTGGTACATGCAGTTTGGATCCAATGATTTTAGCTTTCCCGTTGACATATTTTACAGTCTTCCAAAATTCTGCTGAAGACCTCGATCTGTTGATCACCTCAAGGGCCTGTTTTTTAAAGGCCCATTTTTTGCTGTAACAGTTGTGCTTGAAGTCTTTACTCGCTTCACCATAGATGGTTTTGAACACAGTTGTGTTGTATTTCCTCAAGAAGTCCAAAAGCTGTAAACGACCTCTCTCTTCCTTTCAGACACTCAATATCAAACCACTTTTGTTTACTTAGAATGCTCCTCCTTGTTGACACATTTGGTGTAACTTGCTTGATTATTTCTGGGAGTCTGGCAATGCTTATAGGTGTGTTTGATTCTTTCAGACTCGTTAGTGCTTCGTTTAGATGCCTTTGGAAGAGTGCAAGCTATCTTTGCAAATCAATTTTGGCAAAAGAGTAAGTGATCGACTTTGCACTCAATTTGAAGAGGCATTTGGTCTGAAAACGTCATCATTGCGACCTTCAAATCAGATATCATATGATTCCAACACCAAAAAGAAGACAATCTATTACGGAGCAAGCTGTTTCTCGAATATACGTGTATTCTTCTCTAGAGTCTCCTTTACAACTTCCGTTTAAAATTCGACAATCGAAAGCGTCCGCAAGATCAAGAATCTTATTACCATTTACATCGCAAATAATATCCTTGGAGAACCGTGTTACATTTAATAGTGCAGTTGTTAAACCGTTTACCAGGTTGTTTTGTGAGAGTCCGATTCTTCCATTAAAATCTCCCAATAGTATAGACCAACGCATCAAGAAAATGTGATCGTCATCACCGACTTCCAAAAGATGCTATTTTGTTATCCTTGCGCTGGAGAGACATCCTGGTAAAACTATTCATAAATACTATATACTTGGATGTTGATGTATGGTGTCAGAGTATTTTGATTTTGAAATACAATGTACTATTAAAGTACGTTTCTGATTTAGCTTAGGCAAAGTCTGTTTTGATATATAACACGTTGAACCATTTTCCCACATGTGGTAAATATTTACATGCTGAGAGGAGCAGAATTTTTGGAGTCGTACCCTTTCTGGCAAACTCGTGGGCCTGATAACAAGGCAAGGTGTATGTTGAACTACTGCCTCATCTCCATTATCAGAGAGATAATAGAACGTTATTCCATTGACTGGATTGGCATTTAACAATCAGTTAAGTAGCTAAAATCACTGGCAGATATTCCATTACATTTCAACTAGGACAATGCTTCTTTAATCGAAAAATCTTTTCAGAGAAGGCACCACAATCCACCTCGCTTTTAATCTTGAAGCCATCTGTGTCGAAGTGAATTGAATTACCATCCACAGTGGCATCATTATTCCATTTACTGAATACTGGAATGCCAGTTTAATAGATCGAGGATCGAGGTGTACCAACAAATTTTTGGAACGACGGATCCATGGGACCCAGGGTCTATCTTCTCACAACCATTCGTATTATGCGTGTTATATTCTACACGAACGGAAGCGACCTACTATTTAATGCCGCATTCGAAGGGCAATTTTTTTGTTTTGAAAAGCTGTTCCATGACAGTTTTACTATCGGATGTTTGTCAGACGTTCCCGAGAAGTGGGGCTGTGAAAGAAATTTTAGGTCTTGTCTGAGGATTGAACTTAGAACTACTCACTCCGTAGTCCAACGCACTAACCACTTGAGCCACGGCGCCCACAGTGTGGCCAGCGTTGTAATCCGACCATTGCGAGAAGAGTGTGCTGGATATATCTAAGGGCAGCCGATGAAACATGATGCCCCATGCTACAAAAGGAGTAATTCTTAGTCCACTGGTCATCTTAGAAGAATGAGAATCAGCAGCACAGACCCAGAAGTAGAGGACGGTACTTTACATTTTCTCTCCGAATGCCCAAGCTTCAACAGAACCCTGGGAAAGGTATCTTTCAACGACTTCAACGAACTAGCTAACACGCCACCTAAAACCACCCTAAAATTCATCATGAAAACCGGATGGCTCGGGAGGGCTGCTTTTGACATGGATTACGTTTTGGGTATAAAGTGATTGTTTTTTTATTTCAGGTATCTCAGAGCAGGAAACACAATGGATCCGTTGAGATCCGAGTGAGACTGCACATTATCAGTGCAGTCACCCTCTAACCTACATACCTGCCTAGTCCATCGTTGATACTAATTGAGTTAGGTGCACGGCAGTGTGTTATAGATCCTGCCTGCATACAATTAATTGACCAACACTCCGAGCGATATATCCACTTTTATACTTGCAAGTGCGCCCGTGATTGCTTCTGATTTGAAAT
This sequence comes from Xylota sylvarum, assembly GCA_905220385.1. NCBI lineage: Eukaryota > Metazoa > Arthropoda > Insecta > Diptera > Syrphidae > Xylota > Xylota sylvarum. The sequence continues at coordinate 52,616,434 of LR999958.1, forward strand.
TTTTAAAAGCTCCCTCAATGCCAATGAAGGCCACCAATGTATATTTTTTAACGATTTGATTTACCTTTGCAGTACCCATGTTGGGACGCAGATATCATAGTTCGACTGATGCGCTTGAACATCTATCATCCGTTCCAATGTTTTCCTCAGAAAGGAATGTTAGGTCGCAGATCTTTTGGTTCTACGTGCGAGCTTTTGCCTATCTTAAGCATGAAGTCGACTTCAACCTCAGTCCACATTTTGGGAATGGAGATAGATAGATATACTTATCTGAAGCCATCATTTGATTTAAAGCCATCATGTCGGGTTGTCGATATGATACGGCCAAGTCCTGGAGACTTAAAGAATTTGAAACTGAGTAGATCAAAAAATTTTTCTGTAGCTACCTACTATAGGCAGGAGGCCTAACAGCTACCAGGAAAGTAAATATCCAGTAAGAGATTAATAGACTCCTTACTAGAGGCGGTGCAGTAACCATGTGTGTACTTCTGGTTGTTGGGTCATTAGGGGTTTTTGGAGCGGATATGTTGCAACAAAGAAGCTTCTTAGGACTCATCTATCCCATCGAAGAGTCTCCAGGATCAGCGTTGATCTTTCGTGAAACACAGAGCGTTTAGCTAGATTAAAAAGGAGTCTACTTTATTTTCTAAGACCACCGAGATCAAGGTGATTTCTTCTTGCCTCGAGGTTCGTGGAGAAGATAAGCCAGACAAGGTATCATTGAGTTCTTATATTAAGGTGTTTACAATACAGTCAAGATCATCGGTGCTTTTAGGTTCAGTAGGCAAAGTAGGACCAGTCAACGTTGTTAAGGAGATTCGTATTCGTATTTTCTGGAAGCCTTTCGGAAACCAAAGAAGAGAAACAACACCAATTGTTGGCTAACAAGTCCAGAAATAGTTGTCCGTACTGTGGAAGCATGGTTCAGTTTGTATAGGCATTTTATAACAAATATGAGACTTTTGATAAGATTGTGAATTTGACCGAAATTACTTGATGTGCAGACATCTATTTACCAAAGGTTGCAACTCCAAACATAAGGAAGTCCTTATTCGACACTAAAGTGAAAAGGTGGTCGATTTTTGATAGAGTTTTGAACACAGCTTTATTTTTCCCCCATTTAGCTGATCATATTTAGTCTTTAGGTTTCAATAGCCTCCATAAGGGTATCATTTACGTCAGTGGATCCACAACATTTTCTCTGCAATTCTAGAAGGAAACAACTTCCCCATCTTTTTAAAATCATTTCAAATCATTATCAAGCCTCTGATGTCTATTTTTTTTTTAATTGCACTTCATTTATTTGTATAAAACTATTATTAACATCCATCTTAGTAAAGTCATTTTGTGGATTATGTCCTTCAAATTTAGCCAGTGGTTGTTGGTGGAGTGGTAGCTGCTGGAGTAGTAGCTGGTGGAGTAGTCGCTGGTGGTGTAGTTGGTGGAGTAGTAGCTGCTGGAGTTGGTGTCTTTTTTGTTGTTGTCGTCGTCGTAGTTGCACACAATGGTGATCCTAGAGCACATGCCATGACTTGAAAACGAGGACGATTAATTCTTCTTAAGAACAATTGTCCTTCAGATTGCTGAATAAACATAACGAGCCCAACCAGGCAGAACAGAAGAATTTTCACAGATACCATTTTTAAAACAAGATAGTGCTTTAGTTTAAAGTGATTTCAGTTGAACTGAGTAGCGCCTTTTATATGAGAAAATAATTTTAAAAAAACACACAATGTACATATGAGCATACATACATGACGTCAAATACTAAACACACTATTTACTTTACAAGCCGTTGCTGACGTCTTAACGCAATTGTTTCTGACCATTTGTGTAAACTAAATAAAAATATAAAGACCATTTACATAAAGCAAAAAAAAACTCCGAAAGTTTGAAAATAATTTCCAAATTAATAAATTACAAAGTGTGCTGTAGACGCGCAACTTATCATGTTATAAAAGTAAACAAGTAGATAGGTACTTAGTGTTGTTAGGTACCTAGGTTTGGATTTCTTTTCCGTTGTCGATGATGGAACACAAGTCTCCGTGCTTAATGTGAACAATATATCGGTGAATATTATTACTATTTAAATAATTGAACACTTTAGTGAAAATTGGTGTTAAGCAGACAATTTTTAAGTTCCTATAAAACGCTGGGCTAACCTTTTTTTAACAGAAACCTGTTGTGACTTAGTTATTTATTATTAATTATACTGGCATAGGCGTAGATCGGTTTTCAGAATCGTTTAGAACTTAAGAATTGAAATTCGACAATATTCTAAAATTGAGACAATATTCTAAGCCAATCTGCATACATATGTATGTACATAGTCATAGGTAGGTAGGTAGGTAGAGTGGCGGTTCTTAGAAAGAACCTAATTAGTGCTAGGGTGCACCGTTTTGTTACCACAAAAACTCGTGGGAAACAACTTAGCTGATGTGAAATTAGACCCAACCCGTGGAGTTCAAATAACAGATTAATCTTTTTGTCAGCTATGTCGCCGAGGTCCACGAAGAAGGTTCTTCCTAGAATATTTTGCCTAGTACTCGCTAGGGCCAAAGGAAGCATGTAATCTCTACAAAGGAAGTGATGTAGAGATTCCTTCTCATCGATATCCTTGCAGCTTCTATAGAAGGTGTTGTGAGGAATACCAAGCTTGGCCGTATGGTCCCCTATTGGCCAGTAACCTGTAATGATAGCTACAATTCTGGCAATTTCTGTTCTTGATTTACCAAGTAGCTCGTTTGATTTAGGTTTGTTGTAATCAGGCCATGTCTTTCTTGATATTACACAATTAGTCAGGATTTTTCACCCTTGATTGGCAAGCTGTAGGAAGTGATAATGTATATTGCCCTTAACGTCACCTAGCGGAAAATAGCTTTGTCTGCTAAAGAGCCGTTAAGGGCCGATCCTTGCCTGGCCAGCTCATCAGCGCGTTCATTACCCTCATAGTTACTAAGCCCTGGGACCCAGATGAGTGTAGTTGTTGAGTGGACACTTAAGTGATTAATTTCAAACCAGCATTGCTCTACCAGTTTTGAGGATATGGTGACCGCATCAATGGCTTTGATAGCAGCTTGGCTATCTGATGGTTGGAAGAGCGATGTTTTGACTGGATATAGGGAGATCGTTTAGCAAACGGCATGCTTCTCGAATCGCAAGAATCTCTGCTTGAAAAATACTAGCAGAGTCAGGGAGATGAAAGGACTTCGATATATTTAGTTGGTCAGAGAAGATACCTGCGCCGACTCCGCAGTCCATCCTCGAACCATCCGTATATATGTATACATACCTATATCATAGTCACTGATAATGCGTCCGTTTTCCCATTCTTCTCTAGTAGGCAGTTTGACTGAAAAAGATTTACTAAAATTGAAGGTTGGTATTCTGTAGTCAGTTGAAGACGAAACCAATTTTCTCGGAATCGTTTCCAAGATCCTACAGTGTCCATACGGCTTAGCAGTCCAGCACTCAGATTCCCTGAGCCGGACAGCGCTACATGTAGCTGAGTCTTTTATATGAAGTTCAAGACATATAAAATATTCATAGTAAATCAAGTTTCTAAATCACATGCCAGTATTAGTATAGCTTACAGAGATCTTGTTGACTTTCAAGCCTACTCAGGGAATGAAGCCTCCTTAAGCCCCTACAGTATGTAGCTGAATGCATCATTCTCCTTGCTGAAATCCGGGAGAATGTTTAGATAGAAGTCTGAAAAGGTTTTTCCAATTTTTGTGTACACTAAGTAATACTGCCATCGCCTTGAAGACCTTCGAGTCGTTGAAATCTTTGAAAATATAGGAGATCTCAATCTAAAATTCTTTAGTTTATCATGATTCCTTTACATGATTTGTCTTATTGATGCCTGAATTCCATTCTAAAACAAAAACTTGTAATTGGGTTGTTGGTTATGTTCTTTAGAGCATCTTTATGTCTGATATGAAACAAACTATTAGGAATTTGTACTTTCCCGTTTTCGTCTTCTATATTTCTGTAGTCTGTTTTTATTTTAAAGCTGTGCAAATACTTCGCCACCCACTTCATGTCCAAAATCTACCCTCATATTCTTTTAAAAACAGAATCACATTGTTATTTCCCACAAGTAGGCTAATTTTAAGCAGGCCTTTATTTCTTCAGTCCAAAATCTTCCTGAAAAGACTGGCAAGATCTGTCTGAAGTTCCCAGCAAGCAGTACAATGACTTCAACCATGAGCATAGAATTGCTTCATAAATACTATCCAATGCCTCGATTACTCTTTTGTGTGACATAGTGCACTCATCCCAGACTATTAGCTTGCATTCTAGAAGTACTTGAGTCTTCTTGAAAAGTTCTTCTTGAGAACTTGGTAACGTTTGCTTCCCACAACCTGACCTTCTTTCTCTTGATAAACTGAGGTACATTTCACCAGACTAATATAACAGGCTAGTTCCAGTTCTTCTGAGAAGATACCTGCCCCCGCTCTGCCATCCATCATGGACCCATCCGTAAAGGTGATTATATCACCAATCTTCTTTTCCAGCGACAGAATACCTAGGATCGCTTCCATTGCGCATGTTGGTGTCGTCCGTACCCGCGATCCCTCAACATGCCAGACGTTGGACCCTATGTAATTGCTTCTTTACAGTTTTCCGGGTGGCTTTCTGTCACCAAACAACTGACGCATATGTGATAATCGGTCTAACTATCATCGTGTACTTACATCCAGTATGCTGATCTCGGCGAGATTCCACACCTTAGTTCACATACCCGTTTGCACTGATGGAGCACTCTTTCGCCTTTCTGATCTTCTCTTCCACATGGAAGTTCCAAGGTATACACCCAGATACTTAACCTTCCTGGTCACCTGCAGCTCCGATCCGCAAAGTGTCAAGAGTTGAAATTCCAGATCTCTCCTCTTCCTTGTGAAGATGATTAGATCTGCCTTTTCCGCATTAATGGAGAGTCCTTGTTCCTGACACCACCGCTCCACCACTCTGAGAGCATTTCTCATGGTATCTGCTGTGATGTACATGAATTTACCTCTTGCCATTATTGCTATATCGTCGGCATATCCCACAGTGTGGATGTCAATCTCTTCAAGTCTTTTCAGAAGAAAGTCCACAGTTATATTCCACAGAGTAGGTGACAAAACTCCTCCTTACGGGCAACCTCTGCTAACCCTTCCTCTAAGTTTTGAAGTTCCCGTCTGAATATTCATCGCCCTATTTTTCAGTATATTGTCCACCCATCTCACCACCAATGGGTTAACCCTGCATTCTTCTAAGGCTATTCTCAGACTTTCGAAGCATATCTTATAGAAAGCAACTTCAATGTCCATTATTATGGTCATTGCGATTCCGCAACTCGTACCACTTGGTGTAGCGCTGTTTCCGTAGACCTGGTATGATGGTAGGCTGACCGGTCTGAAGGACTTCGGTGCATTCATTTGTTCGATCCAGTGTCTCAACAATCTCACCCATTCTATCGCGAATTAATCCGACTTTGGAAACTGGATCACTCGAGACAATTTTCTGAAGTCTATTGACCTCAGCTGTGCTTCTCATATTCGAGCAAAATTCCGTCCACGACTCCCGTTTACGTCGTCGCAGCGTTGCTTTTAGCTCTTTCTTCCCTGCCTTATACTCATCCCATGATTCAGGATCATCCTTTCTCATCCCTGTTCTCACCTCCTTCTTTAGATTTTCAAGTTCCCTACACCACCAAGGCGCGGGGTCCTTTTCATCTACCAAAGTAGGTGTACACGCCTCTTGGTAAGCATTTTCAACAGCTGATTGTAAGTGCTTCAGCTGTGACTCTACATCTCAAGTGGTTTGTCGTATTTTGGGTACCCTCTCATTCAGTTTATCGCGTAACACTTCTTGGTATTTTACTATATCCGTGTGCTTGGGAATCCGTACATATTTTCGATCTTTCTTCCTTTTAGATCCGTATCGAACATCAAATGGCTCTGTGGTCCGACATCATTGTCTGATCCATTACATTCCAATTTTATATTCTATCCAGCATTCTATTACTGCACAGAGTCACGTCGATAACTTCCTTTCGTCTCGCATCCACAAAGATCTGTTTTGTTTCTCTGTTGAGAATAGTTAGCTCTTTGCACACTAAAAACTCAAATAAGGCTTCTCCTCTGTAGTCATCGGTTGTGCTTCCCCACACTATACAGTGGGCATTATCATCGCAACCAATCGTTAGATCTTCACTCCTATCCCTGCAGACATTCACTAGAGACTCTACTAGCAGAGAGTCATACGGCAGGTATGCAGATGTCATGACAAAACTGTCTGCACCTGCTCCTACTCGCACAGCGACAAGGTCAGGGGCACATAGTTGCGGCAGCTCACCTCACCAGTACACAAGTTCTTACTCTTTCGCCAGATCGCACATAATATAAAGTGGCAATACTTTCAGGTAAATCTCTAATCCTTCCTTTGAAGATCCAAGGCTCCAGCAGCAAGGCAATATCAATCGACTCTTCCACAAAGCATCTGATCAACATTGCTGATGCAGCTTTGCTGTGTTTTTCCTGGTGCGGTTCGAGTTAACTGACCTTCTGTTTTCTGGTTTGTCCATCAGCCTTTCCACATAAGCTGTCCATCACCTTTTCCGCTTTCCGCCTCCATCACCCTGGCTTTAGCTGAACTGAAGATCTCGGTATCATTTTTGAACCGTTCCCTAGGTATTGCCTCTTCTGGGGTGTTTTTGGACTAAATTAGCAATCATATCAGAGACAGATCCTGCCAATGGCAACCTCTGTGTCCCTCTCGCTCGTTTCATCTTTTGCTTAACTTACTTTCGCAGCTTCCGCTCAGAATTAAGGTCTGCAACGTCATCTTTGGCTTCCACAACGTCAATTAACCTCTTGGCGCCTTCCAGCACTGCATTGTCCATCGACATCGCCGATTGTTCAACTGAATCCTTTGGTTTAAAAAGTGCGTAAGTAGACTTAGAGAAAAGGAAGTATACACTTGATTGTCTGAACGGTTATGCCATTTTAGCAAAAGGTTCCAATTTTCATAGTTTCGATCCGTTTTGAAGCTAAGACACTACTTACGCCCATTCAACCCGCAGCTTCTACTTTGTACATATACTAGCTTAACCTAGTTAAGCTTAACTACTTGGTTAAGAGCTTGATTGTGAAAAGAACAAAATCATAATAAAAGTGATAATCACCAACGAAATTTTGTCCAACCATTAGGATAGATACCAATAACTTCGAGTCCTTCAAAAATCAAACCAGTACATCAAATTTTTTTTTTTTTGTTTTATTGTCTTACATATAAAAATCGTATAAAAAACGTTCTTAAAATAATATCAGCTAAATCGATTCGATCTATGGCATAAGTGTACGTATAGTGATGGGGGCAGTGATTGGTGATGTAATTGGTGGAATAGTTAATGGCTCATTGGTTGAGTGCACCATTGATGGATTAGGTGTAGTTATTCCTGGTATGATTGCTGGTATAGTGATTGTCGCAATAGTTGATGGAGCTTTTGGTGTAGCGGTCATAACACCTGCTGGAGCTTGTAACGCTAGCATCGATGGTGCTAGTGTTGTTGTTGAAGATGTCTTGCATCTTGGTGATCCACGAGAGCACAACCTTGTTTGTACTCGAGGACGACTAGACCGTCTTCTGAATATCTGACCGTCAGCTTCATGAGAAATGGCAATCAAGACGATAGCACAAATAATTAGAATTCCCTTTAGAGACATTTTTTCTTTTTTGTAACACGTTAGGCACTTGTAATTGGAGTAGGCTTGTGAACTGATGCATTTCCCAGAAATGTAGTCACATTTATACTGACAATCTATTTGTTCATGGGTGAGAACAAAAATGCATCTAACGATCACATTTCCGGTTGCGGCAGGCTTATTGTCATCAAAGTTGTTTGAAGTGTTAACAGATATTAGGAAATTTGTTTGCATTTAATGATTCTATTGAGTAACACTTTTCGGGGGAACATACCTTACAGCTAAGCAAACATCTACAAACTTGTTGTTTGTCTGGACTATTTTTCTAGTGAAAGCAAAAGTTACTTTCACTATAAATGTCATCGGAAGATTGAAGAATGCATCAGTTTAGTTCGTTGACACTGGTATTTCGATTCAATTGAGATAGTGAAAATGTTGTTGAAAGGATTTCTCTTCCTTTGCATTATCGGACTCATTATTATTTCTCATGAAGCCGATGGACAAGTGTTTAGAAGAAGGATAAACCGTCCTCGTGTTCAAGCAAGATTATGTACTCGTGGATCACCAAGATGCAAGACAGAAGAAACAACACAAGAAAATGGTTCAACAACTCTCACACCAATGGAGGCAACAGCTACTGTACCAATCACTACTACACCAATAGCTACAACAACCGTCCCATTAATAGTTCAACCAGTTGTCTTAAAGGTCATGCCTATGGATTCTTAAGTTATAGGGTCCTTCTAATAGGATGCAAATAATAATTGTAGAATAATATATTTTTATACCAAAGATTAATAAAGGATGTTCAATTGAAAATGTAATCAGTTCTTTTGTTTTTTAACCTTGTGTATGGTCTTAGGCTTCAGAACAGTTTTCTAGATCTATTCAGATAATTTTATGCTGATCGTCATTCTCTTGGCTTGAGTTCCAGGAGTTCCAGCTACGAGGAAACTCTATACGTAGCAAAAAGAAAAGACTGGGATCGAAAGACGGTGAGTAATATACATATATCACGTTTATCCTTTTTTTGCTAACGACTCACGAACGCGTCCAAGATAACCAACTGCGTAGTACAGCAAAAGAAACACCCCTCTTCAAACCTCAGGATAAATACCTTAAAGGAAAATTTACAGAAACACCTCTTCACTCACTATAACAATAAAAAAATATAACTTAGACACCTTTCGGTACATAGAAGGGACCTTTAATAATGTACACTACTCAAGCTAGTAGTCAAGGCGCTTGGTGTCGATGGAATCCCTAACATTGCCACACATCTTCGCAAATGTGTATAACACTTGCCTCAAAGAAGGAGTATTCCCCGACCAGTGGAAGAAACAAAGACTGGTCCTCCTACCTAAAGGTAGTAAACTACCACAGCATCCCTCATCGTATAGGCCTCTATGCATGTTGGACACCATGGGGAAAATACTGGAGCGCATCATTAGTGACAGGTTGGAGAGTGCAATCGATGAGGCGGGAGGCCTTGCAGCTCGCCAGTATGGTTTCCATAAGACAAGGTCTCCGATCGATGCTATCGACGAACTCGTGTAGACCGCCACAAAAGCCATAGAAGGAATACGATGGAAGAGCGGGAGCAAACAGTACTGTGCAATCGTCACGCTAGATGTGACGCCTTCAACACCGCAAACTGGAGAAACATCTTGCGAGCACTTACCGCCAAGAGAGTACCAGAATACCTGCAGAAGATAATGACGGACTATTTTAGAAACAAAATACTGCTCTATGACACCGACGGTGGAACGAGGCAGTATAACGTCACAGGCGGCGTTCCTCAAGGCTCCGTATTAGGTCCGCTACTGTGGAACTTAGGTCCTCAGATTTCGAACGCCGAGGTCTTCGAAAATAATTGGTTTCGCCGATGATATAGAAATCGTTATAGTGAACCAACACCTTGAGGAGTTGGAGCATGACTGCAATGAAGCTATCGAGATGGTCCAGGACTGGCTAGTAATCATGGGCCTACAACTTGCAGAAGAAACGACTGTAGTAATGCTCATCAGCAGCAGACGAGTCATGGAGACTATAAGAGTAACAGTGGGCGATCACGTTGTAGCTTCCAAATCAGAGCTGAAGTACCTTGGTATTACCGTAGATGCAAGGCTAACTTATAAGCAGCTCCTGCAACATGCAGCTGAAAAGGCAGCAAAGGCAGCGGCTGCCCTATCAAGGATAATGCCGAATATTGGGGGACAGAAACACAAGAAGAGATTAGGTACTCTTAGCAAGAGTTGCCGCATCAATAATGCTCTACGGCTCCCAAATATGGGCTGGTGCCATGCAACGAGCGCAGCAGGCTGCCAACTTAAATGAGCCGAGTATATGTACGTAAAAAAAAAAAAACACTTCTTCAAAGCAGGTACAGCTTTCTGTGGCTGCAACAAAACCTTTGGCGGAAAATGGGGTCTGAAACCAAAATGTTTTTCACAAAGCGTTTCAACGTACCATTCACCACAAAAGCAGATTGAACTGATGATTAAAGATTTGTGGATTGCACACAGACGGTTCAAAGAAGGATTGTGTAGTCAGTGTGGAGGGAGGAGTATTTTCTGCATTCTTAAGCATCTTAAAATCAGATAGACTCCCGGATACTGACAGTGTTCTTAGGACGAAATTACTCGCTACACAAAAAATAATTCACCAGATCAAACTACATGCAAGTAAAAGAAGTGTCATTTTAAGTTTCACGCCATTGAACGATTTATTGCGATGCCTTCTATAAGCAAAAACTAGGAGATTATTAAATATCGACCAATATGCTGCCTTGCGACTCACACACTTGAGATGTTCTTTGAAGGATAGCCACGTATCTAGTACAATGTTATTCTGTGGCCACCCACAGTGATATTTATCGTCCCTGCCTCTCTGCCTCGTCTCTTATAAGAACCGTTTTGTGAAGTTGGTCAACTGTTCCACCTCTTTCAAACACGACGATTGCAATGTCGTCAACGAAACCGATGATTTTTGTCCCTTCAGGTATTGGAAGACGTGAAACCCCGTCATGCATAACATTTCAAAGTAAAGGACCTATCATTGAGCCCTGTAGTACTACGCCGGTGATCGTATATTCATTTGCTCCATTATCTGTCTTGTCGTTTAAGACTCTACGCCGACATTATGTCATAATTTTAATGAAATACCATGGAAGTCGTAAGTCTGTTGAATGCATGTTTAATATCCAGGGTTATTACTAAGCTACTTGATACCCTCTTTCCACCTCTTGCCTTCTATCGCTTTTTTACTGTTTTAACTAGTAAACATCTATTGTTGAAACCATATTGGTGTTCCAATAGCCCGCCTGCTGTTTCTATCGCTGCTTTCAGTCTGTTGCACATAATTGGGTCTAGAACTTTTCCTGCCGGGCTTATCCCCTTTGTGGAGTAGTACCAGAATTGCCTTTTCCATTGATCCGGGAAAATTTCTTCTTTCAAGCAGGCATTGTGCACTTCCACAAACATGTCTGGATACGCTTTGAATGCCTTCTTGAGAGCTATAATGGGGATATCGTTAGGTCCCGGTGACTTATTTTCCCCAAATCTGTTGCATATGTCGATCAAATCGTTTTTAGTGACTAGGAGGATGTTTCGTGGTTCTGTAGATTCATCGTCCCCATAGTATATTTCCGGATATTATGGAAACAGTTCTTTTATTTAAGACTATTAGAATTTTACATTTAGACCTGTGTTAAAGATAAACTCTACGCCAATGCTCCAACAACAATTCATACACTAAAAGAAGATTATACGAAAACGTGATGAAAAATTTCATCAAAACAATGACTATTTGTAAGCAGAGCTGAGAAAGATATTGAGTGAATATTGTACATCATTACTAACCTCAGAGTCTGTACTTTAGACTAAAATAAAAATATCACTACTTTTCTTAAAAATGTTGTTTTTTTTTATTAATTTAAAATGACACCTCTTGTTGGATTACCCTGTATAATGCCAAGGGTATAATGCCAACTCTGAAATGAGCTAGCCTCAGTATATGGACAAATCCAGGTTATCCTGATTCATTTCCTTAGCTGAACATATACATTACCCTAAGCAAGAAGGAATTTGATGTTCGTATTTATACCCAATTCAGGACTTGACTCTGAAAGACTTCAGGAAATAATTAGCTTAACCCCATTTCTCCTGAAAACATTAAAGTAACAGAAACTACAAACTATGTATTTATAAATATCCGACTATGGACTAGATAGTTATAATAAAATATAATACACATGAAATGTGGCCTTTAACAATGTGCCTCTCAGACTGTTTGGAATACATGCTCAAAGGTTCATAAACTAAGAACAGGGACCTACATACCTACTTTGTGGAGCTTCAAATCTCAAAAAGATCACATACATATGATGAATGCTTGTTGGACCGTAAATCAAGTAATAAAGTGAATATTGTAGAAAGGATAAAGCTTGCAATGGTTTTTTTTTTTGTGTAAAAGTTAGTCACTCAAAGCCATCAGGATTAACTAGGAATCGGCAAATCCATTCCAAAGTGTGCATAAATAGCCTGATGACTAACTAATATTACCTAAACCTTAAGATAGCATGCGATAATGCGACTTATGCTATTAGGCAACTCCAACCGAGGCCCTGAAAATAAAACCAGCGGTACCACATACCTAACCACCCATAAGAAATACATAGTTCTTCCTGCATATCCTGTGGGGACTAGCTTTATATGATAGAAAGATGTGAAATTCTGGATAAAAGTCTTTCCTTCTAAGGAAGCGTGGGGAGAATAAAGGGTTTTGAGTCCGAATGACTCACATGTTGAATACTGCACAAATATTTTGAAAATGAAAGAGAATGTACGTGGTATGAACCTAACCACGATAGTGTCCAATCGGTGCAAAATTTCTCAAGAAATTTTTTCGATAATTCTTTTTGAATCATATGTTATGGTATGCGCTCAATCAATCGACAGAAACCCATTCCATCTCAACTCAGTCCATCATAAATGGATGAACTTACCCTTGAACAATTTTGGGTAATATTGCAAAGTTACTTGCAAAGTGCGAATTTTGAAAAGAAATTTCGGTCGAAAGAAGCACCACCTGCAGCTGGTCTACGCAAGTTTGTGATGAAAGTCCATAAGACTGGTTTACTGATTGATAACCGAACATACTCGAGTGATCGGCCTGTGCGCTCAATGGAGAATATTGCAGCTGTTGCCGAAAGTGTTCGCCTAGAGAACCCTAGCATCAGTTGCACTAGCATGAGGAGAATTTTGTACAATGATCTCGGATTATTGGCTACAAGGTCCAATTGACTCAGGAATTGAAGCAGAATGACCATCTGATTCGTTAGCGCTTCTCTGTTTGGGCTTTAGAGCCCAACAATTTTGCTCAAAAAATCATCTTTTCAGATGAGACGCATTTTCATCTCAGCGGCTACGTAAACAAGAGAAATTGTAGCATTTGCGGCTCGAAAAATCGTCATAGATAAGCCAATGCGTCCTGAACGTGTGACTGGTGTGGTTTTTGGAGTGGTGGCATTATTGGCCCATTTTTCTTTCAAGACGACAATGGAAGAAACGTTACAGTCGATGGAGAGCGCTATTGAGAGATGATCACTAAGTTTTTATGGCCAGAAATTAAGGATTTGGATTTGGCTAGCTATGGTTCCAGCAAGATGGGGCTAAATGCCGCACAGGACCAAACATCGATTTATTGCACACTAGGTTCAATAATCGAGTAATCAGTCGTTTAGGTGATATTGCTTGGCCGGCGTGGAGCTGCGGTTTGACGCAGTTGGAGGCTGCATTAAAGATCGATTCAGGCACACGAGAGCAATATTGATCAAGCTATTGAAATAGGGTCCAAAACGATCGAAAATCTATTGAACAATTGGGTTGACAGGATGGCTTCCTGCCAAGCTTCCTGGTAGTCATTTGAATGAAATAAAGCAACAATCTTTAAATAATATTGAACAGTGTTTTTTTATAGCCTTTTTATAAAGCCAACCCACAGATGGCCAACATTTACATAATCATGTTGGGTCCTAGGATACAGAAGTATCTACCGAAAGAAAAAGGTCGATTAACAAGCAAGCAGAAATACAGAATTGGACTTAACAATGGCTAAACACTTGTTGTTGTCGGTATTTGCATCCCGAACACTTAGACAATCCTTCAAGTAGTCAAGTTGACCAGCTGACATCGGCCCACGTGCAGAGTCTGCCGTAATGTATGTATAGCGTAGTCCACATATAGTAACACAGCCCTTCCTGACGGGGCGCTGGACAAGGCATCACCACACGATCTACCCGGCAAGGTCATCAGGGAAGAGGACGTGAAAGAAGGACCCGTCTTATCGATTTTCCCTCTCTTCACTTTCTTCCTCTTAGGCACCTTAGCGGCCCCAGAGTTAACCGCAGGTGAGCTTCCTATTCTGGACGATTCATCACCGCTTACCGCTGTTCGCTACTGAGGTGGAAGAAATGAGTGGGGTCGTGTTCCTTTCGGCTTTTGTTTCAAGTGCCCGGGCCTTAGCCCTCTTTCTTCTTTCATGTCTGCTGTAGGTTTGCAGTAAGCTGCTTTCCAACACTTTCTCTATCGTATCATGGATCTCGAAAAAAAAAACGAGATTAGGGAGTTGAATATGCCGGAAAAGAATATGCGGAAAAGAAGATTAGTCCATGATGGATGGCAGAACAGGGGCAGGTATCTTCTCAGAAGAACTGGAACTAGCCTGTCATATTAATCTGGGGAAATATACCTCAATCTATCAAGCCGAGATGATTGCTCTGTTGCATGCGTTGGATCACCTGAAAGAGGGTCAAGTTGAGAGTAGAAACGTTACCATAGCACTGGACAATCAATCAGTGATTAGACGCATATACCAAACAGATATCAATACATCACTGGCATTGGAATGTGTTCATAAAGTCAATGACTGCTCATCTCGAAATGAGATGACGCTGCTCTGGGTGAGAGGGCACTTAGGGACTGAGGGCAACGAAAAGGCAGAACTATTCGCTGCAATTGGCAAAGGAATGATACAATACCTAATTAGCAACTGGGCCGCGACGGAACACCAGAGAAGGCAGTTGAAAATGGCTATTAAAATGCCAATTGGCACCACTCATAGAGAAGTTCTAAGCTTAGGGCGAAGAACACTGAAATGGGTGGTAGCGTTATCTACAGGTCATGGAAACTTCAGGTAGCACCTAAAGAAGGTGGGTCTTCTGGACGATGACAATTGTGATCTATGCCTCGAGGAAGTCGGGACGGCAGCACATACATATATTGCGTCAATGTCCGGCACTAGCTAGCAGAAGGGAGGTCCTGGGGAGCCATTGGGTAGAAACCCAGAGGATGAACCAGATTTCTTTTAAACAGATGCTAGCGTTGACACGAGGAATCAAAGCCAGAGAGGAACTATGGAGAAATCTAGAGGGACTTTCGGGCTAAGATGAATCGTGGAAGAGAGACGAAAAGGGACCCAAGACTGTGGTCTGGTTTGAAAATTTCTAAAAATATATATACATATACAGACATGATCATTTTAATATTAAACGATTCTTAGAAGAGCCACAACTACATAGTGTGTCACGTGTAGCAGAGAACCATAAGCTATTCACTATTGTCACTATAGTCTCCAGGCAACAGTTTTTGGTGAACTGTATACAAATTTCAGCAGTTTAGTCTCTACTTTTCGGTTCATAAGTACTTCCGTTAAAAGCACAAACCAGTTGTTCAAATAAAAACGGCGGCGCTTAAAACGTATTACTATCGCCGCATTCCAATATCAATATTAGCCTGTTTTAGTTTTCATCAAAAGACGTAAGTAGAGGCGTTACTGGGTGAGAAATGGAGTTTCGAAATTCGGTTAAAAGTCATACAGAGTTGATTGTACATAGTTGCAAATATTTACTTTGAACAAATATATGTACATCTGTTTGTAGTTACACTTTATTTCGTTTTAATGAGAAAAAGGCTATGTTCATCTGTTGAACATACATAATTAAATAGTTGCGCAAATATCCTTATACTGGTGTAATGTGTGGCCAAAATTTTGTTGAACACGGGCTCAATTGTCATTTGAAAGGTACTATGTGCAGTGCAAGGCAAGATTTACAATTAAATTTACTTGTGTGTTTTAAGTTCAAATTTAATTTAATTTTAATGAAATGTAATATAAGACGCATTTTAAAGTACTCAAAGGGAGATGGTTTTCCTCTCTAGCAAAACTCTATTCTTTGTGTGGTCTGAAGGGTTTAAAGAACATCTGGATTCATCTCATCCTCATCCTGATCCTCGTTGTCAATAAAAGGAACATACTGCTAATTGCCATATCCGTAAGGAAAAGCCTTTTCATGACAGTCTTACTCTCGGATGGTTTTCATACGTTTGCCAAACTTTAATAGTCCGACATACTAAATACTGATCCACAAATGATGCCAACACATTTTCTTCTCCGGCTTTACTCATACAATCAGAAGTTTTGTGGCATAAGGTCACCCTGATTGCAGATTCTTTAAGTCAACAAGCTGATAGGTAACGAAATCCAGGTCAGAAGAAACAATTCTTAGGTGACAACCTAACTCCAGCCTAACCAAGTGTAATATTGAATCCAATTACAATATCATGACATCAAGGATTTTATAATGTCACAGAAAACCTTTCTGATAAGTTCTGTGCTATCCTCCAATTCCATTATCCGTCCACTGCAACTTGAAAACTAAAAACAAAAAAATAAAATTAGTATACATATCTCTAAAGTGACCAGATGCTGCTTTCTACTTCGACTTCGGATACCGTGTTTCAATTTGGTGAAAAAGTTTTCTTCATCCCAGTCCAGAGATCCCTGGTGACAAGAAATTGAATATTGTCCTCCCTTCCAAATTGAGTTTACCTCTCGACCACCGTCCCCACATGACAAGTGATGACACCACGAAGTAGGAGTCCTTCCTTCCTTTTTTTTTTCTTTTTTTGTCTATAATGTGAACTAACGGAAGAAACTAACGAAACGGAAACACGTACCTCCATGTGCCACCCCGAAATCCCATTCCTAATTCTTCACCAGTGCACTATGACAGGCATAAGACCAACCACAACCTATCAAACTACTTGCTTCTTTTTGGTATTAATAATTTCATTTTACTTCTACGTCCTTCGGGAAGTTAGTCCTCATCCTGCCACCCTGCTAGTAGTTCTACGATATGTCGTTCATCTTCTGATTGGTCAACATTACTTTTCTCCCCAATTCTCGTATCTTGTCCTTCCATCGCGTAGTCCGTACAGCAGGACTTACTGGAGGCGACGAAGCGAATGAAATAATATAAATTTCAATTCAATAAGTCCTTGCCTCGTTGCCGTCTTACCGCCTACAACTGGCAGCTACTTTGGTCGTGTGTCTTTTCGCGTCCACTTTCTCACACGTATACCTACACACTTGGTGAGACCTGATGCAAGAATAATTCCTTCTCGATAGGAAGTCATTCGTGACTGAATGAGACGAGACATAATTCCATCGGCACTGGCAAAGCGCAAAAGGACACGAAAAGTTTTCTTCTTTCCTCTGCCTTACCATCTGGACATTTCAACATTCCATTTAATTTCATTGAATCAAACAGGACATACCTTTCAAGGGTGTGTGGTGTAGATGCGAAGCGAAACCTTACTCAACTGGAAAGTGATTAGAGAGAAGAATGACTCCTACAGGTCAGATTGCCAGGATGGGAGACAATGTACAATTAAATGATTCATATTTCAATTTGTTGAATTTGGATTACGTGCGGAGATCTAGACCGAAAGGGACGAAAAAAAAAAACACATAACTCGGAACTATTTAATTTGTGGCCAATGAATTATGTATTGGCGTAGATCCAGAGGGATTTAAAACTACTGACAGGTAAACAGATACCGGATTTCAACATGGCCAATGGGAGGATTTGAGTTTGTTTATTTTTCAATCAAATCGGAACGAAATACGGGATAAGTTAGTAAATTAGATTCGGATCGGCTGTGGATGAGGAAATTCGAGTTTAAGTGGGACAAGGATATCTCGCATTTGCCACAAGGATTACGACCTCTTCAATTGAATCAATCAATTTGGTTTCGAAATGACAGTATTCGATTTTATTAGTTACTTAGGTATTTAATTAGTTTCACATTAGAAGATCCTTACTATTAGAGTGAGTGTCCTCTGAAGTTAGTTAAAGTAGATGGGTCAGTCTCCTAAAAGGTTTTATTTGACACATGTGGGGTGAGGAAGTGTAACCATATGAATATGCTATTCTATCTGATTGCAAACAGAGTTATTCACGACAGAAAAAAACCATTTATTTATAAGTAAACGTATAAGAGGATGAAGCATCAACCAAGCCAGCGTACTATCGAGTCTTTTTCCAACTTAAGTGAAATGGTTCCTTTGCATAACCTGATTTGTTAAGGATTCGTCGATCTTTCAAATCTTGCCGAATGAGACTGTCCGGAAACAGATGGACGTGAAAAGACCTTCAAATTCTAGACATCGTGCTTCTCAATACTGTCAATATTATGTACTCTCTGCGAGTAAAATACAGGCTCAATGACTGATATCACGTATACATAAATGTCAATAGCTAGATGTCATCGACAACTATACACATAACAATCTCTAGGCAATAATATGCCATATCGAACCAGAAACGACAAGATATGGCATATGATTGCCTAGAGATTGTATCAGTAAGATCACCACAAAAACGGGCTAGAAGTCAGACACCTTGGATGAAGAGTTACATTCCTGTGTTTTCTCTAGAGGTGCCATATTGACAGGACTTACATGCACTAAGGCCATATAAGGAGACGGTCTACGGATAACTACCCACTGGTTTACTAGTGCAACGAATCAGGTGGTCAGGAAGAAGTTTCGTTGGTTCATTGAGTGTATGTAACGTAGATTCTGACGGAAGATGTCTTTGCAATATTCATGTTCTATCTCGTCTACGTAACGAACCCCATACTTGCCTTTGAACCACTTGACTTCCATTGCAACATGATGATCCTTGGTTGGGTGAATGAATTCTTTCATTGGGTTGAAGGTGGCATAGTGACCCTCGCCAGGTCCAGGGAAGCCGACACAAACCATATCTGCATTCGATTTTCGAAAAAAGGTGGCAGCACCGAATTCCATTTGTCCAGAGTTTCTTCGAAACATGGAAAAGGAAGAACATAGATTGTTAACTGAGCAACATGCAACTATCCACGGGCACAGCTGAAGAAAAGGCCAAAAAGGTGACAACTTTCCTCACCCGAGAATGCGACGTGTTCATGCCACGTAAAGGCAACGGAAATGGGAGAACACCGGTGTACTGGTGGAACGATAGCATTGCTAAGCTGAGAGCAGATCGCCTGAAACTAGGCACCAGCAGCAAGCAAGACAAAGACGAAGAGAAGACTCCGAAGAGATACGCGAAGAATTCCCAAGGAAATGAAAAGAAATTCGGGGAATTTTAAGAGAAGACCTCCAACACACCACTACAAAATAGTCATGGGCGAACCTAAAACTGGGGCTGCAGCTGCTCATAAATATCATAGTCAGCGGGTTATTCCCAGGGAATACTAGGATGCACCCTTCCCAAATCATAATACGGAAACAATACCACCCATCACAACTGCAGAGATCCTGGCATTAGCGGGCTCAATAAAGAGCAATAAGGCCCCCGAAATTAACGGGATCTCAAACTACGTCCTGAAGGAAGCCATCAAAACTAAAGGAATTTGCAGACCTCTACACAACGTGCCTGATAGTAGGAAAGCTTCCTCTGGAATGGAAACGACAAAAGCTGGTACTAAACCCAAAAAGGCGTTAAGCCCCCAGAACAACCGTCGTCGTACAGACTGCTGTGCATGCTAGACACAGTAGGGAAAGTTCTGGAAAGAATTATTCGTGACAGACTTGACGAGTACACCGAAGGAGATAACGTGCTTTAACAACGACAATATATCTTTAGGGAATATATATATCTTTGCGATATTGCACGCGAAGCCATATCTGGGACCAGATGGAAAGGAGGCAAAAAGCAGTACTGAACCGTGGTTACGCTAGACGTCAGGAACGCCTTGAACTTGGACAATTGGAGGTTAGTTATGAGAGCGTTGAGGAATATGCAAGTGCCAAGCTAGCTGCTCCAAATAATCACAAACTATTCTGCAGATAGAACTCTCTTTAACGATACAGACGAAGGGCCGAAAAGACAAAAAAATTGCAGTAGGATTTCCACAGAGATCAGTTCTAGGTTTTACCTAAGAGCAGAACACAGCATCGATTCGAAGACCTTCATAAAGTACCTAGGGGTATTGCTTGATCATAGGCTCAACTTTAGAAAGCACGTAACCCACAGAAGGGCAAGGCCAATCGGACGCAATATCCCGGCTAATGCCAAATTTTGAAGGGCCTGGAATCTGTATCGGGGGCTTGTCTTATCTAAATTAGATATTCTTGTTGCATCTGTCGAGTCCATAGCGGACCTAGATGAAGCAGCATACCAATTGAATGATGTGTTGCTTGCTTCCTTTCACGATAGCTGTGGAAGGTTCCTTGGTGAAATAACCAGCTTCAAAAGAAAGTTAGAGAACTTTTCAATGCTGCTAAAGGCACGAAGAGTTGGGACGAATACAGGTTCGCTAATACAGAATACAACTCAGAACTGAGACGATCTAAACGTGCCACATGAAGGAAATACTGCGAAAACATTGCTGACATTGCCATTAGCGGCACGAATCCACAAGGCACTTGTGAAAGATCATGTTAATTGTGTAGGTTTACTAAAAAAGACCTGCATTACGGACCGTATGGATACTATTAGAACCTTAATTCAGGTTCACTTTTTAGGTTCGTCCACTAGTGTACTTCACACGTACCCAAACGCATCTGAACATAGGGTCTGCATTGCTGGTAGAGTAAATGGTTTATCCGGTAAAATTTTTAGTCCGGATAAGGTCAACTGGGCTGTAGGGTCCTCCAAACCATTTAACAGCAGTTAAGGGCTGGTCACTAGTCATCGACAATCTCCTAGTCGATCTACAGAGATTAGGCTACATCGCCATTGGTTACGCAGATGACTTGGCGATTTTTATCAGTAGTAAACACAGTACGACCATTTCTGGTGTCATGCAATGTGCTTTGCTATACGGTCTACAATAGTGCAGTAAAGAAGGACTATCCATCAATCCTTGTAAAACCATTCTAGTACCTTTTACAAGAAGAAGACTGGTCAATCTAGGACCTATCACGATTAAAGGCACCACTTTAGTCTATTCCAGTGAGGTTAAATATCTCGGTGTCATCCTTGATAAGCGGCTTAGCTGGAATTCTCATATCAAGTCTGCCATTGAGCACGCCACTAGGACCATATGGGCCAGTAGACGCCTATACGGCAGAACTTGGGGTCTAAGTCCAAAAATGATACATTAGTTATATACTATGATGGTAAGGCCCATTATCACATACGCGGCTATTGTTTGGTGGTCGAAATTTCTTGAACAGACAACGGCAACGAAGCTTCAGAAGCTTCAAAGAATTGCATGCCTCGACATTACGGGTGCTATCCGCACCTGCACTACGGCAGCCTTAGAAGCAGTTGTTGGGCTCTCTCCCTTACAAATCTTCATTAGGAAGACGGTCCCACGGCGACCATGTGGGACACCTGGAAATTCTAGACTCGATTTCCAAAAAAGACATGTTTTGCAGTATCCCCGACATCATGGTCAGAGAGTACTGTTTCGGTAGGTTATTTGAGGTAGAAATATTGGACCGTGCAAACTGGTCTAATGGTGTTCCGACACTGGACCGCAGAGGTCTGATCTGGTACACAGGCGCATTAAAGATGGAAAATGGAGATGGAGCTGGCGTCTTTGGACCCAATACCAAAGTCTCGATACCTATGGGAATGTGTCCCACTTTTTTCCAGGCTGAACTCCATGCCATTGAGATCTGCGGTAAGATAAACCTGGATACAGGTATTAAAGGCGCTAAGATATACATAAGTATATCTTTTCAGATAGCCAGGCAGCACTTAAAGCGCTATCGTCCAATTTAATGGACATATCAGTCAAACGATGCACTACAATCTCTTGCCAGACACAATAGGGTGAAACTTGGTTGGGTCCCTGGTCATCAAGGAATTGTAGGTCACGAATAGGCAGATTAACTAGTTAGGGTTGCCTCAGAATCTGCGTTCACAGTACTTGAAAATTACTGTGGTGTTACCTGGGCTGCCGCCACAGGGCTGATTAATACTTGCGAACACAAACTTCGTTTGATCCACTGGGAAAATGCCTCGGGGATAAGACAATCCAAGCGATTAATCAGACCTATTTCCTACAAGGAAATCCTTAATTTAGATACTTTCTCACAGCTCACTGCGGCCTGCGATATCACCTTAACAAGCTCAATCAATGCTAAAAAAAAACACCGGAGGCACAATCTTTCAAAAATTTGGAAGGTGCCAAAATGGGTGTAGCGGTAAATGAGGGCAATACCAAGTATGTGCTGTCAACAAGAAGGGACACGCAACATCGATGAATTGGACAGAACGTCGCAATCGACAGCTATAACTTTGAGATAGTAAGGGACTTTGTCTACCTCGGCTCTGTTATCAATTCTAAAAACAACATCTCAGCAGAAATTAAACGAAGAATAACTCTCCAATCGCTATTTTTCGCTGGCTATCCCGAACAACTAAGGAGAGTCTGTAAAAGACCTCAATCATCCCAGTCCTGCTTTATAGCGCTGAAGCTTGGACTCTGTCTAAAGCGGATGAAGAGAAAAATTCTTCGTAAATTATTTGGGTTGACAGGCTTTGGAGGAGGAGATTCCCTCTAACCTTTTATTATCTGAAACCAGTTCACAGTAACCTTGTTTATGGATGCGAAATATGTAATGAGATTGAGATAGAACCGGATAATCTTCTGGCATTTCTAAGCACATCATTCAATAGCATGAACCAAATACATGTACTTCTATGATGCTATGATTAAATTGGCTTATATCAACGTCCATGTACACATAATCCACATAAGACTGTAAAATTAAATACATATCTAACTTTTCAATTTTAAATTAATTTAAATTATTTTCCTAATCAAAAAGTTAAGTATTTAAAATTTCTAGGAAAGCAATTATAGGAAGATATTTTCCAATTTCATTCATTAAGCTCCGTAATGACTTTATTACAGCGAATCTCAATTGTTGCTGCAGAAATTCTATAGAACAATGTATACGTCCTGTGATAGTGCCACCCTTCGTCCTTAGTCTGCACTATAACTCATTTAAGGTATTCTCTGTGAAATTTCATAAAATCTCCACTGGAATCCCTTTCGTGAGTCTGGGACACACAAAAGGGTTGATTTTTTTCTTTTTTCTCTGCTATCATCTCTTGTTTAGTCCGTTGTTTGAATATCCGTTACGATAACCAAGTAAATAACTTGTCCAATGCATACGTTGAACTCTATGCTGCTCTACATCCTGATTGAATCGCTCCCTTTCTCATTAGTGCTAACAAAAAAGAAACTTATTTTCTAAGGTTACCTCTTATCCCATGATTAGTGGCAAATGACGAGATTTAGTAGCAAATCGAGCGTCCATCGAGGGTGCTTGAACAGCTCAAGGGAAATGACTAACCCGAATCGGAAACAGTTCATGCTTATCTGACCAATATATTGGCACCGGACATGAATAGACCTGGAAGTATGGGGAAGTGAAATGAAAAATTCAATGTTGGTAGGAATTTTCTATTTTCTTTTAGCTAAGCTGTCGGTTGTATTTGGATGCGTGTTGCGAGGACGAAAAGTCGGATTAACGCTTACAGGAGGATGATTAGTAAGTGAGCTTAGAGTTGTTAAAAGGTTTTCAAGCAAACCATGTCTTAGGACTTTAACTATTTATAAATTGTTAATTAAAACTTTGTTCAATACAGTGAAAGGAAACGTTTGTGAATTTCAAAGGTACGTTCGTTTTAATTGCTAGATGGCTGTGTATGGCATAACTTTACTTATTCTACCAGGCAGTATCTAGGATTAATCGATTTAACAAGCCATGTGTGAAGATGGTTCTACTAACTTGATAGCTTTCGACAACATTTTAATTGGTTTCCTTTTGAGATGCATTTTCATGTCACTCAATTATACTCAGTACGGAAATTTGTTCTTAAAAATTCTATTGTGGATGCAAAACAAATTTCTTTCACAAGAAAAAATGAAGGAATACATGCAAATCTAATAACAAAAAACAGGAAGGATAGGGGATTTTACAAACCACATACACACATACGTCTAACGCAATATAACTGCTTACTTAGGTGACTATACAATTTAAAGAGAATTTGGGCCTCAACCAACATCATTCTCAAGTTAGCCCAGTTGGGTTGGGTTGGGTGGTTTTCCCCCCTCAGTAGAGACGCACTTAGAGTTCAAGACGCAAAAAAGGTCCATTGTAATACCACCATGGAAAAACCAGATTACCAGCACCAAGGATCTACATGGAGACTTCCCAGATGGGACAGGAGGCAGGGCAACCAGTTTCGGTGTAAGCCCGTGCCTAAGATGTATGGTTCGCTGTTTAGTTATTAAACCAGTTTGACCCGGCGACAAAACTTTTTATGTTGCCTAGTCTAGTCTGGCTAGATCGTTTAGATCTTCGAAGAAGTACTCGCCTAAGTTTTTTCTTCTCAAGACCGATAAAACAGGACAACTGCATAGAAGATGTGTCATGATTTCCTCCTTTTACTTGTCTCTACAGCTTTTGTATTCAATTCGCTAAGGGGGCATCAAGCCTTCTAGCATATCTGCCTACCAGGCAGTACCCTTTGAGAACGCGAGGGCGCGAGTCTTCTGGTTTTCCTACAATCCAGCAATGGCCAGTTTTGTTTAAAAGAGAGACATGTACTGATATTGTTCCACCTACTGTTTGCCATACTCATAGCTGTGGTATCTATATAATTGGAATTTTATCGATTTTATAGGGAGGTCCCGGTCAGCACCCTCCTTAGCTAGCTCGTCCGCTCTGCAATTGCCTGGAATGTCCCTGTGGACTGGAACCCAGCACAGGGATACGTCTCATCTGACAGCGATCTCATTAAGAGACCTTCTGGTTAGACTGGGGTGCTGTCTAACCACTAGGCACCATAGTGGGTCTATCGCACCCCTAAGAAACCTTTATGATCAGAAACCTAAACCAATTCGCCCCTACATTTAATTTCCCGTTAGGACCTAAATATGGCCTCAATTTTGTTCAATAAACTAACTCTCTCTATATTGTTAAAAAAGTATCTTCCGAGGTACTTTATTCTACTCCGAGCCATGGATTGATATTCTCAGAGTAGATGAGTAATATCCTCTGTGATATGTATGTATGTGTCCATGTTCATTAAACCTAATCTCATGGGGTGTTTCCTCAGATGGCAATGACCAGAGTGTATCCCTATCGCTGTTCTTAACTTTTATCTGCTGAGTTTTATTAATTCTTCAGATTTTTCAACAAGGCCTTGGAAACCCTGTGTTCTTATAAGTTTGACCATCTTAAGCCGCCGTATTGATGATTTTATCATTTACCACGAGCTCTGCTCCTTTTTTGGCCAGTATGTCGGTAGCCAACATAATCTTACTCGTTTCTGCGAACATAATGCCCTAATCATTATGCAACAACTCCTGACTTGTTTAGATTTAGTGAGGTAGGACTCTAAAGCCTTTATTGCAGTCTGACTCTCAATGTAGATGGCGACAATCTTGTTTGATATTGATTCCATCTCAAGTAGTTCCGCCGCTTTGAGTACAGTCGGAACCTCTGCCTAAAACACACTAAATGTGTCGGGAAGTCTCAATGCCACATGTAGGTCTATATTTTTTGCCTGACGCCGTATCCTTACTAGTTTTGGAAACATCTGTATAAATTGAAATTTCGTTATTGATCGAAACTTTTTACTTTTGCGCATCCTTCCTATCACAGTACATTACTTCGTAGGGTGTATCGAAGTCGAGCGTACCAAGCCTTTCATCCGTTTCGTCAGGGATGTTCGGGAATGATCCCTTAAGAGTAGAGCTATGTATGTCCCATACAGCTGGTTTTGAAGAGTCCTGCGTTAGTGAGACGAAGCGCACTGTTACCTGCTTTAAATTTTATTTGTAGATTCAGTAGTAAAAGATACATAAATGACGTGGGCGTACTCATAGAACACCAGTGACGGCAATGCGGGCTGTTCTATAATGTAATGTATAGTCAGTGCATCATTGTCGGTATCAGGCCCCACTTTTATTCCGGTGTCTGCTTGCAAATGAAGAGAGCATTGTGAGCCTTATGAATTATTACCTGAACGTTAAGTGTCTAGTTTAGCTTTCTATCTAGTACCGTACCAAGATGCTTTGTGCGATCCGAGAGGGAAAGCTCCACGCCAGCAAACTAGGCAGTATGAAGGGTGAAATTTTATATTTCCTGCTAAACAGTACTAGTTCTATTTTTTCGGGATGGAGTCCGCACTTTTCAGTCCATCTTCCAAGCCTGTTAAGGGCTGATTCCAACATATCACTGAATGTATTTAAGAATATATCCTGAACTAAGATCACCACATCACTCGCGTAAGCAGTGACGCTAAAACCCTGCTTTGCATAGATCTTTCTCCTCTCCTGGAGCCTTCTGGAGCATAGCTGGTAGAATGCCGTCAGGGCCCAGCACTTTCAAAGGAGCGAAAAACATTATAGTCCAACGTAGCTTCTTCCATGTGATGAGATGATTTAACTGTTCCTCTATTGACAATCTGACATTATTAGAAAATACATTATTTGTCGAAACAGTTGGTGTGCCACTTCCTGGGAAGTGAGCTTCGAGTAATGTTTCTTAAACTTCCTCACTACTTTCTGCCCACGATCTGTCAGATTTTCTAATGAAGCTGGGAACTGCCGCGTCTTTTGCCATCATTTTGCGGAGTCTAGAAGCTTCAGTACTATCTGCGATCGATTCACAGAATAGATTTCCAGGATAGCCTGCACGATACAAGCTTCGCTGATGAATCGACTTTGAGGTGGGTCAACATTTTGTCGTAGCTAGCATGCTGTTCGTACACCTCAATATTCGCGAAAGGACATGGAGGTCTCCTGAGCAGTCAACCGAGATTACACTGACATCGATGCAAGGATCTGTACTAGTATGATGAATGTTCAAACGTTGCAAAGACTAAGACTACTAGCTTGTTGAAGCCAAGGTAAGGTTGCGGATATCCAGAACATCGCAAAAGCATGGAAATACTTTGAGGTTGGAGTGTCCCTTAATCTCTCAAAAAGTCCTTTGCTGTCAGCATCAAGTCAAAAAACGATCAGGGATCCCACGTCTGTAATGTGTTCTCTAGACCACGACAATTCGACGAATAATGTCGACCATCAATTGCAGGAAACCAAGAGACATAAAATGCGGCGCTGCAGAGAATAACCAATTGACGCCGGTGATATTGATATAATCAGTCGGTCCCATCTTGGAATTTTAGAGCCTTTCATGCTGTCAACAAACAAAGTACCATCCAATGTCTAGGAAAAAAATGTCGCTCTTCAAAGCCTGGAATCAACTCCACGGCTGACACCCTAGTGAATATTCGACCCATGCGCACCCTTTAACATCGATGATACTTCCTATTGACAAAGCAAATGAGATTAAAACTCCTTAAACTCCAAAAACTCGAAAGACTCCAAAGTACTACCACTTGAGCCGAGTATTAGACAATAAGCAGGACATCAGAACATATATTGAGGACCCTCGAACAAAAACTTCTTTGTCGAATATTTGCTCCTGTTTGGGAGTAGGGTGAATGAAACCGCAAACAGCCATATTGAGCGACAACAATGCTTCAGCCAAGAGGGTCTGTAAGTCCTAGCCCCCAGATTCGAGAGACGACAAAGAAGTTCAACACTTTGGCTACTTACTTAGGTGGCGCTACAGTCCGGGTGGCCCTGGGCCTCAACCAACAAGCCTCTCCAGCCAGCTCGATCTTTAGCCAGCTGCCTCCAGTTTCGCACACCAAGTTGGTTGAGGCGCCTTTCCACTTGAGCGCGCCACCTTAGACGAGGTCTTCCTCTACTGTGTCGTCCCTTTGGGTTGGATTGGAGATTTGTCATTGTACTCAAACGTTGTACCATCTTAGTCGTTGTATTAGAACTCTTCTGACTAGGTTGATGTCGCTATATAACTCGTACAACTCATAATTGTATCTTCTTCTCCAATCTCCGTCTGTGCAGATGGCACCAAAAATCAACTAAGGTATTTTTCTCTCATAACAACCGAGAGCGGCCTCATCCATTCTTGATATAGTCCATGCCACTGCGCCGTAAAGCAGGACTGGGATGATCAGGGTCTTATATAGGGATACTTTAGTTGTTCAAGAGAAGGCTTTGCTACACAGTTGCCTTTTTAGCCCGATGCAGCGATTGGCAAGAGTTAATCTTCGTTTGATCTCAGCGCTGGTGTCATTGTCTCTGGCCGCTTGGTCTAAAAAATTGAACGCAACGTATGTATTCCGGACTAACAAGGATAGAAGGCTCCCCTCTCTAGGGCAGAACACAGAAGCTCGTTAAACAAGTAAGCAGCTCCTTTTCTCCAAACCCGCTTACTTAATGCAACATAATCTAGTGTTCCATCGAGATCACATATCCTGTATGTAATGTGATGGAATGGGATCCTTACTACGAGTAATCCGGTGCCCGAAAACTCCAGAATTTCATTACGCCTCCCTTCCACTATGAAATGATGATTGTTGCGATTTAAACACTCCAACCAATCATGCCGACAGTAAGTTCTACAAGGCTTTGTCCACAGTAACTTCAAACTTGCAGTAGGTTTCGTTTTCTAGATTTGAATTTCAAAGGGGGATCTAATGTGGAGATATGATTGTGAACCGACAGCAAGCCAATGGGTTGGTGAAGATTCCAGAGTTCTCGTTATGATTCGCATGGTATTGTTAAGTTGTACATCTACTATTAAAGAGCTATTCATCTTGGAGACCAGTATCAAAGCGAAGTCCTTAGTTTACCAGCTGATTTCGCGAGGTGAGCTCGGTAGTCCAATGCTCTATATGTGATTTTGAATCAGAGTCGTTGAAATTAACTCTTTGTTTGTAAAATGGCAATTTGGTGCTCAACAAACCTTTGCCTTCGTCATGCTTGGATACAGACCCCATTATCTAAAGTATGCATTTAACACACAAGGACATTGTTCAAAATACTTTTGATTACTGTGACATTGTGGTATTGGATGGCTATAGCATTGTCATCAAGAAGCTTTCTTGACAAGTATGGTAGTATGTCGTAGATATTAAGGTTGAAGAAGGTTAGTGTCAATACCGAACCTTGCGGTAGTCCATTGTTAAGTTAGTTTCCTGTCACTTTGGTCATCATTGGGGAAGGCTTGCTACTTTCATTACGACTCCATTCTATTACTAGGCACCAGTTGAGTTCATTTCCGACTGAGTATAGTTTTTAGGAGCTTTTAGTGTAGGCTATGTGTCCATACCAAGTCGTAAGCTGCTGTAAAACCAATAAACGTCACTGATGTTAAGGCAAGTGACAAGTAGCTGATCGATGTAGATGCAACTAGCTCGAAAATTAACTTATTCAATGAAAACCTTAACGTGGTTCTATTGAAAATGACTCAATCTAGTAGCTTGCAACATGAACTCAGAAGGGCAAGGGTTTATTTGCCTGTTATCCGGGTTTTAGGAGAGTTATTATTTTTGTTTCCTCAAACGATTTTGAAAGTACTCCGGTTTCTAATATTTTTGAAAATGATGACTCCAGCCAGTGAGTGAGTGAAGTCAAGGCCTTTCGTTGCAGTTTGTTACTTATCGAAGCGACTTTTGTTAAGTGCTCTGAGTAGTTCATCTGCAATTTTCGGATCATCATCATCACTCAAACAATCAAGTGCTCTCTGCGCTCCATCCAGGAAAGTATTCTTTCCTCTATCCATGTGTTATATGGTTTTTAGCAGTAGATAGTAATTGCATATCTTCGGCAGGATATAACGAGTAAAGCTGTCTAATTCCTTGGACGACTAAGGAGGTATCTAAGTACAGAACGGCATGAGTGGGATTTGAATGTCGCTTCTAATTGTCGGTATTGGCCATTTGTCGCATAAGGTTATCAAAACCCAGAACTGGAAAGTACTTCTTTTAAACGGAAGAGTTTAAGGCAACAATTAATCTTCTTAAGAATATGGCTGACATTTTTATTACTCAAGTATTTACTTAATTTGGAAACGAGTTCACTTTAGTTTGAAACTAAAGTTCAAATGTTGAAAGGGGTGTTTAGAGCAATACAACGCATACTGGAGAATGCTCCTAAGTAGCTGGGGTAAATCATTCTCCAGAGTTTGCCGAAGTCCGCCTCAAAAATCAAAAATTACCTATTCCAAACAACAACCTTTTTTGACGTTTAGTGCATTCAGAAAAACTCATATTTCATCCCTTTTAGCAATGGTAAAGTTCCTTGCAGGACGAGGTGATAAATCAATCTTCAAAAAAATACTTTAATGCTCCACTCATACAATGTTAAACTTCCTGATTCCCCCAAACAATGTCCGAACTTCAAGTATTTAGTTTCATTGGAAAACTTATAAAAGTTTCGTTGTCCGCATTCGTTATCCTTCACATTGCTGGATGTTGCAAGGAATTCCAGATAACATTTTCTACCGAAACTAGTGATGCAATTTTGATTTAATTTTCATTGAAACTATAGACTACACACATAAGGATGTATTCGCTCTGTTGTATCGCTTCCGGATATCAGAACTGAGGGTATACGCAAGACTTCCTTTTGCAAGACGACTGTACTCAATGAGATACCAAAATAAACACAAGTGCACTACATTATAACAAGTGAACGTTTTCTGGCAACTTTTCTATCCTCAGGGTATTCAAGCAGAGACTCTCTCTCTCTGTCTCTGCTCCTTGCTGTTCCTTGCATATCGTCCAAAATTTTAGTGAAAACTGTAATATTACACTGATGGGAGAATTCCCATGAACATTTCTAAATATATTACCAGGATGTGGATTGAATTTTTTCCAACAACCAGTAATAGCTGCTCTGCATACTTAGTGCACTTTGATCCTGATCTCATTCCGTTAAGTAATGTATGTGTACAATTGTCACGCTGTATGCTGTGTCGTGTCGTTTCGTTTCGTTGGCAATGGAGTACCTGTGCTGAGGGTGGTAATTTTTCAATGGAGATGTGCAGTTGTGCAAGTAAATGGCATTAAATTTCGCTTGGGGACACGAAGGGGTAACAGGATAAATTTCCTTAATGCAACAGTCTTGTGAAATATGTACCTTTCAAGTTTTTAAACGGAATTACTTCATTTACGTGTAAAGGAAAAATTGAGATTATACATTGGTGCGATACACTAAACACTATGAAATATGGATACCCTGCTGATAGTATTTTCATGGAAACAAATGGTTCAATAGTCTTTCAAGGTTACACTGATATTTTTCATTCAAAAAACTACTATTCTCTGAAATAAATGCGTGACTATATTTCACATTTATGTTAAGTTATATCAGTGGATGGTCTGCCAAAAACTGTAGAGTGATTAGCTTAATTAATCTTAAGGATATACAGAAGATCAACAATTCGTCTGGCGTAGATAAGATACATATGTATACCACAACTTTTTGCAGAGATAGAGGTTCATCAACACACTTCTGAAAGTACATGTCTTGTCGACTTCAGAGTCTATCAGAATCAAGGAGAAGAGTTGGAGTCTTTGCCTCTTGCCTTTTCCTTTGCTTTAGCTCGTCAAAGAGGTCAAACTAGATCTAGACAACGTAAAGCCGTCAGAAATATCTTTCTCTTTTCAGAACCGGACTAATACTCTTTAGCAGGAAATACAAGATACCACCCTTCAAATTGTCTACGGTTGCTGGAGTGGAGCTTTCTCTCTCAGATCGTGCAAGATATCTTGGTTCGGTACTAGGTAGAAGGCTAAACTAGACACTTAACGTTCAGGAAATAATCCGTAAGGCTCACAATGATCTCTTTATTTGCAAGAGGACAGAGGGAAAAATGGATAAAACCGGCAATGATGCATTGGCTATATATTAGGGTACTTACACTCATTCTTACATATGGAGCTCTTGCTTGCTGAAAGGGTACAAGAAGAATACACGGGATATTTTGACCAGGGTACAAAGAACAGCCTGCATTGCCGTCACTGGTGTTCTATGAGTACGCCCACGGTATTTATGTATCTTTTACCACTGGATCTACAAATAAAATTTAAAGCAAGTAACAGTGCGCTTCGTTTCACTACCGAAAGGCTCTTCAAAACAAGCTGTATGGGACATAGCTCTACTCTTAAGGGATAATTCCCCAACACCCCTGAGAAAGCGGATGACAGTCTTGGTACACTTTACTTCGATGCACCCTACGAAGTAATGTACCCAGATAGGAAAGATTGGCAAAGGAAGGAAGTTTCGATCGAAAACGAAATCCCAATATATACGGATGGTTCCTAAACTAGTAAGGATACAGGGTCAGGCAAGAAATATAGACCTACATGTGGCTCTGAAACTTCATCAGGACACATGCAGTGTGTTCCAGGTAGTGGTTCTGGCTGTACTCGAAGCTGCAGAACTACTTGAGATTGAATCAATATCCAAAAAGAATATCGCTAAAGGCGCTAGAGTCTTACTTCATTGTATCTGAACTAGTCAGGAGTTGCCGCACAATGCTTAGGGCATTATGATCGCAGAACCGAGTCAGATTATTTTGGGTTCCTGGACACTGTGATAGAGAGGGTAACGAAAGTGCCAATGTACTTGCCACGAATGGAGCAGAGTTTCCGGTAAGTGATATACTTGAAGGCATTAGACCACCAATGGCCGTGGCTAAGAGAATTATTCTCGAAAAAATCATCAATATGGCCGACCTAAAGTGGTCAAACTTAGAAAGGCACAGGGTTTCGAAGGCTTTATGGCCTAAGTTAAATCGAAAAAAAAATCTGGAAAATTGATAAAACTAAGCAGATCACTCTCTGGTCATTACCTTCTGAGGAAGCATGCCATGAGATGAGGCTTAAAAAACCGAAGGTATTGTGATGACCTACATGTCGGAGAGGATATAACTCATATGTATACTATGTGAATGTCAAATACTATTATTAGAGTAAAGTACTTCGGAAAATACTTTTTTAACAATCTGGACGAGGTTGGTTCACTGACCAAAATTGAGGACATAATTGGATTCTGTAGGGAAATTAAATATATGGGCGAATTGGTTTTAGGTTTCCTACCGTGAAGGTTCCATGGGGATCGCTATGGGCCCACTATGGCGTCTAACTATAACCTATAACCTAGGGCACTGCTCGTGATTATGTCTTGTCCAGAAGCTCGTAAACGCCGTATTTTAAACCGTCATCTTTTTCCTGCGGGTGCAAGAATGCATATCAGGTTACTGTTGGCGAATTTAGCCTTTCTGCAGATTGTTATGAGCCGTTCGTTCACAAGTCTGAAACTCAAGTTCTCTTGGCTAAGTCTGTCACCAATAACAAAACCGCTTCAAAATAGGAGCTGCTTCTGTGTCGGTATTACTTAATCGTCGTACGTTGTAGATATCGCAGTTTTGCGTCCTCCTTTTGCCTGACCCATTCCATTACACTTCTTGGATGGATGCCTGCTTTATTGCGGTCGGCTAGTTGCTCGGATACAGGCGATTTGTAAAACGACTTAACATGCCACTTGCAGAATCCAAAGTCATTGTCCTTATAACATTTGCACGGGTCGTCAAGAGTTACATCATCTTTATCGGAGGCTGGTGGTGGGTTTGTGACTAATGGTTTTTTTTTCATAAAAGCCTCAGTCTTGAAAGATCCTTATTGACCTGAACTCCGAATACGTCGAAGTAACTCAAATAAGGCATCCGCCAGTCTGGCTATGGACTGCACCGTGAATACCATTTGCGGAATTCTTTCGCTGCACATCCTTCTTCTTAGAACTTTTTGCTAGAAATGTGAGATACATGTTACTGTCAATCAGGTTAACAAGGGATACCTTCCCTGACACATGTCATTGCCGAAGTGGGAATATCCAGCTCTACGTGTACATCCAGAGTTAGTAACCCAACAAATACAACACAATGATATATCACTTACTACTGTCTTACGCAATAAGTCTTCTAGAATCTGGTGGTGTCCTAATTTAGCTGATAAACATTATTAAGCTCGTCCTTAAAATGCATATCTGCTCATAGACCCATTACATTCCGTTTTTTCTGTTTCCCTTCTTCTCTCGTCCGCACACCGATTTACCATTTAGCAAATTTTTTATTAGGTACATCCTTTTTTAAAACAATTCCTTTCTCATTTAACTAATGGTCTTCTAATGTCATAACCTTTCATTTAAACAATAAGCTAAGTAACCCCCTTAGGACTCCCATCATCAACCACATTAATCACACTACGTACTACTTTAGGGTCGGACAAAAAAAAAAACCAAAAAAAAAAATGTTGTCCTTCATCCATTTCGTCAATTACGTGCGTATTTTCAAATTGACTTGAAATATTTAAAGCATTCAGTAAATCATTATTCCTGAACTTATTGCGCAAGTAGTAGTCATCATCGTTTTTATGATGGCCTTCCCATCCACGGAACACGGATACGTTTTTGCTTTGGCCAAAGTTATCGCCTGTTGAAGTGAACCAGAACCGCCTTAAAGTTTGTTTCCATACCTAATGGTCAAAAAAACAAAAAAAAAAAAAAAAGATTTCCGTCTTCATATTTTCCTTGCACACGGTCTCCTTTCATATTTCTTGGATGAATGATGGCATTAAGTTTTTCCTGGATTTCCTTTTCTCCTCGTTATCCTTCATTCATTGTTCATGACATGAAATTGTGTGAATTTTTCTATTATATCTCTACGTGATTAGAGCTCTTTCATGGTCTTTTCGTGGCGTACACTTTGAGCGTATATATGTATGTATGTATCTTGGCAGCACTGCTGCGATAGAATAGAGAGCGACAGGACGACACACAGGATGATGAGAGGAGAGTAGAGTTTTGCTGGAAAATTGAAATAAAATTCACGTTCCTTTGGAATTATTAAGGAATTACTAATAAACGGGAGACATGCAAAGGAGATGTTTCCTCGTCGTCGTTCTGGTCGTCATCGTTATCGTATTCGTCCTTGTATAGTCATATTCAGTATTTTCATTGTGCGCTGTTTTATGAAGGATGTGTTGAGGTGGGGGTTTCATCGTGGGCCCTGCTGGTAAATTACTAAATGCGCCTTAGTAAAGCGGTCTTTCGAATGATCTTATAAATAAGAAAGGATGCGTGTTCTCTTCATTGTCTGTTTAAAAAAAACATTCACTGTGAAATCACGCGAAAAGAAGATAATTTTCATCCAGAATTAACTGGTAAGGAGCAGACAAGACTTGATAAAATAATTACTAACCCCTTTTTCGTTGCACAAACGGAGGAAGCCTTTGTTGGCATTTGAAGGGCAAAATTAATTGATTAATTATTTGGCTTCAGCCGGCGGTG
Organism: Xylota sylvarum; assembly: GCA_905220385.1. Lineage (NCBI taxonomy): Eukaryota > Metazoa > Arthropoda > Insecta > Diptera > Syrphidae > Xylota > Xylota sylvarum. The sequence continues at coordinate 52,651,661 of LR999958.1, forward strand.
GCATTTATATAAAATTAATCAATTCGAAGTTTAAGATCCAAATGAAGGTGTAAAGGTAACCTTTACTGAAGTGAAAGCACTCGTTTTCTAATGGCGACCAGCCCACATTTTGTCAGTTACCTTTATAAAGATCATGTCATACACTTTAAGGAATCGTACATTAGCATTGAATTCAAGTACTTTGTGCTATATTTATAGTAATTACAGTATTAGAAAAACTGCGTGGTCTGTCAAGGTATCAGATGAAAGCTATACTGAGGACAAGGAATAAAGAGCACTAAAGCACTAAGGATTTACAGCGCCCCAATATTTTCCTTTCAGTAAACTCCAGGTCCAGGAAAACCATAATTCTTAATAAAAGAACTGTCCCAAGGTCAATCCAACTCTCACAGTTCCATTTCGAGAAATCCAAACTAGACGCACTAGACGCATTGCTAGTAGAGTAAATAGTTTTTCCGGTAAAATTTTCAGTCCGGATAAGGTTTAAGGTCTTTTTCCAGCGCTTCTACAGAAAGTAATCGATCGCATCCTGCCATGTTTGATTAATTTATATAGAGCAAGAGAATGAAGAAGCATTCCACTCCAAGCAAAAAGATCTGAGTGCCTTGACATCGAGGGCGCATTCGATAGGTTAGGTTAGCTTAGGTAGATGGGTGCCTTGTGACAGTGTCACTGCTCACTTAAACCACAGTTCGGGTCCATTGTGCCCAATCATTTAACCCTGGAAATATTTAAAGTCCGCTATTGGAACCATCCAGATAATGATATGAATCTCAGGAGGTCCGTCAGCTCTACGTTACCCAAGTCCTCCAAATCCGAGAAGAAGTAACTGCCAAGAGCCCTCATTCTTCTGACGGATAGGGCAGGACAGTCCCACAGCAACGAACCAACGAACTGACTCAATTTCTTCTTCGTCCCTGCAGCTTCTACAGAAATCATTATGTAGTACACCGAGTCGCTCCGCGTGGACGCCAATGACACAATGACCAGTAATTATCCCTGAAACGACCCGTGCTTTATAACACTCAGTTTCACCAGAGAAGTTGATCTCTTCTTGCTGATGTCCGGCCATAGGGCCCTGGTGGTTGCGCATGTTTCCAGATGAACCCAGCGACTATTTGCTCGACCGATGGCTTCATCCTCTATTTTCTTCCGTAAGGAACTGATTGGGATTACTACAAAAGGGAGAACCAGCGATAAGTGCAGCGCCGACCCTTTCCTAACAAGTTCGTCAGCCCTTTCGTTTCCTATGATATCCATATGCCCTGGCATCCAACAGATGGTTACCGCATTAGCTCTAGATATCTCATTCAAGAGCGATTTGCAGATCTTCACAAGCCTTGCATTCGATAACACTGACTACAATAGCAAAAGTAATCAGTAGTAGAGATGTCGAGGATTTGACCGATGAATGGATAAGGGCCATGCTTGAGAGTCGAAGAAATGCCATTGTCTGTGGCTGCAGTTACTGGCTATCTCAAAGAGGGTTCCTTTCACCCCTATGTCACTGACTCATGAGTAATCGAAAATCTTCTACATAGTCAATCTACAGAGATCAGGCTACATCGTCATTATTAGTGGTAAATACAGCACAACCATCACTATCCGTTTTAGAATGCTGCAGCAAAGAAGGACTATCCATCAATATTTGCCAAATCATTCTAGTGCCCTTTACAACACATTAGTCTATTCCAGCTTAACTGGAATTCTCATGTCTAGTCGGAGAGTGCCACTAGGGTCATGTGGACCAGTCGCCTTTACCGCAAAACTTGGAATCTGAATCCAAAAATGATACATTATATGTATAGTGAGGCTCATTATTACATACCCAACCATAGTTTGATAGCCGAAAGATCTTGAACGGGCAACGCCAACTAAGCTTCAGAAGTTGCAGAGAATTGCCTGTCCCGGTATCACAGGTATCATACGTACCTGCCCTACGACAGCTGTTGTAAGGCTCAAACCCCGACATATCTTTAGTAGTAAGACGGCCGCTAAATGCGCTATTTAACTGCAGCTATAACAATTATAAACCAAGTGACCATGGGACACCTGAAAATTCTTGACTCAATTCCGACACCATGGTATACTGTTTTGGTGGGTTATTTGAGGTAGAAATATTGGACCGTGCAAAATAGTCTAATGGTGTTTAGGCACTTGATTCTAAAAGTCTGGTTCCTAGACGGATCGAAGATGGAATCTGGTGTCTTTGGACCCAACACCAAAGTATCGATGCCAATGGGAATGTGCCCCACCGTTTTCCAGGCTGAATTACTTGCCATTGAGATCTGCGCTAGGATAAACCTTAGTATAGCTATTAAGGGCGCTAGGATATATGTATATCATTTCAAATAGCCAGGCAGCACTTAAAACGCTGTCGTCCAATTTAATGGACCCTAGTTCAGTTAACCTCTGCTGCGATGCACTACAATCTCTTGCCAGATATTACAGGGTGAAACTAGGGTGGGTTCCTGGTCATCAAGGAACTAGAGGCAATGAATCTGGAAATGAACTAGCAAGGGCTCTCTCTGAATTTGCGTTCATAGGATATGAGCTTTGCTGTGGCGTCATGCCCAGCACTACATTGATTTTTAATAGATGAATTTTCCATCATGAATATGTTCATCAGTGGAGTTGAGAAATTTTGCTTCTAATGTTATACTATCCTTCATTAGGATACCCCACTTAGGATAACTTAAACCTTATGTATGTACATATCTTTTAGGTCGCAGTGTCAGCCGAATGGGTAAGGGTCTAAGGGTCTTTTATAAAAAAAAATAGTTTTCTCTTCCTCCGTCCTTCGCTGACATTATTCTGCCGCCCAAGCACTACATGTTTGTAAGATACAACCTTTCTGGCTTCACTTTCAACAAATAGATTCAAGGAAAAATGGCAGAGTCAGACTTCCATGGCAGCAGAGGAAGTTCGTTAAGGCACACTTACATTAGTCGTTATAGCTTACATTAGTCTTAGAGGCTGGGGGTCCCGGAGAGAAATCAATTGCTCCAGTGTACCAATATGGAACTTTGTCTTAAGATTCTGATGAATTTTCTACGGAATTGTCAAGGAATACCCAACGGCAGCGAGTATTCAGCTCTTTAGTAAAAATAGCGATACACATGATGTGACTGTTTTAAACCATTTTAGAAAGTCATGCGCAAGCTTTTCTAGTTAGGGAACAAGAACTGTTTTGGGGCTATAGGACTATAGGGCAAAGCAATACTACAATTCGAAATCCTAGTCAACCGAATACTCAATATATCTATACTTTTTGGTGGAGCACAAACAACTACCGTCGGATATAGGCAGACTGGAGACGATGCGGGACAGGAAGTCGATGAAATGGTGGATGTAAGAATACTACTTTCTGCGTAATTTCTATTAGATATATATGCTAATAGATACTGGATGATTTAAGACCTGTTTCCACAAGTTTAAGTATAGAGTTCAACCTGTATGGATGCAGACAAAGCAAGCAAGTCGTTCCACCACAAAACCCCTCAGTTCAATTAGCTTTACCTACTATACATATACTAAAAACTTTTGAGAGACCAGCCGACATTCACATTCGCAGTACTATATCCACAGCTTACACCAAAAGAAAAAGTGTCGAGACGGCTCTGCACTGTGTTAATCAAGAAATCGTTAAATGATAAAGAATATACTTCAGCTGCATTCTTAGACATTGAATAAGTATTTAACAATCTCGGAAAGAGCCAGATATCTAGGCCTCGTACTTGACAAAAAACTGAACTGGAGGCCTAACAATAATGAAAGAATCAAGAAAGTTACTATTGCTTTCTATACCTATACATGCAGTAAAATGTTTGGAATAAACTGGGGACTATGGATACTATGGATGTATACGTCTCTACGGACAAAGTTATCCTTCTGTACTTTGCTGAGATACTGATTCGCTTTTTGAGAGATAATCTTGTGATCTCCACCTCTTGGAGGTACAGCCCTTACTGTTTAACCTCAGTTACAGCATTAGTTGAGGATCCTCTTGATCCAGGTTGGCTTATCTGTTACATCCTTAAATCGGCTCCCACTTTTCATGTTTTTAAACAGTATATAAAAGCAGTCCTCCACAGCTTATATAGGGATACATACAAGACGTGCTTAATGGGTTTTGTAGATCCCCTCTCTAGATTACTGTAGGAGCCGCAGCGCCTGCAGAAAATTACATTTTTCACCCTTTTCCGAGTCTGTGTCTGAAAGCACGATTGAGATGTGATCATCTTCGATGCGTAGCCTGTAGACTCGTTTCTCTAAGAAAAAAAAAACGAAATGGTTGGTGGCACAGATAAATTGGTAGGAAAAGGATTGTTCATAGCATAACTTGTTTTACTAAAACTCTGGATACGACAGTCCCTACCAAGCCATATGATAGAGCTCTGAAGGGACTTACTTCACTTCCAGTTTTCCACCCTTTCAAAAAACCCCGGCCATAATTCTATGGCACAGTACTCGATGGAATCGAATTTCTTAATTTAAGAAGACAGAAGAGGGAGATCCACAGTGCGAAATCACGGCAACTGCGGAAAAATTGGATAAATTGCGCTTGGGGTTTGTAGAGTCCTTAGAACCCACAAGCAGTTGCAGAAGACAAGAACGTTGGACTGATAGCATTTGCAGTACGCACATACATACATATACTTGTATGGGACCATGACCATTTGTCCCCATTCTGGCAAAGGGTTAAAAATATGTTTTCATTTCCAATTACTGTTCCATTGTTTGCTTGAAATTTTCACTACACAGAAGAGAAAGAAAAGAAAATCCCAAACGATCGTTATGCAACAATAGCATCCTGTTAGAAAAGAAGGACAAAAATCCCATCGACGGTGTTGCACCAGCAATCAGATCCACAGGCCAAAGACCATGAGTTTCCTCTCTAACCGACTTTACGTGCTTAGAATCGATTTCAAATTAATACATACATAGACCAATCCCTATACAAGCTCTTACTGCATCATGTACACAGGTATACATATGTATGTATGTAGTTTAAGCTGACAGCTATCCTGCCCCCCTCGTAGACAGATAAGTGTCGTTTGCCGACATTTTGCCAAAGTGGAAAGTTATTATATGACTTCATTTGTGACATAACTGCCTTTTGATATACTCCTACATATGTATACAATACCGTTGCTAGAGGCTACCATTCTATACCACTTCACCCGCTTCCAGATATGGCGTGCTCGAAAATTATCCATAGAATGACTGAAAATTTGTTCACACTCTTGCATTGTACTAGCTCTATGGCATAGACTTATGTATATGTACATGTGTGATAGCAATTTGAGACGAGAAAGAAAATGGAAGAAGGTCCTGTGACGAGATTTGACCTTTCAACTCTGCTGGGGATTAGCACTCTGTGGCACGTTCACGTTTTAAGAAATTGAAAAGAAAACTTCCATTCACTCTCGGCACAACAATGGAAGCATTTTCTACTCTCCGCCGCCGGAGAAGGAAGTTCATTATTGTTGGTTGCCTGTCGACGACACCCACCCCACCCATCCTCTATCTGTATATAGACTAGTGCACATACAGTACGAGTACAGCAAGTCCTCCGGGAGAGACGGACACTAAAAATTAAAGGAGCTGTATGTTTCCTAGGACAACTGATGCTGGTCCTGTTTTACTTTTCTGCACGCTTCACTCTGCCATTGAATTGATTTCGTTTGGGGAGCAACTTACCCGTATACAGGATAAAGTTAAAGAACACACATTCATATATCTTGACGTTTGCTTAGACGAGTAATATTCTGACACCATGATGCATAGAGAAACTAAAAATCTACGCATTCTTGGATGTTTATTGTACTCGTACTTGTACAGACAATGGAGATTTACTCCTTCAGATTACGATTTGGACCGTCCTTGTCCTTGTGCGTGTGGTTGTGTCTGACATTATACAGTAAAATGAGGCCGCTGCAATTCATGACAGAAATGAACAAGTAGGTTTTCCAAGTTCAGTTCCATGTTGTAATGGGGTAGCTATATGGTAAAAGTACATACTTCAAGGAACCCCTCGGGGTAACATTGACTTGGTTAACACTAAGTAGCTTGCTGTCAGTGTATAAATTAACTTGTGTTCCTTAAATATTATTAATTACCAACACCGCTACGAAATGAAGGTTTCCCTAGGCGTAGTTTGATTAGGTACTTTGACATTTCATCACAGCCATAATGGGTTACATTAGTAAGTGTCAAAACTATTCTGAAATGTAACTACCGAGCTGTTTTTCCCTCCTCTATCATTATGGAAAGAAACGAGCTACTTAGCTTGAGTAAGATCCTATTAGCTTACCACCCACATTTGGTCTTAACAATGATGTTTTGCGTTTCGAAAACTTCATTGGATTCGGAAGATGAACATTTTCTAAGTATACTATATAGGTAGGCTGCAAGCGCCCTCTAGCTAGACGTATGAATGAAGATCCTTGAAAAAATTCCGCTGCTATATTCACCTGCTCAGATGCATATTGATCTTATGGCGGAAAGAATCAATCTCTATCGCTTTATCAAAGTTGTTTTTCCGAATCGCATCTATTGAGATAACCCCCAAATCTGTCAAATGGGGTAGGAGTCGGAATTCTCGGTCCCAATCATAAATTGTCTGCACACGGAGTATGGCCGCCAGTCTCAGTGGTTAGTGATTCATGATTGACCAGTCTACTCGATGGAGTGTCCTTAATGACACAATTGACAATTCAACAAAAAAACTAAGTGTGAAGATAGAACTAAACCAAAATCCAACAAGGTTGGTGGACATTACCTGACCACCTGCAGATCGAGGTATTCAAAGCAGCTGGAGATGACTTCTGGCAGAACATACACCAACTGAATTTTAAAATTTGGTAAAAGGGTATATGCCTTATAAATGGAATCCAAACATAGTTTGACCAGTTCACCAGCCTATCCTCCCTTCTATTAAAAAATCTGGAATGACTGATTGACGTCCACAATAGAACAATTTTGGACAGCAGTCTCCTATCGGTATCCTAACTCGCTTATGACAATGAAAAATCGGTAGAGACTGCCCTAAACTCGTTGGCATCATTGGAATCATTGAGAAATCTTTTGAGAACTAGGGTTTCACTATGATGTCTTTCCTCGATATTTATGGAGCTTTCAACAATGTCAAAAGAGAAGCTAGATCTGCGGCAGTTCTTAACCTGAAAGTTGACAACTATCTTTGCTATTGGATTGAGCAGGTTTAGGTTTTAGGTAAGGTGGCTATCCCTGGTAGGATACACTTGGACCAAGATCCATTATATTCCCACACAACCCGGTCACTCATGGAACCATTTAGATTTTTGGATGTGCATACAGATTTTATTGATATCCGAATCGGCATTATCTTCAAGCTCCTCAAAGAAGTACATATTTCCCCAGAATTTACTTTCTTGACGTTGACAACGCAGGGCAGCTGCAGAGAAGACGAAACGGTGATGCTTCCTCTTCTTCATCCATACAGCTGTAGCGGAAGTCATTGGCCGGGATTTCAAGACTAAGGGCGTACCTACCTTAAGTACAATGACCCGTCAATAGTCCGACCAGGGTACTTATGCATGGTCTGCTGATGAGTAGCAGACTTGCTATCCTACGTTTGCACGACTGTAGGCACATCTGCCTGGCATGATATCAAGGTTACGCCATTTTACATTTGCCTGATGCCGAGCTAATGCAGAGATATTGTATCTTGCCGTTTCGATGGGTAGATGAATCCTCGCCCTTAGCAGTCGAGAGCTCCTGTTTGGTGCTCCTTTTGGCTAGTTTGTCAGCTTCGTAATTTCCTGGGACGATGCGGTTACTACCGGGGCTCTTGGTCAGCTGGAAGATTTAGTAATCCGGTCTTGTAGGAAATTACTGCCAGTACCATATATCAAATAAATAGCTTTATGGGAGAAAATGTTCGGAAATATCAGAACATAACGAAGAAAGTTTTTTTAGTCCAAGAATGTGGACATTTTCGAAAAATTTTAATAGACCCAACAACGCGTAGGTTTCATGTTCTGGATATCAGATACATACATATAACTGCTTTTCAATAAAAAACCGATGAAAAGATTGAAATAGTGCGTACTATAATGTTTATAATAATTCTCATATGATTCTTTGCAGGTGGGTTTCAGAAAAGCAAGAATCAAAAAGTAGGAAATTAAAAAGAATATGTAGACTCTTCCAACAAGAGGTGTCATTTTAAACTAGCAGAAAAACGCAAAATTTTTATGAAAAGTGATGATATTTCTCATTTCATTTAAAGTACAAACTCTGAGGTTAGTAACGGAGCATAATATTTGCCAAATATCCGCTTTGATTCTGCACACAAATAGTCATTCTTTTGATGAATTTTTACATCACATTTTAGCATAATTGCGGCTATATTTCGCAATTACATTCTACTCTTTTAAACTACATGTATCCTCCGGATATGGAGAATATTTCTCCCCTCTGATTTTAGCTGAAGTATCTTCATTGAAAGCTGCGTTGGTAGCCACAATTAGGGCTGATATTACAGTGACTTCGACATGTTTGGTGCATCCGATGAATGTGTTTTTATTCCAGTGTCCAGTCTCGGACGCCGTGCTGCTAACGCTACTGGTCGGTCGAGCCCACTTACCACCACCTGCTTATCCTGAACTTTGCGCTTCACTAGTGCTGCTGTTCTTACTTCTGGGTGACCAGGAACCCAGCACAAAGTGAGATTACACTTATTCGATATCTCATTCAGAGATGCGCGACCAATTGTTGTCGGTGAAAATGGCGATGTTCGCACTCTCGATACCAATCTCATCGACAGGTAGGTAGATAGGTAGAACAGGCAGTCAGCGGCTTCACGAATAGCCATAAACTCCACTTGTAATACACTGCAATAGTCTGTTAGACATGGTTACGCCAAGGGAGACTGTAAAAAGTCCAGCTCCCTATGACTCTCTTGCAAGCGTAGGTATAGTACCGCAGCGGCTTTCCTAATACGTTCATGTATGTTTAGTTTCATGTCAGTTTCCTGTCTAATTTGCATAAGACCCATCTGTTTGGATTGTTTGAAGAAACTTAGGTAAATTCCTCTCATATTTGATGGTGTTATCTCTGAAATTCGATGTCTTTTAGTAAAACGAATTAGTTCCGTTTTCGTCGGATAGGCACTAAGTCCGCAGCTATCTGTCCACATTACCTGATTTTAAGAGCTATTTCCATGAGATCGCGTAGTGTTTCTGGGTGTTTCCGACTGACTGCTATAACAATGCCATCTGATAAGCTATAACTTTGAATCCTTTCTTTTCTAAGGTAAGGAGTAATTCGTTTATCGTGAGGAGCCGCAGTTGTGGTGATAGTGCCCATCTCGTGGTGTGCCGCGTTGAACTGATATACTGGACTTGCAATGGACAAGTTCTGAATAAATCACCCTATTGACTAGTATCTGGTTGATCTAGTGACTTATCCCAGCATCGATCCTCATGGCTCTGGTTTTATGTTGTTGAATGCCCCTTCTATGGCTAGGAAGACTACCATTGTGAGTTCTTTGTTGGCCAGCGATTTTTGAATGGTCTCGACAAGAGAATATAGTGCTGTTTGAACTAATTTACCTTTATTTACCTTCGATCTCGAAAGCATTCTTAAGTTGATATTATTACGGATGTAGATATCGACCAGCCTTTCCAATGTCTTCAATAGGAAGGACGATAGACTGATGGGTCTGAAATGTTTTGGTGTGGTGTACGTGGCTTTCACGGTCTTCAGTATAAAGACCACTTTCACTTCTCTCCAAAGCTTTGGTATGCAAGCGTTGTCTAGACAATATCGGATTAGTTTTATCAACCAGAGACAGAGAGTGCCATATGCCTGTTGCATTGCTCCTGAGATGATTCCATCCGAACCTGCCGAGTTGTATGTAAGCAAGCTATGTATATATTATATTTCTTCAAAGATCTTACCGGTCTAGCCAGACTCGATTCAACCAAATTTAAGAGGTTTGTCTCTCAGTAAGATTCCCTAACCGGGGAATCATATGTTTTCTGCATGGGTTCACACCGTAGCCCTGCCTCTCGTCCCATATGGGAAGTCTTCATGGAGGTTCTGGTACTAGTTGTCCTGTTCTCCATAGTAATATCACAATGGACCTTCTTTTGGTCTAAATGCGTCCCAGCTGAGTGAGGAACAACCCAACTCAACCCAACCTATGGTAAACGTATACAGACGTTTGCGAGACGAGAGACTGTGTACAAAATTGTTAGTCATTTTGGAATTCAAGCTTTTAACCTCCTAGTCAACTCCGTCTTACGTCAACCTTCGGCTTATTTTATCTCAGTCACCACGTCCTACTATTACTTTCATCAGAGACTCATGCTGGCAGTCTGAGTCACAACGATGAAATCAACAAGTGAAGTCTTTATTTATTGTCATGCTTGCCAATTATAAATTCCAATTATCTAAAACAACATCCCAACTGTCCCAAAAGTTACAAAACTTTATTCGCAACAAAAACCGCCAATCGGACAATTACATAAATTCAAAATTTCTGTCCTGCCCTTCATATCTTACAAGCAGAGCGAATGTGCCCCATGGGTAGCAAAATGTTTTATTTTCCCCAACACCAACGTCGTAACATCAATCAAGTAACTCCGCAGTCCTCTTAACATAACAGTGATAAACAACCCTTCCTAATTCCACAGAGATAAGAATATATTTCATCCAGCGCCTCCGGCGGTATCTTCGTATGCCACACTGCCAATTAAACCCCAACACTCATGTCACATTAGTTCTATGCCAATTTGTCAATGGCACTCCAAAAGCAGGAGCAGCAAAGCAAAAAAAAAAAAAGAAAAAAACTACGATAATCCAACATTCGACCTCGAAAACTTTCCTCATATCGATGTTTGCTCGATTTAATCCATTCCCCCGCTCGTTCATCAAAACGTCAGCACAAACTATTAATACTGTTCCATTCCCTACCCTACAGCAATACGAGAACTACTACAACATCAGGCAGCAACGGTGTGGTAGCGACAAGGACAAGAATTCATATCCAGCTCATTTTTCCCAATTCCATGGAACTCATTCACCCCCCTCAGATCAGCAGAAACTTCCTTCAGAAGTAGATTCGTGAACTGTTCAACTCAGAGCAGCTGTACACAACTCCAACTATCGGATTGATGTGTAGCAATAGCAAAATAGAATCTGAAAAGGGTAATCAATAATCATGTCAGTAGTAGATACAGAACGTTCCCCAGTCCCCCTGTTCAACACGTCGCTGAATCAAGTCCATGGACTTGACTGTGCCATAGACCGAGCTCGGAGCAGAGTAGAATTGATAACACTGTGCAACCATAGTTTATGGCCAACATAAATTTAATTCTCATTTCAACTAAAAACTTCCACAGATACATCGCCGCAATACAATTTCTACCCACACCCACAGTTTGCATAGGAGTCGGAGATGCAAGCCAGTCCCGACCAATTTTCGCTGGAAACAATAAATGCCGGCAACAGATCCTGCTCATGGGTAACAACACCCAATAAAACGCTCGTAAAAATTGCAATAAAAAAAAATATATATACGCCATCTTCGTCTTGTTATTTGGCCAAATGATTCGTCCTTGATATAGACGTATAGAATCGAAGAAAATCCGTATACCTACCTATACTCCCAAAATAGCTCATCCTGCGGCACTTCCACCACGCATAGACGGCGGCGGCGGCGGCGATGGCTTCTTCATATGCGACTCTGCTATTTATAGTTAAGTGGTAAGCCATACCTACACCGATTGGGATATGTTTAAGGACGAAAAATTTGCTGTCGTCAGCCGATCACAGCGGGACAATAAATCTCACCGCAGGTGTTGAACAGGAGAACTTCCCTTAAGATACTTTCCTTGTGCAGTCGCGTGCTACATATCTAAGGTATTTGGCTCGTTTTTTTGACTGTGTATCTCCCGATCCCGGATGTCAATAACATCTGATTTTAGATATAAGTAAATTCCTGGGTAAAGTTTCGAGAACGTTAATACACTCACAGTCGACGTCAGGGAAATATTAAGCGAATTGCGGATATTTAAATTTGTTTCACCGGGGGGCTCAGGATGGGGAGCCAAAAGCAACTCAAGTGGATTATGAGGTAATTTTTTGCAATTGCAAAAATATGTTCCAGATGTGTGTCAAGCAGACTAGGGGGGCGGGATAAGTTTTGTTTTCTCTTCAATTGGAAATCCATCCATGGGGTGGGGAATTCTTTTGATCTTATTGGATTTGTTGAAGTATCTTAAATATTGTGTGCGTGCCGATGTGGCGGAGGGGCACTTTGGAGAAGTGTTTTCGGAAAAGGATAATTGAAATGTTTAAGGGAATTGGGGGAGATCGACTTGTGATATGTATGTATGTGTTTCAGTATTTGGTATCTTGATTGATTTATTCAACCCCTTCAAGGCCGTTGCTTTGGCAGGGCTCTAATAGGCTTCGATTTTATGAATATGGGTCGAAAGATTTAAATAGAAGACGACTGATGTTCAGACATAATCGAAACATGGCTGGGTAGTCGAACGGAGACAACAACCTTGTGTAAATGAATTTAATGCAATATATGTTATGTAAATACATAAGTGAATGGGTGTTGTGGTGTATGAGCAATCATATTTTTTTATCTGATACATAGAAGTAATGTGAGTTCAAAATTTTAGATACTGCAAGAAGATGTAATTCAATCAATTAAGTACCTTTGTCTCAAAAGACTGTAGACTGTAGACTGTAGATCAAACCCAGATGAAGGAATAAACGGCTATCGGAATGAGCGCTGAAAATAAACCAAAGATGGATAGTGGAGAGAAGATATATTTACGGTGCAGGGAGTCGGATCTAAAGTACCGGCGGTTGAGAGTGAGCGAGCAGGCTCGGAATCGTCGATATACAACAACTGCAATATTACAACAGTGGAAGACTTGGCTGAAGGAATCCCTTCAAAAAGAAATCGCACGTCCAATGCCAACAGTCGCCAAGAATGGACTTTCCGATTGATCGAAAGGGCAACGAAAAGAAGAAGATGGAGAAAAGTCGTGTCAGTAAAATGTTTAAGAACATCAAAGCTCGGCAGTTGAATGCGGCTCCCATAGAGCTAGAAAACAAAACTCCACAAGAGGCAGCGCAGGTTGACTCCAGCGACTGGAATACTGGCAACCTTAAATTACGCAACATAAAGGATATCATCGAGGGACTAGCAAACTACGTCAAACACAGGAACAACGTCCATCATAAAATAAAAAGGATGATAAGGCAAATCAGACTACCATTAGCAGACCTAGAGGGAAAATCTTAGGCGTCCTTAACGAAAAAACCAGCATCGCAACAAGAAGGGAAATCACAGGAGCAGACTACTGTCAAAAATCACCAAAAGGAAAGCAGGAGTCGAACCCATACCGAAAGACACAAGGCAAAGAGTCTAAAGAGACAGAGATCAGATACCACCGTGATATCAACAGTAGTGGATAAATTGTATGCAGATATCCTGCGAAAGATGAAAAACGACGTAAGCCTCTGTCGAAGAGCAAAATGCTCAAAATTCTTGAGAGTACTGTGTCTACTGGGTCTTCGATAGTATTCGCAAAGCAGGAATATGAATGTGTGGTAACTATCCATCGCAGGAGGTGATGAGAGAAAAAGAAGATACATTTATGTAGGTAAAAGTTTGAGTCGTATATATTTACAGCTGTTACGCAAGAAGACAACATCCTGTAATTATTGCCGGAAACTTTAGCGCGTGGGCTACAGACTGGGGTAGCAGATCGACAAGGTCAGACCTTATTAGAAGCCTTTTCGTGCCTTGAAATTGACTTAGCCAACATATGTAGGTAACACTAGCACGTTCCACAAAAACGGTGGACACTCGATTATCGACATCACCTTTGCAAGTAGTTCGCTGATTAGAAAAGTTAAATAGCATGTCAGTGAACACTGCACTCATAGTGACCACCAAGCAGTAATTTACGAGATAGCATCAAAAAGAGATACTTATTCCAACAAACCGATAGACCGATAGGTGTTTTGATGAAGAACTCCTTAGTGAAATAATTCATGAACAGAGAGCTTCAAGCAAGTCCAGAGGATGAAAAAGCTACGCTTGATAACCTACGTCAAAGAGACGTGCGATGCTTCAATGGCAAGAAAAATACAGAAAAGTAGGTATTACAACCCAGTCTTTCGATGGAGCAATCATATTGCGGATCTTCGAGCAAAGTGTCTTTGAGCTAGAAGGGAAAGCTAGCTGTCGTTCGGAAGACCAGACTACGAGGTTAAAAAAGAAGAAGATAAACAGCAGAAAAAATAATTTCGCGATGAAATAAAAAAAAGTAGGAGAGCGAAACTTCTGTAGAAGTCACCTCCTGTGTATATTCCCTGCACTCGCCAGCATCAGAAAGGCTATATTAGGTGAATACCTTTTCAATAATCCAAACGATTTCAACAACGCTTGCACGGCTAAGGTTAGCTCCTTCATACAAAGGAGTGGATGGTTCCCAGAATAAGAGGGTGATGCACCCACCTTATACATCGGCAGCACAATGGACATTCTCTGGTCTAAGTGCATTTACCATTGAAGGCCAGTTTTAACCAACCAACCAAGAGAACACGTTTCAGGTCTCTATTGGACGAGGCTGACAGAACGCCATGGGGCTCGGCGTACAGGATAGTAATGTCAAAAATCAAGGGTCACAAGTCGCCACAAGAGAAATGCCCTGAAGTTAGTCCTAGAGGGCTAGTCCTATTGCCAAAACAGGACAAAATTGCGGTGAGCCATCGTCTTATCATCCAATCTGTCTGCTTGTTACAATGGGGAAGATTGCTTGAACGCCTAGTATTCATTAACTGAATCAGAAGTTCTTATTAGTAGCGTAAAATAAGAGAGGCCATGAAAGTCAAGGTGTGGATTTATACTACATATATAGTACACTCCAAAAGATGCACTAAATACCTCGGCGTTATAGGTAAGCATCAAATATTTGCTCAGCGCTCACCAGAATGCTGCCAAATGTTAAGCGCTCAAGAAAGGTCGGGAGAATACTACAGTCTAGAGCAGTGAGCTTAACAGTGCTCTACGCATCCCCAGTTTAGTCAAAGGTACTAAAATTTACACAATATCGTCTGCGGATAAACAGTGTCTATAGACTAACCGCACTTCGAACTATATCGGCCTATAGGAAAATTTCGGATGAAGCGACGTACGTTATCGCAGATATGAGATTGCAATCACAGACAATAACGTATGTGTAGTATGGTAAACCCGTCCTGCGAAGTAATATCTGACGGTGGTCGCGCGGAGCGAAGGTCTGAACTAGTAGAGGTTAGATTTAGTCAGTACAAATAACGTGTAACTTGGAACGCGGTGTCTAGAGAAGGTTTCAAATAAAAAGAAAGACTGTAGACTGTTGACTGTTGACTGTACATTTTAAGACTGTAGGACCATAGAAAAGACTTTTGAAGACTTAATATCTGAGAATCACATTTCACATCGTGGAACTCCTCAAGGGTGAGTACTTCTACTCTACTTTGAAAAGTAGTTTTCAACCAGTCACTACTTAAAATTGAAAGGATTGGATGCTAAATTGTTGATTACGTAGATGACGTTCCTTTCTTAATATCAGATAAATGTCCAAAGAAGAAACCGACAGTTGTTTCTGGGCAAGTGTGCCGCTCTTACAAATTAGGAAGACTACTGTAGGCGAATACCACTTTAATGATCAGACTTATTTTTATAACGCCTACATGGCACAGATAAATGTGATCTCCACCAAATGGAAACTATTTCAGAAGTAGATGGAGGGCTCAACCGGCATCTTCTTTATAGCTGTCAAAAGGACCTCTTTCTGGTGTTAAACACTTATTCGAAGCGCAAGAAGCTGTTTCGATTTCTATTTTGACTGAAAATCCCATGTCCCCCTGTTTTTTTTTTTTTTTTTGTTGAGAAACTCTTTAAGGAACACTCTGTCGCAATAGGTCTAATTAAGTACCAGGAAGCAAAACCCAGTATTAGCCATTTCACTGAAATTTCTTTGACTTTCGAAGACAGAAACGAACTACCATATATCATCGCTGAAGATCTGCTATCTGATCTGAACAAAGGCAGGATAATCTCAAAAGAAATAATTCGAAGTATTGTTGGTTTCTCAGCAAGCGTCGCAGACAGTGGTGTGTCTTAAGCCAAGCACACTAAAGTGATCAGCAAAAGGAAAAAGTCCCTTAAAGATCGTCTACAGTCTTTTCTACTGAGAGACAGTAACTTGATTTACAAAGGTTTGGGAATAGTCTGTCTGCATTTTGAAAAGCCATGCCACACGCAATTGTGTTCGTAAGAAACCCAATCGTCAATAGAGGCCCTGACAAAGGACGCGAAAACCCAACACAGGTTTAGGCCCTAAGAAATCATCCTCTACTCATCGAAGATCTCATTTCTCGCAATTCCAGTATAACCTGGAATCCATCCAAGAGTAAATGAGTTCAGTCTTACGACCAAATTCAAAGTATACGTTTTGAACATTTTGCAGGGTTGAGCAAGACAGAAAGATACCTAGTGAATAATGAAACCTAGTGTTGTCGGTCTTCATGGAGACACTAGCACCGGATATCCATGGAACAAGGGTCGCACAAGGACAGAAAAACTTCAGTGCGGATGAAACCAAAAGTCAGCGAGTCTAAGACGGTAGATTGGGGGATCGATCTCGGTAAAGCTCCCGTCCAGCTCCTTTCTTTCTTTGAAGTTTAGTGCAAAACTTAGTCACATACTTTCACGAGAATACTTTTTACCAAACAACCGACGCAAAACCTAGAAAAGGCCACAAGCTAGAAAAAGCCATATAAATCCAGAGGACTTTTATGATTGATAATTCCAAAATTGACAAAAGCACCCTTACACTGCCAGAAAATAGATTAGATACCTTGAATTCCTTTTACTTGACATGCTTTGTCCAAAGAAGTTTCGTATGATCGCAGATATTTCTCTTCATCTGGATAGCGACCGCCGTTTAGCTTTGACTAAGTCAGTCTTCTCACAATCCTCATACTCAACCTAGGTTTTCAAAGAATTGACCAAAAGCTCATTCCTAGTGCCACATTCATCGACCATGTCTAAAGCTATCTGTGCCTTAGCACATGCAGTCTAGTCATGACTCGGCACAGTAAGGTTAAAATAAGGTAACATTATCCGCGTATGTCTGAGCGTAGACTTTGAAACTATTGAGAGTCAACTACCATCCACCATAGTAGGGAAGACCGAATTCCACATTGCCGATACCAATGCCTCATCTAAGCTGGTAGGTATGCATATTCCATTTCCAAATCTGCGTACATAAATCTCGACCTGTCCCTTCATATATACTATCTTCTTGAATACTTCATGAATAGGTCCAAGGTCCAAGATGTCTCCATTTCTACCTATCGGAAAGTTGGTACTATACGTACCTCTGTCTCTAATAAATTAGATACACTTACAAACTTAACCTTCTTCATGATGATGGAGGTAAAAAAAAACTGTTTGACACGCAACTGGAAACACCCAAGATAAACCAACGCACAGCCAAACATTTCCGTTCCCAACGAATCTCTTCTAATCATCAACAACGGAAGTGGATAATTTATTTCCTTCTAAACTTTCCATTATCTTGGCGATAAGACATCCCAAAACATTATCAACTCTTCAAAAGAAAAAAAAAAGGAATTAAGTTTGCATTGCTGCGTCATTAATTCTCGAACCCCTTCATCCAAAAAAAAAATTGTTGAAGGAATAGTTTTATTCCTGCAACGCCTTTGTTTTAGATGTCGCCAACGCGTATTCCTCCTACAAGGACTCCGCCGAGAGAGAGTACTGTGTGTCACCAGCATGGCTGCTACTTATTACAGATCAATCTCAATTAAAAAATCAATTTATTTTAAGCTTAAGTTCGCAAACTTTCATGTCATTATAAGTTTCTCAATTACTCGATTATTTTTGGAGGACTGAATTTTTATTTTTTATTTTTTTTTGGTTGCCCGTTCGGTCTTGCTCGGCGCTGGCACTGAGTTTGCTTTTAATTTGACCTTTACATAAGCCGGGGCCAGCGCAGCTTCTACGTCTCTATCCGTCGAACGTATTGAAATTAATTGATTTCCCCCGAAATGAACGATAAACGAGGAAAATGTCGATGGTAAGGAAAACAAAATTGAATTTGATTTGCCGGAAGAGAAATATCATTTGCACTTAGTGCTGATGAAAAGGAAATAACGGGAAAAAAGGATAAGTAATGGGTAACCGAAAATATACACGCCAGGCTAAGTTGTCCCGAATAAAAGAAACTTTGATTGCACTTTCGTTAGTGTACAGCTATGGATACAGCCAAGGATAAGGCTACGGCTGTTTGGCTGGTTAGGAGTGTCACTCGTGGAGATGCACTTGAACTAAAAGTAACTGATGTTGACATTTGCCTGACTGATTGATTTGACGGTGACGGAAAGGATATGTATCTTTTGACGTAAATCACGGTCTGTTTTTAGAATTTTGCAATGGATCCCAGCCGCTGTGCCAATCTGTCGGTATACAACGCCAGTTCCTATTTATTTTTGGTTCTATGGTGCTTCCAGTAGGCTCTGTCTGGAATTCGCATTCCAAAACTCCTTTCAAATACAAGCATCGGGTTTATGTCATCAGTTACCGTCGATCCTCTTATGGCCTCCCATCGAAAAAGTATCGACACGTGCCCATGTGGGTACGATGACCATGGTCGTACTGCCTTCAGTTCTACAGCAGTTTTGTGCTGCAGTGCAAATCCAGCGAAATGAAACTGAGCATGATCTCCACTGCCGATGCAATTCTGTATTTTTTTAAGGTTAGAAATCTGCTATTGCTTCTTAAGTGCCTTCCACCATACTAGTTCATAAGTAAGAATGGATCTTATAATCCCCGTGTACAGCCAGTATACCACCGTTGGTTTGAAGCTCCACGAATTACTGAACGCCTTTATACAAGAGTATAAAGCTACGCTTACTTTCATGATCCGTTCATCAATGTTGTCCGCCCAGTTTAATTTGGAATCCAGAATTACGCCCAGATATCGCGCCGACCTCGTGAGTCCGGGTTCAACGCCTCTAGTCTTGGGATGTCTAAAGGTACGGATCGATCTCTTCCTAGTGTAGAGCACTAGGTCCGATTTAGACGGGATAACTCCCAGTCGTCCACTAGTTGTAATGCGAAAGGGCCAGGATGACTATATTATCAGTACAGGTCTACTCATTAAAGCCATTTTCCCTCAATCTTACCAAGATCTCGTCAACCACGATAAGCCATATTGGAGAGTTCCTCTGCAAAGCCTCTTCCATAGATAGTTGTATCTCCCAGTATTGATGCAGAGTCCTGTGTGTAGTTTTGTCCTGCGTAAGCTGTCCATCCTTGAAGCGGAGGGATCTTTCTATGGTTGACTATGGTCGATTGGAGATCTGTGGCTACCGATCGGCAACGGATGTATGCATGTTGTGATTTGGATATGCAGTTATCGCCAATCATACTTCTTATATATACATCTGTTCGAATTTCAAATGTTTTCAATAGAAAGAACGATAGATCGATTAGTCTGAAGCCCTTTGAGATCCTGTGACTTGATTTTCCAGCCTTGGAAATGAATATGACACGTACATCTTGCCATGCTTTCAAAGCATAACCTAGCTTAAGCCAGCTTATAGAAATTACTTGAGCCATGGAATGACGATATTTTCTGACTCGAGCACATCAAAGGCCAAATGCTATCCACTCCTTTAGCCTGATTTGATAGTTCGGAAGAACTGATTCTGCATTGCACATTGCACCGCTTGTTTCCAGCGTCACACGGCACAGCTGGATTACTCAAGCTCAGAGCTGAAGAGATGGTGAGTCGCGACTTGAAATTCGTTGGTCTCTTTCAGGATTTGTAAAAATTTGGACGGTCGTTTATCTCCCGGGTCGGAATTCACACTGGTACGAGCCAATTAGTGTTTCGCATAAAGGCTTCAGACTCCCACACAGTACTTCTTTAAAAAGCTCCACTAATAGCTTCTTCATTAACTGGATGCGGGTTCCTTATACTATCCTTGTCTAAATTAAGGATTTCTTTGTAAGAATAAGGCATGACTAATCGTTTGAATTGTCTCAGGTCTGGGACATTTTCCCAGCGGTCCAGACAAAGTTTGTGTTCCCATTCATTACACAGCGTTCTGGCCGCATCCTAGTTATGCTTCAGGTCCTAAGAACACAGAGCCAGTTTTAGCTAGTTCATCTGCAGATTTGTTGCCTGCAAGTCATTGATGACTGATTGTAGTTGCCTGACAAGTAATTGTAGTGAATCGTAGCAGTATTTAACTCATATAGAGTCCATTAAATTGGACGACAGTGCTTCCTGGCTATCTGAAAAGATGTAAATATATCCTAGTGCCCTTAATACCTTTACTAAGGTTTAACCTAGCGCAGATGTCAATGGGATGGAGTTCAGCTTGGAATACCGTGAGAAACAAAGACACCAGCTCCAACTCCACATTCCACCTTCGATCTGTCTGTGAACCAGGCAAACCTCTAGACTATTAGACCAGTTTGCAGAATACAATATTTCTATCTCAAATAGGTAACCTACCGAAGCAGTACTCCCTGACATTGATATTGGAGATAGTGCAAAACATGTCCCTTTTGGGAATTCAGTCAAGAATTTTTAGGTGTTCCACATAGATTATACTTGTTCTAGCTGCAGTTTAAGAGCGCATCTAGCGGTCGTCTTCCTGATAAAAATTAGTTAGGGTGGGAGCCTAACATCAGCTTATAATGCTGGCGTAGGGCATGTAGGCAAGGCAACTGCGATACCGAGACTGGTAATTCTCTGGAACCTCTGAAGTTTAGCTGTCGTTGTCCCTTCAAGAACTTACGACAACTGAACATGATAATGAGCTTACCATCATTATATACCACCAGTGTATCATTTTCAAATTTAGACCCCAAGTTCTCCGTAGAGGCGTCTATTGGCCCACATGGCCCTAGTACCACATTCGATGGCGGATTTGATGTGAGAACTCCAGCTGAGCCGTTTGTTAAGGATGACGACGAGATATCTAACATCACTGGAATAAACTAAAGTAGTGCCTTTGATGGTGATAGATCCTAGATTGACCAGTCTTCTTCTTGTAAAAGGTACTAGAATGGTTTTACAAGGATTGATGGATAGTCCTTCTTTACTGCACTATTGTAGACCGTATAGTAAAGCACCTTGTATGACACTAGAAACGGTCGTGCTGTGTTTACTATTAACAAATATCACCAAGTCATCCGCATAACCAATGGCAATGGAGCCTGATCTCTGTAGATCGACTAGAAGATTGTCAATGATTAATAACCACAAATTGGGAGGAAGAACTCCTCCTAGGGAATGCCAAATAGATGGCTACCAGTGCGGCCATTGGCTCTAAAGCCTTCTCGCAGTGTTCCAGCTATCACGCTAAGCATCTTCTTTTGCTTCACAGATCACTGTACCATTTTTCTGGAGGAAATTATGCTGATCAAGGAAGCCTTGCCCTGGTTAAAATGTAATACGACATCTGACAATATTAGCATTTTCGCTGGGGGTCAAGCGGTCCTTGACATCAAAGGCCGGTTTAACCTGCAGTTTACCTCTCGGAGATGATAGAACAGTTCAACGTTCACATGTTGTGGGTGACAGGCTATAAAACTAAAACTGCCAGAAAGAGTACGGCTCTAAGGATACTGCCTATATAACAGACCCTAGGTCCCATAGAAATGTCGCTTCAAATATTTGTCTTTTGTATTTGGGTTTGCCCATCGCTACATGCAAACATTTACTTAACCTGGACAGTATACCTATAAGTAAGATCAACCACAAATGGGAAAATGGTTCGACGTATCATACATATTTCATGTCATGGCTCAGTAACTTAGTCCCGGGTTGGTTATGTTAAAGTGATCACAGATGAGCTACCTAATCGGTGTCCTGCCGCGACACTGTCTTATAGGCTAATATTCGTTCGGGCTTATTTTCTTGTGACTTTTGCAGGAAAAGGTGGAGAAAATCATCCTTCATGCACCTGTCTCAAAAAGATTGCTCCATTCAGAGGTTTTTTTCTTCAACGACGTCAGCGAACTGACCTTCTTGAACGTCATGTTGGTTATATTAGTTCCAGAGAAGCCGAATTGGAAAGATTCAAGGACTTTCTTCGGTCTAAGTGTGCATGAATTCTGGTATCACACTATCCGCACTATCCTAACCCTAAACCATCATTCAGTCAATGTGACTTTTTCTAAAATCCAGTAAGTTCTGGATCTTTAGCGAAGGACGCCAGAATTCAATAGATTACAATTTAAAGTTTAAATTAACGTTTTAGATACCGTTCCCACTTTTCGTAAAAGCTACATGTTACATTAAATAGCACAGCTCAAGAGCTATTACGGCTTCTGTGCTGAAAGTGGTTAAAATAATTGTAGTTGCTTCCTAGAAATTACGCTCTATGGTACACAAGAGTGATGAGGCTCTTAGAGAGATCCACTTGCCAAGACAGCAATATGTACGAGTACTTCCTGAACCCACATTAGAACAAAAAAAAAACTTCTTCAGCAAGTGTAATATTCTCGAACAAATGTCAGAGATCAACGGTTTGCAGTTAATAAATTACTTTTTGTGTACTTGAAGTTGGAATATCTCTCAGCTCTATACACACACACACACACACCAATTAATCAAACTTGACTTGAACCCTCCTATGCATATCCTTTTTCACTGTAGTAATCAATAATCGAGGATAGTACCCACTTTTGGTTGCAAGAACATTGTATAACATCACCAGAAACAACAGAATAACAATTTTCGTATCGTTGCTCCTTCGAACCAACCCCCCAGCACACACACTTACACAGACATTGTAATTCGCAAAGTGATTTTTCGTGCAATATTAACAATTATCTAACCGAGAAAATCCGTTTTGCCCATGGCAATTACTGGCACATCACTCCCATGGTGGTATCTGTAAAACGAAACTCTTTGCCAGGGCACTTTGCACAAGAGCCTGAAATCATTATCCTGTCTTGATTGTCCACCGCACGAGATGCTTCTCTCTACTACAGCGTTGTTGCTTTCTACTTTCTTGAGGGCATAACCCCAATCCCTCTTAGCGCTAGGTTTGGCAGAGATATCGTCTCCATTCTCCGTAACGTAACTGTGTTGGGATTCATTTACAGGCATTTATATCGAGGTTCTCTTCCTCGCTCTCTGTCTTGAGGGGCAAGAATGGTGTACGGGTCACATGAAACAACACACCCGGACAACAGTAACTATTCCACACTCGCTACCGCCAGCAGGCGGGTTATCTCATCTATTTTTACTATCGATCCAGAGAATGTTTCTGTCGCTTCAAGTCCACCTCTCTAAGGAACAGAGGGTGGAAGCAAAATACAAAAAAAAAAAAGAAAAACTAAACAAAACAGAAAATTCGAAAGAAAAAAGGACTCTCAGAGTGAACGATTCTCTTGAGTGTTGCTTTTGCACAAAAGGATGGATACTTTTCGAACAAAGTTTCCCTCACATAGATACATACATAGTACATGTTATGTGTATGGGTATCTGCTTTAATATGACCGTTTGGGAGATTCCCACAAGTTTTTCGTTTAGTTTTTGCTTCCGATACAGTGTAACACTTAATGTAAAGTGTTTGCTTGCTGTATATTAATATGTGCAGTACATGTCCTTCTGCCAGTCTATAAGGGGATATGTTCGTATGTATCGTCGTCGGTCGGGTAAATGATAAACATGTGTTCTTTTCGTTTGTCATTGGTCTTCGTCTTTCGATTTGACATGAAGAGTGTTGAAGTTGGTTAATGTTATTGTTATGTTTAGGATATTGAACCGGAAATGTTGCACATTTGTTAACCTTCGTCGTCGGTTGGATGATATCGATGAAACTTGATGGAATAAAGAAACACTTTGGACAGATCCTTTAGATATGTATGTACATTGATGTTAAGTTTGTCGAGAGTTTTTTTTTTTTTTCTTTTTTGCAGAATTTTCGGAGAACATTATCAGATTACTTTTAGGAGAAAGTTTTGTGTACAATGCGAATAAACTCCGATGCTGCATTGCGGAAAAGGAAGTAAGGATTTGTTGTTGGGTAAACTTCTTGACAGTATGTTTTTTTTTTTTTCTTTTGATTTTAAGTACAATAACTATGATCTAATGTATCTCGGAAGCTATTGCTATTTCTTTGGCAGTTTTGAAGTCATCGTAACAAGGAACGTAGAAATCTTATCACAGGGAAGGATAGACTCGTTAGAGAATTAATGTGGGTGAATGCAACTCGAGAAAAGTTCATACAATTTCTTATGTCACAAGCATGAGGAGGGACATGACTTTTTTTACAGGAGAAGGTTTCAGATGTTCACAATGGGATGGTAGAACCACCTCTCTCAGACCATCGTTTTAGCTAGCCATTGAGAAACACTTGATACCCAGCCATCGTAGCCGGCGAAAGGTCCTCATAGATTTCGAATCACAAACCCTCAGCTCAGTAGTCCGACCCACTAACCACTAAGCCATGCCCGGCAGAAAGCCAACAGTAGTTTAGTGCAAGAAGTCATGTTGTGCGTGTTGACTGGTTCTTAGTCTGTTATCACATGGCCTCGTAGAAGCAGCATCTCCCGATAGATGATGGTTCGCTAAATGACGAGAAAGAGCCACTGCAGCCGAAGATCATGCAGCTTTGTTAGTAAGACCTACTCCCACCTCCACGTGGTTCCATCTGGGAATTTCTTTGGAAATTGCGAACGGGAGAGGACGAATGGCGAGCACCCTGCGCCACAAAACAGGATAAGTGTCGGTTGGTCTGTGGCCCAGCGAGCCGCAACCGTAAAAACCCAAATTGCTCCGAAACGAAATACAACGCCTCGGATACGGACGGATAATTTGTTGACGACTTTTGGCTATCGTACACGGACAACGATGGGAGAGAACCGAACTAGAAGCCCAATATCGCGTGAAAAAGAAGGAAGTGCAGCGTAGTGTGAAACGTGACAAACGTCAATATATCTCAATACTCACTTGCCTCAAGAGCTGAAAAAGCAGCCAGCAGGTGTAACAGAAGGACTTTCTATAGCATCACCAAGGAGCTCATTGATGGTCGGAACTCCAAGCAACATCCAGTGAAGAGTTTAGATGGCAACCTTCTGATTTCGGATGAGGATCAGCTCACTAGATGGAGAGAACACTTCACTACAGTCCTTAATCGCTTAGATGATGGTGATATGATCTCGAACTCTATTGACACTTCCGAAGCAACAATTTCCCGAATTCGCACCGGACCTCCCAGTAAAACTGAAATAATAACAGCAATCAAGGCCCTCAAGAAAAACAAAGCGGTGGGTATCGATGGCATCCCTGCTGAACTATTTCAAGCGGTGCCAAATACATCGGCAGAACTGCTACACCTGCTCATACGAAGAGCGTGGGTAAATGATCAATTTCCGCAGGAGTGGAAAAGCTTCCAAAAAAGGGAAATCTGATGGATTGTGGAAACTGGAGGGGTATATGCGTTCTCCCGGCCGTAGCCAAGATAATAGCTAGAATCATACTACAGCGAGTTAAAGAACATTTAGATTCAACTCTCGACGTCGAGCAGGCAGGCTTTCGCGCTGGACCTTCCTGCATCGACCACATAAACACCTTGCGGATCATAATAGAGCAATGCGGCGAGTACAGATCTCCGCTACATCTACTGTTTATCGACTTCGAGAAGGCTTTCGACAGCTTGAATCGAAATGCTATCTGGTTGGCCTTGCGCAGGAGAGGCGTCCCAGAGAAACTCATCAAGGCTACATACGAGGGTAGTAAGTGTCACGTCTTACATAATGGTAAGGTGTCGGAGGACTTTGATGCATACTGTCACCGCTTTTGTTCTTATTGGTCATCAGCGATGTACTCCGTGCAGCACTGACGGAAGGTAATCATAAAATTCAATGGACTATGACATCTTATCTTAAACATCTTGACGATGTTTGTCTACTTTCACATCGGATAATGGACCTACATCTAATGGCCCAAAATCTGGAAGCTGAGGCAAACAAAGTGGGGCTTAAAATAAACACACCCAAAACAAAAGCCCTGAGCACTTCTGATACCCGCGCTCAACTCAACATTGCCGGACAAGTAGTCGAAAAGGTAGACAGCTTTCTATATCTAGGAAGTGTGGTCTCGGCTAACCGCGGTGGCACCGAACTGGATGTGTGCAGCAGAATCGGGAAGGCAAAAGCTGCGTTCGGAATGCTATCCAAAGTCTGGAGAAGCAATGTTCTCAGCACAAGAACCAAGCTGCGACTGTTCCGCTCCAACGTGGAATCAGTACTGCTATATGGGTGCAATACTTGGAAGGTGGATACCACTAATATACGCAAGCTGCAGACCTTCATAAATAAATGTCTAAGAATTATCTTGAGAATTTTTTGGCCCAATCGGATATCCAACGAACAACTTTATGGGAGAACGGGCCAAGAACCTATAGGCATTACTATACGAAGGAGAAAATGGCAGTGGATTGGACACACACTACGGCGTGAAGACAACTCGATTGCGAAATATGCCATGCAGTGGAATCCGCTCACTCAAGCAGGCAGAACTGCGGGACGCCCTAGGCAGATGTGGCGCAGAACAGTTGAGGAGGAATCAAGCTCTTTGGGAATGAGTTAGAGGCAGCTCAAACACGTTGCAGAACTCCGAACAAGATGGTGCGCAGGCGTTGTTGACGCCCTATGCCCCTCGAGGGGTGAAAGGATTTAACTAACTAACTACTTGTAGTCATTACATATTGATGCTGCTACTTTGACATTAGGCTCATTGCATTCCCCGAAACCGTTCTACACGAGCAGCATACTTTGAGCGATGCTCTTCTATGCACAGAGTTTATACTTCTCATATACGAACTTATCGCCCATATAGGGGCCCGCAAGCAGATTCCTTATTGGCTCACTGGGTCTTCCAATATTTAGCATTAGCCTGGATATTGCGGCAACAACCCGGTTGTTTTCACGCTTGTGAAGGTTGGGTATGGTGGCCAAAGAAATTTGGTTACCACCCCAAGGTCGTTGGTGGTAACAGCATTCATATCCCCGAAGCGGGGTACTGACTCCGGAAAATCCGGCTCCTCGTCCTAGAGATATAAAAGTGAACTGGTACTCTAAGTTGGCAGTTGTACGCCTGGGTAACTTCCCAAACCGAAAATTGACCTTCGGATACGGCAATAAACAGTAGGCCGGTTCCATTCGTGTAAAGAATATATATAACACGCACAATACGAATGGTTGTGAGAAGCTAGGCCCTGGGTCTTCTGCATCTGTCGCGCCAAAAATTTTTATTTATCTTTGTATTTATCTTTATTTGAGTATGAATTGTCAGCATTATGATACCTGTCACAAAATGAATTTCCTTAAAATTTAAAAGGAAATAGGGCCTCACCTTGCGGTGTGCCTCTAGAGACCAGTGCACATGCTTGGTAGTCTCCCAGTTCTAAACAGATGTCTCTCGTCTTGAGTATGCATTCAACCCAGTCTAAGATTACTGGGTCTATGTTTTTTTGTTTAAGTGCTAGTCGTATAGATGCAGGTTTTACTTTATCGAAGGCTTCTTCTACATCCAGGAAAACCACTAGCGTGAATTCTTTGTGGTGGAGTGAACTTTCGATCCATGTTACCACCTCATGGAGGACACTGTCTCAATAGATCAGTATAGGCGTGTTGGACTGGAGACCTATCCCTAGCAGTTAAGACAAGTGTAAAAAACATTCGCTAGCCACGGACGGATATACTCCTTGTGACTTTGTAGCATCGTGGGGAAAATATCGTCAGGGCCGGGTGCTTTAAAGAGGTGAAAGGACTCATTGGAGATAGACAGTTGATCTTCTTTTCGTCTGTAATCTGGTTGCTTGCGTTGGCTGTTCTATCGTAAAGGTATACTGCAGTGTTAGATATTCGAATTTACTTACTTACTTACTAAACGGGCTCCCGACCCGTAAAGAGTCTCTGCCTGAGACACGGCAGCCTTCCACACTCTGTTTGAATTTCGCGTACTGGAAAATGTGTCCTCAAGAGGAATTTTAGGGTCTCAGAACAAGATTCTGTCCAAGATCCGTATAGAATTTTGATGCAGCCTGGGACTGTGGGTACCTTTGAAAGAATTTTCCCGAGTTTAGCTGCGCCTTTAGTGGACTCTTTTTTAATGCAGAACTTGCTGCAGGAGTCCTTGGCGTATATTTACTCTTTCTTGAGAACACCTTTGCTTTTCTTGTAGTGGTTTTGTTTAATTTATTATGTCTATGCCCTAATGGGTCTTTGGTTTCTGGCAGTGTGTCTCAACTCTTCTCAACTCTTCATCAGCTGCCATTGTCATGTATATTTCACGACTGTTCTGTGCTATGTCCTTCTTTGACCAACAGGTGCTGCTTCCATTTCTTGACCTTCGCCACATCCGAAAAAGGCAAAGCACCATTTAAATCTTTCACTGTTGGAGGAATTTGGCACCTTTGCTTCTCGAATCAAGGAAAACCAGAACGTGAAGCGCGCTATCAGTTCCTGGCCCACATTACGCTTCTCTGATTTTGCCAAATCTGCGTTTCTCTGATTTAAGTGTATAGTGCCCAGTGTTATGCAGGATATGAGCTTATTTCAAAGAAGTATCCTCCGTTGGATTTTCTGCCCTATTTCCGAAGAGTAGAAATGCGAGAAACGATACAATCACGAATTTTATGACCTGTATCAATATTCTCGTCTATTAGGTTTCAAGATACGTTTTCCAGGAAGCGTGGTCTGACAAATTGAATGTGAATGGAATGGGCGATATCTATGACAGATGCTCTTTAGGAGTCTTCCACTTATATACACATCTATTAAATTAAAAAACCGTCTAGGTTAGGTTAGGTTAGGTTAAGAAGGGGTGTGTGACGGTTAAAAACTCATCACGTCCACTCGGAGACCTAAAGGTCCATTGTGAATCCCCTATTGTATATCGATGGAGTGGGAACAACAAAATACAGAAACCTATCGCGTCACTGGTTGGGATGGGAACCAGTAGGTACTTTTGATAAAATGAAGAAGATCCGATATCTGGAAGCCTGCTACCTCTGCGGTGCTTGCGAAGAACCTAGAACCTAAAGTGCGAAGGCGTCATTCTTGCAGAGCGGAGCAGTAGCAAAGCAGATGTTGGATAGACTCCACCTCTTCCTCATCTCCGCAGCTTCTACATAGGTCGTTGGACTCCACTCCCCATTTACGGAGCATGACTCCGATGGCGCAGTGTCTTGTGATTTTACCAGTAAGGATGCGGATAGAGGATCGATTAAGTGCCAGAAGGCTCTTTGTTTTCTTTTTATCTAATTTCGGCCATAACGTGCGAGAGGTGGCACAGTCCTCCCTAGATACCCAGGACGAGTTGGCCTCTTTCTCTATTATGCCGTCAATTATACTATACAATTTTCCAATCGGAGGCAATATGGATGTGTCCGCTTCACTGATGTTCATTTCCAACCCCATTCTTGCCAAAGCATCTGCCTTTTCGTTACCTTCAATATTGCTATGTCCGGGAACCCAGCAGAGTTTGACCGAATGGTGTCTAATCGTGATTAGTGCATCACGACAGTTCCTAACTGCCTTTGACTTAATTGTATTAGATTTAATCGATTTTAGAGCTGCTTGACTGTCAAGGAAGATGGTTATATCTGACGGGGGGAGGTAACTGTCTTCTATGCATTTAGCAGCTTTTTCTATTGCCAGGATTTCAGCTTGGAATACACTGCATGCTTCTGGTAGTCTGAATGATTCCTGTTTTTGCAATGTCTCCCGTACCTATCTCCATTTTTGAGCCATCTGTGTAGACTGTGATCTCTAGATCGTTGTCTATACTATTGGACTCCCACTCTGCTCGGCTTGGGAATAGGACTGGGGTATCAAAATTGAAGTCGCTGTAGGGGACTATATAATCCGATGTGGCTGTGAAGCATTCGGAATTGTATTTCCTGCCCATTGTCTTTGTAGCGTTTAGTATTACCGCATGTCCATAGGTGGTCTCTTTCCACAGGTTGGATTCTTTCAGTCTGAGAGCTCCTTTCAAGGCAAAGCCTTTGATGAACAAGTCTAACGGAAGAATATGAAGAATAATATCCAAACCTGCTTGCGGCGCGCTTCTCACAACTCCAGTAGTGCAGAGTGCTGCAAGCCTTTGCACTTTGTAGAGTTCCTTCAAATAGCTCTTTGTACTCGTAGCTGTCCACCAGACTAAGGATCCATATGAGATGATGGGCCTGATAATTGCTTTGTACATCCAGTGAATGACGTGCGGTTGCAATCCCCACCTTCTCCCAAAGGCCCTCTTACAAGCATATAGAGCATTCATTCCTTTCTTTGTAATTTCTTCAACATTTCTTTTCCAGGATAACTTGGAATCTAGAATGACACCAAGATGTTTTGCCCACGTAGAGAGCACTTTGAGAGCAGATTCCCTTAGTTCACTGATTGTTGGCAAGAATTTGCCTTTAATCACTATTACTAAGTCATCTGCATATGCTACGATTTTAATTCTCTTTTCCGTGAAGATTCTTAGGATTTTGTTGACGGTAAGGAGTCAAAGCAGTGGAGAAAGGACTCCTCCTTGTGGCGTGCCCCTTGTTGTCATCTTCCTTACAGAACTAGGCCCGATGGCTGAGTTGATGATCCTGCAGTTATGCATGTTTTCAACCCAGCTACGACGAGCCTGTTTACTGTCAAATCTTCCAAGGCTTTCACTGTTGAGTTCGTTTTTACATTATTGAAAGCGCCCTCAATTTCCCTGACCATGCTATGGAGAGCGCTATCCACCGATCTACCTTTAAGGTAGGCGTGCTGTGTTTCACATAGGTTTTGGGAGTTGATCAATCTTCTGATGTGAAGGTCAATGAGTCGCTCTAGGGTTTTTTGCAAAAACGATGAAAGACTAATTGGCGTATAGTCTTTAGAGGTAGAGTGGTTAGATTTTCCTGCTTTAGGAATGAAAACTACCCTTACCTCTCTCCATTTGCTAGGTATGTATCCCGTGCGCATACAGCTTGAGAAGATGTAAACGAGGTGGGGTACTACCTTGCTCAGAGACCATTGCAGCATAGCTGGTATAATTTCGTCAGGTCCTGCAGATTTGAAGGGTTTGAACGAATTTATAGCCCATGCCAATTTGTCTTCATTTATAATGTTGGATATCAATTCCCCCCTCTTCCGTATTCTAGAGGAACTGCAGTCCTGCAAGGGGTGGCAGTTTCAATTTCTTTACAGCCGGGAAACTGAGTATCCATTAGCAGTTAAAAAGATTCCTGGCTGGATTCTGCCCATGTACCGTCGACCTCTGGATATATCCGGGGACGCAGGGGTCTTTGGATAGTATCTTTCGGAGCCTCGCGTCCTCGTTTTCGTCCTCTATGGATTCACAGAATTTTTGCCATGATCTTAGTTTAGCTGCTCTAATACCGTATTTATGTATATTCGTTAAAACTGGATCTGTATAAGTTCCAATCTTCGCTATTCTTACTCGTTTTGGCCCTATTGAAAAGTTTCCTAGTTTTTACTCTAAGTTGTCGAAGCTCTGGGGTCCACCAAACCGCGTTGGTTTTCCTTCGAGGTCGATTGATAGGACACGAACTATTGAACGATTCTTTCAGAGTAAGTACCAAGTTGTCTACCGTATTCTCAATGTTAGTCTTACTTGAAGTAGCTGTGGGTGGCGGCGGGGCTAGCTTCGTTGCGACGTTTGAAAATTTTTCCCAGTTGACTTTTTGGGGATTTCTGAAGGGTTTGGGCTTATCTTTAGTCAAGTTGAGGGTGAAAAGAATTCGGTTATGATCGGAGAAAGAGCAGGCATTGGAGACTCTCCATTCCTCAACAATATTGGTTTTGGTATCTGTCACTAGAGTCAAATCGATGACTTCTTCCCTAACCCGATTATGAAAAGTTGGTGTGTTTCCTTTGCTGCATAAGATAAGGTTTGAAGAGAGAATAAATTCGAAAATTGACTCACCTCTCTTATTGGTATCAAAAAAAAAACCGTCTAAGTCTAGCATTCATCGTCATGCAATTGCATACACTAATCCTCAATATTTAAACCTAAAATCAAAAAAATTGGAGTTATCCTTAGAATGTATGTAGCTATTTGCTTTCACAAGCTCATCTGACGGAAAGGATAATTACTTTCATAATTAAAAAGAAATTACATTCAATACTCTTGTTTTTAAGTAGCAAATTGCATTTTCCTTCAGAAGAAACCTGATCTCTCATTCATGAAAATCCCTCTTTATGATTAGTCCTTTATTCTCCAACTCGACAATAGTGAAACTTAGAACTTAAAGAAAGTATACATACATATGTACATACATGTGTATATCTATGTGCACCTGTATAGAATAACAAATTGTGGTAGGAATCATAATTTAATGAAAATATTATTTCATGTTTTGAATGCATGTCTCATAACATGAGACCATCCACCCACCAATAGTGGGTCTGCAACAAGACTCTTGGCAAAAGGATACGAATCAAAATAACTAAAAGACGCACAGAAGAAGAATTGCCTTGCAAAAGGACTTGAATAGAAAGTAACATAACACTACAGCACTGGTGCAACCACACTCCAACATTGTGAAGGCATTTTCATCTGATGCACTAGGACGACAGCACTCTTCGTTTGTACAATGAATTGCATAATCCACAACAAAAGCACAGTGATGTCGGAAATATGTTCTCGAGATGTAAATTTTCTCATAGATTTAATTACGCTAAGGGGAATACATTACTTTGACTTGCTCCTGTCCGTCGTCGTCTCTGTCTGGAAATATTCTTAATGTTATCGAAAAACAATAGTATGTACGTGCGACTGATGATATTGGATTTCATTCTTCTGAATATCAACAGATTTTGAGAAATAAATTTGAATCGAAATTGACTAGGATTAATAATTGTCAACTGTATGTTTTATGAATAGGTATACGAGTGTGTGTTACATTTCGGATTAAAGGACCACATACAGAGAACTTAGGTTTGTCACCTTTCTCATCAAGCTATGAAAGAGCAAGTGTTAAATGGATAAGACAATTTTAGATTCAATTTATTTTATTAGAAATTTACCAAATATAGTATTAAATAAAGACAATTCAAGATAATCTAAATAATATAAACTTATAACAAAGACGAACAAATAAATTTGTAAAGGTCTTTGTTTCCGGATTTCATTAGTCATGTGCGTGTTACATGAATGGAAAGACCTACAGCTCTATTATGTATCCTGAATCCTGAAAGGCGATGTTGGGAAGATTTTCTATCACAACTATATTCGTAGATGTTATAGATACTCTTAGAAGATAATGTTACATACTCTTTCTGGATCAAGGACTGATGAAAAACAAAAACGTACATACGTGTATTGTGTGTATGGAATTTGAGGCTTTAATCTCACACTCAGTTGTTTATCATTAGAACAATTGAACCATGATTAATACATAATTAAACATATGTTAATTAATCAAATTAAGGGGATGGTAGGGTGAAGGTAAAATTTCTTGACTATAATTTGTGGGGAATCCTTCATTTACAAATCAGTTTTTTTTTAACAATTGGAGAAGCTGTGGCATAGAAGCTATTGTGAATGGAGCCTTGCTTGAGTGAAAACCCATTTTGTTTAAAAAAAAAAAAAAAAAGCTTTTATAGAGATCAGATGTGGTGTGTTTCTTGAATAAGTATGGGTTGGTTTCCGGTTATGTGCAGTTGGTAAGGGTGGGGGTAGAATAGGATGTATTCACCACAATGGAGCGCCATTACACTGGCTTACAAAAGGAGTGGCTGACAAAATAAAAATACAATAAATGAAAAGAAAAAAAAAATAATGTGAAGTCGCTCGTGGGTTTTGAACCCATGTCTGTTTGCTACCACCCGAAGTCCGTACCATCGGACCATCGGCCTTATTCGAGGATGACCCCCAAAATAACCAAAATATATGGACCTAGATGAGGCGTACTGTTGAACTTGAGATGGAGTGATTCTCACCCACACCGACACAAAAAAAGGCTTAACGGGTGCGTCAGTAATAAACCGGGAGTCCTTATTTGGCAGGATTTTATTTGAAAAATTATGATTGGCATACATGTACATGTGAAGGTGGCTAAGTATGATGTCCCTGCCATTTCAAAAATTTTCCCAATAAAATTCAGCCAAATACAGGTCACCCGGAAGTGACACGCCACCATAAGGCGTAGAAAGTGTGGGTGAATCGCCCCCAATCCCAGGACCCTATATAAGGGCGAGCGGACCCAGATTCGCTCTCTTAGTCTGATTTTGGAAAGTTCTTGGAAGAATTGGTCGGTCGTGGCGGGACGGTCTCCTCAAGTGAGGATGGGTTAACGCGGCGGTAGAAGTGTTGAAACAAAAAAAAAGTATTTCTTTGATAAACTTACAACGTCGAAACAAAAAAAAAAAAGAAAATGCTTAAAGAAATAATATTAGATCGTGACTAAACAAAAAAAATAGGAAAAAGTGTAAAAAAAAACAAAGGAGGAAAGTTGAATAAAACCAAAAAACAAGAAATCCTAGAAAAACCACCCTCTTTCTACTTCGTGAAACAGTGCTCCGCAACACAAAAAAAAAACAAAAAAAAAAAAAAAAGTCACCCCCGCTAACTAAACACCTAAATACATACATACATAAAAATTGCCAAACTGACAGTGTTCGCAAGATCACGCGTAAATTCACCCCACGCGCCCCAAGAAAAAAACCCACCAACAGCATCACCACACCACCCCCCCCAACAACCCATACACGAAAACACCTTGAGAAACGAGACACCAGGTAGAGTTACCACACCGGGTCTCGCAACACACCTCACCACCTAAAAGTAAGACACCAGTGAGCAGCCCAACAACAACTTCATCTTTACCACCGAGTCCGAAACATCCAGCCAGTGAGATGCAGCAGCAAAATTCAAATTTCCCACCACCCCCGGTATCAAGCCGTCTCCCCCCTAGTCTCCTTATCGATCCCCCCTTCCCTTATCTTAATTACAGTGTAGATCATTTTAATATTAATAATAATTAGAAGTTGATTTGTGAAAAAAAAAAAGAAAAAAAAAGTTCAGTAGTGACTGCAGAAAAAAAAAAAGTATTAAATATATGTATATAAAAGTACATCTATACATATCTATCTGATGTGATCTCCTTTTAAATTTCTAAATAGAAAGTGTATATTAGGCAACCCCAAAAAAAAAATTTCGTTTAGTGTTCGTTTTTAGCTTCCTTATTAGGACAAACATAGTTCCTGCGATGCTGTGCACAACATCCGGATGACATCGAAAATACACGGGGTAAGTGATCTTTGATCTATACATACATACGTACATACATATGTACATAACCAAATTAATAAACGAAATTTTTTTTTTTGTAATTCGAGTGTCAAAGCTTTACTATCTTATACACAAACCAACATTTTCTTTATTCTTTGCTGACGTTCATACTGAATTTAATTTTTTTTGGTACACTAAGTAACAATTGTTTCTCCTTTTTGGATTATACATATGGTTTTTTTTTACTAGTACATAAACGTACATATTTATATAGTGTACAGTCTCCTACAAAAGGAAGAGTCAAAATTAAAGTTTGTTTTTTTTTTTTTTATTTTGTACAAATTTATTTAACAAAAAAAAAATAGAAAAAAAAAAAAAATTAAACAAAATGAATTGTATTTGGGTATTTTCTTCTTTCTATTGTGCTTATAGATAAATTAAAATAAAAAGAAAAAGTAAATTAACTAATGGTATAAATTTAAGATTTTTTTTCGTGTCATATTCGATCGATTCTGATATTATTGTTTTCCTGATTACCGAATATTGGAAGGATTCACGGGAAGTCGATTCTCTTATATTTTTTTTCTTTTGTAGCTTTTTAGGATGCTATTAGGATAGGTGTTTAGATGGAGAAGTGACTGATAGGCTGGCAATACGGTAACTTAAGCTGACGACGAAGAAGGAGCACACAATGGGTTAAGTTATTTTTTTGGTATCAATTTAGGGGCTACCATCAACATGGAGACATGGTAGCCAAGGAAGTGCTGGATCGGATCCCTTCACAGGATCCGGTTTGACACAGGGGTGGGTCATCTCCCGAAGAGCAAATCCATCTAACGCTCTCCCTCTCACTGGAAGACACCTTGGAGAGCAACCGACACCTTCAGCTTTCCCTCGCGTAGGTTTCAAGACATTTCGGGTCCCCCTCAACAATTTTGTAGAGACAACTACATCTAATCTCAGGCATGGAATAACGTAACAACCGTCCGTCGCTGCTGCAGCAAGATCCCCCCCCAATCCGACGAGCTAGAACCTGGCGGGAGCTAGCATGCCTACAGCTGCAAAGGTGCGGACACCCTTCCGTCCTGGCTGCTCGGACTGGCCCAAGAAATCCTGTAGTCTTGGGTCATAACGGGGGCATAAGGGGCGGAAGGTTCTGAGGAAAGGTTGTGTCCTCTTCAGCCCGACTCTCCATTTGGTCCCTGCTTCGGTGGCAGGTAGACCTTCGGCCACAACGGCCCGTGACCTATGCGAAGGTGATACGGGTGACAATCCGAACCAACGGAGACACACAACCGACCTTTTTATTCCGTTACAAATTTGATGTATCTGCTGATATATACAAATGTAGATTGAAGTGCTGTATGTAGCTAAATAATTTAAGAAAACATACATAAGTGGTGATTAGAGAAATATGTACCTGAATTCACATTCATTCTTAAAATTTAATTTAATTTAATTTGTTAAATGTAAACAGCTGATTCCAGACAGGAATGCTGTATGTTAGATATTATAGGGTTATCTGTGACATACCGAAGGAGACTATAGGCTTTCCAACCGCCAATACGATTTCAGGAAGAAACGGAGCACCACTCATGCAATACAAAGACTTCGGGAAATTGCACACGAAGCCATATCTGGAACCAGATGGAAAGGAGGAAATAGCAGTACTGCGCTGTAGTTACGCTCAATGTAAAAAATGCGTTCAACTCGGACCGCTGGAATTTCATTATGAGAGAGCTGAGGAAACTTCGAATGCCAAACTACTTGCTGCGAATAATCACAAATTATTTTCAAGACAGAACCCTCTTCTATGACACAGACGAAGGGCCGAAAAGTTATAGAATTACAGGAGGGGTTCCACACGGATCAGTTGTGGGCCCTGCCTTGGGGAACAATATATATGATGGAGTTTTACGTATGCGGAGACTATAATCGGATACACAGATTGCGGAGGGTGACGCGAAACTGCAGCAACACCATCAAAGACGTGAAGATATGGCTTCGCACAAGACGACTAGAATTAGCAGACAAGAAAACTGACAATGTCCTTATAAGAACCGCAAAAAAGTTGATAACTGGTAATAGAGGTAGGAGAACACTCTATCGTTTTCGAGACCTAAAAAAGTATCTGTAGGTACTTTCTGTACTACGTGTCAAAGACCTAAAAGCTAAAACCTTTAGGCTCAACTTCAGAGAGGACCTAACCTACACTTACTTACTTAGGTGGTGCTACAATTCGCGGTGAACCTGGGCCTCATCCAACAATCCTCTTCAGTTAGCCCGGTCCTTAGCTAAATGCCTTCAGTTGGGCACTCCAAATTTTTTGCAGTTTCCTACTACTTGTGCGCCTGTAACTAAGTAAGTACCTAAGTAAGTAAGTAAGATAATAAAATCGATACAAAATGTTTCCTGAAATTTTGGTTGGGACATGAGGCGTTGACAAATCACCAACCATCGATCTGTACTGCTATCACTATTCACTGAAGAAAACATATATTTATCAGCACTGGCGACTAGTTTAATCCTCAATCCCCGTCTTGTCTTGGTGCATTTTGTTGACATTTTTATTTTTCCGGCGAAGCAATGGTACAGACTTAAAGTCTCCAGAACGCGTTCTAGCTAGCTTGGGAGAAATCATATTTCACTGCCACTTCAAGATTCCTTGATATGTCCTCAAAGCAGATCAATTTATTTGATTTAGAGTACATATATTTCCCCCCTGGACGATTTTAATTAGTTTACTAAAATCTACTTTCCCTACCTACACCAAGAAGCAACGTATTATGGCAGCCATCGATTTGATTCGTGTGTAATCACGGTGGTGTCAAATTTGCTTTTCCTAATTTAGGTGCATGATTGTCAGTTTACTTGTAGATACTTTGGTTTCGAATTTCCAAAGCAAACAATAATCATTTAACTGCTAATTCATCAAATCAATAACAAGAAATCCGAACTCGTAATCCAATCGTCTACTTAATTAGTTTTTACCAAATGCAGAAGGGAATACGTAAGTAGTAGTTGGCCATGGAAAACGATATGGTAAGGGGATACTTTTGCTTACTTGGCAAAGGTAGTTCACTAATTACGTTGTTTAGATTCCTTCCTGGGCATACCTACACTTTCTCATTTTTAACATCATAAGTCGGAATGATGTCAATAATCGTGGCCACATCGATGGGACTTACATCATTGGCAATAAAAATCAACAAGCCATTTTATTCCGATTTATAATCTCCGACTCTGATGTTTGTTTTTTTGTTTCGAAATAAATTATTCACCATCCGTCATCAGTCAGAAATAATGTATCTATGTGCGTGTAAATTCCTACCACCCATGCTGGACTCATCCTGTCGGTCCTTACTCGCTCGCTGCGTCCCATTATTTATACATCAAATATTATGTCATTTGGTCTTAGAGCTGTTCGTCGCCTGTCATTTGGAAACACTTGTGCGCTGCCACCATTACACACGAAAAACCCATCAACCAGCAACCAGTGCACTTACATACATCTGTATGTAACCATGACATAGGAAAACTTCAAAGCCTTCGTATAGTATGTATGTGTAGTTAACCGCCCAGCCCTCATTCCAACTTGATTTGTATTGCCTTACAAACGATGTGATGATGATCATATACTCGTAATATTCATCCTTTAGCACTTATACAGGCGTATAAGGAGATGTAGAATATCCTTGGCGTGTCTGCGTCGGAATAACCAAAGTTTGCCGTTGTAGGTAGGATGGTTGTAGCTTGTAGGCATCTTTGACACATTATGTGCGCAATCAGTGTTATTGACATAGCAACCTCAGGACCAGTATTCAGAATGACACGTAAGTACGACATAATTGATGACCGTAGACATGCATTTCATAGCGCTGTTCATGATGTTGACATTGAATAGTTGATAGCGGTTTGGTTTGGATTTTATTTTTATTTTTTTTTATTTTTATATTGCATGTCAGACATATGTATGCGGGCAATGGGTATGTCAACTTTGATTGGAAGAAAAATATTTTTTTTGTGGTTGTGCTGTCATATGAGAGTGATCGTCCATAATTGGGACTTTCCGGTAGTTTGATGGTTGTTATAGCAGACTAGTGCAGTACGAGAATACATCCGTGATGTAACCACCAACATGAATATGTCTAGAATGCAAATTGGTATCAGCGGTTTGATTTGGTTTGGTGAAGTGACTGTCAACTCAGAAACGCCAACTG
Source organism: Xylota sylvarum (assembly GCA_905220385.1). Taxonomy (NCBI): domain Eukaryota; kingdom Metazoa; phylum Arthropoda; class Insecta; order Diptera; family Syrphidae; genus Xylota; species Xylota sylvarum. The sequence continues at coordinate 52,691,247 of LR999958.1, forward strand.
CTTCCCTGTTGCTGTGCTTCAAACTGGAAACACTTTCGTTCCACTATACAGCGATTCCCTAGCTATAGTAATTACAGAAAAGATACTCTGAACCATACCCAAACGTTTCAACCCCTTCAAGTCCACAGGACCTGACGGTATCAGGTCTGCTGCAATTCAGCCATCTATAGGCTGAGGTTGAAGTCGTCTTAATATCAACCTGGAAAAAGCACGCACGTGACCATGTGACAATACTGACTGATATCAATCTGCGCTTATACGGAACTACTCCTTCTGAAGCATTGGATATCATGTTTCATCTGCTTCCCAAAGACAAAACCGGCAAACAGATGGTTGCCAGTACGGCCATCTATTTGAGAGCCTCATCGCAAAGGTCCAGTTATCACCACTCCTCGATCCTCCAACCATTAAGCTTTTTCCATAAGAACATCGACTACACCGTGCTGAAGCTGAGATTTAGCTGTAACGTCCGAACCAGCAAGCCTGCCGCAGTGAATGGGACAATGCTGTCACCTTGTTTTCCAGCTCACTTTCTCAAATATGATTCCAAGTCCGGTAGCGGTGTGGATTTTAGTGTATTCTCCGGAAAGCTGTGAGCATTTCTTTCCACTTTCCAGATCACTGTAGCGTGTTTCCTGTAGATCACTGTCAAGGAAGCCTTATCTAGGTTGAAATGTAATGCAATATCCATGATTGACAGTCAAGCAACAATCAAATTCCTGAAATCGTGCTCTTTCATATCAAAAGCCGCTTTAAACTGCCGCTTGTCTTTCTCGATGACAGAGCAGTTCATTCATCTTTGCTGGGTGTCAGACCATCCATACATTTCGGATGACATGCTCGAAAGAAAGGGTATTACTTTTATAATAATGCCCCTCGCTACATGTACACATCTACAGAAACTGGAGGCTTTCAGGAAGGCTTACCTTGGTTGTGAAAATGGCTCGACGTGTCATATATCAAAGCAGATCTGGCCCAAACTAGAGGGATCACAGATCAGCTAGGTAATCGTTGTCCTCACGGGACACTGTCTTGCCTTACATAAACTATTTCAACATTTCTCTAATTTAAGATTTTTAATAGCGCGTCTGAGCTTGAAAACACAAGTGATGGCATGATGGCTTTAAAACACAAGTCAAGGCAGTCATTAGAACCGCTTTAGTGCCATCACGTTAGTGCGTTACTGATGTCGGTTGACCTAGCCTCTGATCTTATTAGTAGAACCAGGGGGACAGCATGTTGCAACGTTAAGACTGAACCTGATGGCAAATATGATTTACTACTGTAGTCCTTGTTATTTAAAGGTTAGGTTGGGTTAGAATGGGGTTTACTCGAGCGATGTAGAAATTCAAAGAAATGCAAGATTAGACGATCTGTCCGCCATCTATGATCAAAAGTAAACAGCAAGGCCACTTAAAAACGGGCTGTAGATGTGGTCATAGCTCTGCTTTCAATAGAAGGATCATTTCTCTACGGTTTCGAGCACTTAGTAAAGACAAGATTTTGAAGTCCAAAACGATGTACTATAGGGCTGCAAACTTCCACTATTGTTATTTCTGGCTGTTATCAATACAATGAACAACGACATCTTATCTAAATTAGGCTAATGATGTCTGTCTGGCTTTGTACAGGTTTTCGGATCTACACCAAAAGATTCACAGTCTGAGTTCTGATGAAAGTGATGATGATGCAGTCTAGAGCTACTACAGAATTCATAGAGATCGATTTGAAGGATTTGATAGGTGCTCAGCTGTCTGAAAAATGAGGATATGTCTCTTTTAATCGCCATAATTTCCGCTTGTAACACGCTACAATGATTTGGTAGACGGAAGGAGAGCTTAAGAATAAAACTGTCCAAGCAACCACCTCCATCAACTCCGTCTTTTGTTTTTGAGTCATCATGTTAGTGTAGGAATCAAATCATCTTCTTAAATCCTTCGAGAAAATTATTTTCTTGACCACGGTAGCTTCGATACGAACGGCTTCACTCGCTGTCATTTGCTTGCTAAATATATCAAGGGGTATAAGATGAAATAATAAGTCTAGAACTATAGAGAGAGTTATGCGTAGAGCTTCGCTTATGCATAGGCAAGCTGTACGCTGTACCTTAGTTAGATTGTCACGGTTTATAGCTTTTTCTAAAGCTGTCTACCAGACAATCACCTCTTATGTGAGTATCGGTCTAAATGACCAAGCTGCAGATCCAGTAAGTTATGTACTCGAGGTAGAGGACCCCATCTATTTCCTACTTCCAAAGAAGACGCGAACACCTTGCGAAGTACCACTACTCACAGATAGAGACGTCCTAATAGACGTCCCATCCAGCTTGGAATTGGAATTCAGGTCTAACAGTGTACCTGGTTAGTATCAACTATCGAGTAAAATTTTCGGGAAAGTTTTATAGAGTCGCTAGTGCGCCTAATATCCTGTTTATTTTGAGGCCACCTATTGACTCAAAAGACAGATTTTGTGGGATGGGACTGCGATTGTTTGACATAGTGTTCAGAGTTCTGCAAAGTATTCCTCTAGAAGTATGGACATATGTATACACCACCTTATTTCACAAAATACAAATTTTTGGCGCGACAAGTTCATGGGACCTAGGGCCTAACTTCTCACAACAATTCGTCTTGTGCGTGTTATATTCTTTACACGAATGGAGACCTTATTTAACAATGTGTTGAATAATGCACATTATTCGGCAAATTAGAAGCAATACTACAGTCCATTCCCAAAAGGGGAAAGATACCTCCAGTCTAGCAAATCTCCGGTTGATAAGTCTCCTTCCGGACATCAGCAAAGTATTCGCAAAGCTGATCCTTAGAGCACTAAATAATGTGGGTTGAGGACAAGACATAAAATTCCGGATAACTAGTTTGGATTCTAATCGAAACGTGATACCCAACGAAATAAAAGCAAGAATCAATGCACAAGTGCTTGCCTGGCTGACTTGTAGAATGCCTTCGATGTTGGTCAGGGTTCGTATAAGCAAACTACTTCATAATTTGCTCACCAGTAGACAGTTCATTGTGAAAAATGAATAAATGGGCGTTCTACTGGTACGTTTCAAATTAAAAACGGTCTGCAACAGGGTGTGGGTAATTCCCCTTTCCTTTTCAACATTTACACGAACGATCTCTTCACCATGCTATTGCGTAGGCAGACAACTTCTTTGCGTACAGGTCAGGTCTAAAGATCGAGGTCATTGGACTAGTATTTCAACATGACTTTGATACAATCCAGCGATATTGCGATGACTGGAAGTTGAACATCAACGCTGTTATCTGGGGCCTCAAGGGACATCAGAAAGAATTGGCGAAAGTTGTCTATCGTAGTCAGATACCTTGGGGATAACATGCCTGCATTGAATACATATTCTTTCTCTACATAAGCTCTACCATCTAATGAAGGCACATATACCTATGTACATGCGTTGAAACTCACGCAAGCACGGCTAGATACTCTATCCTTAAAACGGACCATCCTACCATCCTACTCAGGTCCGGAATGGATTTCAAGGAAAGTGGGCACCTTCCCTATCTGTTCAGGTTTCGAACAAAGGTCATACAGTTTAAAAAATGATTTCCTTTGCGGATGAGTTTTTCCGAAAAATAGAATTTTATTTCGAAACTATATGCTAGTAGGTAGGTAAGCAGATAGGTAGGTGGATAGATAAGGGGAGGTAGGTCCTTGTGAACGCATTGTGATGCCGGATAGGGGTTTATTGGCTTGTTTTGTAGTTACTTCCTTATTGCTCGTTGTTGAATAAGGTTTCCAACCATCATAATGTCCACAAAAACCTGGAAAGTTCTTGTAGATACTGGAAGTAGTATCTTCCTAGTGTTCCGTTCCTTAAGTGATATAGGCTTGGACAGAGAGTTGTATCCTCGCGAACGTCTTCATCGCCGCATCCTCTGCATATGTTGTTATCGTTGAGTTTAAATTACATTGCGTGGTTCTTTAGGAAGTTATGGCCAGTGAGTGCACCTACCAACATTGACAGCGATTTCCTTTCATTTTGTAGGAGTTTGTTGCTTCTGGCTTTGTCGTATTGGAGCGATAGCTTCTTGATATATCGCAGGTGGTAAACGAGTTCCGCCTATTGTTGGGTGCCATTGGTATCTTACGTTCTATTCGTTCCCTGACGTTAGAGAGTGGAGGATTGACCAAGAACCCAGCAGAGACTGTGAGCCAAGAGCCTTAAGTTCTTCGTGATGGCATCGGACTAACTTGGACCTGATTTCTGTATCAAAATTTACTTTAATGGCCGCCTGACTGTTAATTAAAATGGTAACATCATCTTGCGGTATTGCCATCATCGATACCATACTGTCTTAGTCTGTCACTGCCAGGACCTCCGCTTGGAAGACACTCCTGTAGTTAGGAAGTCTGATCGGGGTGTGTATGTTTAGTTTTACGGAGAATACACCGGCGATCGTTTATATCTATCTTTGATCCGTCTGTATAGATAGATACAGGGTTGTCTTTTGTTGGTTCCTTGGTTTTTCAAAGTCTTTCAAAGAGGTATGCTGACATGTAGTCGCTTCACCCAGGAAGTTCTTTAGAATCTGTGATGCCCTTCGAGGTTTCATTTCAAGCCATTTGCAGGTAGTTTCAATGGCTTTATAGTTCTTTTATTTGTGAATAGCAAGAGCTCATCATCTCCAGGGGATTTGAATGCAGAAAGTGTATCAATCGCCCAATCTTATAGAACTGTCGATTCTGTTACTGGTAAAGCAATATCCACACTTATATTGTGGCTTTGACTATGTGTACTAGTACGTAGTTACATCTGCGATTGCGATATGAGTCAATCAATATACACAGCCTCTTGCCCAGAATGCCATAAACGAGCTTTTAATTTATAGACTGTGGCGACATAGAGCATTTCTCGTCGCTATGGACTAGTTAAATGGTTTGCTGATTGCCCATGCTAGTGCTCGTAGGTGCCTAGTGTCGTGACTCTCTCTTGACAATCAAATCAAACAGCCTCTGTTCATTTATTGGCTTCCACCCAAGATACAGGTGTACTGCTGGTAGTATAGTAGCACTTTGACAATTTCGTTTGTGGCATCATATTGCATTTGAATCAGATACCCCCAGGATTGCTCTTATAGGTACACACATGTACGCTTACAATGAAGTCCTTTTCAGCAACAAGTGTGCATAAGTGCTGATCAACTCTGATAAAACGGAAGGACATTCCAACGGAAGGTCATTTAGGAACATTATTGCTCTCTAGGAAGTTAATTTCTTTCAGAATCTCCTTAATCACAAACGGTCTTGACGGATCCTTCCACCATCAGTCAGCGTTGCTTACTTTGAGTGCCATATCTCTCTCACTCATCCTTCAATGGGAAAATAAATTAATTAAACTGCACTGCATGTTTGTAATTTCCAACGAAGGTCGACATTTCGCTTAAATCCACGTCACATCCTCGAAAGGTATTGCCAAGCTCAAGGTGGTGCGACTCCATCAAGGACGATGTTCCAGTAAATCTCATCTGAACTGAATTTAGTTTCGTATTTCCACTTTTTTTTTTTTTTGTTTTTTTCATTCATTTTCCCACGCTACTGCCGCCCCCGGAACGAGGTCGTTTAAATGGAAACCGTTTTCATTCATTTCTCTCTTCACATTCGGAATTGAATTGAGAAAGGACGAGACGCAGGAAAAAAAAAAAAAAAAAAAAAATTAAAAGAAGAGAAGAAAATGAAAAACATTTTTCTTTTTGTTTTATGTAATTAACATTTCAGAATTCACATGGAATTCAGGACTTTACCAGAACTGCCATACCACCACCATAGTGTGGCTCCATTATGTGCGTTGTGAACGGCACATAGGAGTGAGTGCATCTGTGAGACGAGCATTTTTTGCGTTCATTTGAAATGTGTGCGGGAAGGATGAAAACGAATGGAATTTTCTGACGTTTTTTTGTTTTTTTTTTTTCGTCCTTTCAGGCTTAGCGTAGAGGAATTTACTTCAGTTGTGCTGATGCACACCGTTTTCCGGGCGGTATAGGGGGTGAGGTTACTGGCTCGTTGTAGTAATGCTTGATGAAAAATTCATAAACGAAATAAGAGTAAACGAAAAAAAAAAAACGAAATGGTAGGTATCTATTTCCTGTTGCTGTTTCTGTTGTTGTCATTCTTCCAGTTGTTGTTTTTAAACGCACGGACATTGTGTATGGAAGCAAACATTTCGGGACTGAGGATTTATAGTTTATTGCGGTAAAATGTAAGAGCCTTGAAAAAAATCCAATTTTCCACAATCTGCGCCTCAATGGAATAAGCGTAGATAAATAAAAGTTGACGCCGTTTTAACAGTTGCCTCCGCAGGACTCCGCAGGAGTTTGCCGCCTCATCTGTGTGAGTGGTGCATGGGTGGATAGATTTGTGGATTGTGTGGAATTTTGTTTGCTTTCAGAAAACTATTAAAAAAAAAGTGTAAATACTTTTCAATTCAACTGCAACTGAAAGGAGAGAGGGAATATGACATTTTATGTGTGTGGTTGTGGTGTAATGAGGCGCATTCTTCTTCTGCGTTTGAAAACAAACGGAAACTTAATTTCCCAGACGTTGTTTGGGTGCAAAAGGATAGAGCATGCAGAGGACTGATGATTTAATTAAAAAGTATTTTGTGTAAAATGTTATGAAAGAAGGAATTAAAAGTTTGAACAGAAGTGTGGGGAATATGAATCAATGGCGCGGGTAATGCTCTGAATTCCACCCTTGATATGGAATTTTACCAATGATTCATGACTTTGCTTCAGATTCAAGAGAAAATATTGCTCCTTCTTACTTTTATCAGAGTATGCTACACACGTTTCCAGCTACCATCACCCAGTCAATGGTAAAATGCTTACAATGGATGGACACAGAGAGTGATAGGATCAACTGAAAGCGGGTGGTGCTAAACTTTGGTTTAACCGAAATGTTTACAGGTTTTGAATGTTGTAGGGTATCACCCCATAAATTTAGGTACAATGATAACCACTACTGCCTAACCTGTAAGAAAGGATCAGAGATGTAAATAAAGTCATAGTCCATTGCCTCGGATACTCATGCGACATGTCCATGGAACCCAGCGCCTAGCTCTTCACAACCATTCTTCTTGTGTGTGTTATGTTCTGTACACGAATGGAAGGGGCCTACTGTTTAGTGCCCTTAACTTTAAGGTGTTGTTTGGGGATTGAATCACAAACCCCTCGCTCTGCAGTCCAATGCACTAACTACTTAAGGCATGACGGCTACATAGAAGAGGACTTAAAAGAAAAAAAATCTACGCCAAGATGCTAATCTGGAGCAAGTTTTTCAGTGAAATAGGGTCCACTTAAGACGAAAAATCTTTTCATCTGTACCCACAGTCCCAGGCTTCATCAAAAACCAGGACAGATCCTGCACAAAACCATGCTCTGAGACCCTGGAACTCCTCTTTAGGACGCATTTTCCAGGGTTGGAAATCCTAACATCTGAAACTGCAGTAAGACCTTACGATAGAACAGCCAACACAAGTTACTTCCCGGGCAACCAGATTATAGACGAAAAGAGAATCTACTGGGCAATTGACTCCTTCGTCCCCTTCAAAGCTCCCGGCACTGACCGCTACAAAGCTTCAAGGAATATATCAGTCCGCGGCTAGCGAATAATTTTTGCGGGTTTTAATTTCTCATTTATATTTCTCGAGCCTGAAGAGAAAGAAGTCAAAGTCATTTTCATACCCAAAGCGGGTAAACCCTCACATAATAGCCCAAATGACTTTAGCCCGATTTACCTAACCTCGTTCCTCCTCACGACATTTGAAAGATTACTAAATCTACCCGTTCGCTTCAAACTAAGTTTTAAGGACTTAGCCCAACATGCATGTACTAAATGCCGATCTGCTGAGACAGCCCTGCATGAGGGGGTAACAAATATCGAAAGTTCACTCCACCTTTGTGGTACACGCTAGTAGCCTTCTACAAAACCTAAATCTATACGATTAGCACTGGACCAACAGAACATAGACCCAGTAATCTCAGTCTGGGTTGAATGCATACGTCAAGACGAGACACATCAACTCAGATCTAGGAGAATACCAAGCACATGCACTGGCCTCTAGGCACCCTGCAAAGTGGGATCCTATCCGCTTTGCTATGGATACTAGACGCGAACTAAGTTTTAAAGAAATTAAAACAAAGTGGGGTCAAAGTTGTCACATATGTGGACGATGTTGTCATAATGGCGACAGATAAGTTCATACCCACCATCACCGAAATACTTCAATCAGCCCTCAATACCCTACACTAACAAGAGAATAATCCCACAGACCGGGCCCTTGAGACTCAATGGTACAGACCTGCAAATCTCAGATAAGGGGAAATATTTAGACTGTATACGCAACAGAAAACACGTTAGAAAGGATATGGAAGGGATCCATAGGCTTCTATATGTGCAGCAAAATCTTTGGTAAGAGATGGGAGTCCACCATCATCCACTGGATGTAAACAGTCATCATCGAAACCATTCTATCTTATGGGTGCCTAGTCCATAAGCCACTGACCAGGATACAAAGACTAGCATGTATAGGAACTTTCAGAAAACTCTTACCAATCGCTGTTTCTTTGGGATGAAAATGCAATTGAGTAGTAGAGCCCTATCCCGAACATCTAAGGAGGCTCTATATAAGACCTTGATCATTCCAGTCCTGCTTTATAGCGCTGAAGCTTGAATAGAGTTCAAGCAGATGAGGATATCCTCGGTCATTTCGAGGGAAAGGTTCTTTCTTCGTGATATTTTCGGTTCCGTAAATAGAAGGGGACCTCAACCGATTTAGAGTGCGAAACTGGAGGCAGTTAGCTGAAGACTGGGCTAACTGGAGAGGCTTTGGGTTGAGTCCCCGGTTTACACCAAACTGTAGCTCCTCTTTAGTGAATAAGTATGTATATACTACTGCCCGTTCATATGGATCACCCATATGCCACTTGTATCACTTCGTAAATCCATTTCATCAGCTTCGTTATTTTCTGAAATGTCACAGAAACCTCGTACATCGCATTTAATGAGTCTGCACACTATCCATCTATGTATGTATGTTGTTAAGAAATATGTAGGTAGTAGTCTTTTGCTGGTTGCTCGCGCCCTCGAGTATCCAATAATTGTCAGCCCCCCTTACTATCATTTCCTTTGACCATATCGTTGATGCGAACGTCACATTGTGTACACTCTGTTTTACTTACTGTGGAGTGTTTTGAACATTAATTAAAATCCAAAGTCGAGCCGATCTATTGGGACAGCTCTGCATAAAGTAGTAGCCACAATCAACAGACGACTGGCAGTTAATCAAGAAAGGGTAAGCCCAGTAATACCAAACACCAAACCCCCATACAAATGGGTGTAAAGATGTGGAGTAAATGTAAAACCCATGATTTGGAAATAAAAGTCTATAGAAAGGATATAGAAGGCATCAAGCAGTCTATGAATGTAGTAAAATTTTTGTTGAAAAAGGCGGCCTAAGCCTCCAATCATCCACTAGATGTAAAGACAGTCGTCATCCTACCCATTCTTTACTATGGATGTCTAGTAAAGTGGCCTATAGTAGGGAAGATAACGTACCTCAGGGAAGTAATCAAGATCAACATCAAGATCGCAGTCCTTAAAACTTTACTTAAACTGATTCCATTAGACCTACACCTTAAGGAAATAGTCGCAAAGAGTGACTTTCGTTTTGAAACTTCGTTTAAATCTCGATCTTCACCGACATGGTAGAAAAACTCACGAAGGAGTGGGCTTTCGTACAGAGGTACTCAATGGATCCTTTGGAGATACGAGTGTTAACTGCGTATAGATTTACTCCTCCTACCTACCTAGGAAAGAATTATTCGGCTTTCCTTACTAAGCGCGGTCTAGACAGTAAACTGTTTCTTCGTCTAAATTCTTTATAGATTTTCAGAAACCTGCCGGATCTATGAATTCTCCCATCTTTGACTAAGGTTGGAATATTTCGCGAAACCACGGGTTTTACGTTTTGCCCACACTGGACTCCTGGGGCAGTTAAGAGACATACGTTCTTCAAAGCCTCCGGTAGTTCCTTGTGATTTCAGCAGTTAGACATTGAACTATTTCCAGGTGCACAAGTGTATCTTCCCTCGTTGGCAAATGCGAACATCAAAAGTACTGCAACAGCATCTCACCTTCCTGGTAATCTATCTTGTTCTTGGTAGCCTGATCAAGAAACCACTAAAGACTAAACTTTTAGAATGTTCTACCAAGATTTTTTTCAATTTTCTGAGTCAAAATAGAGGCAACTCTGTCTTCCTTGTTTTAGTAATAATAAAAAAGTACTAGAAGTCCCAACGCTATCACAGCATAACTGCAGTACTACTAGTCAGAAGGCTATAAATTAATACGAAACCGGAGGCTCACAAAGCTATTTGTAGTACAGTTCTATTAATTTATTATTGGACTATTCATTTGAGGGAATTAAAGGAAAATATCGATTATCCATGGAAGTGACAATGGATATGATTATGAATGTTTAATCAAAAAACACGTACAAGCTTTGGAAGTAAGAAATTAAAACTCCCATCAGATTATCAAATGTAAATAGAAAAACAGACAACAACAGTCCTTGTGTGTGTGTTTTTCCCTTTCAAATAAAACTGTCAACACGACAAAAGTCCACCCTGTTTACGGACGATTCCACCCCACTATCACCATACGCCATGTTCTCCTGTTTCGATGGCATATCCTTCATGGCATAATTCCATCAGCAGGCGACGTAATTATCTTAATTCACAAAATGCACAACATACGAGTACACAACACATACACATATGTATGTACGACTATAGTTGCTGATGGCAGCTGCTGTCAGTGTTGTCCTACTTTGGTATTGTTTCAAGCCCTCATCAGGAACATTAATCATAATGCCAATATGACTTAACGTCTGCCGGGCAAGATATCTCTCTACGGGATTGTTGTTGGGATTATTGCATCCTTCCGTCTCATGTATACATAAGTCTCTCATTGGACCGGGAAAGTTGTACTAGGTATCCAACTGGACCACCAGCGGATGACTAAGATCCGTTACAAATTAATTAGGTTCGTTTTGTGTTACACAAGCAAAATGATGAGTGATTTCTTAGCCTGCACTAACCCTTCAATCACTCGGTATCGGCAACTAATTGCTAAGAATTGATGCATGCATGGCTTGGCTAGCCGATGGAATGGTGTGGATACTTCCCAATGGAGAACTTAATACCGACACCGACATACTGGTGGCTGTGGCTAAGAGGATAGAAATCGCTGCTTGGTTTCACATTATTTTATGCATAAAAGGGTTTAACTTTGATGGATGAAGGGTTTTCGTGTTTGTTGGTGGATGTGGCAGATGTCGGGGTGTATCTATGTAAGTTTTGTTTATATTCGAACGAAACGATAAGAATAGCGGCAAGAATATCCTCTACTTAAGAATCTTCGTCCTTGTTTGCTACATAATCATCAGAAATAAAAACATTTCTATCAGAAGTACGTGATTTTTTAATGCATTTCGATTTAAATACGAAATATGCCTGAAAACGCATAAGGCTATGCTTTTGAAAATATAAATTAATCTTTCAACCAAATCATGTTCATGTTCAACGTGACTCGGTGCTCCCATTGGATTAAAAGGCTCACTGCATTGAACAATGAATTTTCATTTCATATTGGAAAAGCCGCGACCATAATATAACCACAACAGAGATGTTAACTTAATACTGTCAAGTGGTAGCACAAAATTAGGAAAACTAATTGCCATCACACCAGCGCGATACAAACAATGTTGTATCTATGGACTTAATTGTGCATTTGGAATAATAAACCTAACTATGAAAAATCAAACAACACGCACTATATGCATGTAGGTACATGTGAAACAAGGAAAAATGATTCATGTGTCGGCACTGCAAAATGTTTTGAAAATAGCAAGTCCAGGGATTGCACTTTCAGGGGACTTTCTCATTTATTTACCAATGCATTTTGAAATAACTTGATTTTGCAAATGCATTTATATTTGTGGACTATGACTGTTTAATTGCAAATATTGGCATTAAACCAAAAGTCAAATATTTATGCACAATAGACAAATGGTCCCGAAGGATTGGGTACTCTGTTTGGGTTTGGCCCAAAGAATAGAACGGAGTTTTTCAATGCTACAACAATGAATTAAAAACGAAAAGAATATTTGGTTAAAGGTTATTAAAAAAGAGTGTTTTGAATGGCTATATCTGAATCTGAATTTCTGCAAATCGTAAGGTAAATATGGAGATACATATGTCGAGTTCGATCGTTGTCAACTCAAATAGATCAATAAATAGGTGTGTTGTGCTAATTTGAAAACCAAAAATGTTGCAAGATACGTGGCATTTATGGAACAATGTATAAAACGTAAATGAAAGAGGGACTCGTTGCTGGAACAACGATATCCAGCAAGATTTTCGATTTTGTCCAGGTCCCGAAATTTAGGTAAAAATCACTTATCACGGCTTTCCCTTGATTATCTGGGTGAAATAGGCAAGTTAGAATAAAAGGGTTGAACCAAAAGACCTACAATCGGATGATCTAAAACATGGGCAACTTTGTTGCAAGGTATGTGGCATTTATGGAACAATGTATAAAACGTAAATGAAAGAGGGACTCGTTGCTGGAAAAACGATATCTAGCAAGATTTTCGATTTTGTCCAGGTCCCGAAATTTAGGTAAAAATCACTTATCACGGCTTTCCCTTGATTATCTGGGTGAAATAGGCAAGTTAGAATAAAAGGGTTGAACCAAAAGACCTACAATCGGATGATCTAAAACATGGGCAACTTTGTTGCAAGGTATGTGGCATTTATGGAACAATGTATAAAACGTAAATGAAAGAGAGACTCGTTGCTGGAAAAACGATATCCAGCAAAATTTTCGATTTTGTCCAGGTCCCGAAATTTAGGTAAAAATCACTTATCACGGCTTTCCCTTTGTTCTGTAATGCGTTGCAGTCAGCCGAACATACATACATCACCCTATTTTATATCTTATCTTTCTATTTAATTTTTTGCATTATATTCATAACGGACTAAGCTCCACTTGCTCAACTAAGTGATCATATTTGTAATCCCAATCGTTCTCTTTGCTGTTTGACCGTCGCACTAGTAACATCGTCTATTAACTACTTATAGTATTGCAACCTTTGTAACATTTATTAAAAGACATTACACATTTGAATTATTTCGTTTATGAACTCTTATTGAATAAAAATTCAGTTCATTTATTGGTCCTTCGTTGTCGGATTTATTGGAATTTTTCGGTGATATTATATTATTGACATTTTCGATACAAAGTGTGGTAAATATTAAAAAACATAAAAAAAAAAAAACTTTATTTCTGGTGCGCTTATGTTTTGCATATGGCAATTGATGGCGATACCTACGTACATATGTTTGGATGAAGGGAAGTGACTTATAATTAGAATCAAAATCGTGATAAAAGAGGAAAAATAAGTGAAAATCATTAGAGCTTAGGTACATGTGGATATACATATAGACCGGTGTAATATAATACGTGCGTCGTAGAAATAAAAAAAAAATTGAATCATCGTGTGGTCTTATTTCTTTGTTTCGCGATAAAACATTCACACAAACTCTTAGAACATTTTTTTCTGTGATTCGGTATAATTTTTCGGTTTTGATATGAATTCTATCAAGGTAAAACGGGGCCATGCGAAAGGCATTTTAACACGTGCTGCAGCTTTCGCAGAGTCAGTCGATGACAGCATATCTCTTTCATTACTCGAAAATCGTTTAAGTAAACTTAATGAAACGTGGTCACATTTTGAGGTCCTGCACAATGAATTGTGCGAGTTTTGTGATGAGGATGATTTCATCGATCCCGAGCCTGAGTTCGGGGAATACGAAACAAAATACTTTCTGGCACATTCCCTTCTCACAGATGCGATTCGCAAACGCACATCGGCTGAACCTCTTCAAGACTCCATAGAGAAATCAGCAAATGGCAATACATTTAATGACTCTTCGATACCCGATAAGTTAGCAAGTCAACAGGAGTCATTTCTTCAAGCCCTTACTTCCTCCTTCACTTCATCGTCTATCAATCTACCAAAGGCCACCATTCCTATTTTTTCTGGGGAATATAAGGATTGGCCAGCGTTTAAAGATCTTTTCACAGCATCAATTGATTGCAATAAGTCGTTGTCCGGTTCTAAGAAATTGCAATACCTTAAATATTTTCTTCGCGGCGATGCAGCTAACTTAATAAAACACATGACCTGTACGGAAAACAACTACATTGATGCTTGGGAACGATTAGAAGCACGCTTCGACAAAACGCACTTAATCGTTCGATCATTCATTCAATCATACCTTTCGCTGCCTACATCGGTTTCGGGAAATATCCATACACTTCGTAAAATCACTGATGGAGCTGATGAGGTTATTCGCGGACTCAACGCCTTGGAGTCTAACAATCTTGATCCATGGCTCATACATCTTTTAGTGCAAAAGCTTGATCAGGATACCAAGCATGCGTGGGCAGAAGAAATAGGATCTAGGGTAAATGTATCCATTGACGAACTTCTGGACTTTTTACAAGCTCGGTGCAATTCTTTGGAATCTTGCTATTCTGTCGCTCGTACATCTCAATCTCGCAGCAAGGTTCAAGGTCCTGTTCGGTCGCACTTAGTGGAATCAAAGCAAGGTTGCCCGAAGTGCCATGATGATCATACTCTATCGCAATGCAAACATTTCATCGGCTTGGATATCGAGTCGCGTCGCAACTTTGTAAAACAACACTCGCTGTGTTTCAATTGTCTTCGTCAGGGTCATAACGCTACCAAATGTCGGTCAAACTTTCGGTGTAGAATGTGCAACGCTCGTCACCATTCTTTAGTGCATTCTACACATACTCAAGCATCTGAGCATTCGTCTTCGCACTCTACTAATTCCATTTCGCACTCGTTGTCTGACCCTCAAATCTTGTCTAACCACTCATTGGATAGTTCTCATCTCCTTCAAACCATTCTGCCAACAGCAATTGTTAAGACTCAAGATAAACAAGGGTAATTTCAAAATATTCGTTTGTTGCTTGATACAAGGTCCCAGGTATCGCTCATTACGGAGAATGCCGATGGATTGGTTACCCTCAAACTTCACTCTCGTTTTAGTGATGATTTTATTGAAGTTGACTGCCATGTCATTTCAAAACTAACATCATTGCTGCCTACGGCTTCTATCGCCAGTTTAAACACAACGAAATTACTTTCAATCGAGTTAGCCGATCCTCATTTCAACAAACCGAGTTCTATCGAAATTTTGATAGGCTCCGACAAAGTGTTCAGCGTTATAACAGGTCCTGCAAAGTTATCAAAAAATGGAAAACCAGAGTCTATTCCAACGATTTTTGGCTGGGTGATGGCTGGACAATTTTCTCAAAGTCCACGTTACAATAGCACAGGACTTCATACGTTCTGTACGCAGTTAGATTATACTCAGGATTTCGATTTAGAAAAATTTTGGCGTTTAGAAGAAGTAACTAATCATCCCGTTTTGTCTATTGAAGAGCAGCAGGCTGAAGATCATTTTGTAAAAACTCACACTCGTTGCTCTGATGGAAGATTCATGGTGGAATTGCCATTTAAAAAAAATGAACGTCTAAACTTCGGAAACTCATTCACAATCGCACTTAACCGAATGCAATCTATGGAGAGAAGATTTGCATGGAATTCTGAGTTTCAACTTCAATACTCCCAGTTCATAAAGGAGTATCTAACGCTAGGGCATATGGAAGAGATACCTTCAAATGAAATCATGCAGGCGACCACAAAATGCTATTATCTCCCACATCACGCTGTTTTTAAGAGTGATAGTAGCACAACAAAAATCAGAGTAGTTTTCGATGGCTCTGCTAGGACTTCTACGACAAAATCTTTGAATGAATGTCTTCTCGTTGGCCCCACAATCCAGCGCGATATTTTTTCGACTAGTCTACGGTTTCGTCGATATATATACACACTTTCAGGGGACATCGAAAAAATGTATCGACAGATTTGGATCTCCCCCAGTCATACGGATTTTCAAAGAATAGTTTGGCGTGAAAGCCCTACAAGTCCTCTTAAACACTATCGTCTTCTGACAGTCACCTATGGCACTTCATCAGCACCTTTTTCGGCAATTCGAACGCTTAAACAGTTAGCTCTTGACTCGACTCTTACTCATCCCATAGCATCTCAAATAGTTCAGGACGATTTTTACGTTGATGACCTAGCGACAGGCGCAGACACCATTGATGAGTTGATGAAACTGCAAACTGAAGTTGTTGACCTACTTAATTCTGCAGGTTTTCTATTGAGAAAATGGACAACCAACTGCTGGCCTTTGCTTTTGTCCTTACCAGACGATCAACGAGAAATTTCCCCTATTGAGTTCGAAGAATCAAACTCTGTCAAAATTCTGGGGCTAATATGGTGCCCTTCTAACGATTGCTTCTCATACCGAGTTCGTGTCGAGTCAACAATCGTTGTAACCAAGCGTCGAATACTTTCAGAAGCATCTCGAATATTTGACCCAATCGGATTTCTGGCTCCTGTCATCGTAGGAGTTAAAATCATATTGCAGGAACTTTGGAAGGAAAAACTTAATTGGGACGAGCGAATTCCAGAAGAACTTACCAATCGTTGGAATTCCATTCATCAAGAGCTGCACCATCTCGAATCTCTTCGAATTCCCAGAATACTATGGTCAAATAAAGAAAGGTGGGAACTACACGCGTTTTGTGATGCATCTTTGGACGCCTATGCAGCTGTGGTTTACTGCAGAAGTATCAACTTCGATAATACCATATCCGTGTCTATAGTAGCAGCAAAAAGTAAGGTTGCTCCAATCAAGGTTCTCTCGTTACCTAGGCTAGAACTCTGTGGCGCAGTCCTTCTAACCCGTCTAATTAACAAAATTAAGATTTCTTTACAGGTGAAAGAAGCCACAATTTTTGCTTGGACGGATTCAACGATAGTTCTTCATTGGCTGTCATCTCCTCCTAAAAGATGGTCAGTTTTCATCAGCAACCGAACTTCCGAGATACTTTCATCGATACCTCGCAAATTGTGGAACCACGTCCGTTCAGCTAGTAATCCAGCTGATATCGCTTCTCGTGGCATTCTACCATCTCATTTACCTTTAAACGAGATATGGTGGAAGGGTCCTCCTTGGCTCTGGTTGGAAAAAAATCAGTGGCCTGTTTCAAGCGTAGTTCCTGATATAATTCCTGTGGATTTGTTGGAAGAGAGAACCACATCTAAAACAATTGCATTGTTATCTAATTTAGAATCGAACAACATTCTAGAAACACTTATACATAATTCTTCCAGTTGGTTGAAATGTATCCGCGTCGTGGCATATATTCGTCGTTTTGTGTCAAATTGTCAGTCCGGTTCTAGACTTGGCAAGCTACAAGCCTTGACTACTCAAGAACTCTCAGACTCAAAAACTTTACTATTAAAAACCGCGCAGTGGTCGTTGTTCTCATCTGAAATCCAGTTAATTAAGAAAAATCAGTACTTATCGAAAAGAAACAAGCTTGCATCACTTAGTCCATTTCTCGATTCGTTTGGAGTGCTTCGCGTAGGCGGTCGGATACAGGAGTCAACCCTCAGTTACGATGAAAAACATCCTATAATATTGTGCAAATCACACCCTGTCTCAAAACTCATAGTGAAATATATCCATGTGAAACATTTGCACGCCGGCGTGACATTAACTTTCTCGTTAACAAAACAAAATTTCTACATTCTGGGTTGTAGAAATATCATTCGAAAAACGGTTCATGATTGTATTGTGTGCTTTCGTCAACGTCTAAATACCTCGAAACAATTAATGGGCAATCTCCCTTCTGAACGAATTCGATACTCGCGACCCTTTAGCAAAGTCGGGTGTGATTACGCTGGGCCCATTACCTTACGGCTATCTCGCGGTCGGAACCCCAAATTTGTTAAGGCATATATAGCTTTATTTGTCTGTTTCGTGACAAAGGGAATCCACCTCGAATTGGTTGGAGACCTTTCATCGAATGCTTTTTTATTGGCTTTAGACCGGTTCGTGGCGCGACGCGGGAAGCCTCTGGAAATCTGGAGTGACAACGGCACGAACTTTCACGGTGCAAAGCGTATTCTAGGTGAAATGTTTGATCTCCTTCGTAGTCAGCACCACAACACCGTCGTATCAGATCATCTCTCAAAGGACAATATTAATTGGAGATTCATACCACCTTCCGCGCCTCACTTTGGAGGTCTGTGGGAGGCAGGTATAAAGTCTGTTAAAACTCATCTCAAACGAGTAATCGGTGATAACAAACTGACCTATGAAGAGATGTACACCCTCCTAGCAAGGATCGAAGGGTTGTTAAATTCGCGTCCAATGTGGCAGATATCGGATGGAGAACCATGTGCCCTAACTCCAGCACATTTCATGATCGGGGAACAGTATACTGCAGTTCCTCAACCACACATACCTGATCTGAATTGTTCAATTAAATCTAATTGGTATACATTACAGATACTTCTTCAAGGGTTCTGGAAACGATGGTATCAGGAGTACCTGACCTCACTACAGTATCGACCAAAATGGCAGCGTACTCAACCCAACCTACAAGTGGACGACGTCGTTCTTCTCAAGGAACCCAACTTACCACCAGCTAAATGGATTCTTGGACGTATCGTACAAATACACCCTGGAAAGGACAACAACATCAGAGTAGTCACAATCCGCACCAAGTTTGGCAACTATACTCGTCCCATCACTAAGATTTCCCCACTTCCTACTGCTGAAAGACCGGAGTCTTCCAGGGGGGGCTGAATGTTCTGTAATGCGTTGCAGTCAGCCGAACATACATACATCACCCTATTTTATATCTTATCTTTCTATTTAATTTTTTGCATTATATTCATAAGCTCCACTACAGACTAAGCTCCACTTGCTCAACTAAGTGATCATATTTGTAATCCCAATCGTTCTCTTTGCTGTTTGACCGTCGCACTAGTAACATCGTCTATTAACTACTTATAGTATTGCAACCTTTGTAACATTTATTAAAAGACATTACACATTTGAATTATTTCGTTTATGAACTCTTATTGAATAAAAATTCAGTTCACCCTTGATTATCTGGGTGAAATAGGCAAGTTAGAATAAAAGGGTTGAACCAAAAGACCTACAATCGGATGATCTAAAACATGGGCAACTTTGTTGCAAGGTATGTGGCATTTATGGAACAATGTATAAAACGTAAATGAAAGAGAGACTCGTTGCTGGAAAAACGATATCCAGCAAAATTTTCGATTTTGTCCAGGTCCCGAAATTTAGGTAAAAATCACTTATCACGGCTTTCCCTTGATTATCTGGGTGAAATAGGCAAGTTAGAATAAAAGGGTTAAGCCAAAAGACCTACAATCGGATGATCTAAAACATGGGCAACTTTGTTGCAAGGTATGTGGCATTTATGGAACAATGTATAAAACGTAAATGAAAGAGGGACTCGTTGCTGGAACAACGATATCCAGCAAGATTTTCGATTTTGTCCAGGTCCCGAAATTTAGGTAAAAATCACTTATCACGGCTTTCCCTTGATTATCTGGGTGAAATAGGCAAGTTAGAATAAAAGGGTTGAACCAAAAGAAATACAATCGGATGATCTAAAACATGGGCAACTTTGTTGCAAGGTATGTGGCATTTATGGAACAATGTATAAAACGTAAATGAAAGAGGGACTCGTTGCTGGAACAACGATATCCAGCAAAATTTTCGATTTTGTCCAGGTCCCGAAATTTAGGTAAAAATCACTTATCACGGCTTTCCCTTGATTATCTGGGTGAAATAGGCAAGTTAGAATAAAAGGGTTAAGCCAAAAGACCTACAATCGGATGATCTAAAACATGGGCAACTTTGTTGCAAGGTATGTGGCATTTATGGAACAATGTATAAAACGTAAATGAAAGAGGGACTCGTTGCTGGAAAAACGATATCCAGCAAAATTTTCGATTTTGTCCAGGTCCCGAAATTTAGGTAAAAATCACTTATCACGGCTTTCCCTTGATTATCTGGGTGAAATAGGCAAGTTAGAATAAAAGGGTTAAGCCAAAAGACCTACAATCGGATGATCTAAAACATGGGCAACTTTGTTGCAAGGTATGTGGCATTTATGGAACAATGTATAAAACGTAAATGAAAGAGGGACTCGTTGCTGGAACAACGATATCCAGCAAGATTTTCGATTTTGTCCAGGTCCCGAAATTTAGGTAAAAATCACTTATCACGGCTTTCCCTTGATTATCTGGGTGAAATAGGCAAGTTAGAATAAAAGGGTTGAACCAAAAGAAATACAATCGGATGATCTAAAACATGGGCAACTTTGTTGCAAGGTATGTGGCATTTATGGAACAATGTATAAAACGTAAATGAAAGAGGGACTCGTTGCAAGATTTTCGATTTTGTCCAGGACCCGAAATTTAGGTAAAAATCACTTATCACGGCTTTCCCTTGATTATCTGGGTGAAATAGGCAAGTTAGAATAAAAGGGTTGAACCAAAAGACCTACAATCGGATGATCTAAAACATGGGCAACTTTGTTGCAAGGTATGTGGCATTTATGGAACAATGTATAAAACGTAAATGAAAGAGGGACTCGTTGCTGGAACAACGATATCCAGCAAGATTTTCGATTTTGTCCAGGTCCCGAAATTTAGGTAAAAATCACTTATCACGGCTTTCCCTTGATTATCTGGGTGAAATAGGCAAGTTAGAATAAAAGGGTTGAACCAAAAGACCTACAATCGGATGATCTAAAACATGGGCAACTTTGTTGCAAGGTATGTGGCATTTATGGAACAATGTATAAAACGTAAATGAAAGAGGGACTCGTTGCTGGAAAAACGATATCCAGCAAAATTTTCGATTTTGTCCAGGTCCCGAAATTTAGGTAAAAATCACTTATCACGGCTTTCCCTTGATTATCTGGGTGAAATAGGCAAGTTAGAATAAAAGGGTTGAACCAAAAGACCTACAATCGGATGATCTAAAACATGGGCAACTTTGTTGCAAGGTATGTGGCATTTATGGAACAATGTATAAAACGTAAATGAAAGAGGGACTCGTTGCTGGAAAAACGATATCCAGCAAGATTTTCGATTTTGTCCAGGTCCCGAAATTTAGGTAAAAATCACTTATCACGGCTTTCCCTTGATTATCTGGGTGAAATAGGCAAGTTAGAATAAAAGGGTTGAACCAAAAGACCTACAATCGGATGATCTAAAACATGGGCAACTTTGTTGCAAGGTATGTGGCATTTATGGAACAATGTATAAAACGTAAATGAAAGAGGGACTCGTTGCTGGAAAAACGATATCCAGCAACATTTTCGATTTTGTCCAGGTCCCGAAATTTAGGTAAAAATCACTTATCACGGCTTTCCCTTGATTATCTGGGTGAAATAGGCAAGTTAGAATAAAAGGGTTGAACCAAAAGACCTACAATCGGATGATCTAAAACATGGGCAAATTTGTTGCAAGGTATGTGGCATTTATGGAACAATGTATAAAACGTAAATGAAAGAGGGACTCGTTGCTGGAAAAACGATATCTAGCAAGATTTTCGATTTTGTCCAGGTCCCGAAATTTAGGTAAAAATCACTTATCACGGCTTTCCCTTGATTATCTGGGTGAAATAGGCAAGTTAGAATAAAAGGGTTGAACCAAAAGACCTACAATCGGATGATCTAAAACATGGGCAACTTTGTTGCAAGGTATGTGGCATTTATGGAACAATGTATAAAACGTAAATGAAAGGGGGACTCGTTGCTGGAAAAACGATATCTAGCAAGATTTTCGATTTTGTCCAGGTCCCGAAATTTAGGTAAAAATCACTTATCACGGCTTTCCCTTGATTATCTGGGTGAAATAGGCAAGTTAGAATAAAAGGGTTGAACCAAAAGACCTACAATCGGATGATCTAAAACATGGGCAACTTTGTTGCAAGGTATGTGGCATTTATGGAACAATGTATAAAACGTAAATGAAAGAGGGACTCGTTGCTGGAAAAACGATATCCAGCAAGATTTTCGATTTTGTCCAGGTCCCGAAATTTAGGTAAAAATCACTTATCACGGCTTTCCCTTGATTATCTGGGTGAAATAGGCAAGTTAGAATAAAAGGGTTGAACCAAAAGACCTACAATCGCATGATCTAAAACATGGGCAACTTTGTTGCAAGGTATGTGGCATTTATGGAACAATGTATAAAACGTAAATGAAAGAGGGACTCGTTGCTGGAAAAACGATATCCAGCAACATTTTCGATTTTGTCCAGGTCCCGAAATTTAGGTAAAAATCACTTATCACGGCTTTCCCTTGATTATCTGGGTGAAATAGGCAAGTTAGAATAAAAGGGTTGAACCAAAAGACCTACAATCGGATGATCTAAAACATGGGCAACTTTGTTGCAAGGTATGTGGCATTTATGGAACAATGTATAAAACGTAAATGAAAGAGGGACTCGTTGCTGGAAAAACGATATCTAGCAAGATTTTCGATTTTGTCCAGGTCCCGAAATTTAGGTAAAAATCACTTATCACGGCTTTCCCTTGATTATCTGGGTGAAATAGGCAAGTTAGAATAAAAGGGTTGAACCAAAGGACCTACAATCGGATGATCTAAAACATGGGCAACTTTGTTGCAAGGTATGTGGCATTTATGGAACAATGTATAAAACGTAAATGAAAGAGGGACTCGTTGCTGGAAAAACGATATCTAGCAAGATTTTCGATTTTGTCCAGGTCCCGAAATTTAGGTAAAAATCACTTATCACGGCTTTCCCTTGATTATCTGGGTGAAATAGGCAAGTTAGAATAAAAGGGTTGAACCAAAAGACCTACAATCGGATGATCTAAAACATGGGCAACTTTGTTGCAAGGTATGTGGCATTTATGGAACAATGTATAAAACGTAAATAAAAGAGGGACTCGTTGCTGGAAAAACGATATCCAGCAAAATTTTCGATTTTGTCCAGGTCCCGAAATTCAGGTAAAAATCACTTATCACGGCTTTCCCTTGATTATCTGGGTGAAATAGGCAAGTTAGAATAAAAGGGTTGAACCAAAAGACCTACAATCGGATGATCTAAAACATGGGCAACTTTGTTGCAAGGTATGTGGCATTTATGGAACAATGTATAAAACGTAAATGAAAGAGGGACTCGTTGCTGGAAAAACGATATCCAGCAAGATTTTCGATTTTGTCCAGGTCCCGAAATTTAGGTAAAAATCACTTATCACGGCTTTCCCTTGATTATCTGGGTGAAATAGGCAAGTTAGAATAAAAGGGTTGAACCAAAAGACCTACAATCGGATGATCTAAAACATGGGCAACTTTGTTGCAAGGTATGTGGCATTTATGGAACAATGTATAAAACGTAAATGAAAGAGGGACTCGTTGCTGGAACAACGATATCCAGCAAAATTTTCGATTTTGTCCAGGTCCCGAAATTCAGGTAAAAATCACTTATCACGGCTTTCCCTTGATTATCTGGGTGAAATAGGCAAGTTAGAATAAAAGGGTTGAACCAAAAGACCTACAATCGGATGATCTAAAACATGGGCAACTTTGTTGCAAGGTATGTGGCATTTATGGAACAATGTATAAAACGTAAATGAAAGAGGGACTCGTTGCTGGAAAAACGATATCCAGCAAGATTTTCGATTTTGTCCAGGTCCCGAAATTTAGGTAAAAATCACTTATCACGGCTTTCCCTTGATTATCTGGGTGAAATAGGCAAGTTAGAATAAAAGGGTTGAACCAAAAGACCTACAATCGGATGATCTAAAACATGGGCAACTTTGTTGCAAGGTATGTGGCATTTATGGAACAATGTATAAAACGTAAATAAAAGAGGGACTCGTTGCTGGAAAAACGATATCCAGCAAAATTTTCGATTTTGTCCAGGTCCCGAAATTTAGGTAAAAATCACTTATCACGGCTTTCCCTTGATTATCTGGGTGAAATAGGCAAGTTAGAATAAAAGGGTTGAACCAAAAGACCTACAATCGGATGATCTAAAACATGGGCAACTTTGTTGCAAGGTATGTGGCATTTATGGAACAATGTATAAAACGTAAATGAAAGAGGGACTCGTTGCTGGAAAAACGATATCTAGCAAGATTTTCGATTTTGTCCAGGTCCCGAAATTTAGTTAAAAATCACTTATCACGGCTTTCCCTTGATTATCTGGGTGAAATAGGCAAGTTAGAATAAAAGGGTTGAACCAAAAGACCTACAATCGGATGATCTAAAACATGGGCAACTTTGTTGCAAGGTATGTGGCATTTATGGAACAATGTATAAAACGTAAATAAAAGAGGGACTCGTTGCTGGAAAAACGATATCCAGCAAAATTTTCGATTTTGTCCAGGTCCCGAAATTTAGGTAAAAATCACTTATCACGGCTTTCCCGTGATTATCTGGGTGAAATAGGCAAGTTAGAATAAAAGGGTTAAGCCAAAAGACCTACAGTCGGATGATCTAAAACATGGGCAACTTTGTTGCAAGGTATGTGGCATTTATGGAACAATGTATAAAACGTAAATAAAAGAGGGACTCGTTGCTGGAAAAACGATATCCAGCAAAATTTTCGATTTTGTCCAGGTCCCGAAATTTAGGTAAAAATCACTTATCACGGCTTTCCCTTGATTATCTGGGTGAAATAGGCAAGTTAGAATAAAAGGGTTGAACCAAAAGACCTACAATCGGATGATCTAAAACATGGGCAACTTTGTTGCAAGGTATGTGGCATTTATGGAACAATGTATAAAACGTAAATGAAAGAGGGACTCGTTGCTGGAACAACGATATCCAGCAAGATTTTCGATTTTGTCCAGGTCCCGAAATTTAGGTAAAAATCACTTATCACGGATTTCCCTTGATTATCTGGGTGAAATAGGCAAGTTAGAATAAAAGGGTTGAACCAAAAGACCTACAATCGGATGATCTAAAACATGGGCAACTTTGTTGCAAGGTATGTGGCATTTATGGAACAATGTATAAAACGTAAATGAAAGAGGGACTCGTTGCTGGAACAACGATATCCAGCAAAATTTTCGATTTTGTCCAGGTCCCGAAATTTAGGTAAAAATCACTTATCACGGCTTTCCCTTGATTATCTGGGTGAAATAGGCAAGTTAGAATAAAAGGGTTGAACCAAAAGACCTACAATCGGATGATCTAAAACATGGCAACTTTGTTGCAAGGTATGTGGCATTTATGGAACAATGTATAAAACGTAAATGAAAGAGGGACTCGTTGCTGGAAAAACGATATCTAGCAAGATTTTCGATTTTGTCCAGGTCCCGAAATTTAGGTAAAAATCACTTATCACGGCTTTCCCTTGATTATCTGGGTGAAATAGGCAAGTTAGAATAAAAGGGTTGAACCAAAAGACCTACAATCGGATGATCTAAAACATGGGCAACTTTGTTGCAAGGTATGTGGCATTTATGGAACAATGTATAAAACGTAAATAAAAGAGGGACTCGTTGCTGGAAAAACGATATCCAGCAAAATTTTCGATTTTGTCCAGGTCCCGAAATTTAGGTAAAAATCACTTATCACGGCTTTCCCTTGATTATCTGGGTGAAATAGGCAAGTTAGAATAAAAGGGTTGAACCAAAAGACCTACAATCGGATGATCTAAAACATGGGCAACTTTGTTGCAAGGTATGTGGCATTTATGGAACAATGTATAAAACGTAAATGAAAGAGGGACTCGTTGCTGGAAAAACGATATCCAGCAAGATTTTCAATTTTGTCCAGGTCCCGAAATTTAGGTAAAAATCACTTATCACGGCTTTCCCTTGATTATCTGGGTGAAATAGGCAAGTTAGAATAAAAGGGTTGAACCAAAGGACCTACAATCGGATGATCTAAAACATGGGCAACTTTGTTGCAAGGTATGTGGAATTTATGGAACAATGTATAAAACGTAAATGAAAGAGGGACTCGTTGCTGGAACAACGATATCCAGCAAGATTTTCGATTTTGTCCAGGTCCCGAAATTTAGGTAAAAATCACTTATCACGGCTTTCCCTTGATTATCTGGGTGAAATAGGCAAGTTAGAATAAAAGGGTTGAACCAAAAGACCTATAATCGGATGATCTAAAACATGGGCAACTTTGTTGCAAGGTATGTGGCATTTATGGAACAATGTATAAAACGTAAATGAAAGAGGGACTCGTTGCTGGAAAAACGATATCCAGCAAGATTTTCGATTTTGTCCAGGTCCCGAAATTTAGGTAAAAATCACTTATCACGGCTTTCCCTTGATTATCTGGGTGAAATAGGCAAGTTAGAATAAAAGGGTTGAACCAAAAGACCTACAATCGGATGATCTAAAACATGGGCAACTTTGTTGCAAGGTATGTGGCATTTATGGAACAATGTATAAAACGTAAATGAAAGAGGGACTCGTTGCTGGAACAACGATATCCAGCAAAATTTTCGATTTTGTCCAGGTCCCGAAATTCAGGTAAAAATCACTTATCACGGCTTTCCCTTGATTATCTGGGTGAAATAGGCAAGTTAGAATAAAAGGGTTGAACCAAAAGACCTACAATCGGATGATCTAAAACATGGGCAACTTTGTTGCAAGGTATGTGGCATTTATGGAACAATGTATAAAACGTAAATAAAAGAGGGACTCGTTGCTGGAAAAACGATATCCAGCAAGATTTTCGATTTTGTCCAGGTCCCGAAATTTAGGTAAAAATCACTTATCACGGCTTTCCCTTGATTATCTGGGTGAAATAGGCAAGTTAGAATAAAAGGGTTGAACCAAAAGACCTACAATCGGATGATCTAAAACATGGGCAACTTTGTTGCAAGGTATGTGGCATTTATGGAACAATGTATAAAACGTAAATGAAAGAGGGACTCGTTGCTGGAAAAACGATATCTAGCAAGATTTTCGATTTTGTCCAGGTCCCGAAATTTAGTTAAAAATCACTTATCACGGCTTTCCCTTGATTATCTGGGTGAAATAGGCAAGTTAGAATAAAAGGGTTGAACCAAAAGACCTACAATCGGATGATCTAAAACATGGGCAACTTTGTTGCAAGGTATGTGGCATTTATGGAACAATGTATAAAACGTAAATAAAAGAGGGACTCGTTGCTGGAAAAACGATATCCAGCAAAATTTTCGATTTTGTCCAGGTCCCGAAATTTAGGTAAAAATCACATATCACGGCTTTCCCTTGATTATCTGGGTGAAATAGGCAAGTTAGAATAAAAGGGTTGAAACAAAAGACCTACAATCGGATGATCTAAAACATGGGCAACTTTGTTGCAAGGTATGTGGCATTTATGGAACAATGTATAAAACGTAAATGAAAGAGGGACTCGTTGCTGGAAAAACGATATCTAGCAAGATTTTCGATTTTGTCCAGGTCCCGAAATTTAGTTAAAAATCACTTATCACGGCTTTCCCTTGATTATCTGGGTGAAATAGGCAAGTTAGAATAAAAGGGTTGAACCAAAAGACCTACAATCGGATGATCTAAAACATGGGCAACTTTGTTGCAAGGTATGTGGCATTTATGGAACAATGTATAAAACGTAAATAAAAGAGGGACTCGTTGCTGGAAAAAACGATATCCAGCAAAATTTTCGATTTTGTCCAGGTCCCGAAATTTAGGTAAAAATCACTTATCACGGCTTTCCTTGATTATCTGGGTGAAATAGGCAAGTTAGAATAAAAGGGTTGAACCAAAGGACCTACAATCGGATGATCTAAAACATGGGCAACTTTGTTGCAAGGTATGTGGAATTTATGGAACAATGTATAAAACGTAAATGAAAGAGGGACTCGTTGCTGGAACAACGATATCCAGCAAGATTTTCGATTTTGTCCAGGTCCCGAAATTTAGGTAAAAATCACTTATCACGGCTTTCCCTTGATTATCTGGGTGAAATAGGCAAGTTAGAATAAAAGGGTTGAACCAAAAGACCTACAATCGGATGATCTAAAACATGGGCAACTTTGTTGCAAGGTATGTGGCATTTATGGAACAATGTATAAAACGTAAATGAAAGAGGGACTCGTTGCTGGAAAAACGATATCCAGCAAGATTTTCGATTTTGTCCAGGTCCCGAAATTTAGGTAAAAATCACTTATCACGGCTTTCCCTTGATTATCTGGGTGAAATAGGCAAGTTAGAATAAAAGGGTTGAACCAAAAGACCTACAATCGGATGATCTAAAACATGGGCAACTTTGTTGCAAGGTATGTGGCATTTATGGAACAATGTATAAAACGTAAATGAAAGAGGGACTCGTTGCTGGAACAACGATATCCAGCAAAATTTTCGATTTTGTCCAGGTCCCGAAATTCAGGTAAAAATCACTTATCACGGCTTTCCCTTGATTATCTGGGTGAAATAGGCAAGTTAGAATAAAAGGGTTGAACCAAAAGACCTACAATCGGATGATCTAAAACATGGGCAACTTTGTTGCAAGGTATGTGGCATTTATGGAACAATGTATAAAACGTAAATGAAAGAGGGACTCGTTGCTGGAAAAACGATATCCAGCAAGATTTTCGATTTTGTCCAGGTCCCGAAATTTAGGTAAAAATCACTTATCACGGCTTTCCCTTGATTATCTGGGTGAAATAGGCAAGTTAGAATAAAAGGGTTGAACCAAAAGACCTACAATCGGATGATCTAAAACATGGGCAACTTTGTTGCAAGGTATGTGGCATTTATGGAACAATGTATAAAACGTAAATGAAAGAGGGACTCGTTGCTGGAAAAACGATATCTAGCAAGATTTTCGATTTTGTCCAGGTCCCGAAATTTAGTTAAAAATCACTTATCACGGCTTTCCCTTGATTATCTGGGTGAAATAGGCAAGTTAGAATAAAAGGGTTGAACCAAAAGACCTACAATCGGATGATCTAAAACATGGGCAACTTTGTTGCAAGGTATGTGGCATTTATGGAACAATGTATAAAACGTAAATAAAAGAGGGACTCGTTGCTGGAAAAACGATATCCAGCAAAATTTTCGATTTTGTCCAGGTCCCGAAATTTAGGTAAAAATCACTTATCACGGCTTTCCCGTGATTATCTGGGTGAAATAGGCAAGTTAGAATAAAAGGGTTAAGCCAAAAGACCTACAATCGCATGATCTAAAACATGGGCAACTTTGTTGCAAGGTATGTGGCATTTATGGAACAATGTATAAAACGTAAATAAAAGAGGGACTCGTTGCTGGAAAAACGATATCCAGCAAAATTTTCGATTTTGTCCAGGTCCCGAAATTTAGGTAAAAATCACTTATCACGGCTTTCCCGTGATTATCTGGGTGAAATAGGCAAGTTAGAATAAAAGGGTTAAGCCAAAAGACCTACAATCGGATGATCTAAAACATGGGCAACTTTGTTGCAAGGTATGTGGCATTTATGGAACAATGTATAAAACGTAAATAAAAGAGGGACTCGTTGCTGGAAAAACGATATCCAGCAAAATTTTCGATTTTGTCCAGGTCCCGAAATTTAGGTAAAAATCACTTATCACGGCTTTCCCTTGATTATCTGGGTGAAATAGGCAAGTTAGAATAAAAGGGTTGAACCAAAAGACCTACAATCGGATGATCTAAAACATGGGCAACTTTGTTGCAAGGTATGTGGCATTTATGGAACAATGTATAAAACGTAAATGAAAGAGGGACTCGTTGCTGGAACAACGATATCCAGCAAAATTTTCGATTTTGTCCAGGTCCCGAAATTTAGGTAAAAATCACTTATCACGGCTTTCCCTTGATTATCTGGGTGAAATAGGCAAGTTAGAATAAAAGGGTTGAACCAAAAGACCTACAATCGGATGATCTAAAACATGGGCAACTTTGTTGCAAGGTATGTGGCATTTATGGAACAATGTATAAAACGTAAATGAAAGAGGGACTCGTTGCTGGAAAAACGATATCCAGCAAAATTTTCGATTTTGTCCAGGTCCCGAAATTTAGGTAAAAATCACTTATCACGGCTTTCCCTTGATTATCTGGGTGAAATAGGCAAGTTAGAATAAAAGGGTTGAACCAAAAGACCTACAATCGGATGATCTAAAACATGGGCAACTTTGTTGCAAGGTATGTGGCATTTATGGAACAATGTATAAAACGTAAATGAAAGAGGGACTCGTTGCTGGAACAACGATATCCAGCAAAATTTTCGATTTTGTCCAGGTCCCGAAATTTAGGTAAAAATCACTTATCACGGCTTTCCCTTGATTATCTGGGTGAAATAGACAAGTTAGAATAAAAGGGTTGAACGAAAAGACCTACAATCGGATGATCTAAAACATGGGCAACTTTGTTGCAAGGTATGTGGCATTTATGGAACAATGTATAAAACGTAAATGAAAGAGGGACTCGTTGCTGGAAAAACGATATCCAGCAAAATTTTCGATTTTGTCCAGGTCCCGAAATTTAGGTAAAAATCACTTATCACGGCTTTCCCTTGATTATCTGGGTGAAATAGGCAAGTTAGAATAAAAGGGTTGAACCAAAAGACCTACAATCGGATGATCTAAAATATGGGCAACTTTGTTGCAAGGTATGTGGCATTTATGGAACAATGTATAAAACGTAAATGAAAGAGGGACTCGTTGCTGGAAAAACGATATCTAGCAAGATTTTCGATTTTGTCCAGGTCCCGAAATTTAGGTAAAAATCACTTATCACGGCTTTCCCTTGATTATCTGGGTGAAATAGGCAAGTTAGAATAAAAGGGTTGAACCAAAAGACCTACAATCGGATGATCTAAAATATGGGCAACTTTGTTGCAAGGTATGTGGCATTTATGGAACAATGTATAAAACGTAAATAAAAGAGGGACTCGTTGCTGGAAAAACGATATCCAGCAAAATTTTCGATTTTGTCCAGGTCCCGAAATTTAGGTAAAAATCACTTATCACGGCTTTCCCTTGATTATCTGGGTGAAATAGGCAAGTTAGAATAAAAGGGTTGAACCAAAAGACCTACAATCGGATGATCTAAAACATGGGCAACTTTGTTGCAAGGTATGTGGCATTTATGGAACAATGTATAAAACGTAAATGAAAGAGGGACTCGTTGCTGGAACAACGATATCCAGCAAAATTTTCGATTTTGTCCAGGTCCCGAAATTTAGGTAAAAATCACTTATTACGGCTTTCCCTTGATTATCTGGGTGAAATAGACAAGTTAGAATAAAAGGGTTGAACTAAAAGACCTACAATCGGATGATCTAAAACATGGGCAACTTTGTTGCAAGGTATGTGGCATTTATGGAACAATGTATAAAACGTAAATGAAAGAGGGACTCGTTGCTGGAAAAACGATATCCAGCAAAATTTTCGATTTTGTCCAGGTCCCGAAATTTAGGTAAAAATCACTTATCACGGCTTTCCCTTGATTATCTGGGTGAAATAGGCAAGTTAGAATAAAAGGGTTGAACCAAAAGACCTACAATCGGATGATCTAAAATATGGGCAACTTTGTTGCAAGGTATGTGGCATTTATGGAACAATGTATAAAACGTAAATGAAAGAGGGACTCGTTGCTGGAAAAACGATATCTAGCAAGATTTTCGATTTTGTCCAGGTCCCGAAATTTAGGTAAAAATCACTTATCACGGCTTTCCCTTGATTATCTGGGTGAAATAGGCAAGTTAGAATAAAAGGGTTGAATCAAAAGACCTACAATCGGATGATCTAAAATATCGGCAACTTTGTTGCAAGGTATGTGGCATTTATGGAACAATGTATAAAACGTAAATGAAAGAGGGACTCGTTGCTGGAAAAACGATATCCAGCAAAATTTTCGATTTTGTCCAGGTCCCGATATTTAGGTAAAAATCACTTATCACGGCTTTCCCTTGATTATCTGGGTGAAATAGGCAAGTTAGAATAAAAGGGTTGAACCGAAAGACCTACAATCGCATGATCTAAAACATGGGCAACTTTGTTGCAAGGTATGTGGCATTTATGGAACAATGTATAAAACGTAAATGAAAGAGGGACTCGTTGCTGGAAAAACGATATCTAGCAAGATTTTCGATTTTGTCCAGGTCCCGAAATTTAGGTAAAAATCACTTATCACGGCTTTCCCTTGATTATCTGGGTGAAATAGGCAAGTTAGAATAAAAGGGTTGAACCAAAAGACCTACAATCGGATGATCTAAAATATGGGCAACTTTGTTGCAAGGTATGTGGCATTTATGGAACAATGTATAAAACGTAAATGAAAGAGGGACTCGTTGCTGGAAAAACGATATCCAGCAAGATTTTCGATTTTGTCCAGGTCCCGAAATTTAGGTAAAAATCACTTATCACGGCTTTCCCTTGATTATCTGGGTGAAATAGGCAAGTTAGAATAAAAGGGTTGAACCAAAAGACCTACAATCGGATGATCTAAAATATGGGCAACTTTGTTGCAAGGTATGTGGCATTTATGGAACAATGTATAAAACGTAAATAAAAGAGGGACTCGTTGCTGGAAAAACGATATCCAGCAAAATTTTCGATTTTGTCCAGGTCCCGAAATTTAGGTAAAAATCACTTATCACGGCTTTCCCTTGATTATCTGGGTGAAATAGGCAAGTTAGAATAAAAGGGTTGAACCAAAAGACCTACAAACGGATGATCTAAAACATGGGCAACTTTGTTGCAAGGTATGTGGCATTTATGGAACAATGTATAAAACGTAAATGAAAGAGGGACTCGTTGCTGGAACAACGATATACAGCAAAATTTTCGATTTTGTCCAGGTCCCGAAATTTAGGTAAAAATCACTTATCACGGCTTTCCCTTGATTATCTGGGTGAAATAGGCAAGTTAGAATAAAAGGGTTGAACCAAAAGACCTACAATCGGATGATCTAAAACATGGGCAACTTTGTTGCAAGGTATGTGGCATTTATGGAACAATGTATAAAACGTAAATGAAAGAGGGACTCGTTGCTGGAACAACAATATCCAGCAAAATTTTCGATTTTGTCCAGGTCCCGAAATTTAGGTAAAAATCACTTATCACGGCTTTCCCGTGATTATGGGTGAAATAGGCAAGTTAGAATAAAAGGGTTGAACCAAAAGACCTACAATCGGATGATCTAAAACATGGGCAACTTTGTTGCAAGGTATGTGGCATTTATGGAACAATGTATAAAACGTAAATGAAAGAGGGACTCGTTGCTGGAACAACGATATCCAGCAAAATTTTCGATTTTGTCCAGGTCCCGAAATTTAGGTAAAAATCACTTATCACGGCTTTCCCGTGATTATGGGTGAAATAGGCAAGTTAGAATAAAAGGGTTGAACCAAAAGACCTACAATCGGATGATCTAAAATATGGGCAACTTTGTTGCAAGGTATGTGGCATTTATGGAACAATGTATAAAACGTAAATGAAAGAGGGACTCGTTGCTGGAAAAACGATATCTAGCAAGATTTTCGATTTTGTCCAGGTCCCGAAATTTAGGTAAAAAGCACTTATCACGGCTTTCCCTTGATTATCTGGGTGAAATAGGCAAGTTAGAATAAAAGGGTTGAACCAAAAGACCTACAAACGGATGATCTAAAACATGGGCAACTTTGTTGCAAGGTATGTGGCATTTATGGAACAATGTATAAAACGTAAATGAAAGAGGGACTCGTTGCTGGAACAACGATATACAGCAAAATTTTCGATTTTGTCCAGGTCCCGAAATTTAGGTAAAAATCACTTATCACGGCTTTCCCTTGATTATCTGGGTGAAATAGGCAAGTTAGAATAAAAGGGTTGAACCAAAAGACCTACAATCGGATGATCTAAAACATGGGCAACTTTGTTGCAAGGTATGTGGCATTTATGGAACAATGTATAAAACGTAAATGAAAGAGGGACTCGTTGCTGGAACAACGATATCCAGCAAAATTTTCGATTTTGTCCAGGTCCCGAAATTTAGGTAAAAATCACTTATCACGGCTTTCCCGTGATTATGGGTGAAATAGGCAAGTTAGAATAAAAGGGTTGAACCAAAAGACCTACAATCGGATGATCTAAAACATGGGCAACTTTGTTGCAAGGTATGTGGCATTTATGGAACAATGTATAAAACGTAAATGAAAGAGGGACTCGTTGCTGGAACAACGATATCCAGCAAAATTTTCGATTTTGTCCAGGTCCCGAAATTTAGGTAAAAATCACTTATCACGGCTTTCCCTTGATTATCTGGGTGAAATAGACAAGTTAGAATAAAAGGGTTGAACTAAAAGACCTACAATCGGATGATCTAAAACATGGGCAACTTTGTTGCAAGGTATGTGGCATTTATGGAACAATGTATAAAACGTAAATGAAAGAGGGACTCGTTGCTGGAAAAACGATATCCAGCAAAATTTTCGATTTTGTCCAGGTCCCGAAATTTAGGTAAAAATCACTTATCACGGCTTTCCCTTGATTATCTGGGTGAAATAGGCAAGTTAGAATAAAAGGGTTGAAACAAAAGACCTACAATCGGATGATCTAAAACATGGGCAACTTTGTTGCAAGGTATGTGGCATTTATGGAACAATGTATAAAACGTAAATGAAAGAGGGACTCGTTGCTGGAAAAACGATATCCAGCAAAATTTTCGATTTTGTCCAGGTCCCGAAATTTAGGTAAAAATCACTTATCACGGCTTTCCCTTGATTATCTGGGTGAAATAGGCAAGTTAGAATAAAAGGGTTGAACCAAAAGACCTACAATCGCATGATCTAAAACATGGGCAACTTTGTTGCAAGGTATGTGGCATTTATGGAACAATGTATAAAACGTAAATGAAAGAGGGACTCGTTGCTGGAAAAACGATATCTAGCAAGATTTTCGATTTTGTCCAGGTCCCGAAATTTAGGTAAAAATCACTTATCACGGCTTTCCCTTGATTATCTGGGTGAAATAGGCAAGTTAGAATAAAAGGGTTGAACCAAAAGACCTACAATCGGATGATCTAAAATATGGGCAACTTTGTTGCAAGGTATGTGGCATTTATGGAACAATGTATAAAACGTAAATAAAAGAGGGACTCGTTGCTGGAAAAACGATATCCAGCAAAATTTTCGATTTTGTCCAGGTCCCGAAATTTAGGTAAAAATCACTTATCACGGCTTTCCCTTGATTATCTGGGTGAAATAGGCAAGTTAGAATAAAATTGTTGAACCAAAAGACCTACAATCGCATGATCTAAAACATGGGCAACTTTGTTGCAAGGTATGTGGCATTTATGGAACAATGTATAAAACGTAAATAAAAGAGGGACTCGTTGCTGGAAAAACGATATCCAGCAAAATTTTCGATTTTGTCCAGGTCCCGAAATTTAGGTAAAAATCACTTATCACGGCTTTCCCTTGATTATCTGGGTGAAATAGGCAAGTTAGAATAAAAGGGTTGAACCAAAAGACCTACAATCGCATGATCTAAAACATGGGCAACTTTGTTGCAAGGTATGTGGCATTTATGGAACAATGTATAAAACGTAAATGAAAGAGGGACTCGTTGCTGGAAAAACGATATCTAGCAAGATTTTCGATTTTGTCCAGGTCCCGAAATTTAGGTAAAAATCACTTATCACGGCTTTCCCTTGATTATCTGGGTGAAATAGGCAAGTTAGAATAAAAGGGTTGAACCAAAAGACCTACAATCGGATGATCTAAAATATGGGCAACTTTGTTGCAAGGTATGTGGCATTTATGGAACAATGTATAAAACGTAAATGAAAGAGGGACTCGTTGCTGGAAAAACGATATCCAGCAAAATTTTCGATTTTGTCCAGGTCCCGAAATTTAGGTAAAAATCACTTATCACGGCTTTCCCTTGATTATCTGGGTGAAATAGGCAAGTTAGAATAAAAGGGTTGAACCAAAAGACCTACAATCGCATGATCTAAAACATGGGCAACTTTGTTGCAAGGTATGTGGCATTTATGGAACAATGTATAAAACGTAAATGAAAGAGGGACTCGTTGCTGGAAAAACGATATCTAGCAAGATTTTCGATTTTGTCCAGGTCCCGAAATTTAGGTAAAAATCACTTATCACGGCTTTCCCTTGATTATCTGGGTGAAATAGGCAAGTTAGAATAAAAGGGTTGAACCAAAAGACCTACAATCGGATGATCTAAAATATGGGCAACTTTGTTGCAAGGTATGTGGCATTTATGGAACAATGTATAAAACGTAAATGAAAGAGGGACTCGTTGCTGGAAAAACGATATCCAGCAAAATTTTCGATTTTGTCCAGGTCCCGAAATTTAGGTAAAAATCACTTATCACGGCTTTCCCTTGATTATCTGGGTGAAATAGGCAAGTTAGAATAAAAGGGTTGAACCGAAAGACCTACAATCGGATGATCTAAAATATGGGCAACTTTGTTGCAAGGTATGTGGCATTTATGGAACAATGTATAAAACGTAAATGAAAGAGGGACTCGTTGCTGGAAAAACGATATCCAGCAAAATTTTCGATTTTGTCCAGGTCCCGAAATTTAGGTAAAAATCACTTATCACGGCTTTCCCTTGATTATCTGGGTGAAATAGGCAAGTTAGAATAAAAGGGTTGAACCAAAAGACCTACAATCGCATGATCTAAAACATGGGCAACTTTGTTGCAAGGTATGTGGCATTTATGGAACAATGTATAAAACGTAAATGAAAGAGGGACTCGTTGCTGGAAAAACGATATCTAGCAAGATTTTCGATTTTGTCCAGGTCCCGAAATTTAGGTAAAAATCACTTATCACGGCTTTCCCTTGATTATCTGGGTGAAATAGGCAAGTTAGAATAAAAGGGTTGAACCAAAAGACCTACAATCGGATGATCTAAAATATGGGCAACTTTGTTGCAAGGTATGTGGCATTTATGGAACAATGTATAAAACGTAAATAAAAGAGGGACTCGTTGCTGGAAAAACGATATCCAGCAAAATTTTCGATTTTGTCCAGGTCCCGAAATTTAGGTAAAAATCACTTATCACGGCTTTCCCTTGATTATCTGGGTGAAATAGGCAAGTTAGAATAAAATTGTTGAACCAAAAGACCTACAATCGCATGATCTAAAACATGGGCAACTTTGTTGCAAGGTATGTGGCATTTATGGAACAATGTATAAAACGTAAATAAAAGAGGGACTCGTTGCTGGAAAAACGATATCCAGCAAAATTTTCGATTTTGTCCAGGTCCCGAAATTTAGGTAAAAATCACTTATCACGGCTTTCCCTTGATTATCTGGGTGAAATAGGCAAGTTAGAATAAAAGGGTTGAACCAAAAGACCTACAATCGCATGATCTAAAACATGGGCAACTTTGTTGCAAGGTATGTGGCATTTATGGAACAATGTATAAAACGTAAATGAAAGAGGGACTCGTTGCTGGAAAAACGATATCTAGCAAGATTTTCGATTTTGTCCAGGTCCCGAAATTTAGGTAAAAATCACTTATCACGGCTTTCCCTTGATTATCTGGGTGAAATAGGCAAGTTAGAATAAAAGGGTTGAACCAAAAGACCTACAATCGGATGATCTAAAATATGGGCAACTTTGTTGCAAGGTATGTGGCATTTATGGAACAATGTATAAAACGTAAATGAAAGAGGGACTCGTTGCTGGAAAAACGATATCCAGCAAAATTTTCGATTTTGTCCAGGTCCCGAAATTTAGGTAAAAATCACTTATCACGGCTTTCCCTTGATTATCTGGGTGAAATAGGCAAGTTAGAATAAAAGGGTTGAACCAAAAGACCTACAATCGCATGATCTAAAACATGGGCAACTTTGTTGCAAGGTATGTGGCATTTATGGAACAATGTATAAAACGTAAATGAAAGAGGGACTCGTTGCTGGAAAAAACGATATCTAGCAAGATTTTCGATTTTGTCCAGGTCCCGAAATTTAGGTAAAAATCACTTATCACGGCTTTCCCTTGATTATCTGGGTGAAATAGGCAAGTTAGAATAAAAGGGTTGAACCAAAAGACCTACAATCGGATGATCTAAAATATGGGCAACTTTGTTGCAAGGTATGTGGCATTTATGGAACAATGTATAAAACGTAAATAAAAGAGGGACTCGTTGCTGGAAAAACGATATCCAGCAAAATTTTCGATTTTGTCCAGGTCCCGAAATTTAGGTAAAAATCACTTATCACGGCTTTCCCTTGATTATCTGGGTGAAATAGGCAAGTTAGAATAAAAGGGTTGAACCAAAAGACCTACAATCGGATGATCTAAAATATGGGCAACTTTGTTGCAAGGTATGTGGCATTTATGGAACAATGTATAAAACGTAAATGAAAGAGGGACTCGTTGCTGGAAAAACGATATCTAGCAAGATTTTCGATTTTGTCCAGGTCCCGAAATTTAGGTAAAAATCACTTATCACGGCTTTCCCTTGATTATCTGGGTGAAATAGGCAAGTTAGAATAAAAGGGTTGAACCAAAAGACCTACAATCGGATGATCTAAAACATGGGCAACTTTGTTGCAAGGTATGTGGCATTTATGGAACAATGTATAAAACGTAAATAAAAGAGGGACTCGTTGCTGGAAAAACGATATCCAGCAAAATTTTCGATTTTGTCCAGGTCCCGAAATTTAGGTAAAAATCACTTATCACGGCTTTCCCTTGATTATCTGGGTGAAATAGGCAAGTTAGAATAAAAGGGTTGAACCAAAAGACCTACAATCGGATGATCTAAAACATGGGCAACTTTGTTGCAAGGTATGTGGCATTTATGGAACAATGTATAAAACGTAAATGAAAGAGGGACTCGTTGCTGGAACAACGATATCCAGCAAAATTTTCGATTTTGTCCAGGTCCCGAAATTTAGGTAAAAATCACTTATCACGGCTTTCCCGTGATTATCTGGGTGAAATAGGCAAGTTAGAATAAAAGGGTTGAACCAAAAGACCTACAATCGGATGATCTAAAACATGGGCAACTTTGTTGCAAGGTATGTGGCATTTATGGAACAATGTATAAAACGTAAATGAAAGAGGGACTCGTTGCTGGAACAACGATATCCAGCAAAATTTTCGATTTTGTCCAGGTCCCGAAATTTAGGTAAAAATCACTTATCACGGCTTTCCCGTGATTATCTGGGTGAAATAGGCAAGTTAGAATAAAAGGGTTGAACCAAAAGACCTACAATCGGATGATCTAAAACATGGGCAACTTTGTTGCAAGGTATGTGGCATTTATGGAACAATGTATAAAACGTAAATGAAAGAGGGACTCGTTGCTGGAACAACGATATCCAGCAAAATTTTCGATTTTGTCCAGGTCCCGAAATTTAGGTAAAAATCACTTATCACGGCTTTCCCGTGATTATCTGGGTGAAATAGGCAAGTTAGAATAAAAGGGTTGAACCAAAAGACCTACAATCGGATGATCTAAAACATGGGCAACTTTGTTGCAAGGTATGTGGCATTTATGGAACAATGTATAAAACGTAAATGAAAGAGGGACTCGTTGCTGGAAAAACGATATCCAGCAAAATTTTCGATTTTGTCCAGGTCCCGAAATTTAGGTAAAAATCACTTATCACGGCTTTCCCGTGATTATCTGGGTGAAATAGGCAAGTTAGAATAAAAGGGTTGAACCAAAAGACCTACAATCGGATGATCTAAAACATGGGCAACTTTGTTGCAAGGTATGTGGCATTTATGGAACAATGTATAAAACGTAAATGAAAGAGGGACTCGTTGCTGGAACAACGATATCCAGCAAAATTTTCGATTTTGTCCAGGTCCCGAAATTTAGGTAAAAATCACTTATCACGGCTTTCCCTTGATTATCTGGGTGAAATAGGCAAGTTAGAATAAAAGGGTTGAACCGAAAGACCTACAATCGGATGATCTAAAACATGGGCAACTTTGTTGCAAAGTATGTGGCATTTATGGAACAATGTATAAAACGTAAATGAAAGAGGGACTCGTTGCTGGAAAAACGATATCCAGCAAAATTTTCGATTTTGTCCAGGTCCCGAAATTTAGGTAAAAATCACTTATCACGGCTTTCCCTTGATTATCTGGGTGAAATAGGCAAGATAGAATAAAAGGGTTGAACCAAAAGACCTACAATCGGATGATCTAAAACATGGGCAACTTTGTTGCAAGGTATGTGGCATTTATGGAACAATGTATAAAACGTAAATGAAAGAGGGACTCGTTGCTGGAACAACGATATACAGCAAAATTTTCGATTTTGTCCAGGTCCCGAAATTTAGGTAAAAATCACTTATCACGGCTTTCCCTTGATTATCTGGGTGAAATAGACAAGTTAGAATAAAAGGGTTGAACTAAAAGACCTACAATCGGATGATCTAAAACATGGGCAACTTTGTTGCAAGGTATGTGGCATTTATGGAACAATGTATAAAACGTAAATGAAAGAGGGACTCGTTGCTGGAAAAACGATATCCAGCAAAATTTTCGATTTTGTCCAGGTCCCGAAATTTAGGTAAAAATCACTTATCACGGCTTTCCCTTGATTATCTGGGTGAAATAGGCAAGTTAGAATAAAATTGTTGAACCAAAAGACCTACAATCGCATGATCTAAAACATGGGCAACTTTGTTGCAAGGTATGTGGCATTTATGGAACAATGTATAAAACGTAAATGAAAGAGGGACTCGTTGCTGGAACAACGATATCCAGCAAGATTTTCGATTTTGTCCAGGTCCCGAAATTTAGGTAAAAATCACTTATCACGGCTTTCCCTTGATTATCTGGGTGAAATAGGCAAGTTAGAATAAAAGGGTTGAACCAAAAGACCTACAATCGGATGATCTAAAACATGGGCAACTTTGTTGCAAGGTATGTGGCATTTATGGAACAATGTATAAAACGTAAATGAAAGAGGGACTCGTTGCTGGAACAACGATATCCAGCAAAATTTTCGATTTTGTCCAGGTCCCGAAATTTAGGTAAAAATCACTTATCACGGCTTTCCCGTGATTATCTGGGTGAAATAGGCAAGTTAGAATAAAAGGGTTGAACCAAAAGACCTACAATCGGATGATCTAAAACATGGGCAACTTTGTTGCAAGGTATGTGGCATTTATGGAACAATGTATAAAACGTAAATGAAAGAGGGACTCGTTGCTGGAACAACGATATCCAGCAAAATTTTCGATTTTGTCCAGGTCCCGAAATTTAGGTAAAAATCACTTATCACGGCTTTCCCGTGATTATCTGGGTGAAATAGGCAAGTTAGAATAAAAGGGTTGAACCAAAAGACCTACAATCGGATGATCTAAAACATGGGCAACTTTGTTGCAAGGTATGTGGCATTTATGGAACAATGTATAAAACGTAAATGAAAGAGGGACTCGTTGCTGGAACAACGATATCCAGCAAAATTTTCGATTTTGTCCAGGTCCCGAAATTTAGGTAAAAATCACTTATCACGGCTTTCCCGTGATTATCTGGGTGAAATAGGCAAGTTAGAATAAAAGGGTTGAACCAAAAGACCTACAATCGGATGATCTAAAACATGGGCAACTTTGTTGCAAGGTATGTGGCATTTATGGAACAATGTATAAAACGTAAATGAAAGAGGGACTCGTTGCTGGAAAAACGATATCCAGCAAAATTTTCGATTTTGTCCAGGTCCCGAAATTTAGGTAAAAATCACTTATCACGGCTTTCCCGTGATTATCTGGGTGAAATAGGCAAGTTAGAATAAAAGGGTTGAACCAAAAGACCTACAATCGGATGATCTAAAACATGGGCAACTTTGTTGCAAGGTATGTGGCATTTATGGAACAATGTATAAAACGTAAATGAAAGAGGGACTCGTTGCTGGAACAACGATATCCAGCAAAATTTTCGATTTTGTCCAGGTCCCGAAATTTAGGTAAAAATCACTTATCACGGCTTTCCCTTGATTATCTGGGTGAAATAGGCAAGTTAGAATAAAAGGGTTGAACCGAAAGACCTACAATCGGATGATCTAAAACATGGGCAACTTTGTTGCAAAGTATGTGGCATTTATGGAACAATGTATAAAACGTAAATGAAAGAGGGACTCGTTGCTGGAAAAACGATATCCAGCAAAATTTTCGATTTTGTCCAGGTCCCGAAATTTAGGTAAAAATCACTTATCACGGCTTTCCCTTGATTATCTGGGTGAAATAGGCAAGATAGAATAAAAGGGTTGAACCAAAAGACCTACAATCGGATGATCTAAAACATGGGCAACTTTGTTGCAAGGTATGTGGCATTTATGGAACAATGTATAAAACGTAAATGAAAGAGGGACTCGTTGCTGGAACAACGATATACAGCAAAATTTTCGATTTTGTCCAGGTCCCGAAATTTAGGTAAAAATCACTTATCACGGCTTTCCCTTGATTATCTGGGTGAAATAGACAAGTTAGAATAAAAGGGTTGAACTAAAAGACCTACAATCGGATGATCTAAAACATGGGCAACTTTGTTGCAAGGTATGTGGCATTTATGGAACAATGTATAAAACGT
This sequence comes from Xylota sylvarum, assembly GCA_905220385.1. Lineage (NCBI taxonomy): Eukaryota > Metazoa > Arthropoda > Insecta > Diptera > Syrphidae > Xylota > Xylota sylvarum. Next base: position 52,733,813 of record LR999958.1, read on the forward strand.
AAATGAAAGAGGGACTCGTTGCTGGAAAAACGATATCCAGCAAAATTTTCGATTTTGTCCAGGTCCCGAAATTTAGGTAAAAATCACTTATCACGGCTTTCCCTTGATTATCTGGGTGAAATAGGCAAGTTAGAATAAAATTGTTGAACCAAAAGACCTACAATCGCATGATCTAAAACATGGGCAACTTTGTTGCAAGGTATGTGGCATTTATGGAACAATGTATAAAACGTAAATGAAAGAGGGACTCGTTGCTGGAACAACGATATCCAGCAAGATTTTCGATTTTGTCCAGGTCCCGAAATTTAGGTAAAAATCACTTATCACGGCTTTCCCTTGATTATCTGGGTGAAATAGGCAAGTTAGAATAAAAGGGTTGAACCAAAAGACCTACAATCGGATGATCTAAAACATGGGCAACTTTGTTGCAAGGTATGTGGCATTTATGGAACAATGTATAAAACGTAAATGAAAGAGGGACTCGTTGCTGGAAAACCGATATCGAGCAAGATTTTCGATTTTGTCCAGGTCCCGAAATTTAGGTAAAAATCACTTATCACGGCTTTCCCTTGATTATCTGGGTGAAATAGGCAAGTTAGAATAAAAGGGTTGAACCAAAAGACCTACAATCGGATGATCTAAAACATGGGCAACTTTGTTGCAAGGTATGTGGCATTTATGGAACAATGTATAAAACGTAAATGAAAGAGGGACTCGTTGCTGGAAAACCGATATCGAGCAAGATTTTCGATTTTGTCCAGGTCCCGAAATTTAGGTAAAAATCACTTATCACGGCTTTCCCTTGATTATCTGGGTGAAATAGGCAAGTTAGAATAAAAGGGTTGAACCAAAAGACCTACAATCGGATGATCTAAAACATGGGCAACTTTGTTGCAAGGTATGTGGCATTTATGGAACAATGTATAAAACGTAAACGAAAGAGGGACTCGTTGCTGGAAAAACGATATACAGCAAAATTTTCGATTTTGTCCAGGTCCCGAAATTTAGGTAAAAATCACTTATCACGGCTTTCCCTTGATTATCTGGGTGAAATAGGCAAGTTAGAATAAAAGGGTTGAACCAAAAGACCTACAATCGGATGATCTAAAACATGGGCAACTTTGTTGCAAGGTATGTGGCATTTATGGAACAATGTATAAAACGTAAATGAAAGAGGGACTCGTTGCTGGAACAACGATATCCAGCAAGATTTTCGATTTTGTCCAGGTCCCGAAATTTAGGTAAAAATCACTTATCACGGCTTTCCCTTGATTATCTGGGTGAAATAGGCAAGTTAGAATAAAAGGGTTGAACCAAAAGACCTACAATCGGATGATCTAAAACATGGGCAACTTTGTTGCAAGGTATGTGGCATTTATGGAACAATGTATAAAACGTAAATGAAAGAGTGACTCGTTGCTGGAACAACGATATCCAGCAAGATTTTCGATTTTGTCCAGGTCCCGAAATTTAGGTAAAAATCACTTATCACGGCTTTCCCTTGATTATCTGGGTGAAATAGGCAAGTTAGAATAAAAGGGTTGAACCAAAAGACCTACAATCGGATGATCTAAAACATGGGCAACTTTGTTGCAAGGTATGTGGCATTTATGGAACAATGTATAAAACGTAAATGAAAGAGGGACTCGTTGCAAGATTTTCGATTTTGTCCAGGACCCGAAATTTAGGTAAAAATCACTTATCACGGCTTTCCCTTGATTATCTGGGTGAAATAGGCAAGTTAGAATAAAAGGGTTGAACCAAAAGACCTACAATCGGATGATCTAAAACATGGGCAACTTTGTTGCAAGGTATGTGGCATTTATGGAACAATGTATAAAACGTAAATGAAAGAGGGACTCGTTGCAAGATTTTCGATTTTGTCCAGGACCCGAAATTTAGGTAAAAATCACTTATCACGGCTTTCCCTTGATTATCTGGGTGAAATAGGCAAGTTAGAATAAAAGGGTTGAACCAAAAGACCTACAATCGGATGATCTAAAACATGGGCAACTTTGTTGCAAGGTATGTGGCATTTATGGAACAATGTATAAAACGTAAATGAAAGAGGGACTCGTTGCTGGAAAAACGATATCCAGCAAAATTTTCGATTTTGTCCAGGTCCCGAAATTTAGGTAAAAATCACTTATCACGGCTTTCCCTTGATTATCTGGGTGAAATAGGCAAGTTAGAATAAAAGGGTTGAACCAAAAGACCTACAATCGGATGATCTAAAACATGGGCAACTTTGTTGCAAGGTATGTGGCATTTATGGAACAATGTATAAAACGTAAATGAAAGAGGGACTCGTTGCTGGAACAACGATATCCAGCAAGATTTTCGATTTTGTCCAGGTCCCGAAATTTAGGTAAAAATCACTTATCACGGCTTTCCCTTGATTATCTGGGTGAAATAGGCAAGTTAGAATAAAAGGGTTGAACCAAAAGACCTACAATCGGATGATCTAAAACATGGGCAACTTTGTTGCAAGGTATGTGGCATTTATGGAACAATGTATAAAACGTAAATGAAAGAGGGACTCGTTGCAAGATTTTCGATTTTGTCCAGGACCCGAAATTTAGGTAAAAATCACTTATCACGGCTTTCCCTTGATTATCTGGGTGAAATAGGCAAGTTAGAATAAAAGGGTTGAACCAAAAGACCTACAATCGGATGATCTAAAACATGGGCAACTTTGTTGCAAGGTATGTGGCATTTATGGAACAATGTATAAAACGTAAATGAAAGAGGGACTCGTTGCAAGATTTTCGATTTTGTCCAGGACCCGAAATTTAGGTAAAAATCACTTATCACGGCTTTCCCTTGATTATCTGGGTGAAATAGGCAAGTTAGAATAAAAGGGTTGAACCAAAAGACCTACAATCGGATGATCTAAAACATGGGCAACTTTGTTGCAAGGTATGTGGCATTTATGGAACAATGTATAAAACGTAAATGAAAGAGGGACTCGTTGCTGGAAAAACGATATCCAGCAAAATTTTCGATTTTGTCCAGGTCCCGAAATTTAGGTAAAAATCACTTATCACGGCTTTCCCTTGATTATCTGGGTGAAATAGGCAAGTTAGAATAAAAGGGTTGAACCAAAAGACCTACAATCGGATGATCTAAAACATGGGCAACTTTGTTGCAAGGTATGTGGCATTTATGGAACAATGTATAAAACGTAAATGAAAGAGGGACTCGTTGCAAGATTTTCGATTTTGTCCAGGACCCGAAATTTAGGTAAAAATCACTTATCACGGCTTTCCCTTGATTATCTGGGTGAAATAGGCAAGTTAGAATAAAAGGGTTGAACCAAAAGACCTACAATCGGATGATCTAAAACATGGGCAACTTTGTTGCAAGGTATGTGGCATTTATGGAACAATGTATAAAACGTAAATGAAAGAGGGACTCGTTGCTATAAAAACGATATACAGCAAAATTTTCGATTTTGTCCAGGTCCCGAAATTTAGGTAAAAATCACTTATCACGGCTTTCCCTTGATTATCTGGGTGAAATAGGCAAGTTAGAATAAAAGGGTTGAACCAAAAGACCTACAATCGGATGATCTAAAACATGGGCAACTTTGTTGCAAGGTATGTGGCATTTATGGAACAATGTATAAAACGTAAATGAAAGAGGGACTCGTTGCTGGAACAACGATATCCAGCAAGATTTTCGATTTTGTCCAGGTCCCGAAATTTAGGTAAAAATCACTTATCACGGCTTTCCCTTGATTATCTGGGTGAAATAGGCAAGTTAGAATAAAAGGGTTGAACCAAAAGACCTACAATCGGATGATCTAAAACATGGGCAACTTTGTTGCAAGGTATGTGGCATTTATGGAACAATGTATAAAACGTAAATGAAAGAGGGACTCGTTGCTGGAAAAACGATATACAGCAAAATTTTCGATTTTGTCCAGGTCCCGAAATTTAGGTAAAAATCACTTATCACGGCTTTCCCTTGATTATCTGGGTGAAATAGGCAAGTTAGAATAAAAGGGTTGAACCAAAAGACCTACAATCGGATGATCTAAAACATGGGCAACTTTGTTGCAAGGTATGTGGCATTTATGGAACAATGTATAAAACGTAAATGAAAGAGGGACTCGTTGCTGGAACAACGATATCCAGCAAGATTTTCGATTTTGTCCAGGTCCCGAAATTTAGGTAAAAATCACTTATCACGGCTTTCCCTTGATTATCTGGGTGAAATAGGCAAGATAGAATAAAAGGGTTGAACCAAAAGACCTACAATCGGATGATCTAAAACATGGGCAACTTTGTTGCAAGGTATGTGGCATTTATGGAACAATGTATAAAACGTAAATGAAAGAGGGACTCGTTGCTGGAACAACGATATCCAGCAAGATTTTCGATTTTGTCCAGGTCCCGAAATTTAGGTAAAAATCACTTATCACGGCAAGTTAGAATAAAAGGGTTGAACCAAAAGACCTACAATCGGATGATCTAAAACATGGGCAACTTTGTTGCAAGGTATGTGGCATTTATGGAACAATGTATAAAACGTAAATGAAAGAGGGACTCGTTGCTGGAACAACGATATCCAGCAAGATTTTCGATTTTGTCCAGGTCCCGAAATTTAGGTAAAAATCACTTATCACGGCTTTCCCTTGATTATCTGGGTGAAATAGGCAAGTTAGAATAAAAGGGTTGAACCAAAAGACCTACAATCGGATGATCTAAAACATGGGCAACTTTGTTGCAAGGTATGTGGCATTTATGGAACAATGTATAAAACGTAAATGAAAGAGGGACTCGTTGCTGGAAAAACGATATACAGCAAAATTTTCGATTTTGTCCAGGTCCCGAAATTTAGGTAAAAATCACTTATCACGGCTTTCCCTTGATTATCTGGGTGAAATAGGCAAGTTAGAATAAAAGGGTTGAACCAAAAGACCTACAATCGGATGATCTAAAACATGGGCAACTTTGTTGCAAGGTATGTGGCATTTATGGAACAATGTATAAAACGTAAATGAAAGAGGGACTCGTTGCTGGAACAACGATATCCAGCAAGATTTTCGATTTTGTCCAGGTCCCGAAATTTATTTAAAAATCACTTATCACGGCTTTCCCTTGATTATCTGGGTGAAATAGGCAAGTTAGAATAAAAGGGTTGAACCAAAAGACCTACAATCGGATGATCTAAAACATGGGCAACTTTGTTGCAAGGTATGTGGCATTTATGGAACAATGTATAAAACGTAAATGAAAGAGGGACTCGTTGCTGGAACAACGATATCCAGCAAGATTTTCGATTTTGTCCAGGTCCCGAAATTTAGGTAAAAATCACTTATCACGGCTTTCCCTTGATTATCTGGGTGAAATAGGCAAGTTAGAATAAAAGGGTTGAACCAAAAGACCTACAATCGGATGATCTAAAACATGGGCAACTTTGTTGCAAGGTATGTGGCATTTATGGAACAATGTATAAAACGTAAATAAAAGAGGGACTCGTTGCTGGAACAACGATATCCAGCAAGATTTTCGATTTTGTCCAGGTCCCGAAATTTAGGTAAAAATCACTTATCACGGCAAGTTAGAATAAAAGGGTTGAACCAAAAGACCTACAATCGGATGATCTAAAACATGGGCAACTTTGTTGCAAGGTATGTGGCATTTATGGAACAATGTATAAAACGTAAATGAAAGAGGGACTCGTTGCTGGAACAACGATATCCAGCAAGATTTTCGATTTTGTCCAGGTCCCGAAATTTAGGTAAAAATCACTTATCACGGCTTTCCCTTGATTATCTGGGTGAAATAGGCAAGTTAGAATAAAAGGGTTGAACCAAAAGACCTACAATCGGATGATCTAAAACATGGGCAACTTTGTTGCAAGGTATGTGGCATTTATGGAACAATGTATAAAACGTAAATGAAAGAGGGACTCGTTGCTGGAAAAACGATATACAGCAAAATTTTCGATTTTGTCCAGGTCCCGAAATTTAGGTAAAAATCACTTATCACGGCTTTCCCTTGATTATCTGGGTGAAATAGGCAAGTTAGAATAAAAGGGTTGAACCAAAAGACCTACAATCGGATGATCTAAAACATGGGCAACTTTGTTGCAAGGTATGTGGCATTTATGGAACAATGTATAAAACGTAAATGAAAGAGGGACTCGTTGCTGGAACAACGATATCCAGCAAGATTTTCGATTTTGTCCAGGTCCCGAAATTTATTTAAAAATCACTTATCACGGCTTTCCCTTGATTATCTGGGTGAAATAGGCAAGTTAGAATAAAAGGGTTGAACCAAAAGACCTACAATCGGATGATCTAAAACATGGGCAACTTTGTTGCAAGGTATGTGGCATTTATGGAACAATGTATAAAACGTAAATGAAAGAGGGACTCGTTGCTGGAACAACGATATCCAGCAAGATTTTCGATTTTGTCCAGGTCCCGAAATTTAGGTAAAAATCACTTATCACGGCTTTCCCTTGATTATCTGGGTGAAATAGGCAAGTTAGAATAAAAGGGTTGAACCAAAAGACCTACAATCGGATGATCTAAAACATGGGCAACTTTGTTGCAAGGTATGTGGCATTTATGGAACAATGTATAAAACGTAAATGAAAGAGGGACTCGTTGCTGGAACAACGATATCCAGCAAGATTTTCGATTTTGTCCAGGTCCCGAAATTTAGGTAAAAATCACTTATCACGGCAAGTTAGAATAAAAGGGTTGAACCAAAAGACCTACAATCGGATGATCTAAAACATGGGCAACTTTGTTGCAAGGTATGTGGCATTTATGGAACAATGTATAAAACGTAAATGAAAGAGGGACTCGTTGCTGGAACAACGATATCCAGCAAGATTTTCGATTTTGTCCAGGTCCCGAAATTTAGGTAAAAATCACTTATCACGGCTTTCCCTTGATTATCTGGGTGAAATAGGCAAGTTAGAATAAAAGGGTTGAACCAAAAGACCTACAATCGGATGATCTAAAACATGGGCAACTTTGTTGCAAGGTATGTGGCATTTATGGAACAATGTATAAAACGTAAATGAAAGAGGGACTCGTTGCTGGAAAAACGATATACAGCAAAATTTTCGATTTTGTCCAGGTCCCGAATTTTAGGTAAAAATCACTTATCACGGCTTTCCCTTGATTATCTGGGTGAAATAGGCAAGTTAGAATAAAAGGGTTGAACCAAAAGACCTACAATCGGATGATCTAAAACATGGGCAACTTTGTTGCAAGGTATGTGGCATTTATGGAACAATGTATAAAACGTAAATGAAAGAGGGACTCGTTGCAAGATTTTCGATTTTGTCCAGGACCCGAAATTTAGGTAAAAATCACTTATCACGGCTTTCCCTTGATTATCTGGGTGAAATAGGCAAGTTAGAATAAAAGGGTTGAACCAAAAGACCTACAATCGGATGATCTAAAACATGGGCAACTTTGTTGCAAGGTATGTGGCATTTATGGAACAATGTATAAAACGTAAATGAAAGAGGGACTCGTTGCTGGAAAAACGATATACAGCAAAATTTTCGATTTTGTCCAGGTCCCGAAATTTAGGTAAAAATCACTTATCACGGCTTTCCCTTGATTATCTGGGTGAAATAGGCAAGTTAGAATAAAAGGGTTGAACCAAAAGATCTACAATCGGATGATCTAAAACATGGGCAACTTTGTTGCAAGGTATGTGGCATTTATGGAACAATGTATAAAACGTAAATGAAAGAGGGACTCGTTGCTGGAACAACGATATCCAGCAAGATTTTCGATTTTGTCCAGGTCCCGAAATTTAGGTAAAAATCACTTATCACGGCTTTCCCTTGATTATCTGGGTGAAATAGGCAAGTTAGAATAAAAGGGTTGAACCAAAAGACCTACAATCGGATGATCTAAAACATGGGCAACTTTGTTGCAAGGTATGTGGCATTTATGGAACAATGTATAAAACGTAAATGAAAGAGGGACTCGTTGCTGGAAAAACGATATACAGCAAAATTTTCGATTTTGTCCAGGTCCCGAAATTTAGGTAAAAATCACTTATCACGGCTTTCCCTTGATTATCTGGGTGAAATAGGCAAGTTAGAATAAAAGGGTTGAACCAAAAGACCTACAATCGGATGATCTAAAACATGGGCAACTTTGTTGCAAGGTATGTGGCATTTATGGAACAATGTATAAAACGTAAATGAAAGAGGGACTCGTTGCTGGAACAACGATATCCAGCAAGATTTTCGATTTTGTCCAGGTCCCGAAATTTAGGTAAAAATCACTTATCACGGCTTTCCCTTGATTATCTGGGTGAAATAGGCAAGTTAGAATAAAAGGGTTGAACCAAAAGACCTACAATCGGATGATCTAAAACATGGGCAACTTTGTTGCAAGGTATGTGGCATTTATGGAACAATGTATAAAACGTAAATGAAAGAGGGACTCGTTGCTGGAACAACGATATCCAGCAAGATTTTCGATTTTGTCCAGGTCCCGAAATTTAGGTAAAAATCACTTATCACGGCAAGTTAGAATAAAAGGGTTGAACCAAAAGACCTACAATCGGATGATCTAAAACATGGGCAACTTTGTTGCAAGGTATGTGGCATTTATGGAACAATGTATAAAACGTAAATGAAAGAGGGACTCGTTGCTGGAACAACGATATCCAGCAAGATTTTCGATTTTGTCCAGGTCCCGAAATTTAGGTAAAAATCACTTATCACGGCTTTCCCTTGATTATCTGGGTGAAATAGGCAAGTTAGAATAAAAGGGTTGAACCAAAAGACCTACAATCGGATGATCTAAAACATGGGCAACTTTGTTGCAAGGTATGTGGCATTTATGGAACAATGTATAAAACGTAAATGAAAGAGGGACTCGTTGCTGGAACAACGATATCCAGCAAGATTTTCGATTTTGTCCAGGTCCCGAAATTTAGGTAAAAATCACTTATCACGGCTTTCCCTTGATTATCTGGGTGAAATAGGCAAGTTAGAATAAAAGGGTTGAACCAAAAGACCTACAATCGGATGATCTAAAACATGGGCAACTTTGTTGCAAGGTATGTGGCATTTATGGAACAATATATAAAACGTAAATGAAAGAGGGACTCGTTGCTGGAACAACGATATCCAGCAAGATTTTCGATTTTGTCCAGGTCCCGAAATTTAGGTAAAAATCACTTATCACGGCTTTCCCTTGATTATCTGGGTGAAATAGGCAAGTTAGAATAAAAGGGTTGAACCAAAAGACCTACAATCGGATGATCTAAAACATGGGCAACTTTGTTGCAAGGTATGTGGCATTTATGGAACAATGTATAAAACGTAAATGAAAGAGGGACTCGTTGCAAGATTTTCGATTTTGTCCAGGACCCGAAATTTAGGTAAAAATCACTTATCACGGCTTTCCCTTGATTATCTGGGTGAAATAGGCAAGTTAGAATAAAAGGGTTGAACCAAAAGACCTACAATCGGATGATCTAAAACATGGGCAACTTTGTTGCAAGGTATGTGGCATTTATGGAACAATGTATAAAACGTAAATGAAAGAGGGACTCGTTGCAAGATTTTCGATTTTGTCCAGGACCCGAAATTTAGGTAAAAATCACTTATCACGGCTTTCCCTTGATTATCTGGGTGAAATAGGCAAGTTAGAATAAAAGGGTTGAACCAAAAGACCTACAATCGGATGATCTAAAACATGGGCAACTTTGTTGCAAGGTATGTGGCATTTATGGAACAATGTATAAAACGTAAATGAAAGAGGGACTCGTTGCTGGAAAAACGATATCCAGCAAAATTTTCGATTTTGTCCAGGTCCCGAAATTTAGGTAAAAATCACTTATCACGGCTTTCCCTTGATTATCTGGGTGAAATAGGCAAGTTAGAATAAAAGGGTTGAACCAAAAGACCTACAATCGGATGATCTAAAACATGGGCAACTTTGTTGCAAGGTATGTGGCATTTATGGAACAATGTATAAAACGTAAATGAAAGAGGGACTCGTTGCTGGAACAACGATATCCAGCAAGATTTTCGATTTTGTCCAGGTCCCGAAATTTAGGTAAAAATCACTTATCACGGCTTTCCCTTGATTATCTGGGTGAAATAGGCAAGTTAGAATAAAAGGGTTGAACCAAAAGACCTACAATCGGATGATCTAAAACATGGGCAACTTTGTTGCAAGGTATGTGGCATTTATGGAACAATGTATAAAACGTAAATGAAAGAGGGACTCGTTGCTGGAACAACGATATCCAGCAAGATTTTCGATTTTGTCCAGGTCCCGAAATTTAGGTAAAAATCACTTATCACGGCTTTCCCTTGATTATCTGGGTGAAATAGGCAAGTTAGAATAAAAGGGTTGAACCAAAAGACCTACAATCGGATGATCTAAAACATGGGCAACTTTGTTGCAAGGTATGTGGCATTTATGGAACAATGTATAAAACGTAAATGAAAGAGGGACTCGTTGCTGGAACAACGATATCCAGCAAGATTTTCGATTTTGTCCAGGTCCCGAAATTTAGGTAAAAATCACTTATCACGGCTTTCCCTTGATTATCTGGGTGAAATAGGCAAGATAGAATAAAAGGGTTGAACCAAAAGACCTACAATCGGATGATCTAAAACATGGGCAACTTTGTTGCAAGGTATGTGGCTTTTAGGGAACAATGTATAAAACGTAAATGAAAGAGGGACTCGTTGCAAGATTTTCGATTTTGTCCAGGACCCGAAATTTAGGTAAAAATCACTTATCACGGCTTTCCCTTGATTATCTGGGTGAAATAGGCAAGTTAGAATAAAAGGGTTAAACCAAAAGACCTACAATCGGATGATCTAAAACATGGGCAACTTTGTTGCAAGGTATGTGGCATTTATGGAACAATGTATAAAACGTAAATGAAAGAGGGACTCGTTGCTGGAAAAACGATATCCAGCAAGATTTTCGATTTTGTCCAGGTCCCGAAATTTAGGTAAAAATCACTTATCACGGCTTTCCCTTGATTATCTGGGTGAAATAGGCAAGTTAGAACAAAAGGGTTGAACCAAAAGACCTACAATCGGATGATCTAAAACATGGGCAACTTTGTTGCAAGGTATGTGGCATTTATGGAACAATGTATAAAACGTAAATGAAAGAGGGACTCGTTGCTGGAACAACGATATCCAGCAAGATTTTCGATTTTGTCCAGGTCCCGAAATTTAGGTAAAAATCACTTATCACGGCTTTCCCTTGATTATCTGGGTAAAATAGGCAAGTTAGAATAAAAGGGTTGAACCAAAAGACCTACAATCGGATGATCTAAAACATGGGCAACTTTGTTGCAAGGTATGTGGCATTTATGGAACAATGTATAAAACGTACATGAAAGAGGGACTCGTTGCTGGAACAACGATATCCAGCAAGATTTTCGATTTTGTCCAGGTCCCGAAATTTAGGTAAAAATCACTTATCACGGCTTTCCCTTGATTATCTGGGTGAAATAGGCAAGATAGAATAAAAGGGTTGAACCAAAAGACCTACAATCGGATGATCTAAAACATGGGCAACTTTGTTGCAAGGTATGTGGCTTTTATGGAACAATGTATAAAACGTAAATGAAAGAGGGACTCGTTGCTGGAAAAACGATATCCAGCAAAATTTTCGATTTTGTCCAGGTCCCGAAATTTAGGTAAAAATCACTTATCACGGCTTTCCCTTGATTATCTGGGTGAAATAGGCAAGTTAGAATAAAAGGGTTGAACCAAAAGACCTACAATCGGATGATCTAAAACATGGGCAACTTTGTTGCAAGGTATGTGGCATTTATGGAACAATATATAAAACGTAAATGAAAGAGGGACTCGTTGCTGGAACAACGATATCCAGCAAGATTTTCGATTTTGTCCAGGTCCCGAAATTTAGGTAAAAATCACTTATCACGGCTTTCCCTTGATTATCTGGGTGAAATAGGCAAGATAGAATAAAAGGGTTGAACCAAAAGACCTACAATCGGATGATCTAAAACATGGGCAACTTTGTTGCAAGGTATGTGGCCTTTATGGAACAATGTATAAAACGTAAATGAAAGAGGGACTCGTTGCAAGATTTTCGATTTTGTCCAGGACCCGAAATTTAGGTAAAAATCACTTATCACGGCTTTCCCTTGATTATCTGGGTGAAATAGGCAAGTTAGAATAAAAGGGTTAAACCAAAAGACCTACAATCGGATGATCTAAAACATGGGCAACTTTGTTGCAAGGTATGTGGCATTTATGGAACAATGTATAAAACGTAAATGAAAGAGGGACTCGTTGCTGGAACAACGATATCCAACAAGATTTTCGATTTTGTCCAGGTCCCGAAATTTAGGTAAAAATCACTTATCACGGCTTTCCCTTGATTATCTGGGTGAAATAGGCAAGTTAGAATAAAAGGGTTGAACCAAAAGACCTACAATCGGATGATCTAAAACATGGGCAACCTTGTTGCAAGGTATGTGGCATTTATGGAACAATGTATAAAACGTAAATGAAAGAGGGACTCGTTGCTGGAACAACGATATCCAGCAAGATTTTCGGTTTTGTCCAGGTCCCGAAATTTAGGTAAAAATCACTTATCACGGCTTTCCCTTGATTATCTGGGTGAAATAGGCAAGTTAGAATAAAAGGGTTGAACCGAAAGACCTACAATCGGATGATCTAAAACATGGGCAACTTTGTTGCAAGGTATGTGGCATTTATGGAACAATGTATAAAACGTAAATGAAAGAGGGACTCGTTGCTGGAACAACGATATCCAACAAGATTTTCGATTTTGTCCAGGTCCCGAAATTTAGGTAAAAATCACTTATCACGGCTTTCCCTTGATTATCTGGGTGAAATAGGCAAGTTAGAATAAAAGGGTTGAAACAAAAGACCTACAATCGGATGATCTAAAACATGGGCCACTTTGTTGCAAGGTATGTGGCATTTATGGAACAATGTATAAAACGTAAATGAAAAAAAGACAAAAAAAAAAACAAATTTTTGGCGCGACAGTTCCATGAGACCCAGGGGCTAGATTCTCACAACCATTCGTGTTGTGCGTGTTATATTCTTCACACGAATGATAGGAGCTGTGTTAATTTTGCCTATCATTGTCTAAATTCAAGCTATTTTGTTACCATTTAATGAAGACGATCGTCTGGGTTTTAAGACACATTAACTATAAGATAAACGAACTGACGAATTAACCAGACTAGGTTCAGCCCTATCGGAAAGAGTCAATGTGCCTTTAGGAGGCGTAAAGGACTTTATTATATCAAGAAAGATATGGCTCATCTATAATACATCAAAAAGAAATTAGTTACTAAGCAGGTCACGACCAGATTTTGCAAGATTCGTAGCTATTAACATAGGTCACTGCCCTAGCCACGTTAGGTATCTCTCCCAACACGTTCTGTCGTAGTTGCAGAAACAATGACGAGAAAGAATGTCTAACTCACTACTTTTGCAGATGACCGGTCCTAGGATCAGACAGCGTGAAACTCCTTTTTGACGACCTGGAAGAGTTATCTGGTAAAAGGATTGAAGAACTCATTCTTTATCTGAACTCCACTGGGTGGATCTAATACCCTTGTAAAATAAGTTTACACGAGTTGTGGTATTAAAACAATGGCACCTCATATTGGGTTTTCTCCCCATGTGGAAACCACCAATCTTTCTAACCTACATACGTATGCAAAAAATATCGCAGTATGTGCGTTCCATACTCGTTCAAAAGGTGTTGTCCGAATGGCAACAATGCCTCCAATCTACGTCCAGATAAACAAATTGCAACGTCTATATTGCTTTAGTCATACAATAGAAGATCCAAAATGAATGCGAAAGATAAAGGAATTTTAACAACGCTGGAATTCCTTTGAAAACGGAAGACGGATGTTCCTCCTTTTATCGTACATAGAGTCATGGATTGAGAGTGGTGGAGCTGGGAGTTGTACAAGCAAAAGTACAAACATAACGATATCTCGCGATGCACGGATTGCACAGAAAACCTCGAATACGTGTTTTTTTCAATGCCCACGATCCTTCGTTGATTTGAGGGTAAAACGGATGTACAGAAGAAAAGACTCTCCGGACCACCAACTTTCACAGATATGGTTCCTGAAAACTCAAGGGGCATGGGATTCGTTCGTTGAGGTTGAGGGTACAACGCAAACAATGAAAGAACTTGTACGTGCCGTAGAAAGACCGAGAAAATATTTCAATCGAGATATAACCAAACCCCTCATGCATAACTGACGGTATCTCAGAAAATGGGGAATTGCAAGAAGGGTAATTTTTTTTTTATAAACGCTACTGAGCTTGGACTCGTTGTATGTTTTGAAGATTTTTACCTTCCAGCGCAAAGTTAAATTTACTACTATGTATAGCTGCCAAACTATACTATAGCTTAGTCTAATTCCACATCTTTGCTTCAGGGTCCACTTGTTCGAATGAACCACTACCGCACATGTTGTATTTTGATCCTTAATGTCTTCACCAATCCGTAGCCAAGCACAAATGTATTTCCTTGCCAACGATTCCCTTCTCTTATTACGTAAATAAATTTCATGTTAGCCCAACTAACTATAATTTCATATTTACTTCCCGCCTATTACTCCCATATACTTCCGCCCAACTAAATGACTTCAATAATAGCCCTACGATGGACTTCCATAAGGCCAGGCACACGAAACACAGATAGAACATTTTCCTTGGCGTCCATAACCCAAAGTTGCTAAATTGCAGTATTTTATTCCCGATGTCACAGCTAATTGTTATAGCCACACCATAAAGACCTAGCTAATTGCCGCACCATATTTCAGGTTGGTTTTTCGCTCTCTTTGTGTGTGTCGGCTGTGAACACGAAGTTTTCGGCATAGGACGAGTCAAAAGATCCAGGCGACAGGATACAGGCGGCTGAAATTATTATTAAGTTGCACAACAAAGCATTCTACACCGATTGGCACGAAGCCAACATCAACGGACCGGACCGTGTTGAATGTGTAACTTTTGATGCAATTAGCAAAGTGGTGATATAAGTTAAAGCGTTAGCACAATGTACTGTATAGTATGTGAGTGCTAGGGTCCTTTTTTCGGCTGTGGGTGGGTCTTGCTGTTGTGCGAATATCCTCAAAAACCGTGACATTGTTCCGGGTCATAGTGGTACTAATTTTGAATGTTTATCACGAAACTTTTGCATGGAAGTGGATTGTGTAAAATTTAAGTTCTTGAGTTACGGGGTAGGTCGGTCACAGTCCTTTGAACAATGGAACACAAGGACACCCTACTGTTGTCGCTGGTGACCACAAATTGATAGATAATTGAATGTAAATTGGGAAATTATCCGTTGACATTTGCTGGCATTTCAATCAGGACTTTGGTATTAAACACGCATGGGGAGATTAATTATGAGGACGCTTCCTTGATCTTATTAACCGCAATTAGTCAAACCATTAGCAGACAGATAATTTAACAATTTTAGATAATTATACGTATTCGCACTGTAGTAGTAGATGTATTATTACTTAGGAAGTGCAAAATAAGTGGAATAATCTATCGTGCAACCAAGGTTGCTGTTCTATTTCTCTGTCCTTAGACGTAGATACATACATATTTATTGGAGATGAACGCTTTGTGGCATTAGGTGGGACAAGGCCTTTTTGACAACAGAATGGATTTATTGCCCTCTAGTGTTTGTGGGGTAGATCCATTTCTAACTCACTCATTGAACTAAAGCATAGACAGAGAAAATTCCACCGAAATGTCCTTAGCATCATACAAAACCATTTATTGATGAAGTCCTATGCCAATGGCCAGTAGATTTTAAGTGTAGTTCTCATTGCTAAGGGGATTGAAACAGTGGCTGCTACCATTTATTACAGGATTTCCAAAAGGATATCACTGAGAAAAACAAAGAATACCTTTTGCTCAGGTACTTACCTTATCATTAGTGTAAGTTTCTGATGCTAGATCGCTTATTGCAGTAGTACTATCCTTCTGTAGTAAAAGAGATGCAGCTTCAAATAGTTCCATAATCTCCCTACTATGCTGAATAGAATAAAATTGTAAAACTACTTGGAGTGCTACTGCAAAGAAGAGACGTTCTACAAGCAGGGAGAAAAGACATAAATATGCCTCCAGGAGAAATTTGTTTCCTCTTTTAAGATAAGAAGCACTATTTTGACATCTAAGTCTCTCAATGAAGTGGTGAAAGATCAGCTGATCTGGGCCATCAAATATCATGATCGTGAACAGTAAAAAAACCAGGCAGACCCGAGAGTAAGACGGGATAGTAGATGCAGCCTTTGAGACTATACTCGCACTGCTTCCAAAGGACTTGTACCTACATAAACGAAATAGACGTGACGAGAGCCATAGAAAGATGATGAGATGAACCACCGTGCTATTGTACAATTGGATACGGAGACAGATTATCTATTACCATCCCCTGAATTGAGCCTTACCCTCGAGGTCCGTTAATATAAACAAAATCTCGATCTACATGGACGGATAAGAAACCGATAAAGGAGTGGGCTTTGGTATTTACTCGTCTGAATCCGAAATTGCACGCTCATTAAGACTTCCAAACAAGTCAGTATATTCAACGCGGAATTTTTTCCAATCGCAAAAGCGGCAGGATAATTCTCCACGGAAGTACAATCTAGGACGCTGATCAACATTTACATTATTATATATGTACATTGACATTGTACAAAAAAATACAAATATTTGGCGCGACACAACCATTCATGTTTTGCGTGTTACATTCTTTACACAAATGGAAGGGACCTACTGTTAAATTCCGTTTCCGAAGGGCAATTACATAAGTATGTACATCCGTGAAAGAAATTTTAGGTGTTGTCTGGGGATTAAATCTCGAAACCCCTCGCTTCATAGTCCAACGCACTAATCACTTAAGCCACGGTGCCATCGACAGCAAAGCTGCCATAAAATACATCTCATCCAAGGTTGTGCCTTGAACAGCTTTAATCCGGAGAGAGTAGATGTCATGGTAGGGCGACCACACTTGATTAATATATTCAAGAATAGGTCTGACAAAAGTGATGTAGAGGGATTTCGTAACATAGGGGTTAGGAAAGGAAATTTTTTTGACACCATTTTGAAAAATTATTCAGGTCAGTTTGAGGGTGAGGGTCCATTTGAAATCATATTTGTCTGAAGATTTCCATGTCATCAGCGTAGATGGATATATTTGAGTTTTTAATGATATAGTCATCATCATTAATTGCCAATATGAAAGGTGGCTACCTTGAGGAACCCCGGAGGCGGCTGTAATGGGTTAAGATGCAGGGGATTTAAATAGCACCTTGTATTGTCGCGCTTCGAGGTACGATTTAATCCACATAATAAACCCCGATTGAAAGCCAAGAGCTTTAACCTTGAAAAGTGGGATATTTTATCGAAGGCTTTACTTCCAATACGCACAGAGTAGTCGAAACGAACCCTTAATAAATCCATTCCGAAAAGGAGAAAAGATGGACTTAAAGTGGAAAAAGTATCGTAAATTATTCTTTCGAAGAGTTTTGGTATGCAGGAGAGTTTAGGTGATCGGTCGGTAGTTTGAGGTTTCATTCTTGGGGCCTTTTTTGTGAAAAGGGATTATATAAGAACTCTTCCAGAGCATTGGAAAGACACTCTGTGATATGTTTCATGCATTTTTTCAGAACAATGCCTGATAGACTGTCAGATCCGGCTGAGTATTCGCAATTGAGTTTATTTATCTTTTCTTCAACAAGTGCAACGGTTATATCAACCTAATGTTAGAGAAGTTTGGGAGCAGTTTCTCATATGGGAGAAGTAGTCATAAACGGGTTCAAGGAAATGTTGAGAGATTCGTGGAACTGGACAAAAAATTGCAGTTGCAAATTGCAGTAACCTAAACTAAGACAGGATGTAAAGACTCCTAATAGTGTTCGTCAAACAAAATCAGCAGAAAATATGAGCAAAATCATGATACAGAAAATTATGCTGTGTGATGTGTGATGAAGCTAATTTTCATTTGTCTAGATAGTCGTAGGTAAACAAACAAGACTGTCGTATCTCCGGCTCCGAAAACCCCAGAGAAATAGAACAACCTCTCCATCCACAACGAGTTGCAGTTTGGTGTAACTCTTGGGATGGCGGAGTCATTGGGCCACATTTTCTCGAAAATGATGGTGGTGCGACTGACTTTATTTTTAAATTAAATTTTTATCCAAGAAATTCACCCAATAGTGTCTGTTTGTATCTGGCATACTGCAGGTATTCGTCTACATCAGCTCAAATAGTTTAATTCCTTTGAGTCCGCGTTATCCAGGAGCTCTGTTGCTTCGATATTTACATGCTGATGTAGACTTTCTTCGTATCTTCTAGAAATTTAATTTATTACTTTGGTGACTAGATCCACTTTTATGTCCCGATGATGTACCAAGATGCATTGACGATGTTTCTTAGTACCTTGTTTTGGATTCGTTGGATAATTTACATCTTGGTCCTTTTGGTACAGCCACAAAGTTGGATGCCGTAAGTCCATATTGGTTTTAAAATTTGTTGGTATAGTAAAATTTTGTTATGCGTTAAAAAGACTGAATTTCTACCTATTAGCCAACACATCTTTCTATATTCAATTCCTAATTTGTCTTTTTTCGTCTGGATGTGCTCTTTCCAATGAAGCTTAGCATCAAGGGTCATGCCAAGGTACTTCGCTGTTTTCGCATATGGTACTATTTGTCGATTGATAATAATTGGTAAATAGTTCAACCTTTTGTTAGCGAAATCAACACTACCTAGTTTAATGCGCCATTGTTTTGTCCAACTAAGTATTTGGTTGACAGCTAGTTGAAGGCTTGTGTTGATTCCTCGTTGTCTTTACCAACTGCCAGGATCGCAGTGTCCTCAGCGAAGGTAGGTACAGTGTTGGTTTTTCGCGTTGAGAGCACTGGTGTACAATAGGTATAGAACTGGTCCTAGTACTTTTCCTTGTGGGACTCCCAGTTTGATATACTTTACTTTAGAGTAGGAGTCTTCTTGTTTGATTTTGAGGTATCTATCTTTAAGATATGATTCCGTAATTTCGCCATATTGTTTTGTAATGAAAATTCTCAGCTAATAATTTAGTTCCTCACACCAAACTTTATCAAAAGCCTGTGCCACATCCAAGGAGATTACTTGAGTAATCCTATGGATTTATTCGGTCTTGGAATGGTTGTTTCGGAAATCGAATTGGTGATTAGGAATCAAGTCCTTTAGTCCAGATATAGATTCTCTGTAAGGCCTAGGTTTTATTTCATAATTGCTAAGTTCAATGGATGAAGATCATTTTGGCTACCCGAAGGGATGAGGATTGTAAATCTACATTCCAGACAATGATGTACTGTCCATTTTTGCGGTCATAAATGTATATACTATACTTTAAAGAATTATATCATTACTCGTGGAGACTACTGAATTTTGAACACAATGTTTAGTGACTAAGAGATAAGAGCGGAGATGGTAATCATGAAGATGAAGAGGTCAAGAACATACATTTTCGAGACGGATCTGCGCAGTTCTTTCGCAGTAGGGTTTTTTCTTTGAAGTTGTGCCTCTTTTAAAGCTAAAACTAATCAGTAAAACACAGCTTTCCGTTGTTCACTGGCTTCAAGCATACCTCGACAGTGGGGGTAATGGTATATGGTATGTTCCATGTCTTCAATGATTTCTGTTAGGGTATGGTGAATTCCTATGTAAATACGTCCTGAAGCATCCATGGTCAGTTATCATCTGGATTATTGAGCACTCAATGTTGTTGGGTTTTCTACATACGTATCCATGTTAGATATGATTTTATATGATCATTTGTCTTTACCAGCGGAGTCCCATCTTCATTGCAATTCGTTCTGGCACTATTTGCTTCATTTGTCAAAATTTCAATTGGCTATTGCAATAATTCCCCATATTATGCTGAGTCTTTAATGATGACTCTATGTGACTTCTGAACTTCATTATAAAGGGAACCAAGTTACCCTTTAGCTGTCTTTTCAAGGTCAGTCAAGAACTTTGTTGAAGTGCAACATTACATCCTATTGCAGCTCGGAATCTCCATGGGACTGCTAGAATGTAAACTCTTTTCAGTAGTTCCACAATATCTTATCCCTGGTAGGAGATGCTCTTATATGTGACAATTTAACGTCACTCATTTACCAGAGTTAATGAGAGTACACACATTGCAGAATCACCTTTTGTAACCCTAAAAACTAATTAAATCCGTGTGGGGTACAGGCAAGTCCCTATGATCGATCACTGTTCATGGTGCAGTGTCAGATTTAGTTTTAACCCTGCATCCTGGGTTGAAATACGGTCAACACCACCCTATGCTACAAGTACAATCTGTCCTGCATTACATGTCTATTCATTAGCACTCAATTCTAAGTGAATTTCGTAGAAACCCTTAAAGTCCTCCTGTCACTTGATTTATATTCGCGTGGAAGCACATTTGTCTTCTCACCGATGATGGCACGAGGGGTAAAACTTTTAAATGGAAAAGTGTATACAACTTTTTTTATGAATAACCCACGTCCACACATCCCCAATCCATTTAGCTTATAGCCAACAATGGCATTGCATATTAAATGCAACCGCTGTTACTGGAACTCCTACGAAAGCTGTTGCTCCTTGCTATACACGACCCGCTTCGGCTACAGTTGCACTCCATCAACAGTGTTACACAACCTAATGGAATAATAAATGAGTTCTCAGTTCTGGACAAAAGGGGAGAAAAGGTCAACGTTGTTGCTCCAGATCCAGCTACAGCTACAGCTACAGTCATTACTGGGTGTTCCATCAACGGATACATGGCAGCCCCATCTTGGTTAGTTTTGCTCTCTCTCTCTCTCTATCCTTTGCGAAGGGATATTTTCGAATGTACAAAATTAAAATCAAACTTTTCACAGCAATGAAAACCACCCGGAGTTATTTTAGTGCAAACAATTTATGTTTATTGCCAAGTATATATAAGTTTTGAGATTTCTGCACCACCACGAGTGAATGTCGTCGTCATCGTCGTCGTCGTCGTCGTTGGCCCAACTATGACTCCCCCCCGTTTGGGTCATATACATATACACTGTGTGTGACCTGTAGACGACTGTGGATTACAACCCTCGATCCAATTTGGTTCCAAACTTCATCCTGTTTTCATTTTTAGAATTATTAACCAAGTGTGCAGTTGTGAAACTTGCTTAAGCTATTTATTCTGCTCCTTTGTGGGCCCGCCTTGGTAGAAAATAATTTCAATCGTCATCTCCCCTCACGGCCGGCCGGGCGGTGGGTGGTACTAAGACTGACGAACGGAACCTAAGGGAGACTAGCAGAAGAGGATAAGAATTGGCCATTATACTACACTGGGTCCCCTTCGAATTGATACGTTGCGTTGGCCGGGCTTTCGGTTTAATTCAATTAATATCGCCAGTTGATATAATTGCAATGAGAATTGCTGGTGTTGTGCTTGTCGGAATGGCGCAATGGAGTTAATGAGCTTTGTCACACTGCTCTACGGGGGATAGAAGTTGCAGATGTAATTAACCGATTCGGGGGATTATGTACTTCGGTTGGAGAAGGGGTGTGTTCTTCCAATGGACTTGTGATTAAAGTGAACACAGTTGGATAAAGTTTAACCAGCCTTTACCCGGGATATTGCATCGTATATTCATAGTTTAGAAGCTAAGGTGCTTAGATTTAATAACAATTGGGAGGCTTGATGGAACGGGTGGCAGATGGACATTTATTTACTAAGCCAGTTACAATGGGTTGCCATCAGTAAATGAATTTCATTATTTTAGATTGAATGCGAAAAACTTATTCCATGACCTACATAGTGACGCAATTAAGTTGGGGTTTCGTGTTACTTTCATTTCATTTTGCTTAAGTTTAGTGGCAAGGGTATAAACAAAAGTGACCTCAATTCTGGAACCGTATTACCGTCTAAGTAATATGTATGTACTTGGAAGTTTATTTACCTTGGAATGAACTGAAATACAAACCGGTTCATTTAAAAAGGAATCATAAACAAAGCTCCGTATAGTCATAGTGAAAATCAGAGTTTTTTTTTTCATTTTTAATTTTTCAATGCTTAGTAGTATATATACAAGCTAGTCTTTGAAGCTTATTGAGCCTGTCTTGTGTAGACCTCTGCTTCGTTTTTTGCCACCATACCGGTGCTGCATAAGTGACGATTGGTCTAGTTATGGCTGTGTAAAGCCACAACATAATTTTGGGGTTTATACCCCAGCTCTAACCTATTAGACTTCTGCTGACCATAAGGAGATCCTGGCTTTGTCTATAATTTTCGTGAGATGAGAGTTCTAAGTGAAATTTTCGTCTAAAGTTAGGCCCAGGTTTTTGAGTTCTTTTGAAAACTCTATTGCTTCACCGAACAAAGTGGGTTTTTGTAGTTTATTTTGAGTTCGTCTTTTTGTGACAGCAACTATGGTGCTCTTTTTGGGGTTAACGTATAGACCAACTTTTTTATATTAGTTAGCAACAAGGAGTTCTGATATTATGTCTTCGAATTTGCCTCTGATTAGGATGGTAATGTGATCAGCGTATCCTTGAACTTGAAGTATATTTCGCAGTTCGTTTACTACGATGGACCATAATAGAAGGGAGACAACACCACCCTGGGGGCAACCTTTCGCAGCTGTGACTCTGATTCTTTCACTGTTTAGAGTAGCATTGATATTTCTACCGCTAAGTATATGTGCTTTATTCAGTTACATGTCAAGCAAGCAGCCCACCGCAATTTGTATGTCCCTCTGATGGATTTCTCAATCCTCACGGTGAGTTTCTAATGAGTACGCGTTTTCGATTTTCCTGGTTGGTAGGCATATTAGTTTTTGTGGAGTGGATTCCTATAGAGTGGACCATCCCTGATAAGTCTGTCAAGTATTTGAAAGAGATGAGGCTTATAGGTAGGTATAATTCCAGTAGATTAGTTGGTCTCCGACCCGCTTTGAGTATAAACTTAACCTTTACCTCTCTCTCTTTTTGGGCAGTGTTTCTGATACTTTTATAGGAAATGGATGAGTTCTAGACTATATATGTATGTTCCAATCTGTGGATCTTGGTTGTCTGTAAGATTCAAAATTTCTGGAGCCTAATAGGGTATCAAAACAAATGTGATCAGGCATTTATGTTTCAGTTGAAACATGCCAGTTCCTAATAAAGATTTTATAAATGGTGTACATAGGGTGAAGTCAAAGACTTCATTGCTAGTTTTTTTTTATAAAGTTAGGGCTACTTCCGTAGTCTAGAATATCAAGAATATTTTATAAATGAATAAACCGAAGTCTTCTTTTGCTACAGTAGTTCAAAAGTCCTTGCAATGGCAGAAAGTCTAAGTCAGAGTAGTTGCCCGCCTTACCGCCTTCAGAGTGAAGCTCAACTATTCCTGCTGCCATGTCTTTATTGGTGTATTCTGAAATTGGAATAATTTCTATATTCCGATTTAACATAATACCAGCTCTAAGTCTTCCTTACTTTACGAAGTCGTAGAGTAACTCACCTATACACATATGTATGTGTACGGCTCCTGGATAAAGGCTACATCCTTATCAAATCTATGATTTAACCCTCTAGCTAGTACTCCGAATCAAACGGAGTCTGGGATTGACATTTAAAAGGTTTATAGAAATTAAATACAAGCACCACATGTGCTCTAAGAAAATCAATGGAGTGACTAGAAATACAACAATTGATCGCAGAAATAGACATTTAATACCACATCAGTACCAACCTAGCGTATGAACATGTCTTTATTTCAGTTCCGATAATTTTGAATGGCAATAACCATATACAATACAATATAAATCGAAAGCCAATCGCGAGGTAGATAGGCCTATCACTTCCAGGCTTTGTTAGTGCCACCTTTAACACTTCTATTGTTTCGTATGGTTGGAAAATTTTGTATTTCAACTTTTTATTGGTTGTACTGTAGAAATTTAGCCCTAAGCTTTTGAGCCAAAAAGTATGCAAAAGAAATGATTAAAGACAAGAATAGGGCAGAAGTTATGCCAACTTTTCAGTCAAACGCTTATTGAAACCAACAATGTAAATCGTGAGAATATTCTATTCTAAATGAAGTAGGTTGCACTTTGCACTGTAGGTAATTAACAACAGTGCGCCTCTCGACTTGAAAAAAAATTTGATTTTAAGTGAATTAAGATGATTAGTACCGGTTGTCAATGTAGGCAGTACAGGTTGGCACTATACTGCTTCATTCAGCAAAAGTATTTGGAAATCGGCAAATATCTGGAGTGGAACTGCTAAAGTGCAGCAGAACAACTGGGTCTAATTACCGGGCAGTCAAAAAAGTAATCCGCCTGAGCTTGATAGAAGGAGCTTTTGAGGCAGAGTGATTTTTGATGGAATATCTAAAGAGTATTAGAAAGGGGTATGTATGCTCTTTGCAGTAGTTAAAGTACTATCTGAAATAGTCCTGGAGCAAAGTGAATAACACCAAACACCAAAAAACCAGACATCCCCTACATCAAATCTTTGTGGATCATGAGTGAGAGCAATGCGTTGAATAACAATCTCCACTTTATCTGCTGTTTACTTTAACTTGGCATACGAAAATGCGCAGGGATGAAATTACCGATAAAGGAATAAAGAATCCAAGTGACATGGTATTCCAAGGAAAGATCCTCTGAGGAATTCTAGGACTGAATTCTTTCGAGATGCTTTGTCAAGAGATAATGAAGGAATTCAATGGGCTCTTGCTAAGTATCTCACTCTTCGATCCCGGGCACGCTGCTTTCAGTTGTCTAGACCAAGGGCTCTGGCATCCGCGATAGCTTGATCCTTAAAACGGAGGTTCGGTCTTTCTTGTCGTCTGGAACCTGGGGGCTGTAATACGAAAATCCACTTTACTGGAGCATTATTGTCAATTCGCTCGATGTGGCCGAGCCAATGTACGAGTATGCGACATGTTTTCGCTTGTTGGAGTAAGTCTACATCTTAGAGTTCGCGGTTGTATCATCTCCTCCGTTCGCCCTCCTCGCAAACGTGACCGAATATTCGATGAAGAATTTTTCTCTCGAAAGTGTTCAATATTTGCCCTGCTTTCTTGCACTCCATACTGTAGAACTGGAAGAATCAAAGTTTTAAAGAAGACAAAACTCCTAACTCGGAAGACGAAATGAGTTAGGAGTTTTAACCCCATTTGTTTCGCCAAACCGAAGTTGCAGCGGTTTCCCAAGGTAAGTTTTCGTCGAACTTCCACTAAGGTGTCATTCGTGGAGTTGATATTTATTCCGAGTTAGCTATACTCCATGACCACTTCGAAGTGACTCTTGCCAAGAGTGACGTTTCAGGGACAGATGCTTCTTTGTTTGTTGACAACATGTACTTGGTTTTGTCCTCTTTCACTTCAAGCGCAACTCGTTTCGCCTGTTCTTCAATAGCCTCTGAGTTGGGGCGCTGGGAGCGACCGATGATGTGGATGTCATCTGCATATCCCGGCAGCTGGACGAATTTGTTAAAGATAGTGCCTTCCGTGTTAACACTTGCCCTACACACTATCTGTTCCAGCACAAGATTGAAGGAATCACATGAGACCTCATCTCCTTGCCGAAATCCGGTACATGTTTGGAATGGATTGGAGGAAGTGTTTTTCCAGCCAGCATCATGCGGAACAGCTGGATCAGTTTTGCCGGGATCTCGTGTTTGCCATCGCCTTGTAGAGCTTAATACAATGAATTCTATCATATGCGGCTTGAAGTCGATGAAGAGGTGGTGAGTCGCGACTTGAGATTCGTTGGTATTTTACAGGATCTGCCTTACTAGATGACTAGGTTTTCTTCACTGTTTTGAATAGCCTGCACTTAAAACCAGCTGCTTGGTTTTCCTAAAAAAACATCCGAATGTTAATCCTATCGCGCGACTCTTCGATATCCTTGAGTTGGAAGACTAGGTGAGCCCTTTTCTTTTTACACAGGATCTTCTTATCCTCCCTTCTTCTGGCTCGATACTCTTCCCTTACTGCCACCTCACGCATTCGTCATCAATAAGAGCTCCTCCGCCACCATCTCTTTGAAAAAACCTGACTTATTCTTGTAAATCTTTTTTGCCCTAAGCTCCAAGTATATATGTAGATTTGTGTGGACATTACTTCCTTGTATTTGGGTTTGTTACTATTTACTCTTTCACTTTTGGGCAATGAGTCGTCAAGTCTTTTTTCGATTTGGACGTTATTGTCCAAATACCTAACGCGGATATTCCTAATACAAGAACTAAAACTATGAACTTTGAAAGGAAATCATGAGCTCAAGTATCAATTCCTGGACAACCACTGAAGAGATTAGCGATTTACCAGTACCTTTTGAAAGATTACAACATCACGTTAAGATCAAACCTCCCAGTGATGTTTTCCACTAACAGCAAAGCCATCAGAGTCCATCAAAATAAGTATAAAAAAAATTCCGTTCGATCCTTAGTGCCTCCAAAAATGTTTAATAAGTGTCACCAGAAACTGAAATTAAATGAGACGTCACACCATCGCTGTAGCTATAGCTATAGCTGCTATCAACTTCTACAATCACTACAAACCTAATCAAGTGTTTTCGAAATGTACATTTCTACCAGGCTCTTGTTCCAACTTTGTCCTACCTTATCGGCATAGAGCAGTCATTTCCATTTCCATTTCCATTCTCTCCTCCTGAACTTCAACAAACAAACAAACAGAATAAAAAAAAAAAAAAAAACAAAAGCAACACTAAACTCAATCTGATTTCCATTTTATACAGTTGTCGCAAATTGCCGAGTTTCCAAAATTCAAACACAATCACGAGATTCTCGAGAGAAGAAACTTTTCCTAGTCCTCCGCTCAAGACTGAAATCTGTAATTTAAACAGTGCTCGGCTCCTCCACTGCCCCACTATGGCTTCTTCATGAACAAACACAAAGCAATTAAACGGCAATCAATTAGGAATTTTATGACAAAACTTTCTCCAATAATCAGCGTCAAAGAAGGAGACTGAGGACGGCCTTAATCCTTTGCCGCTTGAGAGTCCCTATTTTTTTTTTTTATGAAAAGCTTAAACAAAAAAAAAAAAACAAAAAAATTGAATAAATATCCAGAAATGTATATTTACAATCAGATTGCTGTGTCCCCAAATTCCGGTAGTGGTGTGGCGGCCCTCCAAGTCGCTTGCTGATTGCAAAGTGAATCGAATCGGGACGAAGGATAAACTTTCCCTTTGACAAATTAAATGGGTTACTGGCGCAGAAAAAAAACAAACAAAACGAAAACATTCGTATAACACAAGCCCAGAGAACACAGAGTCGTCGGAATAATGACTGCGTTTCCGAATCAGTGCCAACTTAATTTAGCATCAACATTTTGTATCCATCTCTACCGTTTCATCTGTTAAGGGTTTAAATGTTTCGATAACGACACAACGACTGTTTGGGTATGGCGAGCGAAAAAGATGGATTTGATCGAGACGGATAAAAAGTTGCCACCATAAATTTTACATTTTTTTTTTTTTCATTCTGTTGTTATTTTTTACCCCCCAATCCTTTAGGGAAAAGTTCCGATTTCCCGTTTTCGGGAACGAAGGGGATTTATAAAATAATAGTGCTTAAGCAAGCATTTATAATGAGAATCCATGTTGAGTGAACTATTTATCCAGTTACTCCAGTTTCCTGGCGCTTACGCAGAAGAGTAATGGGCTGGCATGGGGAGCGGGATTATAATACCAAACTAGTTTGGGAACTTTTCTACAAGCGTAATTAATTTCTCCCTTGATTTGCATGGGGACCTGCATAACATTATTGATTTTATATGTATAATGCGAGCTATGTGTGGGATTTATGTATGATGAAGGAGATTTTAATTAGATCGAAACTTTGTGATTATATTAATTTTACATGTAGAACTGTTACTGGTTACAGTAATTAAAAGTTTTTTTCATTCTCAAGCAAGTAGTGTGGCAGTTTAAAGGAATATCTAATGGAAAACCAAAAAAATAATAAATAGATTATAGAGGTCATCATCAGCTTATATGAATCGAACGTATCTAGGGTACTGAAAGGGAATACGAGTATGTGTGTACATTTGGGTAGTTTACAAAACAAACTTAGGCTCTTTCGGTTTTCATTAAGAGTTGAATATAAAGAGCTTCTCCTAGAGGTAACAACAAACACCGACTAGACATCAATCACCTCCCAAAACAATACAGAAACCACAGGAAAACTAACTGGGATATCTTTAATGTGGAAGTTGGGATAACGGCCAGAACACTTCAGACGAATATTATGCATAAACCTGAGAGTATAGACTTTACTGAAATTCTCGGTAAGGTTCTTTCGAAACCATGTCCCCTAAGGAAGGCGAGGAAAATCAAAAAAACTTCGCCGTGGTGGACAAAGGAATTGTACAACTTCAGAAAAGAAACAAGGGAACATTTCAATGTTGCAACACGCACTAGAGCAGACAGTAACAAAGCAAATTTAAGATAGAAACACAAAGAGCAAAGCGCAGTTCATTGAGAGCCAGGAAAGCCAGTCTCCCATAGGTGACATGCTTTCTTAAGAACCCTACCGAGAATTTCAGTAAAATCATAGATAGAGAACACATGAGAATCAACACGCAGGATTTACCTCCGATAAGAGTTGCGATCCAGATAAATATAACAATACGGAACACACAACACCAGGGGAAATGATAACATAAGAAGGTATAAATTGGACTATCAACTCAACATATTTCTAAGCATCTTAACTAGGGAATATAATCCAAATTTCTGACGTGAAGTTAAAGTGGTTTTTATGCCTTACGCTGTTAAAGACACAGTATCGAAAAATATTTTTAAACCTATTAGCCTAACATAATTTCTTTTAAAACCGCTTGAGAGGCTAATTGACATCTATGTACATACGGTAAACCCGGTTACTATACTTATAGCCCTACCTGGTTACTATACCTACTCTTGCGGCCTTGCTGGGCATCGAAGAAACCTTCAACAATGTTCAAACCGATGCGTTTAAAAGAGCTCTAGTAAACTTTAATGAGGACAACACTATTATCAACTGTGTAATGGGTAACTCAAAAACAGAGTAATTAACTCGGATTTACGAGGTGTACAAATCAAAGTATCGGCAAAAAGAGTCGGACCTCAAGGTGGGATACTCTCATCCTTATTTTTATTCTCATGTTAAATGATTGATAATTTTAGTGGTGTTAAAGCAGTAGCATATGCAGATGACATAGCATTACTAGCGACAGTGAAATTCCTATTCACTTCTCATAATAGCGAGCAAATAGAAAGCTGGTGGACGTAGCATTGTGGACTTGCGATTAATCCACAGTAGACTTAACTGATCCTTTTTATATATAAAAGGATAATACCAGAATTTAATGTACGGTAGGAATGTAAGGAAATTAAACTGAAATCTTAATACATATAAACGATAGATAAAAAAAAACAATGATAGCATTTTATTCCTGTAACAGGATATTGGATGAAACCTGGAGTCCTAGTCCTAAACATACAGCGGTAGACACACAATTAGAAATAATAACTCTAAACACTTTTCATAGATTAGTAGGTATTTTGTTTTTACTGGGTTTGGCTGGTACCGATATTCACTGGTGGAATGTGTGTTCCCCACACGTGTAATTTTAGAAATTTCACGTAATTTTAGAAAGTTCATTTGTAGTCGAAATGGAATGCATAGCAAAACAATTTAGCTGTTCAAAGAAGATGGTTTTTGATGCAAACAAGTTTGTAAATGACCGGCAGCTTGGGAAACTCCAAAACAAAGTTGAAAGACCCAAAAATGAATAAGCAAAACAGATCCTTTCTTGACTTCTACAGAAATAAAAGTCATTGTTGTAACCCAATTTGGTCAAGAACTATTAGCTAGGACCATAAGGCGTTTATTTTTGAATGTAGCATCCTACGTGGATGCATTGCACGAAAAAATTTCATGTGTCCAAAATGAATCTAAAGAGGCGATTAGGTTTTACTAAGATGCATTAAGATAAACTCGTAGAATTTTGGAAAAAGATTCTTTGGAGTGATGAATTTAAATTTAACTTGTTTGTTTCAGACAGTAAAGTTTATCCTGAACGTCCTCAGAACAATGAATTCGATCCAAAATTCATCCTGAGGACTGTTATGTATGGAGGAGGAAACGTAAAGGTTTGGGGTGAATTCTCTTGGCATAGTGCTGATCCCTTAGTGTTCACGGATTGTAAAACAGTGCTTTGCGGACACACAATTTTTTTGGTGGTAAGCGATATATAAAGCATGGGCAGATCACAAAAAACAGCCACCCATCTAGACTTTCCCACTAATGAAGAATGACACGAAAACCATAACCAGCCAACGAATTACGATTACCCATCTATACAGATGGTTCTAAGATGGACATTGCTGATTGCGCGGAATTCTCCCCGAAGTTCTCGGACTAACCAGTTCAATCAAACTTCCTGACTACAGCAGCATTTTCCCAGTTGAGGTTCTCGCAGTGACAACAGCTGCTAATCTAGTTCCAATGAAGGAACCACCACACGATAATATTGCCTGTATTTCACTGACAGCCAAGAGGCAATAAAATTAATTTCTGTTGTTGAAATAAAATTGAAGCTTGTAAGTCGTTGTCGCGAAGAGCTGCGGGTTCTTGGCGCACAGCACACAAACGGACACAAGGGACTAACGGAAAATGAAAAGACTGAAGAGCTGGAAAGATACTATAAAGATTTTATTCTATAGTATTAAACTAGTAGTAGCTCTATAGTATAGATGGGAGTTTTAATCCTTAGGGCATCACATGCAGATCCACGTTGATCTAAGTTTGACGGGTCCAAAATTCCTTTTCGCAAAACAAGTTATCATTTCCAAAACTATGAAATGTGTCGTCTTCTTTCTAAGCACCCATAACGTGTAATGAACAGGTCTATCGAAACCTCTATCCTACATAGGTAGGATAGGTAGTTTTTGTTAACAGAACGCAATTAGAGCCAACCTGTGGAGTTTAAAAAGTTTCTTAGTTAACTAATCACTCTAGGTCTTCTCAAGTGAGTTCAAGAAAGGTTATTAGACAAACGCTTGTTGTCTAACCCTGGCTAATACTGGACAAGTGCACATGTAGTGAATGATGGTTTATTTTTCGGTAGCAATATTGCAACTACGACAGTGAGTGTTACATAAGATATCTAGTTTGGCTCCATGGTCACCTATTGGCCAGTGTCTCAAGATTATCTTGGTTTTTCTGTCAATATCTTCTTATAGCTAGACCACATCTGATTGGATATGACACAGTTTGTCAACCTCGACCATTTAAGGTAAGCCTTTCTAAGGAAGATTGAAAAGATGTTTGCCTTAATTGAACCAAGCGGGGTATGAACTAGTTCCGCAAGTGAGCAATGGAGAGGTGAACTTCACCTGGCCAGTTCATCAGCGCGTTCGTTTCCAACAACGTTGCCGTGACCTGTAACCCAGACCAGAGTTACCATAAATTGACCATCTAGCGAGGCAAGCGCCTTTTGGCAATCTAATACTTGGTTAGATGATATAATTACTGAGGCAATAGCTTTGATATCAGCTTGGATACCAATGAAAATAGTAATTTTTTGTGTTGGTAGTATATTTGTGTGTGACTTGGTTCGGCGAAGGACTTCGCGAGTAATTCCACTTGAAAAACGCTGGTAACGTCCAGAAGTCTATATGATTTCGAAATGTTTAGAGATTCCGAAAAAACACTCGCATCAACCCCATAGTCCATTTTATTGTTAGATTGAATTCCCCAATCACCTATCGATCTTGCCATTATTTTCTTGTAGGGAATTGTACGTCGAAACGCTTTGTGAAGTTCATTGTGGAGATGATGTAGTCTGTTGGCATCGATACCAGTTATCCTTGACTTCGCCGTCCAGAATTTGGACTCTCTGAGTCTAATTGCGCTGTGCGCTGAAATGTTTATAATATGTCGATCTAGGGGTAAGAGATATAGGAAGACTGTTAGCGCTTTTGGTGGGGTTCACCGTAGAGTGCCTGTGGTGCTTATGCACGCAGCTTTTTGTACCTTACTCAGTTTGGTTATATTATAGGCATTTTAAGTCATTTCATTATGGTACTGTTTCCTGGAGCTACCTGAATAGTTTTAGTGCTAAGCATAAAGACTATCGAGCGACTTAGATATTTCCATTCGCGATCGAGGGTCTTCAGTACGTAAGAGGTCAGACTACTTGATCTGAAATCTTTCGCGTTTGAGTGGGGTAAGTGGTTATTTAAAATGCAGCTTCTGAAAATCGGTAAGAGCCTTGGGACTACTACCTCCTGCATTTTCTGTAGGATAATGGGCAGGCGTCTAGGCCTGCCGATTTGTAAGGAGCCAAACTAAGGCCCAGGAAATTTTTTCGTCAGTAATAATGGCTGTTATGTGTTCTCAGGATTGCAGGCATTTCTAATTTCTATGCTATATGCTGCTGTATTTAAATCCGGGAAAATATGTATGTATTAAAGTCTCTAAGGATTTTGTGGGCGCCGTGACTCAAGTAGTTACTGCGTTGGACTACGGAGCGAGGGGTTCAAAGTTCGATTCTCAGATAACGAATAAAAGTTTTCTCATGGTCCCACCTCTCACGGGAGTAAAACTGTCATGAAAAACTTCTCAAATAACAAATTTCCCACGGCATTAAGCAGTAGGCCCCTTCCAATCGTTTGAATTATATAACACGTACAACACGAATGGTTGTGAGAAGCTAGGCCTTGGGTCCCATGGACCTGCAACTCTAAATATTTATTTTATTATTAAGGATTTTGCATTTGACTCTGTCTAAGTTGGATGGGAATGATCCTTGGATAAAATCTTACTGAATCTAGCGGAGTCTTTGAGGGTCTCTAATGATTGTCAATATTCTACCCAAGATCTTTTCTTGGTGAGTCTGATAGCTTCTTTGTATACTTTCAGCCAGTCTATGTAAGGTTGCGAATATTTACACCTGTAGCAGATATTGAAGGTCTCTCTGGTCAGTTTCCTAAGGTTCTACCATGGAGGGACAGTTTTTTTTTTTGCTGTATTTACACACAACTTTAAATGCATTGTTGCAGGGTTTTCGAAAATCTTTACTTTTGTGTCTAGTTCTGCAATAGAGGTTGTTTTCGGGTTGATAGGTTTACACAACTTAGAATTAACGACTTGATTGAACTTTGTTCAGTCGATTCTCATAGGGTTCCTGGAAGGTTTAGGAGCCTCTTCTATATTGAATAAGATCCAATTATGGTCCAAAAAGAATTCAGATTGGATACTCTCCAGTTTTCAACTTTCATACTACCTTTGTTATTAGAGAGTGTAACGTCTATAACATCTACCCAAACATTGAAATTATCCGTAAAATTAAAGGTTCAAGTGCTATCTTTGTTATATATTCTCAGAAACCGCCCTAAAAAAAATTTACCTCGTCTGAAGGAGATCATTAAAGACTTTCTCTAGCCATATATATATCTTTTGTACTTAGATCAATTTATTTCTACATCTTCAGCACATCTAAATTTGTATTTCCTTATTTTTTTTTTTTCTTTTCGCTTAATCACACAATGATAATTTATTATCAGGGAAGAGTTCAATCAAGAAACTTCGTCCCACACGCAACTAAACAAAGTTCGATACATCGAAGGACAAAGGACGAACGATAACAGACACGTCGTCTCTGTGTCAGTTACACTAACTTTTACAATAAAATTTCTCTCTCCCACTAGTTTCTAAAAGTCTACTTGTATTTTCTGGTTTTCTTCTCTCCTATTTCGTTTCTTTTTTTTTTGTTTCTCCTCTTCATGCTCCTAAGTTCGTTAGAAGTCTTAAAGAAAAAAAAACTTTTGGTGTTCTTCTACGAAGAGCGCATGAGAATGACCGCCTTGATGCACTAGAAAGGACACTTCAGCTTAAGAGAGCGTCTTGATTGTGTTTGCCCTTCAACGCTGTCAATGTTTGCTTTATGTGTTGTTTATTATAATCATTTTTTTTTTTTTTTGCTTTATTGCTATAATCGTTGAATGGTTCTTCTCTGATGGCTATACTATCTCCCTATTGTTTAGAGAAGAAAGGGAAACTTAGTGGTGTAAGAGATGTGGCCTGCCAGCCATTGTATACCGCTCTGAAGTTTGTTCCGAATAACTGTTGAGAATTTTTTTTTAAGTTTCGCAGAAGTTTCCTTCGAAGGATGCGATTTCTTTTGTAAATAGATGAATAATGTGGGGTATTATTATTTGCAGTGCTTAAGTTGCGGTATTTTGCTGTTGTTCTCAGCAATAACTGATAAAATTGCAAACGAAACTCGTCTCAGACGTGTTCAAGACGTTCGCTATTGTTTCAGGCGAAATTAAGAGCCTGCAGTGCGTTTTCCTTAAGGATAAGGGTGTTTGCATTGTTGGGAAAATCTCCTTAAGGGTTTTATGGAAATTCGAGAATAAGATTATGAGACAGAAAATGGAAAGGGTTTTTGTTTTTGTATACGGAATTCATTTCAAAATTGAGTTAGTAACAGTTTATATGTGGAAAGTTCGGGTAAGGGTAAGAAGTAAGGGTTTTTTACAGTTTCTCGGCTATGCGTTAAGTTATCTATAGTTACATATGTATATCGCCCGATTTCTGCGAAAAATCGATCGGATTATTGGATTATCTAAGTTGTACTCCAACGTTGGAGTCTTCTAACTTGCTCCCTTTGGGTTAGGAGTTTAGATGCCTTTTTAATTGAATCTTGTTTTTGTCTTTTCGAGTGAGCTGCTCCTTACTTCTGAATCTCGCTAGATACGGTCTCCATCCTCAGGATACGATGAAGGGCTGTGTTACGGATGTACCCTGATGCATTGTTTAGAAGCCTTTGACCGGTCTTGGTGGTACTTTTCTTAGCATACCTACCTCCATAATTGGATGCCATAGGTCCATATTGGTTTGATTAGTTGTTCATAGAGCAAATGGTTGTTGTGATAGTTTGATAGTTTGATCGATATTTTCACCTTTTTGTAGCGAATTTTCACTATTTCAACGCGTTGTACGACTACGTATCGATTCATATGTAAATAACCTTTTATACTTACCAACGATTTTTGCAATGATAGTTGAATGTTGATAGTTCAACGATGGCGCTATATTTAATATGACACCTCTCGTCGGATGACCTTGTGTTGGAGAGTGTTGGGCACAAGGATGCTGCCCTGAGGAATTCTTGCTTTTATTTCCCTTAGTTCGGAGTAGGCATCTTCTTTTATTCTAAAGAACCTATTCAAATAGCTTGGCATACTATACATTTTGGTAGAAAATTGTTTTTATTTTGTTCTCTAATCCTTTGTGCTAGATTCTGTCAAACGCTTGAGATACGTCCAAAAAACTTACATATCAAACCCCCTTCCAGCGAATTTTCTATGTCATTTGTAATTCTATAAACCTGGTCTACATATATTTGGTCTATCTCTTAAGCCAAATTGGTGACTTGGTATCAATTCTTTACGCTCAATGATTGGTCTTAGGCATTTAAGAAGTAGATTTTCGAATAATTTTGACATGACTGGGAGAAGGGATATAGGCCTAAAGGATGCTCCCCTCATACGGTGGTTTACCTAGCTTGGGCACCATGATCATAGCAACAACTTTTCAGTGACAGGGTTGTGTAGTCTTATTGCAGCTTGAATTCAGTTCATAATTTTCACCAGACTATTGTGTGGAAGTTGTTTTAGTATTTCACGTGTAATTAGGTCATACCCTACGGCTTTCTTCGTCTTGAGTCGTG
This sequence comes from Xylota sylvarum, assembly GCA_905220385.1. Taxonomy (NCBI): domain Eukaryota; kingdom Metazoa; phylum Arthropoda; class Insecta; order Diptera; family Syrphidae; genus Xylota; species Xylota sylvarum. The sequence goes on from LR999958.1 coordinate 52,769,586, forward strand.
TCTTAGTTTCTTTTCTAACTTCAGACACAGACACTGGTGGAATATCAGCATTTTGTTGGCTACACGTATTGCATGTGGTTAAAAAGTGATGGTTAGATGCTTAGCGAATAAGGGAGTTTTCTCTGGATTAATTTTTACCCAGTGCCCTAATCGGTCCTACAATTCCCTGGAATATCTTTATGCGCAGTCACCCAACAAAGGTGATTATTAAACTGCCATCTCTAAGAGAGACAAACGGCAGTTTAGAACAACTTTCGAATTATTAGAGAAAGATTTGGTTTGGTGCTTGGCTATCTGAAAAAATGCGTAGATCTTTAGTGAATATCACTTTTTTTTTGAGTCAAGATAATCGCTACGCTATAATGATATGGAAGATGGAAGGAGAGACTGAGATTAAGTCTGTCAGAGAAAGGATCTGTCTCTTTGGTTGATATATCGATATGAAAGTGATACGACTTGTCTTCCAGAAAAACATCTTTATCCCAGAATGACTTCGTAGGGATTGTTCTCCGACGTTTTATGTCAAAACTTTACTGCGGAGTAGTGTAGTCCATGTTTTTGGAAGCGATTTCAAAATTATTCAGAATGGAAGCAAATTTTCTACGGACCACCGTGATATTGCTTTAAAGCGAACGATTGTACTAGCAGTCATTTACCCACCAAAAATGTGAAGGGATCTCAAGTGAAATATAATGCCAGAGCTGCAGAGGGCGTCGTGATTTCCATATGCGCTGGTATCCAGCAAAGGGTCACCTTATTGGCTTTGGATGTACCTACGGTTCAGGAGTGATTTGCAGGTTTCACAAGCTGTGATCAAATTACCGCGGAGCCTTAACAGCTGCTTGATTGTGTATATAGACAGTTTTCGTTTTGCCAGCAATACTGCCCTTGCATATAATTTCGGCAGCCTGAGTAACGACCGTGATTTCGGATTGAAAAACTCTATTATTGTCATTTATTCTAAAAGAATAGCCTATTTTTAGAATTTTCGCAATAGACCCCAGTCCCTGTGTCAATATCCATCTTAGAATCGTCGGTGTAGAAGGCCAGTGCTGTCAGACAGAATGAACCATTCAATCTGGATGATTATAACCAACATTTCCGTCCATCCGACCTGGATGAAGTTAAGATAGCTATACATATGTAAGCTGAAATCCAATGAAACTGCTGGAACTAATGGCCTAACTGCCGAGCTATTCAAAGCACCGAGGAATAACTTGGTAAGAAGCATGCACCAACTCATTTGCAAAATATAGTCGGACGAAAGCATGCCCGATGAATGGAACCTCAGCATTGTTTGCCCGATCCTCAAGAAAGGAGACCATCTAAACTGCGCCAACTATAGAGGAATAAATCTCTTCAAAGGAATTTCAAATCGATACTCACCACCTTTTTATCGATTTCAAGGCCGCCTTTGACAGCATCTTAGAGCTATGTCTAGTTTTGGCATCCCTGCCAAACTCGTCCGGTTGTGCAGGATGACGATGAGATTGCGCGCTGCTCCATCAAGGTCGAGAAAGACCTCACCGAGACCTTTGATGTCAAAAAGGGATTCAGACAGGGCGACACGCAGAGGCACAATCTTTCAAAAGTCCGTACAACTGCTAGCATATGCCTATGATATTGACATAATCTGAAGAACAAAGTGTGATGTCAGTAGTGTTTTTGTGAGCATTGAGACGGAAGCGGCAAAACAAAGTACATATATGCTATCAACAAAAAATGACATACAACACCGACGCCTTGAATATACGTGTCATTAACAAAGTTAAGGACTTTGTTTACCTAGGATCCCATATATACATTCAGATAATGACACCAACGATGAGATCAAACGAAGATTAACTCTTGCCTGTCGCTTCTTTGGGCTAAGAAGGCAACTGTGTAGCAAAGTCCTCTCTCGAACAACTAAAATATCTCTATATAAGACCCTGATCATCTCAGTCCTGTCCTAGCTTTACGAGCTGTATAGTGACATCGACCTAGTCAGAAGAGTTCGAATACAACGACTAAGATGGCTGGCTCATGTAGAGCGGATGGACAACAATACTCCGGCTGGCGAATCTTCGAATCCACCGCAGAGAGACGATGCAGTAGAGGAGGGCCTCGCTTAAGGTGGCGCTTTCAAGTGGAAAAGGACCTCAACCAACTTGGTATGTGAAACTGGAGGCGGCTGGCTAAAGATCGAGCTGGCTGGAAAGGCTTGTTGGTTGAGGCCCAGGTCCACCCCGGACTGTAGCGCCACCTAAAAAGAAGAGGTAGAAGGCCAGTTCTCTTTTTTTTGTCGGTTCTATGGTGTTTCCAGTAGGCTCTGTCCGGAATTCATATAGCAAATCTCCATTCAAATACAAGCATCAGCTTCATGTGATCAGTTACCGTCGATCCGTTGGTGGCCTCCCATTGAAAAAGTACCAATACGTGGCCATGAGGGTTCAAAGACCATGATCATACTGCCTTCAGTCTGACAGCCAAACAGCTACAGTACAAATTCAGCGGAATGAGACTGAGCACGTCCTCCATTGCCGCTGTGTCGGTGTTGTTCGTATGTTGTATTTTTGTAAGTTTAGAAAACAGATATTGCTTTCACCTTAGTAGTGAACCATAAGTAAGAATGGGTCTTACAAACGCCGTGAACAGCCAGTATACCACCGCTGGTTTGAAGCCCCACGAATTACTGAACGCCTTTTTACAAGAGTAAAAAGCTACCCTTGCGTTCCTGTTTCATTTACCGATGTTGTCCTTCCAATTTAATTTGGAATCCAGAATTACGCCCAGATATTGCGCCAATCTCGAGAGACTGAGTTTAACTCCGCTAACCTTGGGGGGCTAAAGATAAGAATCGATCTGTCCCTAGTGAAGAGCACTATCTCCGTTTTCGACGGTTGACTCCCAATCCCAGTCGTCCACTAGTTGTAATGCGATATTCAAACTTCCTTGAGTTCAGGATGACCACATCATCAGCATAGGCCGACTCGATGAAGACATTTTCCTTCAATCTTACCAAGATCTCGTCAACCACTAGAAGCCGTATTAGACGAGAGAGAACTCCAACTTGGGGCTTTCCTCTGCAAACCCTGAATGTATGGTTTTCGATCTGAGCATCAGTACAATCCAGTTGCAGGGTCCGGTCTGAAATCTGTTGGATGTACGTGGGAACATTCACCAGCATAGGGTATGAAAACTGCTTTGACTTTCCTTCATATTTTTGGAATGTTTAGCTCTCAAAGATATTTACCAGCACAAGGAAGATAACATCCGAAGTCTTATGAAGTTCGGCTGGTAGACTGCCATCTACAGATTTGTATGGTTTGAAACTGTGCAGCGCCCAAAGAATTTTGTCCTGCGTAATCAGACTATAGGAGTTGGGTATTTGTGCAGTTAATCTGCTAAGTTCAGTGCTGCTAGCAACTTAGGAGCTACAGATGTAGCGATTCTTCGCTAGAAATCGTCCTAGAGCCATCAGTTTTTTTTAGATAACTCGGCATTATTAGGTTTGTCAAGAGATTTTTTCTAAGCCATGAAGCTTTAGAGCAAGACTTCGTTTGGCTTTTCTGAATTTTTTTTTTATATTTTTAGAGATTATTTTCACGAGTCCCAATCAATCGCATTTCTTGACTGTTTTTTTCATTTATTTCTGAACGGACCTAGTTCTACAATCCACCAATATTCGACATTTAACTTCCCCTCAGTATATCCTTACCATTGGACTATTCGAGATACAACATCTGTAACTACGTTATTGTGACCAGGCGACGTAGATTTGTGAATCACAACGAGGACCTTTGTTTTATCTAGATAGAATTTTGACCCCTTCTCTTTACAATTTCAAATTTATAGTAAGACTACTGGCTAGTCCGGTTTGCTATATAAAGGCTTAAGCAAAATCAGTTCGGCTTACAAAGGGTCTGTGCTTTAATCTGTCTGAGAAGGCCATAGGAGAAGAAGAGTAGATCGTCAGAGTTTGAGTCTACATTTACAACAAGACATCGATGTAGGACCTTGTTTGCTAAGGAAGATTACAACATAAATGGACATTGATGCAATGGATTAGGCTTTTAAAAAAGGTTTCTTTTTGCTACCAATAAGCACCTGGGCTATGTTATCAGACGAAAACAAAGAAATGCAACTGAAAGGTGTTGACTTCGTCTCTTAATCTGAACAATTGACAGGAATACAAAATAAATACATATGAACCCAAGGGGCTGTTCTGCAAATTGAAAAGTATCCCCAGTAATACCTCCGGCTTATTGTATCCCAACAATGATGATGATGATGATGATTGCGATTTTTTTGCTCCTTTTTACTCCTTCATTTGAAATGAATCCAGGAATCCGTCCGCTTCAATACATAGTGGAATGAATTTTGAAATTCCCTTTCGATTTCCAAAAAAAAATAAAAAACAAAAACGAATTCATCGTCAGTGAGCGATGAGGATGCAGAGGTTTTCTCTTCCATATTCGATATCCTTTTGTTCCTTTTGTTTATTTTTTTTTGCTTTGGTTCGATTCGAGGACGTTTCAGTAATTGCCAACATGGCACATGAGTACGAGTAGAGTCACTCGTCAGAGAGAAAAGAGCGAGAGGACCCCAACGGAAAGTGTATATTATATTTTCAATTCTTTTCCCTGTGACAAGGGTTAAAGATGTCAAGCAGCCGAGTGTGGGAAAAAAGGGTGAGCTTTCGGGATTTTCATTCGAAAATAAAGGATTTAACTTAAATCACATTCCTTTGTTTCGAGCTGTGCTGTTATAGTTTCTTTTTTTTTTTGGCACTGTGGAGCATTGTCTCCTTCGTTTTTTGGTAGGAACTCTGATCTCGAGATGGAAGAGTGAGTTCATTTATTGTAGTTAAATAATGATAGTGGCATGTGGAATTTAGTTAATCTCCATAAAAAAGGGAGAGTTCGCTTAATGGCCCGTAAGAGACGATAGTGTAGAGGGTGAATTAGAACCATTTTTTTTTTTTCGTTCATCTATTTTGTACGTTCAGGATAGGATGCCACAGAGAAAACTTAAAACTTTCGACGCTTGAGTAATATTTAAAATCTTTTAGTTATGGGCCAATCGATGGCAGTTTGAAAAACAAGAAATAAATTTAATAAATGGGAAGGAAAAAATAGTGTCGTTAGATTTTATGGTTATAGTGTATAAAAGTCATGATTTTTATTCCCATATGGGATCGGGACGTAACGTATCTTTTGAGGTTCAAGAAGAATCTCATAAAGCGCTTATAAATTTGCTCTGTCAACTATATCATGGCACAAGCAGCAGTTTCATCGGATTGAGATTTTTTATTGATCGGATTATTTTTTCGTATTTGCGACACATAGTGGAGATTTTTATTATTATTTTCTTTTATTTTTTATTCGTTTGTTGTTTTACCTTTTTGTTGGTTGACAGGTCGGCAAGACGAAGTGGTAATGACAGAGAGTTTTGAAAATTACCTCTCTGTTGGTTTTGATGTTTTTATGATATTGTGTAGTTGAGGTCTTAATGTTATGTAGAAGAGTCGCCACATAAAAATTAGTTAATATTGATGGTATTCAAGAAATATTAAAAAAACAGTCTACATTATGGATGAAGATTTGTTCGGACACCAAACGTCACCTAGTTTTCAAACCACTACGGCAGAATCATTCTCTCTACCTCTAGTTGGAATAGGGTTTCAAAATTGGCAAAATTCTCCAACGTACATATTTTAGGTCTCTCGAACTCATTCCATCATTTAGAATGTAATCGAAGATAGCCGGAAATATAGTTACTAAATTCATATGCTACTGCTTAGGCTGTGGATTGTATTTGGTTGCTTGCGGGGTCATACCAATACGAGAATCAACAAGTAGAATCTTAGCCTCAACATAGTCGCTTTGCTTGATAAGAATTGTGCACTGACCCGAGATGTCTAGACTTGTCAGGTGTCTTTGCTAAGAGAGAGAGAGAGAGGACGGCGAGTTTGTGATTAATCAGCTCACCTACTTGCAGGACGTATTTTCTTATTCTAATTCGGCAAAAATCAGGGCATTCACAAAAAAAATTTATAGCCGTTTTATTCGCTTAATACTTTTTATACCAATGATGTTGAGATTCTTGTCTAAGGCGAAGCCAGTAAGGAGACTCAATAAGATTATCAAGCCGCGTCTGTATTATCACCACACTGCTGCTGACGATCTTTACCTTTTCTGACATAAGCTTCAGCTCTTTCGATACTTTAACTACCTCCTGTCCAAAAATCCAGGCCAACATCACAGTCGGTTCAGCTAAGGGACCCTACCCATGTTGTGGACTCGTTAAGCAACTAATTATCTATTAACTAGAAGGAGCATTTCGCTTCAGACTTGTTGGTGCCATGACCACTAGTATCAGCAGCGTTATAAGCGATTTTCTTGATTTCCTGCTGCTGGACCTAGTCGTGAAAGCAATGAGTCCAAAAAATGGAGCCTATGACAGTGTACATTAGCAAATTTTATTTGTCCATGATGAATATCAATAACATGACACATGACTCTATGCTGGAATGCCAGACGGCAGCTACAAGTCGGGCGAATGTTGTCAGTTAAGGCTTACGGGTAGCACTTGTGTCTTGGCAGCACTATGCCAGTCTTTGGACTAGAGTAATAAACTTCACGATAATACACTGTTACGCACCGTGTAAAAGACCTGCATATCCAGGTAGGCACCGACAACCAAAGACTCAGACTTGTAATATGCAAAAGTACAATAGGCAATGATTTGCTGACATCTGTAACGCCAACCACCTTGTTATAGGAAGCACCATATAATATGAGTAGAAATCCTGCTACAAAGTCAGTTGGGCTTCACCTGACGCGAATACGAAGAACTTTATCGATCATTTCGAAACAGTGACGGTGGAGATACGGTCACAGTACTTGACCATCGCCTTATGTTAGCCACTCTTGAACTACATACGTACTACATCATTAAAAACACTACGAACTATCATAGGAATGTCTAGGTACAATATCGAATGACTAAAGATCACCTCAGTCCACTAACAATCAGGAGAACATCTTTCGGAAACATGGGCACAATCAGTTCCCTAGCGCCTCTAACAATCGCAAAACTTTGGAATGCTGTCAAAAATGCTTTCACCTCTGAGCTGAGAATATCGTTTTCAGAAATATCTGGAGACTGAAACGAAAAGCTCTAAGACCTCGAATTGAAGCAACCCCATCAATAAAGAGGAACGAGCGGATATCAGAATACCGAATGCTAATAAGTCTAGTGGGCGACACGTGATGAATGCAATTACATCAACGTATTGGCCCTAGAAGCGAATAGGTGTGAACGCAGAACTGTTTACAGAATCAACAAAGAGCTGACAGGTGGCAGAATATCAATCACTGCTTCCCTTACTGTTAATTGATTTCGAAAAGGTGTTCGATAGTATTAACAAAGAATTTAATTAGCTTGGCTTCCAAAGGAGGGCCATACCAGACAAGGTAACATTCAACGGGTCAAAATGTAAAGTTCTGCATAAAGAAAAGCTGTCAGAGGAATTCGAGATCCAACACTTGCGACAGCTATGTATCCTTTCACCGATAATATTCTTATAGGTGATAAATGATGTGGTCCGCGCTGCTCTATCAAACATAGAATAGTGGATCTCCATCAAGTGACAGCTGATATGGAAAGGGAAGCAAACGTCGTCGGGCTGAAGGTAGCTACACCTCATTTTCACAAGCTAAAATTTCAGGACAACTGGTGCAGAGAATAGAGTATTGCCAATACCTTGGGAATATCGTCTGCACTGAGAACGGAAGTGAACAGGAAATAGTCAACCGAGATCAAGTTATGACCATTGAGATCCAATGTTGAAACCGTGCCGTTATATGGATGAACAACCTAGAAATGTCAGCCCTTTTAACAAGAAAGCTGTGAAATGTTCCTGAATCGGAGTCTACAAAACACCTTGCAGATGTTTTTACCTAATCGCATTTCTAATCCAAGCAACTGGCAGCTGACTTGGAGGCCGGAACGCAGGCTCTTCGAAACAGTGAAAGAAACCTACTCAGCGAAGCACAGGGAATAGTAGATGTATTTAAGCAGCACTTCTAGCAGCTACTTAATGGTCATCAGGTAGAGAGAGTGATAGGGTAAAGATGAGAATCCTCATCCAGTCAATGAAGAAGGCATCCCCCTCTCAGTATTGAAGAACAACCCTACTATGCCTTGGTAGAGTGCGTGCACCAAGTCATCAACCAAATGATGCCCCCCCATGCCCGATAAATAGATTATCAGCTCTGTATCCCCTATCTTCAAGAAAGGCGATCTATGGTGCCGAGTGCTGGACGATAAGCAGGAATACAGATTAAATACTGAACAATTTCGAGAGAAAAATTGTTCGTCAAATATTGGGTCCCGTATGCGAGGAGGTCGAATAGGGGAGAAGATAGAACCGCGAACTCTATGAGCTGTACAAAGATGTAGACTTACTCCAAAAAGCCAAAACATGTCGACTAATTGGACAATAATTCTCCAATAAAGTGGATCTTCGAATCACAGCACCCTGGTTCGAGATGACAAGAAAGACCGAACATCAGTTTTAATGATCAAGCTATCCCGGATGCCAGAGCGTTTGGTCTACACAACTGAAAGCAGTGTGTCCGGGATCGAGGAGAGTGGAATGTTGAGCCTTCGCAGGCTGGAGCCCGTTAAGTAAGTAAGTAAGTTAATGCAAGTCTGACCGAGACACACATGGTGTTGAAAAATCGAAACGGGAGACAGAGTATCTAGCAAGAAGTGGGACAGAGTTCCGATATATTTTTAGTAATCACACACTGTGGGGCATAGGCGAAGCCACTAAGACCTCCGAGGGGATATAGGACCTAAGTAGGAGGACTAAGTATATGACTAAATTTTCTATGAAGGCCCCTAATAAAATATCTGAAAAAATGCCTCCTAATCTGATTAGGAGAGGTCGCAAAGCAATTATAGTACAAGCCGCAGGATATACGCAGAATGTCCCTTGTGAGTCTTATCTCCATAGCCTTAGAATTAATTACTACCCATTGCCCCTGTTTCCCAATCTACATCTTGCATTGGCTATTCTCCGTCATATTGTAGGTAGTACATGGGTGTTTTCAATTTCACGAAAAAGTTGCCTATTCCCCATCGAAATGGTGCTCCAAGCTGATAAGATTGCCTTATTTTTCCCATTTTGAACAATGCTATCCATTACCATCCCTTCCCAAATCTATCATACATCTTCGGCTTAAATTTTAATTTGGTATATTCTTTAATGAGCTTGAAAAACGAGATCCTAATTCATTCCTAATTACACTGTATTTTCCATTACGTTTTGGAAACAACGCAGCGCGCAACGGTTGTTTGTCATTTTTGTTTACAATATTACCTGCAATCATTTTGCCTGTTTGGCTCCTTCCTCCTTGTAAGCCTCCTTCTTCATCAGCAAATCCCATCTGAGACAAGAAAAAAAAAAAAAAAAGGAAAACAATTTCCTTGGAAACAAAAATGAAATCAAAGCTTATCGCATTCTATCCCAAAATCAAACAGCTTTACCTTATTTTTCTGCCTCTGAGTTTATTATAAACAAAAAGCCGCACATTCACAGACCTACACACAAAGATAAACGTTACACGCAGATAATCCGCCTTAACTTATTTTTAAGGATATTTCTCTTCTTTTTTTTTTTTTTTTGTTTTTGCTTTTTCGTTTTCACTTTCGGTTGCCTCTGTTTTTCACGCAACATCCTTGTGTATCCTTGGACATAGTACTTGCTGGTATCAGCAGTACGACTCATAAGTCTCCTGTTTGCTTGAAAAAAAAAAAAAAAATCCTACTACACACAAACAACAAATGTTCGATCATAAATTCAAATACTATCTTCTGTAGGGTGGTCGTCGTCGTCGGCGTCATCGCCACAGGGCGAATCCAGAGAACCGCCTGGTCAAGCTCACATCCCAGAAGGTGGCATTCCACATTCTCTGCCCTGGCACGGGTGTAGATTTCTGGCCAAAGCACTTCGCCATAGCCATTAATCTATACTGTGGCAAATATTTTATGAAAATATTGCGCAGATACTTACAATATTTCACGTCAATACCGAGGAGTATAAGGTAGAACAAGTTCGTGTAGAAGTAGATTTGCACATTATTTGCCTTGTGTATTCCCGAAGAGACACCAGATGAATAATTGTCGGCTTTTTGGGTGGCAGTGGGATGAGCTCGAGGAAATCCCAAATCATAGCTCCTCCACTGATGTGCTGTTACACAAAAAGTTACTTTCGAACGACTAGGAGTATCTTGTGAGGATTTTACAGATTTGATAATAGCATATGCGGTCGGAGTTGTTCTGTGTTTAGGTACATTTGCTGCTCACGTATTAGTTGATGTTCACAGATTTATCTGGAAATTGCTGTGATGGGAATATCCTATGGGATTGAACCCGGTTTGCGGTAGACGACCGCAGTTTTAATTGGGTTGTAGGCTTAGAAGTTGTATGGGTCTTAGTATTGAGTAGGGACTTGGAGAGAAAATTGTAAAATGGAAAATATTAAATTGCTTGGGAATATGGGTTATCTTTCGGAGTTATACCTACATACATATGTACTATGCAGTGGCAGGAAACTTAACCTTTTGTGACTTTATACAACTGTCATACATATGTATGTACATGTTCGGGGATTGGATTACTGTTGAAGGACCTTTTTCTCTACTGTCGAGAATGTGATCGATTGACTTGCTTTAACATTAAATCATCTTAAGACAATGATGAACTTCCGTGTAGGCGTATGCTTTGGTAAAACTATGATAAAATTACACAGAACCACAGAATATATCATCAGAACCAAGAAGGAAGTATTCTGGGAAGACTTTTCTTCTACCTTCCTCTAAAGAATGCGGGATCTAATGTACAAATGAAGAAACATTAAAAAACGTGGCTTCAGAAATTTTCCTATGGTAAGAAAGTTGAGCTTCAAACGGCCTCAGATGACTGTCAGATTTCTTACATATCGTATGTCCAGCGTTCGAGCTGATCAAGATGTTGGACTGAAAGTATACTTAATGGGTTCCCGATCCATGTAGAGTCTTTTCGCAGCTCTCTATCCTTGGATATTCAAGGCATTGCTTGCAGGTTTTTAGACGAAGCATTTGCGATTTCTTAAATCTTGAGGTGAAGGTATGGAAGTATCATTTCGGACTTTATTGTCCGTCTGTATGGCAAAGCTAATCGATTTCGCCCTTCTATCCTATTTTGTTCGCTATTCACCCCTCTCGAACATTAATTAGAATTTTTGAGTAACCCTCAGTAAGCCAACGGCAGTAATGTCATCTCTAATAAGCGTTATGGGCTTCGCTTTATCCATAGTACCGCGGTCCTGAACTACAACCTGAATCTCTATGTTGAAGGTTGTACCATGGGGTAAGTTGCCTATGAAAAAAAAGGAGGAAAACGTGATTAGAAACAGATGACTCAAGTTCATTCGAACACCACAAACGTAATAAGGTTAACGACTTTTAACAGACCGTATGCAATCGAGCAATTAGCGGAGGCAGTGGACTGTTGTGTAGCAGACAAAAATTTTGCGCAAGTTCTAGGTTTAGGTTAGACTGGCTGTGACTACTATCACAATTTGACTATCCGAGTCTAATTAAATCAACTAAACTAATTAAATCAACTAAAAAATGAGACTCATGACACCTAACGACGACGCCAGTTTATCTAGGTTGTTGACGAAGGGAGCATAGGAGGTAGGGAACGATTTCTTCCTCTTCATCATTTTTACAGCTTCTGCAGAAGTCATGTGACAAAAGAACCAGCCTTTTGGCATATTGGCCTATCAGACAGTATCCAGTAAGAATATCAATAACATGGCTCATCTGTGATCGCTTTAACAGAACTAATGCGCCACTACATTTCAGATCACGCCTATGACAGATCTGTCTGTAAATATTGCAAGTACAGATATTTTCCCATCTACAGTTGGTTTTGTTGGGCAAAATGAGGATGAAAATCTTCAGTACCTACAATGCAGATTTTTACCGACAATAGGAGTAAAGCCATCTGTTGATTTTTTTTTGAATCATATGTTTTTTTGACACTGACAGCACTTATGCGCTCAAAAAATTGACAGAAACTCAGTATTATGTTTTCGCGATACGAAATGGATCGATTTACGCTTGAACAACGTTTAGATATATTGAAAACTTACTTCCAAAGTGGATGCTGTTTTGGCGAAACACTGCGCATTTTTAAATAAAAAATTTCGGTCGAAATAGTGTACAAACTGGTGCAAATTTATGATGAAAGTTCGTGAGACTGGTTTGCTAATTGATATCTGACATGAGCGCTCAACGAAGAATATCGCAGTTTTTTTTTTTTTTGTAGGTTTTTGGAGTGGCGGCACTATTGACACTATTTCTTTCAAGACGACAATGGAAGAAACTTACAGTCAATGGAGAGCACTATAGAGGCATGATACCCGATTTTTGGGCTTGGGTGAGCTATGGTTCCAGCAAAATGGGGCTACGAGTCACACAAGCCAGCCAGCAATCGGTTTATTGCACACTAAGTTCCACAATCGTGTAATCAGTCGTTTTGGTGATGATGTTTGACCAGCTCTGAGCTGCGATTTGACACCGTTGGACTCTTTTTTGTAGGATGCCATTAAAGATCGATGCTATTTCAACAATGCAGAGACGTTTCAGGCTATCAAGTCAAATATTGGTCAAGTTATTCGTGAAATAGGAGAAATAGGGATTATGAGCGCCGCCGTAGATCAGTGGTTCGTACATCGGACTACTGAGCGGGATGTTCCAAGTTTCCTACATAATACGAAACGTTTTTTCACGGTCCCACCCCTTGCGAGTGTCTGACAAACGTCGGAGAATATAACCATCATGAAAAAGCTTCTCAGACAAAAAACTCCATTCATGTAAAGAATATAACCCGCTCAACATGAATGTTTGTGAGAAGCTGGGTCCTGAGTACCATTTTTTAAGACAGTATCTCAGGCCGCAGTACCCTGTTGAAAAGATCATCAGCTTTTTGATACTTACCTCCTCTAAGTTAAGGACTTAATATGGCTTAATATGTTTGCCAAAGGCTGGGCACTAATCAGCGCTGTGTCAGTAGCCTAAATCGAAGTATCAGCAAGGTTCTGATCCCAACAATGTAGAGTTTGAGCCAGCCCTAAATAGTTCATTTCCAAATTTGATTTCTTGATGACGAGAGACACGCCCAAGTTTTACTTTGTTCTGTGTGACTGGAGCTGGTAATGAATGCATTTGACGAACATAGAGTCTACTGAATTAGACGATAGGGCTTTGGACACTACCTGACTATCTGAAAAGATGTGTACTCTATAGCCCTTGATATCCTTTTTAGGTTTTATTTAGGATCTCAATGTCATGGACCTCAGCCTGTCGGCTATACTCCCATAGGTACAGAGACTTTGGTGTTGAATCCAAGGACAAGAGTTTTAACTTCATATTTAGTCTTGGATCCGTTGGTGAACCAGGCCTGATTTGTACTTGTATTCTATCTGCAGTTCATAGGACATTTAAAAGTCGTCTTTTTTAAAAGATTTCTATTCGTAAGAGCCCAACAAAGTGTACAAACAGTATATTATTTTGGGACTAAGACCCCAAGTTCTAGTGTACAGGTGCTTCTGGTCAAACATTCCATAGTTGTACAATTAGCGGATGACTCGGTAGGTGAACTAGGATAACGCCGAGATATTTTACCACTCTAGAGTAGATTAATGTAACGACTTTGATAAAAATAGGTTGAAGGTTGACCAGTCTTCTTTTCGTAAAAGGCACTAAAACAAGCTCAAGCTGGAACTCATCTGTTTTGATAACAAAATGATGATATGATACGTGCTGATAGATCCACAAGGAAGATATATGAAAACACCAAGAATAATTTCCATGAGGTAGTGGACAAAATATACAAGTCGTGCCCTTTCTAGAACGTGAACAAGTAATACCATCGATTCCACTTTCGATAACGATTTCATAATAATCTAACTTGTGACGAGGTGAAGTATTGCCGAAGCTACCACACTATTCTCACATCTTGATATTCACAAGAGGACATGTAGGTTTTTCAACCAAATTGGGCAGATTGCGATCGATGTAAGGAACTTCTCCAAAATTATCGATGTCCAAGTGTTCCAAGGGTCTAACATCTAATTTGTGTGGGTGAAACTAAAAGTAGCTGGCTTTCTTTAAGTACCGTAAAAGCCACACCAATGGTTTGTTAAGACTGTGCGATGACGTCAATATTAATTCAGTGGTATGATCGAAATGTAGTGACCTCAATGCCGATGCCAGTGAGTACGAGTTCAAAGAAATCCTCATACAAACGGAAGAAGGTTACTGGCGTGTACTGAGTCCAAAGGGTAATTTTCGTTTGATAAGATTTTTCATAATAGATACACTCTCAGATATAGTGTGGGAATTGAATCTCGAACTCCCGGTCAGTAGTCCGACACACTAACCACTCACACGAAAACACAACATCACTTTACTTGTATCCGTTCGACTAACAGTTTGCAAACCTGCGAACGCTGCCATACGCATATTTTCCAGTTTGTGACAAATTTGTCTATCTGCAACTTATTGGGAAGAATGTTCCATTGACGGAACTTGACAGTACCCTAGCCAAAATATTCTGCACCTCTTAAAACCTTAGATATTCAATTTTATCTGCAGTATACGTCGGACTTTATTTTCGTTTGAAAGGACCACAATCAAGAAATGGTACACTTCTGATTTCATTCCGCTGGATGTGAATTGAAAAGTATGTGGTCGAATTGGTTAGCGATTTAACAATTCAGAGGAAGCCAGTTTGCTATTTAGATACTTTGGTAGAAAAACTTATTGCTGCTAGTCAGTAATAGTCGTTAGCTGATGTCCTGTCGTGGAGGCGCTGCTTGGCCATGAATGAGTCGAAAATGTTTGTCCTCAATTATAATAAATAGGCCTCTGAGCTACACTTGCCTTATCTCATGAGTTTTCTTCGATTATTGCTTCTCATGCCCTTTTTAGGCGCTGTGACTCAAGGTTCAAGGTTCACTCCCCAGACAATACCTAAAATTTCTCTCACGGCCCAACCTCCCGCAAGCGTCTGACAAACATCCGAGAGTATAATTGTAATGAAAAAGCTTCTTAAATAAAAAAATGCCCTGCGGACACAGAATTAAACAGCAGACCCCTCCCATCCGTGTGAAGAATGTAACAGGCACAACACGAATGGTTGTGAGGAGCTAGATCCTGTCGCGCCATTTATATATATTTGCATTTTTTTGTCCTTTTTTTTACATATGTAAGTCAGATTCCCTTCCTTTTCTTTAACTAGCAAATCTCGATCGAATACAGCTCTCATCCTTTTTTCATTATTTTTATTGTATCCCATCGGACATACATATGTAAGTCCTATGTACTTTCGAACAGCTCAAAGAATAATATTTGGTCATGTTGTCCTTTTGTATGTTCTTAGTCTACTACATTTGTCCTCTTATTTCTAATCAAACCGGAGGGGCATTTAAATAATCGAAGGTCGCAACACAAAACTTACTGGAGGGCTTGGCGCTCCAGATTTCCAAGCAGTTAAGAAAAGATTAACTTAATCTGGAGTATACCATCATTGGATGACGCGCCTCCTTAAAAAGAAAACAGAGAATAGCTTCTTCGCTCCTAGAAACAAATAACGTATTCGTATATGATTTTAAGAGAGTATACCCTCAGAGTCCTTTTAATTTTCGAAATTCGAAATTCTCCTCGCCTGGAATACCAGGGAGAATGCATGCGCACAAATACGTTCCACAAATTGTAAATGAGAATGATTCCTAGTTTCGATATGTATTCCTTGCATTCATATTAAAGCAAAGCAAATTCTCAAAGACAAATTCAATTTCTTTAACTAGGCGACTTAATTATTTAATGGATTATAGCACCTTTAAGGTTTCTTATTGTTTGTATACTACATGCTTACTGATGCATATTGAACGATGTCAATTATGTACAGGTAGAAACGAAATGAGAAAGAGAAGAAAAAAAACTATTCTGACGTGGATACTCACATGTAGGTATATCTCTAAAGAATATATAATCAATTTTTCTTGATTTTATTTTATCGAGGCGTATACTTGAGCCGGTGACGTGCAACAGGATATCGGGAAATAGTAAAATAGTCACGCAATCAATTGCATTTTTCTATTGCAGTCAATTTTGAATAATATGTATCTTGTAGGTACCACAGGTATCTACAAACATCTAGGATATTCATTGGCACATTTTTGTCAGTTTGTAGCAAAGACCGAAACTGGAATACACCGACCGATAGTCCAATGTAAAGACTCAGTCTTCTTTGACGTTTTAGTGTGATTTTTTTTTGGTCAAGTTCGTAGTAAGTTGGTAATTATGAAAGTATTGTTGTTAATTGTGACGTGGGTGGAATGGGTGCCCATTCTTGTTTGTACTTTTCGATTGTAAGGGAGCATCGAACATTTTTCATCATCATTCTACACACATGGGGTAGTTTAGTCAAAGTGCTAGAATTAGGCATGGGTCTGCATAGCACGTCTCCTTAAGAACAGAAAAAGGTCTAGCCCAGAAATTAGATTTTTGAAAGTGCCCCCGAAACTTACTTGGAGACTCCGCCTGACACGAAATATTCCAAAGAAATTTGTAGGTTTGACTGCTTACAGGGATACACTAAGGTTCGGCATTTAGCCCGATTTTATTTGATCACAAAGCCAAATGACCTGAATTGGAATATTTTCTACGCGAATTTTATTAATCTCTTGATAGACTTGGGTATGAAT
The DNA here is from genome assembly GCA_905220385.1 of Xylota sylvarum. Taxonomy (NCBI): domain Eukaryota; kingdom Metazoa; phylum Arthropoda; class Insecta; order Diptera; family Syrphidae; genus Xylota; species Xylota sylvarum. The sequence goes on from LR999958.1 coordinate 52,786,399, forward strand.
GTTGAAATATTCTTTCGCCCTTTCAGTCAGCCATATCGTATTGGTCCATTATGAGGCAAGTACGACATAAGTGAACTTATAGACTTTTATAACCTTTTCCTGTAGGATATAGGTACATCGTACAAACCACGATGCTGACCATCAAATAAGTAAGTACACACTAACTTTACCTGATCTTTGTTGTTCCCGTTGGCAGGAGTCGTAGCTATAAGACCAAATTCCCTTAGATCATGGACTTATTAAAATCATAAAAATAGTAAAAATAATTACATACTTACTTACTTTTCCTAGAGTAAGTTTTCGTCGAATCTCCATTGGGATCCCGAATTCGGCCATCGTCTTGTAGAGCTCAAGATGACGAGTGCTATCATGTGCGGCTTTGAAGTCGATGAAAAGATGGTTAGTCGCGCCTTGGTCATTTCCAGCATCTGCCTTAATGTGAAAATTTGTTCAATTGTTATAGTTCTGACAAGGCATAGATTCGCCTTTCTTGAACATGGGGCATATAGAGCTGATAGTCCACTCATCGGGCATGACTTCATCCCCCCATACTTGGCTGATGATTTGGTGCATGCAACCTGCCAAAGCACCAACACCATGTTTGAAAAGCTCTGCTGCTAGACCATCAAAGCCAGTGGCCTTGTTGTTCTTCAGTTTTTTGACAGCGGAGCCAACCTCTTCAAAACTGGGAAGGGGGATGGCTTTTTCATTGACTAGATGGGGGTTCTTTTCTACTATTCCCTGTGTTACGGTGGCTAGGTTTCTTTCACTGTTTCGAAGAGCCTGCGTTCCGGGTTTGAAGCTAGCTGCCAGTTGCTTGGCTTTCTTAAAAAACTTCCGTATGCTATACCTAGCTCAGAGACAGAGACTTTTTACTTTTCCTGTATTTGTGCGTGTATTTGTGCATTTTCTGTCACCTTTCTCCGACGTAAGCATTCATCTTCATACCAAGAGTTTCTTTTTGGGAGACGGTTGGTAGACTATGGTGGTCTCGGCTACTTCTTTGATGATGTCGCGATACTGGTTGCACAGATTGTTGGCGTTTGTGGATGATGAATCCACAGCGGAGAGCCCCTTGTTAAGGTCTCGTTGGATAGTCGAGTTCCCTAGAAATTGTTCCATAGCAGATATTTTTTGAGATGTACATCCAATTGGTTTGACCCAGTGCAAATCTACCTTCAAATTCCCTCTTTTGATATCCTTAGGATCGTTTTATTTGAAGCCTCCTTGACCATAAGGTGTCTACATGGCTCAAGTTGGGCATATTCTCATTGCCCCAGTTATGCATATCCATGACAGTCCTTCTACTTTATTAACTGTCTTCCTCATAGTAACAGAATTAGTCCATGTTGGGTATGAAATTGCAATCATTGGTCTCACAATGACAACACATATCCATGTCAGAATGCGGGGATCTCAAGACTTATCCGTCAAGCCCCTGCTTATCATTAGATCACGCATAGCCTCCCTACAGATCTCATTTATGTGGTTTTCCACCGGAGTTGACTATCTAGTTATAGTCCGAAATATTTAACTTCGTTGACTGGTATCGGTAGCCGCTTCTATGTTTCCTCTTCCTCGTAAAAGGTGCTATATTTGTTTTGGCCGGGTTTATATCGTGTCCAGCCAAGTGGCCCAATTTTTAAGTTAGGTTTTCGAACCATACTCTGGCTATAATCACTATCTCGTCAGCAAAAGCTAGGTTTGTCAGTTCGTTCACAACCAGGCACCACATTAGAGGAGATAGTACCCCTCCACTGTTTCCACTGATCCTGAACTCAATTGCTCACGTCCTGTCACCTCCTTTTCTATCATGGGCTCGTATAATACTTTCGTGGAAATCGAATGCCTCTTCGATATCAAGGAAGGCACAGACTACTATTTCCTTCTCATCGATAGCACTCTGAATTATTTCTTAAAAGACTTAGACATCCCTCCCATTTCGACAAGGCTGTCTCGCAGATTTTCATAAAGTTATCCCATTTAGCTTTCCTTATTTCTTTATTATACGTTGTAAGTGTCATTCTGAAGCTTTGCCAATCCCCGGTATGCTTTGATGTACTGAAAAGTTTACATGTTTCAGATCTTAGTTTTGACAGTATGTTGGCCAAGCATGGCACTTAACTCCGCGCAGCTCCCACCTGTAATGGAAATTAACTTGAAGCTTTCCTAATGTCAATATACTCTAAATTCCTTTCAAGTGGTTCTATAAAAGTTTCCCTATATGTTTTCTTTGGCTTTCTATCGGGATGCATGTGTCTCCTAAATTGAATTCAATGATTCTATTATCAGACAGAGAGGACTCACTAGATACTGTCGAGTTCGTAATTAAAATACTTATTCTCGAGCTAAATGTCGTAAGAACAAGTACTTCCTGCTTAACCCTAGTTCCAATAAAGTCCCTACTCCTTTAAAAAAACAATCACTCCGGCTGTTGACGGATACCAACTACCCCCGATGACGTAGTAGGTATTGGTGTCACATCCAATCAGCAGTAGAATCTGGATCTTGTAGGTATGGTTCACTAGGTGCTACATTTTATTGGATATCGCTCGTTTCTCCACAGCGCAGTTTGCAAAGGCAATGATTATGGTGGGCTGAACTCCTTCCACTATCAAGGATACCCGTAATGGCGCCAGGTTTCTCGTTGCATATTCTGAAAGTAAAATAAAATTAAGTTAATTGCTCATGAATATGTATGCTCTTGGGTTGAGCATCCGAGTGTCCCAAATTACCTTTGCATCCTTATATGTTAGACCTTTGATGACGCCCTTAAAGATCTAGGACTGTTTTATGAGTACATGTTGGATGGTAAATATTCTAGGTATCGTCGCAGATGTGGTAATAGCATGGTGAGCTATTTTAATGTAATTTGCAGAAGTCATCGAGCTAATGCTGGAAGAGGCTATTAGTCCTTGATCTTCAGTGTCATCTAATCCTTCTCCAGGAGATCTAGAGGGATTTTAATGACTGTTTGGTCTAGTTCTTTATCAGAACTCTCGCTCTCCTCCTCGTATTGAACTTCAGGAGCCGGTGACAAATATTAAGAATTGTGTACTTGTGTCAGTATCTCTTGATTCTCGATGATGAAAGATGGACCGTCATAGGGTCGTCTAAATACATATTCACAGTATCCCCCTTTTTTCTTTCCTACTTAATGCGGTTTCAAAACAGGACGTGTTGCTTAAAAATCAAAACTCTCCCTCCACTCGTATGCGTATGTGTAAACTGTTCTCGAACAAGTCACTTCCTAAACCAATTCGTCAGCCATTTGCTGCTTGAAAACACCTTCTGCTCCTCATGTACAGTACCCGTACATGCATTATTTATAAGACCATGACGGGAAGCTCGTAAATTTTACAAAATATGCTTGAATGTTTTTTATGGCCTCTTCACAAATCCACATAATGCTAACGCTATCCCTAGAAAAGTGAATAAATGGAATCCCTTTGTAGCACTTTGGCGTTTCAGAGCTTGTGTCGGTTCTATGTATCATAGTAGGTATGTACGCATTGGGTTCCAATGCGGAAGTCTCTCTCAGTGGTTTTTACACGATAATTTGGGATTTTTTTTTTTTTTTGTAAACGAGGCAACGAGACATACGGAACTCATCAATCATTCGCATGCAGAAACACACGTCAAAACATTGGTCCTCTCGCCCCACCACCCCCCAGATAGGGGGATTACACATTGGAGGATAAGCGTGGAAAATCTGTTCCATTGTCTTTTCTGTGTTGTAAGTCTTCCTTTGGGAATCTGGCTGAATACCACCGAGCGCATACAAATTGAAAGTAAATCCGAAAAAGTCTCTCGTGACTTTAGAAGTAATAAAAAAAAAAAAAAAAAAAACTTGCATAAGTACTTTTTTTTTATGGGAACTACGTGGTTAATTACAGTTTCGTGGTTGATTGCAAAAACTAAAGAAAACTTATTTAGTTAGCATGTGCTGCACTTTTATGAGCAGGATTTACAGGCAACTTGGTCCTTTGCTGTGCTAAGGGGTGTTTCTTTTTCTTTTTTTTTGAGAAATGAAATGTAAGGGTATTGCTATTGGAGTTGGCAAACAAAGATCCAAATTTTCTTTAGAGTCTTAAAAGTCCTAGAACGTGTGTTAAAAGTATGTGGGATTAGATGTGTAAGTCCTTTACAGCTATATGTGTTTTTGGAAGGTTCTATGTTCAAGTACTTCTTGAGGGTATTTATCAAAGTGCCTCATATAAACAAGAAAGCTAATTAAAAATAAAACTTTACTGAAAAATTATTTTATTTCTACATGACACCACAAAGCGAAGTATAAAGACAAAGTTCACGAGTGGGTTGCATGAACTTGCACCTGCAGGACATACAAATACCTTCACATGCAAATAATTTTGGATGGAAATATTAGCAAAGTTGGTGAAATGCCAATTCAAAACTTTACAAAGCAAACATATTTTTACTTTTTTTTACAAAACTTTTCTTTTTGAATATATAGATACATAGAGACTTGCAATCTAAAAGGAGAAGGAAATCTGACATTTGCTTCTACAGATTCTATGAATATCTAAAATCTATTGGGGAGGCGGATTTAAAAGCGATAAGCAACGATGGTAACGTCCAGTATAAAGGCCAAAAATGGCAAAATACCTGCATCCAAAGATGGGTCAAAGAATTATCAGCTTTTTTTTAAGAGTACGCTAATAGATGTGGTAGTCTTCTAAATGTCTAGGGTCATCCTACAAAAGGTGTCATTTTGGATCAATAGAAAATTGCAACATTTTTATGAAAAGTGGTGATATTTTTATTTCAATCTACAGTACAAACTCTGAGATTATGTACGCAAAAACTGTTAAATATCAGACTAAGCTCTGCCTACAAATAGTCAGTCTTTCGATGATTTTGCGAATTTATCTTTTTAGTGGATGTTGGTAGAGCATTTGTGCAGACTTTATTTTTAACATAAAGGAAAGAGTCTAGTGGTATTGAATCGCACGATCTCGAGGGAAAATTGAAGTCTCCATTTCGGGAACTCACACGGCCAGGTATTTAATCACGCAATAGAGTCATTATTTCATCAGCTGCGTGGCATGTGGTGAACCGTTTCCGGGATATTTTCACCGTTTTTGTAGTGAATTTTCACTATTGCAGCACATTGTGCGATTCTGCATCGATCCATATTTAATAACCTCCTAGTTTGTGTTTATCAAAAGTGATTACAATAGTAGTTGATTGTCGACAGTTCAACAATGGCGCGAAATTGAAAATGACACCTCTTGTTGTATGACCCTTTAGTAATAGGGGCTGCCTACCCGAATAATCGATTCCAGAAATACGAATCTGTACGTACTAATGCACTCCAAGTATTCTTCGACCACTTTACCTGCGGGAGTTCCTCAGGTATTACTTCACCGATCTAGTTAGCAACGCTATGTGTTATGCCTTTTCTGCTCACCTGACCTCGTCATATAGCCTATTAGAAACTGTGGGAACAGTGCCCACCGATGTTTGGCCTAGATCTGTGACGCCATTTTACTAGTATCTATTCTAGTCTAGTATGGCGTCCGTTTTGAAGTTCAGCTTGTTGTGGAGCATTACTCCGAAATACTTTAATACCTCTTTAGACCTGATGGTTTGGTTGTCAACTCGGAGATTCGGGAAATCCACAATCTTTCGGCTGGTTATATGGACAGCCTCGGCCTTATGGTTAGTCAGTTCAGACTATAACAAATTTTTAATCCTAGCGGATGCTTCATCCGTATCGGCCGATTACCTTCACTGCTTGCGGTAACGTTAGTCTCAGAATTCCTTAATACATTACGTTCTACAGGAAAGGTCCAACAGACTCCCGTGGCAACTTTGAAATACTTAATGCCATGTTACCTCAACTTTCAGTTGGTGAAGTAGTTTATGATTATCTTCAGCTGAAAGTTTGGTGTATCCATTCTGGTCTGGAATTTACTATTGCATGACCAGCACTGACGGAGTTGGAAGACAATTTCAACGTCGGTCGTTACTACTGCGCTGTATTTTTTTTTTTGTCCCCCGTCGCTTCTTTTCCCCAGAGTATTTCTCCACCTGCTATATCTAACTCTGTCCTTAAGGCATCGAGGATAAAACGCGATTTTCTGAAACCTAGTTATCTAATAAAACCCCTCTATTCTAAGTCAAAGCGATCAGTCTCCCTTGAAGGTTCTCGAATCTTTCTCAGTGTATGTATGTATGTAGCAGTCATATTGGCAGATATGACGATGGTTCTCCGGGTGGCTAGTTTCCCTTAGACCAACACCATATGTTGGAGTTTCTACGCTTCATGGGATATCAACTTCTCAAGGCACGTTTGCATTTTTGCTATAAAAGGTCCGGTCTATTTTGGACAGCCGTTTTGACCGCGTCATATTTGCAATCCTTTTCTGCATTCTTCATGCAATTCATCCGAATCGATTGAGATTCTATTATGGAGGTATTTATCTTACGTTCTAGTGTCCTTGCTTTGTCTTCTATATCATGCTTCGTTTAGTGTAAACCCATTAATCTGTCCGACAGCAAATAGGTGTCGTTCGCGTGGTCTCGATGTACAGAGCCATACGCACAAGATTACTGATTTTTTTAATTTTCTTCTTCATTATGTGTCTACCCTACAGGCGGAGGGCTCACCAGTTTGACATCAGAAAATATAGGAAAGTCTCCCGGTTTTAGATCACTTCATTTTGTGAAGCCAATCAATTGCTCGTGCTGTTGCATTTCCTTGAACCTACCTCTCTTTCGTACTGGATTCAACTATCCTTTGCTAGGTGACGAAAAGGCTGCCTTGGATCTTGGTACTTTTTATTCTACCGAGCTTTTTGTTCTACCGAGCTAGGTAGGTACATATTTATGTAGGTAGAAGCGGCTACTGCACAAGCAAAATGCAATCCGATCACCAATGGATCCATTGTGAACCCCTGTCGTGGATAACATAAAAACGAAGACAAAAACCCGATATTATTATAAATTTTAAGATGGTTAAAGGTGGCTTTCTTTACAGGTTGCCCAAATCTTCGAAGTGGTGTTCCCCGAGGGCCGCTTTCCTAGTTCTGTACAGTGTTTAGTCGCATTCTTCTGCCGTGGGCCGCGAGGAGGTTGTGGCCGGTAATAATCCCCGAGAAGAGCGCTAAGATCTGTTCTTGGTATTGTTATGTTTTGTCCAAACTGTTCTGAACACACCACAAGATGAGAGTGCATTCCATCTCTCATTAGCAAGTCTTGCGAAGGCTTGCTCTATATTGGATTTAACGGTAGAAAAGAGGTAACGGTAGAAAAGAGGTAACGACCATTGTCAGGTCCTGTCCAGACCCCTTTATTGCAAAATCGTCCGCTCGTTCGTTTCCCTGAATTCCTCTGTTTCCTGCAATTCAAAAGAGTGTAACTTCGTGGTATCTTCACGGCATCGTTTCACAAGTTTGAATGTGGATGATATGGCTTTCATAGCGGCTTGACAGTCAATGTACATATACATATGTCGATCTTCATTCTTGAGTGCAGTTTCATGAAAAGTTCTCGTACCCCTTCTGCGATTGCTAATACTTCTGCTTGAAACACACTGCCACACTGTCCGTTTGAAAATTTAACAGAGGAGCAATTTCGGATTCAGAAGAGTATATTTACATATACCAGAGCCCACTCCTTCCTCAGTTTTTGACACGTCTGTGACAATTAAGATATTATCCAGGTTGATGGCCGTGCCATTTATCCAATACTCTATTTAGGGGAAGATTGTCGTAACGATTAGGCTGAAGTCATGGGATGGTGATATATATGTAATTTGTCTCGGTACCCAAGTGTGCCCATCTCCACTTTCCAAAGGATGGATTGCTTCAAGCGAAGGGCACTCTTTTTTGATTTTTTGTTTATGTGTTGGTCTAATTGGATCAGTGGCAGTATGGTTTCAAAGCCTGAACTCAGCGTAGTTCTGATGGCACTAGTAGTCCCAATACGTGCTAATATTTGTATTCTGGTCAATGCTCAAAAGTACGCAGTCTTATCTGTTGCGGGCCACCAGACTAGCTACTCATAAGATAGATTGATTCCACCGATGGCTGTGTATATCCAGTGGATGATCGAGGACTTGGACTCCCATGTCTTACCAAAGATTTTGCTGCACATATAAAAGGCTATGAATCCATTCCTTATCCTTTCTGACGTGTTTTCTTTCCAAGTCAGCTTACGGTCGAGTATACAGACCAAGTATCTCGCCATTTGAAGGGGTGTGCCGTTGAGTCTCAAGTGTTCGGTCTGTGGGATTATTTTCTTGTTAGTGAAGAGGATCACCTCTGTTTTCAAGCGGTCAATGTTTAATTCACAACTTTCCGCCCATTTGTGTAGGGTATTGAGGGCGTATGGAAGTATTTCGGCGATAGTGGGTATGAACTTATCTCGATCGGATCGGAGAAAGGGCAGCACAAGTACTCGGTTTTTTTTTAACTAATGCAGTAACCATTTCCCTTAAAAGCGTCCACCGACTCCATGATTTTATCTTCAAGTACATAGTCAAGGGTGTCGTGCCTCATCGGTTCGTGCGTCGGAATATTGAGCGGGATGTTTAAGGTTCGATTCTCAGACAACACTATACGTTTTTTCACTTTCCTACTTTTCGCGAGCCTCTGACAAACAAAAGTGTATTACTGTTATGAAAAAGTTTTTTAAGCAAAAAAATTCCCTTCAGACACGGTATTAAATAGACCCCTTCCATTTGTGTAAAGAATACAACATGTACAAAACGAATGGTTTTGAGAAACCCGGGGTCTCACACGGACCTGTCGCGTCAAATATTATTAATATCCATGATCATCCGCACATAGATTTTCGAGACTCCTCGCTGTGTCCTAGACCCACCCATATGAGATGCTTCTTCAAAATCAAACAACCCAATATAAAAATCCTTCAAGGAATCCGCATGTGTTTCAGTCTGATTTACACATGACAAGACTTTGTTCATTAGGACTACACTGATTTGGCATTGGATCAGATCTCATAAGCTTGGAGATGAGAATTGCAATCCATCGGAACCTTACCCTTTTCACTGTGCAAAACATGACATTTTGCGTCCACGTCAGTAGCTTTGATTAAGAGCCATTCAGACTATTAACTGGGTATTGTTTGGAGTTACGATTGCTCCTTTTATGATCCCGTACAGGATCCCTATTTGCTGTTTCTTCAGCGTGTGTGGTAAGGGCGTTAATGCGGTTTACTTCGTCGTGCCATACACTACATTACGACTCGAAGTTTATTCGCACATGATGATGCACATACAATTCCAGACTTTTCATGCGTCTCCAGGTATCATTAGAAAGTCATTAACTGCTTCTACTTTATCCCAACGAAGGTTTGTGTCTCATTAAGTAACAAAGTTTAATACCGGTTTCTAGCGTTCATCTACTCGTATACTGGGTTGTACTATGCTTTTTATTGATTTAGATCATTCTATGAAATGGTTTCTAAATTGATGATGCATTACTAAATTATGTAGCCTGTTGATGGGTCAATATCGCCGTTGTCTATTGTGGTCGTCTAGAAGCCAACTTCTAAAACACTGGCTAATAGACAAGTGTTCAATCTGGTTTAATGTGGCTTCGCAACTAATCGTATGCTACGTCTTACGTTCAAAGAGGGTGCGGACCAATGTTCACAGTTGACGTTACAGTTTCCGAGTTATTGTCATTACCCACTCTGGCACCGAATGAATTGGCGATGAAATTGAAGGAATTTGAGGCTATGAAAACCCTTTTTTCTTCATGGAAGAGAGTATCAATGTTCAAGAAGACTAGCCAAGTCCTTATTTGATAGTCAAAGGTCGACAATGGAGTATCTGATTGCTTGTTCTGAAGATTTCTAGATTTTTCAAAGGTGCGGGTTCCTGGTCCATAGCCAAAGCGGACTTTGCTTCCTCTTAAACATAATATCCCTCAGCGTTGTTCATATTAGACGGTCCTCATACTATTGCTCCAATCCAATTTATCCGACAGGTTTCCCCGATGGAGAGCGGTGGCTGTAGTTGAAAAGCTTTAAAGCAGCTAGCAGTTGGTCGCTACTAATAAACCGTGAGTCGCCCTGCATCGATTACTAGTAGAAATCGTCGCAAAACTTTGCCCTATAAGAACGCAAGGACGCACTTGACCAAAGTGCACAGAGTGCATGCTTCATCACCATTGATAAGAGCTGAAATAAATAAGTTCCTTAAAGGCCAGTTATGTCCATATGATCAACCGGTGTACTTAAGTAGTTGCAACTAAACTTTAAACTTAAATACCTTCATGTATGGTGAGCAAGTTACATGCCATCAAGGGTATCGGTATGGTCATTGTTATCCTTGATGGAGCAGGAAGCCATCTCTATCGTCAATCTGAATAGATAAACGAATTTGGCAGAAATGCTGCAACTAAACATTTTTCCGTACAGCTTGTCTCATACTATTATTGGTGGCTTTAAAATTGATGAAGAGATGGTAGGTAGATGGTAGACTTCTTCTCTGCAGAATCTGCTATTGGTGTATCCTCTTTACCAAGTCATTCCCAGCTACTTGCAATAGCTCGGTCATTCAGCTGTCCACTAGCTTTGTTATGATATATGTAACAAACAGGCTTCTCACCCTTAACTCGCAGTTGCTTAGTGGTTGATGCGTAAAGTAGACTACTAAGAAAAAGGTTCAAGGATTGGAGACCTAGACATATATAAAGTTTTTTACCTTCTGGAAAACTCGAATAAATTTCATGTAATTGCCATGAAAAATTTACCAGCTTTAGGATCCCAAAACCTTAATATTAAATGGTCTTTCATAAAACCAACTCATGTGAATGACCTATCCTCCCGCACCGTTAAAATCTTTTTAAAAAAAAATAGCAGACGAAATTATACGAAATGTTTGTGTTCCTTAACTTCCAACTAAACCCGAAGAAAAAACCACCATTCTTCCATTTCACCTGTGTCCTTGCAAACCGACACGAAAAAAAAAACCTCAAATTGAAATCTTCCGCATTGTAAATATTTACATGTGCTCTCAAGGACGAAAGGATTAAGGTTTCTTCAAAGCATTTGAAGTGGGTCTTTTCTATCGAAACGGCAGCATCTTCTAATTATACATACATAGCTACTCTAACCAGATGGTTTCAAAAACACATAAAAAGGGAACGAATCAGAAGTCCTTTATGTCGATGTATGGAGGATAAGACAATATTCCTCATCCTGCATAAAAAGACACGGTAACGATGGTCGTACCTACTGTAGAAATGTCAGAAGGTTACACTTTACTGTGATATCCTGTCGTTCGAGGTGTGTATTCTCTGGGAAAGATGGTAACGAAAATTCATATTCAATGTCCTAGTGTGTATTTTAATTAAATACGAATTAAGGGATTTCGCCGTTGTATGTATGAATTTAATTTTTTCCAGTCGATGCTTATGTTTACCGAAAAATTAAGGAGATTCTGTATGGAATATGCTCTTGATTGGCTAATGAAGGAATTTTCTTCTTTCTCCATTATGTGTGTGTTTACCGGGTTTATGTGTGTTCGTGTGAAGATGAAGAGATAAGGATTATGAAAGATAATCACTTTATTGCCGCGAAGAATAACTTAAAAGGTGTAATTAAATCACATTAAATGTTATTAAAGGCAATGCGGCGTAGATGGATTGAGTTTTATTATTAATTTCAGGACTAGAACAGTAGGAAACTTAAGTTGGTAGGCAAGTGGTATTAGGTGGAAACGGTTTTAAACTCTGCGCTGAGTAAATTTAACGTAAGGACCGTAGTAATGAAAAGTCGACTTCCTTAAGTCTGATTCCTTATGTAAGGCGAGATGTTCCCGCTTAGATTCACAAGATCCTTAGATTTTTAATGAAAGAGTACATGATATACTTGGTGTACGTACATTTCTAAGCTACTCAGCATAGCGCTTTAAAGCAGCTTTGCATTCAGAAAAGATGAAGATTTTTGGAAAATCAATGTATCATACTAGATTGTGATCCACAAGACTTAAATTTTGCGCGGTCGTCCTTTGGGGAGATGAAGCTCTTCCTTTTGAAGTAGTTGTCAGCGAGCGTGTCCTTTACTGACAAAGTAGAGTCACTGCTTAGTGACGAAGAGTTGAGTAGATGGAAATGTCCAGCGTGGAGTTAGAGGTCTAAATTTTTACTTACTTACTTACTTACTTATGTCCTGTATCCCATTGTGGGTCCTAGGGCGAGCGTGACCAATTCACTGCCACTTTCGTCGTTGTATGGTTGTGCCTATAGGTTCATGACCCGTTCTCTGATAAAGCTGTTCGTTATAGATACGGTGTGGCCAGAAAATCCTTAAGATGTTGCGTAGGCACCTATTAACGAACGTTAATAGGTGCCTACCTTCCTCGTACCTCGTACCTTCCTCGTGATATTAGCGGTCACTCTCCAGTTACCACATCCATATAGCAGCACGGATTCAACGTTGGCACAGAACAGTCGTAGCTTGGTATTGTGGATAGCATCCCAAACGCATATTTTGCTTTCCCTATTTCCCCAAGGTATTGGAAACTCTCTACTCCCTCAACCGTTTGTCCAGCAATGCATATATGAGTTGATGTGTTCGGTCCGAGGCTGGTAATTTTTGTTTTTGCAGAGTTAATTTTCAGCCCGACGATGTCAGCTTCCCTCTCCACATTTACTGTCATTTGGTGAAGGTCCATTATTCTGTGAGACAGTAGGCATACATCGTCGGCGTAGTCGAGGTGTTTGAGTTCGGATGTAAGAGTCCATCGAACTCCTTCATTTCCCGTCGATAAAGCCGCATTTAGCACATCGCTGATCACCAATAGAAACAATATTGGTGAAAGAATGCAGCCTTGCCGAACCCCACTTTGGACTTCGAATTCCTCAGATAGCCTTCCTCTGTGCAAAACGTGACATGTGGATCCATCGTATGTAGCCTTGATAATAGCTATTAATTTATCAGGAATGCCTCTTCTGCGCAAGGCAAGCCAAATACATTCCGGATTGACACTATCAAACGCCTTTTCGAAATCGATGAACAGCAGGTGTAGTGGTAATCGATATGCAACGCATTGCTCGATGATGATCCGCAGGGTGTTGATGTGGTCGACACAGGAGAATCCAGAGCAGTAACCTGCTTATTCAGCGTGGAGTGTGTCTTCGAGGTGTTCTTTGATTCGCTTCAGGATAATTCTAGCTATTACCTAAGCCACAGCAGGTAGCACACAGATACCGCTCCAGTTTTCGCACTGCATTAGGTTGCCTTTTTTAGGAAGCTTGACGATCATTCCCTTCTTCCACTCATCCGGAAAACTCTCGGCTTCCCAGGTTCTCCCAACAAGTGGAATCGGTAGCTTAGCCGATGTCTAAGTTTTTTAAGGTGAGAGGATTGCGAGAAATCAAGATGGGTTAAACAACCAGGATTTACATTCGAAGCACTATTTCTGGATTGTTTTGTGGACGCAATACCATTAATGGTATCCACCGTGTTCAATTTCTTAGGTGTCGGATTTTTCAGATTCAGTTGTTTCTGAGCACAGTCAGCCCTCAATCGCTTTCGTTGAAAAGTCTTTTGTAGAATTTTAAACTTCATCGCTTACACTTGACTGGTACCTACTTGGTCGCAATCGAGTGCTCAGGCACCACACTTATCGAAGAACAAGTTGTGGATTGCATGTTGCCTTGCATGTTGGGGTAGGTCTAGGCGTTATAGACACTTTTTATATACTTCCTTTTTTCTTACGACCTTATCGTACCTTGTCCTAAGTTTTAATGTTAATGTTTTATTACTGATCAGAGATTTTCTAAAGCAAACACTTGGTAGGTTGTAAGGAACTGTTCCAATAATAAAATACTTAGTGCCAATAGATGTCTAGCACTCTAATTGGGGTTCTATGTTGCATGTCATCGGGTAGCTACTGACTATTATCTCGTTTGAGCCAATTATACAACAATCCTGTATGTGATGCAGTACTTTCTTTACCCCTCCGAGCCCAATTTTTCATGACTTTTTGCATAAACCGAGCGATATGCCGATCAATTTATCCAAGCCCTGATGTGAGGTAGAAATCCACATTATGAAGAACGATTTTACAAATGTCTAAGGTTTTAGAGAGCTATTCTCCAAGCTTACTAACTGACATTTTCCATCAAAATAAGACCACGGTCAAGCTTGAATCATAGTTCTAGGTTAGGTAAGGCTAGATAGAAGTGGCTCGTGAACTATCGATCTTGGAAGCGTAAAAAGCTTTTAATAGCCGTATTTACGGCTATAAATTTGAAGTAGGCAGCTCCTAAGTGAAATTTTGATGAATGAAATGAATTGAACAGGTACGAAAAGATCCAGAAGCCTTCTTGTTTCCCTTTTAGATAGTGAACGGTAATAACATCCATTGTAGCGCTAGTAGGCACATTATTAAATCCTTTCACCCCTCGAGGGGCATAGGGCGTCAACAACGCCTGCGCGCCATCTCGTTCGGAGTTCTGCAACGTGTTTGAGCTGCCTCCAACTCATTCCCAAAGAGCCTGATTCCTCCTCAACTGTTCTGCGCCACGTCTGCCTAGGGCATCCCGCAGTTCTGCCTGATTGGGTGAGCGGATTCCACTTCACGCCGTAGTGTGTGTCCAATCCACTACCATTTTCTCCTTCGTATAGTAATGCCTATAGGTTCTTGGCCCGTTCTCTCATAAACTCGTTCGTTGGATATCCGATTGGGCCAAAAAATTCTCAAGATAATTCTTAGACATTTTATTTATGAAGATCTGCAGCTTGCGTATATTAGTGGTATCCACCTTCCAAGTATTTCACCCATATAGCAGTACTGATTCCTCATTGGAGCGGATCAGTTGCAGCTTGGTTCTTGTGCTGAGAACATCGCTTCTCCAGACTTTGGATAGCATTCCGAACGCAGCTTTTGCCTTCCCGATTCTGCTGCACACATCCAGTTCGGTGCCACCGCGGTTAGCCGAGACCACACTTCCTCGATATAGAAAGCTGTCTACCTTTTCGACTACTTGTCCGGCAATGTTGAGTTGAGCGCGGGTGTCAGAAGTGCTCAGGGCTTTTGTTTTGACTGTGTTTATTTTAAGCCCCACTTTGTTTGCTTCAGCTTCTAGATTTTGGGCCATTAGACGTAGGTCCATTATCCGATGTGAGAGTAGACAAACATCGTCACCGTAGTCAAGATGTTTAAGATAAGATGTCATAGTCCATCGAATCCCATGATTAAATTCCGTCAGTGCTGCACGGACACATCGCTGATGACCACCAAGAACAAAAGCGGTGACAGTATACACCCCTGACGTACTCCACTATGGACTTCAAAGTCCTCCGACACCTTACCATTATGTAAGACGTGACACTTACTACCCTCGTATGTAGCCTTGATAATAGCTATGAGTTTCTCTGGGATGCCTCTCCTGCGCAATTCCAACCAGATAGCATTTCGATTCAAGCTGTCGAAAGCCTTCTTGAAGTCGATAAACAGTAAATGTAGCGGATATCTGTACTCGACGCATTGCTCTATTATGATCCGCAAGGTGTTTATGTGGTCGATGCAGGAAGATCCAGCGCGAAAGCCTGCCTGCTCGACGTCGAGAGGTGAATCTAAATGTTCTTTAACTCGCTAGCTATGTTCTAGCTATTATCTTGTCTACGACCGGGAGAACGCATATACCTCTTCAGTTTCCTCAATCCATCAGATTTCCCTTTTTTGGAAGCTTGATCCCTCTATCCACTCCTGCGGAAATTGCTCATTTACCCACGCTCTTCGTATGAGCGGGTGTAGCAGTTCTGCCGATGTATTTGCGCCGCTTGAAATAGTTCGGCAGGGATGCCATCGATACCCACCGCTTTGTTTTTCTTGAGGGCCTTGATTGCTGTTATTATTTCAGTTTTACTGGCAGGTCCGGTGCGAAGCACCCATTGAAATAGACATATTCTTCAGCGTTTCAAGTGCAACTTTAGGAAAAATTTTTTAGTCGCAAGTCTTATTATAAATACTACTTGTCCACATAAAGTTTTTTTTTTCGACAGCGTATAGCTTTAAATATAAGTTTTCATACAGCGATCGGTATACCTTAGGTAATTTGGAAGGATGTAGTTGTTCCGAATCTGGCGTCAGCCTTAGAGTTCTCCGGCACCCAACAGCGGTCTATATTAAACTGCTCCGCCATTTCTATGACAGTTTAGAGATGTTATTCATGTATTGAAAAATGCTTCCAAGGACTTAGTAACTTTTTGGAGTTCGAAAAGATTAGATAAGACTTTCCTACTCACTTACGTGTGAAAGGTTACGCTGCAGTTCTGGATGAGCCTCGCCCTCAACCAAGTCGGTTGAGGTCCCCTTCTACTTGTGCGAGCCATCTAATGCGAAGTTTTCGTCTAAATAATGCATTGTCCCTCCGGGTTTTATTCGAAGACTCTGTGGGTCGGGGTGCTGGTGTCTCTTCATTTTGGTCGATGTGCCCTCTTGTTGAATTTCATCCTCCAAAGCCCGCCATACAAGAATTATTCTCTTGAAGCGATCGAGAATATCTTCATCCGTTTTCGATAGAGTCTATGCTTCGTGACCATAAAGTACGATAGCTACCGAAACCGACACAACCCCTCGGATAAAGAATGAATCAACGATAAAGACTCTTGGCTATGTTGGGAATGAGGATGCAAAAGACAACGCTGCACCGAACGGAAACATAATTTCCATGTGGGAGATCTCAATATTGAGGAACGACAACCAACGACTTAAACATTTAATGAACAAAGGCCTCGGTGAGTGGAATGACAATACCGAACGTTGACAATAACTTCTGTAACGCCAACTACATCAACACTTTGTCTAGAGAATCACCAAAGAGCTGACAGATGATCAGAACTCTGGACAATACCCAGTGAAAGTCTTATGTATATGACTCTTTGCTCATTTTGAATGATGACCAACTTAATAGATGGAAGGTTCTAAGTCCTGCATTCGCCAGCAATATGCAATCAATTCAGAATCAACTACACGAAGTAACATTATTCCGTTTCCAGCAAATATGAGATGACTGATGTGACTAATAGACAATAGAACTTGATGGCATGTAAACTCCTGCGGTGCTTCTGTATCCACTGATAGAGAATGCCTGAAGAGCTCAATCTTTTCCAAGGAGTGGGGAGAAGAAATCTTCATCAAGCTTAATGAGAAAGAGAGTCTCATGAGGTGCGTGAACTGGAGAGGGATTTGTGTGCTGCCTATTGTTGCTAAAATAATAGGAAGAATAAATTTTGAGTAAGTAAAAGTCCATCTTCAAGACCCTCTCGATGGCGAGCAAGCAGGTTGCCCGTCTTAATACTCCAATGTTGACCACATCAACAAATATAAAGAAACACTTCTACCAACGCACTCTGGATCGTATTTAGACAACTACATATGTTCATATGTTAGTTATTGACTTAAAATAAAGCAATTAAAACTATTTGCAAATTTGTGACAAATATTTTCCAACTGGGTCCTGTGTTTTAGTCCCTATCGCACGATCTTGTAAACTACGTTTACGTTGTATGAACAATTTATTTTTGAAGTTTACTCAAATGGCCTCGAACAACCAATTTATTTTATTTTTTGTTAAACAAATATATTGTGTATTTATTGACGTTATAGTATTTATATATATACAACCTGTAAGTGTGCTTACGCAATAGTTAAATTGATATTCGCATTTGTCAAAATTTTTCTTGTATAAAAGGAACCACCAAATCAGTTTTAAATTACAAATTTAAGTTTCTTGTTGTGAAAATGTTGCTTTTGAAGTTCTTGTTGTTCTGCTTTATTGGATTCTTTTTGCTTATCCAGCAATCTGAAGCACAATGGTTTTTAAGAAGAGTTTACAGTCTACGTGTTCAATCCAAATTGTGTGCTATGAGTTCACCACTGTGTACAACAACAACTACAACAACAATCGCAGCAGTATAAATAAGAAGGAACACCCAATTATCGAAAGAATTCATTACAAAATATTAATGTACATATGTATGTATATAAATTGCAATTAAAAAATTAAAAAAAAAAAAAACAAATATAGTCTGATTTAAAAAAAAGGTAAAAAGGAGAAACGTTAAGAGTGAAACTGTCCACTGTCAACTTGGACACTTTACAAGCTATTTCTCAAAGCTTATAATATTAACCTTAGAGAAGACTAGGGCACTAAAGCTTCAAGACTCGAAAAGGTCCTTGTCATATTCCCGAAACTCCTACCTCTCTAAAAATAATTTATAGCTCCTACACTACCTCTTATACTGAGTTCTGGTATTGTGACTTCCCCAGCTGCTGGAACGATATAACGCATACCACATTAACCCCTGCAGTATCAGCTATTAAATAGCTAAAGAACAAGAATGCATCCGGTTCTAATGGTCCACCAGCGGAGCTCTTGGAACATGGTGGTGATGCTTTGGTAGAGTGTATGCACCAAATTATGAACCAAGTATGGGTAGATGAAACCATGCCCGATGACTGGACTATCAGCTCTGTATGCGATCCTACGTCTTGTAAGAACTATCGAGACATATCCTTGTGTGAACGTCTGAAGCTTTTCTGCAACTCACTAATCGGCACATACCAGTGTGGCCTCCAGCCCGGAAGATCGACGATCGACCAAATTTTCTTTACTATGGCAAATCCTGGAAAAGTTTAATGAATTTTAAGTCGAGACTTACAATCTCTTCATCGACTTCAAATCCGCATATGATAGCATTAATCGTCTTGAGCTCTACGAAGCATTGGCTTAATTCAGGATCACAGTGGACTATAATACTCCAGCAAAACGGATGTTCGAGTCACAGAACCCAGATTCAAGACGAAAAGGAAGACCGACCCTCCTTTTAAGGATCAAACGATCGCGGATGCCAGAGCTGAGTCACCTGTGCATTCGATAGTATTGAAACGGAAGCTGCCAAAATGGGTTTATCGGCAAACAAGGGCAAAACCAAGTATATGCTGTCAACCAGAAGGGGCACAGAACATCGTCGATTTGGATAGAATGTCGTAATAGACAGCTATAACTTTGAAGTAGTAAGAGACTTTGTCTACCTCGACTCTGCTATCAATTCTGAAAACAACACCTCAGCAGAACTAAAACGAAGAATAACTTTTGCCAATCATTGTTTCTTTGGGCTGAGAAGGCAGTTGAATAGTAGACCCCTGCCTCAGTCCAGCTTTATGGCGCTGAAGCTTGGAGTTTAACGGAAGCTAATGAAGATATTCTCGGTCGATTCCAGAGAAAGATTGTTCGTAAAATTTTCGGTCTCGTTTGCGTTGACGGTTCTTGGAGGAGAAGATTCAGCGATGAACTATACGAGCTATACAGCGACATCGACCCAGTCAAAAAACTGCGCATCAATCGTTTAAGATGTACATGTAGAGTTGATGGACATAAATGCTCCGGCCTGTAGAGTCTTGGAAACTAAGCCGGCGGCACAACGTATTAGAGGAAGACCTCGCCATACGGGCATACGGAAAACCTATTATTTTACGACAAGTCGCCGTTCTAGAAGCATGGATGTCCAAACATATAGGACATCTAAGGATAGCACTTCACCAAAACCTTATGTTAGTCATTCCTAAACTACGTACTGCATCAGTAGAACCCTCTGGATCATCATTACATTACCAACGTACAACATCGACAGATTAAAGTAGATATTGTCGGAATATCGGTTGTAGCAACCCCAGCAGTAGGGCGGAACGATTTAAGTTCAGCGTAGTCTGTGACGTGATAAACGCAATTACATCAACACGTTGGTCTCAAAAGTAGTAGCAACCAGCATCTGCTGCAAGAAGCTGCAACGCCACCAGCATCTGTAGAACTCCCACATCCCGCTACAGTGAATAGAAGTCTAGAATTTTGAAGACACTCTCGATGGTTAGCAACCAGATTTCCCGTTTGAATACTCCAATGTCGACCACATCAACAAGTATAAGAAAAACGTATCTCTGTTGCTCCTAACGAAGCAATTTGGCAACACTTCAACCGACATACTTTGGATCGTATTATGATAACAAAAATCTACATATGTTAGTTATTGACTTAAAATAAAGCAATCAAAACTATTTGCAAATTTTTGACAAATATTTTCCAACTGAAGCCTGTGTTTTAGTCCCTAACGCACGATCTAGTAAAATATGCTTTGTATGAAGAATTTTTTTGAAGTTTACTCAAATGGCCCCGGAACAACCAAATGCGATCAGGCCAATGTAATCCACATCTTCTTTGTTGTAAAACAAATACGTATTGTGTATTACTTGACATTATAGCACTTGTATTTGGTCGCATTTTGTTCATACATACATATATATAACCTGTAAGTTTGCTTACGCAGTAGTTAAATTTATATTCGCATTTTCATACTCGAATTTTTTCTTGTATAAAAGGAACACCCAAACTCAGGATTAATCAGTTTTAAATTACAAATTTAAGTCTCTTGTTGTCAAAATGTTGCTTTTGAAATTCTTGTTGTTCTGCTTTATTGGATTCTTTTTGCTTTTCCAGCAATCTGAAGGACAATTGTTCTTAAGAAGAATTTACAGTCTACGTGTTCAATCCAAATTGTGCGCTCTAAGTTCACCATTATGCACAACTACAACTACAACAACAGTCGCAGCAGGTTGATAGAAAGACCGAAAGAATTCACTTCAAATTGTTATTGTACTACATAAATAAATATATAAATTGCAATAAAAAAAAAAACTAAATATGTACCCATAGCTTTATTCCACGATCCATCTTATGCCCGGAGTCTCTGTGGATTTCTACAGTCACTCTCTGGCTTTGATTCCTCGTATCAACACCAGCATCTGTTTAACAGAAATCTGGTTCACACGTGTCGTCCTCCAGAAGATCCATCTTCTTTAGGTTATACCCGAAATTTCCACCACCCATTGCAGTGTTCTTCGCCCTAAGTTTAGAACTTCTCTATGACTGGCGCCAATCGGCATTTTAATATTTCGCTTGCCTGCAACCTTCCACGGTTAACCACCTTCTCTGCTGTTCCGCCGCGACCCAGTTGCTAATTAGGTGTTCTACCATCCCTCTGCCAATTGCAGCAAATGGTTCAGGACCAGAGAGCTTCGAGGTAGACCCTTGCTTTGCTAGAGAGTCCGCCTTTTCGTTCCCCTCAGTCTCTACGTGCACTCTTACCCAGAGAAGTGTCATCTTATTTCGAGTTGAGCACTCATTGAGCTTATGAACACATTCCAATGCCAGTGATGTATTGATATCTATTTGCTGCATGCGTCTAATCACTGATTGAGTGTCCAGTTTTATTATAACGTTTCTACCCTCAACGTGACCCCCTTTCAGGTGAACCAACGCATGCAACAGAGCAATCATCTCGGCTTGATAGACTAAGGTATATGTATTTCCTCAGACTCGTATGACAGGCTAGTTCCAGTTCTTCTGAATAACTAGGCTGAGAAAAAAACTATATAGAACCAAATGACCTTTTTCGGGGATAAGCATAGGTTTCCGAAAGCACCCTTGCACTGATGTATGCTTTCGGTTTTTCAGATAAATAGATAGACAGATAGAAAGTGGCTCTAAATGAATGGCAATGTCCTATCCAATGATAACAATAGTTAAGTTTTGAACTTTTGTTTTGCCTAGCAATGTTGAAGTGGCCTTGACTTGGCCGACTTCGGCTTAGAAGACACTATAAATCTGTAACGAATTGGTAAATTGATAACAAGAAGACGCTTGCACCAACTCTCTCGTTTGCTTTAGAGCTATCCATGAAGACAGATATTGAATCATTTTGAAGGATATCTTGGTGTTTCCACCTTTCTCTGACCGGTATTAGATACTTAAAGTCCACGCTGAAGTTAACTATTGTGGGTAGTAGGTCAATGGTGTGAGGGAGATTGCAAAATAGTCTAACTTTTACATGTCCTTAATTCTGTTCCTATCAGTGCACCCATTATGCTGGGGTATGCTACCCATTACAGTTGTAAGGTAGGTCAGTACTAGTCTTATTACTGAGGTAAACAATCAGTGCGATGGATAGGATTAGGTATGCAAAAATGGAATGGAATGCAAAAAAATGCGACATTTATCGGATACTCTTAATGATAATTGACATTATCATAATATGGGCACACGCCCCTACCAACGAGGTTAAAGGCTCCATAAAAAAGGAGTTTTATGACCACCTAGGCTCTACGGACCCTTTCGGAGTATGATGTCAAAATCATTCTCGGGGACTTCAATGCCAAGAACAGTAAGGAAAACATCTTTGGCGGATTGGTCGGAAGCACAGCCTCCACAACACGACAAGGTCAAGAAGAGAACCCGCATCCAGTCAATTAAGAAGTCATCCCCCTTCCAATTTTGAAGAGGTTGGCTCAGCTATCAAAAAGTTTTTCAAACATGGTAGTGATGCTTTGGTAGGGTGCATGCACCAAGTTATCAACCAAGTATGAGTGGATGAAGCCTTGCCCGATGACTGAACTATCAGCTCTATATGTTCCATCTTTAAGAAAGGCGATCCTCTGTCTTGTAAGAACTATTGAGGCATATTCCTCTGTAAAAGTCTGAAGCTTTTCTGCATCACATTAATCGGCATATACCTGGGTGGCCTCCGGCCCAGCAGATCGACATTCGACCAAATTTTCTTTACTAAGGCAAAGCTGGAAAACACGCGGTGCAATGTGTAATTCGAAAAGAGTTCCTCAGAATTATTTCAAACATGTTCTCGATTTCTGTAAGTAGAAGCGCTTTCAGGTGACTTCTTCAATCTTGTGCTGGTACAGACAGTGCGCAGAGAAGATGTTAACATGAAAGGTACTATTTTCAACTGGAATACGCAAACGACGTCTACATCATCGGTCGGTCCAAACGCGCAGACCTAAAAGCTATTATGGCAATTGAAAACCAGGGGAAACGATTCGGCCTTGAAAGAAATGAGGACAAAACCAAGTACATGTTGTCAGCACCTGTCCACCGTCTAGAAGGAAACGTCGCTGTTTTCAACAGTAACTTCGGAGTAATTTACCTACCTAAGAGTACATATGTATCAACTCAACGAATGCTACCTAAGTTGAGATTCGGCGAAGACTAAGCCTAGAAAATTGTTACTACTTCGGTTTGGCGAAACAAATGAGTTCAAAACTCCTAACTCGGAAGACGAAATGCATGCTCTACAAAACTTTGATCCTGCCAAATCTGCTATATGGAGTCGAGTGATGGACAATAAGCAGACAAGCAGAAGATATTGAATATTTTCGAGAGAAAAATTCTTTCGTCGAATATTCGGTCTCGAGCAGGGAGAATGGAGAAGAAGATACAACCGCGAACTCTACGAGTTGTCCCAAGATGTGGATATAGTTCAAAAAGCCAAAACACAACGACTAATGTGACTCAGCCACATTGAGTGAATGGACTATAATACTCCAGCAAAAAGGATCTTCTAATCACAGCCTCCAGATTCGGGATGCCAAGGAGACATAAACTCTGTCTCGGGGTCGAAGAGAGTGGAAGGATGCCATGTCTAAGGCAGAAAGTTTCACGACTAAGGAGCCCGTTAACTACATACATAAGTAAGTATACAATCAGTGCACGATTTTTAGCTACAGTCCCCACCTAGGAGAGAGCTAAAAGATTTTTTGCACGAGTATGGTGCTTTCTGTCTAGCTTTAGTCCGAGGTAGCTTGCGCCATGTACAAAGTTCCTGTGCTCCCTAGTGAAAGGAGAAGTTTAATTGAAATTAGGTTTATTTAAAGTACAGCCGTTGCCCGATCCACAAAAAAGGAAACCCCTTCAATTGCGCCAATTACAGAAGTATCAGTCTCTTCAGCATCGCGTACAAGATCTTATCTGCCATCCTGTGTGAACGTCTGAAACTCTTCGCCAACAACCGGATTGGGCCCTATCAGTGTGGTTTCAGTCCAAAAAAGTCCACAATCGATCAAATCTTCATACTTCGGCAAATGCTGGAGAAAATCCAAGAAATCCAAATCGATATCCACCATATGACAGCATTTTTAGAGACGAGCTATACAGAGCCATGACTTGTGTCGGTATCCCACCCAAAATCATTAGAGAGCGCTTTACCACCACCTTATGTTAGTCACTCCCAAACTACGTACTGCATTAGTAGAACCCTCTGGAACACCATTACATTTCCAAGGTACAACATCGACCGATTACAGAACCCCTCAGTCTGCCAATTATTAGGGAAACATCTTTCGTGAGGAATGGAGACAATCAGCAGTTTATCGCCACCAATCATCCAAGAACATTGGAAGGCTGTGAAAATGTTTTTCATCGTCATTTCATGTTCATTCTGGAATGGAAGATATTATCGGAAGATCGGTTGTAGCAACCCCAGCAGTAGGGAAGATCGACTGAAGTTTAGCGCAATCTGTGACGTGATAAACGAAATTATATCAACACGTTAGACGCAGAAGCAGCAGTAAATAGATGTGTTAACAGAACCATCTATAGAATTGCCAAAGATCTGACAGATGGTCAGACCCGGTGAAAGCATTAAATGGTCATCGGCTTAATTCAGATTAGGATCAACTCAAGAGATGGTAAGAGCATTTCGCTATGGTTCTACACCAGCGATATACAACGGAGTCAAAATGAGTTTGACGAAGTCACAGAAAAACATGCCAGTAGGAATAAATGGCATTTCCGCGGTGTTATTAGAAGCAGAGCCACCAGCATCTATAGAGCTCCAACGTCCTACTGCCTGTAAATGCTAAAATATTAAATATTATTAATATTAATATTAAGAATAATTTTTGAGTGACTAAAAGTCTAGAATTTTGAAGACGCTTTCGATGGTGAGCAAGCAAGTTTCCCGTCACCAGTGCCGAACACTTCAACGAAAACGTACCACTGTTGCTCCTAACGATCTATTTTGGCAACACTTCTACTAAACGCACTTTGGATCGTCTTTGGACAAATATTAGTTATTGACTGATAATAAAACAATATTAAAACTATTTGCAAATTTTTGACAAATATTTTCCAACCGCACGATCTTTTAAAATAGTTTCGCGTTGTGTGAAGAATTTTTTTGAAGTTTACTCAAATGGCCCCGGAACAACCAAATGCGATCAGGCCAATGTAATCCACATCTTCTTTATTGTAAAACAAATACGTATTGTGTATTACTTGACATACCTTATATTTGGCCACATTTCGTTCATGAGTATGTATAACCTGTAAGTTTGTTTACGCAAAACTAAACTACATATTCGCATTTGACAAAGTTTTTTTTGTATAAAAGGAACACCCAAACTCAAGAGGAATTAGTTTTAAATTACAAATTTAAGTCTCTTGTTGTCAAAATGTTGCTTTTGAAATTCTTGTTGTTCTGCTTTATTGGATTCTTTTTGCTTTTCCAGCAATCTGAAGCACAATGGTTCTTAAGAAGAGTTTACAGTCTACGTGTTCAATCAAAATTGTGCGCTCTAAGTTCACCATTGTGCACAACTACAACTACAACAACAGTTGCAGCAGGATAAACTAGGAGGAACACCCAATTATTGATTTAATTCAATAATAATGTTATTGTACTACACAAATAAATAAATTGCATTTTAAAAAGAAAACTTAAGTTTGATTTAAAAAAAAAAGGTGAAAAGGAGAAACTTGATCCCTTTCATTATACAAACATATATAAAAAAGTTTCCATATTCATACTCATATGTACCTATGTACAATTACCGCACTTAAATTTGGACACTTTACAAGGTATTTCTCGAAGTTTATAAGATTAGACGGATAGGGATCTGAAGCAACAAGGCACAGAAAGGTCCTAGCCATCTTTCCGAAACCCCTATATCTCTAAAAGAAAATTGTAGCTCCTGGACCACCTCTTGTACTGAATCCTTCGATTTACTTTTCTCATTATCTCAACTGCTACCATATTAACCGCCGCAGTATAAACATCATGCGACTCTTACTTACATAGTAAATAAGAGTCGCTTACTAAGGTGGCACTAAAATATTTGCAGCTAACCCGATCCTTATGTAACTGCCTCCAGTTGAACATGGTTGAGGTCTTTTTGTTTGTGCGGTGATGAAACTTTGTATTTTGCTTAAATCTAGTCTAGATAGATCGTTAAGATCTTCAAAAAAACCCTCAAGGGCAGAACAGGTACACAGAAGATGTGTCATGGTTTCCTCCTCTTCCTCGGCTCTACAGCTTCTACAGAAATCGTTGGATGGAGCACCAAGTCTTCTGCCATGTTTGCCTACCAGACAGTGCTCCGTGAGGTAGCCAATTATTTTTCTTAGTTTTGTCCTATTGATGGAAATAAATTTACTAGTTTTCCTACAATCCTCCTTAGATAGATCATCCGCTTTGCAATTGTCTGGAATAACCCTGTGGCCTAGAACCCAGCACAGGCATATGTCCAACCTGGCAGCGATTTCGTTAAGATCGACTGCTTGATTATCTATGAAAACAATAACTCTCTATTAACTCTATCGAGTTAATCGAAAGCTAGGTCGCGGCTTCACGGACTGCTGCGACTTCGCTTGAAATACACTATAGTAGTCCGGCAGTCGTATGGTAATACAATTATCCAGTACACTGGAGTACAATCCCGCATCAGACGCTATCTTGGATCCGTCTGTATAAATCTCTATCTCAGATTTGTTTAAAATTTCTCCCGATTCCTAAGCGTTTCTGCTGAGAATCCTGATGGTACATATACTTGACGTTAAAGTCCAGATAGGGGACAATATAGTTCGAATGAAAGCACACTTATATTGCATCTTGATTGTCATCAACTTGACATAATTCGACTAAGAAAGTTTTGCTATATTTGACTTCATCAGACTGGTCACAGCCCTTCTTCTCTTAAAGAGAACAACCTCAGTTTTTCGAGGAATGACCGACAGTCCACCATTCATTATTCATACCTAAGTAGCCTGTATGAGCTGCTCTGACTTATTCGAATCCCAGGTCAATAGGGATCTCCAACACTGAGCCAGGGTGTTGGAAAAGAGTTGGTGGCGGAAGAGCCCTTAATGGGCCAACGGCAGCACTCATATCCCCGAAGTGGGTTACTGACTCCGGAAAATC
Source organism: Xylota sylvarum (assembly GCA_905220385.1). Lineage (NCBI taxonomy): Eukaryota > Metazoa > Arthropoda > Insecta > Diptera > Syrphidae > Xylota > Xylota sylvarum. Next base: position 52,813,450 of record LR999958.1, read on the forward strand.
CGGCCCCTCGTCCTAGGGGTTTAAAAGGGAACTGGTCCTCCAGGTTGGGGGTTGTGCGTAGGGGTAACTTCCCGACCACGGAAAAAACAAGTTCCGAAATACTTTCAAGCCTCGGATATGGATGGATTCACTGTTCACGACCCTAGCAATCGAAATAAGGACAACGATTTTCGGATCTGCACGTGGAATGTTCGGACCCTTAACAGACCGCGTGCAGCCGAAGAATTAGCAGAGGCCCTAGTCTGCTATAAGGCAGACATCACCGCCATCCAGGAAGTGCGATGGGATGGGTCGGGCAAAAAAAGGATGAAAAACTGTGACATCTATTACGGTGATTGCTATAGAGAGCAGAAACAGCGCTTATTCGGATGTGGATTTGTCATAAGCGGCAGACTTAGGCAAGAAGTCTTAAGCTTTCGACACGTGAGCGAACGACTTATGACAATCCGCATCAAGGCTAAATTCGCCAACATAAGCCTTATATGCGCTCACGCTCCCACCGAAGACAAGGACGACGCCACCATAGAATGTTTCTACGAGCTCCTTGACAAAACTTACGAGCAATGCCCTAAATATGACTTTAAAATCGTTTTAGGCGATTTTAACGCCAAAATAGGAAAGGAGGACATCTTTGGTAGGGCGATTGGTAAGCACAGCCTCCACGACACCACGTCCGGAAACGGACTTAGGCTTATTGACTTCGCTGCGGGGCGAAACGTCACCATAGCAAGCACACGGTTTCCTCATCTCAATATCCACAAGGGGACATGGCGGTCTCCTGATCATCAAACGGTCAACCAAATTGATCACATTGCGATCGACGTAAGGCATGCCTCCAGTATTCTCGATGTTCGAACCTTCCGAGCAGCCGACATCGACTCGGATCACTACCTTGTTGCAGCCACGGCACAACAAAGAAGAAATACTGTGAGAAGATATAACGTTGAAAAGCTGCAATCGCAAGAGATCGCCAGAACCTTTGCCGAACGCGTATCCCGAAACCTCGCTACAACTCCTATGCCGCCAGTATCAAATGCCGAGGACCAATGGCAACACTGCCAACATGCCATCAGATGTACCGCAAATGATGTACTGGGTTTCGCTAGACCACCACAAAGAAACCCATGGTTTGACAAAGAATGCCGGCAAGCAAATGCAGCTAAACAAGAGGCAGACAAAGCGGCGCTGCAAAGAAAGACGAGAGCGGCTCGTGAGCTCTACGAGCAAAAGAGACGGGAAGAACATCGGCTTCTCCGAAAGAAGAAAAAGAGCACGAGAAGCGCGCGATCGAAGATATTGAGAGATTATACTCCAGGAATAATGTACGGAAGTTTTATCAACAGGTTTTTTACCTGTATCAGGCCAACAAGACCCGTACAGAAGCCTGTAGAGATGAAGAAGGAAACCTCGTAGTAGAGTCACAGTCGGTGCTGAGAATATGAAAAATTTCTTCTGCAGACTGTATAACGGCGGCGAAGACCAACATTCCGCTGTCAGGCAGAATGAACCAATCAACATAGACGATGATAGCCAAAACTTCCGTCCACCTGATCAAAACGAAGTGAGGATAGCAATATCCAAACTTAAGTCCAACAAGGCTGCTGGACCTGACGGCTTACCAGCCGAGCTGTTCAAGGCAGCTGGAAATGACCTGGTAGAGAGCATACACCAACTCATTTCTAAAATTTGGTCAGATGAGTGTACGCCTGATGAATGGAATCTCAGCACCGTTTGCCCGATCCACAAGAAAGGAAATCCCCTCAATTGCGCCAATTACAGAGGTATCAGTCTCCTCAACATCGCGTACAAGATCCTATCTGCCACATTGTGTGAACGTCTGAAACCCTTCGTCAACAACCTGATTGGACCCTATCATGTGGTTTCAGACCAGGAAAGTCCACAATCGATCAAATTTTCACACTTCGGCAGATCCTGGAAAAAACTTAAGACGTCCAAATCGATACCCACCATCTCTTCATCGATTTTAAGGCCGCATATGACAGCATCTATAGAGACGAGCTATACAGAGCCATGTCTAGTTTTGGCATCCCTGCCAAACTCGTTCGCCTGTGCAGGATGACGTTGGAGAATTCTCGCTGCTCCATCAAGGTCGGTAACGATTTCACCGAGACCTTTGATGTCAAAAAAGGATTTAGACAAGGTGACGCGCTGTCATGTGATTTTTTTAACATCGTTCTTGAAAGAATTGTGCGAAACCTACAAGCCAACACCGGAGGCACAATCTTTCAAAAGTCTGTGCAACTACTAGCGTACGCCGACGATATCGACATTATTGGAAGAACATTTGAAACAGAAGCCGCCAAAATGGGTTTAGCGGTAAACGAGGGCAAAACCAAGTATATGCTGTCAACCAGAAGGGATATGCAACATCGACGAATTGGACAGAACGTCACAATCGACAGCTATAACTTTGAGGTAGTAAGGGACTTTGTCTACCTCGGCTCTGCTATCAATTCTGACAACAACACCTCGGCAGAAGTAAAACGAAGAATAACTCTTGCCAATCGCTGTTTCTTTGGGCTGAGGAGGCAATTGAGTAGTAAGGCCCTATCCCGAACAACTAAGGAGACTCTATATAAGACCTTGATCATCCCAGTCCTGCTTTATGGCGCTGAACCTTGGACTTTATCAAAAGCGGATGAAGATATCCTCGGTCGTTTCGAGAGAAAAATTCTTCGAAAAATATTCGGTCCCGTTTGCGTTGACGGGCTTTGGAGGAGAAGATTCAACGACGAACTATACGAGCTGTACAGCGACATAGACCTAGTAAAAAAACTGCGCATTAGTCGTTTTAGATGGCTAGGACATGTAGAGCGAATGGACACCAGTGCTCCGGCCCGAAGAGTCTTCGAATCACACCCGGAGGGACAACGCAGCAGAGGAAGACCTCGCCTTAGGTGGCGAGCACAAGTTGAAGGGGACCTGAACAAGCTTGGAGTCCGCAACTGGAGGCAGTTAGCTAAGGACCGAGCTAACTGGAGAGGCTTGTTAGTTGAGGCCCAGGTTCACCCCGAACTGTAGCGCCACCTAAGTAAGTAAGTAAGTAAGTAGCCTGATTGCTGCCAGCCTATCAACATATGTCGATGCAAGTTATTGAATTCGTTGAAAGCCAACCGACATCCTGATGAATAGCACTTACTTCAGCTTGGAAGACACTGCAATTGTTTGGTCAATTTATAACAGGAATGCGGTTGCACCGACTCCTTCGTTTTTAAACATTGACAAAGCGTTTAACAATGTCGAACCAGAGGCAATTATAGGCGCACTATCGAACCTTGGATTTGAGATGTCGATTGGCGCATTGGTGAACCAATTGTTTACTAACAGGTTCATCAACTGAAAGCTGAGCAAGGCATCAGTTTGAAGGTTCATCAGTAGGAGTACACCACAAGGATGTGTGATCTCCCATGTTTCTTGGAGCTTAGTAGTGAATGAACTGATTCTAATCCTGCAAGTGGAAGGATGCAAGGTAGTTGCCTATGGAGATGACGTTGTTATTGTTGTCTCAAGGAAACACCTCAATACGGTTAGGGATCTTCTAGAGAAAGCCCTCTTTCAGCTCTCCAAATGGACAAATAAATGTGGTCTGAGGGCCAATCCTCAGAAAACCGGTCCTAGTCGCTCTTCACAAAGAAGTTTAAAATTCTCAACTTTGTTTCACCGAAACTAAAATCCCCTAGTCTATTCTAAATAAACCAGAATTCTTCCCAAAAGACGCTGATTACACCCTTCCCCAGCTCTTTTTCAACAAAAAATTCAAAACCTATATATGTATATACCATCCAGGACTGCCTGGGAGGGTGATATAGAGTCTCATACAGACGAGTTCAAAACGAAAACATGTGTGAGAGGAGGTGTTCTCCCCCAAGATCTAAATTGAAAGACCTCTTTCCGCCTTCATATCTACTGTAGATTTTTTCCAGGCGAAAATTATGGCAAAGAAGGATGTCTTGTTGTGGCTAAGGTACAATGTAATATTCGGAAGGGATATCACCATTTTTACCGATAGTCAAGCCGCGATGAAATCCCTAGATTGGGTCGCCTTGAATTCCAAAACTGCCCTAAATTGCAGCTTATCTTTTAACGATATGGCACAATAGTAAGAGGCATTACGAATTTTGCAGAAGTTCCATGGATGAGGAAGAGGAGGACACTATTCTTCACCTCCAATGCATCTAATAAGAACTCCCAACTATAAGAAGAAGACTATATCTAGGAGAGAGGAGAGGAGAGAGTTCTTCGACGAACTCGGCAAACTCGCTAACATAAACATTAGCCGCATATATCGCTTTATAAAAAGCTCATGTTGGTTCAACGGGTAGATTTAGGACACTAGATCCTATAATATCACAATGGGTCTATTCTAGCCTAAGTGTGAGTGCACTTGATGCAGCTTCCCAATCGAACCTAACCTAAATTAGTCCGAGGTAGCTTGCACCAACTATATAGTTCAAACTAGTGCTCTTAAGCTATAGAAGTGGTATGGTATTGTTGGAACATCATGTTTGTTTCTGAATAATTGCATGTATTTGACTAACTCTGTGGAAGTGAATTATAAAACATCATGAAGTGTCTATGAGTATCTACTTGTCACTGAGATAGCAATATCGTCCTATGCGGAGCACTCTAGATCCTGTGTTTCAAGCGTAAGGAGAAGTTCAATTGAAACTAGTTTCTATAGCAATGGAGACAGTACACCTCCCTGTAGTGTGCCCCGATGAGTTTTATTTCTAGTAGAGTCGTAGCCAAAGGTGGCACTTATTTTATTCTTTAGGAGAAAGGAGGATAGGATTATAGGCCTTGATTCTTCGGGAAGTGTATGAGAGAGTTTTTTTTACCTTAACCCATGCTATAGGTATGATTCCAAGTTCAAGGCAGTCCTTCAAAATACTTTCTGGAAAATTGTGTACGATTCTATAGAACTTTTGAAGTTCCACAAAAAATATTACATCTGCTCCTGGGGACTTATATGCAGATTTTCCATACTAATTTCTATTCGCATAAAATGTCAGAATGATCGCTGAAAGGATCATATTGTCTGTAGTCCTAGATGGAAACTTGTCCTTTTTTTTGTATAAAAGGCTACGGAATATTATAAAACCTCAGTATTCTTTTAATAGTTCAAATATAAAAATACAAAAACATTATCTTCAGTATGTTGTTTTTTTAAACTCATCCGGTGCAGTATGTAATTCCTTTTCGAATTCTTATCCAGCAGCTTTTGTTGTTGTAGTTGTTGTTGTACATAGTGGTGAACTCATAGCACACAATTTAGATTGAACTCGCAGACTGTAAACTCTTCTTAGGAACCATTGTGCTTCTGATTGCTGGAAAAGCAAACAAAATCCAATAAAGCAAAGTAGTAAAATTTTTGAAAACAACATTTTGAAACTCAAAGACTTGACTTGATAGGTTTCAACTGATTTTACCTGATCTGGGTTGAGCTTTTTATACAAGAAAAATTCTAAGAAATAAGCAAATGGAAATTAAACAAAAATATTTACTTAAATACCTAAAACAATATCCAGATCAGGTGACAAAAATTAGACTTTATTTGCTTTACAAACAGTTGTAGCTTACATCGCTACAATCGGTTTTTTCAGGCCATTTGAGTAAACCGGAAAATATGGCAAGCCCTTCCTACTAGGTAATGCGTCAGAAAATTGTAAAAGAATAAATTCAAATTTCTTGTTTCGAAGTCTGAAAATAGTTTTTATCGGATTCAATCGAATCTATAAATAGTATGCATGCTTAGTATCTTTCATCCATCCGGATGGTAGCGGTCTTGGAAGACAGAAGTGAGAACTTTTATTGCCAACACTCGCACGTGTTAATTTCAGAAAAAAAAAAAAACAAATGTATTGCATAAGGAAGGTGTTACTTATATTGCACTACAGTCCGGGGCGGACCTGGTGTTAGTCTCAACAAATTTACAAGGAATTTAACCGACCGTATAAGCTTGAACGCCTCACGTATGTATTTGGGCATCACTAGGTGTGATGAGATAAACTCTTGTGGCACAATGTACCCCTTTACTTACTTACTTAGGTGGCGCTACAGTTCGGGGTGAACCTGGGCCTCAACTAACAAGCCTCTCCAGTTAGCTCGGTCCTTAGCTAACTGCCTCCAGTTGCGCACTCCAAGCTTGTTCAGGTCCCCTTCAACTTGTGCGCGCCACCTAAGGCGAGGTCTTCCTCTGCTGCGTTGTCCCTCCGGGTGTGATTCGAAGACTCTTCGAGCCGGAGCACTGGTGTCCATTCGCTCTACATGTCCTAGCCATCTCAAACGACTAATGCGCAGTTTTTTGACTAGGTCGATGTCGCTGTACAGCTCGTATAGTTCGTCGTTGAATCTTCTCCTCCAAAGCCCGTCAACGCAAACGGGACCGAATATTTTGCGAAGAATTTTTCTCTCGAAACGACCGAGGATATCTTCATCCGCTTTTGATAAAGTCCAAGGTTCAGCGCCATAAAGCAGGACTGGGATGATCAAGGTCTTATATAGAGTCTCCTTAGTTGTTCGGGATAGGGCCTTACTACTCAATTGCCTCCTCAGCCCAAAGAAACAGCGATTGGCAAGAGTTATTCTTCGTTTTACTTCTGCCGAGGTGTTGTTGTCAGAATTGATAGCAGAGCCGAGGTAGACAAAGTCCCTTACTACCTCAAAGTTATAGCTGTCGATTGTGACGTTCTGTCCAATTCGTCGATGTTGCATATCCCTTTTGGTTGACAGCATATACTTGGTTTTGCCCTCGTTTACCGCTAAACCCATTTTGGCGGCTTCTGTTTCAAATGTTCTTCCAATAATGTCGATATCGTCGGCGTACGCTAGTAGTTGCACAGACTTTTGAAAGATTGTGCCTCCGGTGTTGGCTTGTAGGTTTCGCACAATTCTTTCAAGAACGATGTTAAAAAAATCACATGACAGCGCGTCACCTTGTCTAAATCCTTTTTTGACATCAAAGGTCTCGGTGAAATCGTTACCGACCTTGATGGAGCAGCGAGAATTCTCCAACGTCATCCTGCACAGGCGAACGAGTTTGGCAGGGATGCCAAAACTAGACATGGCTCTGTATAGCTCGTCTCTATAGATGCTGTCATATGCGGCCTTAAAATCGATGAAGAGATGGTGGGTATCGATTTGGACGTCTTAAGTTTTTTCCAGGATCTGCCGAAGTGTGAAAATTTGATCGATTGTGGACTTTCCTGGTCTGAAACCACATGATAGGGTCCAATCAGGTTGTTGACGAAGGGTTTCAGACGTTCACACAATGTGGTAGATAGGATCTTGTACGCGATGTTGAGGAGACTGATACCTCTGTAATTGGCGCAATTGAGGGGATCTCCTTTCTTGTGGATCGGGCAAACAGTGCTGAGATTCCATTCATCAGGCATACACTCATCTGACCAAATTTTAGAAATGAGTTGGTGTATGCTCTCTACCAGGTCATTTCCAGCTGCTTTGAATAGCTCGGCTGGTAAGCCGTCAGGTCCAGCAGCCTTGTTGGACTTAAGTTTGGATATTGCTATCCTTACTTCGTTTTGGTCAGGTGGACGGAAGTTTTGGCTATCATCGTCTATGTTGAATGGTTCATTCTGCCTGACAGCGGGATGTTGGTCTTCGTCGCCGTTATACTCTCAGCACCGACTGTGACTCTACTACGAGGTTTCCTTCTTCATCTCTACAGGCTTCTGTACGGGTCTTGTTGGCCTGACACGTTCTTTTTACCTGTTGATAAAACTTCCGTACATTATTCCTGGAGTATAATCTCTCAATATCTTCGATCGCGCGCTTCTCGTGCTCTTTTTCTTCTTTCGGAGAAGCCGATGTTCTTCCCGTCTCTTCTGCTCGTAGAGCTCACGAGCAGCTCTCGTCCTTTTTTGCAACGCCGCTTTGTATGCTTGCTGTTTAGCTGCATGTGCTTGCCGGCACTCATCGTCAAACCAGGGGTTTCTAGGTGATGGTCGGGTGAAACCCAGCACATCAGTTGCGGCACTTCTGATGGCTTGTTGGCAGCGTTGCCACTGGTCTTCGCCGCTTGATGCTGGCGGCATAGGAGTAGTTGAGAGGTTTCGGGATACGCGTTCGGTGAAGGTTCTGGCGATCTCTTTCGATTGCAGCTTTTCGACGTCAAATCTTCTCACAGTAGTTCTTCTTAGTTGTGGCGTTTGGGATATCCGCATTCGTACCTTGGCTGCAACAAGGAAATGATCCGAGTCCATGTTGGCTGCTCGGAAGGTTCGGACATCCAGAATACTGGAGGCATGCCTTGCGTCGATCGCAATGTGGTCAATTTGATTGACCGTTTGATGATCAGGAGATCGCCATGTCCCCTTGTGGATATTGAGATGAGGAAACCGTGTGCTTGCTATACTGACATTTCGCCCCGCCGCAAAGTCAATAAGCCTAAGTCCGTTGCCAGACGTGTCGTGTAGGCTGTGCTTTCCAATCGTCCTACCAAAGATGTCCTCCTTTCCTATCTTGGCGTTAAAATCGCCTAGGACGATTTTAACGTCATACTTAGGACATTGCTCATATGTTTTGTCGAGGAGCTCGTAGAAACTTTCTTTGGTGGCGTCATCCTTGTCCTCTGTGGGGGCATGAGCGCATATTAGGCTTATGTTCGCGAATTTAGCCTTGATGCGGATTGTCATAAGACGCTCGCTCACGTGTCGAAAGCTCAAGACTTCTTGCCTAAGTCTGCCGCGTATGACGAACCCACATCCAAATAAGCGCTGTTTCTGTTCCCTATAGCAATCACCGTAGTATACGTCACAGTTTTTCATCCTCTTTTTGCCCGGGCCATCCCATCGCACTTCCTGGATGGCGGTGATATCTGCATTGTAGCAGTCTAGGGCCTCTGCTAATTGTTCGGCTGCACGCGGCCTGTTAAGGGTCCGAACATTCCACGTGCAGATCCGAAGATCGTTGTCCTTATTTCGTTTGCTGGGGTCGTCAACAGTGGGATCATCCTTATCCGAGGCTTGTCGTAGTGTCGTAACTACTGGTTTTTTACGTGGTAGGGAAGTTACCCCGACGCACAACCCCCAACCTGGAGGACCAGTTCCTTTTTTTACCCCTAGGACAAGGGGCCGGATATTCCGGAGTCAGTACCCCGCTTCGGGGATGTGAGCGCTGCCGTTGGCCCATTAAGGGTTCATCCGCCACCAACTCTATTCCAACACCCTGACTCAGTATTGAAAATCCCTATAGACCTGGAATTCGAATATGTCGAAGCAGCTCATATAGGGATAACACTAATAGTTCGACCTAACTGGAACTGGTTGACGCCACCGTTGATTCCATCTAGGGAATTCGTCCGCCGCCGCCTGAAGCAAGAGAAGGTGCCTTAGTGAGAAGACACTCCTCCCCCCTCTCTCGTTCGCTGCCACCAACAACCTTCCAAAGGGGTTGGTTACCCAATCTCCAGTTGAGGTACTAGGCACCCAGCAGCCACCATCGGGGAGGTGTAGAGTAGGAGTTGATAGTGAGAGGCTAAAGCGAGAACGCTTGTGTTCCCATATGTTCCGCATCACTACCCTTTGACCGCTATGTACCCCTTTATTGTAAGTAAATCCAGAAAGGCCTCCTCCTACTTAAGTGTAGTGCTTGACCCGCGGTTTAATATCAACGAAGGGTCCACATAAAGAAGGGTAGAAGGTGTTTTCAGCAGTATACCAGGGAATTGGGATGGGGAACTCGACACCATGTGCTCGAACCGCTCTAAACAGTGCCCGGTAGATTAGCTTTAAGTCAGGTGGCACTGTATATTTTGAAGCCGGCGTCTACTAAGAATCCTCAGATCCAACAATAGGTACCCTTGCGTAGACTGACTAAGTACTGCAAATCTTTCAGGTAGAGATCTTTGTAATCGTTACAAGGGTAAGACCTTATACACAAGTACATCTGATTGGATGGACAAGCTATTATCGGAATCTGTCTCTTTGGAATGTATGACAAAAATCGCTGTGAAGGCTATCGTTAAACCGACCCGTCTATAACGATAAACACGAACATACTCAGAATAACAAAAGAGCTGACTTTATTGCCAGAAAAGACTCAGGTGCCGCCTTAATTGCTGTTACTTCTCCAGCACTGTACATATTGGCATGAATTTATAATATGTCGAGGTTCAAAGGTTAATAGACAGATTTAAAGTGGGCAGGAATAATACGGGCATCGTTATTAGCTTTATCTCTCAAAATTAATAATGTCATCATTGCCAGTCTTCTTCTCTTTGCCAAGAATACGGGTAGGCTTAGAGATCTCGACTGCGTGCACAAAGTCTGACAAGCATTAATCAGTCGCTTATTCTAAAGAATATAAACTATTAGGTCCACGTGTAAAGCTCAAAGGCATATTTCGTTCCATGGCTCACATATGCACCCCAATCATGGAGAGAAGCTAACGTCATTTTTTTTCCCAAGTCGGAAAAGCCCAGCCCAGTGTAACATCTTTTCTGCTCAAAACCCTAACATCTACATTCGCTCCAAACTAACCCCAACGGACGTCTCACCTGCCCAACATGCCTTGAATATGAAGGGCTAATGACTAGAGGCAGCGCTATACGAAGTGGTTACAATCACCGAGAAATCGCTCCATAAAAAAATAAAGTGCACGACTGGGTCGTACGTACTTGCACCTTAATGGTATAAGTTTATATGATGTTAAGGTGAATTGTAGAGATTTTCAAAGCCTATGACATAGTTCAACAATTTTTTTTGTAAAAATTTTGAAAAGTAAAATTTTTCGAAAGTTTCAAAACTTGGTACGTTATGTCTTTGCATTTGTCATACCCACCTCAAATATTGATTTTAAGCCCAATTGCTGAAGAAATGGCCGATATACACCCAATTCGTAAAATTACCGCTATACGCATTTTTCGCGCAAAACGTGGTATGCCACCTACTAGCATATGCCCAAACTAACTCACATATGAAATTTTATCAAAATCGTTAGAGCCGTTTTCGAGAAAATCTATTTTTAGTGAAGTACCCTTAATTTTGAGGTTAGAACGAAAATTCCAATTTTTCCTCTAGGGATCATCCCACAGACCCCAGATATGAAGTTTGAAGCAAATCCGTCCACCCGTTTAGGCTCCAGTCGAATATACAGACAGACAGACAAACAGACAGACGGAATTGGCGGACCCACTTTTTTGGACTTCTCCATCATAGTAATGTCAAGTTTGATTAAAATCTCAAGTTCGAAATTTTTCACGAAACCAATACTTGCCCTATACATATGTAGGTATAGGTGCAAGTAAAAATTCCATAAGCAGTATTCCTGAACATTGAAGGGACCTTTAATAATGTAAACTTGAAATCAGGCAGAATAGCACTAGATCAGATCCACGTAAATCTTATTCTATCAGATTGGATAGAATGTAGTCTCAAAACACGAAACATTAAATCACGTGGAACACCCCAAGCACTACGTGGAACACCCCAAGAAGGAGTCTTATCACCTCGATTGTTTTTAATGCACGCAGCAGAATTTTCTGTAAAAAATGGGGGCTTAAACCAGCCACCATACTTTGGATATACACCGCCATCGTTAGACATACCCTGCTGTCTAACGATAGCCTGCTGCCGCTGAGGCCACAGCAGGGGGGTGTTCACCCCACAAGGATCCAACGCCTTGCGTGTTTGGGTATCACTAACGAAATTAGGACAACACCCACCGCTACCCTTGAAAACATGCTCGGGCTTTGCTAATTTTATCTCTCCACCAAAGAAGTAGTGGCAAAAAGCCCTGCTACGCCACCGACAAACCTGGATGTGGAAAAGCAATCAAATCGGATACAGCACCATCAAGTGTTCAAACGTCAACACGCATTCTGACTACCTTACTACCCACACACACTTCAGCCTTAACCTCGACTACAAATTTCCCTATAGAGAGAGCTAGACAAATTGTGAGGTCATTAACCCCGCCTGCATATCCATCTTCACTGTTGGGTAGAAAATGGATGAACGTACGGGTTCAGGAATATTCTCAGAGGCACCATTAATTGCCTGGTCTATAAAAGTTCCCAACCACACAAGTGTGTTCCAAGTGGAAATATATGGAATAACCAAGGCTTGTCGGGACCTATCCAGGGACATCTACATACATGGACAGCTAAGCATCCATCAAAGCCATCACTTCCATCACAACCAAGTCAAAACTAGTCAAGGGATGCAAAGATGAACTCAAACCCCTTAGCTCGAGGCACAACACCATCATCTGCTGGATTCCGAGCCATATGGGCTTCCGAGGTAATGATATGGGCAACAAGCTAACGATGAAAGGACCAGAATCAAATGTCAAAATATAATGTCCATCAGTCTTCTCATGTCCAAAATCACTTCGGACTTTCACAACATCGCCAACGTAAGGTGGAGAGTACACTCACCTCATACCGCGTCTCTAAAAACACTTTGGGCCCAATATGAAAAAAGAAGGACTGTAGAACTTCTATCGCTAAATAGACCACAGCTAAGCTGAGCGAACCGTCTAGGAAGCTGTTGAATGAGTTGAAGCATGTTGAAACAGATTACAGAGACGACGTACGCGCGCACGTTGTTGACGCTTTTAACAATAGATTGATAAATTTTATAAACAAATTTCTGGCGTAATAGGGCATTGTAGAATCCAAGATCTAAGTCTTGAGACGATTGGAAGGAACCTATGCACATATACATAAGTGCATTCCGTATTCGAAAGACTAATTTTTCCCAGAGGGTCGTAACAGTTGCTGCCGGAAATAGTCCGTTGATCATTAATTACTCTTAAGTGTGTCAAACTTAAACTATCAGTTTCAACTAATTGGTACTAGAGAATTCTAATTATTACAACGAACATCATAACTCACTTCGCAAACGACTTGATATCTTGGTCACGTCTTGAACGTTAAAATAAATTTGTTTATCAGTAGATCAAATACAGCACAAAAAAATAAACTCATCTCTGGTGTCCACTACCAGGCACGTCCAATCACCTGCTTAGTCACTATTCAGCTGGAGAAGCGAATCCCTTTGACACACGACAAACGTTTTTTTTTTATTTACGTTAGTACAGTACAATAGATACACATTTAAACTATAAGTAGGCAACACAATTACTATTTTCATCAAAAGTGAGATGTGATCTGTATAATTCGCGCCATTATCGCTTAAACATACGACGACGAAGTCAACAATCCAAGGAATAAAAAAAAATTCATCTTGTACTAAAAAAAAGTTCCATCCAGATAAAAGATACTTCCAACGGCAGAAACTACTGGGTTTTGTATAAAACAGAAGATCATGGAAATCAGAGAACAATTCTTTCGTTCATAGTCCTAGTCTCCACTTCAGACGTTCCAACGAACGCACAACATATAAAAATCCGATACGATGAGGTGCACTTTGGTCATACTAGTCATAGTGGGGTTGCTGATCAGCTTTTCAGAAGCTTTTTATTTCCCATACAGTCGTGGTGGTTATAGTGGCTATAGTGGCGGTGGCGGTAGACAACGTACTGGCAGAACGTATACGAACATCGCAAGTATTATTAACGGCGATCCATATGTATCGCCTGGATCGCGTCCTTTTCCGGGCCAACCTTTCTGGCCTTATGGATAGCTATACGTTATGTGTGGAGAGAGCTTATTATCCAAACGTGTAACCAGTATTATTACAAAAGTGTTAGAAATAAAATGAAAACATACATTTTTAAGAACCTACAACCAAAACTTGTTGATTTTAGATTATGTCTTAGTGCGTGAAAGGAAAAAGGATATGCAAATCTAAACGCACGCTCTGGTAACCACTGGCTCCGCAGAAAATTTGAGTTATAGCCTCATCTCTGGGATGGAGTGTGACGGTAATTTCTATAAATTATGTGAACGATCGTGAGTGGATTTGCACGTTTAAATCATTATCACCTGCCCATAGAAGAAGGAGGGGTATTCATTTAGATCGATTTGATGAAAACATTGTCGACGTGAAGTGATTTAATGTGGTCAACTGTTGGTGTACGGCTTAACGAACTTATTGATATTGGACAGGGCATTTGTTATTATTTGTGCATTTGGTGTCTAATGAACTTCCATTGATTAACCATCAAGTACATGAGGGTATGTGATTTTAGTAATATCTGAAAGATGTGCCTTTTTTGTTTATGGATTTACTGAAACACCGTGTCTTATTACTGTACCAGAATGACGAATTGTTTTATGTCTAAGTTGTAAGCAGCTAACTGGAAGGAGAATGAAGGTAAGTCTGCCTGTTGATCGAGAGTTTTTTTCGACATCAAGAGTAGCCAACCTGTTACGGAAGGGCACTCTTGTGAGAGTTTGACTGGTCATTTCACTCCTTTCAGGTCACTGTTTCAGGGACTGACATCTCAAAAAGGAAGGCTCCCTGTTCTTTTTAAGGGAAATCATCTCACTACGGAAAGGCTCCCAATTCATACAAGGCGGAGGAGCCAACTCGCTACGGAAAGGCTCCCAATTCTTACAAGGCAGAGGAGCCAAATCGAATTGGGAGGGCCCACAACCAATTCTTATGCCAAATTTAATCCGGCTTCCAAGAGACCCAGGTTACAAGAGGATCCTTCTAAAACTCCAAAGAAGGCAAAAAAACATCCCGATTTCTAGGCCCTTCAATGAGGTTACGAAAGATCATCTATCTGATCTTTGGTCTCATTGACCAAGGCGGAGACGAATGACAGATCATTTCGAAGTAGGCATCCACTCCCACATTAGGGCCGCCGATCTTTAAAGATGACGGTTAGCATTACATTGGTACCAAATTATTAATTTACAGCGACGAGAATTCAGCTGATTACATCAAGTCAGCAATTTCGAAATTCGGTGCTGTTTGGTCTGCCAAACTCAAGGCTCTACATAAAGCCGAAATTCCAACTCGGCCGACGGCTAGAGTCTGGATACCTCTTGGTTATAGTGACCCCAAGAACATTTTCCGGCTTGTAGGGATCCAAAATTCTGACCTTTCGATTAAAAAAAATACATACAATTGGAATGTTATTAACGTTGAGGAACCAAATAAGGCCGGGCTTCCTGAGAAGCAAATCAGTGGTGCCCAGTCCACTGTTTCGGAGGGTTGCAATGCCATGTAATGTAATACTCGTAGAGTCGTCCCAACTAGCACTAATTCTCCGGTTGATAAAGATTAATCTGCAGCATTCAAAAGAAAACTCTACTAATTTGTTGCCCCGCCTACATGAAGGTGGAACCATGGATCCTAAGGGACTCCAGTATAGCGGAATTAAGGGTAAAGAATTACACTATTCGCTAATGAACTAGGTAAACATAGGGCCAAGAACAATCTCATCTATTTCTTCTATCCCAATTCATTGATCCTGACTTGGTTTGCGTTAGTTCGGAATGCGGCAAGGAGAAGCCAGTCTGTATCAGTTCTGCGTATATGCCATATGATGAAACGGGGACTCGACCTGCAGGTAATATACGTAGAGTGAGTCAGGCCGAGAAGGAAAACCATCCTCTCGTTATAGGTAGTGACGCTAACGCTCATCATGTTGCATGGGGTAGCAACGAAACTAATGTCCGCGGTGAGTTTCTATTTGATTACATATTGGAAACTAACCTTGTTATTTGTAATAAGGGATCTGATAAATAGTGTGCAGCGTTATTATTTTCTGCATAGATAGTCATGCTGCGAAGCAATTCCAAAGTGGACGGCCTAGCTATTGCCCCTGGCAATAGGGGGAACCGTTAACACCAATTTAAACAATAAAATTCCACTTAGATACCGCAGCCATAAAAATGGCAAAAAGTTGGTTATCAGTACATGTCTTTCTTCTAAACAAATCTGGCCAGAGCTGGATTATAGGAAAACCTGTAGACTTATTTCCGTCAATAGTATAAATCTGCGAAAGATAGTTGGCGCCCTCACAGGGTACTGTTTGGTGTGTAGTTATGACAGAAGGCTTGGAAGCTGTAGAAACAAGGAAGTGGAGTATACTATGATACAACTTTTGTGAAGAAAAAGCGACTACTTCTTCGAAGACCTTAACGATCTACCTAAACTTGGGTTAAGCCATATAAAAAGCTTTGTCACGGGTCAAAACGATTCAGACAAGGCGACGCGCTGTCATGCAATTTCTATAAGTTCTTGAAAGAGTGCAGAGCTCTCATGCCAATATCAGAGGCACAATCTTTCAAAAGATCGTGCAACTGCTCGCATATGCCGATGATTTGGACATAATCGGACGAACAAAGCGCGGTATTAGAAATGTCAAAACAAAGCATATGCTAGTAACAAAAAATCACTAACGACACCAAAGTCTCGGACAGAACTTCACCCTCGACAAATATAACTTTCGGGTAATTAAGGACTCTGTTTACGAGGATTAACTTTTGCAATCGCTGCTTTATTGGGCTAAGAAGGCAATTGTGTAGCAAAGTTTATGAAGTTTGAAGCAGATTCGTCCAGCCGTTTATGCTGCAGTCGACAGATCTACAGACCGACAAACAGAATTGGCGGACTCACTTTTTGGACTTCTCCTATGTCAAGTTTGATTAAAATTTCAAATTCGAAATTTTTCACGAAACCAATACTTGCCCTATTATTTACTTCAGGTGAGTTTTGGTCCCATCTGCATAGACGGAGAGAAGAAGACGGAGAGTGTATGACCTATTTATATAGCGATATCGACCAGAAGAGTTCGAATACAACGACTGGATCATGCAGAGTGGATGCACAGTAATTCTCCGGCCCAGAAAGTCTTCGAAACCACTCCAAAGGGACGACGTAGTAGAGGAAGACCTTGCCTAAGGTCGCGCGTTCAAGTGAAAAGGGATCTCAGCTAGCTTGGTGTGCGAAACTGGAGGGCTTCTTGGTTGAGGCTTAGGTCCACCCCAGACTGAAGCGCTACCTAAAAAAGGAATTGAGCTATGTACATATATGCATCTGTAATCCAAGCAGAATGACATGAACATGAACAAAATCGACTGATGTCCATATATTTATGTACAAAGCACAGATTACACTGGGGTTTGGGCATTATTTTTCTTAGGCCAAAATATTTCTTATATCTATTAGGCCTAATGTGCACTTTTTATGCTTTTGAAAATAAAACACTTTAAATACTTCATTGGATCTTTAATAAAAATACAAATATGTGAAACAAAAACATTATCTAAAGCATGGCAGTAAAAAAATTATTTATTTGTTAAATGCATGCTTCTCTCGATTTATCCTGCTGCAACTGTTGTTGTTGTAGTAGTAGTACAAAGTGGTGAACTCATACCACACAATCTACTTTGAACACGTAGGCTGTTAACTCTTCTCATGAAGAATTGAGCTTCTGATTGTTGGAAAACCAACATGATCGCGATAAGACAAATCATTAAAATTTTTGAAGGCGACATTTTAAGTATAATCAACTTGGGTTAACGATTTACAACTGACTTTACCTAAGCTGGGTTTGCCTTTTTATACAAAAGAAAAATTATTTTGTACGTACATATGTGTATGCATAAATATTACAAAAGAAATTATCCAGGTCAGCGGGAAAAATTGGGACAAATACCACATGTAATGTTTAAGTAGTACAGAAGGCAGGTATTACAAAAACTCAAAACGTTTACAAATATTTGAGTAAACTAGAACATTCTATTACCAAATGTAAGCACTTATGAATTATGAAACCATGGCTGAAAGAAGCAGAATGGTGGTAATACATTCAAGTTTGAACAATTTTTTTAAAACAGTTTTTTACAAACCGGCTTTAGGTAAAGTATCTATAACTTCTGCCACAGACTGTTACCACATGTACGAAGTTTTGAACAATTTTGTAAGGTAATTTGTAATAGCAGTGCATATTAACATTGTCAAAATTATAGCGAAATACATACATATAATATGTATACTATCAAAAATGCAACATTTTTACGAAAAGTGGTGATATTTTTATGTTAATCTAAAGTACAAGATTAGTAACGAAATAGCCCACAAATAGGCATATACCCTAAAATCTTTATCCAAAATACGGTCCAAAGTATTTGCAGATAGACCCAATTCCTGATCGTCTTGAAGTAAATACAACTGGGTTTTCAGTCACACCCTCAACTAGGCAATATTTTCAGCAAATTTTGCCGGACAAACACGATTTGGAGTATTCATATCACTAACTTCTCCAAGACGTTCTACTTTATTGATTAATATTCGCTATAGCTATGCGAGAAGGCGCTTGATGATGACCAAAAGTAATACGAACTTTACGAAACGTTTCTGCGATAATTTCCCCAGTTTGGAAGTCACTATTTCAGGATATTCTACGAGTCTGTATCGATTCATAGTTAGTAACAATCTAGATGCGAAAACTTAAGAACTGCCGATGGGTTTCCTTATTGCCTCAACAAAAATATAAGTACAAATTTTTGACGCGACAGGTCCATGGGATCCAGGGCCTAGCTTCTCACAACCATTCGTGTTGTGCGTGTTATATTGTTTACACGAATGAAACGGACCTACTATTTAATGCCGGATCCAAAGGGTAATTATTTATTTCAAAAGCTTTTTCATGACAGTTTTACTCTGAGATATTTATCAGACGCTGATGAGAAGTGGGACCGTGAAAGAAATTTTAGGTGCTGTTTGGGTATTGAATCTGGAACACCTCGCTTCGTAGTCCAATGCACTAATCACCTCAAAACCACTTTATAAAATAAATTATCTGTTGTTCCAACAGGCTGTATTATAGATAGACTACAAGAAGAGCTAAATCTTAAACATGTCACATATGATCCGAAACAGTAAATCCTTTAATCATTAAATCCTTTCTTTTAGGACCCTGAGTCTTATTAATTGTTATCACGAAACAGACCTTCAATAGAAACTGAATGCGTTTAAAACGAAAACGGTAGTCAGATGGAATAAGATGGATCCGAGGTATAAACAGAGCAAAAACATAGTTTAGTTAGGGCTGCATAAATGAATAGACCTATTGTAGCTTTTCCGTATGCTTATCCTTTGAAAACTGAGGTTGCTGTCTTCACGAGAAGGAGGATAAAAGGCTTCACTTTACAGATCTTGGATGAAGCGCTATATATCTGGAGTAATCCTAGATATGTACCTTACTTGAGCAAAGCATGTCAAGTTGAAGACATTCAACGCGCTCTCAGTTATCTGGCAGTGTAAGGGTGCTTCTGGCAAGATATAGTCGCATATAGTCGAAAAAGGTAATCTGGAACTAGGCGGCTATAATAAGACCTTTTCTAGCGTGTTTTCGAGAGGGCTTTCGCGCTGTTCTGCACGAAACTTCAAAGAACGGCCTGTCTCAGCTGCACGGGAGCTTTCCCGATAACGCCTGGCTCTGCTCTAGATGCTCTGCTCGATCTATTTCCTCTTGAAGCTTTCATAATGGGCTGTACTATTAAAGCAACCTACCGTCTTAGGCGGGGTGGCTTTTGGTATCATCCGCACTGGAGTTTCGATGACCTTGCGCGACCATATCCTACAACCCTAGTTCCATGAATATGGCGTTTGATTCAATGACACCGGAACTTCGGGTGCTGTGCAAATTAAGAGTCAACTTAACTTGTGTTTGAGGACTGGCTTCGGCCAGAGCCTGAGCCTAGACGTAGTCGAATTTTCACGGATGGCTCCGCAACTAATCAAAAAACCGACAACACTAAACTTTACTACTCATTAGGCAGCTATTAATATGCCGATTGACACTACTCACAGAGAGGTTCTAAGCTTAGGGCGAAGAACACTGAAATGGGTGGTAGCGTTATCTACAGGTTACTGGAATTTCGGGTATCACCTAAAGTAGATGGGTCTTCTGGAGGACGACACCTATGAACTATGCCTGGAGGAAGTCGGGACGGCAGCACATATTTTGTGTCAATGTCCGGCGTTAGCTTACAGAAGAAGGAAGGTCCTGGGGAGCCACTGGCCAGAACTAAACGGACTAAACGTATAGTTCTGATCTTTTCTAAGATATCAACGGCATTCTTGCTGAAAAGACTGTGGACAACGTATTAAGGTTCTTACGGGTCACTTTCGTTTTGCCAAGCATCTTAGTGTGCTAGGCTTAAAAGGAACCACTATCTACGATGCTTGTAGAGAGCACGACGATACTTTGGATGATTTCCTTTGTTATTGTGCTGCCTTTGCTCGGATCAGGTGGCAGATCTTCGGTGCTGATATGGTCAGCGATGATACTCTATGTTACTCAACACTAAAGTGTTATCTCGGCTTTCTCCGAAAGTCGAAGAAATTTCAGTAAAATGGGTAATATAATGGACCTCGCTGTAGAGAAGCTGTTTCAATGAAGTCTTCGATTTTGAGTTGTTTAAAAAAGGTCATTATGGCTGTCATAACGTTGTTTTCTGAAAAGTACACTTTTGGTGGTAGTTTACACGTTAGGACGTAGTTGAAGAATCTTCTAAGATCAGATAGATTTAAACCAAGCCACTGGCACAGCTGAATTTAAACCTGGACCACAGGGCTGGTGTGACCATTTTACTAAATGTTTTGAATTATGTACTAATAGATGTTGACTGACTTTTTTTTGCCTGAAATTGATGCTATAGACGTGGACGACATTTATTTTCAGCAAGACGACGGCACCACATTCCGCACAGCTGGTGAGGCAATGGTTGTATTGCGTGACAAATTTTCTGGACTTGTGAGACTCGCCGATTATTGCGTTCAACTATGAGGCTAGGGGTTCGCGGTTTAATCCCCAGACAAAATTTTAAAATTTCTTTCACAGCCTCACCTTTTGCGAGCATTTGACAAACATCCGAGAGTATAACTGCATTGAAAAGCTTCTCTAATCGCCCTTCGGAAATGGCATTAAACAGCAGGTTCCTTCCATTCGTGTAAAGAATCCTAATCCTAGATATATTTTTTTGCAGTGGAAATGGAACCTTTGATGTTATTCGTATCTCGCACATGGTTTGGTGGCTGTACTTTCCTGTTCCCCGGGCGAACCTGCAAAGTTCGGATCACAGCAAACACACTATCCACTATTTTATTGCTACCTATTTTCACTTTGTTTAATGCGAGCGAACACTTGGAACTTGATTTATATATGGTAAAAGAAAAAAAGATTACGTATACGCCCGAGTACCCGCCAACAGATTTCCTTATGATTGGACTTATTAACATATTGAGTTATTTGCAAAAATATTTGCAGGATATGTGCTCATAATATACTCTCATTGGTAAGACCTTGTCTTATAGGACAAACAAACCTCAACACATTTCTTCCTTCAATGTCATGAAATCTTACAGGTCAATAATATTTCCTCTCAAGGTAAGACAATCGATAAAAATTCCAAATCCAAGTTTCATTATTTTCAATTCAGCAAAAAATGTTCGAATAGTCATCGTTTGAGTTTTTATTTTTATTCGAATAAATGCACCATTAAAGCGACATCCTCTTTAATGGGGTAATTTTAGTTTCAGCAAGCGTAAGTCCTTGCAAAAGTTCCACTTCAACCTAAAGGATACAATATATTTTCCCCCTTTTCGATATTTGCTGGAAATTTCCGTAAAATAAACTTTTGTACCTTTTCCACCTTTTCCAACACAGAATGGTAACTTTCAAATAATGCTTCCCCTTTTTTTTACGACCCTACAAAAGTGTCCCTTCGAACGAACGGAGGGATTAAAGTTATAAAACCAGATTTCAGCATTAATTTCAATTAAGTTCAATAGTATCATCAAAAATCTCTGCAATGCGATACCCGAGGAACAAAAAAAAAAAAAAAAAGAAGAAACCCATCCGTCTACAAAGATCTCCCCATTGTGTTCACACTTGAAAGGTTCCATTGATTATATAACCCGGATTCCCAAAAGTTCTGAAGTGCCAAGAACTTTATGAGGATTATTAGGATTTATAGTCTCTCTTAGTTTGCAATAACCTTGGCAATTTGTTTTGTATCAAATATACAGTGTTTTGTGGGAAATGCATGGCATATAGGTAATAATTTGATCCTATCTTGACAGTTTAGATTTTTGTTGTTTGTAAATAAAATTTTGGTCACCAACCTCTCGTACCTGGATGGTTTCTACAAGATTAAATGGCTCGAATGTGGGTCAGGTAGATATCATTTCTTGAGGGGGTAAGCTTTCTCAGTTTATAGGAGATATACATATGCTGACCAATGCAATCGATTTAAAGTACTTGATCTAAGGTTATGTTTTCTTCTGAGAGAAGGTTTTGGTTGGAATTCGGTATGGGTGGATTCAGCATGGATGGGAGAGCTAAAATAAGTATAATAGTTCTATGAGAAGATAGTTTTACATTTTATTGGAATTTGGGGACCAGTCAAGTCTAGATAATTGGTTCACTCCACGCACTAAGCCACTTAACGTCACTGAATATAATTTGGAATAAAAAAAATAATCTTAGTCGTCAGAAAGACATCGTATAACCCGTGTTATGTTCAGAGCGCGAGTATGGCACCCAGTAGCCATAATACTGGTCTGGACAGACAACACCCGAATGTAAGATATTATGTATGTTGAGAACTTAGCAAATAATTAATAATGTGAATGAACCCACAAGGATTTGTTTCTCAACACAAAAAAAAACAAATATTTGGCGCGACAGGTCCATGGAACCCAGGGGCTAGCGTCTCCCAACCATTGGTGTTGTGCGTGTTATATTATTTACGCGAATGGAAGGGACCTACTGTCCAAAGACGTTTCCGAAGGGCAATTTGAGAAGCTTTTATCATGACAATAATACTCTTCGCCCGTGGGGCCGTGAAAGAAATTTTAAGTTTTGTCTGTAAATTTCGCAAACCTTGCACGGTGTCCACACCCTGATAAATACATTGTAAAGATATTTTGCCTATAGGTTCGTCAGACCACTGTGTCGTATCGACTAATTTCTTGTACCTCAACTACTCAGTTTAGGAAAAAAAAACTCCTAAAAGAATAGTTTGGCAATACGAGAAAAGCAATTGAGACGGCTTGAACTACTTCTTTAGGAGTTTTAATTGGTCGCTATGTTTCCTCAATAGCGAGGTAGATGCCGCCGCCGATATGATCACTAATACCATTTACCTTAACATAAAATTCTGTATTCCTAACCGAATAAAGAGTATCAAGCCAAAGGAAAAGGCGTGGTATGGCTCGAGCTGTAAAGAGGCTCGAGCAGGTTGAGGGAGTTAATTTTTCGGTCTTACAAAGCCGATCCCTCTGAGAAAAATTTGAAAAAAAATTTAAACGAGCCAGATATTACTGCAATGCTCTCATTCGTCATGCTAAGTTCTCCTTTGACCAAAAATTAAGGTAAAAGATCCTACATTGTGCCAAAGGTAGTAAAAATTTTTGATCGTTCGTCAAAAACATAAAAAATCCATCCATCCTATCGCTCGTGTACAATGGCATCCCAGCTGTCAGCTCCTTAGACCAGGCCAATCTGCTTGCAGTCCTTATCGCTGCGAACTCCACACTCCCAGATTGTGCTTTGCCCCACCCTGTACTTGAGCGTATTGCGTTTTCCATTGAACAAATTCACTTTCGGAATCGTATAGTAGCAAGAGTACTTAAAGATTTTAACCTACACAAATCCGCTGGTTCAGATCCATTATTCTAAAGAGGTATTCTTATACGCTGGCAAAACTACTGCGTAAGATTTGTTCATCTATCCTACTCTTCTGGACACTTCCCGAGTCCATATAAACGGTAAATTTTGTTCTCCGTCCAAATACGGACCAATCACGAAAGCTCTTGAATGACCGACAGTATGGTTTTCGTAGCAAAACGTCCACTGGTGAGTTGATGGTATGTAACGTAAAGTGGAACCATTTTCAAAGGCTTTCGACAGAGTTTGGCATCAAGCTCTTTTTTCGACAATGCGTGCATTTGGCGTCGATGACTCCCTTCTTCAATTAGAAATTACCTTTCGGAACATTCTATTCAAGTTGTTTTGGATGGTTTCAAGTCTGCAATCCATCATATAAATGCTGGCGTCAACCAAGGCTCCTTTTTGTCTCCGACTATGTTCCTTATTTTCATAAATGATCTCTTGTCTGCTACTTTCAATCCAATACATTCCTTCGCTGACGACAGTACCCTCAACCTCTCATATTCTTTCCCAAATTCACAGCTTAATTAAATAAGGTATTGATAACAGAGTGAAGACAATACTGTCTTCTGTCGCTCAAGCGTAACCTAAGCCTTTTGCCATTATCAATGAATGGCACTTGCATCGTCGAAACCGAAAAAATTGCCATTCTCGGTAGGTGTGTTAACGATCATCTCCGTTGGAATGACCATCTCTGTTGGAATCCGCCAAGAACGCCGCGGATTCGAATATGTGGTCTAGGATTTCTCAAACGGTGCAAGAGATATTTTAAACCTTCTGATTTGGCTGCAATATATAAGGAATACATCCGCCCCAAGCTCGAATATAATGCTCATGTCTGTTCCGGTGCTTCTAAGACCTCTTTGCACCTACTGGATAGAATTAAAAATTGCGCGTTGAAACTATAGGGAACAGAAGCATAGCGGAGTCTATTGACTCGCTCCAACATCGCAAAAATGTCTCTTGCCTTTCCGTATCCTATCGCGTTTTTCACAAACGGTGGTCCAGCGAAATACCCAGTTGCACTCCGCCCCTCCAATAATTTTCTCCAATACCCGTCACGCTTTGAATGCTCATCAGTATATCCCCAAGTCTATCTTTGGATGTAACGTCAAGTATAGAGGTTCTCTCCTAAAACGTAAAACACGAATGTGAACTGCTCTACCAAGCTCACATTATAATCCACAAATATTTAAAACTAACTAAATACATATATATGTATCTTCTCTTCCTTATTTTCCTAACTCCCGCGCTGTGTCATTAAACGGATAGCAATAAACACTTGAGCGGGCATGAACTACAAGACTCTAAGTAGAATGAACAGTTTAACTTAGACCATGAGAGCTCAAACATTCGTTCACTAGACTAAAACGAACACAGCCTACACAACCAGATGATTTACATGCGTCATGACTTAGTCAAGGTAGTTGTAGATCATGCTAGAAAGAATTTAATTTCAAAAAAAGGAGCTTAAGCCTAGCAAATCCAAGATCAGCATCGTTTGCTCGATTATACAAGTTGAGGGTAGGCAATGGCACAGATAACACTAAACAAATGGACTCAAAAGGCTCATAAGCACTCCGCTACTTGAACCGATAGTTGCGACGTAAATACTACAGGTTACGAGCCCTAATACTGGGTACTAACTTTTGTCCTAAAACAGGTATACGAATGATTTCACGAACAAAGCGAAACAACACGGATAGTCTCAACTGCTTCAATCAAGGGCCTTCAATGGTTGTGATTCAGTAAAGATCAAAACATGCTAGTGACGAACTGTGATATGAATGGTGTACCCTTCGTGACTCGATCTATGTTTTAGGGACTATCTCTGACAAACATGGGCCAATGAAGATATCATTGGAAGTTTCGTTAAGATATTTGTGTCCCCTATTATGTAGGCGCTAGATAGATTGGGTTTAGAATAGGTTATTGTAAAATTTAAGGTAATCTAAGATTATAGTTAGTATAGGGTGTAGGATAGATCCATTTTTTTGGCTGTAGGCATAAATCTTCCGATCTTTTCTTTTGCATTTTTTCTTATCTTTTGAAGTACTTTCGCTGTCTGAGTAGGGATTATTCGCCTCTCGCGAGCGTCTGACAAACATCCGAGAGTATAACTGTCATGCAAAATCTTCTCAAATAACGAATCGCCCTTCGGACCCGGCGGTAAACAGTAGGCCTCTTCCATTTGTGTAAAGAATATAACACGCACAACACGAATGGTTGTGAGAAGCTAGGTCCTGGGTCCCATGGACCTGTTGCGACAAATATTTGTATTTTTTTTTTGTTCTAACTGTAAAATAGTTTCAGTGACTTTATCTACTCTATCCCTATGTTGATTACATGAGCAGTAATTCGAAAAGAATCTCAATCTTCACAGACTAGTTACAAACTAATAATGGAGTAGGCTCTGGTATCAAGTCGTCTGAAACCAAAATGCTGTGCTTGATAAGACTTCCAAACCATGAAAGGGGATGTCTTAGTAAACGGAGAAGCGGTATTAGAATTATTCACGAAACTACACACTAAGCTTAAAAGAACTAAAACTTTTCATAGGGATTATTACCGGTCACAATCTCGTGGCGATCCACCTCAGAAGAATGCGACAAGGCACAGATGAACTCTATAGAGTCTGTGGCGATACAGACGCAGAAGAAGACACAGCTAACTTTCCATTCGAATACCCTAGCCTATGCAAAACCAGAAAATCGGCGATCTGTGAGGAAATCCAGCATTTCAGAGAGGCTATGATGGGTTTCTCCACAACAGATTTACACAATCTATCCATTGGAGATCCGAGTGTTAATTGTGTATGCTATCTAACAGCTCAGCAGAAATCAATTTCTAATTCTTTTGGGCAATAAGAAAATGCAACTGTGCAGTAAGGCGTTATTCGGAGCAACTTAGGAGACTCTAAATATGTATATTAGACCAAAGATGTCCTCGTCTTGCCCAAAAAATCAATTGCAAATGCCCTACTCTATGGTGCAATAAAAAAATCGCCAACCCTGAGAGCTTTTCTGAAGAATGAAACGCGATGGAAAAAGGCTGTCTAGTTTGACGAGGTTTTAAAGTACCTACCAAGAAATTGAAGAATGAAATTAAAATCTAGGACTTCTCTACATTGGTTCTACTTTGTATACTGATTGCAGGAACCGAACATATAACAGCTTTACCATTAGCGAGCTGAATTGTATGTCAAATTCATGGAGTATTGGCTTTTTTTTAACTACCTAATGTAAGTCACCTACCAAGTATGATTTCAGTCAGTGGACTTGATCTCTCAGTAAACCTTGCCTAGTTTTCGAGGTTCCCCTTAATTTGTTTGTGAAAAGAGTGTAATACCCTTCTCTGTCACAAAATTAGATAAGAATACTTTAATTTCCAAGATGCGGCTTTACAAAAGCTTGAAGCTTCTTGAGATAATAGCGGTCACTTTAGATGTGCTGGATTTACATAAAAGAATTGATGATTCCATACTATAGGAAAACTGGGGACCTGGTTAAAAGAGCAAGACGTCGTGAACAATACGCGAAAGCTATTACCACCATCATGTGAATGTGTCATCAAATGACAAAGAAGAAGGACTGGAATGAACTTAGTACTAGGATCTCTTTACAATTTCAAAAGAATTCTAGTATTCTTGGGAATCTGGCACCTCTATACCACATTATCGCAGGACTATACCTATGGACTATGCCTAGTGCCTAAAGAGTAATATTTTTGATTTTTTATTTATTTATTTTTTTTGATTTAGAGAAAACAAAGTTACAATACCAAAGTAACAGTCAAATTAGATTGCTACCGAACCATGTTGACTGATTATTTTGGAACCATATATGGTTTTAATAAAAAGAGGAGCACATGCCATACAACTAGTCACACAAATCGCTCTATTTATGCGAAGAAGTCTTGGAAAATTACCCTAAACGCAGACATTCGGGTTTGTATATTTGAATAGTTATGTGTTCCATGTTCCAGTTTTTTGATTTCCGAAACACAAGCTGTTTTATTTAAAAAAAAACTACATGTGGCATTCTTACTAAAAAGGTTTGTATAACTTCTTTTTTTTTTTTTGGTTTACACAAGTGGCCAGAAACAAGCAATTGTAATGTAAGTAGCTCGTGTTTCTTAGGCAAATAGCATATTATGTACATATGCTATGTATTTGGGCCTATTTACATCAACTTAGCCGAACCGAAAATGTACTAACATAATATTGCATAAATCTATTGCATATGATTTAAAAAAAAAAAACCTATTTCAAAGAACATTTCTTACATAAAAAGTGCAACACAGCTCATGAAAAGTTAGTTGTGAGTCAGTCGCTTGTTGACAAAATGTTGCTTCTGAAAGTTTTACTATTTTCTTTTATTGGATTCTTTTTGCTTTTCCAGGAATCTAAGGCTCAATGGTTTATGAGACGAGCTTACAGTCTACGTGCCCAACAGAGATTATGTGCTGTGAGTTCACCACTGTGCACAACTACAACAACAACAACAAAAGCTGCTGGATAAACTTAAAGAAAATCTATTTATGAAAAGAATTTATTTAGCATCATGCTAAGTATAGAAATTCATAAAATATTTGTACATATAAATACAAATATTTGAATGACAATGAAAATGCATATATTAAGAGACGTTTTTTTTTTTAATTAATTTTAGTGATAATTATCCTTTGCTTTGTTGGGTCTAATATCTTTCGTGATAGATTATTTGGTAATTTAGTACTTATTGTTGGCCAGATTTTTCAAGATATCGTCGAGATAATTAGCTTTAATTTCAAACTAAGGACGAATTTTTGTTCCGTTTTCCTAATATGTAGTGTCATCCAGCAAGAGGTGTCACGAAGAGTGATGACATATTTATTTAAATCTAAAGTACAAGCCTTGAGGTTTACAATGGAATACAATATCTGCCAAATGTCTGCCTCGACTCTGCCTACAAATAGGCATTCTTTTGATAAAATTGTACATCGCATTTTCGGATAATTGCGAGTGTATTTCGCGAATAGCATATCCAATATTTTCTTTTAGTGCATGAATCATTGATGAAACATTGCCATGGCCTATTTTGGATACGGTGCACTTTTATTGGCCAATCTACACGAAACCTATTTTACGATTCTTGCATTTGGCCATATCTCCCATATCCACTTGTCGTTAGGCTTTGGTAAAGAGTTGAAGAAAATGTGTCCCTTGACCGGCCCCTATAGAATGTAAATTTCCTTTTCCTTTCTCTGTCAAGAAATGTCAGTCGCCTTTTTAGTTATCGGCATATAAACTTATAATTTGCTCCTGAAACTCAGTTTGAGTTTGGTCTCTGATCGTGTGGACTTCCATCTCATCAGCTGCCATGTAAGGGGTGAAAAAAAAAATGGCAGAAAGGTTGTCCCCGGTACGTCTAATCTCCCTAATCATAGACAGACAGGTGATGGAAGGGAGGTCGATTACGGATTGACTCGAGAATGATGGCTAAACGAGCTCCAGGCAGAATCTGATGGACTGCCTGACTGAGATCCAGAGAAAGAGAATCCTAAGGCAGATTTATTTAGGGTGAACCTGGGCCTCCACTAACAAGCATCACCAGTTAACCCGGTCCTTAGATAACTGCCTCCAGTTCCTCTACTGCATTGTCCCTCCGGGTTTGATTCGAAGACTCTACGGACCGGAGCATTTGCCTCCCATCCGCTCTACATGTCCTAGCCATCTTAAACGGCTGATGCGCAGTTTTTTAACTAGGTCGCTGTTGCTGTACAGCTCGTATATGTAGTTCGACATTGAATCTCCTCCTCCAAAGCCCGCTGTGTTCTCCCAATTATGTCGATATCGTCGGCGTACGCTAGTAGTTACACAGACTTTCGCCCAATTTTTCAAGCATGACAGCTCGTCATCTTGTCTAAATCCCTTTATGACATCAAAGGTCTTGGTGAGATCGTTACCGATCTTGATGGAGCAACGAGAATTCTCCATCGTTGTTCTGCACAATCTGACTAGTTTGGCAGGTATGTCACAACTAGACATGGTTCTGTATAGCTCGTCTCTCGACGGGAGTTTTGACTAGCATCGTCTGGATTGAATGGTTCACTCTGCCTGGCAGTGGGACGTTGGTCTGCGTCACCGGTATACAGTCTGCAGAAGAAGTTTTCCATATTCCCAACACCGAATATCTATTCTTCAGCCCTACAGGCTTCTGTATGGTTCTTGTTGGCCTGACACGTTCTTTTTACCTGTCGCTAAAACTTCCCTATATTATTCCTGGAGTATAAGCTCTCACTGTCTTCGATCCTCGTGCTCTTTTTTTTGACATAGAAGCCGAAGCTCTTCACCATCTCTTCTACTCGTAGAACTCATGAGCAAACCTGGTCCTTTTTTGCAGCGCCGCTTTGTATGTCTCTTGTTTAGCTGCATGTGCTTGCCGGTACTCTAGCCAAACTATGGGTTTCTTGGTCGTGGTCGGGTGAAAGCCAGCACATCAGTTGCGACACTTCTGATGTCTTGTTGGCAGCGTTGCCACTGATCTTCGGCACTTGATGCTAATGGCATAGGAGTCGTTGCCTTTAGCAAAGATTCTGGCGATCTCTTGCGATTGCAGCTTTTCGACGTAGTAGTTCTCATAGTAGTTCTTTTTAGTTGTGGGGTTGTTGCTTGGCTGCAACAAGGTAGTGATCCGAGTCGATGTTGACTGCTCGGAAGGTTCGGACATCCAAAATACTGGAAGCATGCCTTGCGTCAATCGCAATGTGATGAATTTGGTTGACTGTTTGATGATCAGGAGTCTGACATGTCCCCTGTGGGTACTGAGATGAGGCAATCATGTGATTCCTATCGTGACATTTCGCCTCGCTCGCCGCAAAGTCAAAAAGCCTAAGTCCGCTGGTAGACGTGGTGTTGTGTAGGCTGTGCTTACCAACTGTTCGTTAAATATGGTTTCATGTAATGTTTCATGCTACGGACAGGACCTAAATGCTTGAGTTACCAGATAGTCGCCAAAATGTGTAAAAAAAAGTCCACGGAAACTTTGGAATTTAAATAGTCTTGGAAACACAATGGAGGAGGGAGTTACTAAAGTAAAGTAAATAAAACCCTAATTAAACTCTCAATGTGGCAGTTGGTATATCAGATCCAGCTGACAATTATTTAGAGCAAAGCTGTAAACATCAATTGAAGACACCAGAGTACTTTTACAATACAAATTGTTTGAAATAAGATGCAATCATTCAGCAATATTCAAGAGACTACACAGGGAAGAAGATAGCTAGAATGCACTAAGACATCCTGCTTTGTTTTGCAATTAAGAATGTCGCAACAACGCATCTGACAAAGGCAGATGTTTCTTGAGAAATGTGCATCCTTTGTGCAAAAACTGGACTAATTTCTTCTTAGGAAAAAGAGTAAGAGCAAAAATGCTCACAAATGGGATTGGAAATTTGGCTCCTACATCAACATATTTTCATACGCTTGAGGTACATAGTATCTAAATATTATTTGCCACAGAAAAGTGATTGAAAAATCAAATAACTGCCTCCTGGTTTTGAGAACCTAATTAAAATGTATAACCTCAAGGACATCCTGTGACTACAATGATAGAAATAGTAGATTTCATTCCTTCACCTACCGCTTATCCAACCTAATGACTGTTATTGAATGCAGCCATCATTCGTATACCATGCCATTATAACAACTTCATAAGTTGAAATCAAAAGCGCTCCTCTTCATTAGGAATCAATATTGATTTTCCTTTGTTCTGCATCTCGATTCATTTCAAATCAATACACCACCATCAGCATTTCTATGCTCCCAAGCAGTACACCGAACACAGACCTTGTATATCAAATGACGGCAAGCATAGCCCCTGCAGTCTCGAAAGTTAAAGATTTTAATTTAAATCCCATTGTGAAGCATCAAAACAAAATCACTCATCCGACCAAATCTAGACCCCAAGTGCTCACACATATACTCGGTGAGCATGTACTCAGGTTCATTATCAAAAGGTTGACATCAGGCTTAGTGTCGGTCGGTCCCGAAAACCGAACAAACTAAATAAAATGTCGAATAGAATTATAATATGTTGAATCGTCAGCCAAAGCCAAGCGGAATACCCAGTGCGTGTTGGCTGTCCGCACATAAGCAGAACTTCTCTTCTCTCTCACTCTGTCTGCCTTGCTAAACTAAAGGACAACATCCTTCGGGCAGTGTTTGTGAACAAAATTCATCCTCTTCAACAAAGCAATAGCAGTTTTCGCTTGAAGCTCAACAGTATTGTGTCGTTTCAACTCTCACCAGCAATGACATCGAAAAAGGATTTATCGTAGTAGCTACAACAGATACATCATGTCAACCCCTTGTGTTTACACAACTTATTTCGGAAAAGTGTAGAAAGAGTAGGATGCGCGACCTTAATGGAATTCCCTACTCGACAAATAGGATTTTCTTTCGGTGAAAACAATCTGCCCATCGGACTTTAAATTCAGCAGGAAAGGCGGGCGAGATGTGTACACATTTTAATTGCACCATATCCTGGAGACTGGATACTTATTCCTTGATTTTGTGTATGCCAGAGGCAAAGGACGAGGTGGCAGCATTTCTCTAGTGCACAAACATAATTGGAGGGATTACACTGCAAATATATTCTGAGCAAAGAGCGGGCTTAATGGAAACGAAGTGCACTAGATGCGGCAAATAATGTTTGCAAGTGACAGCTTAGATATTTTCGAGTTCTTAATAGGTTTTTAGACTTTGGCATTATCGTTCGCGGATGTAACCTCCCTCTGTGAGGATTATCTTGATAGATAAACTTTAGAAATTTCTCGACATTACATAACTTGTACAAGTGCATGGATACACCGAGCACATCCTTGGTGAAAAATAGAGGAAATCATCTAAGAACACTTCCATTGGTGTTCCATTGTTTCAATAAAGTGCCAGTTATGTGTGCACAAAGGTACTGTGCAATACATATCCGTCATTTGGGATAAGACGATTTACACATGACATGAAGAGAGTTTGATATGTTATGGAGACTAATGAATTAAGGAAATAAAGCTTGGTGCTTCATCATCTGCGGGAAAAAGTGTAATCTGTCATAGTGAATGATAGGAGGTATTACCATCGAGAGATTGCTCTCACTTGTCTTGACTGTTTAGCATTAGTACTTCTTGGATGACAGGCTAACAGGCTGGTTAAGTAGGGGGAGAGATAAAATATAGATAGGATGAGTTGGGCATCAATTTCATGGTTATATATGTACATAGGTGCATACGGTGTCAATTTCAATCTGCCCGCCTTCGATGAATAGAAGCCGGTGATAACTTTCAATGCAGTACGCAGTATTATCTTGCATGACTAAGAGTATACAATTAGGTAGACCAAATGCGCTTTAAATTTCGTCTATCGAGTAGAAACTACTTTAGTAACATGGTCAGCTGGCTTCAACGGCGGAACTAACTTAACGGCTATAACGAATATACAGAGTCTGTCGTGCATTGACACAACCAGTACAATAAGACCTACACCAAACTGGAGAGTATCCTTAACTTGCTTCTGCTGAATATCTTTGTACAGGCAATCAGGCATTCAGAGACTCAATTTAACACGTCATTCTATGATCCATAAGAAATATCTAGCTAATATAACTATACGACCTTACATGATACCATACCGTAGGACAAGGTATCTTTTTCGAATATCTGGGTATATCCAAATCAATTGGCCTTTTGAACCCCAGCAGTATTTTCCAAGCAGAGATTCAAGCAGTGACTTCATTGAAAGAAATACTACAAGAATTCATCAACTTTCTCATCTATAGTCAGGCAGGAAAAAAAGTGAAAGCTACTTTCGTGAAATGCTAAAGGTTTTTGAAACAGGGTTACACTCTGCTCAGTCCCTGATCATTAAGGTATATAACGTAAGGTATAATGCAGACGGATTGACTAGAATAGGTTTGGAATCTGGATGAGAATAAAAAAAACTTCTCGGTAAGAATCCAGCCTTGTACACTTAAGCTCGAAGAAGGGGTTAAGCCTCTAAGGAGACAAATAATAGATGATCTCACTTAGGGACAAGCCAGAACCGTCAGGCTTATGCAAAAAGATAGTCATAATATTCTACGGTATCATATGAAAAAGCAGCGTCTCATGGAGAATACAACCCACTTTCTCTTTCACTGAACAGGTTTCGTTTCTCGGGCGACACTTCTTCGATGACTTAGTCGATATAGTAATGCAGGGAATGACATTCTGAACTGCTTCAAATCATATGGATGGTTTTCAAGTTCATCACAGTAAGATGGTGAACCATAGGTATGAACCAAGGTTAATCAATGGGCAAGGAACACCTCGCATATATAGGTATTACAATGGCCCTAAGTGTGACATTGCGAATGACTTCCACTTCAACTACACACGTACGTTACCTAACCTTACCTACCCTAACCTTGGTTAGTAAAGAGTTGGACAAAAATATGAGCTACTTATGTATGTACATATATAGGCATATGCTCTACCTACGACAATGATGATCTTATGTCGTATCCCTGCCTCCAGTATGAAGATCAAGTAATCAAAACTATCAGAGCCTAACCTGGCCGCAATAAAAAAGTTTCTCCACAAAGATTTATTTTCGATTGTCAAACTGATTGAAGTCTGTCTTAACATAGGCGTGCCACTGAAAATGAATTATACGAGCCGAATCGTTGGTGTCTACTCCCCCTAAAGGTCTTGGCCATCTTAGTCAATAAATTCGAATACATGTATCCGATAATGTGTCTTTAAAGCTCGTATAGTGCGTCTTTAAATTTCATCAATAAATTCGAATAATTTTTCCGTCGAATCGGCAAAGAATCCTCATTCAAGAATTCATTGTCAAGCTTTAGAACCCGATGGAAATTTCCACGATACTCCTTGTTTGGCTCACCCTACCATCATGTATATGAAACAACTATTTTGCCCGCGTTAAGCTCTCTACATAATGTCCATATGGTAGGTGAGAACTCTAAAGTCAACTTGTATACCATCAGGATTAACTGAACTGATTGTGAACACCTACAAGCCACCAAACACTCCCTGTGTAAAAAACGTTCCAAGTGTAAGCTTGCTATATTCATTGCTGATTTTGCACCCATCACAATTTGTTGAAGTATGTAGCGAACGATACAAGTTAAGATGCACTAGCTGACTGACCCTATTCAAACATGGGTCCCAGGGATATTCTACTCAAGCAGATGGCACAGCAACAATTCCGATCTATGCATCGTATTGTGTGATCTTGATTGATTCTACTAGATTTTCACCACAGCTATCGCTAAGATGTATATACGACGCTGATATAAAAAAAAATACATCGCTGGATGTAGCCGTCCATCCAAACCATACGCTTCGTCGTTGATTTAAAAAAAAAACGCAAAGACTTTTTTTTTTACCCTTATCCATATGGCTGACACTGTGGCCTAACGGAACTATAGTATCAAAAGGGTGGAACTAGCCTAATGAAGGTTAGTATGTTTCCTTGATGGAATAAACCTCAATTAATTGTCTAAGCCCTGGGACATTTTTCTAGTAAACTAGTCTAAGTTTGTGTTCCCAGACATTAATCAGCGCTGTGACAGTAGCCCAATTGATGACACAACTTTAGTTCTAGGTAATTCATTCAGAAATTCTTACTTACTTACTTAACGGGCTCCCGACCCGTGAAGAGTCTCTGCCTGAGACACAGCAGCCTTCTACTCTCTTCGATCCCGGGCACGCTGCTTCCAGTTATCTAGACCAAGCGCTCTGGCATCCGCGATAGCTTGATCCTTAAAACGGCGGTTCGGTCTTCCTTGTCTTCTCGAACCTGGGGGCTGTGATTCGAAGATCCTCTTGCTGGAGCATTATTGACCATTCGCTCGATGTGGCCGAGCCAGTGTAGTCGACGTGTTTTGGCTTTTTGGACTACATCCACATCCTGGTACAGCTCATAGAGTTCGCGGTTATATCTTCTCCTCCATTCGCCCTCCTCGCATACGGGACCGAATATCCGACGAAGAATTTTTCTTTCGAAAGTGTTCAGTATTTGCTCTGCTTTCCTGCTTATCGTCCAGCACTCAGCTCCATACAGCAGAACTGGCAGGATCAAAGTTTTGTAGAGCAAACATTTCGTCTTCCGAGTTAGGAGTTTTGACTCCATTTGTTTCGCCAAACTGAAGTAGCAGCGGTTTCCTAGGGTAAGTCTTCGTCGAATCTCCACTAAGTTGTCATTCGTGGAGTTGATATTTACTCCGAGGTAGGTAAACTCCTTAACCACTTCGAAGTTACTGTTGCCAACAGTGACGTTTTGTCCTAGGCGGTGGACAGATGCTTCTTTGTTTGTTGACAACATGTATTTGGTTTTGTCCTCATTCACTTCAAGGCCAACACGTTTCGCCTCTTCTTCAATTGCCGTAAAAGCCTCTAACACGGCGCGCTGGGAGCGACCGATGATGTCGATGTCGTCTGCGTATCCCAGCAACTGGACAGATTTGTTGAAGATAGTGCCTTCCGTGTTTACACCTGCCCTGCGCACTATCTGTTCCAGCACAAGATTGAAGAAGTCACATGATAGCGCATCCCCTTGCCGAAATCCGGTGCATGTTTGGAATAGTTCAGAGGAACTGTTGTCGAATTGCACGTTGCACCGCGTGTTATCCAGCGTCACGCGGCACAGCTGGATCAGTTTAGCCGGGATCCCGAATTCGGCCATCGCCTTGTAGAGCGGCTTTAAAGTCGATGAAGAGATGGTGAGTCTCGACTTGAAATTCGTTGGTCTTTTCCAGGATTTGCCTTAGTGTGAAAATTTGGTCGATCGTCGATCTGCCGGGCCGGAAGCCACACTGGTACGTGCCGATTAGTGTGCTGCAGAAAGGCTTCAGACGTTCACACAGTATGTTGGATAGGATCTTATATGCGACATTAAGCAGGGATATGCCTCGGTAGTTCTTACATGACATAGGATCGCCGTTCTTGAAGATAGGGCATATAGAGCTGATAGTCCAGTCTTGGTGCATGCACCCCACCAAAGCATCACCACCATGTTTGAAAAGCTCTGCTGGTAGACCATCAAAGCCGGCGGCCTTGTTGTTCTTCAGCTTTTTGATAGCGAAGCCGACCTCTTCAAAACTAGGAGGGGGAATGGATTCTTCATTGACTGGATGCGGGTTCTCTTCTTGCCCTATCACTCTCTCTACCTGCCCATTAAGTAGCTGCTGGAAATGCTGCTTAAATACATCTACTATTCCCTGTGCTTCGGTGACTAGGTTTCCTTCACTGTTTCGAAGAGCCTGCGTTCCGGGCTTGAAGCCAGCTGCCAGTTGCTTGGCTTTCCTGAAAAACATCCGGATGT
Source organism: Xylota sylvarum (assembly GCA_905220385.1). Taxonomy (NCBI): domain Eukaryota; kingdom Metazoa; phylum Arthropoda; class Insecta; order Diptera; family Syrphidae; genus Xylota; species Xylota sylvarum. The sequence continues at coordinate 52,850,396 of LR999958.1, forward strand.
TGTTCCTATCGCGGGACTCTTCGATATCCTTGAGCTGAGAGGCTGCGTGGGCCCTTTTCTTCTTACGCAGGATCTTCTTCTCCTCCCTTCTTCTGGTTCGATACTCTTCTCTCGCTGCCCTTGTTTTGCGTTGCAGCGCTTGCAAGTGTGCATTTTCTGTCACCTTTTTCCGGCGTACGCATTCATCATCATACCAAGGGCTCTTTTTGGGTGGTGGCTGGTAGCCTATGGTGGTCTCTGCTACCCCTTTGATGATGTCGCGATACTGGTTCCACAGATTGTTGGCGTTTGTGGATGGTGAATGCACAGCGGAGAGTCTCTCACTCAGGCGCTCCCTGTAGGCTCTGGCTACTCCAGACGTGCTAAGGCTTCCAACGTTGAATTTCTTTTTCTGGGCGATCTGCAGCTTCTTCTCATTGGATAGTCGAGCTCTGAACTTAGCTGCAATAAGAAAATGGTCAGAGTCGACGTTTGCCCCTCTGAACGTTTGCACATTCAGAATGTTGGATGCGTGCCTCGCATCTATTAGCACGTGGTCGATTTGGTTGGCGGTTCGACCATCTGGAGAGCGCCAGGTTGCTGTGTGGATTCGTAGTCTTGGAAACCTAGTGCTACTTATCACCGTATTACGAGCTGCTGCAAAATCGATTAGCCGGAAGCCGTTGTCTGTTGTCGTGTCGTGGAGGCTGTGCTTTCCAACTAATCCGCCGAAGATGTTTTCCTTACCGATTTTGGCATTGAAGTCCCCGAGTATGATTTTGACATCATACTCCGGACAGGCTCCGTAGGCTCCGTCCAGGAGGTCATAAAACTCCTCCTTGATAGAGTCTTCAGCTTCGTCGGTAGGGGCGTGTGCACATATTATGCTGATGTTTTGAAATGTAGCCTTGATGCGGATCACAGCCAGGCGATCGCTGATCGGCTTAAAGTCAATTATCATTGAGCGTAGCCGATTTCCCACGACGAATCCGCATCCTAACATGTGCAGTCTTTTGTGGCAGCTGTAATAAATGTCGCAATTTTTCCGTTTTTGCATACCTGATCCTATCCATCGTATCTCCTGGATCGCGGTAATATCTGCCTTGTACCGCGTGAGGACAGATTCAAGTTTTTGAATAGCACCAGGAGTGTACAGTGTACGTACATTCCAGGTGCATACTCTTATATCATAGTCCGTGTACGTTCCGGGTCGTGGTATTAAATGAGGGGGTCCATTATCCGAGGCTTGTGTCTCTCTCATAACTAAATTTTTTTTACGTGGTAAGGAAGTTACCCCGACGGCACAACCCCCAACCTGGAGGGCCAGTTCCATTTTTTGAAACCCCTAGGACGAGGGGCCGGTTTTAAACCGAAGTCAGTATCCCGCTTAGGGGATATGAGCGCTGCCATTGGCCCAATAAGGGCTCATCCGCCACCATCTCTTTTCCAAAAACCTGACTTATTCTTGGAAATCTTTATCGGCCTGAGCTCCGAATATGTCGAAGTAGCCCAGATAAAGTGTTGTGCTTCCGTTTGAAGCTTTAACGCCACCGTTGACTGCATCGACAGAGTTCGTCCGCTGTCGTATTTATAGTGCTGCAATTTTCTCTTGGTCAACACTCGCGCTTATAAGTTTAGCAAGTCGGGTCCGGATGGACACCAACCAGTACCCGATGGCTACCACTAGGAGGTAAAATAAGCACAATTGATGCGCAGTAACAGTTACAACACTGGACGTCGCCAGGTTGACGCCAGTCAGTGCCTACCCTATTCCTACAGCATCCATTAATACATTAATACATTTTAGAAGGTTTAACCTAGAGTAGATCTCAATGGTCTGGAATTCATCCTGGAACACATTGAGGCACGTTTCCATAGATATCGAGACTTTAGTGTTGGATACAAATATGCCAGCCTTAAGTCCAGAATCCATCTTCGATCTATCGGTGAACTAGATTATATTTCTAGAGTCCAGTACCGGAACACCATCAGACCAGTTTTCACGGTCTAACTTTTCCATCTCAAGCAACCTTCCGAAACAGCATTCACTGTCCATAGTTGTGGGGATTGTACAGAACATGTCCGTTTTAGAATTTCGGTGAAATATATTTGACTGTATATTTGACCTACTATATATTTTTAAGTAACCCACAAGATCGTTTGGCTTGCACAAAGCATCTGCAGCATTCATAAATCTGACAGCAACCTATGACATGGTATATAGACAAGGTCTACAAATTTCTAAAAATCATACCTTGCCATAACACATCTACCTTGACTCCTATATCATTAAATCCAAACTTTTGTGGTTTGGCAAAAACTTAATGAACTAGACAGACGAAACAAGGTCTCTGTTTGATACTTGGCCATGTGGGAGTAGGGGGTAATGAAATGGCCGACTCCTTCGCAAGAAGGCACCATCAGAAACCTTCATAGGTCCTGAACCATTCTGTGGAATAGGACTTCATACTCTCAAAGAAGAATTGAGGAAAAAAGGAGGGAAAACTGAGCAAGAACCTGGAATAACACTCAGAGCATGAGGCAAGTCAAGAAACTTCTAGAGGAAAAAAGAAATGCATCAGCATGAACAAGAATAACCATCGTATCCTAACGAGTTTAGACTCAAGGAGCACCTAAAGAAACTAGGTATATCTGAAGAAGGTCTCTGCAGATTCACCAATGAGTCCATGTGCTGGAATCTTGTGGGCACTAACCAACTCTAATGAGGCCACGTATCTCTCTCTGCTTCCAAGTACTTAAAGTGCTTCGGCGTCTACTGCTTTAGTCTCCATAACTTTTCTGCTACCGAAGAGCACTATTGTAGTTTTCTCTTCTGACCGTTGTGAGTTCATACATGGTGATTAGGCTCAAAGGGGCCTTAGGGTTTTTCATTCAGCTGTGCTCCAATTCCTTCGGGCGGTTTTGCCTACCATTGTCAACAAAGCCGTTTATCTTACAAGACATTTGGCTTTGCTGTCTAAGAAAGTCTTTGTAAATCAATTATACAGTAGTGGACCTGGTACAGAGCCTTGGGGAACCCTACGTATGATGCTAATCTGCCTCGTTCTTTTGACGGTAAAGAACTGCAGGATATTTGTCTCTCAGCTTATAATAACTTACCTCGGTAACGAATGTTAGGACTTGCAAAAATTTCACCCATTCAATGAGTTGAGCCAAGCAACCCTCACCAGTACCGAAGCTATTTCAATGGCCTTATCCGTAGGTACTTATAGCCACTGTCATTTGAGTCCAAGGTAGAATCCCAGTGTATACTATCGTTTTTGACCAAACATGTGCAATGATTTATACAAACAGATACCAAAGACAAAAGGAGGAGATAACCCCCACATGAGCAGTAAGTAACCCTGGAGTTCCGCAAATAATCACCCTCAAACCAAACACACCTATAATCTGTTAAACCACATGCGGTGTAAAGTGCTGCATTTGCAACACACTATCGAACTTTGTCGCCCGGCTTAAAGGTCAAAGTATCAGCGATCCCATTAAAATAAAACAGCAGGGCACACCAATCGATCGATAATAATAATTATTTAAAAATCCTCTCTCCCGTACTGTTGGTACACATACCGGTGTGGTGCTACCGGTGCCAAGAGGATTCACCCAATTTCCCATCCATTTGTTCCTATTTAGCAAGTCAGCCAGTCGGCAGATATTCACAATGGCATCTATGTCATTCGTTATATAAAAATTCTATCGTTGACACCCAGGACGAACAAATGTGGAACAATAGGAGGAGTACTGGGTGTGTGTGTGTTTGTATTTGTGTCGGATGGTATGTGACAGGTTTGGTATGTGCGCTGTTTTACTGAATTCATATCATGTCCTTGTCACGTCCTCCTTAATTATTATGACTGTAATCATTATTGAAAACGGAAGTTATTACATGATGCACGCATACACTAAACAAACAGCTAACACGTACATGTGGGTTGTGTGTGGCATTTGGCGGCATTTTAACATCCGCTACATTGTCGTCCTGTGCGAGAAATAAAACTGAAATCCATTCCTAGACGGAATATTGCTGCGTGTACACCACCGGTAAGGTGGGGGTTGGTTTCACTTTTTTTTTTATTTTTTTAATATACTGAGGGATGGGGATGAGTGAAATTGTATTTTACGAGGGTGATGCGTGCTTTGGGGTATTGTGGGAAATTTTGAATTAGTTTCAGATTTTTTTTGACAGTATCTTCCGGGCGAAAGATTTAAAGTGATTTTGGAGATTTTTTTCCTCCCTTTAAACTGTGTGATTTGGATAAGATGTTCATTGGCCTAAGGCCTTTCTTCTGTGGGTATCATGGCCCCTTCATGGTCATTTCATTGTCAGTTAATGAATGTATACATACGTACATGTATTTGGGCTCCCCATCGATCCCAAATTGATCTTCACATGACAATTCACGTGAGTTCATAGTTAAAAATTAAACTCCATAGAATTTATGTGAATACCAAGCCAAATCATTGACTCTACCCCCATCGTGCCATTAAAATGGATTACAGCTAAAAATAACGAAAACAAAAAAATGCTATTCTTCGAAAATGGTATTTGTGTACCCACGTATTGGAGGCGAGTCCTTTCAAATGGTATTTCTGCCACGTGAATAGCGCCATATTGGGTAACACATCGTTCAAACTGGTAATAAAAATCACTCGTTCACATTCACAAAAGCGTTTTGTTTGTCCTTCTCATTTCCACCTTCTACACAAGCAGGTCCTGATGCTGGACTGATCCCATTCCCATTTAAAATGGGTTCATCATTAGTTGCACATACCTTCAGTTTCTCCTCATAACGAGTACTAAAAACGTACAAACAAAAAAATAGCAAAAAAAAAAACAAATATCATGAACCTTGCTCTTAACTGATTTTTATCCCTTTTTTTGCGGGCATCCCTTTGTTATCGAGAAATTTCATTCGTTGAAAGGATTCTAAATATGAATATACTGAACGACAAAAATAAAGTTCAGAAGAAGAATATTTAACTCCATATTCCAGACAGATCGAAATTATAAAAGTCCTTCAAAGTCAAATTCTAATTCATTCTTCCTTCTGACACTGCTCGTGGCCTTAAAAGTTCTCGTCTCTATATAAAATATTTTCAATAAAAGCGAGTTATGCGAGTTATGCCAATGTTAACTCACTTTCTTTATTGAAGGGATAGGCGTATACTGCCTGTTCACGACACTAACCACCTATTATGTACTTGAAATGCATGGAGTCCAGTACTCCCGCATACAATAATCCACAATCGGAAACCCAACAATGGCTGGCACAGCTCCAGATGATCGTCCTGTTCAATGAAGGCAATGTGTGTCGACCGGTCACAAAAGTTCCAATTTTGGAAAAGCTCCCTGCAGCGTGTCACAAAACCTTGCAACTCCATGCTTACAAAATTCAATTCGCGAAGGAACTCAAGTCAGCAGACTATGTTTCTGAACGTTTTTTATGGGCAGTTCAGCTCGACTAACCAACAAAGAAGTTTAAACAAGAGATTTACCCTTAAACGTCTAAGTTCGAATTGGACAAAGGTTATAGCAAGCACCTGAGTGAGAAATTCTTCAAACCCATGCAAGACACCCAGGGAAATGGAGGGTGCTTAGGGCCAGAATGCAGGCTCTTAGATATAATAAAAAGAATGTAGTCACTTAGGCGCAGGGAATTGCAAATGGATTCAACTAGCATTTCCAGCAGCTCCTCCTGCCTGTACATGATGTTGATAGACTAAACTCACTTTCAGAGATTGACTAAAGAGTCATAAACGTAATAAGAAAAAAGAGAGGTTTGGTACACCACATTATTGGCCAGGTCTGGGAGGTAAGATTCCATCCAACATACTACATTTTGATCGGTAATACCAGTATGGCTTTCAACCTTAGAAAAGATTAAAGCATTTGAAGACAATGCCGATCACCTATTCATCGACTTTAAAACCTCATGTATGCATCATCTCTACAGGGCAAAACGGATGAAGCTGTATGACGTAACATGCGGTGCAGTGTATAGTTTAGCAGTATTATGACTAGTATTGAGTGGTAGTTCGAGGTTTAATTCCCAGACAACACCAAAGTCCATTCAGCTGCTGGGTAACGCGGAAGATATTGACATCCTTGGTCGCTCCCACGTCTCATTACACAGCTTTTAAGTTAATTACTGAACAGACATATTGATTTGGTCTTGAAGTGAATGAAGGTTAATCCAAATAATTATTATCTGTCCACCAGGCTGTCTAGAACAGAATGTCATAAATGGCTATAAAGAAAATTAATTCTGAAGTGAAATGCAAGATGCTCCTCCAGTCCATAGCTACCTGCTTGCATTTCTACATTTCAAGACGGTTAAGGTTCTCTTCTTATTGTCTGTGTGTTACCTAAGGTTACCTGTACTGCATTCTTTCTTTAGAATTAGTTAGATTCAAAAAGCCTTCGCCTACAATGACTAATGCATTTATATTTCCGAAGATATCCACCTATTCATCTAGTATACGCCGTTGATATACTTAAGAACCGGGAAATACTTAAGAATAGGGATCGATACATGATTTTGAAATAGTAAAAATTCAATTCAAAACGGTGAAAATATCACGCCATATGCCACACAGCTGGAGAAACAATGGTTCTATTGCGTGACAAATTTCCTGGACCTGTAATTTTTCCAAATGCAGACTTCAATTCGCCGCCGAGATCATGCGATTTACAACTATTATAATTAAAGTGTGTTAAAGATAAAGTTTACATCAAGGCTTCACCGACACTTCACGCACTAAAAGAAATTATTGCGAAATATAGCCGCAATTATGCGAAAATATGATGAGAAAATTCATCGAAAGAATGACTATTTATGGACAGAAACAAGGCAGAAAATTGGCAAATATTGTATACCTTTACTAACCTCTGAGTTTGTACTTAAAACTGAATTAAAAATATCATCACTTTTCATTAAAATGTTGCATTTTTCTGCTACTTTAAAATGACACCTCTTGTTGAATGTGTCTACATATTCTTTTAAATTCTCTACTTTTTGATTCTTGCTTTCCTGACACCTGCCTTAGGAAGAAGTTACACAGAACCAATCTCTCTGTTACTCTTAAACACAGTTTGAGCCTGACTTCGGAAGTGATCGAATTTTCATGGACGGTTCCAAAACCTGTCAAGTATCTGCTGCTTATGTCTTCGTTGAGACCGACAACATTCGACTTTACTCATTAGAGAAAATATACCTGTCTTTCAAACGAAGACTTATGCTATTCTTACGGCCACGGACTATATAATGAAGAATTGGTGAAGTGGTCGGTCATCTCTGTTGCTCGAAACGTGCTCGAACCTTTAACCAGTTCTAAGATAAGTCGAAAATAAAAGGACTATCTGAATTTGTTCGTAAGGTTAAACTATGTATCTGTACATAATCTAAGAACACCAAGTTGTTTATGAATATCTAAATATTACTTTTTTCACGTTGTATTGTTCTGGCGCGGAGTGTACCCCATGACCATAATGACGGAGGTGACAGAATGTATGTAAATGTACGTATGTTTTGTTGGGGTATTCATGCATCCCATTCCTTGATTTTTAGAATCCTAATCGACCGTTAACCTACATTGTCTACCGGGTATCGGAAAAGCATTCCATTGCTGTTCGCTGGTGTAGCAGGAAATGGAATTTCTCCTTTTATTATTCAAGGGAATCTATTAAAATACCCGAATGGGGTAGTTCCTATTACAAACATGTATGTATACATAGAGATTTCTTTTTTTCTTTTTGTACTTTTGATGTCATTATCACTTTTATTCGCTTAATATCTGCGAGGTTGTTTTTTTTTTATGATATCCTTTCGTTTTTCAATGGCATACGTAAGTAAAGATTGGGCTTCAAATGAGTTGGTAATGCAGATATACATATGTAAATATGCGTATCCTTGTTCTGGTAAAAATGGTTAATAAAATAAATCTTGCTATTAAGGAAGTGAAAAAGAGCCGATAAAGAGACTGATAAGGAAAGGACTTTATAAGAACGCAGTCTTCAAGAGCACACCTTCTTGGCAAACAAATTTGAAGAGTGGAACGCAGAGTTCGCCAGCAGTCCATGAGCGCTTTAAGATGGAATGGAAGCGGTGGAATAGGCACTCAACCACTATTCTGGGGTAGTGCGAAGGTCTACATATGCCATACACCAGAAAGATAGCAGTCAGCGAGTACCTTCATCTAATGGAAGACGAGATGGATGCAGCTAGAGGTCCGATAACGTAACATAGAAAGTTAGCCATACTAGTGAGGTAGGGTTTTCACCCCTTGAGACAGCTATATGCAAGGAGGAGAGTATTGTGAGCCAGTAATGAGCAATTGGGCCCAAAGATGCCTACAGCAGCTTGATGCAGATGCAGTTGCAGCAACATTTCACGGGTGGAGAAAAGGGGATATAGGAAATGGTTTACCGATACAGCTTAGAGGAGAACCTGTTTTAGGTGCACATGCTAGGAGTAAGCCTTCATCTTATAGGACCTTTTGCGACAACTATTTAGCCTCAGGCATCAGTCTGGCTATAGTATGATCCGGAGCCGTATTCATTGCTACATATTTGGAGAGTCTTTCAATCCTGAATTCAATGAAGAGATTCGATTGAACCAATTTTATCGACGTGATGAATATGTTAAAAATTGAGTCGCAGTTGGACGCCTTCGAAATCGCAACAAAGCTCTTTGTGCAGCGGAGGATTTAATATCGCGATTGCAAAGGCGCGACCATCAGAAGGTCTTTATGGCCTCTTTAAGATGTAAGTAGAGACGATAACTACTGGCAACATAGGCATACCAATTTTCCGGAAAACGAAACCTGAGCGAAAGCCATTGGTAGAGAGTTCTTCGTTTCTTTCTTGAAACCATGCAATGAGTTGATGGAAATGAGGTTAGTTGTCGATACACATCACGAAACATGACGATATAAGGCTATAAACAGGTATCTCGGGAAGAACGAGGAGCACAGCAATGGTGAGTATAATCATAATTCACGAAAAGAATTCTTATACTTTTACTGTGGTCAGTCGGAATGTGCCCAAGATACTAGGTGATGTCTCAATTTTGAAGAAATAGTTATCTTAATACGAGGAAAGAACAGTGCTTTAGACTTTCTATCTCAATATGGAACTAAGTTCGTTCAAATCTCAATTTTAAAAATGTTCAGTCAAAGCGAAGACAGTGCTACAGCTTACGTAAAATACAACAAAGACAGGAACAGCAGTACTAGTGAAGTGCAAAATGCAGAATTAGCAAACAGAGTTAAGTGGGCTTGACCGACTAATTACCTATAGAAAAAAAAGAGTCGCGTTAGCAGTACGTCATCTGAGACCCTGGAACAAAAACACATTCATCGGCTGAACCAAACATGTCGAAGTCGAAGTCACTTTAATGATCCAATGTTGACTAAAGAAAATTTTTGATTGGAGACAGGTGCTCGCTCGACCAAGGCTGTAATCGTCGGAGAAAAGTGAAACGTGAAAGGCTATAGGAAGCTCTATGCACGTATCGATAATAGGGATCGATACATACTTACACAATGTGTTGAAATAGAGCAAATTCACTACAAACGTAATGACCACATGGCACACAGCTGGTGAAACAATGGTTCTATTGCGTGACAAATTTCCTGAACCTATTATCGAAATGGAGACTTCAATTGGCCGCGGAGATCGTGCGACTTACAACTATTAGACCTTAAGTGTGTTAAAGATAAGATGATACGTCAATGCTTCACCATCACGTCATGCACTAAAAGAAATTATAGCGAAATATAGCCGCAATTATGCGAAAATATGATGAAAAAATTAATCGAAAACATGACTATTTATGGGCAGAATCAAGGCGGATAATTGGCAAATATTGTATTTTTTTACTAACCTCAGAGTTTTTACTATGAACTGAATTAAAAATATCATCATTTTTCATAAAAATGTTGCATTTTTCTGCTAGTTTAAAATGACACCTCTTGTTGGTTGAGTCCACATATTCTTTTAAATTCTCTACTTTTTGATTCTTGCTTTCCTGAGACCCACCTGCAAAGAATCATTACGGAACGCACTACTTCAATCCTCTCATCGTTTTTTATTGGAAAGCAGTTATATGTATCTGATGTCCAGGACTTCCTCTTGCATTTTATATTATCGACTTACTCTAGGCTCTTAGTTCATTTGTAAGCATGAAACCTACTCGCTGGGGGGTCGATTCAAATTTTTAGAAGATGTCCGCATTTTTGCACTCAAAAAACTTTGCTCTCATTTTTTTCGGGCATTTTCTCCCACAAAGCTATTTATTTTAAGTTCCTACAAGACCGGATAACTAAATCTTCCAGCTGACCAAGTGCCTCGATAGGAACCGCTTCAAGACCTTGAAAAATATAACTTATGCCTTCAAAAACCCAAACACCACTTATAACGCAATAATTTTTCAACTTTAAATCATTGAGAATTTCTTTTTCAAAAATGCTCTGCAAAATAAATTGCGCATTTACACAAAAGCGGAAAGGATTTATCTCCCGCAGACGAATCCCTAATGCGCCATTAGAATTGCCATAACCAGTTATCTGCTTGGTAATCTAAAGGATTTTATGAAACGCAATTCCATTAAGAATTCATTTTGATTCGTTTCACAGAAAGCCCTTAACAAGTACAACCATATCATCATAATCGTGGGGTTGTTTTACAAAACCGCATTCCGGGAGCGTCCTATTTAAGTGCCCATTAAGTGTGCATATCGACGCGAAAAAAGGACGAGTACAAAAACACCAAAGATATGAGAGAAAATATTCGCACTAGCACAAAAAAAAAAGACAATGAGGTCACTAAAATGACCACTACATATGTAAACTAATAAATTGCACTTGAACGCGTGCTTTATATTCCAGGCACGTTCCTCATAATCCGTGCATATCCTGTAAATGGACCTAACGCAAGTAAATTCAAATTATTGCCCTTTGTCTTTCCTTTCCTATCAACTTCATATGCATGTACCATATGTAGTTACATGAGAAAATATTATCTTTTATGGACCAATGTGTCCAGAAGATCATAATTGGCCAGAAGCAGTAAAACATGTGTACTAGATTTGAAGGGTATGTTTTATTAACTAACAATCCGGCTTGAAAAGAATACTGATACCATAAGGCTCTCTATATATTAGCCAACGAAACGAAGTCTGAAGGCTAGATTGTTAGAAGACGCCAATGACAGCCCGAGCAAAGAAAAAAGGATGAAGAGGTTAAAAAGATGTTCGGGACAGAAAAGGATTACCTAAAGTGGATGGTTGCAGAACTCTTAGTGATGCGAATAGACCTCTCGGTAAGGACACCAATTACACAGCTGATATTAGATCGCTTCAGAATAATCAACCCGACACTTCCTTTATCATCCAGCTTAGGCCAGATTGATCCTAATTTTTCCATCTGCGATCTTGTTGAAAGCGTCCAGCTTCAGTGTTTCCAGTGTTTTTCTCCCATTTCATATCGTCGCAACTGTAGATCTTAATACAGTTACAACCATGACTTATAAACCCCAGAAATCCTTCGTTGATGAAGGAGCAAAAAAGCTAGTCCTGTTCCCAAAACAAAACAAAGCACCCGAAGTCTGTACTTCGCATCAAGTCTGTACTGGACCTAGGGCCCAAGTTAAAATTCTACAGTCCGACAAAATAGTTAACTTTGTTGAAGACATTGCCATTATAATTGTCAAACACTTAGAGGAGATAGAGCACGACAGTAATGAATGTATTTGGACCATACGCTGAGATGCAGGTAGTACAAGTACGTACAAGAAGTCCACAAGAAAACAGATACAGGAGAATAAAAGGAAGAACATCAAATGATATGGGTGAACAGCGAAGAGTAACGAGTCTATTCGAATGACAATGAAGATGGGACTACTCCGACAGAGGCAGATGCGCAGACAAAATCATACATGGGTGGATTAACCAACAACGAGTGCTCAAGTAGTGCTCAACTTTTACGCAAAGCTAATGTAAATAGGTCATGGATGCTTCAGGGCTTATAGATACTGGATTGACAATAATCTACACTGCTCGAGGTGCACAGAAACCATTAAACGTCTCATATTATATTGTCCTGGCGAGGGTATCACCTTGGAGAATGTTACCCGACAAATGATGAAGCATCAATAGAATGCAAATGCAAGGACAGCCAATGGTATAGGACTAAAGTTTGATGACAATGCCACTATGATTAGGGATAGCAAGGAGATGGGTGTAGTGGGTGGAAATCTCACACTGTTTTCGAGTTAGGGCTTAGATTGTTCTTTAAAGGATTCCCAATTTTCAAATAAATAAGAAACTCAACCAAGTCGTTACTGATCGTCAGTCCCTTTTACAGAAACGCAAGCTCTGCTCTTGGCCAAACTTCTTCAAGACACCGCCATCATCACTACAGGATGCTACATAGCCGGGGCTTTCAATTCCCTACTTTTCGTTTCTGTAATGGTGCCATCCGCATCGCTGTATAGCTTTAGATCACTACCGTCTTCTTGGTTGTTAAAGTGGAAGACCAATCTTGTAATCTATGCTCGCATAGTTCCTTACAATTAGTATCTATAAATATAATTCCGGCAAACTTTGGTATCTATCGGTAAACTATGTATCTATCCGTCGGAGAAAAATAAATTAGGGGCACAGGCAAATCAGTGAAGCACAATTCACAATCTGGGTACGAGCCTTTGTCTTGTAGTGGCACATGCGGTATAACTGACTTAACTTAAATGACAAGTCGAGATTTCTTTCTTATCTCAACCGTTTATCCAAAATTATCGATATTCACCCAGATACCTCATACCAGATGCGTATACTGAAAAGTTCCATAACTTAGTTGGGACTGGAATGTGTTCGGTGTTAGCGCAATATGATCTAGAACTCGTCTCTCTATCCCTAGTGTAATATATAGTGCACTATACAAATTCGCAGAAATAATCCCTAAAAGTGCCTACTGATCACTGACAGAATCAGATAAGATTGGGACTCAAACCCAGCTACATAGTATACCCCAATATGGTAACGAAAAAGCTAAACTAAGAGGCCATTCCTGAAGCTAACACACCGCTTAGCACTTTGAACAGGGAAATCCGTACTTAATCCAACGAGGAAACTATAAGGCAGTGGTAACTAATGCATAGATGAGGTGCAGTCACATCGTTATGGCCAGTCTATGACAAAAATACTCAATCGCAGGGATATTCTGATAGCCGATGGTGTCGTGACTAGTGATCGGAAATAATGCAGCACGGCCTGGTTTATCAATTTGTATAGAAATGGCATTCTCAATTGTCACTGCTCGATATGTCCAGCAACATGATAAATTCGAACCTATCCTGGATTCTCAGAAGAATTCAATTAGTGCTAGGATGGTTAAGGTTGGTAGATAATTTAAGTAAAGAATTAGTGCAAGTACTATTCCTTGTACTTCTAACTCGATAGGAGATTCTTCATTCTTCAATTGCTTCAGTGATTTAGACCAATCGCGCTAAATATTTGTCATTTTTCTAAGCTAAAGCCAATAAGTTTAAAATCTTTCGTGGATTCATGGCCATTTTCAGAATGAAAACATATGGACGCCTCTCCAATATTGGGGGACATAGTTCAAGACTATTCAACTCCTTTAAATCAGCACAAGCCAGGGTACTACCATGTTTTACAAGCCACGGTAGTTATATGTTTATAGTCCAGGTGATTGTCTCATTCGTAATAATGGTTCAAATTCTATTCCAAGATGCGGATTTGCAATTGGAACTATAATAACTTCTTCTACATCACAACTATCTGTGAAGTTGGTGTTCATCGGAAGCTCCAGCGATTCCCCGGTAGAATCTGTCCAGCATTTTATCCTTCTTAAAGACGGGTTATTACCTTCTTTGGACAGACTTTTACTAATCCTTGCGTATTCCTCACAGGTAGCACCAAATCGCATACAAATACTCAACGCATTTTTATTCCACCATGTGGGGTTTTTCTTTCAACTAGACCTAACTATACACGATACTTTATAAACAAAGTTTTAGGAGTCTCAATCTCGAAACGGATTTCAAATTGGAAAGCATTATGGTTCCATTGTTCGTTACCAGTTATATCCATCGATTACCGCGTATCCTGCATCCACGAGGTTTATTTACATGAATGTGCGATAATCCTTGCATTCTAAGGACCCTCAGTAGTAGGAGGTACACATAAATTATAAAATTCCTTTTAACTGATACCCTGAAAGAAATGCATCAATCAACTAACAAAACATGTTATCCATCACCAAGGTCATCCAAAATAGCGAATCCTTTTACAGACAATTTAAATGTAAATTCAAAAATAATTAATAGTTGATTCGTACGTTTCTAATTACTCATTCGATGAAGCAAGCATTGCTCCTTTCTTCTTCAATTGTCAATTTCCAAAACACTGTAGTAATGAGATCTTTCGCTACAGATGCTTCAGCCAATTAAGGATAATCATTTGGCAATTATCAAAGCACAAAGCAAAGCTTCAATTAATTTAACGTGATTTCATCGGCAGCAATCGTTCGTCCCTCTGCAAATAGCCCTGATCTGTATACCGTATACCCTAAAGAAAATTCATTCGAAACCCCATTCAACACAGTCAACACTGATGCTCATCCCTCAAGAAAACTGATGACATTCGAAAACTGAATTCTCAAAGAGATTCGGTCGCAGGACGATTGAACATTTAAAATTCGCTTCCGTGCTTCTGTATTAGAATACCCATTGGGAAATTTATCGTCGTGCCATCATCATGAGTTTAGTTAAAATATTTATAGAAGAAAATAAACGAAGTGAATTAATGAAAAATAATTAAGTCATCCTGTGTACTGTTCTCTATGTTTGACTTCATGAATTTATTTTTTTTTTTATTGTTTTGTAATTGAAATCCTTTTGCGAGCACAAAGGACACAGAGCAAAAAGAAAAATAAAAATGTATGAAGGTTCGGATAGAAGGTATTTTTCAATTAGAATGCTCACACAAAATCACCATCGATGAACACAAAA
The DNA here is from genome assembly GCA_905220385.1 of Xylota sylvarum. NCBI lineage: Eukaryota > Metazoa > Arthropoda > Insecta > Diptera > Syrphidae > Xylota > Xylota sylvarum. Next base: position 52,865,424 of record LR999958.1, read on the forward strand.
AATTATGACCAAGGAGTGGTAAGGACATTTTTAAATTACGGTGCTAAGTGTTTAGGAAAAATATGTACATATATATACAAGTACATATAGGTTGGTGAATACTTTGCGATACGGAGAGTATTCACTGCTTATGCAGCCTGTGTAGCTGTGCAGGTATAAGAATCTGTAATGATAGAATTGATGGTTTAAATCCATCTAAGGATAATGGTATGAGTCTCAGGAAGTTTTCAGTTCAATTTAGGTAAATCTTTCAATCCAGAGAAGAAGTAATTGCCAAGGGTCATTACTTTTCTAACGGCGAAGGCAGGATAGAATACATATTTTCGTCCCTGATGTTTCGGTTATATTTATTATGGACTATACCATGAGATGCTTCACATGAATATAAACGGAGTCATGTTCTGTATAAACACATTACTTAGCCAGAAGAAGTGATACTTCAATAATAATTTTGTAGCTTTTGTATTACTTACATTAACGGCTTCAAAAATGTTTCTGAAGAAAAGATAAACCACTAGGGCTTTACAGTCAATCCCAGTTCCTGCCTTGACTTTCATTTTGGAATCATCAGTGTAAAAGGCGAATGAACTTGTCTAATTTTTACGACATTTTTGTCAGAAGTTTTGATAGTGGATCTTTCCATCATCTCAGTTTTATACCTAAATTCTATCTGCCTGGAAAAATGGAATTGGCTAAACTGAGAACTGTGAGTAGAGCTGCATCAGCAATGACTCCATTCTGTATTTATAGTTGCCAGACATCCGAGCCATATGTTTGAATAGGTAACATAACAATATCATAATATCGCTTAGAAGTGTGAACACTTCTACGAAAACTGTGCTTGCAAGATTTTTAAAAATCGATCCAAAAAGCTATGTCGACTACACCATTAGATGATCATCAGTGTTCATTGTATAAGAACTTATCTAACAAAACATAGTCCTCTATATGTGGTCCCCATATGCTGAGACAGTAAATCCGTCTTTAGAAGGATACCATGCTACAATACTGGACTGCCTATGCATATTTGTAGATAATAACCTCAGTATAGCTTTAGCTTCTTTATGATCTAGAATCATACTGACTTTGCTTTCAGATGCAGGATGTTCGAAAAGATTGTGACTGTCGCAGACATGTTTAGACCCTACCATGTAGGGTTTAAGGGCCATTAATGCTGATTGATTATGTGAAGAGATATGTTTAAATGCGATGGCCTTTGAGACATTTTGTTGGTATCGTTCGCTGGAGGGGTGAAATACTTTACTATACTCAGTAGCCCGTGCCACGAATTTTAACAGACTCCAAGCTCCTGTATGTTTACGTGGCTAAAACACCGCTCAACAATATCTTGATTCCTCTACGGCACCGCCGATCAAGGTATTCCTTCGTAGGGGCAGGTTTTGACTTCATCTTCTCTCCTTCTTATGATTCAGGGTTTTCTTCCTGTTGGGCTGTAGGTGTTTCATTTTTCCGCCGTAGTTCCTGCATGATGCTTGCAAGGATGCTTCTAATGATAATGAATGATATAAGTCGCATTAGGGTTATTTCATCATCTCCAGTTCTAGAGCATTTCCAGCTGCTTCGTGGTCGGCGTTATGGACTTTGCCTTCACAATGATGACAGAAAATGGGTCGTTTGCGGGAGTCATACTTGTAAAGGAGTTTCAGGAAACTTCCATGTCCCGCTAGGAATTGGGTAAGGTAGAAGTTTACTTCACCGTGTTGAACGCATTTTTCCTCCATTCCATCTGGTGCCAGATATGGCTTCGCATGCAATTTCACATACTGCTTGTATCACATGGGCAGTGCTCTATTTCTTCCTGAACCCGTATTGTTGGTTGGAAAGCCCATTGTCTTCTTCGGTGTACTAGTTGCGGATAACTCTTTCTAGCACTTTCCCTACCAGACAGTAGTACGCACAGTGGTCTGTATGATGACGTTTGTGTCGCTTTTCAGGATTAATACCAGCCTCTGTCGTATAGCAGTGGGAACTTTCCTTTTGCCAGGTATCTTGTATAGTGGTTTAGAAATGCCTCTGGTTGGGTTTAATGGTTTCCTTAAGGACGAATTTGGGATCCCGTCCATTCATGGAGTCTTATTGCTCTCCATTGAGCCCGCTGCTTACAGAACTTCTGCAGTTGGAACGAGTTGTATTGGTTCCTTATCCTCTGCATACTTGTAGTTTATCTTTATCCTCTGCATACTGGTAGTATAGGCGTTGACACCTGCAGATCCTTAAGTCGCCTTGTTGATCAACTTATTTCGGCGCAAAGTAAGCGTTTTATCAAGAATTACTTTAAGGTATTTTGGTTCTTTGCACAGCTCAATGGGGATGATTCCCAAAGATTTGAGACTTAGGTGATGTTGGGTTTCAATTAAGTGCGAACTAAATGTGCTGTTCTTCTTGAGATAGTTGTACAGACTTTTGAAAGATTTTGTCTGCGGTGTTGGCTTCTGAGTTTCGTACAATCCTTTCAAGTATGATGTTAAAGAAGTCAGATGTCAACGCATAACCTTGTCTAAATCCTTTTTTGACATCAACGGTTTCGGTGATATCGTTTCTGACCTTGATGGAGCAGCGAGAATTCTCCATCATCATTCTGCAAAATCTGACGAGTTTGCTGTCATATACGGCCTTAAAATCGATGAAAAGATTGTGGGTTCGATTTGGACTTCTTGGGGGTTTTCCAGAATCTACCAAAGTGTGAAGATTTGATCGATTATGGACTTTCTTGGTCTGAAACCACACTGATAGGGGCCAATCAGTTTGTTGAGGAAGTGTTTCAGATGTTGAGGAGACAGATACCTCTGTAATTGTGGATCGGGCAACCGGTGCTGAGATTCCATTCATCAGGCATAGATTCATCTGACAAAATGTGTGCTCTCTACTAGGTTAGTTAGCCATCAGGTCCAGCAGCCTTGTTGGACTTAAGTTTGGAGATTGCTATCCTTAATTCGTTTTGGTCGGGTGGACGGAAGTTTTGGTTGTCATAGTCTAGATTAAATGGTTCATTCGGCCTGACAGCGGAATATTGGTCATCGTTATACAGTCTGCAGAAAAACTTTTTCCATATTCTTAGCACCGACTGTGACTCCACTACGAGATTTCACTCATCATATCTAAAGGCTCCTGTACGGGTCTTGTTGCCTTGACACGTTATTTTTATTTATTGGTAAGAGTTCCGTACATTATTCCTGGAGTATAATCCCTCAATACTCGTACAAGGTAGTGATCCGAGTCGATATCGCCTGCTCGAAAGTTTGGGAAAGTTTCGGATCCAGAACACTGGAGGTCGATCGGTTGATGATCAGGAGACCGCCATGTCCTCTTGTATATATTGAAATGAGGAAACCGTGTGCGTGCTATAGTGACGTTTTACCCCACAGCGAAGTCAATTAGCTTATGCCCGTTTCCGGACGTGGAGTCATGAAGGACGTCGTCCTACCAAAGATGTCCTCCTTTCCTATCTTGGCGTTAAAATCGCCCAGAATGAGCTTACATTGCTCTTAAGTTTTATCGAGTAGTTCGTAGAAACATTCTTTGGTGGCGTTGTCCTGGTCTACTGTAGGAACATATAAGGTTTATGTTGGCGAATTTAGCCTTGATCCGGATCGTCATAAGACGCTCGCTCACGAGTCAAAAGCTTAAGACATCTTGCCAAGCTTCTTGTTTGAAGCTTTGTCATGCTGACACGTAAGACAAATCCCATAAGTACCGTAAAGCTTCAAACAAAAATTTCTCTTTAACTTGAACTTATGTGGTCCAAGGCCAAATTTATGAATTTATTGCTTACAATAGCTATGCCTTTTTGAACCCTTCATGAGAGCTTCATGTTTGATTTCTGTGAGTCATTACAACTGACAAGGACTGTCCGATGGTTTCCGATTACATCTTTGACATGTATCTATACAACTAAATTCATTTGAAGTCTATGGTTAGTTCTCTACAAAATAAATAATAAAATTGCTACAAAAATCATCAGTTTATTTGGATAACAAATCCTTTTTGCAATTCCAATATCTTTGTATATAGTATGTGTAATGCGCCTCCACTGGCACTCCAAATAAAACTATTCGAATGGAATTCTTTCCTGCTCTTCCGTCTGCACTACACGTGGTGTATCTTTACATGCCCTTACATACATATCGAAGTCTATGTCATTAAGAAACAATTTTTAACCAAATCCTGCTTAAATGAGTATTTAATTTTATTCCTCTGGACAGCTGGTACGTAGTTTAACTACACCAATCCCTTCGGGACTTACTAAACGTTTGGACTAGTTCACGACTATTCCCATCGAGTACATTAGCACAGTCTAATTCTGTACAATCGCTTAAGCTGCATACTTCTCCCAACCAAGGATATATTGCTTTTTCTATTCCATGCCCCTTTGGGCATAAGTATAACCCCCTGGGGTACATCTTCATTTTAAATCTTTCTTCATCTCTTAACTAAGTGCTACCATATTTGTGTGGTCCTAAATGTGTGTAGACATAACTTGTGTACAAACTAAATAATACGCATAATCCCCTAGGACATTTCCGGAAACATCACTAACAAAAAAAAAAATTCGAAAAAATGTACAACCGACTCCCATCCTTGCTGTGCGGTTGTGTTCAGTAAAGTACTCAAACTTTATGGGTGTATGTGTGCTGGTCCCCCGTCGACTATGCCAGAGCAAACATTTCGTTCGTTATTTGTCTGCAATTTGACGAAAGTCACTTCATAATCTGTCGCTTTAAATTAAATCTAACGGACAAATTAAATTATTAATGAAGTAATGTCATCATAGCACCACGTCCGATGTCTGCTGCAAACACTCGTACACAGTTCAGCACACAGCACACAGCATACAACACATACCGTACCGCATCGCACATACACTATCTGCTGTTTGGTATCCTTATTTTCTCAACCCACAGCTCGAGACCCGCCTGGATACCAGACTAGCACAAGCAACAAGGGCGCCCGACTGCCATTCTGACAGCCTTGAGCCGGAGGATTTCTTTGGCAGTGAATTAAATTGTAATTCATATCACATTTCAAAGCGTATATGCGATATGACAGAGGATGTCTTGAGATTAGTGAATTTTCTTTCCTCATTCTTCATTGGGTGGAGTTTTTTATTTTTTCCTCTTTCCTTATTTTTTTCCTCATTCTTTGCCAGTTCTTCCTTCGTCAAGAATTAATTTTCCTTCCTCACTTTTGCTCCACATCCATACATATGTGTGGGATGGGTGATGGGGGTGGTAAGCATTTCATACAGATCGGCTTGGCGTTGGTGGATGAAAATTCCTTCGGAATGATGAAGTTATCCTGCTAGAGCTGATAAAGTGTACGTCTATGCGTGTGTGTGTGTGTGTGTGTGCGAGTTTGTGCTTTCTGTCAGATCATCTCTTCGATGTTGATTTTGATTTTGGAATGGAAAACTCATTAGAAGAAGAACGAAACCACAGCCATGGTATGTATCTTCTTCTTTTGAGATAAATTTGTTTTGTTTCGTACTGGAATGCATTTTAATTGAATTTATCTTCGCTTTCAGAGAAACGGGGAAGGCAAATCCATAATTTAGTAGTTGAATGCCTTCTTTAACTTGTACAGTGGGTGACGAGTGCGATTTTTGTTACATGTATGCACACAGACAGAGATTTGTTCACGGTGAGTGATACTGGATAAGCCGAAGAATCTAAGATGCTCAGTATAAGAGTGCTTTTAGCAAGACATATACCTTTCACTACAATAAGATTCTTTCTAGCGTCTGCGTCGGTTATTTGGTGGATGGATTCTCGCTTAAGTATTCTCGCAGCATTCTAGGTTTTCAAAGAACCTCCTTCAAGAACCTCCTTCATAGTGAAACAGGCTCTGCTTGATTTACCACCCCTCGGTACTTACTTATATCATGAGCTGTACTATGAAAGCAGTCCAGTATCTACCGGCTTAAATAGGGTGGCTTTTGGTGACCTTGAGTGACACTTATCTCACGAGCCATCGGAATTCTAACTACTGAGCAAATTCAGAGTCGAATTTCCTTTCATTCAGGACTGGCTTCGACCAGAGTCTGAGCCTAGTCTGTGCTGTGTTCGAATCTTCACGGATAGTTCCAATACTAGTTAAGAGTCTGATGCAGATATCTGCGTGAGGACCAACACCACTAGATTCCATTATTCGCTAGGCAAGCATGCTTCTGTTTTTCAAGCGGAGATCGTTTCTATCTTAATGGCTACCGACTTTATTTCTAAAAAATAATTGGAGGGGCAATTTCGTCTGTAGCGACAGTCTGGCTACACTTAAGTCCTTGTTCAACCCTGTAACTTTTTCAAAATAGTTTGGAAATACAAGAACGCTATGAATTTGGTTGCAAGGCTGAACTCCTTGACTCTTGTCGGGGTACTAGGTACACACTAGGAGAGGATGAAAAATCCAAAGAGTCTGATGGATGGATCGTTGAAGAAAAACGAAAAGGGACTCAACACTGTGGCCTGGTTCGAAAACTCTCAAATGATCCATGTATATAAGATAGAAGGGACCGTAACAAGTATAATTTACAGGATCATTTCAGTAAACTCCAAGACCAAGTTATTTCGACAGTTAACCAAATACATCTAAAACCACTTGAATTACCAATCTTGAAGCAAGCCATTGTCATTCCCCGTACATACTCCAAATGATCACACAAACTGATTGACTGAAAACAATTTCACGAAACTTGTTCATCACCTGACAGAGTTTGTTTCATATAAGTGCTGGCATCACTTTCAATTTCAATTTCGCCGAAAATGTCCCAAATTCAATATATCCAAGTGTATGTCCTTGTATACTATATATGTTGGTATACCCTAAAGTAAATGTAAATCCCCTCTGATTTATTTTCGACATCGAAGATTTAAATGCCAAGAGTGACTCCTAATACCACTTAACATTTGAAATGCTACCTCGCCAATTGTGTTCCCAAAATACCCTACCATTCCCAAAAAAAAACGAAAAAAAAAAAATAGAAACGAAAACAAATACACACACCGCCTTCCGCCCACCGCCCACCATCTCACCCATTTACAACTAATTTCCCTTTGTTTTGCCACTTATTCCCAAGTAATTTTCAATACCGTTCCGAAGCCATTACACACAGCTCAAGAGTTTTCACTGAATCAATTGAGTCGAGCGCAAAAGTCTCCCACAGGAGAACAGATGAAACATTCATACTCCAACACGAAAATACGCTTTTCTGCCTCTTGACTCCATGACTTTTCCGTGTGCGAAATCAAACAAAAGTCTAATAGGAACAAAAAAAAAATAAAAAATACACGATGAGGTGCTGAGGCAGGACTCAAGGCGACGACCGACGCGACGCTCGGGTGAGCGGGCGCGCTGCAACTTACTGCGGTGCCAGAGCCAATTCCGTAGAAGTACCCAAGTACACAACTTGAAACTTGCCAATTTGGTGCTAACGAAGGGATAAAAACTCTTCGGTTTAATGAAATTCCGCTACGTGAAATGAATTGTTGTTCAAATTTGTGGAAAACAGAGAACAAACCTGAAAGTGGAGAAGGTTGAAGGCACATACCCTGTACACTCGTACAATGGGTGAGCGTTGAAGCGAAGCAGCGGACTAGGTTGGTACTAACCAACAAAGGTGCTGACAACCGGTCTCGCACAACAGTGTACCAGCTTAGGGCGGTGTTTCCGTTTAAGTCCGCCCGAGACAAAAGGCAACAGTAAGGAAAAACTTCACCACTACATAGTAAGTCGAAAATTCATTAAGGCAGGCAGTGGCACATGGGCGGGCATGTGGTGGTTCTGTGAAGAGGTCTGTAGGACCAACCGCGCTTTGCGGCAATTCACTTCAGTGAGAGTTAAAAGTTAATTCCTATAAAAGTTAACTTCCATTCCATTAAGGCGAACCACTTTGTACGGTTTCACGATTAGGACCTGATATGGTGCTGCGTTTAAAGGCACGTGGAACACTTTAGTGTTGATGATCTTTAGCACCAAGTTAGGTAGGGTTAGGTTGATGGGTTGATGAGGGGAGATATACTCAACCTCATTACACTTAGGTTCTTGTGGAGCAATGGAGTGTTGGTCCCAGTTTCTGTAATGGCTTTCTTCCTTACTGCTCGTCGGTGATGTACTCAGTAACCTGGAAAGGTTTTATAGTGAAACATCAGATAATTCTTGTAGGTCCTGGAAGTAATGTCTTCCTACTGTTCTGCTTCTTAGGTCACATAGACTTGGCCAGTACCAGATGAAGTGAGGTGTATCGCCGTGAGGCTCTTCTTCACCGCAACCTCTATATATGTTGTCATCATTGAGTTTAAGATTCATTGTGTGCTTCCTTAGAAGGTTATGACTAGTGAGTACAGCTACCAACATTAACAACGATTTCCTGCCATTTTGTAGAAGTTTTAATACATCACAGGTAGCAAACGAGTTCCACATATTGTTAACTATCATAAGGATCACACGATCCACTCTCTCCCTAAGCTTACATATTGGATTTTCGTCTATGAGAAAGGGGACTATTTTTCCAAGTTCCACTGCTATCTCATTTGCGATTATATTCTTGTAACCGGGGACCCAGCAGAGAGCAGTTTTGTGCTTCAATTCAAGAACCATAAGTTCTTCCAAAAACTATGTTGATATCGTGGTGTTGCCATCATTGATATCATACTGGGTGTCTCTATCACTGCCACGATATCAGTTGTAAACAGGATGTCTGATTTACATAGCTGTGTTTGTTTCGTTCCTCGGAGAATTTAATGGGCCCCGTTCCTATATCCTTATTTGAGCCTGTGTATGTATGTAGGTACATATAGACTTATCTTTTGTTGCTTCCTTGGTTTCATATTCTTCTCTACTTAGAGAACTGCGTGAGAATGGTTTTTCAACGTTTACGTCTTCACCTACAAGTTTCTTTAGAATCCGTGTTTGTTTGGCTAATCCTCAAAGAGATACTCCTGCATGTACAGGTCTAGGGGCAGCATGTTGTGATTTGGATCTAGTTGTTTTCATCGAGGTATTCTTGTCATTGTCTTAAGATTGGTTGCTTTTCCTGCAGCTCACCTCCACACTACGTTTTCATACATATGTAAGCATTGGTCGCACGATTTCCGTATACAACGTGCTGTAACGTGTGCAGATATCCTTCTTAATCTCTTAATAGCTGGTAGTTGAAATTGCATTGAAAAGGACCTGGAAGTAAGTACATAAGTCTGTAAGTTCAAGATGAACAATATCCATTTCATTACCCTCTATACCCACATGGCCAGGTATCCAACAGAGGGTCAACTTTTTTCTACTACCTAGTTCATTAAGTTTTTGTAGGTATTTCCACACAATGATAGCAGCTTGGCTATCAGACATTATAGCTATATCAATTTCTGTCAATTCTAAGCGCCCTCTGGAAAAGTTTTTTGACGCTATTTTCCAGTCCTCTTTCCGAGGTCTTGGTATATTGGTACTGCTTCTATCGTCTGTGCTTGGAAGACTGCCAGGAAAATGAGTTTATAATAGAAGTCGTGCTCTCTGTCCCTCATTTTTGGTGAAGCTGCCATTCGGTTTTCTTGGAGACGTTGTTATTCCCCCCGTTTTTGCCAGCGCCTTGTGCGATATGACCGCAGTGGAACCTTTTTCACTTATCTTAAATCAAAAAAAATGATGCAGTGATCAGACATAAATGGCTCACTAGATACTCTCCAGTTCCTAACAAATGTACTCACACTGTGGCTCCTTAGTGTGAGGTGAGGTCTAGTACCTCCTGCCTATCTTGAGTCACAAAGGTGGGGGTATAAAATACTTTGTAAATATCGAGAGAAGAGCTTAAGATGAATTCTAGTAAGGATTCACCCCTGACACATTATCCAATCCTCCAATCAGCAGCGGCAATTGGAGCTCCATAAGGCGTTGCAGAATCACAGACACTGCTGGTTCGTCCCCGGAACAATACACCGATGCGATGATGATGGTGCGGTATACTCCATCGAGCTCCAGAGATACCTGCAGAGGCACAAAGTCTCTCGTAACGCATTCTGAAAGTAGAACAAAACTAAATTTTTTGTTAATAAGAATGCAACCTCTTGGGGTAAGTATTTAGGTGCCCCAACTTACCTTTGCAACTCTGGTACGCGAGTACTTTGACTGCTCCTCTCAGAATTCTTCGCCACTGAATCAGTACAACGGCTAGTTCTTTAGTTGTGAACATCCGAGGTATTACAGTAGATGCCGCTATAGCTTAATGAATGTTTCCATGGGCTATTTTTAATCTTCCAGAAGACTTCATCGAGCTATTGCTCATGTGAGGCTGGAGTCCCTCCCTCTTCCTGAAGTAAAAGGTCTTTCCCCATTTCAATCACCGTAGTGTTATATTCGTCATCCAAGAGCGAGCTCTCCGAGAGGGACATGCACTGCTCTTCTATCTCTCCCTCAGCTACCTGTTCGACAGAAGAGGTATAGGTGTGTTAACCCGCTGCGGATCTGACTGTGGGTTCTGTTCTCTACAATGTTGGATTCGACAGACTCTCCTCTGACTAAGGGAATTGTTTTGAGCCCTTATAGCATCATAGAACTGCTGATCAATTCCGAGGCCCAGTACTTGCTCGGTTCCCTCTTTTTGAACATTCACGATCTTCCACAATTTGGCATTTAAGCCGTGCGGCATTTTGCACTTCAAGGAGTACCAGTGTGGTTTGGTGTACCTGGTCAGCGCGACGTGGGAAGATTGTAACTGAATGACCACATGGTATCTCCTTCCTACTCTTCGCAATAAAGCCCACTCCCTTCTAATTGCTAAGCCTACGTGCTATTTCTTCAGCCATTTCACAGCCTGTGGAGTCTCGCAGTCCACCAATAGCATACCAAACTTGAAATGTATGTGCCCTGGAATTTGAGCCTATGCTCCCATCCTTAGGCCATTTCATCAACCCAATCATTCTCCAAGTCTTTGAGGTCGTCGGTACACAGCATCTCCATAGGATAATCACAAGAAATATACTTTTGCTGCCGCTGCATACCTTCTGCCATGTAAGATGACAATACCATGCTTAACAAGCTTTGCCCGCGACTTCTCCGACTTCTTAACCACCCTTGGCTTCTTTTGTACGTTAGATACAAGAGGTGAAACAGAGCTGCTGCTGCTTTTCGCCGTAGGTGTCAGAATCAGGCTGAGCACTTCTCCTGCTTTCTTCCTTGCTTCCTCGGGTGCAAAGCCCTTTGCGAGGTAGCGAAGCTACCATCTACTACCAACACCGCTAAGCCCCTTCCGAAGAGGGTCATCCTTACCGCCGGCTGTCCAATTACTGCTTTTCCCTCTACTCCTACATGTCCTGGCACCCTGTAAAGTGCACGTTTGTTTGTCTGCCCCTGTCAAGCAATCCCATTGGGCCGTAAGTTTTCAAAAATAAAAAGAATCAAAAAGTCACAATCAATGGCAACCGGTACAGAGCCATGATCAACGATTTTTTGTTTCAAAAGTTTATGAATATGGTCTTCAGGACATTTGCTTTCAACAGGATGGTGTCACATGTCATACTCTCGGCGAAACCATAGAGTTATTGAAGTTAGTGTTCGATGACAGCATTATCTTCAGAAATGAACCTGTGATTTGGCCTCCAAGATCCTTGGAGTTGACACTGCTGGACTATTTTCTGTAGGGGTTTTGAAGTCGTTGGTCTATGCTGACAAGCAAACAACGATTCCAGCCTTGGGAGACAATATCGAGCGCACCATTAATGATATACGGTTCAAATGCTCGCAAAGTGGTCGGTTGGGTGAATCTTATTTCAATATCAAATCGTATAGCTCTTAAAAAGCATCCCATTACAAGCAAGTCCTTGCACTTTACTTAGGAATGTCCTCGTTGTGCTTAATCTAACACCTTACTAGCCCAGGTTGCCTATTTTATGACGAGTCATAGCTTGAGCTGTACTTGTGTCAGACATGTGTGTACTTGGTAAATGGATTCTCAACATCAGTTGTTTAATCCATAAGAAATGATAAGCATCAATCTGATCTTATGCATTATGAAACCTGATTAGCTTCTGTCGGAAAGGTCCATAGGTCACATTTTCATACTTTCACAGATCCTGGAGAATATCGAAGAAGTCCCAACCGATAGTTACCATCTGATTTATCAACATTTAGGCGGCCTGTGACAGTATTTATAGATACGGGCATCACTGAGCCATGTCTATTTAGACATACCTCCGATCTTTCTAGTTCATGAAGGCCATAAGCTATTCTAAGCTAGGTCATACTATGTCGTGTGACTTCCATAAAATCTCTTTTGAACGGATTATGCGAACTACCACGCAAACTCCAGATGTACTATCTTTCAAGCCAATAAGCTTTCACCAAAAAAATTCCCAAGCTAGATGGCAGATATGAATGTTTTTGAAAACACCAAAATGATTCCATACTTTGCAAACCAAGACCTCAATATGTCCCCCTAGACAAAAAGAATGTCCCTAATGCGCTGCTAATAGAGCGGTTAGGTCATACATACCTTGTCGATCGTACTCATCTGGTCTTAACTGTTTCCAATTAAATTTGGCAATGAAATAAGTTCAGCAAGGTTATATTTTTTTTAAAATAAAAAAAAACTACAACAATGACTTGAAATTTTTCTTTTTGCTTAAAAAAAGGACATGGTTACACAATACCCAATGCAGGATAACAAGCTCATACCCAGCCTAAATACAATCCAAATCCATTCAAAGGGCTTTACCGGGCACATTTTACTCACAATCATCATTATTAAGCACTCCATTCGGCCTAAAATCATTTGAATAGAAAAAAGGATTACGAAAGGACATTTGGCCAAACATTAACGAAACGCAAAACACAATGCCTTTATCGGATAAAGTTTCACCTAGAAACAGAAACCTTTCCATCGTCACACCCTCTCGGTTGCCTACTACTTTTACTAAAAGTTCAACCGAGACTTTCGAATACAAGTTTAATGGGCAAGGCGTCATGAGCCCTTTCACTTGATTCCTGAAGGTCAACATCATCGACAGAACAAAAGGAGTACAATTATAGCAACAGCACGAATCCTTTTCTTCATCTCTGTGTGTGTATAGGTGTATGTATGTATTTCTTTCGGGAAATTTATTCAGCCTAACAATTCGAAAGTCGAAAAGAGTTTGCCAGCTTTAATTGACCCTTCCCCTGGGGCGGGGGCAAGATATGGCCTCTGTGGAAAGGGCTAATTTTCCATCGAATGCTCTTAATGACAGTTATTCAGGAGATTAAACAAATTACACGAACCATGTCAGGACATGGGCCAGCATCACAGGCCAAACAAAGTTACAAATCAATCCTATACCCGGCGATTAATAATTGCGCCACGGAATTCCTTGGGGGCTGGAATATTTTATTCCGTATACGCGCTAATTGGGAAGCGAAGGAAAGTTTCATCGGGATAACTTTTTTTTCCGCTCCTTCGTAGTTTGGTCGGTGGCTTGGCGTACTTCATCAGAGTAGGGTATACCATCGGTTGGGAAATGATCTGAGAAGGGACGGAGTTTTTTTTGTAAAAAGAAAAAGAAAATGGATAGGAAAACTGTTACTGAAACTTTTATTATATTTTGTTGAAAGTTTCTTCCACAGGAGGTGGGGACTTTCGAGTTTGTCCTGGCATTGCTCGGTATGTGAATGAAAGAAATGATGAGTGATGCTGGGTTGATTGAATTTTATGTTTTCTTTAAGTGCCCCGTTCCACCGATACCAGATACCAGATACCAGAAATACAACAGCGAGGTCTGAAGCTCAGTAATTGCTACGCCAGTAATACCCCAATAAGGCGATAGCGTTGGCAACTTTTGTAAACAAAAAACAAGTCGATTCTTTGTCGGGTTTAGAAGGCATTGGGTAATCCGTGCAATCAGATTTTACATCCTTTTTATTTGTTCCTACAATGTTCTTATACCTTGGACGGAATAAGGGTCTCAAAATATAATTTGTGCTTCTATGAGCTTTGGGCTGGACATTTAGCCGATGGGGTTGTTGAATAATGATCCTTAAACTATAGATCACTATTGATGGAACTTTAAATAGTGCACGAGTACCATTCAGATTTTCTAAATGACTCCGCTTTGAAGTATGAAGTATCGACAATGTTTCTCTTACTGTGGCGTATACGTAACATTTTTTACTTTAATCCCGACAGTTTAGACTATTTCTTTGAATCAGACATACAAGTTCCAAAATGTCTTATCTGAATCCAAGTATTCATCACTTAGAGATGAGGTTCCAGCTTAACGTGCTTGCCTAAATACAATTAGTGCTTTTTGATACCACACCTCGCGTGACTAGATTGTTGATGTGTAATCCTATAGGGGTTTGCTGATTACATCCAACCTATGTACACAGTAAAGTAAGCTGAATATACTACTAAGTAAGTAGGTTGGGGGGTGGCCGCATCTACAGAAGTGCAGCATCACTCGGATATCTAACAAGCCATTGTGTTCCCCTATGAAACAATGACCAATGCTATTAGTCTAACGATCAATGTAAGGCAGGAGCAGGCCTCCGAAACCATCCCACTTTCGTTATGAATTTTAGGATAGTTTTAGGTGTCCGTTTGCCAGTCCTCTTCGTTGAAATATACTTTATCAAAGATTGTGTATCTGGTTCTGCTGAGGCTTGGTCTTCCTTTACATCTTGGAATTGTGTTGAGTCTTCCTTTACATCTGTGTGGCTAGAACCTCTGCATGGATCTATATTACTGATTCTTATTTTCTTAGATAGGCCGCAATTGAGTTGTGGCCTGTGAGGGTACCCATGAGAAGAGACAGTTGTGACAGAAGTTCTTTAGTTGTATTAGGCCCACCTATTGTTGGGAAGATTGTGGAAGTCCATAGCAATTTCGGACGTGAAAAGACTACTGAGCATTGGAAACGAATAGTGTGCTTGTGGTTCGTTTGATTCAGAGCCTTTCTTGCTAACTCATCGCCCATTTCATTACCACGGAGGTAACGAGATCCAACAGAGCGTGATGCTATGCTTTGAGTTAGGGATTTGAGTTCCTCTTTGCATCTATTAGGTTGTTCTACTAAACTTTATGTCAGAAATTTCTCAATAGTTGTAAATGTGGTGTCTAATGCTAGTTAGCGCGTCTTTTCATCTTTCCGTCTGTATTCCTACAGCTGCAGCAATGGATAGTATATGAGATCCCATCCAATCCCTTTGGTAGGTCGTTGGTGGCAGTAGATGAGAGGGTGAGGGGGAATTCCCTAGATGGAATCAACGATGGCATCTATAATTCCAATCAAGCTGAACTAGTGCCATTCCTATATTAGGTGCTTCGACATATCGGACGAACCCTTAATGGGCCAACGGTAGAGCTTATAATTCCGAAGTGGGTTACAGAATCCGGAAGATCCGGTCCCTCATTTTCATTGGACGTTGTACGTCGGGGTAATTTAAACTGCAGATATCATCGCCACCCATAAAGTACGGTGGGATGGGCCGGACAAAAGGAAGATGAAAAACTATTAATGACGGTGATTGCTACACAGAACAGAAGCAGCATCCAATTGGGTGTGGATTTGTTGTAAGCGGCAAGCTTCGGAATAAAGTCTTCAGCTTTAGATACGGCCGTGAATGTGCTGATATGTGCTTCCCCACAGAGGAAAGAGATGATCCTACCAAAAGAGTGTTTCTACGACCTCCTCGATAAGACTTATGAGAAATATTCTAGTACTTTTAACGCAAAAATAGGAAAGGAAGACATCTTTGCAAACGGACTTACACGGTTTACTCACCTCAATATTAAGAATACATTGATCATGATGGGATCGACGTAAGACACCCTTTGAATATTCGGACCACTACCTTGTTGTAGCCAAAGTACGTCTACAGATATCTTAGACGCCACAACAACGGAAAAATACTTCGAAGAGATTTAACGTTGAATGGCTGCAATCGCAGCAAATCGTCAGAATCTTTTCCGAACGCCAGCTAGCATCAAGTGCTGGCGACCAGTGGTATTTTTGCCAAAAAGCCGTCAGAAACGCCGCAACTGATGTACTGGGTTTCACCCGACCAACCCCAGGAAACCCCGGGTTTGATAAAGAATGACGAAGGATGACTAGATCGGCTCGTGAGCTCTGCGAACAAAAGACGAGAGAAGAACATCGGGTTCTTCGAAGGAAAAAGAAAGTGCACGAGAAGCGCGCGATCGAGGAATTAGAAACGTGCTACTTCAGGAACAATATCCGGAAGTAAAAAGGACGTGTCAAGGTAAAAAGTTCCGAACAGAGACCTGTAGAGATGAAGAAGGAAACGTCGTAGCACAGTTACAGTCGGTGCTGAGAATATGGAAACATTTCTTTTGAAAACCCAGATTTCCGTCCACCCGACCAGAATAAAGTCAGGATTGCAATATCCAAACTCAAGTCCAACAAAGCTGCTGAACCGGATGGCCTACCAGCCGAGCTATTTAAGGCAGCGGGGAATGATTTCGTGGAGGGCACACACACAAATGTCTGATGAATGAATCTCAGCATCGTTTCCCCGATCCACAAGAAAGGATACCCTCTATACTGCGTCAACTATAGAGGCATCAGTCTAGTTCATATTGCATCCAAAGTCCTGTCCGCACTGTGTGAGTGCCTGAAACCATTTATCTACGAGCTGATTGGCCGCTATCAGTGTGGTTTTAGGCCCGATAAGTGCACAACCGAACAAATATTCACATGTTTCGGCAGATCTTGGAGAAAACCCAAGAAGTCCAGATCGATACTTACCATCTTTTACTAATTTTAAGGCCGCATATTACAGCACCGGTACGTTCGAAAGTATTGCAGCGGAGGCTGCCAAATTAGGTTCAGCGTTAAACGAGAGTAAAACCAAGTATATGGACTCTATCTAAAGCGGATGAAGATATCCTCGGTCGCTTCGAGAGAAAGATTCTTCGTTCCGTTTGCGTTGATGGGCTTTGGCGAAGGAGATTCAACGACGAACTATATGAGTGGTACAATGACATCAACCTAGTCAAAAAATTATGTTTATTGTGCTTCGGGGATGTTCGTGATGAACGCCAGTCCCTGCTCCTTTAGTAACGCTTAACAGTACCTGGAAAGCTCGTTCGTGCACTAGATTATCCAGTACCCTGTGACATCCAGTCCACTAACATCTCGGAGAATTTAGATTCTATTTTGATCCACACTACCGTCACTGCCTTACCAAAGATCGCTACTTCATCCATTAGGGCGATCTGCTGTTAATTCGTCCTAATCTCTGTGAAGGTATGCGATGTATGGGGAGTTGGCTTGGTGGATGCTAAGGGATGATCACTTGCCAAGATTGAAGTAACATTGCTTTTCTTAGGAGTGTGGGTGGTCTTGGTATGAGCTTGGTATGCAATCAATCATATTTCGTTTCATATTTCTTTCTTATCCTTTGTGTTACTTTTATAAATTGCTTCTTCTTTTAAAGCAATCTTGTTCAAAAGAACAGCCTCGCTGTACCTTTCTTTCAAGATTGTACCGGAGGATTTTTTTCTCTATATGGCTATAAGGTGGGCTAGAATGTGGACCTCTAATGAAAGTACAATACTGTTCTGATTTGTTACCTATCCATCTATCCAGACAGGTCTAGACCGCATAGAAATAGTAACCTGTCCTGTGATTTGTTGCGTATCTCCACTCCATTTTGGAAGGTATTAAATTACATTCATCTACAGCACCGACACTATCATACATGTGCATGAAGATATGTTTGCAAAATTTGCATTCATTATTTACTCAGACAATGCCTGAAGACTCTGGTGTTCTATGGATGCCATTCTCAGTTTTAATACCTTTTTTGTTTTTGAACTCTTGCGACATCTGTTATCTGTTATCTTATTTAATTACGTAATTACTGCGTGAAACGTCGCGCCGCCATGTCGTCAGGTGAATCTATGAAAACTTCTCTTAATGTCTACAATGTATCCTCCAGCGATTATTCTCAAACCACCCTCAAAACAGAAGAAGCTATTCGTGCACACCTCGTGCAAAAGCGATAGAACACATTTGTAAGGACCTTGGGAAAGTACGCGCAGTCGGGGCTGTCGACGGAGTACTCGCTGCCAAAGTCAACACTTATATTCCCAAAGCGATGTCAGTGCTCCGGAGAAATTGTCTTCATCATAAAGTTGGCGAAAACAACTTTTTCATCAGCATTTTTTCATTGCCTGTCGCTAGCATCCCCTTCGAATGTCTTCGCAAGTGAAATGAATCGAAGTGACACAAGGTGTACGGAGGCGTATACGATGTATGTATATGTATATGTATACATTTTTAATTTCCATCTCGTGTCTTTAGGCTTATGAACTCCTTGACTTGGAAAAATAATGGTCGCAAAGGGGTTATTGGTCCGTTATTGTATCCAGAAGATGTTCTAAGTGTGTTTGTCTCTTGTGGGTTATGGGTTTAATAAATTTGAAATCAATTTTTATTTTTTTTTAATTTTTGACAGTTGCCAATATTGACTTGTAAATTGGTATGATGAACACTCATTTGAGAAAGGTAGATGGATGGTTTGGTTTGATTTTCGAAAATCATTGACTCTGTAATGGGCGTGTTAGGGAAATCGTTAATCAAGTGATGAAACTCAAATATGTTCAGCGGGATGAAGATGTTGCACGATTATGGTTTTTAGGGGACAAGCTGTGCTTGAGGGTATTCTCCTAAAAGAAACAGAAGTCAATTGCATGATCTAATTACTTGCCTACTTACTTAGGTGGCGCTACAGTTAGGGTTGAATCTGGGCCTCAACAAACAAGCCTCTCCAGTTATCCCGGTCCTTAGCTAACTGCCTCCAGTTCCGCACTCCTTTCATCGGCAGGATTAATGGCCCTCTTCTACAATATCATGTCTTCTTTTGTCTCTTTGGATGACAAACGACTAACAAAGGCCTCGAAGGAGCAGCATCTCCCGATAGGTGTTGGTTCGCTAAGTAACGAGAAAGAGCCACTGCAGCCGAAAACCTAGCAGCTCTGTTAGTAAGCCCTTCTCCCATCTCCTCGTGGTGCCATCTGGGAATTTCTTCGGAAATTGTGAATGGGAGAGGATGAATGGCGAATCTCCTGCGCTATATAACAGGACAAGTTTCGGTTGGTTTGGGGCCCAGCGAGAATAAAATGGTAAAAAGAAAAATTGCTCCGAAACGGAAACATACGCCTCGGATACGGACTTTGGCTATCAAACACAGACAACGATCGGATTCTGGAACGTTAAGACTTTCCTGGACTCACCCCAAGAAGTGCCTTACAAAGCCAGATGTCTTCAAATGGACCGCGAATTCGTACAGTATAAAATAGACATCTTAGGGCTGAGTGAGGTAAGATGGTTCGATGCTGGGGAATATGTTTCGTCAACAAAGAGTACTGTCATGCTCTACTCTGGTAAACCAACCAGCTGGAAGCTCACGGAGGTCTGGAGTATGACTGGTGCTAACTCCAGCAGCGCGTAAAAGCCTCATATCTTGGAAACCTCACAGTGACCGGATATTGACGGCCAGATTCCAGAATAGGGTAAGGAAGCTCACCATCATACAGTGCTATGCTCCGACTGATGACGCGACTGACGATGAAAAGGACAATTTCTATAGCCAGTTAGACACAGTCTTTAATGAAACAATGATGGGGGACCTCAATGCCAAGGTAGGTAGCGACAGCAAAATGCTTAAGCACGTGATGGTTCAGGGCCTTGAAGACTGAAACGACAATGGTGAGCAGCTTGTAGACTTCTGCAATACCAACCGCCATAAGATCAGTTGGGTCTCGACTGATGAGCACAGAACATCCAACCAGATCGATCACATTGCGATCAGTCGCCCCTTTACAAATTATCTCCTAGACGTCCGAAACAGACGTGGAGCTGATATTGGACTAGAACGAGATCACCATCTTATGCTAGCTCATATACGCCTTCGTACTGCATCCGTCAACAACAACCGATCAAACTTGTTGAACATCACAAGGTTCAATACCGATAGGCTTAAGGTCGCCCAAGTGCGTCAACAAATTAGGGACCACCTAGCCTTAGCAATCAGCAGCTCAATGCAGAAGAGCATGAATGATCACTGGAATTTTGTGAAAAATGCTTTTGTGAGCGGGGCACACACCTATGTCGGTAAAAGGCAGGCACACCATCGCACATGGCTTTTGGCACACACGTGGAGACGGATCGATGAGCGTACAGCAATAGAGAGAACCGAGTTAGAAGCTCAGTACCGTACGAAGAAGAAAGAACTGCAGCGTAGTGTGAGACGTGACAATATGTCAATATATCGACACACTGGCTTCTAGGACTGAAGA
Organism: Xylota sylvarum; assembly: GCA_905220385.1. Classification (NCBI taxonomy): domain Eukaryota; kingdom Metazoa; phylum Arthropoda; class Insecta; order Diptera; family Syrphidae; genus Xylota; species Xylota sylvarum. The sequence continues at coordinate 52,885,720 of LR999958.1, forward strand.
AGCAGCGAGCAGGTGCTATAGTAGGACTATTTACAGCATCACCAAGGAGCTCATTAGTGGTCGAAACCCCAGTGAAGAGTCTGGACGGTAACCTCCTGATTTCAGATGAGGATCAGCTCAATAGATGGAGAGAACATTTTGAGAGAACGAATGAGTATTCCGAAGAAATAAATTCCTAAATATGCACAGCACCTCCCAGCAAAACAGGTATTATGGCAGCAATCAAGTCCCTCGAGAAAAACCAAAGCGGTGGGCATTGATGCCATCCCTATCGAACTGTTTCAAGCGGCGCCAAACACATCAGCAGATCTGCTGCATCCGCTAATACAGAGAGCTTGGGACAGCAAACAATTTCCTCAGGAGTGGAAAAGGGGGATGATCATTAAGCTTCCGAAAAAGGGAAACTTGATGGAATGCGGAAACTGGATAGGTATATGTGTTCTTCCAGCTGTAGCCAAAATAATAGCAAAAGTAATTCTGGACCGAATTAAGGAGCATTTAGATTCTACTCTTGACGTCGAACAGGCAGGCTTTCGCGCTGGATCCTCCTGCATCGACCACATAAACACCTTACGGATCATAATTGAACAATGCGTTGAGTACAGGTCTCCGCTACATCTGTTGTTTATCGACTTCGAGAAGGTTTTCGACAGCTTGAATCGAGATGCTATTTGGCTGGACTTGCGCAGGAGAGGCATCCCGGAAAAACTTATTGCTATTATCAAGGCTACATACACATAGGTGAGGTGTCAGAGGAATTTGATATCCAAGGTGGAGTACGTCAAGGATGCATACTGTCACCACTATTGTTCTTGGTGGTTATCAGCGAGGCACTCCGTGCAGCATTGACGGAAGGAAACAATGGAATTCGTTGGACTATGACATCTTACCTGACTACGCTGACAATGTTTGTCTACTTTCACATCGGATAATGGACCTTCATCTAATGGACCATAAACTAGAAACTGAGGCAAACAAAGTGGGGCTCAAAATAAACACGGCCAAAACAAAAGCCCTTACCACTTCCAACACAAACGCTCAACTTAACATTGCCGGACAGGAAGTCGAAAAAGTTGACAACTTTCTATATTAAGGAAGTGTGGTCTCGGCTAATCACGGTGGCACACAACTGGACGTATGCAGTAGAATCGGGAAAGCTAAAGCTGCGTTCGGTATGGTATCCACAATCTGGAAAAGTAATGTTATCAGCTCAAGAACCAAACTGCGACTGTTCCGCTCTAACGTGGAATCGGTACTGCTGTATGGGTGCAGTACCTGGAAGGTGGACACCATTAACACATGCAGGCTGCAAGTCTTGGTAAATCTTGAGAATTTTTTGACCGAACCCGATCTCCAACGAACAGCTTTATATGAGAACGGGCCAAGAAACTATAAACCCAACAAGGCAGAATAGCGGGACGCCGTAGGCAAACATGGCGCAGAACAGTTGAGAAGGAATCGAGCTCTCTAGGAATGAGTTGGAGGCAGTTCAAACGCGTTGCAGGAGTACGAACTAGATGGCGCGCAGGCGTGGTTGACAACCTATGCCCCCCGAGGGGTTAAAGACCTAAGTAAGTAAGTTCTGTCTTTTTATTTCATTCTAGCGCCATCTAATGTTATATAACAATAACTATGTTTTAATTTTTTTTTAAAAGCCATTTTATCTTTTCGATATATTTTGGTATTGTCCAATATTCGTACAAGATGTTCAACTATTAGTCTTCGATTTTTAAAAAGGAGTCTTATAAAACTCAAAGGTCCTTCCATGTCAAAAAACATTTCTTTGATCCGTCGTGATCCGCTTCCTTATCCTGTTACCTGGTACAGAAGAACATGGCCACAAAAAACTTTATGGGTCATCCCTTATTACTTTGAAAAACCATAAATATTCAAGCATACTACCTTGCAACTTTCATTAAATTACTATAAAATATACGAGCAGGTATGGAAACTCCCCATATTGTGGACTACATGCCATTTACCACATAAAAAATGTCTAAACATGTTCTTCTTACCTGTTTGTTGATGAATGCAAATATTTGCTACTCTCCGATTAGTCTCCGATTATTACCGGTGACGCATTTGTTAACATCGAGCCCCTAAAGAGTAATTGTTTGTTTCTGATGGCCTTTTGTCTTATCTCGATGCAGGGTGTTTTCCTATTCTAGTTTTCCAAAACAAATATTTGACGCCTGAAACTGCGATCTATAAGATAAATCTTCTATAAAAGATGAACCATCCACGAGTTTTGTATCATATCAACGAATCCAGTAATCACCTGAACTACCTATCAGTTCAGAAGAATAAAGTTTTGCTAAGTCAAGTAAGAAATATTAAAAATCGAAAAATGAAGTTCCAAGCACTTTTTGTTGCTGTTGTAGTGTTTGCCATTTGTGCGACAGGAAATGTAAGTTATTTTCCCCTTCCGGGATGGTGTGCGAATTTTCTACTTATTCTGTCTTTCAGGCTCAAATCCCTCTACTCGGTTCCAATGCCGTTGGTCCGCAATCGTTTTGTGAAATTCATTTAATTATACTTCAATCCGAGGCGAATAAGATTAGTACTAGTAACCCCGAACTCGACGAAGATCTTCAGATAAGAGTGGACGCTGTGATACAGAATGCTTCCGTCGGATGTGCAGAATGCGACGGTTTGGTTGTTTGGCTAAATAAAGTGTGTCTAGTTATAAATCTACGTGCAGGCTTGAATCAGTTATCACAGATTAAGGCAGAAGCTCTTGCAAGGGCCAATGCTGCCACTACCACTTCAACCGAAATCCCAATTAACTGAAGCACGCCGCCATGGGGTAATTATTTAAAGCCAGCCGCTGTTTCAGTGCCATTTGGTTATAATAGTTTTCTTTATTGAATCTTAAATTATTATAAAAATACATTTTAAAGAAATAAATTATATAATTCGTTACTATTTGTGTGAACATGTACCACTCTGGCCTTTGCCGGTTACACTTAGGCGATGCTTTCGTTTGGCATCCAAATTATCTTTACGGAATATATCGCGTTTGGTCTCAACTGCCAGTGAAACGTCTTGACAATCTTTTGCAGGATAAACAAATGTCCATGAACCGAAAACTGTTGGTACACCACCACATGTCTTGCAAAGACCTAAAAAGAATAGGTAGAGATGGTTATATAATGATGTTGTGGATTTTGGCAAGTAAGTAATATAAGCATCGAAAACAACCAGTTCAGACAGATTCATTATCAAAACCTATGTAATGCCATCTTCCCATGCTGGGATTGCGAGACATTGTGACAAACTGCAACCCCGCCAATGCCTCAAAAATGGAACCATACTTGGTTGATGGGCTGACTTTCGAATACAAAATACGACTGATTTATGTAAAGTTGAACGTTGACACTCAGGTGAGGAAAGTTACTATAACTTAGGATCATGCTCCCACAGAATACACAACTCTTAATGGATACAACGTCAAAGTGATGGGGGACTCAAACGTTAAGTTAACAACATACATAATAGCGCTCAAATAAAAAATGGGTTTCCATGGGCTATCGTCTACCACCCACAGCAGTGTGAAATGAAAAATGAACACAAATCAGCTTAGACGTTACCTTCCTGACATCTGGAACAAGCATCTACTTGTTCATCTTTTTATTGCATCCCTTGGCAGAAATCGTTCCCAATTTGTTTCGCACATACAGGTATAATGGAGAGAGGTTCACAGATCCTTCTGTTTACCAACCTTTTCAGAGGACCATATATGTGGCCTAAACACGAGACACAATCATCACAACAGACCTCGTAAAAAAGCAGCGAACGATGAGCTGATGAGCTCGATAGGATTCTGACGAAATGGAGGAGTCTAAATATGCCCCTCGCTACTTGAAAACACTTACTAAACTGGAAGCTTTTAGCAGAACCAACTATAGATGGAAAAATTCTTCTACTTGCAACATTTTTTTGAGCTAGATCTGGTCTAGGTTGATCTGAAATATATTGAAGAGAACACAGATCAACCACGTTATTGGTGCTCTTACTGGATACTGTCTGATAGGCCAACATGGCAAAATGCTGGGTATTTTTTCACGTGACTTCTGCAGAAGCTGTAGAGATTAGAAGGATGATAAAACCATTCTTCACCTTCTATGCACGTATCCTTCCAAATCAGTTCCAAAAAAGACTACTCCATCTAGTAGCTCCCTTCTTTAAAAAAAACTAGGCGAACTGGCGTCACGAGCCGCCTTCGCCTCATTAAAAGCTCCGGTTGGTTTCATTAATCCCGGGTAGCGAAATTGTGCGATCCATGGCATCATAATAAACCTTTATTGGTCTAAGTGTGTCTGCCAGTATATCAGACCGCCACTCTCATCTAAAACTAAACCTTCCAAAAAAAATTGTGGGCTTATGTCCCATCTTCGACAAAAACAAATCTAAACTTATGTCCCAATGACGTGGGACATCAGTCCATAACTCAATTGTGAACTTTTGTCACTGCACCGTATATGTATGGGTGCCTTGTGGCTTTAGTGTCTCACTCTGACCATCTGTTGGATCTATTCTAATTACCCTAAGAATCTATAATGAATAGATCACTCATTAAAAATTCCCCAGATAAGGATATGTATCCTTTCTCGAACTCCATGAAGAAGTGACTACTAATAGTCCTCATTCTCCTGTTGGCGAGGGTTGATGTATAGAATCAATTTCTTCCCCATCTCTGTAGCTTATTTAGTATGTAAGAGTATCAATAGAACAATGCCCGGTTATAACCCGGCGACTAAGCTTAACAAGCGAAAGGGTAAACTTGCTTTTGTTAATTTCTTCCCCATCTCTGTAGCTTCGTTGTCAATAGATTTCGTATTGGACAGTCTGTGAAATATGTAGTGTGGACCAGAGTTGTAAAGTAGTGAAATACATTTGTACTGCAGTACTGTGTAAGTACCCAGTACCTTGTACTTGTACTTGTACTGAAAAAAAAGGAGTACAATGTACTTGGTACTTTAAAATCACCAAGTACAAGTACTATTTCAAGTCCACTCTTCTAAGTACATTTACTGGGTACTGTAATACTGGCCAGTGCATTTGCAAGTACTTTCTAAGTACATTTCCTTGCCTGGTACTGGTACTTGAAAGTTTACAGGTCTGGTGTGGACCCTTTTCTTGCAAGTTTATCAGCTTATTCCTTACTTGACTTATCCAAACGGTCTGGTACTCAGTATATGTTGGTAATGTATGCAGGAGCTACTCTTCCGACAATGTTTCTTGTACGATGCCTGTAATCACGGCTGGAAAGACACTTCAGTCGTTACTTTTTCTTAAGGTGTTCGATCGCTAGGGTTTCGCAGTAAGTCCAAGATGCCGTAACGATTATCATTTTGGAACCTATTAGCAGGCGACCCAAGACGGACCGATATGGTGCTGATGATCATAATCAGCACCCCATACTGTGGGTGTTACTCTCAAGGATCCCAGGGCGCCGATCTAGGTCGTCTTTGAATTTTTGTAAAACTTGAAATTTATATCGTTTCAACTGTCTTCTACTATACTATAGATCTATATGTACTCGTATATCAGAATGGGTATCATAACCGATGTATATATACAGCCAGTGTACCACTTATGGCTTGAGGCCTCATGTGCACACTTTCTTGAACCGGTCGTCAAAGTTTTCCTGTAAATTTCATTAAGCATCCACAATTACGCTGGTTCAATTCGATCAATCCTTTGGGCATTGAGTATGGGAATCGACCTTGTTTAGTGGCACCATTTCTGTTTTCGGCAGCCTAATTCCCAGACTATGGTTACCGACTAAATCATCTTCAACCATTAACAATCTTACACTTGAAATAGGAGGGTGCTTACCTGTAAGATTTCCAAAATCTCATTCACTACAAGAAGTGGTGAAAGAAAATGCCATCCTGGAGGGTCGTGGTGTAGCATTTCCAACGTTGTGCAATGAAACCATCCACAACAGTTGTCTTTAGTCAGTCTAACCGTAGTGGGGGTATATTATTATTATTTAAAGAAGGGGTATGTTGCACTGCGACCTTTTGGATTATTGTGCCCCTAACTAACACCTTGGAGAGGTCCGTGGCCTCATTAGAGTTCCCCTTGCATTAAGATTAATTTTGGTACTCTTACTACGCCTTGGCGGAAGGAATTTGTTCTACAGCATTCCCTCTAATTCAGTTTCCTTTTAAGACTCTAAGAGTAAGAGTTGGCGCTATAAAAGATATGTATTTCCACATCTGATAATTTATACTTGCCCAAGTATTTCAGGTTATTCTGGGTCAGTATCGCAGAAGATCCACGCACATATGCTGAGATTTCACTGGATTCATCGTAGAATTTGCAGAGACCTTCTTCAGATATTCCTAGTTTCCTTAGGTCCTCGTCCATTAGAATATGGCGATTATTCTTACTCGTGTTGATACATGTTTCGAATCGTTTTCGGTTATGTCGCGCCAGAAGTTTCTTGTCTTGCCTCATGGCCTGAGCGTTATTTCAGGTTCATGCCCTGTTTTCCCTCTCTAGGTTTCTGAATTCTTTTTTGAGGGTATCACAATCCCCTATTCCCCAGAAACTATGAAGGTTTCTGATGCTTCCTTTCTTGCTAGAGATTCGACCTATTCAATACCCTCTATTCCCACATGGCTAAGTATCAAACAGAGGGTCAACTTGTTTCTTCCACCTAGTTCATTAAATTTTTGCAGGCATTCCCACATAAATGTAGACTTACTGACATAGGCATCAAGTACCATGATAGCAGCTTGGTTATCTAATACTATCGCAGTTGCCGTCGTCTCGAATCGGTTAAGATTGATTTGAACATATCTATCTGTGGCATAGATTTCAGCCTGAAAGATGCTAGTACTTTTGCCAATGGATTCAGTGTATTGGTTCTAGGGCCGCATAGTCATGCCTCCAGTTCGTTCATCAGTTCTCGATCCATCTGTGTACCACTTTGTTGTGTGATTGTGGATTCATTGGAGCAATTCTTTTATTACCGAGCTTGGTAACAAAGTTTTTTTGGAAGTTGAACTTTCTAATGATATCATCCCTAGGAAAGGCCAGGAGTCGAATTTCTTCGATATAATCTACTTACGTCTTCCTATTCCTCCTTTGGCCAATCTAAGAACTATTTCACTTGCACATTCCCCAACCACAACATGGACATGCAAAGGAGTCAGTTCCAGTAGTAATATAGAGGCATGCCTTTGTCATGCCATAAGTCTTTGCACCTTATTGAGTTCCTCCCTCGTGATGGCTTCGTTTTGCCCATGGAATCGCTTCACATCATTGGTCTAACAATAACAATATATATCGATTTTATGATGGTCGGGCTACAACCCCAAGATTTGCTCCCTTGTCTTGGCAATTATAAGAGTCCTCGTGGGTTTCTAGAATATCCCTTCTGCGTGTTTTTTCCAGATCAGTTTACTGTCTAGGCTTCTTTCCAGATATTTGAATTCCTTGACTGGTGTCAGTATTATACGCGATAGCCTTATCGGTCTCAGTCGTTCAAGTTTTCTTTTCCTCGTGAGAGGTACTATTGTAGTTTTTATCGGATGCCCATTTTACTCCTCTGAAGAAGATTTCTGTCGTTATTTTCCAGTCCTCTTTCCGAAGTCTTGAGATATTGGTTCCATTCCTATTGTCTGTGCTCGGTCGACTGCCAGGATAATGAGTTTCTAATAGAAGTCGTCTCTGTCCCTCATTTTTCGTGAAGCTGCAATCCGGTTTTCTTAAAGACGTTGATATTCCTTCCATTTTTGCTAGTGCCTTGTGCAATGTGACAGCAGCAGGAGTATTCGTGATTGTCTCACAGAATTTCTTTCTCGTTTCGTTTTCCTTAATTCTTTGCTATAGGAGGTCAGTGCAATTCTGTATTTCTGCCAGTCTCCAGGAGGCTTGACAGATTGTTGCTTCAAGACGGAATCTCATTCTTCCATACATTTCTGCTTATTGAGCAGTGCGGGTATAAGAACAGGGAGTACTAGTGATCAACAATAAAGTGACCAACAGTCAAGTAAATATAACGCCTTTCTTGAAACTTGACAGTGATGTATCGACGAAGCTACATTTGAGCCTGTCATACTTATTATTCGTTGAAATCTCTGCATAATGTGGTTTAGCTTGCAATGCATAGAAGCAAAAGGAAGACTTCTTGGTATTCTTCGAAAAGTTCTAAAAACATTGACACGCCTTCTGAGATTAATTAATATCATATATGTGGCTGGTTCGAAGCGCTTTTTCTGTTTAAAAATTCCGTCAGTATTCTCCTATTATTGGTCACCATAAGCCGATGACTGATGTCAAATGGCACCCACTTACCTCCTTACCCGTTCCACTGACTTTCATTATCTTCGCATGCTTTGAGAATAACAATTAAGCGTCTGACTTCCCCGGCTATACTCGTACACCAAAAAAAAACAAAGACACATCTCCCCTATTCCAGGCACGTCCTAACGATGCTCTACGAAATATTAGTTAAGATACCCCACTCCCTTGTACAACATGGACGTTATCGATATATCAGTAGCCTTATAGAAATAATATTAAAGCGCTTTGTGCGTGTTTGTATTGTATTCCCCTTTGTGGTATTGTTTTTCTTAATCAATGCCATCACTTCGGTGCAGGATTATTTTTTATCAATTTGTTTGATGCCAAAACAATGTGCAAACATGTTGAGTTCAATCCCGTAGCCCACACTGCAGGACCTTCAATCTGTTGGATGTGGCCTTTATATCTCGAAATGATGAATTGGATTATGTGTCCCGTGGAGACGTATAAGCCTATTTTAACCATTAAATCGAAGGTCAATATCCTTTTTTTTGTTTTTCGTTCGGCATAACAAGCTGCTTGTAATCCATCAGATTGTGTGTGGGTGCTGGTTGATGTGGGAGTGTATGTGTAATCAGATGAAATATGAGATTCATTTGGTTTTTTTTTTCCCTTATGTGATTTATGCGTTGTTCTTTACTAAGTCCTTTCTATTCTGCAATTAGCGTGGTGGAACAGAATGCATCAACGTTAACCTAGTGCTTTGATCTTTGCGAGAGATTGCAGTGCAATACGGTCGCGGTACCAGACCCGCCCTTTAATTATGCGCAACACGCAAATGAGTAATGAACTGGTGCGGTATGGTACACTGCGTTTGTGGCTCCATTATGGTGGTGGTATGGCGGCCTATTCTCTCGACGAAGGACTTGAAGAAGTGAGATGTGGAGGTGTATACGCTCAATTGACTGATGAATTTGCATGTATCGGAGAATTAAGATAGATATCGTTGCAATAAAATATGATTGAGCTGTCCTTCCCATTTTGATTTATTGCCACAGTAATTGCAGAAATTGCATTTTATGAGCGCAGTGTGAATGATTGTTACATGGATCATGATAATCATTTCATGTAATGCGGCTATTTGTTGACTGGGTGCTTTGGTTTTTCATGAATTAAAATATGTATGCACCCACTTAATTACCAGTGTTATCGGATTGCCCCTGATATCGGAATGATGTGTCAATCATATGGTGTCTTACAAAGGATGGGTTGTAGTGTCATGCATTAAGATGTATCTATGATAAGATAAATCTCGTTTACCTTTCCAGAACCGATAGCCAGGCTGAACTAGATGGTTAATCTAATCTTTTAAAGGACAATGTTGTGGTTAGGAGCTTTAATAGCGTTTCAAGTCTGCGTTGAATTTCAGATGACTATTGAGATGAAAACAAGCTTACTCGGTCTTGTTCAGCCTGGGGTAGTGTTCTTGCTGTCTTGACAGAGAATGCTAGATCGACAGAGAATTGTCCAGAAATCTTTAGTCTTTCCTAATAGAGGTCATTGGCATATTTCAATTCTCCAGACGTGATGCATAACAGACTATAGATTTGAAAGAGGAAGTGCACCATCTGCAGATGTCTTAAGGGGACTCATCGACCTGCTGATATGTGTTACTATGGCGGATTTGTCTAAATATACTTTGCCCCGGTCATCGGTTTGTATTTCTTGCCGTTTTGGAAAGAGCTGGCTGGTTTCGTCTTTGCACAAAATAGAAGGATCAAAACTCATTAATCCTCTGGGTGACATACATATATGTACATACTTCACCGTGGTGTAGAGCATAATAAAGTCCTGTCCACCCTCCGTTGGGCTAGATCAATGTTTTATATAATCCGTACTAAGGACCAAGCTAAGGTCTCATTACAAAAACTAGTTCAGTCTTGAATGGAGTACCCAACGACCTCGAGCTAGACTTTGCTGTTCGGTTGAGTGGGATGGTTGTTTCCGCTCAACAGAGATACATTTAGTCCAAAAAGAAGGTCCATTGTGATACCACTATGGAGAAACCAGATCACCAGCGCCAGAAACCTACATAGAGATTTCCCAAATGGGACACGAGGAAATGAAACCAGTCTCGGTCTGAACCCATGCCGAAGAGGTATGATTTGCTGTTTAAGCATTAAGCTCATCTCTACATCTTTTACAGATATATAGCTACAGGGAGCACCAAGCCTTCTGCCATGTCTATCTACCAGACAGCGCCTTGTGAAGATGCCATCTATCTTTCTAAGATCTGTCCTATTGACGGAAATAAGTCTGCTAGTTTTCCTACAATCCAGTTCTGGCGAGATTTGTTTAGAAGTGAGACATGTACTGATATTGTCCCACCTACTGTTTGCCATTCAAATGGCTGCGATATCTAATTGGAATTCCATCGACTTAATAAGTGCTGACGATTCCCCTTATTGCCAGCTCGTCCGCTTTACAATTGCCTGGAATATCCCTGTGGTCTAGAACCCAGCACAGGAATACGTCGCACTTGAAAGCGATCTCTTTAAGAGATCCTTAGCATTGCTTTACCAACTTGGATCGGATTATTGACGATTCTAGAGATTTTATCGCATATTGACTATTTATGTAGAAAACAATAGCACTACACTATCGAGTTAATTGAAAGCCAGGCTTCACCGACTTCTGTGACTTCTGCTTGAAATACTCTACAGTGGTCTGGCAGTCGAGTGATGATACAAATATCCAGTGCACTGAAGTAAACTCTCGCACCTGTTCCAGACGCTATCTTGGATCCTTCTGTGTAAATCTTTGTCGTAGATTCGTTTAAAATTTCTGCCGATCCAAGTACTTCTGATAGGAGATGGGAAACAATGTAGTCCTTTAGCCGCCGTCAGCTTCCCAAAGATATCAACAGGAAGAAGATGGAACATTGTTTCTAATGCAGCTGTGGGAGGGGTTCTAAGGCCGCCCATTATACAGACGCAGGATAACCCTTGAACCTTCTCAAGTGCTGCAATGTTGCTTTTCTTGTATAGTGCCGTCCAGACTAGTACTTCGTACATACGGATGGGTCTGATGACTGCCGTGAATATTCAGTGAACAATCCGAGGCAGGAGAACCCAGTTTGGGGCTAAGGCTTTCCTACATGAATAGAGGACAATCTTGGCCTTCCTACCACGGTTTTGTATACTCATAAGTTTTGGAAGAGTTATGCATGGTATTTGGTATCCTCTTGTGAACAATACTAGTTTAGTCTTCAACGGATTAACTCCGAAACTAACATTATATGTCCACTTTGTCAGTTTATTTAGAGCTGACTCTATCAGATCTCTAACTGTAAGAAGGAAATTCCCAGATATCGCTAACATAATGTCATCCGCGTAGGCTATGACACTAATTCCCTCTTTACCCAAGATTAGGGGTATCTCATACACTAGCACGAGCTACAATAGTGGTGATAATACTCCGCCCTGGGGGTACCCCTGTACAACGACACCACTCCAGCTCAGCTTGGATAAGCCAGTTTTAAAGTATTTCCTCGATCCAATAGCAAAGATAGTTATCAACGATCAAGTCAAGAAGTGCAGCAGATATAGCGTCTGTATTGACATTGTCGAAAGCTCCTTCAATATCAAGAAAGAACACCATAGGGGAATTCTTGTTCTCAAAAGATTTCTCAATGATTCCTACCAACTAGTGCAGGGCAGTCTCTACCTATTTTCTCCTTGCGATACCAGTGTCTAAATTTGTTCTAATTTGGAGGTCGATCAGACTTTCCAAAGTCTTTAATAGAAAGGAAGATAGACTGATCGGACGGAAGTCTTAAGGGGATGCATAGTATGTCTCACCGGCTTTCGTTATGAAGACTACTTTGGCCCTTCTGCAGCATCTACGGGTGTAGCCAGAGTGTAAGTGACTCCTAAACATAATGTAAGGCCATGGGCTTGGGGTAAAATACCATCGGGACTAGGGGATTTGTACGAGAGGAAGCTCTGCACAACTCACTGTATTTTCTTGGAAGTGACAACGTCCTCTGGCACTGTAAATTGAATTCTCCTATGGTTTCCTACAGAATTTACTGTCTGTCCCTGCTTCACTACCAGGAAAATTGGTGTCCAAAAGAAGCTCTATGATTTCTTTTAAACGAATCCTATGACCGAATGGGTTCTTCACTGAAGTGTTCAACCACAAGTGATGGTGGTCATAGATAGATAAAGGTTCCAATGACATGGCAACTTCCTTAAAACTCAGCAGGACCTTCTCAGTTCCACACCCAATTGTCAATATGATGGACGACTTCATGACCACGTGAAGTTTATCATATACTCTTACCAGAGATCAACGCGTCGCTTTAAGATAAGCACTGCTAATCTAGGTAAAGTATGGGAAGAGTGTTACCTAGATGATCCTTAAAATTATTCACTCTATCCTAGACTCTCCGACGACCAGTGGGAAAGAAACCCGGCTAGAACAGTCGAGAGAAGACACAAGCTGCCTAGTCATTGCGGTTAATAAAGAATCGTTGAATCCTCTGGCTGATACCGAGAGACAAATTAGCTATAGCTTTGAAGACATAACTCTTCGGGTGTAAAAAAAATATGGGGAGGACCTGGAGGCTCCAATCCTTCATCATATGTAATAGGTAGTAATAGGCTGACTACTTTAAAGGATACGGTAAAAAGGGATGTGAAGGAATGCGATTCCAAACACGTGCCTTACCCTCTTAAAGCTCGAAGAGTTGTGGATACGGCTAGCCTGTCTCTATCGGACCTGGATCTCTCCAGTCATCATAATAGCCCATCTGTGTTTATTTATTGGTTGGAGTCGAATACGAATGAAACCAATATCACTATAGTGCAAGAAACTACACACCATTGTAGTAATAATGCTGGGATTTGGTTAGATCAACCTTTACCCTTCCATTACGACTTCGACCAGATTTCGCAAAGTCCCAAGATTCCTAAGGAGAACTCGTGATATATTTCTACTCTCTAATTACAGCGATCGGCACTAAGGCCCAGTAGTTAGTAAAGGTAGTCTCCCAAACAACACCAATAGTTTTTCAGGGTCCCATCCCCCGCGAGGTTCTGATACATATCCGAGAGTATAACTGTCATTGAAAATCTTCTTAAACAGAAATAGCCCTTCGGACATTAAGCAGTGGGGGTCTTCCATTCCATGTGAAGAATATAACACGCATGACACGTATCGTTTTGATAAACTACGCCCTGGGTACATGGACATGTCCTCCCAAATATTTGTATTTTCAGGTTTTTAAATGTAGCAAACGTGACAACGTTACCGTAAGCCAAAAAGCTTGATCCTGGAAGTGCTGGTTAACTCCGTCATACTTGGCCAACAATTATCATGAAGCTCTCCCTGTTAATATTACTTAGGGGGAGATCGATTAGAGATGTGGAGTGGTATAAAGTGGTAGAGAACGATAGTATTGAATGTATCTACTAGAGATGCTGAAGCTATACAGTATCTATTATACTAACTCATACTCTTACTGCTGTTTGGTGAATCTTATCTTTACCAGATAGATAGAATTCTCATCTCTTTGGAAGATCACTAATGGCAGCAAATAATAAGAGATTGGAGAATCAGTAAATCCGTAGTTACGAAGCAACTATAGGTCTCGGATAAGGATACTTTTATTTTTTTAAGAAATGGGCCAACCTAAGACCAATAAGGGTAAATGCTCATTAAAAACGAAATACTCTCGTTAGGACCTCTAGCCCCAGCTCAATTACATAGCATTCTTAAGCTTGGAGTCCCTATTTTTTTTTCTTAATGTAATTTTCCCTACGCAATTAGAATCATTAACAAAGGTGAGGTCATTTATAAACCCTTAACCTTTAACCATGATTTTCGATTATCCTGAAAAAAAAGCTCAAGTTGTGGTCAACCATCCTAAGAGGTCTATTGTATTTAATTAAATAAAAATAACTGGATAACAAATTTTGGAAAGGTTATGCAAAGAAACAAATCAGTCAACGCCTTTTGTGGTTGACTAGACAACAGAAGGTCGTCAGCACTTTTGTGGTATTAATTAACAAACCATGAACAATTAAGAACTTCAAACGAATAATTTGTCCTACAGATGGTGAAACATAGACAACAACAAAATAAAAAATAAAAATTTAATTGAAATCTTCCAACCAGAAAAAATATTTTAAAAAAAATAAAAGATGAACTGTTGTAACCCTTTTTGACTGCTTCTGATTACAACAGGTACCTACTTGAGATTTATAAAATACCTAATTGGGGTGTTTGGGTTGAGCTTGATTTTATTTGTAATTTGTTTGGGATTCATGTTTCTCGTTCTTCCACACTCAAAATCAGGTGGTGTATCATATATTAATTGGAAAGATTTGGAAGATTCTAGGGTAAACGATTCAACTCCAATTGCACCGGCCCATTTTATACTACTCCTTACAAGCTAAGAGTCTCAGTTCAGGAACCATCCTACTATGACGAACAATAGCAGAACTTTTAGACTTTCTGCGATGCATTCTTTCCAACTTAAATATTCCCAAAACTTTCTGATTCAAATAAATCCCTTAAATACATCTCAAACCCAATGACATCTATTCGAATCATGAACACAAAAAAACAAAAAAACCAACACGACACAACTTATTTTTCCGGTACGGTATTAGTTTAAGAGACATCCCTACCGACATGACGTCCCAATCCATAGTTTTCCCTTCACCAACGCACTTGGTTATCTATCCCAGATATTGAACTCCCGTTCGTAAAGTTTCGAATGCGATTTCTGATTGCGGATGCATGCATATGCGTTATACTCGTATCTAGCATACCATCAACTGGCACGTACTCTATGACAAGTTCGAATTGAAACCGTGCAGAGTTGAATCCTGATCTGAACTTCCAATAGCACAATAGCCCGACTGCACTGCATAGAGGAACTTTTCTGGGGCGAAAAAGAAGTCCTTGCTGAGTGAAACTTTGCAAGCAAAATAAATGTACACGCAGATGAAACATGAAACTAACAATCACAAAATCCAAAATCGAAATCTAATCGAACATCGGGTGCTCTGGTTGTGGAGTCGTCTTGCTGCAGGGTTTTGTAACGAAGTTGAGAGTAGTGAACGTAGTGAACGCTGTTCCATGACGGATATTAAAAAGTAAGAACGCGTAACGAAAAAGGATGAAATATGAAAATGCTGCGGTAGCGGCATTGTTGTTTGTTGCAAAACTATTACTATTCTGACGTTCTGACATGGGGTAAATGTTAGAAGTATTGTCCTTCAGCGTGTCGGGGGAACTGCTATACCAGTGAGACAACTAATCATTATTCAGGAAAGGATTTTGAATCTTCTCCTCGTCGGGTTTCACTTTGCCATTTCGATACATAGCTTCCTGTGCATTGTTTGTTGTCTGACAGGATGTACATGAATTCAGGATGCATTGTAATATTTTGATTATGGTAATTCCTGGTTCGGCAGAGTTCTTTTCACTGTTTGGCTGCGCCATTGTCGGTGCCTTGGAGGGATTTCTTTATTTTCTTCGTTTTTTTGATTTTTTTTTTTTTTGGGAAAACAGAAACAATTCGAAGTTATTGGCAAATAAGGACGAAAAGGTTCAGATACTCAATTAGAGGAGCATAGCCAGAAGCATTTCCAATTTCGTTTTATTTTTTTTTTTTTTTTTTTGTTTTTCGTTTTTCTCGGGAGTAAACACAAGAACATGTCAGAGGAAATCCTTATTGATTTTTTGATTTCTGATTCAGTTTGTATTTGCGATGAAGATGATTTTGGTCGGATGTTTTATTTTGAAAGAGAAGCTCCACGGATGTGTTTTATTTGAATTGAATTCGGAGATGTACATAATTCTTAAATAAAAAAAAAATGAGGTTAGAGTTATTTTATTTCTGGTGTCATAAAACAAGGACTTTCCATGGTTACCATTTCAGTAAACAAAAAGGAATACTTTGATGTACAGGATGAATTTTTTTCTAATATTCTTGTGTCAAGCCTCAGGGATCCATTCGTTCACCAACTCTATTTTCCCTTTATAACAACACTTTTAGTTTGCTGATGACAACAACCTATTACAGTCATCCTATAAATTCATCGAGGCGATTGACTTCATTCAACGAGTAAAAATGAGTATGATCTAAGGTCGCACAGCTTTCAACACAGTTTCTATTAACTCCTACTCCTACTTCTACCTGTTAAACCTCAGGTACTTTATTGAACATTAGGTATCGCATTACTTCCATAACTCTTTGTGCCACCACACTTGAATAGCAACAAGAGCTGAGCATGCTTTCGAACATCAAGTTGGTGTTCTGACAATCTAATAGCCTGGGAGTTTGTCTCACTGAAAAGTAGCACAAAACTTCCTTTAAGCCATGATGTCCTTTGTGTCTTGTAAATCTTGCTTGATTGAGTCCCCTCCATTTCTGCAAAACGTGTATTCATTTCAGTATTTCAAGAGCACTACATCTAAGGTCCTAAGGCTTTCAAAATGCAGCTTACTGTCCTGTTTGTTCTTGGACAACCCCAATTTTCTTCCAAATAAAAATAAAAATCGCATAGCTTCCATTATCAGTCTTTTAAAATGCGTCGATTATTAACCTTGTTAGAAGTTAACATCTGTAGATCGATGATATAAAGCAGCAGTTCTCTCCGTGCTGCACGTTAATACGATAGGCATTTACTTCGTCCTATTGAGTATTAACAACTTCCGCTCTCTTGGCTGCAGCAAAGTTGACTTTTGGGTTCCTTCGTGCATTATTTAGCCGTGTGACCACTTCTACCACACCACAGATAATGATTGGACCACTTATGTAAGTTTTACCATCTCTAGCATCTTGGCCACTGGAAGCATTCGAACTGGAAACATTTGTAGCGGGCTAAGATTTTTACGTATTCGGTACACAACCTAGCCCTTTCCACTTTCGATGACCTTGCACTGAGTTAATTGTCAATGACTGGATATCGTCTAGTTCTTTTACTTCACAACCACAACATAGCCCACTGTAATGTGGCAAGACATTTTCTACAACCAGAGTATCTGAAGGTATCTGAAGGTCTCCGTTAGTAAAACTGTATTCACATATTGAGTTCCATTCAGGCTTTGGGACGGGTCGCTTGGCACTGGCTTGCTTGCCTTGAGGATGCGACACTTTGTTAAGATGCCAACTCTACTCGCCCTATCATAGACACTTTACAGGACTGCTGATTATTTCCAGCTGATCCCCCTGGTAGTGTAAGCGTAGCTCCAGGGAAAAATTCTGATATCATTGCACAAAGTTATACAGCACAACCATGAGACTGGAGTCGTAGTATATGTATAGTACAAGTTAGTAGTACAAAGAAATAATAACAGCTTTATGAAACGACAGGTTTAGTCACGCACCTAGAGCAGACATATGTAGACGGAGTCCTAGAAGAGGATCAGCAACTGAGACAAATTATTAATTAGAGTCAGTCTTTTTACCAACAGGTAAAAAGAACTTGTGAAGCCAACAAGACACGAACAGAAGCCTGTAGAGATGAAGAAAGAAATCTCATAGAGTCACAGTCAGTGCTGCGAATATGGAAAAACTTCTTCTACAGACTGTGTGGAATGAACCATTCAATTTAGACGATAATAGCCAAAAATTCCGTCCATTTGACAAAAACGAAATGCGGAAAGCAATATCCAAGCTGAGGTCCAATTAGTCTGCTGATGCTAACCTCTTACCAGCCGACGTAGGTAGAGAGCATACACCTACTCATTTCTAAGATTTGGTCAGACGAAGTTATGACTGATGAATAGAATATCAGCATCGTTTGCCCGATCCACAAAAAAGGAGACCTATTCAATTGCGCCAACTACAGTGGTAGTAGTCTCCTCCACATCCCATACAAGATCCCCTGACTGCCATATTGTGCGAACGTCTTAAACCCTTGGCCAACACATTAATCGTCCCCTATCAGTGTGATTTCAGGGCAAGAAATTCCACAATCGATCAAATTTTCACACTTCGACAGATTCTGGAAAAAAAAACCCCAGAAGTCTAATTCGATACGCACCATCTTTTTACTCTATATAAGACCTTGATCATCCCAGTCCTCCTTGTGCTGTAGTATGAGCTTTATTGAAAGCGGATGAAGATATCGTCGGTCGCTTCGAGTGAAAAATTCTTCGCAAAATTTTCGGTCCCGTTTGCGTTGACGGGTTTTGGAGGAAGAGATTCAACGATTAACTATACGAGTACGGCCACATCGATCTAATCAGAAAACTGCGTATCAGTTATTTAAGATGGCTAGGTTATGTAGAGCCGATGGACATAAATGCTCCGACCCGTAGGGTCTTCGAAATTAGCCTAGAGGGACAACACTGTAGATGAAGACCTCACCTAAGGTGACGCGCACAAGTAGAACACGATGACCTCAACCGACTTGGAGTGCGCAACTGGAGGCAGTTAGCTAAGGACCGGGCTAAGTGGAGAGGATTGTTAGTGAAGGCCCAAGATCACCCCAAACTGTAACGAAAACTCGAAGTATCCAGTATAGGTATGCTGCTAACACTAGTATTGTGCAAGAACCCAATGTCCACCCCGAACTGTAGCGCCACCTTAGTAAGTAAGTAATTGGAGAAATTTGTAAGTTTAGGTCTAGATCTTTTCCAAATGTTATGTCAATCAATCTTCAATCGTCTTTATGTCCTGACAATCGCCCGATAAGTAAATGTCTTTCGGAAGGCAGATTTGCATCTTCAGCTAGTTAAGTGCAGCATTAATGAATAGGTATCTATTGTAGTTACCCCTACAATTCACACCTATACGCTACAAGCCAATCCAAGGAAAGTAAACCGCAGAGTATAATGTTCCAAGGTATCATTGTTAGCAGGCTATTTTTCGTTCCAAGGTAAAACCCGAACAAGTCTTAAAAAACTATTTTAAAACTAGTCACAGGGTTGAACCAAGTCTTAAGCGTTACCTTGCAGATCCACATACAGAAAGGCTTTGATATCGGCTGATTAGGAGATCGGAGTCCTAGGTTAAGTTTAGTATAAGTTTATTAAAACTCTAGTGTAAATTGTAACATGAGTCTACCCTACTAAGAAGGTAGATTGCTAGTACCGTCCATGACATAAGAGCTAAGACGAGTAAGGTTCAGCGGTACTACTAAACACATACTAGCAGTCATTTGAAATTTTCTGCGAGTGCAATCACATATTAGGCTGCAATCTCTTTCCAAGTAGAGTCAAACCAAAGAGTCAAACTTGGCTACATGTCTGACTCGGAGATATTGAAGGAAACACCACGAAGTAACTTTGTCGTATCACCTACGAAACTGACAGTTTTCTAAGTGACAAATGTATTTTTAAATAGTTAAAAGCTTTAACGTTACCCATCGCATTGGGAAAATAGTCTGAAATTTAGGCAAGCGGCTGTTATTTTTATATTTAATTAGAAATGCATAAGGGACCTAGTGATCAAGAGATCTTTGCTGCGTACGATATCGCATAAACAAAGCATGTCCACAGTAGTACCACATACGAGTAGTACGGCCTCTGCTCTGAATAGGAATAACATCTTTGAATACATTGTTCGTTTGTTTGTCTGTTTGTTTCACCAGAAATTCATTAGTCATGTGGAACTGAGGAGTACCTATACTAAGGACATACTCGTACTCATATTGGATAGAAAGGTGGTTATTTTCTAAGAGCTGATTGAATCTACCTTTCATATGTACAATAGCCCTTTTAGGTAAATTAGATAATAAATTATTAAGTAAACTGCAATTGAATGACTGACAACATACGTAGTCAGTTTGGTCATACTGTTGGAAATAGCTAAGATATCTATTCTTACTCGATAGGATACAAGCCAAGGACAATGCCTTTATGAGGAGCACTTAGGTTGAATAATATGGATCTATGGTTTAATTTTCGCCACATAAAAGCTGAAATAGTTTATCTCTGATCTAGTTTGAATGCCTGTAAAATGAATCTAAATGGAAATGAAACACAAACTAGGATAAAGGATAAGCATTAGGCTATGAGTTTGGAATCTCTCTGTAGACTTGGTTTCAACCACATCCTCTAACCACTTGAAGCAATACGAATGTATCTACATATAAAAGAACGTGGAGTATGAATGCATACTCGTATTAATTTTTGTACAAAAAATGCAACAAAATTTAACAGCAACTATGAATTTTCATTCTACGAAATCATTGTGTGAAAATAACATTACATTCCAATTATTGAAATTACATTTCCATGTTCAGGCACAAATTCGTTTGTCATTTAAGCAGATGCCAACTATTTACATACCACCAAATTCTGTTTACAACCAGACCACATATTTCAGCAGCCGAGCACCATCCTATGTATAGTGTTTATTTACCAATCATATACAAAACGCATAAATATATATTCGTAAAACCCATCGAAAGTATCTCATAACGTTCGGTCTGGTATTATAATAAATTTATTTCAAACGAATAAAATCCAATGAAAAAGCAAAGGCAAACATCCGAAATGAATAATTCACAAAGGCATCATACTCATGTCAAATGAAAAATATGCGCAAACATAATTCAATTAAATAAATGCATAAAAGCGCAGTCATGGTTTGGGTGGATTCCGATACGTAGCCAAACGTACACGGAGTACGGATGACAGTGGGCAGCGTCAGCAGTGGTATTAGGAATTCATAAAAATTATTCAAAAACAAAAAAGTATCTAATAAATACAGATGTGTGTTTTGGTGTGAATCATAGAAAAGTAGATGGCGTCTCTTCTACGAATGGATAGGTAATGCTTTTAGTTTGTTAACTTATGTAAGCATGAGGTTGTGAAACTTTTTTTTTTTCTGTGAATAGCTTAACTGACACTGGGCCGCAATTTGCTGCACAATATGCAAATGGATCTGTACTCGATCGGGTGAGTCATAATTAGTTTATCTTTAACTAGCAGAATGTAGTTAGTGGTGGATTATGTCATAGCTAATGCATATTTTTATCCTTTTTCATGTCGTTTTGTCAGTTTCTGTAACTTTTTCAACATACTAAACATTTTGTTAGAAACTTCTTGGCGGATAATCCCCTAAAGCTGTTTCAGTCTGTCCAAAGAATTGAAAAAAAAACCTTCCTAGACGTTGATGGTATCTTCAATAACGTCTATATTGAATCAATTCACCTGTCTTGAGACAACTAAACGAAGTGCAAAAAACAAAGGCCCTGCGGATACTATGCAATATCTAAGTGTTGACCTGCACATTGAAAATATATCAGCGTATACCGCATTTAGTTTAAGAAAAGCTGTACGGTCATGGAAACATTCTGGAATTATTACATAGGGACTTGGCAATAAATTTACCCGACTACACAATAGCCAAACTGCTCCTTAAGAAAAACTTCATGGTTGGATTCCCATCCAGAGAGGAACGAGCAAAAGGTGATAAAGGAGTATGAAACAGCAATTTATACAGACAAAAATAGACTGCGGGGTTTGTGCTGGAATTTTCTCTGATAACTCTAGATAACTGAGTCATACCGGCTTCCAGTATGGTCCAGTGTTTTTCTGGTGGAAATACTGGCAATACTTGAACCGTTTATTGAAAAACAAGCTAGCACCCATACGAAAAACCGTATTGATAGCCAGGCTGCAGAAATTACGGTCGAATACGATCCTCCACACCACACGGTCATTTTTTGTGGATCCAATGTAGTCTGTTGAAGCACATGTGGGTTTGTGGCTGTCCAATAATACATGTTTTATTTATTGACAAAGCCATTAAGCCAAAAATGAGCTTCATCGCTGAAGATGATTTTTCGATTAAATTCGGGATTTTTTTCAAACTTTTTCCGAGCCTAATCAGAGAAGTTTCGGCGCTTCAAATGATCCAGAGGCTCCAGTTCTTGAGTTAATTTGATCTTGTAAGGGTGTAGGCCAAGATTTGTATGCAAAATTCGCCACAATGTGAACTAAGACATTTCCAATTTCTGTGAAAGGCGTGGAATCGACTGATATGACTCATTTTAAACAGTGGCACTTACGGCTACGATATTTTTGGTACTTCGACCGCTGTGTTGTCTCACTGGCACAGGAACATTCAATATATTGCTATATATGCTAACTCGAATTTATCCGCACGCATATCCTTTCTGGCGGGACGTTACTTGTTCGTGAACTTCACCATGTTATGAAAATAAATCTTGGCCGACGTTCAGACATTAACAGATCATTGAAAATGTTTAATATGTCGTTTGTATTAAAATATAAAATTGTTATGCCGCTATTGAAACTGAACGTCCCATTTAACTCACATTGTTGCATCTGCCATAAGAGTACAAAAGAAGCAGTGCTTAATCTTCTCTGCAGATGTTAGGCTCTATGCAGGATCAGACATCGCACATCACACACAGTTAAAACCTTCTTTAACGAAATCTCGGACAAAACAATAAGTAAATTAATCTACAGAATAGATGTAAAGACTTTTGTTTTTTTAGGTTTCATAACAACATTGACAATCAGGTCAAGTGAGTTGTGGCTTTAAAATGGCGGTATAATGCTAAGTAAGTTTCAACATGGAAGCCTGAAGGTACAACTTCTACCTACCTGGAGGTTATTGGCATACCCTTGCTCCTTTTAATAACTCTTCGGAAACCAGTCCAGTCCTACCAAATCCAGCTACTTCGAGTCGAGGTAAAACAATAAGTGAAAGGACCCTTCAATAGCTTTGAAGGGTGTATATTTCTTCGCGTTGTGTCACACTGAAACATAATCTCAAAGCCCATCTTTCCTTTCAGAGTACAAAAATAGTCCTGTCCATATGGTCTTTAGAACGTTAACCAATCACTCTTCCTGTAATAATTTTTACGCTAAGTAGTAATTCATTGCAAATGTACGGTGTTACCTGACCTCTCTCCATTCCGCTTGGTATACAATTTGGGACAGAGACCATAAAAAATTATAATTTGCTCTATTCTGCACGACTCATTCGCAATGCATCTGAAATCATCTCATGTTCTTATAATCAAGAGCTAGACACCGAATCGTCCTCGAATCTAGGACCACCAAAAAAGATTTATTTACATACTTTCTTAAATCCTTTCATCTGTCGAGGGGCATAGGGCGTCAACAACACCTGCGACTTGTGAGTTCTAAAATAAACTTCAACTCCCTTCACCACATTCCCAAGGCTCTAGATACTTCAATAGTTCTGTGCCATCTTTCAGACAACCAGCTAATATGCATGATTTTGTAAACGGATTTCATTGCATGCCGTGTTTGGCTACAGAATTTTTTCGCACTGCAATGTGTGACAATCCATTTGTCGGATGTAAATGTTAATAGGGGCCTGACCCGTGGGTTTAAAATGCGATTTGGACAAAAAACTCCTCTACTTCCATATAGCTGCTTGCTTGTGTAAACATTACTGCTCACAATTTTTGACAGTATTCCACACAGCTTTGGCTTTCCTGATTCTGGGGTCTACACCGAACTCTGTGCCAACTTTCTCCCAGATTCTGCTTTCTTGATGAGGATAACGCAGGGCAGCTGCAAAGTAGGTTAAATGGTGATACTTCTTCTTCATTATCCATATAGTTACGGCCAAAGTCGTTGGCCGGGATTCCAAGCCTCAAGGCGTGCCTACCTAACGCACAATGACCCGTCCGACCAGGGTACCTATGCGTAATTTGCTGATAAATAGCAGACGTGTTGTTCTATGTCTGCTCAAATGTGGCCACATCTGCCTAGCATAATTACACGTATCAAGATTACACCATCTTACATTTGCCTGATACAGAATTAATGCAGAAATAGTGCATCTTACCGTTTAAATTGGTAGATGAAACCCCACTTTAGCAGTCGAGAGTTCCTGTTTAGTTCCACTTTTGGCTAGTTCATCCGCTTCGCTATTTCCTGCGACGTCTGAGTGACCAAGAACCAAGCACAGAGTAAGATTACAATTATTCGATATCTGATACAGAGATACACGACATCAATAGATACTTTGCTGTTGTGCAAGATGTGACATTTAGCACCCTATAAGGGATTTTCTAAATAATAGCTATCAGTTTCCCAGGAGCACGTCTCTCACGTGGGGCTCACCAGATGAATGCTCTGCTTGTGTTTTCGAAGGCCTACTCGAAGTCAATAAAAAGCAGATGAAGCGGAGAAGAAGATCAATACTTGATGTATTGCTCTATATGTAGGTGCATCTGTGGTCAATGCTCGAGGACCCCATACAAAACCCTTCTTATTCCGTATCGATCTTTAGGCATTATTTGAAAAACCCCTGGAAGAACGTACATAAGGCTTTAGTTACTTGGAAATTTGATAACCATTCCTCTTTTCACTCTTCTAGGAAGTTTTCGCTTTTCTATGTCCTATCAACAACTGGTTGTCAAAGAGGTTATGTGGTTCTTCTTAGAAAACCTCTGCTCTAATTCCATTAAGTTCCACTGTTTTTTTTTTTTCTTAATCCCGGCTATGAGCTCCGATTTACTAGTACGACTGATGCGGATTCAGTTATTTATCTCCGCGAACAGCTCATATGGTGACACTACCGTCTAGATGGTTTGAAACCGCAATTGATTCTAAAGCCCCAGTAGCCTGTCCAGCGGTCAGATCATTATTTTTCAGTAGTAGTAGGGTGGTATTAATAACTAATAGCCAGAGAAGAGGTGATGAATCTTCCCCTGAATTGTGGGTCTAGTGGCCTGCAGCAGATAAGGTCACATACATACCTCAGGAAACTGACCAAGATTCAAAGATTAGTTTAAATAGACACTAACATCGACACAATAATCACGCCAACTTCAGTCCTTAAAACTATACTCATCCTACGTTAGGCCACCATGAAAAAACTTACTGAAAATCACCATGCAACATTCTGGTGGGTCCCAGGACACATCGGTATCCAAATGAATGAATTGGCGACTGAATTAGCAAAAAAGTGTCCGAACAGGACCTGACAATGGTTAATAACTTTGTTTTGTCTCACCTTGCACTTGTAAAATCCGGGATTGAACAAGACTTCCAGTGACTAGCCGATGAGAGAAGGAGTGCTTTCAAGAAACTCTGGATAAAAGACAATAAAACCAAAACCAGGCATATGTACTCTTGCACTCATAAGACCGGACCTAGCACATTACCGAACACTAATGTGACTCACTTAAGAAGAACGCAACTAAATCTAGTTGATGTCTAGTTGAATCTAAATCTAAATAAAGAGGCTTTGGCGGTATTGATCCAGAAGAAAGTACAGCTGACTTCTTATGACAACGCTCGAGCCTTAGCAGAACCATGACGATGGCACTTAGCATGCCGCATCACTCCAACTACTGAACCGTTGCGTTGTTCCATTCACCTTATCTTGAAGAGTGGTCTAGTCTACTGGTGTTTGTAAGAAGATATGAAAGTCGATGGTCGGTATTAGGGCACGCATCCACCCATATCCTTTTCTTCGAAAACTTCATTCTGAAGATGCCACTTCTTACCAGAAGTACCCTTTCTCCTCTATTTTTTGTTCTCACTGAAGACACTTCCTGCGACAAGGCTAATATTCCCACTTAGTCGAATCTTTAACTAGATTCTGGCATCTTCCTTTCTTAGTTAGATAATGAACCCTATGCCCGACAAGAATATAACATTTTTTTTCAAATTTTCCAGGTCACTCCGGACATGGCTCACCTGGTCAATCCATACTGGAGCAGATTCCCACCCATGGATCCGATGTGGAGTAAAATTCTCGGCTTCTTTACTTTCGCCATTATGGTGATTTCCTGTTGCGGTAACGGTGTAGTCGTGTACATTTTCGGTGGAACCAAGTCGTTGAGAACACCTGCGAATCTCCTAGTCCTCAATCTCGCCTTTTCCGATTTTTGCATGATGCTTACACAATCGCCAATCATGATAATTAACTTCTACTACGAGACATGGATACTGGGACCCCTAATGTGTGATGTCTACGCCCTGTGTGGATCTCTCTTCGGTTGTGTTTCCATTTGGTCAATGTGCATGATTGCCTTCGACAGGTATAATGTCATCGTGAAAGGAGTATCTGGCCGGCCAATGACCATCAAGTTGGCTTTTATGAAAATTCTAGCCATTTGGCTGTTTGCTAGTTTGTGGACAGTCACACCAATGCTCGGCTGGAGTCAGTATGTACCCGAGGGAAACCTAACCGCGTGCAGTATCGATTACATGACAAGAGATTGGAATCCCAGGTCGTACCTCATTACATATTCTTTATTCGTATACTACACACCATTGTTCCTGATATGTTACTCGTATTGGTTTATTATTGCGGTTTGTATTCAGGGGGTGTTGTGGGGATTCATTCCGGAAG
The DNA here is from genome assembly GCA_905220385.1 of Xylota sylvarum. NCBI lineage: Eukaryota > Metazoa > Arthropoda > Insecta > Diptera > Syrphidae > Xylota > Xylota sylvarum. The sequence goes on from LR999958.1 coordinate 52,912,325, forward strand.
GAGAGAAAATGCATGAGTATTCTCTTTGTTACAGGCCGTTTCAGCACACGAAAAAGCAATGCGGGAACAGGCAAAGAAGATGAATGTGAAATCGCTTCGTTCATCGGAGGATACGGAAAAGAGTGCCGAAGCGAAATTGGCAAAAGTGGCTTTGACGACAATCTCACTGTGGTTTGCCGCATGGACACCCTATCTGGTGATATGCTATTTCGGATTATTTAAGATCGATGGCCTGACGCCGTTGACTACCATTTGGGGTGCTACATTCGCAAAGACCAGCGCTGTATACAATCCGATTGTTTATGGCATTAGGTAGGTGTGCTGTATTTCTCAGTGTCGAATGGAATTAATTACGTATTTCGATATTGTAGCCATCCAAAGTATCGGGTTGTGTTGAAAGAGAAATGTCCCTGCTGTGTCCTGGGATCCACTGAAGAGAAAGCGCCTGCCGGTAGTGGTGGTGGTGACAATGCAGATACTCAGACTGAAGCTGAAAGTAAGGCATAAATTGAAACAAAGGCATATACATATACTTTTCAAACAGACAAATGTGTAGAGGTAAATCAATATCCAAAAAGGATACAAAAATCTAAAAAAAAAAAATTTAGAATGCAATACACAAGCTGCTTTGAATGCAGGAAGGGATTGTTTTTTGTTTCATTTGTGACATATCGAATGATTTTTTCGAACGGTGGTAATAGTTTTGAAGTCTTGCGAGCAGAACTGAAAATTTATTTGACATATTGTGAAAAATGGACCAGATAGACTATGCCTCTATATCAAGTGTAAAGGACATCATAACTTACCTATAGGGCCCCCTAGATAGGTATGTATGTAGCTATGAACAACCAATGGTCGTATAACTATATGGCTAGTTGGGGTAAGGTTGAACGAAAATAAAGATAACCTTCAATAAGCCAGACACCATCAATCTCTATGAAAAAGTGTAACTAAATTCACTATGTGCACTAAAGGCAACACAAAAACGCTTCATTACCGGATTAGGGAAGCGGTTATCCATTTGACTCTAGTTGCAGGTATGAACACCAATCTTGTGGAAGAGTAGAGAATCTCCACTGCCTGTACATTCTCGGTTCACAACCCAAATGCTGCAGAAACCCGTAAAAACTGGGAAAAATGTTCAAACCTATTCGCAGGACAGCTAGCCCTGGCGTCAGCCACAGCTACTTCAAACACGGCTAACATTGAGAAGGCGGTAGACAATTTGGTTAATTCTTTGAAAGAATCTTTTAATAGTTCGTGTCCTATCAGTTGAACTCGAAGGAGAACCAATGCGCTCTGATGAACCACAAAGCTTCGACAACTTAGAACAAAAACTAGGAAGCATTTCAAAAGACAAAAACGAGTAAAAACACAGAAGACTGGAACGGATACAGACCCAGTTTTAATGAATATAAATATGGTATTGGAGCAGCGAAACGAAGGTCATGGCAAAAATTCTGCAAATCCATAGAGGACGACAACAAGACGCTGTATCCCCGGATATATCCAGAGGATCAGTGGCCAGGAATCTGTAGAACTGATAATTGAAACTTACTTTCCCGGCTGTTTAGAAATTGGAACTTCCACCCCTTCCAGGACTGCAGTTTCTTTAAAACATGCAGAAGATACAAATCCACAGGACCTGTCAAAATTATACTAGCAATGCTGCAATAGTCACTCAACACAGTTGTACCCTATCTCGTTAACATCTTCTCAAGCTGTATACGTACAGAGTACGTACTTAGTAAATGGAGAGAGGTAAGGATGATTTTCATCCTTAAAGCAGGAAAATCTAAACACTCGACCGTTGCTTCCAGTTGTGTAGACCAAGTGCTCTGGCATCCGCGATAGATTGATCCTTAAAATGGGGATACGGTCTTCCTTGTCGTCTCTAACCTGGCGATTGTGATTCGATTCGATCCTCTTTGCTAAGGCATTATTGTCCATTCGCTCGATGTGGCCAGTGTAGTCGACGTGTTTTGGCTTTTTGGACTACATCCACAACTTGGTACAACTCATAATAAAAACCCATTGTATCTTCTTCTCCATTCGCCGTCCTCGTATATGGGACCGAATATTCGAATTTTTCTCTCGAAAATGTCAATCCCTGCTTTGCTTTCCTGCTTATCATAGCATTCGTCTCCATGTTGCAGAACTGGCAGGATCAAAGTTTTGTAGAGCATGCATTTCGTATTCCGAGTTAGGAGGTTTGAAGCCATTTGTTTCGGCAAACCGAAGTAGCAGCGGTTTCCTAGGGTAAGAGTTCGTCGAATCTCCACTAAGGTGACATTCGTTTAGATGATATTTACTCCGAGGTAGGTAAACTCCTTAACGACTTCGAAGTTACTATTGCCAACAGTGATATTTTGTCCTAGGCGGTGGACAGATACTTCTTTGTTTGAACATGTACTTGGTTTTGTCCTCATTTACTTCAAGACCAAGTCGTTTCGCCGATGATGTCGTCTCCATATCCCAGCAGCTGGACAGATTTGTTGAAGATAGTGCCTTTTGTGTTAATACCTGCCCTTCGCACTATCTATTCCAGCACAAGAGTGAAGAAGTCACATGATAGCGGATCTCCTTGCCGAAATACGGCACATATTTGGAATAGTTCAGAGGAATTGTTTCCGAAGTGCACATTGCAGCGCGTGTTTTCCAGCGTCATGCGGCACATCTGGATCAGTTTAACCGGGATCCCGAATTCGGCCATCGCCTTGTAGAGCTCAAGACAATGAATGCTATCATATGCGGCTTTAAGAAGAGATGGTGAGTCTCGACTTGAAATTTGTTGGTATTTTCCAGTGTCTGCCTTAATGTGAAAATTTGGTCGATTGTCGATCTGTCGGGCCGGAAGCCACCTGATACGTTCCGGTTAGTGTGCTGCAGAATGGCTTCAGACGTTCATATGCGAGATTAATCATGGATATGCCTCGATAGTCCTTACAAGACATTGAAGAAGATGGGGCATATTGAGCTTGTAGTCCAGGCATCGGGCTTATTGTATGACACCACCCATACTTGGTTGATGATTTGGTGCATCCCTTCTTCCAAAGCATCACCACCAAATTTGAAAAGCTCCACTCCATCAGCTTTTTGATAGCTGAGCCTTCTAAGATCTAAGCCTTCTCAAAACTGGAAGGGGGTGGCTTCTTCATTGACTGGATGCGGGTTCTTCTCTGCCCTATCACTCTCTCTACCTGACACCCATTAAATAGCTGCTTGAAACGGTGCTTAAGTCCATCTACTCTTCCCCGTGCTTTGGTGACTGGGTTTCCCTCGCTGTTTCAAAAAGCCTGCGGTTCAGGCTTGAAGTCAGCTGCCAGTTGCTTGACTTTCCTAAAAAAAAAAACCTCCGGATGTTGTTCTTAACGTGGGAATCTTCTATATCTTTGGGCTGGGAGACTGCGTTGGCCTTTTACTTTTTACACAGGATTGTCTTCTGCTCCTTTTTGCCGGCTCGATACTCCCTCGCTAGGGTCTTTTTGGGTGGTGACTGTGAACCTATGGTGGTCTCGGTTACTTCTTTGATAATGTCACGATACTAATTCCACAGACTTTTGGCGTTTGTGGATGGTGAATGCACAGCGGAGAGTCTCTCGCTCAGGCGATCTCTATAGGCTCTGGCTACTCCAGTCATGGTAAGGCTTCCAACATTAAATTTCGTTTTCTGCACATTTTCCGGCTTCTTTTCGTTGGATAATCGAGCTCTGAATTTGGCTGCAACATAAAAATAGTGAAAGTCAACGTTTGTCCCTCTGAAAGTTTGAACATTTTGAATGTTGGATGCGTGCCTCGCATCTATTAGCACTTGATCGATTTGGTTGTCGGTTCAACCATCTGGAGAGCATCAGGTTGCTGTCTGGATTCGCAGTGTTGGAAACCTAGTGCTACTTATCACCGTATTACGAGCTGCTGCAAAATGGATTAGCTGGAATCCGATGTCTGTTGTCAGGTCGCGGACACAATGCCTTCCGACTAATCCGCCGGAGAGGTTTACCTTACCGATTTTAGGATTGAAGTCCCCAAGAGTGATTTTTCATACTCCAAATAGGCTCCGTAGGCTCTGTTCAGGATGTTATGAAACTCCTTCTTGATAGCGTCTTAAGCTTCGTCGATAGGGGCGTGTGCACATTTTATGCTGATGTTTTAGAATTTTGCCTTGATGCGGATCACAGCCAGCCGCTCGCTAATCGACTTAAAGTCAATTATCATTGGACAGGGCCAGGTTAATGACAGTATCCAGCCATCAAGTACATGGTTGTAAACTAGAGACGCAGGCTTTTCGAAACGAATCGTATATGTATGTAAGGAGGATGTGATAGGGCAGGAAGAAATCTTAAGTCGGAACCAAACGTCTGACAAACACCCAAGATTCGGGAAAATAAAGTGTCCTTGCGACATTAAAACTGGAGGACTATTACATTCGTGCACAGAGTATAATATGCACAGCATAGTTATGAGAAGGAACGCCTTCGTCTTTATGTGGACCTGTTGTACCAAATATTTATTTTTATAAAAGTCCTCCTGGTGATTACGAAAGAGAATGGCGTAGCTATTAAAACAATTTACAAGCATCTGGATTTTTTTTTCAAATATGCTCTTTCTTTCTGCAAAAAAATCCGGCTATATGACATCTTCAACCTTTTGCTGGAGCCCAAATTGCTCAGTGTCGTCATTAGAATAAACTGTAAGTAACGACTTTATTGGCTGTTCTTAGCGACTCATTGTAGTAGCATTCACGGTAGTTAAAGAAAAGGTTAGAAACATAGGTATTGAAGTCAATGAATGCAAAAATAAAACGCGTTCTTGCTACTAATTATGTTCTCTATTCTCTTGAGGGTTCTAGGGCCTTAACTTAACTTTAGAGCAAAGCAATCTTAGTTTGATGTTTAAGCTATTCCCATATTTTGTATAATATTCCCAGCTTTAGTCTACCGATTCGGCTGGCTCCTTCGAGTTTAGTTCCACCATCAACACGAGTAGGTAATGACAATACTCCCAAAATACTGGAAATCCTATACTCTCTCTTCCGTTTGACCAGCAATGCATACCTGAGCTGCTGAGGTCATTTCAAGGCTATTAGTCTCCACACCTGCTGTCATATGGCGATGTTTCATAATTCTCTAATCTACATTTTCAGCGTAGTCAAAGTGTTTTAGTTTGGGTGTGAGAGTCCGTCCAACTCATCCGTTTTCCATCGACAATGACCAACAGGAATAATCTTGGTGAAAGCATACAGTCTTGTTTCACCACACTCTTAATCCCAAATTTCCCAGTCAACCTTTCCCTGTATAGAACTTGATATTTGACTTTAATGGTAGATGTTCATTTTACCGAGGAAACTCAAAACTTAACCCTCTAACCCGCAAGATTGAAATAATGAAAAAAACTATATTTGAATTTTTTTTCCGGTTGGAGTATTGATTCAATGGTGTAGGCAGCAAAGGGAAAGGGAATGATTATCAAGAGGCAGCCTTCCAGGAGTAAGCATTAACAAATAAAGCAGATACCTACAGAATCTTAGACCTATGCCCTACTAAGTCGAACGATATTAAGTCAGCCGTGGTGTTGCTTTTCTCCAGTATAATTGTTAATTTGTGGAAGCTTTAATCCTTTTGTCCTTTCATTCAATTATATATCATAGTATGCAGGTACCCAGCATAATCTGACACCGTTCGGAGTAGATAATGTCCTAAGCATTGTGCAACAATTCCTGACAATTTCAGATTTTATTACGTAGGACAACCGACAATCTCAACGACACGCGACACTAAGCTGATGCTAGATGAACTCGGAGCAGCTTCAAAACACGTCAGCCTAGGCATCAACTTTGCCAATCCAACCTCATATCTATCCTGGGTCTAGGATGGTCAGCCTTCTGTAAAATGAAAAAATCTAAGGAGGGACGTAGTCATCCGTTTGTAAAACAGAATGACCTGCCATAAGTTTAAATGATTAGAATTTTACTAGCCTAAAACGAAGGCAGCCTCAAGGCAGTCTTACTGGTTATATGGTGGGCTTGGCCCAGAAGCACAATAATAAAGTTCATAGTGAATTGCTTGCTTTACCCCCTAATAGTGGTCTGGTAACTATATGTACATATGTATACAAATCCTTATGCGCTAGCCTAAACTGTAAAAAGCTTCTCAGTCTTACTTTAATTTAGTCATACATGTCGCCATCGATCTGTCTCCCAACCAGTAACACTAATTTATTCACAGCACCGTGGACCAACAATATGAATATAAATTTTCGTCGCAACATTTAATGGGTGCACATTTCAAGTTCAGTTCATCGGAAATATCATCGTTCTTTGGTGGAAAAGTTGTAATTTGAAACGGAAGCACCACTACATTGCTGGTCATGCAGTTGCTTTCAGGAATCAGAATTTAATGAAACCCATGTCGCTTAGAAGACTCCGAACGAAAGTCCAAAATACCAAGCAAGTCGACGAAAATTCCACGCGTACAACTGTGGACATTCGGAGATTTATTTTCCATTCAAAGTGTTAAATTGAAAACTTAACATCAACAACAATTTTAATTGTTTTCCTCGTCGTGTCAGTCACTGCGAAGTGCTGCTGTTTTTTTGTGTCACAGACATTTGAAATTAATAGCGTGGAAATTTCATTCTGCAAGAAAGGACGAAGTTTTTTCTTCCAATGGGTTAATTTGTTTTGGATTGCAAGTTCTGGGGGCACTTAGTTAAAAATGTTTTAAGTATATATTTGCATGTGATTATTTTTTTATGGGAACGTACATAAGTAAATGCTGGCCAAGGGAGGGGTGAAAGAAAGCTGCACGGTGGCGTCTGCGTACCTACCCTACGATGACGGCATCAACGTCCCCTCGGTGGAACTGAGGTCGCTCATATCAGCGTCTCATAAAGGTAAGAAAAACTTAGTCTTGGGATGTGATGCCAACGCCCACCATACTTTGTGGGGTAGCACTGACATCAATGCTAGAGGCGAAGTTTTGTTTAATTTTATCCTAGAATCCAATCTTCTTATTTGTAATAGAGGCAATGACCCCACCTTTATAACGTCTGTAAGAAAGGAAGTCTTAGATATAACTTTCGTGTCTGAACAGAGCTCTGTTGAAGTTGTTGAATGGAGAGTCTCCAACAAAGCGTCACTATCTGATCATTGTTGGATACTCTTCAAACTACAACTATCTACTCGTGGGAAGGGGACTTTTAGAAATCCGCGTAGGGCTAACTGGTCAAAATTCATTAGAGAACTGATGAAATCAGTGAATCATTCCACTGAGGACCTCAACTCTATAGAAGCAGTTGACAATGCAGTCGATGCACTGACCGGTTCCCTTAAGCAATCCTTTGAAAAATCCTGCCCGATCAGTAGACATAGCGGTAAAAAACGTCCACCATGGTGGAATGATAAAATAGCGGAACTCATTCGCCTTTCAAGAGTAGAATGGAACCTCGCTAAAGAGGGGGTCGTCGAGTGGTCCACGTATAAAGAAAGCGTAAAGCTCCTCAAGAAAGAGATTAGGTTCGCAAAGAGGAATTCTTGGAGATCCTTTTGCGCATCTATAGAATCAACAAACGAAGCGTCCCGTCTAAGGAAGATCCTGGCCAAGACACCAACACCGGCATCCAATATCAGGAAAAGTGATGGTACCTGGGCAGAGTCACATGAGGAAACGCTGGATATACTTCTAAGCACCCACTTTCCTGGATGTACATCAGTCTCCGGAGATGATCTACCCATTCCAGAGACGACATCGGGAATAAGCGCGGTAGAGGTAGGTAATATAGTGGACGAAGATAAGATAGCTTGGGCAAGTAAGTCATTTGCTGCTTATAAGGCTCCAGGAATGAATAACATTCGACCTGTGATGTTGCAACAGTCAGTGGATATTGCTATTCCATGGCTCAAGCGCATCTTCACGGGATGCCTTAAGCTAGGATATGTTCCTAGAGCATGGCGGGTTGTGCGTGTTGTTTTTATTCCCAAAGCGGGAAAAGCAAGCCACACAAATGCTAAAGACTTGAGACCTATCAGTCTGTCGTCTTTTATGCTAAAAACACTGGAACGTTTAATAGATGTATACATACGAAGTGTGATTGGCGATAACTATCTATCCGAATCACAACATGCATACATCCGCGGTAGGTCGGTAGATACAGCCCTCCACAGGGTCGTATCAAACATAGAAAGATCCCTCCACTTCAAGGAATTCACTCTCGGGGCGTTCCTAGACATTGAAGGGGCGTTTAACAACGTAAGCACCGATGCGATCCTGGGCAGTTTACACAGGGCTGGGCTGAGCATCGGTCTCTCCAATTGGATCGCTCAGATGATTCAATTGAGAGTTATATCCTCATCGCAAGGAGATGTAACAATCAGGAGAAGCGTCTGCAGAGGAACCCCCCCAAGGAGGAGTCTTATCGCCTCTAATATGGCTCCTTGTAGTGGACGAGATCTTGGTAATACTAAAGGAAAACGGCTTCAACGTGACGGCCTATGCCGACGACGTGGTTATCCTGGTCTCGGGGAAATTCCCTTCTGTTCTAAGCGAAAGACTCAATCTCGCACTACAACTAGTGGAGAATTGGGTTAGCAGCAAAGGGCTAGGAGTGAACCCTTCAAAGACGGAGGTAGTTCTCTTCACTAGGAGGAGATCAATTCCTGCCTTCAGACCTCCAAGCATCAGTGGTACTGAACTAAGTATATCAGGTTCAGCCCGATACCTGGGTGTAATTTTAGATTCCAAACTAAATTGGAAGGATAACACTGCTGAACGTGTCAGGAAAGCAAGCGTAGATTTCCACTCTTGCAAAAAGGCATTCAGTAATACGTGGGGTTTTAGACCAGCTATGGTGTATTGGATATACACGGCGGTCGTAAGACCCATTCTTACATATGGTTCACTGGTATGGTGGACGGTACTGGAGAAGCAATACCAGCTTTCTAACCTCACCAAAATCCAGAGGGCAGCGTGTATTGGAGTCATGGGATCAATGAAGACAACACCAACAGCGGCAATGGAAACCATGCTCAGTTTCATTCCGCTCGACATACATATACTGTGGCAGTCTGGTGGCTAAAACCGCTGTAAGATTGAGAGAAGTCCGAATGTGGTCATCGAGCCTGTACGGTCATGCCTCAATTTTGTCCCGATGGGGATCCACCAACTGTTTGTCAGAAACTGAACACATGACCCCCACGCTAGTTTTTGAAAGGAGATTCGCTATAAGAATTCCTGACAGAATGTACTGGAAGCGCCGAAGAACCATGAAGAAGAAGGAGTTGGCGTTCTATACGGACGGTTCTAAGATGGACGTTGGCACGGGAGCCGGAGTTTATTGTGAGGCCCTAGGGATAAACAACTCCTTTAGAATAAATGATGATTGCAGCATCTTTCAGGCCGAAGTCACAGCCATTATACAGGCTGCTAAGATTATAAACGAGAGCAATATCGTTGGCAGAACGATTACTGTGTACTGTGACAGCCAGGCAACCGTTAAGGCTCTGGACCCCGCTATAATCAGATCAAGGCTTGTGAAGATCTGCAAATCAGTCTTGAATGAGATATCTAGAGCTAATGCGGTGACCATCTGTTGGGTGCCAGGGCATATGGATATCGTAGGAAACGAAAGGGCTGACGAACTTGCTAAGAAAGGGTCGGCGCTGCACCTATCGCGGGCTCTCCCTTTTGCAGTAACCCCAATCAGTTCCTTATAGAAGAAAATAGAGGATGAAGCCATCGGTCGTGCAAATAGTCGCTGGGCTCATCTGGAAACATGCGCAACACCCAGGGCCCTATGGCCGGGTATCAGCAAGAAGAGATCAACTTCTCTGGTGAAACTGAGTCGTTATAAAACACGGGTCGTTTCAAGGATAATTACTGGTCATTGTGCCATTGGTATCCACGCGGAGCTACTCGGTGTACTACATAATGACTTCTGTAGAAGTTGCAGGGACGAAAAAGAAATTGAATCAGTTCGTCACCTGCTGTGCGACTGTCCTGCCCTATCCGTCAGAAGAATGAGGACTCTTGGTAATTACTTCTCGGATTTGGAGGACTTGGGTAACGTAGAGCTGACGGACCTCCTGAGATTCATATCATTATCTGGGTGGTTCCAATAGCGGACTTAATAGGTTTCCGGGGTTAAATGCTTGGGCACAATGGACCCTTTTTGAGGTCTAAGTGAGCAGTGACACTGTCACAAGGCACCCATCTACCTACCTACCTAAATGCTGGACCATTGTATATTTGATTCCATTTGATTGCAGTGAAATTTAGTGCATCTGCTACCGATGAACTGAGATGTTTTCAAGATTCCACGGTAAAATCAAAATTGCCTATAATACATAGAACCTTCCAAAGTATGTCATACTGCTTTTGAAATTTTCCTTAAACTCGTTTTCATTATTTCTGCTCTACACCTATCCCGTTCCTATGTGTCTAAAGTCAAAAACATCCCCTTGATGCCCTAATTTTAGACGAACTCCTTCTGTAATTTATTCCGACGTTATGCCAAAGGAATGGAAACGAAGAGAACTCGTTTCATGGCATTTACCTTTCACAATAAAAATGGCATGTGATCCATTATATTAGCTGGTAACTGTTAGTCAACGTAAACATTTACTCATTAAAAAAAGAATAAAAAAAAAAAAAAAACACGAGAACGGAGAAATCACTTTTTCTTGTCTTAAGACCGCCCAACCACCCACCTTTACCCATTTATCCATCTTTTATCTTTAATCTCAAGTATTTTTATTTATTGACGTGATTTCCTTCGTTTCCCTCATTTCCTATCCAATCTGCGACTTCATCCTGCTGCAGTGTAACTGATACAGAAGCTACGTCTACTACGTGGTGCGTCGTTCGGGTAGATGTTCTGTTTTAACGCGCGCCATTCTACTCAAATATTAATCTCGCTTCTGAACACACACATAGGTATTCTATGACACTAGATTCCCATTTCGGGTTACGTGTCACCTCCCTCCAACCACCCAACAAAAAAAAAAAAATACTCCTTACTTGTCAGAAGTGAATTCACGAATCCACAAGGTGCTTCACTTCATTTTGGGGATTGGAAATCCGGTTTACCACCATTTCCTTATTCCCTACCAACACCAACAACACCACCTGGCGTCGTTATTCCTGGCTCCTTTCTATTCTATGCTCATTCGAGGTAATTTGATATGATTGCACGCATTTAGTTAAGCGACTGAAAGAGATCGTAATGATGATGTCATTATCTTTGAGGAGGTTTCCTGGAAAAAATCGCGATACCAGACATCCTTTGCTCCTTGCGTCGAGAATAGAGGAGACCAATTTAAATTGGTGCTGCGAAGGAAGGGTGCTGGGTGGCTTAGGGAATCTAGCACGACATCATCGGCAGCTGCACACATAATGAAATAACAAAGTTAACAACTCAATTATCGAGTGAAACCGGGGTGAATGTCGCTAAGGCGTCTAATGTGTGGCTAAATTTGTTGGCCTCATACTTTGATGAAACGCCCTTTTCGATGGAAATCTGTGATTGATTTTTATTAATAAACGAGCGCAGTGTTTGAGGTGTATTTGAAAGTTGAAAACAGGGTGTTTCAGGTCGTATCCTACTCTAAATTTTGAATATCGTAAGTAGTAATTGAAAGCTATAGATACGCTTGATAGGTAGGTGTTGATAGGTGGCTTTATGTTCATTTTAAAATGCCTGCGGGTATAAAAGATTTAATTGCCATTGGTTTTAAGTAGCCTGCTGGGCCATAAAGATTGGGACCTTAACATCTCCTTACGACGTTCACGCAAGCTTTTAGATGGTGATGTGCCTCGTTCGTATTTTGCTGCTGAGATTGTAAGGCGGTTCCAAGAGTTCAGCGATCTGTCAAGCGTTACTCTGAAATACTTCGGGTATAGACTGTAGTTTAGTGCCAGTTTGGAATTTAAGCCAAGAAGTCCAAATCGATACACACCACCTTTTTCTCAATTACGAGGCCGCATATGACAGAATTTATAGAGACGTGGTATACAGCGCCATGTCTAGTTTTGGCATCCCTGCCAGACTCATTTGCCTATGCAGGATGACTATGGAGAACGCTCGCTGCTCTATTGAGGTCGGTAACGACCTCACCGAGAGCTTTGCTTTTCAACATCATAGGTACTGGGTGGAATGAAAGGATTGTGCGAAACTCAGAAGCCAACACCGGAGGTTTTTCAAAAAGACTGTTATACTACGCCAATAGCCGTACAACTAAAGAGACCTTGATCATCCCAGTTCTCCTTTATGGCGCTGAAACATGGGCTTTATCGAAAGCGGATGAAGGTATCGTCGATCGTTTCCAGAGAAAAAGTCTTCATAAAATATTAGATCCTGTTTACTTTGACGGTTGAACCTTCCACATCGAATTATAATATAGTCCCCTACAACGACTTCAATTTTGATATCCCTGTCCTATTCCCAAGCCGAGCAGAGTGGGAGTCCAATAGTATAGACAACGATCTAGAGATCACAGTCTACACAGATGGCTCAAAAATGGAGATAGGTACGGGAGCGGGATTTTACTCGGAAACATTGCAAAAACAGGAATCATTCAGATTACCAGAAGCATGTAGTGTATTCCAAGCTGAAATCCTGGCAATAGAAAAAGCTGCTAGATGCATAGAAGACAGTCACCTCCCCCCGTCGAATATAACCATCTTCGTTGACAGTCAAGCAGCTCTAAAATCGATTAAATCTAATACAATTAAGTCAAAGGCAGTTAGGAACTGTCGTGATGCACTAATCACGATTAGACACCATTGGGTCAAACTCTGCTGGGTTCCCGGACATAGCAATATTGAAGGTAACGAGAAGGCAGATGCTTTGGCAAGAATGGGGTTGGAAATGAACATCAGTGAAGCGGACACAACCATATTGCCACCGATTGGAAAATTGTATAGTATAATTGACGGCATAATAGAGAAAGAGGCCAACTCGTCCTGGGTATCTAGGGAGGACTGTGTCACTTCTCGCACGTTATGGCCGAAATTAGATAAAAAGAAAACAAAGAGCCGTCTGGCACTCAATCGATCCTCTATCCGCATCCTTACTGGTAAAATCACAAGACACTGCGCCATCGGAGTCATGCTCCGTAAATGGGGAGTGGAGTCCAACGACCTATGTAGAAGCTGCGGAGATGAGGAAGAGATGGAGTCTATCCAACATCTGCTTTGCTACTGCCCCGCTCTGCAAGAACGACGCCTTCGCATTTTAGGTTCTAGGTTCTTCGCAAGCACCGCAGAGGTAGCAGGCTTCCAGATATCGGATCTTGTCCATTTTATCAAAAGCACCAACTGATTCCCATTCCAACCAGTGACGCGATAGGTTTCTGTATTTTGTTGTTCCCACTCCATCGATATACAATAGGGGATTCACAATGGACCTTTAGGTCTCCGAGTGGACGTGATGAGTTTTTAACCGTCACACTCCCCTTCTTAACATAATCCAACCTAACCCGGAGGGACAACACTGTAGAGGAAGACCTCGCCTTAGGTGGTGCGTACAAGTAGAAGGGGAGCTCAATCGACTTGCAGTGCGCAACTGTAGACAGTTAGCTAAGAACCGGACTGTAGCGTCACCTAAGTAAGTACGTAAATTTGGAATTAAGGTAGAAACAGCACACAATACGGTTTTTCTCAAATTCTGGTGGGTTCCTATTGCGACGTCGACGGGATATGCAAATATTTTATGAAGTGGTCATATATGTATAAGAAGAGGAAGAAGAGTGGTCCCACCACTGAACCTTGTGGCAGTCCGTAGCTCAAGTTTTTTATGGGACTCTTGGTGTCGTTTATAATTACTTTCGATTGTACAGCATATTGTTGGTGACCATCTTAGAGCAGGTTATAACCTTCAAGAACTTACTAGTATAGATTAGAACATGTCACCAGACTGTCTCATATGCTGTTGTGAGATCATAAACCCGACGGATGTTATATGTATTTTTTCGTATCCGATTTCTGTATGTCTCGTTAGGGCTAGTGGCTGATCCGTACAATTGCGATCAATGTTAAACCCGGCCTGGTCGATGGAAATATTTTCGTCCACGGTTGGGCTGATTCTGCTGAAGATCATACGTTTCTCTTTCTACTACTGGGTTTCTTAGCTTTTTTTTTCATCCTTGAGAAGGGCGATGATTTCATCCACTTAATAGCCTGTTGGAACTAACCCGCTTTTTGGCGAAGGTCAATCAAGAAAAAACGTTTATAGTTGGATATTTCTAAGACGATGAATCATATGGACCTGTCCAATTCCATGGACGACTGTTGCCTGCCGACTTAACTGAAGTTCCAGCGAGGTTGAGACACAGAGTTAATGAGTGGGACTTGAATGCCAATTGCTATTATGATGGGTCGATGTGGACTATGTGGGATGTTCAATAAATTTTTTTCGTAAGGTTCGGATGATATGAACAATGAGTCAAGGTTGTAGTCGTGGTGCCATCTTCTAGAGTGAAAAGTGCCGAGGACATTATCAGCAGTACGCCATTTGGATATAGCACAATCACCAAGTGGTCAAATGTTAACTTACCTTCCCACTACATTTTTCCCCTCAGCCTCAACCTTAACTCCAAATTTCCCTCTAGAGAAAGCTGGACAAATGGGAATATCATTAATCCCGACTCTATATCCATTTTCATCGACGGGTCAAAAATTGAAGAAGGTACGGGCTCAGGAATTTTTTCAAACGCACGTCCAATCGCGCGGTCATTGGACGCGTAGCATTGGACACGCTAGTGTGTTTCAGGCGGAAGTTTATGGTATAACCGAGGCCTGCCGGGACTTATCCACTCTGAATAATAACGTACCTATCGATTATTACATAGACAGTCAACGAGCCATCAAAGCCATTACCTCCATCTCAACCAACTCGGAATTGGTCAAGAGATGCAAACAGGAACTCAAATCCCTCAGCTCAAAGCACAACATCACGCTATACTGGATTCCGGCACACATGGGCCTCCACGGAAATGGAATGGCCGATGAGTTTGCGAGAAAATGATCACAATAAAAAGGCCTAGCAGTAGACTATTCAGTCCTAACGCCCATTAGCCTCCTCATGTCCAAAATCACATTGGACTTTCTCAACATGGCCAACACAAGGTGGAGAATTCTCTCCTCATGCCGCATCTCGAGAAGACTTTGGGCCCAATGCAACAAAAGAAGGACTAGGGAACTCCTATCGCTGAATAGACTACAGCTGAGCCTTCTTATAGCTATCCTCTTAGGCCACAATTCAATGGCGATCCACCTCAGAAGAATGAGAATCAGCAGACCTATGCAGAGGCTGTGGCGACCCGGAAGTAGAGGAAGACACAACACACTTCCTCTGAAAATGCCCGAGCCTCAACAGAACAAGATACTCAACCCTGTGAAAGGTATCTTTCAACGACCTCAACGAACTAGCTAACACGCCACCTAAAACCACCCTAAAATTCATCACGAAAACCGGATGGTTTAGGAGGGCCTCTTCCGACATGGTTTAAGTTTTGGTAATAAGTTTGCAGACTGATATGATTGTCCGATATGCCTGGTCAATGCTGCTTAGTATTTAAACTGCTAGTAGTTAAACCTTAAAGCATCTATTCAATAGTCCTTTCAGGAAACACTTCATAAGTCTTTTTTAACCATGATCCTCATTAAGTGATGTTCTACTGTATGCCTTCCATGAAAAAAGATACATGTAATGTACAAACACATGTACATCTCAATTAACTGATTCCCACTTAAATATATACATACGCTGAGATTTACATCTTATTTTCATTTTATACGCATAGATTATCGACACGACTTTCTAATCATCGAATAAGCCCTGTCGAATCTCTTTTTTCCAAGTACCAATTCGGTACGCTGTCATTTCAAAACCAAATTGAGGAGGATACACAACATTCCCTCAAAGCTATCATTAACAACTCCCCAGAAAAGGATCCTTTCATTCAAGTTGAATTTTCTGATATAATTTCAATTATCCGGAATTCCCAGGAACCCGATACATCATACTGTTGGATGGAAAAACATTCTCCGCTGCAAACTTTCCTAGCAAATTTTAATTAATTTAATTACCATTGTTACTAAGTAATTAGGCCTCAGAGCGGATGCTATTTAAAGCTTTGTGTGTAGCCATAATTAACGTAATTGCATATCCACAGGGTGTTTGAAACTCTATGACACCTTGCTTGCTTTTATTATTATTTGTTGTTTGTTTTTTTTTTTTTGCTTTTTGTAGAAATGTGACCTTGTGTGTTTGTCTTTGAAATTAAAGAACCCAGGGGTGTGAATATTAATGATGAAGTCCTGTCATTGGAAAGACATTTTGTATGACGAGCAAGAAAAATGAAAATTATGAGGGGCTGCCACTTGTTGAAGTAGAAATGGATGGCGTATTGAAGGTTAATTTCGTGGCAGTATAGGGAATACCTTGCAAAAAGGAATCGGGAATAATTCCATAATTCCATTGAACATGGTTTGGATGACATAAACCTAGGCTTGGATAACACTTCGAATAGGTAGTCACACATCTTTAAATTGCACGATCAGTGCATGTTATCAAGGACCATATGGATCAGTTGAGCTTACAAGAATACGGCTATCATGGTACGATTCAGAGTCTACGGTTGAGCCTAGTTGAGAATGTATGTATCTCCCTAATCCTAATCCAACAGTGTGGTTTGTACAAAGGAGTATGTGACAACATTGCGGTATAATGCCATCACCTTTAGTTTAGAGAACAGAAGAATAAAAAGAAAGGTTTCAATGGCATGGAATCTGGTAATAGTAATCTGGCTATACTATGCGAGCAGTACATAGACAGCGGATGACTCAAATTAAATTGTTATTAGAGCCTACTTCAAATTATGTATTTGAAGCAAAAATTACGACACCCATGATAGACTACGTGCGAATGAAGGTCTAGTAGCTCACTTGAAGTCTAGTGCCCGCTGGTTAGGCTCATGGACGATATAGAGGTCATAGCACAACAATAATGGACTTCAACGGGCTACTGACCAATGAACTTGAATCATTAGGCGACGCAAACCAAAGGTCTACTAGAAGCCGTTTCATCATTAAACGTAATACTGGGAGCACACATTTAATAGAAACGACCTAGAATCCATATTTCATACCACCGTCATAACTATTTCCCTAGTGAGAGAAGTCAAGTGGAGAGCTAGTAACAAATATACCAATAGTGACCACCTACTCATCCGACTTGAAATAAAAACCACGAATAAACAAACTAGGGTTTGCGACACATCCATAGTCTAGAATACCTCAAGAAATCACTGTCCACCAGTAAACTAGCGATACCAAGGGATAGCCGAGATACGCGGCCTAAAGGTGTACCTTCCCAAAGTGTTCCAAATGGGCGTATGGTCCATATGCATCCGGGGAAGCAAATTGGCAATGACAATCAAGTCTTATGCCAGAACGATTAACTCCCTTAATCGATTATGTGCCCGAACTACAGAAGATCTATGACACCAAAATCCATTATTATCGAGCTTCAGTTGAAGCTAAAAAGCTGGAGAAAGGACAGCGAGTCATGAGAAAATGGGAGAAAAGATTTTTATTTATTTATTTTAATTTCAAACTCAAGTAGCTCTTCACTGGGTGGTTTCGAGTGTATCTGCCAACGTTTGGGAATGATGAATCCCCTATCCATTCCATAAAGTTAACATTTGCAACTCCTCTGGACTTATCACGGATTTCAGCGACAAAAGCTGAGATATACACCTATATCCACTATTGTATAGCGCCTGCCTGTCATACAAAGTACTGTCTTCTACCGACTATCTATTTGGTTTCGACTCATCGGCTTCTTCCTTAACACATCTTGGTTCTCGTACGTACTGTGTCCCTTCAGTTGAGTTATTCCTTCTTTTTTGTTAGTGATTAACAGATTCGTAAACAATTTTCTATCTTGAATTGGGACTATTGACACAGTTTTCCCAAGACCCTGGAATACGACTAAAACTACCAAGACATCAGCTGATCTAGTAAGACTTCCTCCTAAAACCAGCTGAATTTAGTTCCTTTGGACTTTTCTTGTAATAGTGTTTTAATCGCCCTCCATGGTCTGGTAACTCTGCAATGGTTAGTCTCTTCTGTAGTGCCCTGTCTATTGACTGCTGCACCTCTTACAAGTCGTTGTCGAGATTTCCTCAAACCAGCTCCTGTCCCACGATCTGTCAGTCTCTCTCCAGAAAGTCGATGACTAAAGTTGACTTAATCACACGGAATGCATCCTGGCAGTCTCTATCGCAGATTTCTTGGGTGATGTACGTGAGTAGCGAGCTTTGTTGTACCTTCAAAAGAAAAGTCCAAATTGGTTACGCCTTCGCATGCATGAGTGATTCCGGCATCATACTACAACTCCAAAGTTTGGCTGTACCTATACGCCCGCAAATGCCCTAGATTTACGCAGTCCACTTTGGTTTGGATGACAATCCTACAATTGTCTCATAACCTGTATGTAGCAGAATCTATAACAAAGTATAAAATTGAAATGGGTGTAATGGATTAAAAAAAAGAATACATATACAGTACGGTGGCGTATACGTAATATATTTAAACAACAAGTATCTGCATATATATGATATCCTTGTTT
Source organism: Xylota sylvarum (assembly GCA_905220385.1). Lineage (NCBI taxonomy): Eukaryota > Metazoa > Arthropoda > Insecta > Diptera > Syrphidae > Xylota > Xylota sylvarum. The sequence continues at coordinate 52,930,952 of LR999958.1, forward strand.
GTGTTTCTCGCATTTTTCTGGTAGCTCCACAGTACCTCAACTCGAAACCATCTTCTCTCAACTGTTTGCTGCACGGTCCCGAAAGGATCCTTTGGGCCGGGCGCAGTTTCAAACCATACAAGTCCCCAGGGCCGGATGGTATGGCACCGGCTGATATTCAGCAATCAGAAGATATAGTGCTCCCTTGGCTTGAAGCCATCAAAGTCTGATTGTCTGAATCTAGTCTACATTCGCACACTCACTATGAACTGAGTTTGAAGTTGTCTTTATACATAAAGCAGGAAAATTCTCGCACGCGGATCCGAAGAATCTGCGACCTATCAGCCTATCGTCCTTTTTATTGAAAACATTAGGAAGACTAATTGATATTCACATACGCCAAAGCATAAGTCTTTCTATGCTCTCTGCGTCCCAACGTGCGTATTATAAAGGCAAATCAGTCGAAAAAGGACTGGATGCAGTGGTTGCCTATGCAGATGGCACTGCTATAGCTGCATCCGGAAAACACCCTCATACTCTCAGGGAAGTCGTCCAATGTGCTCTTCTACGGCTTACTAGATGGGCGTTAAAATGTGGACTAGGGTCCCTACGAGCATCCCTGACCGTAGTGAATGGGTCACTGCTCTCTCTCCTGAGGACAGTTAAGTCCGCTTCTACACGGACGGCTCCAAGGGACTGGGTTGTAGTTTCTTCTCCGATAAGTTCAATCTGATCATCTCTTTCCGCCTCACAGATCATTGCAGCGTTTTTTTAGCTAGAAATCATGGCGATTAAGGAAGCCTTGTTCTGGTTGAAATGTAATGCAATATCTGTCAGGGATATTAGCATTTTCACTGACAGTCAAGCGGCAATCAAATCTCTGGAATCGTGCTTCTTCACTTCAAATGCCGCTTCAAACTGTCATTTGTCTCTTTTTGAGATGACTGGTCAGTTCAATAGTCACCTCTGCCTGGTGCCAGGCCACAAAGATATTGCAGAAAAGTGCAAAGCTGACGAGCTCGCCAAACAGAGTACGGGTATGCCCCTCTCTACTTGTAAACTCTTACTAAACCTGGACGCTTTTAGCAAAACCAACTGTAGAGAGGACAATTTTTCTACTTGCAACATTTCGAGGGAGATCTGGCCTACGCTTGATCTGAAACCCAGTGCCGAGTTGGTTTTATTGAAACGATCAGCCACTTTACCAGTGTTCTTACTGGACACTGTCTAATGGGTTGACATGCTAAAACGCTGGATCTCTTTTCACATGACTTCTGCTAAAGCTCTAGAGATGAGTAGAAGGAAGAAATCATTATCGTATACACCTGCCCAGCTCTGTCCCAAAAGACTACTCAATCTAGGAGCTCCCTTCTTTCACAATCTAAGCGCACTGGTGTCTTTTAGGCGTCACGAGCCTCTTTCGCTATATCAAAAGCTCCGATTTGTTTAATTAGTACCGGGTAGCTAAGTGCGATCTATGGTAGTAAAATGTACCTTCATTGATCTAAGTGTGTCTGCACCCCTAACTTAAACTGAAGCTGAATACAAAGGCCTCTAATAGAGGAGTTTCTGCCTTGTTGCCTTATAGCAATAGTCTCACTGATTGCATCCTTGCTCTCCTAAAGATTGACCATCTGTCTGATTATTATCTCTGAGGTCTGATTCTATTGGCCAATTTCTCGTCCAGCTGATACCTTTCGATCCTGTAGTGGGACTCTATATAACATGAGCAGCGACTTCTATGGTTTCTATGCAATTTGGACTGTGAAGATTACTGTCGTGCTAGTACACGCATAAAATACGCCCTGAACCATCCCTGGTATGTTACCATCTGGGCTTTGATTTCTTCATATTGTTTCGATGTTGGATATGATTTTGTATCTTTATCTAGCTATGTCAGAGGAGTCTCATATCTTTATTGGCATTCGATTAGACTAATAAGGCACTGATTGCTCTCAAAGCATTGGTCTCATGTACTATCTTCGTCTGTCTTCTGTGGGTTTCAAAATCCACGGCTTTTGTCCAGATTTGGGATCTAGTTAGGAACAATATTCTACCGTATTTTGGTTCACCGATATTTGGCATTGTGCGTACAGCTGGAGTCTTTACCACTTTAGTGCAAACGCAAAGATACTTTATCTCTCGTTTAAAGGCTACACCATGTTTACAAACTCTTATTGTTACGATTTTCACTGCCGATGATGAGTATCACTTGCGTTTTTTCGGTCAACAAGTTGTACCCACATATTTGCCAATCATTCTCATAATGATCTGTTTGGATATGAGCAAGGCCTACTATTTTGGCGGATCCTACATTATATTCCACAACAAAGGGGCCATCATGGATCTTGCAAAACACTGTCTATAATGCTGTGCTGAACTTCCAAAGCATTTTTATCGTAGAGCGGAACTATCTTATAAATACTTTACCAACATTTGTTGTGCTCCCAGGATAAATCTCCAGTATGCTATGTTAAAGCCGTTCTTGATGTCTTCGCATTGCCTTTATAGCTTTGTTTGCTAGCGTCTTCTTCCTCAATAGTGACGATCATTACGAGTCTTACGGAAACTATATTAATGGTGCACTTGCTTCCTCTATTGGTTGTGTCAACGCAAAAACGTTGTGTACGTTGAGTAGCTATGGACCCTTTAGTTTTCTCATCACAACTTGATAGGGCTGGATTCACGGATTATGATTAACTTCATTGCAGAGTTCAATAAAGCATCTCTTGTTCCTGCGCCTCTAGCTAGATCAAAAATTTCTCCTTCAAACGTTTAGGGGTTCCAGTCCCTTCTTTGTCCATGTCTTCAGAATGCAATTATCGCCCCACTGTGTGTATACAGGCTGCAAACTACCCACATAATGCCCCGTGCAAGACCCACAAAGGTAATGTCAATAATTGAGTTACTTCCATTATTACTAAACGTAGGCTCTGATCCCATATTCACACAAACGATGTCCACTAATGCAAATGTCTCCAAAAGGAGATTTCCTCTAACCTTCATCATATCTACATATGTATATGAGCTCTGGTCTATAGCACACGCTTTGAAATTGCCTGCAAGATGCCTTGAGTTTTTCCCTGAACCAGTCAACCAGAATTTGAAATTATTCCTGGTAGATACTTGGGACGTACAGCAACTGAAGAACTGGTCTTCATTTATTTATTTCATCATTCTCTCGTCGAATGCTTATTGGCCACATATCCATATTACCAGTTCGCCCCTACTATCCATTGCGCCTATGTATGTTCGATGAGTATGGAAACAACTGTCTTGAGAGGAGCTCCTGAGTTGCTTTCAGTGAATTCGATTCCGTTTTACAATCTTCATCATGGTCCATATAGTGCTGACCACAACGCAAGAAGAATTGTTGGACAACTTTGGTTTCCAGTAGGTACTCAAGCAGGTACGAATTACGACGGCACGTATTATGAACAACGGTACTACCAACGAGCGGTTCAATAAAATATCTCACATAGTCATAATTCAAGGACATTTTACCCGCAGACAGAACTATACTTTACTTAATCTCCACTTACCGTTAGATCTATTAGGCTTTCCAAACGTATCGCCCATAACCACTAAATACCTATCAATTCTGAACCATCCACCACAAGTAGGTATCTCTCTACTTCAAGAGTGCCACCATACTAGAATAGAATCCTGCAAAATTTATGATGATTTACTTAACTTTACTGTGGCAATGGAAGCGGCTTCCTGCACGTACGCCAAACACAAATAATAAAATATGATTGCAGTTTATCTTCAGCATTCACACGTGTCGTCGACAGAACGGAACCTCCACCACCATCACCACCACCAAAAAAAAAAAAAAAAACGAAGATACAAAATCCTTCTATCCTTTCGTTTGGTCGGCTAAAAGCCAATTCCGTGTGTTGACCACCAATTGTGTCGTTTGTTTTTATTTTATTCCATGAAAATTTATTGAACACACATATATGTATGTATATGCACATAACTCTTGAGCAAAACAACACACACACACACTTGAACACTTGAAGGAGGTCATGCTGAAGGTCTGCAATTTATTCCAATTAGACATCATTTCCTTTATACCAATTACAATGGTTACAAAGACATGACGAAAGGATAACAAATGCTGGAGGATAGAGTGCGTCTGTTGCTAACTTGTACTGTGGATGTTGATGTGAATTTGTTTCCTTGTGCAGTCATTTCCGCTGAAACATCCGAATGCATGTGGTAAATAAGGATTTATGGCACAGACGAACACACACAGAAGCGTTACGAAAGTTTTGATAGAGATTGATTCGATTTTGATAAGAGTTCTTGTGAACCATAGCATGTGTCGATTTGTGGTTGTGGTTTGCTTCTCATTTTCTAATTTCTTGGAATCAGAATCTATAACGATTGATCGATCCTTTTCTTTGTACAGACAGATCCTCTTTGCACTTGTCATTCATTACTTCAAATGTCACATGCTAAACTGCCATAAGTCTAAGCTGAAACACTTCGCAGCATGGAAACACCAGAGTTCGATACTTTTTGTACACAAAGGATATTACCAACATTTGACATCTCCAAGCTCTCCGTCACGTTTCCTGTGGGTTCGTAGTCATCTCTCACCAAACGAGAATGAAAACTCGACAGCGTGTTTCAAATATAAATTCCCAGCGGAATATTAAACATCATATGATTGCTAAAAACGTTTTCGAAATGCACTTTCATACGCCCCTCGAACAGCCAACGTTGATTTATTTGACAACAAACCCATTTGGTTGTTCTACGATGGTGTCCCACTCCTACTGGTGGCTGGTTTCCGGGGACCCAGAGCGCGCAGTAAAATATCACAAAATGGAAATGATTCTGCGAAACGTTGAATGCTTGAGATTTATACTCGAGTGTATGGTGAGGAAATACCATACACATGTGTGTACGGGTGGGCGGGAAAACTTTTGAAAATGAATGCACCATGAGAGATTCATTCCGGTGACAGTCGTGTGTACCCCAAATGGGAAACTGAAAATGTAAAAGTTTAACTTTTTCCAGTTCCTTTCTGAGTTTTCGAGAGAGAGTGAAGTTCAGATACTCTGTAGATTGCAAAAGTTCTTCGATAAGATACACATAATACGGAATGACACTTGACTTTTGAAGGACAGAATAACGCGTAGTGACTTGGGAGTACATACATACTGGAATGTACATATCTCCATATGTGCATAATGTGGATACGCATACGCCTGGGATGACGATATTTGCTTTTCATTATGGAGTCATTTTTGATAATGTCGGTGACACTTGATGATTACGAGCAGTGGGTTTTGTTACTGTTACTGACAAGTGCCTTAGAAGTCGTATCATCTGAGAGCAGTACTTGGAAGATGACACATTCAAATGCAAATGCGTTGCTTCTTAATTCCTAATCCTGATTATCCCTATAGAGAGGTAGGAGAAATCCAAGACGATATAGAGTCTTTGTGAGTCATGCAGTCAGATGCATTACTTTTAGCATGTTGATGCGAGGGAGTCGTCATCATACAAAGGATGAACTTTGACAATAGGCATTTCCTTAGAAATTGGGCTTAAAGGAGATGATTCTAATGTAGTCCTACTAAAGAGATACAATGTGGTGGATTGCAACCAAATCCGATATGTGTGACGGTAACACCTGTTTTCGTATAATGTCTACTAAATCATACTGACTGGGCTTGATCCTGTTGCAACAATAATAGGAATTACGACCACTTGATGTAGACTAGTCGTCGATTTCTAAATAAAATATAATATCGTCATCTAAAAATATGATTGCCTTAGTAAGAACGAGGTTTAGAAACTAGAGCTTACTTATTTAGAAGGGCAACTTAAATTTTTTTAATTTTTAATTTTAATTTATTAATTTCATCAACAAGCTTAGCTTACAGATTACGAATATATTATACAATAATTTTAAAAAGGGTAAATAGGAACTAAATTACTACATTAGCTTGACAGCAAACTGAATAATATGCTTTTGAAAAATGAAAATCTATGTTACTACTAATTCCATTGAATGAATTCAGAGATCTTGAGATTGGCTCATTGCGACCATAGTTTGTTCTATGCCCCGTTTGGTAAAAGTTATGACGATCCCTTAACACCCTCTCCGGGGCATATATTGGGAACATAGACAACAATATAGGACTGTTAATATGTGAACACAGGACGTCTCTCACAAACATGATGTCATGTGCATGCCTTCTTACACTAAGTGGCATTATGCCTAATAGTTGGCATCTAGCTTTATAGGATGGCTCAAAATCCCAACGCATCATAAAGAAGATATATTTAGTAAAGCGCCTCTGCACTCTTACAATACGGTCCGAATGGGTCAAATAGTTTGGATTCCAAACAACATCGGCGAATTCAAGAACTGACCTGACTAGAGCAACAAAAGTCCTTGCTAAAGTCCGTGTAAACAGTATCAACTTGGCATCCATTTTCAACAGCATTAATTACAAGAGATGTAAAATAAACCAGATTAGATGTTGTAGAACGACCTGAAATAAAACCGTGTTGAAACTCTGATATATGCTCTTTAATATGAAAATATATTTTGGATTTCACAATGCATTCAAAAAGCTTTGGGATGGCGGAAAGCTTGCAGATACCTCTATAGTTTTCAACGTCATTTTTAGAGCCAGATTTAAAGATAGGCACCAAAAAGGATATCTTCCAAGCCTCGAGGAATAAACCCGACGCTAACGATAGATTGAAAATTATAAGTAAAGGTTTACCGATAGAGCTGCAACAGTTCTTTAGTATGATTGCAGGAATACCATCAGCACCAGGTTTAGGAATCAGTTTGAGGGTACAGATAGCAGACTCTATGTCCTGAAGCTCCAGAACTAAGTGGCCCAAATTAATTTTACGCATTGAAAATGATTCAGGCAGAGTAGAAGTTACAGAAGGAGAAAAAACAGATTCAGAAAACTGTGCAAATAGTTCGACAGAGTTTTTGGCGTCATTAGACACTGAATTCTTAAAAACCATTTTCTTCGGCAACCCTTTAGAGCATCTTTTTTGATTTATAAAGCACCAAAATGATTTAGAATCGTTTTTAAGTTTATTTTCCACATTCATTATGAAAATATTATGCAAAAATTTACTTAGTATTGTAAAATCTTTTCGCAGTCTACAGAAAATTTCTTTATCCGTATTAATTCCTCATTTTTTGAATCGTTTGTGAGCTTTATTTTTTAAGTTTTTCAAGTGCAAAAGACGTCTGTTATACCAAGGAGACTTGGATTTGTATTTCCTTACAGAGCGAGGAACAAACATGGAAAAACCAACATTAACTAAGGAAGTAAAATGGTTATACATATCATGTAGACATAGATTTTTAAATTCCGTGACCCAGTTGAATGAATGAAGATACTCATTTAACCCCGCAAAATTGCATTTTGAAAAATTAAAAGAACTAGCTGAACTCGTTTCTACTTTAACATAAGAATACAATTCAATTTCAATCAACAATTGTTTATGATAAATTGAGTTATTTAGAAGAGGAAATGGAGCTTCAAAAACATTACTTTTAACGTCGTTAACATTTATGAAAACAAGATCTAATAACCTGTTTTGTGAATTGGTAATTGAACTAATTTGACATAAATTAATTGAAAACATACAGTCAATAAGAGCTATTTCGTAATCTTTTTTAACATTGACCAATTTACATCACCGATATTAAAATCTCCTAGAGCACATAAGATAGTAGTTTCAGAACAATAATGTCTTACAAATTCTTCTTCAATTCTCTATGCAATTTTCATAAGTGTCCAATCTACTACCTGATGGAATATAAGTAACAATATAGATGAATGTTGTACTTCCGACATCAGTTGAAAAGTAAATTTGGTCAGCATCTAAGTTTGGCAATGAAATCTTTTTGCTGGGAAAAGTTAACTGAACAGCAGCAAGTACTCCACCGCCCCGATCCTCAGCCACATTGCAGCGATCATTGCGAAAGACATCATAAACTTAAACGTTGAGGAAACAATAGATGAATGGATTGTAGAGTTGTCTTAGATAGGGCGGAAATTTATTTGACAGCGAATGCTTCAAATAAGGGAATAACACTTAACCAGCGGTGTTCCACAAGGAACAATGTTAAGTCCGATCTTGTAAGAAAAAATGCTTAATAATGCCTTGAAGCCATTTATTATCAGATGAACGAAAACTCTGTGCTTAGCGATAGTCCTTGTAATAGTTGTGGAATTCGTAAATAAAGTGGAACAATAACGTCCAACAAAACAGTCCGAGTAGTTCTACAATGGCTAGAATCAGTCAGTCGAAATTTGAAAAATAAATAAACGATCAAAGTGGTATTGATTACCAACAGGACAACAGGAAACAAAAGAAACAGAAACACTTTGAGCCGGAAGTTAAGACATTTCCTTCCATTCCTTCCATAAACTACCTCAAAATGATGATCAATACAAAGTTGACTTATAAAGAACATCTCTGCAAAATGCATGCAATAAAGAAGCTTGAGTGAACGCAAAAACAAAATTAAGACAGCAAAAGATGAAAAAATAATTAGCTGGACTCTAGCTAATGAAAAACTTAATCGTGGTCACGCGAGGACTCTGGAAATGAACTCCTGAAGGGAGGTTGTTTTTGTGTGTGGAGATGTTAAACTACTACTGGGTATGTGATTAGTTTAGTCTTTGAAAGATTTCTTTTCTAATAAATAAATGAAGCCAACTCTACTTATACTTATTTCCTGTATCCTATTGTAGGTCCTAGGGCTTCTACTATACGTGCCATCATACATACGATTTCTGGTGACATTCCCATTGATTCTCCAGCTGTCATGTCTTTTTTTCCACTGTTTTGTGCTATGTTCTTTTCGGACAGCCAAGCCTTTTGCTATCCTGGGTTATTATGGAAATCTTACCTTTTTCGAACGTATGGTTAATTGACTGCCACTTCCGTCATAGTTGTATCTATAAGTTTTTGAAAAGTTTTCTGTGAAACATATTCAATAGAGATACCATGGGACCAAATCCTGAAAATTTGATGTTGATCGTCTATATGTATAACAATACGGACTCAACGATAGAGTAGAACAGTGTAAGCTTTAGGCTAATTCCATTGCTTCGTGATATTTTGGACAATATTTCGAATACAGACTTTGCCTTACCGATTTGGCTGGAAACTGGAAATCCTCTAACTGCTCTCTCTAGCAGTTCACCAGCAATACATATGTACATATGTACTTGAGCTGAATAAATGACTCCAAGGCTAATAGTCTCTCTACACACATTGTGCCATTTGGTGGAGGTCCTTATTTCTGTGAGGAAGAAGTGTATAATGTCAATGTAGTGTTTGAGTTGAGCTGAAATATAGAAGTCCTTCTAACTCCTGCGTTTTTCGCCGACAAAGCGACACAATAGGAACAATATTGGTTAAAGAATGAAGCGTCGGTTACTCTAAAACTGGATTTCGAATTCTTTAGATAAGAATCCTGTGTACAGAACGTAATATTTAGAACCATTATCAGTACTATGGATATAGGACCGCCATGTTTGTAGATGACTCATATAAAGCTGATATTCCTATAATGGAGCATTCTTTTACCCTCCCAGACTTGAAGAGTATTAAGTGCTTGCAACCTACATCTTAAGTAGGGAAGTAGCGAAGATAAGCAAACCTTTACGAAAATGTAATTGAGAAGAACTAACCGACATTGATAGCTAAGGTGCTAACATTTATCTTTAAAGACACATACGATAAGCCGTGCCAGTACAACAAAGATATCAACTCCAAAGTAGACTGAAGAACTATCTAGAGTTAGGAAAAGAGCTAGAGCACTCCTCATTGCAGACAGAAGTACGAATTTTAGTGAGAACTGGAATTATTATAAGAACAGGCAGAAGTTTTTCACACCAAACCTACATCGGAAATGATTACAGAGGACGGAATTAAGTGGACCATCATCAACATTCGTAACAAAAGATCGTACTGAACACATATCTCCAGCACAGCATGACTTCTCAAAGGATTAAAAGGTAGAGACAGCTCTTCATTGGCTTAGTTGAAAAAAAAAACGCTGAAGGACAAAGAATATACATTAGCCGCTTTCCTAGATGTTGAAGGAGCATTCAAAAATGACAGAACAGATGGAGTCTATTGGACGCTAACAAATCTCAAAGTCTACCACGTTCTAACCAACTGCATAGTGAACATGTGAAACTCGGAGGAACCCATTTTAGAAGTATACACCTCCAGAGTTAAACACACCGTCTATGCAGATGATGTGGTACTGCTATCGACAGGTAAATTCTTTCCAACTTTTAGTGAGTAAATTGAAGGGTCCATAAAGATTTTGACCACCTCGACCAGAAAATGCAAAAAAAAACTAAATTATCACTATTTTGAAAACAACGATGACGATGAACGATGATAACCAACATTTCCGTCCACCTGGATGAAGTTAAGATACCGACATCTAAGCTGAAATCCAATAAAGCTGGTGCAGTTGATGGCCTGACTGCCGAGCTATTCAAACCAGCGGGGATGACTTGGTTAGGGGCATGCATCAACCCTCTAAACTGCGACAATAGGAATATGTCTCCTCAACATCGCCTCCAAGATATTATCTGCTATTCTGTGTGAACGCTTAAAACCCTTTGTCAGCAATCTGATTGGTCCATATCAGTATGGTTTTAGGCAAGGAAAGTTCAGCATCGACCAAATTTTCACACTATGGCAGATGTTAAAATTTCAAATCGATGGTCACCATTTTTTTATCGATTTTAAGGAGCCTATAACAGAGTCTATAGAGAACAGCTATATAGAGCTATGTCTAGTTTTGCCATACCTGCCAAACTCGTCCGGTTGTACAGGATGACAATAGAGTATGCACGTTATTCCATCAAAGTCGGGTAAGACCTCAGAATTCAAACAAATACTTTGGGTGATTTTTGATTCCGTCTGCATAGACGGAGATTGGAGAAGAAGATACAATCTTTAGCGACAAGAACCTAGTCAGGAGAGTTCGAATACAATGACTAAAATGGTTGGGTCATGTAGAACGGATGGACAACAATGCTCCGGCCCGGAGAGTCCACCACAGAGGGACAACGCAGTAGAGAAAGACCTCGCCTAAGATGACTTGCTCAAGTGGACAGGGACCTCAACCAACTTGGTATGCGAGACTGGAGGCAGATCGAGCTGGCTGGAGAGACTTGTTGGTTGTTGGACAGAAGGCAGGCAACCAGTTTGACTCGATGAGGAAGCTTTTTATTTAGCTGAAGTCAAGTCTACCTAAATCGTTAAAATCTTCAAAGAAGTACTCGCCTAGGGCTTTCCTTCTCAAACAGACAAGTAAACAGAAGATGTGTCATGGTTTCCTCCTTTTCCTTGTCTCTACAGTTTCTGCATAAGTCTGTGAAGGGAGTACCAAGCCTTGTGGCATATCTGCCTAACAAGCAATGGCCTGTAAGGGCGTCAACTATATCCAACCATCTTAGAGGAATATTCATATATGCAGGCAGTTTTGAAAAAACGGACTACATTACAATATACCTGGACTTTACAAGACCCCTTACAACCCACTACCCGAGTAGAAAGGAAATATACCAAGCGCATAAGCAATAGAAGTTTACACTGATAGACATTGGTAGATGCGCAGTCAGACTCCCGAACCACAGTAGCATTTTCCAAGCAGAAATCCTAGCAGTGACCACGTAAGGATATCACCTTTTTCATTGACAGCCAGGCACCGACATAAACTACACATATAAAATCCTTGTCATGAAGGTATAGCAGGGAATGAAAGAGCTTATGAACTGGCTAGGGAAAGCTTGGCACGTGATCCTAATCAAGTTGTCCATAAGGGTGAACGTCCCGCCGTGTATACCTGCATATGTATGAAATGAGAAATAAGGCTCTAATAAAGGCAAATACAAAATATAAAGGGTGATCCAACAAGAAGTGTCATTTTAAATTTGGCGTCATTGTTAAATTTTTAATATTGAACTATTACTGTGATGGCTTTTGATAAGCAAAAACTAGGAGATTTCTCGAAATGGAGACTTCAATTGGCCCCCGATGTCGTGCTGTTTAGCAGTGTTAGAATTTTTCCTGTTGATGCTCCACCAACGATTCATCCACTATAGTTCTCTGAGACTATCTGCTGCAACAGGAAAACTGTGGCCTCTATTTAATAAAGGATGGCAGACGTCTTAAAAGTAGACAGGAAATTCCTATCTACCCTTAGTGAAAAAGAATGAACAAATTAAGATTCACAAATAAAGACCTCTCTACAGTCTGCGATGTCTAGAAATTTCATGAAAGCACTACCGACATACTATGCTATTGCCCGAACCACTGCCACATAAGAAATTAATTTTTCGAAAATCATTTCTTCCAAGACATCGAAGAACTGTGTAATGTCTTTCTGTCCACGAAGTAAGGGATTCACCTTTTTTCCCAAAAATGAGAGTGCAGCTATAACCTAAGATTAATCCACTGCTTCTTTATTCATAGAAAATGAATTCCCTTCTTATCCTATCAGTAGATAGCTGGAAATGCTTCTTCATACCGACCTCGTAATCAAATGATAATTACTTAGCTTTCTTGTGGAACTCTCATTAATTTCTTTAAGTTGGAGGCACAATAGATCTATCAATGTTGCAGTGCTCTTGCAGATCGCTTATATCAACACCTATGTACATCTGTATTTTAAACTTGGAGACAACATTATTTTCTTCTACTTCCTTTTGTCTCGACACTTCTCCCTTGCTGGCTCTGTTTTGCACTGCACTGCACTTTGAATGTGTGCAACTTCTGTCACCTTACTGCCTTGTCTGCATCCATCATCAAACCACAGACATCTTTCCAGGAATAGATGGTATCCTACAGTGATTCCTTTCGTTTCCGAAGAAAGTATTTACTTGTGAAATTGGGCATGTGACTCGAATTGTAAACGCAAACACAAACATACCCTAGCACGATTGAGTGTTAACATTTAATCCTATTTAACAAGCCTTAGAGGGGTACACAAAGTGTACCTAAAATATTTATTCACTAATTACCGCAAGTAAATGATGGAACACATCTTACCAGAGACAATGTTGTACAAAAATAGTGAAAAACAAGTTTTCTTTTCAATTTAATGATATTGCAATGTGAGCTGATGAGACTGTCTTGTTCGTGTATTTTTGACAAATACCCTTGTCGTCCTTGCTATATGATGCTGGAGTTATAGTCAGCGACATTTATTTCACACCACTTTACTTTTGTTAATAAAATCACACTATCAGTAAAGGAGTATCCTTTGACAAATGTGTGTTGTGTATTTTGAAATGCAACATGATAATGAAGATACCTTCGAGAATCAGTTAATAGCAGCGAGTTTTAGGTTGTCTTAATAAACTGGACCTCGTAGTAGGAATTCAGAGAAAACAGATGGAATTGGTAACCTGTCAACTGTAGTAGATAGGTGGGTAGGTAGAAGTGGTAGCTTCAATGTTCCACAATGAAGCTTAATTAGCACTTTAGTGACATTTTGTAAATGTTTTTGCAAGAACTTCGAAAAAAGGAACGGAAATCTTCTACAATCATCCTGTGGCATTTATGAAACTAACTAGTTCACTGATATTTTTCCCGAGATTTCAAACTCGCTTCTGGATCAAACTTATGTCTTCCCCGCCTTTTATGTGTCGGAAAATAATGGCGACCGAAGCTGTTTTGGAATGGTGAAGGTTAATCTGCACGACCTACAGCATTAGAGTTACTTTTCGGTTTAGATACCATTGCCACGGTATCGTTGGCATCATCTGAACCTGATGACATGATGTCATCCTCAAGAGAGAGGCCAGAAGGATCACTATCCATCTCCGTGTCCGTCAGCCCAATGTTGACTCCCAGAAGTAGTGATGAAGGAACAGAGGGAACTAATTTTTTACTGGCAGTGTGTCGGAATGAAATAGAGCAAGCCGGTTCATTGTCAATTGACTTTGAAGATTCCCTCTCCTGCTCTTTTCGTCGCACTTATAAACCTTTAAGGTAATTGAACCGAAGCCATAGTTAATTACTCCTTTAGCGGAATGCCAAGGGGGCCAAGACTCTTCATTTATGACAATAAGGACATTACGGTAGTCTTCTTTTGGTTCATCCATCTTGGCAATTAGTGGATGCGTAAGGAGGCATTGCTAACTTTTAGGATCACCAAAATAACAGTCGGATCAGTAGGCTCAGCTGGAATCATGGCACGGGTCCTTAGAAGGTTAGGAATACACTCCTTTTTCACGACGTCCAACCGTGACCCTGGTCACACCTATCCCAAGCTGGAAACAGCGATTTTATAAAGATCCTTAGATCTATGATCCGCGCAACTGACAAGTTTGATGTGCCCTTAATATTCTACCAGGCACAATTTCGGTAGGATGGTGCAGGATTCCGTAGGACTTATAGGAAGTTGATGGCGACCTTCCTCCACTTGTCCACAGTAATGCTGCCATCCGGATCAATGTGGCCAATAACTGGAAGATAGGGCATACCAATGCGGTATATGATCATCTCCGGTCCCCACTTCTTACCGAATGTTTTATTGCAGGCGTAAAAGGCTATACAGGCTACACAGACTCGCTGCTCTATATTAAGCTTCCAGATAAGTTTTGAATCGAGTGCAATGCCTAGGTATTTCGCGCTGGAGGACAATAAAACTAGTTAGTTCTTTAACCATGGAGGGTTGGAAGTGTAAAAGCCGGTATTTTGGTTTTCGTTCTAAAAAGCATCAGTCCAGTTTTGCTTGAATTGACGCTAAGTCCACAACTAGTAGCCCATAGGCTCACTTTCTTCAAAGCGCCTTCCATGATTTCACTGAGAACTGAAGAAAACCAAGTAGTCGTTCGCATACGCGACTACCATGACTCCGCCTCTGTCAAGTCTTGACAGGATTTTTTTGATTGTCACTACCCCGATGAAAGAGGAGAAATACATAGATACAACGCCTGAGCATCCAATTGCCCTAGATCATCCGATAATTTGGTTCATATGGACTGCTTATCCGTTTGATAAAACCGAATCCCATTCATTGCAGTCATCTTATCATGCCTCTCCAGAGATCAAGCTAAGTCACAGCTACCGTGTTCTAGCCCAAATTTCTTCGAAATTGCAGCTACAACATTAATGGTTGACACAACGATGCTGTACGGAAATGACCAAAGTTTCAACACTTAAGGGCGTAGAAAATTGAGGTCTTCACCAAGAGGTTACGAATCTTTATGTTGGTTTAGGAAAACGGAGTTTAATAATGGAGGTAATGACTTTCAAAATGGATCTCTATATGGTAAGATTTGGATCTCTATTTGGTAGAAGATGCGAAGGAAAGTAATCTCGATCCAAAATGAAATTGCACTATGTACGGATGGTTCTAAAACAAGTTACGGTACGGAATGAGGTATATTAATCGAGAGATATATGTATGTAGACCTTCTGAGACTTCCGGACACATGCAGTGCGGAGGGTTCTAGTTGTCATCAGAGCTACAGAATTACTTGAGATGGAATTAATATCCGATATTGCCATCTTCATTGACAGTCAGTGTGCGTTAAAGGCTCTAGAGTCTTACGTCACTAAATCCAAAAAAGGAGTAAAGCCCCCACAAAATAAGATAACTACAAGCACAGAAATCATTACCGATAGAATGGTCAATATGGCTAACCTAAGATGGTCAAACAAGGATAAGAAAAGCGATAAGGATACACTCTCGTCATTGCCTTCTGGGAAGCACGCTATCCGATTAAGATTATGGAATATGGATGTATGTAGGTACTGAGACCTACACGTCTCAAAGGATATTACACATCTACTCTGCGAATGCCAAGCCATTGGACTGAGTTGACAAATCTCTTAGCGTGAAGCTTCCCTTTTCATCTCGATGGGCCCACTATGGTGCCTATTGTTACCTGTCAACTTAACCTAAACCTACATACATAAATATATAAGCCCTTTTTTTTGCGTTGGAAAGTGGGAATCTTTTAAAGACGAAACTAAACCTGTACTCAGTAACAATGTGGCATTTCCTTCTAGATACTCGGCTCATTTGTTGGCAGCCTGCTGCGCTGCTTTTCGTTGTTGTTGATGACGTTGTCTGGGGTTATGTTCTCACGCAGTTTATTCACCAGCAGATGCCGTTCTTCATGATATCGTGGACCATGAAACATAATGGGTTCAAATCTTCCATTGCTTCCGTGCACGTGGGGCAATATGGCTTGTCTTCGTGCGAAACTTATGGAGATAGGCTCTGAAACTTCCATGGCCAGTAAGCATTTGGGTAGGTAGAAATTCAGCTCCACATGCTTCATATTAATCCAAGCGTCTATGTTGGGACACAATCTCTACGTGCCTTTAACAGAGTGATACCATCTCTCCTGCCATTCTTCCAGAATTATTGTCCTTGGTAGTACCTTAGTGTCACTTCAAGTCGTCGGTGAAGCCATTGTTTTGCTGACACGAAATTTCCATTGAGCTTTTTAGACAGAATATCTCTTGGTACCGTGTTAGCCACTATATATGCCGCGTCGTCGGAAGTTGTTCAGAAGGCGCTGCATACTCTCAATGCGTTGATTCTGTAAAGTGTCTCAGTTTTCTTCCTGCACGATTTCGTCTTCATGGCGCAACTCTTGCTAAGAGTAATGTCATCCAGAAGTTTTGTCCGCCGATATTTAGTATTTGCTGTCTTTTCAGTTGTATGCTGCAGGTGTTGCTTAAACGTTAGCCTTGCGTTTAAAGTAATGACAAGGTACTTTAACTCGGGTTTAGAAAATTTAACGTGATCGCCCATCCCCTTTTATTCTCCATGACTCGCCTGCTGAGCACTACTTCAGTCTTTTCTTCTGCAAGTTGTAGACCCATGCTTACGAGCCAGTCCTGAAACATTCCGATATCATCATTGTAGTCATGCTCCAACTTGAGTTTGGTAACTACAATGATTGCTATGTCATCGGCGAAGTCTATTATTTTGAAATATCTCAAGATTTCATGTCTGAGAATCTCATCATACATTAGATTCCACATTACCGGCCCTAGCACGAAGCGTTGAGGAACGCCGCCTGTGACGTTATACTGCCTCGTCTCATCGTTGGTGTTGCAGAGCGGTATCCTATTTTTAAAATAGTCCTTCATTATCTTCTGCAGGTACTCTGGTACTCTCTTGGCGGCAAGTGCTCGGAGGATATTTCTCTAGTTTGCTGTGTTGAAGGCGTTCTTGACATCCAACATGATAATTGTGCAGTACTGTTTACTCCCGCCCTTCCATCACTTACCTTCGACGGCTTTTTTCACAGTACTCACGACTTCGTCAATGGCGTCGATCATAGGTGGAGCCTTAAGAAAACTATACTGGCGATCTGTAAGACCACGAGCCTCATCGTGGCCATTCAATGTAATGTTGGGGATTCCATCAACACCAAGCGCTTTTTGGATATCTGTTGAGGTGATGGGGTATTGGTAACACTTCCGTCATATTTACCCTCTCCGCGTGTTCTTCCATTCCCTGTTGTTGTGTGAATGGAACAGCCACCATGTTTTCTAGGAACGCTGTGGATGTAGGCAAGGGTTTTCGGTCACCCTTCAACTTCATCATCACCACTTGATAGGTTTCTCTCCACGGATTTTGATCGGCTTCGTTGCACAGTTACAGTTCGACGAAGCTTATCCTTTTACTCTCTTTCACCAGTTTTTAGATTTCTCCGAGCGGTTATAAATCTTTCGTGGAGTTCTTCATGTCTGTGTTCTCTGGAGTACTGGTGGCGATCTCATCGTTCTGCCAGTCTACTGGCGCCCGTTGCGCGTTTACTGTTTTCTATTGAATGGATGCATCACCGGCTCTTGTCAATCCTCTTATGAGCTGATTCGCCTTGTCTATCTATCTATCTATCTAAATCGTAAACCCACTACATTCTGTTTAATATACAATGAAGTTCAACTTCTTGTAGAATGTTTTTTGTAAAGTAAGTTATTCTCTGACCAAGCTCACTGTCCAGTACCTTCAAAGATGTGGAAGGTATGTGCATCAAAAGAAGTGACTTTAGACGAAGTATAAAAAATAAGAACAGCGATTGCCTAAAGTTTTAAACTCACAAGACCCATCGATACCGAGATTCAGGACATTGGAGAAAACGCAGATGATCCGTAGCTACCAATCAATGTAATCCAAGAAAACCTCCTGGTCTATGGACGATCGTATGGTGAAAATCACAAACAGTCTACATCGTTTCAATAGGGGATTCTACATCAAGATTCCTAGCCGAGAACTGTGTAAAACATAACCGAATCATCACGATGAGTACCGGGACATATTGGTTCCTCTGAAAACTTAAAAGGACACAAACCAGCATGATATGAAACCGCTTTTTATATAGTAAAATGTATTAATAAATACGTCGCTTACTGTATTCAACTGCAACTGCTTGCAACAATGTGCGAAAATGAGTTTTTGTTTGTCGAAAACTTTCCTTGGTTGTTGACTGCTGTTTTCTCATTTTGTGCATATTGTCCTTGTTGCTTCGCGCAACTGAGATGGTGCGGCATACTATCACAAAGTTTATCCCAATTGCATGGCATAACGTATTTTCCCAGTGAACGCGCGCGATTAAAGCTCAAGTTTGTACCCGGAATTCAGCAACAAGCTTATGGAAGATATGCCTTCCTAGATGTACAAACTTTTCCCTTCACACTGAGTTATGATACTATGAAACAGTTTGATACTTCTTCCTTGTTCCTCCTCGCTGCTATGCTAATCGATTGTCATACAGTGGCAGTGACGTTGAGTCGAGCGAAAATTCAAAAAGCGGAACAACGACGTTGTTGCGTCCGGGTAAATAGAAATGACGGCATTTGAAGTTTTCCAAAGAAATTTACCTCCGGAAGTGGTGATGCAGAGAGTGTTTCCTGTCAGTGCGCTTCTGTAATCTCTTCTGCAGTAGTTATGTACAATGTTGAGTGTTTGTCTTGTTTTTTTTTTTTTTTTTGAAAATAATTACAAGTACATATTTAGAGAGATTAAAAATTGTTTGTTATAAGTTGTTGAAACTTAACTAACAGTAGGAATAAAGTTATATTAGTTTGTGAGAGGATGTACACGTTTGCTTAGTTCTACCCCCCACCTGAAAGCGTTCAAATAAGTTATGACACAGTACCTCGAGTAAATGTTAGACTAGTCCTATAGTTTGACAAATATTTTTCCGCTTAAAGCGAAATCATTACTCATATTTCTCCTTGAAATCAGTAAAAGCAATTTCACTTGTAAAGAGAAGCATTTAAATAGCAATGACTCATTAAAAAGATATTTATGGACATAGTATCTATCTAGACAAATTTGTTCCCGATAAAGCGAAAGATCTTATCAGTGGCCACACAACACACAATAGAATAGATAATCTTATCATTTCATCTCATTTCCAGCATCTAAGAGGCTACACTATGCATTGTAGATGCCTTCATTAATCAGTGTTTAACCTCTGTCCACGATGAATACTGTAGCTGCGTTAATATTTTTCATTTCATTGGGAGTTGGTCAGGTGAATTTGTTACTTAAGTAAACTTAAACGATTTCGTTAGTGTTTCTTACATTCTAGTGCCAAATTATTGATTCCAACACGACTACATCTACTGTGGTGACAAATCCCCCAACTAGCCCTTTTGGCGAAATAACAACTCAAACATCGCCCGTACCTGACAATGCGACAGTTGCTGCTGGTGAAGATGCCATAAATGAAGTTTTAAATTTCGGGGATAATGTAATTTTCGTTGTATCCGAACGTCTGCCTTCGCTGTCAGAAGATATGAGGCCAGTTGGTGAGAAAATACTTGCAGATACAAGAGATGGATTGCAGTCTTGTGAGAATACTTTCCGACAAAATGGCATCATTTGGGAGTACAAAGTGTGTGCAAGTTCATATCTTAGATACGCCATGAGTGCCTATGCCGGACTAGCCCAAGATAGTATCTCTTCGGGTGCTAGAAGACCAAGTTTGTTCTTTATGTAAAAATGTATTGATAGAGACTGAGAGATAGAGATACTCGAAACAATTATGTTTATTTGAATTCTTATGAATTGTGTATACATATGTGGTTTTGATTTATATTGTTGTTTGGTCAATAGGAACGATTTTGTAAGGTAGTATGGGACAACCCAGTTTAAGGTTGTGAGAGCTTCTGGATATGATATACACCTCATGATTCCAAATCAGAAAACACGTTCATCAGCCCACAATAGTCACGCAGGCCCTTCCTGTGACTAGGACACCCCTTAGCACTTTGAACAAGGAAACAGATACTGAACACAACGAGAAAGTTAACAACGGATGGTATTTAATGCATACATGCCAACTACAGCCAAATCGTTATGGCCAGTCAATGATAAAAGAGATCTCCTGGTTTCATGAAACTTAGCCGAAGGATGGGCTTGCGCTCTTCACTTAAGCCCCCATTAACCCGATGTGTTCCCCTCATTGAATCAACTGTTAGGATTAGTTATTATGATGTTGGGATTGTGTTGTCAGGAGATGTAGGTGTTGTCATCATGGGAGTGTAAGATGCACTATGTCGTGTAGTGATCGGGAAAGCGTTTTGTTCACTTGGCAAATTCTAATATGTCACCGATTCCTATCTTTCAGAGATGTGTTAGATCTGGTATCGCTAAGAACCCCAGTATCTTTTGTCTTAACTCCGCGGTTGCAGGTTAGCGGCAGAGGAAATGATAGAATTTATTCTTCACTTGCTTCTCTACCGAAAGGAAAGATACTCTTGGTAGCTACTTACTTCCTTTTGGAACTGGATGATTTAAGAAACATTGAGCTAAACATATAATACTAATATTGAGATTTATACACGCATCTGAGTGATTTAGTTCAGTCGTCGATGACTGTAATTTAGGTTCTCAAGGGTCTTGTAATTGGGCACATTGGTAGTCTAAGTTAGTCGTTGACAATTGAAAAGGGTGAATATAGGACAATGGGTAGAAGACTCTAGAAGGAAGCTGAGATATTGGAATTCGTGCACCTGTAAGCTCCAGCATAGCAGAGATCCAAGCAGATACTGAACTGGACGTACTTATCACTTATGTACGAAGACAATCACCAGCAACTGTGTGAGTAGATTTCAATGCATACGCAGTAGAATGAAGTAGTACAAGGACCAACCAAAAATGTGAAGCATTGTTAGATGTATTTGCTAGCCTTGACCTTGTATTACTTAGAAAACAAGTAGGCCTGTTTACATATATGGCAGTTGCAACCCTATTATCAACCCAACCGCGAAAATGACAAGTCTCCGATTTATAAACTAATAGTGACAACCGTGCAGAACAACATGCTAGACAAGTTACAATGTGTCTTATTCGAGGATGCAATGCATAAATGCCATGAAAATGATATGGAAAGGAACGATTGCATTGCCAAAGCTGAGCGCGGAATGCCTCATAACTCGCATCACGAGCGACAGAGTATCCGTAAAGAATTTCGCATCGCTGAAGCCTAAGTAGTACGTATGGCGTAGAGATAGCTCTTCGAAGTCTACCAGTAGAAGTGATAAACAAATTATTTATTAACAGCTGATTAAGTGACTAGCGGGTGGGTTATCTGGAGACCTAGCCAATTGAACTCAGAATATATTTTAGATGTCTAGAGTTGGAACATCTACCTAAAGATTACAAAAACCAAATCGGGATTATGCATATGACGCGAGAAAGAACAAGGAAATTGGAAGGTATCCTGGCAAACCGAACCCCTAGAAGTAGAAATTCTCAATAGCCATAGTATCTATCATAAAGCATTTCACAGAGTGTAAGGTATGAGTCGCCGACAAAACAGGCTGGGCAGGAATATGGACAAAACGAATATAGTTCTGTCAGTGGCGTCTACATGTGTATTATTAGTCCTGACAACGTAAGGTACACCAGCACATTCCGCAAATAAAGATCAGCATGTGGATTCTACGTACGACCATATTCTTAGACTGAAATTCTTTGGATTCATTCTCATTGAATCCCCTACTGCCTTTGCCCTAGTTTGGTAATAAAGACAACACTTAGGCTGAAGGACTCAGGATTCTGATCATCAGCACCACACAATCATGTTTCTACCTTGGGTTGATAGGAAACTGGAAACAGATTGGTTGAAACTGACTATATGATCCCGGTACTAAAACTATCTTATTCTTGACAGACTTGGATGAATCGAAAGATTACTAACAAAGAAGACCCGGTACGTGAGCTGGGGTTTATTATATATTTACGACTCTTTTTAGATAAATGATGCCTGCAGTATCTTTCAAGACAAAACAACAACCATCTTCGAAAGTTTTATCGTCGAAGGCGTAAATAATGTATACATTGACAGTAAGGTAACCGTTTATGTCCTGAACTATGGAGTAATTGGATCGAGATTAGTGAGAATCTGGAAGTCCTATCGAGACGAGATATCCGTAGCTACATCTACTGTAACCTTATACTGCCAGGGAATATCTCAGCGCTGAATATTTTGCAGATACTTCTCATTGTAAAAATTTATCTTGGATCTAAAAAACTAAAAGCCTAAGACCGGTGTATGACAGACAGAGTCAACTTTCTCTGAACGAATATCCTGAGTCACCTGAGTTGTCTTTTCATCATCGTCGACATCATCGACTTTATCGCGAGACAAAGCATGATAGTATGCAGCACGAAACTCCAACATTACAATATTTACAAGATAACTTGGAGGTTGCCAGGAAGGTATTTCTCCACTGCATTGGTGATTTGAACGATCATTAGATGGACCATTGTATAGCTAAGGGACGGATGCAAATATCCAGCAATATCGCGATCAGAAAAAATGGCTCGAGGTTCAATGTCGAAAAGAGCTTTTGAGAAGTGAGCTTAGCAGCAACCACAAATCCAGAATCATCACTGGTACCTGATATACTAGGTTACAACCTTTCATCTGCAAGAAACCGCCGGTTTGATAATAAGTGCGCACATTTAAATGAAAAAGAGATGTTATGGCAGGAAAGAGAACTAGAATTTTTAGAAAAGGATAAAGAGGCCAATATTTTTCTACCCAAATCGGAATCTGCGAGGACAAGAACAGGAATACCATAGTAGAGAAGCAATTAGTTACTTACTTACTTACTTACTTACTTACCTATACAGTTCGGGGTGAACCTGGGCATCAAGCAAAAAGACTTTCTAGTTGCGTACTTCAAGTCGCTATGTGTCCTAGCCATCACAAACTACTAAAAGGTCTCGGTGAGGTCGTTACCTTGATGGAGCAGCGAGCGTTCTCCATCGTCATCCTGCACAGCCGAACGAGTTTGTCAGGGATGGTAAAACTAAATATGGCTCTGTATAGCTCGTCTCTATAAATTCTGTCATACGCGACCTTGAAATCGATAAAAAAATGGCGGGTATCGATGTGGACTTCTTGAGTTTTCTCCAGGGTCTGCCGAAGTTTGAAAATTTAATCGATTGTGAACTTTCCTGGTCGGAAACCACACTGATAGGAGCCGGGTTTTGACGAAGGGTTTCTGACGTTCACACAGTATGGCAGATAAGGAGACTGATACCTTTGTAATTGGTGTCATGGAGGGGGTCTCCTTTCTTGTGGATCGGGCAAACGGTGCTGAGATTCCATTCATCAGGCATACACTCATCTGACCAAATCTTAGAAATGAGTTGGTGTATGCTCTCTATCAGGTCATTTCCTGCTGTTTTGAACAGCTCGGATGGTAAGCCGTCAGGTCTAACAGTCTTATTGGATTTCAGTTTGGATATTGGTATCCTCAGTTCGTTTTGTTCAGACGGTGGACGCAAGTTTTGGCTATCATCCGTTTTTAGACCAGCCAATCCTATAGCACATACAAGATGGCGGTGATATCTGTATTATAGCAGTCTAGGGCATCTGCTAGTTGTTTGGCAGTACGTTTCCTTTAAAGGGTCCGAACATTCCACGTGCAGATCCGAAAGTTCTTGTTTCGTTTCTCGGAATCGTCAGTAGTGAGATCATCCTTTTCCGAGGCTTTTGATTTTTTTGTACTCTTTTCCAATACTCTAGCTTAGTGTCGTAGATCCCTATAGAATCGACCTGGTATTTAAGTATGTCGAAGCAGCTCTTATAGAAATAACACTAATAGTTCGACCTGCCTGGAACTGGTAGACGCCACCGTTGATTCCATGTTT
This sequence comes from Xylota sylvarum, assembly GCA_905220385.1. NCBI lineage: Eukaryota > Metazoa > Arthropoda > Insecta > Diptera > Syrphidae > Xylota > Xylota sylvarum. The sequence continues at coordinate 52,955,121 of LR999958.1, forward strand.
CGTCCGCTGACGTTTGGAGTAAGAGGAAGTGCCTTAGTGATAAAACTCTCCTTCCCCCCTCATGTTCACTATCACTAACGGCCTTCCAAAAAAGCCAATCTACGTGGAGGTGTATAGTAGGAGCTGTGCTCTCACATATTCACATCACTACCCTTTGACTAGTTTAGCTCCGATCACATTTAAAGCTAAAATTCTGGTACTAGACACTTTTGTTTCGAACGTAGAACTGGTTCAAGTGGTTAGTATGTTGGACTACGAAGCGAGGGATTCGAAGTTCAACCCCCAGAAAACACATAAATTTATTCATGATCCCACCTCTCGTGAACGTCTGACAAACATTCGAGAGTAAAACGGTCATGAAAAAACTTCTCGTGCCCTTCGGACACGGCATTAAACAGTAGGCCCCTTTCATTCGTATAACATGCACAACACGAATGGTTGTGAGAAGCTAGGCCCTGGGCCCCATGGACCTGTTGCGCCAAATTTTTATTTTATTTATTTATAGCCAAAGTCTTCTGAGAGAGTTCTTGTTCGACAAACTTTTGAAAGCATAAGTGTTTTTGTAAATTAAGCTCCTTTTCAACCGTTGTTCAAGGCTGAATCGTTCAACTGTAGAAGCGAGTCCATACCAGCAAATGAATCCAACTTTGCTTTCGAGTCATGGTACAGTTCCTCAACTCTTTCAAGCAGCAAAAAAGTTCACAAAATAATTGCATTCATGAGTTCAAAAAAAAATTAATTTCGTAGCATATCCAACAACCAACCACACACGCACAAAATAATCTCAAGGATAATTAAATTTCGTACTTTTAATTTCATTTGTCATTATGCAGTACACTCCGTTACATTGTATCCTTTTCGTCGCTTCGCCATAAGTTCCCAGCTCTCCATCACTGCCGAATGATCGGATGCGCCTCCCAGTGTATGGCAGTGTGTGTGTCTGTACATGATGTGGAGGGAAATATTTTTATTCATCGCAAGGACTCTCAACAACCGCACTGACAGTCCCATTCCCATAACTAAATTAAGTGTTCCGCCTTCCTGCTTGTTGCCTCGATAAGTTTTTGCGCTTAATTGAAATATCTGGCCCAAGTTTTGGAGAGTTTAAGAGGAGAAACTTTCAAGGAGCAACATTCAAACACATTAACCAAAGCATGCCATTCGGTGTGGGGCTTTGGGTGGTTGAATTTTCTAAATGGAGAGCGTCACTCCATAAGCAAATAAAAGGAGAGAAGGATAAAACAAAAAACAAGTATAAAAAAAAAAAATACGGCTCCTTAAATGCATAAGAAACTGGTCCCATGGGCCGTTACTAGAGAGCGTGTGGTTGGCGTTCTGTGGCATAAGCGCGGTACCGCATACGCGGTTTTTGCCAAAAACTTCATCCTGGATATTTTAAATGTGCATTAAGTGGATTAGGGTATATAAGACAGAGAGAGAGAGAAAGATCGGGCAGAGGACAGGACAACGCTTCTTTAAGATCCTGTAAGAAGTGTTTTCTAGCATCTGGAACTTTGTGTTACGCTCTTGGCCACGAGAAACAAATTCTGTTCGGTATAAATTGTGGTTTTGTTCCAAACCAAGGATATAAATGTTGAACAAAGCAGCAGAATGGTGTAGGTAGTTGCTGTGAACCGTAGCCAAGAAGGAAGGAAGGAATAAAGGAAATGTTGTGGAGTGGAGAGCTTTGGTTTTCGGCGAAAATATGTATATTTCAGAGGAAAATATTTTAAAGTATGTATTTAAGGAGGAAAAGTTGTCGCATGTGGCACACAAAAGGGATTACGTGTGTACTTGATGTGTTTTAATGAATAACGCTTCATACTGCAGCGCTGTTATGATTCGTAACCGGTGGGTTATCCTTGTGTAATCCCAACGGTGTAACTCTTTAAAAGTTAACCATGTAAAATAATATTATTTTATTTATTTGTATCTTTTATGGGAATCTTTCATCTTTCGTACGTATAGAGAGTTTATCTTGTGTGTATGCTACTGAAATTTAATCAGTATCATGATGGAAGCTTCAACTAAGCATAAAGAACAGTAAATGTGTTGGAGCTAACCCTGGTCGTGTTCATTAGGAGTGTAAATATAGTGGAACGCATTGGAGAATCCAAGCCCTTTACTCTCTTTACAATATCAGATTAGTTAGTCAGTGAGTGGAAAGCCCAGCGCCATAAGTAGGGAAAGGATCCCATTCAGACCAAGAATCTGCATTTGCGTTGCTATAAATATAGTCAAGCTATCAATAGCATCCTGATTCAGAGCCCTACCAACTTATGTGACGAGTGTGCATCCATTCATTCTAGGACGATTCCACATTTTGGCACAATTCATAGAGTTTGCTTTTTCATCTTCTCCCCAGGATCGCTTATCAGATGAAGGATTTTTTGTCACCCGATACTTTATAACTTGTAACAGTCTAAGCACTGGACACTCCTCTATTTTTAACGATCTTGAATTCCTTCCGCAAGATACCGACTACGCACGTCCACAAATACTGTTCCACAAGAACTTCGAAACGCACATCTCCTTAAAAGAAGATTGGGTCCACCTGTAGCCTCAAAACTCAGGATGGATATGTTTGTTTACGGACGGACCAAAAACAGAATCCGGAGTGGGAGGATCTAAACATAAGTAATTATTTCCGCCTTTCCAACCACTGTAGCGTCTTCCAAGTGGAGATTATGGCAATAAAGGGGACCTTGCCGTGGTTGAAGTATAGTGTGATATCCAATCGGGATGTCCTCATTTTTACGGGTATCCTCAGGCTGCGATCAAATCTCTGCCCTAAATCGTCACTTCTTTCTTAATGAGATGGTTGAATTATGCAACATTCACGTCATTTGAGTGCTAGCACACCATGATATTCCAGGGAATTGTATGGCCGACGAACTCGCCGGACTGTGTACAACCTTATGGATTTTATCGGATAAGCCGAACTTACCTCTCCTACCTCTCGCTACAGTTAAACTGCTTAAGCTCAATGAATTTAACAAATCGTAAATGGACAGACGACAGTATGTGCCTCATTGCTAGACAGATCTGGACCAAGCTGGATCAGAAACGATGCAACTGTCTGATCAGATAGAAAAGGTTGCTCATAGCAATCATAATAGACGAAAATTCGGGACACTGCATTATTATTAGGCTGGGTCTCCTCGAAAATGACTTTTGTAGAAGCTATATGGACGAGGAAGAAGAGGAAACCATACTTCATCTTCTCTGTACATGCCAAGCGATGATTCCATTCATTGGAAGTTGGTGCATGTATCCTACCAAATCATCACCTGCAGTCTTGGACAACTCGGTTCTTAAACAATCTGTGCCTGGGGTTTTAAACCATTTAGCCTAGCTATTGCTAGTGGTGGTTTTAGCGATTGGTTGTCGTCAAGGTAGAGACTATCAGACTGTATAGCGTCCAATAGTCAGCAGAAGTAATATTTCCTTGTATTCAGCACCAATTGCTTCTTCGCTGGTGGCCAAAGGGTAGTGATGCGAATATATGAGAGCACAAGCATTCTCACTATCAACCCCTACTCTGCACCTCCACTATGGTGGCTGCTGGATGCCTAGTACATCGACTGGAGATTGGGTAACCAACTTAATGCTGTCATGTGATTTCTTCAACATCGCACTTGAAAGGATTGTGCGAAACTTACAAGCCAACACCGGACGCACTATCTTTCAAAAAATAGCGCAACTACTAGCGTACTCCGACGATAGTGACATAATTGACAGAACTCAGTGGGTTGCGTAGTATTGAAACGGTAGTTGCCAAAATGGATTTAGAGGTAAACTAGGGTAAAAAAAAACTCTGCTATCAATTCTGATAACAACACTTAAGCAGAAATAAAACGAAGAATAACTCTTGCCAATCGCTGTTTCTTTGGGCTGAGAAGGCGATTAGTAGTAGTAGAAGGCTAGTGGAGTTTTAGAATCAATCCCAAAGAAACAACGCAGTAGAGAAATACCTCACTTTAGGTGGCACGCACAAGTAGAAGAGGATCTCAACCAACTTGGAGTGCAAGCTGGAGGCACTTAGTTACTAACTTGAAAGGCTTGTTGATTGAAGCTGTAGCCCCACCGAAGTAAGTAAGTAAGTTCAGTGACAGTAAGCATGATGAGATTCTGACAATAAATGTTACGTGGAATAATATTGCATGGGAGACCACTATCAATCAAATTTTTTTGAACTTTCTTGAAAGCACCTGCAATCTGGTCAGTAAGGGTTGCGAGGAAGGACCTGGAATAGCCTGGGTTAGGGGTATTTTAGTCACTCCTTATGGGTTTTTAAAGACAGGATGGTTAAAAAATATGGTCATGTGGACCAAAGTGAAGATGTTAGGGCTTTAAGAAGAAGCATTTACTAAACTTCCTGTCTATTCTTAGAAATTAGATTAAGGTTGGGCTTTGCAAGACTTGAAATATGAACTAAATGATATGTATGTATGTACACACAATTCATTCATCCAACCATTTTATTTCTCTAAGTGCTAATACGTATAAGCACAAACAATAACCCTTTTCAAGACAGAATTAATTAGACTAAATCAATAACAATAACGAGTTTAACGAGCCTAACCCGCGTAAAACACTTAGTCGTACCTAATAAATTTTAGAAATTAAAGATTAACACTTTAACATTAATCAAAATGGGAAAAATGGTTAATTGGATTTCTTATTTAATTTTCAATTCACAAAGAAAAATAGAAAACATTATAAAATATCCTTTTAATTTAATTTTGGAGCTCTTTTTAAATTTTAATAATTTTCAGATAACTGTCGCTTGACTAGAAAATAAAAACAAAATTAGCATCAACTTAATTTTAAATTTGGGCTGCCCTGCTAATCACTGTGGTTTACATCGTAGCGGAATATAGACACACTTCGACCAGAAAAAGGTTCTTTGTGATACCATGGACGTATCCATTTAGGGTACCCAGGGACTATTTAAAGTAATTGTACATAGCATAGAAACAAAAGATGCCCATGACGTCTAGGGATACCAGCTCGCTGAGTTCGTTGAAGAAATGAGCCTGTTTTCTATGGAACAGAGTCGAACATGTGAGTAGGAGATGAAAGACATTATCCCCCTTCTCTTCATCTTTACAACTCCTGCAGAAGTCATTTGAAAAGAGGCCTAAATTTAGCATGTTTGCCTCTCAGACATTGTCCACTAAGGACACGGATTACATAAATACATTGTTGATCGGACACTACATTTCTGGTCAAGCTTAGGCCAGATCTGTCTCGATATATGACAAATCGAAACCATTTTCCCATATGCGGTTGGTCTTGCTAAGTGTGAGGATCATATCCTACCCAGGGTGCGCTATTTCGGCAGAATATAGAATAAAGAGTTGTAACCTTTCTGGCAACCCGGAATGACTTAGCACCCAGAATAGGTAAATGTTGAACTAGTTCGTCATCTTCATGCAAGATAAACAGCATCTCAAATCGGCCTTTGAAATAATAGAGCACGATTACTGCTTGATCGTCTGAAAATACTAATATCCCTGGCAGATATTGCATTACATACATACATTTCAATCAGGACAGGGATTCCTTAATGATTCCCGCCTGAAAAACCCTGACAAGTGGAAAGAGATGCTCAAATTGAGCTTTTGAGAAAAGATACCACAACCCACCCAACTTTCGATTTTAGAGCCATCTGTGGCATTATTGTCTCATTCACTGCCGGCAGGGATGTTCAGTCATTGTCAAATTTAAGATTCGCTGGGGTATAGTCGATGCTCTCATGGCTACAATTCAATAGGTTGAAGATCTTGGAGTGACCACTGGAGTGACCACTGCTGGAGAAGGAGTAGTTCTTAGTACACCGGTGATACGTTAACATGAGGTGTATGGCTTTAGTAAGAACTGACCACAAAACGACCACGCTATTAGTAGTATAGGCCTTATAATGGTCACGTGTGCTTAGAGATTGCATATCTCAGCTCGTACCTATAGCTTTCTAGAGGAATAAAGCGCTACATTTGCTTTCCTTAGGCTTTCTAATAGATTGGCTTTTGAGTTTAGTTTAAACTCTCGTCCATATTTGGAGACCCATCTGAGCAAGAGGAGACCTATTGGAGGATCCAAGATACAACCTTGGGGTACACCGCGACTGATAAGCCTGGTGTATCGTGTGTTAATAATTTTGCCAGCGAAAGATCTATTGATCAACATTCCGATCAACTTTCAGACTTGCCAGTGCACCAGTGAATGGTTATGATTTGACATTGTAAGAAGTTCCATCAATGTCAAAGAAGGCCAATGGAGATTCTGTTTCCAGTGTTTTCAACAGAAAGGATGACAGACTGCAAGATGACTTTTCGCCTACCTTAACGGACTTTAAGGTCAGTCCACAGTTTGGGAATGGCTGTACGTCAAAGAAGCACTATGTCTTCAGATTCCTGAATCTCAGCAGGAATGATACCGTCAGGTCTTGGGAACTTGTAGAGTTTAAAACTGCTCATGGACCAGAGGATCTTTTCTGTAATTACTATGATGGTGAAAAGGAATTGTTTTCATTTTGAGGCACAGCAACAGAGGAGCTACCTATGCTGTAAGAGATCAACGGACTCCTTTATAAAGATTGTTCAGTGACCATGTGGATGAATCAGGTAGTTGGGTGTTGATGGATTTTTGGAGAGAACTTTTCTTCCGAAAATTTTTAAATGCTGTCGTAGAAGAGTCTCCTGGATCGGCCTTGCTCCTTCTTTAGTAACGTTCTATATTATTCAAGAGACAAGTTCTATATTCTTCTTGCCTCGGGATTGACAGAAAAGACAAGCCACCGATACAGCGTCGTTAATAATAATGACGCAATTTTTTACGACCTCCAGTCTTCGCCTAGAAACCATCCTATATTTACTTAGGTGGCGCAATGAATCGGGGCTACCCTTGGCCTCCACTAACACGCCTCTTCAGTTAGCCCAGTCCTTAGCTAACTGCCTCCAGTTACGCACTCCAAGTTGGTTGAGATTCCCTTCTACTTGTGCGCCCTATTTAAGGCAAGGTCTTCCTCTACTGCGTTGTCCCTCCGAGTTTGATTCGAAAACTCTGCGAGCCGGAGCGCTGGTGTCCATTGACTCTACATTTCCAAGCCATCTCAAACGACTGATGCGCAGTTTTTTGACTAGGTCGATGTCGCTGTACAGGTCGTATAGTTCATCGTTGAATCTCCTCCTTCAAAGGTCAATGCAAACGGGATCGATTTTACGAAGAATCATCTGCTTTAGATAGAGTCCAAGCTTTAGCGCCACAAAGAAGGACTGGGATGATGAAGGTCTTATGCAGAGTCTCCTTCTTTAGTTCTTTTGGATAGGGCTCTACTACTCAAACGCCTTCTCAGCCCAAAGAAACAGTGATTGGCAAGAGTCATTCTTCGTTTAATTTCTGCTGAGATATTGTTGTCAGAGTTTATAGTAGAGCCGAGGTAGACAAAGTGCCTTACTAAAACAAATTTATGCAATTTATGGAAATCCTCAGATCTCTGGCCAGAGTGGGGACAAGCTTTACATGGCACTAATGTCGGGATAGTGGGGATCTAGCTACTTTGTAGTGGAATCCTCCTATGATCCTCGGTATGGGTCGTATGACACTTTGATCCAGCCCCCCAGAAGGGAGAAGAGCGGGAGAGAAATGGGGAGTAAATGGAGAAAACGAAAAAGAAGCTGTACATAGCGCAACTATAAGGTAAATAGTCTACTGGATCACGACTAGTATTTAACTATCGACTTCTCACTACACACCATGTAAGTAGAAACTGAAACTCTTGGGCGATACCTTTGTACATAGATCCCTTCTCAGTCAAAATAATCTCATAAAACCAGAGATCCTGGCGATCGGATTAACGCTGTCGATAAGGCACAAACTATGTGGACACAAATGTCAGCCATAATTTTCCTCAGTTAGGTAACCTTTGATTTGTAAAATCTGTGGGTAAGCGTGGAAATTTTCACCACCATCCCAAACTTCCAAACTTCCCTTATATACGTGGGTATTGTAAAGAAGATTTGAATCCAAGTCATCATCAGTTTTATCTTCATCTCAGGAGTATTCCAAAATTCTCTTAAGTCCTTGGTTCAAGCTACGTAGTCCTACTACCCAACTGTCAAAACCTTAATGACCTTTCTCGGACTTCGCAAACATGTCATCCGTCTTTCATAGAAGCGTCATTTTGGTTCCACCTTCAATGTATTTACGGTCTAGGACGAGCACCTCTAGCAAGACATGGTTCCTAGATAAATCTTGGAGGGCGTAAGAAATGCAAGCTATGTATGTATATGCTGAAGATATGCTGATGTATGAATATGCTGAAGATCCTGTGTCAACAAAATCACGAACCATTGTAATTCCCCTTGACCTTTATTCGCCATCTTCACTTTGCAGGAAGTAAACAACAACGAAAACAACAAATAAAAAAAATCCTTCTCTGACTTTTATTTGATTTACGCCCCACCCCATTCCGAGCGTATCTGTCAATTTTATTTATAAAGTTTCCCCATAAATTTATTTCATATTTCAATTTGATTTCAATTTTTCTATTTTGCGAAAATGCGATGTACCGCAATGGAACCCCAGCAATTATCCTTATTTATCTGATGGTAACTCTGCCTGTGTTCATGGATAGAAAAGGCCAGCGCTTGGCCGATGCTACATTAACGTCTGCCAGAGCAAATTTGTATTCCACGTTCCAGGATCGCCTGTATGCATCATCAAATTCTGCCCAAAGTGAATACGACTCTGAGAACTCTGAGGTGGTTGGTAAAATTTATGACCTAATCGGCAAAATCCTTACCGAACAGCTTAAGCAGGAAAAGCAGAAGGAACAGCAGCAACAGCAGCCAACAGACAATTCACAAAATGACAATAATGCAGACAAATTGGTCAATGAAGCGGATCCTTCACATTCCCATGATATTTTTCCACCAGCTGTTGCATTGACAGCCGCTAATACGGCCGCTGACGCTGCCAAAAAATATACCGAATTGTTAAATGCTAAAGTGGCTGGGTCGGATATGAATCAATTGGACCATCGACAAGCTCGTAAAATACGTAAAGCAAGCCGCAGGTCCTGGCCTCGACCCCAACGAGAGAAGAAGTCATATTACACAGAAACGAGTGTGGCCAGGAGGCAGAGTTCAAGGCCAAAATGGGCGAACCGAAGGATTCAACCATCGTCGTTGTCTTCATTGTCAATGCCAGTGGGTGATGGCAATGGTGCAGAGGAATGGCAACCATTGCCGATATCAAGGCAATCTGCAGGGAACACAAATGACGATTGGCGATGCAGGAGGAGTAGCAGTCGAAGGAAGGGCAACCTCGAAAGCAATGCTGTGGATGATGTATCCGGCAGTGAAACGAATGAATTGGCTGAGAGCATTGGTAGCGGCAACAGTAGCAAACGGCACGGGTTGCCAAGCGATAAGTGGCGGAGGAAATTGAAAATTGATGACCGAAGAAAGAATTTGCGAAATTGTAGGTCCTGGCCAAATCTTTTGGAAGAGCAATCCAACGAACTAATTGAATCCGACGATAAGGTGGGCGAAGCAGAAGATAAACGGCGAAGAAAAAGTAGGACTGCCACAAATGAATATGAACCAGGAGTTGACCCGCACGGAACTGATCCTTTCCCCGAAGTGTTTGCAAGACCATTGGTTGATGGAAGTCAATTGCCAAATATTGCAGCTGCAGCCCAACTAAGTGAAGCGCTCAAAACTGCTAACAATATGCTGGCGCCACTCACGAATATTCCGAGTACCCCAGTTCCAATGCAAACAAATCCAGGTACGTGTGTATTAAAAGATTTATGCGACGTTTTTTAAGATTTGACTTAATTGGTTGCACCCTGATATATAAAATTCTGAATAACTTGTTCCTCAAGACAGGGTGTCGCCTTGTAAAGATATGTAAGCTGAATGTTGGGCGCGTGATAAAATTTTCTATGACATTTCGGCATACTGCCGGCTCAATTTCATCAAAGGAGCATCGAATCTTGTCTTTCAGTTCAGGAATTGTTCTTTGGTTATTGGCACACACCTTTGCTTTCGATAAACCCCATATAAAGAAATCCAATGGCGAGAAGGTGCATTATGGTGACTGAAGAATCCACGACATTTTCAAACCGTGTCTGCCCAAAAATTTCAGCATTTTGGTAGTGAATTTTCACAATTTCTCTGCATTGTGCGTCCGTGTAATTCTCCATAACTACACTTTAATATTCACAGATGACAGCTGTCAAACAGCAATGCTGTACGACCGACCAAAAACGAGAGCGCTGTATTCAAAATAGATGCTCTTAATGGGACACCCTTTATTTTTGTCAGTTTTGGGGCAGAATTCCATGAAAGCTGAATCGGTGGAGCTTGGTTTAAAATTTAGTTACTTGGTGCCATTTGACCAGTCCATCATCGAACCTCGATCTCAAGTACAGTAGTCCGACGCACTAACCAGTCAGTCACAGAGCCCTCGTAGTCTTAACTCAGAAGGTAATCAGTTGAACCACGATTTCGAAAAGCATTCTACCAGTCGTTCATTTAGTCTAGTTTCCTTTTTGCATCCTTGAGGATTCACGGGAACAAAACTGACATCATTCGTCACACTTGGTATAGTTGGTGGCTCTTACTAACAAGTCTATTGCCAACTTCACAGGACACAGTCGTTCTCCTTGGGTGTAAATTCTAATCATCATCTTGCCAATGATCAGAATGGATAAGAATCACTAGAACAACCACCAATACATAGGTACTCCCTCCTTGCTGATTCCATCGTTCGAGTGCATGCGTTTCGAAGGCTCACAAAGGTACCTACTTGATCTTTACAATGAAGGATTTGAACAACTCTGTTTCTTGTCCAAGTTAACATTTAGGAAATATTTTATTTCGAGAAGAAGCTTGTGTTTGAGATATCAAATCAAATCTATTCTGAGTTTAAGTATCATTGATGCGATTAATTATGGAATACAATATTATTGAAATATCCTCCACAGAAATGCCTGCCCAACCGGAAACCGCTTTCAGCCCAATTCTTCATGACTTTTTGCATAAATCGGACGATATGCTGGCAATTTGATGTTCGATATTGGTCCTGAAGTCGTCTAAAGTCTCCGGCTTATTGTCATAGACCATAGACTTGACATGGCTACAAAAAAGACGTCCAGCGTCGTCAGCTCACACAAATAAAATGGGCACTGAACTTCAATAACTAGATTGTTAGAACAGCTGTGTGCCATGTGGCACCGTGTTGTTGAAACCACATGTGCTCCAAGTCTTCCTTTTCAAAAGTAGTCAGTCCATATAATCCGGTATCGATCCTCAATAACTATGACTGTAGTGCCAGTATTGTTGCCTTCATCATAGGTTTTGTCGATGTTATTACCAATTTTGATGGAGTAGCTTGTAATCTCTATTCTAATGCGGCTGTGTCTGATCTTAAAACTAGTCCTTCTTAAACTTAACTTGTACATATCTACTTTATATAGGGACTAGGTCAAGTTAGGTTGAGTAAATATGTAGCTCTCATTAGATCCTCATTAGATATATAAAAGAGATATGACCTGCAGAAGGATTTCAACTCAATTTTACTTAAGTTGACTATCTCCATATAGTAGTAGAGTAGCCTATAAATATAATATAAAGATCATTCACACTTCTGTTGGCAATGGCCACTTGTCCAAGATGCTTCACAGAAATACCAATGACATAGTGTACATTCAAGACTCGTGTATATCTGTACTAGATAGGAATTTCTACTTGACTGGCACAATTGTTCTTATCATTACGTACGTATCTTTACGTTTATCTCCTTCAACAGGAGATTAAATAAATCACATAATAGCGCATCTCCTTACAGAAATTCTGGTACCGAGTCTTTCTCCCAAAAGCTACTCTAGGAGTCATATAATCGAGTTCTGTCTGTCGGATCGTCATACAATTATAGAAATGGCATTATCGCATAGTACTAATGATCATAATCCTGGTTCAAACAACAAAAGTGCAGTTTAGCCGCCCTGCTGTTGAAGTAGAAAATGAGAATGTAGATAATTTCCATTGGAGTTATGCGTGCCGTTCTTATGAGATTTGACATATCTTCCGAAAGGCCATCCACCAAACCTTTGAGCCATATATTAAGTCTCAGAATCCCATCTATTATTGAATCCCCTTTTTCATTCGTAAGCAATAGACAAGTCTTAGTTCAACCTTTCTGGTGAGTTTGTCTATAAGGATTAATCGTAGTAAAATAAAACGGACTCAGTCTTCGAAGGACTGAGGATAAGAATATGATCAACCTGAGCAGTTAAAGTCATTTTTCTACAATATTTTGAAAATCGCTTCCACCACTAGGCACCATGTGAGTTGCTATAGAATCATTTATAGTCTTACATTTTTAGAATGCCAACCTCAAAGCATCGCGATCCATCAATGATGATATGCTCCTTACGAGGCTCTGATCATATCCCTCTCTAGACCATAACAGAGCCTCCAATAAAACTGATCGTTTGAGAGGCAGTTAGCTTAGCGGTTCTAAGGTCCGAATATTTCACGTCCTAAGATTTAAAATACTGCTGTGACATCGACTGGGCATTATTAGCTATGTCCTCTACAGAATCTGCAGAGACGATGAGGAAGAGGAGATCATCATTCACTTAACTAAGGAATAGCTTCAATTTCAACTACGGTCAGTGGCAGAGATTTGGTTTCTGCAGCTATTAGCGAACGGAGAATGGAAAACCTTTGTCGTTACGTCAGCTTACTTTTCCTATGTTTTAATACAACCTCCGACGGCGAAGGTTGCTATCGAACTCATATACTACTAATAAGCGCAGATGCTAATGCTCATAATACAATATGGGGCAGCAGCAAATGTAATGTATCTCTAATGTAATGTAATGTATTCTACTATCGTCTGACACGAACCTTTGTTACAGTAACAAGAAAGGACATGATTGACTTTACGTTATCTAACCGGTCCTTCAAGTCGATTATAAAGTGGAAAGTTCTGCCAGAAGTGTCCCTATCGGATCACAGATACAACGCTCTCCAAATGAAATGCGAAGCCATTACCTTGCAGAAGAGGAGGAATCCACGAAAAACTAATTAGATACGCTTTAAAGAAGAGGTAAACAAGTCTATCAAAACTCTTGCTAAACTCAGAACGAGACAGAAGTTCGAGAATTCTGCTCAAAACCTGACTAGTATTATCACCAGATGTTTTCTCCTGTAAATGGCCAGTTCCCTGGTGAATTCCAGAACTGCAGAGACTAAGAAAGGAAGCCAGAAAACTTTTAGATCGGTCACTCAAGACAAATTTAAATGACGACTGGAACCTTTTCCCATCCAAGCAAAAAGAAGAAGGGAATCTTCGTTGCGTGTCTGGGACTGGCATATACATATTCCTATGCCTTGACGTACGGTTCGAGTAGCACTTAACACTTATCTTACGACCCTGGTTCCATAAATATCCCATCTGACTTAATGAGACCAGAACTTCAACTGCTCTTCAAATTTACATATAGTCGCCTTTCTTTGTGCTTAAGACTGGCTTCGGCCAGAGTCTGAGCCTAGAATTGGCTGTAGTTCGAATTTTCACGGATGGTTCCAAAACTAGTCAAGTGTCCGATGCTAGTGTCTTCGTGGACACCGAAAACACTATACTTTACTACATGTATGCTAACCTAATGGCTGCCGACTATATTGTTAACAATAGGTAGCGAGGTCGGAATATATGCGTCTGTAGCGACAGTCAGACCGCGCTTAAGGCCTTGCTCAACCGTGTAATCCGTTCCAAAATAGGTCGGGAATCCAAGAAGTCTTTGACTTCGGTCGTAAGGCTGAACTCTTTGGCTCTTGTCTGGGTTTCAGGTCAGACTGGGATTGCAGGTAATGAAATCTCTGATGAAATTGCTAAGCAAGGCTCAGAGGATAATTTCTCAGGACCTGAACCTGCATTTGGCATTCCCGCGTCCTCGGTCAGGAGCTCCATTGACGATTGGGTTTCCTGCAAGACACTTTTCTTTTGCTAAGCATGTTAGAGTGCTAGGCTTAAGAGACACCACTATCTGCGACGCTTGTGAAAAGGGGGACATTACTTCAGATCATTTCCTTTGTTATTGTCCTGCCTTTGCTATGAGTGCTGATAATGTAAGCTCCTTATCAATGACAAGCATTCTTGGCTTTCTCCGAGAATCGAAGATTCTAGTAAAATGTGTAATGCTAGATTTTGGTTCTTGGTAGAACAATGGAACAGTTGCGTCTGAGTGCTTCAGGAGAATGTTTCTTCCTAACCCGACAAAAACAAATGGTCAGTGGCATCTTGAAGTGACTTCTAAAATCTAGATTTCACTGCAACTTAATATAAAATCCAATTCGATGCCGGTGAGGATATTTGTAGGAGCGCTATCGGAGCTTCAGAGATACAGCTGGATCAGTTTTGTCGGATTCGAAGCTCAGTCATCGCTCTGTAGAGATGATGAATGTTATCATATGCGGCTTTAAAGTTGATGAATTGTGAGTCAAGACGTGAAATTTGCAGAAAGGCTTTAATACGTTCACACAGTACATTGGATATGATCTTATGATCTTACATATATGAGACATTTAGCAGGAATTTGCCTCAATCGTTCTTTTAAAACATAGGATCACCTTTCTTGAAGATAGGGCATATAGGGTGGGCCATCTGATGGTTGGCCTTTTTAAAAGGCTGTAAAAAAACACTGTTCAATATTTGTCAATGATTATTGCTTTTCTGAAAAGTGTTCGCCTTCCGAATAATTATGGAATATTATTTTATTCAAACGACTTCCTGACCAATATTGTTCTTGAGTGCCTGAATCGTCTCTAATTTGTTCACATCAATCAGCAAACCAATTTCACAAACTTTCATCACAATCTCATGTACACCAGCTGCAATTGGTGCATTATTTCAACCAAAATTTCTTTTCAAAATTCGCACTTTTTCGGCATCACAGCATCCACTTTGAAAGTAACTTTGCAATATTTCCCAATATTGTGCAAAGTAAATCGATCCATTTCGTACCGGGAAAAGATAATATTGAGTTTCTGTCAATTTTTTAAGCGCATAAAAGCTGTCAGTGTCAAAATAACATAGGATTCCAAAAGAAACCAACAGATGGCCCACCCTCTGATAGCTCAGCTTCCAATCTACGAGTATATGTATGATTCTTCAGCTTTTTGATAGCTGAGCCAACCTCTTTAATCCTGGGACGAGGAATGGCGTCTTCATTTACTGGATGGAGGTTCTCTTCTTGTCTCATAACTATCCTGCTGAAATACATCTACAGTGACTAGCTTTCCTTCATAGTTTCGGAGAGCCTGTATTCAGGGCTTGAAACGAGCTACCAGTTGCTTGGTGTTCCTTAAAAACATTCGAATATTGTTCCAATCGCGAGATTATTCGAATCCTCGACCTGAGGGACTACTTAGGCTCTTTTCTTATTAGCCAGGATCTTCTTCTCCTCCATTTTTTTGGCTCCATATTTTTTCTTTGCTGCCCTTGTTTTGCGCTATAGCGTTTATAGGTGTCCATTTCTTGTCACTGTGATAGTGTCGTGGTACGAATTCTCCTATATAGAGTTTTCAGCTTCGGCGGTAAGGGTGTGTACATATACTGGACAGAAACACTGCGTGTCTAGTCTAGTACACCAAATAATTAACAAAAATCTCATTCTGGGTTCCAGGAAACACCGCTAGAAAAGAGCATACCCAACCCTGTGCAGACTTAGAGAAATGGCCTTTAGCGAACACCACTTCGAAGACATCGGCAACCTGTCAGGATAGTCACCATTAACCATCCTGAAATTTTAAATAATATCAGGTTGGTTTAGGGAGGCCGCTTAGTTAAGCTATAGAATAACTTTCGTCTTCGTTTATAGATTATCCACCATAGGGATTCAATATATCCACTCCTGACCTGAGTGCTAGCTGCTCATGCAACCTCCCCTTACACCTACCTACCTATATCTTTGTGTCATGTTCCGCTTGAGCAATAGTTTCCGATAGTCGTTGTACCTTACTGGTCTTCTAAACTACAGTCAGGTGTACTATTACACAGAAAAAATTGCCTTTGCTTTTTACCACTATTTAGATATTTATGAATAAGTTCTCTTCGTGAAATTTGACAGTCAGCTCATCCGGCATTGAGACCCCACTTTAAACGTCTGCAACCATCAACACCAAAAACTGCTTATTATCTTAATTGATCGTCTTAATAGCCATCCACCCAAACGGCACCATAAAAGTGAGTAGCTTCTGCATGAACCCTTGACCTTAGCTTAACTTATTCCCTACAAAACATCATCAAAATATGCCTACAGTATTGGCTTATCAATGTCAATCGCACCACTTACCCCTTCCTGTGTTTGAAACTGCCAGCATCCATTAACTTAAAATAAGTTTTGTAGTCTCAGCTAAATAGGATGAATTCTGTCTGTCTGGCTTTACAGTAGAAAAACATTAAGATTATACCACGACTCATGATTGTTATCGATACTGACTTCATTACAAACGATGAGAAGGTTCCTTGGCCAACTAATAAAGCACTCAGCCATGGCCATCAACGTCTGCCGCGCCTCAGGCATGAATAATAATTAATTGATTCACTCTAGCAAATCCCTTATTCACTTCAAACGAATCAGCTTCAGTTCTGCCCAAGACAAGGTCTATCAAAATCAAAAAACAACACTAAATATCCTTTAATAAATTCAATCCATAAAATATCCTTCCAACCGTATAGCCCCACCTGCCAGTCGCATTATTATGAGTTTATCATAAGACGTCCAACCAGTGCCAGTGTGTGTAGGCATTCGCACAGAAACACAAGCCAAAGGGATTCAATGTGAAGAAAAACAAAAATCCTACCAATGAATTAATTTTACTTCAGGATATCACCAATTCATGTTCCCGCTTGTATATTAAGGTCTTGTCCTCTCTTCTTATTTGCCAGGAAATAATTTCCTTTCCTTTTTGGAGAGAAGTACCTACCTACCCTACCAAAAAAAAAAACAGAAAAACAGAAATGATTTCCACTGGCATCGGTATTGGCACAAAGCCATAAAGTAATCGAAGCATTCAGACGTAAATTATTGGAATTTCATTTCATTCATCCTGTCAGGATACACACAGAACAGAAGAAAATCTAAACGAAAAAATATCCTCAAAAAAAAAAAAAAATTTATAAAGGACGGTAAAATTTATTCGTCGTCTCTCTTCCCTTTGAGTTATTTATTTATTTCTCCGTTTTTACAAGGAATTTAGAAAAATCTCCTCACTCAGGTGTATCACTACTTCCTAACTCCATGTCCTTGTATATGTACAAGGTGATGAGATCCCAATCTCAATTCCCTTCCAATCGTAAATGGATTGCTTGACATATCCTTTTTTTTTTTTTGCTTTTTTTTTGTTGGTGTTTAGTGTATTTTGTTTTCTGTTGTTGCTCCCATTTGCACTCAATGTGATGAGAGGGAAAAGGAAATAAAAATAAAAAAAAAAATAAAAACACACCTCCCCCAGGAGCTGTGAAAGCTAAACCCAAATGGGAACATGTGTTCGTCAATTTTTGAAATTACTTTCGATACTAAATTACACAAAAAAAAAAAAAAGATGGATGGTTGGATGGTAATTGTAAAAATTATCCTTTTCCTTTCTTTTTCGTTTTTTAGAGGATGCTGGACCTCGCATTAGTAAGCAAATACCATCATTCGAAATGTCATCGCTGGAGGGATCAAAATTGGGTACACCACCACCAGCTCAAGTTGGTGGTAATACAAGCTTAACAAGTGTGATGGAGAAAGTTCTATGTGAACTGGAGAATCTCAAGGAGTCCAAAAAAGTTGTTAACAACACAGAACCACCAGAAGGTATGCAAATAAATATTATGGTGGTGTCAATTAGATGCAGGATATCCTACGCTTGAGAATATATGTATCTGTTGTGAGGAGTACTCTGCCTATGTTTGAAAAGGGCACTAACCATTTGTCGGTAACAATCCAATTCTATCGAACGTGCATATGTTCAGAATTTAAAGGTTTTTTTCAGATGTCCCTCATATTCGAACAAAACTGGAATTGATTGTGTTCGTCGAATATCCTGACTTCCAACACTCTTAAGTCATATCCCCTTTTTCCTTTTTGGAATAAATACTACCTTCAGCTTAAAACAGTTTCAGAAGATCATCGGCTGCTGTGGGGGTACCGTGTTGAGCTCCCGTGATTCCAAGGGAGGAATCTACTCTACTATCGACCACCATTGAAACCATGACGATGCAAGCGTAAATCCAGTGATCTGGCTTCGATTTGAAGTACTACGTCTTACCAAAAGCCCTGCGGCATGTCCAGTTCTTTTCCAAGTTAACATGTTGCTCAGGAAGACGTCAAAATACTTCACCACATGTCTTAGGTTCAATTTTACGATCGGTTTATGCAAATGTTTTGCCTTCCAGTGATTTCATAAGTTCATCCACTACCAGTATCTACAATAGGGGAGAAAGTTTTCTCCCTTGAGGAGACCCGTTCTTGATTGTACCTTTCCTACTATGAATACATAGATAAGCTATTATTATCCGCCGGGACAGCATATGTTCCACTTGCTGTACCTGGGGAGTACTCCCACAATGCCTCCAAGTTGTTTAAGTTGTTGAAGGCTCCCTCTCTATCCAGGAAGACATTAAGGACCGCTTTTTTATACTTGAGGGCATCTCGGATAATGTGAACTACATAGGGGAGTGCTGTTTCTACAGACTTTTCTTTAGTATATGCGTGCGGAGAGGATTTGGGTAGATTTCCTTTCCAGAGTTTTCAGTAAAAAGGATAAAAGACTAATGGGTCTATATACAATGTACCTTTACCGTACTAAGGTCTTTCTTTAAGAAGAAACACTACCCTTACTTCCTGCCAGGGGATTGGCATGTAGCCTAAGGCCTAATATGTATACCCTAAAGAATTTCGCCAGGTAGAGGGTTAAACCCTTACTTTACCATCTTTTGCAGGAAGATAGGGGTACGTCATCCCTTTCTGCAACCTTATGCGAAACTAATGAGCTCATCACCTTGATTATCTTGTAGGATCTTACGAAGTTGCTCTTCCGGCTATGTGCCTGTATAGATAATGCATGTTGAGATTTGTCGAAATATTCTGGGAAGAAGGCTCTCATTATCATTTCAAGATTTTTCCTTAATGGCACTACCCCACCATTAGCTAAAAGAAACAGTGGTTGGGTGTGCTCCCTTAAGAAGATATTCTTGATTCACACGGTACCTGCGGCCTCATAAGTTACTATTTTTGCTGAGAACTGAAGTGGAGGGTCTAGAACTTGAATTCAGTGAACAGTACCCGTAGTACCCTCGACCGCCGTAGCTAATTTAATTAAGAAAACATACTGAAAATGGTCTATCGGTCAATCCTTTGAAAACTGAAGTTGTTCTCTTTACCAGAAGGCGGATTGTGAGTACTAAAAGGCGTCACTATCCAGATCTCCGATGAAGTAAAACATCTAGGAGTGATCCTGGATAAGAAACTTCTTTGGATAAAGCGTGTCAAGTCGAAGACAACCAAGGCGGTCTCAGTTTTCTGGCAGTGTAAAGGAGCTTTTGGCAAGACATGGGGCTTATTAGAGAAAAAGGTCCTCTAGATCTATACGGCTATGATAAGACCTTTTCTAGGTTATGCATCGGGTGTTTGGTGGAGCGGGCTTTCTCGTAAGTATGTGACTGCCTTCTGCACAATCCTTCAAAGAACGGCCTCTTTCAGCCTGGCTTTGCTCTAGATACTCTGTTTAGCTTAACTTGCCTTGATACTTTAATCATGAGCTGTACTATCAAAGTAATCTACCCTTTTAGAAAGGGTGGCTTTTGGTATAATCCGCACTGGAGTTTCGATGACCTTGCGCGATACTTATCCTGGTTCTATGGATATCCCGTCTGACACAATGAAACCGGAACTTCACCTGCTGTACATATTTGGAGTCTACTTTCCTTGCTTTCAGAACTGGCTTCGGCCAGAGTCTGAACCTCGACTGGACTGTAGTCGAATATTCACGGATGGCTCCAAAACTAGTGAAGGGTCCTGTGCTGTTGTGTCTTCGTGGAGACCGACAACACTAGACTTCACTACCTGTTAGGCAAGCATACCTCTTTTTTTAAGCGGAGATGTATGGTATCCTTATGGCTATAACTTTATTGTTAAGAATAAGTGGCCAGGTCGGATTATCTGCATCTGTAGCTACAGTCAGGCTGTGCTCAACCTTGCTCAACCCTCTAAACCGTTCAAAACTAGTTCGGAATTGCAAGAACTCTTTGAATTCGGTCGCAAGGCTGAACTCTTTAATTCAGGTCACAGTGGGATTGCGGGAAATGAGGAGCTAAGCAAGGCTTAAAGTATGATTTCTCAGGAGCTGAATCCGCGTTGGGACTTCCCGCGTCGTCGGACCAGGATTCCATTGATTGGGTTTCCTATAAACACAATTATCTGTGGCACGGATCTCCAGGATGCAAGCAGCCTAATCGTATGCTCCCGAACGTCTGTAAGAGCGGCGATCGTGCATTCGATCAGCAGAAATGACTGTAGACATCTTAGTGTGCGAGGCTTAAGAGACACCACTATCTGCGACACTTCTGGAGAAGGTGACTGTACTTTGGATCATTTCCATTGTTATTGTCCTGCTTTTCCTCGCATCAGATGACAGATGTTCGGTGCTGATGTGGTGAGTGCTGATACTGTAAGCTCCTCATAGCTGAAATGCACTCTCGGCCTTCTCGATGGAGGGCTGAAACCATTCATAAAAAACGGCTAAGGGTCTTCTATGTACAGCAAGGGTCTTATGTTGTAGAAGACGTAGTTCACAGAATGTCCTTTCTTCAAGATCAAGCAAATGCCAGTGATTTAACCATCAAGTTGCTGTCAATAAATTTTAATGTCAGTATTGGTATCAACGTCTTCATTTGATTACTGTCGGGCGGACGTGTGCTTTATCAAGACTCCATCTTTAATAAATAATCCATCCTGGAAAAATTACATTTTCCCTCCACATTAGTACTGTCTTAGACTCTACTATAATGTTTTTCTCTGGACGCCTTTAATTTTACTTTGTAGAAGCTAAGGTTCTTCTTTCATCTTCAGGTCGTAGAGCCCAAGAGTCCTGTCGTTCTTTTTTAAAGTCACCAAATAATGCATACATACGTGGCATAAACTGCTCATACATCCAGCGATGGTATTCTTTTTTTTTTAGATACTTTCACCCCTCGAGAGACATACGACACCAAAAATGCCTGCGTGTCATGTATTCTAAGTTCTATATTGGGTTTCAACTCTTTTCAGTTCATCATCACGACGTTAGTTCCATCTTACAATGGAAGTCTCTTGCCTGTAAGATGTGAAATTAGGTGTGAAGACGTTCAGAAGCCAGCACATTAGATACTGAATTCTGATGGCTTTCTCGCAACGTTTCCACTAGTCTCCTGAGCTTGATAATAGTCTATTATCTTCGCCTAGTATTGGTTTGGGTATGTGGTTTTCTGCATTCGAAACCTCACTGCAATTAGGAAATGGCCCGAATCTATGCTGGCTCCTCAAAACGTCGATCTAAAAACGAACAGGTCCCCTTATGACTGTTTAGGTGTGGACAGCGTGGGCTCGTCTATAATGCCATTTGCGGATGACGTTTGTACTATCCAACAGGGCTACCAAAACAACCTCAATTTACAGCGATTTCTAAACTGCTCGGCTGCACTTAATCTGTTCAGGTTTAGAACAATCCATCATTCAAGACACCACTACACATATTGTCATCAACTACAGACACAAGCTCTACGAAACCCCCACAATCCACTTTTTTTACAATTTAACGTCTGATATGCAGTGTCACGTAAACATGTATCAAGATCCAGAGTGAATAGCATTTTCTCGTCTATTTGGCAGCATGGACTACTACGTACACAACAAATCCAAGTCAGCAACTAACTTTCATTATCCGCATGAATGGAAAACCCGACAAAAGACTTCCCTTTATATCGCGAAAACATGTCACAATTTTGTTTTAAATTGTAGTTCCCTGTCAATCCAACAATCTTATTAGACATTTCCGTTTTTGTTGTGCCATCTGTCAATCTGTGTAAACGTCAAGCAAATCCTTAGTTACATTTCACCGTTTTTCTTTTTGGAACATCTCTATTTCAAATATTACACTTTTTTTTTTGTTTTGTTCTCTTTGAAGGATCACCTTGTGATGTTGTCGGTACATGGAATTCAGAAATTATTGGATTACAATTTCATTTGACAATAGCGGATCCGACACCGACATCACGGGTGTTCGTGGAAGGCAGGCCAATAGTGATAGATGTTACGGAAAAAGTACCTCCAAGGCGACACGATTTAATGGATTCTGAATGGTATTTCACAGCGAAAACTTTAAAGCAATTTGGCGGACCCTTCTATATCACTGCTCATAAGGCGGAAAAGTATACAGTGGCAACATTTGGTGGTAAGAATTTTGTTTTTTCTTCCTTTAAAATCGCATGTACATACATACATATGTACATAAGTAGCAGGGTGAGAGTTCCTGGGCGAAAATAAATGTCGATACTTTGATGTTTGAATTTTACGCACAGGTTGGCACAGGTTATAGTGTTGGGTATTGTTAAGCTGTAACTGACAGAGAAAAGCTAGAAAAGCTGTCCAATACTTTTTAGAAGTAAACTTTAAAATATGTCAAGGTTTACCAAAAAGCATTTGTCCAGCCCATCCGATCAGAAATATGATATATTGCGAAAGCCCCCCAATACTGTTTTCGCAGCAAAATATTCAGTCTACATCACTCTGGTGAATGTAAGATTGTTGACCGAGTTCGACTTCGAACTTATTGTCCTTAATAGGTTAGGAACTACCTTTCGGACCTTGCATTTTAAGTTGTTGTATGCAAAATTCTGGTGTTCCGCAAGGTTCCGGTTTATCTCCGGCTCTCTTTCTTATTTTCGAAAATTATTTTTTGCATGTTACCTCGAATGCTAGTTAGTCTAAGACATTGGATCGAGCAGACACAAAGATTTGTAATGATTCCAGAAATCAGCTCTACCCGGATTTGTGACTTCAATTGAGCAATTTTGGCTCCTTACCGTGAATGAATTACTCCTCACTTTAAAAAATTAAGGATACAAAGTTATTGATTATGTAGACAACCTTGCTGTAGCAGTCTGTGGTAAACATCAGATATAGATCTAAGAAAGCTGATCGAATGTACAGATTAATATGGACTGCCCTGTGAAGACTGAGTGAATCCTTTTTGTTCATAAAGGCATAGAAAATGAGAAGAACTCAGCTAAGTTTCTGCTAACATGCCAAATACTTGAAGGTTTTACTAGACAGGAAACTAAAGTGGAAGCTGAACGTACCATGAAAGTATTAGGGATGCCCGCTTTGACATTATACGTTCGGGCACAAATGGGATATCCGTCCAAAAATAATATACTATTCAGCGGTAGTAAGACCAATAATCATGTATGGAATCCTAGACTGGTGAATAGCACTGCACAGAATTGTGCCGGATTTCTTCAGTCTCTTTCGGCGTGCTCACTGCGCATTAGGCAGGGACCCCTTGAGCGTAGGAATCGCAGCCAACAACTTCTGTATGTATGAAGAAAAATCACCACTTCACCTACTAGGCAGCTGCCCTGCGTTATTCTTAGGAAGAAACCAGCTTCTAGAGTATCCACCGAAAAATTCAAATCTAATATGCAAGCTAGAAAAGTCTATGAATTGCATCAACCAAGATCGCAGCTGCCTTAGCACTATTAGCATTGAATATGCGGCTGCTACCCTTAGACGTACTCGGCAGCTAACCCATCCGATTTTGATTCACTTGCCCCTCGCGCATTCATCTCGATGATTGCCCTCTTCTATGCTCTATTGTTAGATTTTGTGACGTGGATCGTAAGATTTCCCACCCGTTCTTTCAGCTTTTCCCTTAGCGCTTCTTCTTTTTCCGCAGTGGTATGTTCATTCAAGTCCCTTACCTCTAGAGTTATTTTGGGTTCGAAGCTGCGGACGGTGGCCTTGTTTCCTAGAATAGCTTTCAGGGTTGTGCTGAAATCTTCCTTATTCTTCGAATTCTTTCCGAGCTCTAGAAGAATGTCTCCTGCTCTTGTTTGGCGAACTATCTTCTCATCGGTTTCCGTATCCTCTGGTTTTGCCTTGCTGCGAATCTCGAGGTTTTATAAGAGACTCTGTGCTAGGTTTAGGCTGTCCCATTTCTCTTTGGCTGCCTATCTCCGTCATTGCCTTTAACTTCTTTTGCTGTTTCCGCGCACTTTGTTTGGGTACTTCTGCCTTTTTCTTTTCTCTCGGCTCATTCCCCATTTCTGTCACGATGCCTCGGTCGGTATTGGTATCCTCTTTGTGCTTACTGTGATTGTTAACTCCATCTCTGCTCGCTTGAGGCGTTATAGTCGTGGGCGTCTGTTTCTTTTCCTCTTTTCGATCTCAGCCACTATCGGGCTTGAGAGGGTCATCTTCTTGTATTCCGTCTCGGCTCTGCTCCTTTTGCTGGGGGCAACCAGTAAATCTTTTGTTAATTGTTGCTTGGTTTGCCAGGTAGCCTTCCATGCCGTCTTTATCGTCCGTCATACCGTCTTCCAATTCTGTGAGACCATTTTCTATGTCCATACTAATGCTCGTCTGTAAATACATAAGTCCTGAAGTACTTATAGTCTCTTATCGGGTTAAGTTCAAGTGTTGATCCACGTATCGACTTTATCCGAATGACTCTGATTACTCTGTTGCTGCCTTCCTTCTATGAACGTTAACTTTTGTGTTCAGTTCTTTTTAGTGCTCGCAGGATGAATGTCCTGTTCGCTTCATTTGTCATTTCACACTGCTGTGGCTGGTCGTGTGCTTAAACAGTATACCTCTAATGATATGGACGATAGTCCATGGAAACCCATCTTTTATTTGAGCGTTACATTGTTGTTAACTTACTTAACGTTGCAATCCCGCAACGTATTCTACCGATGTAGCCATTGAGAGTTTTTTTGTGCAGGAGCATGATCCTAAATTATAGTAACTTTCCTTACCTGACTGTCAACATTCAAATTTACAAAGATCAGTCGTATTTTGCATTCGAAAGTTAGCCCATCAACCAAGTATGATTCCATTTTTGTGGCATTGGTGGGGTTGCAGTTTGTCACAATGTCTAGCAATCCCAGCATGGGAAGATGGCAGTACATAGGTTTTGATAATTGATCTGTCTGAACTGACTGTTTTCTGTTAGCTTGTTGTTAGCCACTTGTCATTTAAAAATCCACAACATCATTATGTAACCCTCTCTACCTATTCTTTTTAGGTCTTTGCAAGACATGTGGTGGTGTACCAACTGTTTTCGGTTCATGGACATTTGTTTATCCTGCAAAAGATTGTCAAGACGTTTCACTGGCAGTTGAGACCAAACGCGATATATTCCGTAAAGATAATTTGGATGCCA
Organism: Xylota sylvarum; assembly: GCA_905220385.1. Lineage (NCBI taxonomy): Eukaryota > Metazoa > Arthropoda > Insecta > Diptera > Syrphidae > Xylota > Xylota sylvarum. Next base: position 52,980,611 of record LR999958.1, read on the forward strand.
AACGAAAGCATCGCCTAAGTGTAACCGGCAAAGGCCAGAGTGGTACATGTTCACACAAATAGTAACGAATTATATAATTTATTTCTTTAAAATGTATTTTTATAATAATTTAAGATTCAATAAAGAAAATTATTATAACCAAATGGCACTGAAACACTGCTGACTTTAAATAATTACCCCACGGCGCTGCGGCGTGCTTCAGTAAATTGGGATTTGGCGTGTAGTGGTAGTAGCATTCTCCCTTGCAATAGTTTCTGCCTTAATCTGCCATAACTGATTCAAGCCCGAACGCACATTTATAACTAGACACACTTTATATAGCCAACCATCCCAAAAACCGTCACATTCTGCACATCCGGCGGAAGTATTATGTAGCACAGCCTGGGTTCGGATATAAAGATCGAAGCTACTACTAATCTTAGCCGCCTCGGTTTGAAGGATAACTAAATAGATTACACAATACGATTGCGGACCAATAGCATCGGAACCCGATGGAGGGATTTGAGCCTGAAAGACAGAATAAGTAGAAAATTCTCACCCCATCCCGGAAGGGTAAAATAACTTACATTTCCTTTCGCACAAATGGCAAAAACTACAAAAGCAACAAAAAGTGCTTGGGACTTCATTTTTAGATTTTTCATATTTTTTTACTTGTATTAGCAAAACTTTATTCTTCTGAACTATTCGGTAGTTCAGGTGATTACTGGATTCGTTGATATGGTACCAAACTCGGGGATGGTTCATCTTTTATAGAATATTTGTCGTATAGATTGCAGTTGCAGGCGTCAAATATTTGTTTTAGAAAACTAAGACCATCAGAAACAAACAATTAATTTTTATGGCCTCGATGTCAACAAATGCTCTGGTAATCGGAGACTAATCGGATGCAAATATTAGCATTCATCAACAAACAGGTAAAAAGAACATGTTTAGACATTTTATGTGTGGTAAATGGCATGTAGTTCATAATGGGGAGTTTCCATACTCATAAATATTTATGGATTTTCAAAGTGATAAGGGATGGCCCCTCAGGATACTGTAGGATATTGTAAAAGTGAAAAGTTTTTTGTGGTCATCTTCTGTATCATGTAACAGGATGTGGAAGGAGAGCACGAGAGTTCCAAGAAATGTTCTTTCAAATGAAAGGATCTTTGAGCTTCGTAAGACACTTTTTTATTTCAAAAATAATAACTTTTTTTTTAAATATCGGACAATACCAGAATATCGAAAAGGTAAAATGGCTTCTAAAAAATTCTAGCAAACTTGCTACCAGATGTTCTAAGCTTTGGGATGGTAGCTGACGTGGAAAAGGCTTTTTTGCAAATATCGCTGAATGTGAATGATCGTGACAGCCACCGCTTTGTTTGGTACGCTGCACAAACATCACCAGAACAAAGAGCGGAATATAAGGACTAAAGGATGATCAGGGTCACTTTTGGGGTCAACTCCAGCCGATTTCTTTTGATTGGGACGATACGCATGCATTTAGCTAAAGAAAAGGTTCGTTTCCCCACAACATGTAAGGTGCTGCAGGAATGCTTTTATATGGACGATCTAGCGACGAGTTTTGATACCGAAGAAGAAGGGAAGAAGATCAGCAAGGAAGCCGTCATTATAATGAAAAACGCCAGCATGAACCTGAGGAAGTGGAACTCTAACTGTGCTCAAATTCGAGAAGATCTTAGTCCAGCTGATGCTCCAGCTATGCAGAAAGTTTTGGGGCTAATGTGGTACGTTTCCAGCGACGAAATCGCTGTGCCGTTACAGTCTGTGGAAAATTTGCTCTCCTCAAATTTAGCAAGCGGTACTAAGCGCAATGTACTTCAAACAATCGCAGGAGTATACGATCCATTGGGAATGCTTGGTCCAGCTATAATAAAAATCAAAATCCTGCTTCAATCTATATGGAGAGAAAAACTGTCATGGGACGAAGTTTTACCATCACACTTAATGGTTGAATGGGCAGATTGTACAAGAAGTATGTTGCTATTAAAAGAGATAGCTATTCCGCGATCGGCTTTGGCATTTGATTCTACTAGTGTGTTGGACATCCATACATATATTCGCGGATACAAGCCTCAAAGCGTATGGTACTGTGGCATCAAGAGCATCAATACAACAGGTGAAAGTAGCATTTCATTTCTCTGCGCGAGTGGAGTAGGTCCACTGAAGGAGAATGGGACGAAGGAACTTACGCTGCCAAAGTTGGAGTTAACCGCTGATAGCAGCGCGATTGCGTTTTTACTTGAGGCAGTTCTTAAAAATCTCTGTTCGGAAGTTCCACACGTGGACAGACTCAAGAATCGTTCTTAACTGGATACAAGGAGAGGTCGATCGTTGGAAACCATATGTGCAGAGTCGAGTTACAGAAATACGAAGTCACACCTCAGCTTTAGACTGGAAGCACTGTTCCGGAAAGGAGAACCCTGCGGATCTTCTCACAAGGGGTGTAACTGCCGAGAATCTTCGAACTTCTTCGTTATGAGCTAATGGACCGATCTGGCTCAACGATGGTGAAAATAACGACTCTGATGACATCAAAACAGTTCTGAACAACGTAACTCAGTTGGGGCTACTAACGCAGGTCTCCGTTTCTGTGAACAAACCACTCGAGCCTTTTCTTTGCTTCAGAAACTTCAGCACTTGGAAGCGTTTGCTATGAGTTACAGCCTACATAATGCGCTTCTGCGGGTCCTGCCATAAAACAACAGCAAGGGCATCCTGTCTGTATTTGACCTCGCTGAAGCATATTGGATCAGGTACATACAATTTGATAAATACTCTAACGAAATTTGTTTCTTGCAGAAGAATATGTCTGTACCTGGAGTGTCCAAAATTGCACAACTATGCCCTTTCCTGAACGTCAATGGCATTATGAGACTAGGTGGTCGCCTTCAGTGCTTAGAAGAATCTATGGATCTCAAACACTCCATAATATTGCCAAAAAATTCCTATGTCACTGAACTTAAGTTCTCGATTCTGGAATCCCAAAGGACGCCAGTTAATTAAAAGGTTCCAGCTAGAGTGTTCTGGCTGCCGGAAACTGTGGGGAAAGTCAGGTTCCCAGCCATTCGGACCACTTCCAATCGAGAGATTAACGCTTTCAAGGCCTTTTGACAACGTCGACATCGACTTCGCTGGTCCCCTTTACTGTTTCGATAGCTCAAAAAGCGAAATGACCAAAACGTATCTGATGGTTTTCACTTGCGCTGCCATTCGTTCCGTGCACTTAGAGATGGTAAGAAATTTAACCACAGAAAGCTGCTTAATGGGATTAAGACGTTTCATGGCTCAACGGGGTACTCCATCAGTCATATATTTCGATAACGCTCGAACATTTCGCAGGGCGGCTTTGGAGTTAGGTGCTGTCAATCACCTTTTCGAGAATGAACATGTTTAAGGGTTTTTGTCCAATAAACGTGTCAAGTGGAAGTTCATAGTGGAACGAGCTCCGTGGTGGGGTGGATTTTGGGAGTGCCTCATACGCACAATCAAAAACGTCCTCAAGATGGTCATAGGCAAGGCGAAGCTTACTTTCGAGCAACTCAGAACAATAATCGTCGAAACTGAATGGGTGGTAAATTCTCGCCCACTTACATACATAAGCAGTAGTCCATTAGATTCCACTCCCCTGACCCCTGCTCATTTTTTGATGGGTTATTGTGGTTCCTCCGTTCGTGAAGTGGAATCTAATTCACATGAGATACAACATGTTTGGAAGCAGCGAATGAAGTATACCAGTATGCTGTGGAAGCGATGACGTACTGAGTATCTTCAACTACTACGATCGTTTCACCATAACAAATGCAGTTCTTCTTTACAACTCAATAAAAATGACGTCGTCCTCGTCTTCGATGCCCGTAAGCCAAGGATTAACTGGAGATTGGCCATCGTAGAAAACGCTCTCGTTAGACGTGACCCGACGACCTGTCCAATTATTGTACCCACTGGAGATTACTTCTTCTTCGCCGGCGGGAGGATGTTAAAAATCATACGAATACATTCTCATAATCTCTTATTATAACTTCTCTTTCTCTCTCTTTATCATTTGTTTGTAATTTAACGTAGAGTAACTTACTCTAGACAGTCTGAATTCATCGTTCGTAGAAAGAAGTGCCTACTTAATAAAGATTTATATTTTAACCTTGTTTTGATCTTTCTAATTTAACGTTCCGCCGGGTTTTTTTTATACATTTTTTCTACACAATATCTATTGGTCATAAGGATTCTTGCATGCTTTCGGGAAGTATCCACATTTGAGACATCTGAAGCAGCAGCGTTTCGGCACAATTGTTTCTCGTATTCGACAGTAGACCCAGCCGATCAACATTTTTCCGACTTTCAGCAACTTGTGCGCAATTTTCGCTGGCACGTTTATTTGGGCAGTTTTCGTTCCACCATAAGCTTTTCTAATGCTTTTGATTATAGCAGTTTTGAATTCGAAACTTATCTTTTCTCCTCCTCTTTTGATGTCACTTCGTCAATATACTTGCATTCTAGCAAGACCTCCTGCGTTAAGGACCAAACGCCACCACTTTCTCCCAACATTTCTTTGATTTTATGTTTACTTGCAGTTTTTCGGATTCGATTAACATTTGTCCCTACTTCTTTGCGTGAAGGATCAGCCTTCAATTTCCGAATAGATCTCCGGACTTCTTAATCACTATGGCATCCAGTCGCGATTTTTTGACATTCGTGGCCCGCATGTTCTTGCCAACCTTAACCCACTCCTGCGCTAACTGGTTCTATGGATTTAGCTTGGGTTTTGTTTTACTCCCATTTGTTTACCCTGGTCGACGGCTAAGACTTTTTAGACAGATTTAAACTGTTGTCATGATTTGACTTCCAAAAAACCGAATTTAAAACAAAACCTGAAATGGTTCTCCTTTCAAGCCTGAGTGAAGGATTTTTTTCAGAGCATTGGAGGGAGTAATATAATCATTCGTCATATCGCATCTCTCTACCTTTAGACATGCAACAGAATGGAATTAGCTATGAAGATGACAGTCGCCCTCTTAGAATAGCAATACGTATAACCCAATGTCATCTGGTGCTTTTGCAATCGTGGAGACCGACAGCGCTAGACTTCTGAGTGCTCCAGTGAAGTGTTTCCTAACCCGACAAAACAAATGCTCTAGTTAAGAATCACTTTCTGGACTCCGTACTTTATGGTAACGATAACGCAGTAAAAGAGTGTGTAATTCCCAAGAACTACCACAAGGTTCACTACTTGCTCCTCTATTGTAAAATATGTTATACAAAGATGTCTTGGGTATTCAAACACTATAGATCTTTACGCCAATGGTATTTACAAAGTTGCTGAAAGAGTTTCCTATTAAGTAAATGGTGGCTCATCTGTGCTAGTCTAAAATAAGCTGAACACAAAACTAGAAAGGTTAGCTTTAAACTAATTTTATTGTTTCAACGACATAATTACAAATTCTTTCTATGATTTTGTTCATAGTTTGAAATAATTCTCATGGCTTGTCCGGTTACGGTTCCCAAGCATGAGTGATTGTTATTAGCTGATGGTGTCTTACATTTCTCAAACATATCCAGTGCAATTCTCAACAACTGTCTTTTCGCTTCCGGTTGACTGGCTAAAATCTGCGATGAGTTTAAACGACGCACAATCTTCTCCTTGAATTTATCAACGTCGCTAAGGGAATACTGATTCGGATGTGGAGAAACTCGTTCAAACGGTTCCTCAGTATGTTCTCCTAAGTTGCTTACAAGGTCCGAAATGTTTATTTGAGGCTAGAAATAAGTCCGTTGATTGAAATAAAATTTGTTTACATGATTTGATGTACCTTGCAGCAAACACCACTAATGAGGGCGAACAGTACTAAAGTAATGACAGCCTTCATGATTCGCTGTATTTAATTGTGTTTAAATGTTTTGGAAAACTATTGATCAAGGTAGACAGGGAACTGATAATAATTCTTAGGAAATCTATTGCTTATATAGTTAATTAGAATCGAAGAGCGCTGCTTAATTCGGAGAGGTTAATCAGACAAAATAGCAGCACAAAGCGATCATTATCGCTCGGATGAATGACATTTTCGCTGACATTCCAATTGTGTAATCACCCAAAGGTTCATTGCCTCCATTATTAGTGCAATTGAAAAGTTGCTTCAAAGTTACATATTATTCGTTTCATTTTATTTAAAGAATTTTGCAAAAAAAAAAACAGAATTAATAAATGTATAGTCAACCTTTATGGATCAATGGAAGAGCCCGTTGATGTCAGAGAGTATTAACTGCTGTCAAAAGTAACGTCATCAAATGCTAGGAATACAGAAAATCCCGAAAGAGTTGGTCTTCAAGTATTCTTTACTTTACTTCTTTAAGGGAGAATAAGATGACAATCAATCTTCCAACGAAAAGAAACTTAATGAAGTGTGGAAGGTAGGGAGGTAGTTAGAATGGCGGTTCTTTGGAGAAAGAACCCAACTAGCGCTAGGGTGCGCCTTTTTGTTACCACAATGCTTGTGCGAAACCTAAATGATGAAAGTTAGACTAAACCAATGGAGTACAAATAACAGGTTAGTTTTTTAATTTAAGCTATGTAGCCGAGGTCCACGAAGAAGGATTTTCCAAGGGTGTGTTGCTTGGTCCTCGCTATGGCCGGACATCTGCAAAGGAAGTGGTGTAGATATTCTTTCTCATTAGTATCGTTGCAGCTTCTGCAAAAGTTATTGTGAGGGCTACCAAGCTTGGCCGCATGGTCCCGATTGGCCAATGGCAATATCTGGTCTTGATTTATCAAGTAGCTTGTTTGACTTATCATCATTCCAATCTTTTCAGGATTTACTCCAAGGATTTACTCACTCTAAAATTTTCCTAATTGACATGGGCGATAAGAATGATAACACCTCCCTGTGGGGTGCCTCTACTGACCGTAGAATGCTATTGTCTAAAGTTCCCTGAATTATTTTAGTTTTTAGCATGAATACAATCCATTGACTAAGAAAACCTTCTACGCCTAGCTCGGTAAGAAGCTATTGAATAGCTTCAGTGTGGATGTAGTTTAAGCCCCTTTCTAAGTCCAGAGAGTGTATTCTTTAAAGTGGAGCGCCTTTTCCACCGTACAAACCATCTCATGAGGAGTCATCTCAGTAGACCAACCTTTGAGGTAAGCATGTTGGGATTTCGACAATGGAGGTCACTTCAAAGTTTCTCTGATGTTAAAATCTAGGATTCGTTCTAAAGTTTTTAGCACAAAACAGAATAGGCTTTTAGGCCTGAAATCCTTCGCGGATTCATGATTCAGATGCTATCTCTGATCCGTCTGTCTAAATCTTTGTCGCAGATTCTTTTAAAACTTCTCCCAATTCCTACGCACTTCTGCTAGGAATCCTGGTTTATATACTTGGACTTGTAAAGTCCAAATAGGGTATAATGTAGTTCGAATTACTAGGAATAGTGTTACGGCCGTTTTCAATGCTTGCGGGGCCCATATTTCCAAGAGTTAGTTTCAAAGATTCCCTAAGCAGTAACGCTGCTTTAGCCGCCATCGGTTTCCCAAAGATATCAACAGGATGAACATGGAGCATAATTTCTAGTGCAGCTGAGTGGATCTAAGGGCGCCCGTTAAACACACGTAGGAGTAGATTTAGTATGGGTAAGCATGGTAACAGGATTCGGATGCGGAGGAAAGTATGCTTCTTCTTCAAGCTTTAGAGAAGAGTTTGTATTTGAATAAATTGACAGATTCTCTTCTCCAAGTATCTCCGCTGTGATCCATTGTACTCCGTTGTTGCATTCACCCTCTCTACAAAAAGTGCCCTGTATACCGCGGTACATTGTGTAGATAGACCATGATGACCGATGCAGTGGATGAGGACTATCTCTTCGGAATCTCAACGCAGAGTTTGACACTCAGGGAAATAAATTGGTAGACATCGAAGAAGAAAGGGCGATCCTAGAAGAGGATGACTATTAATCCTGCGCGAGCTCCGACTGCGATCCCACCGCGATTCACGTCCGCACACCAGGAAGGGCAAAGAAGCAACCACCTCCATGCCCTCTGAAAATATGCAAATAACTAAGGGCAGTTCTTCTGGCAATTTTATTCAAGTTTCCACTACAAACCTAGACTCAGGCCTATTGCCAACAAGGGCAAACGTGACTGTATGCGAGCAGAACCAGAAGAAACTGACCCTCACAAGACAGTTGTCAAAAGGAGAAAAGAAGTTGGATAGTGCCAGTCGAACCAAAATACTAAATAAAACCGATCTATTCAGTCTCAATGCTAGGGACCGTAACCGCCTACAAAGGGCCCAAAAAGTACTACCTCTGACAGGCACAAACAGTGACCGTGGGTAGGTACCCACCACTACTGCAACGCAGTCACCAACCACTTCTTATTATATTAATATTTTCAGCCGCAAGGACACAAAGAAGGCCATGGATGTCCGTAGTACGAGAAAGGAAACAACAAACGGTTCTATTGAAAGAATAATTGAAAGAACGACAACACAACCCCTACTTCAACCTCCACCTGCAAGAAACCCAAAACCAACGGGCCAACAGTAACGCTCACGGAAATTATTAAAGATGACCTCACAGTAGCTGTTGTCAATGAAAACAGTCCAGGACAGCAACTTACGTATGAACAATGGGCTACAGTGGAAGCGTCAACGATCGACGGCATGATCAGGACAACCAGCGGCTTCTCCGACCCGATACCGTTATTGGGACAGCTGACCTTTAACAAGGGCTTCTGTATCCTAGAATACCAAAATGAGTTTACCCTGGAGTGGCTCAAAGAGATAGTCAGCAATTTGGCTGCACCAGGACCAGACACCTCGCTTAAGGTCCTCCCGAAAAGCGAACTTCCTACGAGACCAAGAGCGAAGATTAACATCCAGGATCCAACTATCTGAACTTTTGAAAGATTGTGCTTCCGGTGTTGGCTTGTGAGTATGACAAAATCCATTTCTGACATTAAAGGTCTCTCTCCTACCTACCTGCACAAACGAACGAGGTTGACAGAATGCCTAAACTAGACATGGGTCCGTATAGCTCGTCTCTATTGATTCTGTCGTATGCGGCCTTAAATTCAATTAAAAGATTCTGGATATTGATTTGAGTTCTCTCCAGGAGTTTTCTCCAGGATCTACCAAAGTGTCAAAATTTGATCAACTGTGGACTTTCCTGCTCTGAGGCCAGCTTGATAGGAGCCCAATCAGCCTATTAATGGAGGGTTTCAGACGTTCATACAGGATGGCAAATAAGATCTTGTGCGCGATGTTGAAGAGACTGATACCTCTGTAGTTAGCACAATTAAGGAGGTCTCCTTTCTTATGGATCATGTGTATGCTCTCTACCAGTTCATTTCCAGTTGCTTTGAATAGGTCGGCTGATAAGCCGTCAGCTCCAACAGCCTTGTTGGTTTTAAACTTAGATATTGCTATCCCCACTTCGTTTTGGTCAAGTGGACGGGAGTTTTCACTTGTGGGGTATCCCTCATTTTGTACCATCAGTTTTTTTTTATGGTGCTAACAATAGGAGGAGCTATAGTGTACGATCTATTGTGAATACACCTTAGTTCGAGCTAAAACCGGTACTGGGTTTAAAAACTTTTGGAGAGATCAGGTGTGGTGTGATTCCTGGATGAAGTTTGGGTTGTTTCCCAGTTTTGTGGGGTTTGGTGACTGCGGTTATGGAAAAAGATGTATTCATCACAATGGAGTACCATTGCACTGGCTTACAAAATGGGAGTGGAGTGACTGACAAAATAAAAATAAAATAAATGAACAAAACAAAAAAAGAAATGTCAGGGTCACCTGGGGGTTTTAACCCACGACGGATTGGCTATCACCCGAACCAGTCCCTACCATCAGACTATTATCCTTCTTTGAGAAGCATCGCCCCAAATGGCAAAAATAGGCATTGCATTGGAGAATACGTCATGTGGAACTTGAGGTGGGGTGATTCCCACCCACACCGACATATAAAGGTTTAGCGCGTACGTCGGGAATAAACCGTGAGTCCTTATTTGGGAGGATTTTATCGTGAAAATTATGTTTCGGCTTTACATTATTTCCATGCCATTTAAGAATTTTCTCTATAAAATCCTGACATCGAGACACCAGGTAAACTCACCACACATGGTCTCGCGCAACACATAACAGAACCTTCATTCCATTACATGCTATCGTGTTCTAGATTGAAAGGTCCATATCGCCCGACAGTAAAGTGAGTCATAATTCCAAGACTATTGTCTCGATCAAAGATAGTTTTGAACCCTTCTATGTATTGCAATGTGTAAACTAAAGCATTTGAATGATAACGTAATGATTAATTCTATTTCATCAGATTACATTCTCTACAGACGGCGTGCTGAAAAGTTAGTTTGTTTATAAAATATGAAACTACTTGCTAATCTTAGGGGCAATGACTGAAGCTTGAACTCCAAACAGTATTATAGAGATTTTCCGATTAGTCTTGGGATGTTTTATTGCAATGTCGATTAGTTGGAAAATTAAGCGATAAGGTAAGTAGCATGATAATCGCATCGTTTATAAACAAATGGAATTATTTTTACTTGACTTTGTAGTTAATAAGAAAACAATCTTTCTTATCGGGTTCATCTTCGTTTAGTGAGAAAATGCTGAGTTTGTATCGCCTGGATTCAAGATCAAGCTAAAGATTGTTGGTGGTTTGACCACAACAATGAGATCATACAAAATGTTCAACCTACTTCAACGTTGGTTAAAACCGTATGTCTGTGAAATTTCAAAGACATTTTATTTTGGACGAAAGTGCTATCGTAAAGGCAAACATAGATCCTGGCTCAGTTTTCGTCAGAGTATTGACAATACGTCTCAATCCTCTAGACTACGCAAAGACATTTCCAAAGCACCAATCGTGCCAAGTGTCCTCTTGAACTCCAATGGATCATGGACGGAATCTAATGAAGCATCGTTTAACCTGCTTATGGACACTCACTTCCCCAGCTGTACGCCTACCCTTAGCGATGACCCGGCTCTGGTAAATATTGTACGCCCACCGCCACCCCCCAAACTTATCAGCGAAGATAAACTGAAATGGGCGGTGACCAGGGCCGGACGGCATTTTTTCTGCACAATTCCAGGTGGCCTTCAGCATAATAGTGCATGGTGCATGTTCTGTATACTGAAGGGTTGCTTGGAGCTAGGAACAATTTCGGCCGCCTGGAATGAGGTTAAAGTGGTCTTTATATCCAAAGCAGGGAAAACATCGCATACCCTTCCGAGAGACCTTAGGTAGGTAGTCTAACGTCTTTCTTCTCAAGATTCTGGAAAGAATTCTAGATCTCCATATCAAGGCCACTATTAATAACATCCACGTCACAACAATGTCAAAAAGGTAAATCAGTTTAAACGGCCCTTCACTCTATCGTTCAACCCATCGAAAAATCCCTTTCGATCAAGGAATTAACATTAGTGTTTTTCCTAGACATTGAAGGAGCTTTCAGCAACGTTGAAACTAATTCAATGCCCTACGAAGGCTCAACATCTGCGAAACAATCTCCTGCTTTGTAGAGCATATGCTTAAAAGCAGGGTAATTAGTGCATCCTTCGGTCAAACGACTTACACACCGAGGCACCCACCAAGAGATCCACTATTATGGTATTTAGTGCTCAACGAAGCCCTTTTGAAAATAAAAAAAACTGGATGCAAAGTTATCGCCTATGCAGATGACGTCACTATATTACAAAAAAATTACAAATATTTGGCGCAACAGGTCTATGGGACCCAGGCCCTAAGACCCACGCTCGCAAGAGGTGGTGCCGTAAAAAAAATTTTAGATGTTGTCTGGGGATGAAAGCTCGAACCCCTCAGTCCGTAGTCCAACGCACTAATTACCTGAGCCTCTGCGCTCACCTTCGTTACATGCATGCACTCTGCTTTCAATAAACTAACAAGTTGAACTGAAAGCTGTTGTCTCTCCGTTACTCCCACAAGGACTGAGCTGGTCCTGTTCACAAGAAAACACAAACTCCACCTAGTCGAACGTGCCAGGAAATTGCTAGCTGCCCTATACATATGTAGGTAGGACCCACTTGGAGTCTACAACCAAACATTATGCATTGGCTATACACCTCGGCAATAAAACTGATACTCATGTATGGTGTACTGGTTTGCTGGCCCGTCCTTGAGAAAAATATTCCAACCTAGCTACAATAGAAAAAACTCAACGATTCGCTTGTCACAGCATTACTGGTGCACTTAGAACTTCTCCCAATGCAGCTTTACAAACCATGCTGCACTTGCTTCCAATTAACATCGTCAGCAAACAACTGGGTACCTACTCAACAATAAGACTGAGAAGCTCCAAACCATGGAAGGAGCAACACACTAGATATGCCAGAATTCTATCGATGAATCGTCATCTTCACATGTCGAACACAACTTCAATATGGGCTACATATTCTCAATACAGAACTGAATGGACACACCGGGATGTCATGTACCAAGAATCGCTGTCAATTTTTACGAATAGGTCCAAAACCGAGGATGGTGTCGATGCTGGAGTCTTCTCAGAAAACTTAAATACCCCCCTCTCGTTTAACTTTCCAAACTATTGCAGCGTTTTTCAATCCCTTGCATCCAACGAAATCCAAGGCAGTGAAAGATTGCCGCGTATCTCTTAACGAGATCGTTGAACAATAAAACCTCACCCTTTGCTGAGTACCAGGTTCCTATACCAGGGAATTGTGAGGCTGACGAACTGACTAGACGAGGCTCCTCTGGTTTAAATAGTATAAGTGTCACCGACAACGAAGTGCCTCAACTCGACTAATGTAATACCACTAGGCTGCTTTAGCTGACTTTAAATAAGACCAGGTCCTGCGGACTCCTAAAATATTTAAGAGGAACCCTCTCCAAAATAGTTAATACCATCATCGGGCACCGAATACCTTATATAACCTTAGATTGCGTTCTCAATCTAGTAGTAAGTAAGTAACCTCAACCACTGTGCTATGCGAAATTGGAGCTGGGTAATTAAATATGAAATGAGTTAGTTGATGCCGAGATCCATCCCGAAATGAAGCTCCTACCTAAGTAAGTACCAACCAACTATGTGTGAGGAGAACCTCTTTGATAATACCGGACAGATACTTTGTTACATGCCACCATTATTGAGAATACAATGGGTATCCCGAACTGAACGCCATATTTAAATATTCCGCCATTTTTGTTTTGTGTTACGGTTGACAGTTCTATTTTTTGACAGATGTCAACGGGTGTTCAAATAAGACGACGCCTAATAAGGTTTCTCAACTATTGCTGATATTAGCTGCATTTTTTTTTTGACATTTGAACACTTCTATATGTACTTGCTGCATATAGTAAAGAAGTCGATTTCTGATTCAATTTTCGCCAGTCAAGTCATTCACGAAATGATATTAGATGACAAAACAGTCAATGGAGATTGCCATCAATGGAGATTGCCATTGCCATTGACCGAATATTTTTGGGATGAATTGGTAGACGATGTTTTTGAAGCATGTGGTTTCCACAAAATGAGACCACACGTCATACAACTTAATTGAAGTCGATGTTCGGTGACCGTGTTATCTTCAGAAATGAACTACTGGCCGCTCACTCGTGCTAGCATTTCCGCGGAGGGCATTTAAATGATATTGTGTTGTGCATTAGATTAATTTTAAAATTGTCTAATGCAAATTTAATCGGAAAGAAGATTGATTTGCACTTGTTTATCGCTAATTCGGGAGGGCTGACAAATCACTTTTCTGAGTTTCATACAAAGTCAAGAGCTAGGTCTGATTAACGGCTGACCATATAAATTCGATCTTCTCAGATGATATTTCCAATATTCAGCTGGAGTTGATGCACATACATAGTGTCCAATCTAAACCATGAAACTGTTCATAGTATTGAGTGTGATCTTTATCAGTGTTCTCGGTGAAGAGGTATTTTATTAAATTATTACGTATTTCACTTTAAAAATATTAAACATCACTTTCAGACACAACAGCGGGCTAGAATTGTCCCTGTACCACTGCAAAGACAACAACTGGACAACAGATTTGCAGATTACCCCGAACAATGGGAAGAACTATCACATCGCAGAAATACAATCGAATCGGATGAAACCAATGTGTCAACTTCAAGCCTACTGAACGGTCTGCTTAATGGACAGCATGTCCTCAGATCGAACATCAATGCTGCTGCTGGAGAATCATCATTGGATAATTTGCTAAACTATCCCGATGCAGCTCAATTTGTGGCCAAAATTAAATCACGCCTAGAGTCGTCAACAAATCTAAGTCCTGAACTTTGTAAAGTACTCACCCAAGTAGCTAATGAGAAATTCAACACATGCAAAGTATATACTGGAGGGCGAGGAAAAGGATGTCTTGGTCGCGCTACTGGAGAAATTATGCATTTGATAGGGACTGTAGAGGGTATGCAACGTAAACCACTATAATTTTTTTAAGTGCGTGTCATGGAATACTCTAAATAAAAACATATTTAACTAAAACCGTGGTTTCGTATTTTTTTTTGTAATAGAAAAAAAAATCTTCCCGATTGTCAGTTCCGTCAGGGACTCCAGAATAAGCTTCTGCAAGGATATGTTAATTTAAAGAAAGACTTAAGTAAGTTGAGCCTTATACTATAAATGAAATTGGAACTCGTCTACTAAAAGTAGAACTGTTGTTGGTTAAGGACTAAGTTCGCCCCAGACTATAGCGTTACTTATGTAAGTAACACCAATCATGTTTGACGACTACCTCTTTGAAAATGTCTGACGAATGCATTGTTACTTGCCGCCATTATTTGGAATATAACGAGTGTCTCAAATGAAACGCCAGATTTAAATATACTAACATTTTTTTGTTTCACGGTTGACAGTTCTGTTTTTTGACAGATGTCATGTAAAGGGTTTTTTTTCAATTGGACATTCGTCCCAACATTTCTAATAACGTATCTCGAGTATATGCATCTATACGCACTAGGGAATTTAAAAAAAAAAACTTTACGTTCGATTTCCATCTTGCTCAGCGATGAAGCGCATGTCTAGCTCAACGGATTCGGTAATAATCAAATTTGTCGCATTTAAGCAAGTCCGCAACCAGCAGCCATTCACGAAATGTCATTACACCCATAAAAATTTACTATTTGATGTAGGTTTGTATACTTTATACTTCTTCTTCAGCATCATGCTGACAACTCATTCAAAATCAATGGAAATTGCTACTGAACCATTTTGACTGACTATGGTTTTAACAAGACGAAACCACACGTCAGACAACTGAATTGAAGTTAAAGTTCGTGACCGTGTTTTCTCCAGAAATTAACAAGTCAATTGCGTTCCATAACTAATCACGTCCAATCGACTGTCTTGCTCAGGACAAACTTTGCACTTACTTATCGCCATTTCGAGAGGGTTGTTAGTTTCATAAAAAGTCAAGAGCTAGGTCTGATTAATCGCTGCCCATATAAATTCGATCTTCTCAGATGAGATGTTCAATACTCAGTTGGAGTTGATGCACATAATTTCCAGCCGCAACCATGAAATTGTTCATAGTATTGAGTCTAATTGTTGCCAGTGCTCTCGGTGAAGAGGTATTTTATAAAATTATCACGTATTTCACTTTAAAAATGTTTAACATTACTTTCAGGCACCACAGAATGTCCTCGAATCGAATATCAATGCTGCTGGAAAATCACCATTGTATACTTTGGATGCAGCTGAACTTAGGGCGTTAATTTAATCATATCTAGAGTCCTCAGGACGTCTGCGAGACTATCATGGTGCTTATTATAGTGTAAACGTACTAACCAATATGAAATTCGGGGAATGCAGACAATATTCTGCAGAACAGGAAAAAGACTGTCTTCTTCGCGCTACCCAAGCAATTATGGATGTGATTTATGAAATGATGCAGGCTTTGAAAAATGCCGAAAAGCCTAGTTTGTAATTTAAATCAACCGAAAGAATTTCATTTCATTTTGTTAATAAATACGAAATACGATCAAGCAGAATCAAAAAAATACACAAACATAGCATAACGCAACAAAGTTTTACTTTGCGGTTTCTGGCAATATGCCTCATCTCTCCCCAACTCCTTCCCAGTTGCCGTTCATCCTTCTCAACTGTTTTGCGCCATATGCTTCTAGGATAGTCGAAAATCCAGCCATCCTGAGTTTGCGGGTTCCAATGCATCGTGTGGTTAGCTGTAGACCTATCACGTTTTCGGAAAGTGTTGACAATCCACTGCCAGTTCTTGTCCGTTCTCTGATAAAGCTGGTCGGAAAATCCTTAAAATACTGCACCTATTAACGAACGTTTGCAGCTTTTTCGTCGTAGTAGCGGTTACTCTCCACGTACTATATCCATAAATCATTAAGGACTCAACGTTGAAACGGAACAGTCGTAGCTTGGCGTTTAAGCTGGCATTACTTCGATAAATTTTGCTTTGCTTCCAAAACGCAGATTTTTCTTTGTCGATTCGATTTCGATGATCATCCTGAAATTGTGGTTTCTTAGAAGCGAATTCCTTCTTCGCCTCTTTACTTATCGAAAGTCCCCATTTGGGTGGACTTTTCCACTCCTCAACTACCTTGAACTACCAGTCGAAAATGATCGAGTTATTGTCGTCCTAATTAATCCTGCCTTTTATGTCAAGTCGTTCGAAGTTGTGGAAGGCAAAGATACCTGGCTATACTGGCCCTAACACGGTTTATAGTATCCAAAGTCCTAGATGCACTGTCGGTAGCGGTAAGGGAATTGACTGCTCGTGCGGATGTGTGCCAAATTATGTCAAAACAGCCAGATGATGCAACAGTAGATGGTATAAATTATTTGATTTAAATGCAAAAGAGCTATTTAACAAAAATCAATATAGACATCCTTT
Source organism: Xylota sylvarum (assembly GCA_905220385.1). NCBI lineage: Eukaryota > Metazoa > Arthropoda > Insecta > Diptera > Syrphidae > Xylota > Xylota sylvarum. Next base: position 52,997,488 of record LR999958.1, read on the forward strand.
ATTTTTATGTTTTTAAAATCACTTGATAGCGACTTTTCAATTTACCAAAACCTGTCAATAATCCTGTATTTGATTTTTCTCGTAAGCTGCGATTAGGCTCATAACTTGTCCTGTTGCAGTACCCAGGCAGGAGTGATTTCCACGATTTGATCTCTCGCATAACCTAAACTTATTCACTGCTATAGTCAAAAGTCGCTGTTTTAAATCAGGTTGATTGGCAAAGATATTCGATGTATCTAAACGGTGCGTAACTTTCGACTTAAAGATGTCAATAGCTCTAACATACTCCGTATTCTCTGGAATATTAAATAAGGTATGTGTCGCTCTATCTTGCAGATTTTGAAAACTGATAGATTCTCCTGATGATGATAATGTGTCTTGCATGTGAGACTAAGAGAAATAAGTTACATTAGTTGGAAATTAAAAAATAATTTATAGTTGGTACCATGCAGCAAACCCCACCAACAAGTATAAGCAACAGAAAAGCAATAAGAGGCTTCATAACAAAATATTTTAACGATACAAGAAGCTTAAAGGTTGTATAACTTAATTGAACTGATATTTCACAATGATGCTCGCGTTTTTATAATCTATGACACTGCTAACTAAGTGGGGAAATCAAATAAATCAGCAGCTCTAGCTAATTTAATCAATCAGTGGAATGCTAGTTTTGCTTGTCGTGATTGCGATTACTAGTACAATACTTTCAAAAAAGAACCGCGAAAAGCTACATTGTTAGGCCACCGATGCAGATGCGGATGCGGGTTATCTTCTCGCCCTAACAGTCTCTCTACCTGATGCTCATTAACTAACTGCTGGAAATGCTGCTTAAACACATCTACTATTACTTGTGCTTCGGTGAGTAGGCTTCTTTCACTGTTTCGAAGATTGAAGGAAACCAGAGATCTGCTTAGCTATCAAAAAGCTGAAGATCAACAAGTCCCAGGGCTCTGATGGTCTATCAGCAGAGCTTTTCAAACATGGTGGTGATGCTTTAGTAGGCTGCATGTACCAAATCATCAACCAAGTATGAGAGGATGAAGCCATGTCCAATGACTGGACTATCAGCTCTATATGCCCCATCTTCAACAAGAAGGCGGTTATATGTCTTGTTAGAACTACCGAGGCATATCCCTGCTTAACGTCGCATATAAGATCCTGTCCAATGTACTGTGTGAACAACGTCTGAAGTCTTTTTTCAGCACACTAATCGGCACGTACCAGTGTGTACACTAAGGCAGATCCTGTAAAAGACTAATTTCAAGTCGAGCCTCACCATATCTTCATCGACTACAAAACCGCATATGATAGTATTGTCCGTCCTAAGCTCTACAAAGTGATGGCCGGATACGGCATCCCGACTAAGCCGCGTGACGGTGGAAAACTCGCAGTGCAACGTGCAATTCGGAAACAGTTCCACCGAACTATTCCAAACATGTACCGGATTTCGGCAATTGCGCTAGGCGCAGGCCAGGTGTGAACACGGAAGGCATCATCTTTAACCAATCTGTCCAGCTGCTGGGATACGCAGATGACATCGATATCATCAGTCGCTTCCAGCGTCCTGTTTTAGAGGCTTTTGCGGCAATTGAAGAACAGGCGAAAAGAGTTGGCCTTGAGGTGAATGTGGACAAAGCCAAGTACATGTCCACCACCTAGGACAATATGTCACATTTGGCCACAGTAACTTCGAAATGGTTAAGGTGTTTACCTACTTCGGAGTAAATATCAACTCCACGAATGACACCTTGGTGGGGGTTCGGCGAAGACTTACCCTAAGAAACCGCTGCTACTTCAGTTTGGCGAAACAAATTGGTTCAAAACTCCAAACTCGGAAGACGAAATGCATGCTCTACAAAACTTTGAGCCTGCCAGTTCTGTAGGGAGCTGAGTGTTGGACGATAAGCATGAACGCATGAAAATTCTTCGTCAAAAATTTGGTCTCGTATGCGAGGAGGGCGAATGGAGGAGAAGATAGAACCGCGAACTCTATGAGCTGTACCAAGATGTGGATATAGTCCAAAAAGCAAAAACTGGCTCGGCCACATCGAGCGAATGGACAATAATGCTTCAGCAAAGGGGATCTTTGAATCACAGTCCCCAAGTTCAAGACGACAAGGAACACCCAACCTCTGCTTTAAACATCAAGCTATCTTAGATGCCAGAGTTCTTGGTCTTTACAACGAAGAGACTGGAAGGCTGCCGTGTCTCAGGCAAAGACTCTTCACGGATCGGGAGCCCGTTAACTAAGTAACTAAACCAATGAAAGCTGATAACCGCTCATTTCATAACCAACAATGGGTATGATAAAGGCTGAGAATTACGGTGATTTCTTGTACCATACCTTTGAAGCATAGACGTTCTTTTTCATCCCAATGACTTTTCCAAACGAAATGTATCACAGACTACATACATATTTCTAGAAAAAAATCCAATTTGATCGAAGTCAAGCCCTTAACATCGGGTAGGATTGATTGGACTCGATTCAGAGCTGCCATTGACTTGTAGGCAGGTATCCTCACTCTTGTCCCAGCAGTTGCTAGGTTTTAACTAAGGCACCATAGTATTCGATGCGACAACGACTTGTATTTACTTGTTTCAGTAAACATCCAATCATTGTTTATCTATACCTAAATACTGCTCTTTTATTGATAATAGTACCATTTTACGTACGATTGTACCTATACTTATACTTTGCACATCGACAGCACTGATCAAGTTTATCTTAAGCAAAGGAAGCTATCTAGGTTAGTACAACGTCCAAAAATTGTAAACACTTTTTGATTTTTGTTTTGTATTTTTAAATTGACAGTATTGACAGAATAACTACTTATGTACATATGTATGTATATGTATATAAGTGCACCATTCTCTATTAATGATTATTTATTCCTCGGAAGAAGAGTTGATATTCTGTATTTTCAAGTTTATGCTGACGTGGCAAAAGTATACAATTGGGGGACTTCCCCTAACGTAAAATATTGTGTAAACAGTTTAGTATTCAATCAATATTGAGAAAGTGCAGTAAATCGTTGCGTTTTCAATTCAATTTCATTTTTGTTTTTGTCTTGTTCTACAAACCAATTTGATTTAATTTAAGAATTGCTAACCATAGTACTGGCAGTCAAATCAGGTATGCTTTTTCTTTAAACCTTGATTAATTCCTAATATTTTGAACTTTGCTTCCAGGGTTTTGTACCATCTTTAGGGTGATTGCCTTTTGTATCTAATTATTTCAGTGAATTGCATTATATAGTATAGTGTCCCTAGAATATAGCTTAACATCTCAAGCCATAGAAGTGTGAAGTCTATTTCGTATTGAATGTTTTCCTCATGAGTCTAGGAGTTACTTCAAATATCGTCGGGGAGTAAAGTCTCATCATTCAATGTCGGATGCAGCTCATCTAGTTCTGAGACTAGATAGTCATATACCTTGGCTTTGCACAACTAGCCAATGACCGTCACGTTTCTCATGATGATTTCGTTGCAAACAGGCCCACATTGATACTTACGATGCTTTGAAATGACCTACTGTGTGGCTTGTCTTCTATCCAATGCGTTTTTAAAAATTTTCGATAAGTTTAGTACATATTTCAACCTTAAGAGGCCACCCCATAGAAACCGTCGCATTCGATACGTCGACGTTGATGTATTTGACAATCGCATCTATTGTATACAATGACGTACTCTATCCATTGTATCTGTCATATCCGTTGCTTATGGGTCACTATCCATAAGGAAAAGTGTATTCTATTTAGCTGTCAGTTAAATACGTTGATTCTTTTTGATATCACTGATTGATTGTCCAGTGCTATAATAATATTTTTGACTTCTTTCAGGTGATCCAACGCATGCAACAGAGCAATCATCTCGGCTTGATAGACTGAGGTATATTTCCATTTCTTCTGAAAAGATACCTGCCCCCGCTCTGCCATCCATCAAGGACCCATCCGTAAAGATGATTATATCACAAATCTTCTTTCCCGGAAGTGTTGCATCCTCGTTAAGAGTTTTGTGATACCTTTCCGTAACACGCACTCTCTTTATTCCATCCATGGGCATATTCAACTCCCTAATCTCGTTTTTCACGAGATCCAGAATTTTCCCATCACCATAGATAGTACCGCATCCACCATAGTGTCAGTTGGCATCCCGGTGCTGACGAAGTGCCGTCGATGCCGCCGCTTTCTTAATAAATACATAAGTCGAGCGGCAGAATACCTAGGACCACTTCCATTGCGCATGTTGGTGCCAGTCGTTGGACCCTATCTAATTGCCTCTTTACAGTTTTCTGGTTGGCTTTTTGCCACCATAGAACTGACTAACTATCATCGTGTACATCCAGTATGCTGACCTCGGCGAGATTCCCTACCTTAGTCCACATACCCGTTTTCACTGATGAAGCACCCTTTTCGCCTTTCTAATCTTCTCTTCACAATGGAAGTTCCAAATTAGTCCAACATCTAAGTATACACATAGATACTTAACCTTCCTGGTCACCTGAAGCTCCTATCTGAAAAGTATCAAGGGCTGAAATTCCAAATCTCTCCTCTTCCGTGTGAAGATGATTAGATCTGTCTTTCCCGCATTAATGGAGAGCCCTTGTTCCTGACACCTGAATATTTATCAACCTATTTTTCAGCATATTGTCCACCCATATCACCACCAATGGGTTAACCCTGCGTTCACTACGACTACTCTCTGACTTTCGAAGCATATCTTATCGAGGATCCATTATTATGGTCCTTGCAATGCCTGCGGTATATACTTATCTTCTCTTCCGCAACGGGTACCACCTGGTGTAGCTCTGTTTCCGTAAACCTGCCAGCTTTGTATGCATGTTGTTTACTATTCAAAGCTCACGCTTTCAGCGCCGTTCTCTCCATATGGTCCACCACAATTCTTTCCATTGTTTTCAACATGAAATGATGGTAAGCTGAGCGATCTGAAGGACTTCGCTTCGGTGTAGTCCTTTTTCCGGTTTTGGAAGAAACACCACATTTGTTTCTCTTCATGTTACCGGTATGTAGCCTATCGCTAGGCATGTAACGTATATACCGCTAAGCCTTGGTACAATGAGATCTGCACCCCACTGAATTAAAGCTGAGAATATACCATCTGGTCGGTCTTTTAAGGAGAAAACGTTTTTATCGCCCCACTGACCGCTTCTGCCGTTACTATCTATTCCGCTTCTGCCCTATCCATCCTGGTAGCTCTTTGTTTCCTCAGAGCCCAGGGCTGATCTGACACGGAAAGTGTATTTGCATGAGGACTTCATATGTACAATTCAATGTCTCAATAATCTCCCCTGTTCTATTACGTCCGACTTTGGAAACTGGATCCCTGGAGACGATTTTCTTGATTCTATTGACTTCAGTTGTCCTCCTTATATTCGACCAAAATACCCTCCACGACTCCCTTTTACATCGTCGCAGCGTTGGTTTTAGCTCTTTCCTCTTTGCCTTATGCTCATCCCATGATTAGGAGTCATCCCTTCTCATGGGCATGATTAAAGGCTTTCCTTCATTAGAATTTCAAGTTCCCTACACCATCAAGGCACGCTGTTTCTAGTTGTCAATAAAGTTGACTATAATCGTCTGGTGGTCGCTGTGGATATATGTTCTTCCATGACCCGCCATTTTGTTTTACGCAGGATCGAGTTACTCATAAAGGTAATGTCTATGATGGACACCTTGTCTACTTTATGAAACGTGCTGTTTTGCACCATCGTTCACCAGACTTATGTCAAATGATGCAAATGCTTCGATGAGATCTCGTCCCCTTGTATCCGTAATTCTACTACTCACGATTGGCTCTATGGAAGTCAACATTGTCTACGTTATTTGTTATATACAACCACAATTATTGCTTTAGTCTTTCACATTATACTTATAAGTAAAACAAAATAAAAATCAAATTCACTGAAAAACTAAATACATGGCAAGCCTGTGGCTGTGTTGTCCCGCAACCACGTTACTGTTCTTAGTAAGGATGGAAACCGTGTACCAGAGTCAGCAAAAGTATTGTAGAGATCTAGTTAGTTCAACAACCAGTGTTAGTGTACTCCCTTAACCGCCATGAAAAAGCTTATTCTATGCATGCACCATAAAGCAATGGAGAGTAATAAAATAATGAAACCACCTACGTAGACCAGAGTTTCTCAAAACATTTTCAAACTAATTTTTCAATTGAATTTCCCCTTCTTTCCTCTGGTACTGGATAGGCTAACTGAAAAAAGATTCTAAGTGAATACCTACCTCTTCAATGATCCGAGGGATCTAAAAAACGCCTCAGATATACTACTTAGTGGCCGCATAATGGATCTCTTTCCAGTCTAAGCCCACACTACAGCCCACATCTAGAGTTACTTCTACTCAACCAATAATGGACTAAGCTGTAGCTACCTCGGCTAAAGGTTATATTTTTATGGCTGTTGTTACTTACAGATCCTAGCGGATTTCCACCGCGTTTCGCTATAACCTTTCACGTTGATCTCGGTAACAATGCCGTGGTAACACCTCTGATGAGCTTTTCCTTTCTATATTTTACAACAATCTAGGTGTTTAGCGATTAAAACATGCGTTTGTAAGAGGTTTTGCTTGATGATGCATCCAGAGGGTAATGTATTGTTAAAAGTTTACCCACAAATTTTAACAAAATCAACAAATAAGCAAATTTTACCCAAACATTCAAACTTTCTATTGTGATCGCACCTAATTTGTGTCACATTTGAAGGCACTCTAAAAGCCGTTTTCCGTTAAATTGTCCATCAAAATTCCTCAACGGTTTGGCTGATTCAAACCTTGCCAATTTCTTCTCACTTGTAGTGCACAAAATTCGCAGAAAAAAATCGCAAAAATGCCAGCCGTGTGTATGGTTTGTGGTGCAACGAAGAAAACTGGCAAAGTTAAACTATTCCACTTTGCTGTTATCACCCAGAAGCTTGGTCATCTGCAAGAAATCTCCAAGCGCCGCCGGCATGAATGGCTCCGTGTACTACATAAAACCGAGGAAGATCTCAAAGAGAAAGGATCTGGACAATATGTGTGTTCTAGACACTTCAAATCAGGTATGTGATGCAAAATATATCCAAGAAAACCAATACCATTGGTAGTTCTAGGTGAACCAGCCAAAGTTCAAGACGTCACCGATCCGGACTGGATTCCGTCACAGAACCTCGTTGCATCAACAAATCTGAAAGTAAAGCCCATCAAAGCAAAGAAATCTCGTCCACCAGTAGAAAAATTCGATCCTCCAGCAGCAAAATATAGGAAGAGCGACGCCAATACATCCGTTGGCATGGAGTCGAACACGGCCGCATCTGGTGAAATTGAGGAGACCAACGCAAAGGCAGAAGACGAAACCATAAAGCAACTGAAATGGATAATAGAACAAAAAAACCAAATAATCCATTGCCTTCAGGTGAAGCTGCGTCACCATGAAATGGATGAGAGTAGCTTTGCCAACGACGACCTTAAGACGCAGTTTTATACTGGATTTGCAACATACAAGTGCTTCGTTGCATTTGCCAGTACTGTCGCGAACCTTTTGCCACAGATTGACTTCCCAGGTGTCACAAAGATGAAAATGCTGATCATGGTTGTGACAAAACTGCGTCTGAATCTTCCAATTGCATACTTATCTCTCAAGTTTGAGATTCCATATAATGATCTAAGTGAAATGTTTACATCCAGTGTAAAGCAACTTGCTGATCATCTCCAGGTCAGCTGGCCAGCAACGCGAGTTGTACCGATGTTCCTGAAGAATATTTTTGGAGAGCAGCTTGCCGCCATTGTGGATATACTTGAATTAGAGTTGGATTTTGGTAAGTTTGTGACACCTAACTCGGATTTGTTAATCAAGTCTAATCTTATCTCTTAGGTTCAGGAACGTTTCGGTCGGTAAAGTTTCTGATTGCTTACTCACCGAGTGGAAGGATCTCGTTTGTTTCGAAGCATTTCTCGGGCGTATCTAGTGACAGTTTTATTCTGAATGAATCTGGTTTGATGAAACAATTTAAACAGAGTGATTTGATACTGGCACTGCGAGGCAATTTAAACGATGATGTGGTTACTCCAGGCGGGATACGTGACAGGGTTTACATGTACGGGGTTGGAAATAATGGTCTCGTGCGTATACAGTGGAATGATGCAATCACAAGCGATTTGAGGGTTAATTTGCGAGTCTTAATGGATCAGTTGGCAATGATTTTTGGATATCTCGGGCATAAGCAGCCTGAAATGTGGTTAAAGGATCCGACAATATTTCTGGGCAAAGCCGTAATGCTATGTGCAGCTTTGCGTAATCTCATATTGCCTGTTTGAGGCGGCTTTTTTAGGATTTTTTTATACTTTTAATTCGTTTTACTAAGAATAAAGTTTGTTTAGTTCTACTCTATTGTTCTGAATGGGTTTTTGTAATTGGGTTGGTTAAAACATGGAATGGACACGGATTTAGAGCAGAGATGTTCCGATATACGACAAACAAATAACAATAGGTGAGTTAAAAAGCGTTAGTTTTAAGTGGATCGAATCCTCAGAATTGTTGGAAAGTTTCTAGCGAAACTTCAAATCTGTAGACGTCAGGAATAGTTTTCCCTTTAAATGAAGCTCGGATTGGTTCAGCTAATCTTTGGATAACTCGGTTTCTCATCTGGTTTTGGTTTCTGTATCCGAACTTCTTCTGGTAAAGACTTTGTTAAAATTGGGAATAGTAATAATGTAGAAATTTCGCTGTAGCTTGGTGTCCGATAAAGTCAATCTTTGTATTCAAAATATGTCTAACATTAAATACAATTAAAAGCATAGCTTAATTTGTTAAATGTGGTGAAAAACAAGTCAAAACTATTTAACTATAGTGATTAACTTACAGAAATAAACCAACAGCATGGGAAAAACATTGGTATCACGATCACCGTAACACCGTAACACCCGTAGCATACTTAATTGAAATGTATAATGCACTCACGGTAACCATACAATTGACCATGATCATGAATAGCCAACCGCAATACCGCAAGATTCGAATAAATTAACGTCTGCACACTGCCAAGGAGCATACCTACTTCAGAAAAGAAGTAGCTTAGATGTACCACTTACCATTATTATGTCATGATTCCAAAAATGCGACTAGAAACTAGTACAATGCTTCTGTATGGTTAGTTAGCATGAATCTAAGTCTTATTGTTATTTAACATTTTGCGCATGTTAAATGGTTTAATTTCTTCGCAGTACATTTTAATAGCTCACAAATTGGATGTGCCATTAAAATGGCGTTTTATGCAAAACTAATTTTAGGATGAATTCATGATATCTATTTAGCTGTTATGAGTTAGATCTAAAATGCCTGCTTTTGCTTTAAATCAATACTTCATTCTATTGAGGGGGGAAATCGTTCCTACTCTCAGAATTAAGGTAAAAGGCCGTGCGTTAAATTACTGAGCGGAAGGTTCAAGGTTCGAATTACATTAAATATCAAAGTTTTCTTCACCGTCCCACCTCTCGGGACGGAGTACCTAGTGGCCTACCAAGTATTGAAATTTTTTAACAGCCTGACAATGAAGACTTTCACATGCAATTCATCTGAACATTATATAAGGCCACGACTACTCTTGAGTTGGAAATTTAATTTAATGCCATCAAAAATCACACGCCCATTTTGTTAGAGCAAACATGGATTCTGTAACGTCGGTGGTTTAAATTGTTGTTGTTTGAACGATTTTGTTCGATTTTCAATCCTGAGTAGTTTCAAAACGTGTAGCATAAAGGTGCCAGTACTTATACGAAAGGAAAAGCCTGATTATAGAATTCTGGGTGGTTGGTTGATTGGTTGCTTAGTTGGTTGAAGTGGCTGCCAGCTTAGAAACGCCAACACACCTAGACTATATTAAGAAAACACCTCCACCAACTCCGTCCTTGCTCTTTGACTCGTCGTTAGTGAAGAAGTCATCCTCTAAAAATGTGTCCTCACTCCAGAGTTGTCTGGAAGGAATGGTGATGAAGAAGTTCTTCTTAAAATTTAGACGTGGAGTGGTGTAGTCCGGGTTTTCGAAAGAGATTTTAAATTTATTCAGAATGGAAGCGCGGCCGAATTCTTTTCTTCACCATTTTAAGGTAGTTTCAAGGCGAACAGCTGCACTTGCTGCTATTTGCTTGCTGAATATATTAGGGGTATCAGATGAAACATGATATCCAATGCTACAGAGAGAGTTGTACGCAGTGCTCCGCTTATGCATATGCAAGCTGTACGCTAAGATAATGGCGATTTATCTATTTCCAATAGTTATTTTATAAGAGCACCATTTGATACCATTGAGAGTGGGAGGGTCAACTAAAGGTATTTTATATGTCCTTGAGAAGAGTACTAGTTCATTTTTGTGGGGGTTAACGCCTTAGCCAAGTTATCAATTCGCAAAGTGAGCTATCGACCTTCAGGTCTGAAAATGCATCTGCTATCGGTGATGTATTGACATTGTTGAAAGCGCCTTCTAGATTCAGGAATTCGTGTACTCAAACAGTTAATATTCTTTCCATATCTTTGGGATATAAATTAGTTATACAATTTTTTAAAATTGTCTCAAGCACCGGTAAGATTATATCCGATAACTTTAGCAATACGGCATTTATATGGTTTGAAGCTATGAAGTGCCCAGTGGAATTTGCTCTGTGTAATCAAGTTTGAGGAGATGGTCTTTTGGAAACCATGTTGCTAACTATTTAGGGACTACCTGGGAAATGAGTGGCAAGCAATAAAATTGGCTAATCTTCGCTAGAAGTAGTCCAAGTCAAACCAAGAAGTTATCAGTTTTCTTAAAGAAGCTGGTTTTGGATTTGAGAAGAGAATGTTCCTTAGCCTTGAAACCACAGAGACTTCTTCTATTTTGTCACAGAAGAGTCTCAAAGAATTATGTTTGGGTTTCCTTAATTCTTGTTTTATTTATATTTATGGATGCCAAGTTCCAGTCTAGCTCGTCTCTCGTACGTTTGGCATTATCGAATAGTTTTCTACATTTCTTTCTTAAAAGGCCTAAGTCTGCGGCTCACCAACGCAGCTTTTTCTTGCCCCGAGGTTGAATAAAAGGGTAGGAAGAAGCCATCGCTTTATTGAGAGCTGATGTAAGATCCTCAAACAAACTGGAGGATCATCAACTCAGCTTTCGGCCCTAGTTCTATTAGGAAGACGACAACAAGAGGCACGCCATAAGGACGGGTCCTCTTTCCACTGCTTTGGCTTCTACGGTCAACAACATCCTAAGAATCCTCACAGACAAGAAAATCATAGTTGTAGCTTATATAGTTGTAGTTTCACTAGGAGAAGGAAGATACCCGACTTCACACAACCAAAGCTAGATGGCGCCACAATAAATCTCTCACCTGAGCCCAAATATCTCGGCATCGTTCTAGACTCCAAGATATCTTTCTAGAATGATCAACATTTCTTGTTGAAGAAAGGACAAAGAAAGGAATGAATGCTCCCTATGCTTTTGGGAGAAGGTGGGGATCACAACCACCGCATTAGACACTGGATGTACAAAGCAATTATCAGACCCATTATCTGGTGTACAGCAACTGGTACAAAGAGTTATGTATATGAAAAAACTCTACAAAGCGCAAAGGCTAGTAGCACTCTGCACCACGGAAGTTGAGGGTAGCTCTCCGCAAATAGAGCTGGATGTGATCTTCATATTCTTACCTTGGACTTGTTCATTAAAGATTCTGTTAGGTACGAAATGAGTTCTCAGATTGAAAAAATCCAACCTGTGGAAACAGAACATCTATGGACATGCGATAATGTTAAACATAATAAACACAATGGGTAAGAAAAGTAATTCCGAGTGCTTCGTAACTACATTATAGTCCCCTACAACGACCTAAACTTTGATATCCCAATCCTATTCACAAACCTGGCTGAGTGGGAGTTCAATAGCATAGATAACGATCACGATCACAGTCTACACGTATGGCTCAAAAATTGAGATACGTACGGGAGCAACATTTTACTCGGATCGGAAGCATTGCAAAAATCTTTTAAATTACCAGAAGCGTGTAGTGTATTCCAATCTGAAATCCTGCCAATAGAAAAAACTGCTAGATGCATAGAAGACAGTCACCTTCCCCCGCCGGATATAATTGACCACATCAGCGCCGAAGATCTGCCACATGATACTAGCATAAGCAGAACAAGTATATAGAAATGAACCAAGGTATAACGCCAAGCCTGTACTAGTGAGAAACAACAAGAATGCCATTAATTTCTTACAGACTTTCGAGAGGACTTGTTTAGTCTCTTTGCATGCTGGAGTGTCAGATCACGAAAGAAAAAAACCTACTTGCCAATGAAGAGCTTGATCGAGAACGCAGCAATACTCTGGCCCTACAAAATTATTCTCTTAGTCTTGTTCACCAATTTCATCAGAGATCTCATTCCCAGAGATCCCAGTGGAATCTGTGACCCATAGCAACCTATAACTTGCAACAAGAAGTTTAGTTTCACGATCGAGTTTAGAGAGTTCTTGTATACCGGAATTTTTCACGGCCATTACACTATTCGCAAAAAATCATCGACTTGGTGTTGTATAGACAGGACCAGCCAATTAGTTGACCAATTTATCGAATTCCAGAGTATGTGCTCTTTCAGATACCCGCTCAGAATTCTACTCCCAATTAATCGAACGTGGAGTAAGGAAAGAAGTTCAAACCATTCAGGCAGCACCTTAAGTGTCGAATGTTATTCTTGAATGTAATTGTCACGAACAAGATCTCGTATTGTTTCTGTAATGCATACAAACGGAATGATCTATATGGATATCTATGGATATATGGTGATAATAAAATACGGTACGATATGATCGACAAAATTAATTGTTTCTTGTGCACTATGTCAGGTGACTTCTTCTGTAACCAGATCAATCTGAACACCGATCATCTTCGATCACTCGATGCTTTCGTTTACTTGGTCGACCAAAAAATGCACCAACTTGTCTTGGAATTATTTCTACTACATTTGTATTTCCATTTCACAATAATGGGCGTTACTTCTTCCATGTAGCATTCCATGACTAATAATAGCAGAAGTAATTACATACTACCTATGTAGCTTTTATGAACACGACCCACTGACTCGTATCACGGTCCATACACAAGTTCTTGTTAAGTGGTTTTTAAATGATCTTTCGAAATACGATAACAGACACCAAGGATTTGTAGACCATGGTTTGAAAAACAACAACAATCTGAACAAAACACTGTCGAGTAGGTGCGGTATATCACAACCAAACACAATCATGTTTTAGGCGAAATTGTATCTCTACCCGGAAATCAGTGCTTACAACTTAAACATAGCACAATTCGTCATGCTGGTACACCATCTAATAAGAGAGGGTGTTTCACTAAATCCATAAACAAAAAAGTACATCTTTCAGATGTTACTAAAATCACATACCCTCTTGTAACTGATGATTAATCATCAAAGCAAGTTCATTAGACACCAAATGCATAAATCACAAATGCCCCGTAGAATATCAATAAGTTCGTTAAACCGTACACCGTTGTTTGAATATGGAATATCCAACAGTTGGCCACATTAAATCACTTCACGTCGACAATGTTTTCATTAAATCGATCTAAATGAAAACCCCTCCTCCGCCTATGGGCAGGTGATAATGATTTAAACGTGCAAATCCACTCACGATTGTTCACATAATTTGTAGAAATTACCGTCACACTCAACTTCCAAAGATGATGCTGCAACTCATATTTTCTGCGGAAGCAAGCCAGTGGTTACCACAGAGCGTATGGATTTGCGTAACCTTTTCCCTTTCCCTTTCACTCTCTGAGATAGAAACAAGTTTTGGTTGTAGATACTTAAAAAATTATATTTTCATTTTATTGCTAACACTTTTGTAATAATACTGTTTACACGTTTGGAAATTAAGCTATGCACACATAACGTAACGCTATCCGTAGGGCCAGAAAGGTTGTCTCGGAAAGGGACTGGATCTAGGCGATCCGTAAGGATCGCCGTTAATAACTCTTGCGATGTCCGTATACGTTCTGCCAGTACGTTGTCGACCACCACCGCCACTATAACCACCACGACTGTATGGAAAGTAAAAAGCTTCTGAAATGCTGATCAGCAACGCCACTATGACTAGTATGACCGAAGTGCACCTCATTGTATCGGATTTTTATTTTTTGTGCGTTCGTTGGATCGTCTGAAGTGGACACTAGGACTGTGAGTGAAAGAATTGTTCTCCGCCTTCCATGATCTTCTGTTTTATACAAAATCCAGTCGAAGTAGTTTCTGCGGTTAGAAGTATCTTTTATCTGGATGGGACTTTTTTTTTTTAGTACAAGATGAATGTTTTGTGATTCCTTGGATTGTTGACTCCGTCGTCGTGTGTTTGAGCGATAATGGCGCGAATTATGCAGATCACATATCACTTTTTATGAAAATATCCACAAGTGTTTGCCACTGCCACTGTTGTTATGGTTGGAAAGATTTTGATGGCTGATGAACAAGTGATTGTGTTGCCTTTGGACAGGTAGAAGTATGAACTTGTGTATCTACTTATAGTGTACATGTCTGTGTAGTACATAACTAACAAAAACAAAATGTATTCGTCGTGTGTTGAAGGGATTCGCTTGTCCAGCTGAATAGTGACTAAGCAATTGATTGGACGTGCCTGGTAGTGGACACCGGAGATGAGTCTCTTTTTTTTTTGTGTTGTGGTTGATCCACTGGGAAACAAATTTATTTTAACGTTCAAGACGTGACCAAGAGATGAAGTCGTTTGGGAAGTAAGTTATGTTCTTTGTAATAATTAAAATTCTCCAGTATCAATTAGTTGAAACTGAGAGTTTTAGTTTGGCACACTTAAAAGTAAACAGTGATCAACGATCTTCTTCCGGCAGCAATTCCTACAATCCTCAGCGAAAAATCAGTCTTTCGGATACGTACTGAATAGGTCCCTTCCATTAGTGTAAGTTCTCAAAACTTAGATCCTGGGCTTTACAATGACCTATTACGTCACAAATTTGTTTATATAATTTATCAGTTTATCGTTTTCAAGTCTCTGTAATGCATTTCAACACAGGTACTTCAACTCATTCCAAGCTTCCTAGTTTAGTGTTGTCTGGAAACCGACGCATTAACCACTAAACCATACTATAACTATCTTCATATGTACATATTTGTTGGAGGAACCGATGATTTCAAGTAAGCGGACCTAATAGTGCATATTCTTTAGAATAAGCGACTGATCATTGCTTGTCAGCCTTTGCGCACCGAATCGAGATCCCTAAGCCTACACTAAATAGAAGAAAACTGGCAATGTTGACATTAACATTTTTGAGATGCCTTTAACGCTATGTCTCCACCAAAACTAAATTCGGGATTTAGCGAAAAAAGATTTAGATATACGTAAGGTGTCTCTACCGTGATTTAGAATTTATATTGACGTTAACTACAAGAAGAAGCTGGTTATATTTTTATAAGGTCTGTTCGCATACCCTAACAACGAATTTTCACTAATTTCTACGAAAATTTACGAAATCCTGTTCGAGAAAGCAAAACTTTCGTAGTTTCTCGTAAATGCTACGAAATTTAGTGCAAGAAATTCTTTGCATTGAATTATGGAATCTGCCAAAACTGTCAAATCGCGGTACGTTGATGGGTCTCCTTGTGGGGTAACTAACTTGAGACAAAGAGAAGGCGTGCTCCGGGGTAGCAGAGAGGGGAAATTTAACAAAAGTTGCCTAACCTGAACAATTTTTTAATTGAATGGTTCTTCGAAGGTTACTTGATATTATAATTACTCCTGCAAGAACGTCTTTGGCATTGAGAGGACATTGAGAGGCTTTAAGGACGCCCCGAGCCCTTTTGACGTTTAAAAATTGGCGTTTAAAAATACTTTTTCGTATTTTTATCTTTTTCAGAGAGAATTTTACCTCCACTCCTTGAAATTTCACAATCTACGAATTTTGGTACAGAAAGTACGCGAACATACCTATAATTTCTAGAAGTGGATCCAAATTTTATTGCTGTCTGTTAGAGGCCAGTATTAAACGATTATCAAAATGAAATAAAACCGAATTGCTCAATGTACTTTGAATTTATTCGACATTTTAATCTTTGTTTTTAATTTTTTCTTTGTCAGCACATGAAAATAACATATGCTGGCATAAAAAGGATTGTTTGATTTGTGTCGCAGGAGATTTTAAGTGGGATTTATTAGCTCTGTTCCATTACCTGAAATTTCGTACAAATTCGTACGAATATTTACAAACTCTTGCCCAACTCCATTCCCTAACACAAAAAAAAAGAGTAAAAGCGAGAGCACACGAATGAGTAAAACATTTTCTCTCAGTGATAAAAGTTACGACGTCTTACCCAACAAATTTCTGTTGAGTGGTTTACGATCTGTCAAAAGCACTAACCCTTTTGTTCAGATCCTCCTAGCAATTAAATTTATTTAGTATTTTATTTCTATTTGATTTCTAGCGTTCTTTTTCACTCATGACATCATAGTTGTGCTCTGTTTTATTGTTCGGTGAGTTCCCTTCCTTTGAGAGAATTACCCCCCACTCTTAGAAATATGTGATTTTACCGATTTTTAGTTGAGAAAGTAAAGGAACAGAGCTGATTCTGGGTTGTCCATTGTCCGTTTTCATTAACTGATTCGTATTCTCTCATCTTTAATAGCCATAATTGGCTAACTTGGTATCGTACATACTTCAGTTGCATTTGGATGAATGCATTCATGCACTAAACTATGTAATTTAACTATTCATCACTTAAAATCCAAAAAGTGCAGTAGGTCATATCATGAGTTGCCATATCAACCATTCTCGCCAAACGTCTGCATGATTAAGAGTTCATCAATTATATCCATCGCAACAACTTTTCCTTTTGAATCTAAAAATAAACTTCACGCAGCCTCTTATGTAGTTCTGGTAAGACATTTTTAAGTTACAAATAAGGAACTTGTCTGAATGCCTTTCCTTTTAACAACAAACTCAAATTTAAATTCAAATACTCTGCTTGAGCAAATCAAATACATACTCTCTTGTCATCACATAATTTTTCATTTATTCATTATTCATTCAACAATTGCATTTACATTCTTAATTTTATTCTTATTCAAGTGTGCCTATGTAATAGGCCTAAATTCGAGAAACTTAACACGATCGTTGTGTCGCATTTTTATGGACGCATGATTATCTTATGGAATGTTGGGCAAAGCATATGGAAAAACAATTTAAACAATATTAAAGCACCAGAATAAGCCAAAAAAAAAAAACATAGAAACGTTTTATAAAATTTAGAACCGCTAGTATCAAGACATACATAAATTATTCCAAATGTTGAGTTAGTAATTCAAGTGATGCGATAGCTGTCACCAGTCATCAGTAATACATTGCGATGTGATTTTAAATAATGTTTAATGCCTGTACTTAACGGAAAAAGGGGGATTTTTGTAGTCTCTAACAGTTTCAAACAATTGCCAAATTATAACAATTACTTTAGTATTACTCAGCGATGTGACAAATATGTCAATTTCGCAGAACTAACCAGATTCTAGTAGAAACTAAATGAAACTGGACTGGATAATACCCATAAATGATTCCTCCCAAAGAAGATGAATCATGACATAATTTTCTTTCGAAGGCTTATTACGCATTTATACGTTGAACTTGAAATACATCTTCAGTCGTATACCGGAATCGTAACCTTGTCTGCTATTTTAAGCTTTCGTTGAGAAGAAGCGAAGGAGAGTTTGACAGTTTTTCGTTTCAGGTGCATTGCAAGGTTTTTTGTTTTTATTTTTTGCTGCTGAAAATATTTTAAATAACAATAATGACGCTGGATATGACCCTAGTGAAACCGCATCAGCACTTTGCTTTCGTGCTATGTGGCTGTGAAGAATCAGTGTCCAATGCCTATTTTATGTCTTTGAAAGGTAGAAGTCTTAGCATGATACTATCTACTGAACCGCTGTAAAGAATTATGTGGAATTTTTATCCACTAATTTTCTATACTATTCTCCACTATATTCTTGTTCGAGTTTGGAATCACTCACCTGGAGCACTCAGACAGAACTGTTCCATTGTACTGCAAAATCCAGTATCATCCATTTTACTGGAATTTCGTCGACTTTCGAAGAAAGCCTAGAATGCACTTCAGTGATGAGGAGCTACCAGTATCAGCAGTCACCACATCAGCACCGAAGATCTGCCACCTGATCCGAGCAAAGTCAGGACAATAGAAAAGGAAATGATCCGAAGTATCGGTGTCTTCTCCACAAGCGTCGCAGAAAGTGGTGTCTCTTAAGCCTAGCACACTAAGATGCACAGGAAAAGAAAAGAGTCCTATAAGAATGTCAATATGTAGTCTACAGTATTTTCTGGGGAAGGATAGCAAGAAGACCCCTGATTTCTTACAGACTTTCGGGAGTATACGTTTAGTCTGCCTACATCCTGGAGAACCATGTCACACATCACGTCACATGTCAGTGGAAGGCCTGACCGAGGATGCGGGAAGTCCCAACGCAGGTTCAAATTCTGAGAAGTCACCTCTGAGACTTACTTAGCAATCTCATCGGAGATCTCATTTCCCGTGTGACCTGTAACCCAAGCAACAGTCTACGAGTCCAGCTTTTCGACCGAATTCAAAGAGTTCTTCTCATTCTCGAACTATGTATGTTGGAACGGGTTACAAGGTTGAACAATACCTTACGCTCAGTCTGACTGTCGCTACAGACGCAGTCCGACTGTCGCTACTTGGACCCCGCCACCTATTTTTAACAATATAATCGGCAACCATTAGGATAGCATAGATCTTTGCTTGAAAAACAGAGGTATGCTTGCATTGGTACCTTAGTGCGTTGGACTACGGAGTAAGAGGTTCGAGGTTCGATCCCCAGACAAAACGTACAATTTCTTTCACGGCCCCACCTCTCGCGAACCCCAAAAAATTATTCTTCAGAAATGCCATTAAACACGCTCAACACGAATGGTTATGAGAAGCTAGGGCCCGGGGCCCATGCACCCGTTGGGCCAAATATTTTTATTTTTTTGCTTGCCTAACGAGTAGTGAAGTCTAGTGTTGTCGGTCTCTACGAAGAGACCAGCACCGGACCTTTGACTGGTTTTGGTGCCATTCGTAAAGATTCGACTACAGTCCAGTTCAGACTCAAACCCTGTCCGAAGACAGTCCTGAACTCAAGGAAAGTAGGCTAAATTTGCATAGCAGTCGAAATTCCGATGTCATTGCATCAGATGGCTACCCATGGAACAAGGATCGTAAGATAAGTGTCGAAACCCCAGTGCGGATGACATCAAAACCCACCCGTCTAAGACAGTAGATTGGTTTGATAGTACAGCCCATGATGAAAGTACCTACCACCTATTACCCTGTTTCCATAGATATGCCTTCTGATGCAAACACACCAGAACTTCGGCTGCTGTGCAAATTTAAAGTCGACTTTCCTTCGACTGGCTTCGGCCAGAGCCTAAGCCTGTGTTGAGCTGTAGTTGAAACTTCATGGATGGTGTCTTGTGTCTACAAGGAGAGCGACAACACTAAATTTCACTACTCGTTAAGCAAGGATGCCTGGGTTTTTCAAGCGGAGATCTATGCTATCCTAATGGCTACCGACTGTATTGTTAAGAATAGGTTATTGACGTTCTTACGGGACACTTTCCTTTTGCCAAGCATCTTAAGAGGCTTAAGAGACACCACTGTCTGCGACGCTTGTGGAGAGGGTGTGACAGCGGTCTGTATAACGACGGTTGCTCTGGGGTTTTATCACCTTTTGGGGTTAATACCTGCGTCTGCCATTTCTATTACAAAGGGAACTTTTCTTTTGCCAGAAACTTGGTATAGATCTGTCTGTTAGGTTTTTCTTGGCTTCTCCTAGGACGTACATATGTAGTTTGGGATCCTCTTCAATCCGAGAGCATTATTACTTTTCATTGAGCTTCCAGTACTTCTGCAATTGTGAACTTTTTCTTTTGCATTGAATGAGTTTAATTTCCTAATAATTTAAAACAGGGGTATAGAACAACATAACTATTTCTGCGAACAAAATTAATACAATTGTGAAGAAGAACCATCGAAACATATTTCAAATGTATAACGAAAAACACCTTCCAAAAACTATTCGGAACATTTCGAAACAATAAAGGAACGCAACAAATTACCTATTTGACGTCAGATAGAAAAATGTGCACAACATAGAACATACCACATTGAATTTCTCTAACAAAAAGGAACTGTCAAATTTGACTTTTATAGTTTACTTCAGTTTTATATCAAACAAGTTGAAAATATTTCGTGATAAAATATATTTTGTTCATTAAGCAAGGTATTTAATTCAAATTCATCATTATTTATTCACATAAAATAAAATAATTGCATTATGGACTCGTAACTTGCGCGTTGAATTGGGTTCGAGCGAACTGAATTTTCCTCATCGACAGTTCTTGTAGAATGCTCCAGAGTACATCGCAACAAACGGATTTAACGATATCCGTAGATAGTCGGATTTGTTTGTTTTCTAATTTGTTATTGTTCTCCGGCTACATGCAAGTACTCTTTAATACTCTAAAGTAATATTCTTGCAAAATGCCCTGACTTCCATATGAGATGCATGTTTTTCCATTTTGAGGCTGTCGATTATATGCCAACATGTTTTGAAACTACATCTTGTAATTAGTTTTTTTTCATTTCATATGGCGTAGTTGAAGACAAGGAAAATCGATTGAGTAAATGCTAAAGGAGTGACCTTCAAAATGGAGACATACAGCGAAGTTTTAATGGAAGATCTAATCGACTGTAAGTTATGGTCGTTTTAAGTAATACCTCAGAATTTCATTTGTGAACCTTAACCACTCTAGGTGACATAGAAGATACCATCGGTGTGCCGCACTCGAGCTGGACTGAACAGGCGTTGGACCTTTTCATATCGATTTTAAAAAATGTCAAAAAAGATAATTTTTCAGATCAGCATGAAATGTTCGAAGTTATTACCATCAAAATGTCTGAACGAGGCTATAGGTTCACCGCGGATAAGATTGAAAAAAAATACTACAACCTAAAGAAGATGTACACCGAAAAGAAGGAGAAGAACCAATCTGTAGAACCGTAAGTTTTATGATTGTAACTGTTATCTGTTATCTATAATTTGGTTATAATCTTAGAGAACTGTCTAAACTATTCGGTGACTGTAAAGCAAAGTCTCCACTAAGACAGCAACTAGAACAACCCCCGGAGAAAAAAATTAAATTGGACACTACCGATGACAGTACCCAAACTGCAGATAGTAAGCACAAAAATCCTCAAACATTGACGTATTTGCAACTAAATTTAATTGCAGAGTCCCTTGAAGTGTCTACGGATGATGGTGAAGAAAAAAAATTCCTTTGGTCAACGGAAGCAACGAAGATTTTCCTCGATCTGTTGGAGCAACTTCGACCTCAACTTGGTTCAAAGTTGCGCACCAAAAAGCAAATGTGGGAAGAAATTTGCCGACGGCTGAAAGCACAAGGATACAATTTCACCTATCCGCAGGTGGAGAACAAGTGGAAGGCTTTGCTGCGACATTATCGTGGCCGCTTAGAGCAGTTGCGTAATGGAAGCCCAACACCTTTTGCGTATGTATATAAATATTTTCCAGTTATAAAAACAACCCTTTTTCACATAGAAATCTTTAGGGTATTTGCTAAGATACCAACCAGTTATAGCGCTTGGCCCGAACTGTTCGGGTCCAAAAATAGAAAGATCAGAGACACCGAAACAAGTATTAGTTTTGCAAATGACCAAAAGCTACCATATGATGATGATAGCTGCACAGACGAAGAAGCAATTCAATTTGAAGAAGCTTGTCCATTACCCGACGTTGAGGTCGTTTCAGGTAAGCTAAAAGGCTATAACCACTACTTCTGTTGGGTGTTAAACCATTATTTGCAGATGATATGGATCCGGTAATGATTGAAGACATTAAGCCATCAAGTCATCAACTGAAAGAACAATCCTCAACATTGAACGATTCGGAAAAAATACTGGAACAAGGTATAGCACACTTAGAGAAAATAAGTAAAGAAATATCGGGCTTCCGTGATGACAACAAAAAGCACCAAAGCGAGTTGTTGTCAATAAAAAAAATGGAAATACAAGCGTACAAGGAGAGGACATTGCAATTTTCTAGAATTGGGGATGAACTTGTTTCGTTGATAAGCTGCTTCAAGCGGGGGGAAGTGGATTCAAATATTAAATAGTCATTAAGTTAAGTCGTTCATGACATATAAGAAAATCATTTGATATTTGTATGTAGTTGCGTATTTTGTTTTCAATCTATTGGACCGTCCCAGATTCATTATTTCACGTTATTTACTTTTTGTCGAAATTTTCTGGCATAGGATGAATTAGATGAATCTGTTAAAAAGCTAGATTTCAACTGTAAAAACGAATAGTTCGTTTGAAATTGTAACGAACAGCAGCGGTGAGAGCAGAAAAATACGTGCCTATCCTATAGATGGGTCGATGAACAAAAACAGCTGAAACCTGGGAGAATGGAGTTAGAGTCCTTATATCGAATGAAAATGAAAGCAGTTCAGCATAACGTAAAACGTTATAATCAAGTGCGACAGCAAAGGCGTCACGTTTTGCACAAAGGAAGGTTTTATGAGGAATTCAAGATCAAAAGTGAGATAACATAAGGCTGCATTCTTCCACTAATATTGTTCCTATTGTTTCAACGGGAAAAGAAGGAGTTCAATGAGGTCTTAGATCCTAACTCAAACTCCTTGACTATGTGCTAATGATGTCAGTAATCTACAGGCACAACCACTCAAAGACGGAAGTGGCAGTAAATTCCGCGAAGAAAGCACAACACCGGAGAAGTAATTAGGGAGAGCTGAGACAGATCACCAAAAAACAAACAGGAAGGCGCGTAGGCGTAGTAGAAGCCCTAGCCCATTGAGCGAATAGAAAAGAACAGGTCATTCTTAAGTATCTTCAAGTTTCAGCCTTCTAGGCTGACTAGGCATATTGAACCTCCGCTTTAAAGATGAAACAGTGATGGTCTAATGGTTTGTGCGTCGAATTCCTGCGCAAGCAATCAAGGTTCGTATCTCCGAAATAAGTTTTTTTTACCTCTTCTCTCGCGAACGTCTGACAAAAATGGAACACGAAGGCTCTGATAAATATGAAGTGCGATTAAAAAATGTTCGCTTAACTAATCACAGATATTATATTACATAAATACTTTCTAAACAATTAATTACAATAATAAGATGCAAGCCAAAGGAAATTAACTTCATTACAAACATATTCTATTTCCACAACTTAATAACACCATCCCGAGCTGATGAAACAATGAACGTCTGCTGCTTGTCGGTCTTGCACATCAATAGATCAGTGATTGCATCATGATGACTTTGAGAGGGCATTTCTGGTCCAGATCGTGGTGTTTCCTCTGTTGATGCACGCAACGAACCCATTTCCGTTGTGGCCAATGAAATTATTTTCTCCTCTATGACTTGACTTCCATCAATCAGGCGAGGGCTATAAAAAAAAAACAATTGAAACACTTTCACAACCCATAGTTGGTTGTATAAGCCTTACTTGTATGTGAAGGAAACATCGCTCAAATTGTCTTTTGCCGATGGGACAATTAGCGATGAGTTCTTGGGCGCCATCAGGTCCCAATAGCGAATTCGCTGATCCGAGCTTCCGGTCAATACGAACGGTGAATTATCCACAACTCCAGCCAGTATGCCACAACTAGTTGATGGATCATTCTAAGAGAAAAATGTTAAAGGATTTCTCAGGGAAAAAGCTAGAATTTCTCTTCTTACCACACTGGTGTTTGAGAGTACCGGCGCAGAGCTGGCCCATAGCACTGTCTGTCGGTGGCCGGTCTCAATATTCCAAATGGAAACCTCGTTATTCGATTGGGTAGCCGAAATCAGACATGACGGTTCAGTTGGATGGCATGCAACCTTTCTAATCCAAGAATCCGAGGGATGCTTAATCTCCGCAATTGGAAGCTGAAATCTTAGATCCCAGCAAATGTGTTTACCTCCACTAGTACCTGCCGCAAGCCAAGATCCAGTCGGATCTGCACAAATCGCTGTAATCACTCCATGTCGCAGTTCGTTTTGCAGGCGCCAAGCACTGTTTTGCATGCGAGTGTCCCAGGCGACAATGGCTCCGTAGAGAGTTGCATAGATGATTACACTTTGGGATGATTGATCGTATGTTTGCATATCAACCACTGGACCATCATTAGTCTCGCTATGGAATCAACAAACCACTCATTACACATATCTTAACATCTTAGACTTTACTTACTTCTCATCCAAGTGGATAGCCTGTTGAAGGGTCATTTTTGACGAATTCCTGTCGATTCTCATTATCAACAGACTTCCGTCCTTTCCACCGACAGCCAGCGATTGCCCACCATCACAAGCTGCCAGCGAATAGATCGGCGTATTGGCACAGTACACTTGACGAGATTTATTTATACCTTGGTGGCCATAGAGTTTATTACAATCCCAGAGGCGAACCGTGCCATCAATACTGCCGCTCGCGAAAAGCGGGCCATGTGGTTTCAAAGAGGTCATTTTAATTACTGAACCACGGTGCTCGTATAAATGAGCGATAATCGTGCCATTCATACGCCAGCCCGGAGGATACGGTGAATGGTTTCTATCGTAATGGTAACTCTGGGTGACATTGTAACGCCCTTTGATTTTACTGTGTAGTCTCTCAACATCCAAACGGCATTCAGATGGACGCTCTAAACACAAGTTGACAATCAAAACGACGAATCCATTGCTATCACCCAACTTACCAGTATAAAAGTTACGATCCGGGATTGTATACTCCCCCAAAGAAGCCGCAGCAGTAGGAGGAATTTGACCAACAGACGAAGGACTTCCAGCTAGTACTGGCGAAACAGTCATATCTCCCGATGGGGATGTTATCGCCGTTGCATGTCCATCATTAAAGATATGCTGCCACTCTAAGTTTGAGTTAGGGTCACCATCTTGACGGCCCTTTTTACGCGGATCCATTTTGGTAGATTTATCTGCCAATGGATAGTCATGACAAAGTACCTTCTTCCGATTGATAATGATTCGTCCATTCTGCGATGGTTCTTCTGGCTCCAAATGCTTATATTTTACCTTGAGTATGTAGACTTTCATCTCCAGTAACTGCATCTCGATTTGTTCATTCAATCCTTCCGAGTTTAGACGACGGAAGAGCTAAAGGGAATGCATTCTTTCATGCAAAACTATTTCATACTTCATTTTGTCTACTTACGTTTTTCAAAGATGTTCCCACCTCGTCATAATGTGGCAGCATGCCTTCAGGTGTGCTCTGTCGGACTTTGACTCGATCCTCCAAGGTGGCCACAAACTTTTGAATGTCAGAGTACCTAGAGTCACCAAAAGTTAGTGTCGTTACTTAAGAAATTTGTAAAAATTCTTACTTCAAAACACTGTCGTATATAATCCTTGGAACGGGTGGTAGTAGACTGTCCAACAATAATTCTGGCATCTCAACTTGAATCAATGGCCTACGTAGGAATTTCTCGATAGCAGGCATTATTTTACACTGCACATCGATGTCGTGAAGTATTTTTGCTGTAGTGGAGATCATGCCGGCGATCTCATGACGAATCCA
The DNA here is from genome assembly GCA_905220385.1 of Xylota sylvarum. Lineage (NCBI taxonomy): Eukaryota > Metazoa > Arthropoda > Insecta > Diptera > Syrphidae > Xylota > Xylota sylvarum. The sequence continues at coordinate 53,023,180 of LR999958.1, forward strand.
CAGATTTGGATGGCACAGGTAACACGCAGATTCAGTTATCATTTCAGTAACGGCGGGCTTTCGAATGTGTCCCAACTCGATTAGGATAGTAACGGCTCTGATTGCTTTAGAGATCACAAATTCTTCACGATCACTGAAGCCCTAGAAGGTTGGAAATTTATATTGAGTCGGAGGCTCCTTAGAGATTGCGACGAATTTACAAACCTGCTGGAGTAAAGGAACCAAAATATCGGAGGCCTGCCATCCGACATAACCTGCTACGCCGGAAATGTTATCATAGAAGGCTCCACGTAAATTCTTATCATCATCGTTGAGGAATGTCATGATGTGAGACAAAACAACGTCATTGGCTGGAATAGAAAGAAGTAAAAGTTATAGAGCTAAGCTTGCAATCATGAAAACGTCTGGTCTGTTGGATGGAGGCTCTAGATACAGAACACATATTACAAATCTGAATCTGCCTCGTATCTAAATTTACATTTAAATGAAAGAAAAGCTCCATCTTATCCCCAAACTTCTGTAAAGGAGTCTGCTTAGAAGATGCTTAGTCGATTCTCTTCCTTTCTCGTCTTCGTGACCCCTGCTGATGCCATTGGACTCAGTTGAGAATGCATAAGGCGAAGAGAATCCATGGGATGTTCATCAGCTCAAGAAGCAATAAGAAGTTGTTCAGTTCAGTTCTGTCAAAAATGCCTCCGCGCACTCGAAACATAGTGTAGAAAACTGGAACTTTTTGCTAGAAGATGCCGTGTATGCGTTTTCTTTCGTAACGAATCAAAGCCAATACTCTTTTCCGCAAATTCTTTTACTTAATGGTAGTTCTCGAATACTTTACCTGTGTACGTGTACCTGGAAACATTTTCATCAGTAGTCCCATACCTCTACACTCGACTATGTGTTTAAAGCATTCCATGAGTAGACCAACTGATTGTAAACTGTTGCTAAATGACAAAAAAAAAAATCATAACATACCTTTCTCCTTGCCAAAAAATGCACACAGATCACAAATGCCTGATTCCATCAATGTTTGCTTTACAATAGACTTAGAGTCTGTCAGAAGACTCAAAACAGTTTGCTGTATAAGCTCATGCAACGCATTCAACTCGGCTTGATATCTTCGAAATGGCATTTCACTTGGTGTATTCCGTTGTGTTTCCTCCAAAAAATAGATTGCAATTTTTGCCAATTTAGCTGTAAACCAAAAAAATAGTGACTATTCCGTTCGTTAAGGAGCATTACAAATCTTACAAATATTCCTAGCGAAGGCAACGCGTACAATAACAGCTGCTTGTTCACTCGATAATGCTGCAATCGATGGTAAAATGTACTCGGGAAATACGTTTGCATCACTTCGTGGAATTTCCTTAACCAGCCCCAAACAAGTAGTTAAAGTTTCTACAGCCTGTACTTGTACTTTTGCCGATGAAGTTTGTGCTAAATGCAGCTTAAAGTCACAAACAAAGGTCATAAGAGGATATATTATTTAGAAGCATACAACTTACGATATAAGGAAGTATTCTATCGAGAATCGTTTCTGATGTCGTGTACTGTGAAAGTTTCTGTAGAATTTCTAAACAACAGATCTTGCTGTTCGAATGCTGAAGTCCTCTTATACACGAAGTGACCACAGTAATGATTAGAATGAGACCATCCTGCTCCTGCATTGGGCTATTTCCGGATTCCTTATCGACGTCTGGCGTTTGATTCCCATCTAATTCTTGATCATCTTCATTACTGTTCAATGGACGATTGGTTAATACTTTGATGCAGTGCGTTATATCTGTGTGGAGACGTAGGATTTTGTCATCAGGCGTCATTATCGGAGCAGATGAGAACATCTGTAAGTACGATTGTAGGAAGGAGTAAAAATATTCAGGAAACAAGCGACCACGTTCTTGATCTAGGTAATCTTCTGCGCTGCGACGATTTATGGAATTTAGATTTATCATTGAAGAGAGTAAATTCCGGAGATTATCATTCTCAATGCCGTGTAAGTGTTTCTCAACTAATTCACGCTCACCGCGTCGATAGGCGAGTAGCTGAGAAAGTTCAAACGGGGCAGTACCTTCAGTCCAGAGCTCTAAGAGGGCGCAACTGTGGAAAGAAAGAGGTAAGATATACAATTTATGTACATAGTTTGGCTACACTCTATCGTATTATAAAAACATAAATTGATTGATGAATATTTGTTACAAGAGCGTTTTTAGAATAGTACAATACAAAAGGCTCACACGTCCACTGACTGTTCAAAACAACTATGCTACCTATAGAGTCTATAATGCGTATCAGCGCTGAGCAGCTATTCTGTAAATAAGAGACAAGAAATCATCTGAGCTAGACCACGCACCAAACATATGTAGCTGTAAAAACTCGTACTGCACTATGATTTTTCGATTCTCTTCAAGGCTTTAGAAAACAAAGACTTTTATTGCTGTCGAAGGAGAAGAAATGCGCCCGATAAAGGTCTTGCATCTCCTTATACATGTTAGGGTATCTACCAAGCCTATCTGCTATCGTGTTCGGTTGCTGGTGACGTATCTTAGAGTTATCTTCTTGCCGGCATTTCTGTTGCTGATCTGACATGTTTTTCTTGACCAATCCACAGCACATCAAAAGTAGTCTTTGCTTTCTCGATTCGGCTACAAACATCTTTTGGCAAAGTCTAGTTTCAACCCCACCACCTTTCCCGATCTCACCAAACAGATGGCCATTGATGTAAGTAACAGGATGAGTTACTAGGCAAATATCGTAGAAGTAGTCTATGTGCTTTAGTAAGGTTATAAAGTTCAGTTGAATTACCCCACTGCCTCCGATTAAATATTGTATACTAAGGGAGATAGTGCACAACCATTTTTGACAACGTACTCCTGTGCAACACACGAAATTTAGCATCTGTGTTGCTTGCCTTGATAATAACAAGGCAATACATGAGTTACTTCTGTAGAACAAGGCATACTTAGAGGTGGCAATGGTGTAGAGGATAGTGTGATTGTTTGAAATGGGCGAGGAAGAACAAACAGTTATTAAACCATCGAAGAAAATATTATAAAATCTGGGTTTCTCCAAAGACCGCATCAAAAAATAAGAATCTGTGTGAGTACAATGGACCAAAACGGAGTCCGATGCCAAATAAACTCTGGTTTCCTACTGTGAGACACCTCCTCGAAATCGATAAAAAAAAACGTTTAGCGGAGACCCGACGAACTGTGCTGTGATAATCCGTACTATGTTGATCTACGTAACAGGACATTCAGCTTAACTAGTTCTTCATCGGCGTAAGCAGACTTTTGAATGTTTGTGCTTGTGATGTCGGCCTGTAAATTCGGTACAATTGTTTCATTAACGATATCGAAGTGTGACTTTGATGGAGCAGAATGTAGTTTCTACCGCCATTCTGCACAATGGGACGACTTTGGTAGAGATGGCAAAACTAGACATGGCTCTGTATACTATTATTTGCCTTTTACTTGTACATAAGTGGGGTTTGTTCTTTCACTTCTGTCCCACTTTCACAGCTCACCATGAACTTTGACTGCACGTTAGAGCACCTTTCCCAATACAATTATACTAAGGAATCTGACAATGAGAAGCCGGTTATTGGTCCGCATATCCCTACCTAATATTCGGTATTTGCTCATTTATTATTTCATTTTACTGTGAGTTAATGCCCACAACCTCAATAATTGAGTTTTATGAATGCTTTGAATCTCTTTTGGTTCTGGAGTTTCTTAGCTTGTCTCAGACTTTGAAGATTTTCCCAGGTTATTTGCCCTACAACCTGTGGTCAGATTAAAATTAAAGTATCCTGAAGTAGTCAGCAGCCAGGATCCACGTCATACATCTTACTAAAACTTTTATATTTCTTCACATTGTTTACACTTACCCCGCTGAAAAGATGTCCATTGCAGGTAGTAATGTGTTTCCGGAATAATACGATCCCAAACGAACTAACGAATCCGTTGGAAGCATTGACTCCGACAGATTTCCCTCGGCATCATCAGAAGACATTGTTTTCACAAATCTCTCCGGAGCTATGTAGCAAGTTCTTCGACGACTCGTATCGAAGAAATAAGTGTAGTCGGCTGGATTATCTTCCGGCAAGTATGTGGGTTTAAATGAAGCGAAATCTGATAACAGAATCCAGTTCCATGACGTGATTAAAATATTTTCAAGCTGAAATTAATACTCCGAGTTATTTTAAGTCAACAGTTGGTTACAAGTTTGCTTACCTTGATGTCTCCATGACATATCTTCTGCTTGTGACACTGATTTAAGGCGCATAAAATCTGGAATGTTATCCACTTTTTCTCCAAGGTCGTGAGAAATGGTCGGGTGGACACACGATCATACAAGCTGTGTTTTACAAACTCCCTCATTATGTAGGCTGCCTTGTCAGTGATCTAGAGATGAGGAGGAATGTATTTATTTCATCGGTAACAGCAAAATACCAAACTCACCTCAACTCTCTGAAATGGCAGGCAATTGACAGAATTAGCCAGAGTTTTCTTGATGTGTTCCACCCTCTCTTTGTGATCTTCCAGTGGCAGAGTAGGATCATGTTTTACGAATACTTTTACGACAATCAAGCCTTCTTCTGATTTTGCTTTAGCGACTTTAAAGAAGCGTGTACTGCCCATACTATGCGATAAATTAATATTTATTTGTTTTGTGGCATTAGTAGGTCATTTTGTTTTACTTACTTGGAGTCGAATACTAGTTCAGTACCGAAGGTGCCCGAGAAGTAGTGCTCCACGGGGAAGATTTGGGATGGTGCTATACCAACCAGTTGGTTACCCATGATTAGTGGAGTTTTAATTTCACAATTAATGCAATTCTGTAACTAGCAGTATTTGATATTTTAAATAAAAGGTGTATTTTTACAAATCAGCTGCGATGCTTTATCAACAAACTATCGATGACAGATGAAAATGAAGTGCACAACAAAAAAATCAACAGTATTACTTTTTGTCTCACTCTTTTTCGTCGACCGCTTACGACAGGGATGTGCTTATTTTCTGTTCTCTGTATTTTGTGGTAATACCTACCGTTATTATTTAAGAACGTTGGTATTTACCTAGTAGTTATTGAATCCGGTTACAGATAAGCCAAATTAGTCATTCCGCAAAAAATTGCAAATAAGAAGATTAGTCTTCTCATTTCCTGCACATAATCCTTAATTTCTCATTTGTTAAACCATCGAAAGTAAATATACCTTTCATTGAAATGTATGGAAAAAAATTGAATAAGTAAACGACAAACACATTTATTGTTAATAGCATTGTTCTGTTAAGATCTATGCGAAGTATAGTGCAAAATTCTGAACAAAAGTTTCTGCAGTAGGTATTTATAATATTTGAAGTTTGTTGCCACTGCTTGACATCAGCTTGTCATCTGGCATTAGTTGTCGAATATATGCAAAAAAAATATTTATTAATACTAACAATGGATAATTTCCGAAAAGAAGCATGTAAGCGATCTTTATATTTCTGGAATATACATAACTGATCATTCAAACAAAATAAAGTATTTATATTTGCTCATCATGTTTACCTTCTTCCTCGCCCTCCATTTTCTATCCGCGAAGAATTGTTCCAGCGCCCTCTAGAATTGAGTATTCCGAACATTAATTGCCACTAACTTTTCAATGTGGATAGTAAGAAAGTGAAAATTGTTATTGTTCTGTGTCTTCACATCAAATTTGACTGCACTGGGAACTATTGAGTAGGGATGTCTCAACAAAACATGCCTAGTATAGATAGGAAACTTGACTTGATGAATTTTGAAAAAAAAATGTTTCCGTAAATGAAAAATGTAAGGTTTTCAAAATGTTTTAATAAAACGCAGGTATTTTAGGTCTGCATCGGATTTAACATTCGTTCTGTTTAATTTAATTTCTATATCTTCAACGTTTCGACAATGCAAGATATGTACAAGTGTAGATTTGGAGCTACTGGTATTCGAAGCTGAGTCTATAAGGCTTTGATGCTTATGACGTGGTTTTCAGAATGAGGAGCTACAACAAAGAAGCACATCCCATGCGTTTACCGGAAAGAATACGTTTCCTGTCTGGAGTACTGATAGCGATTAATTGTATCAAGAAATTCAGGAGAGTGGTGACGCAGAAGAACTTTTACAATCTTTAGACAATACAGGAAAAGGAAAGTGGATAAAAACAACACAAAACCTGGACCTCATCCTTATCAAGCAGAAAGGCTTGCAGCCCCATCCAAAAGCTTGGAGGATTCAATCATCTGATTGCAAATCAGATTGTCAAGATTTCCAAAGCAAAGTAGGACACGCATATTAAGAGGTTACTAAAGAAGCTTAAAAAGGAAACCCCTATAACCTCTGCAAACTCTCGAGCTGGAAGTAGCTATCGCCTCCTGCATGCATGGAAAGCCGCCGGGAATTGATCTTGAATTTATTAAAAATTGCTGGAAAAATACAGAGATCTGACAAGGAAGCTTTTTAATTACATTCGAATTTATTCAGAAACCTGCCTATTGAGTTCAAGAAGTCAAAAATCATTGCGGTACTTAAATCAGGGAAACCAGCCGATAAGGTCGACAGCTACCGACCAATAGATCACGTAAGTGTCTGTTATAAGATCCTCGAACACTTAATAAACAACAATTGAAGTTTCCATCGACGAAGTTACCCCCTGTAGTACAACCTGTGTTCCGAAAGGGTCGTATTTGCACTGACGAGGTACTCGCCTTACTTAATTACTTACTTAGGTTGCGCTAAGCCTTACCAACTTTTATAGAAGATGGCTTTGAAAACAGGCTTAAGACTGGCAGTGTATTAGTAGACATTGTTGCTTTATACGATACAGATTGGCGTACTGGTATGGTCTACAAACTCTTGAAGACGGTACGTTACAAGACAATAGCAAACCTGACCAACAACATGCTGAGTAATCGCTCTTTCCAAGTATTCCCAAAAGCCTTCAACAAGCATCGGTCTTGATCTCACTTCAATTCAACCTAGATATTCACAATATTCTAAACACTGCATCCAAACAATTTTCGTATGCAGGCAATTTAACACTAGCCACACAACACTAGAACATGCACTCAATTGCAATTGAGGCCGCATTCTCAACAGATCTCGACTTTATTTACCTAAAAAGCGAAATAACAACGACTTTCGCATCTACACGTGAGATGTTCACAGAAATGAAGGAAAAATTTCTGTGAGAATTCCTAAATCTCTCAACAATATTTTTACCGTGATCATTAAATACCAAAGACTCTACCACCACTACCATGCCAACACGCCATCGGAAATTACCTCAATGAGAGAGTGCGGTCTAGTGATTACTTTGCAAAAAATCCAAAGTTAACGTCCACAACTTTGCCGCAATAGCCGGCTATGTGAAGGTAGACATCCTCTTGGCCCTCTCTGTTGGTCATCTCGAGACCGTGCCCCAAAAAGTAGTGAAACCATTGTTGGCATTGACTGGCAAGCATTGTTTGCAAAATCTCGCCATCGGAGAATGCTAAACTGATTAGGGCTTAAGAAAATGGTCTCCTCAAATCATACTTAGCCACCGCGTACTTTCCAATTTGGAAGTATCTTTGCAATATTTCCCAACTTTGTTCAAGCGTAAATCGATTCATTTCGTACCGCAAAAATATAATACTGAGTTTCTGTTAATTTTTTTATCGCATAGGAGCTGTCAGTGTCAAAATAACATATGATTCAAAAAGAAACCACCAGATGGCCCACCCTATAGAACAGATGTTTTATTCATTAATACTACAGAATAAAATTTTATTTTATAAGGGCTGAAAACTTCTTAGGAAGATAGAAAGTATTCGATAAGGCTCTTAAAGAATCTGAGCTTCCTGCCGTTCTACATATAACAATGATCGTGTGAAGTTTCGAATCAAAACGATACATGCATATCACAACCCTCAAACACAATTACCCAACTATCTAAAGAGGCTTAGCCGTCGCTTCCCGACCCAAGCTGAGAAAGAGCTCTTACTTAATATCCAATTTCCAGAATCAATAATAACCGATCATCTCTCAAACAAACTAGAATCCCAACGAGAACATTCCCATCCGCCAATCAAAGGTGATTGGAAAACTGCAAGAGAAATTTTTGTTAAAATGGTGGCATTAAATGGATTTTCTCCTCGATGAAATTCTTTAAGGATCCCGGTGCAGTTGGCTTATGAATTTCCTGCATTATACTTCGACAAGGAGCTGTAGCTTAGCGTTTGGATCCTTATCGGCTATAATAGCGTAATGTCATTTCCTCATGTAATTATGTATATATTTACTAAGGCTAGAAGAATTTCAGATTCCAATCAGAAGTCCTTTCGACAGATCAGTCTTATGTCATTTGTACTAAAAGGTATGGAAAAGATTATAGCCAGACACATACGAGATAGATCACTTTCTGGCTTTGCTTTGCTCGACTCACAAGATGGATATCAGCCGGGTAAGTCCTCAGAGACTGCTCTAAGGTGGAGTCCTGTCACCCCTGATGTTGGTCATCTTCAATCCTTTAAAAGCCAATGCATCGATAAAATTGACAGCGCCGATTATGTAGCGATAATTGGGGGACAGGTAATTTGAAATTTCCTCTCAAATGCAACCATTCAATTTGCGCTAGAAATAAAGAAGCTTGGTATTACCCTGGACAGCAAATTGTCCTGGAACCCACAAATCGACTGAATATGTAGGGCCAATTGAGCACTTTGGATTTGTCGCTGAATATGCGGAAGGAATTGGAATTTAACTCCAAAAATAATACCTGGAATGTATACATTAGTTGTGTACTATTTTGACATAAGCACCAGTCGTATGATGAACTAAGACATGAGAATTATGGAATGATTATAGCCTGGATCTGTATGATGGACTATCGACGGTCCGAGCTCACAGCATCTCTCAACACTGTACTAGGCCTATCCCGATGAAGTTCATATAGATATGGAAGCTAAACTGGATTAACACAGGCTCTATCATCACTTCTACCACTCTAATAGTCATCTGCGTCTGTTACGACACAAAGCAATGTATTCAGCATGTTTTGGACAATATGCTTGCCAAGGATTGCTTCATACGAAACTACTCCATTTTGATCCTCCCCCGGTCCTATTTCTTTCAGTTTAATGCTGTAATCGTGCTCGTCCCGGTAAAACCTTGGCAGGACTCAAAAGAGGCTTAATGTATCGTTGTAATTTAGTTGGTGCCGCAGGTTCAGATGTAACATTCTTGGTTAGCACCGATCTGGCTCTGACACATAACCCCATAAGGGCTTGTGTCAACCCTTCTATGGCCTCCCTACTACAAATACAACTATGTGATCCTTAGGTGACTACGTGTCCAAACATTGACAACGGCTTTCAGTGGGGATCAACTTGGAATGATAACTAAAATAACCTCAAACGACGTTAAAAGTATGGAGTTTCAGAATAGATATGTCACCAAAAATCCATGCAGCAAAGGAACCGCCAAAAGGAGCCAGTGTCGGAAACCTGGACTTGAAAAGGCAGTAGAAGCCATCAACAAGCGATGGACAAAAGGAAGGACAGCCTTAAGAACTTTGTCTGCGACAAAGCACAAGGTAGACAGCAGATTACAAAACAACAAACATGGGATTCAGGTTCTCATTAGCATTCGCGTTTTTTACGCGAACGAATGGGGCCTGCTGTTTAATGTTGTGTTTTTAAAAGCTGTTCCTTGACAGTTTTACTCTCGAATGTTTATCAGACGCTCACGATAAGTTGGGGCCTTGAAAAAATCTATTGGTGTTGTCTGGGACTCGAACCTCGAATCTCTAGTTCAGTAGTCCGACCCACCAACCACTGAACGAGGGCTGTACTTATATAGAAGTATGTACATACATAAGTATACAGAGTTACTAAGCAAATTTTCCAGTATGTATTTACTCGTATATTTATTTACACAGTACCTACTATGGTGGTCGACGTTTACCTATTTATTTTTTCTTTGATTTATTCGAGCTTGTTGCCAAACAATTTATTCTCTGTAAATGCTTGTCCATTCAAAATACTGTAATGACACACCGTACTATGCATAAATATTTCCTGCTCATATTTACCTATTCAAGTTATGTCCTTATGAACAAGTGAATTTTTGTTTCTAATACCTCAGAGAGCGACCGGTAAAAATCTTTAGCTGGCAATATGCCATGAACTTCCTAATAAACTTGGTATTTCAAAATTGTTTAATGCTATTCACACATTGATCGCAATTAAAATTTACACTAGTGTTGGTTGAATTTAATTTTAGATATTTCTGATAGCACTCAACAAAAATAGGAACATTTGAAATATAGATTCATTTGCATAAACAAAAAGAATTTCACTGGTGGTATTTGGCATTTGCAATTGATTGAGAGTTTTGTATTTAATTTGTTATAACAAAACTAAAAAATATAATATTTAAGTGCCCAAATATATGAGTAGTTTCATATGTTGAAGCTTTTGAAGAAAGAAATGGTTTAATGTACAAAATTCTTATGGATTTTTAAATATTTGAAAATATAAGAAAATGTGTGAGCTTGTATTTTAAATAAATATATTTTTCGATGTCCATATGTCCATATCTGTCAATACATTTCGATTCGCTAATTAACTAGAAAGAGCAAATACCGAAAACAGTTTTTTTAGTTCTGCTAGTAAGACCTACTTCAAAGATGGGTCTCCTAATGTCTATTTGGTACTTGGACACCACCTTTTTAAAAATAATTAAAATGGACGCATTTTGAAAACGTCCAAGAAACCGTGTGTGGAATGGTTCAAAAACATACAGCGAAATCTGTTTGGAACGGATCGATTGATACCCTATATTCCTTTATATGCAGCCTTAATAAAGTAGACGTGGCCTACTACATTTTTCCTTCGAATTACAACGTTTGAGAACGTTATATGAACAATTTCATTAAAATGTTTTTTTTTTAATGAAAACGCCTCCAAAAAGTAGGCGTTGCTAAAGGTTCTGCATGGGTGGATTGTAGTCAATTCGAATATTTAAATATTTCTTCATCGTCTTCATCAAATTATTCGATTTTATGTAAAATAGTGAAGATGAAAATGTTTACACTTGTACTACTTCTCCTCATATGCCCAGATACGAAATTTCCACGTTATTGATGCTGGTCACGAATATATATATGTACATATGTATAGGGCCATCTGTTGGTTTCTCTTTAAATCATAATGTTGTTTTGACACTGACAGCTCGTATACGCTCAAAAAATTTACAGAAAATTAGTATATACATATTTTCGATTTTTTATGGTCAGAAATTGAGCATTTGGACTTGGGCGAGATATAGTTCCACCCAGATTGGGCTACGTGCCACACAAGCCGTCCAACAATCGATTTATTGGACACTAAGTTCAATACTCTCGTAATCATTCGTTTTGGTGATATTGCTTGGCCGACACGAAGCTGCCGTTGGACTTTAAATATATTTTGACATCAAAGCCCCAATTGTTCCTCGTCTCGTTACGTACCTTCTCTACCCCGATGAGATGCATACCTAGACATACTGCAAACCAGGGTGGCACCACCTACACCAATGCAACATCCCTAGGCTGTGATACCATGCCCATGATTAAATGAGAAAAGGTCTTTCGGACTTCAGAAGCTAGTCAAGTAATGTTATCTGAGGTTAACTTGCAGATTCCTCTAGGAGCTCAAAAAAAAAAAAAAATCTGAGAAGTCTTCACAATACTTGTATGGTTTCGGATAAACTCGTTCATAAGTAGAAGCTGATGGTTCTAGGAGTTGATGGAGCCAATATGTAGAGCCAATTGAGCACTTTGGATTTGCCGCTGAATATGCGGAAGGAATTGGAATTTAACTCCAAAAATAATACGGAATGTACACATTAGTTGTGTACTATTTTGACATAAGCACCAGTCGTATGATGAACTAAGACATGAGATTTATGGAACGATTATAGCCTGGATCTGTATGATGGACTATCTACAGTTGATGACGTTTAGATATCGATTAGGGACAACAAGAACATCTTGCAACGCTAGGAGATTTTTTGACTCACATGATGCAAATCGCCAGAATACCAAACAGATCCAATTAATACGAGAGTACAAGATGGAGGGACTAATTAAGATAGGACTCGTCTAGAAAAAAATTTACTTACTCTAATCTGCTAAATCAACCACAAGTTCGACATGTGACTAACAGAAGACACGCTTGTCCGGATGTTGACTTAGAGATTGCAGAGATGAATACGAATAATTTAGTAATTGGAGATAAGAAAGAATGTTTCTGGTCTCAAAAAGGTATGCGACCGCCATTGCTCCTATACGTTTTTGTTCTTTATTCATCAGCACGCTTCGAGATTCGTAAAGTGTTGCAAAAATCTACACAACATCTTATCCTACGATTCGAAAGCATCAGCAGTACTGCCCAGTTAAATGTAGATAGCATAAGGTTACAGGCTATCCACAGACACCTTGAGACCAATCGAAAGGCACATTTCATATCCACCCTTCGAAAGGTGCAAAAATTGGTCGACACTATAACCTAAGGTTAGAAAAATGACGATTGGGGTCGATACCGATATTTTCAATCCCAACTATAAATTCTTTACGCCACTAGGACGTTCTATTTCTGTCTCCTGCTCTTCAGCTCAATTAATCCATAGATTCATGAATTTGTTTTCAGTTAGAAGACAAAACTAAATACATCTGTAAATACTTTGTCGAGAAGATTGCATAGTAGATCTTAAGGGGTTCCAAGTGCTGTGTGAGGCAAATCAATGCCTATCACCCATCGTACCATCTTCAAAAAAAAGCCTCAGTCATGAAAAATACGAAACTCAGAGCACTGTACGTTGTAAAATAAAAGAAACTCATAAATAAACGTAATCCGATCAGCGCATTAATTTCGCTAGTTAAAGATGCAGCAAGCAGTTATAACAGGAGGTCTATCTATAATACATATCTGCAAGGAGCAACAGGTAGCTGATTCTCCGAACAATACCTATTGAAGTGGTGCTTACGCTACATTCCATATGGCGTGGTTTTTCCTGGTCTCTGAGGACATGGCATGACTGTCAAGCCACTGATTTATGCTGATAAACCAATTGACGCCTTAAAATTCAACATTTTTCATTTTATTCGTGACTGTGAGAATGTGGCCCAAAAACAAAGTACCTTCGTTAAATGATAATTTCTGGTGCTAATTGTTTTTATTCTAAAGCTCTATAGGTCTAAAAAAAAATCCAAGGGTAGAGTACAACACGGCTGCATACTTTCAACGCTCCTATTTCTGAAGGCATTCGAACTACATTGTTGATGCTTTAATGATAATGAAGCAACCGGAGTGGGGCTTATAAATTCTGTTTGTAAATACGTCGAAAACAAAGGCCCCTGCCATACAAACTCTAATCCTCAGCTAATCATGATTTTGGAAATATTAACACTTTCCTTTATATTTCGAGAGTCTAGCCAAACAACTTAACTAACCAGAATATGTAGAACTTGTGTACAACAGTCGTACAAGTATCTACAAATGTTGGCTGCTTTAACTAAAGTATGACAGATCAATTTCATTCGCTACTTATTTAAAGAAAAATTGGCTAAAATATTTTTTGTTTTGAAACATATTTGTAAAATCAAAAAAAGGTCGACGAAGTCTTTGAAAGATTTCGAGGTTTCTTGTTTGTTTGTCTTATCTAAGCCTAAGCCAGTTCAGGAAGCCTTAAGTGGTTTAATTGTTTACGTAAATTACGTGCTCCCAATCCGTGCATGGTCCTCCTACATCAGCTTTTGATCCTCAGCTTTCAGTTCAGGATCTGTGGCGTCAACTATATTAGAAAAATACCATACCTAGGTACTTATAAAATTCCATTTTAGACATCAGGAACCTATTAGACCCCATTAAAAGCTCCAAATGGTTCTAAAATAGAGCTAGGGACTTTCCTCTCTTTAATGGAAGTATATTTTTCCACAGGATCAAATGTTTTAACAATTTAAAGTCCTGCATCCCTACTGAATTACAAAAAAATAGACTAGGATCCAACGATTTCTGATTCGATTCGTATCGATATCGATTCTGATTCGTATCGTCCTTAATATCAACTACACCCCATCCATACATCCGCATTCACATAACCTAAAGTATATTTGTTACTGAAAACCGATCTGGTACTTTCCTCAATCTCCCTCTCTGACACCGGAACTGCACTGCAAGGTTGTCAGCTAATCGTTTTATCAAAACTATTTAGCAACTTGTTAGACATTTACGTGCGATTTATCTTGGGTTTCCTGGCACTCATCCAACAGTATTCATGTCCCTCTGTGTTACTAGGAAAATCGAAAGTTTTATCAACTGCGCTGCACCTCCCAGACACAATCAATCTCAAACTGACTCCGATAACCCAAAGGGAAAATTCACTGCAGTTACATAAATAGCAGTACAGCCACGATTTCGTCATTTCATCTCAATGAAAATCGTAGCGAATAAATAAAAAATATTTAAATCTCAACCAACAAAGTGGTTTATATATATTTTTGGTATCCCTCACTACCGACAACAGCTAGAGGTATTGTACGGCAGTACCAAAGCACTCCCACAGCTCCGGCATCCAAAGATGCTCGTATCTGTGTCATACAATCCCAAAATAGAAACTTTTTGTTTAAACTTTCAACTAAACCGAACAAAAATTTCCTTTCCTGAGAATAGACGGAAAATTTTACATAGAATATTTGTTGTTAAAGATTCCATTTGCTAGGTGAGCTGCTCTGCTCTCTTGCCTGAGAGAGAGCACACCACTATACTGCTAGCAACGGCCATCATCAGGCGTAAGATACAAATTTCGAAAATGTCGAACTAAGAACACCCCCATATCGGATGGCCTTTGAAAACAAATCTCTCAGATATTTTTGCAGGTTGTCAGAAATATCAGGGTCGGGTGGTTTTCTGTGTCCTCCATTTTTCCCACAGCGAATTCCTTCAAATAATAATTAGGAAAATAATACAATGGCCTCTTGACCGAAACCAGAAAGTAACTCATGCCATACATCGTGCCATTCTAGCCATGATGTTGGGCCTATAGCCTAAGTTATTCAACACTATCTAGTACTAAACATGTGAATGTTAAAAATAGAACGGATCGGGCTGTACCGTCAGTCGGGAGAGTGTGTATACTGTTTGTCTGTGTTCGAAAATACACACTTAGTATGGTCCTGTCAATTTAGACATAAATCCGCTCGTTCGGTTGTGTTCACCTCTGAAATACCTTTCCGTCTCGTAGTAGCCAAACACTGTTCAGTCGAGACCGAGCTCATCCGCGAGTTAGTTGATTTTTCTCATCCAAATACAAAATGGTGAGTGGTTCTTTAAAGGATACCTTACCATGCCTGTACTTTTTTTTTCTTCTTTGGAATCATTAAATCTTAAACTTAGATTCGATGTTTTTTTTAAAACAATATTTCCTTCCGTTTCTTTCCGTTTCCTGTAGGCCGATGTTCCAAAGCGTGAAGTAGAAAGTAAGTAAAAAGGATAACCCTACCAACACAGCCTTGTGGAATAAATTTCAAAAGTCCAGTGTTAATTGTGCCTTAAAAAAAAAAATTGTACGATCCCTAATAAGTGAACACGAAGTGACATTAGTGTTAAATAACAGATAAAATTTTCGGGCCTCCATATTACATAATCGATCGAAAAAAAGAGTGAAAAAATGTTCAAAAACTAAAAAACAAAATTCTTTTCAACACATCCAATAGTGCTCGAAATACGGTTATTTTTAGAATTCAACGTAGATGTGTGGGTTTTTTTTTTTTCTCAAGTCTTTTGTGCGCATTACGCATGCCTTATTTTGGCAAAAGTGAAATAGAAAATGTATGTGGCCCGGTGTTGTGGCACGATGAGTTGGTTCTAAATAAGGACAGTGGATATACAGAAGACCATCTCATGTTACAACAAGTGTAGAGACTCACTACTTGTATCCATTATCATTATTTTGACATATTTTTGGAATGTCACTTGAAAATATTTACAATTTTAATTTTTTTTTTTGAAAATGTTTGAAAATTTAAGTGGGTGAAGGTTAAGCAATTTTAGAATACTATGCTTCGACACGATGATAAACTTAGGCTCTGGGAGGTTTGAAACTATTTTAAACTTGTTTACATTGTGATTTTTCTCATTTTATGGTCAGAATTTAGAAAATAGGGAAGCGTTTTGAAGTGGCTGATGGATATATTTTGCGAGACATAGGGTCGATCGTTTCAAAGCATTAGATCATCGTACAGTCCTAAGGTACAATAAATGTGTTTGCAAAATTTTATTTTTCTTGGATGTCAAGCCTTAGAAAACGTCAAGGGGACCAGCAGTTTTTTTCTCTGTACGAAACATAAAATTTTGTTTTTCGTAAGAGTGTACTTATTTGCGTAGGTACCACTATTCTAATTCGCATTCAGCAGCAGTAATATGAATATTTTTTCCTCATCTCTAGCAGTTGCTGCTGTAGATGGTTACATATGTACTTGACGTAAATGAACTCACAAAATAGTAGTTTTGACAATACAAGAAAGCCGCCTTGTACGCCCAAGAAATAACTATTGACGAAATACTACGAAATTAGAACACACTTTCCACCATTTAAAAAAAAATCCCAAGCTATGAACACTGTCTTTAGTTTCTGAGCCCTATGCAACAACATTTCTAGTAACACACATCACGAGACTGTTTCGTTCGAGGGGAACTCATCGAGCTCAATGGATACCTAAGTGAAAAGCTTAAGCTCGTAAGCTCACCCTCTGTAACCAACCAACCATGCTTCAAAATTAAACATCGAATACCCTATTCGACAAACTTTTATTAGTATTTATAAGAATAGGTATATCTTAACCACAGCCTATTCATCTATCTTCTCTTGTGAACCATATGTGAAATGAAAAACATTTTTTCTTTGATATATACAGAGACTAATAGGACACCAAGCTTCCTTCAAAGAAAGGCCCTACAATCGGACTACATATGTAGAAACAACTGCAAGATCAAAAACTCTGGTAAAAAATACTTCTGTGTTCTAAAGTATTTTTTCTCGACTTTCATCTGTAGTGATACGAGCTATCTCGTAGCGAAACAAGTTGTAAATATTTTATAGAACTTCTTTAGTAGCTTTGAGTGAGACACTAACTTCAACTTTCATTTGGAATCTATAGTCTTGTTTTGAAGACGTGTTCCTTTATCTGGATGTCTAACTAAACTCACATGGTCTTTAAATGTTTGCCATTAGTTCACACAATGTAAGCCATTTCAAACTAAACTCAGCACACAGTCCCATCTTCCATTTGTCTTACAATCGTTTTGTATTTACATTTGTTCGTCAATGACCTACCGGGCAAAAACTTATGAATTTTTGAGCCTGCCAAGGACTTGAGTTTACTTCATGTTCAGATACAAGTGGGTGTTGTGATACAGTGGTTAATGTATTGGACTACTGAGCAGGAGGTCAAGGTTTGAAACCCAGACAACGACAACATCTGACCCGAACATCTGACAAACATTCGAGAGTAAAACTGTAATGAGAAAGTTTTTCTAGACAAAAAAAAGTGTCCTTTAAGATATTGCATTAAACAGCAGGTCTCTTCCATACTACGTGAAAAACATAACCTCACAATACGACTTTGTTAGAAACTGGGCTCTGAGTCCTGCACGGGCTAATCGAGCTAAATATGTGTTTTTTTTTTTCTTGTAAAGTATTATTTATGGTAATACCACGAACAGCTCCAATCAACTGGTCAAAGGGATCAGTGTTTCCACTTAAAAGCTTGAGTAGACCTTCCCAACTGCGTCATAATTGATTGAATTGAGATAGTTTTATAAAAATTCTATCACAATTGGATGTCATCGAACTAAGATGGTAGCTCAAAGACCTATCTAATCTGTCTATACCTAAACTCGGATGTTTGTCATTATTATTCGGACTGGAAGTTAATGCCAAAAGCCTTTAATTCAGCACCAACTTCCGATCAATAGTGGATCACTTTGTACGTGGTACCATCGCATAAACTATTGAAAACTGACGAAGTTCGAGAAGTTGAGAATAGGATTTATAGCCGACGTTACTAATTTTTAAAGTTCTCATTTGGTTCGACACAATACGAGTTGAATGTTCGCCGTCCTTCATCCGATATCGGATACGTTTTTTTATAACGGAAATATCTACCTACTAAAATAGAATTCTAGATAAGCACCAAGGTCCGTGTAGTATCTCCATGGATCTTTTCCTAGTCTTTTTGACAACTTACCCCAACACATTCCTAAATATATACATTTTGTCAACCTACCCCAACAACGCAACGATTTAAATATTTAAATCGTTTTTGGAGAACTTAAAACATAGATCTTTGTATATGCATGATAGGTAATGTATTCTATTGGATCCATGTGTTTCAAGCGTATCAAAAAATTTCTTCTGTGTTTTTGACAGGAAAGATGACACACGTGACATTTCGCTTGAAGGTTCTTGCACAAGGTGTCAAAAATTTGTACATTGGTTGTACTCTTACCAATCAAAGATTAGGAAGGCTAAAGTGCCGACCGAACATTCAAAAACTTTCAGAACATATGTACATACATATATGTATCTTTATTTCGGTTAAAGTTAATCTAGGCATGTGTCAGCCAGTAACGTAAAAATAGCTCTGTTTTTTAAACCACATGCAGATACATGGCCTTCTACACAATAATGATGAATATAAAATAAGTTCGTGTATTTTTTTTTTTAATTTTCAAATAAAATTAAAATATACACGATTATTTAACGTTTTCCTATTCACACAATATTCGTTTCGAATCATTTGCTTGTTTCGCAATGAACACCCTGAATGAAAAACGAATGCGTTCCAACACTGAGCTATTTTTATATACTTTTCAAGAATATTTCCTTTTTGCATATTTATAGATTTTTTTTTCTCTTTAGTTTGTTTGTTTTATCTGTGTGTATTGTTTAAAATTAAATATCGAGTTACCTTCACAATTTTAGATTGTTTTAGAAAATGTAGGGATTTTTGAATTAATAGTAGTTTACGGCAAAATATTTGAGAACAATTAGGAATTGAAAATGTTGCAAAGATTTTTTTGTCGGATTTATCTTATATGCGTGGGGATGCTTCTTGGGTGCTTTTCTGTGTTCTTACAGAATCGGGAATAAAGAGCAGCTACGTAAATTTGAATAATTTGATTTTGCCTTCAGAAGCACAAGTGGTAGATACATACATACAGCTGGAACCAAGGTTGCTTCAAACATTTCAGATCTATATGTGTCAAATGAGACTTAAATTTATTGAGGTCACATAAATCCTCATCAATCTTAAGTTCAAAAAGATTTTGGTTCTCCTGATAAATATAGCACTAATATTTACTTATGTAAAAGGTTTAATAGAAAAAGAGAAATGAAGCAAATTTTCATGTATTTCTATGCCTAGATCACCAGATTTCGACATACATAACTTCGTCAGTGATGTACATACTTCTGCACATTAAAGGATACCTTCTTATTCAGGAGTTACGCTGTACTGTATACCACATAAAGCAAAAGGTATCGCAGGGGATATATTTCAGTCATTCAAATCGGATATACCATTCACTCGAATAAGTTGATCATTTAACATTTTAGATGGCGCCGTAAGCTGGATTATAACCTTCAAACATTATTAGCCAGTTACCTCCATTATGAACTTCTATTAAGGCGGCTTTGAACTTCTCAGTAAATGTACAGCATACGTATGTCGAATTTGCAGCGAGAGAAATGTTCTGCCCAGTTTGGGACTTAAACCAAAGTCTCTCTGTATTAACTGAAAGTTTGTTAGAGAAATCTAAGAACCCTCATCTTAAACAGGCTGATGTCTGATGGAAAATATTTGTTATGCCAATGGCTCCAAAGTAGTTTCAGTGGTGTCTTTGCGAACCATTATTGATGTCCGATCTCTTTAAGAATATGTCCAAGTATTTGTCCGACTGCACTCATTCTACATTAAGATTGGCCCTCACATCAACCGTACACTGGTATTAGAGGTGTTTATATGTTAAATGATCTTAAAACAGCACCTAAAATGCCAGGATTGGATGATTGCAAGCTTCAGTTATCCTCGTAAATTTCTGTGCTCTGCCATAAGGTTGCGAGCTCTGTCATTAATAAAGCTTTTAATAAGTCACAGGAGGAACTTTGGAGGCACCCATGACCTACTTAGTATACTGTTACACTGGAAACATACATAGAACACTTGCAAGTTAATAAACTTTTAGCTTGGTTAAAGTTCCAATGGTGTCTGTACGGATGATTTACACTGGATTTTATAGCATTTCTCTCTTGCGTTGCTTATAGCATCTGTAAGAACTAATAAGTTTGGAGATAACACCTCTCCTTGTGGTGCACCGCGTTGAACTAATCTTCTCGACTTTTCAAGTTCTGAATTGAGGACTGCTTAGCACTATGTGGGTTATTCAGTGACTTAGTCCAGCACTAGGTCTTGTTAGAAGCCTCGTCTAATTTAAAGGAGGCTATTATATATATTTTATCTGGAGAGGAATAACGAAGTTAAAATATGTTATATTCTGTGTTATACTTTCCACAAAAACGTCTACTTTATGTTCTAGATCTCATGGACTAGATTCGCATGACTTTTATAAATTCTTTACAAACTGCATATCACAAGAGCGATATATATACCTTTTAAGGCACAATGTACATTCATGCGACTATTTAAAAAAATTAAATAAAATCTAATTGTAAAACTTTTTAAAAAAAAAAAACCTAGATGTCGAATTCGTATTCGAGGTTATGGGCACACCAAATGAGGGTATCGATGCCGTTGATCTAGGCGATGCTCTCCGCTCATTGAATCTTAACCCAACATTGGCCCTTGTCGAGAAAATGGGTGGCACAAAGAAGCGCGGCGAGAAGAAATTGACAATTGAAGAATTCCTCCCAATCTACTCCCAAGTTAAGAAGGATAAAGATCAAGGCTGCTACGAGGATTTCATTGAATGTCTGAAGTTGTACGACAAAGCCGAGAATGGAACCATGCTTCTCGCTGAATTGCAACACGCCCTGCTTTCCCTTGGTAAATATTTTATACATATGATCAAATTTTTATAAAAATCAAAATCTAACATTTTATAAATGTTTAGGTGAAAACTTGAATGATGAGCAAGTTGAGGAACTTTTCGCTGACTGTATGGACCCTGAGGATGATGAAGGCATGATCCCATACTCCCGTAAGTATCTTGACTTATTTATATTTTATTATGAAGTAAAAAAAAAAAAAAAATAAGTAATTAAAAGAAAATGTTAAATGTTATGTGTCATCCAAATTTTTATCCAAGTAGCACAATTTTTTCTTTGAGTTTTGAATCCAAGAATTTATTTTGCACAAAATGTTTTAATTTGTCTCTTAGTTTTAATTTTATTCAAGTAGAGTAATGTAATTCTGATTTTGTTTTTATAATTTATTGAGAAGTAGATTTGAGTGATATAAAATCGTATTTCTGTTTAAATTTTAATTATAGAGATAAACTTTTGTTTAAATGTTATGCAAAATATAATGTAGACTGTAGTTGATTTAATTTAAGGTTACTTTAACGTTTCTTATAGTCTGTAACTCCTTATCGGTCTAAGGGCCTCTACTACGCCTAGGTGCACTCCCAAACAGTAATGTTATTAAGGAAATAAGTTCTTTAAGATTAGTACGTATTTGTGTTAAGATGAGTTTACTTTTAGAAACTATTCAAATTGCTAAGTAAGAGTTTTGTATTCCGAAAGGGCGCACAGTTCTTGCGATAGTCAGCAAAACTACCATTAGAATGCACGCACATCGATAGGACTATAAAACGATCAATGCGTTCTACTCGTGCTGAAACTATAACAAGGACAATATTTTAGAAATCAGGCCCTTGCTTCAAAATGCCTTTACAAAATTCATACAAACAAAAAAAAAACAGTGTCATGCAGTCAAATCGAGCGATTCTTACAATTCTGACAACTCACTAAGGTAACGCTGCAGTTCGGTACAAGGCTCTCCAGTTAGCTCGGTTAAATCTCGATTTTTTGAGCACTTACGTGTAATTACTGTAGTATTGTCCTACTAAGATTACATGATCTCCGGGCTCTTCTCTTCTATTTCGAGCTCTAGCAAATTCATATGGGAACCTACTAAGGTCTTGATGTTAAAAGAGGAATAGTCTGTGGCGTTGTGGGTTTTTTACCGAGATAACGTCATACAACTCTAGCTCCTACAAGTTTGTGAACATTCACGGTAATGTTATAGAAGTCGCATAGTGGGTGCACTTATTTATTGACGCTCTCTGCCTCCTAGTATTATTATGTGCTGATTTTTGCATTTAACGTGAGATCTTTCAATGTTTTTAGTAGAAGGTCCGGCAGCGCTTACATCCGGTTGTTCCGGGGTCTTTACTTGTTCAGCTTTCTGGTAAACCCTGATTTGTAACCCGTTCAGGTTCACTCATAGTGCTTTTATTTTTACGTATCTCTATCCCTTGTTCGATATCTTACCCACTTAGGATATGTACTAGCAAAGTTGGAGACATGCCTCACACATCGATACCTAAATAATAAAAATCTATAAATAACTTTCTATCACATAAGGGCTTCAAATTTCGTTACACCCACTTTATACACCTACCGGCAGACCGAGTTATTAGACGTTATCATGATCAAATTTTCCACAGAGAAGTTCCTTTTACGTTCGTAACAGAATAGATTGTTTCAGATTTAGCACGATATGCTTTGAATGCATCCACACTAGCTAAGTGCTAGTGGCCCCAAATTTCGAGAGATAGCATCGAGTTTTAAAACCTTTCTAGGTTTAATAACCAGTATGGGAGCGATTTTTCTTCAGAAGTCCGTATATTTCTCTTATTTCTGTACCAGTTCCCGAGCTATTCTTGAAGGCTGACTGATCTTGAAGACTGACTAACTGTCAAACAAACAGCAGCAGTTTTTTTATTCGCCGTACTTACGCTGCGTTCTTTATAAACTTCTTTACTTATTTCTGTTTGATTATAACAATTGTACCCATTTCCACAAATGGTTAGATCAAGAAGATGTCGATCGACAACTTGTCACTAAAGAAATATTTTGCATTGTCTCCAGATCCATAATGATTTGGCAATAGAGGGTAAAAATTTGTCTCTAGAAGATGATCGGTGACAAGCAGAGTTTTAAAAGAATTAAATCTTTTGGGAGGGTAATTCTATTAGAATGATTAGAAGTCTTTTTCAAAAAAAAAAATTGGAATTTAAAAATTTTTATTCACCATTCTTTTGAAGTCAGTGATTGATGCAATAAATTTTTAGCAATCACTGAATTCAAATCATTTTGGTAGTCAATTGAATTCACTTACATCAAAGTTGAAGTGTGTAATGAGTTCACATATTTCGGTGAAGTCAGTAGAGAATTCACTTGAAATCTGTTGAAGTCAGTGAATTCAATTGAAATAATTTGAATTCATTTATATGTACAAATGTATCTGTTTTAAAACATTGAAACATTTTTCACGAAAATTTCAGTTTTCGTTATGTAAATCATTAAACGATGTTGATTAAAGTTTTTTTTTTAAATCGCATTCTTTTATGAAATTGATTGCTCCAATAAATTTTGGATTGCTTATGTATTCAGCGAATGCATTCGCAAAAGAATGAATTCTTTTACAACTCTGGTTGCTAGTCTCTTTTACCTCAACACTGAGTTGGTCGTTGGCATGTCTGAGCGCTTAGGAGTCTCCTTCACGATACTACTAGACTCGATTGATAGGTTTCATAACTACAAAGTCATCAAGTATACATTTACTGTAGAACCTGTTCAAACTTCGTTGATGGGCGTTAGTGAATTTTGAACATTGTGAAATTTTTAATACTTTGCAAACTTATCCACTTCATTGGAGATCCCTATTGCCTTGGCCAAGAGATTGAAAATCATCGCTTGCATTGATGAAACTCCACATCCGTGAATCGTTTATCCTTGTCTTTAAATAAATAGCTGCACGCAGCAAATACGTCAAAGACTGGAAAAAAAATTCCTATAAGCCACACTTGTCAATTGACACTGGCAATACTGCCAAACCAGAACATGCGTCAACAACGTCTTCCAGGTTGTGTTTGATTCCCTTTCGTATTCAGTATGATTGCTCTAAATGCCAAGGAACTCGATTCTCATGCCGATATAATATCATAATGCTTGGTGCCTCCCTAAGGCCCTAGTTCATTTGATTCGCAAACATTGTCTGTGTGTCAGGCCAAACTAATCATGTAAAGTAGTTTATACATACCCCTTTAAGTATTAAGGTTAAAAACTACATATATCGTTGAAGAAATGAAAAATCCAAAGCTCAAGAGAAGTCAGGAGAGAGCAAGGAGCCTTTTGATACACATTTAAGTTTAACAACATTCCTATTTAAATAATAACTAAAATTAAGCATTTTAATTTATTTTTTATAATTATAATTATATGTATATTTAGTTTATAAATTAGAAGTAGTAGATTTCTGTAGAAGCTTTTAGTTTTAAAAATTGCATAAAATAGTATATTTTTAATTAATTTAAAAAACCAATCTAAATTTATTTTTTCTTGCACTTTTATTTATATTTACCACATGTTTGTCCTTGTGTTTATTTGCACAAATTCTCACGACCATGTTGCACCAACCACACCATTCCCAATCATCATGTATCCCTTGACAAAACAAAAAAAAATCGCAAAAAAAATTTAAAAAAAAATCACAGAATTCGTAAAGAAATTGATGAGCGATCCAGTCGTCTTCGATTAAACAGTAAGTTAAAACCATAAAAACAAAAAAAAAATTATTAAGGATTGAGAAAAGCTTTCTTCTGCAAAGAACAACTTAACTGCTTCCGCTATACATGCATACATATGTATTCGACAAAAAGGATAAGTAACTCCCCAACTGTCATTGTGTGTCGCTACTAATACTTTATTTCTTTATACACATCTCTATCTCTTTGTATTTTAATTTAATATTTTCATTTTGTTTCTTTTTATTAATTAATTTTGTACAACAAATATTTTTATATATGAAATTAATTAAAATTTTTACTTTTGCCGTATATAGCATTCCTCGCAAGAATGTGCGAACGAACAATTGAGGAGTAATGTGTCCAACATCAAAATATAAAATAAAAACCAACAACAACAAACAACAACAACACCATTCTCCATCGATGTTATTCATCCATTATTTATTTAATTAATTACTTTACTTCTGCTACTACTACTTTTACTTTCACCAGCGAAAGAAACGAATACACTTCAAGATAATTTTATTTTTAAAATAAAATATATAAAAAAAAAAAGAAAATTTAATGAAAGAAAGATATAAAAAAAAAAATATAAAATTTATAAAACATTTTGTTTTTTGTTGCTACTTTACACACGAATATATCTTTTTACACAACACACACTCACACATAATACGAATTTCTTCATGAATTTAAAAAAAACAAAAAAAAAAACATGAAACTCAATCTCGAACCGAGATATGTGTAGACACCAACAACAATTATGTAGTTTCCAATCGTATTTATGTATATATATAGTGTATTATGCTATATGTAGACTTTTATGGGATTTTTGTTTTTCATGTTTTTACAAAATGAAAAAGAAATAAGAAAAGAAAAAAAAAAATTTAAATAAAATTAAAAAAATGTTTTGGTTTCTTCTAAATGTTTGAGCTCTAGCAAGTAAAATTATCCTTTTTGCAGGTTGAGGTAGGCCATTTTGAACATCATTGTGAAAGAGAAGATAAGACTTTTTCGTCTGTGAAAGATTTCGATTGGCTTTGTAGTCTTTAAGACTGTGTCACCCGTATTGTTAGAGTAGATATTTAACTTACTGGTTCCATTTGAAATTCCATCATTCTTCGTAGAGTTTTTGAAATGCACTCAATACGGGGGGCCAGTTGAAAAATGGTTGTTTTCGAATTTTTGCAGACAAATTTCTTAGGTTTCTATTTTCGATTTCACACAAATGGTATGAGAAAATCAATTAAATCATTTTATTTTTTAACTTGTATATTATAGAAGATGTATAAATTTAATATTTTGTTAATATTTATTATTATAATGATTTTACAAAAGAAAAAAAAAAACAAAACAAATAAAATGCGCAAAGGAACATCATTTTGCCAAGGACAGTGATGTGTTTTCTTTTCTAAAATTACACCAATAAAGGATGCCTCTCTGAAACCTTTAATGTGCTTATTGAAGAAGAACTATAGTTCAGGCTGCATTACACTGTAAGCAAACGGCAAGTGCGTTTAATTAGGAAAAGGATATCTATTGTACATACATATGTACATAAGAGATGTGATTGTTAAGTCATAAAAACGCAGAGACACACTACTAATCATGAAAGCAGGACAAAGTTTGTTTTTTGATCTAAAAAAGTGCAATCTATTGTTTTCTGTTGCGAGACAGTTTTAAGGACATTTCTCCTGTTGATTTGCTTTTCGATTGATAGCAATTCTAGGAGGTGTGCAAAATATCTCAAAGATACTAAGAAGAAAACATCACATAAAGGATGCATTGAAAATAATTCGTGAACGAAAACATGAACAAGAAAAGATAGTATTGAAAGTAAACTGATTTTAACACTTCATACACTTCTTATTCGTAAACGCTTCTGGCATCCTATAAAAACTACTTCTGTGGATCGTTAAACGGCAACGAAACCCACAATTCCAAAGTCAGGCAGCCTGATAGTCTTAAGGAGGAAGCAACCATTGAAGTTGAAGTCCCACAAGACCACAGGACCAAATAACTTATAAGCTGGCTATGACTTGGTAGTGGTACGTCCTTAAGTTTATCTGCAAGATAGGGTCCGATGAAAGCATGCCTGATGATTGACCAAATGAAACCATAGATGAAATGATTTTGGGAATTATAAGTGCACTTTTAGTCTTGAAAAATCCTCGAGAAGACCAAGGAACCCAAATCGAAACCCACCATACATATATATATTATTTTAAGACTCCTTATGTTAGCGTGTATAGAGATGAAACTCTAAACTTATTTGGTTATGTATCGTATGTAGAATGACTATGGAAAATGCCCCCTGCTTCATCATGGTTGGAAAATATATTACGGAAAACTTAAATACTACTAGAGGTTTGAGACAGGATGACACGCTCTCATTGCATTCACCCCTATCGTGGAACCCGTCGGGGGGAATTATTCACTAAAAATGAGAAATTTGCATCGTGCAACTCGCAGAAGTGAACGATTCACATGTCGGCAATGTGAATGAGATTCACTGTATCGTGGAAAACGCACGGATCGAATCTCCCCATACATTTGACATATCGCAACTATTTCATTGCGGATTTGGTTGTTCTGTTGTAGTTTTCTGAAGGAATACCCCAAAATAACAAAGCATAATTTAACTAACCGACGGAGGCCAGTCCAGAAGATAGGGAGAATCTACAAAAAAAATATAATACGTTGTTGTTTGTAGTTCTAGTAAGATTTATTGGTCTAAATATATGATCAGTTTAAAAACTCAATTTTTATGAAGAGAAGAGAGAAGTAATTTTGCCTTATCTATTTATTCATTAATATTTATTTATTTATTCCTTCTTTTCGTCATCAAAAAGTAAATTCATAAATTATGACCACAGTCATCATTAACCCCAAATTCCTTTCAAATAAGCTGTCAAACGAGCACTTCCTAATCAACATTACTCGTCGGTAACAAAGCGTATCCGACGGGTTCCACGATAGCTATGAGAGATTCGAATGGGTGAAGTGAATCTCAGATCCGTCGGGTTCCACGATAGGGGTGATTGTGAGCATTTTTTTAAAGAAATAATAAATAATAATAAATCAAAATAAAATAATAAACATCATACACTATCTTCCATAATCAATACAACTTCTTGTTACGCATACGATGCTGTCTACATGCAACGACATGGACAGGTATAGCTTCGAAGTATTGCACGAGGGAACGGTTTTGGACTAGACTTCATAAAAATTGTTACAAACACGTACATAATTTCAAGTTAAGAAATAGACTCATTGTAAAAAGGTTGTTGTTAATTATATTTGAAAAATTTTAAATCTCCTATTACTTCCATTCGTTCAACAGGAGATTTCCGATTGCTTTACATTTTCTGAACGACAACACTGCTTCAAAGACACAACTCCTTACTATACAGGTTGGTGAAAATACTTTCGAAACGAGAACGCATTTCAAATACCTAAGAATGTTGACGAATCATAGGGACTACTTACTCTCGGTAAGTAGCAGCATTTTTCCCAATAAATGCCAAATATTGCAGAATGCTGCAAATTAGAAATCGACGGTGAGCGAATTAATTATATGCGCGTCCTATATGAGCATCACAGACGGATCGAAATTCATACATGAGACGGATTATCCGGGCCACAAATCAAGAGAACTACTAGTGTGGCAATACAGATGGAACACTACAATCGAAGGAAGATGGATACATAAACTTATCCCCAATGCAAAAATGTGGATTAGCAGTAAACACAAAGTGATAAACTACTTCCACAACAGTTTCAATTGGGTCATGGATGCCTCCAGCAGTACCTATTGTGTATTATAACTGAAATATGATTGGTTGCTGGAATATGAGAAAACTTCTCTTAAAGAACAAAGGGGATGTGAACAAATGGTTTTTTTTTTTAAAACATCAACAAGTGTGCAGGGCTTTATTTCTTGACATCTCTATGTTGATTGAAATTTGATGTTGGGATTCTGGAATAGACAGAATTCATAGCAGAGCCTAGGTATACAATCTCCCTTACTACCTCAAAGTTATAGCTGCCTATTGTGACGTTCTGTCCAATTCGTCGAAGTTGCGTGTTCCTTCTTGTTGACAGCATATACTTGGTTTTGCCCACGTTTACCGCTAAACCCATTGTGGCAGATTCCATTTCAATACTAGCGAACGCACCGGTGACAGTCCACTGAGTTGTTCCAATTATGTCAATATCGTCGGCGTACGCTAGCAGTGATCCGTTTTGACCGTTTTGCATCACTACCCTTTTATCACCATTGAAGAATTATTGGAGTGTAAAAATTATTTCTATATCTATACTATGGTCGTCTTCCTAATTAAACTCATACCATAAGCAGTTGCTCGTACATAGTCACCCTCTAAGGCAGCAGCTTCACTTAGCTCTTAAAATACAAGATTCCTGCACAGATTCTCGTAAATGGCATAGAACAAAGCAAAATAATTTTGGCCTAACTCAAAAAAGTCTCTTCCACACTTACACACGAATGGGTCCAAGGTCGGTGCCTATCTGATTCTGAATAAACGATGAACGTATGCTGAATCGGACTGTATACCTGGAGCTGAAACACCTCCGGGTTAACTTCAGCACGCATGTGCTAGCCTGTTGTTGTGGCAAAAAAATAATAAAATACGCCTCAGAAATCTAGCAAAGAAGTCTTTAATAAGACCCATACTGACGGTGGTCTTATTTAAGCTACTGCTACACTGCTACGTATTCAGAGGTCAGGTCAATTAGGTTATTGGCCGATGGAGGGTTCTAAAAAAGAGATGGTAGTGGAGCGCTCGCATTTATGAAGAGGGCTACTGACTTCTGCGTTTCCCGGCTTTTCGTTCTAGGGGTGCCTACTGAGGATCTGAGCCTTCCGTTTGGGTCGACCTTATGATAGCCAAGGTACGAATGCCAGTTTTGACGCATTGTTTGACATCGACCGACTACAACCCCAAGCGATTGCCATAATATTTTCCGATCGATTGACTCTTAATTTAACAAGAAATCATATTCCGCTAGCATCTAGTACCGAGGACCAGAAACTCGCTAACTCTACGAGCAGAAGTAAAGGAACGAATACAGGTTTTTCAAATTGGAAAAGGAATGAGCACTTAAAGCGCGCAATCGAATATTTCAAGGCTACAAAGCCAGAACCAAAGCCTGAGGAACGAACATAGAAACCTGGCAGTCGAAGTGCAATTGATGTTGAGGATATGAAAAGATCCCTTCTGCGACGATGACAGAAAATTGCGCTGTCAAGCAGAATAAACCATTCAATCTGAAGGATTATAGCCAACATTTCCAACAACCGGTTGTGGGTGTTGTTAATGGCCTGGCTGGCGGTCTATTCAAAACATCGGGATGACTAGGTAAGAAGCATACACCAACTCATTTGCAAAATATGGTAGAACGAAAGTATGTCCAATGAATGGAACCGCATCCGTGACTAAACTGCCACCAACTACGGACGAATAAGACTCGTCGACGTCGCCTGAAAGATCTAATCTGCTTTATTGTGTGGTATATATTCCCAAGTTAAGCTACGTAAAAATTCAGTTTTCAGATGTTGGTTAGGTTATAAGTTTTTCACATTTTTGTAGCATCATAGGGAAGTTACCATCTGTGAAATAAGTAGTCCATCTTATTCTTTCTTCCGTTGTCATTTCCGCTGGAGCTATGCCCTCTGTATTGTACTCATTTCGGTTGGTATTTCCATTGCAAAGTGAGTATTCTCTAGAAGCTCAAGCGTTTCGTTGCATGATTCTGTCCTACTACTACATCAAGATCGGAAAAGAGCTCAACGAGTGTTGCCAAAAAAGGATCTAGACAAAGCGACTCTAACTCCTAGCAATTGCTGCTTTTTTGGTTTAAGAAAGCAATTCAGTAGAAAACCCGTCTGATCTTATATAAGACCCTGACTACCCCACTATTGCTCTACGGTGTAGAGGCATGCACTGTACGAGCTCTAAGAGCGTACGAGTTATGTATATCGTGACATCACTCAAGTAAGAAGAGTTCAAAAACTACGACTAAAATGGTTGGGTCATGTATAACGAATAGATAGCAACATTCCAGCCCGGAGTGTCTTACAGAGCTGCCCACAACTGGTAGGTTTCAATGGCCTAATCCAAATTTACTCTCCGTACACAATATACTGACCCCATTTGATTGAAAGTATTCATGTTCGATGACTAATAGGAAAATGAATGGGTAGCATCTATATGAAAGGGCTACGAAACCTCAAGCCTCAGACAAAAGTCTTGCAGGCCTAAATTTACCCTTTTATTATCTATTCTACTCTTCAGTCCTAACTTTGAGTGTATCTATATTACCTTTGGAATGGTGACATTAGTAAGAATATTATTCAAAAATTTTGTAACCAATCTCCAATAGCCCTATAAGTCTCAAGTCGTTCTCTCAAGAAGTTATAGAAAAAATCATTGATCGAAGAATCCACATCTTTCATCGGCTGCAGCTGCATATGTATTCCACTTAACTCCCAATATGAGATTAAATTTGCTCGGATCGCGGTACCCTCAATATTCCATATCCATACGTCGAGATTGCTTGATCAGATCTCGTACTACTACGGTGGTCTAGTTCGAGTCTATGAACTGGACCATGAAACTCACTGCGGAACATCTCTTTGGCACTGGTTATGACACTAAAGGAACTAAATAAGGAATTGCAAGTTCATGGCACTTCTGAGAAGCGAGACAAGGCCCAATCAATCCTACCCGATGTATCCTATTTAAAAAATTCCCCATTATGGTAAATTTTTATAGACAATCTCGTAGACGCCCTAAACACATCCATCTAGTTTCACCACCCAATGTTACGCAGACGACGTAGTCATAATCATAAGTAGCAATGACGGATTTTCTCTGAAAGGAGTCTGGATAGGTGCCAAATCGGATAGTTAAACGTTGACTCGAATAAAACAGTCATTATACCTTTCACCAAGAGTCCTAGTGCGAAAAGGACATTACATTAAAAATACAACAAAACCGGTTAGGTCCTATGGGTATATACTTATATAAAGTATATATAATAAACCAATATAATAAAAATCCCATCCTTCCACGACACCATTAACATCATTTTAATGGATACGTGCCACAAGGTCAACGCAATCTCTCTCTATTCCCAAGGCAGTCTACTCTACTCATAAATGTATGTTGTACAAACAGCTGACTCCTAGACATCTGTAGCATCCTTGCCGGCAATGAATAAAATAAATAATTGAATCCACAAGTTCCATCAGTCCGTCAAAATATTTTACACCCAACACGCAATCTCCATTCTCTGGCCCATATCCTGTTTCCTCTTTACATCGATTTTCCTCCTACACATCCTTTTTCGCGTAGAGACAAAAGGACTCAGTTTATTGCGAAAATGAATGTGTAACAGAACTCACGTTTGTTTACCCTGCAAGTCCATCAAAACACAGCGAACAACCCCCAATGTAACCCGAACCCACCCCCAATTACACGGCAAATATCATCCACCGTTTATCTATACCATATTTGGAGCTGTAACCGAAAAAGTCGCCATTTTCTCTCATCAGTCTTCCTTCGAGGGCAGCCATATCTGCATCAACCGTAAAACAGTTCCGATTCGATTCGTGTATAAAGAAAATCTATAATCCCAGCTCAGTAAATCAGTTCAAATTAAAAAGGTAAAAATAATCAAATTGATTGCTCAATTAATTCACGGAATTAACGCGCACGGAATAGGCAAAAATTTGTTTGCGTTATCCACTTTGGCTGTTCCTTGGTGAAAATTTATTATCTTTGGGTGTGCCTCCGTTTGGCTTTCAGCATAAGCCACTCGTGATAAAGTGTTTGATATAATGAAATTATATTTATGATACTCCCAAGAGGGTGATAATTGTTATCAGTTTACCGTTCAATTGATTGTGAAAATAGTGAAAAAAACGAAAAAAAAAAAAATTATTTTCTAGTGAAAATCAAACATGGTGGCCTTTTGTTATATAACCAGAGTATCTGGTGGTATCCTCTCGAGTTGAGTCTGTACCAAGATGGAGGACTTTTGGGATACCTACATTTTTTTCATATTTTTTTTTTTTTTTTTCTAATTCCGGAGTCTGCGTTCACGCACGCAATTTACCATCAAAACATTGATCAGCTGGCATTGGCATTTGAAGAGCTATAGTTGTAGTAGAGTGCACTCGTCCTGAAACCATCTGAATGTTGTGAAGGATGATTCAAAGGATAGCGCAAGAAAAACACTTGTCGATCTTACACTTAGCATGCAATCGTGTGGGGTGACCACCTGTTGGTCGTTCTCATTGAAATACTTGAATAAATTAGAGGGGAGTGTCATGTCATTGTGGTGGAGAGGGCTTGCGTGACATGCGATTTACGATGGGGGGACGCGTAATGAAAGGAAAATAAACAAAACAAAAAATCACCATAAACATTAATTGCATGTCATTTTGTTATCATTTGGGTTAAATCAAAGCGGTTTGCCATTATTTCTAATTGGGTGAAATGGATCTTAATTTGAAGGGGTTTTGTGAATAATGTCTGCACATCCGCTTGGGGAGTACCACTTACATATATTGAAGTGTTGGACGGAGATATAATTTAGCAGATGTATGCATTCCTTGATAAGTTAACTTTGTACTTGTGATAGACATTAAAGTCAGTCTTTTTAAATGAAACTTGTGTACTTTAGACTCCCTCTCCAGGATCAATAGAGGAATATTTGTTTAAAAGTGGGCATGGGCAGTTACGTACATTTTTCCATTAGGTAATTGCGGTTACATATGGAGGAAATCCCTTTTAACGTCACAGCGAATGTAATGAAATTTAATACTTACAAATGTTGTAACTACATATCTGATGATGAAAATAATGGAAGCAATTCAGTCGCTCCCAAACGGCGTTAGCCATTTATGTTCTATAAGAAAAATTAAACCAACATGGACTAAAATTCGCCTGAAATTGTTGGACACTCATATTTCGGGTTGTAATCATAGGCGAACTTTTCTGGTAATTGACAAACAGGACAAGTCCTATAAAGGACGTAGAAGAGAATAGTAAAAATGAGCCTCGTTATAAGAAATTTGCACTAGATGCCTTCTTAGACATAGAAGATGCTTTCAATAATGTAAGAGGGGGAGCATCAAACGTGCCCTTACATTCTTATGTATATACTTAGGTGGTGCTACAGTCCAGAGTGGACCAGGGTTTCAGCCAACTAACTACCTCCAGTTACGCACTCCAAGTTGGTTGATGTCCTCTTTCACTTGTACGTGCCACCTAATGCGAGATCTTCCTTTGATACCTCATCCTTTCAGGTTGAATTCGAACATTCTTCGAGCCAGAGCGTTGATCTCCATTCGTTCTACATATCCTAGCCACCTTAGACGACTGATGGGTACTTTCAATGTCAGCTCGTAGAGTTCGCTGTTATATCTCCTCCGAAGCATACGGCGTTCAAAACGAACAAGGATATCTTCATCCGCCTTCGTTAACGTTCATATTTCTGTGCCATAGAGCGGGAATGGGATGATAAGAGTCTTGTCCTTGACAAGACCTTGCTACTGAAATGCGTTATTAGGCCAAAGAATCAGCGAATATTAAGTGTAACTCTTCGTTTGATTTCTGATGTGATGTTGACAGAGCTTATAGCGGGGCCGAGGTGGAAAGTGCCTAAATTCCTAAACGTTATAGCTGTCTATTGTAACATGCTGTCCAATTCTTCGATGTTATGTGTTCCTTCTTGTTGACAGAATGTACTTAGTTTTGCACTTATTCACAACTAAACCCATTTTTGCAGTTCCTGTTCCAATATTTGCAAACGCACCATTGACAAATCGCTGTGTTCTTCCAATTACGTCTTCCAGTTACATCAACGAATGCAAGTTATTGGACATCCGTTTGGAAAATTGCGCCTCTGGTGAGAGTTCCGCACAATTTTACTATGATGTTGAAAAAGTCACATGACGCATCACCTTGTCTGAATCCGAACTTGATGGATCAGCGAGCGTTCTCAATCCTTACCCTGCACAAGCGAACGAGTTTAGGAGGGATACCAAAACTAGACATGGCTCTATATAACTCTTATTTATAGATGCTGTCATAGCCGGCCTTGAAATCGATAAAAAGGTGGTATATATCTGGACTTCCTAGGTTTTCTCCAAACATGGCTCAGTAAAATACTCGTCACATCAATTCCACTATCGGATATAGTACAATAAGGAAGACAAGTTCTCCGGGTTCTAGTCATTGGTGGTATGGTTAAACAACTAAATAATATAGGAGTACAGGCACTGCATATGCGGATGATGTGGTTATTTTAGTTTAGTGAAAATTTCTAGACACTTATGTGAAATGATGGAACCAAGTCTTAATAGTCTCTTGAATGAATTTTCAAATTTTGAATTTTTCGTCAACTCAGACCAGACAGAAGTGCTGCTTTTCAGCAGAAAAAGTGGGGCCTGAAATTAGCAATGGTTCACTGGCTATGTCAGACTCATTCTTACTTATGGGGTTCTTGTTTAGTGGAAAGCTACAACAAAAAGGAATACACGGGTCGTGTTGACCATGTTACAAACAATAGCCTACCTATATTGAGATGAGATTTTTATGCATCTTTTACCACTAGACCTACAAATAATATTACAAGCGGATAATAGTGCGATTCGGGTCACTAACGTATGGAATATGGAGCATAGTTCAACTCTGAATGAATGAATTCAAAGACTTCAATGACTTCAAGTAAATGCAATGAATGATAGTGACTGCGAAGTGATTTTATTGAAAGCAGAGCAATCAAAATGCATTTATCAAATTGCATTTATCACAATTTTAACTTCAAGATTGTGATTGCCAAATCATGACTTCAAAATGAATGGGGATATTTGTTTTATGTTCAAGTCATTATAGAATTCATTGAATTGAAACAAATCTCAGTGAATTTCTTTTATAGCTCTGCCGACAGTGATGCCATCCATGATGCTTTGCACACTACCAACGTTGCTCTAAACGTTTCCGTTAAATTTATAAATTACATAGAAATCAACTAGTAATCAGGGCATTTGTATTAGATTAGGTAGATTGTCTAGCACAACCAGGAGCTAGTGCTCACTTAACCAGCTTACTGGTGACAATTGGTACCAATGGTTGAAAAAGACTTCCTTTTATACTTGTGACCTTAACAAATAATCACGAACTTCATCTTGGTTGTCTTTTTATCATCTTGGTTGTCTTTTTGGAGAGATGAGTTGAGATACCAATACGAAGTGAACTTAGAAGTGAGTTCCTTAATTAATGGATACAGTTTTATTTGGAAACAAATCTGCACATCCTGCAGATGTCTACGAGAAACGGAAATTTACTCCACTCTGGTGGCCAATTAGTCCACTATTCAAATGCGAAGTAATTTCTCACTAAACGTGGGAAATAATACCATTTCCTTGTGAGAAATTACTGTCAGGCAGGCGCCTATAAGCAAGTCTGGTGTACTTCAAGATTGAGGTGGATTTCATTTAACAGGATTTCACCCTTTTCTGTGCAGGATTTAGCCGTCAAAACTGTCAGGCAAGCGCCTTTAAACAAGTCTGGTGTATTTCAATTTAGATGTGGGACGCGGACCACCGCCAGGTAATTGGGAGTTATTCTCGGCTGAAATCTGAATATTAAAAACCATGCCAGAAAAGCCTCGATTGTGATATATTCACGTAAAGAAGGCCTGGGCGCAAAATGGGTCCATTGGTGTCAAGGTATCTATTGTATAAACACGGCAGTCGTTATACCCATCCTGACATACGAAATACTAGTTTGGTGGATGGCAATGAATAAGAAAAGCTCGAGAAAGTTAAAATGGTCTGCGTCACTAACTTGTATTCTTAGAACCACTCTGACAGCTGCACTAGAAACTCTGCTCCACTTTCTTCTATTGATACCCCTGGCTCGTGCTATTTGGGCCCAAGTCAAGTAGCCACAAAATCTTTGGATTCATCAATAATACGATCCAAGTTGATCGTTGAACCAGTGCCCCAGATTTTTTTCCCAATGTGTTGAGTTTCAGGCTACATGGATGTTTCGTTCAATTGCAAACCCAACTGGCTAAAGAGATTACATGCCGTAACCTCTATGCTGTCAAAAGAATAGCAAACAGTCGGTGGAGCAATATCAGTACATGTCAGTCGTCGAAAAAGATTTGGTCCAACCTAGATTAAAAGAAAACTTGGAGATTCATTTACATCAGTATAGAAATTAAGACGCTTTAATGAAGCCTTCACAGGACAATGTATTCAACAATTTCTGTAGATACTGTATAGTCAGGGAAGAGGTCGAAATGATGACCCACCTTCTGTCCACTTGTTCTGCCTTATCACCTTTGAATACTTCTTCAAAGATCTTAGTAATCTAACCAGACTCGATTTAAACAAAATCAAAAGTTTTCCTCTGGTCTGCCTATGCAGATGACTAACCCTGAACTAAGTATAGCAATGCAGCGTAACATTGTTTGTCTGGCCAATTGTCGAAATCGTCTATATTGCGGTCAAAAACTCAAGAACACAACACATGGCGACAAGATCTTGATACGAACTGCTAGTGCTAGAAGCATAATAATAAATTCTCAAAGACAAGTTATTATCGGCAAAGAGATTAAGTGTCGCCTGCCATTGATGTGGTTTCGTCTACTGTTCATCGGCATCTCCTGAAATTCGGTCGTGGGATGAGAAGAGAAAAAAAAAATCCGCATCTTATAGCTATAGTCACATAGTCTTTCCAAAGATTGGAAAAGATTCTTTTTCCAGGCGAGAGCCGCTTAGGAGTTCAGCATTCCGGATTATAAAGAGAAGTGATACAAAAGAAATTTGGCCAAATTGTGCAAGGGTTGTTTCAACTGTACTAATTCTGCATAGTCGGAATAAGGTATCTTTATCCATAAGCTCATGTCCACCATACATAGACAATTCCGATCAGAAATATGTACTTTTTCGAACAAAATCTTGATCCACGTTTTACATCCAAAAAATTATGAAAATCGTTTGTAAAAGTGTAATAAGTCGCGCATAACTTAGTGATAGAACAGGATTTCGTAAACTTTTATATACTTTTATATTTTTCAAATAAGCACAAAATATCATGGAAAGGTTTGTTTTGTATATGCCAAACTGT
Organism: Xylota sylvarum; assembly: GCA_905220385.1. Classification (NCBI taxonomy): domain Eukaryota; kingdom Metazoa; phylum Arthropoda; class Insecta; order Diptera; family Syrphidae; genus Xylota; species Xylota sylvarum. The sequence continues at coordinate 53,061,158 of LR999958.1, forward strand.
CATCATCAATTCATTTGTCATTTGTCATTTGTCAACTGTCAAGTGCTATTTTTCAAACCATGCTATTAATACATACATTCCGTGCTATACATATGTACCAACCGTACTGCATTCATTCAATTCACAGATAAATAAAATGTAAAAAAAAAAATCATTTCAACACCACCACTAAATAAATCAAAGACAAAACCACAATGGTTACTGTCAACAATCCTGAGTTATATGACATCGAACAAGACGATGGACTACAGGACTTGGGTCTTCCAGTGTCAGTCCAAACATTTCTATGGCGTCAAATAGCACCATTCATACGTCCCAAACTGGGAAAACTTCATGAGGCTAGTTGCATGGTAAGTCTTTGTAAGGTTTTCTTTTTTTTTTCACTTCAACTGACAACTTTAGTATTAAGTATTTCCTACTATAAATAACAAAAATGGATGTGTGGAATGATGTTTACTGCTAAATATAGTAAGAAAAAAGAAAACACTGTTCAAAAACAGATGCTTGTTAAATATTTATGTAAACAAACCAAAAGAAATATTTTATTCAAAAGCTGTAAATAAGGCTTTAAGTATTTGACGTGATAAGGCAAGCTCACACGAGCCTTGATGTACCTTTAAATTTTATCTATACTTATGTAAATGGAATCAAGTTTGATGTTTTTCTTAACTCTAATGTTCACACACAATTTTTTGACCCTTTTCCCAATTCCAATGATTCCCAAATTTATTAATGTCAAAATATACATATTGTTAAATTTGTTGTATTCTGTTACATACAACTATGTACGTAGTTCTTAAGCAAGGAATTTAGCATGATTTAAATTTCATGTCCTTTGAATTATGTTTTAAGCAGAGTACAACATTTTTAATTTAAAAGAGAGGTGAATTTGTTTGGCATCATAATATATGTATTTACAATAATTCTGAAAGAAAAAAAAAAACTTTTGACTCGATTTTTAAATATTAATACTTTTCAAAAAAATTCTATGCAAACAAATTCACCCGGAAAAAAACAACCACATTGTATAGAATAAGTGTACAATATATTTTTAAGTATTTTCTTAAATGTCAAACTGTTTGCATTTGTCTTTTGCTTACACACCTGTATAAAACCGCATTCGTCAACGCAAATTTACAAAACAAAAAAAAAAATATTTAAATAACTGTGTTTTCGTATGAAATTGATGTAGTTTTGTCAACATGCACCCGGCCATCACGTAAGTTAAAAAAATGTTTCAATGAAATTCAATCTACCTGTGTGGTACATAAACTATTTTTATTATTTATTAAGAAAATAGTTTGGTAATCCTGGTATTATAATATAAATTCAATTGATAATTGTAAATTATTTGACAGTACTTTAAAAAAGTCGCGTCCGCAGTATGACAGTTTTGACAGCTGTCAAAAGGGCGGCTATTATTTTCAAATGGTTCATGCCACATCTTTACTTCCTTCCTACTGGACATATCCTTCTTCAGTTATCTACATAACTTCTCCACTGACCACTTTTCCATGAGACTTTCAATACATCTCGAATGTATAATAGGTTCAAGAATCTTAATGATGAATTCTTACCCGGTCCTGATGGTATTTCGGCCTTATTTCTCAAAAATTGTCCCTCCAGCATTTCCTCCTTCTTTTCCAAGCTCTTTCGTCTATCGCTTTTGCAAGGAGAATTATCTCAAGTTTAAAAGACATCTTTCATAACATTGATACATAAAAGGTATTAAGGAATGAAGCTACTAATTACCGCCCAATTGCAAAACTTTCACCTATAGGTACCCAAACTTTTGAAGCCTTGAGCTTTCAGTCCAAATCTTTTATTTCCCTCAGCCAACATGGCTTCCTGAAAGGTAGGTCAACTACTACAAACTTCGTCGAATTTGTGTCCTTTGCTCTTTCAACTTTTTAAAATGGAAATGAAGTCGATGTTATTTGAAACGATTTTAGTAAATCCTTCGACAGAATATCTTGCCAATTAATCCTCTTCAAATTGTCCTACCTCTGCTTTAAACCCATATTGTTGAAATGGATATCTTCTTCCCTTTCCTACCTAGAGCTGGACACTTCCAGAGGAAGTGTAGTATTGTTTCTTTCTCGTTAGCGATATTGCAGCTGCGACAATGTGCATTAAACGAAATACCTATTCTGGCCGCGTGAAACCCGATGGGCCAGTGGTCAAGTTTTCTATTTAAAAGTTCTTGTGATCTATTCCAGTGATTTTTGGGCCACATCTGCCTGGATGTGACATAGTTTCTCACCCCCTGTTATCTGCTGTCAGCTTTTAATAGATAGTATGTAAAAATTCTACCGACAGGGAACCATGAAGCCTTGCTAGTTCATCAGCTCGTTCATTTCCTTCAATGTTACTGTGACCCGGCATCCAAAGGAGGCTAATCTTGAACTGAATCGTCGGTGAAAATTGTTGTTTCGAATGCGTTTGTCACTTCGCCTGATTCCCACTCCGCACTGGTTGGAAATCTGACCGTGAGTCATTTCGAAAGTTCACTCTGGGAGTTGGTTAGATTAACTAACTGGTCTCGTGGCAATAAATTCAAGATGCTTTTGTGACCATAAATTTTGGTACACCAGTATCCTGTTTTTCTTAGTCTGACCACACTGCATGAATATAAGAACATAGTATGGAGTTCGAGTGGTAGAAGTTACAATATTACGTTTAAGGCCTCGGTTGGACCTGTTCTCATGTCCCCCGTTGCTCCTTGAGCTGCAGTTCTTTGCACTTTGTTGATAGGTTTGATGTTGAATTTTTTCCTTACTGCAGGCTACCAGTTTGGCGATCTATAGGAAAGTATAAGACGCATCACAGATGTTGTGTACATCCACATGACCATCTGCGGGTCTATTTTATAAAAAAAAAAAATCATTTACAAGTTCGTGCAGCTGATAGCATGCATACGGTGATGCTCACGAATCTCCTACGTACATTGATGTTCGCGTATTTGACGGAAAGGGTAGTGCTATGAAATCAGCCGTATACGATGACAGCTTCTTATTCCTGAATTGTTCTTTCGATTCGTTTGTTCGATTTACAAACGATTGACAATTAGAATAAATGCTTATACTAAAAAAGAAAAGTATTTGAAAGCTGGTAGACTTTTCTCGCAGGGACTACTAGAAGCTATTTTATATTATCGATCCTGTTAAAACTTCATCCCAGCTGATTAGTTGACACAGGGCTATAACCCGAGGAAAACTCTTTGTCAATGTCTGGCATTACATGTCGAAAATGGTGAGTCTCTGACAAACAAATACGTACTCTAGTGTAGGGCAGAAACGCTCCTAGTATAGTCATACTCAGTTTGCTAGAGAGGACACAAACTTCGTTCTACAATTAAACGTTGGGGCAGTCAATGAACTGGGTTCAATAAAAATATCTTCCAACTAGAATGGCTTTCAACCTTTTTTTAGTTGAAGCGAAGTTTTACCCTGACCAGCGGTACGAACTGGGGCTGTGATTCGAATATCCCTTTTTGCTGGAGCATTATATTGTCCATTCGCTCGATGTGGCTGAACCAGTGTAGTCACCGTGTTTTGGATTTTTGGACTATATCCACATCTTGCTACAGCTCATAGAGTTCGTGGTTGTGCCTTCTCTTCCATTTGCCCTCCTCGCATACAGGACCGAATATTCGACGAAGAATTTTTCTCATAAAAGTGTTCAATATTTGCTCTGCTTCCCTACTTATCGTCCAGTACTCGGCTACATATAGCAGTTTTTGTTTGCATTTCGTGTTTCGCCAAATCGAAGTAGCAGCGGTTTCATAGTCTAAGTCTTCGCCGAATCTCATTCGTGGAGTTAATATGTATTTACTCCGAGGTAGGCAAAGTCCTTAACCACTTCGAAGTTACTGTTGCCAACAGTGAAGTTTTGTCATAGGCGGTGGACAGATGCTTCTTTGTTTGTTGACAACATGTACTTGGGTTTTGTCCTCATTCACCTCTAGGCCTACTCGTTTCGCCTGTTCTTCAGTTGCCGTAAAACCAACTAACACGGCGCTCTGGGAGCGATCGATGATGTCGATGTCGTCTGCCGATCCCAGCAGCTGGACAGATTTGTTAAAGATAGTGCCTTCCGTGTTCACACCTGCCCTACGCACTGTCTGTTCCAGAACAAGATTGAAGAAGTCACATGATAGCGCGCATCTCCTTGCCGAAATCCGGTGCATGTTTGGAATAGTTCGAAGGAACTGTTTCCAAATTGCACGTTACACCGCGTGTTTTCCAGCGTCACGAGACACAGCTGGATCAGTATAGCCGGGATCCCGAACTCGCCTTGTAGAGCTCAAGACGATGAATGCTATCATATGCGGCTTTGATGTCGATGAATAGATGGTGAGTCTCGACTTGAAATTCGTTGGTTTTTTCCAGGATTTGCCTTAGTGTGAAAATTTGGTCGATCGTCGATCTGCCGGGCCGGAAGTCATACTGGTATGTGCCGATTAGTGTGCTGCAGAAAGACTTCCGATGTTCATAGGGTACGTTGGATAGGATCTTATATGCGACATTAAGCAGGGATATGTCTCGGTAGTTCTTACAAGACATAGGATCGCCTTTCTTGAAGATGGGGCATATAGAACTGATAGTCCAGTCATCGGGAATGACTTCATCCACCCATAATTGGTTGATGATTTGGTGCATGCACCCTACCAAAGCATCACCACCATGTTTGAAAAGCTCTGCTGGTAGACCATCAGAGCCCGCGGCCTTGTTGTCTTTCAGCTTTTTGATAGCTGAGCCGACCTCTTCAAAACTGGGAGGGGGGATGCATTTTTTTTCATTGACTGGATGTGGGTTCTCTTTTTGCCCTACCACTCTTTCTACATGATGCCCATTAAGTAGCTGCTAGAAATGCTGCTGAAACACATCTACTATTACTTGCGCTTCGGTGACTAGGCTTCTTTCACTGTTTCGAAGAGACCGCGTTCCTCACTTGAAGCCAGCTGCCAGTTACTTGCATTTCATAAAAAAAACATCCCGATGTTGTTCCTATCGCGAGACTCTTCAATATTCTTGAGCTGGAAGACCGCGTGGGCCCTTTTCTTCTTAAGCAGGATCTTCTTCTCCTCCCTTATTCTGGCTCGATACTCTTCTCTCGCTACCCTTGTTTTGCGCTGCAGCGCTTGCATGTGTGCATTTTCTGTCACCTTTTCCGACACACACATTCATCATCATACCAAGGGCTCGTTTTGGGTGGTGGCTGATAGCCTATGGTGGTCTCTGCTACCCCTTTGATGATGTCGCGATTCTGGTTCCACAGATTGTTGGCGTTTGTGGATGGTGAGTGCACAGCGGAGAGTCTCTCGCTCAGGCGCTCTCTGTAGGCTGTGGCTACTCCAGTCGTACTAAGGCTTCCAACGTTGAATTTCTTTTTCTGGGCGGCTTGTAGCTTCTTCTCGTTGGATAGTGAAGCTCTGAATCTAGCTGCAGCAATAAAATGGTCAGAGTCGACGTTTGCCCCTCTGAAAGTTTGCACATTCAGAATGTTGGATGCGTGCCTCGCATCTATTAGCACGTGGTCGATTTGGTTGGCGACCATCTGGAGAGCGCCAGGTTGCTGTGTGGATTCGTAGTCCTGGAAACCTAGTGCTACTTATCACCGTATTACGAGTTACTGCAAAATCGATTAGCCGGAAGCCGTAGTCTGTTGTCGTATCGTGGAGGCTGTGTTAGCTAGTTTTTCTTACCGAAAACTCATTTTTCTTATCGATTACTCCGGACACGCTCTGCAGACTCCGTCGAGGAGGTCATAAAACTCCTCCTTGATAGATTAAGGACCTCACTATTGAACCTAAATGCAAATATATCGAAAAGTCTGCTCACAACCATATCATCTTATTAAAAAAAAATTCGAATATTACAAGTTTTGTATAATGCTTGCATTATCAAACTATTTTCCACACACTTGAATGTATTACTTTGTTTAACATGAACACACTTGTTATATAAACCATCCTTTAATTTCCTTTTGAGATAAATAAAGTACGTTTTAATATTCCAATAAAATAATATTAAATATTCTCCTCAAACTAAATCGCTGCCAATAGGAGCTAAAGGAAGCATGCAAGGTACTCTTATTATAACCACCCTTCATGTTATTACATATATTTAAGTAATAGTTCTAGAAATACATTTATAAATGTTTAGAATACTATTACATATGATTTGAAATTTTGTTTAGTCCTTCGAAAAAGTCGTAGTACAGAATATTCAATTTGGATTGTCACCACCTTTAACCAAAGCTCTAGCTGCCATCCCAAGATGGAGACTATTGCAAGCTGCATTGCCGCATGTTATGCATTGTGTGGCGGCATTACTTCACAACAGGTAAATTCATCCATGTGTACATACGTATATGTATGTAACCATGTCCACATTAATATTAATTTTAGGGTGAAGGACATGCAGGCAATTGGTGCAGTAGAAACGAAATTACTTTACACCATGCAATGGATACTTCTATATGCCTCCGAGGAATGTGCCGATGAAGAAGAGGAACTTGATCCAATTTTGAAGAAGGAAAAACATAAAACTGAAAATTATTTATTTTCTGTTCCAACTATAACGGTAAAAATTCATTTAATCTAATGTATGTGAAGATAAAGTGAGATTTTAATTTTTTTTCTTGCAGCTTTTTGTGTATCTTTTTGCGCCAATCATTCACCACCTGAAGGAGTCGGACTTTCAAAATTTTCGCTTGGAAAATGGTATTCGATTGTGGCAGGGTATGTGGGATAATCGAGCACCTGGAGCACCATGCTTCCTGGCCCCGGTAAAACCAAAGGCAAGGAATTTACTAAGTCCACCTTCGCCAAAGGGATCAGCGGATGTATTCGCAGCACGTAAGATATTTTCGTCTTTACTTCAGGAAACAGATGTGTCTAGTCGTACACACCAGTGCTCTCTCAATCAGGGTGGTATTGTCTAAGAATCGTTTTCTTGTTTTCAAAATAGAAAGTTCGGTTAGCCTTTTCACCTTGAATTTGTTAGATGGGAACATGCCATTAGTACCTACATGTACAACATGTCAATCAGACCGTTTGTTCCCAACATTTCTAAAACTCCATTGAGGTCGTTGTAGTAATTTTGTGAAATGTTTGGAGTATCCCTATTCTACACATAATCGGACTACTGAGTGATGCCCTATAATGTCCTTTGTATTCCGGTACATGGGGTCCTATCCGATTGGTTTAGTTTGGTTTGGTTAAAGTGGCTGCCAGCTCAGAAACGCCAACACATCTAGAACAGCAATAGGTCCATTGTGATGCACATGGATCATAGGAGAAAGTTTCTCTCTACCTATTCGTTAAAAAATTTTGAACTGAAGCCTAAGAGGCTCTTGATATCAGATCGCCTAAATCATTACACTTGAAGACTCCTAAGTGAAGCTTCCTTCTGCGGGAGAGAGCTGGGCAGAAACAAAGAATGTGAGGAATGGTTTCATCCTCTTCTTCATCCATGCAGCTTCTACAAAAGTCGTTCGCTCAGCTTTGTGGCATGCTTGCCTATTAAACAGTGTCCAGTCATGACACGAATTGTAGTGCCGGTATGCAACCTATTGAGAGAAATCAAATTCTTAGAGCGTTTTAAATCTAGCTTTGGCCAAATTTGTTTTGTCGCTAGACAAGTTGGTCCACTTAGTAGCGATTGGTATACCTAAGGTGCCTTTGTCCGACAAAATGGGTAAAGTTGTTCCCATTCTGGCGAGTTCATCGGTGTTACAGTTCCCTGGAATATCACTATGCTCCTGCACCCAACAAAAGTGAATATTGAATTGCTCTCCGTGAAAGAAGATCGACAGTCTAGAACTACTAGAGAATTTATAAAGATCGATTCCAAGGATCTTATAGCAGATATCTCGTTTTCCTTAAGCCAAACTAAGACTTTGATCGCTATAATTTCAGCCTGAAACACGCTACAATGATCCTGAGTTCCCCAGGATTAAGTCTGTCGGAGAAAATACCTCCACCAATTTCGGCTTTAGCTTTTGAACCGTCAGTGTAGAAATGCATTGATTCATGTTCTAAAAGTGCTTCTTCATTCCAGACTAATCTGAAAGGGATGGTGACGACGAAGTTCTTATCAAAATTTAGACGTGGGTTGGTGTAGTTTTCGAGAAAGATTTTGAAATTATTCAGAATGGAGGCGTGGCCAAATTCTTTATTTAACCACTGTAGGGCAGCTTCCATCCGAACGGCCATTTGCTTGCTAAACATATCCAGAGGAATCAGGTGAAACATAATGTCCAGTGCCGCAGAGTGAGTTGTGCGTAGAGCTTCACTTATGCACAGACAAGCTGTACGCTAGACCCTATTTAGGTAGTTGCGGTTTTTAGCTTTTTCTAAGTCTGTCCACCAAAAAAGCACCCCATATGTGAGTATCGGTCTAATGACCAAGATGTAGAGCCAGTTGCCAGTACGAGGTTGTAGATCCCATCTATTTCCAACAGCTTTTTTGTAAGAGAAAAGTGCTACTATGACTTTCTTGACTCTTTCATGAATGTTAGGTTTCCAGCTTAGCTTCCGATCCAGGTGATACCGGAACCATACCGAACCGCCCAACTGGCTAGCTTATTTAAAGAGTTTCGTAGAAGTTCTTTTAGATTTAGGTGCTTTCGCCTTCCAGGATTATCAATATTTCATTAACCAACAAATTTCAAAGAAGAGTGAATAGAACACCTCCTTGTGGAGTGCCTCTACTGCCAGATCTTCTAGTAGTCGTCCCACCCAGCTTGGAATTGATAATCCGACGAGGAGGTCATAAATAAATAATCCATTTAGCAGTAGACTAATCAATTCGCAAAGTGAGCTGTCGACCTCTGATAGTGCTTCTGCTATTGCTGATGTATTGACATTGTTAAAGGCGCCTTCTATATACAGGAAGGCAAACATCGTGCACTCCTTGTGAAACAGGGAATATTCGATATTACGCACTAGTGAGTATAAAGGCGTCTTCACTAACTTGCCTTTGCAGTACGCATGTTGGGCAATACATACTGTTGCGTAAGTGGATATCAATCAATCATTCTAAGATCTGAAATCTTTTAGATATGTGTGAAAACATTTGCCCGCTTCGGGAAGGAAACAACTTTAACTTCTCCCCATACCTTCGGGATACATACCATATTTAGGCAACTTTTAAAATTGTCTCGGCCACTGGCAAGATTATATCCGATGCCTTCTGCAACACAGCAGGTATTATGCCGTCAGGTGCCGCTGATTTGTACCGTGTGAAACTATGAATAGGCTAATCCAGTTTACTCTGTTTAATTAGGTTGGAGGGGATGGTTATACGTGCAGATGAACTAGTAAAAACCATATTGCTAACTTGGGAAGTACCTGCGAAATGAGTATCAAGCTGTAAATTTAGAAAATCTTCGCTGGAAGTCGTCCAGGACCCATCAGGTGTTATTGAATTTGAAGAGAGAATTTTCTTTAGCTTAAAAGCTTCAGAGGGTTCTTTTGTTTTATCACAGAAGAGTCTCCAAGAACTGCATTTGGCTTTCCATAATTCTTTTTAGTTTAGAAAGCCTTGCAGAACTCCTAATCTACTGCGTCTCTTGTACTTTTGGCATTATTGAACAATTTCGTACAATTATTTCTTAGAGGACCTAGATCTGCAGAGATTCTTTTATTCCAGATACAGTATAGTGAGCGTTAGCGTCACAGCCTATAATACGGCCAGTTTTCTGCCTCCCTGTATCTGCGATCAATCTTTCCAGGTTATTCCCAAAAAGAGAGTCTATGTTACCATAGGCTAGATACGCCAATACCACGTAGTAGGAGCCACTAGGTGTTTCTACTTTTGCCGCAGTTGTATCTCGATCGCTCTAATTTGGCAGTAAGGTTACTTTTAGGTTACTTTTTTTTTTTTAGTATTTTAGAGTCTTTAGTTCACATACCAAGTTGTTCACAACCCAAGGTTCTTGGACCAAGACGGTATCTTCCCTGTCCATTGAGAGACGAAAAAGAAGGCCGGCGAATTCCTTAATGGAGTGCTAGAGATTAATCTGGACTAACTGCAGCATTGGGACAAAAATTAGGCAGGGATTGTCTATCCGGTTGCCTTCTGATAATCTTGAGACTTATGGCTTTGTCAAACCTTAGTATGTGTTAATTTGGAAATTTCGCAACATTTTTCCAAGTACTTTTTCCAAATCCACATGACAGTGCGTCGTCCTGTGCTACACTACAGTTCGGGGTGAACCTGGGCCTCAACCAACAAGTCTCTCCAGTTAGCCCGGTCCTCTCTCCGGTAGCCAGTTGAGGTCCTCTTCTGTTTATGCGCGCCACCTAAGGTCTTCCTCTACTGCGTTGTCTCTCCAGGCTAGATTCAAAGACTCTTCGGGCCGGAGCATTTGTGTCCATCCGCTCTACATGTCCTAGCCATCTTAGACTAGGTCGATGTCGCTGCACAGCTCGTATAGTTCATCGCATCATTCAAAGCCCGTCAACGCAAACGGGACCGAAAATGTTACGAGAATTTTTCTCTCGAAGCGACAAAGGATATCTTCATCCGCTTTAGATAGAGTCCAAGCTTTATCGCCATAAAATAGGACTGGGGTGATCAATGTCTTTTACAGCGTCTCCTTAGTTTTTCGGGATAAGGCTCTATTACTCAATTGCCTTTTAGAGCCAAAGAAACAGCGATTGGCAAGAGTTATTGTTCGCTTACTACTCCAAAGTTGTGAGCTTCTGTCAAATTCGTCGATGTTCAGTGTCTCTTCTTGCATATATGTAGGTACTTGGTTTTGTCTTTATTTATCGCTAAACCCGCTTAATAGCTAAATACTAGCGAATGCACCAGTGACAGTACGATGTGGTCTGCCAATAATGTCAATATTGTCGGCTGACGCTAGTAGTTGCACAGACTTTCGAAAAATTGTGCCTCCGGTGTTGACTTGTAGCGCATCACCTTGTCGAAATCCTTTTTGGACATCAAAGGTTTCGGTGAGATCGTTACCGACCTTCATGGAGGTCATCCTGCACAGACAAACGAGCTTGGAAGGGAGGCTTGAACTAGACATGACTCTGTATAGCTCGTCTCCATTAATGCTGTCATATTCGGCCTTAAAATCGATAAAAAGAGGGTGAGTACTGTATAAGGAACAGTCAAAGTGTGAAAGTCTTAGACCTTATAGCGCTTTTTGTGAGGAATTTGATGGATACTTGACGTTGAGCGAGAGGTGAATGCCCAGATCGTCTGCAAGAACCCCAACAAGATTAGCAGGTATTTATTGTATATGACATCGCGGTGCGTAGTAGATTGAGAATCGTTTCCAGTCACTTTTTTGAGGACCCGAATGACTTTCCCAAAATTTAACTAATACACCTTGTGAAGTACCTACACATCGTAATCTCTGAATTCTGCTGTGTCTCTTTGAATGTCCCTACATTCTACTCTCTGAGGCTGTGGGTAATACATCCACAAGTCTGTTCTTAAGATATCACTGCTGAACTGCTCTTTATTTCACAGACCCTTATTGTAAATAAACACTGATTTCTTTATAGGAAAGACATCAACAGGTGAAGCCATCCTATCACCGAAATGCGATTCACCAAAGAGTACATCGTACTCTGACATTTCAAAACATGATGAAGATGTAAGTTGTCATTTGCTTTTCGTCCATAACTTTTCTTTTTATTTACATTCATATCTAACTACTTATAGGGATCTTGGGTATCATCACCGAAAGATTTTGCATTTCCCGAAACAATACCCGAGGAAGCGTCAAGTGTCGAAGAAGAAAGGGTCGTAATCTTTCGTCTACCTTCGGGACCATACCTTACTGATGCTTCATTTTATACCGTATGTTCAGACTATTAATCTAAGTTTTAACTTAAACACTGTAACTTCCAGGCCGATGCAAGTCTCCTACAACAGTCACAAAGTCGCAGGGGTAGCAGACAATCGATGCATTCTAAGGATAAGCAACCTACCCGATTTGACTTTGAGCAACATGAGCTGATTCATGGAGCTTCTCAGAAAGATCCAAAAACCAGTACATCCACCGAAAAGGAATCAGAATCCGATGAAAAATTTGCAGAACAAACAAAGGCAGATGTATCCGCAGCCACATTCCTTGATGTCGCCGTGTTGCGTTGTTTATTTATATCTCATTGGCAAGAGGAGGGTGTCTATTGGAGCTTACAATATCTCTACAATAGGTAATACCTTCTACAGAGCTAGCTCGTCTCTAGTCTCTTAATGAACCTTTTTCTCAGACTCACCGAAATAGGAGAAGAAGCTGCTATACCTACGCATCAACCAAGAAAACGATCAAATTCTCTGCCCATACCTCAGATAGAGATCTCATTATATCAAGGTCCAGGAACAAACAGCCGTGATAGCCCAAGTGGTAGTTCCATGGCCAAGGACTATATTGAAATTCCTGAACCTTCCATTACTGCATTAATTGGTAAGTGAATTACATGAATCACCCTTCAAAAGCTTACAACATGTCTTCCTTTTAGACGAATCCAGTCCAATTGCCGAGCGTCGAGGTAGCGAAAAGAAGAAACGCGTCAAAATGGCCGATCTGAGGGCATTTGTCGAAACGAAAATGTTCTCCAAGTCTGAGAAAAATTTGGAAAAAGTAGGCCTAGAAACTAGTACAAATGGCAAGAGGCCACTGCAGCATGTAGTAAGACTTTTGAATTGTATTTGGCGAATTCCCTACTTCCCTGTTGAAACACCAATACAAAACAAATTCACATCATGCAATTGGCCGCACTATTTGTAAAAAAAAAAATTTCAAACCATTTTCACTTTACATAGATGTCTACGTTGTTGTGTTCGAGGACAATTCGTCTAATTCGAAAAATTTTTTTTTAATTTTCAGGACTATCATCGCAGCTTAGATACGGGTGAAAAGAAATTATCTCGTTCAGCATCGATGATAAGTCGTGAGCCTAGCAGTAATTTAATCAAGGGCAAGAGCATGCCCAGTCTTAGGTAAGTCTTTATGTTCACCATTGGTAAGGCTTACCATCGATTACCATTCAAACACAAATAACTCATTTTGGAGTAGCACCGATTTGTCAGGAGCAACATTATTCTTCTTAAGTCATTCCGAGATGTTCCTTGGTGTTATAAATTTTTGTTGACCCTTTTGTCTCGTATTTTTCGGTCCGATTTCTTTTTTTGAATCCACTTAAGGTTTTTTTGATCACTTTATCTTTTTTTTCGATATGAAGTAGTTTTTAATTATTGCTCACTTTGGTAGGTATATAATGAGTAATTGAATCCGAAGCGTTTATCCAAACAGAAATTGGCATAACTTACCTCTCCATTACCAAGGCTATCATTATTTTGTCTAATGTTTACGTTACGACGACTAAGGTACATACTGAATGTATGTAGATCTTAAGATTACTGTGGTCTTTGTAGACAGCTTAGCAAAACGTTTATTTAAACAAAAATTGGCATAACTTACCTATCCATTACCAAGACTATCATTATTTTGTCTAATGTTTACGTTACGAGGAGTAAGGTGCATACTGCATGTATGTAGATCTTAAGAATACTGTGGTCCTTGTAGAAAGCTTAGGATATAATGAGTATTTGAATTCGAAACGTTTATTTAATCAAAATTTGGCATAACTTACCTATCCATTACCATGACTATCTTTATTCAGTCTAATGTTAACGTTACGAAGAGTGCTGTGAAAACTCAAGATCAATCTTACAAATATTGCGGGCTAAATACATCATTCGGTCCTTGTAGAAACCTTAGGATCATTTTGCCAATCAGTTTTATAACATTAGTTGGAGTCAACAGCGTCTTGAGATGGTAATTGAGGGAGCCATGGGCGATGCCGAAAATGGTTGGAACTTTACGTTGTATTTTACTCAGAGATGACAGTTTTTTTTGTTTGCGTCTAGTATATATGTATGTATGAATCTTTTGTTTATACGATCACGGGTAGATTGCCCATAGAACGGGTCCAATAGAAACCGTTAGGAAACCTTGTCTTGCACAATTGATCCGCGATTCGGTTATCCCATAGCAGCTCAAGGAATTTTCTGCTTGAAGCTGGAGACGGTGCGCGTTTTTAGGTAGGTAGAACACCCTAACCTAAACCCTAGGCTCAGATTCACCCCGAACTCTAGCGCCACCTATGTAAGTAGGGAAACCATAAAGCCTCAGTCGACTAGCCTATTTTACGATAAAAGACCCCAACTGATTTTCTTTGAGCTTTAGTCCTATTCGGAAACTTGACTTCATTGAAAAACCACCCTTAAAATACCCTTATTTAGATACATGAACAGAACTCTTATAGGACTGAAGGGAGGGTTCGATGTCAGATTTCCAGGCAACACCAAAAGTTCCTTCACAATCCCACATCTCGCGAGAGTCTGACGTACATTGGACAGTATAAATGTCAAGAAAAAGCTTTTCAAATTAGAAAAGATGGCACAACACAAGTGGTTGTGAGAAGTTAAACCATGTGCCGCTCCAGATATCTGTACTTGTATCTTTGTGTGGCCAGGTGTTGTAGTAATCAAATGGAAACGCATGATCACATTCTTAAAGCTATGGGTATTTCATGGACCCATTTTGAATATTTAATTGTCAAAAATTCACTGCCAGAGGAAATTATTGTGACTGGATAGCCTAAATAGCAACTACAAAAACAAATATTTGGCCTAACAGGTCCATAGGAGCCAGGGCAACTAGGGCACTAATAAAGTGTACAAAGGGATATGCTTTTGATACGGTTGCTGAGACAAGATCCTTGAGAGTTTCCTTAAGGTCCGCGTACATTGAAGCGTTTGTTTTGGTCAGGCCTTCAGGACCATTGTTAATTTTGCCTGAAAAACATCGGCTAGCTAGGTAAATCGGTAGTGTTAAGACAGTACAAAAAGGTTGCCATCTCTCATAATATAAACTCCATAACAAAACTGACGTCGTACGATCACTGAAACGTACTACTTACGTCTGCTCTGTGTACTGCAGAGTATTTAACTTGAAAAGGGTATGGTCTGAATGATCGTTAAGCTTTGTTGATGTAACAAAGCTATGATGTATATATAGCTTTTATAGCTATGTATGGGTACATCCCATTAGTAATTGGATTTAAGTTCCGATTTTCTACCAAAAGTTCTGTGGACGACATTCAAAGCCAAGACTTCTTTGCTCGTTGTTCTATATTTTTTTCTAGTTGAACTTGAGATTCAAAGTAATATCCGTTTACCAATGCTGCATATAAAGAAAGCAGGACGAGTAAATCGGACTACGTTGCTAAGCAGAACGTCCTACGTGCAGATCTCCCTACATCTCTGGGTACTATTCCAGTGTTATAAGCTCGCCCCTTTCGAGCGACGATGTACCGCCAAGTGCATTGTCAATGGCTTTGCTAAAAGGGTTTCCAATTCGTTATAGATATTTTCAATAGCCACCGTGGACAGACAAGAACTACGTAAGATGGTATTTACACTCACGGTGGACTCGTTTTGTCCAGATCGCGATAGTCGGGATCAACTTGTAGGTCCATCTACCTCTCAGTAATTGAGACTGATTTTTCATCTTCCTTGATCCTCTTGATTGCTCATGGTTCCAGTTGCCTCGATTGCCTCGATGTTCTCCTGTTATAGATCCTTAGCATCCCGTCCGCGAGGATGCCAATGGGGACTATTCCGGCTATGACGAAAGTATATAGCTTCGCCCGAAATCGTCCGAAAACCACTGATTGTCTTTTGTGCACAGTCTTTGTTGAACTGCCGCTTTCACAGCATTATTTAGAATGTCGTCGGGTCCTGGCGCCTTGTCGTCGCGTATCTTCTTGCAATCTACAGATAGTTCATTCCACGTGACTGTCGGAATGTCTTTTATATTGGTCTCTCTTATTATGTCACATATAGTAGGTGGGAATTGTGGGAATAAGTGTTATAGAACATGATATTTTTGGGGACCTGGAGCCCTTTAGTTTAGCCATTACTATCTTCTTTGCCATGCCCCAAGGATTTACGTCAGATTTGTCGCATAGTCGTTTGAAACATCTGCTTTTCCTCTATTTCATTGGCCTTGGAATTCAGGTATCCTCCTGGACCGTTGAGCTCTGCGTCGGGCTTGTAGACAGCTAACCCTGAGTACTTTTATGTTTTTATTTAACCAATAACAGGGTTTTTCAATTTGGCCGGGTGAGGCATTGCTGCATTGCATGCTGTGGTAATAGTTGCGACAGAGTTTCAGTTGTCCCAGTGGAGGATAGACCGCTGGTACTCATCATTACCGTGAACATGTCCTTGTCGAAGAATTTGTCATTCCATTACGGACCTTGTATTTTGAGACGGGATACGCTTTTCTCTTCTTCGATATCGAATATTATCGCCTGGTATCACTGTGCTCGGGGGTCACCCCATTTTATGTTGCGCAGGAGAGAGTTGCCCGCGAAGGTAATGTCGCTGACTGCTCCTTTGCCTGCTTTACGATACGTGTTTGCCCGTCCAGTGTTTGCAATACTAATTTCAAGGGGTGCGAATGTTTCCACCAGAGTACGACCTCTAGGTAGGTCTTGCTTAAGTAGGCGGCAAACCTCACGTACAGCAAGAACTTCCGCCTGGAAGACGCTGCACGAGCCAGGCAGCCGGTAAGACTTGGAAATGTTGAGGTAATCAGAGAATTGCTACAAGCATAGAAGGCTACGCAGGCTTTCTTTACCCGTTGTTCAATGTTTGGTCTCCAACTGATTTTTGGATCAAGTACCACAGCTATATACTTGGCACTTGAGGATAAGGAGAGTAGTTGGTTGTTTATCCGTGAAGGCGTGAAGGTCGGTATTTTGGTTTTTGTGGTAAAGAGCAGCAAATCAGTTTTGCTTGGGTTGACGCTGAATCCAAATCCAGTGGCACATATGATAATCTTGCCTAAGGCACCTTTCATCATCTCACTGATTACTGAAGGAAACATCCCTGATACCAGTATTACCACATCATCCGCATACGCGACAGCCTTGGCTCTATCTCTGTCTAGCCTATACAGAATTTTGTTGATTACCATAAGTCAAAAAAGAGGAGATATGACTCCGCCCTGGAGATGACTAGTACCTCTTACGACAGATATGGTGTAACTGCTCGGAGGCGGACAGAATCCCGAAAAACGTAATCTCGAAAGCCCAAAATCCCGAAAATCCAAATTCCCGAAAGGACAAAATCCCGAATATGAAAATTTTTGTATGGATTTAAAGAAATTTTGAATATACCCAACCTCGTACCTACTCCAAATCCAACAGTGACTCCAAGCAGGGGGGTTGCAGAGGGCAGCATGCCTGCTCCACCGTTTATGCACAATCGAATTGTGGACTTATGACCCTGCGCCGAAAAGGATTAGATGCTTTGTTACATTGTTATATTGTTATATTTCGTACCCAACCCATTTTTTCGAAATTTTTTTCGGGATTTTTGATTTTCAGGATTTTTGATTTTTGGGATTTTGGTTTTCGGAATTGTGACCCCAACCCGTAACTGCTGTTACCGAGTCTAAGAAAATAGCTAAGATATATTGTTTGTAGTGAATTGTCCTTTCTATCGTTCGGACAACTTCGTAGAGTGCCGTCTCTGTCGATCGCCCCTTAGTATACGCGTGCTGAGATTTCGATAGAAGGGTTTGTCTAAGATGCATTCCAATGTCTTTAAAAATTATTTATAAGTACATACGTATACTTTTTGTTACGTACACATCGCAAAAAAAGATTTTCTTATAAAAAATGTTTTCCTATTCTTTCTCAAGTCCTATCCTATTCAAACAAACACTCGGTCTAGAAAATTAGTTTTCTAGAAGTACATACCTATACACCTTAACTAACCTTTCTACTTCTTGCTAAATTTTATTCTACTTCACTTCTATTTACTTTTTGAATCCTTTCCACCACCAGCTGTCTCCTAGATAGCGGGTAAGTTTGTTTTTCCTCTTTTAATTCAAAAAAATTTTACCATTGTCCGCTTTTTATTCAAACGCTAGTTGCTTTCGAAAACCAATTATTCCGCTGCATCTACATATACATTTTGAACTTTTATGCGAATGTTTCGATTTTATAAATAACCAAAATGTTTGCTTTTGTAAATAATTTGAATGCGTTTCATAATCACCGTGTTTTTTTTTTTGGAGTTTTTCCCTCCTCATTATCTGCACAATCATTTAATTTATTTAACGCAATACTCGTGAAAAACGGTTAAGATATTACAGGTATGTGGAACCGCAGAAGATTATACGTCCATCGCAGTCTTCCGGACCAAGGACGACATTTTTCACTAGAAATCCAATAATCACTGTTACGGAACATACTCCAACACCATCGCCGGATTTCCTGAAACGACAAGTATTATAATATTCAAAAGTGTGACTTAATTTTTGAAAAAGAATTTCATGCAGGGTTCGATTGACTCACAACTGGATGCGTTGAGTAATGGTGGAAGTTTGAGCGGAATTGCTGGATTTCGTGGTCATATGTTACGATCGCATACGGATTCACATATTGACTATACTGGGGTGGATGAATCAGAGGCGCCTGGATCATCATTTTATATAACACGAGATGGCGGCATAGACTATGAAATTGTCCTTTTGGCTGTCTTCAATGTTTTTAAAAGAGATTTCAATATAGTTTCGTTGCGTGTTCTTGAAGCTGGATTGAATATCTGTGAAGTTTTACTTGAGCTAGGAGTGATGAAACTTGGTGAACACGCTCATGAGATATCTATGGGAATTATCAAAAGAGCACTGCTACATCTTGGATGCCCACATGGTTGTAACGATGGTAAGTACATACTAGGTTAAGGTTTAACAAATATGTGAGCCGATGTAGAATTTTTCGTACTGCTCCTAAAATGCGGTCATACAAAGAAGGTCTATATCAGGGGACTTAGTACTGAATCTTGTGGAACCACGCCCAGATCTTGTATTCTTTTGTATCGTCATGTACAAGTGCTGTGTTTTCAAAAAAGTTTGACCTTCCTTGTGTTATGTGCCACAATAACATTCCAATGCATTACTGTTTAGTTGCTTCTACCCTCCCACCGTCTGTCTAATATTTTATGATTGCAACCATATCTTCAACGTTTAACTTGGTTGATGAATTGCTAACAAAAAACTAACTCTCCGCTAGGGTGATCTAATTCTACCTTAGGATGTATCTATCTACAGAGCGAAACATCGCCACATCATCCCACTTTATGGAGTATTTAGGAATCTGATTGGTAGCGTGGGAGAAACCCATTAGAATTCCATAAATGATGCAAGACATTTGAATGACATTGAACATTGAACATTGAACGCTCATGTCTAATCCGATATACTTACCTCAATGCACCTGCAAGATAGGACATAAAACCATCCGTTAAAATTAATAGGAGACAAGAATATCGGAATCACTGGACTCTCTAGAAGAACCCAAAAATATCTCCTCCCTCTTCTTGTTTTATTGTTTTTTTTTTCCACAAACAGTGTCACAGTGAAATAGCCAGTTGCATTTCACACCTTCAACAGCTTTTTTGATTCTAGATTCCTTCCCAAACTATAGAATAAGTATGTGGATTGCTCTGACAAGCTCTATTTTTGCCGCATTATAATCCACAAATATTCAAAACCATTGTCCGACGGTGTATCCTATATCCTCCTCCTTATTTCCACACCGCTAACCGAGGAGTTTAAGGGTCGAATCCCAGAAAACACCTAAATGTGATGTGGTTTTACTGCCCCAACTCTCGCGAAAGTCAACTATCCAAGAGTATGTCTTATGCAAACTTCTTTGAAAAAATAATAATAATGATATCCTCGGACACGGGAATAAACTGTTGGTCGTTTACTAGGAGTTCGCAGTTAGTTCTAGAAAGGAGGAGGTTATTAAGAGAAACCACACAGCATATGTCGACATTGTATGCAGTTGATTTGATTTACTGCTGAGTCACCATATATTCTAGTCTAGAAATTTAGTCTAGTTCGAATTTTTAACTTTGATACCAGATACGTACATACATATATGTCGCGATCCTTACTATATGCCTTACTACTTGTCGAGATTTGTCCCTTAATTACTTTTCCCCTCAGAGTACTGTACTCTAACTAAACCTTGACAAAATCAATCCACCTTGGGGTACCATGTCTGAGGAATTCGGAAATGAGAATCGAAAAGTTCGCATATCACTATTTACATAAAATCTGAAACTTGCTTCAATGCTCACAAATTCCCAAGACGTGTTCCAGAATCTTGATGCGGTTATTACAGACCTCTGTTTTACCGTGTAATGTATTAACAGTTTTCTGTTAAGAAGTCTGCTAGAAAATGTGGGTTTTTAGGGCCCCTAATGCAGGGTATACGCAGAGGAAGTGCTCGAGGCTTTCTTTCTCTGCCTCGTACCCTAAGCAATTACTAGATGTCACCAATCTCAGTATGTACATACGCATGTTTGTTCAGTCTTAATTGTCTCCTGCCTAGATCGGGCGACCTCTTTGCGTGACGGTGGGAAGTTTTGCAGGTTTGTAGTCCTTTCAACATGTTTTCTTGGTGTTTTGCTAACGAGCGGCTGTATGCGGTTTGAACAACATTTAAGGCTACTCCTAAGGTTGTAACCCTATACATATCTTTGGTTCCTGCCCCCTCCTCGCTAGTTCATCCGCAGCTGCGTTCCCTGGTATACTGCAGTGATAGGTACCCAAATCAGGATAACCTGGAGGAGTTTGCCAAGGTATTAAGTTTTTTCTTGCATTCTTTCCCCAATTTCGAGTTGGTTTTTGGATTTGCTAGTGACATTAGGACTGTCTGACTGTCCGAGCAGAAGTTAATGCAGTTCCTTTGGGTTCCGGTACTAAGTAGTATTTTCGTGCCCTTCACTATAGCAAACATCAGTCACGAATTGTTCCAGATGGACTGCGTGATTGGGAGGTGGGGTTCTCCGTCGATGTATGAAACACTGCATAGAGTAGAATGGGCCTGACAATCCAAGTGTAAATCCAGTGGACGTGCTGTGGTTTCAAACGCCACGTCTTTCCAAAAGCCCTAGAGCATATCCAACACGCCACACTAGCTTTCGAGATTCGAGATGTTTTCTACATTTCTTCTCTAAGTTGACTTGTTGTCCAGGATGACCTCCAAGATATTTTACCTCGTTATTTAGATTCAGTTTTACTCACCCTAAAAATGATGCACGGAAATCCTCTAGCTTGTATCTTCTCGTGAAGAGTACCATGGCGGTCTTTCAAGGGTTGACGCCTAGGCCACAGCGGTCCACCCAACTTTGCGTGATATACAGTGCCGACTGCTTTAGCTCACCCAGTGTATCCAGTTGATTTCCCGTAATTAAGATTACGAGGTTATCGACATATGGAATATGTATATTTGAACCCATTGCTTTCCAGTATTTTGAGAAGTTCATGCAATACCAGTAACAACAGCAAGTGAGAAAGGAACCCTTGAGGGGTCCCATTCTGGTATCTACCTTTCCTACTTTCACTACTTAAGCGTAAATGAGCTTTTATTATTCGGTTGGAGAGGTTGCTGTACCTGGAGAGGGCTTCCATATTACCCCGTAGATTGTTGTAATCGAAGGCTCCCTCTATATCCAGGAAGACGTTGACAGCAGTTTCTCTGTACTTGAGGTTATCTTCGATGATGTGCACCACGTCTGTGAGAGCTGAGGGTGGTTTTACCTCTTCTTTAAAAGTATTTGAGTATTGCTCGATTGTGAATCTGAATCTTAATTCTTCTTTCACATTATGGTACCCTCTGTTAACTTCTCCAAACACTCCTGCGCCCGTTTCTTCCTGAATTCTGAACTCATCTGCATATTACTATCTAATCTATCAATTCTTTCCCTGGTTGGATTTATATTGAGTTCGTCTCGAGATGCTTTAAGTCCATTGTGGATGGAATATGAATGTTCTCATCATCAGTTTGACACTTGATACCAATGTTGATAGGTTTAGGGAGTAATACTCCCCGGATAGCTCATCCATGAACATACGTACGTGTCTCCTTTTCTAGTTAACCTTTATGGAGCGGTCTTAGCAGAATTTATCATTCTAAATGTTGCTCAGAGACCTATATAAGGGCTGTAACTTTAATCTGATGATCCAACTAGGGTTTGTTCGAAAGATTTTAGGAATAACTAGCTTGTCATGCTACCACCGTGTTCGATAAAATTTCACCTGACTTGAAGCGCTGTTCAATCCATTCCAACTTCTAGAACAAATCGTCTTTTCCAGGTTTCGTTAATTCCACTGCTAATGATAGTGCTGGGCGAGCTTCTGAGGAAGTATGTACATTTCTAGTGCTCTTTGTTTCTGATCTGATTTGTTAAACGAGTATCAGTCCTAAGGTTTCCCAATAGGAGTATTACCTCACATCAAAATGAAAACTTCATCACAATAGGCTTCTACAAATGTTTGGCCACGTCTACAAATGCTTGGCCATGTCTCAAAGAAGTCCTTTTTACCTCAGAGGTATATAAGAGTACAACCCACCTGACCTAACCTAACCCAAAATTCGCACATACAGTACTAAAATTCTTCTTCTTTTTTCATCCACAGGAATACGAGGACCACCGGCCGATTTTCTCCGCAGTCAATGTCAAAAAATCCTATCACGTATGCTCCGTCAAGCTGGCACACGAACGAAGACTTACCTCCAGTCAATGGTCAAGACAACACAATTGCACGAATTGGTAGAGTTCTTCCATGCATTTGTGGCATTTTGTGTCGATCCCAGTTCCCTTCTATCCCCACTGAGTGAGTTCAGCACTTTTGTTTAAATCTTAAACTTCTTAATTAGCATCTTAAAAACGCACTAAAAAAAAAAACAACAAAATTATAACAATTTTTTATTAGTAGAAATTCGACTTTTTTACGCATGCTCTGCTTAACGTAGGCTCTGCTAAATCATGAACCATTAGTCTCAAGTCAAATCTCATGGCTCATGTGTACATTGTGTATATATAAGATAGATAGGCGGCTTTCACAAGTAGCAGCATGCATGCCATTTCTTTTCACTCCCACAATGTGTATATTAATCTACATAGACCATAAACGATCGAGCGGATTTAAAAATCTTAACACCGATCTTGGCGGTATATCATCATCAGGCGGGCAGGGTGGTTATGCAACGAATTTCAGTGGCGGTCTTACTGGTGGGCCAGAGAGTCAGGTCATTACTGCTGTATTCAAGCCGTTGGTGACGCGTTTCGTCGATGCCCAGAAGGAGTTGAAGTCATCCGAGAATACGGCCTTGTATTGTGACATTCGACAGTTGATAACGTATGTTAAAGGCGCACATGGTGGACCGTTTAGGCGAGTGGCGTTAAGTGGTATTCTAGCTGTGACGCCAAGGCCTCACAAGAAAGGTCCTTTAATGCAGACTACTAGAGTTATAAGGTAAGACGATTGTATTGTTTGTAAAGTTTGACCAGCTAAGAGATTTATTTTTAAGGCACATACCGCATGCTGAAACCGCTCAACCTCCCATTCAAATGGAGGACAATCGAAGCCAGAGGAAGTTGTTATTGAAGAAGCGAAGCACATCATCTGCTTGCGCTGTAGTAAGACATCATAGACTTTAAGACTATCCACATGCTAACTGCGAGCTATTTACAGAGCCTTTTGGAAACCGAAACCTGTGACGATCATTACAAGTCAAGCCAAAGTCCACTGAGCAATATACGACGTCGAGCGACGACAATTCGACCCACTCTCACTCCTAGGCATTCTGAGAGGGCACTGCTCTCGGACTCGACATCAAGTTCTGAACGAAATTCGTTGGGACGCCTAAGCGGTTTGGTACGTTGGTTCCGCGGTACTCCCAAGGAGCCAGCATCAATTGACTTGGAGATCGGTTCACTTAATCCCGACATAACATCGACGTTCATACGTCATGCATCATTAAAAATCCAACGAGGTCGCTCCAGCGATGGAATAGGACGATCTCTCCAGAGAGCTCGACGTAGAGTTGAGCGACGATTGAATCGATTTGGTATCGTTAAAGGAAAGAAGAAAGTCGGTGGCACCGAAGAAACAGCAGGTATATGTAGATATACAGAATTACAAAAACTTGGAAACCCATCAACTTATGTTTTACAACAGATCTGAGCAGGCGTAGTTCCTCGGATCTATGCGAAGGTCCACGAGAATCAGAAGTTGTGGTCTTAAAGGAACGAAAGTTGGTTCCCACCGAGCCGATTCAAGAAGGAATGCTTCGATTTGCATTTTTATTAGAATCGTGTGCACCTGGATCATTTCCTGATCCCCAGTTGGTAGCAGCGGTTTTAGATTTGGTAAATTTTATTTTTAAAAACTGCTTATAATGCAATTCAAAAAAATGTCTTTTACAGCCCCAAGCACCATTAGTATCGAGGGCGGCTTTCCTTATAGAATGTGCTCACTTTGTTCATTTGTGTAATAAAGGGATGTGGCCCAGTTGGATGAAACAAAATGCGACGAATTATCGACCATCTGGGGCGAATATTAACGCCAGGCAACAGTTGACGACGGGTACTAGAAGGACGCATATCCTACAGAGGGCTGCCGGTAAAATGTTTCATCAGGTACGTTATAAAAATTTCTTTGCTTTGAGTACTAACCTTGTTAAAGGATTCTATTTGATCCGAGGATTGAGAGTCAGTTACTATGTATGTACATACATATATACAGATATCCCGTGTAGAAGCTGTTGTGAGGATGCTTTTTGTTATGTTTTTCTTAAAAGCTACCTAAGCCTGAGGTATTTGGTTAGGGCGGATATAATTCGCTGTTTACTGACTTAAGAAATGGCAGACTATAAGAAAGTTAAGGGTTTATTGCAGAAGGCTTGGTAAAATGGTTTCTTGACCAAGATAAGTCTGCCTATTTAAGTGAGATTGTATTGGGAGTAAGCGCAAAGGTATATTGAGAGCTGCAGTCGGAGTGAAATGTGAGGTAGGTACTGCTTATACAGATTCCTGATAGACCTTGTAGTCCTTACAAGTCTCTATCCTATAACTGTTTGGACTTGATCTTAAGCAGAAATCGTTGAAAGCTACGCCTAGGCTGGCTTGCCTTCCCGAGTTTTCTTCAAATACAGATAGGAAGATGACCATCTTTTAAAGGTGAAACTGAGCACGACTTTAACAGAGATTCGGGCGAAAGACAAGATCATAAGCTGCAGTATTGTATCAATCTTCATCAAAAGCTCGAAAATGGAAATAGTGTAGGAACTGCAATCTATTTGACAGAACACACACTCAGCTCACATAAAATTTCTAAACTAGGGAAGTTTTTTTTTGTCCAGATAAAAGAACATATATAAACTCAACTCGCGATGTGGAACAGACAGACATTTGCACCGGATACTCCTGCATAAACTACATCAACAGCCTGCGAATCATTATAAAGCAATGTGTTGAGTACAGACCTCCCTTGCATCTATAGTTCATCGACTTCGAGAAGGCTTAAGCTTACAAAAAGATCCTATCTGCCAGAAAAGGTCATAGCTGTTATAAAGGCTACGTACGAGGCCTAAAATCGTCAAGTTCAGCATAATGGTGAAGTGTCAGAGGACTTCAAAGTCCAAAGTGGAGTGCCACAGTGTTGTATTCTCACTCCACTTTTCTTCTTAAAGCGGAGGAAAACTATGGAATAAAATGGAGAATGATATTCTACCTTAAATATTTTGACTACCCACACTGCTTTCAAATAAGGTAATGTATCTACATACATGGCGGTAGTAAGACCAATTCTTACATATGGTTCACTGGTATGGTGGACGGTACTGGAGAAGCAATACCAGCTTTCTAACCTCACCAAAATCCAGAGGGCAGAGTGTATTGGAGTCATGGGATCAATGAAGACAACACCAACAGCGGCAATGGAAACCATGCTCAGTTTCATTCCGCACATATACTGTGGCAGTCTAGCGGCTAAAACCGCTGTAAGACTGAGAGAAGGCCGAATGTGGTCATCGTGCCTGTACGGCCATGCCTCAATTTTGTCCCGATGGGGATCCACCAACTGTTTGTCAGAAACTGATCACATGACCCCCACGCTAGTTTTTGAAAGGAGATTCGCTATAAGAATTCCTGACAGAAAGTACTGGAAGCGCCGAAGAACCATGAAGAAGAAGGAGTTGGCGTTCTATACCGACGGTTCTAAGATGGACGTTGGCACGGGAGCCGGAGTTTATTGTGAGGCCCTAGAGATAAACAACTCCTTTAGAATAAATGGTGATTGCAGCGTCTTTATATTATAAACGAGAGCAATATCGTTGGCAGAACGATTACTGTGTATGTAGACAGCCAGGCAGCCGTTAAGGCTCTGGACTCCGCTATAATCAGATCAAGGCTTGTGAAGCTCTGCAAATCAGTCTTGAATGAGATATCTAGAGATAAGGCGGTGACCATCTGCTGGGTGCCAGGGCATACGGATATCGTAGGAAACGAAAGGGCTGACGAACTTGCTAGGAAAGGGTCGGCGCTGCACCTATCGCGGGCTCTCCCTTTTGCAGTAACCCCAATCAGTTCCTTACAGAAGAAAATAGAGGATGAAGCCATCGGTCGAGCAAATAGTCGCTGGGCTCATCGGGAAACATGTGCGCAACAATGGCCGGGTATCAGCAAGAAGAGATCAACTTCTCTGGTGAAACTGAGTCGTTATAAAACACGGGTCGTTTCAGGGATAATTACTGGTCATTGTGCCATTGGTGTCCACGCGGAGCGACTCGGTGTACTACATAATGACTTCTGTAGAAGTTGCAGGGACGAAGAAGAAATTGAATCAGTTCGTCACCTGCTGTGTGACTGTCCTGCCCTATCCGTCAGAAGAATGAGGACTCTTGGTAGTTACTTCTTCTCGGATTTGGAGGACTGGGTGGTTCCAATAGCGGACTTTATAGGTTTCCGGGGTTAAATGATTGGGCACAATAGACCCGAATTGTGGTCTAAGTGAGCAGTGACACTGTCACAAGGCACCCATCTACCTAAGTTAACCTATCTACGTACATGTCTTAAACCAGAATTTAGAAGTTGAAGCAAACAAAATAGGGCTAAAGATTACTCTAAACTGAGACTGAAATCCAACTCTAACGTTGAGAAAGTGGAAAACTTTCTATAATAATGGAGCCTCGGCCCACGGATGCTCTGAAATTGATGCAGGATCGGAAAAATTAAAGCTCTATTCGGAAGGCGATTAAAAATTTGTAAAACCAATGTTTTTAGCACAATACATACCAAGCTGAGTCTGGTTCGCTCTAATGTTGAATCAATACTGCTGTATGGCTGTAGTATTTAGAAGATAGCTCCCATGAAGGCTGGTATCTCACACGCAATTACGTATCTACGTATCATATTGAGAATTTAGCCAAACCATATCTCCTACGAATACCTTCATAAGAGAATGAACCAAGAACGTAAGCTGAAGAATAATTTCTTCCTCCTCCCCATCCCTACAGCCTCTGTAGAAGTTATGTGAAAAGAGGCTCCTCCATTCGACATGTTGGCCTATCAGACCGTGTTTATTAAGAACACCGATAATATGACTGATCAGCGATCGCTTCAACAGGACCAGCAGGTTCTCACTCAGCACTACGTTTCAGATCAAGCCTAGGCCAGATCTCCCTCGAAATGTTGCAAGTTCAGAGATTTGCTCATCTATAGTTGATTGTGCTAAAACCGTCAAGCTTTAGTAAGAGTTTACAAAGGGCATACCCAGGTTCGTACCTTGTCTGTCGAGCTCGTCAGCCTTGCAATTTCCTGGATTTCTGGGATTTGATCGCCGCTTGACTGGCAGTAAAAATGATAATATCCCACAACAGTTTTGCATTACATTTTAGCAAGGACTTCCTTGATCACCAAGATTTCGGCCTGAAAAATACTGCAATGATCTGGGAGGCGGAAAGAGATAATCATATTGAACTTGTCGGAGAAGACACCACAATCCACCTCGTCGTCAGTCTTGCAGCGGTCCGTATAGAAGTGGACTGAAGTGTCCTTATGATAGCTAGACCACTGTGAGAAGGCTTTGAGTTGGATAGCCGCACCAATTGCTTGGCAAGAATATCTAAAGGAGGCAGATGCAGTATAACGTCCAGCGCCGCTGAAGGAGCAGTTCTCAATGAACTACTGATGCGCAGCTATAAAAAAATGGCTTGGCCATCTTGTCAATCCAATTTTTCAATACATTTTCGATGATTTCGGCTCCTATTCCACGATTACCTTGACCAATATTGTTCTTGAGACCTGAATCGTCTCTAGATTGTTCGCATAGTATCGATCTTTAATGGCACCCCACAAGAAAAAAAAAATTCAACGGCCTGCCGGCTAAGCAACATCACCAAAACTACTACTACTACACGATTATTGAACGTAGTGTGCAATATATCGATTGTTGGACGGCTTGTGTGGCACGTACCATAGCCCGTCCAAGTCCAAATCCTCAATTTCTGGCCATAAAAAATCGTTTATCGTGCCTCAGTAGCGCACTCCATTGACTGCAATGTTTCTTCCATTGTTGTCTTGGAAGAAAAATGGGTCAATAATAGCGCTATGCCAAAGACCACACCAAACAGTAACATGTTCAGGATGCATTGGCTTCTCTGACTACGTGTGGATTTTCCGAGCTCCAAATACGGCAAATTTTGCTCGTTTACGTAGCCGCTGAGATGAAAATGCGCCTTATCTGAAAAAATGATTTTTTGAGCAAAAATGTCATCGATTTCGAGCTGTTCTAAAGCCCAAACAGAGAAGCGATAACGAAGCGGGTGGTCATGACTTCAATTCCTGAATCAATTGGATCATGTAATCGAATAAGCCGAGATCTTTATGCAAAATTCTCCTCAGGGTAGTGCGACTGATGTCCAGTTGTTGAGATCTTTGGCGTGTTGAGGTTCTCGGGCTTAGACACACGCTATCGGCAACAGCTGCAATATTCTCCAGCAAACCAGTCTCACGAACTTGAGTACACCAACTGCATTATTTCGACAGAAATTTTTTTCCAAAATTCGCAGTGTTTCGGCAACGCAACATCCACTTTGGAAGTAACTTTGCAATATTTTCCAACGTTGTTCGGGCGTAAATCGATCCATTTCGAACCGCGAAAATATAATACCGAGTTTCTGTCAATTTTTTGAGTGTATAAGAGCTGTCAGTGTCAAAATAGCATTTGATTCAAAAAGAAACCAACAGATGGCCCATTCTTCACCTTAAATAGGAGATTAAGGTGAGTAGCCCTATCAAAAGCCAGCCACCAGACGTAGTATAGGCCTGATAACATACACGTCCAAAGTATGATATGAGGCTGAATGACCTTTTTACAGGAGTAGGTATAGGGCCACAGTTGCCTTCTTTACACCTTGAAATAGATTGGCTTTCCAAATTAGTTTCCTATCCAAAATTAGACTCAAGTACTGTGCATTATATTTAAAGGAGAAATTGGTGCCATTAATCGTTCGAGGATCAATAAGGGGAACTTTATATTTCCTCGTAAAGAGTTCAAGTTCTGTTTTGACGGGGTTAACCCCTAGTCCGTATTTTGATGCCAAAATATTAAGCCGTAGGAGAGCACGTTGGAGGATTTCCCTGAGAGCGTCACGGTGTTTTCCGGAGGCGGCAATAGCAATGTCATCTGCATAGGCAACCACTCTGCAGTCAGTCTTTTCTATGTTCCAATAGCAGCCCATTGACCACTAGATTCCACAGAAGAAGGGACAAGACACCACTCTGAGGATATGTGCAACTAACAAGTTTTCTAGTCGATGCGCCGCCTATAACGAATTGATAATCCTACTTGTAAGCAATTGATCAATATAAGTCTTTTGCGACTATCTTACTGCAACTAAATAGATAAGATAAGACCACTTGTTACCCAGTTATCAGCAATTTGTTACTATGTAGATGTACCACGTTCCAAACGTTATCTATAATTAGAAAACTATGCTCACACACTAAACACATCAAAGAACAATCACAGGAAACTGAATAAACATAAACAAAACGTGAATTGGTTCTACCTTTTGCTTTGATTTCATTATTTAATTAAAAATAATAAAAAAAAAAAAAGCAGTTCGACGAGGATGGGATTCGAACCCACGCGTGCAGAGCACATTGGATTAGCAGTCCAACGCCTTAACCACTCGGCCACCTCGTCATGTTGCGAGCGATGTCAAAACTGTTATTAGTCATAACGCATGTGTGTAAGTTCATATTAAATGTAATTGTGGAGAGATAACATACATATGTACATATTTATTCATATTTACATTTTTAAATACAGAAATACATACATATGTATGTAATTTTTATAAACCGCGAAACTACTTATGTATACATATGTAGCTTCATATACTGATACCCTCACAGTAGATAAATAGAGGGTTCTACTGAAGAGGCATCTCTATCGGATCACAGGTGGATTCGCTTTCAACTAAACTTCCAATCTAGGGTTAATAACATCTAAAGAGAGCAGACTGGTGAAGGTTATTTTATTAATAATTAGGCAATATCTAAAAGTTAGGCCACTTCGTAATACGGAGCCTATGACAAGGCAGTTGATAACCTAAGCAAAATAATTAATATGGCATACGAAACAGTCTGTCCGATCAGGAAGAAAGCCAAGAGATCTTAACCTCCGTGATGGAACAAGGTGATAAGCTCCAAGAGAAAACAGGTCAAAATTCAAAAACAGCGAAGCGTACTGGAGACTGGCAGAGCTACAAAATGGCACTGACCTCTTATAACAAAGAAATAAGGAAAGCTAAACGAGAAAGCTTTAGAAAATTCTGTGAGACAATCACTAGTACTCCTGCTGCGGCCAGATTGCACAAGGCACTAGCAAAAACGAGAGGAATACGAAAATGAGAGACAGAGGGCACGACTTCTATTAGAAAACCCATTTCCCTGTCAATCTTCCGAGTATAGACGATAGGAGCAGTACCAGCATACCAAGACCTTGGAAAGACGATTGGAAAATAGCGACAAAAATCTTTTCCAGAGGGCGTTTAGAATGGGCAATTGGCTTCTTTCAGACTTTTAAGTCACCGGGGGTGGATGGAATTACACCAATCATTCAAGGCAAGGATATTAAAAAGTAGTCTGGCACTGTGCAATATACCGAACCAGTGGAGACAAAAGACCCAAGTCTACCGAGGTCCTATAGACCGATCAGCCTAACATCGTTCCTTCTCAAAACGATGGAAAAGGCTGTGGACAATTATTTAAGAGAGAAAATACTACGTACATCTTCTCTTCATCACCGTCAGCATGCCTACAGAGCAGGTAAATCTACAGAGACTGCTCTGTACCAGCTGACTGAAACTATCCAAAGCGCTCTTGAAGCCTTCTTGGACAATGAAGGAGCATTCGATAACACATCTCATGAAGCAATTGTGCGAGCTCTAGAAAGAAAAGGGGTATACAACACAGTATCTAAGTGGATGTACGAACTTCTGAGCAGAAGATCAGCAGAGACTCATACATCAGAAGGTATCATCAAGGTCAGCCCAGCAAAAGGCTGCCCACAAGGAGGAGTTCTCTCTCCCTTAATGTGGAGCCTTGTTGTGGAAGAGCTACTTGAGAATCTAACAAACAATGGCATCAACTGTCAGGCATATGCTGATGACATAGTTATTATTGCCAGAGGAAACCCTATGTGATATAATACAAAGGGTACTTAATATAACTCAAGAATGGTGTTTGACGTCTGGGCTAAGCCTTAATCCGGCAAAAACTACAATAGTACCTTTCTTGAGGAAAATAAAACTTGAAAGACTGAGGCCAATAAGGCTGTCGGGTACAATACTGACACCAGTCAAAGAAGTTAAATATCTGGGAAGTTAAAAGATAGATAGTAAACTCATATGGAAAAAGCACACAGAAGAGATAACCAAGAAAGCCACGCGGGCTATGATGATCTGTCGAAGACTAGCGGGCAAATCTTGGGGATGTAGCCCGTTCATCCTTAGGTGGATGTATAGTGCTATTGTGAGACCAATGATCACATATGGAGCGATTGCATGGGCAAAAAGAACCAATCTCATCAAGGTGCAAAGATATGCCTCTGTATCACAGGGGCCATGAGAACTTGTCCAACTGCCGCCATGGAGGTACTATTGGAATTGACTCCTTTGCACCTCGTGGTTGAGAAATGTGTAAGTAAAACAATACTAAGTATGGCCAAGGAAGGAATAGGAAGAGCCAAGTGCATTACATCGAAGCAATTCGATGAACTGCTCAAAAAACTACCACTCCTAGCCTTTCCTAGGGATGATATTTTTAGAAGGTTTAACTTCCAAAAGAACTTTGTTGCCAAGCTCAGTAACAAAAAAAAGTTGGAGCAATGGATACATTCTATCTACAAACTGAGCAATTATACAACAAAGTGGTACACAGATGGATTAAGAACTGATGAAGGAACTGGAGTAGGAGTATTCGGACCCAGAACCAAATACTCTGAATCCATGGGTAAAAGCACCAGTATCTTTCAAATCAATCTTGATACAAACCATGTCGACTGTGATATACATAACTATAATGTCAGATAGCCAAGCTGCTATCATGGCACTTGACTCCTATATCATTAAGTCCAAACTTGTGCGGGAATGCCTGAAAAAACTTAGTGAACTAGGTAGTAGAAGCAAAGTGACCCTCTGTTGGATACCTGGCCATGTGGGAATAGAGGATAATGTAACGGCCGACTTCCTAGCAAGAAAAGAAGCATCAGAATCCTTCATAGGTCTTGAACCATTCTGCGGAATAGGGGATCATACCCTCTAAGAAGAATTCAGGAAACTAGAGAGAGAAAACAGGGCAAGAACCTGGAATAACCCTCATGGAATGAGGCAAGCCAAGAAACTTCTAGGACAATACAACCGAAAAAGATTCGACGCATGTATCAGCATGAGCAAGAATAACCTTCGTATCCTAACGGTCTTCCTAATGGGGTATTGTAAACTCACTAGGTATATCTGAAGAAGGACTCTGCAGATTCTGCAATGAGTCCAGTGAAATCCCAGAACATGTGCTGGGATCTTATGGGGCACTGACCCACAAAAGACTGAAATACTTGGGCAAGTACCAATTATCAGATGAATAAATACCGTCTCTAGATCCAGCTCTCATCCTTAGATTCTTAAAGGAAACTGGATTAGAGAGAGTGCTCTAAGACATATTTCTTCCGCCAAGGCGTAGTAAAAGTGCAAGTGTACCTCCCCAAGGTGTTAGCTGGGGGCACAAAAGACCAACAGGTACAAATTTGCGTGGTTGGAAAGTTTTATGGACCGCCCGATTGATAGTTCCTCTGAGAATATTCCGGAACCAGGACCTTCGTCTATTTTTGACTCATCTGTCAAGATGTCAACATTTGTCCGGCTCTCTCTAGAGGGAAATTTATAATCGAGATTGCCAAGGCTGAGCGCCTTGGCTCAAGTGGTTGGACTATGGAGCGAGGTTTCGATCCCCAGACAACACCAAAAATTTCTTTTACGGCCCCAACTCTCGCGAGCGTCTGACAAACATCCGAGAGTAAAACTGTCACGAAAAAGCTTCTCAAAACAAAAATTACCCTTCGGATACGGCATTAAACAGTAGGCCCCTTCCATTCGTGTAAAGAATATAACACGCACAACACAAATGGTTGAAGCTAGGCCCTGGGTCAAATGAACCTATAGCTACAAAAATTAGTTTTTTTTTTTTTTATTGACGCTGAAGGCCTTAAGGGTAAGGGTAGGGTAGTCAGAAGGCGCATTTAAGTTTGACCACTTGCTGATGGTGGTGTGACCGATTTAATTACTTTTCCACATCCAGGATTGTTGGAGGCGTTTGCCGATAGTTCTTTAGTAAGGTGGTTAAGTGGACAAAGCTCGAGCATAGCTTTCAGGGCCCTATCGCCGCCCTATGTTGATCTAATAGCGCTGTCTTAATAGCGCTGGACACGTTAGATGTTGGATCCTTATGAGGGTGTTTAGGCTTGTGGCTTTTGCGGCAGCAGGCCACCAGAGCAGACAGCCGTATGTGGATAGTAGCTGGTTTTGGACTCCAGTTTTTGCCGAAAATTCGAGGCCCTTTTTGTGTGTTCAAGTATAATGTCTTTCAGGTTTACTTTTCTATCTATTATGAACCTTGTCTGATATTTAAGATATGAGTTGAGCTCCATTTAGTCTAGGTGGCTATTATTTCTGTTTTGTTCATTACTTAAGACCAAATCCACAGCGTTTGGCTCTGTAATTTAACGGACGTACAACACAGATCAAAGATCGTGTTCAAGAACTTTCCTGTCACTAATATAACGACATCATCGGCATAAGTGACGGTTCCAACCCCGGTTTGGTCTAATCTTATAGGGGTTTCATTAATCATTAGGTTCCAAAGTAATGGGGATAAGACTCCAACTTGCTTGGCTACTGCCCAATTCAGATCTAATGTTTCGTGTACTAAGCAGACATTCTATCTAATCTGATACGATAGGATGCACGTGCGTCTGATCTAGTGCTTGTCTGACTGGTTTCAGGTTTACATTGTTGAAGGCCCCTTGAATGCCCAGGGATCTCACATATACTCGCGGTTTCAGCCGGAATATTCTTAACACTCCTAGCGTTTCTTTGTCTTATTGGCACAGGAATATAATGAAGTGCATATGTTAGCATCAAGTACCTATGGACAAGTTGAAACATCACACAAACTGCGGCTATCTTCACGCATGGTGTCGCTGTATAGCTCGAATAATAATACCGTCAACGCAGATCTGTAGGACCAAAAATAGAACTTTTATATAGCGTTTATATAGCGTGCAGTCAGTAAAAATACTGCCTGAATTGTTAATGTGGAAATTACGCACTATTATGTCCAGTAACAGGTTAAAGAAGCTGCATGAGAACGCGTCAGTCTGTCTAAAATCTCTAGTGCGGTACTCAAGGTGATGTCTTTTCAACCTTGACGTGTCAGTTAGCATTCTTCATCGACTTCCTGGATAAACAAATAAGTAGGAATACCAAACCTAAATGTGGCGTCATATACCTATATTACGGCAATAGCTGTGACAAGAATAAAGTCAAAAGTAGGTAGGTTCATAATATACAAGCAGAGCTACCAGAGGAATAAATACACAAAAATGTATAACTTTAGCAAGGCTTAGGTTCTACCATTTTCTCCACAACTTCTGTCAGTGGTTTCTTTCCTTCAACAATTTACCATCAAGAACTTCCACATCCTTCAATAACCTAAGTAATTCCATATTAACTTTCCAGTGGGCAGAGATGCTAGGTGCCAGACTTGAAGAAATCTTATTTACCGAAAGAATGAACTTCGAATCGGCCAATTCATGCTTAAACGACCCAGAAAAACAACGTGAACTTCTGCAACAAGACGAGGAAGAAGACTTCCTAGACGAATGTAAGTTACTGCTCAATAGAAAGCTTTCAAGTTCTTAATACCTTCTTTACCTTCAAAGCCTGTGTCAATCCTCATGGAAATGACTGTCCACATGCACTGAAACTGATCGCTTGTGTTCTGTTACATGAGATTACCGCATTTCTTCGTGACACCTATCAAACCCTACCCAAGGCTTCGAAGCTTTTGCATAAGGATAAACCAGCTCCGTGGGAGAAGGTTTACAGGTATGTAGCTCTTTTGAAACACACTCCACACAATAAATACACTTACGCTGTACTTAGGGAAGCCAATCGGCGTTGGTCAATGGCATTAAGTTCCATGGGACATTCTCAGACTTCAGCACAAAGTTTACAATCAATTGCTGGTAATGATGGTGGTAGGCTGCCTGTAGACAATGTGGCCGCTTTTAACTTAGAATAACATAAATAAATTTTCTTTTACACTTCGCTTAGGAGCCCCAACAGAGAGAAAGATATCATTTGTCCTTCACGAGCCAGACAATGAGTCCGAGAATAGTAGTAACACCACGCTGACAATTCAGGGCGAAGATGGTAGGTCGATTGTTTCAAAACGTAAGATTGAAATACAGACAGGTTTGGTTTTCTAGGAGCTCTACGTCGTCCAGTAGCTGCTGTCCGACCATTTCTCCTACGACGAGGTACAGCTGGAGCTGCTACTGGTGGCTCATTCAAAAGGCGTTCGCTCAAACTTCGTAGAGGCACTAAGGACGGCAAAGATCTGGAGGCAGACTGTAAGTTTCAGCAAAGATAAAGCTTAATAACTCAAATTAATATCATTTTCAGTTAAAAGAGTCGATTCAATTCAATCGAGGAGGAAAGTATCATCCCTTTCGGATAGAAGTGATACATCTGAACCCGGGATTATAAGCGGTGGCGAAGAATCGCCAGGGATTCTCAGCGATGACCAGCAACCCGAGTCACCAACCGATTCAAATGAGGCAGACGATACGGCTAAGAATATGCCATGGATGAAGGCAGTCATTGAACTTATGAATAGTTATAACTTTTATTGCAACCATAAGGGTTTCTGCCATCCGTATTGTTATAAAAGACATCAGAGAGCATCTTCGAGGCTAATAAAGGCTGTTAGGAAGGTAAGATTGTCGCGCTTCACGTACTCATCAGTCGAACTTGAGCCAATTTGAGAATGTAAAAATCTACAGGACTAAATTACCATCCCACTTCAGCTGAGTAATTGGTCCAATGCAAGGACAAGTGTCTCTTTAGCTCAGTGGTAGAGCACTGGTCTCGTAAACCAGGGGTCGTGAGTTCAAACCTCACAGGAGGCAGGTCTTTCCGTGGCTGCGCTTTTTTTTTTTATTAATTATTACATTCTAGTACGATACTAGGTTTAAAACATAACTTATAAAATATTTTATCAGGTTTATGGTGAAGAATTTGGTTTTACATTTGACATGGAACACCAATCAACGGAAAGCTACAGTACTGCTAAGCAAACCACTCGACAGAGGTCAACTAGAAAAGTATCGGAACAAAGTTCAACACAAACTTCTCCGTCGAAAAGGAAGGACAGCATTTCGAAAAAGGACAGGTAACGATATCGATTCTCTGAATTTTTTTTTTTTACGTTTCATCGTCTACAAATCGGTCGGGGATGTACATAGGTGAAGGGGAAATTTGATGGAGAGTTAGGTGGGGTTCACTGTTCCGGGAAACGTCCTGTATTTCTAACGAACTCCAGGATTTTTTCGAAACTGCAACGTCTAAGATAAGTCAGCCCGGGCATGACGCGTCTTCCCATATGTTGCGAGGCATTCACAGAGGAAGTGACAGAGGCTTTCTTTTTCTCGCATCCCGGACAGGTGCTGTGTCCGGTGTATAGGCCGAACATACGCCTTAATTGTCTCCTGCCTAGATCGAGCGCCCTCTTTTGTTGACGGAGGCAGGAGCGCTCAATCATAGGGTTGAAAGCTTTGCAGGTTTGCGGTCCTTTCCACATGTTTTAGTGGTGTTTTGCGAACGAGCTGCTGTATGCTACCTTTAAGGTTACTTCTAAGGTTGTAACCATTGGCGTATCTTTCTTTTCTGCCCCTTTCCTCGCTAGTTCACCCGCAACTTCGTTCTCTGGTACACACATATATTACAGTGACCAGGTACCCAAATCAGGTTAACCTTGGAGGAAGTTGCCGGGATATTACATAAGTTTTTCCTTGCATTCTTTCACCAATTTCGAGTTGGTTCCTGGATTTGCTAGTGCCTTTAGGGCTGCCTAACTGTTCGAACAGAAGGTAATACAGTTGCCTTGGGTTCCGGTACTAAGTAGTAGCTTCGCGCCCTTAAGTATAGCAAACATTTCTACCTGAAAGATAGTCACAAATTGTTCCAGATGGACTGCGTGATTGAGAGGTGGGGTTTGGCTTGAGGGCATCTTCGATGGTATGAACTACGTCTTTGAGAGCTTTTATCCATGAACTTCCCTTTGGTGTAAGCGTACTGGTTGATGCTCAGAGATGAGATGAGAAGTTAGTCAGAAATCCTTTCCAAAGTTTTTTAGTAAAATGATGTCAGACTAATTGGTCTGTATTCATTTGCTGTACTAAGGTCTTTCCCAGGTTTATGTAAAAACATCACCTTAATTTTCTGCCATGGGGTTGGCGTGTACCCTAAGGCCTTTGCTACTCATGAACTTAATGAAAAGTCTTCTAACTATCCTCGTTTTGCTCCTGCAGCTCTCCATTCCACCAGCTGTCTTTTCCGATGCCTGTAAATATTTTAAGAGGGCATGCATTCGCGAAAGATACGTTGACAGCTTTCTGTACTTAGTAAACCTCCCTATTTAGGTCCCTGGAGTTCAGAATTGGGTCCAACAGCCGGTTTCCTATTTTGTTCTCTAAGTTACTACAAAAGAGGTTCCAGCCTGTGCTCCTGGGATTTCTAACTACTATTTTCGTTTTGTGTCCTATGGCAAGGTCTAAAATTATTCATGTATGGTCGGACATGGAAGTCTCGTCTGAAACCCTCCAGTTTGACTTAAGGTAGGTCACGTTTGATGTTGCGAAGGTGATCTCTTACACCTCCCTTCGTATCTTGTTAATAAAAGTTGGGGTACAACCTATGTACGTTAAGTACTACTACATTCTCTAGCTATTATGATTGCTTTCGGGAAATTGAGGATCAGTACTAGACTAAGTTAGTGGATCAGATGCTAACGAACAGGGTAATCGTTTCAGAATTTCGCCAGTATTCTGAATCAGCAACCTTGATTGTTATAAACACTAAAGAAATCTTTGCTGATTTGTCTCCTAAAAATACGAGCATCATTCCTGACAAAAGGAATTCTGTGTTCACACAGAATAGCAGATAAAATCTTGTAGGCGACGTTGAGGAGTTTAGAGGGTCTTCTTTCTTGAGGATCGGGCAAACAATGCTGAGGTTCCATTCATGGGGCATACTTTCGTCTGACCATATTTTGCAAATGAGTAGGTGCACTTACCAAATCAATCCCTGCTGCTTTGAATAGCTCGGCAGTCAATCCATCAGCTCCAGTAGCTTTATTGGATCTCAGCTTTGATATCGCTATCTTAACTTCATCCAGGTCAGGTGGTTGGTTATCATTGTTCAGATTGAATGGTTCATTCTACCTGACAGCGGAATTTCGGTCATCGCCGCCGTTATACAGTCTGCAGAAGTGGTCTTTCCATATCATCAACATCGACTGCGATTCTACTACTAGGTTTCCTTGTTCATCCTTGCAGGCTCTTCGGTCTGTGCTTAGTGTTTAGTACAAAGGAGGTAAGGCTGTTTTGTCTGAAGACTTGCGGTGTAATGACTTGCTTTACCGGCCTTGGGTATAATTACCACCTTGACCTCGCCTCATATTCATGTAATATGTCTTCGTATGAGACTATTAGTAAGTAGTTCCTTGAGTACTGGACTAATCGTGCTCACAATGCTTTGTAGCATGATACCGTCCAGTCCTGGCAATTTGTAAGGGGCAAACAATCTAATTGCCCACTCAATTCTTTCCTCTGAGATTAAAACCGCTGGTAATTCATATTCCGTGCTCATACAAACTCTAGTGCTGTCGACAGATTGGGTTACATTTCCTGGGTACTTATCAGTAACCGCAGTGAATCTGAGCAATTTTTGGCGGGATCTTTGAGTGATCCTATAGCCGTAGTTTGTCTGAAGAGAATCTTCCTTTGTCTTCATGTCATGCAACACGAGCAGTGCTTAACTCTTTGCGTCTCAGTTTTTAAACTTCCTGTGACTAGTTTTATACTTATCCCAGTCTATGGCTGATTTAGTCCTCTTGGCCACATTAAGGAGGTTTCTGGTTACTCTACTCTTTACTCCAAAATGGAGGTTCCGAATGTTCCAACTTTCCACCGCCTGTTGTACTTCATACATATATCCATAAACTAAATAGTAACACATGCTGATTTCGTTAATTATTATAGAATCAGTGATGATCCCGACATTGAAATGGTTGAAAAGCTGGCCAAGGCCTTGCATACCGAAAAAGAAAAGAGAGAAGAAAAGGAGGCACCGCCAGTTTTGAAATTTGTTAAAAATCATATCAGAGGCCTATTTCACTTCCCGATGTCAACACTTCTAAAGGGGGCAGTCATTTTAACCGAAGATCTTGTGATCGAGGCACTGCCAGCTGCGTGGGAACTGCTTCTTGAACACAATCAAGTAAGGAAATGTTCAAGGTAAAGTTGAAATTTAAAATACTTTGCTTTAAGGAAACGGCAGCAGTAGCCGCATCTTTGTTTCTAATGGGATCAGTGAAAGCCCAGAATTTCGCCTTTGATATCATGCAACGATCACTGAAAAACAAAGATCCGGATGTGAGGATCGGTGCCATTATGAGGTAAGATATGGAAGATCCTAATATGAATATTTGCTATGAAACTTTCTACAGATTTCATGTACTCTGGAAGTGTCGTTTCCAAGTATGGCCTCGCATGGAAGATGGAGCACATGATGTGACATTTAAAGTTCCACCCGGTGGAATTGAATTTACATTGCCATCGCCTAAGATCGGAATAGAAAGTCTACCAGTTGTTGATCCTCCATGGACACCAGTTCAACAAACAAAGGATATGGATGTGACTCTGAATCAGGACAGACATGTACGTTTTGACTTTTTTTGTTTTATTAACGAGTATTCTTGACTACGATGTGTTTTTATGTCCCATTTTAGCGTTCCCTTGTAACTGCAACGAAAAGTAGAAAGATGCAACAAACTGAAGCTATCCGCAATGCTATCCGTCAACAACGCGACAAACAGCGAGCTGAACGTCACAGTTTTCTCATCACAACCATTCCCATCAATCAGCAGGCTTCTCATGAACCTGGCTTAGATCATGCACCGGGTGAGGATCACGCTGAGGGCGAAGAGGAAATAGAAGGCGCTCGAGTTGCTCCGCATTTGCATGCGGCACACTCACTTTTCCCATCAGTACTGTGCTCCTCTGTGATGCAAATTGTTGCGTGCTTAGACGATGCAGCAATAGGCTCCGATGGTAATTCAGTGTATGAAGTGGCCTACCAGGTTATTTGGATTTGCTTAGTGGAAGAATCGGCACTTTTCTTGCGATACGTACTGGAACGGCTCACTCGTGAACGTCAA
The DNA here is from genome assembly GCA_905220385.1 of Xylota sylvarum. NCBI lineage: Eukaryota > Metazoa > Arthropoda > Insecta > Diptera > Syrphidae > Xylota > Xylota sylvarum. The sequence continues at coordinate 53,102,134 of LR999958.1, forward strand.
GATCAAATGTTTAAACTGCTGCGACATTTGATTCGTTTTGTTCCACGCTTACCACAACAGGCTGCATTTGCCCTGTACAACTCTATTATTGGATACATTATGTTTTATGTTCGTTCTTCGAATGAACACAAGCAGGAGGTTAGATGAATTAGTTTTAACGTTAGCACTAACGTAGAGCCTAATTTTAATCTTACAGCTTGTTGGATCAGCACTGTCCGTACTTTGGATGGTAGTTCATAGTGTACATGGAATCATGTTTAAGGATTTAAAGCAAATTCTACGAAAGGAACAATGCGATGCTTCTATTCTACTTACGGCCAATGTACCTGCTGCGAAGAAAATTGTTGTCCATGGACCTTACGAGGGTAATATTTCATATTGGAAGATAATAACATTTTTATGGTTAAATGTTCTTATTTTTTGTACTTCTTTAGATGATGGCAACATACCGTCCCAGTTTCCTGTGCAAGAAGATACCTTGTTCAGTCAGCTTTTAAAGGAGGCACTAGATTTTTATCCGGTCGATGAAAAGAGTTATCATCATTATGTATTAGTGGATTACAAGAGCAGTAAGTATGAATCTGATCTTAACAAGAATACTACGTTTTTTTTTTTAGAATTCAAAGAACCTATACCCTGTCTATGAGTAGAATCCCAGAAGTCTGATTCTCTTGAGTCTCTCCAACTTTTTTCATCTTCATTGCAAAACTTACAAATTCCATTGGTTTGTACAATTCCTTATGGGCTCAGAAAGCTTTCGATGTCGAGCACGGAAGCCCATATGGCTAGATTTAAAGCCTCTGGTTAACTTCGCTGCGTAAGTTTTCTGAAGAATTTAGCTCTTTCGCTTGCCTTTTCATCCCTCATCCTTCCTCTCTTGAAGTGTTCATCCAACCCAAAAAAGTTCAGGCCATACGAACAGGGTTTGCTTGCCCTACTTCAATACCTGCAGAAGAAATTTTGCCATATTTTCAGCACCAATTGTGTGTGTACTACGAGGTTTCCTTTTTCATCTTTACAGGCTTCTGTACGGGTCTTGTTGGCCTAACACGTTCTTTTCACCTGTTTGTTAAACTTCCGCATATTATTCCTGAAGTATAAATTCTCACTATTTTCGATCGTGCGCTTCTCGTATATGTGTATATAATATATTATACATATGTGCTGCCGTCCCGACTTCCTCCAGGCATAGTTCACAGGTGTTATCCTCCAGAAGACCCATCTTCTTTAGATGATACCCGCAATTTCCATGACCTGTAGATAACGCTACCACCCATTTCAGTGTTCTTTGCCTTAAGCTTAAAACTTCTTGTTTTTCATGAGCTCCAGGATTTCTCTATCACCATACATAGTACCGCGTCAGTGCCGATGCAGACGAAGTGCAGTCGATGCTGCCGTTTTCTTTGCGCATCTTGGTATCGATCGTATTAGATCGGCGATCCCTAAACATACCAAACGTTGGACCTTATCGAGATTCCCCACCTCATTCCATAACCCGTTTGCACTGATGAAGCACCCTTTTCTCCTTTCTAATCTTCTCTTCCACATGGAAGTTCCAAGTTATTCCAGTATCTCTCCATATGGTCCACCACAATTCTTTTCATTGTTTTCAACAGAAATGATGTTGAGCTGACCGGTCTGAAGGACTTCGTTTCTGTGTAGTCCTTATTTATCGGTTTTGGAAGACATTTGTGTCGCTCCATGTTACCGATATGTAGCCTATTGCAATGCATGTAACGTATATACCCCTAAGCCTTGGTACAATTAGGTCTGCACCCCACTGCATTAAAGCTGGGAAAATACCATCTGGTCCTGCGGTCTTGTAAGGGGAAAACGTTCATTTCTATTCTATTATATCGGTCTCACGAAAAGAGGGATTGTTTACTTAAAGGAATACTCAAAAAACTTTATTTTCTACTGCGATGAGTGCAAAGTAATCTCCCTCTCGGACGTAATGCTCGCAATTAAGTGCCACAGTGATTCGGTTAAATCAATGCTTAGTGATAATAAATTATTTTGCAAAAAAGTCCTGGATCATATGTCTAAATCCGTGGATATTATCAAATGTGTTGACGATTTAAGCTATACCGTTGAGTGCTCACGTGATCTTTGCAATTCCAAATTCATAAAACTAGATAAGGAAATTGCTAATCTGTCTGAACTAGTTTATAACATATCCCGGGACATGGTTAATAAGTGTGATTTTGATGGTATCCGATGTAATTTAAAATCTACCCTTGGAACTTTTATCAAATCCAATCCATTCAAAAAACTCAATGAGGACATTAATTCCCTGAGGTCCGACCTTGATGTTCACTTTCAACACACTTCTAAGCAACCCTCGAATTCCTCTCAACACTCGGACTTACTTATTCTTGACCTGGTGGACAAAATAAATATTATCAGCAACGAACTCCTGGCAACCCGGCTTTCTATTGGCGATATCGGTGATGATATTAGAATAGCTACCAGCAAAATTGAGGACTTAACTGACTCAACATTTCTTCACCCCATATCCGCATACAACACATCAATCCACGAGGAAATTCTAGTAACTGCAGTCAACACCTCTCCACATACTCGCACAATTCCTCCCCCACCAGTTGCTCCTATTCCTGCCTCATCTACCGCACCGATACTAATTAAACGCTTTGGTACCACATGGACTCTTCCAGAATGGAACAAGAGGCTCGAAAAGATTAACAAAGGTAACTCGACCGATAACGCTGACATTTCTACTTTCACTATTAAAGGTGTTCCGCCACTTGCCGATTCTTCTTGGGTGCGTAACTTCATGTCGATTTCCCAAGGTTCTTTTCCTCTACTTTGTAAGAACTCATATATCATCCCCATTCACAAGAAAGGTCCAAAAAATGAAATACCCAACTATCGTCCCATTGCCAAACTATCGTGTATACTTAAACTCTTCGAAAGCATAGTGTACGACTCAATGTTTTTTCACTCTAAATCCTTAGTTTCTGTTAACCAACACGGATTCCTCAAAGGCAGATCTACAACCACCAACAGAATTTGTTTCTCAGGCACTATGTGCATTTGAAGAAGGCTGCGAAATTGATGTAATCACTACTGATTGCCTTTGATAAGATATCGCACCAAATTATTATCCTTAAGTTAAAAGCTCTTGGTTTCCAACCTCGTTTTATCAAATGGATCAAATCTTACTTGGAAGGTCGTCAGTACGGGGTAATATTTAGATCTTCTGTCTCTGACCCCATTTTTGCCACATCTGGGGTTCCACAAGGCAGTCACCTTGGTCCTTTAATTTTCGTTCTAACCACCAACGATGTCAACTGCATTATCAAAGACTCCTATCTCTCCGTCTATGCCGATGACATGAAAATCTTTAGATACATATCGTCTCCCACAGATTCTCGTCCGCTTCAAGATGACCTTAATGGATTCTCAATCTGGTGTCAGAAGAATTATCTCGAACTTAATGTTAGCAAGTGTCAATCCATAACCTACTCCCGTAAACGCCTTCCTTCACCCCTTAGGAACTACTTTCTTTGCGACGAGATTGTTCCATCAGTCTCATCTCTGCGTGATTTAGGTATCATCTGTGATAGGGAACTCAACTTCCGTTCCCATATTGACAACATAATAAGCAGAGCCAATTCTGCTCTTGGCTTTGTAAACTTTGTCACTAAATCAGTTTATGTAACCTTCGTCAGACCTATCCTCGAATATGCTAGCCCAGTTTGGTCGCCTCACTACGATGCCCACACCCGACGTATTGAAGCCGTCCAGCGCAGATTTATTCGTTTCGCCCTACGCGGACTTCCTTGGGTTGATAGATACAATTTACCTCCCTACTCTGGTCGTTTAAAATTGATCAATCTACAGTCTCTCAAAAATCGTCGCGAAATTGCCGATGTACTCTTCCTTCATCAGCTAATTACTGGTTACATCGATTGCCCCAAGCTCCTCGAACTGATCTCATTTAACACAAATCCCCGTAACCTAAGATCCATTCCCCTCTTCCGTGTCACTTCTCATCGTACCAATTATGGTTATAATGCACCAATATCCAGAATGTTGCGCCTAGCCAACAATAGAGGAAACACCTTTGACTTCCACTCCACTAGAAGCACCCTCCGTAACAATCTTAAGCATCGCACCAATTCCGCCTAACCATGTCTCGATTTTTACCACTCTATCGCTCCTTTCCTCTCCTCTTCTCTCCTTAGCTTTTATTTTATTTTTTGTTTATAAGGCTCTAGTTTGTAAGTTTAGTTTGTTTAAGTTTTTTTTGGCTTGTACTAAGCTTAATAAAGTGCCCCCCTGGGGTCGTCAAATCAAATCAAATCAAATCAAATTCATATCGCCCCACTGACCGCTTCTGGCGTTACTATCCGTTCCGCTTCTGCCCTATCCTTGTTTCCTCAGAGCCTAGGGCTAATCTGACTTGAGGTTTTCTTCTTTGCCTTATACTCATCCCATGATTCTGGATCATCCCTTCTCATGGCATGATTAAATGCTTTTCTCTCCTCCTTCTTTAGAATTTCAAGTTACTTACATCACCAAAGCGTGGGCTCCTTTTCATCTACCAAAGTAGGTGTACACGCCTCTTGGTATGCATTTTTAACAGCTAATAGTAAATGCTTTAGCTGCAAATCTAAATCCCAAGTGGTTTTCGGTATTTTGGGTACCCTCCCATTCATTTGGGGGAGGCTCTAGCGAGTCATACGCCAGTTATGCAGATGCCATGACAAAACTGCCTGCATCTGCTCCTACTCGCACAGACAAAATCAAGGGCACTCAAATCCGTAAATCATTATCCTTATCACGTTGCACGATTGCTGTTTTTGTAACTATTGTATTTTTCCGTGGTGCGGAAGTACAATCCCCAAACTGGTAGGCTAGGTATTTGGTTAAACTTTTCGAATCTGTTACGTGTTGAAGCCTCCCTTTAACCATGGGCTGGATGATCTATAATTACAGATCCTTCCCAATAGAAACTATATACTTAATCTTTTTTTTTATTTTCAGGCAAAATTCTCAATCCAAACTGGTACATTCGGGATCTATATTTCTTCAAGCGATCGCAATATCCCGAAGTACGTTTATTAGCAATGAAACCAGAAGAATCCTTCCTTGCTCTTCAAAAGCAGGAATTAAGTAAAAAATTTGTCGAAATTGGAAAAGTTCACTTAACCTGGGCGATTTTGAAAAATGTCGATATGGTTGTCCAGCGAGTTGTCTTCTTACATGAAGAACTTATGAAGTTACCTTCGTTCCCAAGAAAAGCTTTAGAAGTCGATTTAGATCTTCATCAAGGCGGAGAATATGGAAAGGTATGAATGAGTAACAATCATCACTATATCTACATATATGTATATCACTTTTTTTTTTGTTTATTGATAGGCCCTACTTGGTCTTGATGTGCTGCACAAGTTCATGTGGGTTCGATTAATTGCTCGAATGTTCGAAGCAATGGCTGGAAACTTTGCTTACTCAGCTGATATTCAATTATTTTTAAATGTACTATCCGGAGCTGCTATCCTTCATGCCGAGGACTCATGCATTATGCGATACGTTATGGCCACGTATATCAATGCAGCGTTTAATTTTAAAAATATATTTTCCACAAATGGGTGAGTTTGAGGTTTGAATTGAATTTAATATTCTAATACGAGTGTGTAATGTTATTGCAGATACTTTATGATAATGCCAACACTGTTGCAAGTTTATTCTTTGCATCAGACTAACAAACTGATCACGACTACTATAGAGTATGCAGTCAAGCAGTTCTATTTGTTGAATCGAAAACCATTTATTTTACAAATGTTTGGATCGGTGTCGGCAATTCTTGACACAGATGAGGAGGGAACTTATGGAGAAGCACATAAAGTAAGTAGGCTTTGGGCCATACCTTTTCCTTAATTCCTTTTGTCTTGATATGTATGTGTTCTTGGTTTCCTTTTCAGGTACAATCAAGCTGCCTATTTAATCTACTACTCAGCTTAGAGGATCCGTCGCCTGATCCGTTAAATATCGCAGAACTTGTCAAAGAACCCAAGCCTCTTAAGGCCATCGATTTTTGTTACCATGATGAGGATGGAGATGTAACCGTACTCGATTGCATAACCCTGTGCGTGATGGTAGTCTCTTACTCCGCAGAGAGTACTAGAGGATACCAAATGCTGGTAGATTCACCCGACACATGCTTACTCTTAATTCTACACATGTTCCTAATTCTCTTACAGATAATCCTGGAGGCAATTCTCCCATGCTACTTGCAACAAATTCAGTCTCCCAGCTACATTCCACTACAGGGCAAATCCGAACGTGACATTATCCTTCAACTCGCTGTAGCCATTCGCACAATGGTGCATAACTGTGAAGGTCTTGCGAAAAGCTACAACGGTCCATACCGCAATAGTCCAGAGCACAAGGGTTCCAGTCAGCGTAACTGTAGCCGCGGTCCACCATGTTCTCCAGGGCTTGAGTTTGAGGAGGAATCACACTCGAAATATGTCAGTGACGCACGAGCAAAGAACCTTATAGACTCAACCGAGGACTCAGAGATGATCCGCACCGAGTATCGGCGTCCACGAGATGTCCTACTATCCGTTGTTGGTGACTTCCTTAGCAAGGCGTCGACGCGTCTGCAAGAACTGTCCAAAAAACTCCCAAGCGATGCAAAACCTACAGAGGTTCTAGATGTCAAATGCCATATCCGTTTGGCGGAGATTGCGCATTCCCTACTCAAAGTATCGCCTTACGATCCAGAGTCGATGGCTTGCAGAGGCCTCCAGCGGTACATGCAAGCAATACTACCAAGAGCCGAATGGTCAAATGATGCTCTACGTAATGCGTTGGTCACAATCCTGCGACGCATTGACAAAGTTTTCTTGAAAATATCCAAAAAGCCTTCAATCCGACGGAACACAGACTGGGAAGCCGCAGCTGGTCTTCTGAAAGGCATACACGAAACCATTGTTCGCCACCCATACGTCTTGCATTGGCAGCACATTAAGACCTTAATCAACACTGTGCAAAATTTAATTGTAAACGAGCCTGGATCTGCCCCGGATGGTGTCTCAAGTGCAGGTGCTGCTCTAATGTCTCAGAATCCGCCGGCGTTCTTTTGCTCCACTGTCGTTCGGCTGGTTGCCCTACAGGTAGTCAGCCCAGTTGATTTCTTCTCACTGGTTCAGATATGCGGTGGAAGTGCTGAATTTGCCACGCAAGAGAAGGCCGAAGGTTTTCTGATGCATTTGCTAATGCCCCTCTGCTTAAAGGTATGCTCGGGACGAGGCGTCTCTGACATCGGCGAACTGAAACAGAGTGACGTGTCATTTTTACTGACTGCTGTGCTAAATGCAATGAGCCCGCCAGCCGGTCGAACTGGACAGGCTGTAGCGCAAATAAACAGGACTGGTGGTGATTTACGTGCAGGCTCTCTTACATTTACTGGAAGCCGAGATGCTAAGCGGCCAGCAAGGATATCAGGATCTCTGTATCAAGCTGCATTCTTGGCTTTGCGGATTGTTTGTATTTGTTTTGAGAATCGACTGTCGACAGAATGGTCTCGAATAGCTCGAGTTATGAGGGACTTGGGGAGAAGGAATGAAGCCGCGCCTGATTTGTGGAGTTTCCTCGAATTCGTGGTAACACATCGAACGCCATTGTACATAGTACTAATGCCGTTTATTCTGCACAAGGTAAGTGATATACCGATTGTCGACCGAAGCAGTTTCCAAAGTCCAAAAGACAAATTATAACTCCATTCTCCTAGATCGCCCAGCCACCTATTGGTGACCATGAACGCCATATGCAATTCATCATCCGCGAACGGTTACGTGGTACTCCACCCCAAGGAGGCATCAAATCTAAGGGAGCTCTTCTTCTGGAACTAGCACGTGAGCTTCGTGATCTGCGCGATGAACTTGAGGAAAAGCGATATGGTAAGAAAATGCGTCGCTAACAATCGCATTTAATGTATCTTCTAAGGTTCCACTTCAGATCAAACCAACTCGGATCACACGAAGCGTGAGACTGCAGCGGCTGCTTCCTCTGCCACAGACGGACATAAATCCCAACAGAGACCTTCACTAATATCCATCTTCACAGGTACCACCGGTCAAGCCAGTCATTCTCATGTTTCAGCGGTGCCCATTGATTCGAGAAGTGGATCAGGCGGAATATGTACACCAAGTGATACCCTTTCACAGCAAACACTACACCCACCAAGAGAGTCTCTGTCCAGTGGATCTACAGGCACAAATCGAGAGCACATAACCAGTGAAAGCCATAGCGGGGAAAATGCCGGATCAGCGCCGACCTTAGGTCAAGTGCCTGCAGGACAATCAGCAAGTACAACAACCATCGCAGCTATTCCACCTGGCCTAGCTGCACACTTGTCACATTCACAATCACTGCAGCAGGCTCCGTTCAAAGCACAAGCACCTAAACTTCGTTTTGTCACTTCTGTGGAATTTAAACACTCTTCTGGAGAAACGTCTACAACACCCCTGTCACCGGAAAGTCCTGCCGATGACAGTTCAGGTGAACACCAGCGATCACGATTACAACGGACAAAGGCTTCTAGCCGAAAGACTTTCCGCTTGAAGCGAACTCGACATGCCCATCCGGAACCACCGCACTCGGCACCGTTGCACCCACCAGATGACCGTCCAAAACCACTAAGCGAAATCTCCTGGGACTCAGTGTCTCAGACATCATCCACATCTGGATATAGAGACAACAATAGTCTCCAGACGGGTCTTCTCTCACCAGATGGATCGTTGGGTGGAATGACATTGGGACGATCGCCATCGCAACACTCCCTGTTGATGCTCTTCGAAGCCCAAGACGAGGACACACTTATATAGGAATTGTAAAATTGACTGAATTTGTATCGGAACGATTGACTGGGCACATATTTAAGTGCAGATTAGAAGCAGGAAATAACCATAAAACAAATGTCTTCGATGTTGTAGCCAAAGCTAGACGTAAGAGCAAGTAGTGTTTTGTTTTTTTTTTTGTTGTTGTTGGTGTCTTAGGTTTATACTTTGATATACGATGATTGAATTCTACACTCTGTATGATTTTTATTCCTAATTGATTATAAAACTTTATTGAATTGATGTTAAACAAGAGAATAATTAAAAATATATGTATGTAGGTACCTATGTACATGAATGTTCAAAGGATGTGAGATAAATTTTTAGTTTCTGTTTTATAAATCAAAGAAGTGGCCTATCGTAACTTAATCTCTGGTAAACTCAAATGATGCTACCTTAAGCACAACATGTAAGCATCATTGCAGGTGAGTACCTAAGACAGAGCTGCATAGAACCACAATTGCCACAGGCAAAAGCTCTGAACGGCGTAAGTATGAAGACAGACCACGATAGGAAACATACCAAAGATTTGACATCCACATTGCGGCCGATCGTGGAGAGAACCAAGGAGCTATAAATCAATACGGAGTCTTCTTCCAATTTTTATTATGATAGCCACCTTCGTAGTGCATGAAGTGAAGAGTTATGAATTTGCTCGAGCGTAATCGAATCTCTTCCATTGGTGTTTGCTACACGAGTAGAAAAAATCGTCTGTTGGTAAAAAGTCTTAAGTCGTAACATCAGCCTTATTTGTGCTCAAGGCTGTACAAAGGAGAAAGATGATGCTGTACAGAGGAGAAAGATAAATCGTAACCGAATGCAATAGTCAATACCGATCGAGTTTCTCTAAAGCAAATGAAAGGTCCCACAGCAGCAATAAGCACAACACTTCAAGCAAACCAACCAAAAATCAGCGAATATTGCTGAATGTGCGCAGGCAAATTGGCTGCCTATAAAGAACCTCGTCAACTCTACGAGCAGAAAACGAGAAATGAAAAATGAACACGAGAAATATGAGATCGAGGAGATGCAGAGATGTTAGGGCAGGAAAGTGATCCGGAATTTTTATATGAGGGTACAGAGGCCGAACCAAAGTTTGAAAATACTATTTCAGCGAACTGCTAAATAATCGGACACTCTGACTGTCTACATCTGGAGCCCAACCAATCACTAAAACTAAGGTACAGGAACAAAGCAATGATAAAACTTAAATCGATAAAAACCATATGCTGATATGTCCTAGGAGCTGAGCTGTACAAGGCTTTTTATTTTTATGGATGCGCCCGGGCTATCAGAATGCACGACCCGTAAGCCCGAATAATTGATTTTGGAGAGTACGCCTACGTACGAATCCACACCCTGTACATTTCTATTAACTGTTGTTAGGTATTACTTCACGGGGGTGGTTAGCAACTTATGCCGTTTCAAATCTTTTTAATCTTTTGAGTCTTTACTCGTTCTGCCCGCTCGTCAGTACAAGTCGTCCCCTGGCCTTGTCATATGGGTTACTAGGAGCACTGGGATTGATGGGTTCATTGTTGCCTCTGTGAAGTGTCTGCTGTAGAACATTGTGTGCTCGCGTCTGCTTACTGCTCTGGGCTTTTTGAGAAGAAGGGCGAGCTATTATGTCCTGAAATCTGTGGAGATATTTGCGATATTCGCCGCCACCGGACAAGAATTGCCTAACTTGGTAGTTGCAATCCGTTTGTGCTATTTTTGTCAGACCTCGTTGGTGATAATCAGTTTGTGGGTCCATCTGCCTTTTAGCGTATTATCCCACCTGGCTTGACATAGTGCTACAAGTGTTTTCCTTTCTTCTGCGTCTACCCTCCTGGTAAATTCTCTTGTCTGTTCGCGGTTCGCCTTAGATAACCCCTCTGCATCTCGTTGGCAAGAATTTCGATGGGGACCGTACCCGCTTCGTCCGAGATTGTTCGGATGAAATCTTTCTTTTTGTCTCGTTTGTTATAAGTGCACTCGCCAAAACCGGTTGTATTGAGCTTGGCACTCTGAATAAAGAATCCTCCTCATGTAACCAGGTCCACTCAGTGATTGGAACCTAAGCACCATTTGCCTGATCCACAAAAGAGAAGACCGCCTGATTTTTATTCATTGATTTTAAAGCCTTGTCTAGTTTTCGTTTTTCTACAAAACGACGAAATCGAAAAAGACACCATTGACACCTACAATACCACTAGAGGTTTTACACATATATGTACCTTCTTTAACCTGCTATTGGAGAATCAGAAGCTGATAAAATGGATCTAATGATGAAAAATCAAAGTACATGGTATCTACGAACACCGAAACGTAACACAAACGTCATGGACAGATAGCTATCGTGGAACCCGCCGGGGGGAACTCGGACCGCTAGCGCTAATGTTGGAACCGCTGCGAAGTTGTCTACTAGCAGTCCATGTGTAGTATGTCAATGTATGAATGGGTAAAGTAAATCTCAGATCCGTCGGGTTGTACGATAGGGGTGCATGTAGAAAACTTCAATATTCCTTTAGAATACACTACCAAGTCACATATTTTCAAAAACGTTCAATCCGCAGAAGTGTTATACATATAAGGATCCCCCTCCCTCCCGACAGATTTAGAAAAGAAACTCATCTTGTTGTAATTGCTATAAATGAATTTGTATTCTTGGTGAGCAATACATAAACTTCACGGATTAATTATTTTAGTATTTGCTTTGAGACGATTCTCGCGTACTAGTTTACGCCACTCGAGCCACTTGGCCATATCTGGATGCTCCATATTTCCTCTCTCCTCCAACTGCAAGTAATATGCTTCTCGTAGGATTTTGAACGCCTGAATGCTGTAGAAAGGCAGCTGTGTGACAGGATCAAAGTACCTAGCAGGGAGTCTGCAAAAAGAACAAAATTTTTACCAACATTCCCACAAGACCATAAATCAATATGCCTTACTTTGTAATGGCACAGATGTAGCCACCTTTCTCCTTGACTCGAATCGGTTTGAATATCGATTGAAACACTTTGTCGTCTATGTCATTGTCAAACGTAATGAATGTACGTTCGCATTTTGTATCTGTTTCACCGTCAAGCAAACTCCTATCACTTCTGGAGGTTTTCTTTACAACTGGCATTGTCATCGAATGGTATCGTATCATAGGACCAGCAAATGTGCGCTTGGTTGGACGAGTTTTCTTCTTCTCCAATTCCATTTTTTGAAATTTCTCTACAAACGACACATTAATCTAATTCTAGAAGAACGAAAAGCAACCTACATACCTAGCGATTTGATGTTTTCTTGCTCGGTTATCTTGGCCTCCTCAAGGAGTTCCTCTTGTGTTGGCATATATTCCTCGACGCGGATAACTTTCTTTTTCTTCTTTTTAGCTTCGATTAGTTCTTTGAGACGTATTTTCGTTGCTTCTGTTTTAATAGCAGTTGATGCACGTATAGACTTTCTTCCTGAATCGTGAATCGTAAACTTTGGGCGCATTTTTCTTTTAACGATTTTTGTGAGTTTTTTCTTGGGCGTCGTAGCCTTTGCATCCTTCTTAGGGGGAAGTGGTTCCTAATTCGAAAGACATGAAAAGTTTACCAGGCATTTATGATGAACATTTATTTCGTCAAACCTTGTACGCCTTCGTGTTGATTCCTTTCCTCTTGCGCTTCTCGGGTGCGTCTTCATTATCCGATACTGGCTCATCATTCTCATCGATACTGAAGTCAGAATCAACAACGTCCTCTTCTTCGTCTTTTTGTCTATTGAAGGAAAAAACCTTAGGCTATTTGCAGCATTTATTGATAAATTTTATGTCCTTACACATATTCCCTATCATCGTCCTCTTCTTGGAAGCCACCATACGAAGTCTTGTAGAAATCATCTTCCTCTTCTTCGTCGATTAATTTTGCAATTTTAGTTCCTGCATTTGAACGACGGGATCTTGTTGCAGCCATGGTTAAACTATATTTATTCAATTATTCGTGATTTTTATTTTATACTTGATTTGCTTAAAAACCCTTAAAAACAAACAATATTCTCGCCGCAAAGTGACAGTTCAAGTGACATTTGTAACATTTGAGATTTGTAAGGTTTTGATGCGTAAAAACCAGTGCACTCACAACTGCAACGATTCTTTTTCAAGTTTTAAAAATTATTTGTATATACTTATACAAAATACAAATTTTTTGGAGCAACAGGTCCATGGGCCACAGGGCCCAGATTCTCACAACCATTCGTGTTGTGCGTGTTATATTATTCACATGAATGGAAGGGGCCTACTGTTTAATGCCGGATCCGAACAGCAATTTTGAGAAGCTTTTTCATGACAGTTTTACTCTCGGATGTTTGTCAGACGCTCGCGAGAGGTGGGGCCGTGAAAGAAATTCTAGGTGTTGTCTGGGGATTGAACCTGGAACCCCTTGCTCCGTAGTTCAACGCACTAACCACTTGAGCCACGGCGTATATATGAACTAAAAAATATCATAACATACTCCGACCAAAAATGACCTTAGATATACATAGGTTATTTTTGACTCCGAGCCTTTTACGTAGACTGGTTTCAGAGAAGGAGATTTTTCGAGGTACTATACGGTGTACAGCTCTACAGTGACATCGACCAAACTGTGACTGAGATGACTACGAAAAGTGGAAGACATGTATACCAAAGCTACTACTTTGAATCTAACTCTTGGGAACAGCGCTGTAAAACAATACCCAGCCTTAGGAGGCGCGCACTACTAGAAGGGGACCTCAACCAACTTTAAGTGTGAAATGTGGGCATATAGGTAAGATCCGGGTTAACTGGGGAAACTTGTTGGTTCAGGCTCAGGTTCAACCCAAACTATAGCACACCCTAAGTAAATAAGTAAGCTCACATCAATCAGAATTATACTTTTCCCAAAGATTCCTGAATTTTTATTTGTTTTATTGAATTTGCTGGAAGCTAAGATAAAAGTGATTCCATATGTTTAGCCGCTCGATGATCTCGAGTTAAATCCTTTCGTATAAACCTGGCCTGACATAATTTTTGTGTAAATTCCTCGACCCTCTTAATTAGAATTGTGTATACCACGAATCACACAGATAAGTATTTCTATAAGTACCCTCTAACCATTGACATACTATACATGGACCGCTAGTAGCCAACTTCGCACCGGTTCCAACATTAGCACTAGCGGTCCCAGTTCGGAGTAGAAAAATTTCGAAGCTTACGCTTTGTTTGAGGTTGGAAGTGAAAACGATCCGAAAACTATAAAATCGGAGAAAACTTGAATTAAAAATAATGGAAAATGAAGTGCTGTATAATTGGTTGCAATTTGCAATGCAATTCACCCATCTTTAAAGCAATAAAACACATAAATTACAACTGAGTATTCAAATTTTTTTGGCGACATCTGTTTGAAGGGATGACCGCAACAATTTGAATTTCAACGGTTGTGCTTAGTAAATCAATTCAGCGCCAATAGGTGCCTCTAGTTTTCTATGAAGAATTACAATGTGGAGGGCATTTTTGCTTCGCATTTTTGCCGCTAGTTATGTTGGCGACACTTTTTTTCCACAGAGGTTGTATGAAAATGACATTTCACTAGCAGTCTAGTATTTCAAGGCCTCTAACTGTATAGTTTAAGAGTCTCTGTGAATTTTTCTAAGCCTATTCTCCTGGTGTAATTTAGGCTGACAGTATAGCTGACAGTATATTTTGACAAATAGATCAATACGACTTTGATGGTGTGTTTTAAAACATAAGTTTTCGTATGTTTTCTGTAATAAAACTACGAAGAATAATGTTTTTCGTCATAAAGAAACAGTGAACAGTGATATCAATCAATTCTATTCCTGCGGAATTGAAAAGCTCTATATGGATTCAAGGTCTTACATACAGTCAAAAAGTATAAAAGAAGATTTAGCCGGTTCCGGTTCTTGTCGGCAGGAGAAAATTCCTATTCCATCCATTCAATTATCTACCTCACGTAGGCAACAACAATTCTCCTAGACGTCTACAATAATGGCAGCATCTTGCAAGGTGAGAATTTTCTATAGTTTCTCATAATTATTACCAACGTAATGCCAATTTGAGGTGTGTCTGCGTACGTTGTGACCGTTTTCATTTATAGATTCGTTACACCCACTGGCATGGGACACATTATGTTGCTAATATGTATGTAGCTTCGTCGAATAGTTACACGTCTCTGAATTACAAGATATACAGTACACTCGCGGTAACGTGACTATTTACATTAGCTATCCAGTGTTTTCAAGTCTTTTTTTTTTTTTAAGTTTTTACTTAAACCTACAACAAACCTACAACAATGTTTGGTAGAATCTCTTGACGAGTGAAAATCGGGGTTTGAGATATTTGAAACTTCTCCATGACCAAAGATTTTGGTTCAGTTTTTTTTCATATTTCAATAAAAGCTTTTCGCTTATCTTTGTGGATAGCAGCTTTGAGTTCTTTGCTTCAAGCCAACTTCAGCACTTGGTGGCACTTGGTAAGAAGTTGTACTTATGGCCCTTTGACTTATTATGTATATGCGTCCCAAGCCTTAGTTACATCATTTATGGCTTTACTGTTCACTGGTCCTGACACTGCCGCAACTGTTGACGAAAGTGATCTTGCTTACACCATTTTCTTGTCTTATCGTTCCTGGTACGATAGCAGATATAAATATGTTTATCCCATCTATCCTTAATCGTGAGAAGCCATCTTTAAAAGTTAAGGTATTCCTCTTGAAAGACACGCTTTCCGCAGGGCTATTTATCAACTTACTGTGTTGACTCTACTGCCCATGTGTTCTAATTCACATCCGTATGCGGTTCAACAAAACTGGCAAGTGATACTGGTCGCGCTCTTTTTGTGTCTCCGATTTAGCTTTTGGAACTTGTGAGGGTTATTTTGCTTCCTTATATATTATTATATATTATTATTTTATTGGCAGAATGTATGAATGTATATTTCTTGTCTTTATGTATTATTATTCAATCGGAAACATATCTATATGTAACTCCTTATTTTAACTTCCTTACAGGATACTGCTAAACGTCTTATCAAATGTTTCTGTGGCTGCTCAGATCTAACCGAAGACGAAGTCAAAAAAATCTACTATCTAAATGCTCAAGAAACCCTTATAAATCTCCAAGCCGTAAATTTATTGCGGAAATACCTGGAAACGCAACGAACGGGTGACAAATCAGAAGCCGAACAAATGCTAGATATTTATGAAAAATGCGAAGAGTATATGAAGGATCATCGCCTGCTAACGGAAGACGAAATAGAAGAACTTAGCGACTTAGGTTTGCCATATCACATGGAAAAGAAACTCACAGAAAGCGTACGAACAGGAGACAAATCAAACATCAATAGTTGCCTTATGCGAATTCAAGGCGAATGCCGCAATGAAATCGAAGACAGTGATGAATTCAAAAAATTCAGACAAGCATTACTGAATAAGCTGAAAAAAGTTGGACGTAGATAATCGTAATTGTTTAACTGTAGAAGTAGAACTTTTCCTTAGATTATTTTCTTACTTAATTTACATCACAATTCTTGCTACGCATACGCGTTTAATTTTACGTGCTGAAAGTCGTTCCTTTTGCAAATCAAGCGTGTACCTTATTTTTTTATTTCATATATGTCATAGTACCAAATACAAAGTTATATTCTAAATAAAAGGACAGCTTTACTTACTCTATGAACAACCTTTTTCGTTTTTACATATATCGGATATGTACTCCTGAAAATCTTGTAATAAAAATAATAATTTAGAAGAAAAAAATAAAAATTCGTAACCTTTTTCACCGGTCAGTGCACAAAGTAGCAATATATTTGTTTTAGGGATCCCACATCATACTCTGTACAAACCCCTTGTCATCTTTCAGAATTGATGTCGATTTTCCTTGCAATACATCACAAACTATAGTAGTGTTATCAACAGATTCACTTACAAGGTATCGTAAGTTCGGAGCTCAGCTCAAATCATAAATATCTTCCATGTGGCTGCGTAGTACTTTCAGTGTCCACATTTCTCCTTCTGCTTCTAGATAAACAATACATTTTCCGTCCCCAGAAGCTAATAGCTCCTCATCGAAAGACATTTTCACAACGTATACACCTATCTGATATATGGTCTAAACAGTAGCAAACTCCAAATTAACATCATTAGTTTCAGGATGTGGCGAGACTCCGAGTACCGACATTAAAATGTATTCAGCGAGAACCAGAGAAGAACTATTGGTGGATGTCATTTAGTAGAACGAAAACTGGTTAGGTTCTTCTTAATTCAGACTCAAAGAAGTCTTTATCTCAAGACAGAGAAGAAATAAGTAGACATCAGTGGGATTGGGGTTAGTGAGACAAAAATCCATTTCTAAACCCAGACAACAATTTCGAGTTGTCTTTAAAATTGTTACTTACTCCATTAATAACTGAATACCATCCAAGCTCAAGGCTTAATGTGACGAATTGGAATATGCCGCATAATCTGGAGTTTACAAATGAAGACTTCAATCAACCATCATTAATAGACATGCTTCTGATTGCTGAAGCATTCTTTGACTAGCTGTTAAAAAACCTCATTGGGCTGGATAGTATCGGGTAGATACAAGACTTTGATAGAGAAGGAGAATCAACGTTGTTGTATCAGTTTAAGAAGAGAAGAGCACTTGGTGCAATACGTTGAAAAATTCTGAGAAGTGGAAGAACTTCAATGGATAGATGAACAAAAATTACGACGAGCTATTCAAGCAGAATGTTGAAGTTCTACCCAGCGGTCGACTTATGGTTAAAGTTCCTCTCAAACAAGATCCAAGCTGTTTAAGGGTGTCATACGACATCGCATTTTGTAGGTTCATATCACTTGACTATAGTCTCTTCAGTCTTTCTAAAAGAATACGAATTTAGGTCACACGACTCTGGCTAAGGAAGGTTACATGCCACATCAATGTAAAGTTATACCGAATAGCAGTTGAACAAAGCTAAGAGTTGTGTTCGATGTTCTTCCCAAATTTTGCTTAATGAAATTTTAATGGTTGGTCCAACAATCCAGGATGA
The DNA here is from genome assembly GCA_905220385.1 of Xylota sylvarum. Lineage (NCBI taxonomy): Eukaryota > Metazoa > Arthropoda > Insecta > Diptera > Syrphidae > Xylota > Xylota sylvarum. The sequence goes on from LR999958.1 coordinate 53,120,029, forward strand.
TATTTTCATTCGATTTCGCTTGCATTGGTATTATGTTACTGAAGACATCGTAAAGACGTAAGAATTCTCGCCGCCTTTTATCGCCGATTTCAGTTTATTTTGTGGACGGAGAATGAAACAGCACCGGCGGTACAAACCTTTCAACTCAATCAAATACGCAATCGTCTTAACTCGCGTGAAATCTGGAAATGCGTGTTATAGTAGAGGAATTGAATAGCTCCATATGGATTCAAGGTCTTAGATACTTACATACAGTCAAAAAGTATAAAAGAAGATTTAGCCGGTTCCGGTTCTTGTCGGCAGGAGAAAATTAGTAGATTGCTGAAGTTCGTATACTAAAATCCTTCGAGCTGTGGCATATGTTGTTGGATTTTGCAGTCGCTTAAAAAAAGCCAAGTCGCATCAACAGCACATTAGCTCCAGCGGAATTAGATGACGCACAGGTACAGAAGTTTTAGCGGAAGCTTCCATTGCTCCTCTGAAATGCTTCTGGAATTTTATTTCCAAAATAAGTTCGGTCACATTCACTAGATTACGGACGAGGAAGAACTCATACTCGTAACGAATTGGATACTTAAACGAAGGCCATCTAAAAAACGCAAGGCTGTTTTATCGCCCGAGATTGTTTCACAACACGAACCTAATCGTAAAGCCCAGCCAAAAGCGGAAAAGCAAGTCGGAAGCAAATGGGCCCCTCTTCCAATAAATATTACAGGAGTTGCAGACTATAATTCTCTGAGGAAAAGTTTAAAAACAACAATCGCTACGGATTTTAAAGTAACATCCTTGCGAAACGATGCATGGAAAATCAAGGTTAATGACGATGAGGGCTATCGGGCTGTATCTCAAAACCTTACCAACGAAAGAATTCAATGGCACACTTACAAAGACAAGTCTGAGAGACCTTTGAGGGTCGTAACCAGAGGGCTTCATTCATCATATGTTAAAGAAGACGTTATAGGTGATCTACGCTATGAAAGATATAACATTCTCGATGAACCGTGAACCTTTTAAAAAAAGAGAAAATGACCCGATTGTGGAGAAGAAGATATAGTGAAACGTAAACTTCGGTTTTTTTGCTATCATTCCATAAAAGGGAAAGCCGGGAAAAGAGATACAATATTTGCACAATCATGAGTATGGCCGTTAAAATCGAGCCAATACGAAGCCAATCCCTCAATGCAAGCGTTGCCAAGAGTTTAAGCATACGCAGGCGTACTGTCGGAAACAGCCGTGCTGCGTTAAGTGCGCTGGAAAGCGTACTTCTGAAAAATGCAGTTTGAGCAAAAATGAAAAAGCAACTTGCGTCAACTGCAAAGGAAGGCACCCAGCAAATTATCGCGGCATGGAAAATCTACAACGCCGACTGCACGGGGAACGAAATCAGTCAATCGGGCTTCTAAGTCCGATGAGCATGTTGCTAAGCAGACCGAGCGGACTCGTAAGCCAGACTTCTGAAGGGACGGTCCAAACAGCAGAACAGACTCTTGAACCAGTCAATCAGCCTTCTAAGCCGATTAAACGCACGTCGAAGTCATGCACTAAAAAGTCTATGCGGAAATGATTACTCTGACTTCAAGGAGATTGCAGCCAGTGTGACCTTGGCCAGCTCCTATATGTATGTACTCTACACACGTGATATTCCGCAGGAAAGAAACTGCGTCGTCGCCAGGTTTGCGGACGATACGGCGATATTGACAACGGTTGATACAATTGAAGCAGCAAATCAAAATCTGCAACATTCTGTTAATAAAGTTCTTGACGTATTATGCTGAACGAAAGCAAATCTTCTCACGCCAATTTCACCTACAAAAAAATGGATAGATTGCCTGTATATCTAAACTTGGCTCAAATACCATACACGAACGAAGCAGAATATCTAGGAATGACTCTAGATGTTAAGCTTAAATAGAAATCCTATGGTTCACACCTACGGGGTTGTACCAGGAAAAGAAATAGAAACATCATACAAACTTTTGAAAATAAAGTTCTTAGAACGTTCGATAGCGCACCGTGGTAACGAAGATATTCATCAGGATCTGGGAATTCCCAGCGTGTCGTTGAAAAGATAACGTAATTTGCGCGTAAACACAAAGATCGAGTTCAAGACCATTGTAACCGTACCGTCACTCAACTACTTGATCTTTTGACTTCGCGTCATAGTATATGACGGTTGTGAAAAACGCAGGAACTTTCATTGGAATTTAACTTGTCTAAAGTGCTACATTCTTTTTAAATTACATAGACATCCGCATCCAAAAATCACGAATCTCGAAGCGAAAATAAAACTGCTAGATAAGCGTCGGCTTAGTTGTATCACTAATTTTGAAGAGAGGTGTTCTTAGTGAGTAAAAATCTCACACTACCATAAGCACGCGCGGTCGCGCCTTATTGTGTCTTTAGAAGATTTTCACCTGCTCTCTGTTAAAATTCAAATTGTTGTTTTATTTTCGCGCAATAATCACATTAAATGAATTCTCATTCAACCCCAAACAAAGTGTGAGTTTCGAAATTTTTCCGCTCCGAACCCGGAGCGCTAGTTCCTCAGATTATATACTTATAATCTGTGGCTAGTTCTAATGTTGGAACCAGAACAAAGTTGGCTACTACCAGTCCATAGATAGCATGTCAATGATGACAACATCTAGCAAGGTGTGAATTTTTTATAGATTCTCATAATGGGCATCGCACCGTGTAAACAGCCATTGGCATGGTTGGTACACCTGATGTTGCTGATATGTATATCTGTGTCTCTATCTCTCTCTGATAGAATTTTATGCCCACTTTCTGAAAATTCATAATCTACGAATTTTGGTGGACAAAGTATGCGAACGGAGCTAATCTTTTTGGACGTTAATGAATAATAAACTTGGTGACAGAAGATAAACGGTGTCAATTCGATTAATTCTATTCCTGTCCCATTCAACTATCTACCTCACGTAGGCAAAAACGAAGTCCCAATACGTCTACATAATGGCAAGCAAGGTGAGAGTTCCAACGTAATGATTTTATTCATGGTAATTTGATTGAATTAGAAAAATTTGATAAATTTTATTTTACACAGTTGCCACTTTTGCAATTTGCAATTTTTTTTATCACAATCTATGTAAATAACGATAATACTCCATTTTGAAATTGCCTTATATGTGCCGCTACTTTTACATTATTTGGAAGATCGTGAAATATTTCTTAATTACTTATTTAGATGGCGCTACAGTTCGTGAACCTGGGCCTCAACCAATAAGCCTCTACAGTTAGAGCGGTATTTAGCTTATTAGCTCCAGTTACGTAGTTCAAGTCGGTTATACTTCTACTTCTCTTCGTCTACTGCGTTGTTCCTCCGGGCTAGATTCAAAGACTCTGCGGGCCGGAGTATTTGTGTTCTAAATGTCCTAACCATCTCAAACGACTAATGCGCAATTTTTTTTACTAGGTCAGTGTCACTGTACAGCTCGCATAGTTCATTGTTGAATCATCTCCTCCATAGCCCGTCAATCTTTCTCTCGAAGCGACAAAGTATATCTTCATCCGCTTTAGGTAGAGTCCAAGTTTCAGCCCCATAAAGCAGGACTGGGATGATCAAGGTCTTATACGAAGTCTCCTTAGTTCCCTTCGGAATAGGGCTCTACTACTTAATTATCTGCTCAGTCCGAAGAAAAAGCGATTGGCAGGAGTTATTCTTGGTTTAATTTCTGCTGAGATCTTATTATCAGAGTTTATAGTAGTAAATAGAACCGAGGTGGATTCAGTCCCTTACTATCTCAAAGTTGTAGCTATCGATTGTGACGATTTGTCGATTTGTCCAATTCGTCGATGTTGTGTGTCCCTTCTTGTTGACAGCATATACATGGTTTAGCCCTCGTTTACCGCTAAACCCATTTTGGCAGCTTCCGTTTCAATGCTAGTGAGATCATTACTGACTTTGATGGAGCAGCGCGTGTTCTTCATCGTCATCCTGCACAAACGAACGAGTTGGGCAGGGATGCCGAAACTAGACATGGCTCTGTATAGGTTGTCTGTATAAATGTTGTCATATGCAGCCTTACTTACTTAGGTGGCGCAACAGTTCGGAGTGAACCTGTGTGCCGATGGTGAGTATCGACTTGGACTTCTTAAGTTTTCTCTAGGATCTGCCGAAGCGTGAAGATTTGATCGATTGTGGACTTTCCTTGTCTGAACCTACACTGATAGGGGACAATCAGATTATTGACGAAGGGTTTCAGTCGTTCTCACAGGATGGCAGAAAATATATCGTTTGTGATGTTGCCGAGACTGATACCTGTGTAATGGGCTCAATTGAGGAGGTCTCCTTTCTTGTGGATCGGGCAAACGGTGTTGAGATTCCATTCATCAGGTATATACCCATCTGACTAAATTTTAGAAATGAGTTGGTGTATGCTCTCTACCAGGTCATATCCAGCTACTTTGAACAGCTGGGCTGGTTAGACATCAGGTCCAGCAGCGTTGTTGGATTTGAGTTTGGATATTGCAATCCTCACTTCGTTTTGGTCAGGTGGACGGAAGTTTTGGCTATCATCGTCTAGATTAAATAGTTCATTCTGCCTGATATCACAGTTATACAATCTGCAGAAGAAGTTTTTCCATATTATCAGCACCGACTGTGACTGTATTACGAGACTTCCTTCTAGATCTCTACAGGTTTCTGTACGGGTCTTGTTGACTTGACACGTTCTTTTTACCTGTTGGTAAAACTTCCGTACTTTATTCCTGGAGTGTAATCTCTCAAGATCACGCGTTTCTCATGTTCCTTTTTATTTTTTCGGAGAAACCGATGTTGGAATACAAAAATGCCTTGGCTCAACATCAAAAGTCTAAGTGATAGTGCATCAACAAGTAAGACACTATCTTTCGAAAGGTGTGGAAACAATCAGCAGCTCATTGCCCGCAGCCCGCCACCATCCATGGGCGTGCTGTTTTTACAGGTGTTGAAAGAATTGTCACTTGATCGTAGGGAAGTTATTGAGTGTGGCTTACTGAGGATGATCAGATGTTAAAATGTGTTTTGAAAAGCTAATACATTCTATTTTATTTGATATAAATTATCCAAAGTAAAGGAAAACATATAGAAAAGCTACAACCGATTTTTCTTTCTAGACCTTTTCAAATTGTATTGGAACTTGTGAGGGTTATTTTGCTTCCTGACGCTGATACATTCGTCTTGCTTACTGGCAGTATTTATGAATGCATTTTTCTTGTCTTTATGTATTATTATTCAATCAGAAACATATGTATAACTCCTTATTTTATCTACCTTTTAGGATACTGCTAAACGTCTTATCAAATGTTTCTGTGGCTGCTCAGATCTAACCGAAGACGAAGTCAAAAAAATCTACTATCTAAATGCTCAAGAAACCCTTATAAATCTCCAAGCCGTAAATTTATTGCGGAAATACCTGGAAACGCAACGAACGGGTGACAAATCAGAAGCCGAACAAATGCTAGATATTTATGAAAAATGCGAAAAGTACTTGAAGGATCATCGCCTGCTAACGGAAGACTTTAGCGACTTAGGTTTGCCATATCACATGGAAAAGAAACTCGAAGAAAGCGTACGAACAGGAGACAAATCAAACATCGTTATTTGCCTTAAACAAATTCAAGGCGATTGCCGCAATGAAATCGAAGCCAGTTGTGAATTCAAAAAATTCAAACAAGCATTACTCGATAAGCTGAAATAAGTTGAACGTAGATAGTTGTAATTGTTTAATTTTAGAAGTAGAACTTCTACTATTACACGCATACGCGTTTAATTTTAAGTGCTGAAAGTAGTTCCTTTTGAAAATTATTTATCACAAGTGTGTACATTAGTTTTTATTTATTGTATCTGTCATCGTACCAAATGTAAAATTATATCGATATGTACTCCCGAAAATCTTGTAATAAAAATAATAATTTAGAAGGAATAACTAAAAATTCGTAACCTTTTTCACCGGTCAGTGCACAGAATAGCAATATATTTGTTTTAGGGATCCCATATCATACTCTGTACAAACCCCTTGTCATCATTTAGAATCCTTTCAATACTTGTCAACAGATCCACTTACAAGGTATCGTGAGTTCGGTGCTCAGCTCAAATCATAAATATCTTCCATTTGGCTGGCGTAGTGTCATACTTTCAGTGTTGACATTTCTCCTTCTGCTTCTAGATAAACACATAAAAACACACAAATAGGTCTGTTACCTGAAAATTCGTAACAATTTGTACGAATTCTTGTCCAACACCGTTCCCTAATACAAAAAAAAAATATCGTAAAAAAGAGTGCACACGAGAGAGTAAAATATTTTCTCTCAGAGACAAAAGTTACGAATATTTACCGAACAAATTTCTGTAGGCAAGTGATGTACGATCTGTCAAAAGTATTATACATTCAACTGATATGTATTCTTTTCCTCCTAGCAATTAAATTTATTCAGGGTTTCATTTTTATTTGATTTAGGAACATATACCTTCGAAGATTTCTGAAAATTTCATCGTCTTTCTCGTGTTTTGTTCTTCCTCATACATGACAGTTCAGATGTCGGATGGTTTTGTTATTCGATGCGTTCCCTAGCTTCTATGAAATTTTCATCATTCTCTTAGAGAATTATGCCCCACTCTTAGATATTTGTGATTTGACGATATTTAGTTCAGAAAGTAAAGGAACAGACCTAATACCTTCACCGTGCCCAGAAGCCAATAGCTCCTCATCGGAAGACATTTTCACAACGTTTACAGCTATCTGACGTCGCGTCTAAACAACAGCAACATCTAAATTGACTTTATTAGTTTCATTTAATACGAAGCTTGAAATACTTACTTACTTACGATTTAAGCTAACTGGCTCCAGTGGCGCGCTCCAAGTTGGTTAAAGCCCGTATGATACTACATTTTTTCCGCATTTTTATTGCTCTGAAAATGAAGTTAGAGCAGTACGCAAAATTACCTACTGAAATACCCATTTGGTGTAAGTGTATACGCACTAACCTTATAAATGCGAAAATGTCAAAAAAAAAATGCATTAAAAATGTATCTCAAACTACATTTTTCAGCCACTGGCAGCTTTTTTTTTGACATTTCTGCATTAAAATTATACGTTTGCCATTTGCGCCTGTTTTGCTGTCTAGCTTTATTTGAAAATAAAGTGTGACTCATTTGATTTGTGTATGTTGCTTTGCAAAATGATTGCTTTCCTTTTCTTAAAAAACGTGTTTTCTCTTTTATGCAAAGCTGAAAACTAATCTATTAAAAATGCGGAAAAAATGTAGTATCATACGGGCTTAAGGTCCTCTTCCACAGGTGCGCGCCACCTAAGGCGAAGTCTTACTCTACTGCGTCGTTCCTACAGGTTGGATTCGAGGACTCATCGGGTTAGGTGCGGATGTATGCCTTATTATATGAGATATCCTCACCGGCTCCATTCTTACAAGCACTTAGGAATCGCTTGGAACTCTGCTTGTTACGAGTTTAGCTTTTCCTTTAAACTAAATCGAATGTACTGAAACCGAATGTAGGTGGTTTATATGTCATGATGCGAATATGTATATGTCAGCACAAGCACTCTCACGCTAGCCTCTCACTATCAACTCCTACTCTACACCTCCACGACGGTGGCTGCTGAGCGCCTAGTACCTCAACTGGAGATTGGGTAACCAACCACTTAAGAAGGTTGTTGGTAGCACGGAACGAGAGAGGAGGGAGAAGTTTTTTCTTACTAAGGCACTTCTTCTTGCTCCAGGCGGCAGAGGACGAATTCCCTAGCTGGAATCAACTGTGGCGTTTACAGGTCTAGTCAGGTTGAACTATCAGTGATATCCCTATGTGAGGTGAATTCCAGGTCTATAGGGATCTCCAATACTGAGCCAGAGTATTGGAAAAGAGTTGGTGGCGGATGAACCCATAATGCGCCAACGGCAGTGCTCATATCCCCGAAGCGGGTTACTGACTCCGGAGTATCCGGCCCCTTGTCCTAGGGATATAAAAGGGAACTGGTGGTCCAGGTTGGTGGTTGTGCGTCGGGCTAACTTCTCTACCACGGACTGCTATAATGCAGATATCACCGCATCAAGGCTAAATTCGCAAACATAACCCTTATATGCGCTCATACTCATACTAATGCCCCACAGAGGACAAGGATGATGCCACCAACGAATGTTTCTACGAACTCCTCGACAAAACATATGAGCAATGTCGGCAATGTCCTAAATATGACGTTAAAATCGTGTTTGACGATTTAAATGTCAAGATAGGAAAAGAAGACGTCTTTGGTACGACAGTTGGTAAGCATAGCCTACACGACACCACGTCTGGCAACGGACTTAGGCAAGCACACGGTTTCCTCATCTCAATATCCACAAGAGGACATGGCGATCTCCTGATCAACAAACTGTCAACCAAATTGATCACATTGCGTTCGACACAAGGTATGCCTCCAGTATTCTGGATGACCGAACCTTCCAAGCAGCCAACATCGACTTGGATCACTATCTTGTTGCAGCCAAGGTACTAATGCCACAACAAAGAAGAAATAATGTGAGAAAATATAACGTCGAAAAGCTGCAGACTATAACGGCGACGAAGACCAACACCACACTGTCAGGCAGAATGAACCATTGAATCCAGACGATGATAGCCAAAACTTCCGTCCACCTGACCAAAACGAGGATAGCAATATCCAAAATGAAGTCCAACAGGGCTGCTGGACCTGACGGTCTACCAGCCGAGCTGTTCAAAGCAGCTTGAAATGACCTGGTAGAGAGCATACACCAAATCACTTCTAAAATTTGGTCTGATGAATGGAATCTCAGCATTGTTTGCCCGATCCACAAGAAAGAAGACCTCCTCAATTGCGTCAACTATAGAGCCAACAGTCTCCTCGACTTCACATACAAGATCCTATCTGACATATTGTGTAAAAGTCTGAAACCTTTTGTCAACAACCTGATTGGCCCCTTTCAGACCAGGAAAGTCCATAGTCGATCTAATGTTCACGCTTCGGCAGATCCTGGAAAAAACTCAAAAATTCCAAATCGATACCCACCATCTTTTCATCGATTTTGTGACAAAATCTATAGAGACGAGCTATATAGAGCCATGTATAGTTCGCCTGTGCAGAATGACGATGGAGAACGCTCGCTGCTCCATCAAGGTCGGTAACGATCTCATCGAGACCGTTGATGTCAAAAAGCGATTTAGACAAGGTGACGCGCTGTCATGTGATTTCTTTAACATCATACTCGAAAGAATTGTACGAAATTCACAAGCCAACACTGGAGGCACAATCCTTCAAAAGTCTGTGCAACTACTAGCTTACGCCGACGACATTGACATTATTGGTAGAACACAGCGGGCTGTCACCGGTGCGTTCGCTAATATTGCGAGCGGAGGCTGCCAAAATGGGTTTAGTGGTAAACGAGGGCAAAACCAAGAATATGCTGTCAACAAGAAGGGATACTCAACATCGACGATGAAGCGGATGATATTCGGCCCCTTTTGCGTTGATGAGCTTTGGACTGCGCATCAGTCGTTTAAGATGGCTAGGATATGTAGAGCGAATGGCTACCTGTGTTCCAGACCGTAGAATTGTATGTATAACATTCTAAACTCCCCACTGCACATCCAAACCCGTGGCTTTGTTTGCATTATTTCACGACAATTTTAGAGTGCTATGTGTATCTCTTAAACAGAAAAAGTGCGACAACATCTGAGTACAGATTTTAATTCAGTGCAATAAGTCGAATCGAGTGGCATGAAAAAAAATATAAAAAGTTGTGTAAAATCAAAAATATATTTAGGTACTCTTTTTTGAGCTAAAAAGTAAACAAATGGTGAAAAAGGAAAATCACCTCTATTTTTGACAGCCACGTGTTTAGCCGATACAAAAAAAGCATCGTTTTATTGAAATTTGGTGAAAACTTTCAGCATAGATTCACTCCACTCTAATGCAAAATTACATGAGCTATTGTTTTGGACCTGTAGATGAGCTGATTAAACTTCAAATCTTTCATCACACGTATTCACCGATGGGAACGAAAGAAAGGATTAGGCCTCAATGATTTCTGGATTTGGCCCCGCCAATTTGTGGGTGTACTCTGGTTGGGGATGGAAAGTTGACTATTAATTATTATTATTAATTTATGATCGAAGACAAACTAATTTGTAACGTTTTAAATAAATTAATTGAATTCACAATAAATCGTGTTTTCCAAGAATTCATTCCCCAACACTATCAATTTACCACGTTTATATGGTGGATTGAATCCGGATTCAATTCGGGTTGAGTGCCATCATTGTATATAAATCTAATAGTATAATCACTTGACGAAATTTATTCTTAGTTTACTCCTTCGACAGACTAGAGTTAGCTGCCAGGGCTTTCAACTAGATAGGTTAAAAAATTAAAAAAATTAAAGAAAAATGTTAAATAAAGTTTACAACATTAAGAGAAGCAATAATGTTAAATAGTAAGATAATGTTATTAAAATTGATGTTCGAAAGGAGATAGGTGAGACTATGGTCGGATATGGTCTTGCAATTTGAAAGCACTTTTGTGCACGAAAGTAGATGAGATATGGAAAACGGGGATTTTTCTTCGCAAAGATGGCATAATGCAGGTGGTTCCTTTTTAGAAATATGTTGATATAAGGTTTTTAATGTCTTTTTTTATTGTATTGGTAAAACATTATTAATGGTTGTTTTAACGCTGACCTGGCTGCTGTATCTGCTGCCTCGTTGCCTCTAATACCAGTGTGCCCAGGAATACAAACAATTTTTATTGTTTTACTGTTTGACACACAGTCTTTCTCTTGTTCTAGCATTTTATTGCTTTATGTATGGCAAATGCTTCTGCAGTGAATATGGATGAGAATATTGGTAGTAGACCTTTTGAAATAATAAAATCATTTTCGTCGACAACTGCAAATGATGTGAAGCTATCTGTTTTAGAGGCATCAGTAAAAATAAGGTCCCAACCGATTGATTTATATTTTCCTGTGATGCTATGGAATAAAGTCTTGTAAACATCGTTATTGGTTGTAGATTTACTATAGTTCCAAAGGTCGGTATTTATCACGTAGCTTGATAGATTCCAGGGAGTTAACTGTTCGTTTTATTAGTTTGAATTGAAATGGGAATATTTAAATTTTTTGCAGATGTAAGTGAGTTGCATAAAGTTGACTGAAGTCTCTGGGTTCTTTTCCGATTCAAAGCTTTCTTGACATCAATGTGGATGGGTGTTCGATGTGGTGAGTTTATTTTTTGCATGATGTTAGACGTAAGATAGCAGATTCTATCAGCTATGAAAGGAAGTCCTGCTTCGGTAAGTATGTTGTTGATTGGAGTTGAGCGGAGAACTCTTATACTTGTTCTGACGGCAGCATGATAAGGTGTTGTGATGAGTTGTAATAAAGATTTGGCGCATTTACCGTAGATTGGTAGACCATAGTCAATTTTCGATAATATAATAGATTTGATTACATTTACAAGTGTATTGACAATCGAACAGCTGTTTTTTGAGGACACAAATTTAATCAAATTAACCCTGGCAGTAAGGTTTTTACTACTGTAAGTACAATGATTTTTAAAAGTAAACTTAGAATCAAATATAAGACCAAGAATTTTGATAAAGTTAACATTGTTTATGCGAATGTTAATGTAACAATAGTTTTGTTACAACTATGAAATATTTCAGATTTTGACCATGATATGGTAGAGCCAGAGTATTCACTCCAGCTTACCAGAGCTTCGGTAATGCGGGAGAAAGTATGTATCTCCCAATGCATTTAGGTCTTTGACTTTTGAAAAAAATTATAAGATCATCAGCGTAGAGTGTATGTCCTACCTTTTTGAAGTTGTCTATTATACATATTATTCACGAGGAAAGATTCCCGGAACATCAATAAAGAATCTGCACTTATTCATAAATCCATACGCACTGTAGCAAATCTAGCTATTCCTCAAACAAGTGACAAAGTACATAAAAGAAAAGTTCCCTGGTGGAATAATGAAATTAGTTTTCTCCGCAGGCAAAAACAAAAAGCCTGGCACAACTTTAAAAAATCACGCACTGACTCCAATCTTATTTTCTACCGGAAGCTGAACGCTAAGTTCCGAAAAACAGTTAAGGCCGAAAAAAAACATGTTTCGAAAAATTTACTGCGAATATCAATCCAAATTCCACGTCTCAAAAACTTTGGGCAGACGCATAAAAACCAACACCAAAACACTGACCAGTCCAACAGAGATAGTCGAACATTTTGCTCAGACCTGGGAACAACTTGCTGATGACTCGAATTTTAGTCCGACATTCATCAATGAAAAATTAAATATCTTAAACGATTCAAACCTTTCTTTTAATCCTAGTCATTCAGCTCTCTGTATTGAATCCCATATTAATACGGCAGCGCCAGGGTTGCCGCTGCAAAATTTCAGAAAGTCGCCCAGAGCATAAAAAGTGTCCGCACTGAATTATTTGCAGAAATAAAGCACACCAATACAATATAATCATGAAAATATCGTTTTAAATCATATTAACAGTAGCAATTAAGGATTAAAACAATACAAACTATAAGATAGGCATACAGGCAGCACTACCAGTATTTATTCTTTTCCTAAGTACTTTATTACTGATATGAAACAGATTTTGTACCCGGCGATCACACTAACAAGTTTTGGCAAAGGAAATTCCAATATACATACATATGTACTACTTGCCCGTCAAATGCTATGGAATTTACCAAACCAGTAGCTGAGTTATAAAAGAATGCATTCGCAGAATTTATAAAAAATTATTCAAATATGATTGGACCGATCATGTTCAAAAAAGACTGCGATATAAAAAAAAAAAAAAACTTTAATTCACCATTCATTTTGAAGTCAGTGAATAATGCATTTAATTTTTGGCAATCACTGAAGTTGAAGTCAGTAGTGAATTCAGTAGAAGTATTTCAAGGTTTTGAAACACATACATTCGCACATATAAATGAATTTCAATAACTTCAATTGAATTCACTGCCTTCACCTGATTTCAAGTGAATTCACTACTGACTTCAACAAAATATGTGAATTCGATTGACTTCCAAAATGATTACAATTGAGTGTTTGTTAAATATTGAATGTATTAATCAGTGACTTCAAAAGAATGGCGTATTACGGTTTTTTTAAATAACAATCTTTTTTAGTAAAAAACACGGCTGTGCTTTCCATTATGGTCACTTCGCAAAAAATTTGAAAAAAATATTTTTATATGTAAAATGGGCTCCTAAACGCGAATATGAAATTTATTTTGCGTGCAGTCCAATTTCCACAAATCATAGTGGTAACCCTTGCCGAAGATATCGCGGGCTTGTTTGCTAAGATCTGAGTATGATGGAGGAGCCATTTTTGTAATGAATTTTTAACAAAGTTATTAACATTTGAAGTTCCCAAAAGACCTCCAAACTGAATACATTTTCGAGGTATTATTCACAGATAAGTAGCAATTTCTCTTTAATTTCCGATTTCTAACATCATATTCTTTGTTTTAAAATTGTAAAATATTATAAATAAATAGTAGAAATAAACAAATAAAGATAATAAAAAAACAGTAGTAATAATTCTCAAAAATGGCGGGTATATTCGTAATTCCCTAGAAATTGGCAACACAAAAGAATATGTGCAAAAGTTGGTGACGGATTGAGCTTTTGCATGTAAACGCGGATCGAAAGATTGAGTTTGACAGATAGAGAAAAAATATAAGTGTGTTTTTCCGCGGACAGGAACAACTCAGGCTCTGCTCTGAACTAAAAAAGAAAAACGATTAATATGGAACATTTATTAACAGTAACAGGTAACTGGGCCCATTACAAAGTAAGTCTGGTTTTTATTTATTTCTGTGTAATTCATTATATATGTACTTAAGAAGTGTATTGTACAGTGGAGTCAATGCTGCCGTTTCTCCTGTCATGACATTACGATCGAAAAAAGGTCAATCTGATCACTATTCAAGTTGATTCCTGTTGCTGTTCACAGCTGATATTTCTTTGTAAGTAAGTTGTCATTTCATCCTGATCACTATACCCGATCCCAAGGGTATATTAAGTTTGACACATAGTTTGTAACACAGAGAAATAATTGAGATAGACCCTATAAAGTATATATGTACATATGTATATTTATGATTAGCATCAATAACGAAATCGATTGAACTGTGACCGTTAGTCCGTCCGTCCGTATGTCACCGCTATTTGGGCCTTAAATTTTGAGCTAGGAGGATAAAATTTCATATCGGCACTGCCACCCCCACTTCACTAAATTATATAACAATGAGGAAGGACGGTTATTAATTTTTTTTTTATATTTGGGATCTCTTGTTATTTTTGCTTCTTGGACAGGAAATCTCCTGTTTTTCTCCAATTCCAAGACGGCAGCACTGAGTGGAGTTAACATTTTACTTTCTGCACCAAAATTCATAGCTTGTGAAATTTCTAAAGGCTTAAATAACTCTGCCTTATTTTTTCTTCTTTGTACACACTACGAATCAATATATGTATGTATCACTAAATCACACACTTATTACTTCCTATTTTATCTCCCTTTCAGGATTCTGAAGTAGAAAAAAGTGCTACAGAAGTACTTAAAGATCCAAAACTAGTACAGAAATTCATGGAATACCTAGAAAATCACCGAAGTGGCGACAAAGTACTACCACACCAATTTCTGGATGTTTATGAACAATGCGAAGAGTATATGAAAACTGATCTCCTCCTAACGGAAGACGATAGACGAATAGAAGAACTTAGCGACTTAGGTTTGCTACCTGACCAGAAAAATAGTCTCAAAAAAAGCGTAAAAACTGGAGACAGAACAAACATCAATAATTGCCTTATGAGGATTCAAGGAGAATGTGCCAACAAAATAGAAGCAGCTGATGAGTTCAGAGTATTCAAAGAACTCAAATATCAATAATGTATACAATATTCACGCTTTGTTTTCATATACAAAATTCAAAATTAATTAAAGAATATATTTTGACAATAAAGAATTTTATTAGATTTTTCTATAAGACATACTAATTCAATTTTTTTCTAATTATTAAATACTCAAACTTTATCTTACCGTTTCAAGAAAATATTGCTTTAATTTAATTTTTCTCAAACTTACTTCACTTATAATTCGGAGGTTCTGTGGAAGATTGTTTAAAATACTCGGCACGGTATACTTCAGTTTTCTCTTGTCGTAGACATTGTTGAAACATTGAAGTTGGTATAGGCATACCAATTGTATTCTTGTGTTGAAGTGGTGTCTAATTGGTATCCGGAGGCGATGATTATTGTAATACTCCAATGCGGCTGCCACCTCGAAAATTTTTCTTACGTTCAAGACCTTTATTGTGTTTGTTGTAGTTTGTATTGTCGGTATTAGCTTTAGAGCCCTGTCTTGGATATGTTGCAGTTTATCAATACCGCATTTTGTTTGCACTGTTGTACGAGTCTTTTATTCTGACTCGAAATGTCCTCGTTCTAAGGTAATCCCTCACCCAGTCTACTCGGTTTCCTTTAACTCCAACTCTTCTACATGGTTGGTAAGCGATAATTTGCTACCTGGTTTTTGGCACTTCCATTGGGGATTGGTCGAACGAATGCTTTTTTAAATAATGTTTAAATAGCGAGAACCGTGCAAAGCGGTCGATTACTTTAAAAAATGTCTAATATTTTGTATTGTATATTTAGATAAAATTCGAAATAAAAAATATACTCGTAGCAGAACAACGTTTTTATTTTCCTTAAACCATGATTTCACTTTTATTAGCAATCAAATGTTTTGTTTTTGTCTAGAATACATCAATTACTTAAGCGGAGAGAATCTTTAAAATGTGTACGTTGCTAAGTGACAGAAAATTATTATTCTAATGTTTACAGATATTATATTCTTGTTAAATGTTTCAAGATGAAGTTCGCTAGAATCCCACTCTCTTAATAAGAGTGACTCAATGGTCCCTAGGATTTTTTCCACGAATAATACATTTCCATTGGTTTGTTAACCTGAAAGTAAAATGAAAAAAATATGAAAATATGAATTGCTTCTTAACAATAACCAACTTTGGACAACAAATATCAGATGTTAGATCGAAAGTACAGAAAATGTCGCTCCAATACTGCACTTCAATAACAAGATAGAGAACCTTCCGTATTTGGATAACATTCAATGAAGTCACCAACTTTATTCGACAACTTTTAATATTGACTGAACACTTTAATTTGGCGGATTTCAAGATCCTCTTGACTGGAGCATCCGCTTTATGTTTTGCAGTAGTCTAGAAATGCTCAGAAATGAAGGCACAAGATGTCGTGGGTATTTAGAAATTCACAAAACAAAGAGACGATCAAATCTAAACCGAGTGGTTTAACGATCATGACCTTCGATCTTCTACTATCGAAACTCCAATAAAGGCAATGGTATTCTGATCTTTGAGACCTATAACCTTCCTCCTCCTATGTCTACCCTAGCTGTATCCGCACAATGCGTGCCATTTCGGCATTTTTCGGCATCCCAAACGTGTCCTAATATGTTCAAAGTAAACAAATTTTATAAATTAAAACAAAAAACAACTGTAAAAATTTGGTCTGATGAGTGTATGCCAGATAAATGGTATATCTGATCCACCAGAAAGTAGACCCCCTTAATTGCGCCAACTACAGAGGCATCAGTCTCCTTAACATCATGTACAAGATCCTATCTGCCATATTGTGTGAACGTCTGAAACACTTTGTCAATAACCTGATTGGTCCTATCAGTGCGGTTTCAGACCAGGAAAGTCCGCAGACGATTAAATCTCACGTCACAATCGACACCTATAACTTTGAGATAGTAAGGGACCGTGTCTACCTACCTGCTACTCTGCTATCAATTTTGAAAACAACACCTCAGCAGAAATTAAACGAAGAATAACTCTTGCCAATCGTTGTTTCTTTGGGCTGAGAAGGCAATTGCGTAGTAGAGCCCTATGCCGAACAACTAAGGAGACTCGGTATAAGACCTTGTTCATCCCAGTCCTGCTTTATGGGGCTGAAGCTTGGAAGCGGATGAAAATATCTTCGGTCGCTCGGTCCCGTTTGTATTAACGAGGTTTGGAGGAGGAGAATCAACGATGTTGTCAATACATATGTACGTGCTGTACAGCGTCATCGACCTAATCAAGAAATTGTGTATCAGTCGTCTAAGATGGTTCGGACATGTAGAGCGAATGGACACCAGCGCTCCAGTCCGTAGAGTGTTCGAATCAAACGCGGATGTACAGCGCAGTAGAGTTAGTTGTCCAGTAGGACTATTGGATTTTGTTTCCATCGTCAGACTTTTCGATTTCCCTAAGACAGACAGACTACGTATTATTCTTTTTTTTTTTAACGAAGGGTTCTCTTCTCATTCCTTCTTTTGGCTCGATTCTCTCTCTGGCTACTACAGGAGTAGAACGTAGAACAGCTGGACTGTCGAAATGTGCGACGAAAAATTTATGTGAGTAGATGTTTGCCGCACTCATTGTATGCAGTCGGTTCAAATCTGTCTAATGTACGAATGTATCTAACGAATTCGTAGTTCTGGGAACCTTGTGCGTCTTATCACCGCATTACGAGTTACTGCAAAGTCGATTATTTGGCGCCGTGAAAGCTGTGCTTTCCAACTAACCTATCGGAAAGGTTTGTCCTTCAAGGACAAAGTTCAAGTTTTGAGAAAGACAAGGAGAGTATGTAGATCAATTCCCTTACTTGACCACTATCGAATTGGACTACGGTTTAGCTTAACTTAAACTAAAAAAACAAGTGTTTGTGGCTCGGCTTACACAGTAATAATTAAAAAAAATTGTTCACCTTTAAACTTACCTTCCAGAATTTATCGTTGACCTGATGCAATGTCTGGTTGCCGCTCAAGATGACCAACTGTTGCGGCTGGGGAGCAATGTAAATGCAAAAGTTAATCATGCGGTATGCCTCCGGCAAATCAGCTCCCAGGTCGAGAGTCATTCGCGTTGCCAAATACTTGCTCAAGTGGTCAACTGGAAGAAAATAATTCAAATTCACTTCTTTTATCTCTTTCCTCTGGCTTACCTGTAGCATTGGCTGTAGTCTTGATGTACCTCACGCAATTCTCCTTCAATGCCTTCATCAGTTGATTATCACCGGCCATTTCGGTCGGATGTGGCTTGAAAACAAGCTCTATCTCATCGTTTATGCCCAATTCCGACGATCCCTCGCCCTCTGTATCAATATTCGAGTCACCCTCGGTACGACAATCCATCTGACTGTCACTCTCCGACTCCTCGGAGCGTTCCGAAGTCAGCACAGACATTGCCCGCTTTGGTTTGCTGCTGCTGCTATTCGATGGAACAGGCGAGGGTGTACTGCGCACAGATGGAGGATTGGAAGCATTACGGCTATCTGATGCCTCGTCATTTACACGATTATTGCTCGATACACTCGAGCCGCCAGCATTGTTGGGATTACTGTTGCTACTGTTACTGTTTGATGTATGGTGTGAGGAATGTTCCCTGTGATCGCGGTCACTTTCATTACCCTTGCGGTAGCGCTGCGGTCGATTCTGTGACTGCAGTTTGATACCCTCCTTGATCGAGTTTACCAGAGCCTGTTGTGACTGTGTTTGATTGAACTTGGCCATGACTTTCTCCTGAATTGCTTCATACTCCTCCCGGCTGGGGTAGATCTTGGAAATGAGCAAATCGAAGTTAGGATCCGGGCGTAAGGAGCGTTTTGATACCAATTTTTTGCGGCAAGTTGGGCATTCTTTGTTGCCCGACCTCAATGCGGTGATAATGCAATCGGAACAGAAACGATGAAGACACTCCTTTGTGGTCATAGTTTTCTTCAGCATATCCAAGCAAATTGGACACATGAGTTCGCTGTGGAGGCTTCGCGGAGAGACTGCAATTTCGGTGTTGTCTGTGATAATTTCCTGTGGCTTGCGTTGCAGTTCGTAAAGGGATAGATCCCAAGTTTTGTTTTGTGCCGGCTCCATGGTAGTCATAATAATTCAGAAATGAATTAAAACACTTTAAAGAGGCGTTTTCGGAGATATTTTTCACTTTTTCCTCGAATAATGTTTTTCACGAATTTTCTCTGTTGATAGATGTCAAAATGAAAACAAAAGTGAAAATAACTGAAGTTGGTTACAGTTAGGCAATATTTGCTGTAAAATAGCTCAGTTGATGCCAAGTAGACTAATTTCGAAACAGCATTTGGTTTGTGGATGAGCTGTCGAAAAGTGGTTATTTTTGAAAAAGTATAGCTCTCAAACTGTTGGCTTAAGGCAACAGTGCAGCTTATTGTTTTTGGTTAGAATCTTGGAGCTTTGTTAGAAGACACTAGTCCACTAATAGAGTTTACGATCTCTATTAGTAATCGTTACGAGAAGACTCAGTCGGTTTACAAACAAGAAGGTTATTCGGAGAATATGGCACCTCATATGACATGCATTTAGAATAGAGCATGCGTTGGCTCTAACTCTTTCCTCGTTCCTCTTTTATTAGGACTTTCTATCAATCCTTGCAAAACCGCTCTATAGCCTTGAAACCTAACCATACTGGTAAAGTATTCCGGCGGTATCCTACACAAAAGACTGGATTCCATGTATCATGTCCGTCACACAGCATGCCACTACGGACTTGGGGTCTTAGTGCCAAATTAAACAGTGGATGATTGCATAGACCTATTGTCATCGTTTGCGGTCATAGTTCCATAGCGATGGAACGTTCTTAAATAGACAATGTCAATGAAGTTTCAGAGAATTTCTTGTCTTGCTGTATAAGGTACTATGCATACCTGCCTTACAGAAGCATTAGAAGCTGTTCATCTTTAGCAAGAAGATGTCTACTAGATAGATGTGGTATAATATCAAGAACCAAGAATCAAGAGCCTCTAAGATGGACCGTTGTGAGTGATCGATGATGTCCATCTCGTATGCGGACCCCAGCAGTTGGACAGATTTGTTAAAGATAGTGCCTTCCGTGTTAGCACCTGCCCTGCGCACTATCTGTTCCAGCACGAGATTGAAGAAGTCACATGATAGCGCATGATTGTCATGATAGTCACATGATTGCCTGAATTTTGATACATGTGTGGAATAGTTCTGAGGACCTGTTTCTGAACTGCACGTTGCACCGCGTGTTTGCGTTACGCGACTCCGCTGAGTCAGTTTAGCTGGGATTCCGAATTCGGCCGATGAATACTATCATACGCTGGTTTTGAAGAGATGGTGAGTCACAAGTTGAAATTCGTTGGTCTTTTCCAGGATCTGCCTTAGTGTGAAAATTTGGTCGATCGTTGATTTGCCGTAGCCATACTGGTACGTGCCGATTAGTGTGCTGTGGAAAAGCTTCAGACGTTCACGCAGTACTTTGGATAGGATTTTATATGCGACATTAAGCAGGAATATGCCTCGGTAGCTCTTACAAGACATAAGATCGACTTTCTTGAAGATTTGACATATAGAGCTGATAGTCCAGTCATCGAGCATGGCTTCATCCACCCATGTGTATATATATATATTGTTCGAGAGATTACTAACTAGACCACTCTTTCACGATCCATCTTAGTCGGAGAGTCTCTCTGGATTTCTCCACAGTTCCTCTCTGGCTTTGATTCCTCGTGTCAACGCTAGCATCTGTTTAACAGAAATCTGGTTCATCCTCTTGGTTTCTACCTAGTGGCTCCACAGGAACTCCCTTTCTTCTGCCAGCTAGCGCCGGACATTGAGACAATGTATGTATGTGCTGCCGTTCCGACTTCCTCCAGGCATAGTTCACAGGTGTCGTCCTCCAGAAGACCCATCTTCTTCAGCTGATACCCGAAATTTGCATGACCTGTAGATAACGCTACCACCCATTTCATTGTTCTTCGCCCTAAGCTTAGAACCTCTCTGTGAGTCATTTTCGCCTGCGTGGAACCTTCCACGGTTGACCACCTTCTCTGGTGTTTCGCCGCGGCCCAGTTGCTAATCAGGTGTTCTACCATCCCTCTGCCAATTGCAGTGAATGGTTCCGGACCAGAGAGCTCCGAGGTTGACTCTTGCTTCGCTAGAGAGTCCGCCTTTTCATTGCCCTTAGTCCCTATGTACCCTCTCACCTCATTTCATTTCGAGATGAGCACTCATTGAGTTTATGAACACATTCCAATGCCAGTGATGTATTAATATCTCTGATTGATAGCAACCTGGCACTCTTTCAGGTGATCAAACGTATGCAACAGAGCAATCATCTCGGCTTGATAGATTGAGGTGTTTTTTCCCAGACTAATATGACAGGCTAGTTCCAGTTCTTTTGAGGAGATACATACCTGCCCCCGTTCTGCCATCCATCATGAACCCATCCGTAAAGATGATTATATCACACAATCCTTCTTTTCCGGAAGTGTTCCATCTCCGATAAGAGTTTTGTGCTACTTTTCGGTAACACGCATTCTCTTTGTTCCATCCATGGGCATATTCAACTCCCTAATCTCGTTTTTCACTCCCTAATCTCGTTTCGCCGTCGAAGCCGCCACTTTCTTAATAAATAAGTCCAGTGGCAGAATACCTAGGATCACTTCCATTGGGCACGTTGGTGTCGTCCGTTTTGCACCTTTTTTCCTAAACCCTAAGATTGGAAACTGGATCCCTGCTTTTAGCTCTTTCTTCTTTGTCTTATAGTCATCCCATGATTCAGGGTCATCCCTTCTCATGGCATGATTAAAGGCTTTGCTCACCTCCTTCTTTAGATTTTCAAGTTCCCTACACCACCAAGGCGTGGGGTCCTTTTCATCTGCCAAAGTAGGTGTACACGCCTCTTGGTACGCATTTTCAAGAGCTGTGACTCTGCATCCCAAGTGGTTTTCGGTATTCTGGGTACCCTCCCATTCAGTTTCTCCCGCAACACTTCCTGGTATTTCACTATGTCCGTGTTCCTGGGAATCCTGACATATTTTCGATCTTTCTTCCTTTTAGGTCCGTATCGAACATCAAATGAGATGGCTCTTTGGTCCGACATCATTGGCTGATCCATTACCTTCCAATTTGATATTCTATCAAGCATTCTATTACTACACAGAGTCACGTCAATAACTTCCCTTCGTCTTGCATCTACAAAGGTCGGTTCTGTTCCTCTTTTGATAATAGTTAGCTCTTTGCACACTACAAACTCGAATAAAGCTTCTCCTCTGTAGTTATCGCTGGTGCTTCGCCACTGTGCATTAGCATCGCAACCAATCACTAGATCTTCGCTCCTATCCCTGCAGATACTCACCAGAAACTCAACCTCTTCTGTTGGCTCTAGGGAGTCATACGGCAGGTATGCAGATGACATGACAAAACTGTCTGCACCTGCTCCTACTCGCACAGGGGCACATAGTTCACCAGTACACACGATCTAACGTTTTCGCCAGATTGCACATAGTGTAAAGTGGCAATACTTTCAGGTAGACCTCTATTCGTTCCTTTGAAAATCCAAGACTCCTGCAGCAAGGCAATATCAATCGACTCTTCCATAAAGCATTTGATCAACAGTGCTGATGCAGCTTTGCTGTGGTGAAGATTCAATTGAATCACCCTAAGTTTTTCTTGGTGCGGGTTGACTGATCTTCTGTTTCCTGGTTTGTCCATCAGACTTTCCACTTTCTTGATTGATTAACATTCCCGGACACAGGCTGTCCATCACCTTCTACGCTTTTAGCCTCCACCACTCTGGCTTTAGTTGAACTGAAGGTCTCGGCATCAGTTTTGAACCGTTCCCTAGTTCCTGCCTCTTCTGGGGTGGTTTCGGCTAAATTAGCAATCATATTAATCAATTCATTAACCTATATGTCACTCTATCCCGAGACAAATCCTGCCAATGGCAACCTCAGTCTCCCTCTCGTCCTTTTCATCTTTTGCTTAAGCTGCTTTCGCAACCTCCGCTCAGAGACAGGGTCTGCACCGTCATCTTTGGGTTCGGCTTCCACAACGTCGATTAACCTCTTGGCGCCTTGCAGCAACGCATTGTCCATCGACATCGACGATTGTTCAACTGAATCCTTTGGTTTACCTCCGGACTCCGTTGTCCTCACGAGCTCTTCCGCTGTCGTTCCCGCACCTTCCGGCACTTTCTCGACCTCTTCGGAGTCTTCCGCCTGGCCCTCTAATGGCCCTCTGATGACTCGACTAATTTTTGAAAAATGGGTACATAATGTTCCCACGAGTCGGGGAGAAATCACAGACCAGGGATCCCCATTACCTACCCTACTCAACTAGTATACAACAGAGGATTGAGCTACCCTGAGGAGTTACCACTAGCGGTTCAATTACCCCTGAACCCTGTGTTCCAGTAGTATCACTACTAAAACACAGCTCCCTCGGCGTGGCGACTTACAACTTTGGAGTTAAGAGTTGTTGGATCTTAGTTTTCGATTCACATTCAGCTCTGCCAAAGTAGTGGTAGCTACCTGGCAGTGCATCCTGTTCCTCTAATTAAGCCACTCCACCGCGACAAAGTGTCCAACATCCGGGATGGTTTATCCACCCATACTTGGTTGATGATTTGGTGCATGCACCCTACCAAAGCATCACCACCATGTTTGAAATGCTATGCTGGTAGACCATCAGAGCCGGCGGCCTTGTTGTTCTTCAGCTTTTTGATAGTTGAGCCGACCTCATCAAAACTTGGAGGGGGGATGGATTATTCATTGACGGGGGTTCTCTTCTTGCCCTATCACTCTCTCTACCTGATGCCCATTAAGTAGCTGCTGGAAGTGCTGCTTAAACACATCTACTATTCCCAGTTCTTCGGCGACGAGATTTCCTTCTCTCTTTCGAAGAGCCTGCATTCCGGGCTTGAAGCCAGAAGCTGCCAGTTGCTTAGCTTTCATAAAAAACGTTCCTATCGCGGGACTCTTCGATATCCTTGAGTTGGGAGACTTCGTAGTCCCTTTTCTTCTTACGCAGGATCTTCTTCTCCTCCCTTTTTCTGGCTCGATCCTCTTCTCTCGCTGCCCTTGTTTTGCGCTGCAACGCTTGCATGTGTGCATTTTCTGCCACCTTTTTCCGATGCATGCATTCATGATCATACCAAGAGCTCTTTTTGGGTGGCGGCTGGTAGCCTATGGTGGTCTCTGCTACCTCATCGTAGCTATAGTTTAAAAGTAAGTATACAAAGTTCGTTGCACCCAGGACATTACGTACACTTCAAATTTATTTAAAGAATTCCAACCTGAATGTGTCTTCCTGTCGGCAGAGGCTTTGAAACACATAACTAAAAGGCCAACCGTTTCTCCTTAACGATGATTCCATTCACGGTTATTCCAATTTACAAGAACGGTAAACACAATCCTCCTGCATCGTGCCTAGCTTCCACATATAAGCAAAAGATCTCTCACCTCTCGCCAATCCATTAGTACTATATATTCTAGTATGGTCATGGTCCATGGGTGCGTCAGCACCATTATTGTTTACTCAATGATCGTGCGGGTAAATAACGCATCATTGGAAGTGCCTGGCTCTCGTTTGACTTGGTCAAACACCATGCTGATATGAATTGAGGAAACACACGAGAGTGTTGCAGGTATAGATGGATATTTATGTGCCAGATCATGGGTTTTCCCATAAAGAGAATGGCAAAGGAATTCACGTTTACTTACTCCAAGTCATTCCCATTTTGATATTATTCCGGAGACGAAGTTCACAAGTGGATGCGCCTTTTGTTATGAACCCGCACCTGTTCCAATGGATATACTGAGTCACGTCAAATTGTGTTCCCGATGACAAGCGTTAGTTTCTATTAGCCACTTTGACGTTAATAGGTAGAAGGGACCTTATACGCTCACTGCATTGCTCATTTGGGAATAGGAATGGAGTATTGGTATGAATGTCCCAATGGAGTTGGGATCTACACTTTTCCGGGTCTGGCTATGGATGAATGCTTCTGGGATTCTTCTGATTGACGCCCCTAATGACGGTGGCAACAAGTTGAATTCATTAGCCATGTGAGGAGTGTTCCATTAAACATTTTTTCTTCTTCTTCTTCTTCTTCTGCTCTAATGGAGTGACTTACTTAAGGAGTTCGTTTGAAGCGGTAAACTTTCGAGAGCAACCAACTCCCACATTCCATGTAACTAGGTAATTTGATTACGTTACGTATGCCAACTTTCTGGGTAATTGTCTGTAAACCTCGGCATTCTGATCGTCTCTGGTACTCGAATCAAATCTTTGCATCAGCAGCGTCGGCCTCATTCAGAAGCATACATGTGCAGATTTTTATGCAGTTCGTGAGGCACGAAAAATCATATTATCCTACTTATGAAACGTGCTCACTACTCTCTCTAATAATAAGAAACCTCCGAGCAGTGCAAGTACATATATAGTATTTGCCCTGTAAGGCTTAGGCTGCACAGGTATGCTAAGAATTTGCCTATCAATTTTCTGCTCCAAGATCGAAGATCGTTTCCATCGATCGTACATCATTAAATTCATTTGCGGTTTGGTGTGAAGCGGCTATGAACGTGACTTCGGAGATGATTAACACGAAGAAGACTCCTTTGGCTTTTAAATTATTCAATAGATGGATGTGGCTTTCACGTTTTATTTAATGTAAGAGTATGTCTATGATTTTTGTTTTTAGCCCGCGGTTAATAGATTCAATTGGTTGGCAGAAATGAATTGAGCATGACACACTTTATGGATAGAATCACTCAATTGGTACAACACGTTTGTTGACTGTGGAGGTGAATCGCCCAAGAATGACAGACTTCTTAAGCTTGGAAGAGAGTGTCTACATTTACTTGTTTAGTTACTTAAATTGCTCCACTAACCAACCAGAAAAACCAACTGGAGCTTTTGATAAATGACACTAGTTCGCCAAGGTTGCCAAAGAAGTGAGCTCTTAGATGGAGTAGTCTTTTTGGGACAGAGCTGCGCACGTACACACATAGGAGGTAGAGAATGGTTTCTTCCTCGTCCTCATCCCTACGGCTTTTGCAGAAGTCATGTGAAAAGAAGCCCAGCCTGTTGGAATGTTAGCCTATCAGACAGTGTCTAGTAAGAACACCGATAACGTGGTTGATTGAGGTTAGTCGCTGCGACAGGACCAACTCACCACTACGTTTCAAATCAAGACGAGACCAAATCTGTCTAGAAATGTTGCAAGTAGAGAGATTTACCCATCTATAGATGGTTTTGCTAAAAGCGTCCAGCTTTAGTAAGACTTTACTGTCCGGCGAGCTTGTCAGCCTTGCAATTCCCTGCAATGTCTCTGGGGCATGGCACCCAACATAGGTAAATGTTGAACTGCTCAGTCATCTCCAGAGGAGATAAATGGCAGTTTAAAGTAACCTTTGAAGTGGCATGATTCTAGAGATTTGATGACCGCTTGATTTCAATCGGAACAAAGCTTCCTTTATTGCCATGATATCCGGCTGAAAAACGCTACGAGCTTGTCGGAGAAGACACCACAACCCATCATCTCGTCAGTCTTGGAGCCGTCCATATAGAAGTAGACTACACTGTCCTCACAAGAGGGTGCAGTGACCCATTCACTACGGTCAGGGATGAACAGGGTCAGCGGATGGAGTCGATGTCTTCCTGGGTAAAATTGAGGCGATGGCCGAATACGGGATCCCGGCAAAAACTGATCCAGCTGTTCCGCGTGACGTTGGAAGACATGCAGTGCAACGTGCGATTCGGAAGCACTTTCTTCAAACTATTCCAAACATGTACCTGATTTCGGCAAGGACATGCGCTATCAAGTGACTTCTTCAATCTCGTGCTGGAACAGATAGTGCGCAGGGCAGGAGTAAACATGGAAGACTCTATTTTCAACAAATCTGTCCAACTGCTGGGATACGGAGGCGACATCGACACCATCGGTCGCTCTCGCGCACCGTTTTAAAGGGTTTTACGACAATTGAGGAACTGACACAACGAGTCGACCTTGCAGTCAACGAGGACAAAACCAAATACATGCTTTCAACAAACAAAGAAGCATCTGTCCACCGGTCTAGGATAATACGTCACTCTTGGCAACAGTATCTTCGAAGTGGGTAAGGAGTTTACTTATCTCGGAGTAAATATCAACTCCACGAATGACACCTTAGCGAAGATTCGACGAAGACTTACCTTAGAAGACCGCTACTACATCGGTTTGGTGAAACAAATGGGTTCAAAACTCAAAAATCGGAAGACGACATGCATATTCTACAAAACTGTGATCCTGCCAGTTCCGGTGTATGGAGCCGAGTGCTGTACGATAAGCAGGTAACCAGAGCAGATACTGAGCTCTTTTGGGAGAAAAATTCTTCGTCAAATATTCAGTTGGAGGAGAAGATACAACCGCGAACTCTATGAACTGTACCAAGATGTGGTTGTAGTCCAAAAAGCCAAAACACGTCGACTATACTGTCTCGGCCATATCGAGCGAATGGACAATAATGCTCCAGCAAAGAGGATCTTGGTTCGAGACGACGAAGAAGACCGAACACATGTTTTAAGGATCAAGCTATCGCGGATGCCAAAGCGCTTGGGCGAGACAACTGAATTATACCAAAGATTGGTAGTGAAGCAAGCTACACTACCGCGAAATAGTTTAGACCAATAAGTCTCACCGGCTTCGTCCTGAACAAACATGCTTATACATTCGTACCAAGCTCCGTTTTGGAGACCTATCTACAGCACAACATGCTTACACGAAGGTTAAAAGCGTGGAGACAGCGCTGCCATGTATAGTTGGCTCAAATAAGAAAACACTAAAAGACAAAGAATACACACTAGCCGCTTTCCTGGACATTGAAGGAGCCTTCAATAATGACAGAACATATGTGGTGTGTAGGACCCTGACAAATCTCAGCGTAGACCATATCCTAATCAACTGGATAGTGAGTATCCTAGAGCAAAGGCATAGTGAAACTGAACTCATTTAGAAGTATATGGCTCCAGAGGCACATCTCTCACCTTTACAATGGGTTCTCGTTCTCAATGAAACACTTAGAAACAACAAAACCAAAGTCACTTCCTACATGGATGATGTGGTACTGCTAGCGACAGGAAAATTTCGTTCAACTGTTAGTGAGCAAATTGAAGGAGCCCTAAAGATCTTGGACATCTGGACCAGAAAATGCGGAATGGCAGTATCCCCAAAACAGAAGCGGTCAGTAGGGCGATAGACGCGTATTCTCCTTACAAGACCGCAGGACCGGATGGTACCAAGGCTTAGGGTACACAAATGTGGTGTTACTTCCAAAACCGGGAAAAAAGGACTATACTGAAACGAAGTCCTTCAGATCGGTCAGCTCAACATCATTTCTGTTCAAAACAATGGAAAGAATTGTGGTGGACCATATGGAGAGCACGGCGCTGAAAGCGTGACCTTTGAGGTTAGACAACATTCATACAGAGCTGGCAGGTCCACGGAAACAGTGCTACACCAAGCGGTACGCGTTGCGGAAGAAGAGATGCGTACTGAAGGCATCGCAATGACCAAAATAATGGAAATTGAAGGTGCCTTCGATAAGATATGCTTCGAAAGTCTGAAAGTAGCCTTAGAAGAACGCAGGGTTAACCCATTGGTGGTGAGATGGGTGGACAATATGCTGGAAAATAGGTCGATAAATATTCAGGTGTCAGAAACAAGGGCTCTTCATTAATGCGGAAAAGACAGATCTGATCATCTTCACAAGGAAGAGGAGATATCTGGAATTTCAGCCCTTGACACTTTTCGGATCGAAGCTGCAGGTAACCAGGATGGTTAAGGATTAGGACTAACTTGGAACCTCCATATGTAAGAGAAGATTAGAAAGGCGTAAAGGGTGCTTCATCAGTGCAAGCGGGTATGTGGACTAAGGTGGGGAATCTCGCCGAGTTCAGCATAGACTGGATGTATACGATGATAGTTAGACTAATTATCACATATGCGTCAGTTGTATGGTGGCAAAAGCCTTCCAGAAAACTGTAAGGAAGCAGTAAAAACGGGTAAAAACGTTACTATAGCACTGGACAATCAATCAGAGATATCAATACATCACTGGCATTGGAATGTGTTCATAAACTCAATGAGTGCTCATCTCGAAATGAAATGAGGTGGGAGGGTACATATGGACTAAGGGCAACGAAAAGGAGGACTCTCTAGCAAAGCAAGGGTCAACCTCGGAGCTCTCTGGTCCGGAATCATTTGCTGCAATTTACAGAGGGATGGTAGAGCACCTAATTAGCAACTGGGCCGCGATGGAACACCAGAAAAAGGTAGTCAACCCTGAAAGGTTGCAGGTAGGCGAAAGTGGCTATTAAAATGCCAGTTGGCACCACTCTCAGAGAAGTTCTAAGCTTAGGGCGAAGAACACTGAAATGGGTGGTAGCGTTATCTACAGGTCATGGCAATTTCTGGTATCACCTAAAGAAGATGGGTCTTCTGGAGGACGACACCTGTGAACTATGCCTGGATGAAGTCAGGAAGGCAGCACATATATTGTGTCGATGTCCGGCGATAGTTCGCAGAAGAAAGTGAGGTCCTGGGGAGCCACTGGATATAAACCCAAACGATAAAATAGGTTTCTGTTAAACAGATGCTATCGTCGACACGCGGACTCAAAGCCAGAGAGGAACTGTGGAGAAATTCAGAGAGACTCTCGGCCTAAGATGGATCGTATCGAATAATATACATACATACATATGTATATATCCTCAAAAAACAAAATTGATACTGTCCTCAATCAAGTGGAAAGTACCCATTGTTGGAGGGAATCCCCAAGAATCTCTGACAGCGCCAGATATCTGGGACTAGTGCTCGACAAAAAACTAAATTGGAAGCTGAATATCGAGGAACAAATTAAGATAGCCTTCTACCGTTGTAGTAGGATTATCGGAAAAAACGTAGGGGCCAAGTCCCAAAATCATCCTTGTGGATGTATAAGACTATTGTAAGCCATATACTTATCTATACAAACCTTGTATGGTGACAAGCCAGCAGCAAGGCCACCAACCTAAAGGTCATCACGGAAGTACAAAGGCAAATGACAACAACACTAACGGCAGGACTTGAGGTCATCCTCAACCTACTCCTTCTAGACCTTTTTCTACAAGAATCTGCAGGCACAAGCGCCCAGTCAGACTCCCGAACTATAGTAGCGTTTTCAAAGCGGAGGTCTTAGCAGTGACAATAGCCACCCGTAAGACTGCGATAAAGATCCGATACCAAGTGAGGATATCACCTTTTTCATCGACAGACAGGCAGCATTAAACATGATATCTGCTACAGAAATAAAATCGAACCTTGTAAACTGCTGTTGAGAAGAGCTTAAGGTTCTTGAAACACATAAGGTAAGACTCTAATGGACCTCTGGTCATGAAGGCATACCAAGGAATGAGAGGTCCGATGACCTGGCTAGGTAAGGCTCAGCACTTGACCTAAAGTAAGCCGACCGCATGGTGGTCATCCCGCCTTGCATAGTTAGGCGCGAAGCGGGAAATAAAGATCTAATGGCAGCAAATATAGATGGACTTCTCTCAGCACATGTGCTAAAACGAGGAAAATGTGGTCTCTATTTAATAAAGGTAGAACTGACAGAATGACACAAAAAGAAAAGAGTTCCCTATCGGCCCTCATAGGAGTGATTACGGGGCACAACACTCTGGGGTACCACATGAAGAGACTATCTTTGTAGTGGCTGCGGTGATGAGGATGTCCAAGGAGATACTACCTACTCCCTGTGTCACTGCCCAAGCCTCTAGCACCTAATAAAGAAAATCCTGGGTGAATACTTCTTTCAGGACATCGAAGAACTGTCCGTCTTACTTAAATAAACTTGGAACTGGAACTCAAAGAGACAACGCTATAGAGGAAGACCTAACATTACGTTTCCAGCCAAAGTCGAAACGCGCATGGTAAGAACCGGTCTAGCTTGAGAGATTTGTTGGTTCCGGTCCAGGACTAAGTTTCCTTAGTGGATATCAGGTGAATATTGCCACTAGGACGTCGGTTCTATATCGTTCAAACATTCAAAGCCCTTCGCCTAAATTTAAGGTCCAGTTACAGCCTTTCTTACAGCCACTGTCGTCGAAAAATTGTGCTTCCTCTCAGGTGAATCTGTTTCAATTACGGCTACTCACTGGACCTCGGATATGCATTTAAGTGCTATTCACCGGCTATTCACCCTGATTAAGAGATTAAAGTGTTCTTCTGCTTATATTCTCATAGAATTCAAATTGCATCGAGGCATGCAACTAGGTACATGGCTTTATCAAATTGTTTGCTGTACCGTGTCGACTTGTGTTAGAATTGCTAATCTCACTGCACCGCTGTAAGGGTACAAGGAAGCGAAGCACATGTAGTTATATCCACTACGCATGACCGAACTGCTTTCCGCATTTAACGCTCTCAAAGATAAACAATTATGTATGTATATTTATTTAAATGTAACAAAGTGAATCAGATACAAAAACAGTTTACAGTTTCCACTTAAATTGTATTCACTGTCTCTAATTGCATTCCTATGACCTGCCCACATAAAAAAAAAACTCTCCACGAGGGTAATAAAACCATCTCCACTTAAAATGTCACAAATGATGTTAATACCCTTTAAGTTTTGCTTTTTTTTTTTCAAAAAAAAATTTCATGCTTGGCATGATTCCGGCCACCAGTATGTGCTGGCCATAACCATCGGTACTATCAACAACTCCACTACTGCCACCGACTCAGCCAACCGCCAACAGTAACTTCAGCTTCAGCTTGACTAATTTTCGTGTTCATAAAATTCATCGGAGGCGCATATGGGACTCTGCAAATCCAGGCAGGAACAATCTGACACAGAGAATAAAAAGAAGGGCGAACCACCATCCACCAGTCTACCAGTCCACCACACATTGTGTGTGCTTGCTACTGAGTCATTGTCGCCGCAAAAAAATCAAAGCCCCCCTCTGGCCCAGGCACAGACGTGGTGGCGGTTGACTCCCTGGAACAATGAATAATGGCAACAATAAACGAGGCATTTTAATCGGAATCAAGAATTTATATAAAATTCCCAGCCAGTATCTTATAGTTTGAGAGAACGGATACTGTATCTTCTCACCCCTAAGAGGGTTTCTGCGATTTTAGTGAAATATATGTCATTGTCGTATTAAACTCTTGGTAGGTACTTGGATGGATAGGAAATGGGTATAAAGGCTCATGTAGTGGTTCATTTCCGATGATTCCTCTTGCATCACACTTGCATCATGTAGCATCAAGTCATTCGGTACAGCCGTGTGGGTGCTATCGTTTAAGAATGACAACTCTCATGTCCAAGGCATGAGACATCGCATACGTAGGGCTTGTTGATATGATATCGTCTTAAAAGACGGTCTGCCGGTAGGAATTCACGCCAAACAAATTTTTTAAGAAAATTTGGAAAGAGCTTCAAGATTTTACAGCGAATCCCAAAAGCTGTAAGTCAGAATCAAAGAAACTATGTGAGCATGAAAACGGGATGGATTGTGGTGTCTTTTCCTGTGACTCTAAGGACTGAGCCTCAATGGCAAGACCTGGGCATGCCCCTCGTTACATGTAAACATCTTCTAAAGCTGAACGCTGTCAGTAGGACCAACCACATTTGGCAAAATGGTTCGACGTGACTTATGTATATTAAGACAGATCTGGGCTAAGCTGGATCAGAAACGTAGTACCGGATTGGTTATGCTAAAGCGATCACAGATCAGCTATACTGTGAGACCTTTTTCAAAAGATTTCTGCAGAAGTTGTGTGGACGAAAAAGAGGAGGAAATCATCTCTTGCCTTCTATGCACCTGTTTGACTCTGTACCAAGGCTTTAGGGGCTTTATTCTTCAATGACCTCAGCGCACTGCCATCCATAGATGTCATAAGTATCCTTCGCTTTATAAGAACCTCCGGTTGGTTTTATTAGTCACTGGGTAGCCAAATTGAAAGATCAATTGTTTCACAAATGACCTCCTCTGGTATAAATGTGTCTGTATCTTGGTACAGAGAGCCACCCTAACCTAAACTTAAACCTATGAGAGCACGTAAAAGCAAGGCTACTAGAAGGGTACTACTAAAAGCCATATGGATACTATAAAATATGAACCTAATGACTATGGAATGCGTTGTCACCAGCAATCCGTAAAAATTAGACTACAATCCTTTCCTCCCTAAGATTCTTGCATAAGCCAGTCCTGAATAGCTACTCGCTCCGCGGGATCACTGTTAGGTATTACTTCACGGTACGGGTTTACCATATCACACGTTGTCTGTGATTGCGGTATTCTTCTCTGTTTTTCCATCTGTCTGAGCTCGATTTCTATTCGGGCCAGTAGTAGTCAAAATGCTTCCCAATTACCTACCAATTTCGACATATCCTCTATTATATTTAGAACATCTAGAGCGACATTTAATTCACCTACTGTCTGTCTTTCCTCAAGGAACATTGGGCAGTTAAAAGCAACGTTTTCCAGGTCTTCATCGCATCCAGGACAAGCTGGGCATTCTGGCGAATCGTCGAGTTTATAGCGATGGAGATATCTATTTCCACAAAACGACTGCGGTTCTACTATGTGTCCGTATTTTTCTTGGCATTGAAGCATCGCATCCCTCTTTGACGTAGGTTGTCAAGCGTAGTACTGCGTCTTCAGCTGAACTTGCTTTAAGCTCTTTGTCACGCATCATTTCACAAAGGAGTTCTTCGTCAAAATACCTATCGGCACATCCAAATTCTAAGCTTCGGTGTTTGTTGGGATAAGTATCTCTATGCTGGTCGCTATGAGTATAGTGTTTGCTTAGGAGCATTTGGCTGACAGGATGTTGTCTCCTTGATGATCTAACTATTTTGGTTAGCATTTCGTCATATTTTGAGTATGGCCAGACAGATGGGGCGTAACAGCTATAGATATATAATTTTCTGACTCTTGCTCACACAAATCTGTCTTCTTTTTCTCTCATAACCTCCTGCGGAGGATAGTTACCACACATCCATATTCCTGCTTTGCGTGTATTGTCAGCACTCAGTTCTGTTTGTGATTTTGGTTACCTCGGCTTTTTGCTCTTCGATAGTCTTAGCCAGGGGATCCTGGGCTGCTTCACAGTTTTTAAGGTTGAGCTTGATGCATTTCATCAGTGGGCCTTATTTACTCGTTTCCAGTATTCCGGACATCTACGGCTTCCTACGATATGGTTCCTTGAGTCTTTACACATCATGCATTTGGGTTCCTTACACATCCCTTCACTATGTGACCGTCTTCTCTGCATTTTATACACATCGTTGATCTGTTTGAATTTTTACAGTTTCTAGATAAATGTCCAAACTCGAGACATCTGGA
Organism: Xylota sylvarum; assembly: GCA_905220385.1. Lineage (NCBI taxonomy): Eukaryota > Metazoa > Arthropoda > Insecta > Diptera > Syrphidae > Xylota > Xylota sylvarum. Next base: position 53,154,308 of record LR999958.1, read on the forward strand.
ACATTTCGTCAGTTGTATATGTAGGTTCTCTTAGCCTATGTCAATCGCTATTTCGTGCGACCCGCTTGTTCGCCCAGATTCTTTCCTATCAACTTCTTGTCTTGGCAGCTCTTTTCCCCTGTCTTTTCAACGAGTTCCAGCAGCATCAACAGATTATAAATTGACAGCAACACCGAAATGTCATAGTTCAAGAGCTGCTAACCTTACCAAACAAAATGGCCCGCGTCTTCACTAGACCTGAAAAGTTCTTCTTTGTCAATCTAATCATTTTTTTAATTTATTTATTCTTCTAGCATGTCATCCAATTGATAGGTTCTAGTATAAGGAGTTCCCCACGTAATGATGGCCTAGTCACGTAACCATAAAGAATTTGTAAGGCAAATTACTGTATCGTTACCAACTGCGTTACCAACCTACAAGCTGACGTTTGAAATTAACTTGGTTTCATGGTTTTGAACTCTACTTAATTGGAAACGGTATAGAAGTTCAATGAACGTGTCCACAGTTCCAAAATGTTGCTGTTATGTCACATTTCTCAAAAGAAAGAAAGTGTATCTTATTCTTAACACGATAATCCCTCATCACTACACGTGAATCAAATATGACATTATTCGATGTACAAACATTTACGAATATTACCGAAAGAGCACCCATTAAATCCCCTCCCTCCTAACGAAAAAACTCTGTCAATTATAATCGATTATCTTGCTTTCCACTTTAGCGCGCCATTGTGCGAAGTCTCTAACGAAGTGACAGCTAAAAGTACCCCGAAACTAGGTTAAGTCCTCGAACATCAAACAACATGAAACCGTTCAAACTGGTGTAAACACCCAAACAAATGCTCTGGCAATTTCGGAAACGAAGGTTTTAACAAAACCTGTTTGTAACTTAGCCTGTTGCCACTGAAATTACGCACAACCAACTGTCAATAAACTGATTTGATCGGTGGGACACTGGTACTAGTACCCACCCACAACCATTGTTCCGCAAAACGGGCAAAGCCAATACCATCACCAAGTACCTCTTCACATATCATTTATCAATGTCTCTCCATTTCTCCTTTATTAAGCGGACTAACCAGCCTTCCGCAAGAAACCGCAAACTTGATCGCATGCAATTTATAGAGCTCAACACTTGAATTAACCCGAGGAATGTATAGCAAAGTACTTAACAGCATTTAAACCACATCTGTAGTGTATGTACATAAACGGAGTCTCCTGACTCCTAAGCGGCTGAACTCCCAAGGAGGTGTAATCCTTGCATATGGGCTCTTTCTTGGAGCTGACTGTGAGACGAAGGAATCACTTGGTTTAGTGGTATTATTCCAATTTGTCGTCATCAAGTGCAGTTCCAATTTGTGTGTGCGGAGGGGGGGACTCCGGCACCATTGCACCTCGGGTACATATGTTACACCGTACGGTCACTGCTCATGTACCAAGTGTATAAATCACATAATGATATATCAACCATTGTTCCGGGGCTTAAGAACCAATGCCCACCACCAGTCGTTCAAAAACAATAACAACAACAACAACAACTGTTCAATGAAACTGATGAAGTGGTTTGGCAACGACGACGACGACGGCGATGGTTCGGTTGCTTTTGTTCAATATCCGACGATGCCACACTATACACCACCCGCTTCCCATTATGCCAATGACGTTGATATACTACAAAAGATTACAGTGTGTAGTGCAAGAAATGGAAGTGAAGTGTAACAAGCAATGGCGGGATATGGAATGTGTTCTGTAGTTGCTTGTTCTTCGAAGTAGAGTCGAAATGTGTCCCTGGGGTTTACGCATTTTTAAAGATGGCATTACGTGTGAGTTCAAGTACTTAATCAGGCAGTCTAAAAGGACATTTTGGAAAAACAAAACAAAAACAAAACAAGCGGCTGATTAACACAAGGCTTTCCAAAACCAGCTACAGGACATACATACATCCATTCTTAAGGAATCTTTTCTAACATCTCTGACAAATCGGATGAAATTCTTAAAACACATGAATCATTCGAAGTATTGTACCCTGATAGAGTGGATTGCATCAATATCCGATAAAAATAATACCATCCACATTGACAGTCAGATTGTGCTGAAGGGGTCTTACGGCACTAAATTTGAAATAGTCAGGAGTTGCCGCTCAATGGTCAGGGCAAGCGTAGGGACATAAGTCTATATGTCTCAGTTTAGTGGAACATACATATGTAAGTCCACAAACAAAAGTTTCTGGCCTTATGTACAGTCTAACTTATATGGATAAGATGTAGAGTTCTCCTTTCTGTTGATCGGGCAAACGACGCTCTGGTTCCATTCATCAGGCATACACTCGTCTAGACGAGTTTTAGAGATGAGTTGGTGTATGCTCTCTACCAGCTTATCTTCAGTTGCTTTGAATAACTCAGCCTGTAGGTCATCAGATCCAACAGCCTTGTTGGATGCACAGGTTACAATGAGCAGAGTTCCCACAAAATGACACCACCAATGTGTGTAGCTAAGAGAATGGGTCGTTGAATGTGGCTCGGAATCATTAATCTGGCGGACCTAAGATGGTCAAATTTAGAAGAGCATAGGGTGTCGAAGGCAATTGTGGCTTCTGTTAGATCGGAAAAAATCTGGAGAAAATATAAAACCAAGCAAATTGCTGATAGGTATAGCGATAGGGATACTTTCTGGTCATGGCCTTGTGAGGAAGCACTGGTACTACTGTTGTATCTTGACTACACACGTATACACGTGGTATTGGACATAGGGATTTGCGCGATACTAGCACAAAAAAATGTTCGGCTACGTCCTTACTGCTTTTAACGCAGTGCTTGGAAAATAGAGGGCATCATTGGCAGTACTTTGGAAAGTAAAGTCTGCATGGCACCACATCCTATAACGGATTCAGACTAACCGATCTCGACGTAGTTACGGCACAGCTTTCACATTCACAAACCAGATTAATGGGATTGCGATCGACGAAAGGCAATTTTACAATATGATATGTGCCTGAACGCTCCAAGAAGCGAACATCGACTGCGACAGTGTTGTATCCAAGGTACGGTTGTGGATATCCAGAACATCGCAAGGATATGGAAAACTTATGAGGGAGTTTTTGCATCGAACGGCTACTTGTACAATCGCAAGAGTTCGCCAGAACCTTTTTCGAAGATCAGTGGCTACGTTGCCAAAAACCTATCAGGGATGTCAGCTCTAGTATGCTTGGTTTCTCTTCAACCTCAAAACTAAACTCTTGGTTCGAATAAGAGAAACGCGTGATCGCAGAAATGTGTAGAGTGATGCTATTGGAGGAATCAGGTTTGGTGGTTGATGGCCAATCAATCAATCAGCTCTCAATCAGCTATTCAATCTAAACGATGATTGCTAACATTTCCATCCAACCGACCTGGATGAGGCTTTGATAGCGATATCTAAACTGCAGTCTTATGAAGCTGCTGTAGCTGATGGACTGAAGGATAACTTGGTTAGTTACCAGCTGAATTGCAAAATATGATGAAACAAAAGCCTACTAAACTGCGCTAACTATAGAAGAAAGGTCTTCTCAACGTTCTTTGCAAGATCATATCTGTTGCATGACAAAACCCTTTGTTAATGACTTCATTGATTCGGTTTTGGGGCAGTAAAGTCTACCACCTATCAAATTTTCAAAACTTTGCCTGCAGTCTGTTCAATACCGCTCACGTGTGTTTGAATAGCATGGTACCATGGTGCTCGACAGCATCACGAAATCCGTTGAAAAACACTTTTATTATCTACAAACCATGACACTGGAAAGAACCAAGAGATTCTAGTAAATGAGTCAATTGCAAGTAATTTTTCTTGCCAACCACACTGCATACAGGCGATGGTAAATAAAATTGTTCGTCGTCACTGCTGTTCGTTTCCCAAAACCATAGTCAGAGTCACACAACCTAACAGCACATCATCATTACATGGGACAAGTGCCCATATATTCCTTCTCCAGATATTATTGGCCTTTTCCAACTCTCATTCCTCAATGCCTTCTTGCTCTATGGCCACTCTCGGATAGAGAGTATACCTATAGTAGAATAAAAAATCCCTGCGCTTCGTCTATAGCGCAAGTTAAAGTCCCACATCCATCCACTGACTAGCACTATACACGTTGTCGGTGGTATATGTGTGCAGAAGAAGTCCGTCATCATCATCGTCGTCATTGGTTTTGTTGCAGGTGAAGTCAAAAGACCAGGCAACAGTCACGGCACAGTCAGTCTTCGGCGAGATTTTATCTAGAACGTACGTGTTGGATCACTGGTACTGTTGCTGTGTATAGTTCGATGATTCGCGCTGTTTCCCAAGTGTAGAGACGAGTATCTATGAAATACGAATCGTATCTAACGTTGTAGTTGGTTGTTTGTTAGTTGGTTTGGTTGCTTGGCCTATTCGGTTATAGTTAGTGTGATTGCAAGAAAGGCGTAGTCCGATTTCCCTTCGCCATCAGCAGGCTGAAACTGAAACCGAAGCTAAAGAAAAAAACCGTTCTACAGAACATTCTTGCGGCGTATCTCGTTATGTGCGCCCGGTAGTGTTTGTACGGGAGAATTCTGGGTTAACGTGACTCTTTGTTGGTGACATTGTCGATAGACAAATGTATAAATAATCCAAGTACTAGGAAGTGATTTGATTTGATTTTTTTGTTTTGAGATTGAAGTGATACCGCGGTTACTGCAATAATATACTCGTTCGGTAATCATTTTAAGTGTGCAACACACAATTATTCAGCTTCGCTGAGCTCGTGGTGGTAGGAGGAACAAAAAAGGATTCGGGCTGCAAAATAACAGCGAGAAGTACGAGTATAATACGCTTTGGGTAATTGTTTCACCTTTTGTCGTGTCGGTGCCGCTCTGTGCTGTGGGAAACAACACAATGCATTTCCTGAGGCTGTATCTTATGAGGTTCGTTTGAATTGAGTTACATTATCCTTTGTGTAATTTTCATCTCCTCTCTGTTTTCTGGATACACAGTGTTTTCTGTTGAGTAAGCTGTGAATTATGAATGAATTAGTGTGCTGGTGTGAGGATTCCTTCTATGCTAAAAGAAACGAAGTCGTAATTAAAGATTTAATCCCTTTCGTAGTAATACAGAGGCTATATAATTTTTTTTTTTTTTTTTGGTTCCTTTTTTCCCTTTTTTGTTCCTGTTGTGTTTATGATTAAAGAAAAAAAAAAAAAAGAGGAAATCAATTTGAAGCAGAGTTGGAGTTAGACCAGATTTACGATGCTAGGCGATTTTATGACTTGGCGCCCTACCATTAAACGTGGTTTGTTTTACAGACTAATGAGGAGTTTTTTTTTTGTTGTTTTAAGTCGGCAGGCTTTGAGGAATTTATCTTTCAACTATCCTTCGTTTGATTTGTGACATTTAAGTACCTGATTTTGTAGAGGTAAAAAAGGCTCTTCGTCGGTAGCTAGGTACATGAGATGAAGTGCTATAAACTAAATTAAATGCTTTCTCTTTTCTACTAAAACTAAGTACCTACCTAGTTTAGTTCTTTTCTATTTTTGGTTTTACTGCGTACACAGTTTTAATTAACTGAAAAATGTTTAATTGGCTAATAAGAAACTTAATTTTATTTCTATATATGTACTTAAAGCCATCAACCTTTCATTCACGATGTGGCCTTATTTTTACACAGATTTCAAAGATGTCAACTACCAAGTTTATGAGCAGTAATCTATTTTAAACCGAAGCTAGGAGTTGAGGTTATCTTTCGTAGCACTATTACTTGATAACAAATTTAGATTTATCGATTGTGAAGTAGGTATGTCAAAATATACATAGGACACGGTTTCCACATTTCAATGTTCACAAGTCAGTCAGTCAGTAAAATCACTCCTCTAGAGTGACTAATGTCTGAACATTCTACCGGATGAATACTGACTTAAACCACTAGTCGTAGTAAAAGTTGGACATTTACAATCGTAGGACTTCGACAGAAGTTATGTGCTGACAGCAGCAAGTACTGTAGACTAGTAGCAACACCGCCAACTCTGATGTAGGTACTGGGTGTCTCTCGGCCATTACAGTGTAACCTCTGGCTGAATGAAGCAGTAAAACAAAAGACATATAGAGTGCGGCAGCAAAGAATGACTAGAGGACATTCTATCTAAATGATAATAATTAAAATCCGTCCACCCAAACAGGAGTCCTATGAATGTTGTAATATGTATAGTAGGACTGAAGTATGCCCGTTGATACTCATCATTGCTTGGCCGATCCTTCAGACAGCAGGATTTTTTTTTTGAAAGCCTACTTCTGTTACGAAACGTTGAGGAAAAACGACGACGAACTACTAAAGTCGTTCGCAACTAGTCTTGTAGCATGCTTGCCTATTAGGCAGTGTTCAGTGATGATACCTACTGTTGTACTGTATTGCAACCTGTTGACAAAAATCAGATTTTAAATCCAGATTTAGCAAAATTTGTTTTCTCGGTAGACATGTTCGTTCACTTGTCCACCTAAGATTTGTACTCTCGATAGCATCCAGCTTGAATTTTAGTTTTCAAATAGCGATTGGTATACCTAAGGTGCCTTTGTCCGGCAAAATGGGTAAAGTTGTTCGTATTCTGACGAGTCCATTCGGCCTTACAGTTCCCTGGAATATCACTTGGGTGCCGGGGCCCAACAAAGGTGAATATGGACTGCTCAGCCATCTTCATGAGAGACGATCGGCAGCCAGAGCTTCTAGAGAATTTATAGAGATCAATTCCAGAGATTTGATAGCAACTTGGCTGTCCGAAAAGATGCGGATATCACTAGCAGATATTACGTTTTATGTAAGCCAAGATAACACTTCTTTGATCGTCATAATTTCTGCCTGGAGCACGCTACAATGATTTGGAAGACGGAAGGAGAGCTTAAGATTAAGACTGTCATTTGAGCCGTCAATGTAGAAGTGAATCGACTCATCTTCTAAAAGTGCTTCATCATTGCAGAGTTGAAGTTCTTATCAAAACTTAGAAGTGGGGTGGTGATGTCTGTGTTTTCGGACCACTGTTGGACCATTTGCTTGCTAAATATGTATATCCAGGGGTATTAGATGAAACATAATGTCATCCTTTCTGCTTCTCCCTCAAGACGACAGCGCTTGAGAAAACAGAACAACCCTTCACAATCAATGAGATACACAGATAATTTTAAAATGGAGAATTCCATTCTCCATATTCCAGATGATTGAATATTCGTTTTCAGGTTCAATTTGGCCGCTGTTCTCGGTCCTCAAATTCGCATAAGTTAATGAAATACTCCTAGAACGCTGTGCCAGAGAGTACATCAGACATAATACAGCTCTAAAAGCCGTGAATTCAGCCAATCTAATATAGAACAGTGTTAACTCTTTCAAGCTTACCTAACTAACGAAAACGAAGAAGACAAGATACTTAAGCTTCCTTTATTACCCACTTAAGAGCTCAACTTTTGGGAGATCCAAAAGTAACTGAAAGGTCCTTCCTTGCTGATCAGTGGTACCTTAAATATCGTCTCTAAAATATAATACGAAGTCACATGGATATACCGGCCACATCATTAACTCGACTAATACACCTCTCAGTGCAACAAAAGGTCAATAGCCCTTCTGTTCTATCTGCTAAGAACTTTTCCACTACATTTGCAAACCATAACCTCAATTTCATTTCATAATAAATACGGGACCAAGGTCTGTCTCTTGCGGAACCCCGTTCCATGTTTTATACTCTTGATACATACTTTTGGGTGTCTATCGTGATTGTATCTCTACTTCACAAACTAGGAATCAAAATCAATATACTTCACTGGAATGAGCGTTGCATGGTAGTTATAAGTTGGCGCCCTTTTTTTTTTTTTTAATCATTTTGGTCATTTGTCGGCCCTGAGTGTGTACAATTCCTCCGCGCGAAGAATTTAGCCGGTGTATCTTTTGTTTGTAAACTCCACAAAAAGAGATTTCTTTTATTTTTACCATGCCCGGGGGTTGTTTTGGCAATATTTGATTCAGCAAACAGACGGACAATCGTTCGTGTTTTTTTTTTTTTTTTTTTTCCTTTTATCCTGCTGCTGTCCCGTAGCCGGATGGTAATGCGTGCAAGTCAATGTTGTGCAGAGATTTAATTTAGATATAAAAGCAGACAACTGCATATACATCACATGGACACGTGGAGTCGGATATTGATTTTGTTCGTTTGCCAAAAATTATTTTCAGACTTTCGCCCTCCTGCTCAGGGCCAGAGTGGAATTTTAAGTATTTAGCCGGCAAGATATTTGTTTTGTGGGGAATTTGTATGAAATATATTCTGTTGTCCTTTGTAGTGTACTTGTTGTGGATTCTTTTTCCTGACTCAATTGGTCCTTTGTATTGGATTGAGGTAAGGTAACCCTCCTACAAAATATTCTTGTATTTAGCTCTTGAGAGGTTTTTGTTTTCAAATGAATTCAATTCACCATCAACGTTTGTTGTTTGTCCATGTCCTTATTGTGTGTATGGGATTAAATTAATTCCTTGTTGTTTTGATTTTTGCCATACGGTATGCGATGGTGTGGTGTGGTCTTGATTGACGGCCACGAACGATGGTGGACAATCCAGACAGTATGAAGATGGGGGTGACATCAATTAAATGCACGAATTTCAAAATGAAGATAAGGAGAAAGTGCAATTTAAAACTCTTGAATTATTCACGTCACTTGTTGTGAAAGTGAGAAGGTAATTGTAGCCGACTACTGCAACCGTATGCCTTTGTATTACATGGTATGCCTATTGTCTATAGCTACTCATTACAGGGTTGGGTTTGTTCCTTTAGAAGGGATATCAAATTGATTTGCATACATACGAACAGCTATACATACATATATCGAAGGATTATGTACGTACATTGTCGACTCTATTGTAACTTTCTAACGTTGAACTACTTTTTTTCAAATAAATCAGTGCAGGTAGATACGGTCGGTAGGGTTCTTCAAGTCATTGTCCTCTTTTTCAAAATGCTTCCCTTATAAGGACCTGTGATAGAGTTAACGCAGATCGTATAGGGGAGAGTGAATAATTGAATAGAATGGTTGAAAGTGCGAGGCGATGGTATATGTAAGCACTTTTGTTTTGTGCGATACAAATTTCCGGTTTAAAGTTACTTTAAGGAATATTCCTCACTTGCGTTAGCTGCATTCATTTATGAAAGCTAATCTTGAATTTAGATAGAACTTTTACCTATAATTGGACTCTAATTGTAAAGTAATATAAATGAGCTAATCTTCTTTACTAATACCCATAAACTCAGATCTGTAATCCTATAAACCTTGATTAGAAGAGCCCTCCTAACTAAATCAACATTCCTCCTTTTCAATTCTCCTAAAATCGGGTACCGATTATGCTGCATGACCCATGCTTTCTAGCAATGTTGTGTTGAATGTTAGACTTGGAAATGCTTAGGGCTTTTGCCTCGCTTTATTTACTTAGATTTCTAAAATGTGTGTCGTCAGATGTAATGTAGGCAAACATCGGCCACGTAATTAAGATGTTTATGGTGGGATGTCATTGTACATTTGACTCTCCGCTATGGCTTTCCGAATTACATTGTTGATAACCATTAAGAACAGCAGTGGAAAGAGTATACGGCTCTGTCGTACTCCCCTTTAGACTTTGAAGTCCTCTGAGTCCTTAATATTGTGCAAAACGTGACCTTTTTCCGCCTGGCCAAGCTATCGAAAGCTATTGAAAGAATTTAGCAGATTGTTTGGGCAAACTTGGGGACTCAACCCCAAAATAATACAAGTAAGGCCAATTCTGACTTATGGTTGTCTTGTATGGTGGCAGTCCACCAGCAAGATCACCAACTTAGCGGCACTCATGAAGATACAGAAACTGGCTTGTATTGGCACCATAAGTGACATGAGAACCACACCTACTGCAGGACTGGAGGATATCCTCAATGTGCTTCCAATGGATATTTTCATTCATGCCTCGGAAGCTATTAGTGCCCTAAAATTAACTCATTCAGCGTTATTCTATCTTGGAAAATATCTAGGAAATGTACCTATCACGGATTACCTGACTCCATACCTAGATTTCAAGAGACCCTTCACGAGCTCGTTCCCGAGCAGTGAAGAATGGAAAAGCGATCAACTTACCAATACACGTACTATCTCTGTGTACACAGATAAATCGAAGATGAATGCAGGCATAGGCTCAGGCATCTTTTTTGAACCGCTGGCTGGGTGTATCCAAATCGACCATTGCAGTGTTTTCCAAGCGGAGGTCCTGGCAGTGACAATACCCGCCCATAAAACTGCGTTGAAGGCAATACCAAAGGAAGGTATCACTTTTTTCATCGACAGCCAGGCAGCAATAAAAGCGATTTCTGTTATCGAAATAAAATTCAAGCTTGTGAACTGATGCCGTGAAGAGCTTAAGGTTCTTGGAACAGAGCACAAGGTTGCATTTTACTGGGTCTCTGCTCATAAAAATATACTAGGTAATGAAAAGGCCGACAAATTGACCAGAAGAGGTTCGGAATCTACATCAGAACAAGCCGACATCTCGGTGTTCATCCCGCCTTGCACACTGAAGCTCGAAGCACGGATTAAGGCCCGAAGTGAGGCTAACATTAGATCATCCTTCCTAGATACTTGTGTGATCACAAAAAGTATGTGGCCTTATTTCGATAAGAGTAGGACCGACTGAATGATGCAAAAAGATAGGAAATCCCTTTCTACCCTAATAGGAGTCATCATGGGTCATAACACTCTTTGGTACTACATGAAAAAAACTAAGAATATCGGAAAAAGACCTATGTCGTGAATGTAGAGATGAGTAAGTCAATGAGAATACAACCCACATTCTTTCTCACTGACCAGGTCTTAGATTTGAATTTCTCGAGCAACATTTCTTCCTTGACCTAGAAGAATTATCCAGCAGGCCAGTCAATGGCATCTTGAACTACATCAAATCAACTGGATGGTTTGCTAGTTCATAGGAAGCATATTTATAAAACTAATGGTAACCAATGGTCAAGGTTTCTTGAAACGAAAGAGATAGTCGGTACTGTGTGCCATCTGCCTTGGAGGTTTTATTGAAACTGACTCCTATGCATATTGTGGTTGAGGAATTTGCAAGTAAAATGGTTCTACGAATAGCCAAAGAAGGAATAAGCCGAGATAAGTGCATTACATCGAAGCAATTCGATGCACTATTCAAAAAACTACCACTCCTGGCCTTTCCTAGAAACGTTATCATTAGAAGGTTCAATATCCAAAAGAACTTTATTACCAAGCTCAGCAACAAACAAAGTTGGAGCAATGATTGAATGAGATTTAAAGCATGTATCAGCGTGAGCAAGAATATCCTACATATTCTAATGAGCTTCTGAACAGGACATTGTAAACTCAAGGAGCACCTAAGGAAACTAGGTATATCTGAAGAAGGTTTCTGCGATGAGTGCAGTGAAATCTTAGAACATATGCTGGGATCTTGTAGGCCACTGACCCACTAAAGACTGCAATATTTGGCAAGTACCTATTATGAGGTGATAAGGACAATTTTTATAGCCATTTAGGCTCCGTCTACAACCAAACGCCTAATGGGGACATCGTAATGGTGATGGGGGATTTCAACGCCAAGGTAGGAAGCGACAAAGGTATGTTTAAGCACGTGATGGGAGTGCACGGCCTTGGAGACCGGAATGACAACGGTGAGCGGTTTGTGGACTACTGCAATACCAACCGTCTAGTTATTGGAGGTATACTGTTTAAGCATAACACCTGCCACAAGATCAGTTAGGTCTCAACTGACAGGCAGCGAACATCCAACCAGATCGATCACATTGCGATCAGCCGCTGCTTCAGAAATTGTCTCCTAGACGTCCGAAACAGACGTGAAGCCGACATCAAACAAGACCACCATCTTATGTTAGCTTTTATATGCCTTCGTACTGCATCCGTCAACAGCAACCGTTCAAATTTGTTCAAATTTACCAGGTTTAATACCGACAAGGTCAGGGATCCCCAAGTGCGCCAACAATTCAGGGACCATCTTGCCTTAGAAGCAGAAACAATCAGCAGCACAATGCAGGAAAGCGTTGATGACCACTGGAATGCTGTGAAAAATGTTTTTGATACTGGGGCACGCACCTACGTCGGTAAAAGGCAGAAAAGTCACCGCACATGGCTATCGGCAGACACCTGGAGACGGATCGAAGAGCGTACAGCAATCAAGGCTCGGATTGCAGCGGCCTCAGCAGTAGAGAGAACCGAACTAGAAGCCCAATATCGCGTGAAAAAGAAGGAAGTGCAGCGTAGTGTGATACGTGACAAACGTCAATATATCGACTCACTTGCCTCAAGGGCTGCTTCTTCAGCCTCAGCAGTAGAGAGAACCGAAGCAGAAGCCCAATATCGCGTGAAAAAGAAGGAAGGAAGGACCAAAAGGTCATAGTGCAACACACCCCTTCCTCAAATAATAATAATAATAATCATTTTCAAATTGCCTGCCGTAGGCTTTAAACCGACATTTTTAAAATAGATACTACTTGAACATGGAATGTCGTTTTTATGCATAGTGTTCGCTTCAGACCCATCCTCTCGGCCACCTCCGTTGTTCCACAAGGCAGCCATCTAGGTCCCCTTCTTTTCGTTCTAACTAAAAATAATCTTGAGAAAGTCATTAAACATTCTTCCGTCTCCTTCTATGCTAACGACACCAATATTTGTTACTCTAGTCTCCTTTATCACAAGTTGATAGTTTTTCAAAAAAATAAAAAACGTTAAAAAAATTCTTCAACCATTACGTGACCAAATCCCTCTACTTTACCTTTGTGCATCCCCTCTGTCTCTGCAGAACTCTGTAATAGCTAAAAGTCTATAAATCGAAAATCAACAGATATTTTAAATGGTTCTTTAACACGGGTGCAACCGGCTGAACCTATCTTGTTGTTTGCATCAACTTAACACTTAATAAGAAGGAAGACATTGGGCGTGTGCCAAAGATTCTTTCAAACAAATAAGTGGGCAGGAGATTATGGATCAGAAGTCACTAAACTCTCTTTCGATGCAATACCTTCGCATGATGAAGAACTGGTTCTCTCAAGAAGACTTTAATTATTATTTTTATATTTATTTACTAATTTCATCTTCAAGATACATTTACAAGATACAATATCCGTGATAACTATTTTGTTCATACCAAAAAAAAAAAAAAACTTGTTTATCAGATCATAAAACAGCCAAAGCGGTTTCTTGAATTGTTGAAATTCTTTACGTGTGTATGTTTACAAGGAATTTAATTGCTTTACTAGAGTTTATTGCTGATGACCACGTGCCATAGATACTTACTATCGTCAGATATAATCTTTTATTTTCACTTCCTACATGAAGAAGTTCATTGACAGCGTGTAAATGGTACATGATTTCATTTAAAGTAGAAAGATTAACATTGCAATCATTGAATTAACGTTTACGTATGGAATCCGGATCTAACTTTGAATGGAGAATGTGCTGAATGAGCTGAAACGAGGCATAAATATCGATTGTTTGAATTTTTATCTTTAGGCATAATGTACGCTTGTCTTTGCATAAAAATTGCTTAATAAATTATTCATTAGTTATAAATACCAAACTGCTCTAGTTCTTATTTGCACGTCGCAACGGTGAATGTATCTAATTAAAGTTTCTGCACGCTTGTTCTACTTCTGAAGGAAATAACTTGGCATACCTACCTTATGGCAGGCACATCATCATCGACAGTTTGCAAAAGTCACTGGATAAGTAGGTACGGGTCCGTTTTAATGGCTGTAATTAAATGCGCGTTAGGTATCCTCGCATTGAGAATCAACGATATAAGGTACAGTTAAAAGGGAAAAGGAATAAAATGAAAATAGGTTAAACCGTTGCCTGTGTGATTATCCACGCGTTCGCAGGACAGTATGAGTAGTTAAATTTAAATATTTGGAATATTTGAGAAGCGAGTTATATAACGATTTGTAGGTGATTACCATTAGCTCACATAAGACTACAAGAATTTTTTGCGTTACCCTGGGTGATCACTGATCAGTTGAAAAGATATCTGTGTAGAAATTGAGCCATTCCCAGATATACAGATACATCCGGAACACAGGAGAAGATAATACTTCATGTATTTGGATAAGGCATATACTTAACGATAGAAATATCAATGTTACACTAGGCACTGACAGAATCAGCGTCGTGGCTGCGAACAGTTGCCCCAGGATAATGTTCTCTTTCCTCTGTTATGGTCCATCGTAGTGAATAAGCTGCTACTCAGTAGGGAGAAATTGTATGTCCAAGTATACGCTGATGACATTGCAATCCCAATCAGAGGTGAATTCGAAAAAAAAAAACAATTTCGAACCTTCTCCAGCGGACACTCAAGCTTGTTGCTGACTGATGCAAAAAAAGCTGACTAAATCGCCAATCATAAATGGATTGAAGAAGAAATCAGGACAAGCTACAGAAACTCACTCGGTTTGATGACGCAATAGAGTTCTCAAAAGAAATCAATTACCTGGGTCTAACTCTAGACGAGAAACTCACTTGGAACTCTCATCTCCATAGACAAAGCCAACATCTACTTATAGAACAGCAGAAATCTTTTTAGTAAGAGCTGGAATAGAAAACTTAAAATTATGCCTTGACTTTACACCGCTATAACTAAATCAATTATCACCTATGCAGCACCAGTATGGTTCCAAACACGAAACAAGACAGGTTCAGAACATTTTAAACACAAGCTTGTCCATGCTCTACGGATCCAATCAAAATGATTCCCCCTGCTCTGCTCTTCAATGATTCACAATGAAACTTAATTAGCACTTTAGTGCCATTTTAATACCACAACTCACGTGACCTGGTTGTCCATGTTATTATATGAATCTAAAGGCTGATCTTTTCCCCCGAGGTTTCGTTAAGGTTGTCTTGAAGCTTTTGCCTAGTATACGATACCTGGCCCTGCCTACAGCCGGGCACCCGCAGAGGAGATGAAATACTGTTTCTTTCTCACCCTCATTGTTGCAGCTATGACAATGTGCATTGAATGGGATGCCTAATCTGGACACGTGTGTTCCTGTGTTCCAGTGCCCTGTACTATCTGCTATGATCCTTGCGATATCTTTGCGAGTCCTCTTTTGTAGATCTTGTGCTCTAGACCAGTTGTAGTTGGGCCACATCTGCCTTGATATGACACAATTCTACAACCCGTCCCACCTGCTGTTGACCTCTGATAGAAAGTGTAGGAGGATTCTTCCCTTGACAGCTCCCAACAGGATGTGAACACACTTCCCGAGGGACCTTTCAAGGGCTGAACCATGACTCGCAATCTAACCGCGGTATGCTTTTGATATGAAGATCGAGTGGTATAAGCATTACTCTTCCATCCCTCCGTCTTCAAATACAGAATGAATCCATGCTTAAAACTTTAATGTTAATAGCAGAAGACCATTCTAACTCTAAGCTCCATCCAGACAATGCCCTGTATAAATCTGTCTTGAGTTAGAACCGTCTTTAATGATGAGCATGAAGGCATTAAACACTGACGGGAGAGGAAACTCAACCCGGGTTTCATATAGTATAAGTTAATCTTTTGGTTTATCTATCTGTGCATGATCGGTCTTGTCGAAAGTTCTTTCGATAACAAAGCAACAAGCTGAGTGATTTTTGAGTCCTTCTTGTGTTAAGATGTTGGACAGTAGTGGAGTACAATAAATGTCTCAACAAAAACTTGATTTTCGAATCCCTAGACGGACATGACGTCTATTTACTTCCCTACTTACTAGGGTGGCGTACAGTCCAGGGTGGACCTGGGCCTTAACCAACAAGACTCTGTAGTTGCGCACTCCAAGTTGGTTAAGGTTCTCTTCCATTTGTCCGCCCGAGCTATGGCGAGATCTTACTCTATTGCGTTGTCTCTCGGGATCGGATTCGAAAACTGTTGGGGCCGGAGCGTTGATGTCTATTATCCATTCACTCTGCTTATCCTAGCAATCTTAGACGACTGATGCGTACTTTTCTGACCTCCTCCAAATCCCGTCAGAGCAAGCGGGACCGAATAATTTTGAGTTCAAAACGGCCAAGGACCTCTTCGTCCCCCTTCGTTAACGTCCATGCTTCTGCGCCATACAGCAGGACTAGGATGTCTCCTTAGTTTCTCTTGACAAGGCCTTGCTACTTAATTGCCTTCTTAGGTCAAAGAATGAGCGACTGACAAGTGTAACTCTTAGTTTGATTTCAGATGTAATGTCATTGTCAAAGTTTAAAGCGGAGCCGGGTAAACTCCCTAACTACCTCAAAGTTATTTCTATCTATTGTGACGTTCTGTCCGATTCGTCAATGTTTTTTGTCAGTTCTTGTTGACAGTATATACTTGGTTTTGCCCTCATTTACAACTAAACCCATTTTTGCAGCTTCTGTTTCAATACTTGTAAACGCACCAGTGACAGCTCACTGTCACTCTCCTGATGATGTCAATGTCATCAGCAAGTAATTGCACAGGCTTTGGAAAATTGTGCCTCTGGTGTTGGTTTGCGAGTTTCGAGCAATTTTCTAAAGTATGATGTGGATAAAGTCACATGACAGCACATCACCTTGTCTGAATCGTTTTTGACATCAAAGGTCTCGGTGAGATTGTTTCCGGCCTTTATGGAGCAGCGTGCGTTCTCTATCGTAAATTTTATGAGTTTGGCAGGGATGCCAAAAATAGACATATGTATGCGACCTTAAAATCGATAAAAAGATGGTGAGTATCGATCTGGACTTCTTCTGGATCTGCCGTAGTATGAATATTTGGTCGGTTGTGAACTTACCGGTCCTAAAAGCGCACTGATAGGGGCTAATCAGCTCGCTGACAAATAGTTTCAAGCGCTCACACAGTACGGCTGACAATGTTAACGAGACTAATGCGTCTATAGTTGGCAGAGAGTAGAGGGTCTCCTTTCTTGTGGATCATTTCCGTCTGTCAAATCCTATTTGACAGCTACCATATAGTGAAATATAGACATGTCCGAAAATACTGCGTTATACGTCAATAACTAGAATTCTCGGATCTGAAAATCCCCGTATTATGCAAAACCTGTCGATGCATCCTCAAGAAATGAAAGTTTAATGTGCATAGATTTCAGCTTGAAAGCTACTGGTACTGTTGCAGTGAGTAGTAGTGTTACAGTTCTAGTAGCACCTCCAGGCTGCAATTGGGCAAGTTTTCAATTTATTAAGTGTCTCCCTCGTGGTGATCAAAGTGGTTCTTTTTCACCATCATGGTTACCTCTTCTGTGTTTTTTTTTTTTCAGATAAGTTTACTGTCTAGCTTTACTCCCAGATATTTAACTTCTGTGACTGGAGTCAGTATGCTTAGTGAGTTGTATCCATCAATGAGTTGTTGCAATTTATATGGAACTAATGCACAAGCCACTCTATGGTAGGCTTTTACGTTCCAAAATATAGGAGTGTCCTGTAGCTGTAACCAACTTGGGCTACTCATATAAACTTTATGTTTCTTGGAAGATGACCAGATGGTCGTCGAAATACGACTTTAGGCATTCACACACCAAAACAGATAACCCGTATTATATGAGTATGCCATATTGGGAACACAGTTGAGATTTTAGTTGCTATCGTTGCCAGTGCTTTTGCTAGATGGTAAGTTTCTATTCATCATGCATCGAACACATTTGACCAAGTTTTTTTTTGTTGCATAAATATTCCATATGCTTTGCATATGCTTTGCTTTTTCATTCGTCCTATTCATGTACGTAATCGAACAATCATGTGATAAAATCCTATTCATACCCAAAAATACAACAAAACTAAAACCAAGCAAATCCTAGCGCTTAAAAGAACGTACTTACTCTTCACGGGTTGTATTAACCTCCACAACATCTTGCCACCCCACCTAAGATAAATGGTACTAAATACAGGTGACCTCTGTAGAGGTTCAAGCGATACTGATGCAGAAGCAAGCAGAACGAAAAGAAAAGCTACCACTAGCTATCTTAAACTTTACAATAATCTCGAGATGGTTCAGGGAAGTCGCACAGGAAGGTTTCTTTACGATAGGAGTATTAATCCTAGTGCAAACTACTTCTCCTATCTATGCACCTACCTAGGACCCCTATTGTAGTGCTTTTACCCTTCCAGCTAATTAAAATTAGTCTGTAACGTTCAATTTTGACCTCCTTTGTTCAGACGAGATACTATTTTTCCATCTGAAAGTTAGAAATCCTGAGAATCTGTCAATTAGACTGCCTACAATCATTAAGAAATACCGAATACCTTGATCTTGTTGTCAAATCTTTAAGTGAGGAATGAGAAGCCTTCTAGATCTCGGAAAGAAGATCACTTTAAATTATTTGCGAGATTTTAGAGTGCAGCATAGCAGTAGGCAGACAGAGTGACAAAGACTTGTTATAGTTGCAGTGAACAAATGCCATTGAATCCAAGGATGCAATTATTTTTTTAGTATGGTTTTTTTTAGACAAGATTTTTCTTTTCCTATAAACGTTACTAGTTTTTCACAGAAAATATGCTAAACAGCCCTCTCTAAGTTTGCCAATGTTCTAGCAATGATGTATAAAGTCAAATTTTCTGGGTCTCTTACAAATTGTCCTGCTCTCTACTCTCAGCTTACTCAAATCCATATTTCACCAATGTGGTTTCCAACTAAGACGTTACACTCTCATTGTTGGGTTGATTGACCTCTCTCTCTCTACCATCATCCTTTATGAAGACCTATTGGTTCGAAGTCTTCTGGCTCGATTAATCATTTCAGTTTTCTGTTAAGTAACATATTAAAAGCCGACATGTCAAGGGCTACGTCAAGAGAGACATTAGGGCACTTTGATGTGACTACACATCACTTTACCAAGAAGTCAAGCTTCCTCCATTCAAATTGGAATTTTATATCTCCATCTTCAAACCGGCTTCTGATCCTTATAGCAACACTCATCAACATTTTTTTACTTCCACTGTCCGACAAATGGATGGCACCACTTAAGATAGCAAGGTGACAGCCTGTCCATTCCTAATCACCGACAAATTGCACAAATTTCAATCAACCAGAATACTAAAATATTTCTTCCTTGCTTGTTGTATCTTTTCAGCATATGCTGCGTTGCATCGGTTAACGTGTTCGCGTATGGATTAACCAACGATAACGACATCAAAACAAGTTCATCACCATCAACATCTTCGGCTGAGAACGATCAAACAAAAGCGACGAAACTCGGCCCAGCAGCTATGCCCAAGAAGACCATAAAATTGGACAAGAATCCGCACATGCTCAATAAAAAACTACTTAAGTAAGTTAGTCAAGTTAGTTTCGCACACAAAATTCTGTGCAGATTGTTGTAATCCAAGTTCAATTCTTTTTTTGTATCCTCTTCTCCCGCACAGCAAATTAGGACTGGCTAAAGTTCGCGCGCCAAACAGTCACAACCGGAAACGTCTGGCCGTGGAGTCACGCCGTCACGCATCGCCCGATGATTCACACATGTTCATCATAAAACTGCCACCAAACCGATATTACTACACGAGTCCGAAGTCAAGCAGCAGCAGATCCTCTGCCTCCACCGCAGCGCAGAATAGCGCTCTGGATCATGGTAACGGGAAAAAGGTAAGACCTCACTTAATTCATAAAACATGCTCAGATCGTTCAACTCGTCTCTCAAGGCGAGGCACCAAGCTGGTTCTTTTTGTCTGTACGGCTGGGAGACGTTCCAATGAATTTCGTACTTTTTCGTTGCGTTTTCGCGTTTTCTGTGCGATGAGCATTAATGCACGAGATGTCATGTCGCCTGCAGATGTGTTTATGTCGTTCTTGTAGAATTTTGAGGTACTTTGTCATGGGACATATTTACACAGTCGTCGAGTAGTTACACAGGTGTTCACATTAACTTACAAAGTGTATAACGCACTTTATTGCACGTTTAATGGCGGAGAAGTTGAAGTGTCATGGCCTTAACTTTTTAGAATTCAGTGAGCATAGCTAATTGAGGCGCTCTGGGTAGGTCTACTGGTGTCAGTTGTCTGGTTGACTATTAAATTTGATTTTATATGTTACAGTCTTGTCGCTGTGCATAGATGCAGTTGGTTTTTTCTCCTATGCGGTGTAATATAGGGTGGTCTGTAAGTTTTTTTTTTTTTTAATGAAATCAATTATCAAACTCGTTGATCGTGTGTTATTCCTTCACAGGCTATTTAGTAATAGTAGTTGTTGACCAATTGGAAATTTCTTGTTTCAGATTTTGGGAAATATTGACCCAGCTCTTCAAATAACTTCATAAAAAGATTATATGTAGTACCTACACTACTAATTTTACTCATCAATGATGAATTTACTTTTTATTCTCGATTCGCCCTACTTCTTGATTCTCCAACTTCTAGCTAATCAGTATTTTGCGCATGGAATGAATTGAGTTCCTGCGTTAACTGAATTTTGTAAGCAAATAGTTTCAAGTTTCTTGTGAGAATATGTTCCAGCAATCAAAAGAGTTCCTAAAATTTGGGGAGATTAGTAGTTTACGAGTGCTCCAATCCCCTAAGCCGAAGATGTTCGGCTTTGCGGAATGACTTCCGTTCGAGTGGAGGCGCATTCTTACACAGCCTCAGCACTGCAGCCGACGCCGCGTATGCCTTAGGATCGAACGTCTGATTTTGGGCAAAAAATTACACAAACCTTTATGGTGCAGCGTTTCATCCATAATAAATGCAATATGTCAAATGTCATAGCATAAGGGCCCCCAACCTTTAAAAAAAGAAAAATACATTGCAATTTAAAATGTAACTCCTCCATGTACATATATATACATACATACATTAAAAGATCACGACATATTTATGCAAATTAATACCACAATGAACCTCCTTATTATAACGAACCACAACAAGTTCGAATATAAGTTTATTTTCATTTTTCTTTCATTAGCCACCGCAGCACATCTTAAAAATAAATTATAAATCCTACAAAAAGTAGCACCACAGCACCAGTCTATATTTAGTCCTCATTAATGCTTACACGATTTTGCCACTTTATAACTTCAGTAATAAAAAAAAAAAAATAAATAATTTTTTTTTTTTTCTTTCAAGGTTTCATTTAATTTCAACTCGAATGGCAAACCTGGTCGTATTTACCACTGGAATTTACCTGTCCTTAAGAAGATAGTCTCCAATAATTCACGATTCCCGTCATTGTTACTTTCCAAGGACGAATTGATCGATATAAAAAATATTCCAACATGGACCAAACCCTGGGAGAACGAGACAATCGAAAAATCCTACGGCAAATCCAACATGGGCGGTAAGAAATCATTGAAGAGGAAATCTCCCTCTTACTATGAACCATCACAATCGAATGCAGTCAAAAAGAACGGCTTCAGTCAATATTTTACAGCCAACGGCAAACCGAAAGGTTTTTATTTACTCAAGGGTAGTCATCTGTACAAGAACTATCTCCTTGAAGGACAGGCCAACAAACATTAACATCGTTATTTAACTACTTACGTACACGTGCAACTTTGGATGCAGAGTAAATTCAGACTTTTGTACTTTTATATGAGATATCACGGTAGCAAGCGCTTTTAGACGAGTAAAATGACAATTTAGACTTTAGTGGAGTATCTAGTGGATTAAGTTATTATATTTTTGTAGACGTTGAGTTATTTGTATAAGAGAAGTGGATTTTTTTTTTTTATTTCTTTCTTTGTACTTTTGAAGAGGGAAAGTAATTGGATTTTTCCCTACTTATAAGGAGGATAAGAGAATAAGTTAAAGGTTTGTTTTATTTGTTAATTGTATTATTATACGTACATACATACATACTGATGTAAGCACACTGACTGATAAATACATTATATTAAAATATTTGCAATAAGATACAGGAAATGTGGTTTTATTTAAATGAATTGCCATTGAATAGTAATGAAGCAATAGCAAGTAAGTTCATTGATGCCCTCTTTCTACTGCGTACGCCTCTTATATTCAAAGACTCCCCGGACGGGTGAGATTGATGGTGATAGGTTCGATTCCTTCTCATTTCAATCGTTAAATCTTCGCCATCAAACTTAATCGGTACCTAAATACTCACGAACGCACCCCTGTATTCTATCGTTTATGAGATACTGTACAGATTTGTGAGGAATCATCCTTCTGATGTTTGATTTTCAGTTTCGTACGGATCCCTAAAAAACTTTGTTAAAGATATTGGAGCTCATAGACTTGTCTAAAACCTTTCTTGAGATCGATCTTCATGTGACAATGACCGTTATTCATTATCATCGAGCAACATATGTATGTAGGTAGGACTTGATGGCATACCCGCGGAGCTTTTTCGGGCGGCGCCAACTGCATCGGCTGAGCTTCTATTTCCACTTGTTGGGAGAACATGGGAAGCCGAGAGTTTTCCAGATGAGTGGAAGAAGGGAATGATCGTCAAGCTCCCTAAAAAAGGCAACCTAATACAGTGCGAAAACTGGAGAGGTATCTGCGTGCTACCTGCTGTGGCCAAAGTAATAGCCAGAATTATCCTGGAGCGAATCAAAGAACACCTCGAAGACACACTCGACGCTGAACAAGCAGGTTTCCGCTCTGGATCCTCCTGTATCGACCACATCAACACCCTGCGGATCATCATCGAGCAATGCGTTGAATATCGATCACCACTACACCTGCTGTTCATCGATTTCGAAAAGGCGTTTGATAGTGTCAATCGGGAGTGTATTTGGCTTGCCTTGCACAAGAGAGGCATTCCTGATAAATTAATAGCTATTATCAAGGCTACTTACGATGGATCCACATGTCACGTTTTGCACAGAGGAAGGCTGTCTGAGGAATTCGAAGTCCAAAGTGGGGTTCGGCAAGGTTGCATTCTTTCACCAATATTATTTCTATTGGTGATAAGCGATGTGCTAAATGCGGCTTTATCGACGGGAAATGGAGGCATTCGATGGACTCTTACATCCGAACTCAAACACCTCGACTACGCCGACGATGTATGCCTGCTGTCCCACAGAATAATGGACCTTCACCAAATGACAGCAAATGTGGAGAGAGAAGCTAACATCGTTGGGCTGAAAATTAACTCGGCAAAAACAAAAATGATCAGCCTAGGACCGAACTCATCAACTCATACATATATGCATTGCTGGACAAACGGTTGAGAAAGTAAAGAGTTTCCAATACCTTGGGAGTATTGTCTCAACTGATGGCGGAACCGAACTGGATATAGCCAGTCGAATAGGGAAAGCAAAATCTGCGTTTGGGATGCTATCCACAATTTGACGTAGTAATGCAATTAGCTTAAACACCAAGCTACGACTGTTCCATTCCAACGTTGAATCCGTGCTGCTATATGGATGTGGTACCTGGAGAGTGACCGCTACTATCACGAGGAAGCTGCAAACGTTTGTTAATAGGTGCCTACGCAACATCTTAAGGATTTTCTGGCCAAACCGTTTCTCTAACGAACAGCTTTATCAGAGAACGGGCATGAAGCTATAGGCACAACCATACAACGACGAAAGTGGCAGTGGATTGGTCACACTCTCCGAAAAGGTGACAGGTCCATAGCTAACCACGCGATGCAATGGAACCCGCTTACTCAGGATGATAGAATACGCGGCGGTCCCAGAAGTACGTGGCGCAGAACAGTCGAGAAGGAAGCACGGCAATTGGGAAAGAGTTGGGGAGAGCTGAGGCGCATTGCCAGAAACCGCAAACGATGGCGCGTAGGCGGTGTAGAGGCCCTAGGACCCACAAGGGGATACAGGACATAAGGAAGGAACATATGTATGTAGCTTTCTTATTTGTAAGTTTTGTGTTATGCTTAAGAATGCACAAGCTGTGGTAGCTCTAAAAGGACTGCCTTTAAATGTACAAAAAAGCCATAAGTAATGGCAGGACACATAGAAGGGATGTGGACAGATTAAGCTGCAAAATTGCTAGAGCTCATACTGGAAACCCATTTCCCCAGTTGCAAAGACTGCTGAAATTTTCACTCAGAACACACTATGCGCACCATCAATCATCATCGATAATAAGATTACCGGGTTTCGACGATTGCATAAGACTGGATTGAATGCATTCTTAAGACGGGACACATCAACTTAGAACTAGAATACAGCCAAGTACACGAGCCTCTAGAGATATCCCGCAAGGAGGTGTAAAATCTCCTAGACTGGTCTCGAAAGGAATCTTAAAAAAATAAGAACAAAGTGGTGTCAAAGTTGTTAATGTTGTCGTAATGGCGACAGATAAGTTCAAACCCACCATCACCGGAATATTGTAATCCATCCTCAATGCCCTACATAAATGGGCGGAAAGATGTGGATAAAACGTTAACGCCTTAAAAATAGAGGTGGTCCTCTTTACTAACAAGAGAACATGACCACCAATCGAACTCAATAGTACGCCACTGTTCAGAAGATGCAGCATACTCTCAACGCGTTGATTCTGTAAGCTGTCTTGCCTCAGTCTTCTACCTGTTCAATGCACGAGCCCATATTTTGGAGCCGAAGAGCATTATCGATGCGGCAACTCTTGCTAAGAGAAATCTCGTCCTGTGCTTTGATCCGCCGATATTTGGCATGATTCTTGTCAGGACAGTCGTTGCCTTTGCTGCCTTTTCAGCTGTATGCTCCAGATGTTGCTTAAAGATTAGCCTTGCGTCTAAAGTAATGCCAATGTACGTCAACCCTGATTTGAAAACTATAATGTGATCGTCCACGGTTACTCTTGTAGTCTCCATGACTTGCCGGCTGCTGATTAGCACTACTTAAGTCTTTTCTTCTGCAAGTTGTAGCCACATGCGTCCTGGACCATTACGATAGCTTCATTGCAGTCATGCTCCAACTCCTTAAGGAGTTTGATCACTACAACGATTGCTTTGTCGTCGGCAAAGCCAATTATTTTGGGAAGATTTCAGGATTCCAAGTCTGAGAACGTTATCGTACATTAGATTCCACAGTAGCGGACCTAGTACAGAACCTTGAGGAACGCCGCCAATGACGTTATACTGCCTCGTTCCATCGTCGGTGTCGTAGAGCAGTAACCTATTTACAAAATAGTCCGTCATTATCTTCTAAAGGTACTCTGGTACTCTTTTGGTGGTACAATGGGTCTGTATTGACCTGAGTGTAACGTTTTGGATTTCCTCCACTCGTACCTAACCTAACCTAACCTTCCACTGTCAACGCCGTAAGCATTTTCTTAAGGTGGCATCACAATTACATAACTCATAAAAAAACTCATTAGTTTAAAAGGCAATATCGAACGAGCTCGCTAATCGCTAATCGTTAAGATCAACATTGCCCGACCTTGCCCAATATGTCCTCATTCAAACACCATCTAGATAATTAATCCACTTATGGACATACTTACATACATATATGTATGTGATATTCGATTAATGAGTTTAATTATATTACATTCCATAAAAGAGTGTCATTGTGTTTAATTGAAATTACTCGTGGCGATCTATAACATGTCAAGGCAATAAATTTCACTAATGCCCCGCCATTATGTTCGTTGTACTACAACACATTTATTACAAACTCGATGCGGAACCTTTCCACACTGAAATGACCACAAATTCATGTGGAATTACCAGGTCATTATGGGACGAATGCATATGCTCACAGCACCAGCCCCCAAAATGCCCCGAAACAATAAAATAACGACATCCATTATTCGTGCACCAGCACCATGGCGGTGGAATTGTGTGAATTGTTGCACTCTACACAATAAGGGCTCAGCCGCAAACAATTTACACGTCCTGGTAGTTTGTGCTCGTTAGGTCCGATGGGAACAGGAATGCATTTAATGCATAATGCCGCAAAAGTCAAACTCCTACTCGTCCAGACGACGCACGTCTCTGTCGTGGTCGAGACATTGGATGTTTCCATATTTGCCACCAATGCCACTCTCCGCAAGGAAGACAGCCAGCCCCATTTGTTGCAGTTGAGGAATCACTTGAACAAATTGATTGTATGGTTTTCCCTTTCAGTATTTAGCTCACGCAGGCATGTGAAGACGTTCGAAAACTCTTAATTATAATAATACTAGACTTGGGGCAGGCGATAAATTTTATGTATGAACATTTAAATTATTTCAACGTCATGGTGCGTTGTGCGTTGTTTGATGGGACTTGAGACAACGCATGGAATGGCGCCTTGGAGGTAGGACCAACCATGGGAGTGCTAAGTCTTAATAGTGGTCAATGGTTGAAGTTTTAATTGTAAGAAAATCCCTTGACCTAATTGTCATGCATGTGACATCCAAGCGGTTCTATGTGTCTCTTTGGAATCTTGGTTCATTAGAGGGTTCGTCAAAAAGACCTACCCACCATTATGCTTGGCAAAACGTGCCTACTTTATAACGAACTAGCGATGAGCATATGCTGATAGTAGCTTACATATATTATGGGATGCAAAACGCATCGTTGGATCGGTCTTTACACATCGGAACATGAGAGTAGTGTTAGGTAGTAATAACTTCTGGGAAACGTCTTAAATGTGACTCGCAAACTAAGTGCCAACATCACCTCACAACTGCAAGGTTCTAGGTTTCATGGTGCACAAAACTATCACCAAGCCAGTCGAAATTGTTGTCCTAATGAAGCCCCTGTGAATGGGAGGGTACCCAGAATATGGAAGACCACTTGGTGCGTTCAATCAATTATTCTGAAATTCAGTTATTGAGGGCACATATCAAGAGGAATGTACTCCATCCTAGAATTGTAGAATTGTAAAGAGTTGCAATAAGAGGGAATGTAAGCCATGCAGGAGAATGGCGTGCGTAATTGATATGAGTAGTCTTCGCTTAGTCATGGTTGGATCTCTAACGTTTGCCATGATCCTGCTGAGTGAGGCTGAGTCAGATTTAATCTGTTGCCAGAAGGTAAGTTTGTAGTCAAGAATCATTCGCAGAATCTTACTGGTGATCACATTTGAAACTCGACTTGTATTGGAATTCGCTTCTTCTCCGTCGCTAAGCTCACTTCGTGGTCTATCATCCAGGTAATAACCCGTCTCCTGACTTGATTGAGTCTTCTCTCTGCGTCCTCCGTGCTTCTTGCAGTTACTACCGCACCAATGTCGTCTGTGTACCCCACGAGAAAGGTATCTTCGGGCATCTCCATGGGAAAGATTTTATCGTTGGAGATGTTCCACAAGTCACGTCCGAATATTGAACCTTGTCATGCTCCTGCTGTGATTTCCTTTCTGCGAGATCCATCTGTGGTGATATACATTAATGTGTGATCTCTGAGGTAGTCCCTTACTAGTCGTAGGAGATATTGCTGGACCCTGAAGGTGTTTTCCAACGAGGCTGGCATATCTTCCCACCTGGCTGAATTGATGGTGTTCCTCACGTCAAAAGCTGCCAGCACTACAATCTTCCTCGATTAAGAATTACCCTGTTGAGCAGTTCGGACTGTCTTAATCATATTCTCGATTGTTTCTATTGTAAAGTGTCCTTTCTTGAATCCGTGTTGTCTTTCATCCAGATCGCCTACGCTCTGGATTGCTGCTGTGTGGCGTGACTTTAGTTTCCCTGCTGTGTCCAACATGCACAGTGTTCTGTACGATGGTGGGGATTCCAGGTCTCCTTTCCCTTTACTCATCAAAACCAAGCGTTGAGTCTTGCAGTTCTTGTTGAAAATTCCGTCCTTTACGCAGTTGAGGGCACGTTCAAACGATGATTTTCTGGTTTTTCGCTGGTATGGCACCCGGACCAGGTGCCTTCTTATTTTGCAGCGTGTTTGCCGCCACGATCAGCTCCTCTTCAGTGAACATCTTGCTGCTGGGCAGAAAAGATGTGGGAGGCATAACATGATGTGTCGGTAACACTATATCCACTATGTGCCTCATCTTCACTATGTGCCTCATCAACTATCGCTTGTGTGCCTAGTTTGCGTATAACTATCTTGTAGCCTCATACCCTGATGTCCTGCCGAAGTTACTCTCACTTCAGTCTCTTGCTTGTATTGATGGCCCTCTTGAGGGCTGACTTTGTGCTTCACATCTGCGATATTCTGGAAAGTTCTTCACTATCGAATTCTCAATACGCATATCTCAAAGGTCGGTTTACAGAGGCAGCTTTTCATGAAGTAGCGCGTATGGTGGAAAAGACTATTGACTACAAAGAATACACCAGCTTGCCAGCTTCCTCGACATTTTTTTTTTGTCTGGTTAAGAAACACTCACCTGGAGCACTCAGACGCAACTGGTCCATTGTACTACCAGAAAGCAAAATTCAGTATTACCCATTTTACTGGAATTTCTTCTTTCAGAGGAAGTCGAAAGGCACACACCAGCACCGACGAACTGCCACCCGATCCGAGCAAAAGCAGGACAATAACATAGAAAATTACCCGAAATATCGTCGTCTTCTCCACAAGCGTCACAGATAGTGATATCTCTTAAGTGTCCCATAAAAACACCAAATAAGTTGTTCACAGTCTTTTCTACTGACAGACAGTATACTCTGCGTGCATCCTGGAGAGCAGTGCCACAAACAATTGTGTTCGTAGGTAACCCATTCGTCAATGGAAACCCTGACCGAGGACGCGAGAAGACCAACTCACGTTCAGGTCCTGAGAAATCATCCTCTGAGCCTTGCTTACCAATCTCAAAGAGTTCAGCCTCGCAACCGGATTCAAAGAATTCTTGCATTCACGGACTATTTTGGAACGGGTTACAGGATTGAGCAAGGACTCAAGTGCAGCCTGACTGTCGCTACAGACGCAGTTCCTCCGACCCCGCCACCTATTCTCAACAATATAGTCGGTAGCCATTAGGATAGCATAGATCTCCGCTTGAAAAACAAAGGCATGCTTATCTAACGAGTAGTGAAGTCTAGTATTGCAGGTCTCCACGAAGATACGAAGCACAGGATCCTAGACTAGTTTTAGAGCAATTCGTGAAGTTTCGACCACAACCCAGTTCAGGCTCAGACTCTGACCGAACCCAGTACTGAAAGCAAGGAGAGTCGACTTTAAATTTGCACATCAGTCAAAGTTCCGGTGTAATTGCATCAGAGTGCATATCCATGGAAGATAAGTGTCGCGCAAGCTCATCGAAACTCCAATGTTGGTGATACCAAAATCCACCCCGTCTAAGACGGTAGATTACTTTAATAGTACAGCATATGATGACAGTGTAAAGGCGAGGTAAATCGAGCAGAGTATCTAGAGTAGAGCCAGGCGTACTCGGGATAGCTCCTGTCCAGCCGAGATAGGCCGTTATTTGGAGTTTCATAAGACGGCAGTCACACACTTACGGTCTTATCGTAATCGTATAGATCCTTTTTTCGACAATAAGCCCGATGTTATGGCAAAAGTACCCATACACTGCCAGAAAACTGAGAGCACCTTGGATGCCTTCGACTTCACATGCTTTTGTTCAAAGAAGTTTCTTATCCAGTATCACTCCCAGATATTTCGCTTCATCGGAGATCGGGATAAACTTTTTAGCACTGGCTGAGTTAGCCAGTAATCCTTCTCAAGAAGAGAGTAACCTGAATTTTCAAAGGATTGACCGAAAGCCCATTCCTAGTGCGCCATTGTCAGCCATGTCTGAGGCTATCTGCGCATTAGTACAAACAATCTATAGGTATGACCCAACAGCACCATCATCCGCGTATACCTAACCATAGTTCTTTGAACTATTGAGAGTATGCAACAGAGAGTCAACTACCATGCACCAAAAAATTGGAAACAGAACGCCATCTTGTGTTCAGCCTCTGTTAACAACTGCTATAACACGGGGGCAAGAGTTCACATCTACATACAACCAAAGTTATATTCATCTGCATTACCCTGATCCCCGTGTTGTTTAGCAGAGTCACACATGCAATTAGAAGTCGCATTCTTGAAAGCGCGCCCTATGTTGATGAAAATACCCATTTTGTGCCATATTTCGAAATTTTTTCGTCTTCCAGATTCTGCTAGGTTTTTTCCAGACAGAACTTCTAGCGATTAGGTAAGCCTGCCACCTGCTAAATAATCTCCCAACTTCTAACCACAACATCGCTATTTTTTTCGGATAGCCAAGTCGCCATCAACGCCATTGATGCGGTTACCAAGTCCTCAAAACTGGCAGAATAAAGCAGGTTTTGAAATTAACTAAATAGGTGTTTACTAACTTATTAGACTCATCCGAGTTCCAGGACGTGGCAATTATGAGGGTAATGAACTTGCTGACGAGCTAGTAATGGTTGTATTTTCATATTGGAGGAGATATGACCGCTCCTTGCAGGGTTCCTCTTAAGGCCAATGCATATACCTGACTGTTACCCAGTTCTGAGCTAACGTGTGTCGTCAGCATGTTAGTCCAGTCCTAATCTTATTCATTATCATGTTATCATGTTATGTTATAAATACCATGTTATTGAAGGCTTCTCTAATGTCTAAGAAGGCAGAATGATCTTTCGATTGTTACTACCACTTCATGTAGGGATGTCTCAACAGACCAGTGTTTTTTATAAGCATGTTAGGCTGGGAACATACTTACTTACTTAACGGGCTCCCGACCCGTGAAGAGTCTCTACCTGAGACACGGCAGCCTTCCACTCTCTTCGATCCCGGGCACGCTGCTTCCAGTTATCTAGACCAAGCGCTCTGGCATCCGCGATAGCTTGATCCTTAAAACGGAGGTTCGGTCTCCGTCGTCTGTCGTCTCGAACCTGGGGGCTGTGATTCAAAGATCCTCTTTGCTGGAGTATTATTGTCCATTCGCTCGATGTGGCCGAGCCAGTGTAGTCGACGTGTTTTGGCTTTTTGGACTACATCCACATCTTGGTACAGCTCATAGAGTTCGTGGTTATATCTTCTCCTCCATTCGCCCTCCTCGCATATCGGACCGAATATCCGACGAAGAATTTTTCGTTCAAAAGTGTTCAATATCTGCTCTGCTTTCCTGCTTATCGTCCAACACTCGGCTCCATACAGCAGAACTGGCAGGATCAAAGTTTTGTAGAGCATACATTTCGTCTTCCGAGTTAGGAGTTTTGAGCCCATTTGTTTCGCCAAACCGACGTAGCAGCGGTTTTCTAGGGTAAGTCTTCGTCGAATCTCCATTAAGTTGTCATTCGTGGAGTTGATATTTACTCCGAGGTAGGTAAACTCCTTAACCACTTCGAAGTTACTGTTGCCAACAGTGACGTTTTGTCCTAGGCGGTGGACAGATGCTTCTTTGTTTGTTGACAACATGTACTTGGTTTAGTCCTCATTTACTTGAAGACCAACTTGTTTCGCCTGTTCTTCAATTGCCGTACGAGTCTCTAAGACGACGCTGGACAGATTTTTTAAAGATAGTGCCTTCCGTGTTAACACCTGCCCTGCACACTATCTGTTCCAGCACCAAAAGTGAAGAAGTCACATGATAGCGCATGTCCTTGCCGAAATCCGGTAGATGTTTGGAATAGTTCGGAGGAACTGTTTTCGAATTGCACGTTGCACCGCGTGTTTTCTATTGTCATGCGGCACAGCTGGATCAGTTTAGCGGGATCCCGAATTTGGCCATCGCCTTGTAGAGCTGAAGACGATGAAGTCGATGAAGAGATGGTGAGTCTCGACTTGAAATTCGTTGGTCTTTTCCAGGATTTGCCTTAGTGTGAAAATTTGGTCGATCGTCGATCTGCCGGGCCGGAAGCCACACTGGTACGTGCCAATTAGTGTGCTGCAGAAGGGCTTCAAACGTTCACACAGTACGTTGGATAGGATCTTATATGCGACATTAAGCAGGGATATGCCTCGGTAGTTCTTGCAAGACATAGGATCGCCTTTCTTGAAGATGGGGCATATAGAGCTGATAGCCCAGTCATCGGGCATGACTTCATCCACCCATACTTGGTTGATGACTTGGTGCATGCACCCTACCAAAGCATCACCACCATGTTTGAAAAGCTCTGCTGGTAGACCATCAGAGCCTGCGGCCTTGTTGTTTCTCAGCTTTTTGATAGCTGAGCCGACATCTTCAAAACTAGGAGGGATGCCTGGATGCAGATCCTTTCTTCTTGCCCTATCACTCTCTCTACCTGATGTCCATTAAGTAGCTGCTGGAAGTGCTGTTTAAACACGTCTACTATTCCCTGTGCTTCGGTGACTAGATTTCCTTCACTGTTTCGAAGAGCCTGCATTCCGGGCTTGAAGCCAGCTGCCAGTTGCTTGGCTTTCCTGAAAAACATCCGGATATTGTAGGAACAACCTACGGGACTCTTCGATATCCTTGCGTGGCTGCGAGGCTGCGTGGGCCCTTTTCTTCTTACGCAGGTCTTCTTCTCCTCCCTTCTTCTGGTTCGATACTCTTCTCTCGCTGCCCTTGTTTTGCGTTGCAGCGCTTGCAAGTGTGCATTTTCTGTCACCTTTTTCCGGCGTACGCATTCATCATCATACCAAGGGCCCTTTTTGGGTGGTGGTTGGTAGCGTATGGTGGTCTCTGCTACCCCTTTGATGATGTCGCGATACTAGTTCCATAGATTGTTGGCGTTTGTGGATGGTGAATGCACAGCGGCGAGTCTCTCACTCAGGCGCTCCCTGTAGGCTCTGGCTACTCCAGACGTGCTAAGGCTTCCAACGTTGAATTTCTTTTTCTGGGCAGTTTGCAGCTTCAGGTTGCTGTGTGGATTCGTAGTCTTGGAAACCAAGTGTTACTTATCACCGTATTACGAGCTGCTGCAAAATCGATTAGCCGGAAGCCGTTGTCTGTTGTCGTTTCGTGGAGGCTGTGCTTTCCAACTAATCCGCCGAAGATGTTTTCCTTACCGATTTTGGCATTGAAGTCCCCGAGTATGATTTTGACATCATACTCCGGACAGGCTCCGTAAGCTCCGTCCAGGAGGTCATAAAACTCCTCCTTGATAGAGTCTTCAGCTTCGTCGGTAGGGGCGTGTGCACATATTATGCTTATGTTTTGAAATGTAGCCTTGATGCGGATCACAGCCAGGCGATCAGTGATCGCCTTAAAGTCAATTATCATTGAGTGTAGCCGATTTCCCACGACGAATCCGCATCCTAACATGTGCAGTCTTTTGTGACAGCTGTAATAAATGTCGCAATTTTTCCGTTTTTGCATACCTGATCCTATCCATCGTATCTCCTGGATCGCGGTAATATCTGCCTTGTACCGCGTATAGACATCCTTACTGAATTTAATTCCATTTCCATGCACCACAGAAAAGTTGTTTAAAACAAACAAATCAACAACCTTCTTTGGACTTTTTCTTCTGCTATTCTTCAGCATCAATTCATAAATAAATTTCTACAGGAAATACTCACGCCTTCGTTGCTTCGGTTTGGAGTACCATGTGTCGAGTCGACCCTCCACGACCAGAAGCCAAGACAATCGGGTTCAATGTGATTTAGTTGTAACATTAAATCGTCTTGCATAACTAATTATATCGTTTGGACGTGCTCGGTTCGATGGTTTCACAAAACAAAAGATGAGTAAATATGCACGACCATATGGCGATGGAGTACAACCAAACAAGTACGACCAGAGAGTACTCCACAGAGTAGATTTAATGACCCCTTCGGAAAAAATTACATTGCCTCCGAGAACTTTATGATCTCGGACTTTATGCGTGCTCTTTCTCCAAACTCAGTTGATGGCTTCACTTTGATTGTGATGTTATTGTCGGTTGATGTTTTATGCTTGAGACACCATTTGACCTTTGAAATAATCTAATTTCATTTTAAGAGTGAATTGGAGTTCATATCACACAAAGTGGTGGGGAAATTGTCATGATCATAAAGGGATTACATTTTAAGTGTCTATCTGTGAACTGTGGATGAGTATTTTTATATCATCTCATGTTGGGTGTCTTCATAGGTACCCGCTTGCAGTACCACATAATTATTTTCAATAACAGATGTACTTGCATCTAAACATTGTTACCAGTTCTCTATACAAATCATCCTGGAGCAGATTCCTTAAAATAGATTTCGGACATGGATTCGAAGACCTGTTTTGTAAACCAAAACCTTTCGATAGGTAGAGCCTCTTCGCATGTCATTCTAACGATAGCCACTATGTTTGATGAGTTTAGTAGGAACAGATGGTCGGGTCATCACAGTCTTACTACTTACCAAAGGGAACTGGCTACAAACCGAGCCCCTCTTTCTTTGGTTGTTACATCTATTATCAACCTCCTCCTTTGTTGTCACATCATCGCGGTGAGAAGTATGAAGTACTTACTTACTTAGGTGGCGCTACAGTTCGGGGTGAACCTGGGCCTCAACTAACAAGCCTCTCCAGTTAGTGGAACAAAAAACATCATTTCGGTCATTTCCGGACTGGTCGTGGCCCATGAGTATATAAGGTATATATCCAGAGTACTCTCACTGAGTTGGAGAGAAATTTTCCTGACATTAGTAAAACATCTTAACCCCCTCTCTATCAAGTCGCACTAAAATTTTGTTAATTGCCATGAGCCACAGCAAACCATGAGCCTACTGACAGTCTTAGTTAGAATTATGTTGCCTTTTCTGAAACATTCTACACCTAGCTTGTTAAAAGTCCCTTCTATGTCCAGAAAGATAGCAAGATTATATTCTTTACAATGGAAAGCCTTTTCCACCGTACGCACCACCTCATGAATAGCTGTCTCAGTAGAACGACCTTTGAGTTACCTCAGGCAGGCTGGGATTTCAACAATGGAGGACTCTTCAAAGTTTCGCGGGTGTTAGGATCTAGGATACATTATAAACCTTTCAGTACAAGAGAGGATAGCCTAACATGGCTGAAGTCCTTCGCGGATTCATGAGAATATACCGACTCTCGTTTCTGAATACAACTTTGACACGTCAGTGCAGATAAATATTGATTTGGCTTTTGTTGGTTCATTAGTTTCCTATTCTTCTCTACTTGAAATAATGCTAGAGAATAATTTTTCAAAGTCGAGGTATAATGATCTGTAGTCGCTGTTTATGTCTTCGCCTACAAGGTTCTTTTGGATCTGCCCTTCGATGTTTGAGCTCTCCAGACTGCAGGCAATGACCTTTAAATGGCTGACACAATTTCGCATTAATATTCCTTTTGTTCAGCAGACTCACGATCACATTGGTGAGTGTTTGATCAATGTTGGAATTTTTAAGCGGCCTTTTTACTGCGCTTTGACATTCCTTCAATGTCTAAAAGTGTGTAGTCTTTGTCCTTTAACGACCTCATGTAATGCAGTTTCCACATTTTTACCTTTTGACGTTGATAATAAGTAGTAAATAGCAATTATTCCTTATTCTATTGTAAATTAAAACAAAACAAAAAAAAGTAAAATGCAACGTAACCGAACTCAACTACGCGATCGTCGAGAGATCAGTTGCGAACTACTCAAACCATGGCACCAT
This sequence comes from Xylota sylvarum, assembly GCA_905220385.1. Taxonomy (NCBI): domain Eukaryota; kingdom Metazoa; phylum Arthropoda; class Insecta; order Diptera; family Syrphidae; genus Xylota; species Xylota sylvarum. The sequence continues at coordinate 53,189,630 of LR999958.1, forward strand.
TAGTCACGTTTATGGCAAAAGCTTTACTTGTTGCACATGGAATTTCAAATAAATTTGATTATATGTCCACACTGGACAGAGATATTTAGATGACGTCATAGCGAAGGGGTACCAACGATTGATCGTTTCAAGTGCGAATGCCGATAGATACACTTGTGAACAAATAAACTATCTTTTTTTTAAGAACAATATGCATAAAAAAAGAAATGAAGTAAACAGAGTTAGGATTCAAACTCGACTGCACGATCACCAATGGATCGACAGCTAACCACATGCGCCACACCAGCAATTCCGCGATTGTGTCAAAATCGTTACTTGTGCTACAGCCACTACATGCAGCTTATATACCAAAAAAAATCGCTTTCCCCCCTACTGACGTCATAGCGCAACGGATACTGTGCTGACCCAGTGACTTTACGTTACAAGTTCAAATCCCCAAAGATACTGATCATAAGCAACAAGCGAAATAATAAGATACAATCTACTTCGATTTCAAGAATTATATCGCAGTCCCTTGTATTCCTACTTAATATAGATATATAAGGTATACACAAAATGAATTGCTGCACTGTTAGCCAAGGTTTGGCAGTAGATCACAGATCGATCGAGATCGAGAACATTAGAATTGACGAAATCAGAGATTTCGAATTCAGGTGCGTGTACTTGAACATTCGATCGATACGCCAGAACTGGAAAATGTTTCTGGTTAAACTGCTCAATGTTATACAATATATCAAAGTAATTGTGTTGGTCGAAATAAACATAATGGAAGAGAAAAAGGCGGAGAATGATCTCTTCCAAATAGACGGTTTTGACGCCGTGTTATACAACAGACCTAGTCAAAGAAACGGAGGGATCGCCGTATTCGTGAGGAACGACATCCCCTACCGTCGATTTGTGTACGATACCACATTCTACGAGACCATTCACCTAGAGTTGACCATAGGCACAAAAGAACTGTCCTTAATTGCGGTCTATCGTCCACCAAGTTTAAACATTAACCGCTTCGTTACAGAACTGGAGAGCGTTATTAGTACTGAACTGAATGATACGTCAGATCTCTGTGTTATTGGTGACATGAACATCAACTTGAAAGATCGTGGTGAAGGCTGCGTAAAAAATTATCTGCAAATGATTACATCGAAAGGTCTGGTTAACGTGATTATGTCGGATACGAGGTTTGATATGAAATCAGGCCGCAGCTCGCGTATTGACCACGCTCTGGTTAGAACCCAAGACGAACGTGTTCTGTCAGCGGTAATAGAAAGCAATATCTCAGACCATTATGCACTACTTTGTGGGCTCTTTGCGGATACGTCTGCTAAGGGCACTGCAATTCAGCAAGCCTCTCAACTATCATGGATAAATAATGAGGAAGTATTGAGTTGGAGTGCAACAGATAGCACCTTATACAAACGCTGGAAAAACAACAGAACCAATGAGTCATTCAAAGACGATTACGTAAACTTTCACCAAAAGTTCAAGAAAGCAATTGATAAAGCAAGCAAAAGTATTAAGCAGCGAAAGCTAAGGGCAGTGAAACAACCTTTGACAGAACATCGGATGTCTTAGTAGAAAGTACATATGTGAAAATAATTCCTTTATTTTTGAGGGAGTAATACTTATATGTATACATACCTACCTTTTGTTAGACATTCAATCGAAAGTCGCGACAGTAGTCTGTTCAGCCTGTTCTTCACTAAGTGTATAAGCGAAGAATATGCGACCTCTGAGAGTGGTTTGATTCTCTTCTCGAGTTTAGGATCCGATGGAGATCAACAAACAATAGTAAGCTCGACTCTGAAGCAATGAAAGGAGTGCTGATCTGAGCCAAGAATGGTTAGATTTTGTCATTCTTTTTTAATTTTGGAAAACACTTGATTTCTTTTTGTAATCGTAAGACAGAGACCTGTAGAGGTCAATACCACAAGAAGGATTGTATTCTCCGATAATTTGAGGAGATGGATTGAAGACTTTTACAGGTTATACCTGAACATCTACATTTCAAACTTCTACTACTAAATATGTAATTCATTGGAGCAGCAGATAGGAATCATGTGCTCCTCAAAGAAAAGGCAGGTATATTCCCGAGTTAAAGGCTATTTGCACTTAGGTATCTGTTACTAGTTTTCGATTTTAAATTAAGCTGGAAGAAGAATATCGACTAATGTTTCAAGAATGAGCATATAGTCTTGTATGAAAGCCAATCGTGGTACTTTGGTCCTTGTGAAACCCATCGTGGCATATATATGGTTAGACGGACTGGCTCTCGGTAGGAAACTGTTTAGTTGGAAAGAAGGTCAATAGCCATCGGTGCCTTTGAACCTCAAAGACCTTACCTGGCCTCGACTCTAATATTTGGTAAAACGTTAAATTTCAGAATACCTGGTAGAGGGATCTGTTCAAATCAGATTTTCACCAATACTGGTGCGAGAGGCCTTTGGTTGTAGGAACCTCTACCATTCAGCATATACCTATTCCATCTGCCTAGAAAGAGTTGTTGTTGAACGCTGGTAGAGTACGTCACTGGATCAACCAGATGCTAGTGATCAATTCAGAATTTGATCATTCCAAATCCAGAAGATCAGTTGAACACGGCACACCACAAGGAGAAATACTATCACCAGAGAAAACGGTTATCAATAATTATATACTGGAAATTTACACTGATGGGTCTAAGACAAGCGATGGTGTAGGAGTTGGACTGTTTTCAGTCTCTCTTGGCGTGTTTTAGACTTCCACGCTATTGAAGTGTATTCAGAGCGGAGGTTATGGCTATTCGTGAAGCCGTTGACTGCCTGTTGATAAGAGGACTTTGTCATCGGGTTCCTGCTCCAGGTCACTCAGACGTCCCAGGAAATTGCGATGCAGACGAACTAGCCAAAAGTGGCAGTAAACAGGAGTTCTCGAGTGCTAACTGGGGGCATCATCTATCTATCGAAACAGCAAGATGCAATATCTCTGCATTAGCTCTGCATTAGACAAATGTAAGATGAGTTAATCTTGATACGTGCAATCGTGCTAGGCAGATGTGGCCACAGTTGAGCAAACGAAGGACAGCAAGTCTGCTACTCATCAGCAGACCACGCATAGGTACTCTGTTCGGACTATTCACGAGTCATGGTACGTTAGATAGGCACATCTTTAGACTTGGAATCCCGCACAACTTCTGCCGCAGCCGTATGGGTGAAGAAGAGGAAGAATCACCGGTTCACCTTATCTGCAGCTGCCCTGCGTTATCCTCATTAAGAAAGCAGATTGTGGAAGAATTCTTCTTCGAGGAGCTTGAAGATATTTCCGATTCGGATATCATTAAAATTTTGGAAGCTTGTCCAAAAAATCAAAATGGTTCCTAAAGTAACGAAAGTGACCGGCTCGGGTTGTAACAGAATTAATCTTGCCTGGTCCAAGTATATCCTACTGTTAACGGAGATAGCCATCACCTTAAAACCTAAAACCTATTGAACGTTCCTTCAATGTAGAAAGCAACAAGCCATATCTTCTTTATGTTGACGGGAACTTCAATTTTAGTTACTAAGGCATTTGAAGCTGTCTCAGTACACTTATCTGGTTTAGTCGATCAAAGGAAATGCTTGAGAGTGCTTTGCCCATTATGTGTCTGACATCAACCTGATGGGAAGGAATGATTTGGAGTTAGAATCGGAGGTTCTATTAGCCTTCGCAAGCGGTAAGTGTTCAAGCGCTGAGGAACAAGTAAGGAACGAATGCCGGAAACGTGGCATTTTCACCAGCAACCTTGAAGGGTTTTGTGACTCATTTAATGGCTTTGACTTTACAAAATTTTCCAATCATCCCTGGTAGATGGGAATGTTTTTAATGTGGTGGTAGATCAACTATATTGATCCTGTAAAGCTGTAAGGTAAATAAGAGCTCAAGAGTCTCTTTCTTAATGTGGGTCTGACATCCATGCTTGTTGGCTTTGATTCCAATATTTAGAAGCTTCCTTACTCTGAATCTTACATAGTTGTTTGAGATCATTGTCTCGAATGGATTTATGACAGTTATGGCTGAGTGTCTAATATCGTCAGCAAACTCTTATTATCTTTAATACATAATGAAGCATTGGTTGAGCTGATCTCTGACAGTCCATAAAGAGCTCATAAGAGTTGCAACCATAAAGAGTTTGGCGTTCTTCCATGGCGAGATTTTGCTGACTATGGTTGCTTATTAGTGTCTGCACATTTGACTGAAAGTCATTCCGGTTTATATAAGCAGCCCTTCCCTTTTAACCGAGCTGGGTGACGTTTTAAGTAATAGCAACGGCTTCACTTTGCCTTCAAACAACTTTGGATGATGAATATCCATTACCCAATTTAACCATAAGCTGGAGATAGCATTTAATAAATAAAGAACAACTTCAAATAACTCTATGATTACTTAATATAGTTTTATTGCTTTCCAGCACTTTTATTTATTGTTTAACAGTGATAAATAGTTTCATCGCATGCTCTAGACTGGATCATTTGAAAAAAGCGTGCAAAAAACATCTTGTTTTCTCTTCACAATCATAATTTTGTTACTAAACTCAAGTTAAAATTGGATAATACGTAAGATACATAGAAATATAAAAAAAAAAAAAACACACGACATGAATTAACCACCACCGGCAGCATAGTTCAATCACCAGCCTGGTGGTTTCTGGTTTGGATATCCTCCTTGTTGATTAGCAAAACTGCCTGGATATGTTCCATACTGACCAGGCTGTGGTCCCTGTGGGAAGCCGGAATACTGGAACGCATCTGAAAAATCTATTCCTAAGCAATTTGTTTCAATTTTACATCAGAATGCACTTACTAGTTGGATACGGAAGTGTAGCGTACGGATTGAAACCTTGAGGCATTGGTGGTGGAACATATGTCGGATATGGAGCACCAGCAGATGCACCATATGGCAACGGCATTCCTTGCATTTGTTGGGGGTATGGAATGTTACCCGAAGAAGCAGAGGCCATTGGAGCCGATCCGCCAGCAGATCCAGGTGAATCTAAAAATCGCAGTGTTTACACAAAAAGATCGAAAGTGTTATGAAATCCACTTACCAGTAACGTTTGTCGATGCATAGTGTGATGGTACCTGAGGTGTTGGTGGTGGTGCTTGTCGACTGGATTCAGTTGTTAAATCTTTCATCAGTTCTTCCTTTTCGGTCTTGCGAGCAAAGCAGAAATCTGAGATTTTATTTTGGAAAACAACCAACAACTGAGTCAAGTCATTGTAGAACTTTGTGCCCTCCTTTAAGTTGCCGAGTAGTTCGATAAAGTTATCGTAAGCTGTAGCCAGTTCGGAATAAAGAGCATCGCGAGAGCTGCCGGTGCTGCCATTCTCAGACGTAAATGCAGTATGAGCTTCTTGAATGTCACTGATTAAAGTTGTCTGGCGTTGAATGCTTTCTTGGACTTGAGATTGCAACGGACCAAGAACCTGACCTATACTTGAGAGGGAAAGTGCAGGTTCATCAATGGCACCGTCTTGAGCAAGGGCACGTAAAAACTGATCCTTCATGTTGACTGTAGCTGACTTAAGATCAGATTCGATGGTATCGCGTTCGGCTTTGATTGTGTCGACCTTTGGAAAAAAAAGTAAAACAATTGATTATCCTTGTGGATTCAAAATGGTAGCAAAAGATGGAACTAAGAGTGGCTCGATGCCATGACAAAAACGTCTCAGTAGCCCAGAATAAAAATATCTTCGCGCAATTGAATGTTGAACTGCTCTATGATTCCCGTCAGATAAACGACAGTTCAAAGTGGCCTTTGGTGTAAAAGAGAAAGATTTCAGAGATCTGACTCGCAGTCGGATATTGCACGACAACGGTTAATATGGACCTAAAAAACACATGATCCGAGAGGCGGAAATACATAGGTCGTCAGATTGAGCCTTCGGATAATACACCGCTATAATTCGGTCTTGAAGCCTTCTGTGTAGAAGAGATACTTGTCCGGAAGTTGTCAAATCTCAGAACCGGCGCGGAGTATTTAATGCTTTCATGGGTAAAGTTTAGTGCATCCATGATAGAAGAGTGCACGTTGCGACCGGATGGCCGCATTTACCACACCTTGTATGTGTATTCCTGGCAATATGTCTCAATGAAAATTAACTTTTGCCTGATTGCAGAGTTTCGTTTTCGAAAATCATAACGTGAACGGAAAGCCAGCGCTTAATCACCCCTAACAGCGCTTGAACAATGTGACAATAAGCTGCAGAGTAGATGGACTTGATCAGCCACCAAGGATAAAACCGGAAATACCAACTTCGAGTTTCCGAAAATAAATGAAATAAATGTTGAATGCGTATCACACCATAGACACTCCGTTAAGAAGTAAAAAATACTTACAGCATCCATCAAGCTCCTCAACTTCTGTACACTTGAGCAATTTTGGTTTACACTGCAACCGGAGGACGGTATCGATTGATTTAACTGGTCTTGCGGCAACGACAGCAATTGGATACCCTGCAAAGATTTACTTTATTAGTTACCACTAACATAGAACATCCCTTAACCACATTACCTTTGCGTTAGCTTCGAATTTCTGGCGAACAATTTTATCAGCCTCCACTGCATTGTTTATAACTTCACGGTATTTCTTCGCATTTGTTCTAAACATCTCTGTAAGCTTGTCCGATGGAATCCTCGACCAACGTTCTTTGAATTGAGCCCGCAACTGATTATCCGAATCACGTTCTTCATCCAACATACCCTCGGTGGCATCAAGAATTTCACGGTTTCTGGTCAATAGCTCTGGCAATTCCCGCAAATAAGTGTTTATGCTTTCGATACCACCTTTGCTGCGAACATCATTTGACTTTTCCAACAGTGATGGTGTCAAACCTGAACCAGCATCAGCTGTTTCTACAGCTGCTGGCAAATTCAAACTGGACAAAACACCATTCAGCATGGTTGTGGCTTCACGCAATTTCATAATCTCTGTGTTAACAATCTCATTCTTTCGCGCTTCTGAGGCAGACAGAGCACGATGCAACTCGACTGGAACTAATTCGCCGAAAATGTCTTTGAATTTTGAAGACATTGGCGATGCCACCGGCAGCATCTTTGCCAATTGAGCCTTGCCAGGTGAAGCAAGTGATTTAACATCTGGAATCATTTCGTTATAGATGAATTCATTGTCTTTTGTTGATTCGGCGAGATTTCGCTTAGCCCGGTTGGCGTATTCATCAAAGAAATTAGGGTTTCCTGAGCGGGTCTGAGCCGATTTGAACAGCTCAACGGCGTTACGCAATCGTGCAATTTCTTCTCCAATATGTTTGCTGGCACGACATACCAAACTCTGGTATAGATTGGTTAGTGCATGGAAACCGGCTTGTTTGCCAGCGATTAATGGAATCCATTCCTTGTCCCAAAGACTACGAAGCGATTCCTTTTGCATCAAGCGCAATACATCAGCGTAGAACTCCTCACATTGACAGCATAGTTTTGCGATAATTTGATCCTTCATTTCATCTACATGTGTGCGTTAAAAATTAGTATTGAAAATCCAATGGAACGTGTGACAGAAACTGCTTACCTTTAATGGCCTTGTTGACGAAAACTTCCTGCGCTTGAGCAACCATTAAGCTGCTTAGTACAGCCAATGTATCCTGACTTAGATCAGGAGTTGGCTCCGATGGAATCGCAGCTGGGACCGCACCTTTGAGATATTGATAAATTCCAGCACTCTGTTGGAATAATTTTATCGCCAATTTGAGACCATCATCACAGTCAAGTGCTTGTGATGCGGCGATGCTACTTTGCAGTGCAGCGATGTTGAAAAGCACACACACTTTCTCATACAGAAGGGATGTATGAGCTATAAAAATAAATAAATAAAGAAATTACGTCAGGATGATTGGCAAGTAACGATGATTAGAAGTCAAATCTACCGTTGGTGACACGCAGTTTGGTGTACTGGACTGTACAAGCACAAAAAGGACCTTCTCACGAAGAAGCGTGATCACCGTCGTATGTGTAGAGAATTTCAACGTGCAAAGTGTTCAAGATGTTTCTGTAGGGCTTAGTAGAGTCAAAAACTCTCGGTACTCAACTCCTCAGAGGAGAACGAACCCAAAAAATAGTCGTTTCCTCTCCCAAATCCACCCATCCATGCTTATGGGCTGGATCAAGGTGTCGAGGATAAACCTGGCTGGTGGCCCATTTCAATAATAACTCAGTCGCGAACGGAGTATCCGGATACCTGGCGACCTCAGGATTAGCCAGCCTAACTTGTATACTGCGGACATGGGATCCATTATGAACAACCCCAAACAAAAAACAATACAAACAAAAAATTCAGAATCCGGTGTTCAAAAACTACGATCAGAAGTACTCCCTTAGTGCCCGCTTTTGGTGGAAGAGCTCGTGAAATGCTACCCTGGTAGCATTGTTCAATATGGAAGGATCTTTTAACAACGTCGCACTTAGGAGTATTACGAGGGTATTTGCGAACCTACGCAAACAGGGTTATCAACTCAAGAGACTTAGCTGGAAAAAAGGCTTAGAGCGTGCAAATAAAGCCACTACAGCCCTGTACTGCTGTAAGAAAGCAATAGGAATTCTAACGTATGACGTGATCGTCCTTTGGAGAAAACCTGTCACCTAACTCACCTTAGCCGGGTACAAAAATAGGACCAGAGACTTTCTATCGCTCAATAGACTACAGCTGAGTATCCTCATAGGTATTCTCACAGGCCACAACTCAATGGCGGCCCATCTTAGAAGAATGAGAATCAGCACCACAAACCTATGCAGAGGCTTAGCAAGGCAAAACACATTTCCTCTTCGAATGCCCAAGCCTGAACAGAACCAGATACTTAACCCTAGGAAACGTGTCTGTCAACGACTTCAGCAAACTAGCAAACAATTCTAAAATTCATTACGAAAACGGAATGGTTCAGGATGGCCGCTTCCGTCAGGGATTAAGTATTGAACTAATTGTCATGTTCACTTTTTTTTTGTAAAGTATCCCACACGAGGGAACACAATGGATTCGCTGAGATCCGAGTGAGAATTTGCAGTCAGTCCCCAACCTACCTACATACCTAGCCGGGTACAAAGGTCGGCTTGCCTATGTATCAGTGGAGTACTAAGAACCACTTCACAGCGGCTCTGGGTATTTTATTCCACTTGTCACCTTTAAATATCTATAATAGTCAAGTGACGGCTTATGCACCCACTCGTTAGAAGGCTATATCTCTGAGTTCTAGTCTAAGTACTGAACACTAGCAATCATACACAGTACAGTTCATAGCAATCATGGTAGTGCCTAATGCATTATTGGTAGGGATGCCATTAAACTGGGCCTAATTTCTGTAGAAGTTGCTTGGAACCATACTTTATCTTTTCTGTACATGCCCAGCTCTCTCCGCTCGCAGATGATTGCACTTACATAGGTGCATACTGCTTCGACAATTCAGGCGAATTGGCTAACACCACTATAAATAGCCTCCAGCGCATTATACTAAACATTTGCTGGTTCCTGGGTAGTACAAATTGAGAATTTCAGATCCATGCGGTACCACAATGAAGTTTTACTGGTCTAAGTGTGGCCGCGCATGCACCCTAATACTATACCCTGTACCTATACCTACTACTCCCACTTACAGAGCGAGCTTGAGAGAAGGAAGGAAATTTTATGCAGTGCCAATACATGAATTGTTTCTGGGTGCTGCATCCGGTTAGAGGATCCGAAAAGGTGATATTTCCATAATTGAACACACTATGTATATATTGAGACCTATTAGCCCAGGATGACAGATTAGCTGACGGTCAGGACGATAAGAGAATACAGGACATAAAAGAAACTAAATGTAAACGGTTCCTACTAATAAGAGCAACTAATGAAAAGAGTCAGAGGCAGAGTCAAAATCTCAGTCACACCAGCAAGACAGTTAAAAAAGATCTCCTTCATACCCGGCTCAAGGGAATTTCAGTGATCAAATCTCGGAAACCAAACGCCTCCAGAAAGGAAAATTTTTTGGTGGAATACTTAAACGCCGATAGACATGGGATGTTGCTATTAAATTCTTAAAGATATCATCAGGGACTATATAGACGAGTCATACATTTATTTACTGTAGAAAGAAATACAATAACCTTTAAAAACGAATAAATGCATTTGTTTATGTCGCGAGTTATGCAATTTCATTCCGGAGTGAGGAACAGTAACCAATAGCCACCCGAGCATTAAAGAGAAATTCATAAAATCACTTATCTTAACTATACTATGCACCAAAGAAAATCTTCTGTAGTGCAATAGAGTTTGAGTGCTGTGCTACTATAATTACCTCTAGGAAATACATATATGTACATATATCCATATGTATGTAAAAAGTTGATAAGAAAAGAAAGAAACCCGAAACATCCACACATAGCAAGGGCTTATAGCACACAATAGCTTCTTCTAAAGAAATATTAATCATAATATCAGTCGGGAGCCAGTCCATATCAGATTTCTCTTGATGTAGTAAAAGTTATCTAGAATATCATCATGCACCGCTGGTTATAGCCTGATTATCAAGATGTGCTCTGCTTTCATAAACTTAGCAGATAACAAAACTATTTATTTGTTCTTCGGCTACAGCGAAGATATCTCTTTTTTTTTTAGGCTTGAAACACTTGCGAACATGTCGATTAAAACCCAACTGACTCACATCAATTATTAATCACTGCAAGGCAACGATAACCTGTGGCCCACTCATTGCGGCAATCACCTATTGGAAGATAAACATACATACGCGACTAGTACTTACTCAAACTGATTTTTCCTCCAAAAATTGAACCCTTGTCGAAGGCGTCCTTCCACTTGAATGGTACCTGAAGTTCATTAACCGGAATCTTTGTCTCCAATGCGCATATTTGGTCGTAATACCTGCAGAAGAAACAAAAGGCCCATACAATGTTAAACGAAATCGGCAGAGAATCGCGTTCTTCTTGTGACTTTTTTTTTACATTCTAACGCTCAGCATTATTAACTAATTTCATCAGATGACTCATTTGTTGTCATTCTTCATCTATACACATACTCTAGGCGTTAGGCGATTGGTTATTCTTTTTTTTCTGATGATGGCATGAAACTCCATAGTGTACTTACGCGTAGACAATGTCCAACGATGATTCGTATTTCTCGAAAAATTTCCAAATTGCTGTGTTCCGCTGCTTGGAAAACTCATTGACTGCATCGGTGTAGTTAACTTTATCCGAAGTTGGACCACTGTAGGTGCTCTGGATGAGATGTGTTAGCGGTTTTACGACATCGACTTCGGATGGCTTTTTCATGGGGACGCCCAATAGTTTAGACATTTTCGCTTTTTTTTTTTAAACTGATTCACTTAATTGACTCAATTAAACTCAAAGGATGGTAATTGAAGAGAAAAAGAAAATAAGAAGCACGAAATAATTTCCGGAATGAGGGCCGCAGACACTTTTTCTTTCGATGCGAAGGAATTTTTTTTTTGTTGCTTTGTGATGACGAATTTTTTCCACCGCACTTTGACAGTTGTACTGGACAGACAGCTGACATCTTGAAGAGTCTGTTCGTTAGGCAGTATGTTCGAATTGAAAACTGTAGTACAGTTTTTTTTTTCTATCTGTTATATTAAAACAGTTAATATTTGAATTGGAAATACCTATAGTTATCCTATAGTTACTTAAATAGGATAAAACAAGCTAATCGAAATGCGTAGATTCCTGTGCTTATTGGAAGCTCAAAAATTTAGTGGACAGAAACTGGCATTGTTTTACCCCGGGTGATTCCGACAGTTTGACGCATTGACGTTAAAATTTAACAAAATTCTAAAGTTGACTTTTCTTACTAATGGATTGCAAGGCTCTGAGCCGATTTCTTAGGATGTACCCTTTCGTCCACTGCTTCCATTAACGATTGAGTTTAATCCGAACAAAATTATTGTGATATGACTCTCTATGACGGATGCATACTAACTGAAAGCGACATATTGGTATTTCTTAACAGCCTAACAGACCACTACACTTTTTACTTTGCATCCCAATGTGCTGAACTTAGAAGACACTATAGTCTGTGACGCTGCTGGTGGGTAGTGCGCCGATATCTCTGAGTGATTTCCTTGTATGTGCTCATTGATGAGGTTACTCGGATTTCTTCGGAAGACAAATTCTAGAAAAATGTGCAGAAAATCCAGATACACTTAAGTGGTCAGGTAGAGGGGAGCAGTCTTGTAATACGTCTAAGAATGTAAGGACACAATAGTTATAAACTGGTCCAAATAAATCCAAATATACCACGATTATAAGAGAAATGTGAAGAATAATGAATAAGACCATTTCGTGGCATCATCGGCTAGAAGACTTATCAGTTGCAGAATATCTTAAGGTAGTGTTCTAGACAGGACGCACAGTGATTGCCTATGCCTATGGACATTCTCAGGGAAATCCTCCAATATGCTCTCCTCCTGCTCACAAGATGCCTCAAATGCAAACTGGGAGTTAATTCTTCCAAAACTGACCCTTCCACGATCAATGGCACCAGTCTCTTCTTCACCGAGAATGGAAAGACGGCTGAAAAACCGAAAGAAGGGTGGGTTGTGGTATCTTCTCAATGTGAGTATTTCTTTCTGCCTTCTAGATCACTGTAACGATTTATGTAACGAAATTTAAATGTAATGCAAGAACTGTTAGGGATATTAGCACCTTTACTTACAGACAGACGGCAATAAAGTCAGTGGAACAGTGCTCTTTACTTCAAAGGCAGCTCTTAACTACCGTTTGTCTCTGATAGAGATGACAGAGCAGTTCAACATTCACCTTTGTTGGATGCTAGGCCTCGGAGACATTTTAGGTAAATACAAAGCTGACGAGCTCGTCAAAATTTGTGCGACTATAAGGATTCTTCCGAAATGCGAGCTTAAATAAGCTCCATACGTTAAATGTCCAAAATGGTTAGACATCTTTACAAATGACTTCTGTAGGCGCTGTAAAAATGAAGAGGACCAAGAAAGCATCCTCCATCTCCCTTGTGCTTTTTAGGTCCTGTCTCAAAGCAGATTGCTTGAGCTATTCTGGTTTAAGTTAATTTATTCAGACAGTCATTCTAACCTAAAATTGAGATGTCAATTCCTCATGTGATATAGGCCCTTTTAATCGTACCTACACACTTACATGAGTATCGTACAGAACATACGTAATACGGATCAACCATTCGCCATGTTCTGACGAACTTGAAGCAACGTTCCCGACACCGAAGGAAATGGAAAGCCACAGTCTCTCAGGCAGAGATTCTTCACGGATCACGAGCCCGATAAGTTAGTAAGTAACTTTATCCAAGCGGCCGAAAGAGGGGCCGGCCTCCTCTTGATCCACGCAGTAGCGGACGAATTCCCAAGATGGAATCAATAATGGCGTCTACCAGTTCCAGTCAGGTTGACCTATTAGTGTTGTCCCTATATGATCTGCTTCGACATATCTGAATCCCAGGTCTATAGGGATCTCCAAGTCTGAGCCAGGGTTGGTGACCGATGAACCCTTAATAGGCCAACGGCAGCGATCATAGCATCGAAGCGGGTTACTGAATCTGGAAAATCCGCCCACTTGTCCTACTCCCACCTCCTTGTCCTATTAAAGGGGATTGTCCCTCCAGGTTGGGGGTTCTACGTAGGAGTAGATGGCGAAACAAAGTTTTGAAACCCAATCAAGCCCCAGATTTGGATGACTTTACTGTTGACGACTCTAGCAATCGAAACACGGACAACGACCTTCAGATCTGCACGTGGAATGTTCGAATCCTTAATAGACTGCCTGCAGCTGAAGAATTAAAAGAGGCCCTAGACTGCTCTAAAGCAGACATCACCTCCATCCAGAAAGTGTGATGGGATAGGCAAAAAAGGAAGAAAAACTGTCACATATGCTGTATGGTGATTGCAACAGGAAGCAGAAGCAACGTTTCTTCGGATGTCGACTTGTCATACTCAACAGACTTAAGCAAGAAATATTGATCTTTCAACATATGAGCGAGCGTCTTATGACAATCTGCATCAAGGCTGAATTCGAAAACATAAGCCTAATATGCGATCATCTCCGTATTGAAGAGAAGAACGAAGCCACCAAAGAATGTTTCTACAAAATCCTGGACAAAACATATGAATGTTTTACTATTGGAAAGCACAGCCTACACGACACCACGTTTGGGACTTTGGCTTATTGACTTTGCGGCGGGAAGTAACGTCAGTATAGCAGGCACACGATTTCCTTGGAAAACTTGGCGTTTTCCAGATCATCAAACCGTCAACCGAATTGATCATGTTGCGGTCGACGTAAGGCACTCCTCCAGTATTCTAGACGTTCGAAGATTCCGGACGGCCAACATAGACTCGCGTCAATACCCTATTGCAGCCAAGGTACGAATGCGGACATTCCAAACGCCACCACAAAGAAGAAGTACTGTGAGAAGATATAATGGTAAAAAGCTGCAATCGCAAGAGACCGCTAGAATCTTTGCCGAACGCGTATCTCAAAATCTCTCAGCGACTCTTATGCCGCCAGCAATCAATGCCGAAGGCCAGTTGCAACGCTGCAAACATGCCATCAGAAGTCCCGCAACTGATGTGCTGGGTTTGACGAAGAAAGCCGGTAAGTACATACAGCTAAACAAAAGGCATACAAAGGGGCGCTGCAAAGAAAGTCGAGGGCTGCTCGTGAGCTCTACGAGCAGAAGAGATTGGAAGAACATCGACTTCTCCCAAAGAAGAAAAAAAAGCACGAGAAGCGTGCGATCGAAGATATTCAAAGATTGTACTCCAGGACTCATGTACGAAAGTAACAGGTAAAAAGAACGTGTTAAGGCAACAAGAACCGTACATAAGCCTGTAGAGATAAAGAAGGAAAGGCCGCGTACAAGGTCTTATTTGCCATACTGTGCGAACGGCTGAAACTCTTCGTCAACACCCTGATCGGCCCTTGTCAGTGTGATTTCAGGCCGGGAAAGTCCACAGTCGATCAAATTTTCACACTGCGACATATACTGGACAAGACTCAGGAAGTCCTAATCGATATTCACCATCGATTTCAAGGGCGCATATGATAGCATTTACAGAGACGAGCTGCATATACAGTGCCATGTCTAGTTTTATCATCCCTGCCAAACTCGTTCGTGTGTGCAGAATGACGATGGACGACACTCGCTGCTCAATTAAGGTCGTTACGACTCTCTGAGACCTTTGATGTCAAAAAAGGATTTAGACAAGCTGTCATGTGATTTTTTTTTACATCATACTCGAAAGAATTGTGCGAAACTGACAAGTCATCACCAAAGGCACAATCTTTCAAAAGTCTGTTTAAGTACAAACGTACGCCGACGATATTGAAATAATTGGTAGAACTCAGCGAGCTATCTCCGGTCCGTATGCTAGTATTTAAACGGAAGCTGCCAAAAGGCCCTATTCCGAACAACTAAGGAGATGATATATGAGACCTTGATAATCCCAGTCCTGCTTTATGGCGCTGAAGCTTGGACTATGAGTATATCTAAAGGGGATGTAGATATCCTCGGTCGCTTCAAGAGAAAGATTCTTCGTAAAATGTTCGGTCCCGTTTGCTTCGACGGGCTTTGGAGGAGGAAATTCAACGACGGACTATACGAATTGTACAGCGACATTAACATAGTCACAAAATTGCGCATTAGTCGTTTAAGATGGCTAGGACATGCAGAGAATGGACACCAGTGATACCATCCGCAGAATCTTCGAATCAAACCCGGAGAGACAACTTAGTAGAGAAGACTTCCTTACTAGCACGCACAAGTATAACCGACTTAGAGTGCGCAATTGGATCCAGTTAGCTAATGATTGGGCTAACTGGTGAGACTTATTGGTAGAGGGCCATGTTCACCCCGAACTACAGCGCCACCTAAATAAGTAAGTAACTTCATTCAAGCAAATATGTTCCATCTCCACTTTGACCCTTTTCTAAATTTCTGCGCAACAAACTAAATGCCTGCCCCTTTTCTGCATCAAAACTAATCAAAAGTCAAATGTAAATTGCAAAATTTTTCAATATCTTAACAAAAATTAACGATTATATCTCAATTTGCATTACAAGTAATCCCTTCAATTATTCAGAATCCCCAACGGACCCGAGCAATATTCCGCCACCTTTATAGCAAACCGTTTAACATAAATAATTTATAATCCCACTCAATTGTGGCTGCTTCAAAAGATACTTACCCTGAATATTGATACATATATCTTATTTAAAAAAAACGAACCCATTCCCATTCCCAATCCCATCGAAATAACCAAAATCTCCATCGGGAATATCAAAAGTTTAACACGAAACGTATTGGCACGTTTCATTAACACTATACAACACAATCGAAAGTTGAAAGTAATTTTCCAGCTGATATTTACTTTTAATTACATCCACTCATATTTATACAGGTACCACGTAGACTTTAGAGAATGGGAGACAAATCCTTGTAGATTCCCAGCACCTGCGCACATTTCCATCCCGTACAGAAGCTTTTTTAATGAAAAATACACTCCGGTGCAAGTGAACTTTTTATCCATTCGAACAAGTGTGTAGTACGTAGTCTGAGACGTAAATTTATCGAGAATAGAACTATCTATCGCGTAGTATCTGAAAAAAAAAAAAAATATCCAAAGAATAAAACTTCCATTATACAAAAAGAAAAAAAAAAAAGGATTCCATTCCAATTCTAATTCGACGGCTTATCAACTTTTATCTCAACTCTTTTTTACGGTATTTCTTAAAACTTAAAGCTACCTACGCGTACAATTTTTTAGTGCAATTTAATTTATACGATATATCTCTGCCTCTATACCATTTAAAGGTAAGTACCCATAATAATTACATATGTATGTAGACAACATTTTTCAATATGTCCCAGTCCTTGTTTCGTCCTCTTTTTGCCAAAAAAAAAAAAAAAAAAACACGCCTTCCTTCTTCATACGAGGGGAATATTGTGGTCAACTAATGCAGACACATATACATAATAGACATTCCTTAATGGCTGCCAGGATAATAACGTAAAATGTAAAAAGAAAATGATGCAAAAAAAAAAAATCAAAAAAAAAAAAAGTTTTGAAAATGTGTCCTTGATCTTTATGTCTATGAATATTTTAGAGGCGAGTTGAGTAGACAAGTGCAGCAATAATTTTAATTACCACTCCATACGGAACGATGAATGGCTTGTTTGTTTAAAAATATAAACACGAGCCCCCTCTCCACTTAAGGCTGTAGCGCCATTGTGTCACTAGTGGCTGGCTTCAACAAGATAATCCGTTTCTTTATTCATGGTTTTTTGTAGGCCGCTCGTTGTAGTGTAGGCAAGTATACTACCAAGTGCTAGAGAATGGTGTGCTTATGAAATGTTGTGGAAGAATTGACACATATCTGATGCGTACAAATAGATGCAAACGAAGACAACACTACCACCAACTGAGTTGCTGAGGTGCTATTATAGACAAAAAGAACGCATTTGTAATATTGTGGGTCAAGGAGAACCTATTATTGCGGTGAATAGATACATTCTTTTTGTAGGCTTCTCTTTGATTAAGGTGCTTCGATTTTTCAGTGAAAATTTTTAGTCTCGTAACAGGTGTTTAAATGTGGTAAGGATGAAGCAGAATTTATTAATCAATCAAATCAATGTACATACTTATGTATGTATCTAAAGGAAGTTCAGGCCATCTGTGTGTGTAGTGCTCCTTTGAAGCTGAAATTTGAATAAAATTTAGAGTTTCTTTAAATTCTGCCAACGAATTTATTGTCTTTACACAAACTTTGCATGTTATCGTTAGATATGTGTATATGATATTGATTTGCAGAAAAATCGACTGGAAAATGTCTGAGAAGCGCCGATTTTTCTGATTGCATTGATACTACTCTTAAAGATCGTCGTTGAATCTTATATTCCAAAGGCTGTAGAAAAACACAGAACCCAATGTCATAAAGTTACACTGGAGTTATGGATCTTACATACATACCTTCATAGGGCTTATTTAATTTCATTTGTTCCATTGGTATCATAATGGAAATATACATCCATCTCAGATTGCTTGATCCGCATCTCTAGAACTTACCAACAAAGCCAAGCTGCTACATATCATAACACCACGGGTGGCCTTTGTCCAGATCTCGTCCTCATGTTTGTTCCACCGAACTTTACTGCCTACGTATAGTTTAGATATTTAACTTCAATCACTGCTGTTTATAACGTGCCTGATTATCTTCATTCCCTGCAGTTTCATTTAGCTCGGTCCTTAGCTCACTGCCTCCAGCTGCACACTCCAAGTAGGTTGAGGTCGCCTGATACTTGCGCGCGCCACATAAAGCGAAGTCTTCCTTTACTGCATTGTCCCTCCGGATTAGATTCGAAGATTTTACGTGCCGGAGTATATGTATCCATTAGCTCTACATGTCCTAGCCATCTTAGATGATTAATGTGCAATTTTTTGACCTAGTCAATGTCACTATACATCCCGCATAGTTCGTCGTTGAATCTCCTCCTCCAAAGCCCGTCAACGCAAACGGGGCCGAAAATTTTACGTAGAATTTTTCTCACGGAGCGACCGAGGATTTTTTCATCCACTTTAAATAGAGTCCAAGTTTCAATGCCATAAAGCAGGACTAGGATGATCAAGGTCTTGAACAGAGTCTCCTTAGTTGTTCGGGATAGGGCTCTACTACTGAATTTCGGTCTCAGCCCAAAAAAACAGCGATTGGCAAGAGTACTTCGTTTAATTTCTTCTGAGATGTTATTATCAGAGTTTATAGCAGAGCAGAGGTAGACAAAGTCCCTTACTACTTCAAAGTTATAGCTGTCTATTGTGACATTCTATCCAATTCGTCGTTGTTGTGTTTCCCTTCTTGTTGACAGCATATTCTTAGGTTTGATCTCGTTTGAATACTAGCGAACGCACCCGCTGAGTTCTACCAAATTATGTTAATGTCGTCGGCATACGCTAGTAGTTGCACGGACTTTTAAAAGATTGCGCAAAACTGGAGTTGGCTTGTGACTTTCGCACATTTCTTTCAAGTATAATGTTAAAAAAAATCAAATGACAGCACGTCACTTTGTCTAAATCCTTTTTTGACATCAAAGGTCTCGGTGAGATCATTACCGACAGTGATGGAGCAACTAGAAATCTCCAACGTCATTCGGCACAATCTGACGAGTTTGACAGGGATGCCAAACTAGACATGGCTCTGTATAGCTCGTCTCTATAAGTGCTGTCATATGCGGCTTTGAAATGGATGGTGAATAATGATTTGGACTTCTTGAGTTTTCTCTAGGAACTGCCAAATTATAAACCTTTGATCGTTGGTCGAACTTCCTGGTCTGAAGCCCCACTGATAAGGGTCAATCAGGTTGTTGACGAAGGGTTTTAGACGTTCACCACAGGATGGTAGATAAGATCTTGTACGCGATGTTGAGGAGATGTATACCTCTGTAATTGGCGCAATTTAAGGGGTCTCCTTTCTTATGGATCAGGCAAACGGTACTGAGATTTCATTCATCGGGCATACACTTGGGGTATGCTCTCTACCTGCTCATTTCCAGCTGCTTTGAACAGCTCGGCTGGTAAGCCGTCAGGTTCAGCAGCCCTGTTGGACATACGTTTGGATATTGCTATCCTCACTATGTTTTGATTAGGTGGACGGAAGTCTTGGCTACCATCGTCTAGATTGAATTGTTTAATCTGCCTGACACCGGGATGTTGGTGTTCGTCGCCGTTATACAGTCTGCAGGAGAAGTTTTTCCATATTCTCAGCACCCACTGTGACTCTACTACGAGGTTGCCTTCTTCATCTCTACAGGCTTCTGTATGGGTCTTGTTGCCTTCCCTTTTAAAAAATTACCACAACTATTGAGGACCAGTTCCATTTTTTTTTTATCGTAAGACAAGGGTCGGATTTTTTTTGGCCTCAGAGACCCGCTTCGGGGATATGAGCGCTGCCGTCGGCCTTTTAAGGGTTCATCCGCCATCAACTCTTTTCCAACACACTGCAGATTCCTATAGACCTGGAATTCAAATATGTCGAAGCAGCTCATACATATGTATAGGGATAAGACTAATAGTTCAACATGACTAGAACTGTAGACGCTACCGTTCAGTTCAATCTAGGGACTTCGTCTACTGGAGTCTAGAGCAAGAGGAAGTGCCTTAGTGAAAAAACAATCCTCCCCTTCTATCGTTCACTATTACCAACGACTTCTAAAGGGGTTGGTTACCCAATCTCCAGCCGAGGTACTAGGCACCCAGCAACCACTAATGGTGGAGGTGTAGAGTAGGAGTTGATAGTGAGAGTATAGCGCTTGTGCTCTTGGCTGCAACATGGTGCTGAGACATTCAGCCAAAAACCTTACATGTAAATGCATATGCATAACTAAGGACTATCCTCCGTAAGGAAAGGCGGTTCATCAGTATGGCACTTATGTGTAAGATTGTCAAAACCGATAGGATAGTTCCAGTAGACATCGAGAGTCTTCATAATGTCACCCTCCCACAAAAAAAACTAACAGATAGTTTGTGCAAGATGCTTGAATAAATGAGTATTTCCCCAAATATGAGATTAAAATGCATATACATCGAAAGTACGTTTAAAGTATTCTTTCTGTACTATGCTAAACCAATTTACATGCAAATGTACATACATATGTTGATACTGCAATTTACAAGTATATCGCGATTTATTTATGCATGTTGTTAAAGGAAAGCCATTACGAGTAGGTATTGCGTTCCTTCAAGTTGTCGAAATTAAAAACTTTCCATTTTTTTTCCTTTGAGTATATTTTATAAATACACACGTACTGTGCATACTCATAAGATACATTCTTTGGAAGAAAATAATTAAATTTTCTGACAAAAGACACCACCAAACAGTGTACCTACAATATCATGTTTTTTCTCGTATACCTATAGGTACAGCTTTTGTATGTGGGATTAATAAAATTGGGATACAGAGTAGGTATATCCCCATTCTGATTACTAAATTGATTTCGGTTCGGTCAGTGTACAACAAAAGTAAAATACCTAAATCCATCTATTAAATTCAGACGAAGAGGAGACTTTTATGACCTGTCATGATTTTATATAGCCTTTTGTGTACGCTTTGCCTGCAGTATTGGATTTTGAATAAGAGTGGTATGCAGTGTGTATGATACATAAAATTTTGTGGCTAAGATCTACATACACAGCAATAAATTGATTATATTGAAGCGATTTTTTTTTATCTTCATTGGTTGATTCAATCAATAACTTAACGACACTTGACTTGACAAAATTTCATATCCCTTGTGGGTGGACGATCTCCAAAATGTCAGGGGATTTTAAAAAAGGACTGTATTAATAGTGAACATAAGGATAATATTCACCTATGCCCCCATAGAGGACAAGGACGACGACAAAAGAATGTTTCGATGAGCACCTTGACAAAACATGTGAGCAATGTCATAAGTATGACGTCAAAATCGTGCTAGACGATTTTAACGCCAAGATAGGAAAGCAGGACATCTTTGGAAGGACAGTTGGAAAGCATAGCCTACACGACACAACGTCTGGCAACGGACTTAAGCTTGTTGAGTTTGCGGCGTGACTTAACGTCACTGTAGCAAACACCTTGATGAAACTCAAGGGGACATGGCGGTCTTCAGATCATCAAACCGTCAACTAAATTGATCATGTTGGGATCGACGCAAGACACTCCTCCAGTATTTTGGATGTCCGAACCTTCCGAGCCGAGCAACTAACATTGACTCGGATCACTACCTTCTGGCAGCGAACACCACAAACGCCACAACAAAGAGGAACTATTGTGGGAAGATATAATGTCGAAAAGCTACAATCGCAAGAGACCGCCAGTAACTTTGCAGAACGCGTATCCAGAAATCTCTCAATGACTCCTATGGCACCAGCATTAAGTGCCGAAGGCCAGTGGCAACGCTGCCAAAATGCCATCAGAAGTGCCGCAACTGATATGATGGGTTTCACTCGACCACCACCAAGAAACCCATTGTTTGACGAAGACTGCCGGCAAGCAAATACAGTCAATAAAAAGCATACAAAGCGGCGCTGCAAAGAAAGACGAAAGCGGCTTTCGAGCTCTACGAACAAAACAGACTGAAAGCCAGCGGCTTGTCCGAAAGAAGATAAAAGAGCACGAGAAAAACCCGATCGAAGATATTGAGAGATTATAGTCCAGAAGTAATGTTTGGAAGTTTTACTAATAGGTAAAAGAACGTGTCAGGCCAACAAGACCCATACAGAAACCTAAAGAGATGAAGAAGGAAACCTCGTAGTAGAGTCACAGTCGCGTCGGTGCTGAGAATATGGAAAAACTTCTTCTCCAGACCGTGTAATGGCGACGAAGACCAACATCCCACTGTCATAAAGAATGAACCATTCAATCTATATGATCTAAGATTTCCGTCCACCTGTCCAAAATGAACTGAGGATAGCAATATCCAAGCCTAAATCCAACAAGGCTACTGGACCTGACGACTTACTAGCCGAGGTATTCAAGGCTGCTGGAAATGATCTGGTAGAGAGCATACACCAACTCAAATCTAAGATATAGTTAGATAAGTGCATGGCTGATGAATGGTATCTCAGTATCATTTACCCGTTTCACAAGAAACGCCAATTACAGAGGTATGAGTCTCCTCAACATCGCGTACAAGATCCTATCTGCCAAATTGTGTAAACATCTGAAACCCTTGCTTAATACCCTGATCGGTCCCTATCATTGTGGTTTCAGGTCTGGAAAGTCCACAATCGATCATATCTTCACACTTCGGCAGATTCTGGAGAAAACTCAGGAAGTCCAAATCAATATTTATCATCGATTTCAAGACCTCATATAACAGCATTTATAGAGACGTGTTATACAGAGCCGTGGGCGCCGTGGCTCAAGTGGTTAGTGCGTTGGACTACGGAGCGAGGGATTCCAGGTTCAATCCCCAAACAACACCTAAAATTTCTTTCGTCTGACAACCATCCGAGAGTAAAACTGTCATGAAAAAGCTTCTCAAAAACAAAAAACTGCCGTTCGAATCCGGCATTAAACAGTAGGTCCCTTCCATTCGTGTCATGAATATAACACGCACAGCACGAGTGGTTGTGAGAAGCTAGGCCCTGGATCCCATGGACTTGTTGCGGCAAAAATTTGTTTTTTGTTATACAGAGCCATATCTAGTTTTGGCATTCCTGTCAAGAATAATGTCCGTTTGTGCAGAATAACGATGCAAAAAGTTTGCTACTCCATCAAGGTCGATAATGTACTCACTGAGACCTTTGGTGTTAAAAAAGGATTTAGACAAGATGATGCGCTGTCATGCGACTTCTTTAAAGTCATACTTGAAAGAATTGTGTGAAACTCAGAAGTCAACACCGAAAGCGCAATCTTTCAAAAGTCTGTGCAAATGCTAGAGACGTCGACAATATTGACATAATTAGCAGAACTCAGCGGGTTGTCATAGGGGCCTTCGCTGGTATTCAAACTGCCACTGGAAGCTGCCAAAATGGGTTTAACGAGATCAAACCTAAGAATATGCTGTCAACAAGAAGGGACGCACAACATCGACGAATTGGATAGAACGCTATAACTTTGAGGTAGTAAGGGACTTTGTCTACCTTGGCTCTGCTATAAACTCTGATAATAACATCTCAGCAGAAATTAAACGAAGAATAACTCTTGCCAATCACTGTTTCTTTGGACTGAGAACGCAATTGAGTAGTAGAGCCCTATCCCGAACAACTAAGGAGACTCTGTTCAAGACCTTGATCATCCTAGTCCTGCTTTATGGCATTAAAGCTTGGACTCTATTTAATCGAATGGAATGGGATAGATAAGGGCAGATCAGCAAGTCTTCGTCTTGGCAGAACGCCCTGTAGTTGGCAATCAATTTGATTGCTGAATGTACAACTTGTCCATTTTATACATGCGGTAACCATTTTATACAGAACCAAGAGGTTCGGTTTTCTTGATTGCTTTTTAGTATGATTTCCAGTACACTTACAAATCTGTCAAGTTTACAGTGATCAGTTGGTAGTCTGCGGAATAAATCTTCTCCAAATATTTTCATCAACGTGTTAGGGTGAAATTTCTCTCTTTTTTTAAAAAAAAAATATCAAGCTGATGTACAGTCTATCAGCCTGAAGAAAACTCACTGTAACAATCAAAATACGATATTCTGTCCACCCATATAGCTAATCGTCCATTCGCTTCAATAAGTTGGTAGTCCATGATGGGTTGCGTATACAAAACTTTGATCGCCCTGCATACTACGTCAATAGAGCCAACTCTCATCCTTAGATTCTTAAAAGAAACTGGACTAGAGAGAGTGCTCTAGGATACGCCAAGTAGTAAGAGTACGTAACCCTCAAAATGATTCTGAAAGGAATCTTAATGCGAGGGGAACTCTAATTAGGGCACGCACCTCTCCAAGGTGTTAGCTAGGGGCATGATAGACCAAAATGTCGCAGTGCAACTCACCTCTTCTTCAAATAATAATAATAATACTACGTTTGTAAGTTTTTTAAGACACTATCTAGAAACCGACCCGTCTCCATTCATAAAATTTCCTTTCAACCTTTCCTCCAGCTCTTTCAACTAAATACTTTGATATTGACAACGTAGTGAAATGAGCAACAGAAAATACTAGTATTTCTATTTATAATCATCATTTATGAATGTATTAAGTTTCTAAATAATTGTTGATTGTTTTTGACAATTGTTGCTCTCACATGCAAATATGTAAGTAGCTACATGACAATACGGCTTTCCCATTGCATGTGACAGCAACAAGTAGATAATAAAAATTACATTAGCACTTCGAAGCACGCAATGCTCATTCTTAAAAAAAAAAATATTTTACAAAATCTATGGGGGGCCCAAAAAAGATTTTGGAATGGACTTTGAATTTTATGCAAAAGACAGTAAAAGGCAGACGTCAAGTAATTATTTGCAATGAGCTGCCAGTAGGTGCTGTGGCTCAAGTACATAGTTAGTGCGTTGGACTACGGAGCGAGGGGTTCGATGTTCGAATCCCAGGCAACACGATTCACGGCCCCAGCGAGTGTCTAACAAATATCCGAGAGTATAACTGTCGGCGTTCGACATGGTCTTTGTACAGAAAGTTTGAGTATCAAATGGAGTTCAGGGCTGAGTCAAAAATTCTTTTGTCTGAAGAATTATTTTGTTTTCGCTAATGTACAACACTAGTACAACTTTTGAAGTAAGCAGTTGAATATTATCCCCGTCGGAATATCCGGTCAGTTTTTTTTTCTTTTAAAGGGATCCAATTCATAATCTGCTTCTAGGTTTTGCCCTTCGGTTCAAAAGTTTCTAATTCAATTGTTTAAATAAATTAGAAATTCCAACTGTGTTTGATACGTGCCTCACATAATATTCATCTGAGGCAAGGTAGTTTACCTTAATCTAGACAAGGATGCTATTAGAAAGCTGGTCAGCTTTCTCACAAGTCACTGTGGCCTATGATATCACCTTAACAAGCTCAATCTGTGCCCAGAAACGAAATGTAGGTTTTACTCGGAAGATGACTAATCCTCTGAGCACCTTCTCTGTGAATGCCCAGCATTACATTGGTTAAGGAGGCGTATTTTCCATAAAGAAATATGTTCGTCAGCGGAGTTGAAAAATTCTGCTGCCTATGACGTACTATCCGTCATTACAAGTTGCAGTCCCCATGCTTTCGATTTATCCAGTCTTTGATTGTTCGGTATCAGTCTTTAAGTCCCAGTTTTTTCCAACGAACTTGACACATACCTGCTGATGGCAATGTCGTCGGCAAATCCTATTATTGTTACTTTAATCGTAGGACTCCGTCGTACATGTTGTTCTACAGTAGTGGCCCTAAGACCGATTCCTGTGGAACTCCCACAGTGACATTGTAGTATTTTACCCCTTCATCGGTATTGTATCTCAGCTTCCTATTGTTGAAGTAGTTGGTCACTATACGCAACAAGTAATATGACATATGCATCCTGGCATTTCTCCTTCAATGGCACAATGGCACTGCTCTTAGGGCATCGACAGTAGATAACGCCTTTTTGAATCCAAAACCCGTTCTTGCTGCATGGTGTTAGCAGCTCCTGCAAAATAATAAGTGGAATATCCACTGGATTATCCACTCTTATAATGTTGCACATAGTAACTGGTCTTTGGGGAAGAAGATGCTCCACTATGGATCTCAATATTATTGTTATTTGAGGCGTCCTAAAGCCCTTTAGTTTCGTCATCATCATTCTGTATGCTGAGCCCCAAGTTTTGTCCATGTGTTGTTGGAAATCTGCTCGCCTTCTTGTTCGCTGGACATTGCGCCGCGGTTGTAGGCAATATGGCCGAAGTGTCCCTATATTCGCGTTCCACCAGTGAAACGGTAATGCCTTCCTGCTGTTCTTCATCGGTAGTTGTATGTACACACATTACATCTAGGCAATTACTTATGGCCTTGAAGTCAATGGCCACAATCGATTTGCAATACAAATCCGCATTCCTTCATTTTTTGCAGTTTTTTTTTTGGGATAACTTAGTTTCTACCCCTAGAATAGTACAAAATGCGAAGATTCCGGAACTGTATTTATTCTGGAACTGTATCCCTGTTGAAGCGGTTCATTACCCGCGTCTCTATCACAACTTTGACTTTTTCCTTGTTGACGCACAGTTACCCCAAAGCATAACCCCCAACAAAAAGGCTGGATTCTTGTGGATAGCCTTTGAATTGAAAGGGCTTGTCTTTGCAGAACTCTACTTCGAACATATGAAAAAAAATAGAGTGGCAAAAGGTTGTTCACAATCCATTTTCCCATCTCTCTTTAGCAGCCATTGAAACCTTCCAAAGTAGTTAGGTTAGGTTAGGTTATGAAGAGATGTATGACAGAATAAAGCATCACGTCCACTTGAAGTCCTAAAGGTCCGTTGTGAATCCTTTTTTAAAAGTAGAAAAGGACCTGGAAATAAAAATAAACCGAAATCGATCAGGTTACTGGCTGACTTGGGAACCAGTTGGTACTCTCTGTGAAGTTGAGGAGATTCGATATCTGGAACCTTCCTAACTCTGCGGTGCTTGTGAAGAAACTGGACCCTAGTATGCGTAGGCGTCGTTCTTACAAAGCTAAGCGGAGCATTGGAAAAGCAGATATTAGATTAATACCACGTCTTCCTCGTCGGACTCTACTCTTGATTTACGGAGAATGACTCCGATGGCGCAGTGTCCTATGATTATACCAGTTAGGATACGGACGGAATCTTTGTTTTGTTTTTGTCTAAATTCACCCATAATGTACGAGAGGTGGGACAGTCCTCCCTAGATAACCAGGACAAGTTGGCCTCTTTCTTTATTATGGCGTCAATTGTTCTATACAATTTGCCAATCGGTGCCAGCATGAATGTGTCCGTTTCACTGATGTTCATTTGCGACCCCATTTTTGCCAGAACATCCAGCTTCTCGATACCTTCAGTATTGCTATGTCCAGGAACCAAGCAGAGTTTCACCGAATAGTGCCCAATGGTGACTAGTACATTTCCTAACTGACTTTTGATTGTATTAGATTTAATCGACTTTAGAGCTACTTGACTGTCAACGAAGATAGTTATATCCGATGGGGGAAGGTGACTATCTTCTATGCACCTAGCTGCCAGGATTTTAGCTAGAAATACACTACACGCTTCTGGTAATCTAATCTGTTTTAGCTGTGGTTCCGTGTAAAATCCTGGTCCTAATCTCCATTTTTGAGTCAACCGTGTAGATTGTGATCCCTAGATCGTTATCTAAATGATTGGACTCCTAATCTGTCTCGTTTTGGGAATAGAATTTGGATATCAGAGCTAAAGTCGTTGTAGGAGATTGTATAATCCGATGTGGCTGTGAAGCATTCGGAGTTATATTTCCTATCCATTGCCATTACCGCATGTCCATTGGTGGTCTGTTTCCATAAAATAGATTCTCTCAATCTGAGAGTTCCTTTCCTGGCAGAACTCTTAATGAACGAATCCAGGGGAATGATATGAAGAATTATATCCAACCCTGCTTGCCGCGCGCTTCTCAAAACTCCCGTGATACAAAGTGCTGCCATCTAAAGGAGTTAGAATCTAATCTCTTGAGGTGCTAGGCTCTTCAGTTTCCCCACGTGAAAATGAGAGTAGGAACTACTCGACAGATGCGTGTGTGCCGACGATTCCGGTGTCATAGAATGCAATTTATGAACAATAGAATCCCTCATTCGAATTGAGTACAACGAGTTCGAAAAATCCATCTTGGATGACGAAAGTAGAATTTTGAGGAAATACTAAACCCACATCATTTGAATGGAATCATATCTTTTAAATGTCAAACCTTGTTCGTCATTCATTTAAGGAAAAATTTAATATCACAACCGAATGTTTTAATCAGAAAAACCGCATCCGGTAGAAACAACCCGTTTCCATGTCATCATGGAAAGTTCATTCTCGGAATCACTCTCATTTAATTTTTCAAATTGCAAGGAGTGGAGTGATGACATTTAGATGACTATCATTTCATTTCCGTTTGGCGGTCATGCACTCTGGATCACGATAACCGCTCACTCTTTAATGACAGAAAACATCCATTTCGAAAGAGATGATGAAATGCGGATTATCTGCATCAAGGATTGCGATGCAACTAGGACTACATACACAAAATGGCAAGCTGGAAAGAAAAGAACAAACCTCTCTAGTTTATGTTTTGAGAAATAAAATCAATGAAATCGCCTTGTATACCACAATCTCCCTATGCACTCATGAGAATGAGACTGCATCTCTCTGCACAGGATAATAATTTTCCTGCAAGTGCTATGCCACTTCAGGTTTGGTGCCAAAAAGTGCTTCACTCTACTCGACTAAATGTTACCGTCAATCATGGGAATTATGACGGTTGGCTGCAATTGCAGTGCTGCCGCCGCCGCCGTGCCTTTTTTCCAAAAGTTCACCAACCTCAAAAAAAACCATTCCCCCCGTGTCGCGGCCGGTCGTCCTGTGAGTAACATTCTGACTCTGGTGGACACATTATTATTATCCTACCATCTGAGGTGATTTACTGTCTGCAGAGTTGTGCGGAAGGTTGCATGCAACAAGCCTTTCTGTTTTAAATAATAAACGAATCTCGGCAAAGAATTCCGTGTCTTGTATCGACCGGCGAGCTGGCCTTTGTTCCAAATCGAATCAACCACACCAAGGAGGGACATAAAATTCATATCGATTACATCCAGCACGAGCAGGTTGTGTTTTTTCCCACATGCATACGTGTACATACATGGACACTCGAGTTGAGTAATGAACAATGCAGCTTTGCTAAAGGCTACCTTATCTTGGGGCGGAATCATCAACATTGGAGCAAGGGTGTGGGGTTGCTATTTGCTGGCGTGCATTTTTTAATTCTTCCATTTAGTCGGATGCACTCCTGGAGGGTGAGTGGTTGATTGCTGGCTAGACGGAATAGGAAGTGGCATTGTTAAAGCGAAACGGCTTTTATTTATGTGTTTTGCTATGGAAACTCTTGTGTTATATCACCCGGAGGGGGAGGGGTTTTGATGTATGCGCCTCATGTTTATTTTAAATGTCTTCAACCTTGACTTGGTAAATAATGCAAAATAAGTACCGGATAAAAGCTGCTTTGTTCTTGTACATTATTTCCAGACAATCTGCTTTTCCCACGCGATACAGACGTATTCAGAAACACTGACAGGCCTAATGTGAGAACGAGAAACACTCGAATTCAAAATGTCAAACGTAAGAGTTGGTTTTTTTTTTTACTTTTGTTTGGAATTGTTGCATACTTTTTTGCTGAATGCGATTTATTCTTTTTTATAGTCCCTATTTTTGGATGAATCGAATGGAAATGGCGTCTTCGCAGGGAAGACACAGGGCACAAATTTGAACATCAACAGCACGCTACCGACATCGACATCTAATGAGGATCTGAGTCAAAGCCTTTCGGAATATACAGATGCCGATGAGAGTATGTCGGCACCAACCGAGTTCTTGGCTGAGGTAAGTTTGTATTTATAAATTTGTGTGACTAGTCTAAATATAGAAAACCGTCAAAAATTGACAAAGGATAGGATTTACCTACCCTGTAAGGGTATATGTACGAGAAAGCCATAGGGCTATTTTCTGAGTTTCGAACTTAGGATTCGCCATAAGTGTGATATTGTAGGGCTCTTACCCACTAAACCGTGAACCATTTCATTGTGGGAGAGTTAATGTACCTGCTCTGTATTTGTTGACTGACTGACTGACTTTTGAGCTATTATCACATACATTTTTCTGATGTTGACCGCTCGCCGAGACTACTCCTTAGTGCTCCGTTTTCGACGAAGAATCTTGGGCACTGGTAAATACGAACTTTTTTCTATGCAAGTAAAACATGGTGGGCAGAAGAACTTTAGTTCATGAGTCGAATAGTTCACTTGACTTTCTCAGAAGCATTCTAGTCTCCTGGCCTCCCCCTTAATGTTTCTTGTTCCGTCGCCTCCAACTTCCTACAGAATTGATAATAATCTCAATGTAGTCATAAAATCCCACTATTTTTGTCTCGTCAGTTACGTGACAATCGTAGAATACAGTCGTATAGAAGTTTTTAAAGTAGTGGTCCAAGAACAGAGCCTTGTGGTACCCCACCGGTAATCTTATGTTCTTTATTGCAACTGTCGGTATTTCATACTAAAATACTGCGTTGTCTGAAGTAGTCTGTCACAATCTCTATGAGATACCAGCATGTATCTGAGCGCTTGTAAGATGTGACTACAGTTTTGAAACTGCCTCCCCATCTAACTCTTGGCCCATTTTAACTATGACGTTAATTGCATCAGTTATTGAGAGTGCCTTCCGAATTACTTACGTGTGTTCTGAAAGTCCTCCAGTGTCCTGAATTTTGCCCTCTAGTCTGCTGCAAACTATTCATCTCAGGCCTTTGTCTCCCGTATCTAGAAAGTATACTGTGATCGTGTGTTACATTTAGGTAAGCACTAGGTTTCGTGCTTTAAACTGATTTGAGATAACACCTTCGTTCAGGTACGAGTTATAGATTTCGAAGGATATGTAAAAGCCTTCTTTCATTGCTGTGTTGACGGCTTTATTTGGAATACCGTCTGGTCAAGGTGTTTTTGTTTTTTCTCCAATTTTAGTGTAGGTCTTGAATATTTCCTCTGCGGTGAGCTCTTGTTTCTACAGTAGAATCCTTCGAGAATGGGGCCTCTTGTTGATGCATGATCGACGTATAGGACCGATATCAACAGCACTTGGCTCTTAGCTGTGAGTTTTTTATCGTTCCTACCGTAATCTGGTTCAAGGCCATTCTTCTTATCATTATCGCATACTTCTGTCACCTCGTTTGTGGCATGCATTGCCTTTCTGCCCGGCATATTGAAGATGCATGTCACAATGTCAAAAGAGTCTAGATTCCAGGCTTTTTTTGTTTCGATTTGTCCTCACTAGCGGTCGTTTTCTTCTTGGTTTTGGAGTTTTTTCTCATATGATTACCTGGTGGTGGCGAAGCGTGTAGTAGTCGATGGTTTCTCACTTTGTTCTTCCTCTCAAGGAGGGCTCTTCCTTATCTGATCATTTCTCTTTAGAACCATTCAGTCGCCAATAATGACCACAAGTATTCAACCTAAGGCATCATTTAGTATCCTCTCCAAGAGTTCTTCGAACTTAACCATCTATAGGCTTGGAGGCGGAGGATAGCAGTTTGTTCCTGTGAAACCATCTCCAGATGTTAGCATTCTCTCCTGGAAATAGCTTTCTCTGTAGTATTCGCTGCCCATGAGATTCCATTCATGGCCAAAAGTTCACGCGGAATAAAAACGACAACCATTGTATGAGGAGGTCGTTAACTTCTGCGCAATTATTCAAGTTGAGTTGCTTTATTTTGGTATCCTGGGCATTTGTCGCTTCCTGTGGCGCAATACAATGTGCATTATGGCTCTAGGACACAGGATTTTGTGATGCTTCAATGCACTGGTTAATAGCTGACATCTGGAGATGGATCAATTAACGTATTGAACTCAAAGCACGAATTGCAAAACAGTGTAAGGCGATATAAACGTAATTATACCGAAACACTACCCACCAAGGCTGAAGAAGAAACACATTGGAAAGCAGGATCATCTATAGTATTACTAAGGAACGCTAGACGGAATCTGCAGACCTTGGATGAGGAACAGCTGGCCAGATGGCGGTAACATTTTACAGCTGTTCTTAACCACTTAGGTAACAGCAATTTGGACCCGAGCTCAGATGAGCCTCTCGCATCCCGACGGAACTCTTCCAAGCCGCGTCCAACACTTCGGTGGAAATCCTACAGCCACTACTTATAAAAGCATGGGAGACCGAAGCCTTCCTCGAAGCCTGCCCAAAAAACGAAATGAGCAACTGGAGAACGGTTGTTCCAGGCTTTAGGCACGCTTTCGAGTAGGATTCTTCTGCATCGACCACATTAAAACATTGCGGATCATCATTAAACAGTAAGTCAAGTACAGATCTCCGCTATATTTGCTATTCATCGATTTCGAGAAGGACTTTCTTTCCTGATACATTCATTCTTCGCTATCAGTGATAGCCAGCGTCTCTTCCAGCGACAAGGATTGTTGGCCTTTTGTTTTCTATGAATGTCTGGATTGTGCTGCGTTGTGCTTTCAGGCTGAAATCTATAATGTCAGATAGCCAAACTGGTATCATGGCACTTGATTCTTACGTCATTAAATCTAAACTTGTGTGGGAAAGCCTGCAAAAACTTAATGAACTGGGTAGACGAAATAAGGTGACACTCTGTTGGATACCAGGTCATGTGGGAATGGAGGGTGACGAAATGGCCGACTCCCTAGCAAGAAAGGGAGCATCAGAAATCTTCATAGGCTCTGAACCATTCTGCAGAATTGGGGATCATGCCCTCCAAGAAGAATTCAGGAAACTAGAGAGAGAAAACAAGGTATGAACCTGGAATAATGCTCAGGCCATGGTTGGTGGGTTGATTGAAACCGGCTCTCGATGAAGATGCACTTAAACCAGAAGTGCTGTCGATATGTAAGGTGTCTGGATCACCCTCTTACTCTGGGAACCATTTACTCCTTTGTGTGAAGGAGTTAGTCTTAGCCGTGTAGGCATTACTTTAGATCATTGGTGATCTAATGTAGCCTTACTGATGTGAGAGGAGGTGATTAATGGTCGAGTTGATGCCCTCGATGATTGGCCTTACTCACCGCGTCGGCGTTGATTAGTATAACACGTTGGTGCCTTGATGTCAGTGACACTTATACTATTTAAACCAGACGAGCCTCGTCTACCTAGTTCGTCAGTCTCACAATTCCCTGGTATATCACATTGGTCTGGTACCCAGCAAAGGGTCAAGTTTCCTGTCCAAATGTCTCATTCAGATCTTCTGAGAAGACTCCAGCACCGACATCCCGTTGTTTCCATTTAGTTCTTTTTGCTATTTGGGCAATGGGCAGGTGGTTGGTGACCTGTGGCAGATGACGATGCATCGATAGTATTCTAGCATGTCCAGTATGTTGCTCCTTTCATTGCTTCGAGCTTATCAGTCTTATTACTGAGCAGGCAGCCAGTTGCTAGCAGACGATGTCAATTGGGAGTAAGTGGAGCATGGTGTGTAGCGCTGCAGTGCTCAAGTCATGAGGCAAGCCAAAAAAGAACTTCTAGAGCAACATAACCGAAAAAGATTCGCAGCATGTATCCATGTATCCACTAGAGCAAGAATAAACTCCGTATTCTTACAGGATTCCTAACGGGGTATTCTAAACTCAAAGAGAACCTAAGGAAACTAGGTACACATATCTGAAGAAGGTCTCTGCAGAATCTGCGATGAATCCAGTGAAATCCTAGAACATGTGCTGTGATCTAGTGGGACACTGACCCACAAAAAACTAAAATACTTGGACAAGTATCAATTATTAGATGAAGAAATAACGTCATTAGAGCCAATTCTCATTCTTGGATTCTTAAAGGAAACTGTTAGTTGAGGGTACAAAACATCAAAAGCTCGAATTCTGGGTCCCTAGTTGCATTTCCTGAGCTGATGCCCTCTATTTTCTCTGTTGGTAGTGCGGCACTGTGGACATCTTCTCTATCCTTCGAGGAAATGTCTTCCAGTTCAAAGGACTCTGCTGGCTGATTTGACAACTTATCCTTTTTCGGAACCAATCCCTCGCGATTATCTATGATCTCAACTGACTCTTGAGTGCATATCCCTATTCGTGAAATATTTGTCTCAAACTCATACCATACTATGTACGAATACTCAGTAATTTCTTAACTCATCACCTCACTGGCTCTCGGTTACAAAGATTAGAGGAGTCTTGGATGGAGTCTAGACTCATGCGATGGCTAAAACAAAACATTTTTGCTAAAGAATCTATTTATTTTATACTTACAGTTCCTTTCCGCCGTAATGCTGAAAGACTACAAGAAAGCCTTAAAATATTGTAAATTGAGTAAGTAGACACCTACATCTTTCAGTTTGAACCACATTCACTACAACTATGTCCTTTAGTTTTACAGTATGAACCAAACAATGCAACAGCTAAAGAGTTCCATCCCTTAATTGTGGAGAAACTCAAAGGTAACACGTATGGAATTCTATTTTCAAAAACTACATTTTGACCTCCTTTCAGGTGAAGCTTCAAGTGACAGCGATGAGAACTATAACAAATCCTCATCACCCGAAATGGCTTTAGATCATTCCGAAGAGGATGCATCAAATGGTAGCGATGAATCAAGTGATTCGAATCCAATCGATGAGGTTGACGTTGATTGTGACAATTCGTCTGGTGAGAACGTGGATGGAAGTCGTCGTTCGAGCTCAAGAAGCAGTGGCCTTGCTGGCGAGAGTATCAGCGATTCTGAGGATGTGATCAGTAGTGATGATTTGGAGGACAATAATTTGTGCGTATTGAATTCACGTAACTCTTCCAGTACCGGAGGTAGTCGCAGTCGTAGCGATAATACTACACATTCCTACTCCAGCCTTCTGTTGGAGGAGGAAGATGACATTGTACCTAATACTTTGAACTTTACAAAGGAACTCTCAGCTCAAGATTTGGACATAAGCAATGGTACTTTTACTAAAAATAAAAAAAAAGCAAACAACTAATGACAGTATTGTATCTTTCAGGCAATAAGGTAAATTCAACATCATGCAGTGACTCAGAGTCCCCAACAGAACCTCTAACCCAACGTTTGGCGGCCATTTTGCGCTCCAAGTGTGGTGTTAATGATGACAATTAGATTAGACCATCAGCAACGTCTAGATTATCATTTAAATTTTAATTCTAAATATTTACTCAAATAGTGGATGTCAAGGCAACGTCCGGCAATAAACAAAGTGTAGGCCTACCTCAAACAAGAATAACACAAACACACACACACACACACACATACACACAATAACACGCAGAAGTAACGAATTAATTTTTTTTTCTGTTTTTTATTAAAATAGTCTTGTCGTCTAATAGAGACCAAATCTATAATTTTTTTTTTTTTATATCAAATCAGAACAAAAATGTTCACAGGCATGACCGGGGAAGAATTGCAATGACAGTCGATGTTGTCAGTTTCTAAGTAAATTTAATAACTAAACTATGTATTTATTACAAAATAAGACTTTGATGGATAAACTATGTTAAACATATCGTACAAAGGTATATGAAACGAATGGGCGGGTTTTGCAATAAAAACCACAAAAAAAAAACAAACAAACAAACAAACAGAGCTGAAATATGTTACATAACTTGGAAGGGTCTCATACATTTATATGTTTGTATACATTGCACATATACCCTGTTGAAATATAAAATAAAATAAAAAAAAAAACCCTATATATATATATTTATACTTATAAAGAAAAAAACAACAAAATGAAATTAAAAAAAATAAAAAAAAAAACAATTAACAAACAAAACATACATACATATATATAAATGTAAGTTAAATGTAATTTTTTGAAACATATACGAAAACTTAGAGAAAACATATAAGAGAATAGATTTAGTTTTATGTAAGTCTTATTTAACTCTATACTATATATATATATATATATATAAATGTGTATACATACAGACGGTCCAAAGTGTTATTTATAATTTATTTTCTATTTCTTATTCTAATATAAATAATTTTTGGCCTTTTGTATTTTGTCTTAGAAAAAAAAAACAAAACAAAAACATCAACTTAGAAGAATCCATTTTGTTTTTTTTTTGTTTTTTTTTTTTTTGTTTTATATTAACAACCCCAAAAAAAAATTCTTAATTAACGCAGAACAAAGAATATTTTGTGCAATAATGAAACAAAACATAAACAATAAAATTATAATATCTATTTTTAATTAAACAAACAAACAAAAAAAAAACATGGAAAAATATTTAATATGTAATTTTAAATGTAACGTACTAAGAATATAACGAAAGACTTATTATCAACTGATTTGTATAAAACGAAATGTGTTTGAAACTTAATTTTATTTTTTAATAAAATGAATGCTAAGCTATAACAGAGAAAGAGCAGGTAAATTATTGGTGTTTTTATTTATTTACGATGGCTGGATGGCTGGATGGCTGTAGGAATAGGGTAGGCACTGACTGGTGTCAATCTGGCGACGTCTAGTGTTGTAACTGTTACTGCGCATCAATTGTGCTTATTTTACCTCCTAGTGGTAGCCATCGGGTACTGGTTGGTGTCCATCCGGAGCCGAATTGCTGAACTTATAAGCTCGAGTGTTCGACAAGAAAAAATAGCAGCACTATAAATACGGCAGCGGACGAACTCTCTCGATGGAGTCAACGGTGGCATAACACTTTATCTGGGCTACTTCGACATATTCGGAGCTCAGACCGATAAAGATGTCCAAGAATAAGTCAGGTTTTTGGAAAAGAGATGATGGCGGATGAGCCCTTCTGGGCCAACGGCAGCGCTCACACCCCCCAAGCGGGTTACTGACATCGGTTTAAAACCGGCCCCTCGTCCTAGGGGTTTCAAAAAAATGGAACTGGCCCTCCAGGTTGGGGGTTGTGCCGTCGGGGTAACTTCCTTACCACGTAAAAAAAATATAGTTATGAGATAGACACAAGCCTCGGATAATGGACCCTCTCATTTAATACCACGACCCGGAACGTACACGGACTATGATATAAGAGTATGCACCTGGAACGTACGTACACTGTACCCTCCAAGTGCTATTCAAAAACTTGAATCTGTCCTCACGCGGTACAAGGCAGATATTACCGTGATTCAGGAGATACGATGGATCGGATCAGGTATGCAAAAACGAAAAAATTGCGACATTTATTACAGCTGTCACAAAAGACTGCACATGTTATGATGCGGATTCGTCGTGGGAAATCGGCTGCGCTCTATGATAATTGACTTTAAGCCGATCAGCGATCGCCTGGCTGTGATCCGCATCAAGGCAACATTCCAAAACATCAGTATAATATGTGCACACGCCCCTACCGACGAAGCTGAAGACTCTATCAAGGAGGAGTTTTATGCCTGTCCGGAGTATGATGTCAAAATCATACTCGGGGACTTCAATGCCAAAATCGGTAAGGAAAACATCTTCGGCGGATTAGTTGGAAAGCACAGCCTCCACGAAACGACAACAGACAACGGCTTCCGGCTAATCGATTTTGCAGCAGCTCGTAATACGGTGATAAGTAACACTTGGTTTCCAAGACTACGAATCTACACAGCTACCTGGCGCTCTCCAGATGGTCGAACCGCCAACCAAATCGACCACGTGCTAATAGATGCGAGGCACGCATCCAACATTCTGAATGTGCAAACTTTCGGAGGGGCAAACGTCGACTCTGACCTTTTTCTTGTTGCAGCTAAGTTCAGAGCTCGACTATCCAATGAGAAGAAGCTGCAGACCGCCCAGAAAAAGAAATTCAACGTTGGAAGCCTTAGCACGTCTGGAGTAGCCAGAGCCTACAGGGAGCGCCTGAGTGAGAGACTCTCCGCTGTGCATTCACCATCCACAAACGCCAACAATCTGTGGAACCAGTATCGCGACATCATCAAAGGGGTAGCAGAGACCACCATAGGCTACCAACCACCACCCAAAACGAGCCCTTGGTATGATGATGAATGCGTACGCCGGAAAAAGGTGACAGAAAATGCACACTTGCAAGCGCTGCAACGCAAAACAAGGGCAGCGAGAGAAGAGTATCGAACCAGAAGAAGGGAGGAGAAGAAGATCCTGCGTAAGAAGAAAAGGGCCCACGCAGCCTCGCAGCCACGCAAGGATATCGAAGAGTCCCGTAGGTTGTTCCTACAACAGCCGGATGTTTTTCAGGAAAGCCAAGCAACTGGCAGCTGGCTTCAAGCCCGGAATGCAGGCTCTTCGAAACAGTGAAGGAAATCTAGTCACCGAAGCACAGGGAATAGTAGATGTGTTTAAGCAGCACTTCCAGCAGCTACTTAATGGGCAGGTAGAGAGAGTGATAGGGCAAGAAGAGAACCCGCATCCAGTCAATGAAGAATCCATCCCCCCTCCTAGTTTTGAAGAGGTCGGCTCAGCTATCAAAAAGCTGAGAAACAACAAGGCCGCAGGCTCTGATGGTCTACCAGCAGAGCTTTTCAAACGTGGTGGTGATGCTTTGGTAGGGTGCATGCACCAAGTCATCAACCAAGTATGGGTGGATGAAGTCATGCCCGATGACTGGGCTATCAGCTCTATATGCCCCATCTTCAAGAAAGGCGATCCTATGTCTTGTTAGAACTACCAAGGCATATCCCTGCTTAATGTCTCATATAAGATCCTATCCAACGTACAGT
The DNA here is from genome assembly GCA_905220385.1 of Xylota sylvarum. NCBI lineage: Eukaryota > Metazoa > Arthropoda > Insecta > Diptera > Syrphidae > Xylota > Xylota sylvarum. The sequence continues at coordinate 53,228,456 of LR999958.1, forward strand.
GTGAACGTCTGAAGCCTTTCTGCAGCACACTAATCGGCACGTACCAGTGTGGCTTCCGGCCCGGCAGATCGACGATCGACCAAATTTTCACACTAAAGCAAATCATGGAAAAGACCAACGAATTTCAAGTCGAGACTCACCATCTCTTCATCGACTTTAAAGCCGCATATGATAGCATTCATCGTCGTGAGCTCTACAAGGCGATGTCCGAATTCGGGATCCTGGCTAAACTGATCCAGCTGTGCCGCGTGACGTTGGAAAACACGCGGTGCAACGTGCAATTCGGAAACAGTTCCTCCGAACTATTCCAAACATGCACTATTCAATATTGTGCTGGAACAGGTAGTGCGCAGGGCAGGTGTAAACACGGAAGGCACTATCTTTAAAAAATCTGTCCATTTGCTGGGATACGTAGATGACATCGGCTGCTACTTCGGTTTGGCGAAACAAATGGGGTCAAAACTCCTAACTCGGAAGACGAAATGTATGCTCTACAAAACTTTGATCCTGTCAGTTCTGCTGTATGGAACCGAGTGTTGGACGATAAGCACGAAAGCAGAGCAGATATTGAACACTTTCGAAAGAAAAATTCTTCATCGGATATTCGGTCCGATATGCGAGGAGGGCGAATGGAGGAGAAGATATAACCACGAACTCTATGAGCTGTACCAAGATGTGGATGTAGTCCAAAAAGCCAAAACACGTCGACTACACTGGCTCGGCCACATCGAGCGAGTGGACAATAATGCTCCAGCAAAGAGGATCTTCGAATCACAGCTCAAGGTTCGAGACGACCAGGAAGACCGAACCTCCGTTTTAAGGATGAAGCTATCGCGGATGCCAGAGCGCTTGGTCTAGATAACTGGAAGCAGCGTGCCCGGGATCGAAGAGAGTGGAAGGCTGCCGTGTCTCCGGCAGAGCAACTTCACGGGTCGGGAACCCCTTAAGTAAGTAAGTAGTTGGGTATCGATTTGGACTTCTTGAGTTTTTTTCCAGGATTTGTCGAAGTGTGAAGATAGGTTAGGTGACTATGAAAGATGCATTATGTTACCATACTAGCCGGTCTCTTCCGTCAAATTTGATTTTGGATGGGCTTCGAGATTTTATTGTTATCCAAATCGGAAATATCTTCAAGCTCCTCGAAGAAGTATTTTCTCAGAATCTGCTTTCTTGATGAGAATAACACAGGGCAGCTGTAGAAAAGGTGAAATGGGGATTCTTCCTTCCAGTGTAATTTCCTAGTGCAAAACTATTGATAATCGTGTTTTCTGCCCAATTCTATCGGCTGGGAAAACGTGTGTGTCACTTGGTCGGATTGGCAGTAAGTCCCCAGCTATCTGTCCACTTGACTAGCCTTGTAAGGGCTATTTCCATAAGATCCCGTTGCGTTTCTGGGTGTTTCCCACTTACTAACAACTTTGAATCCTTTCTTTTCTAAGGTGAGGAGTAATTCATTCACAGTAAGGAGCCACAGTTGTGGTGATAGTACCCGTCCTTGTGGTGTGCTGCGTTGAACTGATCTTCTGGATTAGCAATGGACAAGTTCTGAATTGATCACCCTGTTGAGTATAGCATCTGGTTGATCCAGTGACTTATCCTAGCAGCGCTCAATAACACCTCATAAGAAAATATTAAACGTGTCCATAGTAATATAAACCTACATCTCCTCCTAGGCAGATGGAATAAGTCCACGCTGAATGGAATAAGTTCCTACAACCAAAGGCTTACCGCATCAGTATTGGCGAACATTTGATTTGAACAATCGCCTCTAACATTTATTCTGGAATTGAATGTCTTAGCAAATATTAAAGTCGAGGCCAGGTATAGTCTTTGAGAGCTAGACCGTATAGCTATACATATGTCACGATGGGTTTCACAAGGACCAAAGTACCACGATTGGCTTTCATACAAGACTATATGCTCATTCTTGAAACGATAATCGATATTCTTCTTCCAACTTAATTTGAAATCGAAAACTTGTAACAGATACCTAAGTGCAAATAGCCTTTAACTAGGGAATATACCTGCCTTTTCTTCGAGGAGAACATGATTCCTATCTGCTGCTCCAATGAACATATGTATTTACTAGTAGAAGTTTGAAATGTAGATGTTCAGGTATAACCTGTAAAAGTCTTCAATCCATCTCCTCAAATTATCGGAGAATACAATCCTTCTTGTGGTATTGACCTCTACAGGTCTCTGTCTTACGATTACAAAAAGAAATCAAGTGTTTTCCAAAATTAAAAAAGAATGACAAAATCTAACCATTCTTTGCCCAGATCAGCACTCCTTTCATTGCTTCAGAGTCGAGCTTACTATTGTTTGTTGATCTCCATCGGATCCTAAACTCGAGAAGAGAATCAAACCACTCTCAGAGGTCGCATATTCTTCGCTTATACACTTAGTGAAGAACAGGCTGAACAGACTACTGTCGCGACTTTCGATTGAATGTCTAACAAAAGGTAGGTATGTATACATATAAGTATTACTCCCTCAAAAATAAAGGAATTATTTTCACATATGTACTTTCTACTAAGACATCCGATGTTCTGTCAAAGGTTGTTTCACTGCCCTTAGCTTTCGCTTCTTAATACTTTTGCTTGCTTTATCAATTGCTTTCTTGAACTTTTGGTGAAAGTTTACGTAATCGTCTTTGAATGACTCATTGGTTCTGTTGTTTTTCCAGCGTTTGTATAAGGTGCTATCTGTTGCACTCCAACTCAATACTTCCTCATTATTTATCCATGATAGTTGAGAGGCTTGCTGAATTGCAGTGTCCTTAGCAGACGTATCCGCAAAGAGCCCACAAAGTAGTGCATAATGGTCTGAGATATTGCTTTCTATTACCGCTGACAGAACACGTTCGTCTTGGGTTCTAACCAGAGCGTGGTCAATACGCGAGCTGCGGCCTGATTTCATATCAAACCTCGTATCCGACATAATCACGTTAACCAGACCTTTCGATGTAATCATTTGCAGATAATTTTTTACGCAGCCTTCACCACGATCTTTCAAGTTGATGTTCATGTCACCAATAACACAGAGATCTGACGTATCATTCAGTTCAGTACTAATAACGCTCTCCAGTTCTGTAACGAAGCGGTTAATGTTTAAACTTGGTGGACGATAGACCGCAATTAAGGACAGTTCTTTTGTGCCTATGGTCAACTCTAGGTGAATGGTCTCGTAGAATGTGGTATCGTACACAAATCGACGGTAGGGGATGTCGTTCCTCACGAATACGGCGATCCCTCCGTTTCTTTGACTAGGTCTGTTGTATAACACGGCGTCAAAACCGTCTACGGTGGAAGAGGCTCTCCATTGTAAAGAATATAATTTTGCTATCTTTCTGGACAAAAAAAAGTAAAATGCAACGTAACCGAACTCAACTACGCGATCGTCGAGAGATCAGTTGCGAACTACTCAAACCATGGCACCATTAGTCACGTTTATGGCAAAAGCTTTACTTGTTGCACATGAAATTTCAAATAAATTTGATTATATGTCCACACTGGACAGAGATATTTAGATGACGTCATAGCGAAGGGGTACCAACGATTGATCGTTTCAAGTGCGAATGCCGATAGATACACTTGTGAACAAATAAAGTATCTTTTTTTTAAGAACAATATGCATACAAAAATAAATGAAGTGAACAGAGTTAGAATTCAAACTCGACTGCACGATCACCAATGGATCGACAGCTAACCACATGCGCCACACCAGCAATTCCGCGATTGTGTCAAAATCGTTACTTGTGCTACAGCCACTACATGCAGCTTATATACCAAAAAAATCGCTTTCCCCCCTACTGACGTCATAGCGCAACGGATACTGTGCTCACCCAGTGACTTTACGTTACAAGTTCAAATACCCAAAGATACTGATCATAAGCAACAAGCGAAATAATAAGATACAATCTACTTCGATTTCAAGAATTATATCGCAGTCCCTTGTATATTCCTATTTAATATAGATATATAAGGTATACGCAAAATGAATTGCTGCACTGTTAGCCAAGGTTTGGCAGTAGATCACAGATCGATCGAGATCGAGAACATTAGAATTGACGAAATCAGAGATTTCGAATTCAGGTGCGTGTACTTGAACATTCGATCGATACGCCAGAACTGGAAAATGTTTCTAGTTAAACTCCTCAATGTAATACAATATATCAAAGTAATTGTGTTGGTCGAAATAAACATAATGGAAGAGAAAAAGGCGGAGAATGATCTCTTCCAAATAGACGGTTTTGACGCCGTGTTATACAACAGACCTAGTCAAAGAAACGGAGGGATCGCCGTATTCGTGAGGAACGACATCCCCTACCGTCGATTTGTGTATGATACCACATTCTACGAGACCATTCACCTAGAGTTGACCATAGGCACAAAAGAACTGTCCTTAATTGCGGTCTATCGTCCACCAAGTTTAAACATTAACCGCTTCGTTACAGAACTGGAGAGCGTTATTAGTACTGAACTGAATGATACGTCAGATCTCTGTGTTATTGGTGACATGAACATCAACTTGAAAGATCGTGGTGAAGGCTGCGTAAAAAATTATCTGCAAATGATTACATCGAAAGGTCTGGTTAACGTGATTATGTCGGATACGAGGTTTGATATGAAATCAGGCCGCAGCTCGCGTATTGACCACGCTCTGGTTAGAACCCAAGACGAACGTGTTCTGTCAGCGGTAATAGAAAGCAATATCTCAGACCATTATGCACTACTTTGTGGGCTCTTTCCGGATACGTCTGCTAAGGGCACTGCAATTCAGCAAGCCTCTCAACTATCATGGATAAATAATGAGGAAGTATTGAGTTGGAGTGCAACAGATAGCACCTTATACAAACGCTGGAAAAACAACAGAACCAATGAGTCATTCAAAGACGATTACGTAAACTTTCACAAAAAGTTCAAGAAAGCAATTGATAAAGCAAGCAAAAGTATTAAGAAGCGAAAGCTAAGGGCAGTGAAACAACCTTTGACAGAACATCGGATGTCTTAGTAGAAAGTACATATGTGAAAATAATTCCTTTATTTTTGAGGGAGTAATACTTATATGTATACATACCTACCTTTTGTTAGACATTCAATCGAAAGTCGCGACAGTAGTCTGTTCAGCCTGTTCTTCACTAAGTGTATAAGCGAAGAATATGCGACCTCTGAGAGTGGTTTGATTCTCTTCTCGAGTTTAGGATCCGATGGAGATCAACAAACAATAGTAAGCTCGACTCTGAAGCAATGAAAGGAGTGCTGATCTGAGCCAAGAATGGTTAGATTTTGTCATTCTTTTTTAATTTTGGAAAACACTTGATTTCTTTTTGTAATCGTAAGACAGAGACCTGTAGAGGTCAATACCACAAGAAGGATTGTATTCTCCGATAATTTGAGGAGATGGATTGAAGACTTTTACAGGTTATACCTGAACATCTACATTTCAAACTTCTACTAGTAAATACATATGTAATTCATTGGAGCAGCAGATAGGAATCATGTTCTCCTCAAAGAAAAGGCAGGTATATTCCCGAGTTAAAGGCTATTTGCACTTAGGTATCTGTTACTAGTTTTCGATTTCAAATTAAGTTGGAAGAAGAATATCGATTATCGTTTCAGGACTGCACATATAGTCTGCACGCGGCATATGTATAGCTAGACGGTCTAGCTCTCGTTAAGAAATGCCATTTGTTTAGTCGATTTGAACCTCAAAGACCATATATGGCCTCGACTCTAATATTTGCTAAGACGTTCAATTCCAGAATAAATACGAGTATTAGAGGCGACTGTTCAAATCATTTTCGCCAATACTGATGCGGTAAGCCTCTGGTTGTAATAACTTCTTCCATTCAGCGCGGACTTATTCCCTCTGCGTAGGAAGAGATGTAGGTTTATATTACTATGGACACGTTTAATATTTTCTTATGAGGTGTTATTGAGCGCTGCTAGGATAAGTCACTGGATCAACCAGATGCTATACTCAACAGGGTGATCAATTCAGAACTTGTCCATTGCTAATCCAGAAGATCAGTTCAACGCAGCACACCACAAGGACGGGTACTATCACCACAACTGTGGCTCCTTACTGTGAATGAATTACTCCTCACCTTAGAAAAGAAAGGATTCAAAGTTGTTAGTAAGTGGGAAACACCCAAAACCGCTAAGGGATCTCATGGAAACAACCCTTACAAAGCTGGTCAAATATGTAGCTGTGGACTTACTGCCAATCCGACGAAAGTGAAGCTAATACTTTTTACTAAAAGACATAGAGTTCTAGAGATAACACCACCAAAAACAAGGGGTATTCACCTAAGTTTCTCCGAGCATACCAAATACTTGGTCCATATACTAGACAGGAAACTGACATCGAAACTTAACATACTTGAACATATTAGGAAAGCCACTACGGTACTATACGCTTGCAATAAAGTCATAAGGCACAAATGGGAGGTTTTTTTTCAAAGAAAGACCAATACTCATGTATGGAATCCTAATCTGGTAAACAGCATTAAATAAAACTAGCTATCTCTCTGTTGTAAGTAAGATTCAGCGAACGGCTTGTATTTCCGTTACCATGGTATCCGGACAACTCCCACAACGGCGCTGGAAACAATGTTGCATATCCTTCCTCTGGATATTTATGGAAAAGAGGTTGCAATGAAATCGGCGCTGCGACTAGATTATCAATAGTTCTGCACTGGAAATTTACACTGATGGCTCTAAGACAAGCGAGGGTATACTGCAAGATTATTGCAGTGTATTCCAAGCAGAGAATATATGTAGCTTTTTGTGAAGCCGCCTGTCGATGTGATCGGTATTGAGTGCAGAAATCGTCATTTACTCGTACACCGACAGCCAGGCGGCTATTAAAGCACTCGAATCACCAATAATAAAATCTTAATTGGTAAAACAATGTCAGTTCCTAGTCACTCAGACGTCACAGGAAATTATGAAGCAGATGAACTAGCCAAAAGTGACACTAAACAGGGTCTCTCGACTGCTAAATGGAGCTTCATCTATTCATCGAAACGACAAGATACAATATCTCTGCATTAGCTCTGCATTAGACAAATGTCAGATGGCGTAATCTTGATACGTACAATCATGCTAGGCAGTGTGGCCACAGTTGAGCATATGTAAGACAACAAGTCTGCTACTCAGCAGCAGAACACGCATAGATATTCTGGTCGGACTATAGACGGGTCATTGTGCGTTCGGTACGCACGTCTTTAGTTTTGGAATCCAGGCCAACGACTACTGCCGCAGCTGTATGGATGGAGAAGTGGAAAAATCACCATTTCACCTTCTCTGCAGCTGCCCTCCGTTATTCTCATCAAGAAAGCAGATTATGAGATAATACTTTTTCTTAGGAGCTTGAAGATATTTCCGATTTGGATACCAAAAAAACCTCGAACCTCGTCTAAAAATCAAAATTGACGAAAGAGACCGGGGCGCGTATGGTAACGCAATGTATCTTACCTGGTCCAAGTGTATGTATAAACAGAGGATAGTAACCTAACCTATCTTCACTCCAAGTTCGGTAACGATCTCACCGAGACCTTTGATGTCAAAAAAAGATTTAGACAAGGTGACGAGCTGTACAGCGACATCGACCTAAACCAAATATTGCGCGTCAGCCATTTGAGATAGCTAGGACATGTAGAGGGAATCGACACCAGTGCTCCGACCCGAAGAGTCTTTGAATCAAACCCGGAGATAGAACGCAGTAGAGGAAGACCTCACCTTAGGTGCCGCACACAAGTTAAAGGGGACCTGACCAAGCTTGGAGTGCGCAACTGGAGGCAGTTAGCTACGGACTGGAGAGGCTTGTTAGTTGAGGCCCAAGTTTACCCCGAACTGTAGCGCCACCTAAGTAAGTAAGTAAGTAAGTCACCTAACCTAAACCTAAACCTACAGATATTTTAACTGAAATGTATTTCACATGACATTTGAAAGTTTTTAAAAATATCGCTTTGTGTCACAACCTATCCATTGCACACTCACTTCCTCTAAAGATAATACCAAGAAGATACCAAGATTTTTTTTTTTCTGTTTTAAACAACATCAGTAACTATCTGCCTACTATTAGAATATTTGCAATACTTCAATACGATCTTTGACAGTTCGTTAATACTTGGTCATTCATTTGGAGACTTTCATTCCGAATATAAATTTTAGCCATCCCTGTGCACGTCGGGAGAGTTTAGAGTACCCACCGGCGTCTCCTTCGAAAATATAAACAAGGTAGAGAACGTCTTTAACTTTTACTAAGTATATTAAAAAATTAATGTTTTGTTATTTTTTTTTTTTTATTAATAAAATTTACGTAGACCATTTTATTTTGTTTTCATTACTTCTTTACATTATATATTCTTTATAAATTTCATTTTTAGTTTCTATGCATATAATTCTCTTAAAATTATTTACAATTTTTTACTTTTTTTTTGCTTACACTTTAGAAAATATTTCAATGGGGATACAAAAATAATATATAATATGCAATTTGTAAATCATTTGACAGATACAATTTTTCTTAAAACATAGAAAACTAATTCAACATTCTATAGATATACTATTATTATTATTATTATTATTTTTAAATTTTCTGTATAAATTGTTTTCTTTCTTATTTATTTTGTTAATTTTTCAAATTTACATATTTCCAGATGATATGTTAAAAAGTGCTACCATAATCAACAACGTATACGTTTAGCATATCGTCATATTTACTATTATTTTTTTTTTAATTTATGACGATATGTTCTATAAGCAAAAAATGTAATAAAACAAAATAAATATACAAATCATTATTATATATATTATTTTGTTTAATCTTTTAGCACCATTAATTTACGTTCATTTTTATTTTTTTCTGTGGATAGTTACCACTAAATATAAAATTTAAAAGAAACAATTAAGCAGGCAACTGTTTTGAAAAAAATTTGTGTGTATTTATTTGTTATTACACAAAAGTACATAATAATTTGAAAATATTGTGTAAAGGCTGTGTTTGACCTTAAAATGTATGTAAAGGTGATACTTGTTAGGGTGTCCGAAATATAGTATATAGCGACATTTTTAAGCCTTTGTTAGAGGGTTGTCCAAATAAAAGCAGGAGTTTTGACGGATATGCATATACAAGACAGTCGAGAAGCCACCCCGTCAGTTACAAAAGAAAACATATTAAATATTTGAGCTGAATGGGAAACCCTAAATCAAACGAGTTCCGACCAAAATGCCTGACTTTAAGAGGCTTCATAAGGAGTACCTTCTTCTCTACTTTGAAGTTGTTTAGTTCTCCACGAATCTCTCGCAGACATTGGCTGAACTCCTCCAGTCTGCCGGCAATAAACTAGTCAATTGCTTGTCGAACTAGAACTACCCGCAACCTAACTCCAACCTAATAGGATGCCACTACTACCACTAGAGCTTGCCCACAGGTTATGTGATCTTACCACTAATGCGGAGCCTTATAGTGGTGTTTATAGTTTGCAAGAACTGACGGATGCCGTCACAAACTGAAAGGACATGCAGACGTCATAGTTATCACCGCAAGAGGCAAATTTGCGGAAATACTTTATAAAATAATTCAAAGAGGACTAAGATTCGTACAGAAGTGGTGTTCAACTATCAGGTCTAGAGTAAACCTTCTAAGACAAGACACCCACACGATTCGACCAAGTATCAAGTATAGAGATGGATAGATTTGGCTTCGGAATGAGCAATTTGAATCCCTCCACCATTTTCCAAGCAGAGATTTATATAATCGAAAGATGTGTCCAATTCAATCTCAACATGAGATGTTGCGATACTAACAGGCATGTTTACTGCTCATTGTTGACTTAAGGAGGTTTTGTGTATAGAAGACGACGGACGAAGAAGCACCAGAACAAATTCTCATGGAATGTGATGCAATGTCTCAGAACGAGAGATCAGGAGATCAACTAGCAGAAGAGGTGAACCTTAGAATTAGTGGAACGATGAAATCAAAACGCTCAAGGCAAATTGGTTTTAGGCACAACGCAAATTCCAGCTATCTAGGGGAGGACCAAAGTTCCAGGAACGTTTAAACACTTTCAGATTGGCGAGCTCTGATCTTGAAAACGCCATAAAAAAGAGAAAGGCAAGATGCTTTAAACAATTCTGAAGCGAAACAGACCTAGACCCCTGGGGGATGACATATAGGATGGTTATGAAGAAGCTAAGGAGCAGTAGATCTCCACAAATATCCTGCCCAACAATGCTGAGGACAATAATAGAACATCTACTGCCCCATAGACTATCTACTCTGTGCACCATCAAATAGAAACCAGCATGGATCACATCCCGCCAATCAAGCCGGATGAACTGCACCAAGCATGAAAGAAGATATGCGACAACAAAACGCCTGAACTCGATAGCATCCCAAATATGGGGATCATAGCGACCGGCCAAAAGAGCCCAGACCGTTTTAAAGCAATGATGCTAAGATGCCTTGAGGGGGAATCTTCATTAAACCATAATAACTCAATCAACTGGTGTTTGCACCAAAGAAAACAAATCACCCATCTGAAGCGATACTCAGGAAAAGATGGCGAGAAGGCACAAACATTGGGAAATCTCTGAAGAAAATGAATCATCCTGAAGATAATCCTAAACTACTTCTAATACTTCTGAGGTACCAGACGGACGATTGACTATAATGTTTTCGTGGAAGTCGCCAATGGGTTAGTTCTTGGATCTCCCCTGTGGATCGTAATGTATAACGGAGTTCTGCGATTAACTGCGAAGCAAGGAATTAAGGTGGACGGCATTGCTGACGATTACCGTGGCTAAGCACATCCACGAGTATGAATAAGCCACGGATGAAGCGGTCCCCAGGATCAAAAATTGGCGTCGAGTACCTACTCCAGTAAAAACACGTCGCAGATCCAGGCAGCGCTTTCCAGAATGCTGTCAAACATCGGTTGGTCTGGATATGCGAGGAGGATTTTGGTATCCAGAGTGGTAAGCTCAATACTTCTGTACGTTGCTCCGTTCTGAACTGGAGCAGTTACAACGAAGGAGACAAAAAGAAAGCTCTCGTTTGCATATACGCTCTGAGCCATAAGAACGATATGCGGTCTCCGAACAATCTCGGACGAAACAGTCTGTGTTATAATGGGCAAACCAACAAGAGACCAGCGCGCGTTACCAGGAGGGTTAAAACAGATGAAAGAGTAGGTAGGATATCAAAAAGCAGATGGACCAACAACCTGTTTCCCACGAGGTTGAGGTCTGGAAAAAGAGGGCACTGGGGCTATGGGATATATCTCCGCAGAATTGAACACGGTAGCTCGCCCTTCTACCCAGAATCTTCAGATGATGAGGAAGATGAGGAGCACGCAATGTTCCACTGCAAACTCTTCTTAAAAGTAAGCATGAACCTACCTATGTCATGTACTAGTCACCATTAGGACGGCCAAAGTAGGCGAATATCTTCCGATGTTTTTTTTTTTTCTTCACTTACAAGTAAAAGGGAAGCACGCTCGGAAAACCCGTCAAGCCTAAGTGGGATCTGCAACTCTACCTCACATTCCGGAAAAACTACTGAGAAACCCTGCCGCCTTTTGAAAACATTCCAAACACGCTACTAATTTGTAAATACATGTGTTAGACAAGTCTTCTCCTTTTGGGTTCTTAAATAAAATAAATATAGGAATTTCTTTCATTACAATTGTACTCTCGCATGTTTGTCAGACGTTCCCATTACAATAGGCCTGGAACAAAATTGTATTTTTTTTAAGTTCAAACTATAAACATATTGCTCTGCAAAACTTGCAACTTGGAATCATTTAAGTCACACACATAGACTTTCCTTTCTCAGAAGGACAACCGAAATAAGGTAGACAAGAAGTTTATAGCAGCCATCAGCCAACTTTGATATCTATCCTGAATGGTACTGAAATTCAATTCTATTCTTCATACATATAGTACTGTTGTTATTTAAACATTGAACGTTTCTTTACATTTCGAACACCCTTCGTACTCCAATACAACGAAACGAGACTCAAAATGGCATTAAGTTCTCTTCTGACGACGACATCAACCTCCCACAGCTTCCTAACTCAATATTTACATCAAGTACTCGATTTCATAGAAAAAAAAAGAAGTAATATTCTAAAAATATATTTAAAAAAGTCAGGTATACAATAACAATATCCATAATTAACTATTTCCATCATAGAACCATATTATCCTTCTAGATAACGCTTACGTTTGCTTACATAATAAATAGAACCTATTACTCTGCTCCTCCAGTAATTGCATTAAAATTATTGAACAAAACTATTTTGAAAACTGTCAGGTATATTGTACTTTTCAGAAAACTCAATTAGTAAGATATTTTCTTAAATTAAATTATCATACATAAAGCATCAGCTAATTGTTAAAAATAAATGAAAGAACTAAAATCAAGTTAAAAGCTAAGTTTTTGTACACAAAAAAAGAAATGTATATATAGAAAATCTTTCTTTTTTTTTTTTTTAATTAAGAAAATATCTTATTACTTGAAGTGTAATTTACCCTATAGATTCATACAATTCTCCGTGTGTATCCATTCCTTTTTGATTAAATCTATGCAAACACTTTTATCTATTATAATGTTTAACTCTGTTTGGTTTTTTTTTTTTAAGAAAACGGGTTATAGATGGTTACATTTATGTATGTACCTTGTATTTGTTTTTTAATAATATATATAATAGTCTTTTATTTTTTGGTTTTTACATTCAACATAAATATGAAATAAAAAACATTTTTGTTAAAAATTTTTGATTTTGTTGATTTCTTTTTTTTGGCACTCATAACGCCCATGTAAAGGATATTGCATGTATTTCAACTCCTGATACATGAATTTACTTTTTAAATTTTTTTTTATATAATTAAATCTTAGCGGTACGTTGTATTAAATCACTTAAGTAAATTATGTCTATTTATATGAAAATTCTATGTCTAAGAACTTTACTACTTTTTGAATTTTTATTTTTAATTTTGCATTTTTTTTTTTTGAATTTACAGCACAAGAGTAAAAAGAAATTAGATTATTTCACTTCTTTTTATTTTAACAAACAGTTTCCAGAATACGTATTTTATATAATGTTTTTAAATATCAGTCAGATTTATTCCAGACAATGTATTTTAACCAATTCTCGGCTATAACGAATAAAATAATAGAAAAGTAAAAAAAGGAAAGATTAGGGCTTAGAAACAGAAAATAACAATGAAAACGAAATTAAAATAGTACTATGTTCAACGACTAACAAAGGCCTCGTAGGAGCAGCGTCTCGAGATAGGTGTTGGTTCACTATATAACGAGAAGGAGCCACTACAGTAACTGAATATTGACGGCTAGGTTCCAGTGCAGACTGTCGTACAGTGTTACGCTCCAGTCGAAGATCCCACTGAGGATAATAAGGACAGTCACCCCAATTCTTCAAGTCGAATGTCCAGTCGTCTTGTCTTTCGTATGTATTTAGAGTTGCATTAAAATTAAATTCCTATTCTTCAATTCGTATGCCACGCATACGGCATTTAAAAAAGAAGTATCTGATTGCAGTTATGCAAACGTGTGTTCGTGTACATACGAGTTTGCTCGTAAAGTACGACTTTGTATACGAGTTGAAGAATTGGGTTGAATTTCTATAGCCAAGGAGGTACGTTATTTAAGTATAACACCTCTTACAAGATCAGTTGGGTCTCAACTGACAGGCAGAAAACATCTAATTGAACGAACATCTAACACATGCATCACATTGTGATCAGTCGCCGGTTTAGAAATTGTCTCCTAGACGTCCGAGACGTGAAGTCGACATTGGACAAGAACGTGATCAACATTTTATGTCTGATGTGCTGCATCTGTCAACAACAACCGCTCAAACATTACCAGGTTCAATACCGACACACTCAGAGATCCCCATGTCTGCCCACAATTCATTTACCATCTTACCCTAGAAGCGGAAACAATCAGTAGCATAATACAGAAGAGCGCGGATGACCACTGAAATGTAGTGAAAAATGTAGTTGCAACTGTTGCACGCACCTACGTCAGTAAAATGCTGACAACAAAGCGATGGGTGTTGATGGCATCCCTATCAAAATGCCAAATGAAGATTAAACTAAACTAAACTATTTCAAGCATACATCGGCAGAACTGATGGCACCCGCTCATACGGATACCATGAGAAAATGAACAATCATCAAGTTTCAGAAAAAGGGAAATCTGATGGATTGTGGAGAGGATTTCCATGCCATTTTGATTTCACTTCCCAGTCTCATATCTCAGTGATCCCAAGAAAGCTATTAAAGAATGATTTTACGATAAGGTTGCCGCCCTCTGTCAGACGGCCAAGAAATGATCAAAAAGTGGTTAAGAAATTCGACTTTATACAACTGTCCGACACTGCGGTTTCGGTGCAGGAATTATTTGTAAAATGAGTAAGACATAACCGTAGGCCTATTCAAAACATCGCCACCTTCATTGCTACATCGATTTTGGAATAGACACTCTTACAAAATCCCTAGTAGCTTTCTTTATATCCAGCTATGAACTTAGTTTAGAGAAAAATTTATATAGTGTTATCTCTCAGTCGCAAAGACTTTCAGGCCTATCAGTCTCACCTCAGTGCTCCTAAAAGTAAGAAGAAAACATTATCGATCTTTACATCAGAAATACTGCCTTGATAGAACATCCCTTAAACGACCACCATTTCACATATCAATCAGAAAAATCGACAGTAACACACTTGCATAATCTTGTTAACGCGATTAAAGTCTCTATCAAAGAATAAAATCACCATCTCTACCTTTCTAGACATCACTGGAGCCTTTAATAAAACATCTTTTCAATTCACTGGTTGGTCAGACACACAGACAACCATATGGATTTGCTTCATCCTTTAGCAGCAGAATCATTTCTGCTTGGACAATTCTTGATTTCCGTTAAAACTACTAAAGATTGTCTTCAAGGTGAATTCTTTCCCCCCTACTATGATCCATTGTAGTAGATACACTTTTAAATGACTAAAACTATTCCGGATATCGAACTCATAACATTGTCATAATAGTAAGGGGTAAAGAAGAAGAATCTAGTATTGTTGGACAAATGCAAAATGCTTGTGCGAATCAGAAGGCCTCAAAGTTAACCCAACTAAAACAGTCATCATACCATTGACCAATAGGAGAAATTTAAACCTCCAGACACTAACACTAAACAGCTCGATTTTACAAAAGAAACAAAATATCTCTGGGTAACTCTAGAGCACAAACTCCATTGCAATCCTCATCTAGACAGAACCACTGATAAGGCGACTAAAGCTTTCTGGACCTACTCTAAAATAGAAGATAATCGACTGGACGTAAGTAAATCATCATCATCATCCTAATAATAACACACGCATCGTTCGTATAGTGAGAAAAGACTAATCCAGCATACTCCCTCTTCGCCCTACAAAAGGAACAAAGGTCTGTGTAGGCATAATGCGTGCAATGCGAACCTGTCCAACTAGTCTACTAGAAGTATCACCCCCACATATGAGTCCTATGAAGACTGCGGCGGCAAGCTCTTTAAAGCTTCACTTCCTATGG
Source organism: Xylota sylvarum (assembly GCA_905220385.1). NCBI lineage: Eukaryota > Metazoa > Arthropoda > Insecta > Diptera > Syrphidae > Xylota > Xylota sylvarum. The sequence goes on from LR999958.1 coordinate 53,244,058, forward strand.
AACAACAAAATCACCAACCTAGTAGGACATATGAAGATCCTCAGAAGAAATCTCTGAAAATGACACATAAACATTTTATCATACAGATTTGAGTCTATGCTGGTTTGGAATTGTCTTCAAACCCTCCTACAGCTAGCTGCACATAATAAAATCACATTAACATGGATTCCTGGATATAAAGACATCCCTATGAATGAAACTGCTGACGAACTTGCCCGATCTGGTGCCCGCCCAGTGCCCATTTATTGGTCCCGAACCCTTTTGTGGTCTACCTGTTAGCCAGGTAAAGATAGAGTTAAATCACAAGGATCAAAAAGAAAGGCTCTCTTGCTAGATTTTACTAACTGGCTTAAGACATTCCTCAGTCTCTCAAAAAAAATGACGAAATAGATTCTAGCAATGACCAAATATACATAATGCTGACTGGCCATTGCTCTCTCAAATACCACCTCAAGTAAATTGGTATTAGCTACTCGGGCATGTTTGGCGTACTATGAATTGAGGATAATGCCACTGCTAACATATTTTATGTGAATACACCGCCATTGTTCGGATCAGGTTTAAAAAACTTCCATAAAAGCGTTACTTCGCATTCTAATGCCACCGACTCCTCAATTCAAACAATCCTAAGCTTCATTCATGAACAGGATTTCAGCAAGTACCCACAACCACACAAAGATGAATTTATGAAACGCCACTAACAAAATCTTATTCACGACAGGCAAACTAAGTCAACACAAGTCTTTCAATAAAAAAAAAGGAAAGAAACTCACAAACACACAAGTTCAATGAATAAACAATCTCTCTCTGAAACCATATACTATTCCTCAATATCGTGAGCACAAACTACATGTGTTGTCTTGAAAATATTTAACCTTTCATAGAATAAGAATGCAATCTGTTTAGATAGGACATTCCAAACAAGTCGACTATCAACATACATACATACATATGTACATATATAAAATCAAAAGAAAAAATAAAACAAACAAATGATTTAATTAAAAATATGTAAATATGTTTTTCTTTTATTAACATTAATAAAAAAAAAATTATTAAATTAAAAAATTAATCAATAAGTAATTTTTATATAAACAAACCAAACAATCAAATTATATATTGCTAAACTTTTTTCTATACCAAGTCTAGCCATAAAAACTTTCGCAAAAATTCAAATTAAAAATGTTGTCATTCGTTTACGACTCAATACTCATTGTTATTCATTAAAAGTGGCTGAAATTTAACTGGTATTGCACAACATAAGAATGAATCATTGGACGATATTTAAGTCTTATTTCATTAATTGAATGGGCTGCAGTAATGGACGACTTTTGACTGGAAAGGGTTTTAATCTCGATTGCAGCTATTAGTAATAAACAAAAAATAATCTCAAATGTTACTTCTAGAACAAAAAAACACTTTAGTCGTAGTTCAACTGTATCGATATATTTTTAGTAATGACTATTGTATGCTTTACTATAATCAGCCTGAAATCTGATATGAAATCCTTCGACCTGCGAAAGGTCATCGTGTACGTTTGCCATAGTGAAAATGCGGAGAAAAAAAATCACAATAACTGCTGTGAATGTATCTATTAAAACAAACTTAACTGACTGACTCTTTGAATTTCGATTACAAAGAACCGGTATCCATAATTCATTGGTTGCATCACTTACTGCAACTAAGACACTTCATTTCTTACAGATTAAATAACTTGACAACAGTATTTATGGCTAGAATTGGCATACAATTAAAACAAAACATAAAAAGAAAAAGATTTACAGAATAAAAATATAAAATAAAATAAAAACAAAAATAAAGCAATACTAAATGAGAATTAATTTAAAAACTAAAAGAAATTTATTAAACTCTACCTACACTGCTTATTGTTGCTGCCTTTGTTAAATTAGTCGGAGAATGCTTAAATAAAAATTATTACTGAAAACTATATAGTGGCTTCATTAAAACTTAATTCAAACAAAAGATTTTTTTTTTTTTAAACTCTAACTTCGTAAAAAGAAAAAAAAAACTTTCCGTTACTATTCTGCTGTTTTTTTTTTTTCTTTTTTTGAACATAAAAGCAAAGTTCAATCAGTCGTATCATTAATTACAATTACACGATTCGATTGTCAACTTTTAATTGTTAACAACTTGTTTTGTATTCTATTTTGTTTATATAGCTGCCTAAAATTACGCGCGCGTTTATTACACAATTGGTTTGGAAGATACAGTCTCTTCGTACACCAAAAAAACGGGTGTGCGATGGTCTAAGGGTATGGGAACTACTTACATGAAACTATGCGTAATATTCTTTTCGATATTTTTTTTTTCTTGTTTTTCTTTTTTTTTCTTTGATCTAAAACACATCTAAAAACTTAACTGGGGTATGATGTTATTCCTTATAAAGAATTCGGCGACGTGTTGTCACTATTAGTCTCTATAAGAAGTGGCATTTGCGGGTATTTAGTGAACTGGGTAAAGCGTTCCATGACGCATGACGACGAAAGTCGCGCTTCTGCATCATGATCCCAGCATTCTTCCATTGTGTCGCAGATGACACTGAGACCCTGGAAAAGGAAATTATAAAAATGTTTATTAGATTAGATTTAGATTGATAATTGTGTTTTTATTTCTATATAGTAATTTTTGCTCTACAAAATAATTCACAATAATAGACATTGGCATTTACCGTCAGCCAAATACTACACCAAATGCCAAATAAATACTAAAAATTTACAGGAATTAAAAAAACTTACATTACTATTAAGAAAATTAATAAATTTGAGCTAAATTCATTTGGTATAGTGTGTTGTTTAGGTTGAATTTAGGTTAGAGTGGCTGCCTGCACAAGCTTGCAGCCAGACTTATGTAGATCAAGAAAGGTCCAGTGTGATGACATGGATCGCACCATTTGACTACCCGGGACTAATTAAAATCAACCGGAGCTTTCGCTAAAGCGAAGAAGGCTCGTGACGAATACTGACTGGTCGTCAAAAAAGGAGATCCTAGATGGGGTAGTCTTTTTCGAGATAGAGCTGAGCACGTAACGTACATAGGTGGTAGAGAATGGTTTCTTCGTTCTTCTCATCCCTACAGCTTCCGCAGAAGTCATGTGAAAACAGGCTCAGCCTTTTGGCATGTTGACGTATCAGACAGTGTCCAGTAAGAACTTGATAACGTGGCTGATCTATGTATGATCGTTTTAACAGAAGTAACTCAGCACTATGTTTCAAATCAAGCCTAGACCAGATTTGTTTCAAAATATTACAAGTAGAGAAAGTTTCCCATCTAAAGTTGGTTTTGTTAAAACCGCCCAGATTTAGTATTGACTCGCTCCAACATCGCAGAAATGTCTCTTGCCTTTCCTTATTCTATCCCTTCAACATTTTCCTCGCAATACCCGCAACGCTTTGAATGCTTATCAGTATACCCTCAAGCCTATCTTCGGACGTACCGTAAGTATAGAGATTCTTTCCTTAACCATACAACACGAATGTGGAATGCTCTACGGAGCTCTATTTTTCCGTCAAATTATAATCAAAAAAAAAAAAAAAATACAAATTTTTGGCACAACAGGTCCATGGGACCCAGGGGGTAGCTTCTCACAACCATTCGTGTTGTGCGTGTTATATTCTTCACATGAATGGAAGGGGCCTACTGTTTAATGCCGGATCCGAACGGCAATTTTGAGAAGCTTTTTCATGACAATTTTACTCTCGGATGTTTGTCAGACGCTCGCGAAAGGCGGGGCCGTGAAAGAAATTTTAGGTGTTGTCTGGGGATTGAACCTGGAACCCCTTGCTCCGTAGTCCAACGCACTAACCACTTGAGCCACGGCGCCCACCAAATTATAATCCACAAATATTTAAAACCAACGTTTATCGGTATCTACTATCTTCTCTTCCTAATTTCCCTAACGCCCGCGCTGTGTCTTAACATTAAAAGAGTAGTAATAAACGCTTGCGCGACCTTTGAAGTGAGGATAAGCAATTCCAGGGATTTGATTGCCGCTTGACTGTCAGTGAAAATGCTAATATCCCCAACAAATATTGCATTACATTTCACCCACGACAGGGCTTCCTTGGTCGCCATAATGCTACAATGATTTGGGAGGCGGAAAGAGATGCTCAGATTGAGCTTGTCGGAGAAGACACCACAGCACACACTCTCATCAGTCTTGGACCCATCCGTGTAAAAGTGGACCGAACTATGCTCAAGAGAGGGAGCAGTGACCCATTCACTACGATCAGGGATGCATACACATACATATCTTTGCACCTTATATAGGAGATTGAGCAGAGCCCTATTAAGAGCCGACCACCAGACGATCACGCCATACAGTAGTATAGGTCTGATAACGAACACGTACATATATCCAGCGTATGATATGAAGTTAAGAACTTAAGCTCCTACCTATGGCTTTTTTCCAGAAGTATAGACCCACAGAGCTTTTCAAACATGGTGGTGATGCTTTGGTAGGGCGCACGCAACAAATCATCAACCAAGTAAGTGTGGATGGAAGCCATGCCCGATGGCTGAACTATCAGCTCTATATGCCCCATCTGCAAGAAAGGCGATGTTATGTCTTGTAAGAACTACCGAGGCATATGCCTGCTTAATGTCACATATAAGATCCTATCCAACGTATTGTGTGAACGTCTGAAGCCTTTCTGCAGCACACTAATCGGCACATACCAGTGTAACTTCTAACCATGCAGACCGACGATCGACCAAATTTTCACACTAAGGCAGATCCTGGAAAAAACCAACGAATTTCAAGTCGAGAATCACCATCTCTTCATCGACTTCATCGTCTTCAGCTCTACAAGGCGATGGCCAAATTCGGGATCCCGCTAAACTGATCCAGCTGTGCCGCATGAAGATAAAAAATACTATTCCAAACATCTACCGGATTTCGGCAAGGACATGCGCTATCGTGTGACTTCTTCACTTTTGGTGCTGGAACAGATAGTGTGCAGGGCAGGTGTTAACACGGAAGGCACTATCTTTAATAAATCTGTCCAGCGTCGTCTTAGAGACTCGTACGGCAATTGAAGAACAGGCGAAACAAGTTGGTCTTCAAGTAAATGAGGACTAAACCAAGTACACGTTGTCAACAAACAAAGAAGCATCTGTCCACCGCCTAAGACAAAACTTCACTGTTGGCAACAGTAACTTTCAAGTGATTAAGGAGTTTACCTACCTCGGAGTAAATGTCAACTCTACGAATGACACCTTAGTGAATATTCGACGAAGATTTACCCTAGGAATCCACTGTTACTTCGGTTTCCGGCTCAACACTCCTAACTCGGAAGACGAAATGTTTGCTCTACAAAACTTTGATCCTGCCAGTTCTGCTATATGGAACCGAATGCTGGACGATAAGCACGAAAGCAGAGCAGATATTGAACACTTTCGAGAGAAAAATTCTTCGTCGAATATTTGTCACGTATACGAGGAGGACAAATGGAGAAGATACAACTGCGAACTCTATGAGGTGTAACAAGATGTGGATGTAGTCCAAAAAGCCAAACCACGTCGACTACACTGGCTCGGCCACATCGAGCGAATGGACAATAATGCTCCAGTAAAGAGGATCTTCGAGTCACAGCCCCAAGATTCGAGACGACAAGGAAGACTGAACCTCCGTTTTAAGGATCAAGCTATCGCGGATGACAGAGCGCTTGGTCTAAACAACTGGAAGCAGTGTGCCCGGGATCGAAGAGAATGGAGGGCTGTCGTGTCTCAGGCAGCGACTCTTCACAGAGCCCGTTAAGTAAGTAAGTATAGACCCACAGTTGAATTCTTTACGCGTTCAAATAGGTTCGACTTTTCAGTCTAGTTTCCTATCCAAAATGAGACCCAACTATTTTGCATTAACTTTAAAAGAGAGACTGAAGGGAGGGTGACTAAGGAGAACTTTATATTTCCTCGTAAAGAGAACAAGCTCTGTTTTGAGGTCCATCTAATAAGCCGTAGGAGAGTACATTGGAGGATTTCCCTGAGAGTATCAGGGTGTTTTCCGAAGGTAGAGATAACAATGTCATCTGCACAGTGTGTTGTTAAAAGACTTCATTATCTCCAGGCGATGACTAAACTTGACATTACTATGATGGAGGAGTTCAAAAAAGTGGCTCTGCCAATTTTGTCTGCTTGACATTGGGAGTGTATTCAAGCCGGACTTTTATTCGCTCCACAACTAGTTAGCTATAATTTTTGCAACTCCAAATCCCTCTTTTTCCCTTCTTAGGAACCTAGGTGATGATTCCTATTTTCCACTCTTCAAGAAAAGACAACAACAGGTCGAAGGCTTGGCGGACATGCTAAAATCGTTTTTGCATAAAATCAGTACGGGTTTATGGACAGCAGGCGACAGTTGGCGCTGTTAACAATACAATTTACGAATTGCAAGTCGAAACCTACCATTCATTAATCAGTTTCAAAAGGAACAATAACCGAAATCGGAATACCTAACAAATTAATCCATTACTGCTGCATAACGCTGGAAACAAAGTCTTCTATTTTTCGCTGAAAATAACCATAAACTCCAAAAAATTAAACTACATCCTCCTCTAGTAAATTCGACTTAGAGGACAAGAGTATATCATGGCAAAATATTACCGTGCACCTTGTAAAAAAAAAACACAATTTCAATTACTCACTGGGTGTAACCTCCATGAATCCAATATTCGGGGACGTAATTTCTTCCCAACAACTTTGTCTTGCACTTCTTCTAGAGATGGTCGCTGACCCAACTAAAATAAAAATAAAACTCAATTCAATTCTACTCGGTTTGATGTTTGGTTGTACTTACCTCAGCTTCAAATGGTAGCGCATATTCGGCGACAGGACCATTTACATCACATCGTGAAACCATCTCCCACAGAACCAAACCGCATGCGTACACATCGATACGCAAAAACGCGTCACGGTTAAAATTGATGGCACCTTCCAGTACCTCTGGTGCCATGTATCTTCGAGTACCGACCTGACCATGAGTGTCTCCACAAGATTTTCCTATAAAATACGTCCATATTCCAAAACATAATAGTCAACACAAAAAACAAAAACACTCACCTGGTTCGAAAATCATGGCCAAGCCAAAATCTGCGACACACGCCGTCAAATCACTTTTCAGTAAAACATTCTTCGACTTAAAATCTCGGTGGGCTATGGCTGGCTTAAGGCCCTCCGTTTTAGTTGGCAGGATTTCTTCGTGCAAGTGCATCAGACCCCTTGCCATGGATTCGGCAATTTTACACAGCTCTGGCCAGGTGAGCGTATGTGCTTTCAGGTAGTCACAAAGAGAACCATTTGTGTGATAGACTGTGATAAGCCACAATTCTGGTTTCTGGTGTTTTTCTCCACCCAAAAATTCCAATATATTTGGATGCTTCATACGTGGTAGCTAAATCAAAATCAGAAAAATTAGTATCGATCCGTATAAATGGTATATATGGACTTACATTATAAATATCAATTTCTGTGGTATATGATTCTTTTTCTTGCATAGAAAATATCTTTACAGCTACGTCTTCATTACGAAGTTTTCCTTGCCAAACGTCACCGAACCGCCCTCTAGCTTTGAGCTCCAATAATTCTATAGGTCTCAATGCTAAGCACGGCGATGAACTTGTCACTTCAGCTTCGTTCTAAAAAAAAAAAGTGATACAATCTCGTTAAGGATTACTGTCACTCAATGCTCTAATTGTAATAACTTACGCTGGGTATTTCATTGAACATTCCTGGTTTTCTTTTCCTGACTAAATAAAAACCATAGGCGCCAATAGAAAGTATCAAAACAGTCGCTACAACTATAAAGGCAATTATCAAAGGACTGTCTGTAGATGTTTTCTCTTTTGGCACTGTAAGTAAAGCGAAAAGGAAATTAGTTAGATTATATTGAAAATATCTGGGATCTGTTGTGGTTGAACTGAAATAAAACTATAATTTAACAAAAAGAAGTTGCCTGGCATCCAATTATACAATCTTGCTGGAGCTGACATCGACCAATTAAGCATCAAGTACTCGGCGTCATCTTAGAAGGAGTAAAGTCTATTAACACCGACTGAACAAAAATCTCACTGAATACTGGCTCAAATTCGCCAATTTGTTCGGTTTCAGAAGCTATGTAGTTCAAAGAACGACTTTTTATTAAACATTCGCAAAATTGTCGCCTCCTCTTCTAACTAAGGTGTCTCGTATAAGGATACTCTTACGCAAGACACGAACACTGGCATCCAATCTCAAGAAAGGCGATAGTACTTTGACCGATTATCACGAGGAGATTCTGGGAATTCTAAACCCACAATTTGATGTGGATGTTATTGATAAAATCATCGGCGAATGTAAGATATCCTGAGCTTTAACATATTTTACTCTATTTATAGCATCCGGAATGGATGATTTGTAATACTGCAAGAGTCTGAGGAAACTACTATTCCGAGGCTCAACCTAGGATTCATTTCCATAGCATGGCGGAAATTACATATGTACGTGTGGTTCTCATTACCAAAGTTGGGAAAGCTTGTGACATTGTTACCAAGTATAATGCTTAATTAAGTTATGCTTAAACCGTCTAAAACAGAAAATCGTCATATATACTAAGAAAACAGTATTTCTCCATTCAAAGCCCCAAGGATCGGTGGAGTTTAATTCAAGACTTTAAAATCAGTGCGATACCCAGGCATAATCCAAATTAAATTCGAAAGAAAACATGTAGCCTTCTAGGGATCTGTGAGGACATTCAGCAACACACGGGGCCTCAAACCGCATTTGGGTGGCACATTTTGATATATGGGTCTATGGCATGGTGCAAAGCCAAAATCTAGAGTACTGCCAGCATCATCCCGATCCATTAGAGCAACAACAACAGCCGCAAAAGGCGCCATGCTGAGTTCGATTCCGCGGCAAAAACAAGATTGCAGGAATCAGGATTCTGGTTACCAGCACAATATCATGCAATTAGACACACTAAAACTGACTACATGATCCCGATGTTGAAGCTTATCAGAAGGTTCTTTCCTTTGTCAAAGTTCCCCTTACTTCCTTACTTAGGTGGCATTACAGTTCGGGGTGAATGTATGCCTCAACAAATAATCCTCTCCAGTTAGCCCGGTCTTTAACTAACTGCCTCCAGTTGCGCACTTCAATTCCGTTGAGTACCCCTTCTACTTGTGCGCGCTAGTGAGGCGAAGTCTTCCTCTACTAAGTTGTCCCTCCGGGTTTGATTGGAAAACTCCGCGGGTCAAAGCATTTGTGTCCATCCCACCTAGATGTCCCAAATATGTTAGACAACTGATGGACATTTTTTTGACTAGGTCGATGTCGGTGTATAGCTCGTACAGTTCGTCGTTGAATCTCCTTCTACAAAGTTCCCCTTAACTATATAAAAAAAACTGTATTGTAACGAAGCCTTAATAATATGTGCAGCCTATGGGCCATCTAAGACACAAGAGAACGTTTTCTTTGGTTAAGCTTAACCGCAATGAGACACGTACTGCCGCCGGCATCCTTATTTGACACAACTACTGCAAAAGCTGTAGAGAAGAGGAGCAATTTAAACCTGTCCATCATCTGATATGCGACAGGAGAATGAGGACTCTCGGCTATTACTTCTTCACGACCTTGGAGAAACCACGCAATAATGAACTGAAAGACCTACTGAGATTCATATCCCTGCCAGCGTGGTTCTACATCCGCGATTTATTCGTTACAAATTCGCAAAACAATTACATTGGGACATCCAACCCAACACATAATCTAATTGAACAGTGAACAAAGTCAAAAAGCAGCCATACACCCATACACCTACTAACCTAAGAAGAAAATAGGTCTTAAGACGCTATGGGAGAGCCTAGCAGGATAATAAGACGTGACTAGCTATAGAAAACCGGAGTAAACTCTGCGAAAATAAAAATGATTTTCAGAACACGATAAGTAGATCTGATGATCTCGCTAAAGTGAGCGTCAATAAAAAAAAAAACGAAGGTTTGAACTTATGCAACGCTCTCCTCTCTTAACAAACCAAAAGACAAAGAAACTAAATAATATTACAAATGAAAATGAAAAATTAATAATACCTTGTGTTGTGGCCTCTGTTGATGTAGGAATCCATTTATGATCCCTATTGCACAATGAACCTTTGCAACAGCAAAAATTCATATTATTCCTTGGCTCAGCTGTAGAGATGCACTCAGTTTGATTGCACTCATGACTGTCGGTGAAACATCCCTTCATTGTGATTTTCACATCACCTAGAAAATTGTAAAATAAATTAAAAATCGTTCATTCCATTACACAATCTATTTTTTAATTTAAAAAAAAAAAGAAGTTTGCATTCCCATCAAATCAACATATCCCTGTACATAGAGGTGTACATGTAAAAGCTTTAACTTAGTCCGTTGTTGTTTATTATAACAAAGAGAAGGAACCTGTCGTAATGCAAACTTTACAAACAAAAGTCACACGTAGGCTGCGAGTACAGGAGTCTCTAATGACTCAGTTCCTTGGGGTGAAATTAAATTACTGAACTAGGTCATAAGCAATACGACTGGTAAATTCAACTGAAGAGGTATGCATTAAGTTAACACACTCAACATTTATTTAAAAATCAATGAGAATGAAATAAGAGATGCGATATAGATATATTTTTAACCGGAACTTAAAAGGGTTGACGCACAAAATATGCACCATTTAAAAAGTGAAGAAAAAACAAACATTTTATCGGACAAAATCTCAGATAATATAGTATTATTCATTGAAGTGTTTTCTAAATAACTAATGACAACATGATGGTTTTGTTTGAATGATATATACCTACTAACAAAAATAATAACATCCGCGAATGAAGAATAAATGTGAATATTAGACCCAAACATTCAATAGCATATCCTTTCTGTGGAGATTCGAGTAGCGCAGAAATGGAAAAGATGGTGCATCCGAGGGCGGAAATAAGCAACTTCCTCAGGACAGAAATGCGAAAAATGGAAAATAAAAATAAGACAACCACCTTATAATAGTCATGTAAGCGTGGATGACTCGCACCTTTAACATTATGTACAGACAAAAAAGTCGACGAATATTAGGTTAGATTAATGGGTTGACGGGACAAAAAGAATTTTGCACTTGTCGCGGTTAGATCAATGTAGATCCATTGTGATGCCCTACGGGTTATGACTGTAATACTATAGAACCTTGAAGATCTTCAGGCGTACATACATATATCGTCCTTCTCTGACTGTCTTCTACTGCAGGAAGATCTGGATAGATTTTCAACTTGGCGCCTTAGCAATTTCCTTGAACACAATGTCAATAAGTGTCAAGATAACATATGTATACATATGTAGCCGTAAGCGTGCTACAATTTCACCTCGTAGTTATCTGATTTTCAATAAACCCGTTCCCTTAATAACTGAAAAGCTCGACCTAGATGTTATCTGTGATAGAGAACTCAGTTTCCGTTCACATATCGATAACATTATAAGGAAAGCCAAGTCTTCCCTTGGCGTTATCAAGCGCTGGTTCAAGGAATTCTTTAATCCTTACGTCACTAAATACGTTTATACAACTTTTGTTCGGCACCTCATGGAATATGTCAGACAAGTTTGGTTACCTTGCTATTCGATTCGCTTTAAGGGACTTCCCTGGACTAATAACCGAATCTTACCCCCGTACTCAGATCGACTGTAACTTTTAAAACTACATGCTCTCTGTGTAAAGCCGTGAACCGACATACTCTTAACCCGCGTAATCTTAGATACCCTTTTTCGAGTCACAATGTCTAGAATGCTACGTGAAGTCAACGATATTCACCTTCCCTTTAACTTTGACCTTAACTGTCCCTTAAGAAAGCCATTTATCCCATTGGTCTCAACCTTAGTTCATAATTATAGTTTTAAGGAACCCTGTCAGTTTTAAGATACTTTGGTAGCATTAGGTCTAGAATTTAAGTTAAGGGGTATAGAAATTAAACCAGCTTATAACCACTCTGGTGGCCTCCTGCCGCAAAATCCACAAACCTGAACACCCTCACAAGGATCCAACATATAGCGTGTATAAGTACGAACAGCGCTATTAAAACGCATACCACTGGAAGCCATGCTCGGGCTTTGCCTACTTTACCACTTCACTAAGGAACTAGCGGGAAAATCACCTCGCACTTTCACAACATGGCCAACGTAAGGTGGAGTCAACTTATGCCGCGTCTCTAGAAGACTTTGGGCGCAATACAACAAGAAAAAGACTAAAAAACTTCTATCGTTAAATAGACCACAGCTGACTTTCTTCATAGGCACCCTCACATGCCACAACTCAATGGCGGCCCAACTTAGAAAAATGAGAATAAGCACCACAGACCTATGCAGAGGCTGTGGCGACACAGAGGTATATGAAGACTCAACGCATTTCCTCTGTGAATGCCCAAGCCTCAACAGAACCATATACACAATGCTTGGAAAAGTATCTTTCAATGACCTCAGCGTAATAGCAAAAAATCCACCTAAAACCATCCTAAAATTCATCATGAAAATGAATTGGTTCAGGAGGACCGTAGTTGAATCGTCTGAATGTTGGAATGCTTAACGCTAATCCCGATATTTCGGCGACAATTGTTCGGATGAAATCATGTCCTCCAGTGCAATCCTAAAACACGAGTGGTCTCTTCTCCTCAGTCGTATATTTGAAAGACATTAGATTTGAAGGTCGTTTTCATTGAATGACAAGAGAAATTAATAACACCCAGAAATGAACTATCCACCGTAGCTATCTCCTTTGATTGACGAATCATTATTAGTTAAGGATTCTCGGATCTGGGGAGCTAAAAATAAACACATCTCGTAAAAACTTCCGACACAATTTTCCAGCTATTGGACTTCAGTTTGTATATTGCTGCCTTCACTGCATTAGGTTCAGGTTAACGATGTTGCCTGTGTTGGTCGTCGTCGCCGTTAGCAGAAATGTTTCTTTCATATTCCAATCACCAACTTTAACTCTATTGACTGCGATGTTCCCTTTTATCGACTCCATTCTTGTTCTAACTTAGTTTGTTTTTGATTTTGGAAATTCTCTCGAGAATTATACCTACTTCGACATTATTCGGTTACGCGCCCCTATTTATCCTTCCTTTTGGTTCGTAGTCGCGAGTCCTATCATCAAGATTATTCGGTTATACGCCCCTATGCAACTCTTCTTCTTTGTCTTCTTTTAAATAATCGTTGATTCAGAAATTACATACGGCGCTCCTAATCCAAGTACATCTGTCTTAAATTCATCGATTTCATTGCTGACTGTTCCGAGCCAGGAAACTGTTAGCCGTTCAAACTTTCTCCATGGAACTGCCACCAACCCTCATTTGTTAGGTTTGAGTTTATAGACGATATGCACCCTATCTGATTAGTGATATAAGTAAAGATCACATCTTCTATAACATTACAAGTTTTTGTTCGTGCACTTTATTTGAAGCCCAGACTTCCCTGATACGTGCGGACCCTACAGAGGATTTATAGATTTTGCTTTTAAGCCTTGGGAGAAATTATTTGCCACATAAGACCCTAGTTACAGATCGCCATTTCATCAAACTCGAGTTTATGCGGTTTTGCACGTCCTTGGAGGCATGTATTTAAAGATTCTAGTTGTTGGTATCAGGATTAGCTTGATCGTTATGGTGTTTATTGGAACTATCGCGGAAGGATTCAAAAAGGGGAAAACCATATATGTACTCTGTTTTACTCTTTTTTATGCGAGGTCCCTTATCTTCCAGTTTTTCTGCCCAACTGCCTATATCATCTGAATACCTGCTAGTCCATCATGCTTTATCCTGTACTTCTGCAATCAAATAGCGAAGTGTTGCGATTAATAACAGAGGGCTTATGGGTAATCCTTTTACTTTTGCATAATATTTTTCAGAGATACAATAGCTCCATGGCTTGGGTGGTAATGCACGCATACATATCCTTGATGTGTTCAATATACTGCTATGAATGTGACGCCTAAGAGCTTACCAAATGACGTTCCTTGACAGTCTATCAAAAGTTTTTTTCAATTTCTAAGAAGGGTACGTGCAGGTCCTTTTTTTTTTCTTTAGTCTTTTTCAAAATGATTCTCTCGCTTTGTATAGCATCCATTGTTGATTTCTCCTTGACAAATCCATATTGGTTAAGTTGCGCAGCCTTCTTTGAATGAATCGTTCCCATATCTTCGTTGTATGCGATATCAGCTTAATACCTCCATAGTTATAGCAGTGTTAAACGTTGCCTTTATTTTCATACAGAGCTATAAGGTAACTAGATATTTCACCTTTTGACACCTACTGTTAAATTGCATGTGCATGCCGGTACTTTTACAGAACCAAAAGTTTAGTTGAGTTCCTTAGGTCTCTTGAATCTCAAAAATCCGCGTTCAAAAGACTAGAGTGTCTTGTATCAGTCACAAGTTGTTTAACAATATTCAAGTATGGGAACCATACGCTTGTTACAATGAAGTTTAGCCCTACAACAAAGTTTACGAATCTAGCTCCCATTTCAGTGCTGACTTCTTTCAGACTGTATTTTCCGAATATTCTAACAAAATTCTACAAATAAACGTCTGCTATGGGTTTTAACAGGTCAACTATTCTTATATTACTCTCTTATACGCAACATAGTAGATGGAGAAGCACATAAAAAACGTCACCAAGTGTATAAATCCCAGTGAGCAAAGCCTTCATGGAAAATAAACTACTAAGGCTCGCTAATGTTTTCATTTCGTCCAACTCTAATGGCCCTACACTTCATTACCACTTAAGAATCTCCTGGGCATATTACAGATCAGAAATTGACGTACACTCCCCCTATAATTGAAGCATAAATACGAGTATGTATGTATGTACATGCCAGCTACTTCTTCAAATTCTTTACCCACCAAGAACTAGCGTCAACTTTCGGTGAACTTAATTCGCTTGAACTACATTCTCCGTATTTGGAAGGTGTCTGTGTGGAGTGCAAAAGCGAAAAAGGGGGCGGGTGGGTCGATACTGCAATACATACCATATGCATGTAGCCACAACAGAATATAAAGTTCAAAGTAAGAATAAGTGCACACTGTAACCTGCGCAACTTTTGTAAGATTTGAATATTCGCAAAAAAAAAAAAACATTTAACTACTTCAACTAAGAATGCAAACTGGCTATGCATACATACATATATTCCACCACAGTAAATATTACCTGTCACAGGATCTGTCGACCAAAGGACATAACAACTCGGCGATTTGTCCGAGTCTATTTTACAGGTCTCCACTATTGGTGTACACTGCGATGATCGAGTGCAATTCCGCTCATTGTACTGCTCACATTCCACTTTGGGGCTGTTTATTATTGATCCGCAAACGGTTTGAGCTGCAATTGGAGAGAAGCGCGTACACACCACAATTACTCCCCAGTGCTCGGCCCAATGGCGCAATTCATGTAACACACTACTTACCCACAAACACCAAGAGGATTACAACCAGGCAATCGATTTTTCCCATTTTTCTTACCAGCTACAGTGCAATACACAAACTGCTGCCGATGCAGGACGCGGACGAGGTAATAAATAAAAGGAAAAAAAAAGGGCAGCAGGTCAAAAGCGCGGACACTAACTTTAAATTTGATTCTTCAATTTTGCGTACACTTGACCAAAAATTTAGTTTGGACACTGGAACTGAAACTTTTTTAACTTATTTCCACCACACTGCCGCAAAGAAACGAACGTAAAAAATGAAAAAAAAGATTCTATTTATAATTTTTACGAGCTGCACTCATATGGAGCTGGCTTCGGGGATTCGCAGAGTAACATGTTGATTTTGAGGGCGGATTTAAGAATTTGAATAAATGCACTAGGTATTGCGAAGAATGCCCTGAAATATGTGTTCTTTTGTTCTCGTTTGCCACAATAAAAACAAAAACATTCCCACTCGGGAGCAGGGGGAACGCTTGAAGAATTTATAATTTTACGGTTCACACTGGAGTATCGTCTTTGGCGCACTCATTATTGCCACCGCTGAGTATTTAACTTTGTTTTACGGGGAGTTTTACGATTTTTTAAAAAGTTTTTCTTAAGTTATTTACGAAAAATATGCGCGATTCTCGGGCACTCTCCATCGAATTTAGGGGACATTTTGGATTCTTTTATTTTTACAAGCGTTGCACTGCGACATATGTTTGTGGGTGTATCGTCGCGTAGAGTGTGATAGTGCGATGGTACTATCAATGAAGTATGCGATGGCATGCGTTGATCGACTAATGACATTTGGTGAGTGCCATAATGGTACGATTGGACTATGATTTGACTAATGGAAGAATTTCAGACCAAAGAGAGGGAAGGCCTGAACACTTGATTTTTGCGAGGAAACCTTAAAATATAAAATATTAAGATATAAATATTATTAAGCTCAGAAATAAAAGTGACAACGGTCTTCTGGGTATAATTAGTAAAAGCAGCTCACACTTGGTGGAGGAAATAGGGACACGTCTGCATCACAAGAAATTTGGTAAAATACATTCATAAACTTAGAATAACTATTATGAATGTAGAAAGCGATGCTATAGATAGTAAATGAAGGAACATAGCTACCACTTTCTGGTGAACCTTAAGAACGATCCGGATTCAGATTTCTCCTGACACGCCAGGTTTATGGCAAGCTAATAGGGGGGTTCACACGATCCGAAATATTTAACAGACTTAGTTGAATGGATATCTGACAGACCGTACTGTTTCATGCACTCACACGATTTCATTTGTATTGGTCAGACCAAGTCTGTCAGATATGTTGGATGAGAATGTGCATGGTTTTCAAAAGATCATGTCCCGAGCAGCCAGAGTCCTAGCGGAACCAGCCGTTCATGACTTACAATTCACTTCATCATAATCGCTATTAACACAGAACCGTGTCTTCTCTGCAACTAACCAGTTCTCGCAATCAAAAAGCAGTTTTACGTAGATGAGCCATCGAAGCTTCAATTGATCAAGATCCTGTGATCTAGGTACACTGACCTAAATAAACGGTATTTTTGTTTAAAGGCGGAGAAGAAAAGGAACATGAAAGCCTTACAATAGAGGCATGAGAAAGTTCGTAATTGACTGTAACGTTCTGACCATAATCATTTTTGAGGACATAATATGGACCAATGAATTCACCGGCCCATAGGATGCACCAAACGGTGACTTTTTCTGCATGTAATGGTATTTCGATGTGTATTATTGTTTAGAGTCAACGTATTGCAAAAACAATCTATAGTTTCTCGTATTAATCGCTCTGATGGACGATTAATGATGAGTTTCTTGAATTGAAGTATGTTTTTCAAAATAAATTTGATGAATTGCCAAATTAACTTCAAAACAACCAAGAACTGTCAAATCAGTTACAGAAAATAGTATTGCCAATTTAAAGTTCTCCGCCTCTCAAAAAACACCGTTAATGTCAGCCCTTTAGGCACAGGTAGGCTCGACCGCAAACCCTACACCTTGTGTTGACTGGTATTAATGGATGAGACTCAACTATACAAGCTGTGTTCAACCTAGTCAGCAAACTACATACTTGCCGTTTGAGATCTTCGCTCCTAATCCTTTACGCGCTATTGACATGTCAATCTCAACCATCTTGGTTGCGCAACTGGACGGAGTAAGCTTACGCTTCACCCTAAACTTAAGGGCTACCGAAGTAAGTAAGTAAATAAAGATAGATGCATTGATATTGTTCCGTCGGGTGGTTGAAGTCATTTCTCACCCTATATTGACTTCGGTCTTCACCGCCGTGTAACAGTCCTCGAAAGATGCCTTCATCTTTTTCACTGCAATTATAAGACTACTTTGTTGCGGTAGCTAGACTTTTATTCCTTCCAAACACGAAATATGTACATATGTATCTCACTCGATGTTCTCATATATTTCATACAACCTGTACCTGCATACATCACAGTAGTGCTATTGCCCCATCGATGGCGCTACGAATATTTCGAGAATATCAACTTGTCATCTCTTTTCCGCTGCAATTATTTTTTGCATTCTCTGTTATTCTTCGAGTTCTTTTGTGTTCCCAATTTTATTGCGTCGCCATTTTCCTTGTGCATCTTGGAAGAACAGTAAGTGAAGGAATTCTTTTGCAACATATTCGCGTGTAAAAGTAAATTTCTCTCCACAGCTAGTAAACTTTCTTTAATTTAACTTACGCCCAATCAAAGAAGCTAACTCTAAACCATGACTGGACGCGGAAAGGGAGGTAAAGGTTTGGGTAAAGGAGGCGCCAAGCGCCACAGGAAGGTTCTGCGTGATAACATCCAGGGTATCACAAAGCCCGCAATTCGTCGTCTGGCTCGCCGTGGCGGTGTGAAGCGTATTTCTGGCCTCATTTATGAGGAAACTCGCGGTGTCCTCAAGGTACGTACAGGTGGTCCATCTCTTGGTCTAAAATTAATCCTTTCCTCTACAGGTGTTCCTTGAGAACGTTATCCGTGACGCTGTAACCTACACTGAACACGCTAAACGCAAGACCGTGACCGCTATGGACGTTGTATACGCCTTGAAACGCCAAGGGCGTACTTTGTACGGCTTCGGTGGTTAATTGCTTCGAGATGAAGCGAAGAATGCCCAGCATTTGAATCCTCCCGCCGCTCATAAAACACGGCAGATGGGAAAGCCGCAGCTGGACGAAAACCAATTTTATTCCATTTTAACTATAGTGTACTCCACACACCCACACACAACATTGTATGTTCGTTTGTCTATGTCCAATAAATTGTATTTCTGTGTAAAGTTAACGTTTATTGACTCTAGTACAATTTTGACAAGGGGAACCAAACGCCTAATCTCTATGCGACTGAAATTATGTTCTGAGGCCTAGAAAAAAGGACCTGGGCGAAGGGCATTGCTCTTTTGCGATTGACTTGGCATTCTCGTCGCAATTTTGCTTCTTACGGATGAGCACCTTGAAATCCGTCGCATCTTGGGTTGCTTCACTTCCTGAGGCTTCGGTGGATATTGATTGGGCGTCATTGTCTATAAACGGCAACTTGACGCTCTTCTCAACACGGGCTGTCAGCTGCTGTTGATAATTAACAACGTTATCACCGATGTTCTTCTCGAAAATTATGTTATTTGGACGTCCCTATTGGAATGAATGATGATTAATGAAACTTTGGTTCGGAATTATATATGAGTCCTATACGTACAACAATCTTATCGCCGAAGCCACCAAACTCACAATCAGACTTAGAGATCTTGTGGAAAGTACCTTGTCGTTTGTACTTCACCTCACTCTTGACTTTTCTGACTTTGTTGATCTTCTTCAAGTAGCCTTTCGTCTTGGACAGTTTCGCCATCGACGCTGCTTTGTATAAGTCGTTTCTCCTAAGAAAGAAAATTATCATGAACATATGTAATTCGTCTTCAAGGTAAAGTAAAGATTATTGGGCGAGGTGAGTATGATGGTTAAGGTCTGGATGATACTAACAACGAGTTCAAGATAAACCGGAGGCCGACGACTGATCGCTATCAAGCACCTGTAAGGGCTCGTAGCATTGACAACAATATTGTTAATTTATGGCATCGACCAATTCTGCGCTCAATATAGGGAATGGAGAAGTGAAGGGAAAGGAGCTACTGTTTTTTTCCCTGACGATATGTATTAGGAGAGCTGGAAAGCGATTTAGAGTGCGAACCATGCAAAAGTCATCTATGGAAGCTTGCATTCAGGTGGAGGGCTGTGCGTTGAAGCCCGAAATCATTGTGATGAAGTGCCCCTCGCAGTAAAGTATAGATGTGGTTGGTCAAATTGTTGCAGACAGCTCCAAGCATATAGGACGCGAATTTTCTGCTAGACTCCCGAGAAATCAAGAAAACAATGGATGTGTTGGTGCGTCGCCAACGTAGAATCCTGCCCTCGACACGACTGGATGGATAGTCTCTTTCCACAGGCAAAGACAGAAAAGGAGAAATGAAAAAGTTTCTGCTTCCACTGTGGCTCTGTTGATCTCATGAAGTGTGTGTATGACGTGCGTCCTTTGCATGGCCATGCAAATGAGTGCCAAAAATAGAAGGAAACCGGAGTATATGTCGACTCAGATTAATTTGCGTCATTCCAATGCTACACTAGACTATCCGTGGTGAGCATGAAAACTAAACCAAATTGGTTGCGATAACTTGTGCGTTGCTTAGTGAATTTAATCTACGACTATACTAACAGCTATAGTTAGCAATATTCTTGTGTCAGTAGTTTCTTTACAATGCTGCGAATTGGTGACATATAAGCATCTTACTTTGTTTGACTTGATGGCGTAAGCAAGGTTGTGGCTGGTGTAACCGAATTCATGACTTAAAATTGAATGATCCACCGAGAAACGTATAGGGAGGATATACTTGGAATAAGTTTCAAATTTCTACGTACTATGTTATGTATCTACAAACTGGATGCAAATTGGTTGCAGTTCTCCTGTGATTCTCCTTCTCCAGCAATGAGTAAATTTAAGAACAGAGGTATCCAAGGCCATAACAAGTAAAGGGGTCATTACCACTGCAAACCATAACGAAGGGAAATGTTGGTAAAGGTAACATACATAGGTATGTACGTCACCGTCACGCTCACATCATTCAATTTTGGTTCTTACTCCCCAGGTATGGGATATTAATAGAACAAGTATCGACGATTACTTTTTTGGGTGCTACATAGTTAACTGTTTATCGATGTATCAGATTTGTTATCCCGGAAATATTTTAAATGCACTTTTGTAAGTCAGAGACTGATGTGAGGATAGCAATATCCAAACTTAAATCCAACAAGATTGCTGGATCAACCGAGCTAGAGACGTCTACATGAGTAGCTTTTACAGAGACGAGTTACACAGAGCAATGTCTAGTTTTCTGATCCCTGTCAAACTCTTTCAGCATGCTGCTCCATCAAGTGCGTAAAAGATCTCACTGAGACCTATTAAAAAAGAGTTTAGACAAGACATACCGCACAATCCACTATAACGGTTTCATTGGAAGCAAAATCAATGATTCTCTAGCCAACCTAGCCCAACTTCTCTTAACCATTTGCACTGCTCGAGTTAATTAATGTTCGTACTAAGAGAAGGGATTACAGTATTAATATAAAGGAGAACTGAGAAGCATTCTAATGGCAATAGCGTTTTCTCTTCTGTATCTATGTATTCAAACCTTCGACAGTGAAAAATAAAAAAAAACAATACTCACTCATTTATGATAGACTCCAAGGACTCACTCTTCACTAGTACGTATCCCTCTGGAATATCAGCTTTACTATTCTCAGCCAATTGATTCTCATAGGCAAGAATCTGCCTATGTAACTTCTCATTCAACAACTCAACTTGTTTTCTCAAAACTTTTTCAGACGCAATTTGCTCTTCTAAGAACTTGAGTCTCTCCTTTAGTTGAGTAACTGAGATTTTCGATTTTTTCCCAGATTCGTCGCCTTCGACTGAATTTTCCTCATCTTTGCCCAGTTGTTGACGAATGTTTCTCTGTAGGAATTTGCTCACCTCATTATTGTTTCGAATATTGAAATCAATAATTGAATTATTTATCTCGAGGCAATCTAAAATTAAATTCGCCCCAATGTCGGTAACGCCACAGTTTTCCATGTCGATTACTACAAAAACAAAGAAATTAATTTAAGCAATTTGTTCAAGACCCGTTTAGTGCATTAACTCAACTTTTTATCCAAGCGTCCTCTTTGAGTATCTCTACTATAATGCTTACTCCTTCGTCGGTTATATTTGGATTTCGGGCAATTGAAATGACACGAAGACCAGGCATTGTGTTCGGATCGACTTCCCGATATCGCAACGATTTTTGCCAACCATCAGAGTATCTGCATATTTTTTGGAACTGTAATAGAACAATTATATTTACATATTGAAACAGTGCGCTCTACTATTTTTGCGGAATTCACCTTTATCATGTCGCCTATATATGTAGCGGATAGAACTGTAAGATTACACTCGGATAAATTGATGGTATCAACACTTGCTACGTATTTGATTGTTGAGCAAATAGCCTCACATCCCTTATCGCCGATTGGTGAACGTTGAAAACTGATTTGTCGAAGTTGTTCGGAGCTGGTGAGAGCCTGTTAAAGGATGCATGCATATTAATTTATGTAATTAGTTGAAAAATACTATGTATTTGGTTTTAGTTTGGATCTAGAAAAAGCCTTTCATGCACTACTTGTAATGGGACAAAGGTCCGCCAATATAGGTATATGTATATGTATGTACTTCGGGTTGCTCTGCAAGATTTATAATTTATAATTGAAAATACTCCTAAGCCCGGACCCACTGGTTATTATGGAGACTTTATTTGACAACAATTAGCTGGACAGGGCTTATGGTTAATGCATCGGATTACGAAGCGAGAATTATAGGTTTGGAGGTAACACCATAAGTTTATTTTCATTGCCCCACCTCTTATGAACGTCTGACAAACATCCAATAGTATACCAGAATAAGAACCCCTATACCCTATACATATATAGCCCTTCAGATACTGAACTAAGCCATGCGAAGATTTATAACATGCACAGCACAATCGATTGTAAGAAACTAGGTGGTCTCGGTTAACCACTGGGGAAACAATATTCTGCAGACATTTGTAAATAGTTCTCCAAGAACCATTTTGAGGTCTTGGATATTTTCACCTTTACAGGAGAATAGGCCAAGAACCAGCAGAAGTAATCCGTATATGGGACGCAGGCGTTGTTGACGCCACATGCCCCTGGAGGGGTAAACACTCAAAAGAATATATCCCCACTCTGGTGGTGAATTATTCAGAGAAGCGTTATGTCAAGTGAGTGTAATCTCGCTTTTCCGGTTCTGTTGCTCTGTGGAGTTCTATTGTCGCATTTGAGCAAGCCAGCCATTCACGAAATGCCCTTACATCCATGAACGGATCGGAGCTGTAGGTGACCAGGAAGGTTAAGTATCTGGGTATATACCTAGATGCTGGACTAACTTGGAACTTCCATGTGGAAGAGAACATTAGAAAGGCTAACGGGTCTGTGGTCTAAGGTGGGGAATTTCGCCGAGGTCAGCATACTGGATGTATACGATGGTAGTTAGACCGTTTATAACATATGCGTCAGTTGTATGGTGGCAGAAAGCCACCCAGAACACTGTAAAGAAGCAATTAGATAGGGTCCAACGTCTGGCATGTGTAGGGATCGCGGCGGCAATACGGACGACACCAACATGCACAATGGAAGTGATCCTAGGTATTCTGCCACTGGACTTATTTATTAAGTGGCGGCTTCGACGGCACTGCGTCTGCACCGGGATGACAACTGGCACTGGCGCGGTACTATCTACTGCCATAGGAAAATCCTGAACCTCGTGAAAAGGAGATTAGGGAGTTGAATATGCCCATGGATGCAAAAAAGAGAGTGCGTGTTACCGAAAGGTATCACAAAACTCTCATTGGAGATGGGACACTTCCGGAAAAGGAAATTGGTAATATAATATCTTTACGTATGGGTCTATAATGGATGGCAAAACGGGGCAGGTATCTTCTCAGAAGAACTGGAACTAGTCTGTCATATTAGTCTAGGGAAATATACCTCAGTCTATCAAGCCGAGATGATTGCTCTGTTGTATGCGTTGGATCACCTGGATAGCACTGGACAATCAATCAGTGATTAGACCAAACAGATATCAGATAATACATGACTGGCGTTGGAATGTGCTCATAAGCTCAATGAGTGCTCATCTCGAAATGAGTTGATGCTGCTCTGGGTGAGAGTGCACGTAGGGACTGAGGGGAACAAAAAGGCAGACTCTTGCAAATCAAGGATCAAGGATCCTTTCGCTGCAATTGGCAGAGGGATGGCAGAACACCTAATTAGCAACTGGCCGGCGGCGGAACACCAAAGAGGGTGGTCAACCTTGGAAGGTTGCAGGCAGGCGAAAATGGCTATTAAAATGCCGATTGGTACCGTTATCTACACGGGTCATGGGAATTTCGGGTATCACCTAAAGAAGATAGGTCTTCTGGAGGACGACACCTGTGAACCATACCTGGAGGAAATCGAGACGGCAGCACATATATTGTGTCAATGTCCGGCGTTAGCTAACAGAAGAAGGGAGGTCCTGGGGAGCCACTGGGTAGAAACCCAGAGGATGAACCAGATTTCTGTTAAACAGATGCTAGCGTTGACACGAGGAATCAAAGCTAGACAGGAACTGTGGAGAAATCCAGAGAGACTCTCCGGCTAAGATGGATCGTGAATGAGAGACGAAATGGGACCCAATACAGTGGTCTGGTTCGTAATCTCTCGAACAATATATATATATATGTACATCCATGAAAATTGTTACTGTTTGGTGCAGGTTTCGTGCTGGAAGGATCATTAACCCATTAATTATGGTTATTCAAAACGAATCATGTAAGGGACAATCTCCTAGTGTACAAAAACGCAACACGCCAAGCAAGTATAAAACTGGAAGCAGCCAGCCCTAAGTTGATAAGGGTTGAAGGTTACTATATGTACCTAAAACAGGAACTTTACACAGTTTGGGATAACGATGTATCAAACCGTGTAGAGTAAGTATTGTGTAAAAAACTTAATATTGAAATATTTTGAAAAATTTTCATACCTTCGCTATAGATACCACGCATTTCTCATTTAAGGGCAATGCCTCCAAGTTCAGAACAATAAGGTTCTTATTAAATTGAATACAATTAGCCACCGCGTCAACGATTCCCGTTATGATGTACTTGGTGTAAACAGCCGGTTTCTGCTTAAACACTTTTGCCTTCTTCTCATTGTCAATATGTTCGACAACTATAAAAATAAAAATAAAAATAAAAATAAAAAGTATTAAGAAATAAGTACCACATATGTATAAAACTTATAAAAAAAAAAAAAATTCCATACCACTTCCGAAATTTTTACGTAAACGAATTGCTATATGTTGCAAAATTTGGTCATAGTGTAGTGACTCAATGACAAAAAGCCAATCGTCCACTTTTAGTTTATCTCCAAAAAAATCCAGAACCGATGTTGCATTGTTTTTGGATTTTATCTCTGGGGTCGGAGAATAGTTTTTAGCTCTACATAGTTCCAAATACCGGAAATGGAAACTTCTGCAACGATTTATCTTTTTAATGGAAGAATTGCAGCTTCCATTCGTGTTTTCTCTCATGACTAATGGTTAATAAGTGCGGCGGTGCTATACGTATAAGAAGATTCCTCGCAAAGAAATTAAAAATAAAAAATAAAAATTAGTAAAAAATATTTTTCATTGTTTTTGATTGATTCGTAAATAACGAAGTGATCGATTTTTTTTTTTTATTTATACTAATGTTTTAATTTATTGGAGTGGATTGATTGGCTAAAGTTGTCTATTTTATACCTACTAATCATAATCATAGTTAGTCACAGTGGGTAGTTTATTCTTTTGTCCCGTATTGAGTTGGCGTGTTCCCTTATTAAAGAAAACTTGCCTTAACAGAACCTCTAAGGTTACGAAAGGTAGAACATTCAGCAGACCCTAAAGTCATAGGTTGCACTTAGGTGGTGCTTTAGTTCGGGGTGAACCTGTGCCTCAGTCATCTGCAGTTAGACCGCTCCTTAGTTAACTGCCTCTAGTAACTCACTTCAAAACGGTTGAGGTACCCTTCTATATTCAGCAGACCCTAAAGTCATTGGTCTCACCTAAGTGGAGCTATAGTTCGGGGTGTATCTGTGCCTCAATCATCTGCAGTTAGCCCGCTCCTTAGTTAACTGCCTCTAGTAACTCACTTCAAAACGGTTGAGGTACCCTTCTACATTCAGCAGACCCTAAAGTCATTGATCTCACCTAAGTGGAGCTATAGTTCGGGGTGTATCTGTGCCTCAATCATCTGCAGTTAGCCCACTCCTTAGTCTCCTGCCTCTAGTAACTCACTTCGAAACGGTTGAGGTACCCTTCTACATTCAGCAGACCCTTAAGTCATTGGTCTCACTTAAGTGGAGCTATAGTTCGGGGTATATCTGGGCCTCAATCATCTGCAGTTAGCCCACTCCTTAGTCAACTGCCTCTAGTAACTCACTTCGAAACGGTTGAGGTACCCTTCTACATTCAGCAGACCCTAAAGTCATTGGTCTCACCTAAGTGGAGCTATAGTTCGGGGTGTATCTGTGCCTCAATCATCTGCAGTTAGACCGCTCCTTAGTTAACTGCCTCTAGTAACTCACTTCAAAACGGTTGAGGTACCCTTTTACTTGTTCGGGTTTTGCTCTGGTGTCCATTCCCTCTACATAACTTAGCCATCTCAAACGACTGATGCGGAGTTTTTTGACCAGGTCGATGGCACGGTGCAACTCGTATAGTTTGTCGCTGAATCTACTCCTCCATGTATTGTCAATACAGATAGGACCATATATCGAACGCACAAGTTTTCTCTTAAAGGCTTAGAAGGCAATTTTATGGGGTATGGCGAGGATCTTATATAGCTATGTAGCTTTACCTTAGTTCTTCTTGACAGAACTTTTCTACACAGTTGTTTCTTAAAACTGAACGGATTGTTGATGAAGGAATTAATACTTAACCTCAGAGCTATAACTGACCATGGAAACATTTTGTCCGAGATGGCGGTGTTCCATGCATTTTATCCGCGTTTATAACTAGACCCCATTTTCATAGCTTCTGATTCGCGAACTTCGTTGATGGTGTCAATCTCGTCTGCGTAATCAAGAAGTTGTTGGTCAAAATGTTGGATGAACTGGTACATGTACCCTCTACTAAGTCATATCTTGCCGCTTTGGGAAGCTAAGCTATTAGGCCACCTAGTCCTTTGGTCATGTGGGACTTACATCTAGTAATAGCTGCTTCAATTTCAGCCAAACCCCGTAGTTGTAGCGGTTGGCTACTGTCCAGATCGAGAGCATAAGACTGTCTGACAGCGGGGTTTTAGCTTTCGTTTAACATGACGCAGAAGTAGTTTTTTCCCAGATTTTTAGCATCTTCTGCTGTTAAAGTGTTTAAATCAGTTGGTACTTCGGTTTAGAAACTACTTTTTCTTCGATTTATTTGATTTTAGACTACTTTTACAACAGAAGCTACGGCAACACTCGGTAAAATAGTACTGAAAATCGGGAGAAGCTAGGACTAGCGAGACTAAGTCATCACCCTTCCTGTTGAATGAACATATCATTTCGTTTTTAAAGTTGCTGGAATCCTATTCTTTTACTTTCTTATTTAGGTGTCGCTACAGTTCTTCAAGCCTCTCTAGTTAGCCCGGTCCTTAGCTAACTGCCTTCAGTGGTGCACTCCAAGTCGGTTGAGGACCCTTTCTATTTGCGCTCGCCAACTAAGGCGAGGTTCTTTTCTGCGGCGTTGTCTTAGATTCGAACATTCCACGGCCGGAGTATTTGTGTCCATCCGCTCTACGTCTAAGATGACTAAGTCGATTAGGTTGTACAACTCGTAGAGATCGTCGTTGAATCTCCTCCTCCAAAGTTCGCCAACGTAAACGGGACCGAAAATTTTATGAAGAATCTTCTCTCGTAGCGAATGCGAATCTTCTCTCGAAGCTACCGCGGACTAGACACAGTCCAAGATTCAGCGCCATAAAGGAGGACTGGGATGATCAAGGTGTTATACAGAGTTTTCTTAGTTGTTCAGGGTAGGGCTCTACTACTTCTCAGCCCAAAGAGACAGTGATTGGCAGGAGTTATTTTTGTTTAATTTCTGCTGCAATGTTATTATCAGAATTTATAGCAATCCTATTCCTTTGCCAGTTGGGAGCCAAATCAAACAGCTCAGTCGCAAATGGAGTATCCGGATACTTGGCGCCCGCTGGATTAGCCTGCCTTGCGTACATAATGCCGATCTCTGTGGAAGTCGACTTTCTATTCTCCTCTACCCGTGGGTCCAATAATGAATTCCTCAATCAAAAAACAAAAAGAGAAGACAACAAACAAAAAAAGGAGAGGACGCACAAGACACCCTTAAGTTGGGCATCTAAGCGTGTTCAACTCCCCTCCGACTCATCCATCAAGGACTTAACGTTCAAGCGCCAAAGATATCAAGATGAGCATCCTAATTGGGCAAAGAGGGCAAAGGTAGTTCCTTTGACTACTAATACTAAGTTTTTTAATCAATTGCAGCCGGATACCAGCATTACTGTGAACAAGTGGAGGAAGGTGGAGAATAAACTCGCCATCAACTTCATACAATTCCGGCCCTGCAAACCCATCGGTGGCGCCGATCAGAGATCTAAGGATCTACATAAGACCGCTGTCTCCGGTTTGAGACAGGTTGGAGATCGTGTAAAGGAATGTATTCCTTGAATTAGATCGTAAAAGTCAGCAGGTTCCCTCTTCAACCACTCCGTCCTTCTCTTGCGCCGCTCCATCTCCCCTGGTGGTCGACACCTTGTCAGCGGACACCAGTTCCTTCTGGTCCTCCATCACCTATACCATCTTTCGTGCGGGTTGACTTTGGGTTGACGGACACGGAGATGAAAAGTGATTCTTCAGGTCTCTCCTCTTGTCATCAGATTCGGATGAAGCCAACGATACAGTGGTAATGGTATCTGATCCGAAAAGTAGCTCTAATGCTGCGGATCGCTTAGATTAACCTGGATCACTCCAAAAACGGCTTTGGCCCCCCTTATTCTCCAACTCACTTCTCACTCAGGCGGAGAAGACATAATCTTGATTCATGGGGTTGTCGGCCATCGGGTATGTGAACTCAAGAATCCTAACCATACTCTCCTATGCGCAAGCACTGAAGGTAAACCGAGATCATGTATCCTTGCGAATATCCATTTTAACATCTTTTACTCTCTAACTACAGCAATCAAGATATAGTGCTACCAACTTGGAATTCCCGCAAAATAATTGCTGACTGGTATCTGCTTATCTGGGTCACGACCAAGTGCCATCTTTCGTGAGACGGCTGGTTGGGATGCATGGTTAGGAAATACAAAACTTCACTGAGGAAGGAAAAACGACGTTCCTGGAGACCCTTCTCCGAAACCATAGAAGAGTCCTCCGAATCCTCAAGACTACGGAAGATCCTCTCTTCTATCCAAAAATCCTTCTATATCCTAGCCACTTAATGCAGCCAGATGGTCACTGGACCAGCTTTGGTAATAAGTCCATCTGCATAATTCTGGTAGCTCCTTAGTTGCTGTACCTCAATTCGAAACCACCTTCTCTACACCTTGCAATAACTCGACGAAAATTGTTACTACTGAAAAGATCCTTTGTGCCAGGCGCAGTTTCAAACTATACAAGTCCCAAGGGCCAGATGGTGTCATTCCGGCTGAGCTTCAGCTGTCAGAAGACATAGTGGTCACTTGACTTAAAGGAATCATGTCTGGTTTTCTGAATCTGGTCTACATTCCCAAACTATGGACCGAGGTTGAAGGTGTTTTTATATACAAAGCAGAAAAATGCTTGCACGTTAAAAGGAAGGATCTCCGACCTATCAGCCTATCGTCCTTTCTATTTAAAACACTAGAAAGACTGATTGATATCCACTCACGCCAGAGCATTAGCCCGTCTATGCTCTCTGTGTCCCAACTTGCGTACTACAAAGGCAAACTAATCAAGACAGCCTTGCACTGGAATTTAGCATGGTCACGTTCCTGGACACTGAGGGGATCTGTAACAATGTCAGATTTACGGCAATTATAGATGCACTTCCAAGCCTGAAAGTAAATTCTTCGCTTGGAGTATTGATCGCTCTCCTATGGCTTACTAGATGGGCCTCAAAATGCAGACTAGAGGTTAACCCCCTCAAAACAGAACTTGTCCTCTTTACGAGGAAGTATGAAGTTCCCCTTATTGACCGTGTCACGATTAATGGCGGCTCTCTCTTTTAAAACTAATGCAAGATACTTATGTACTTGGTTGTTGCAAAGATCTGTGTGTACATACATATGTATATGTATCGATGCGGAGATATACATTATACTCCACCTCCTCCCATTAGCTATTCCTGGCAAGCAATTGGTTTCAAGTGTAGCTCTCTGACTCAAAGCCTCATTACAGTGTTCTAGCTATCTGGAGGGCCAGTCCTTGATCATTGATCTCCTCAACTGTACCCTAGAAGACACCGACTACCCTCCACTGACCCTGTTATTTGACCGAAACTTCTGCAAGACCATCCTTGCATTCAGAAGTGAATGGGTCCCTGTTCCCTCTTCTGAAGACAGTTCAGTATACTTGCACAGGGAAGGCTCCAAGACTGATGAGAGGATGGGTTGTGGTGTCTTCGACGACAAGCTCAATCTAAGCATCTTTTTCCGCCTCCCAGATCGTTGCAGCGCTTTCAAGGCGGAAATCTTAGTGCGTAAGGAAGCCTTTTCCTGGCTAAAATGTAATGCAATATCTGTCAGGGATATTAGCATTTTCACTGACAGTCAAGCGGCAATGAAAACCCTGTAATCGTGTTCCTTCCCTTCAAAGGCCGCTTTTAACTGCCGTTTGTCTCTTCTGGAGATGACTAAGCAGTTCAACATTCACCTATGCTGGGTGCCAGGCCACACAGACATTGCAGGAAATTGCAAGGCTGACGAGCTCGCCAGACAGGGTACGAACCTGCCGAATTGGCGGAGTCTGGGTACGCCCTCGCTACTTGTAAACTTTTACTAAAGCTAGACGGTTTTATCAAAACTAACTTTAGATAGGAAAAATCTTTATCTGGCCTTGGCTTGATCTGAAAGTAGTATTGAGTTGGTCCTGTTGAACCGATCATTGATCAGTCACGTTATCGGCCAACATGCCAAAAGGCTAAGCTTCTTTTTACTTCATTTCTGCAGAAGTTGTAGGGAGGAGTTGTGCCAAAAAAGACCACTCCACCTAGGAACTCCTTTCTTTGATAACTTAGGTGAATTGGCGTCAGATGTCGTCACGTGCCTCATTCGCTTAATCAAAAGCTAAGGTTGGTTCTAATTAGTCCCGGGTAGGCAAATGCTACGGTAAATGGCATCACAATTGACCTTTATTGGTCTAACTGTGTCTGTACACTTGTAGAGACAGACACTCTAACCTAAAACTGAAACACCTAACTAGTAAAATTAGTTAGATATCTACGATTTTTTGTAACAAAAAATTGTTGAATGATGTCAACGTACGTCAGTTTTGACATTTTCATACAAATTATCGATAACACAAGCAAAATTCAAGTCTAGTATCACTATTTTCAAGCTGACCTAAGAGTTTAGCCACGAAATTTATCTGGCCATATGCTATGTCTCCCCCAAAACTAAATCCGGGATTTAGCAAAAAAAAATTTAGATTTACGTAAGGTGTCTCCACCGGGATTTAGAATTTATATTGACGTTTGCTGTCAAGAAGATTGTCACAGCTGGTAATATTTTTATAATTTCTATAATTTATTGCTGTTTATAAATTAATTAAAGACCAATTACTAAAATGATTATTAAAAACGAAATAAAACCGAATTGCTTAATGTATTTTGGATTTTTTGGCGTTTTAATTTTGTTTCTTTGTCAACACACGAAAATGACATGTGAGGGCATAAAAGGATTTGTATTGCATGAGAATTTAAGTGGCATTTATTATGAATCTCGGATTTAAATGGGATTTGTAGACGTCAAATCGTATGGTAAATCCTCGGAATTAATTGAAGATGTAGATGGATTTAGCGAAATCATTGCTAAATCCCGGATTTGGTTTTGGTGGAGACATAGCATGTTAAGTCCATATGAAATTAGTTGTTGTTGTATTTACCAAGCAAATTGTTTGCCCTCGATGTAGTTTTTTTTGTACAATCCCATACAGGCTTGCAAAAAACTCTTAATGCAAACCCAACGATCTCCTGTGTAAAGTATACCGTCATCTAAATGGTTTTTCAGTGGGGACATAACAATTTTGTATTTTAATACAGGTGCACCCTAATTTTTTTTATGATCTGTCAATGTCAAAACGTGAGTCAAGGCTTACGTTTTTATCATAGAGAAGTTCACTAACGAGCAACTTTTGGAAAGAATTTAAAATTACTACCGAAATTCTGAGTTGGTGGTTTCCACTTTAAAAGCGCTTACTTCAATTTTCGGTTGTAATAATCGTCTCTAGAAACAAACATATTCACGATTGAATGTCCATCTGCCAGTGAGAGTACGTACCGGTTCAGTTTAAAATGAGCCAAATCAATCGGTTCCAGGCCTTTCACAGGAATTGGGAATATCTCAGTCCACATTGTGGCGAATTTTGCTTAAAGATCTTGGGCTACACCCTTACAAGGTCAAGCAAGAACTGAAGCCTCTTGATCATTTGAAGCGGCGAAACTTCTCCGATTGCGGTCTGCAAAAATTTGAAGAAAATCCTGAATTTTATCAAAAATTCATTTTTTTGGCTTAATGGCTTTGTCAATAAGCAAACTATGCGCTACTGGATAGCACCAAATCCATAAGTCGTTCAAGAGACTTCATTGCATCCACAAAAGTGACCGTGTGTTGTGGATTTCATGCCCGAGGTGTGATTGGACCTTATTTTTCCGTCGATGAAAATGATCGCCATATTACGGTCAATGGAGATCGCTATTGTGCCATGTCAGAAGACTATTTTTGATCAGAATTGGATGAACTTGACATTGCCAATGTTCCGGCTAATATGTGTGGAAGAGTGGTGGAAAATGGACTCCAAAGAATCGATCGTCGCAAACTTGATTGTATACTATACTTGGAATAAATTTCAGCCCAATATCTCAATTATTCTGTATTTTATTTAAATACAAAATTGTTATGTCCCTGTTATGAAAAACCCTAGATAGAGAGTATTTAAGAAATAATTCATTCTCAGAATGAAGCCTGCGAAGTACATTGTGGACGTTCTATCTACACTCAGTCCATTTTTACACAAGTTTTTTTTACACGAATCAGAAACAGAATTTAGTTCTCTTCTTGCATGAGCTGTTTTAAGATAACACGAATAACCGACAACCAATTTCAAGTTTTCCCCTAATTTATGGAAAAACCAGGAATTGGTTTTGTCTGCATTTGAAGTAAAGTGTTCATATATGTACCTAGTCTAGTCATAAATATTGATACAAAGAAAAACTTATATCAAATGAAAACGCATTAATATTTTTAAAAACAAATTAATACGTTTTATTTGTTAGATCATTAGCTATAAGCTATGGAAGACTTCATTCAAAATGGCAGCCATTTGCCTTAAAGCACGACCTGAGACGCACTGGCCAATCATCAATTACATTACGGACCTCATTCATCGGAAAGTTGTCGACAGCGCGGACAAGGGTTCGCTTCAAAGAGTCAATATTTCTGTGATGAGTAGAGCAGGCCATTCCCTCCAAAATCGACCACAATTTGTACTCTAAGGGGTTGAGGTCCGGACTACCAGCTGGCCAATCATCCGGTGATATATAGTCGGGTACATTTTTTTAAGCCACTCTTGTGTCGTTTTTGCCTTATGGGTTGGAACAGAATCCTGATGGAAGGTCCAATGCTTGTTTGAGAACATTGTTTGGCTCAGAGGCTTAACAACGTCTTCCATAGATATAAATTTTTGCGAGATATTCATTTCCCGCGACAAGATCTTCTGCTTTCTCAGTGGCTTGCGTCTGATTCGAGCCTGCACGGCTTTGATGGCTCGTGGGGTCCTCACAGTGCGTGGACGGCCGGATCTTTGACGGTCACGAATTCCACCAGTATCCTCGAATAATTTTATGGTACGATAAACAAATCACTGAGTGATTCCAAGCGGTTCAAGGTCGGAAAGATATCACCTTTTGCCATGTTATACTTGTGTAATTCGATCACAACGATACGATTTTCGATATCACCCCATTCCATGATTGTAAACGACTAAAACCAAAAATCTTTTCCGCAACAAGGAAGCATAAAAGCAACGGGTTAAATAACGGTTTACATGAAAAGCGTGCGACAAATATTTCATTTAGAATGGCTGCAACATGAACTGTATCAATATTTATGACTAGACTAGGTATGTTCATACAAACAGCCAATTTTTTTCACGTTTTTTTTTTTACACGAATTCTTCGGGAACGAATCTATCCTGTAAAAACATATGTGTACATATGTTTCGGTTGTTAAAGGATGATTTCACTCAAACATGATATTACCTACCACAAAGGTTCGCTTTCATTCAAGTGTCTATCGCTAGGAAAAAAATGCTGCCAAACTACATTCGAAGTATATTAAATACAAATTGGTTGGATGTGTGTCAAGGATTTCTGTAAATTAAGATAATTAGCTGTGTTGCTAAACTATTATTTGCCTGTTCGTTGTCAAAACCTACTATTTGGTTACAAAACTCATTTATCCTCACTAGCCGAACAACCCCAATCCCAAGAAAAATTTCTGCTTAACTAAAACATAATTTAAGCAAATATCACAAGGTTACTACAATAGTTATACCCAATTTTACAGTGTTTTCATAGTTATGATTTAATCCAACAATTCGACTCATACACGTCGTCGACTTCTCATAATAACAACCCTGTTCAATTCGCCCGAACATAGCACCATTTCGTATAACACTACATACGCATTTTTCGACATCGAAATTGCATGAGTGAAGCCGAATAAATAAAAATAGTGAGCGAATTGTACTCCCAGTTGTGTGGATGCGGGACCGACAGTGCAAGAGTGAGCGAGTACAATCCACTATTCAGCAAGAAAACGATCATTTTCTCCTTTTTTTTCTTTTTTGTTCATTGAATTTCCAACCAAAAAAGTCTGCACGCGATTTTTCCGTTCAAAAATTTACCGATTTTTTGCATTAATTCAATTTACTACCAGCAACAAATCACCACAATTCCCAAATACTCAACATCACCGCTTCGCAAAACGCAAATTTCGCAGCAAAACTCTCCATCGCACGGTTGTCACAAATTGTCAGGCGAAAGACCAAGAGGCAACGAAAAAAGCGAAAGAAAGAAAAAAAAGAAAAAAAAAAAAACCGAAAAAAAATATCCCAAAAGGCACAGAATCGGCCGACCTCAACTGGGGGCGCAGGAAAAAACTGAAAATTCCACACCTTTGCGTGGAAAATACTTGATTTTCGCATTCGAATTTGATTTTTAAGTCGGCATTTCTGAAATAATACACAAATCGCATATAGGCCTATAGTAATAGCAGAGGAATATTCTAATTAACAAAATGGACGACGACTTGACGGTAGAGGTCTGCGGTGAGAATGATGCCTACTACAAGGTTTGTATACGTTCGTTTTATGATTGTTCTTAGAAAAAAATTTTCCCCGTGTCCGGGCTTTTTGGAACTCTTGCTGGGGCTCCCTATTCACACGGAGGTTTCTCGTCTGTTCACACAGAATTTTCCATTTATTTCGTCTCAATGGCGTCTCGATCGTCCGCCGCCGCCACTATAACCGGAAAACTTACAATGTGCCATTCGGGTGAAAAAAAAAGGAATCTGTATGAACGAAAAAAAAAAAAAGTAAAAACCAGAACCACAGCAAAGAAATCTCGCGTACAGAAGAAAGAATTATGGTAATAGATGTTGTTCCATCGTCACTCGTTCGACGACCTCTCTTTCGCTCGCTGCCGAGCAGCCGATATCAACATCATCGCGGGGGCCAAGAGGCTCTTTTTTTTCGTTTTTCGTTCTCTGCTCAGCACAAAGAATGAATTGAATTGAATTTCGGAAAAGTGTCCAAGGTATGCCGTGGCTCGTGTACCAGTCGCAGCACTGTATGACATCTTCAGACAGATGGCCACACCTGAAAAAAATTTCGATTTCTTCTGCCGACGATGATACATTAATAACTTTATTACTTCCTGAATGGATGCACTCTATGTCTAATTGGTATTCTGTGTTTTTTTTTCTTCTCTCTAATTTCAGGGAACCGTAACAGATGTTTTCGAGGATGGAGTGCTGGTCAGTTTGGATGAGTAAGTAGAGTGTGTGTGCTTGAGAGATTCGCTTTGGCCTAACCGCTCCGATAAGAGTGAATGGTTAATTAAGTTGGAGCGTGTAAATTACTTGACATCTATTTTTGATATCTATTTATATCCATTAATGTATTGACACTCGTTTCGGGGAGATGCCATGGGAGGACAGAGAAAAACTTCTCCATGCGGCTACATACAACAAAAAAAAAAAGTAAAAACGTATACGATCTTCAGTTGGAGATTTTTTTCTTTTCTCGTCTTCCTCTGCCAAAAGGAGGAGTAGAGAACTTTTCCGTGGGCGAAGACCTGAAGTGCAGTTGGGCAATTAAACGAAAAAATTTGAATTTTGGAAATGTAATGATTTATGAACAAATAGTCTTTCTGTCGGTAGGACATTCATACTCATAGATGGGTTTTTAGTCGATTTTACTGCGAAAAGATTTTATTTTTATAGTTCTATTGATTACCAAGGGAATACCAGCATTGCGGGGAGGCAATATTCCAGTATTACGTAACGATATTCGAATTATGCCAGTTTTTGTATTGGTCAGTACACTGACTGACTGACGATTTAGAACTAACTTTGAAGTAAGAGCAGCGTGTAGGAATTATTCGAACAACTTAAAAATCGTCGAATTTTGAAAGGTTTGAGCACTTTGCTCTTCATTGAGGATTAAGATTCAATCCTGAGATTGTCTGCTTAGTGGCCAGTCTTTTTTTTTTTGTATGTATTTCCAGCATTGCATTCGAGACATTTCTTCAAAAGAAAGGATTCAAAGTTCGTTGTCATTCTACAACAGCAGATTATTTCAAACTAGACTTCTGTCCTGACTGACCTGACTGATTTTGATTCCTGCTATCATACATTCGTATCGATAGTGAAAAAGATTGAGCCATGTACATTCGTCCGTCTGTGTGTCACCACTGTTTAGGTCTTAAATTTTCAGCTAGGAAGGTGGAATATCGTATCTGGACGTTTGAGAAAGAGAAGCAGTACAAGTGTAAAATGATTGAAATCCACGGCCACTTTATAAAAACTATGTTCTTACTAGAATTCAGAAAAATCGTTAATATCAAATATTTACATTGTATATTACTTCTTGGGGACGTTTTCATTAAAAAATCGATTTTCATGATATTCTGTAACCAACGTTCGATCTAAGTACCACTATTAGGGTTGGTAGGAAGAATGATAGGGTTTTGTACCATCCGTTCCTGACGGATTATAGTCGTCTTGCATGTTTTGATATGATTTTCAACTCTTGGTTGAGTCTTAGTGGAATTGTGTTCCTTAGGAACCCTAACTTTCCTACGATGGCAACGGAGACTTAGGTATTAGTTGGTTGCAACTATGGTTCAAGCCCATATGCCTTTTGGGTTGACTGTTCTATTGCTCTACTGATTTGGATGACCACTCGAAAGTTGTTGAGTCATTGTTGTTCAAATCAATTCTGAATTTTTCTTAAAATTTTTTTAAGTAATGAAAGTCCGACCTTCGTGTACCATAATTGGCTGTACTGGCCTCATCACGTTTGCTAGCAGCCGTTTAGTTTTTGTGATTTTGTGTCATTTTGTCTTATCTTGTCTGTTTTGAGGTATATTCCTTGATGAGTTTGTATGATTCATATTCATTGAGTAATTAGGAAAAGGAATATATATCTCTTGTAGAGCCGGCACTAGTTACAACCACGCTAGACAAGCAACTCGCCAAAGCTTACTAGCGGTTGGTTTATCCTCCAACCTTGTATCCATGGGCAAGATTTATAATATGCTCAAACTACCAGTAGAGTTAGGAATATCAATCCTTCTTCCATCCCTCCTCCAGGGGCCTTACAGTATGGGTAGCCCATGCTGATGTTAGAAGATCTCTAATATATCTTCGTTCGTATGCAATACTAAGAGCTGCAAGCTGCGGTCCTTAACATAATGTTTCTATTTTTCATTGAATGCTTTACATTTGTATAATGTATGAATAATGGGAACAATATTTGCTTCCAAAGCGTCAAAAACATATTCTCACGAAAAATAATGCAGTTGCGTTAAATTACACGATTCTTGTGGCCAATTAACTGGTGATTTTGTTACATGTTATCTCGTCCTGTTGAAACCACAAGTCACTTAATTTTGAAAGCAAATAATGATAGTTTTTCGCTGTGTTATTGTTTTCAGAAAAATAAGGTCCGATGATCACAGAAGCGTACGATGCGCACCAAACAGAGAACTTTTGCGGATAAGGGCATTTCGTTAAACTCTTTTGGGTTAACTTCACTCCAAAGGGAATCATTTAGTTTGTTCAGATGCTCACGACAGAAATGCGCCCAGTCCCTGAAGAAATCTAGATTTAGGGCCCATGTACTGAATTCATGGCATAAATTATTGTCGTTTGGGTTAAAATCTAGCAACAATTGAATCGATAAATTTAGGGCCTCAACGACACTAGCCTCTGCAGCAGCGATATTTTCTTCAAAACGTATACATTAGTAGCTCTCAAACTGATGAATGCATCGAGATCCTACTTTAGGATAGATGACTACAATTCGCAGAAGGTAGTTTGACATCTTAGATCACGATAACATTGAGTACCATGACAGCTCAGTTCTGTTTATTCCCACCTTTCTACTTTACTAAGTTAAATTGTCGATAAGAAAACTCGGGTCTCCTTCGGTACATCACTCTAATTGGGAGCGTATAGTTATCTCCAAGTACTTCACTTGGTCATTCCAGTAGGAGGGACGTAATACTTTCGAATCGGGGGCGGTGAGTTTCTTAAAACATGACTGGATTATTTTGCAATAGTCTCTTAAGAATAAACAAACATAAGTACAACCATAGCTGCCCTGGCTATTGTTTTCTGCACAAGATAGGGTCACGAAAAAGAGAATATGTAGCTACTCACCTATATTGAATGTGCCACAAATACAAAACTGGATGCCTACTGATAGGTTCACATCCCTCCGTCACTGCGTTTTCATGTTTGGAACCATTTACTTGTCGAGCATGATGTCATTTTATCGTTCAAGGTAATCTCTGAATTTTATTATACATACTCTCCTTTTTCTGTTTGCTTCTTGCAAAAAGTGAAAAAAAGCTGGATGAATATTTATAAAAATCATGGTGACTGTTTGAATAAAACTAAGTGAGAGTGGGACTCTGTGTAGCCACTTAGAATTTAAAAAAAAGGCTGCAAATTTGAATATCTTGCGCATAAACGAATGTCTGCCAGGTAATGGCATAGGTTTCTCTCATCATAAAGTTAACAAGTACGGACTGTTCTGGAAGATTTAGAAAACATCTGTAATAGTTGGATATATATATTTTCAGAATATTTTGTTAGTCTCCTGAAGTGTTTAAGAATATGGAAGGGTGATTTAACACCTGCAGTACACCCTACATGTTTATCTGGAGAATTAATTGGAGGGTCAAAAAAAATTGGGCTTTACAAGTCTTTAAAAACACAATACTGAGTGTTTTGGTTTTTTTCTGACAGAAAAGTTTTTAACAGAAATGTTTACGAATGTTAATTCTTATTCATACCTCGCCGTAATGATGTATCCATCTAAAATAAAAAGTTTGGTGTCAGCATCCAACCAAGGCAGATTCTGCATCAGAACTGACCATATGACGTTCAGCTTATGGGGGTGCTTAACGTTCATTGTTCACCAAGTTTTTGCACGGTACTATCTTACGCTAATGTCTGACACACATTGCAGAGGATACACTCTGCCAAGAGAAAGCCTAGAAAGCTTCGGACAAGGTAGGGAAATGTATACCCCCTCCATTCTTACGAGAAAATGCATATATGTACATATGTACATAAATGGTTTTGTGAAGTTAGTCTTATTGTACTACTTACTGCTAAATATTGGTTTATTTTCGTTACACACCGCGGTGCAGTTGATATTTTTTTTACGAACGAACAATAAACGAATCTTCTCACTGTCTGCTTACATTTTACTAGGTTCTCTGTTTATTGGAGCAGTGTCATTGCCACAAAGATAATATTGAATGAATGAATAATGAAGTTAAATCGCTTGTGAGATGTGGTAGTAGGCTCTACTAAGAAGGTAGCTTTTGGCATGACAGAAGTTTAGTTTAAGATTAAAGATGGCTTTTTCACTTTATTTTGTTCAAACATTTGTGCGTACGATGTACATTGCAATAAAAAATCTTATCTACTTAGTTTTGAAAAAAAAAATGCTGAGATTGTCGAATGATGTCCAAACAACTCTATGACCTCGACGTCACAGTTTGTATCGCATTCAACTTTTTATGATTTTGACTTGCATGTATTACCTGTTGAAAAACATACAAATCTAGCAGGCGATAGAAAAAGGTTGAAAGGCAAAAACGATAGTCATAGGTAGTGTCGAGAGCGTTTGCAGCGAATGGCTGACGATCCCGAGAATATTGTCCAGCATGCAACGAATTTTGCAAAACAAACTTGTCGTCAAGCTCTATGAAATCCTAAGTCTTGGTACTTACCTTAGCCCAGATAAATACAAGTATCGGTAGAGGGAAAGTGTTGAAAGCGACGAACGCATGTGTTCAATTACGTAACCGGGGCACTCATCACGTAACTTTTCAGACGATTGTCGTCTAAACAGGTGCGGATGGGACAAAGTACCAGAAGATATCCTGCAGTCTTGGTGCAAGGTTTGATCATGATTTCGTTGATGTTCTCTTTCCAGAAACTATTGAGTATTCGCATAATCCGTAGCTTTTGAGTAATTCTACAATAGGCCGGACGCTTCAAAGTCTCGATTTGTTTACGGTTGTAGATCTTTCTGAAACCACATATTTTCCATCACACGCTTCCTAATTTCAATTTCTAAGAAATCTTCACACATTTTCTATAGCACTAGCCAGTGACACTGACGGCATTGACTGCGGCGTCCTTTAAAGAAGTATGGCCAGATCACTTTGAAAATGTAAATGCTTTTGGTATATTATGTGAATGTTCTCCATTCGGTGCCCCAAGGTATTGATGTTAAAATGTGCTTCTTCTCTTGAGTTTTTCAATAAAAAATGGTTTATGGTGTCGTTGTTTATGGTCTTTGTGTAATAGTTAATTAGTCACGGCAACATATACAGTTCTTGGTGCAAACTTTGCAGAGAAAACCAAGAAATTTCGATTTACTTTGAACGTCGTTTTGTTGTTGTTGCACGGCTTCATGTATTGTCTTTCTTGTTGGAGCCATACGAATTCTGTTGATAAAGAAATTATTATGCGATTCTGTCTAAAGATGTCGGTGGATAAACCTATTTACGAAAAGTAAGGCCGATTCACATAAGGGACTTTTTTTAATCTTACCCTGAATTTGTTTTGGTTTGCTTCTGGTGTTCTGAGCTAAGTGTAGAAAAAAATTTACAAGTAATAGCAGAGGTGTGGTGTGATATGCGTGTATGTATGCATTTGATTTGTCTTTTCCGTGAAATTGGCATTGTATTGGTTGATTTCAAAGAGATTTTCTTAAAGGTGTTGAGAGTACTCTACGTTTTACATATATTTATCATCACCACATGATATTATCGTGAGAACTCCACTATCCACCTCAATACACATCAAACACAAACTCAAGAAATGTTAGACTTGATGTTCACGATGTGTATGCATGTTCTGATGGACTGGCAGATGTGATAAACCTATTTTAAAATTTAATTGAAAATGCCAATGTTTTATTTGCATATCTTCACCATTTATTTATATGGCTGCCTTAGTTTGGCTTATCCGCACTATTAAAATTCATTTAATAATTTTTCAAAATCCATACTATCAGCAGATTTTTATTTTGAAAATAACTAAGGCTTCATATATTTCTATCCCAATGCAGCTTACCATTCTATTCATGCTGTGATGCATTATGCTCTTTGCCATAATGCAAATCAGTATACAACATGGAAATATTTTAATTAACTTAATTCATTAAGTTAAGTCCAATGACATAATTTTATTTGACAAAAGCTGATTCCTCTTTGTGTTTCTTTTCAATTGCGTCATTTATAGCCAATGAAAATAAAATTTTGCAGTATGTATACGTTGATCACGCAACAGTGCAAGATAAGATTTCATAGACTTAAAAAATTAACAATATGGTAAAACATTGTATAAGAGATTTGGACTACACCCTTAAATTGTCTTTGGAATGCAAACCGTTCGCAACATTACTATGTATTTGTGAGGAAGAATGTACATACGTTCATCACGAATGTAATAACTGATCTATGGTCGTTCGTTGAAATGTTTACATTCCCATCATCATTGTCCTTATTTTTTAGATTTTATGAATTGTTGGAGGAGAAGTCGGAGTTATTCAACTATGGTGCGACAGTTTAGCGTCACTAGATAAGAGATGTTTGTCTAGGCATTAGTTTTATATTTAACTACACATTTGTACTGCGTTGTTGATTAGCCGGTAGTCGAGCAAATACATAACTTTCTCTGAGTAATACGATATACACAACTCAATCTATAAGAAAGCAAGGCATACCCTATTTCATAGCAATGATGCTATCTTGGATGATAGTTCAGCTCACTTCTACATATGTTCATACGGCTCCAAGACCGAAAGCAGGGAGTATTGTGGATACTCTGACAAGATAAATATGTGCATCTTTTTCCGCCTACCAGATCAGTGTAGTGTTTTTCAGGCGGAAATTATGGCAATCGAAGTAGCCTTGTCCTGGTTAAAAGGTAATGAAAGCTGGACACTTTCAGTAGCACCAACAACAGATGGTGTGTCATATTACATACATATGTATGTATGTATATGGCCTAGCTGGATCAGAATTGTAGTGCTGTGTTGGTTTCACTAAAGCGATCACATGTAAGCTACGTAATCAGTGTCCTCAACGGAGACTATCCGATAATTCAACATGCTAAAATGCTACACCTGTCCGGCCCTGTCTCAAAGAAGAGTGGTTGTTTAGGGGCTCTATTCTTCAATGACCTATTCCCATTCTTCAAGGACCTTATCGAAATGACGTCATGAGCATCCTTAGCTTCATAAGAAGCTTCGATTGGTTGTATTAGTCTCTGGATAGATGTAGTGGATGATATCACAAAGAACCTTTTCAGATCTAAGTGTGTCTGTATCTTGGTACAGACAGTCATACTAACCCAAATTTGAACTATACCCTGTTTAATAGAGCATAGGTATGACAATCGTCATTTCACCTTTGCAATTTCCAAAGAAATTCCCAGATAGCACCGTGGGGACTACTACTGCGGCTCTGATTTTTTTTTTTTTGCGAACCAACGTTTCAATGTTTAAGGACGCATCAAAAGCGCATATTTTATTAGTTGACGCTTTTGATTGGGCCAAATAAGTGTCATGCAACAAGTCTCTAGCAAAGTGGCTGGCACTTGTCTAATATCAGAATTCCTAGGCACGTGCTTAGAAATCTGAATTAATTCTGAATAAGTCATTTGGTACAGATGCCGGAGCTCGATAAAGCAAACAAACAGGTGGAACAATATCAGCATGTGGCTTTCGTATAAAAGGCTCTGGTAAAATCTGGATTTGGAAGAATATGAATAAGACTTATTTCAGCTATGAGCTATAGATAGGATGAAGAGGAACATGACAGAGAGGAAGAGGACAAGATTGAGAGGAAAAACTCTGCGAGCATTCCTTTAAAGATCTTAGTGATCTAGCTGACATTGCAATCGATTACCCTTTCTTTTTGTCTCATATGGGAAAGTCTGAATGTAGGTTCCTGTTGCCGGTAATTCGGTTCTCTGACAATATAGCTCCTTTTTAGTAAGTGGGTATTTGCCTGACCCGTCACCCAACCTGAGTAATTTTCTTCAATATACTTTATAGTCTTACAAATATGTACACATATGTAAAGGGCCTAAAAGGTTTTCCAGCATGACCAGAGAGAAACATGTCTACAGAAACTAAAACGAAACATTTTGACAGGCTAATAACCATTGGTTTCAAATGTCATTAAACTTAAAAGTGTTTCAATCCGAGAATATGGGATAAAAAGTCCACCGGTCTTGAGATAATTTGTTTAGTTTTTTGCCATTTTGAACTATTTGGTTCTGCAGTTATTTCGTAATCTATGTATGAATTAAACTGTACATACTAGTCAGTCAAAGTGGAATGTTAGTCCTCCTTTAACCAAGTTTAACTGCGGAGTTCATTTTTAGGCACGTAGATTGCAAGAGACCATGATTATTTGTGTTATAGTGATGGCCATCAGGGAAACTATCTACCTTATACGAGAGGGGCTCGATAATTCCAATTAATGTAACGATTCACCTTTAACACATTTATCCCAGCGATGCTCCAACTTTTTTAAGGCGCCCCTGTAATACGATTTGTCGAACTCTCCAAACTTCAATTTATCTATTACAATGGTGAAGACGTAAGCCGGAGCATTGTCGTGGTGAAACAGAACATATTTCTTTGCACAACGTGGAAGTTTTTTCATCAATTCCTCGTTGAATCAGTCCAATAACTCTGCATGGTACGCGCCGAAAAATGTTCTTTTTAGTCTAACCTCTGCGAATAAAAAAAAAACGGTGGTCGTCACCTTTCCTGCCAACTTTGCGCTGGTTTCCGTAGCTGTTTTCCATGTTTGCAAAAAATACGAGTCGTTTTTTTCCAATGGCTGTCAAACACATAAAACAATCGTAGATTTGAGGAATGCCCATCGTACTGTTCACTTTGGCAAAGATAAGAGCTTTCATGTTGATTTTACCAGAGGGACTACCGGTGAGCTTGAGGGTTTTCTTAGTTGGAATTATCCGCATTTTGTTGGGAGCATGGTTCCAAAAGGATATATTCTACAAAGCAAATAAGTACTAACGGGGGTAGCCCCCATTGAAACATATCCCATATCGCGTACAAAGTTTTAACATACATACATATGTACATATGTACATATCGCAGTCCAGTAGGATGGTAAATTGCAGCTAGGCGAAATAAGGGCTTCCGTATCTCCATCGGGGAATATATTACAATATTCTGAGCGCATTTTCACTACGCTAGAGACAAGGAGACAGAGGCTAACAGGTGGGAGGGATTAGGTATGCTCATAGAATTGTTATCAGATCTAACTCATGCGCCCGTCCACACAGCC
Organism: Xylota sylvarum; assembly: GCA_905220385.1. NCBI lineage: Eukaryota > Metazoa > Arthropoda > Insecta > Diptera > Syrphidae > Xylota > Xylota sylvarum. The sequence goes on from LR999958.1 coordinate 53,289,023, forward strand.
TCTTATCTGTCGCACGCATGATATGTACACGAATCATGGAGAGTATTGATTGTTTTACATATGTACGTATGTACATACATATGTACATAGGTGGTGTGGTTTTCCAAAATTTCGTACAAGCGAAGGGAGCAGAAAAATATTTGTTTTCATCGTTAAAGGAGGAAGTAGCAATTAGCTATAATCTCTTCTACTTTGAGTACAAAAGCTGTACAGGTAACCTTGGTTAGACTCTTCTCTGTATTAAAATTTATTTTTCCTGTCATACAGTCATGGGTTTCCTCTTACTACCTGCCTAGATATGTGTGTACACGAGGTGTAGAGTTTCTCCGATATCACTTTGTGTGCACATGCTTCTTTGTACATATCTGTACAACTATTTTACTTTTTGCATCCACTGTAATTCGGAAACGCAAAATTTACGCAGCTATTCCACATTTTTAGGATAAATTTAAATTGCTCTAAAAAGAATCACTCTAGCACAGCATATGAAAAAGACAGTTGTCACTCATTAGGCTTGTCTTGTATTCGATTAAAAATAATTTAGAAACAGTTTACAACGCACCGAAGACAAGCAAAATGAGTACATTTATCATCGTTCATGTAATTGTACGAATCGTAAAGTTTAATAAAACATTAATTTGAATGGTTTAGCGATTTGTTTTTTACTTATTTTATTGGCACGATGCCAACTACTCTGTAAAATGAAAAATGTCTTTCCCCTAGATTGGAATTTTTCTCTATTAATTAGATTTAATTAGGTCTACCGCAACAACAACAATAATGATAATAGCATATCGTAATAATGATATTGCTTTTCTAATTTATGACAGATAATGAACACGCCTTTTGTTTGAAATTTAAAAATATAACTACACTAATATAAAGTAGCTCATTAACAGTTGTTAAATTTGTTTGTTGTTTATTTTCAGATGCCAAGAAGAACAAAAATTTCCCTTCCCGCAAGTACGTTTCCCGCCCGAAGATTCAGACCAACCTTCAGTCTATGAGGAGGGGATGGAAGTTGAAGTGTTCACGCGATCGCTTGAGCGTCAAACATGCGGTTGGTGGACAGCAGTTATAAAACTATTGAAGGCTGAATTTTGCGCCGTCTGTTATTTAGGTTTTGAGAATCAATATACGGAAATTGTTGAATTAAAGCGATTAAGAGTGAAAAATCCCAATCCTCCTATTACGGCTAAAACTTTTCATAAATTCGAAATCACTGTGCCTGCAGAACTTCAAGAAGAGTAAGTTAAATTTAATTATATTTAAAAACATAAAAATACTAAGTCAAATGGCTAGAAAGGATCTATCTGAACTAAGCCCCTAACATGTGTTTGGATACATGGATTATGGATGCTGGACTTCCGTCCTGCTCGACCTCTTATTACTCGGTCCTATCTCGTGTTGTTCCAGTCTGTTCGCACACGAGTTGTTAGACGAGAACAATGGCACAACTATTCTGTGTTCTTAAAGTGTCTAGCACTCTATTATTAATCCTCTCGTATGTCGTGTGATTTTTGCCAAATAAGAACTATACACACATGCATGTATATTCATTCATTCCTATCTCCTGTGACCCTTTTCTACACCGTCAGCACTTTTGTAATGACCTCACGATAGTATTCAGAATGGTGCCTATCTTAGCTTCTGGTATTTGTTCTTCTGCAAGCGACCTGCTACACTCGAACCACATGTGGTTTGACAAGCTGGGCTCATTGCTTTCCCCATTCAGTATACAAAAGGGCAATCTGATGGGTTGCGAAAATTGGCGGGGGATATGCGTTCTGCCGACAGTGGCCAAAATAATAATTATGGATAGGATGATACCAAACTCGGTTCGCTCTACCTACTTTTTGGTAGCGTGAACCGGGAGTTTATATTAAAAGTCATAAACCAAAGTTCTTGGGCTTACGAGCTCTTTCTCCCAACAGGAGGTTGAGAAAGTGCAGAGCTTTCCTTATTTGGGAAGAACCATCTCGGCTGCCGGCGGCACCGTACTCGATGTTATCAGAATGGGAAAGTAAAAGCAGCTTTTGGAATTTTGTTTAATGTGTGGAAAAACAATGTTTACCGCACTAAGACCGAGTTGCGACTGTTTTGCTCCAATGTCGAGTCAGTACTGCTGTAAGGGTGCAGTACTTGAAAGGTGACTACAGCAATCACTCGGAAGCTACAGTCCTTCGTTAACAGTTGTTTTCGTATCATTTTGAGAGTATTTTGGCCCAACCAAATCTGAAACGGAGAGCTCCATTTTACATCACTATAAGAAGAAAAAAATGCAATTGAACCCGCTTACCCAGTGAAGGAAAAAGACCTGATCGCCCAAGGAAGACATGGCGCAGAACAGTTGAGGAGGACTCGAGGACAGTTGGAAAGAGTTGGAGAAAGCTCAAGCACGGTGCAAAAAACCGAACAAGATGACGCGCAGGCGTTGTTGACGCCCTGTACTCCACCGAGGTGTCACAGCAACTAACTATTGAGTATACAACCTGCCAGTCCATCTTCTTTCTGATTTTTATGCTCCAAAGGACTGTGGGCTACTTAGCTAACGCTGTTTACGTTTTATTGTTTCATTTATGTTTTTTGCATTCTCTCTCTCCACTCTTCACTCTTGCAAGCAACACAGTTTGCGCCATTGTGCGCTTGATCTGCTACCCATACCTAAACTTTGTGTCAAACTATATTTCCTGCTTATTTTCTTCACTGCTTCTTTGTGATTATTGTATTGATCCGTAGAGGTATTGATCAGCGGGCGTGACCTTTGCGTTTCATATTCTCATCTCCTTGGAAAGGCCTCTTCTGTAAACAGCTAGTATAAATGATAAGCAGCAATCGATATGAGGATCAGTCAATCGCCATTAATCCGCCTATACATATTCAGATCTTGTGTCCCTAGCACTCATGCGAAGGACCTATTGGTAACCGATGAAAATTGCTAGGAGACTCCAAATCGATACTTACAATCTTTTTATCGACACAACATGTGCAGTGTTATGGCATTCTTGCTATTGTTTTTCGTTAATGCGCAACATTATCGTCAAGAAGAGAGGTAATAGCTGCGCTGGAATACGATTTGGTTTTGACATTACACTAGACATGATTGTTTAAATTTTCAGACATACTCTTGTATATATCTAAAGCAACTCACAACAGACTAATGAAAAGACTTACGTACAAAGAAGTGGAGACTAAAAACTACTATTGTAATATGTTGTCTACTCTGCACGGAATTATATTTTGTACATAAAGACAGTGACTTAAAAGTAAAACTAACTTAATTACAATGTATATTTTCACTTATTGAACAAACACGTAAAGGTGATTAACGAAGAGTGGCCTTCGGACGTACCGCTTCTCAATGACATAGCAAAAAGAAAACAAAAATAGAAAACACAGCCAAACCCAACAACAGCTAAATGTATTAAAATAAATATGTATTTAAAAAAGTCGGCAACCAATTGAATAAAGAGAACAATTACCGATAACATCTAATTAAATCCCACGGAGTAAATTTCCTGCAATCAATAAGATAGTTTCTCCCACAATATACATATACTTATACATAAGTACAATGAGATCAACTCTAACAATAATATCACCTTTGGCTTGACCATTAAGATGGCTTGATGTCTAAAGGTATTTTTTGATGAATGCTTTAGTTTATATAGAAATGTATACATCAATCGTAAATGTACAAATTGTGTAAAAATTTCTATAAGCTATTGCTGAAACCAGAAACGTATATGAGGTATTGATAGTTATGAAAAAGGAAGGAAAGCGATGCATTTGTAGATAACCTAACTCAAATCACTCATCAGCAAATATTTATAAACAATTAAACTGATCCAAAAAAAAAAAATACCCAACTGACAGTATTATGTATATCGGGGATTCCCCTGTACTATTATCATTTAAAGCCAAGATTGTGCTTTCGTTGAAACAAATATTGTTTATGATAGTCCGAGTGCACATTAGACAATCTTCTTACTATCGTGAGGGATTATATAAAGGTCATCCAACAACAACTGTACGCGGGTAAAGTAAACATCTTAGGGATATTCACGCTTCATTTTAGTTCAATTTGAATTTTGTTAGATTGTGAAAGTGTTTTGATTAACCGACTGAATCGTTATTCGTATTAAAGTAATCTCTATATATTGTTGATCGATTTGCCACGGTTTAGTGTTTATTTTGACAGTTGTGAAGTGTAGAAGTGTGTTTCAATAGTGGAATATAGAACAGTATTAAAAACAAGGAAAGATCGTGTGTTTAGCAAGAAAAATTGTGAAAAGTGGAAATTAAACAAAAAGAATCTCATACAAAGGTAAATTTTGCGCTTAATAGATATAGAAAGCTTTATTTCTGCAGTTCCAAAGATTGAGTCTTTCGGTAATTTTGATAACCTTGAAACCGACTTACAGCTAGATCCCTATTTACAACAGCGACACTTTGGAGGAAATAGTTTTCACATCATTGCGATTCCAACCAGTGAACAAGAATAAAGATGGATAAACAAGAAATGATTGAGGCCTTAAAGAATTTTAAAGAAGAGTTCAAACATGATCTGAAACAAGAATTAAAATTACAATTCGAGTCAGTGCAGACGGCAATGAGAGAAGAGATAAGAAAAGAAATTAATAATAAGCATGAAGAAGTAAATAAACACCTTGATGCAGCAAAAGAAAAAATACTATCGTTCGAAATCGAATTAATGACCCTAAAGGAAAAAATGAAGTTACAGCAATAAATAATAGAAAAAACAGTTCGGCCTAATAATATTTGAATTTTCAACATTAACGAAATAGCGGAAGATGATCATAAAAAACTGAAGTCCAGAGTGAAACACCTAATAATAGCGAAATTAGGCATAAATTTGTTTTACTCCGATATTAATTGTATAAAGAGAATAGGAAGAAAAACGGATATGTAATAAAAACAGGCCTTTCCTAGTAGGATTGGTGCATCTGCTAAACAAACAGAGATCATGCTTGCAAAATCCAAACTCAAAGCTACTAGTCTTTACATAAAAAATGATACATCGTTACTAGAAAGGACGAAAAGAAAAGAAATTTTATGTATCGCGCAAGGCCTACGAAATAAAGGAATGAATGTAGAGTTGAGAAGAAATAGGATTTTTGTTGAAGGGAAGGAAGTAGACCCTAATAAGATAGAAGAAGTACCACATAAGGATAATCAGGCACTATATAATAATATAATACTGCCAAAACAAAAATATTGAGAATAGACATTATGGGGGTTGTAGACGTACATTGGAAAGGAAGTGGTATGATTTCAAAGGATGGTTACAAATTTTACTACTCATGCACAGACTCGAAACGGAATAGATATGGTGTTGGCTTGCTTATCTCAGAAAAGATGCAAAGATCAGTAATAGGTGTTGTAAATTTATCAGAAAGAGTGATGCTTATGCAATTAAAAGCTGAAAATACTATAGTGAATGCCATACAAGTGTACGCACCAACAAGTGATTGCTACGATCTAGTTATCGAAGAATTTTATAAGCATTTAGACCAGGCAGTGAAACTAACGAAGAAAAAGGATATTACATTTATTCTGGGTGACCGAAATGCTAAAGCGGAAAAAGGAAGGATTGAAGATGTAGTAGGAGATCATGGGCTTGGCGTAAAACAAAAAAAAAGAGGCCAAAGAGTAATCGAATTCTGCCAAATACATGAACTTAGCGTAATGAATTCCTGATTCAAACTTCCGACAAGAAGATTATACTCATGGACGTCACCAAATTGATTATATTATAGTTAACAAAAGATTTAGAAATATAGTAAAAGCAACAAAAAGTTATTCAGGAGCTGACGTAGGGTCAGACCATAACCCTGTTGTAGCGAAAATTAGCATAAAAATGAAAAGAGTTCAAAAAAGTTTTATACAAGATAAACTAAGAATAAACCTACTTAGATCAATAAATACGGAATAACCTCAAGAGAGAGTTGAACGAAAATCTCGTTCACCTGAACATAGTTCAGATAACTGAAACGAATATACATAAATTCAACATGGCAAGAGGTAAAACGAATTATGATCGAAACCAGCATAAAACAAAAAAAATATAAGAAGAGGAAATCGACTGGCGAAAAAAGAGTGGATGACAAACGAAATTTTGCACCTAATGGAACAAAGAAGAGAAAGCAAAGCAGATACAAGGAAATTAATAGAGAAATCAAAAACAAAATTAGAGAGAGGGAAAGAATCGCTATCAGCAAGAACAATGCGAAGAGCTAGAGCGTTTCGATAGGAACTACGACTCTTTCAACCTGCACAAAAAAGTGAAGGAAATATCTGGTGTAGAGAGGAAAAAGGAATCTAATACACTCAAAAACAGTGAAGAAAAATTCTTGCTAAATACGAAGGAAAAATTGGAACAATTGAAAACGTACGACGGGGCCAGACAGAATTTCGAATGAGATACTTACACTTTTTAATGAAGATAACATACAGATTTTAGTGAGGCTTTTCAACACTATATACAAGCACGGGAAAATCCCGAATGAATGGCTAAAGTCAACTTTTGTTACTCTTCCAGAAAAGAGTAAACCCAACCAACTGTTCAGATTACAGGACAATAAGTTTGATGCCATACACTGAAAATCTTCCTAAAAATCATTCACAAAAGAATCTACAACAAACTAGAAGGTATAAGCAATTCACAGTTCGGTTTTAGAAATGGCTTTGAAACGCGAGAAGCTTTATTTGCGTTTAATACGCTGATTCAGCGAAGCCTGGAAATGAACAAAGCTGTATTTGTTTGTTTCATCGACTACGAAAAAGCTTTCGATAAAGTACAACATAATAAGACGATGAAAATAGTAAGGAGCAAAAATATAGACTGGAATGATGCCAATATTATTGAGAACTTCTACTGGAATCAGACGGCAAAAGTAGCTATAGAGGGTGAAGAATCGGAAGAAATACAGATTCGTAGAAGAGTCAGACAGGGCTGCATCTTATCTCCGCTCCTTTTTAATATGTATTCAGATGAAATTTTTAATAATGTGTCAATACATCCAGACATAGGAGTAAAAATCAATGGATTTCCAATCAACAACATAAGATACGCAGATGACGCAGTAATAATGGCAAATAATATAAATGAACTGAACATTATTATGAACGAACTCAATACGGAAAGTAACAAATACGGTTTGAAAATTAATGCAAAATTATGAACTGAGAATAAACAACATACATAGTTGTGGAAAAAGTGGTCACCATTAAATACTTAGGAACGATAATCAACTGCAGTGCAAACCCCCCCAAAGAAATTGAATGTAGGATCGAGCATAGTTGAAAACGCGATGCAATGTAACCCACTAAGCCAAGATGGCAAAAAAGTAGATCAGCGGAGAAATACGTGGCACAGAACTGTTCTGGAGGGGTGACGACAATGGGTGAAAAGCTGGAGAAGACTTAGGTATTGGTGGAAACCGTGCACGACAACGATTATCGATTAATATATAGAAGAGAAGATGCCTCCAAAGCAATAAAGCACGCTACTTTGTTATGGAGTAGAAAGCTACGAGTATCGGTCCCCAACAGTTTTTCACTGTGGTATGCATCGATGTGCTTCAGTTTGATGAACGATTAGAATGTTGAGCGGTGAAGATGACTACTGGTTACATAATCACAAAAAGATCGTAATCCCAAACTTTCAATAAACTTCTCTTCGAATATACATACATATATGTATGTGCATACATAGGCCACCTATTGGTTCTAAATTTACATTCACAAACCTATGCATTTTAATTGTATTTCCTAATAGATTTACTAACCTATTAGCTTCTAAATTTACATTCACAAACCTATTCATTTTAATTGTATTTCCTAATAGATTTACTAACCTTCATAAATCATATTCACATTTTATCTTTGTTCTATTTTCAGGGCTAAAGAAGAAGGCATTCATAGAGAATTTCAACGATCAATAGGAGCTGGAATTTGCCGTTACAATCCCGAACGCGGTATACTTACAGTTATATCAAAATGTGATTTCTCACAGAAAAGGGCGAATATGCTGCAGGACATGCATTTTCGAAATTTATCGCAAAAGGTATGCTTTTACTAAAAAAAAAAAAAAGAAAATATTTAGTGTTTGACCTTTACGCACTGAATCTATACACTTTTTGTATTTTAGGTTATTCTATTGAAACGAACAGAAGAAGCTGTTCGTCAGCTAGAATCAACGAAACTAAACAGTCGCGGGTAAGTTTTTAATTTGTTTGTTTGCCTTATGGTTTGCGTGCTTCTTAAGCTCTTACCATTTTTAATTAAATAATGCAGCAAAGAAAATGCATTCATTGCATTCATTATTAACCCAAAACAACGAGTAATCATGAGCTTGTTTACATGTATCTACAATAGGTAATAATTTATTTCGAATACTATATTTAACGCAACAAAGAGCTACTAACCAAGAAAACATCAGTATTATTTCATATACATTACATACATACATAAATCATTTGAAGTTTTATTTTAGATTATATTTATAATCTGGACAGATGCTCGTTCACATATTGTGATATGTTATTACTGGCGGTAGCATACCTCTTGTATATCCTTGTCTGATGTACACACAACATTTGCACATTTAGCATTTTCTTCTGCCCCAATTGTCTTGGGCTACGTTAGCCTAGGGCTGTACTTTTTTTTTCAAATTAAAAGTTTGCTTCCATATGGCTAGAACTAAGTATTAATTAGTAAGCCATTGTAATAGTAAAGGATAGGCTAAATTTAATGTCACTTTTCTATAGAATAGCAGCACAGTCTGACCCCAAGCAGGATTCATCGCTATCTTTACTGATAGCTAGGTCAATGATTTGACTATTACATCATCAAAACTAGTAGAATAATGACAACGTAAACTCAACTAATTAAGCATCTTTGCTGGCGTCAGTCTTATAGAACACAATATACATAACATTGGGCTAAATGAACAAGGTGTAGAGTTGAATACAAGGTGAAAGATTCAATATTAGCAATCACATATTAAAATTGACAAACTTTAGATGGAATAGTCTTATCAAGTGTGTCATATCAAGAAACATATAGTCCTGTTATTACAAACCAAAAACAAACAAATCACATAGTAGATTAAGACAAGATATTGTCAGAACCTTAAAGCTATCAGCACAAACCATTGGTCAATAAGAGACCATTCAGTTCCGCTAGTTGGATGGATACCAACGAAAAGGAAAATCCAACAGCACCTTCCAACAACTGGGTTACTTGAGTTGAGGCTTTAAACGGCAAACCCTTACGTTAGTTGGGTTCTTTTTTGAACCCATCTCTGCCAAACAACATCTCTTTTACCCATGCCACTAAAAGTTTTATAAATTATTTAGATATTTTAGATATATCACAATTTGGTACATATTCTCATTTACCTTGATACCCAAGCAGTTATGAAGGCAGGCGTAACGAAAGAATCCTAAGTTCCTTATTACTCAATCTTTCCTTTCTTAGCCCAAAGAAACTATGTACGATTAACTGGAGTTCTTATTGTTTCAATCATTTCTGTCACAATACTCGAAGCAAAAGCTCGCTATGCATTTGGATGATCCTGTCCCTGGCGAGAACGTCATCCATGTTATTTGCCTTTTTCTACCCCGTGGTGCTCTGTCAATCCTGAGGACAAATCTCTTTTTGCCATTTAATGCGTAAGTCACCATCAATCGCTCGCGCTGTGTTATGTCATTTTAAAGGTAGTTAAGGACCACTTAAGAGCAAGCACATTATAAAAAAAGATAAAAAAAGGCATTTCCATTGCCTAACGCTATGCTAGCACAGCACTGTTTACTTCAGCAACTGATAGTTGGTTAAGAATTTGTAGATAGTGTAATGACAGGAACTTTGTGTCTAAAAGTAAACTTGTTCTTCATTAATCAAAAAGGTAGATCGTCACGACTACCATTGTGCGTTATGGGTAAAAAGAAACTTAACTCACTAACCAACTAACCCATTCATCATCATTATAATAATTATGATCGTAATAGCATCATTCGTCATTGCTTCGTTGCGGATATGTGCGTTTGTGTGTTTTAACATGTGTGCGCCAACTTAGCCCTATAGAACAAAACCTAGTTAAGATGATACAAAAACCCAAAGGAAAAACTTTATTGATCGGCGATTAATTGTTAAAACTAAAAGGGCCACGCCGCTCTTATCTACTTCTAGATTCACAGATGAGTTCCACGTTCGCGAGGACCTTATGGGTCTGGCAATTGGTTCGCATGGTACTAATATACAAGCAGCCCGCCTTTTAGAAGGCGTCACAAATATCGAACTCGAAGAGAAGAGTTGTACATTTAAAATTACCGGCGAAACGGAAGACTCAGTGCGTCGTGCCCGATCTATGTTGGAATATGCCGAGGAGTTCTTTCAAGTACCAAGAGAACTTGTCGGCAAAGTTATTGGCAAAAATGGACGAATCATTCAAGAAATTGTCGATAAAAGTGGGGTGTTTCGAATCAAGGTACAATCTTTTGTTAGTTTTGCAATAGGATTCGATTGGTTCGTTAGTTTTACAGTTGCTTAATTTTGATTTCTAGATCGCTGGCGATAACGAACAGGATCAAAATATTCCACGAGAACATGGACACGTACCGTTTGTATTTATAGGCACCGTAGAAAGTATTTCAAATGCAAAAGTGCTACTGGAATACCATTTGGCCCATCTAAAGGTAAGTTGAAATTATTATTTTTCTTCTACTTTACAATGGAATTGAATTATTCAGTTTTAATGTACATGTGTATGTATTATTGTTTAGGAAGTGGAACAACTGCGCCAAGAAAAATTAGAAATCGATCAACAACTGCGAGCCATACAAGAAACGAGCATGGGCTCAATGCAAAATTTCCCAGTGAATCGAAGATCCGAACGAGGGTATAGCAGTGATATTGAGTCTGTGCGATCGGGACGAGGCGGGTCACGTGGCCGTGGGCGTGGGCGAGGTCGAGGTGGAGGTGGTGGAGGTAGCGGCAATCAACGCTATCATCAAGGTAAAGATTTTTTGTTTTATTTTGTTTTTAGTGCTTTAGGTCTGATATTTATTGATACAATTTGCGATAAGAATTCAGTCGTCTAATCTGTGAATTCATACGTTGTATTGTGTCTTGAGGTGTATTCTTAGAAGAATATTAAGCACATATTGTTCTCTCAACCATTCACCGTGAGTGCGTGATTCATGACCTGATAGGCACCAGAGCTTACTAGCTCAGTTCTGTTTGAAACATCACGCAACAAATATTAAATTCAAGTAGGAACTTAGTTCTTTACTTCCAGTGAATATATGGACGGAGGTATCCTTTAGAATAATTTGCTTATTTGAGCCTTGCAGTCGTTGCTGACACCATTTAGATCATGCAATAGCCTTCCTGCCGTTGACGATGTAGCTGTAGCTTTCGCAGAAATCATTATGAAGAATGGCCAGCCTATGGGCGATAGCTGCCAATTGCACAGCGTCTAGTGATGACGTTTATTAGTTAGAAAGGAAAGAAGACGGCTTATGCTTATGCTGTTAAAACCAGAGAAACATCGGCAGACTAAGATTGTGTTGTCCTGATACCTAACAAAGAGTGAGGTTATACTGTCCATACATTTTGTTATGATATATGTACATATGTACATACTTGGCATTTTTTTGCTCTCTTCGATCTAATGGTGCATGGCTGTCGATGTACATATCATACATATATAACAATAAGTGACGGATACAGTATTAATCACCATACAATTAGCAGCTTCGCGTTTGCAGTGCCTTGGGCGATTAAATGTAGGTCGTCTGAGAAAGATTCTGTCGTGACCAATAGGATATTCTCTATTGCTTGGAGTCGTTCAGTCTTAATGTTGAAAAGGATTAATGGTCCAGACTGCCGCTGTGGGAGACGTCGTTCTTAGTAATGCTGAGACATGCAACATAGTAATATCTCACCAAAGTGGGCACTTTTAGTCCCATTTCCCTCCAATGAAAATTTAAAGAGTGAATCCTTTTTCATTCGGCATTCAGATTGTGAAATTTCAGCAAGAATCTGCGAGTATGTACATGATATTAAGATATCTTCTGCGTTATCAGTAACTTGTCTCTCCTTTTGCTATCAAGAAAGGATTTTCGATCATATTTTCATTTGTTAAGTCTAATATTGCTATACGACCGTCAGAGTTAATCCTTTTTCATGTTCCTTGTCGCTTTTTGTAGATCTCGATAGACGGTAGGTCTTAACTTATAGGCCCATCTGCATTATGTAGTGTCTTCGCACCTGGCCTGCCACATGTATAGTTATTGATGTTGCCTTTTCCTGTTCATTTATCCTCCTGACAACGACTGGCTATTCTTGGCTTTAGGCTTTCCATTTCTGGATCCGTGGGATCCCGTTCGCGAGGATGTCAGTAGAGATCTTTCCGTCTATGACGCAGGGTGCTTCATCCGTGATCATATCAAAGAGCAAATCATCAAGAGCTCCTATAATTTTTTTAATAGACTATTTTTCTCCTTTCATAACGATCAAACTTTTACTCTGCCTTAGCACGTACTTTTGTTTTTGTATATACTGTATCTCAACTAACGTTGTACGTGCCATTGTCATTATAAATGCTCCTGGTCTGGCGATTTGTGTAATGTCTAAAAGAATTTATTGCCCATATCAACTTGTTTTCCCCGAAAAATTGTAAAGCCTCTACATTGTCTGCAAAATGTATAAGAAATTTTACTTCACTTTCGGTATCTTTCCCTACAGTCAGCACCTCTTGATAAATGCAGGGCAGGCCAATGTTTTATATTTGACTTACCTAATTTTTAAAATATAACAATTGAACACTTTAATTGTTTTTTTGTTTTAGGTCGACGAGATGATGATGACTATGTCCGCGGTGATCATCCTAGGGAGAGATACTCTGACCGAAGTGGCGGTGGCGGTGGCTATCGAGGAAACGATAGACGCGGCAATCGACGACCAAATCGTAATGAACAAAATGGCAGAGAACCCTATAATAATCACGAGGATATTCGAGAGAATCGAGAAGTTAGCAGTGTCGAAAGAGGTAAGTTATAAATATAAACAGTCGAGTCAAGGGAACACAAAAAATGTGACATTAAATTAGAGAATACATATCACAGATCCTCGGTGAGCTGGTTCCAGTTGTCTTCTCTTAATCACTTGATCACCGGCGGTTCGGTTTCCTAATTGTTTCAGATGTGGGGACAGACCCCTATATAGGTGTATTGTTCGATGTGAGCAATACTATGATCATCCTCCCCATGCAGCACGTTTTTCAGGTGAAATTCACTGTTTCGGCTGGTCCCTCTTGTTTAGAGTGTAGTAATGGGTACTTGCCGCTTCGAAGCCTATATAACGTTACAAATACTCGCAAAGAATGCGCTTTAATATGTCCGAACAGTGCTTTTTAAATGGTCAATTGATTTCGTATGTGGTCAACATACATTATGTATGTCAAAATCCAGTGCATGGTTCAAGCACAGAGCAACGTTTGTTTTGACGAAATTTTTGAGTATGTACAGCTAACGCTTCACAAAACACAAGCACATACATGACATTCAAAGCTGTCATCCCGAAAGCCACTCTTATACGTGTCAATAAGTTTGTTACAGAAAGACTTGAGACGATCACACAGTACTGCATACTTACTTAGGTGGCGCTACAGATCGGGGTGAACCTGGGCCTCAACCAACAAGCCTCTTCAGTTAGCTCGACCCTTAGCTAACTGCCTTCAGTTGCGCACTCCAAGTGAATTGAGGTCCCCTTCTACTTGTGCCTTCCTCTCCTGCGGTGTCCCTCGCGGTTTGATTAGAAGACTACGGGCTGGAGCACTCATGTCTATTCGCTCTACATGTCCTAGCTATCTCTAATAACTAATGCGCAATTTTTGGTTTAGGTCGATGTCGCTGTACAGCTGGTATAGCTCGTCGTTGAATCTCCTACTCCAAAGCCCGTCTACGCACACGAGACCGAATATCCTACGATAAATTTGTCTCTCCAAACTAAAGTCCATGCTTCAGCGCCACAAAGTAGGACTGGGATGATCAAGATCTTATATAAAAGTCTCCTTAGTTGTTCGGGATAGGGCCTTACTACTCAATTGCCTTCTCACTCCAAAGAAACAGCGATTGGTAAGAGTTATTCTTCCTTTTATATCTGCTGAGGTGTTGTTTTCAGAAGTGATAGCGACAGCCAAGGTAGACAAAGTCCTTTACTACCTCCAAGTTATACCTGCCGATTCTGACGTTCTGTCCAATTCGTTGATGTTGTGTCCCTTCTCGTTGACAGCATATACATAGGTATGTACTTGGTTTTGGCCTCGTTTAACGCTAAACGCACGCTAAGCACAATAATTCACGTAGGATTGTAAGATCTTATCTCGATTGTATGTACTCACTTCCTCGAGTTCACCTGTTCTGTACGATCTTTGTTTAGGATGATGCTACGTCCATTCACTAGAACAATGGAATTTGAAATCTGGTTCCTAGTATGTATTTGATTTCGCATTGTTATCTTCGCTGCTCTGTAAACAATGAGATTGGAGTTACCTACTCTATTAAAAAATATTTTAGTTAGATTGCAATGTACACAACTACGTGCGTCGTATAAATTACCAATAACTTACATTTTTTCTTCTCTTTCACACAGCGGAAAGCCATTCATCGAATGAGGGTAGTACGAGAAGACGGCGAAGACAAAGGAGCTCAGCTCCGAACACTAACAATAGTGAGTATGATTGAATACAGCGAAATGCTACAAAGTTTAGGAGACTTATTCTTTTTCTTTTTGTCTCTAATATAGCAAATGGTGGCGTAGCAAATAACAAACAGCAAAAGAATCAAAATATTGATAAAACCGGTACTTCGTTAGAAAGATCGAAGCAACAGGTACCTCCACCACAGCAACAACAGCAGCTAAATGCTCCCAATAAGGATGCAGTCGTGGTCAATAGTGTTCAGAACAAAAACGAAAAAGCCCCACAACAGCAGCCAACACAACAACTTCAGCAGCCTCAACAACAACCGCAACCCAACCAACAACCGCCACCACCACCACAACAACAGCAACAACAACAACAAGCGCCAAAAGGTCGTCGCAATAAGAACAATCGCAACAATCCCGATAACGTTGAATTAAAGAAGGAAGCACTAGTGAATGGAACATCCTAATTATTTTCAAAATAAACTATTCAGAGAACAATTGAAATACTGAGTCCATTAATTCATAAAAAAAAAAAACAAATACTATCTATTATTTGAAATAGAAAACAAAAAATTTAAAACGGAAACACTGTTTACACACTAACCAATCCGTAAAGGAGAAAAAACAAAAAGAAAACAGAAACAAATCAAAATTGGTTGATTGATGATAGGTGTTCAAATAGAAACACCGCCCCCATACCCACACACACACAGATTAATATATAGTTAGGAGCGCATCTCAAAACTATGCATATTATTCAAAGCCATTCATCGTCGTCGTCGCCGTCTTCGTTAACATCGTCATCGCCTTGGTCTACATTGTCACCATAAAAAAAAAAAAAAAAAACTTCATCACCATTAAAAAGAAAATAAACTCACCACCATGTCAATGAGTCAACCGAACGACATTAATAATATATAAATAGTAATAATAAATAATTAAAAAAAAAGAAAAAAAATGCAAAAAAAAAACTTTAAGAGAAAATAATAATTTACTACTACATACAATCAATTCAGCAGCAAACGATTTTTAAGAGAACGTTTGCCTTAACGATTTTCATTTTTTATATAAATATATATTTAAATGTATATGATGTTAGAAAAAAAAGAAAAGGGTCTTTAAAAATGAAAATATAAAATTAATTAACAAAAAAAAAAAAAAATCACACACCACTCATACATCAATAAAACGAAAGCAATATGCTGCCGACAAGTGAAGTTTTTCGACGATAGAACATACATATTTGTTGGCCATAAGCGTGTTTACTACTCCCCCTACACACTTAACTCTGTACCATGCCTTCGTTGAACTTTCATATTTCAGTCGTATCCTAGTTTCTCATCATCCTCCCTCCGCAATTCAACAACACTCGAATCATACTCCTTCAACATATCGGCTACACACAAGCAGCGCATTTGTGTTTGACTCTCTCTCTCTCTCTCCAGGAATTTACGGTTTTCCTCTGACTGTGTGAGCACTGATAAATGTTCTCCTTCATCCTCTCTTACATTAATTCGCTTTATTTTGTTTTGAACAACTTATATATTTCATTTATTTTCTTCGATTTCATTTTGAGAAGCCCTTAACCATCTTAAACAATTTCTTGTCTATCTTTATTTGTTTCATTTAATTGAATATATACTATATTGAGTTATAAAAACAAAACAGAAAACAAAAAAAAAATATATAAACGTTACATTAATTTAAATTTAAATAAATCTATAAAAATTCTTATAGATTGTTAAATCACTTATAGATTTAAAATATATAAACAAAATGCTATCGTGAGAGAAGTGAAGAAGAAAAAAAAAAAAAACTAAATATACTTCTTATATAACTCTTACCTACATACACTTACAACAGACAAGAAAATATATACCCTTTGAGTTAGCTTTTTAATCTGATTTTATAATTATTATTATTTTAATGATTATCATAATTTTTTTTTTTTTTGTTAATTTTATGTAATTTATTGATTAATTTTAGTTCTTCAATTAATGCGCTTTTTCTCATTACTATTATTATTTTGTATTGAATATGAAATAGAAAAAGAACCGAAAAATTCTATTATACATATATGTAAAATTATAAACAAAAAACAAAATATAAAAAAAAAAAAAAATCACAAAAAAAGAAGAAAAAACAATAAAACACAAAAATAATTGAATTATTTGAGAAATGATTATTTAAATTTTATATTCTTTTATTTGCTTTATTTTCTCCTGTTCTTCTTTTGTTGTTGTTGTTCTTGTTGTTCCTATAATTTGTAGATTTGTTGCTTTATCTGTTCACTCTCTGTCCAAAGAGGACGTTTAACATTTTTTTTAAATGAATGGAAAGAGTGCGACAATTATTAACCCCAGATTTCATAGTTCTATCAGCTTCAAAATGCGATGGCAATGAAATATTTTAGTTCTCATAGTCGATTCTAGTAACGAACTGTATTTTCGAGTATATAACACTCACATTGTGGAACCCGACGGATTTGAGATTCACTTCACCCTTTCGATTCAGGGTGAATCACTAGTTAACGTGGAATCCGTCGGATAGGCTCCCTTACCCACGAGTATTGTTGATTAGAAAGTGCTCTCTCACGCGGAATAAGGGTGAATGTTCGAGGACTATTGAATTTCTAAACGAATCATCCCATCAGACAGTTTTAATCTACGTACACGTATGTATGTATGTACAATCCAAAGGATTTTCATCATTGAAATGAGTCTTTGGCCCTTATTGTGAGTGTCGATCAGCAATCGCTGATCTAAGCTATGGCATTGTGTAACTCCATTGATAGAAGAATAGGTTATTGTGAATAAAAAAGCGAATATTGTGAATATATCATTCTTTGACTGTTGCATAGAAGCAATTCCAAGAAAAGAGTTCAATTAAATTGTGGTTGAGCGATTCAGATGCTGAAAATGAGAATAATAGATTCTTGCAAATAGCAAAAAAAAAAAAAAAGAAAAAAAACAAGAGACCCTCTGTCCCTTTGGGATTGGAAGAAAACTGCGAGTATTGCTTATTAAAAAAGTTTCTCTTATACCTAGGCACCTACAGTGACCTCCAAAAGTTAGTTGAAATCAGCTAGGATACATGCTAATCTTCACAAAATTAATTAAAATGTAGGGTTCCATTACTCCTAAAACCTACGTTTTTAGTTTCTACAATACGTGATCGAAAATCTACAGTTAACTTTTTACGAATCGTTAATATTTGCAATGCTGCATTCGATCGCCGAAAGTCAGTTGAAGCTGTTCGATTTGAAGAATTAAAAAATTGTGTTTTTTTCTTAAAAAAACAAAAAAAAACTGATTAGTAAATTAAAATTTGTATGTTAAATTGTAATGTCAATTAGAGATGACCGACTTATGGTGCAACTCTGCAAGCGGAATCCACGGTTAGTTCGTGAAATAAAAGAACAACTTGAAGAAACAGGAAGAACGGCTTCTTAAACCACAATAAGAAGACGACTTCATGATGCCAAGCTAGAAGGCCATGTTGCAAGAAGGAAACCGTTGCTAACTAAGGTTCACAAAAAATGCCGCCTTTCTTGATTTGGCATGGGATACTTGCATGTTGGTGGCAGAATGAATGCAGTCATGTACTGTAACACCCTGGAAAGCAACTTGAGAGATTCTGCTGCTTCAATGGGATTGAGTGGATCATTTGTCTTTCAACAAGACAATGATCCCAAACATAAGGCCAAAACACCAAAGGATCATTGTCACCGGATCTCAATCCCATTGAGCATTTATGGAATGAAATCGACAGAAGAATACCAACAACTTGCCGAAAAAGGAAAAAAAGTTTTCGTCGAAAACCTGGCCAAGTTCACCGAATACTGTGTTGCAGAAGTTGGTGGAATCAATGCCGAATCGCATTGAGGCGATCATACGAAATATTGAATTTCCAAAAAGCTGTGAAATTTAGTAAGAAGCACCAATTTTAACTTAATTTCAACTGAAATTTGGCGAGTCACTTTCATAGAAACTTTTTTTTATTTAAATCGAATGAATTTCATTTTATTCTATTCATTGTTCTTCTACCGAAAGAACATATTATTAATAGCAATAAAAAACAATCAAAAAATGTAGCTATTTTCCACCTCTATCAGCCATTTTGTGTCTTGTACTTATAATTTTTTTGAACGTTTCCGATTGTTCAAACCAGCATTTAGAGATCATTTTTTGTTTCCTTTGCATTAATATTATTACATTATTATTTTCATTAAAATAACATACATTTCATACACAGAAAAGTTGTTTTCCTTGTGCGAACATGGAGCATCGACCAGAAATTTGTGATCAACAATAAACGACTGTCAAATCGATATCGATCACAATCAAACTACACAATACCAAAATTCACAATCGACGATCGACAATTTATTGTCGTCCATCGATCCATTATCGACTCTCACAATAAGGGCCTGGGTATGTGGACTAGATCCACGCTTCTATTGAAGATAGCTGTTAGCCAGAGAAGAATAGTGTCCGAGAACTTCCATATTTCTAAAAAATCATTCTATCGGACAGTTGAAATTGTAGTCCAAAGGATTTTCGTCACTGAAATGAGATTCTTTGTTAGTGGTGTAGTTATATTGTATCATAGATAGACAATCGTAAAATTTCATATCATGGTATTTTTTTTTTTTTTTTTTTTAAATATTTTTCATCACTTAGGACTAAATCTTTGTAAATCATAATTTGTTGGAAATATTAAGGACGGCAAGTCATTCCACATACGTGTTGGATGGCTAAAGAACGTGCTTCTGAATTTAACTGTGCGACCGAAAATAGGTTTCAAAAGATAAGGGTGTGCGGAAAAGGCCGCTCGTGTAGTAGGTACGATTAAACTGACGGACAGGCAGGACACAACTATAGATTTCGTCCGAACAACTATGATGGAAATATCGGTACAGGACCGATAAGCAACTAACGTTCCGACGATGCTCTAGCGAAGGGATTTGGTTGCAAAATGAATGGTCACCGATCAATCTACATGCCTGACGCTGGACACAATCTAAGTTACAAGTTACCCGCTCAAACATGTGAGTTGTTTCGATTTTCGGATGAATGTAAACTTTGAAGATGGTATCCAAGTCTGCAGAACTGAAAAAACGTTTACACCTCTTGAGGAATCCGAGGCATGCAGTGCCACTTTTTTCAGAAATCTGATGATTCCAGCGAAGGTCTGGGGTAAATTGAATGCCAAGCATTGATAAGCCATTAGATTCCTCAATATCAGCTCCAATCATTTTTAGTTTGGCTATATTGATATCCCGCTTCAGAGACAGGAGACAGTACTGGGTTTTTGACGAATTGAACTTAATATTGGAGTTGAGCTCGGTTGACATTCGCTGCCGGTGAGACTCTACAGCTTGGGGTCTCAGCCGTGGAGTCGTCAAAGAGTAAGTGAAGTCAAGAGTACTGTCATCCGCAAAGGAATGGATTGGATTGCGAGTAAGAGAGAGAAGGTCATAAATAAATATTAAAAACAGGGTCGGAGAGAGGACTGAGCCCTGGGGTACACCAGCATTGCTTGAGAATGGGGTAGAAGTATATCCGTCCAATACAACTTGTATTGACCGATTACTCAAAAAACTTGCAACTCTCCATGAAGAGAAGATGCTGCCGACACCATAAGCTAGGATTTTGCTTAAGAGGGCACTGTGCCACACTCTATCGAAAGCTTTAGAGATATCAAGGGCAACTACTCGGCATTCGCCGTGATGGTGAATACTTTGGTTCCATTTTTCTGTTAGGTACACCATAAGGTCACCTGTAGAACGTTGTTGACGGAAACCGTACTGAGGGTCATTGAGAAGACGGTTTCTTTCGAGATATCTCATGAGATGGAAGTTAACAATGTTTTCCATGACCTTGGAGAGCACTGATGTTAAGGCAATGGGTTGGTAGATCGAAGGGGAGGTTTTATCGCCGTTTTTAGGGACCGGCTGGACGTCCGCGAGTTTCCACCTATCCGGAAAGATGCCTGTAGAATATGACAAATGGAAGAGTTTACGTAGAGGTTTAGCCAGGAAAGCAGAACAACTCTTCAAAACAAGGGGAAGGATCCCATCTGGACCTGAAGATTTGTTACTTTTAAGGTTCGGACAAACATTTGTCCTAATGTATATTCAAACGGATTCATAATGGTGGTGGAAGAGAAGTATCTGGCAAGGTGGAATTTGCAGTGAACATAGCTGCTAGCAGATTGGCTTTCTCTTGGCAGTCAGTAATACTTTGATCATTAAGGACAAGAGCTGGTATGGATGATAAGGCGGAACCTTTAATTCTTTTAACGAAAGACCAAAAAGATTTACTGCCTTTAGGACATTGCAATATTTTTTTATTTTAGCTTTTAGGTAAATATTTCTTACTTACTTACTTAACGGGCTCCCGACCCGTGAAGAGTCTCTGCCTGAGACACAGCAGCCTTCCACTCTCTTCGATCCCGGGCACGCTGCTTCCAGTTATCTAGACCAAGCGCTCTGGCATCCGCGATAGCTTGATCCTTAAAACGGAGGTTCGGTCTTCCTTGTCTTCTCGAACCTGGGGGCTGTGATTCGAAGATCCTCTTTGCTGGAGCATTATTGTCCATTCGCTCGATGTGGCCGAGCCAGTGTAGTCGACGTGTTTTGGCTTTTTGGACTACATCCACATCCTGGTACAGCTCATAGAGTTCGCGGTTATATCTTCTCCTCCATTCGCCCTCCTCGCATACGGGACCGAATATCCGACGAAGAATTTTTCTTTCGAAAGTGTTCAGTATTTGCTCTGCTTTCCTGCTTATCGTCCAGCACTCGGCTCCATACAGCAGAACTGGCAGGATCAAAGTTTTGTAGAGCATACATTTCGTCTTTCGAGTTAGGAGTTTTGACCCCATTTGTTTCGCCAAACCGAAGTAGCAGCGGTTTCCTAGGGTAAGTCTTCGTCGAATCTCCACTAAGTTGTCATTCGTGGAGTTGATATTTACTCCGAGGTAGGTAAACTCCTTAACCACTTCGAAGTTACTGTTGCCAACAGTGACGTTTTGTCCTAGGCGGTGGACAGATGCTTCTTTGTTTGTTGACAACATGTATTTGGTTTTGTCCTCATTCACTTCAAGGCCAACACGTTTCGCCTCTTCTTCAATTGCCGTAAAAGCCTCTAACACGGCGCGCTGGGAGCGACCGATGATGTCGATGTCGTCTGCGTATCCCAGCAACTGGACAGATTTGTTGAAGATAGTGCCTTCCGTGTTTACACCTGCCCTGCGCACTATCTGTTCCAGCACAAGATTGAAGAAGTCACATGATAGCGCATCCCCTTGCCGAAATCCGGTGCATGTTTGGAATAGTTCAGAGGAACTGTTGCCGAATTGCACGTTGCACCGCGTGTTATCCAGCGTCACGCGGCACAGCTGGATCAGTTTAGCCGGGATCCCGAATTCGGCCATCGCCTTGTAGAGCTCAAGACGATGAATGCTATCATATGCGGCTTTAAAGTCGATGAAGAGATGGTGAGTCTCGACTTGAAATTCGTTGGTCTTTTCCAGGATTTGCCTTAGTGTGAAAATTTGGTCGATCGTCGATCTGCCGGGCCGGAAGCCACACTGGTACGTGCCGATTAGTGTGCTGCAGAAAGGCTTCAGACGTTCACACAGTACGTTGGATAGGATCTTATATGCGACATTAAGCAGGGATATGCCTCGGTAGTTCTTACAAGACATAGGATCGCCTTTCTTGAAGATGGGGCATATAGAGCTGATAGTCCAGTCATCGGGCATGACTTCATCCACCCACACTTGGTTGATGACTTGGTGCATGCACCCCACCAAAGCATCACCACCATGTTTGAAAAGCTCTGCTGGTAGACCATCAGAGCCGGCGGCCTTGTTGTTCTTCAGCTTTTTGATAGCTGAGCCGACCTCTTCAAAACTAGGAGGGGGAATGGATTCTTCATTGACTGGATGCGGGTTCTCTTCTTGCCCTATCACTCTCTCTACCTGCCCATTAAGTAGCTGCTGGAAATGCTGCTTAAATACATCTACTATTCCCTGTGCTTCGGTGACTAGGTTTCCTTCACTGTTTCGAAGAGCCTGCGTTCCGGGCTTGAAGCCAGCTGCCAGTTGCTTGGCTTTCCTGAAAAACATCCGGATGTTGTTCCTATCGCGGGACTCTTCGATATCCTTGAGCTGGGAGGCTGCGTGGGCCCTTTTCTTCTTACGCAGTATCTTCTTCTCCTCCCTTCTTCTGGTTCGATACTCTTCTCTCGCTGCCCTTGTTTTGCGTTGCAGCGCTTGCAAGTGTGCATTTTCTGTCACCTTTTTCCGGCGTACGCATTCATCATCATACCAAGGGCTCTTTTTGGGTGGTGGCTGGTAGCCTATGGTGGTCTCTGCTACCCCTTTGATGATGTCGCGATACTGGTTCCACAGATTGTTGGCGTTTGTGGATGGTGAATGCACAGCGGAGAGTCTCTCACTCAGGCGCTCCCTGTAGGCTCTGGCTACTCCAGACGTGCTAAGGCTTCCAACGTTGAATTTCTTTTTCTGGGCGGTCTGCAGCTTCTTCTCATTGGATAGTCGAGCTCTGAACTTAGCTGCAACAAGAAAATGGTCAGAGTCGACGTTTGCCCCTCTGAACGTTTGCACATTCAGAATGTTGGATGCGTGCCTCGCATCTATTAGCACGTGGTCGATTTGGTTGGCGGTTCGACCATCTGGAGAGCGCCAGGTTGCTGTGTGGATTCGTAGTCTTGGAAACCTAGTGCTACTTATCACCGTATTACGAGCTGCTGCAAAATCGATTAGCCGGAAGCCGTTGTCTGTTGTCGTGTCGTGGAGGCTGTGCTTTCCAACTAATCCGCCGAAGATGTTTTCCTTACCGATTTTGGCATTGAAGTCCCCGAGTATGATTTTGACATCATACTCCGGACAGGCTCCGTAGGCTCCGTCCAGGAGGTCATAAAAAATATAAATATATTAAATTAAATATTTCGCACGCTTTAAAATTGAGTTGCAGTCATTTCTAGCCCGTTTATAGAGACTTCGATTTTCCTCAGAAGGTGTTTGGCAATCGCACAGGTCAGATTGAACCAGAGTTCTTGCTTAGGTTTGATACTAACAGTTTTACTTGGGATGAAGGAGCGCATTCTAAGTAAAACCAAGCCTGTGATCATGTCAGTAGCGGTATTTACATCTCTATCGAGGAAGCATAGAGACCAGTTAAAAGCCCTGAAGAACGAATTTAGGCCGCTCCAACCGTCATTCTCGTATTGCCAAATTGTTCTTCCAGGGTATCTTCTGTTAATTGAGTGCTGATGGGAGTACGAGAATTTAGCTGATTTCCGGGGGAGCAGAAACTGCGATTGAATACGGGACGAGAGGTTAAAAACAGAGAAGGTGGCGTGGCCTTATCCACAAGCTGAGTAAGGTGGTTAAACTCAGCGAAGAATTCTGTGTAACAACCTTCAGGTGTTGTTGGTCCAGAGCGGCGAAGCAAACTAGTATTATGAACATTGAAATCACCTGCAACAACTATTTCAGTTTCCAGATATTCTCCTAAAAATAAAATTATTGGAGTCACTGTTGAAAATGTTGTAGGTCAGTCATTTTATAAATTCTTAATCAGAAGTTCGTTGTGTATGTAATTGCTGTGTAGAACGTGACGCCATCTTGTTAAAATCACAAAACAACGTGCATAAGTACATACATAGGTTAAAATCCTACGATTGCGTGCCGACAAAGATTGTTTCTAGCATTTTCTCTTGGCACTTAGATTTTTTTTCTTATTTTGTTTTAAAAATAAAATGGCTAGGAAATCAACATTTTGGAATCCCTTCGGTACCTATTGCTTTGCTTCCTTGTGGACCAATAATGCCTTCAAACTCCGAAGGATTTCTGCAACAAGCATCGCCATTAAATAACGAGAAACTTGAATACGGTTTGGTTTCATTAATGCGAAAATAAGAAAACACAACAGTTTAATAAGAATATAAGGTTTCACTTATGAAAGTGCTTATTTATTTTACGAAAAACTAGGTAAATACACACACATACTTGCATAACTTCAAACGACAGGATTTATTCTTTGATAAACGCGATAAGCTAAGCTTACTGGGATTTGAAGACTTTTAAGCTCATCTGTATTTGAAATGAATTTTGGAAGTAAAAAACATTTGGCGACTTTAGGTAAGTATATATTTATTACTTCCGGACACAAGAAGTGTATTCCAGGCAGAGGTTCTGGCTGTACTTAAAGCTGCGGAACTACGTGAAATGGGATCAATATCCAATAAGATCAGAACAATCAGGATGTGCTGAAAGCGCTAGAGTCCTATATCATTAAATCTGAACTAGTCAGGAGTTGCCACACAATGCTTAGGGCATTATGTTCGCAGAACCGAGTCAGATTATGTTGGGTTCCTGGATACTGTGACATAGAGGGTAACGAAAATGCCGATGTACTGGCTAAAAAAGAAGCAGAGCTCCCGGTAAGTGATATACTTGAAGGCATCAGACCATCAATGGCCGTGGCTAAGAGAATTATTCTATTCATCATTATGGTCAAACTTAGAAGGGTATAGGGTCTCTAAGGCTTTATGGTCTACGTTAAATCCGAAAAAATCTGGAGATTTATTAAACTAAGCAGGACAGGGATACTCTCAGGCCATTGCCTTCTGAGGAAGCACGCCATGAGATTAGGCTAAACAAACACGGACACATGGAGGTATTGTGAGGACCTACATGTCGCAGAGCACATAACTCACATATTATGTGAATGTCAAGCCATTGCTAGGAGCAGACCAAAGTACCTCGGAAGATACTTTTTCAACAATCTGGATGAAGTTTGAGAACATAATTAGATTCTGTAGGGAAATTAAATGTATGGACGAATTGGTGTAAGTTTGAAGGTCCCCTAGAGATCACGATGGGCCCACTATAGTGTTTTATGACAAACTCATAACCCTTCTTAACCTAAACCTAAACCTAAGCTAGGTAAGTATTAAACATATATACTTCATTATGTGTGTACATACATATACATATGCATGTACATATATATGGACTTTAAAAACTGATTTGTATAGGTATCGTAATTGTGGGTAGCCTAAATAAAGCATCTCTTCAATCCTGTTCCCCCCCCCCACGGAGTGTTTTCTTCTGAATGAAGCATTCACCCTTATTCCACGATTATCGTTTTTTTAAGGTGTTTCGTTTTACTAGTACCTACATATTTCTCGGAACTCTTCAGGTAAGCTAACGTGGTTAACGGATTCAGGCTAATTGATAGAACTAATAGAGGGATGCTATCTCAGGAATGAAGTTCAGAAGTCCGTTGTCAGGCAGAATGAACCATTCAATCTGGAGAATGAAAACCAAAACTTCCGTCCGTCCGACCTGGATGAGATTAAGCTGGTGATATCTAAGCTTAAGTTCAATAAAGCTGCTTGTGAAATGCTCAATAGCCTTCTGATGTTTTCCTTATCTAAGTTAAGAATTTCCTTGTAGGAATAAGCTTTGCTTAATCGTTTGGATTGTTTAAGCTCTAGCTAGTTCATTTGTATATGCCCTGGTAACCAG
Source organism: Xylota sylvarum (assembly GCA_905220385.1). Lineage (NCBI taxonomy): Eukaryota > Metazoa > Arthropoda > Insecta > Diptera > Syrphidae > Xylota > Xylota sylvarum. The sequence goes on from LR999958.1 coordinate 53,315,327, forward strand.
GGACCCAACCAAGTTTAACCCTGTTATATCTAGGAAGAGATTGTAATGTATCGCAGCAGCACTTAACTGACATGAGTTGGTCCACTGAGTTGGACGATAGTGATTTAAATACTGTCTTGATGATAAAAAAATATTTGACAAGACGACGCGTTGTCATGTGTAACAAAATTAGACCAGGATTCATATTTACTGAAGATCAAAAATTTGGACAAATATTTTTAATACTACTTTGACTTTGTAAATGCTAAATACCCAGGGGGTACTTTTAAGTTCTTTTAAGTTTCTTTTCTTTAAGCAAAGGCACTATTTTCCAAAACTCCGTGCTTGCTTATGTCGATGATATTGACATATGTAATCATTTTGATGTCAGTAGTGCTCTTGTGATTATTGAAACTAAAACGGCTAAGAAGTGTTTAACTGGTAACGAAGGCACAACAAAGTAGGTACATGCATACAGTTAACAAAAAAAGACATACACGGACGTCATGGACAGAACCTCACCGTCGAAAGATATAGGTAATCTATAAATCCAGACAATGAGAACAGCGCTGATATCAAACGAAGTAGGTATTTCTTTTGGTTAAGAACGGAACTCATTCAAACAACTAAACTGACTCTATACATCCCAGTCCTGCTCTATGATGCAGAGACATGTACTATGTCAAGAGTGGATGAAGCCACTTTCGGTTGCTTTGAGAGAAAAATACTTCTAGTGATTCTCGATCCCGGGGGTGAAGAATACAAAATTATGAGCTTTACGCGTTATAAAGCTGACATCGATATAATAAGAAGAGTTCAAATACAACGATCGTTCATCGTTCATGTACA